>CM055122.1:1168146887-1172946887 GCA_029206835.1 Rana muscosa
GGAGAGCGGAGATCTGACAGTGTGCAGGGACCGCCCAGTCATCCGCCGGCTCAGTGGGGATCAACGGAGCGATCCCCGCTGAGCAAGCGGAGGTTCACGGGGCGGATCTTCATGGATCTGTTCCGTGTGAAAGGGGCCTAATGCTCTGTAACTCCACCTTAACTCCACCTTCCAGGTAGGCTGTGTGGGGCCTACCCGACTGCTTCATTTGATCAGTAGTTCTGACTAACATTCTCTTGTCCCTGGTAAGGGCAGATGATAGAAAATTTCTGATGGAGAATGGGGGAGTCTGTGATGAGGGTAGACTGGTGTTGGCTCTCTAATGAGAGGGACACCAATGAGTGGGAAGCAATGAAAATAACACTGATTATGGGGCTCTGATGAAGGAGGACAATGTTGACTTTGATGAGAAGACTATGATGAGGGAACTCTAATGTTGGGAACTCTGATGGAGGGTCTCTAATGGGAACTATGATGTAAAGGGGGGCTCTGATGGGGGTTATAATGCACAGGGAACTCTACATGGGACTATGATATAAAGAGAAGCTCTGACGAGGCCTATGATATTAAGGGAGGCTCTGATGGGGACTATAATGTAAAGCAGGGCTCTGCAATAACGCTAGCTATAAACTGTCCAAACTGTTCTCTTCTTTCTTGAAAAACAGGAAAAGGAAGTGATTTAAAAAATATGTGGTGTGAATCTATGCATAAAAAAGCACATGAAAACCGATGTCAATGTGCAACAAAACTCACTGAAACACGCATGACAACTGATGTAAATCTGTGTGTTTTTCCTTTCGTTTTTCTGCATGAATAGTCTGAATGAGGCCTAATTAAAATCTCTACTCCTGACCAAATGGAACTGTAGAACTTTTTTTTTGCATTGGTACACGTTCAGGAGGACAGTGCTTACCTCCTATGCTATTTTTGCCAAACCTTTTATTTACCCAGAAAATGGCGATTTTTAATTTTATACATATAGTTCCCAATGATTTTAATGGGGTTCAGGTCAAGTATTCAAACTACTTTTGAAATTTGCCAAACCCTGTTTAAACCAAACCCAGGACAGCTCAGTGGATCCCTAATAGGCTATGTGTACAGTATGTGGCACTATAAATTGTGTTCACCACTTGTTATAAATTGCATTTTCTTAACATTTTTGAAAGTAAACATAATTCTGGTCTTCTGTCATTGACTGGCATTGTGCTTCAACATAAAATATTAACACTTGCCACAAACTGTATTTCTGATGTTATGCAATCGCTTATAGAATAGAATCACTATGTGAATCTACACAAACTTTAAAGCATCAACTCGATAATATGGCATTGTTTCTAAAAGCGTGTGATATTACCAAACATCAAGTTGTTACAAAACAAGTTGAAGTCAAAGTCTTGCTTATGTGTCTTAATATAAAAGAGAATCTGACATTTCTTACAGTTGGAGACTGTTAAATTGACTAACACCATGGAATATTCTATAATGTGGTGCCTGTTGCCATCCATTTTGCTGACATACTTTAAGCTTATTATACAAAATTGCAGACTTCTCCCCTAGAAAGAAAAGTGGTGGTAGATATGGCAACAGAATACATTTTTGTGTTCCTGCCAGCAGTTGTGACGTGAAAAGTTTGTTATAAAAAAAAAGGAAAATTACAGAAACAGTAATGGATTGCTGTCCGCAGAGACAAATACAACTCCCTGTTAATTTTCTCAGAGGATTAAAAAATGTATTATTATTGGTTTTTATGGGCAACATCTTGCTTTTGTTCTTGTTTTTTATCCCAAGTGTTTTAATAGTCCTAACTGGAGATTTGGAAGAGTGTGGTTAAAACTAGCACAGAATATAAAAACAACCTTACCAGCAGGAAAAGTCAGCCTGAGCAGGTCTCAATTGTAAATAGACAGATCCCCGTTTTGACAGGGGAGTAGAGAGAGATCTGCTGTTCTTAGTGATCAGGAACATTGATCTTTCTCCTCCTCCAGTCAGTACACTGCCCCCACAGTTAGAAACTAGACATGTGCATTCGTTTTCGTCCGAATGCATTTTCGTCCGAATTTCAGCTATTTTCGTTATTGTTTTAACAAACGAAAACGAAAGCACAGAATCCGAAAACCGAAAGATCCGACATAAACAAATGCTTTATTTTCGTTTTCGTTGCTACAACAGTTCGATATAGATAGGAGATTCGACGTGACGCTGACAATAACAATCTGTGTCTATCGAACCTGTGGTCGAATGTGCCTAACCTTAACTCTATTAGTCCAAGATTATTCTACATAGGAGAGAAAAGATTCGACATTATAGAGAGAAAAGATTCGACATAGGAGAGAAAGATTCAACATAGGAGAGAAAAGATTCGACATAGGAGAGAAATGATTCGACATAGGAGAGAAAAGATTCGACATAGGAGAGAAAAGATTCGACATAGGAGAGAAAAGATTCAACATAGGAGAGAAAAGATTCGACATAGGAGAGAAAAGATTCGACATAGGAGAGAAAAGATTCGACATAGGAGAGAAAAGATTTGTTATTATAGAGAGAAAAGATTTGACATAGAGAGAAAAGATCACTGCTGGAATTGGGTGGGGGAAGTAAAATAAAAATAAAGTTGATGATGAATGTTATTGGCTGATTGTAACCAAAGAGGAGGAGCAGTAAAATAGCTAGAATGACGAATATTCGACAAAGCATCGAAAGTTAGAAGATTCGACGGTGCAGCAAAACTGTACGACGCTGCAATCGTACATTTCCGGTCAAATGCATCCGCCCATAGGCTATAGAAGAATTCTAATGTTGGTTGACTAGTAATAGTAATGAATAAATATAATTATTACTAGTCATACAACATTAGAATTCTTCTATAGCTTGTGGGCGGAACATTCGACCGGAAATGTATGATTGCAGCGTCGTACAGTTTCACTGCTCCGTCGAATCTTCTTTGAACATTCGACAGACACCATAAGCCTTCAATGACAGATTCAACCTTAATTAATTCAGATTTTCGGACGAATGCAATTTCTAACGAAAAACGAAATAAATAAAAACGAATTTCGGGAGTAACTAAATAAATAGATTTTTCGGACAAAAACGAAATTCCGAAACAAAATATTTCAGTGTGCACATGTCTATTAGAAACACCTCTCTAGGGAACGCTTAACCCCTTGATCGCCCCTAGTGTTAACCCCTTCCCTGCCAGTGACATTTATACAGTAATCAGTGGCTATTTTTAGCTCTGATCACTGTATAAATGTCACTGGTTCCAAAAAAGTGTCAAAATGGTCTGATCTGTCCGCTGCAATGTTGCAATTCCACTAAAAATCATTTATCACCGCCATAACTAGTAAAAAAAGAAAAAAAAAGAAAAATGCCATAACTCTATCCCCTATTTTGAAGAAGCTATAACTTTTGCGCAAACCGATCAATATACCCTTATTGCATTTTTTTTACCAAAAATATGTAGAAGAATACATATCGGCCTAAACTGATGAAGATTATTTTTTTCATTTTTTGGGGGGATATTTATTACAGCAAAAAGTAAAAAAAATTTTTTTTTTTTCAAAATGGTCTTTTTTTGTTTATAGCGCAAAAAAAAAAAAAATGCAGAGGTGATCAAATACCACCTATTTGTGGGAAAAAAAGGATATAAATGTTGTTTGAGTACAGCTTAACACGACTGTCAGTTAAAGTGATGCAGTGCCGTATTGAAAAAAATGGCCTGGTCATTAAGGGGGCAAATCCATCTGGTCCTTGTGCGGGAGTTTTGGTGCAAACCGAAAAGAGGGGTGCTCTGCCCATCTCTAGTTCGGAACATGGAAAAACCCGACCCGAACCACACTATTAACCACTTCAATACCAGGCACTTATGCACCTTCCCGCCCAGACCAATTTTCAGCTTTCAGCGCTCTCACACTTTGAATGACAATTACTCAGTCATCCTGCACTGTATCCAAACAATTTTTTTATAATTTTCTTCTCACAAATAGAGATTTCTTTTGGTGGTATTTAATCGCCACTGGGTTTTTTATTTTTTGCGATATAAGCAAAAAAACTGCGAAATCTTTAAAAAAAACACACTTTTTTTTAGTTTCTATTGTAAAATTTTGCAAATACGTAATTTTTCTTCATAAATTTGTGCCAAAATTTATACTGCTACATATCTTTGGTAAAAATAACCCAAATTAGTGTATATTATTTGGTCTTTGTGAAAGTTATAGAGTCTACAAACTATGGTGCCAATCACTGAAAATTGATCACATCTGATTACGCCTGATGTACTGAAGGCCTATCTCATTTCTTGAGACACTAACAAGCCAGGAAAGTACAAATACCCCCAAATTACCCCTTTTTGGAAAGTAGACAGAGGTATTTACTAAGAGGCATGGTGAGTTTTTTGAAGTTGTATTTTTTTCCCACAATTCTTGGGAAAAATTTGGATTTTTTTTTTTTTTTTTACACAAACTGGTCATATTAACAGGTTATTTCTCTCACACAGCATATGCATAATTGCAACTACACCCCAAAATACATTCTGCTACTCCTCCTGAGTCTAGTGATACCACATGTGTGAGACTTTTGCGCAGCCTGGCACATTACAGAGGCCCAACATTGAAGTAGCACTTTCAGGCGTTCTACAAGCATAAATTGCACATATCCTTTCTCAACCACCTATTACACTTTTGAAGGCCCTGGAGTACCAGCACAATGGAATTGTCCACAAAATGACCCCATTTTGGAAAGCACACACCCCAACATATAATCTATGAAGCATTATGAGTCTTTTGAACGGTTAATTTTTTTCCAGAAGGTTTTTGAAAATGTGGAAAAAAATGAAAATGCATTTTTTTTACACAAAGTTGTCCATTTATAAGATATTTCTAACACATAGCATGTACATAGCAAAAATGACACCCCAAAATGAATTCTGCTACTCCTCCTGAGTATGGTGACACCACATGTTTGAGACTTTTACACAGCCTGGCCACATACAGAGGCCCAACATTGAAGTAGCACCTCCAGGCATTCTAGCAGCATTAATTGCACATATTTCTGACTACCGATCGAATTTTTGAAGGCCCTTCATATATCTAACACATAGCAGGTACATACCAAATAACAAACGATTACCTGTGGTTTTAGAAGTGCAGTGGTCCACAGAGGAGAGCATCGGTCCAGGCAGCAGCAGGGATGAGGTCAGCGACAGCAAAAGCAATCATTCAGGCAGCAGGCAGGAATACTGTCCATAGTTCGTACAGGCAGAGATACTGTCAGCACAGCCAGAACACAGCCAAAGTACAGGTCCAGGTAGCAGGCAGAGGTGTCTCGGCAGAAATACTGTCCAAAGTCAGTAGAGGCAGCAGGCAGATATATGGTCAACACAGCCAAAGTACTGGTCCAAGCAGCAGGAAGAAACATGGTCCATAATGTCATGGGTCATTACAGGCAGTAATATGGTCAGCACAGCCAAAGTATTGGTCCAGGCAGCAGGAAGGACCATCAAGCTTAGGGCCAGGGGGACAGGGGTACAGGCTTCTCCCACCCAAATTGCTTTGAAGCCTCCGGGCAACCAGACCCTGTTCTGGGAGCACAGAATACGAAAAACTGTTTTTCTCTACTCAGAACGCTATTCTGAAGCCCCTCACATATGTGAGACCCCTGTGTACTAAAAGTAGATGGCCAAAAGATCAGTCCAAGTGCCAGGCAAAAACGTGGTCAATTAGCAGGCCAAGGTTGGTGCAGGCGGAGGTCAGAAATGTGGTTTAAATCGGCAAGCAAAGACATCGTTGGTAAACAGGCCAGGGTCAGTTAATTAACATGGAAGGTAGTAACATGGTAGCAGGCAAATGGGGAAATGGCAGTCTGTTAATAATAAGGGGAATACATGTACAAATTGTAGTCGTGGACACATTCAGGCTTTACAATGGGGCTGCGTCTTCTTTGGATCTCCACCACGGTGTCATTGTGGATCGTGGAGAGGATGTGGACATCTTTCTTGTCCCTCCACTTCATGGCCAACACCTCCTCGTTCCTCATGAATGCCGATTCTCCAGGTTGCAATTTTTTTGTCAACAAATTTTGTGGGAATCCCTTCCAGTTTTTTTTTAAGGTACCGCAGGCCGGGGTTTGCTTACTGTAAAGGTGGTGAAAAAGGGACAGGCTGGTATAGTAATTGTCAACATATAAATGGTAACCTTTTCCGAACAGGGGGTATGCCAACTCCCAGACAATTTTCCCACTGGTTCCAATATCTGTGGGGCAATCACGGGGCTGGAGCTGGGAGTCTTTGCCTTCGTAGATCCTGAATGTGAAGACGTATCCAGTGGCTCGATCGCATAATTTATTTAATTTTAACCCATACCTGGCTCTCTTGCTTGGTATATACTGCTTGAAGTGCAGTCGGCCAGTGAAATGTATGAGGGACTTGTCCACACAAATTTTTTGGTCTGGGATGAAAACTTCTTTAAATCACTGGGAAAAGGCATTGATTAGGGGGCGTATCTTGTACAATTTGTCATAGTTGGGATGATCTCGGGGAGGGCACTGTGAATTGTCATTGAAGTGGAGAAAACGCATAATCATGTCGTATCTTGTCCTGGACATGACAGCGGAATATATGGGCATGTGTTGGATGGGGCGTTTGGACCAATATGCATGGACTTCGTTCTTTTTTGTAAGCCCCATATTGAACGTAAGGCCCAAAAAATATTTAAATTTGTCCAATGTTAGACGCCGCCACTGGAACATGCCGGCGTAGGAAGAATTGGGGTTGGCAGCAATAAATTGGGATGCATAGAGATTAGTTTGATCCACTATATTCTGCAGCAAATCTTGTGAGGAAAATAAACAAAAAAAATCAAATTTAGAAAAATTTGTAGTGTCGGGCTGGATACCTGGCTGTGCGGTGAAAGGGGGAATGATAGCGGATCTTGAGTTGGCAGGCAACCATAAGGGGTTTGCCAGGGCATCAGGAAGGTAGGACTGGGGCTGGATTCTTCGGGTTTGGCATGTATTTCCATTACTTGTACTGGGCTCCTCTTCCTGGGGTATGGCGCTGCTGGTGGTTGGCAGATCTTCTGATCTTGGTCCTGATCTTGGTCCTGATCTTGGTCCTGATCGCATTCTTTTGGGAGGGACGGTTTCCTCCGGGGACTCAGACTCTGAGCCACTATCCTCCACTGGCTCGTATTCTGAACCAGAATCAAATAATGGGAGCTCCCCGCTGCTCTCATCATCCGACATGGCAAGAATGGCATATGCCTCCTCAGGTGTGTAAACCCTTTGGGACATTATGGCAGTGCTTATTGGTGGGCCTGTGTAATGGTACTGCTGGTGGTAATGGTGGCGGCCTGTCTGGTGGTACCGATGGAGGTATTAGTGGTGGGCCCGTGTGGTGGTACAGATGGCGGTATGGGTGGTGGTGGTACCAATGGCGGTACAGGTGGTGGTGGTACCGATGGCGGTATGGGTGGTGGTGGTGGCGGTACAGGTTAGCGGTACGGGTGATGGTGGTACCGATGGTGGTACAGGTAGTGGTGGTACCGATGGGGGTACAGGTGGTGGTGGTGGTGGTACCGATGGCAGTACAGGTGGTGGTGGTACCGATGGCGGTACAGGTGGCGGTACGGGTGGTGGTGGTACTGATGGCGGTACTGGTGGCGGTGGCGCTACCGACGGTGGTACGGGTGGTGGTACCAATGGCGGCACTAGTGGCGATACTGGTAGCGGGCCTGTGTGTCAGTATAGATGCTGGGCCTGATGGCGGTACTAGTGGCAGTACTGGTGGTGGTACCGATGGCGTTACTGGCAGTGGTACCGATGGCGGTACTGGTAGCCTGTGTGGCGGTACCAATGGAGGTGGGCCTGTGACAGATGATTGACATATGGGCCGATTGATTGATTGACAGATGGGCTGATTGATTGATTGACAGATGGGCTGATTGATTGATTGACAGATGGGCTGATTGATTGATTGATTGACAGATGGGCTGATTGATTGATTGATTGACAGATGGGCTGATTGATTGACAGATGGGCTGGGCAGATTGACAGATGGGCTGATTGATGTGCTGGGCTGTGTGACAGGTCCTCTTTATTGGGGGGGTGTGTTGTGCACAGTACCTATAGACAAACTACACTGATCTTTCACTTACTGATCCCTGCTCTCTCCTCACAGATCGGTGTGTGAGGAGAGAGCAGGGATCAGGTAGTAACTGCTGGTCTGTGTTTACATTTTTGACCGGCTGTGATTGGACACAGCCGGTCACGTGGTAAACAGCCAATTTTTCTCCGATCTCCGCTCTGCAAGCCTCGGCTGTGACTTTGACACAGCCGATCACATGGTAAACAGCCAATGAAATTGCCTGTTTACCGTGATCGGGGAAGCGCTGTGTCCGAGGGACACACGCCGTCCCCGATCACCGCGCTGGTCCCTAATTCTTTTGAAGAAGGGTCTCTTGGTCTTGCCGACCCTTCAAAAGAATTAGGGACCATGTCCTGCTGACATACAAAAAGTTAACTACTACAGCATTAAATCGACATATTGGGCATCAACACAATTATGACTCCCAAGTTGTTACTTTTTATGCCCTTGAGCATGTGCCCCAGCATGTTCGTGGAGGTAACATAGATACAGCACTGTTACAATTAGAAACCCGATGGATACACACCCTTGATGCAGTCAAATTTCCTGGACTCAATGAGTATATTAGCTACAAATCCTTTTTGTAGCAATTAACTAGATCATTTATGTCTATGACTTTTCCCTTCGTCCACTCCCTACTTTTTTCTTCCTTATGACCCATTGACCTACACCCCATTAACATCTTGGGACCCACTGAGAACCAATCAACAATGGTATAATCTCCCATTCTTGATTTAAGTTTATTCTTTTCCACTATATGGTTTATACTAAATTATTCATCTTGCATATTGTTGTTGCATAGATTGTTTGTTTTGTACATTCCAAATATGCCTTTTTTTGTCTTATTGTATTTATTCTTTATTTAATGAACAGTGTATATTTTTTCTTTTTTCTTATTTAGGATAGCGTGTTGCGATTTGGGAGGCTTGGGTGCCCTCGGATTGAAATGATCTGCCCTTTCCATCTGTAGTTTTTTTTTTCGTTGAGTTTGTGCATTGCCTGTTATGGCTCTGCCGGACCTTTGGGTGGCGTGCCATTATGGCTGTCACAGGCTTCTACTGGGTTGCTGACTCGTGCCTGTATGGACACCCAAGGGCAGGTGTTCACTACACCTTGCCCGCCTTGTAGCCACGCCTGCATGTTAGGTTGTCTTGGTTCCATCTCTCTACTCTCCGTCCTCACCATTAGCATCCCTTTCTGGTTGTGCGCATTGGCCGCGTCCTATTGACGTTCACTCGCAAAGCAGTATGGTCATTGTAGGCTCTAGGCGCCTCGCGCATGCGCATCGGCTACCCTACGTCCGCTGCCGCTCGGCGACACAAGACGCTGGGCGGCTGAGGGACTATTTAAACCATCACAGACAGCTTGTTTAGCGTGGGCGCTGCTGCTATGTATTGCTTTGATATTAGGTAACTTGGATAACACTCTTACTTGGATAGCTTCTCTTGGTGTGACATGCATTTTGGTATATTACCTATGTTCATTGCTTGGCTGGTCTGATGCAAACATCTTTCTTTATATGGGCTCTTTAGGTTGTTCCACTACTGCCTCTTATGATCACTCCTAGTTTCACCATCATTACTAAGCAAGATTGCTGTTGGGAATGTGCTCTGTTTGGGACATCTCCCTTTGCTTGTTATACCTATGCCCATTGGGTTCCGGCTTTTGAACGGCTATATACTTGAGTGATTTTTTGTTTCCATCTGGTTTTCTAAATCGCAGGTAAGCTCCCCTCCTTTTTATTTTAACAAACTTGTAGACATTTTAATTATTCAAGATGATTGAGTGTTTTCGATTATCTTTGTTTCAGCCAAATTCTGATGTCCTTTTTTTGTGAGTGGATTTTTGTCCAAACACCTCATTCAGCGCCCCGACTTTGTTTTATTTTTCAATACAATTTTTGGTATGTACAAGAGACTATGTTAGTCCATATTAGGCTGTCTAATTGATTGTGGCGATTTATTCTGCCACACTAGCCATTCCTATACACCCCGGGATTTATGTATTTTCCTATTTTTTTTTCTTAATAGTCCCCTGCAGTCACATTGTCTGGCTCTCTGGTCGGCCTTTGGCAGCTGTTGGCTGCATTGTCCTTGGAGATTGGTGGGTATGGCAGTTTCTGCACAACATTACTCTTTCCACTACCCTTAGGCCTTGTTGTTTCTATCTTTGGGCACCCAATTTTGTTTCCCCTTTTGTGATATGCTTGTTTGTATGATATTGTTTGTTTATATTATACATATTTTTTATTTTATAGATTTTCTCCTAAAGCCACACTGTACAATCAATTACCCCTGATGAAGCCAATGTTTTGGTGAAACATGTGGGGTTGAACCATTAATTATGTACATTTAGTGACTAACGCACATTGTTTCTTGATTGTTATTCATTTTTTGTATAGATAAAATATATTTTTTATTATATTTGTTGTAAACATTCATTTTTGGCACCGCAATAATCCCATATTCCCTACTTTCCTCCTTTTACATTAATTAGGGATGAGGTGCCGTATCTCCCAGAGGACACACCAACCACTTACAATTTCTCCAACAATGAAAGTTCTTATCAAATGTCCAAATAAAATAGTGAACTGTGATGTTCCAAAAGTTCATATGTTCAGTGATGTGGTGAAATCTTGGAAAAGCATCTGCTGTGTTAAAACTTGATCCAAACGTAAATAACTTGTAGTGATAGCCTTCACCAACTTAGTATATAACACCCGATAGTGCTCAAATTAATGTAGCAGCTTACCAGAAAATGTTGACTCATTTAATTAAAAAGGAGTCAATAGCGCTTGTTGCAAGTAACACTTGCTTGAATGGATAGAGATGTCAATATCAGAACTGGGAATCCCTGCCTCCTGGAGGCTCAGAAGTTGATATGCGGAACACAAGGGAAAAAAAACGTCAATAGTGTAATCCCATTTAATGAAACAATAAATATATAAAAGTAACAGCCAAATGCCCCCTTACTTGAATAGTGCCACAGACCCGGCACTGAGGCTGGATAGCGTGATCAAGCTGGGCTATGGTACCCGAATAGAGACGATCCGGCGTGCGTTCCATCTTCCACGGGGAGAGAGCCAGCGGGACCGGAAGTAACGTCAGAGCGTAACCTAGCGTCGCCTCGACAGCTGTTTCGTTTTGCACGCTTCCTGATGACGTGCAAAACGAAACAGCTGTCGAAGCGACGCTAGGTTACGCTCTGACGTTACTTCCGGTCCCGCTGGCTCTCTCCCCGTGGAAGGTGGAACGCACGCCGGATCGTCTCTATTCGGGTACCATATCCCAGCTTGATCACGCTATGCAGCCTCAGTGCCGGGTCTGTGGCACTATTCAAGTAAGGGGGCATTTGGCTGTTACTTTTATCTATTTATTGTTTCATTAAACGGGATTACACTATTGACGTTTTCTTTCCCTTGTGTTCCGCATATCAACTGATGAGCCTCCAGGAGGCAGGGATTCCCAGTTCTGATATTGACATCTTTATCCATTCAAACAAGTGTTACTTGCAACAAGTGCTATTGACTCCTTTTTAATTAAATGAGTCAACATTTTCTGGTAAGCTGCTACATTAATTTGAGCACTATAGGGTGTTATATACTAAGTTGGTGAAGGCTATCACTACAAGTTATTTACGTTTGGATCAAGTTTTAACACAGCAGATGCTTTTCCAAGATTTCACCACATCACTGAACATATAAACTTTTGGAACATCACAGTTCACTATTTTATTTGGACATTTGATAAGAACTTTCATTGTTGTTGTTAATATTTGACACACACCCAGGGTGTGTGGTAATGGTATTTTTACCAAGGTGCACTTTATTACAGTTGATTTTTTTCTACGAGGGCTAAAGTCAGCATATTTTGTTTGCGCATATAGGCTGGTGTATTTATGTTTAAGCAGTTATATTTTATTAATCGTTCACAGGTGTTTTTTATCTAGCACTGTGGTTAGCGCCCCCACCATACATGCATTGTGTGCACGTATAATTTTTTACAAATGTTTGTTTCAATTTTTTGGGGTAGCAGCTGATTATCTAATTTTAGTTTCATTCTTATAGGCGCGAGATTATCTACTTACCACACTAGACTCCTTGTCTGAATATATCTGAAATCTGCCATTTTTATAATTCTGTTTTAAATCTTAATTGTGTTTTCAAGTGCATTAACCGTATCCATTTGTTGTAAAACATCCTCTCCAATTAAATAGGGGCACATGTATAATAATAAATACTTCACTTATTTATAAAACAATTAAAAAAAAAATCACAGAAGTTGAACAGCATTTTTATGTTTTTTTCATATTTATTTCACAATTTATTGTATTTATTATTTTCATGTGTGTTGGCAGCACTGCACTATTTATACACAATTACAATATCTGATGGTGGGTGATACACTATAAGTGATTATCAGCTGCAGTTAATTAATTAATTGATTGATTTTTTACAATATTTTTTTTATTTAATTAATTTGCACGTAGCACTTTGTACAGTGGCGCTGATTGATCTTTACATGTATTAAGGCAAAAGGCCAACAATGGCATCAATTACCAGTATCAACACTATGGACATGGTTGGCTGAGACCACATACTATCCAGAGACAGTTTTAAAGGAGCTGAAACTCAAAATAAAAGGTCACTAATTTAAGTTAGTGCAGCTCATGCATGAGAACATGTAGTTGCCATCATCCCTTTAAGAGTTAAAATGATATTGAAAACCTCTAATATTGGGATTATATCGGCAACAAAAAACAAAAATTATAGAAAAAAAATGATTTTTCATTTATTGTACAAAAAACATATTATATTTCACATATATCTTTGTTGAAACATTAAAAACATGAAATTTATCAAAAATAATATATACAAATGATACAATTGCCGAGATTCAAAAACCTACAGGTGAACCAGAGACAGAAGAAGGGCGGCTTACCAAAGCGTTTCAAACAGTTAAAAACATTTCTTCCTCAGTGATATTTGTTTGTATCTTTGTCTATAATAAATCAAAAAATCATTTAGTGACAACAAATATTAATTCACATCTCCCGCACCCCCAACGGTGTAAGTAAATTGTGACTCACTTCTTTAAATTCTTCAAAAAACAAATGCATTTCCCATGAAAGCTGCAGTGCTGGCATTGGTTCCCCTTTTGATCTGTGTGCCTAGGACCCCTCACTTCCTATAGGAGAACAGGATGACTATCCAATAACATGGCGTATGAAACCAAATGAGGTGTGCTAAATCAAAACATAAAAGAGAGAACTGATGTAATACAATTAATAACCTTCATCACTAAAATTTGGGAGAAGGGTATGACAGAAACTTACCCACACAATGGTGGAGTTCAGAGAAAGGAGGAGAGGTTCCACTCCTTGATCTGGAAATCAAGTTCTCTCAGCTTCATAAAAAGATCCTCAGAGTGGCATCAAAGCAATTCCACCTATAGGGTCTGCAGACCTTCACAGTACTCCTGACAGCTATCCAACTGAGGAGAGGGAATGACGCCATGCATTCCCCTTGGCGTCCTTTTAAACCCCTCTCCGAGACCCTATTGGTCTACGTCCAGTCACATGACATCCACAGCTGAGATGCTGCAGTGTGTCATGGACCTGCGTCATGCGCGTGATGACGTGGCGCGCACTGAGGCGGGCCGCATCACCAGAGACTAACCCGCATGAATCTGCTCGCTCCAGGACAGACCACGCCACACACGCGATGATGCAGTGTGCACTGGGGGCAGACCGTGCCATCTATTCCATCATGCGTGGCGTGACCTGCTTCAGAAGACGAGCGTGAGCACTATATCATCAGCGTCACTTCCCACGACCTGGATGTCAACATCCAGGAAACGCAGGTGCCGCCATGATTGAAGAGGGCAACGAGGTGTTTTGGCCCTGATGAGCTCTGCATCATGAACATAGTCCACAAAGCCTGGCTGGATGACAGTGACGGCTCAAAATAGGACAAAGAAGAGTAGGGAAGTGGAACCGGTTATGAGGCCGGACCACTCTCGGGTTTAGATCCGTGATCCCTCACAGATGGTATAAATTGAGAGATATGCAACCGGATCAGGGACAAATACCACCGGTGCCAGAACCTCCGAGGTTGAATGAACCCAGGAGGGAAAAGCAGGGCCACACACAACTTGCATGTGGCCCCCCCTGGCACCGGATAGGGAGGAAGGGTGGTCACAAACATAATCACATAGGGAATCAAATACTTAGGGAAATATCCCCATTCCCAGTATAAAACAAACCCATAGAAAATGCAAAATGATTCACGTATCAATTCTGAAATGAGCATAGTATCATTCTGTGTTAATACAATACGCACCATGCAATAATCAGATATTTAATTATGGTTTGACTAACAAAATAAACAAACCCAAAAGTGTGTATATCCTGTGTCGAAAAAGATATGTGATATATAATATAATGTTTTTTTGTACAATAAATGAAAAAATTAAATTCTATAAATTTTGTTTTTTGTTGTCGATATAATCCCAATATTAGAGGTTTTCAATATAATTTTAAAAGGTCACTAATAACCTCAACATCCCAGGAACTACATGGCTGCTTGCAGTGGTGGATCTGACCTTTTCCACTATGAGGCCATAAAGAGGCATAATAGCCTATATGATCAGAGTGTTCTAAGAAGAGTAGCATTGCAAAACCTGAATGAATATAGAGCGCTCTTCTCTCCTCCATTTTGAGACACAAGTGCATCTGGGAAAATAAGTTCTTATGTATATGAAATATACATTTGGCATGAAAACAGGTACAGTAAAACCTTGGATTGCGAGCATAATTCATTCCAGAAACATGCTTGTAATCCAAGGCATTTGTATATCAAAGCAAATTTCCCCATAAGAAATAATGGAAACTCAAATGATTTGTTCCACAACCATTTAGGTCCTTCAGTTTATAGTCCATATAAAAAGATTATAGCAATGTGATAGGTTGTGTAACCATAAAATGTCCATCCACAAATGGAAGCCTCCACAAGGGGATTAGAAGCAAAATCCAGCAGGAGCTACAGAGTGTTAAAGAGAAGAGAGGCACCTCTAATGCCGCGTACAGACGGTCCGAATTTCCGACAGTTAAAGTCAGATGGGAGCTTTTCGACGGATATTCCGACCGTGTGTATGCCCCATCTGACTTTTTCTGTCGGAATTTCCTACGGACTTAGATAGAGAGCAGGTTCTCTATTTTTCCGTCGGAAATTCCGTCTGAGGTTTGCGTGTTGGAAAGTCAGACCGTGTGTACGCGGCACAAGTGTACCAATATGTTGCTAAATGTTGTACCTTCATTAAATGTAACCATATTGCTACACTTAGAGGCGCCTCTCTTCTCTATTATACTCAGTTGTGACATGACACTACTTGTATATCAAGACATCGCTAGTATATCAATTCAATGTATTTAAAAAATGTTCTTGTCTTGCAAATCGCTCTCAAACCAAGTTACTCTTAAACCAAGGTTTTACTGTAGTTTAAATAAACATAAAAAGACAACTAGAACATCTACAGTGTGTTTTGTTGATCAAAACAATGCTTTTATTTTTTTTTACTTACATTATAATAATGTAACACATTTTTCTTTCAGCAAATTTGTACTGATGTAAATGTTAAAATATGCTAGCCTATCTAGATTAATTAATATATTCACGCAAGAAAAAGAGGGTTTGGGACTTAAAATGAGGTAGGTCTAGCATGGCTAAAAGATGAGTCAATGTAAGAAGACATATTTTATTCAATACATTAAAAAACATGACATTGAAAAAAAAGTACATGCATGATAAACAAGCATATCAATCACATATTATTAACCAGATATTCATAAAAACAATCATAGCAACTTAGAGTTGACATATTGAGGTATAAGTGAGTTGTCCATCATAAAGAATCACTTGAAAAAATACATGGTAGGGTAACTTGGGGGTGGATGAAATAAAACTATCCACATCATCAGAAAAGAAAAAAAGGGGGGTTCCCCTGGGTGGACTTTTAAGGCACTGATAGTATTAATTCCAAATATACGGGATATTGAAGTAAAAAATTGTTTTTATTCACAATTATACATATTTATAAAAAAAATGAAATATTAATTTAAAATATACAGTTCCAAAGATTGTCACCATATAGGTAAATACATGAAAACCTTCTTTACACCCGACACTTTTTGGGGTAACCTTCTTCAGGGGTGTGTAGAGAAGGACAATTAGTTCATCTAAGCATAAGAATACATAAAGTTAATTACATGCATTTAAAACATTATTATCAAATATATACAAAAAGTTCTCTTTATATATGATGATATATATACACACATGTAATCATTCACTTACGTATTATAAATGTAGTAGAAGAATGATGAATATTTAATTTGATGCAATTTTTTAAAAGCATTGAAATTATAAACAGCACGCTGGGTTCTGTCAATGGGGTTGCCAGTCAAACAAGAAGTGGGTATCAGAATAATGCAGGTTTGAGAAGGACATTTATAAGGAACAGGTGTTCATCCCGTTAGGGAGAAATTATTCCAAAGATCGAGAAGCCGGTGGATCAACCAGAAGAGATATACTGGGACTGGGGTAGAGGTCCCTAAGAATATAAAAGAATAAATATAAAATAATGGATTGTACCCCGATGGGGCTAAATTATATATAGAAAAAATAGAGATTTGCTACAATAACAGTTTATATGTTTAAAAAATTAATAAAGGATAATGAAAGATTATATATCTATATGTACCTGAGTATATGAGATCCATAAAAGACCTAATAATGTCCACTGTCAAACAGTACACTGTATTACTACAGGAATAGAAAAAGATATGACATTACTATTGGGCAGGGATGAGCCGAACACCCCCCTGTTCGGTTCGCACCAGAACCTGCGAACAGACAAAATGTTTGTGTAAACTTTAGAACCCTATTAAATACAATGGACTCGAACGTTCGAAATCTAAAGTGTTAATTATAAAGGCTGATATGCAAGTTATTGTCCTAAAAAGTGTTTGGGGACCCGGGTCCTGCCCCAGGGGACATGTATCAATGCAAAAAGAAGTTTTAAAAACGGCCGTTTTTTCGGGAGCAGTGATTTTAATAATGCTTAAAATGAAAAAATAAAAGTGAAATATTCCTTTAAATTTTGTACCTGGGGGGTGTGTATGATATGCATGTGAAGTGGCGCATGTTTCCCGTGCTTAGAACTGTCCCTGAAAAAAATGTCATTTTTGAAAGAAAAAAAGTATTTTAAAACTGACTCGCGGCTATTAATGAATTGTCGGCTCCTGGCAATACATACAAAAGTCATTGATAAAAAAAAAAAAAAAAAAAAAAAGTGTGGGGGTTCCCCAGAATTCAATTACCAGGCCCTTCAGGTCTGGAATGGATATTAAGGGGAAACCCGCCGCAAATTAAAAAAAAATTTGATGTGGGGTTCCCCCAAATATCCATTCCAGGCCCTTCAGATCTGGCATGGATTTTAAGGGGAACTCCACCCCAAATTTTAAAAAAATGGCGTGGAGTCCCCCTAAAAATCCATACCAGACCCCTTATCCGAGCACGCAACCTGGCCGGCCGCAGGGGAAAAGGGGGGATGAGAGAGCGGCCCCCCTCCCTCCTGAACCGTACCAAGCCACATGCCCTCAACATGGGGAGGATGTCCCCATGTTGATGGGGACAAGGGCCTCATCCCCACAACCCTTGCCCGGTGGTTGTGGGGGTCTGCGGGCGGGGGGCTTATCGGAATCTGGAAGACCCCTTTAACAAAGGGGACCCCCAGATCCCGGCCCCCCCCTATGTGAATTGGTAAGGGGTACATTGTACCCCTACCATTTCACGAAGAAAGCGTAAAAAAATGTTTAAAAAAAACACACAAACACCTTGAAAAAGTCCTTTATTTAAAAAAGAAAAAAACATTCCAGCGGTGAAATCCAGTGTCCCGCGGCGATCCCGATGTCCAGCGCTGTCATTTATTGGTTGTGCCTGAGCGGACCTGATGGGGAACTCCCTCTCAGTATTTTAAATGTATAGACCCGCCCCTTCTAAAGTTCCCCATCAGGTCCGCTCAGCGGACCAGATGCGGAACATGAGAAGGGGCGGGTCTATACATGTATTGCCAAAGTGAGAGCAGTTCCCCATCAGGTCCGCCCCCTCGGTATGTCGGACCCGCCTACGTCATTGGCTTGAGCGGGGAACTTCCTTCACTATGTAAATTTAAATTACACAGTGAAGGAAGTTCCCCACTCAAGCCAATGACGTAGGCGGGTCCGACATACCGAGGGAGCGGACCTGATGGGGAACTTTAGAAGGGGCGGGTCTATACATTTAAAATACTGAGAGGGAGTTCCCCATCAGGTCCGCTCAGGCACAACCAATGAAGGACAGCGCTGGACATCGGGATCGCCGCGGGATACTGGATTTCAGCGCTGGAATGTTTTTTTTTATTATTATTATTTTAAATAAAGGACTTTTTCAAGGTGTTTGTGTGTTTTTTTTAAACATTTTTTTACGCTTTCTTCGTGAAATGGTAGGGGTACAATGTACCCCTTACCAATTCACATGGGGGGGGCCGGGATCTGGGGGTCCCCTTTGTTAAAGGGGTCTTCCAGATTCCGATAAGCCCCCCGCCCGCAGACCCCCACAACCACCGGGCAAGGGTTGTGGGGATGAGGCCCTTGTCCCCATCAACATGGGGACATCCTCCCCATGTTGAGGGCATGTGGCTTGGTACGGTTCAGGAGGGAGGGGGGCCGCTCTCTCGTCCCCCCCTTTTCCCCTGCGGCCGGCCAGGTTGCGTGCTCGGATAAGGGGTCTGGTATGGATTTTTAGGGGGACTCCACGCCATTTTTTTTAAATTTGGGGTGGAGTTCCCCTTAAAATCCATGCCAGATCTGAAGGGCCTGGAATGGATATTTGGGGGAACCCCACGTCAAATTTTTTTTTCATTTGCGGCGGGGTTTCCCTTAATATCCATTCCAGACCTGAAGGGCCTGGTAATTGAATTCTGGGGAACCCCCACGCTTTTTTTTTTTATCAATGACTTTTGTATGTATTGCCGGGAGCCGACAATTCATTAATAGCCGCGAGTCAGTTTTAAAAGACTTTTTTTCCTTTCAAAAATGACATTTTTTGCAGGGACAGTTCTAAGCACGGGAAACATGCGCCACTTCACATGCATATCATACACACCCCCCAGGTACGAAATTTAAAGAAATATTTCACTTTTATTTTTTCATTTTAAGCATTATTAAAATCACTGCTCCCGAAAAAACGGCCGTTTTTAAAACTTCTTTTTGCATTGATACATGTCCCCTGGGGCAGGACCCCGGTCCCCAAACACTTTTTAGGACAATAACTTGCATATAAGCCTTTATAATTAGCACTTTAGATTTCTCCCATAGATTTTTCAAATTTGCCGCGAACACCCCAATTTGTTCGCTGTTCGGCGAACGGGCGAACAGGCAATGTTCGAGTCGAACATGAGTTCGACTCGAACTCGAAGCTCATCCCTACTATTGGGATTAATCTAGCCTTAATTTTAACCTCTGATTTTTTTAATAAGTGTTTATAGAATTATTTAAATTAATATTATAAAGAAAATAAAAAATAAAAAAAGGAGAGGGGGGGGGGGGCTAGATCAAATATATACACTATATCATTATCCTATTAAAATTATGCTGATTTACTCAATCCAGTTTATCTTAAAAGTTACAGGATATGTCTGTATATTCATAATAGGTCAAATAACATCATTTGATTGAATTATGCTAAAAAACTAAAAACATATCAATATAATGATATCTTTTGTTGTTTGATATTTGTTCATATAGACACTAACATAAACAAATACATTTGAATAACTAAATCAAAAACTAGGGAGTACCCGAACATAAGGGTGGTAATTTAGTAAACATATAAAAGCCATATCTATAGAGATCCACTAAAGGGTAGTGTTGTATAATATCATTAGAACAGGTAATATAGATATGTAACTTACTTGACAGAGTCACCATGACAGTCCAGCAAGAAGTGCTGGTGTGAAGGTGTGGGTGCTTTGTATTTATATCAAGTCCCTCCCATCAGCTATCGCAATCAATTGCAGACAGCTGACTGTGAGAAACAAAGATAGTAGGGAACTCCTAATTAATCACCTGGATCTGATGGATCCGAGCATAAGGGTGATGGTTTAGTAAACATATAAAAGCCATATCTTTAAAGATCCACTACTAGAGGGTAGTGTTGCATAATATCATTAAAACAGGTAATATAGAACTGGAACTTACTTGACAGTCGACCTCAAACCGTAATAATCCAGCAAATAATGCTGGTGTGGAGGTGTCGGTGCTCTGCGTTTATATCAAATCCCTCTCATCAGCTATCGCAGATAATCGCAGACAGCTGACTGCAAGAAACAAGGATAGTAGGGGACTCCTCATTAGTCCCCGGGATCTAGTGGATATCAATATAATGATATTTTCTGTTGTTTAATATTTGTTCATATAGATGGTAACAAACAAATAAGTTTAAATAACTAAATCCAAACTAGAGAGTACCCAAGCATATGGGTGATGGTTTAGTAAACATATAAAAGCCCTATCTATAGAAATCCACTAGAGGGTAGTATTGCATAATATCATTAAAGCAGGTAATATAGACATGAAATTTACTTAACAGAGTCAACCTCACGCCATAACAATCCAGCAAAAAATGCTGGTGTGGAGGCGTGGGTGCTCAGTATTTTAATCAAGTCCCTCCCATCAGCTATCACAGTGAATTGCAGACAGCTGACTGCGAGAAACAAGCATAGTAGGGAACTCCTAGTTAGTCCCCTGGATCTGGTGTGCGCGGCAAAGCCCCCACGTGCATGCGCAAAGTCATTGCGTTGGGGCAGCGTCACGCACACCACACCCACCGACACAATATGCCTCAACTGCGGACTTTGCATGTCCGCCAGGAGTGGCAAAATGGAGAGTGTGGGCGGAGATGGAAGGTCAACCCCCAAAATCTCTAACGCCGCCCAGGTTCAAAGAACCGGCGGCTTTGTGTGCCGGGCAATCCCTTTGATCGACCACCTCAAGCAATCTCGGAAAACCTGCATAAAGAAAAAGCAAAAAATAGTAATACCCAAATATTACATAAAAGTTTAACCAATAATAGGAGTGTTCAATATAAAGTTGACTGGCATACCCCATAGATGTTAAATATAACCCAAGAAAGCTTTTTGTATATATTTTATAATAATGTTTTAAATGCATGTAATTAACTTTATGTATTCTTATGCTTAGATGAACTAATTGTCCTTCTCTACACACCCCTGAAGAAGGTTACCCCAAAACGCGTCGGGTGTAAAGAAGGTTTTCATGTATTTACCTATATGGTGACAATCTTTGGAACTGTATATTTTAATTTAATATTTCACTTTTTGATAAATATGTATAATTGTGAATAAAAACAATTTTTTACTTCAATATCCCGTATGTTTGGAATTAATACTATCAGTGCCTTAAAAGACCACCATGGGGAACCCCCTTTATTCTTTTCTCATATATACTGGATGGGGCACAAGCATACATTTGCCATGCACCTCCCCCTTTTCTTTGAATTCACATCATCAGGGGCGAGTGCACCAATGTCTGTAAAAAGCATAAATAAAACGACTTTCATTTTTTATTTCAATAGATTTTTATTATTGAATTTTTATAGTTAACAAAAATTACAAGGAAAGAGTAACACAGTAACTGATACACATTGACAATTTCCATTAGTAGTGAAATATCATACTTTTAGGGTTTATGAACAATGAAGCAAACTATCGATTTATCATATAAGCTTGGGCCAAATAGACCAACAGTCGTCGAACACTTTTAAAGAACTAATTGCTATGAGGTGTTCAAAGGTGTAGTTTCTATGTACCGCTGTAGTGACGTCAGAAATGTTTGTAGCTTTATTGGATTTCCAATTGCGTAATATTATTATTATTATTATACAGGATTTATATAGCGCCAACAGTTTGCGCAGCGCTTTACAACATCAGGGAAGACAGTACAATCACAATACAATTCAATACAGAGGGATCAGAGGGCCCTGCTCGTTAGAGCTTACCGTCTAGAAGGGAGGGTCACTTGAAACAAAGGGTAGTAGCTGTGGGGGTTTATCAGGTGGACAAAATGAAAATACAGCTGTTAGGTGTGGGAAGGATAGGCTTCTCTGAAGAGGAGGGTTTTTAGGGATCCTCTAAAAGCTAATAGAGAAGGAGATAGACGGACAGATTGGGGTAAGGAGTTCCATAGGCTTGGAGAGGCTCTGGAAAAGTCCTGGAGACGAGCATGGGAGGAGGTGATGAGAGAGCTAGAGAGCAGGAGGTCTTGAGAGGAACGAAGAGAACGATTAGGTTGGTATTTAGAGACTAGGTCAGTGATGTAGCTGGGGGCAGAGTTGTGGATGGCTTTGTAGGTAGTTGTTACTGCTCGGACCTTGAAGAAGGGGACATACCCCGAAAGCTTATCCTGAAAAATTGTATGTTAGTGCAAATAAAAAAAGTATCACGGACAGTACTCAATTTTCTCTAGGTAGTTGTTAGTATTTTGAATTTAATTTGTTGGGTGAGCGGAAGCCAGTGGAGGGATTGACAGAGAGGAGAAGCAGAGACAGAGCGGTTGGTAAGGTGGATGAGTCTGGCAGCAGCATTCATGATGGACTGAAGGGGGTTTAAAATTTTCAGAGGTAAGCCAATGAGGAGGGAGTTGCAGTAATCGAGGCGAGAAATGACCAGGGAGTGAATTAGGAGCTTTGTTGTGTCATTGGTTAGAAAGGGGCGTATTTTGGAGATGTTGCGGAGGTAGAGGCGGCAAGATTTGGACAGTGATTGGATGTGAGGATGCAATATCATCAGGCGTGTCTCTAGTAGTATGTGTGTTATGACTGGCCTAAAGGCGTTCGGATATTTGTCTATATTCAGGTGCAATAGCGCTAAGGCCGGGTCGGGGCATGCAATTATTCCAGTTAGGGATGAGATCAGTAGAAAAACCTGGTTCCATAAATTTCTTATGTTAGGGCAGTGCCAGAACATATGTAGTAGATTCCCTACGTGCCCGCACTCCCTCCAGCATTTCGGTGATGTTCCTGGAAAGTATGTGGCTAGTCGGAATGGAGTAGAGTGCCATCTATTTGCAATTTTGATCATTAGTTCCCAATGTTTTACACAGTGAGAATATTTGTGTATTTCTGTGAAGGCGTGTTGCCATTGTGTGTCCGAGAAGGTGGTACCCAGGTCTGCCTCCCATTTTTGCATTGCTGCCATCTTAGTGAACATCATCCAGTCACGCAATATGTTGTAGAAAAAGGATATGCCTTTTGTATCTGGTTTTGCCGTGGAGTAGAATTGCCAAATTTTGTTTGGAAAGACCACTGTTGGGGGAGTTTGGTGTTTTAGGAAGTGTGTGATTCTTAAGCATTTGAAAATGCTGGTGTTCGGGAGATGGTATTGTACCAGAATTTGATCTGCATTTTTGTGTCGTGGACCTTTGTAAAGGTCTGAGATATGAGAGATGCCCTTATTGGTCAGGTCTGTGATGTGTACTGTAGCATTGGAATCTTGGACTCCAATAGGGTTAAGGGAAGCTTGAAGTCTATGTTCTGCATGTCCTGGTGGGATTTTTTGTAAGAGGAATCTCCAGGCTCTCAATGAAGCCTACATTGGGGGTGAGAGAGTAGTCATGTTCCAAGGGGACCATCTGTCTCCCATGAGAAGTAGGGTAAGATCTTTCGTTGGGGATATAGTTGTTTCTATATCAACCCATAGGGGTAAGTTGGATTTTTTAATCCCCCCCCTGCTTTCCTGTGAGATGTCATGTTATTCCTCGAGCACCTAGCTTTTTTCCCGTTCCAGATGTATTTCCAACTTATATTCGTGATGCTTTTGAGGTAATGGTGAGGTATGTGTATTGGTAGGGTGCGGAACACATATAAGATTTGCGGTAATATTAACATTTTGTATGCGGATATTCTACCTGAAATTTCCTTCTTTGAAATATCCCTGAACTGGGCTTCCAGTCTGGCCATCAGCGGAGTCATGTTGGCTTTAGCAAGAGCGGATATTTTACTAGTGAGTGAAATACCCAAGTAGGTGATGCTTCCTTTGGTCCAAGTATATGGCAAGTGTTCTTGTAGGAACCGTTTTATGTGAGGCAGCACTCCTAGGTCTAGCATTAAAGATTTGGAAAATTGACCTTATAATAAGAAACATCCCCAAATGTAGTGAGAATTGTATGTGCTTCTTTTAAGGACTTGAGCGGGTTAGTTAAGAGTAGGGATGAGCTTCGAGTTCGAGTCGAACTCATGTTTGACTCGAACATTGCCTGTTCGCCCGTTCGCCGAACAACAAACAATTTGGGGTGTTCGCGGCAAATTCGAAAAGTCTATTGGAGAAATCTAAAGTGCTAATTATAAAGGCTTATATGCAAGTTATTGTCCTAGCGGGAAACTTCCTTTACTGTGTAAATTTAAATTACACAGTGAAGGAAGTTCCCCGCTCAGGCCAATGACGTAGGCGGGGTCGGACATACCGAGGGGGTGGACCTAATGGGGAACTTTGTTCGCTGTGTAATACATGAATAGACCCGCCCCTTCTCGCGTTCCGCATCTGGTCCGCTGAGCGGACCTGATGGGGAACTTTAGAAGGGGCGGGTCTATACATTTAAAACACAGCGGAGGAAGTTCCCCATCAGGTCTGCACAGGCACAACCAATGACGGACAGCGCTGGACATCGGGATCGCCGCGGGACACTGGATTTCATCCCTGGAATGTTTTTTTTTTTATTTTTTTTATTTTTTTTAATAGAGGACTTTTCCAAGGTGTTTGTGTGTTTTTATTTACATTTTTTTACACTTTCTTCGTGAAATGGTAGGGGTACAATATACCCCTTACCAATTCACATAGGGGGGGCCGGGATCTGGGGGTCCCCTTTGTTAAAGGGGTCTTCCAGATTCCGATAAGCCCCCCGCCCGCAGACCCCCACAACCACCGGGCAAGGGTTGTGGGGATGAGGCCCTTGTCCCCATCAACACGGGGACATCCTCCCCATGTTGAGGGCATGTGGCCTGGTACGGTTCAGGAGGGAGGGGGGGGGCCGCTCTCTCGTCCCCCCCCTCTTCCCCTGCGGCCGGCCAGGTTGCGTGCTCGGATAAGGGTCTGGTATGGATTTTTGGGGGGACTCCACGCCATTTTTTTTTTAAATTTGGGGTGGAGTTCCCCTTAAAATCCATGCCAGATCTCAAGGGCCTGGTATGGATATTTAGGAGGAACCCCACGCCATTTTTTTTTAAATTTGCGGCGGGGTTCCCCTTAATATCCATTCCAGACCTGAAGGGCCTGGTAATTAAATTTGGGGGAACCCCCACGCTTTTTTTTTTTTTTTTTTATCAATGACTTTTCTATGTATTGATAAAAGCCGACAATTCATTATAGCCGCGAGTGAGTTTTAAATGACTTTTTTTCCTTCAAAAATGACACTTTGTGCAGGGACAGTTCTAAGCATGGGAAACATGCGCGACTTTACATGCATATCATACACACCCCCCCAGGTACGAAATTTAAAGGAATATTTCACTTTTATTTTTTCATTTTAAGCATTATTAAAATCACTGCTCCCGTAAAAACCTCTATTTTTTAAACCTTTTTTTGCATTGATACATGTCCCCTGGGGCAGGACCCGGGTCCCCAAACACTTTTTAGGACAATAAATTGCATATTAGCCTTTATAATGAGCACTTTAGATTTCGAACGTTCGAGTCCATTGTATTTAATAGGGTTCTAAAGTTCACACGAACATTCTGTCTGTTCGCAGATTCTGGTGCGAACCGAACAGGGGGGTGTTCGGCTCATCCCTGGTTAAGAGCAGGATTACATCATCCGCAAAGAGATTTATGGTATGCACGTTGGGGCCAAACTGAAAGCCCGAGATCAAGGGTTGCGTTCTGATTGCTTCAGCTAGGGGTTCTACGATTATGTTAAAGATTGTCGGAGACAAGGGGGCAACCCTGTCTAGTCCCATTTGAAATATTAAAAGGCATAGATAGGAAACCTGCAGAGTATACCTGGGCAGACGGGCACGAATATAGGGACAAAATAGCCTTCAGTATCGATCCTTTAAAACCAAACTTCATTAGAACCATTTCCATGTAGGTCCAAAGGTCCCTGTCGAACGCCTTCTCTGCGTCAATAGAAAGCAGCAGAGGAGGCGTTTGAGTCCTTTTAGCATAATGTATCACATTAATAATTTTCCTGGTAGCGTTAGAGGTCTGTCTCCCCTTCACAAAGCCCATCTGGTCGTGTTTAATGATTGATGGTATTATATTCATTAGTCTTTTAGCTAGTAGTTTTGCATAGATTTTGGTGTCAGTATTTAGGAGTGATATGGGCCTAAAGTTAGCCGGCGTATTGGGTACTTTTCCTGGTTTTGGCAACGTGACTATGTGTGCTTTCAGCATCTCCTGCGGAAGTGTCGCAGAGTCAGTGGCTTTGGACATGTGGGGCGAAAGTATGTTTTTAAACGTTTTAAAGTATTCATTGGTAAAGCTGTCGGGGCCAGGTGATTTCCCGTTTGGTAAAGAGTGTGTGATTTTTTCCACTTCTAGAGCTGTGATCGGACTATTTAGTTCCTCCAGCTGCTCTTGAGATAAAGATGGGAGGTTTATTTTGTGTAGGAACTTTTTTATTTTTTCCGCCGTCGGTTGAGGGGTACTGGGTTCCTTATGCAGGTTGTATAGTGAGCTGTAATATTCAGCAAATTGACTGGCTATATCTTGGGGGTTGACAATTTTTTGTGACATAGAGGGGTGTTTTAAGTACTCTATTCTTGTTTTGGTGCGTGCCGCCTTAAGTCTGTTCGCCATATATTTGCCTGCTCTATTGGCATTGGCGTATTGTGTTAGCTTTAGACGCCTGAGATGTTTATCATATTGGTGTGACAGGAGCTCTCTGATTTTTTCTCTAAGGGTGTTTAGTTTGTTAATTAAGGGCGCTGACGGTGAGTTCTTATTCTGGGATTCTAGAGTGCGTATTTCTGCGAGAGTAGTATTTAGTTGGTGGGCCTGTTTTTTTTTTCTCTAGCACCAATTTGGATCAGTATACCTCTCATAAAGGCTTTGTGTGCATTCCATATGACATATGGGTCTGTAACAGATTCAACATTTTCTGCAAAGTAGTTTGTTATGTGTTGTGCTAGAGAATTTTGAAGATGTGGTTCTTGTAGAATTTTGGTGTTACATCGCCAGATGGGGGTAGAAGAGGAGACACCCTTTTCCGCAATAGACATAGATATAGCAGCATGGTCAGACCATGTGATGTCATGTATACTCGTTTTTTCTATGTTTTATAGTAGCCATTTGTCTGTTAAGAACATGTCTATGCGAGAGTATGAGCTGTGTCTATTTGAGAAAAAGGTATAGTCACGTTCGTTGGCGTGGAGGCATCTCCATGCGTCAAAAAGTTCCTCTTTGTGTAACACGGACTGAAGAGATAGGGAGCCTCTGGCTTTACCCGAGGATGTATCCAGTAGTGGATCTGATGTTATGTTAAAGTCTCCGCAGATCAGGAGGTTACCATATTTCATGGCTTGTGCTTTGGCAAAGTTTTTTTTTAGGAAACGGAGTTGATGTGAGTTTGGTGCGTACACCGAGACAATCGTGTATGGTCTGGAGTTGATATCTCCCGTAATAATTATGTATCTGCCTCTTTTGCCAACAACAGTGTCCTTAGGTTGGAATGAAAGAGAGTTTTTAATGGCCAGTAGGACCCCCCTTTTTTGTTGTTAGGCGTGCAAGCCATGTAGATGAACGGACAGTCTTTGTGTGAGCATTGTGGGGCCTTGTTCTGTTGGAAATGTGTTTCCTGTACACACAGAATGTCAGCTCCCTGTGTGCAGGCCTCCTTCCACATGGAGAATCGTTTTGCTGGATGATTTAGACCCCGGGCGTTAATGGATATGAGTTTAATTGTCATGTATTGGATGAGTGGTAGGGTGTATGATGAAACGGTGTAGGCACTTACTTTTCCAGTGGGGTGGCGTCTCAGATGCATCAGCATTGTGAGAAGGTGTCAGTATTCATTCGACTTCTTCAGCGATATTAGGTATTTTGCTTTGAGTGTATCTGTGTATATCAAAAAGATTAACAGAGAAAACAGAAAAAACATTATCAGAGATAAAAAAACAAAAGCGTAGAGTCAACTCATCTTTCATAAGAAATGGATCTAAAAACTGATCCTCGTGCAGTCGTAGCTGCTAGTGCAAGTAGGGGGTGCAAAAGTGTATCAAGCAGTGATACCTTTACTCCTGAGATAATTGTGAGCGGAATTGTTGTACAGTTATTGAGCTTCACCGTTTTTTTTCTTACCAGATCTCTTGTGGGATACCACCTGCCATTCATTTTGAATAGGTTGCAAGCCTGCAGAGTGCTGTGGTTGAGGAACTTGGTCAGGAAGGATACCCCATTGGCGTAGGGCACCCATCCCTTCTTCCAGCTTGGATATTGAGATGGTGACCCCATTGTGGGTGATAGAAAGAGTAGCTGGATATTTCCACTTGTGCGGGATGTTATGATTTCGCAAAGCTTTGGTAATCTTCAGCAGGTTGCGTCGGCGTTGCAGAGTGTGTCTGGACAGGTCGGGCAGCATCCTGATATTGGCGTATTGTGGTGGAATGTTCCCTGGAGCTCGTGATGCTTGCAAGATGCGGTCCTTGATGTGGTAAAAATGTACCCTCATCAGCACATCTCTGTGAACATCATCAGGGAGGAATGAGGGTTTGGGGACCCTGTGGATTCTGTCGATGAGGAGATCCTGTGCTGTCGCCTCTGGCAGTAAGGTAGAGAACAGGGTCTGGGCATATTGTAGGAGCGGATTAGGGGGGACAGTCTCCATGGTACCCCTCAGTTTAAGATTGTTCCTCCTGGACCTATCCTCGAGGTCTGCCATTTTGTCTTTGATCCAGGCTATATCCTCCCCCTGCACCGTATGGGCCTCCACCATCAGGTTATATGCAGAAGTGTGTTCTTCTATTTTGGATTCTATTTGGTGAACCCTGTGCCCCATGGCCTGTACTTCCTTCTGACATTCAGTGATCCCTCTGAATATGTCTGACTGCAGGGAGGTTCTCAGGGAGAGGAGCATGTCCTTTAGCATAGTGTCAGACACTGGTCTGTCCGCTGTGGGGAAGTCTGATATTGGGTCCCCTCCCTGGATGTGCTGGCTCGTGTTGGGATCTGACCTTGACCTAGCTGGGGAGTCTCTCTGTGGTCTCGATTTGGCATTGTGGGGCTGGAAGTCCCAGAGGATGATACACTGTGTGCTGTAGCCGGGCGGATGGCGTTGGATGGCAGGCCACTGCTGCTATGCTGCTCTCCTGGTCTGGATGAGTGCTACGAGTACTGCGCGCCACCGCCATTTTGTTGAAGCCCTCTCGCTGCCGGGGCTTCTTTCGGTTCCTTGTCATCTTCGGTCCGGTCAGCGGCTGTTCAGGGTCCAGATGGCGGAGTGCAGGGCTCTTGATATCGCCAATGGGCTCTGGTGGCTGTTTTAATCTCAGGCGGACAAGCGGAGCTCCAGGGTTATGCGTCCATCTTGGAGTCCGGTCGCCACGCCCCCTCCAAACGACTTTCATTTTGATCACTTGTTCTCTGGGGATCATGATGTGCGTCCGACTTTCCTGCGAGCCCTTCCTCAGCTCCCGGGATGAACATTATAAGCATCCACCAGTTTTCATGTTCACATGGTTTAGACTTAATTGAAATGCAAGTACTTGGTGGGATGAGTTCATTTTTCCCCTTCTTTACACATATAGTCTCCCTCGTGTTTGGGTGTAACATTGGACCATATTGTTTTATTTATGTTTTTTTTACAGACATTGGTGCACTCGCCCCTGATGATGTGGTAGGAATCCATGAAACGTGCGTCGGGCCAATTTTTATGCTCCATTTTTTTTAGATGGTTTTATTTTATCCACTCCCAAGTTACCCCCCCATGTTGCTTTTCAAGCGATTCTTTATGATGGACAACGGTCTTATACCTCAATATGTAATCTCTAAGTTGCTATGATTGTTTTTTTGAATATCTGGTTAATAATATGTGATTGATATGCTTGTTTACCATGCATGTACTTATTTTGCTATGTCATGTTTTTTAACCACTTAAGCCCCAGACCATTTTGGCTGGTTAATGACCAGGCCCCTTTTTGCGATTCGGCACTGCGTCGCTTTAACTGACAATTGCATGGTCGTGCGACGTGGCTCCCAAACAAAATTGATGTCCTTTTTTCCCACAAATAGAGATTTCTTTTGGTGGTATTTGATCACCTCTGCGGCTTTTATTTTTTGTGCTATAAACAAAAATAGAGCGACAATTTTGAAAAAAAATGCAACATTTTTTACTTTTTGCTATAATAAATATCCCCCAAAAATATATAAAAAAACTTTTTTTTTCCTCAGTTTTGTCCGATATGTATTTTTCTACATATTTTTGGTAAAAAAAAAAAATTGCAATCAGCGTTTAATGATTGGTTTGCGCAAAAGATATAGCGTTTCAAAATAGGATTATGGCATTTTTATAATTATTTTTTTTTACTAGTAATGGCGGCGATCAGTGATTTTTTTTGTGACTGCGACTATATGTCGGACACATCGGACACTTTTGACACATTTTTGGGACCATTGTCATTTTCACAGCGATCAGTGCTATAAAAATGCACGGGTTACTGTGAAAATGACACTGGCAGTGAAGGGGTTAACCACTAGGTGGCGCTAAAAGGGTTAAGTGTGCCCTGATGAGTGTTTCTAACTGAGAGGGGGTTGGGCTCTGTGTGACATGACACCGATCTCCGCTCCGAGTACACAAAGCCAAGATCCATGTCATTGTCACTAGGCAGAGCAGGGAGATGCTTGTTTACACAAGCATCTCACTGTTCTATGCCTCCGTGAGACAAACCCGGGGATCCCCGCGGCGATCGAGTCTGCGGGACCCGCGGTCCGAGTCACGAGGAAGGTAGCGGGGTCGCGAGCACACCCACATCAGGCAGTTAAAGGGGACGCACAGGTACGTTGATGTGCCTGTACGTGCCATATCTGCTGGAGGCGGTCAGCAAGTGGTTAATGTTTGAAGAAAACATGTCTTCTTACATTGGGTACTTAATTTTGTTGCCAGCAGTTTAGACATTAATGACTGTGTATTGAGTTATTTTGAGGGGACAGCAAATATACACTGTTATAAAAGCTGTACACTCACTACTTTACATTGTAGCAGTGTCATTACTTCAGTGAAATGAAAATGAAAATGTAGCGCCCCTCCCAAATAGTTGAGACGCTATGTTAAATTTAGGGGTATGTCTGAGCCATAGTTGGGCTCAGACTTGTTTATTGGTTTTCAAATTCGGTTTCTGCTCTGGCTGTGACATTGCCTGGCAGTCATTCCCCTTGGTCAGTAGGTGGCACTGCCGCCACAGACTCAGGTTGGAATACAGGCATGACACAGCACATTTGGTGTCCTTTCTCGCAGCCGTGCAGTGGGCATGGTGAATCCACTGTGCATGCTGAGAGAGGGTACATAAGGGGCAGACACCATTTAATCGGGGCTGTTCTGCTTCTTGTTCTTCTGGTGCGCCCCGTGGCCCGCATGGCACGGGGTGCGCGTGTGTGCTCCAGCCACGGGCACCTTCAGCCCGAGGCTGCATCGCTGCCTGATAGGCCCAGCTTTGCTGGCTGGGGCCTACGCCTCTGAGGAGGATCCCATGCTACCCATATTCGCAAAGTCTGCTCTTGAAGAGAAAAGCCGGGGGAGGACCTTCCCTAGAGGAGACTAGCGATGGTGCTGCTGTCTAGGGAGAGGCCTGGCGACCTACTCAAGGAGGGATCCAAGAACTTAAAAGCCCTGCAATATGCCAATCTGGCATAAAGGTTCTCTTTATTTGCTTGGCTAGGAGGTTCGCACTGCAAAAAGGAAAATAAAGCCTTGCTGTTTAGGTTTTACATTTGTGTGGACATTGACTTTTCTAAAGACTCTTTACCCTGACAACGGAAGCCTTGGAGGTAGTTTGCATGACCCAAAACAAAACCAGCCACTCCTTCGGGGGGTAAGTGCTACAAAAAGATATAATAGACTATTTACAAAAATGTGAGGGGTGTACTCACTTTTGTGAGATACTGTATATAGAAGCAGTCATTTTGCTACTTTGCTTCTATTTATGAAAGCTTCCTTCTATCACTTGCACCCATTGATGTCACATAACATTCCCTCTCCATTTAAGCAAAGATGTGGGGATACAAGGGATTTACTGGCCATATTTGGTCAATGAAGTCACCACTATCCCTGTCCCTTCCCTTATGTAGCTGATGATAGCTTGGAAAACTTTCATTTGGCCAGTGTTACCAATCAGCATTAGTTGCGTGTGTCGGGTTGACTCTCTTTATTTCTAGTGAGTCAGTGGGTGGCAGGTATGGGTGACAGGTATCATGATTGATGATGAATTTACAATAATGGACATTTTTGGGGATTATTACTTGTTTTTTTCTTTTCAATGTTTTATTGAGATTTTATAGATAAAAATACAATAAATAATATTTGTCATTGCAATGAAAGAGATAAAAAAAGAATCATATATATTCATTTTTTTTGGGGGGGGGGGGGTTCAGTTATACAGCCAGAAAAGAGCTTTGCATTCGAGTTTCCTCGTTGCATCATTAAGTTGTTATTTTATTTTATTTTCCCAATTCTCTTTATTAAATTTTCTCTTTCTCACATTACATCATACATTTTACATCTTATACATCCTATTAAATTATACATTCTACATCATACATTTAAAAAAAAAAAAAAAAATTGTCCCATCAGTCCTTACATTCACAAAAATTGGTTTGTATGTTCCATACTCCTTTCCGCCATTGGTGTAGTTATATCCCAATTCCACATCCCCCTCCCCAGCAGCTGTCATAGCACTCTCTATCCAATTTGCCCAGACTTTCCCATATTTCTCCTCCTTTCCTCTGTTGCAGTATGTCTCCTTGTACAATATCAGGTTACTATTTACTACATTTTTCCATTGTGCTAATGTGGGAGCTTCGGCCTTCTTCCAGTTCAGCACTATTGCCTTTCGTGCATAAAAGAGAAGAAGGCCAAGTTGTGTTCTTCTTTCCATAGAGAGCGTATTTCCCCCAACTAGTCCCAGTAGGCAGATCTCTGCCTCTGGGTCCAGCTGAACTGATGTCACTTTATCAATTATTCTCAGAATCCTTCTCCAGAATACCCCTATCTTCGGACAAGTCCAGAAGATATGAATAAAAATTTCAGGTGTACCATCACATCTCCAGCAGTTTTGAGAATTAGATGGTGCTATTTTAGATAATTTATACGGTATAAAATAGCTTCTATGTGTTATCTTAAATTAAATTAGTTTATCTCTAAGTGAAATTAAGATCTGAAATGGAAATTTATATATCTTTCCCCAATTTTCTGCTGATAATCTTGGAATATCTCTTAACCAACACTCACACAATTTATTCATATCTGATAGTTCTATCTTAAATAGATGATTATATAGGATTGAGATCATCCCCCTTTCTCTTCTCTTTCTCACAGTTTTCTCTAAGCCTGTTTCTATTAACTGCGGGGTACCCTGTGGAAACTGGGCTGACAATGCGTGGACTAGCTGCATATATCTAAAGAGATAGCTCTCTGGGATTTTCCAGTTCTTTCTCATATCTGCAAATGAGGATATTTTTCCCTCTTGTATTACTTGTGATATTTTTTTAACTTCAAATTTTGTCCATGCTCTAGGATCCGTAATAGAAGCTAAATGTCCAAACTCAGGATTTCTCCATAATGGAGTGTTTGGAGACATCTCTGTTTTTGGATTGCTCTCTCTTATCATGCCAGCTTTCCATGCTTTTACTGTCGTTACTATTGATGGAGTCAAATCTCGACTATTTTTCAACCCGCAAAATGGTAGTGCCTGCAGCGCCTCCAGAGACTGGACTACTGCAGCCTCCACCATTGTAATGGGATCATATCTATCAGGGTTCAACCACCTTCCCACTGTTACTAGCTGTGCTGCTAGATAAATACCTATATAAGTCCGGAAAAGCCAGTCCCCCCTGTGACACCGGGCGCATAAGTGTATTTAATTTTATTCTAGCCAGTTTATTTTGCCATATAAATGAAGATAACATACTATGTAGCTGTGTAAAAAAACTTTTTGGTAACCATTGTGGTGAATTTCTAAACAAATATAACAGCTGAGGGAGAATCTTCATTTTTATCAGATTTATACTTCCTAGTAGGGACAGGGGAAGCTTTTCCCTTATCTTTAATTTTTTCCTATTTTCCTGTAACACTGGATCTAGATTCAAGGTTTTACATTTTTCGGCTTGTCGCGATATCACTATGCCCAAATATTTAAATTATTTTACCCATTTTAGTGGCAGGTTTGGGGTTTCTGTGTCCTGTGCTCCTTGATCTATAGCAAATAGCAATGATTTACCCCAGTTTACTTTAAGTCCTGTGTACAGTGAATAGGTATTTAATAACTCCAACACTCCATTCAATGACGGACCCGCATCACTCAAGAATAACAGCATATCATCTGCGTACAGGGCTACCCTCTCCTCCAGCCTACACGGTTTAGGAGATATTTGCTAAAAATGACATTGCTCCGTGTCTACGGCGCATGCGCGTCGTAGACAACGGCACATTCATGGGGTTAATCCCATTCACAAATTCGGCTAAGTCCCAGCAATGCTTGGGCTTAGCCGAATTTGACGGCTCCCACGCGCATGCGCGGAGTGACGTCTTCACCGCTCCGGCCAATCACAGCGCCGGAGCGGCATTGTGATTGGCTGGAGCGACGATACCCGGAAGTAACATTCCGGCTATCGCCGCAGCGATGGCTGCGGCTGAAGAGGGAGACGAGGACGGCTTTGGGGGCCCCGATCTAAGGTAAGTGATGCATAATGAGCTATTATGCTAGTCATATTAGCTCATTATGCCTTTCTCTTACAGGTGGTTTAAAAAAAATTAAAATTTATAGGTGTTTACAACCACTTTAATAAAGGCTGCAATCTAGATTTTAATATTTTAGTTAATATTTTGAAATCTATATTCAGTAATGCTATCGGCCTGTATGAGGGGCATAGTTTTGGATCCTTACCCTCTTTATATATTAAGGTTATATGTGCCTTTCTCATTGAGTCTGGCAGTATCCCCTTCAGCAATCTCTCTGAATATACCTTTACTAATTTTGGAGCTAATAGATCTTTAAATTTTTTATAGAATTCAACAGGAATTCCATCTGGGCCTCTTGTTTTTTCTCCTGGAAATGTATCTATGGCCTTTATTATTTCTATCCCTATCCGATAACCACCCGAGGGCAACCCGGTCCAATAAGTCCGACATGGCCCCCGGGCGGAAATCGGAGGGGAGAGAAGAGGCATATAATCCAGCATAGTACTCGCCGAAGGCCTTCAGAATCTCATCTGGTTCTTTTACTTTTATTCCCTCTGACGTTTCTATTTCTGCTATGGTTGTAGGTTGGTATTCCTCTTGTGCCAGTCTCGCCAAAAACCTCCCATTTTTGTCCCCTAGTTCAAAGATATTTTGCCTCTTTTTGTATAGTTCTAGCCTTGTTATCTCCTCCATATGTAATTGTAATTCTCTTTGTGTGGCCATCATTAAATCAAAATTAAAGTTATTTGGGTCTTGACTATATTTTTCCTTACTACTCTCTACCTGTATTTGTAACTCCTGTACCTTGGCCTTCTGTTTTTTGTTTACTGCTGCAATATTTGAGATATATTGACCTCGCAGATATGCCTTGAATGCATCCCAAACCATATCTACTGAGGACAATCCCTCATTGTCTTCCCAATATTCATTTATTATGGTTATCATCTTTTCTGATATCTCTGGGTATGTCACCCATTGTGTGGGCAACCTCCACAGTGCTGTGTCCCTAAATGTGGGGATGCGTATTGACACCCGCAGGGGAGCATGGTCTGACAGGCCACTGGGTAAGTACTCGGCATCTATAATGTCTGTTAACATTGCAGAGTCTGCAAATGCCAGATCTATTCTAGGCGCTGTTTTGTAAGATGTAGAATAACAGGAGTACATTCTTTTTTCTGGATTTTTCCATCTCCATATCTCTGTTACCCCCGTCGCTTGTGCCCAATTATATAAATCGGCTGAGTGGTTATTTGAGGGTTTCGGTCTGTCCAATTCAGCGGACATCACCGAATTGAAATCTCCAATGAGCATCAGTTTTGCTGGAAGATATTGGATAATTTTTTCCATTATCTCATTCAAGATTTCAACCGTAAATGGAGGAGGAATATATATTGCCACCATAATGCACCTTTGTTGCCCGATCTTATATAATAAGATCACATATTTCCCCTGTAGATCTATGTAAGCTTTTTCCACCTTTCCAGGAAAGGATTTATTAACTAACACTGCTACCCCTCTAGCATAGGATGAATAGGTGGCATGATATTCCTTTTGTATCCAGGCTTTTTTTAACGTTGTTGTTTTTTTTCCCATTAAATGTGTCTCCTGTAATATAATTAGTTTATTGAAAGAAATATGAAAATACAGTAATGGAGTCGCAGCTCCAAATTATATTCATACAGATAATAAGCAAACGTCAGTGTTTAGTATGCATCAATAAAATCGTCACAGATTATAGCAACTGAAAACCGTATTCTGACAGAATGAGGTACTATAGCTAAACGTAATGTAAATGTATAGACAATGCGTAACAAACATTTAAGGTATCACTGACTAAATATAACTCTTCTCATAAGATGGGGGAAGGGGTGGAGATAAAGGGAAGTAGTAAAGTACAGGTAAGTTGAAAGATCATTTATTTGTCTTCGAAAGTGTCTAAGTGGGTACATCTAGATACGCAATCTTTTACAGAAAGCGAGTAAAGTACGGTTAAAGAGAGATTAACAACTCCAACAGCCTCAGTGTGTGTCTACCAGGTCTGAGTATGCCTGGGAATATCTGAACACATACCAGGGTGACCAAGTGTCGTGGAAAAGCTCCACATTCTCATTCGATTGAGCTACTGTCTCCTCCATCTCACAAATCTCAGAAATTTTGCAAAGCCATTCCCGAACGGTCGGGACCCGCGAAGATTTCCAGAATAGTGGGATGAGAGCTTTGGCTGCATTTAGTAAGTGTTTAGAGAGCGAGTGCTTATATTTTTTGATGGTGAAGTTTGTGATATGTAGAAGACAGCACAAGACATCCAGTGTCAGTTTTGTTTCTGTGATTTGGAAAACCAGTCTCTTTACCTCCAACCAAAAGGGCTGTAATACTGGGCAATACCACCAAATGTGTGACAAGGTGCCTTTGTCAGATTGGCATCTCCAGCATGTGTCTGAAGTTTGAGGGAACCAAGAGTTCAACTTCACAGGGGTGGCATACCAGTAGGTAAGTAGTTTATATGCCGTTTCCTGAGTTCTGGTACTCATAGAGCATTTATGTGCAAATACACAGGCCATTTGCCACTGCTTATTCGTAAGTGGCATGTCTAATTCCCTCGACCATCACTCCCTGAGTCCATTTTCACCAGGGCTGTCACTGGTCTGCGGACTGTATTTTCTTATATACTGGAACATCAGAGCTCACTTGAACCTAGAGTTCAATCCTCTGACATTCCATGATATTACTGAATAGCTATTATTGTTACTTTTTTTGCCTGACATTGTATTTAGAACCCTGGGGGCTTCCTCCTACACCTTCCATTTTGGGGGTGGAACCTTTTTTGAGATTTTAGATTACACTTCTGGGCATTTATACATTTCATTCTTCCTCTATCTTTCCCTCCCTCCTCCCTTCCCACCCTATCCCTCTCCACCTCCTCCTTTGATCCAAAATTCCATTCATACTTGGACAAGAGTGGAGAGGCATTTCGACTAACCCCTTTTTTATCGACCATGGTATCTATTCCATAGTCAATACCCAACATTTCCCAAACTCAACCCTCCCAACACTTAGAAAACAAATACAGTTACCTTTCATACAGGCGTGTGGTGGGTTCGACACTCAATATAATATGCTATCCTTATTACCTAAACAAGCATTTCTCTATAGAGGGATAAATACAGGGATATAGAGACAAAAAAAGGAGAATATTACTCCTATAAATCACCTTCCCCTATACACATTTTCTCCATAGAGGGATAAATACAAGAATACTAAAAAAAGAAAATATATCACTTTCCCCTACATACTACTGTTTGAACTATATTTGCCATATGTGCCCCTCCTCAGACTCCTCAAACCCCCCTCTCCTCCCTCCCCCCCTAAAATAAAAATAAAATAAAAAATAACGCCCATCTTCAAAAAAACATAACCGGGGAAGGGCACATTATTATAATATAATAATCTAAAGTACTTTCGCTTCAACATTCCTATTCAATTTCAAGTTATATTTATCATCATTTACCATTCGAATTTCTTCCCATCCCCTTTCTCCAAAATATTCCTATATATAGAGAGGGTACAGGGGCAGCACAGTGGTGTAGTGGTTAGCACTTTCACCTAGCAGCAAAAGGGTCACTGGTTTGAATCCCGACCACGACACCATCTGCCTGGAGTTTGCATGTTCTCCCTGTGTCTGCGTGGGTTTCCTCCGGGTACTCCGGTTTCCTCCCACACTCCAAAGACATGCTGGTAGGTTAATTGGATCTTGTCCAAATTGGCCCAGTATATATGTATATATGTGTGTATGACTGTGTGTCCCAAGTGCGTCGAGATCCTACAGGGTAAAATGACCACACCAGCCAAGCAGACACTGGCTGCAAAAAGCGCCTAGAGGTGATTCAGTTTGCATGTGAGCGCTATACAAGTCACTCACTCATTCATTCATTCATACATAAGAAAGATCTAATAATAAAAAAAAAAAGCCTAACAGTTTATCCACCTCCCCTCCACCCAACCCCCCATCCCCACCACACCTCTCTTATTAAACAATATTAAATATATGATAGTGTACAATAAATCCTCATCGTGTTACTAAAAGACAAAAAATTATAGGAAGAAAAAAAAAATAGGTGATTCTGGCGTTTAATGACACTATTTCTTCCCCCTTCCCTCCCTCTCTCCCTAAATTTGTGCATAGTCACCTGTTTATTTCTTATTCCATTTCCTTATCGTGTTTAATTCCTGGGAGAAAAAGAAACCCTGGACTGCCGCACTCTGTATAGACAGTTATTTATTCCAAAATTTCAAGTAAAAAATCCAAATTCAAAATAAATCCATAGATCCAAAACAACAAATGCAGATAGTGTGCATGCAGGGAAGGGTGGCTAACGTGTTTCACATCACGAATTGACGCTTACTCATAGCGTGTTTAATTCCTCTAATACATTGAGTTAATTATCCCTTCTTCCCAATTCTCCCTACACTCCCCAAAAGAAAATATTCCCTGAGAAAAAAAAAAAAAAAGAGAGGGGGGGAGGACAGGAAAAGAAAAAAGGGGAGGCAGAAATGAAAAAGTGCCAAGGGGAGCAGCAGTTTTCAACTGCTCCACTACTGTCTGTCAATATACGACATCTTCAAATTGGCCTTATATAGAGGATGGGGCGCCTCAACCTTATCCTGGGAGTCTCATAGCACTCTCTCCATGTAAGAAAACACCTGTATGACCCTTAAAAAAAAAAAAAAGGAAAGAGAAATATTGAGCCACATAACAAGGCTATCTAGCATCCAACCACTCTGCCACCGCATCTGGCGTTTCAAAAAAGCGTGTTTGCGTCTCATCATTCACCCTTAATTTACTAGGATATAGAAGACTATATTTCAATCCCTTCTCTCTGAGTTTCTTCCGGACTTCATTATATGCTCTTCTCCTTTCCTGTATTTCCGGGGGGTAGTCTGGAAAAAACATCAGTTTCACGTTTTCATGTTGTATGTCCTCTTTCATCCTGGCTGCTGACAGGATTTTATCTCGGTCTCTAAAGTTTAGTAGGTGCAACAAGAAGGGTCTAGGAAATTCCCCTGGTTTGGGAATACGGAAGGAGATTCTATGTGCTCTCTCTATTATGAGTGTTGGAGTTCTTTTTACCAGGCCTAAGATATCTACCAATAGTTTTTCCGAAAACTCTACTGGATTGTCTCCCTCTGCTCGCTCTGGTATCCACAGAATCCGGACATTGTTCCTCCTTAATCGACTTTCTGTGTCTATTGCTCTTTCTTGAAGTGTTATGATTTGTTTTTTCATTATGTGCCATTCTCTGTTCTCCATTTTTTGTTTTTCTTCTATCTTTGAGACCCGAGCTTCCACTGCTGCAGTTCTTTGCTGTACTTTCTCAAACTCGTGCCTCATTATGCTGACATCTACAGCCAGGGCATCTATTTTAGATGTAAGAGTCTCACTGCTTTTTTTTATAGCCTCCATATGTCCTTAATAGGGATGAGCCGTACACCCCCGGGTTCGGTTCGCACCAGAACCCGCGAACGGACCGAAAGTTCGCACGAACGTTAGAACCCTATTAAATACAATGGATGCGAACGTTTGAAATCTAAAGTGCTAATTATAACGACTATTATGCATGTTATTGTCCTAAAAAGGGTTTGGGAACCCGGGTTCTGCACCAGGGGACATGTATCAATGCAAAAAGAAGTTTTAAAAACGGCCGTTTTTCGGGAGCAGTCATTTTAATGATGCATAAAGTTAAAAAAAAAAAGTCAAATATTCCTTTAAATATCGTACTTGGGGGGTGTCTAAAGTATGCCTGTGAAGTGGCACGTGTTTCCCATGTTTAGAACTGTCCCTGCACAAAATTACATTTCTAAAGGAAAAAAAGCCATTTAAAACTGCTTGCGGCTTTAATGTAATGTCTGGTCCCGGTAATATGGATGAAAATCTTTAAGAAAAATGGCATAGCTACCCCATCACCCCCCCCCCCCCCCACCCCAGCCCATTACCAGCCCCTTTGGGTCTTGTATGGATATTAAGGGGAACCCCGCACACAAAATAAAAAAGGCCCTATATACTCTGAACAGTCGTATACAGGCGGTGCATACAAGACAGGGACTGTAGGTTTGTTCTTATGTAGAATCTGTTTGTAATTTTGAACAGGTACATTGTTTAAATGTAGTTCCAGCCAAAAAATCTATTTTTAAGCTTTTTGGAAAATATAGGGAAGGGTTATCACCCCTGTAACATTTGTTTTGCTGTCTGTGCAGTGTGCACCTGTTCAGAACAGTTCACCTCACTTTCCGTCCTAATGACAAATGTTTTTTGAAAATTTGTTTTTTTTTATTGAAACAAGAATTGGTGATAAAGCATCAGTGGAGAGGAGGCACTTTTTTCCCATATTAACTCTTACAGGAGAGAATTTGCCTTCCTAGGGGTAGATTTCCTCTCACTTCCTGTTGTATCCTTCCGTTTGCAAGGAGGAGTCGTTTGTAAGTTGGATGTTTGAAAGTAGGGACCTGCCGTATATACTCTGCAGAAATTTGCCCCTTAGGTGTTGGTGTTGCCACAACACTGTAAGCCCTCACAGTTACTCTTGGTGGGCGCATGAATGGGCCCTGCTGTGAATTATTAGATCAAGAATTATAATTGCATGCCCCTGTTGAACAGGGGCTGAAAAATTGGGCCTTTGGTGGTGGTGGTGGTGGTGTTGACACAACACTGTAAGGCCTCACAGTTACTCTTGGTGGGCGCAGGAATGGGCCCTGCTGTGAATTATTAGATCAAGAATTGTAATTACACGCCCCTGTTAAACAGGGGCTGAAAAATTGGGCCTTAGGCACTGGTGCTGGTGCCACAACACTGCAACCCCCCACAGATACTGTACTTGGAGCATAGCAATGAGCCCTGTTGCAAAGTATTGCATCAAAAATTTTAATTACACGCCCCTGTTAAACATGGGCTGAAAAATTGGGCCTTAGGCACTGGTGCTGGTGCCACAACACTGCAACCCCTCACAGATACTGTACTTGGAGCACAGCAATGAGCCCTGTTGCAAAGTATTGCATCAAATTTTTTAATTACACGCCCCTGTTAAACATGGGCTGAAAAATTGGGCCTTAGGCACTGGTGCTGGTGCCACGACACTGCAACCTCTCCCAGATAGATACTCTAGTTGGAGTGCAGGAATGAGCCCTGCTGCAAAGCATTGCATAAAAAATTGTAATTACATGCCCCTGTTAAACAGGGGCTGAAAAATTGGGCCTTAGCCACTGGTGGCGGCACCCAGAAACAAAAATGTTCTTCCAAGCTATCATCATCAATCGGATCATTGAGGAGGAGGAGGATAGTCAGTCAACATAACAGGACAGTCACTCAGCATCAGCATCAGTCTTGAAGGGATGTGACATTTGAAAATAAATTAGTCTGTTATATCAGCTTCAGGTGTTTGGTAGCTGGTGGTGATCCAAGACTGGTTCATCTTTATGAAGGTCAGTCGATCAACCGAGTCGGTGGACAGGCGCACCCTGTGATCCGTGACAAATCCTCCAGCAGCACTGAATGTGCGTTCTGAAAGAACGCTGGATGCAGGACAGGCCAGTAGCTCAATTGCATACTGTGCAAGCTCTGGACAGTGATCCATCCTCAAGACCCAGTAAGCCAGAGGATTTTCGGTGGGGAAGGTGTCCAAGTCTGACCTTGCCCCTAGGTATTCCTGCACCATGTATATCAGACGCTGGCGATGGTTGCTGGAACCGATCATACCTTGGGGCTGCGGACTAAAGAATTGTCTGAACGCATCGGTCAGACGGCCACCTTCCCCACCGCTCCTTCTTTGACTGACCGAAGCCTCAGCAACTCGTTGTCCAGGACCAGGAGTTTGTAACCTCCCAGTCTCTGGGAATGCATTGCACAGACCTTTCTGCAAGGCCTCCCGGAGTTGTCTCATCCTCTGCTCCCTCTGCGACGGTAAGATAAGGTCTGCAACCTTACCCTTGTACCTTGGATCAAGGAGAGTGGCCAGCCAGTAATGGTCCCTCTCCTTGATCCGAAGAATACAAGGATCCTTCCGCAGACTTTGCAGGATCAGGGAGGCCATGCAGCGTAGGTTAGCTGAGGCATTCGGTCCGGAGTCCTCTGGGTCACTAAGGACGACATGATCCGCAGCCACCTCCTCCCAGCCACGTACAAGTCCACGGGTTTCTTGGGACTGTAAATCATCCCTAAAAGACTGCTGCTGATGATGCTGAGTGCCAGGCTCCACCTCCATGCTGACACAATCCTCCTCCTCCTCCTCTTCCTGTGCGATGGGTGGGACAGAAGGAACACTGTCTGGGTAAAGGGGGCCTTGAGAGGCAAGGAAGTCCTCCTCTTCCTGCCTCTGTTCTGCCTCAAGTGCCCTGTCCATTATTCCACGCAGCGTATGTTCCAACAGGTGGACAAGAGGTACAGTGTCACTGATGCATGCACTGTCACTGCTCACCATCCTGGTGGCCTCCTCAAATGGTGCCAGGACAGTGCATGCATCCCTGATCATGCCCCACTGGCGTGGTGAAAAAAAACCGAGCTCCCCTGACCCTGTCCTGGTGCCGTAGTCGCACAGGTACTCATTGATGGCCCTCTGCTGCGTGTGCAGACGCTGCAGCATGGCCATCGTTGAGTTCCACCTGGTTGGCATGTCACATATAAGGCGGTTCTTGGGCAGGATCAACTCCTTTTGCAGCTCAGCCAGGCGAGCACTGGCATTATAAGATCTGCGGAAATGCACACAGACTTTCCTGGCCTGCCTCAGGACATCCTGTAAGCCCGGGTACCTGCCCAAGAACCGCTGCACCACCAGGTTAAGGACGTGAGCCACACAGGGCACATGGGTCAGTTGTCCCTGTCGGAGGGCGGAGAGGAGGTTGGTGCCATTGTCGCAAACCACCATTCCTTAAGCTTGCGTGGCGTCAACCACCTCTCGGCCTGCCCCTGCAGAGCAGACAGAACCTCTGCCCCAGTGTGGCTCCTGTCCCCCAAACACACCAGCGCAAGCACGGCATGGCATCTTTTTGCCTGCGTACTTTCGTAGCCCCTTGAACGCCTACGGAGCAACGCTGGTTCCGAGGACAAAGCACAGGAAGAGGCCATGGAGGAAGAAGAAGAGGAGGGGGTGGAGGAGAGAGGTGTGTCACAACCAGTAGTAGCATTTTGGAGGCGTGGCGGCGGAACAACCTCCAACTCTACTGCACCTTGTCCTGCATCCTTCCCAGCTGCCAAAAGAGTGACCCATTGGGCCGTGAAAGAAAGGTAACGTCCCTGTCCATGCCTGCTGGACCATGAGTCAGCGGTAATATGCACCTTACCGCTGACCGCCCTGTCCAGCGAGGCCAAGACATTGCCTTCCACATGCCGGTAGAGACCCGGAATCGCCTTCCGTGAGAAAAAGTGGCGTTTGGGAACCTGCCACTGAGGAACCGCACATTGCACAAACTCACGGAAGGGGGCCGAGTCTACCAACTGAAAAGGCAGCAGTTGAAGCGCTAGCAATTTAGCCAAGCTAGCATTCAACCGCTGGGCATGTGGATGGCTGGGAGTGAACTTCTTTTGACGGTCCAGCAGCTGGGGCAGGGAAATTTGCCTGCTAGAATCGGACGTTGGTGTACTGCTAGCAGAGTGCCCGCAAGTACTTGGCTGTGACACACCTAATTCTACACCTTCATTCCTCTCAGTGCAGGTTTCAGAGAGGACTGAAGGTATAGAGGGGTTGGAGATACCAGCTGATGCAGTGCAAGGAGAGGTCCGCTTTGTTCTTTGGTGTGGGTCTTTAAGGTAGGCTTGCCAACGAGCTGCATGGCAGGTCAACATATGTCTGGTCAAGCATGTGGTGCCCAAGCGGCTGATGTTTTGGCCACGCGATATACGCTTCAGACATATGTTGCAAATAGCAGCTGTGCGATCTGATGCACTCGACTCAAAAAAGGCCCACACCAAAGAACTTTTTGAATAACGGGCAGAGGCAGCGCCCTGCACAGGCGGAGCTCTGCGGTGTGATTCCGTCGGTGTGCTGCCCTTACGCTGGCCCCCCGAGGGCATCCTGTCTCGTTGGAGATGTGCCTCCTCCTCATCCTCCTCCTCGTCCTCTCTCCTATTAGGCACCCACGTGGAGTCAGTGACCTCATCATCCCCTCCCTCCTCATCACTGGAGCCAATCTGGCAGTATGCTGCAGCTGCTGGAACATGACTGCCAGATTGGTGTCCTTCTTGAGCATCCCCTCTCTCTGCTCTTACGCTACTGCCTTCCTCTAGCTGGGTATCATCATCAGACCCTTCGAAACGCTGGGCATCCTCCTGGAGCATGTACCCAACACTGTGCTCAAACAGTTCGGGGGACTCCTCAGGAGGACATGGTGGGTCTAGGGAAGGAGTGACTGATGATGGCATTGATACCAGGGAAGAGGACGCTTTGGCAGCTGCTTTGCCAGTACCCTGAGCCTGGGTGAGAGAGGATGAGGAGGATGAGGAGGGCTTGGTCATCCACTCTACCAAGTCTTCAGCATGATGCGGCTCAACACGTCCAGCTGCCGAAAAGAAGGACAAGCGTGTCCCATGGCCACGTGCTGATGGCGATGCACCGCGTCCACGACCAGCACTGTTGTCTTTAGACACAGAGCCTGCTTGCCCTCTTTTATTGGCTCCTGACTGTCTGCCTCTCCTTGTTTGCCTTCCAGACATTCTAATGGCCTGCAGGGAGATGGGAAAACCAGCAATAAGGCCTAGCTTCAGGAGTATATTTTGCAGGAATCACACTATGCCTGCTGTAAGTGCTGCAAATGCCTGTTGGTGTAACACACCAGGAAAACACAGCAATACGGGCTAGCTTCAGGAGTATATTTTGCAGGAATCACACTAAGCCTGCTGTAAGTGCTGCAAATGCCTTTTGGTGTAACACACTAGGAAAACACAGCAATAAGGCCTAGCTTCAGGAGTATATTTTGCAGGAATCACACTACGCCTGCTGTAAGTGCTGCAAATGCCTGTTGGTGTAACACACCAGGAAAACACAGCAATACGGGCTAGCTTCAGGTGTATATTTTGCAGGAACTACACTACGCCCGCTGTAAGTGCTGCAAATGCCTGTTGGTGTAACACACCAGGAAAACACAGCAATACGGGCTAGCTTCAGGTGTATATTTTGCAGGAATCACACTACGCCTGCTGTAAGTGCTGCAAATGCCTGTTGGTGTAACACACCAGGAAAACACAGCAATACGGGCTAGCTTCAGGAGTATATTTTGCAGGAATCACACTACGCCTGCTGTAAGTGCTGCAAATGCCTGTTGGTGTAACACACTAGGAAAACACAGCAATAAGGCCTAGCTTCAGAAGTATATTTTGCAGGAATCACACTACGCCTGCTGTAAGTGCTGCAAATGCCTGTTGGTGTAACACACCAGGAAAACACAGCAATACGGGCTAGCTTCAGGTGTATAATGTGCAGGAGGCACACTCCGCCCGCTGTAAGTGCTGCAAATGCCTGTTGGTGTAACACACCAGGAAAACACAGCAATAAGGGCTAGCTTCAGGTGTATACTGTGCAGGAGGTTTAGCAACAATGACACTGACACTGTCCCCTGCCTATCCTTCTCTCTCCCTGCACACAAGGTTTATCAAAGAATATGACACTGACACTCTCCCTGCCTATCCTTCTCTCTCCCTGCACACAAGGTTTAGTAAAGAATATGACACTGACGCTGTCCCCTGCCTATCCTTCTCTCTCCCTGCACACAAGGTTTATCAAAGAATATGACACTGACACTCTCCCTGCCTATCCTTCTCTCTCCCTGCACACAAGGTTTAGCAAAGAATATGACACTGACACTGTCCCCTGCCTATCCTTCTCTCTCCCTGCACACAAGGTTTAGCAAAGAATATGACACTGACACTCTCCCTGCCTATCCTTCTCTCTCCCTGCACACAAGAATAGCACAAAGAATATCACACTGTCCCTGCCTATCCTTCTCTTTCCCTGCGCCGGAACACACTACACAAGGCCGCCGCGCTGGCGGCCTTTTATAGTGTGGGGCGTGTGCTAAACCCCCTGAGCTATAATTGGCCACAGGCAACCTGCCTGTGGCCAATTATGGCTCTCCTAGCTGCCGGCGCTGTGATTGGCCAAGCATGTGGGGTCACAGTGCATGCTTGGCCAATCACAGCGCCAGGATTGCACTGCGATGGCGCAGTGTATTGTGGGCCATTCGCGTCACTCAAATCGTTCGATGTTCCCCGAACGATCGAACAGCCGATGTTCGAGTCGAATGGATGTTCGACTCGAACACCGAGCTCATCCCTAGTCCTTAACAAAAGTAGGCTGCTCTGCCGCCATTGCACTCTGGGTTTCTACCTGTGCCTCGATGACTTTAGAGGATTTTAGCGGGGATTTTTCTGCTGGCTTCAGAGTTCCTTTTATTACTTTTGCTAATGGGGAGGAGCATGGGGTAACCGTTTGTGTTTTACCCCTAGTTTTACTGGGGGCAATTCAAGCACTGTTCAATATTCTGTTTTCAGCAAGAAGATGGAATCTATATATGTGTTTTTTGCTTTCCCCTCCACCTTCTTTCCTAGTAGCAGTGCTGACTTAATAAAGCTCCCAGTATTTATGCCTTTGTGTTGTTTCTATTTCTATCCTACTGTCTATTCACTAAACAGATAGGGGATGCATAAGTACCCGCATAGGTATCAGCAGAGATAGAAAAGCCAAACCCACTTTTATATACCGTTTGGAATACAAAAAATACTTCAGAAAACAGGTAAAGGATCAGCCCAGAGAGGGGGGGAGCATAGTCTATAGTGAAATCCACCACCTGCTATTTTACCTCCACCATACACCGTTAGGACCAGTTGTCTGCGGTTGTCTGCGGGTCGGCGGGTCTGTGGTCCGGCTGTCTACGGAGCTCTACGGAGCTGCGGAACTGGCGTCTTGCGCTGGAGATATCCCTGACTCGTCACTCGTGCAGATGCCGTTGTCTCCTGCTATTCTTCCCCCATTAATCGTCAGTGACCAGTGACCGCTGGATTTCTACTCGCCTCAGTGAGATAGGTGGAAGCACTGCTGTCCAGCAGATTATTTGGTAGGCTAGAGGCAGGTTAGAAGCAGGCAAGAACAGCTCATCCAATGGCTCATTCAAATCCACGGACCCGTGAAAGAGCTGGCGTCTCACCTTAGAAGCATCGCGGCGGTGGCAGCAGCGGCGTCTCACGCTGAAAACATTGCGAGTGTGAGGAAGCTGCCCACACGCTCAGACGTTCACTCCGTCACTCCGTCATCCGTCCTCCATCATCATTAAGTTGTTATAATTAAATTCAAATCAGACTTAGAACCCACTCACTGAACTTCTATGTGGTCTTAAGGACCAATCTGATAATAACAAATTATTACTTTTTTAATAAATTACTTGTCAAATGTTTACATATTTTAATTTCTAGGTTACAAATTTTGTAATCCATGCTCATTTATGTGGGGGGGGTGGTATCTAGGGGCGCCTTATTATTAAAGGGGATTCCAGATTCTGGTAAGCCCCCCACCTGCAGAATCCTGCAGCCACTGGGCAAGGGTTGTGGGGAAGAGACTCTTGTCCTCATCAATATAGGAACAAAGTGCTTTGTCGGGTGAGTCCCCTATGGTAGGGAACCACCCTACGTTGAGAGCATATGGCCTGCTACAGTTCATGAAGGGGCACATGTTTAGCCTCTCTTTCCTGGCAGCTTGGAATAGGGGTCTGACATGCATTTTTAGAGGGACCTCATGCATGGAGTTCCCCTTAATATCCATGAGTCTTGTATGTGTTTTGGGGAGCTGCCCCATGCACTTTTTTTTATTCTTGCTGCTATTCTTTATGTGCCATAAAATAACTTTGTCCCGACAATTAGACACAGAAATAACTGCCCTGCTACTAGAAAGACTTAGGGCTCATTCTTTATATGAGGCAAAACATCAACTAATGTAAAATAGGAGTTCCTTGTATGAATATATAATAAGTGTGTAGAACTTTCTCTGCCAAGGCGGACAACCTATGCTGGTATGGCTGCAGACAAGTAGATAATCTACCTCACGTATTAATGGGTTGTCCTCATGATAGAAGTTACTGGAGCAACCTTTTTACACTCACCTCTGGTATTTCTGCATGCATAACAAAACCTTCCACGGCCTTAGCATTACTTAGTATTGGTACTTCCTACCTGCCCAAAGAACTGTGGTGAGGAATATCCTCTAGATTAAGGATTGTGAGGAAATGGAGAGGTAATGTAGTCCTGAGGGCCTCCGAGGTTCAACAACACATACATTTGATAGTGAGTTTTTAACAATGTATAGCTTATCAGTTAAATAAACACAACAAGTTTCAACAGCGTGGGACAACTGAATAGTTTTGTCGTAATTTTGTTTAGCCTATAACTACTGGAACTGTTTACAATGTCTGTACGCTCAAGAAATGTTTTGTATGTCTTTCCTTTTGGCCAAAATACATTTTTGGTAGCACGCAATTCTCTACTCCCGCCTAATGTTACTTACATTATTGTATGTTTATTGTCATTATGTTGTTACAACACTTACAGAAAACCCACAGGGTGATGAAAGAGGGGATGGGACTATACGATACCCAAGAAATAGTAAAAAGAAAAAAAGGTGAACATGATGTATAAGTAAAAAATTAAGGAATTTATTCATGCAATAGTAAAAAAAAATCTCACTAGAGGAAAAAATATTTGACAAAGATATTAACACACAGTAGTGCCAATGTAGCAATACATTGGAAATGGACCCAATACATGTTGGATAATTCTGAAATTGGCGGACATGAAGACATAATGCATTTTGATACATTGTCTTCTTCAGGAATGAAGATGTCCACCTGGAAAATATATAAATCTCAGCTGACACAGAAGAATGTATATGTGTCTATGACTCACAGCAGTGTCAAGAGAGGTCCCATGGATCCCAGAGGCCACCACAAGGGATAAATCAACAGAAGGGAAATAAGGGCTCCTCCATGTGGTAGGGAGGGTCCTAATTTCTATCCAGGTGATTAGCCCAGTCAGAGACCCAATATTCCCAGTAGTGCTGAATATTAGCACAAAAAGCCTGTAAGTAACCAGAGCCTGTGAAAACAGAGGTCAATCTTCCTCTTCTTGCATCCCCCTGTAGGTTTTCTGTATTGTATTACAGGGATAGATACCCCCTAATTTTTGGGTCTAGGAACATACTGTAGCTCCGTCTATTGTTAGAACACTTGCTTAAGCTAAAGTATTGAAGTATGTAGGCTGGGGTTGTTATTTCTCTTCACTTTAATATGTACAATTTCTGACATGTACCTATGATCCTTCGATATCTACTACTTCTTCTTTCTTACATCTGTTGTGATGTTTTTTCTCTGTGAACATTTCAATAAAAATGTATGCTTTAAAAAAAGTGTGAAGCTCCAAAGTAATTCAAACAGTGTATTAAATAAACACTCCACTGTACAAAATTCACCAATACTATTTGCACCCAAGTGAATCAAATCAAGTCCATCATATGTTTATAATCACAGAATATCTTCATCCATAAATGCATGCTTCCCCAAGTGGGCTTCCACCTTCATCAGCCTCATAAATAAAGAAGTCAGGCAGGTTCAATACTAACAGGATCCCTTCAACTGATAGGGACAAGCGTCATCCACTAACTCTTTCTCCTCCAGCCTCCTCAGCCGATTAATAAGGGTAGCAACCTCAAAGATGCAATACCTTATGCCGCATACACATGATCGGTTTTTCTGATGAAAAAAGACCGATGAACTTTTTTCATCGGACAAACCGATCGTGTGTGGGCCCCATCGGTCTTTTTTCCATCGGTATAAACAAATAAAACATGCTTTAAATTATACCAATGGAAAAAAAAACGATAGCAAATTCCGATCGTCCGTGGGGAACTCCATTGGAGAAAAACCCCACGCATGCTCAGAATCAAGTCAACGCATGCTCAGAAGCATTGAACTTAATTTTTCTCGGCTCTTTGGACTGTTTTACGTCACGGCGTTTGGGACGGTCGGATTTTTGACTGATGGTGTGTAGGCAAGTCTGATGGAAGTCAGCTTCATCTGATTTCCGATGGAAAAAACCATCTGATTTTATTCCATCGGAAATCCGATCGTGTGTACAGGGCATTAGGGATTTCTCACATGCGGTGTGGTGACGGGATTCAGACCCCATACGAACTTCATTGATGGACTTATGACACATGTTTTGGAATTGGGACACAATTTCCATGGCTTTGATTTTTTAGCGCCGCTAATGTTATGGCTTCACTGTAGCATATTTTGAGATTATTTGTTTATATTTATAGTGGCTGCTTATGTTTCTGGTGTAAAACATCAGTATTGTTACTCAATGAGCGCTGGGTGGGAGGTACCATTTACTTTTGTGCTTGAATACTTCTCATTTTTATAAAGGTAGCAACCCATTTCCTCATATAAAGGTAAAAAAAGGGGGACCACTGGTATCTGTAAAAACTCCACCTTTTATAAGCCAACAAAATAAATGTTGATTACAAGTGTAACCAATTAACAATAATACATAGCGGTATTCCCATTTACAATACATATTTTTTACATAATGTTTAAAACAATAATATTTTTTTATATAGATATCATAAAAACCATAACATTTTAAAATTATAGCCCCAAAATCTATTAACTACTTCTCTTAAAGGGGGACCAAAGTCTAAATAAAGAAATACATATAATTTTTAAAAAAAATATTAAAATGAAACAATTTATAAAAACAAAAATATTTTTTTTAAGTAAAAATATTATCAGATTACTTAATATTACTCTTTATATTTACTAAAATTAGGAGGGATCAAATATATGGGCAAAGGATACATCTATATGACCAATAAAGGAAAGCACAGCTGAACTATAGTTTATAATAAAAGGGTAAGTCAAACTAAGCATTACTGACCTTTTATATTTTCTTCAAATATGTAAATAAGTGTAGTCACTCCCTGTCTTATGCTCTTAGATCTCAGAGAGCATAGACTTAGATACTGGACTTATCTGCACAAAGCAGGCAACAAAATTAGATCCAAAACTGAAATTGCAAAAGCGCCTTATTACACATATCTGTACAGTCTAAAAACCCCTTACATGGAGACTAACATAAAGCCAAATTGACAAACATAAATGCGTACTTAGAATCAGAGGCTGTCCCTACCCTCACATTATAAGATAAAGACTCCCAACCCATAACCTCTGAGGAACTCCTTGCTGTGTTAACCAATTTCTCCACTCGAAAAACAACAGGACCTGATGGTCATACTGTACCTTACTACTAAGTTTTCCTTTTCCAGTTATCCCCATATTTCCTAGAGGCATTTACTGCCATATAGGTGGGCCATAATCTTCTGCCATACCTACTGCAAGAAAACATCTCTAATTCACAAGCAAGGTAAACACCACATTCTCTGTGCCAGTTAGAGGCTTATCTTCTGTAATTTCCCCTGACCAAACTGGCTATATACCATCTGAACAATCAACATAATAACAAAGGATAAAAGTGTATCCACCCCAACCTCTTTGGTGTTTACTGATGCAGAAAAAGACTTTGACAAGGTGTACTAGGGTTTTCACATCAAACTATGGCTCACATAGGTGTCGCAGAATCTGCTCACTCTTGAATCAGGGCCCCTATATTATATACCCTCTGTTACTGTCTGAATTAATGGTACTAACTTTACTTTGTGTAAAATTCAAAATGACACTAGACAGGGCTGTTCCTTATCACAGTTGATCTTTTTTCTCACTCTTGAAACTTTTCTTTAAAGTATTAGGAATGACTAAGACATAAAATGCCTGCTTACAAAGGATACCACCACAAGATTGCAGCATATGCCGATTACCTATTTTTTTATATTTTTATATTTCAAGACCTATTAGCTCTTTCCTGGCCCATTCAATGGAATTCTGTGTTTTTGGCTCCCTATCAAACTTCAAAGTCAATTGAATAAATCCAAAGCACTGAATGTACCTCTGCCAGAGTCCATAACAATGTCTATTCACTATCCTATTCCATACAATACCTGGGCACTAAAATCCCTGCAGATCCCAGTCTAATATTTACACTGAACTTTCTTCCACTATCATGCTCCCTACAATCAAATCTTGAGAAATGGTAAAACCTAGCCTTTTCTTAGTTTGAGATATGTAATGTACTTAAAATGAATGTGGTACCATGTCTCTTGTACTTACTAGAGATATAACTTGTCCAAATCTCACATACTTTATTTCACTTAATAAGAGCAGACTTTATCAGATTTAGAAGGCAAGGTAGAGCAATCCATGTAGGAAGAGGCTTCTTGATTAGGGATGAGCTTCGAGTTCGAGTCAAGCTCATGTTCAACTCGAACATTGCCTGTTTGCCCGTTCGCCGAACAGCGAACAATTTGGGGTGTTCGCGGCAAATTCGAAAAGCCGCGGAACACTCTGTAAAAGTATATGGAAGAAATCTAAAGTGCTAATTTTAAAGGCTTATATGCAAGTTATTGTCATAAAAAGTGTTTGGGGACCTGGGTCCTGCCCCAGGGGATATGTATCAATGCAATTTTTTTTTTTTTAAATGGACGTTTCTTTGGGAGCAGTGATTTTAATAATGCTTTAAGTGATACAATAAAAGTGAAATATTCTTTTAAATTTTGTACCTAGGAGGTGTGTATAGTATGCCTATAAAGTAGTGTTTGTTTCCCGTGTTTAGAACTGTCCCTGCACAAAGTGACATTTTTGAAGGAAAAAAGTACCGTATATACTCGAGTATAAGCCGAGATTTTCAGCCCTTTTTTTGGGGCTGAAAGTCCCCCCCTCGGCTTATACTCGAGTCATATAAATTTTACATTGTAAATATTACCTGTAAAGAAGTTGCGGCTGCGGCGTCCATCGTTCGAATTCCGCAGCGTCCATCGTTCAAAATTCCGCGGTCTCTTCCTGTTCCTTCCTTGATAGGCGAGTCTCAGCAGACACTCTCCGCCTATCACGAACGTTCTCTCATCCTCAGTTTTCCAGCAGACGTCTGTGATTGGCGGAATACCCAACACAGTGTCTGCTGGGAAAACTAAGGATGAGAGAATGATCTTGATAGGCGGAGAGTGTCTGCTGAGACTCGCCTATCAAGTAAGGAACAGGAAGAGACCGCGGAATTCGAACGATGGACGCCGCAGAATTTGAACGATGGACGCCACAGCCGCATCTTCTTTACAGGTAATAATTACAATGTAAAAATTTATATTTACAGGGAACAGCGAGCTAGGGAACAGTGGGGCATGTTAGGTACCTCGGCTTATACTCGAGTCGGCTTCTGCTTATACTCGGGTCAGTGAGGTTTCCCAGTTTTTTGGGCAACATTAGGTACCTCGGCTTATACTCGAGTCGGCTTATACTCGAGTATATACGGTAATTTAAAAGCACTCGCGGCTATAATAAATTGTCGGCTCCCGGCAATACAGAGAAAAGTCATTGAAAGTCATTGATAAAAAAAAAATGTATGGGGGTCCCCCCAAATTCAATTACCAGGCCCTTCAGGTCTGGTATGGATATTAAGGGGAACCCTGCGTCAAATAAAAAAAAAAATGATGTGGGGTTCCCCCCAAATATCCATACCAGACCCTTCAGGTCTGGTATGGATTTTAAGGGTAATTCCAACCAAATAAAAAAATGGCGTGGAGTTCCCTCCAAAAATCCATACCAGACCCTTTATCCGAGCACGCAACCTGGCAGGCCACAGGAAAAGAGAGAGCGCCCCCCCTCCTGAACCGTATCAGGCCACACGCCCTCAACATGGGGAGGATGCTTTGGGGGTCTGTGACCCCTCAAAGCACCATGTCCCCATGTTGATGGGGACAAGGGCCTCATCCCCACAACCCGTGCCCAGTGGTTGTGGGGGTCTGCGGGCGGGGGGCTTATCGGAATCTTGAAGACCCCTTTAACAAAGGGGACCCCCAGATCCCGGCCCCCCTATGTGAATTGGTAAGGGGTACATTGTACCCCTGCCATTTCACAAAGAAAGTGTACAAATATAAAAAAAACACACAGACACCGTTGGGATAAGTCCTTTATTAAAAAAAAAAAAAGATTCCAGCGGTATTAATCCACTCTCGGTCTCCACTCCAACGCTGTCGGTATCCTGCGATGGGTGATCTCCTCTCCGGGGCCCAGCGATGGATGATCTCTCCTCTTCAGGTCCAGGCTCCAACAATGATGTCCAGCGCAGCGAGGAACAGCAAGCATCCTGTCTCCACCGGAGACACCCCAGGAATCCCGGCAGCCTGACAGGTCTCTTATGTAGCTGAGGACGGGGCCACCCGTCATGTGACCCCATCCCCCTCTGACGCAAGGGGAAACCCGGGCTTCCCCAGTGACGTGCGGGTGACCCCACCCCCTCTGATGCAACGGAAACCTGTGTTACATCAGAGGGGGCAGGGGTCACCCGCACATCACTGGGGAAGCCCGGGTTTCCCCTTGTGTCAGGGGGGACGGGTCACGTGACGGGTGGCCCCGTCCTCAGCTACATAAGAGATCTGTCAGGCTGTCGGGATTCCCGGGGTGTCTCTGGTGGAGACAGTACCTGGGTCCCCAACCACTTTTTATGGCAATAACTTGCATATAAGCCTTTAAAATTTGCACTTTAGATTTTTCATGTTCGAGTCCCATAGACTTTAACGGTGTTCGGATGTTCGAAAAAATTTATTGCTTGTTCGCATGTTCTGATGCGAACCAAACTGGGGGGTGTTCGGCTCATCCCTATTCTTGATATGGTCCAAGGTCAGAGGTGGAGTAGGGCTCCCATACCCTGCCTTTTACTATACCGCTGTACATATAGCATGGGTAATTTACTGGAGCAGACATGGCCTGCACAAATTGTGGGAGTCCCTAAACCAAGATTGCTTTCTTTTCCCTTTAGCTGGAGCTCTATGGACAGGGACAAATGCAATTAAATTGCTTTAAAACTATCACTAATAGGACCAATATTGCAGTATGGGAGAGGTACTTCCCATCACATAACTTACCCTTTTCCCATGATACTCATAGCAGGCTATCCAGAATTTGTTCCTGGTCTGATGGACAAAGTCTTCTGATTGTGGGTTCTTTAGGGAGAAATGCAGTCCTCTAAATTTTTTACCCTGAAGCCTCGTACACACGACCGAGTTTCTCGTCGTTAAAAACACGTCGTTTTTTTCGATGAGATTCTTGTTAACCTTGACGAGTTTCTCGTCAAGCTTTCTATGCGTACACACTGACATTTCCCAATTTCCTCGTTGTTCTCCGTGCTCACGTCCAGCACGTACGACGGCACTATAAAGGGGAAGATCGATTTTCTTGGCGCCACCCCTTGGGCTGCTTTTGCTGATCTCGTGTTACCGCGTGTGAAGTAAAAGTTTGGGAAGAGACGATTCGCGCTTTTCAGTTTTCGTGCTTTTCAGATCGTTTTCTGAGGTTCAGTTTGTGCTTGTGGGTTCGTATCTTGACTTTCAGGGCGTCTAGGCAGGTCGTATCTGTTTTACAGTGCGTTCTTGCCCGTTCGTTTCTGATTTTCAGTTCGTTATTCATAGGCCTTGCTGTTCTAAAGTGCGTTCTGTTCTGTACGTTCTGATAAGACGACCGTTTCCTAGCCATGTCGCCTGGACATTCTCGTCGTCGAGTTCGTGCTGTGCGTGCGCTTGGTGTTGGTCTGCTTGTTTTGGACCAAGACCAGTCCATGAATGGTGTGAGGAGGAGTTCATGGACCAAGAATTGGTTGCTCAAGCGGGACCAATTCTGCCACATGCCTCTGCTGCAGGAGATAGTCGAGAATAATCCTGAGGACTACAGGAATTTTCTGCGGATGTCTGACCCCGTTTTTCAGGAACTGTTGGCTTTGGTGTCCCCCTATATTACCAGGCAGGACACCGTTATGCGGGAAGCCATCAGTGCTGAGCAGAGGCTCATCGCCACGTTACGTTATCTGGCGACAGGGAGAAGTCTTCAGGACTTGAAGTTCACGACAGGCATCTCCCCCCAGGCTCTGGGCCTCATAATCCCATACACCTGTTCTGCCATCATCCAAGTCCTGCAGGAGGACTATATTAGGGTAAGTTTTCTCCTTTAACATCACATTTTATGTATTTCATGTATGCTAATGTATTGTATTTCTTTCATCCTTTCCTAATTACCATGATTGTAATATGCTGAGAATGTCCCCTTTGTCCCCATGCATGCTGGAAGCTTTAGATTGCCCCTTTTTTCTCCTCCATGCATATTTCCCTTCACTAACCTTTCCAGCAGGGGCGCCTGTTGCAACACATTTTTGGGGGTCCAACCCCAATTTAGGAAATAAACTTCCTCCATTTTTGCAAAGGTGCCTATTAAACGCCCCCAGTTGTCCCCTACAATGCAGCCATTTTGTCCCCTCCAATGCAGCCATTTTGTAACCCTCCAATGCAGCCATTTTGTAACCCTCCAATGCAGCAATTTTGTCCCCAGCCCTGCACATACCTTCTTGTGGTCAGCGCCATCCTTCTTCTGTCCTTGATGTCTTCTCCTTCCCTTGATGTTGCATCAGCCAATCATGTTACCATTAAACAGACTTGGTGAACATGATTGGCAGAGCAGCCTGTCAGTGTTTACCCAAGGAATGCTCCCCCCCCTGCGTCCCCTATTTAACTTTTATGAAGCCAATTACATCCCTCAGGCTGTAATGTGCAAGCCTATTTGCCTCCCTGTTTCTGATATGCAATTTTCACCCCATAAATGCCGCAGTTATTCATATGTTGGTCGCTTAACAGGGGGCCATACACCTGAATAGTGGGCGGCATTGACAATACATAGGTTCATGCAAGGCATGAACCTATGTATTGTTCTGAGTGACGGGCACAGGAGAGAGGGGGCTGTGTTCCAGCGCCCACTCTGGATGCACCGCCGCTGCACTGCTATCCTGTGGCCAAACAGATCTACCCCCCAAAATAATGTATTAATGGACCATCAGAGGGGGTGATGAATATGAAACATGAGCCTTCCATTATACTTATTGAAAACACCTTAATAAACGTAGAATTTGATTGATGTTGGCCTCTAATGTTTTTTATTATAATCTCCTTGTAATGTAATATTTTTAAATTCTAATTTTCTTTCATCTTGTTTGACTCCCCAGCTTCCTTCCACACCACAGGAATGGCAGACTGTGGCATCGGAGTTTGCCACGCGGTGGGACTTCCCCAACTGTGGTGGTGCCATAGACGGGAAGCACGTCCGCATCGTGCCGCCACCCCGTTCTGGGTCCTACTACTTTAATTACAAGGGGTTTCATAGCATTGTGCTGATGGCGGTGGTGTCAGCACGGTATGAATTCCTCTATGTTGATGTAGGGAAGAATGGCCGGATGTCCGATGGGGGATCCTTCATCCAGACAGAGTTTGCCCTCCGTCTCCAGAGTGACGACCTTGCATTGCCACCGGATGCAGGGAATATTGAAGGACTCCCCTTTGTTTTCTTGGCTGATGAAGCCTTTGGACTCGGACCGCATCTTATGAGGCCATTTCCTCACAGGACCCTGACCCCAGAGAAGAGGGTGTTCAATTACCGGCTGGCCAGGGGCCGAAGAGTCGTTGAAAATGCCTTCGGCATAATGGCCAGCCGGTTCCGCATTTTTATGACTTCCATACACTTGGCGGACTACAAAATAAACAATGTAGTTTTATGCTGCTGTGTGCTACACAATTTTCTCAGCAGAAAATCCAATTCATATATGGCCTCAGTATTGCCTGAGGCTGGACTTTCACCTGCTAATCCCCTGCCGGGCCTGGAATCTGCCCGTCCTGGCTTGCCCCCCCAAAATGCCTGTGAGGTTCGGGACAAATATATGGAATATTTCACGGGTAGGGGGGCAATTCCTATGCCAGGCTATGGCTAAAGATTCCTGGAGAATGAGTTAAATAAAATTCTGATTTCTAATTTTAACTTAGGTTTGTTTCCTGTCTCCTAGTTTGTCTTAGTGCATTTGTAGTGCCAAGTGTATTTTCCTTTAGTAAATAACAACCATTTCGCTATGTAACCTTAAAAAAAAAACAGAAATCAGGTTACAGCGTATTGAAAAAAGAAGCTACACGTTGTTTCTGTTCAAACATTTTACTCTGTGCACATTCACACACGTTTCCTTTTTTTTTTTTCCTGGCCACAAACCGCCAATTCTTTTCTTAGGAAAATACAAAAACAGTTGCATTCCAAAAATTACAACATTGGATACCTCTGAGCAATCTGACACATTCACTTACACAAACTATGTCTCTATGTGCCCGTCCTAATATGGGGTCTTGCCACCCCTTGCCCAGCCAAAAATTGAATATGCACACATTTTGTATTATTTTCCACAAGGGATTTGAGACTCCTGATCCCTATTGTCAACATGTGCTATCTGCCATCAGGGGTGATCAATGGACGTGTTTTGGGGGTGCAACCCCTTCCTCAGTTCACCTACTTTAGATACGAGGAAGGGGTTGCACCCCCAAAAGACGTACATGGATATCCCCTGATGGCAGATGGCACATGTTGACACACTGTGTGCATATTCAATTTTTGGCTAGTTGCATTGTCAAAAACAGTATAAAAGGTTGATGAACAGTCATTCCTGAAAAAAAAATGGGGGTTTGGTTGACTTATTCGATTCTCCCCAAAACATCTAGAATGTCTTTAAATGTTTGATCCATCACATGAATTATTTGTTTTATTCTGTCCAGTTCTGTGCTACATTCCATCACTTGCTGTATTATTCGGAGGTCACTGTCAGCAGAGAAACGTGTACTATCCTTCACCACAACATTTACATCCCCTAAAAACAAAATAAAAAGGTATTATAACTCTGCAGGCCTACATCTCTTACCTGAAGCTGTGGTGACAGATACTGACCTGTTGTGGTGACCAGTTCCACAACGTCATTCACCTCTCCTTCCTGCACTTCTCCTTCCTCCACCTCAACTTCCTCAACATCCTTCGGTTGTGGGTCTTTGGGAGTTTGGGGTTGTTGTGAAGCTGTGGGGTTCCTGTGCTCCCTGGAGTGTTCTCCTCCCAGTCTTCTCTCCCCTATGATAATCAAACAAAAGGTCTATTTATCACACTGAAATTCGCTATGAAAAATAAAAACAGGCTAAATTGTTTGGAAGTGGGGTACAAGTGTATGTTTGTGCGGAATTTAAAGATGAATGCATTATTTTTAACCAAAAATATGTTTAGTATTCACCTTTGGCTGTCAGTTTTTAGACATGGAGGCACCACAAAAAATCACTAATGCATCTGTGTGGGACACCCAAAAAAGGCGGGTCTGGTGGCCCACACTATAGTGCTCCAAAGTACAGATGTGGAAGCAGCTGCTGAGTGTCCTCTCCTTTACACTGACTAAAGTTTGCATTTCATTCTCTTTACAAACACATCATCTAGACTAAAAATGTGGAACAAAAATGTTAAAAAAACACGCAGATGTCTAATTACTTTTGTGGCTATAAAATAAGCCAAAACAGCGGATAGTGGCCGAACGAAGTGTCTGTAACGTAACGAACGATTACTGTGCCAAACCAAGTTCAAATTATTAAATTATGGAAGGGAGTCCAATATGATAAAATCACAAAAAGGAGCAACATGTAAGTTGAGAAAAACATTAATAGCCGAAAAGTGTACATTTTACTTACTTTTTGCTAGCATTCTCTTAATGCTCCTTAACTGCTCTGGCTCCCTCAGTTTGAGGTCTGACCACCTCTTTCTGAGCTGCTCATTTGAGCGTTTCACCCCGAAATTCGTCTTCAGACTCTTCACGACTTTCTTCAGGATTTTGGCCTTCCTTCTATTTGGTTTGCTATACGGCCCATGCTTTGCGTCATAATCAGACTTGAGCAAGATGTCCACCATCTCCGCCATCTCCGCAAAAGACATATTAGATGCCTTGAATCTCCTCCTTGATCGTGACGTTTCCTCGGTCTCCGGGCTTGTCTCCTCCTCGTTAGTTGGGGAATTATCAGACACCTGCTGTAACTCCGCCATATCTGTCTGCGCGCCAAAAGAGAAGGGGCGGGGAAAAGATGTTAGTTAGAACGTCATGGGCGGGCGACGTGTGCGGAGCGACGTGTTCGTAGTTTGACGCATGCGTGGTGTATATATAGCAAACACACATGTGACTATACTACGTTCGGTGTGCGGAGAGAGGAGTTCAAGTTACGGATGTGCGAACGAAGGTATGTGATTTTGTGACTTGGACAAATTGTTGGCCTATACTGTCTTGAGAATGTTGTAGAATATATATGGTGACTACGATGTTAAGGAGGTTAGACTTTGTGCCTCACATTAGTTATATATTATTTATTTTACTTGCAGACCCAAAATGAATGTGTTTATAAGTGACAAGGAATTCCTTGCGGAATTTATAGACCGGGTAAGGGAGCTGCCCGCTCTGTGGGAGACGAAAAACCCCATCCACAAAAAAAGAGGGGTGAGAAAAGCAGCGCTGGAGACCCTGCTCCCATTTGTGCATACCAAGGTGCCCACAGCCACAGCAAAACAGGTGGACACTAAAATTGGGAGCTTGAGAGGCACCTACAGGACTGAACGCTCTAAGGTCCTGGCTTCTCAGAGGTCAGGAGCAGCAGCAGACGATGTGTATGTCCTGAATTTGTGGTACTACAGCAGGATGTCCTTCCTGGATGACCAGATTGAGGCAAGGCCATCACTATCCACTCTTCCCCCCAGACTTCCCTGCAGCCAACCTGAGGCTTCTCTGGAGCAAGAAGAGGCAGCCATCCTGGATGATCCTGATTTGGCCATCTGGAGCCAGGTATAGTATTAAATGAAAATGTATTGGGGTAAAATTAATGTTTGCCAAATATGTCAAGATGACAAACATAAACTATTTAGAGTTCACAAGTGAAATCAAGATCTCAAGACATTAGTATGCACTTAATTGTGTGCTAAATAGTCAATCTGATGTAGTTGTACATTTTAGAAACTGATTTCAGGATTTACATTCTAATTGGTTCAATCATGATTATAAATTTGGAGGCAAAGATTAAAGCAACATATTAAACTATGTCCCTTTTTCATACACAGGATGAAATCAGCCAGGAGGAGGGTCTGGAAACTGTCAGGCAGGAGGAGGAAGGGCCCAGTGGCAGCCAAGAGGTGGCAGGGCCCAGTGGAAGGCAGGAGGTGGCAGGGCCCAGTGGCAGCCAGGAGGTGGCAGGGCCCAGTGGCAGGCAGGAGGTGGCAGGGCAAAGGAGAAGCACCAGATCACAGGTGCCTCCCATCCGATTTCCCAAAAGAGGCAGGAGGGACAGGACCACCAGTGAGGCAGCAATGGCCCTTATTAAAGAGGCCCATGCCACCCTCAAAGAGCCCACATCCCCTGAAGAGGCCATTGCCGGCCTAGTGGAGGCAAAGTTCAAGGTGATGAGCATGGAGCAACGCCTCCTATGCGAGCCCCTGCTCATCACCTTGCTCAACAAGGGGGTGATGGGAAAAATTACCCCCAATACTGCAATTTGTGAGGTGGCACAACTGTCCCAACCTCAACCTCCTCCTCCACCTCCACCTTCTTCTTCTGCCCCACCCCCTTCTCCTCCACCTTCTTCTTCTGCCCCACCCCCTTCTCCTCCACCTCCTCCTCCACCTTGTTCTACCGCCCCACCCCCTTCTCCTCCACCTCCACCTCCACCTTGTTCTTCCGCCCCACCCCCTTCTCTTCCACCTCCACCTTGTTCTTCTGTGCCACCCCCTTCTCCTCCACCTCCTCCTCCTCCTGACAAGAGTACCCTTCCAGTGGCCCAGCCTCCAGCCAAACGAAGAAGGAAGGCTGCAGGGAAGGCTTCAGGAAAGGTTGCAGGGAAGGTTGCCAGGAAGACGAGGAAGTGATGGCCTTGCTTCATTGTGGTCGGACAGAAGGCAGCCTGTTGTAGTACCACACACTTGGGACATATATCTCACCTGCTGCTGTTCCTGACCTCTGGGAGGCCAGCATCAGATTGTGCTCAGAAATGTTGGCCTTCTCAAGCTCCCAATTTTAGTGTCCACACAGGGTTGATGTGTGGTCTGGGGTCCCTGGGATGCACAAATGGCAGCAGGTTCTCCAGCGCTGCCTTCTCGTTAATATTATTTGAAACATGAATAAATGTTATTTTTGTTTAAGTTCATACTTGACTATGTGTATTTGTAAAAATTAAAAATTTAGCTTTGGAGTAAGTAGAGACATTTGACTGACAAAAAAAGGGACAGATAACAACCCCCCTAAAAAATAAAAGAATCTGATTTCCCAAAAAGAGGGTGTAAAATTTAACAACTATATATTAAAATATTCAATGGGAGATCACTATCAAAACATTGCGAAATTAAAATTAACATCAGTTTTAAAAATATAAAAATGTTAAATATTCATAAAAACTTGCACGATATAATACACATAAATCTTCTTAAGAGCAGCATGAAAAAGGTTAAAAAAAATATAGTCATAACTCTGTGTGAATATCAGCAGCAAAAGAAGTTCTTTCGTTTTGATTAATGTAACATTCTAAAGAAGATTTCAATGCACAACATTTAAACGATGCAATAATTTCGAGTGTGACGAATGTGCTATCTCCATTACGAAGGCTTGTTTTACCAGAAGATGCGCTCCCGTCTCATACTTGCTTCTGAGCATGCGCGCTTTTGAAAGACTCATTAAAGCATACACACGAACCATTTTCTCGTCACAAAACAGGCCGACGAGAAACACAACGAGGAAATCTGGAATCCTGACGAGAAAATAGAGAGCAGGTTCTCTATTTTCTCGTCGAGATTCACGGCAATTTTCTCGTCGTAAAACCATACACACAAATGTTTTTCTCGAGAAAAAAACTCTCGCGGCACTTTTCTTGCCGGTTTTGGACGAGAAAATCGGTCGTGTGTACGAGGCTTAACACATGAAAAACAATCTCTTCTATTTAAACAGACACAAATGTCCTGGTTCTTGATATGTGGGATCAACAACAATTGCATTTTTTGCACTCCCTACCTAAAACTTATCAAGTTATGTCAGGGTCATGATGCAATTAGATGAACACTTTCTTTTTCATGGCAAATACTCATGAACCTACACTCTCAAGCTATCAGGTGAGTACTTACCGAGGCCGAGATGCTGAGAGCGGTTCACCTTTGCGACTCAATGCACTCTGCCCCCTGGAGGTGAGACAGGGAGCGGATGGCACCAAGAGGCACTGGCCACCAGCAGGTGCGGGAATCTTGCTGGAAGGTCTGGTAGTGCTGGGTTGGTTGGAGACAGAACACAGCAGGTACACAGGTTCTGGCAGGAGCTAGCGTTGGATAAGCACAGTCCAGGTCTGAGCTAGCAGAGGATAAGCAAAAGTCCGGGTAAAGGCTAGCAGCAGGTTTACAAGTCCAAATCAGAGCTAGCAGCGGATCAGGGCAAGGAGTGCGAGAAGGTCCAAGGTGCAGGCACAAGTTCGGGGGGCAGGAGACAGGCACCAAATCCGGGATGCAGGCCGAGGGTCAATCACAGGAGAAGGCAGAAGTCCGTAAGCAAGCCAGGGGGTCAAATCCAGGAGTACAGAGGAAGCCAAGTCGGTCCAGGTCACAAGCAGGAGATGAGGTAGAGATTTAGCAGAACTTTGGTACATAGGAAGCTGACAAACCAGCAACTCGTTCATGCATTCTTTAAATAGGCCCGCCTGGATTCCCATTGGTGCGCCATTGCGCACGCGCATGCGCCAGCGCGCGCACCCGTGAACGCCGGAGCGACGTTCCATTGCGCACACGCATGCGCCGAAGCGGCGTCCTGCTCACGCGCATGCGCAGAAGTGCCGTTTCCCCACGCATTGGAAGCTGACTGGTGCTGCTGGAAGGGAGGTTTCCCTGACACAAGCAGACCCTGCATACCACCACAAGTGGGAGAGACTACATTTACAAATGACCAGAAAGGTAGAATTATGTTTTTTTGCCACAAAGTCTCCATGTGTAGCAAATAAGAAGACATCACTTACAAGAACATGACTAGATGGTATGGGACACCGTCTTTCCTTGCCAAACTCTTTCTACAATAGACATGTGCACACTGAAATATTTTGTTTTTCGGAATTTCGTTTTCGCCTGAAAAATTAATTTATTTGGTTACTCCCGAAATTCATTTTTATTTATTTTGTTTCATTAAATATTGCATTTGTCCGAAAATCCGAATTAATTAAGGTTGAATCTGTTAATTGAAGGCTTATGGTGTCTGTCGAATGTTCTAAGAGGATTCGACGAAGCAGCTAAACTGTACGACGCCGCAATCGTACATTTCTGGTCGAATGCTCTGCCCACAAGCTATAGTAGAATTCTAATGTTGTATGACTAGTAATAATTATATTTATTAATTATTATTACTAGTCAACCAACATTAGAATTGTTCTATAGCCCATGGGTGGAGCATTTGACCATAAATGTCCGCTCGCGGCGACTGCTTCGTCTCTCTATGACGAGTAATCTTGAACTATTAGAGTTAGGTTAGGCACATTCAACCGCAGGTTCAATAGACACAGATCGCTATTGTCACTGTCATGTTGAATCTTCTATCTATATCGAACTGTTGTTTCGGGATTCTGTGTGTTCGTTATCGTTTGTTAAAACTAACGCGAAAATCCCAGAAATTTGGTTAAAATGTATTCGGACGAAAACGAATGGACATGTCTATTCTACAACAAAGGGGCTGATTTACAAAACGTTTGCGCCATGAGTATTGGCGCATCTGCGTGCGCAATGGCTGTTTTGGTATTTACAAAACATTAGCGCCTGTAGCGCAGCCCTATTTCCCATTTACTATAGTGTTGTCGGCGGACGGGAGGAGGCGCTCAGTGCGCCACTAGGGACCTGGCGCACAGCATGTTAAAATATAAATATAAAGAAGTTGGAAGTGAGAATATAATGGGGGTGACATGGGGTGATGTGAGGAAGTGTAGTGAGTATGACACCTGTCCAAATAACAAACATGGCCAAAATTGAGTGATAAAGTAACTTTTTCAAAACCAGCCCGCTGCGCCGGCAAGTACGATTCGAGCTGCGGGAGGTTTTTTTGAGCTCAGCGCGGGAATTTCAATGGTTCAAATGCGCCAAGACACTGCGCCGGAAAAATCTTAGTAAATGTCAAGTCACGTAAATCAATTTGCATAAGTTGAACAGGCGCAGCTCTGAACTTTCCATTGCGCCAGCAAAATGAAATTTCTAAAGGAAAAAAAAGGCATTTAAAAGCAGCCACGGCTATAATGAATTGTTGGCTCCCGGCAATATAGAGAAAAGTCATTGAAAGTGTTTGCTAACCAAAAAAAAAAGTGTGGGGGTTCCCGCAAATATCCATACCAGGCCCTTGAGATCTGGCATGGATTTTAAGGGGAACTCCACCCCAAATTTTAAAAAAAATGGCGTGGAGTCCCCCCAAAAATCCACACCAGATTTCTTCCATCTTCTTCTTCTTCCATCTTCTTCCATCTTCTTCTTCCATCTTCTTCTTTTCTCCATTCGGGTTTCTTCCTCTTCATCTTTATCTTCATCTTCATCTTCATTTTCGTTCTTCCTTCTTCCTTCGGTCTTCTCGTCCACATCTTGCTCCGGCGTCTTCCCTTCTTCTTTCTTCTTCGGCCGACCCGTTTGAATTGGAGGTTCCCGCTGTTCGACGCCTCAGTTCCCCACTTGGTCCGCTGCCCCCCAGTGGCTCCGCCCCCTCTGACACCACGGGGAAAGTCCCCGTGAAATCCATCTGTGTCAGAGGGGGCGGGGTCTCCGGGTGTAAGCGGACCCGATGGGGAACTGAAGAACTGAAGCTTCGCACAGCAGGAACCTCCAATTCAAACAGAGCGGCCGGAGAAGACAGAAGAAGGGAAGACGCCGGAGCAAGATGCGGACGAGAAGACCGAAGGAAGAAGGAAGATGAAGATGAGGATGAAGATAAAGATGAAGAGGAAGATGAAGATGGAGGAAGAAACCCGAATGGAGAAAAGAAGAAGATGGAAGAAGATGGAAGAAGAAGATGGAAGAAGATGGAAGAAGGAAGAAGAAGATGGAAGAAAGGAGAAGACATTAATAAAGGAAATGTCAAAAACCGGCTCTTGTAATTTTTTACATTTTTGCCACTTTCTTTGTGAAATGGTAGGGGTACATTTGTACCCCATTACCATTTCACACAGGAGGGGGGGCCGGGATCTGGGGGTCCCCTTTGTTAAAGGGGTCTTCCAGATTCCGATAAGCCCCCCACCCGCAGACCCCCACAACCACCGGGCAAGGGTTGTGGGGATGAGGCCCTTGTCCCCATTAACATGGGGACATCCTCCCCATGTTGAGGGCATGTGGCCTGGTACGGTTCAGGAGGGGGGGGGCGCTCTCGTCCCCCCCTTTTCCCCTGCGGCCGGCCAGGTTACGTGCTCAGATAAGGGTCTGGTGTGGATTTTTGGGGGGACTCCACGCCATTTTTTTTAAAATTTGGGGTGGAGTTCCCCTTAAAATCCATGCCAGATCTGAAGGGCCTGGTATGGATATTTGGGGGGAACCCCACGTCATTTTTTTTTAAATTTGCAGCGGGGTTCCCCTTAATATCCATTCCAGACCTGAAGGGCCTGGTTATGGAATTTGGGGGAACCCCCACACTTTATTTTTTTGTGTAATCAAAGACTTTCAATGACTTTTATCTGTATTGACGGGAACCAGCAATTCATTACAGCCGCAAGGACTTTTAAATTACTATTATTTTACTTTAGAAATGTAATTTTGCTCTCCAACTGTTATAAACATGGAAAACATGTGCTACTTTACAGGCATACTATAGACACCCCCCGGTATGATATTTAGGGCCAGTTCACACCGGATGCAGTGCAGTGCGTTTTTTTGATGCCTGAAAAACGCAAAGAAAGTTGATCACATTAATGCCAATGGCATAGTTCACACCACTGCAGTCCGTTCCAGTGCGTTTCAGAAAGCAAAAAAAAAATTGGTCATGCTGCATTTTTTAGGTACAGAACTGTACTGGACCGCAGTAAAACACATCAAAAACGCAACGGAACGTACCAAAAATGCACTGGAATGCACCGGAATGCACCTAAATGCACCCAAGACGCACTGCAACACACTTGTCCTAAGTGAAAAGAGGGGGAAAAAAACACTGGACTGCATCAAAAACGCATCAAAAATGCACTGGAATGTGTCAAAAACGCGCATGCAGAAAAGCACCTGGAACGCACCCAGACTGCGTTTCTATGGTGTGAACTAGGGCCAGTTCACACCATAGAAACACAATCCGGATGCGTTCCAGGTGCTTTTCTGCATGCACGTTTTTCATGCGTTCCAGTGCATTTTTGGTACGTTTTTGATGCAGTCCAGTGTTTTTTTTCACCCCTCTTTTTTATTAACCATAGATAAGGACAAGTGTGTTCCAGTGCGTTTTTGGTGCATTTAGGTGTGTTCCTGTGTGTTCCAGTGCGTTTATGATGCGTTTTGATGCGTTCCAGTACAGTCCAGTGCAGGTAAAATGCAGCATGTTCTACTTTTTTGGTGGAACTGGAACGCACTGGAACAAACACTGCCATTTAGAACCATATAACCAACTTTCCATGCATTTTGGATGCATAAAAAACGCAATGCACTGCATGTGGTGTGAAATGGCCCTTAAGCAATTTGGCATATTTAAAGGCACTTCTCCTTGTTTTGTTTTTGGTGTTTTCCAAATTGGTGACATTGATATATGTCCCTTAGGGTGGGACCTGGGCCCCCATTTTAAGGCCAATAACTAGAAGATAAGCCAGCCAAGTGGGGACTAGCAAAATTAACAAGTCAGTTCCCATAGACTGCAATGGCATTTGTTGGTGGGGGGGAGGGGTGATTGTCCCATCTCTAATTTTGTAGCATGCTGGATGATGTGCTTAATTTTGGATGGCGGGAAGGGGGGGTTATTTTTTCCTAGCTGCATTGGTGTTGTTCTGCACATGCCCAGCCAGTTATTTATTTTTTTGGGTGCTTTTTGTGTGTGAACAGCACCTGGGTGTTTCTGGGCATGCTCAGAGAGTGTTTTTATGGGTTGGTAATTGAAGGACATCTTTAACAGGTGTACCCACTTCGAATTTCAGTCTCTACATTGAGTGAACTTGCATTTTGGATGTTTCATGGACTGTGCATGTGTTTTCAATTGCCTCATTAGCACACAAACATATGTTATATAAAGCTCACAGAGCATTCGGTCGCTTGCCCTGAGAAGAGGCGTGTGTGTGTATGTGTAAAATGTTCCCCTGAAATAATTCTGATGTTGTTAATGTGTGTTGTTTGTTCACTTTGATTTAATTGTCTGTGCTGCATTTTTTTGGCCAAAAATTGCTCAAGATGTTGAGTCTATAACTGTTTCAAATTGACCATGTTTTTTATTTTGCCTTCCCTTTTGTTTTGTTGAACAATAAAATTTGATGCAAAGTTTTGATGTTTGTTTTGTGTTTTCTTTGCAACAAATGTGACAGCTGATTGGCATGTCAAAACAAAACTGGTGTGATTTGTCTAATCTGGTGCCTTCATGCTAGCATATGCATGGATTGTGTGCTGCCATGGAGCGTCACCAGGAAATGAAAAATACAGAGCGGTAAGTATTCAATTTTCCTTTTTTACTGCAGTGGTTCTCAGCCTCAGTCCTCAAGTACCCGCAACAGGACATGTTTTGTGAATTTATCTTATCGAGAATTGCTGTCCAAAAATCAAAACCATTGACTGTGATTTAAAGCACATGTGCAAGATGAAGGAAAACCTGCAAACATGGCCTGTTGAGGGTACTTGAGAAGCACTGATTTAGAGCACTGCACTTAAAAATAGCTCAAGGCCATACAATTCTAATTGTGGGCATTTTGAGGGAAACGCAGTAAGTGTTAGAACCCCTGCGTGTGTTTTTTTTTTTAGATTTTTATTTTTTTTGTAGTTTGGCTTTCGTGTCTCCTTTTCTTAACATTGGCTTCACTTCCTGTCACACAGCTAAACAGGAAGTGAAGGTAAAACCCTACCAATGTATTTTCTTGGAGACACACAGATCAATCTAGTGTCCCCATTAAGCAAATTGCACTCTAGCACTTTGTTGTGTACACCCCAAATCATTGGGTAGTTTGGGGTTTAGTAAAGACAAATCCACTCTGCAGTTAAAGTGTAGCTGCTGAAAATCTGAGTGAAAGTACTGGTGATTGGATGTTACAATCATGTAAAAGCAAAGATGTTTTTTTTTTGGCTTGCATGTCCCCCTCAGATATACAGCAAGTGCACTTGTAGTGCAAAGTAGATTTGCCTTTAGTAAATAAACCCCACAGTACAAACTACCTAATGAATTGTGGTGTACCCCGCAATATGCTGGAGTGCAATTTGCATAAGGGGGAAAGTATTTAGACTGACCTGTGTATCCCCAAGGAAAGACATTGTTAGGGATTTTCCCTCACTTCCTGTGTGGCTATGTGACAGGAAGTGAATTATTTGGAAGGATAAAGTGGCCAAATTATTTAGTTTAACTTTTCAAAGACTCATTCCTAAGTTGAATAGTGATGCATGTCAATGGCCCATTTAGACCCTCTTTAATCACTTGAGATCAGCGCTATAACTGATCGACGGCCACAGCATGGTCCTCAATTGCCGGGAGTCCGTCAATAAACGTCCTCCCCTTTGCGCGCGCTGTGGTCACAGAGTCACTGAGACTCAGGTGATGACAGATCTGAGTAAGGGGCCGATCCCTGCCCTTTACCATGTGATCAGCTGTCAGCAAATGACAGCTGATCACGTGATGTAAACAAAAGCTGGGTAATGGTTTTTGTTTTCTCCTTTTCCCGACAGCGTGAGCATAAAAAAAGGCAATCACCGGCTTATGTGCAAGGGACATGGGGCCCGAAGAGGAAGAGGCAATTCTGCATCATCTGTGACAATTAGTAGCCCCTGCCAGTGCCACCTATCAATGCCCACCACTGGTTCCAATCAGTGGCACCTAGCAGTGCTGCCTATCAGTGCCCATCACTGCCAACTATCATTGCCACCTAGCAGTGCCACTTCTCACTGCCCACCAGTGCCAAATAGCAATGCCACCTCTCAGTGCCCACCCTTGCCACCTTATCGGTGCCCATCAGTGCAGTCTCATCAGTGTACATCAATGAAGAAGAAAAATTACCTTTTTTTAAAATATTAACCAGTTTCCTACCACCCACCGTCAAATGACATCCTTGGCTTTGGGCGGTGACATCTGAATGATGCCTGCAGTTGCAGGCATCATTCAGATATCATTCTTTTCAGCCGGCGATTCTGTGCACAATAAAAATGATCATAGTGGCAGTTCCGCCGCTTGATCATTCTTATAGGCGGGGGAGGGGACGTTCCCCCCCTCTTGCCACATCCGGTGCTTCTCCGGGCTCTCCCGTGCCATCTGGGGCTCGGAGAACGATTTGGAGATGACTGGTGACCAGATGGTCATCAGTCATCTCTATGACAGTCGGAGGCGCGGGCACGACGTTATGACATCACGCCGTGTTCCCGTATGTTAACCAAGCCGTGATCTCGGCTGTCAGCATGAGATTGGTGTTTTTTTTGGACCAATATCATGTTTTCCAGCCTGGAGGAGAGATGCGGGGTCTTATTGACCCCGCATCTCTTCATAAAGAGGACCTGTCACACATATTCCTATTACAAGGGATGTTTACATTCCTTGTAATAGGAATAAAAGTGATCCAAAAAAAATAAAAAAAAATAAAAAAAGAGTAAGAAATATAAAAAAGGAAAAAAACAAAATAAAAAAAATAAGCAAAAATAAGAAAAAACGCCCATGTCCCCGGTAGCTCGCGCTCAGAAGCGAACACACACGTAAGTCCCGCCCACATATGTAAACGCTGTTCAAACCACACATGTGAGTTATTGCTGCATGCGTTAGAACGAGTGCAACAATTCTACCACTAGACTCCTCTGTAATGCCAAAATGGTAACCTGTAAAAAAAATTAAAGCATCGCCTAGGAAGATTTTTAATTACTGAAGTTTGGTGTCATGCCATGTGTGTGCGCAATTTTAAAGCGTGACGTGTTAGTTATCTATTTACTCAGCATAACAACATCTTTCACATTATCCCAAAAAATTGGCCGTAACTTTACTGTTTTGTAATATTTTTAGCAAACAAAAAGCGTTTGAAAATTTATTGCGCAAATACCGAGCGAGATAAAAATTTGCAATGACCGCCATCTTATTCCCTAGGGTGTCTGCTCCAAAAACATATATAATGTTTGGTGTTTTGAAGTAATTTTATAGCCATAAATTTATGATTTTTACATGAAGGAGAGAAGTGCCAGAATAGGCCCAGTGCTGAAGTGGGTAAAATATCAATTTTTTTTTTTTTTTAACTCGGTCTTTTGTATTTATCGAAAAAATTAAAAAATAAAACACAAAGGTGATCAAATAGCACCAAAAGCAAGCTCTATTTGTGTGCCAACAAATAAAACATTTTCATTGGGTTACAGTGTTGTATGAGCGCGCAATTGTCATTAAAAGTGCATCAGCGCTGAAATGTGAAACTTGGTCTGGGCAGTGCGCAAGTGGTTAATATAAGGCTACATGCACACAGACGTTTTTCAAGCCACTTGTTTGAGCGTTTTTTGCAGCTTAAAAACATCTCTCCATGTTAGCCTATGGCCTCATGGCCACCATGGCGTTTTTGAGCTGTAAATGGCATAGGCGTTTTTAGGCCCCATGTAGACGGGACGCTGGTGCAAAGTGTTCAGAACTAAGGTTGAAAGTGGCGTTTAGAAAGGCGCGCTTTGTGGTGTTTGCATGCCGTGTTTTACCACATTTGCGTGTATATGATAAGGAGCCGCCCTAAGCTCCAAAAACAGTATTATTTACGATTTTAGCTATTTAGTGAGACCAGAGTGATATCAGCAGCTGAGAGCAGCAGTGTAGTTGTATTTAGCGTGTCACTTGCCACATCACTTGCCACAAGTTGTGGATTGTCCACTTGCCATGTCAGCTGCCCCAAGTTGTGGATTGTCCACAATGCAATGGAAGCAATTTATTTTATATATATATATATATATATATATATATATATATATATATATATATTTTATATATATATATATATATATATATATATATATATATATATATATATATATATATATATATATTATGTACAGGACGCCGTGGCTGGGTCCTGGAAGGACGCTATATTTCCCCTCTGTTTGGGCTGTGGTTCCTTTAAGGGAACAGCAATGGTTAACACACCTGTCCAAGGAAGTGGTTTAAGAGAGACAGGAAGTGGTAGGTGAGTGAGTGAAGGAGTGTAGTGAAGTCTGCATGGTGAATGGTGGACACTGCAAAAGCTGTGGAGGCTGTGAAAAGCTCTGGGAAGCTGTGAATGTACATGGCAGTGGCCTGCATGGAAGCCTGCTATCTGGGAAACTTACCTGCAACACCAAGTAAGGACTGTTTAACTGCGACAGCAGTTATAAACTCTACAAGTCGGTGAGACTGTCATTTCTTTTGTTTTGCTGCTGTGAAGCCATTTAAGTTTAAATAAACGTCCTTTTGTTTGAAAAGCCTGTGTCCTGCGATCTAGCTGGTTCCCCGAACATTACACTGGTGCTCGAATGCGGGCAGGACAGAATAACAGGCATAAGAAGAAAGAAAAGAAAAAAAACCTTTTTTTTTTCTCTTTGCATTGAACAGTTAAAGGGACAGCACATTGGATTTATGTCCTGGGTTAAAGCTGCACAAACATTGAAATCTGAAACAATGGAGGAGCTAATTAAACAGCTGTCCCTGGCTAATATGCAAGCGCAGACTCGCCATGAGGAAGCTAATCAGCGCTTAGCAACCCAGCTGGAGGTACAACAAAATCACCACAAAGAGGCACTGGCTCTGCAGCAAGAAAATACTTGAGTTTTGGTGGCCCAGTTGGCAGCCCAGCAAGCGACCCAGCAAGGGGTTATGCAGGCGCAGTTTACTGTCTTAAAGGAAGCAGTACAGAAGCTTTCTCAGGAACAAGTGGCTGTTGCCCCTGGCAACCAGGTGACTGTGAGGGCAAGCCATTTTTTGCAGAAATTGTCCCTGAGCGATGATGTAGAGGCATTTCTTGCTACATTTGAGAGGACGGCAGAGAGAGAAGGGTGGCCTCAGGACCAGTGGGCCGGCCTCATTGCTCATTTTCTCACCGGAGATCCTCAAAAAGCCTACTTTGACCTGCCACCCGATGATGCTAAAGACTATCAAAAGTTAAAAGCAGAAATTCTGGCTCGTCTGGGGGTGACTACGGCGGTTCGGGCCCAACGAGTACACCAATGGAAGTATCGTCCAGATCGGCCACCCCGGTCTCAAATGCATGGTGCAACTGGTAAAAAAATGGCTGCAGCCCGAGGTGTTGTCTGGCCCCCAAATCGTGGAGTGGGTCGTGCTGGACCGATACCTGAGATCCCTGCCAGACGACCTTCAACGGTGGGTCAGCCATGGAGACCCCAAAACAGCAAACCTCCTTGTCGAGATGGTGGAACGATATACGGTGGTAGAGGACCTGCTCGGACCTACCAAGTGCATAGGGCCCAGTCTGCCACGGCCTGTTCGACCAACTGCTGCCCTTCGAAAGGATGTTCCAAGGAGTCCTGGACCAAACCCTCCGGAAGGTCAAGAGTCACTCCCGGTACTCCCGGTACCTCCTCAGCGTTCTGTTCCTGTTCGGAGAGGAGGGGATGTACAATGTTGGCGATGTCATTCCTGGGGTCATACCTGGGCACACTGCCCACTGCAAGAGGAGCCCATGGAATGCGGGGTTCTTCGGAGGGGGTCTTTTTATGCCCATAAAGTATGCACCACACAGCTCGACCTGGGTGAGGAAAAATTTGAGTGTGAAGTCCAAGTGAACCACCTCCCTGCCCGGGCTTTGTTGGACTCCGGAAGCATGGTAACCCTGGTTCATCCTAGAGTAATTGGGAAGATCGGTCCGGTAAGAAAAACCTTACGGGTGGTGTGCATTCATGGGGACACTAGAGAGTACCCTAGAGAGTACCCTCTCATCTCGGTGACCATCTCCTCAGCATGTGGCACTGGTACTCAAGAGGTGGGGGTGGTAAAGAACTTGGTACATGATGTTATAATAGGACGAGACTGTCCGTTGTTTACAAAACTGTGGGAACAAGGAGAACAGTTCAGAGATTGGGGAGAAACTAGCCTCCCTGTTCCTGCTGCTGAGAGGAATAACGCTGAACTGCCAAATGTTCTTAATGTGGATCCAAATGATGAAATTGCTAGTGGTTGGGTTAATGGTGATGAAAGTAGAGCTGATACTGTTGATAATGTCAAGATATGTGGTCCACAGACCTATCAAAACACTGAGGGGGGAGGACCTTCCCCACTTCAGGTAATGCTGGGGGAAGAGGACGGGGAAGTGGCCTCTACCCCTGCCCTGCCAGATTTGGGTGTTCCCCAGGGGGCGTTTGGTACTGCTCAGATGCAGGACCTCACTTTGGCCTGTGCACGGGAACAAGTTGTAGTAGTAAATGGGGTTCCCCAAGAGCCAGGTGCAAATGAGCGGTGGCCACACTTTGCAATGTATAATGAGTTGTTGTATCGGGTTACCAAGGTGAGGGAAAATGTGGTAGAACAATTGTTGGTACCCCAACAATATAGACGAAAGGTTCTGGACCTGGCCCATGATGATGTGTTAGGGGGACACCTGGGAGTTGAGAAGACGGAAGCACGGATCACCGACCGGTTTTACTGGCCAGGTCTGAAAGCAGAGGTAAAGAAATACTCTTGTCCCACCTGTCAGTTGACCGCTCCGGTGACCCACTTCCGGAGCCCTTTGGTCACTCTGCCCATAATTGAGGTCCCATTCGAGAGGATAGCCATGGATATAGTGGGTCCCTTGGTAAAGTCGGCTCGAGGTTACTCCTACATATTGGTGATTCTTGACTATGCCACCCGATATCCTGAGGCGCTTCCACTGCGGAATACCTCCTCTAAGGCTATTGCCCGGGAATTATTCCAGTTGTTTACACGGACTGGTTTTCCCAAGGAAATACTCACAGACCAGGGCACCCCATTTATGTCGAGAGTTATGGCCGATGTGTGCAAGCTGTTCCGGATTAAACAGCTGCGCACATCGGTCTACCATCCCCAAACGGACGGGTTAGTGGAACGCTTTAACAAGACCCTTAAGTCTATGCTAAAGAGAGTGGTACAAAGGGATGGGAAAGACTGGGACTGCCTGCTACCAGCTCTCCTGTTTGCTATCAGGGAAGTGCCCCAGGCCTCCACTGGGTTTTCGCCCTTTGAGTTGGTATATGGGCGGAGACCTCGCGGACTACTTGACTTTATTAAAGAGGAATGGGAAAGTGAACCTTTCAGCATAAGAGTGTTCTTGAATATGTCTCCCAAATGAAGGAAAGGATCCAAACTGTGATGCCACTAGTCAAAGAGCATTTGCAAAAAGCCCAGGAGGCTCAACGACGGGTCTATAACAGGGCTGCTAAAATAAGGCACTTCCAAGTGGGGGATCGAGTAGCGGTGCTAATTCCCACTGTGGAAAGTAAATTCTTGGCCAGATGGCAAGGTCCCTTTTGAAGTTGTGGAAAAAGTGGGAGAGGTAAATTATAGAGTCCACCAGCCAGGCAAGAGGAAACCGTATCAGATATATCATGTCAACTTGTTAAAGCCCTGGACAGACAGGGAACCGTCGACCTCCCTGGCTAGTGCAAGACTTGAGCCTCAGGTTGGGGTGGAGAGTGTCCAAGTATCAAGTACCCTGTCTAAAATCCAAAGTCAGCAGGCAAAGGAGTTCTTGCAGAGAAATAAAGAAAAGTTTTCAGACTTGCCAGGGCTAACTAGTGTCATAGAACATGATATTATCACGGAACCTGGAGTCAAAGTTTTTGTCCGGCCCTACCGCATCCCAGAGGCTCAAAGGAAGGCAGTTTCAGAGGAAGTGAAGAAGATGCTGGACCTGGAGATCATTGAAGAGTCGCAGAGTGAGTGGTCGAGCCCGATTGTGTTGGTACCAAAGCCCAACGGGACTCTGCGATTCTGCAATGATTTCCGGAAACTTAATGAGGTTTCACGGTTTGATGCCTACCCCATGCCCCGGGTAGATGAGCTTATTGAGAGACTAGGTCCAGCCAGGTATATTACAACATTAGACCTTACCAAGGGGTATTGGCAAATCCCGTTGACTAAGGCTGCTAGAGAGAAAACTGCTTTTTCTACCCCAGAGGGGAGTTTTCAGTACAAAAGAATGCCTTTTGGACTACAAACTGCTCCAGCCACTTTCCAGCGAGCAATGGATAGGATTTTACGACCTCACCGGGAGTATGCCTCAGTGTACTTGGACGACATAGTCATTTTTAGCAGAGACTGGGAATTACACTTGCCCAAAGTCCAGGAAGTACTGGACTCTCTTTGGAAGGAGGGGTTTACAATAAACCCTGAAAAATGTGCTTTGGGAATGGAGGAGGTGAAATACCTGGGCTATATTGTAGGTAGAGGGGTGGTGAAACCTCAGGTTAACAAGGTAGAGGCTATACAGAATTGGCCCCGCCCCCTCACAAAAAAGCAGGTACGTGCATTCCTGGGCATGGTGGGATACTACAGGAGATTCGTACCCAACTTTGCCACATTGGCGGCTCCATTGACCGATCTGACTAAGGGACGGAAATCGGTCATGGTGGAATGGAATGCAGATGCTGAAAAGGCTTTTTTTGAGCTCAAGTCAGCACTGTGCCAACACCCTGTCCTGATAGCACCTAATTTTTCAAATGAGTTTGTTGTCCAGACTGATGCTTCCGATGTAGGATTGGGAGCTGTGTTGTCACAGGTTGTTCATGGTGAGGAGCACCCAGTAGTCTTCCTCAGTAGGAAGTTGACACCAGCGGAGAAAAACTACGCTATAGTTGAACGAGAATGTCTGGCCATTAAGTGGGCTCTGGAATCCCTCAGATATTACCTCTTGGGAAGGAAGTTTAGGTTAATTTCTGACCATGCCCCTTTAACATGGATGAGACAAGGTAAAGGGACTAATGCCAGAATTACACGTTGGTTCCTGGCACTCCAGGAATTTAAATTTGTAGTGGAGCATAGGCCCTGGGAGACTGCATCAAAATGCAGATGCCCTCTCCCGAGTCCATTGTTTTAGCTCCACTGTTGCCTCCACCTCCTTGGCGTTGGGGCACAGGGGGGGGATATGTACAGGACGCCGTGGCTGGGTCCTGGAAGGACGCTATATTTCCCCTCTGTTTGGGCTGTGGTTCCTTTAAGGGAACAGCAATGGTTAACACACCTGTCCAAGGAAGTGGTTTAAGAGAGACAGGAAGTGGTAGGTGAGTGAGTGAAGGAGTGTAGTGAAGTCTGTATGGTGAATGGTGGACACTGCAAAAGCTGTGGAGGCTGTGAAAAGCTCTGGGAAGCTGTGAATGTACATGGCAGTGGCCTGCATGGAAGCCTGCTATCTGGGAAACTTACCTGCAACACCAAGTAAGGACTGTTTAACTGCGACAGCAGTTATAAACTCTACAAGTCGGTGAGACTGTCATTTCTTTTGTTTTGCTGCTGTGAAGCCATTTAAGTTTAAATAAACGTCCTTTTGTTTGAAAAGCCTGTGTCCTGCGATCTAGCTGGTTCCCCGAACATTACAATATATATATATATATATATATATATATATATATATATATATATTATGGTTTTTCCTCATTTGCCATAAATTTGGAGTTTATCAATGTAAAAAAATAGGTCACCTTTAAAAACGCTTCTAAACTAAAATGCGGCTAAACGCCGGTACCGTGTCTGAAACGTGGAAATCTTTGGCGTCTGAAGGCATTTTGAGGGCTTGTGAAAAACGATTTTAAACTGCAGATTTTTTTTTGCCAGGCCAAAAACAGTGTTTTGGATGTAATAGAATTCAATGGACCCGCATCCAAAACGCAAGTACCCGCAATTTTGCGGCGTTTTTTTGTTTTGCCTGTTTATAGCTGGTTGTTAAAGGAAATGTAAAAAAAAAAAAAAAAACGGTTCAAAAAAATAAAAAAAATAAATAAAAAAAAAAAACAGCGTAGGGTCCCCCCCAGGTCCATACCAGGCCCTTGGGTCTAGTATGGATTCAAAGGGGACCCCCCAAAAAATGAAAAAAAAAAACTGGCGTGAGGGTCCCCCCAGAATCCATACCAGGCCTTTCAGGTCTGGCATGTATTTTAAGGGGAACCCCGCTCCAAAAACAAAAAAAAATTGCGTGGGCTCCCCTAAAAATACACACCAGACCCTTTATCCGAGCACTCAACCTGGCAATGTCCCGGGGAATGATGGGAATGTGACGTGAAATGGGAGCGGAGTCAGCGGTGGCATCATCCGGTGACCACGTCCCATGCCAATAAAAGTGGCACCGCTGCTCGGACAGAGCATTGCGGCGGTGGACAGCGATGAGGCAACATCGGGCGAAGAGAAGAGGGAAGAAGGCGACGAAGAAGACCGGCCCTGGCTAGCAAAAGAGCTGCGAGAAGATAGCGGGGCACCTGGCAGAAGGCAGAAAGAACCGGAGATCGTGGAGAAGGCGTCGGAGAGCGGGAGAAGAACCGGAGAACAGAACAAGAGACCCCCAAAGTCGGAAGAAGACGGCGAGGAAGCCTGGGACCCCCGCTAGCAAAAGAGCTAGCAGAAGATAGCGGGGGCCCGGCAGAAAGACCCCCGAAGTCGGAAGAAGATGGCAAGGAAGCCCGGGACCACCGCTAGCAAAAGAGCTAGCAGAAGATAGCGGGGGCCCGGCAGAAAGACCCCCGAAGACGGAAGAAGACGGCGAGGAAGCCCGGGACCCCCGCTAGCAAAAGAGCTAGCAGAAGATAGCGGGGGCTCGGCAGAAAGACCCCTGAAGTTGGAAGAAGACGGTGAGGAAGCCCGGGACCCCCGCTAGCAAAAGAGCTAGCAGAAGATAGAAAGACCCCCGGAGCTGCCCAATAAAATACTATTCAAACCTGTGTTGTCTTTTTTTATTGACTTATTTTGCCACCAGGTGAATGGGTAGGGGTACGATGTACCCCATACTCATTCACATAGGGTGGGGGGCCGGCATCTGGGGGCCCCCTTTTTAAAGGGGGCGCCCTGATTCCGAAAAGCCCCCCGCCAGCATACCCCGACAACCAACGGCCAGGGTTGTCGGGAAGAGGCCCTTGTCCCCATCAACATGGGGGCAGGGTGCTTTGGGGTGGGGGGGGCCGCAGGTCGCCCCCCTGCCCCGAAGCACCAAACCCCCATGTTGAGGGCATGCGGCCTGGTACGGTTCAGGAGGGAGGGGGGGCCGCTCTCTCGTCCCCCCCTTTTCCCCTGCGGCCTGCCAGGTTGCGTGCTCGGATAAGGATCTGATTTGGATTTTGGGGGGACCCCCACACCGTTTTTCGGCTTAAGGGGTTCACCTTAAAATTCAGACCAGACCTAAGGGTCTGGTTTGAATTTTGGGGGGACCCCCACGCCGTTTTTCAGCTTAGGGGGTTCACCTTAGAATCCAGACCTAAGGGCCTGGTATGCTCCTGAAGGGGAACCCATGCCGGTTTTTTCATTAAAATTTGGCCTGGAGTTCCCCTTCATGATTCATACCAAACATGGGACAGTGAGGCTGCCGAGGACTAGCGAGATGACATCGCGCTGGACACATTCTCGGCCGGCTAGTCGCTTCTAGGACACGACTTGAGCGGCTGCTGCACGCTCAGGTCGTGTCCAGGTCGCCTCGCAAAGTCGCGCTGTCCCTGTGTCAGCCAGCACACGAGTCGCCCGCAAGTCGGACCCGACTTCCCGGGCGACCTCTATTCAAATCAATGGGCTCCCATAGGGAACCAATCATTTTCAATAGAGCGCTGCTGACATTTCTATTTACTATAACAGTGCGCTGCTGCTTGCTGCGCCCAGTGAAGGAGTTATCCGGCGCACCACTTAAGGTTAGAAGCAGCGCAGCGCACTGTTATTAGTAAATCAGCCCCAAAGTGTCTTCTGTTGGCATTGTAAAGCTCACATAGGTACCTTGCTACATGAATTCAGGGATTGTCCAGTGCTAACCCTTTTTTGCAACAATTTTCTAAACCCTTTTTTGCAACAAGTTACTAAAATAGTAACACATCTTCTGTAGGTATCCTTGTCTAAAAATCCTGCAGCTGTCCTAATAAACCTAATAAAAGGCAGATGTATGGAAAGTGCTAAAGACATAGCTGCTAATCAATTTCTTAAATGCAGCCAGGGCATGTATCCATAGTAAATGGAAACAAGCAAAACCCACTGACACTGAGTTAATGGCCTGTCATGGTGAATATTATGCAGACTTTGGAAAAATCTTGCCTCGGCTCTTAAAGACAGGGCTGCAGAACACACTATGAGTCTACTGGAAAAAATGTTGTTGCTCTTTGAAAACTTACAACAACAGGGCCTTCAAATAGTATTCATACCCCTTGAAATTTTCCATGTTACAACCAAAAACCCAATAGTATTTTATTGGGATTGTATGTGCTAGACCAACAGAAAGTGGCACATAATTGTGAAGTGGAAGGAAAATGATAAGTGGTTTTCAACATTTTTTTACAAATAAATATCTGAAAAGTGTGGCGTGCATTTGTATTCAGCCCCCCTTAGGCCGGGTTCACACTTGTCCGACAAACGCTCCGACATTAGGAGCTCATGTCGCATGACGTGTGAAAATCAATGAATCCCTATGAGAGCCGTCTTAACTGGTCCGACACAAGTCGGTCCGACATTAAAAATGCTCCCTGTACTACTTCTGTCCGACTTTGATCCTACTTCAGCCCATTGAATATCATTGAAGTCGGATCAAAGTAGGATCCTTGTCCTAACCATCCGACATTTGACATCCGACATGTGATTACAGCAGCAGTAAAAGGAATTTATCTCACCCTGGGATTGTTTTGATTGGTCAAAGGACAAGTCAGACTAGCACAATGTCGGATCAAAGTAGTATCCTGTTCATGAATGTCGGATGGATGTCGGACCAATGTAGGATCAATGTAGGACTGATGTCGCAGAGCAAAGTAGGATGAAAGTCGGATGAATGTCGTGTCGTATCAGTGTGAACCCAGCCTTACTCTGATACCCCTAACTAAAATCTAGTGGAACCAATTGCCTTCAGAAGTAAGAACCTAATTAGTAGATAGTGTCCACATGTGTGTAGTTTAATCTCAGAGTAAATACAGTTGTTCTGTGAAGTCGTCAGAGGTTTGTTAGAGAACCTTAGTGAAAAAACAGCATCATGAAGGCCAAGGAACACACCAAACTGGTCAGGGATAAAGTTGGGGTGAAGTTTAAAGCAGGTTTATGTTATAAAAAAATATCTCAAGCTTTGAATATCTCACAGAGCACTGTTCAATCCATCATCCGAAAATGGAAAGAGTATGGCACAACTGCAAACCTACCAAGACACAGCCGTCCACCTAAACTGACAGGCCGAGCAAGGAAATCATTAATCAGAGAAACAGCCAAGAGGTTCATGATAACACTGGAGGAGCTGCAGAGATCCACAGCTCAGGAGGGAGAAATTGTCCACAGCACAACTATTCGTCGTGCACTCCACAAATCTGGTCTTTATAGGAGAGTGTCAAGAAGAGATCCATTGTTGAAATGAAGCCATACGAAATCCTGTTTGCAGTTTGCAAGAAGCCATGTGGGGGACACAGCAAACATGTGGAAGAAGGTGTTCTGGTCAGATGAGACCAAAATTTTACTTTTTTGCCTAAAAGCAAAACGCTATGTGTGGTGGAAAACTAACACTGCACATCACTCTGAACACACCATCCACTGTGAAACATGGTGGTGGCAGCATCATATTGTGGGGATGCTTTTCTTCAGTAGTGACAAGGAAGCTGGTCAGAGCTGATGGGAAGATGGATGGAGACATATATAGGGCAATCTTAGAAGAAAACCTGTTATGCCCTGTACACACGATCGGATTTCCGATGGAATAAAATCCAATGGATTTTTACATCGGAAATTCGATGAAGCTGACTTCCATCAGTCTTGCCTACACACCATCAGTCAAAAATCCGACCGTCCCAAACGCTGTGACGTAAAACACTCCGAAGAGCCGAGAAAAATTAAGTTCAATGCTTCTGAGCATGCGTCAACTTCCATTGGATTTTAGTCCATCGGAAATCCGATCGTGTGTACAGGGCATTAGAATTGCCCAGTCAAAGTCCAGACCTAACTCCAATTGAGAATCTGTGGCAAGACTTGAAAATTGCTGTTCACAGACGCTCTCCATCTAATTTGACAGAGCTTGAGCTATTTTGCAAAGAAGAATAGGTGAAAATTTCACTGTCTAGATTTGCAAAGCTGTTAGAGACATACTCAAAAAGACTTGCAGCTGTAATTGCACTGAAAGGTGGTTCCACAAAGTATTGACTCAGGGCAGCTGAACACAAATGCACACCACATTTTTCACATATTTTTTGGTAAAAAATGTGAAAAGCATTGATAATTTACCTTCTACTTCACAATTATGTGCCACTTTGAGTTGGTCGATCACATAAAATCCCCATAAAATCCATTTACGTTTTTGGTTGTAACAAGACAAAATGTAAAGAAATTCAAGCGGTATGAATACTTTTTCAAGGCACTGTACATAAGAAAGTTTGCTATTTGGGAGACCTTCAATGCCATGCTATCTTAACACCCCTGTTCTCCCAATCCGCTTTAAAGGGGATTTTTTGGTTTTGTTAATTATACTCTACTTTTTTCTGACTTTTCCCCATCTGTCTCTTATCATCTTCACAATGCTGAAATTCCACTTAACCACTTAAGCCCCGGACCATTTGGTAGCTAGAGGACCAGAGGTGAATTCAGAATTTTGCACTGCGCTGCTTTAACTGTAAATTGTGCGGACATGCAATGTTGTACCCAAACGAAATTTGCGTCCTTTTCTTCCCACAAATAGAGCTTTCTTTTAATGGTATTTGATTGCCTCTGCGATTTTTATTTTTTGCGATATAAACGGAAAAAGACCGAAAATTTTGAAAAAAAATGATATTTTCTACTTTTTGTTATAAGAAAAATCGAATAAACTCAATTGTAGTCATACATTCAGGCCAAAATGTATTCAGCCACATGTCTTTAGTAAAAAAAATGTCAATAAGCGTATATTTATTGGTTTGCGCAAAAGTTATAGCGTCTACAAACTAGGGTACATTTTCTGGAATTTACACAGCTTTTAATTTATGACTGCCTATCTCATTTCTTGAGGTGCTAAAATGGCAGGACAGTACAAAACCCCCCAAATGACCCCATTTTAGAAAGTAGACACCCCAAGGAAATTGCTGAGAGGCATGTTGCGCCCATTGAATATTTTTTTTCCCAAGTGATTGAATAATGACAAAAAAAAAAAAATTACAAAAAGTTGTCACTAAATGATATATTGCTCACACATGCCATGGGCATATGTGAAATTACACCCCAAAATACATTCTGCTGCTTCTCCTGAGTACGGGGATACCACATGTGTGGGACTTTTTGGGAGCCTAGCCACGTACGGGACCCCAAAAACCAAGCACAGCATTCAAGGTTTCTAAAGGCATAAATTTTTGATTTCACTCCTCACTACCTATCACAGTTCTGAAGGCCATAAAATGCCAAGATGGCACAAAACCCCCCCAAATGACCCCATTTTGGAAAGTAGACACCCCAAGCTATTTGCTGAGAGGCATGTTGAGCCCATTGAATATTTTTTTTTTTGTCCCAAATGATTGAATAATGACAAAAAGAAAAAAAAAGAAAAAAATGTACAAAAAGTTGTCACTAAATGATATATTGCTCACACATGCCATGGTTATATGTGGAATTGCACCCCAAAATACATTCTGCTGCTTCTCCTGAGTACGGGGATACCACATGTGTGGGACTTTTTGGGAGCCTAGCCGGGTACGGGGCCCAAAAACCAAGCACCGCCTTCAGGCTTTCTAAGGGCGTACATTTTTGATTTCACTCCTCGCTACCTATCACAGTTTCGAAGGCTATAAAATGCCAAAATAGCACAAAATCCCCCCAAATGACCCCATTTTGGAAAGTAGACACCCCAAGCTATTTACTGAGAGGCATGTTCAGTCCATGGAATATTTTATATTTTGCCACAAGTTGCGGGAATATGACAAACTTTGTTTTTTTTGCACAAAGTTGTCACTAAATGATATATTGCTCACACATGCCATGGGCATATGTGAAATTACACCCCAAAATACATTCTGCTGCTTCTCCTGAGTACGGGGATACCACATGTGTGGGACTTTTTGGGAGCCTAGCCACGTACGGGACCCCAAAAACCAAGCACAGCCTTCAAGGTTTCTAAGGGCATAAATTTTTGATTTCACTCCTCACTACCTATCACAGTTTTGAAGGCCATAAAATGCCAAGATAGCACAAAACCCCCCAAAATGACCCCATTTTGGAAAGTAGACACCCCAAAGAAATTGCTGAGAGGCATGTTGAGCCCATTGAATATTTTTTTTTGTCCCAAGTGATTGAATAATGACAAAAAGAAAAAAAAAATGTACAAAAAGTTGTCACTAAATGATATATTGCTCAAACATGCCATGGTTATATGCGGAATTGCACCCCAAAATACATTTGGTTGCTTCTCCTGAGTACGGGGATACCACATGTGTGGGACTTTTTGAGAGCCTAGCCGCGTACGGGCCCCCGAAAACCAAGCACCGCCTTCAGGATTTCTAAGGGCACAAATTTTTGATTTCACTCCTCACTACCTATCACAGTTTTGAAGGCCATAAAATGCCAAAATAGCACAAAACCCCCACAAATGACCCCATTTTGGAAAGTAGACACCCCAAGCTATTTGCCGAGAGGCATGGTGAGTATTTTACAGCTCTCATTTGTTTTTGAAAATGAAGAAAGACATTTTTTTTTTTTTTTCTTTTTTCAATTTTTAAAACTTTGTGACAAAAAGCGAGATCTGCAAAATACTCAACATACCTCTCAGCAAATAGCTTGGGGTGTCTACTTTCCAAAATGGGGTCATTTGGGGGGGTTTTGTGCCATCTGGGCATTCCATGGCCTCCGAAACTGTGATAGGCAGTGAGGAGTGAAATCAAAAATTTACACCCATAGAAATCCTGAAGGCGGTGCTTGGTTTTCGGGGTCCTGTACGCGGCTAGGCTCCCAAAATGTCTCACACATGTGGTATCCCCGTACTCAGGAGAAGCAACAGAATGTATTTTGGGGTGCAATTCCACATATAACCGTGGCATGTTTGAGCAATATATAATTTAGTGACAACTTTTTGTAATTTTTTTTTTTTTTCTTTTTGTCATTATTCAATCACTTGGGACAAAAAAAAAATATTCAATGGGCTCAACATGCCTCTCAGCAAATAGCTTGAGGTGTCTACTTTCCAAAATGGGGTCATTTGGGGGGGTTTTGAACTGTCCTGGCATTTTATGCACAACATTAGGAAGCTTATGTCACACATCATCCACTCTTCTAACCACTTGAAGACAAAGCCCTTTCTGACACTTTTTGTTTACATGAAAACATTTTTTTTTTGCAAGAAAATTATGTTGAACCCCCAAACATTATATATATTTTTTAAGCAAAGGCCCTACAGATTAAAATAGTGGGTGTTGCATTTTTTTTTCCACACAGTATTTGCGCAGCGATTTTTCAAACGCATTTTTGGGGGGGAAAACACACTTTTTTATTTTTAATGCACTAAAAAACACTATATTGCCCAAATGTTTGATGAAATAAAAAAGATGATCTTAGGCCGAGTACATGGATACCAAACACGACATGCTTTAAAATTGCACACAAACGCGCAGCGGCGAGAAACTACATTCATTTTTAAAAGCATTTAAAAGCCTTTACAGGTTACCACGTTAGATTTACAGAGGTCTACTGCTAAAATTACTGCCCTTGATCTGACCTTCGCGGTGATACCTCACATGCATGATGCAATTGCTATTTACATATGCCGCTAGACCGACGCTTGCGTTCGCCTTTGCGCAAGAGCAGGGGGGGACAGCTGTGCTTTTTTTTTTTTTTTTTTTTTATTATTTATTTTGCTTTTTTATTTTATTTTTAAATTGTTCCTTCCATATTATTTTTTTTTAATCATTTTTATTGTTATCTCAGGGAATGTAAATATCCCCTATGATAGCAATAAGTAGTGACAGGTACTCTTTTTTTGAAAAAAAATGGGGGGTTAGACCCTAGATCTTTCCTCTGCCCTCAAAGCATCTGACCACACCAAGATCGGTGTGATAAAATGCTTTCCCAATTTCCCAATGGCGCTGTTTATATCCGGGGGGGCATTCCCTCCCACTGCTTGTAAAAGCAGTCCAGAGGCTAATTAGCCACTAGGATTGCTTTTACATGAAAGCCGGCCGCTGGCTGAAAAGAATGATACCCGCAGGCATCAACCTGGTATAACCATTCAAAGTCCAGCAACATACCAGTACGTTGCTGGTCCTTGTTGGACATGTATTGTAATCTTTTTTTTCATGCAGCCTGTTGGCTGAACGAAAAAAAGAGATTGATCGGTGGGTATGCCCACCATTAGAATACCTCCCTTCATCCACCCACTTCTAATGATGGGCATATATGCCGAAGCATGGGGGCATCCTCCCGCAAAAAAGTTATGCCGCGTACACACGGTCGGACTTTTCCACGGGCAAGCCTTCGTCGGAATTTCGACCGTATGTACGCGGCATAAAAGGTTATGCCGCGTACACACGGTCGAACTTTTCCACGGGCAAGCCTCCGTCGGAATTTCGACCGTATATACGTGGCATTAGGAGCAAAATCGCTCCTCCGCCCCTGCTGCCCCCATGCTTCGGCATATTTGCTCTTTTTTTAACTGTGGTGGTGAAATCACCTCCTACAGCGTTGGAGTCACGGCTTTATGTATCGTGGGAGCAAACGCTGTTGCTGTCAAGATAAATAAATCCGCGATGCAACTGAATGGCGTACCTGCTAAGCAAATGATGGTTAACATTAAAACAAAGTAACATTACAGTACAACAGTAAGACCATACCATACCTGCAAAGCAAATACCAAAACAAAACTTAGTAAAAAATAAAAAAAATTTTTTAACGCAACCTGTGCCTAAAATATATATATGCCGAAGCATGGGGGCATCCTCCCGCAAAAAAGTTATGCCGCGTACACACGGTCGGACTTTTCCACGGGCAAGCCTCCGTCGGAATTTCGACCGTATATACGCGGCATTAGGAGCAAAATCGCTCCTCCGCCCCTGCTGCCCCCAGGCTTCGGCATATATGCTCTTTTTTTAAACTGTGGTGGTGAAATCACCTCCTACAGCGTTGGAGTCACGGCTTTATGTATCGTGGGAGCAAACGCTGTTGCTGTCAAGATAAATAGATCCGCGCTGCAACTGAATGGCGTACCTGAAAACAAAAAATTACATACCTGAAAAGCAAGCATGATAAAACATTGCAGAATAGAATACAGTAAAAAAGAGCAGAACAATAGAGAGAAAATAGAGAGAGAGAGAGAGAACAATAAAACAACAACTATTTTTGGTTTTTTTCTTTTATATTTTTTTTGTGTTTTGTTTTTTACGTTTTTTTTTTTCTTTTTTACACTTTTTTTTGTAACTTTAACAACTGTGATGGTTCGGGTCTCTCAAAATGTAATGGCATCTTGGGAGACCCTGTGTAAGTGTGTCCTAGCTTCACTTTTGAGTGGTAGCGATCAAAACATTCACCAAGGAAAAGACCAGGTTTGTCAGGACAGAGTGGACAAAAAACACGGGTGTCACGCCTAAATCCGCGCTTGCTACAGACACGACATCTTTTTTGGGGGGTTCGTTGGGTAGGGGTACTCGGGAGGGCATACGGATAATGCCTCTCATGCAGCCGGCTTACTGCATTTGGTAGGGGATGGTGAGGTGCAGAACCGCCTGGATACAGGAGTTCTGTGACTATCTCATTCTGGAATTTTAGAAGAGATAACGTCCCGCCTGAAGCTCTGTATAGCACATGAGCATTCAGCAAAGCCAATTGGAATAAGGATAGAGACACTTTTTTGTACCAGCGTCTCGCCTTACGGTCAATTAGATACGGCGCCATCAACTGGTCGTTGAGGTCCACCCCTCCCATATTTTTGTTATATTCGTGGACACAGAGGGGTTTCTCCACAACACCAGTCGCCGTACGAATTTGGACTGTCGTGTCTGCATGAAGGGAGGTAAGAAGGAAAACATTCTTATTGTCCCTCCACTTCATAGCGAGCAAGTTATTACACTTCACGCAGGCTCTCTCCCCCAGCCTAAGACGGGCATCTACAAGCCGCTGGGGAAAGCCCCGGCGATTAGGTCGCACGGTGCCACATGCTCCAATTTGATGATCAAACAAGTGACTAAACAGTGGCACGCTCATGTAATAATTGTCCACATACAGGTGGTACCCCTTTCCGAATAAGGGTGACACCAAGTTCCACACTATCTTGCCAGCGCTCCCTATGTAATCCGGGCAGTTGACCGGCTCAACCTGACTATCTTTTCCCTCATAAACCATAAAGCTCCATACATAGCCTGTTGCCCTGTCACAGCACTTATAGAGCCTGACCCCGTATCTGGCACGCTTGCTGGGAAGGTACTGCTTGAAAGCCAAGCGGCCAGAAAATTTAATCAGGGACTCATCAACGCAGACAGCTTGATCGGGAATAAACAAGGCTGCAAAACGTTCGTTGAAGTGGTTTATGAGGGGCCGAATTTTATAGAGCCGGTCGTACTCAGGGTCCCCACGTGGACGACAAAGTTCATTGTCGTTGAAGTGCATGAACCGCAAAATCTGCTCGTATCGTGTCCTGGGCATGGAGGCAGAGAACACGGGCATGTGGTCAATTGGGTGCGTGGACCAATAAGCACGCAATGACGGGAATTTATGTGTGCCCATGTTGAGGGAAAGGCCCAGAAAGGTCTTAAATTCGCAAACCGTAATTGGTTTCCAATCTTTGGCAATTTTAGGCAACTGGGGGTTAGCGGCGATGAATTGACCAGCATATAAATTACTCTGGTCCACAATAGATCTATAGAGATCTTCCGTGAAAAACAGCGAATAATAATCGATTGGCATAAAATCAGCTGTTTCCACCTGAATACTGGGTTGGGCAGTGAATGGGGGAAGTACGGGTTCTGCAGAAGTGGTGGGGACCCAATCAGGATAGGCGAATTCTGCAGGAAGGGCACTATGGGCACGACAGGCCTGCCTTTGTCTTCTTGGTGGCAGCGGGACACTACTTGTGCTTGCCACCTCGCCAGCTTGAACTGCACTTATGGGACTCGCCATGTCACCACGTGATACTGCAGTGCTGGATGTACGCCCAGGTTGTACTAGGCCGCTGGTGCTTGCCAATTCACCAGAAGGAATAGCGGCGCTTGTACTACTCTGCTCCATGATACGAGAGCCCTGCGGTTCTTGCTCCTCAACAACCTCAGAAGATCGGGATCGGGTACACCTGACCTTAGCAGGGACCTCAACTTCGTCGTCAGAGCTATCTGACGTGGGGCCGCTGACATCACTGTCTTCTACGGGAAGATATTCTGAGCCTGAATCTGACAGATACGTGACCTCCTCTTCACTATCTGTCATGCTCAGAATCTCGTAGGCCTCTTTACTAGTGTACCTTCGTCTTGCCATTTTGGGCTCTAAATTTAGGGGTACACTAGTAAGATTCACAGGAAAAAAAGCACCTGACTGTCACCAAATGTATCAAACGCTACCAAAAAAAACTGTTAGCGATCGCAGGGATCAGGACTGTCTCTGCGAACGCTGCAGTTATGTGTGTTGTGTTTGGTAAGTGACAGTGATCGATCGATACTGCACTTGGGTGGGCTGGGCTGGGCTGGGCTGGGCGGAGGGGCTAAACGCAGGTACTAGCAGGTATCTGGGCTGATCCCGCTAACACTGCGTTTTTGGGAACCTAAAACCGCTGGGGACGCTAGTATAGATCTGATCAGATACTATACCACTAAGGGAGGTGTATGCTTTGCGCGTGGGTTTTAGCGTTACTGGCACTAACCTAAAGCTGCCTGGGGCGACGCAGACCCTCTCTGGCGCTAAAACCTAATTGATATCACCCGCCGGGCGATCAGGGGGTTAAACCTTTATTGGGTTATATACGGCGGGTGTCCTGATGCTATAAAAAGCAAACTAACCAACCAGTGTCACCCGTAACCTTTATATGGTGATCACTGGTGAAAGGGTTAACTAGGGGCAATCAGGGGGTTAAAACCTTTATTAGGTTAAATATGGGGGTACCCGACGCTATATAAAAACCTGACGGGTTACCTAAATAACGAAATAACTCACTGGGTAACCAGTGTCACCAGTGACGCTTATACGGTGATCACTGGTGAAAGGGTTAACTCTAGGGGCAATCAGGGGGTTAAAATAATATATGGGGGTACCTGACGCTAATAAAAACCTGCGGCGAACCTAAAAATAATTAACTGGCTATCTAGGACACCAGCGACAAGAAAAAAGCGATCGGAAAAACGATCGCTTAGTGACGCTGGCGTTAGGGGGTGAAAGGGTTACCTGGGGGGCGATCAAGGGGTTAAACCTTTATTAGGGGGGTTAGGGGGCTACCCTGGACCTAAAGGGGCCTAAACCTAACTGCCCTGCAACTTTTTACAGTTACAAATGACACTGATTGCAGTGATCAGTAAAAAAAATGATCACTGCAAACCGTGCACTGTGACTGGGGGTACTGGGGGTGATCTGGGGGGGTGATCTGGGGGTGACTGGGGGGTGATTTGTGTGCCTACGTGTACTGGTGTCAGTGGGCTGTTGGTGCACTTACTGTGAGATGTCTTCACTCCTCGCGCCGGATCGAAAAGACCGACACGAGGAGAGATGACATCACTTCCTCCTGTCTGTGTTTACATTACAGGCAGGGGAAGCTCTCTCATTCGCCGGGAGCGATCGAGAGGGGGTGGCCGGAATCGAACGGCCGTCCCCTCATGCCGGATCGCTCCTGAACACTTAACCACCGCTCACTGTACAGAAGGGGGGTCCGATCGGACCCCCCAACTATACAAAGGCGATCACGTACATATACGTGATTCTGCCTGTCGGTGCCATTCTGCTGACGTATAATTACAGTGGGCGGTCGTTAAGTGGTTAAACCAATCATCTCTTTCCTTTTCCTGCCCCTAGGGTTCTCCCTGGTTATATATAAAAACCATACTCATTACCTTTCCAGCTACAGCAAAACAAACAAAAATGAGGCACTATGGGGGTAATTTACTATAGCGCCGCGGCGCTAATTAGCGCAAATTGCCGCAAATTCACGCTAATTAGCGTAATTAGCGCTAATTAGCGCAAATTGCCACGAATTCACGCTAATTGGCGCAAATCGCGGCAATTTGCGCTAATTAGCGCTAAAACGGTATTCACTATAGCGCTGGAGAAAAAATACTTACCAAAATCGAATTTACTATAGCTCCCAGAATCCAAATAGCGCCCAAATCCTTACTCTACTAAAAGCTGGAGTTGTGCACATGGAAATAATGTTTAGAGCATGATATAATTGCCTAAATGGTATTGAAATATGCGGTATATTATTGAAAGATAATCTGCTTTTAAACTGTGTGAAAAAGTGATTTCTACACTGAAATATCTTTAAAAGTCTGAGAAGTAAAAAAATGCCCGTTTTTGGACAACTATTTGCAAGCTAAACTGAGCATGCCCAGAGCTAATATAACTCAAATTTTAACTCAAGTGACTTTTTTCACAAGAGTTATAGTAAATACCGAAATGAGAGCTAATTAACCACCTCGCGCCCGCCGTACGAGAATATACGGCCGCAAGGTGGTTGTCAAATGCCGGGAGGCCGTTAATATACGGCCTCCGCTATTTGGCCACTGGGGGGCGCGCGAGCGCTGCCGGCGGCACGCGCGCGCGCCCGGCGCATCACTGAGATGCCGATGCGCGTGCCTGGCAGCCGCGATGTCTGCCAGGCACCCGCGATCGGCGGTTACAGAGACAAGGACATGGATCTGTGTGTGTAAACACACAGATCCATGTCCTGTCAGGGAGAGGGGACCGATGCTGTGTCCCTTGTACATAGGGACACAGATCGGTCACCTCCCCCAGTCAGTCCCCTCCCCCCACAGTAACAATCACACATAGGGACCACATTTAACCCCTTCCTCACCCCTAGTGTTAACCCCTTCCCTGCCAGTCACATTTATACAGTAATCAGTGCATATTTATAGCACTGTTCACTGTATAAATGTGAATGGTCCCAAATTAGTGTCAAAAGTGTCCGATGTGTCCACCATAATGTCGCAGTCACGAAAAAAATCACTGATTGCCGCCATTACTAATAAAAAAAATATATATATAAAAATGCCATAAAACTACCCCCTATTTTGTAAACGCTATAACTTTTGCGCAAACCAATCAATAAATGCTGATTGCGATTTTTTTTTACCAAAAATATGTAGAAGAATACGTATCGGCCTAAACTGAGGAAAAAAATATATAAAAAAAAAATTGGGATATTTATTATAGCAAAAATCAAAAAATATTGCTTTTTTTTCAAAATTGTCGCTCTATTTTTGTTTATAGCGCAAAAAATAAAAACCGCCGAGGTGATCAAATACCACCAAAAGAAAGCTCTATTTGTGCGAAAAAAAGGACGTCAATTTTGTTTGGGAGCCACGTCGCACGACCGCGCAATTGTCATTCAAAGCGTGACAGTGCTGAAAGCTGAAATTTCGCCTGGGCAGGAAGGGGGTATATGTGCCCAGTAAGGAAGGGGTTAAAGAGCATGTTTTGGAATTGAAAATCTGAGCTATTTTAGTCCAATGCAAGTTTTAGCCATTGATTCTAAGGCCTCATGCCCACGGACGTTTTTACAGCCACGTTTTTGAGCGTTTTTTACAGCTTAAAAACGCCTGTCCATGTTAGTCTATAGCTTCATGCCCACCTAGACGTTTTTGAGCTGCAAATAGCATAGACGTTTTTAAGCTGTAAAAAAAACCCAGGACCAGTGCGTTCCTCAGCGTCAGAATTAGGCAGAAAAAAACGCGAGCGTCAAAAAACGCGCAAAAACGCGTACTAACGCGCACTAACGCGCAAAAACGCGCACTAACGCGCGGTCGCGTTTTTAGCTCCGACGTTTTTTTTTTTTGTTTTTTTTTCCAAAAAAAAAAATATATATTTACAATAACATGGACAGGCGTTTTTAAGCTGCAAAAAACGCAGCTGTAAAAACGCCAGTGGGCATGAGGCCTAATCTTTACCCAAACTCACACAGATGTCTTTACAAACCACAATCAATACTATTGCTGATGCAAATTTAAAATTTGTCACATTTTTTTGTGCTTTTTATTATTTCTAAATAATCATAATTTGAGCCCCAAAAATTTCATATGTGTTCCAACATCAGAAATAAAAATGTAATTCCCCAAAATTTGAGGGTAATATCACTATTCTAAACTCACGCACAAAAAAACACCAAATTTCACAGAATAAATCAAGAAGAATAACTCTTGAGTAATGTAATTCCATCACCTGTATGTCCAAATAAATGCAGTATTTATGTGTATTTACGTGTAGGAGGTTTCCACATGTGGCAGCTCCGTGGCTTAGAGGTTAGAACTTCTGCTTAGCATCCCTGAGTGTTTGGGTTCAAATCCCAAACATGCTGCTTCATGTAGAGAAGTTGTCTCATATCCCAGGTCCTAAAACTATGTCTAAATCTTGTATTTATGTGTAGGAGGGTTCCACCACCACTGTAAATCTTGCCAGATACACAATTTAGCCCAAAGTATTGGGACACCTGCCTTTACACACACATGAACTTTAATGGTAGCCCAGTCTTAGTCCATAGGGTTAAAATTTGATTTGGCCCACCCTTTGCAACTAGAACAGCTTCTGGGAAGGCTGTCCACAAGGTTTAGTGTGTCTATGGGAATGTTTGATCATTCTTCCAGAAGTGCATTTGTGAGGCCAGGCACTGATGTTGGGTGAGAAGACCTGGCTCGCAGTCTCTGCTCTAATTCATCCCAAAGGGAGTTCTATCGGGTTGAGGTCAGGACTCTGTGCAGGCCAGTCAAGTTTCTCCACCCCAAACTCACTCATCCATGTCTTTATGGACCTTGCTTTGTGCACTGGTGTGCAGTCATGTTGAAACAGGAAGGGGCCACCCCCAAAATGTTCCCACAAAGTTGGGAGCATGAAATTGTCCAAAATGTCTCAGTATGCTGATGCCTTAAGAGTTCCCTTCACTGGAACTAAGGGGCCAAGCCCAACCCCTGAAAAACAACCCCACACCATAATCCCCCTCCACCAAATGATTTGGACCAGTGCACAAAGCAAGGTCCATAAAGACATAGATGAGTGAGTTTGGGGTGGAGGAACTTGACTGGCCTGGACAGAGTCCTGACCTCAACCCGATAGAACACCTTGGGGATGAATTAGAGCGGAGACTGCAGGCCAGGACTTCTCGTCCAACATCAGTGCCTGACCTCACAAATGCACTTGGAAGAATGGTCAAACATTCCCATAGACATACTCCTAAAACTTGTGGACAGCCTTCCCAGAAGACTTGAAGCTGTTATAGCTGCAAAGGGTGGGCCAACTCAATATTGAACCCTACGGACTAAGACAGGGATGCGATTATGGTTCATGTGCATTTAAAGGCAGGCGTCCCAATACTTAGGCCAATATATTGTATATTGCTTGGAGACACGGAACTTGGCTATGGACTTAGGGCTGGTTCACACCACAGAGATGCAGAGAACATGTGCGAGGCTGCCTGGTGGCTAAGTGGGCAGCAATTCTGTCTAGCAATTCTGGGGTTGCTGGTTCAATTCCCCAACATGCTAATGCTTATGTTGAAGACATGCTGGCATTTTATTTGTCTCCTGTCAAAATAGTCTCTAATGTAAGAAAGTTTATTTTGGACTTTAGATTGGAAGCTCATTGGAGCCAGGGCCCGATGTTAATGTTTGTTAGCACTAATCATACCCAGGGACTTGGACATTTAAAATTGTAGGGTTTACACTGCACAGGTAAATATGCTTAGAAAACTGTTGCTTTGTTTATGTGCATGCAAATGGACTTGGATCTTTGGCCTGTAGTTGGAGATTTGATGCACATATCCAAGGGCTAACACAGTTGCAAATAGTATTATGTGTTCCTGCCCATCAGGTGAAATAACTTTAGACATACACGAAGAGACAGATTGAAAGATACTGGTGGGCGTGTACTTCTATTGGGTGTGTACATCTATTGGGCGTGTGTCAGTGTGCTAACAATACAACCTCTCTTATATAAAGGCCTGCAGTATGGGGGATCGTTTGGTCTGAGAAGGCCAGGTTTTTTGCTGTGATTTGTGGAGGGAGAAGGAATGATATTGTGCAGATTGACAAACCCCCAACTAGTGTTATTTGCTGAAATTCTTGTGCATTTTTTCAATCAAAAATTGTGTGTGTATTGTTCCTGTCTGACCATGCAAAATCGTTTGGAAGCATCTGCTGACCTTCTACTCTTGGATCTCATTGCTTAATCATGTACACAGAAATGCAGCTTCCAGCAGAACATGGTCACCAATGTATGTATATGTGGATTGTGGGGTGGGGGTGGGTGTTTTGAACGTGTCTTTTTTAATATTATGTTGGAATGCTTTGTAAGAATAATGACTTGAGTATGTTTCTATAATCTTGCAGATAAAAATGTGATGTGTTGCCCGTTATACACTAAAAGTAAAGCTGTGTGCACTCTAAGGTTTTGACAAATTTTACATTGTAAGCTCCTATGAGCAGGGCCCTTAAAATCCAATTGATAAATGTAGCACCATGTATCCTGTCCAATTTTTTTTGAAGCTAGTAAATGAATGTACCTAATTTTGTTTCTGCTGGCAAAATAAAAGCATGTTATTGAGCTTTGGTGTGTGTGCTTTTTTTTTTTTTTTGGCAAAGTGCAAAATCCTTAATATTTTATTTCTATATGAATTTGTGCACCAAAAAATGAATCTCTTTGCCCTTGTTCACATTGATGCTACTTTGAAATCGCGCTACTTCACTTAAGCTAGCGCGATTTTAGGTACTACTTGATAGACATCTGTGTGGCTTCATACACAAATGTCTATTGAAGTCGCACCTGAAATTGGCAAAAGTAGTGCAGGAACTACTTTAGGAAATTGGTGCGGAGCCACAAAATTGGGGTTGCATCGATTGGAACAGTGCCATTGCCACCAATAGTCATGCGATTTGATTTCTGAAAGTGCATGACAAATCGCCCCAATGTAACCTAGGCTTCAGCACACCTGCAAGTAAATGATAAAGGTAGAATCTTTATAACAGCTGTGGAGAATTGCAGGTAATGAATTCAGCTGGAGGATAGGCAGTGTTGTGTGAGTCAGCTCTGGTTCACATTGGTGCGATATGACATGTCAGATCGGTGGCAATTGCGCTGTTCTAATTGGTGTGATTTGTATATATATAAGTGCAGAAACCTGCACAGATGTCTCTGACATGCGGGAATGAAAATCGTATGAGTTCAGCTGAACGATTTCCTCCCGCTGTCAGTGTGAAGCAGAGCTCAAACCGGGCCTTTTGCCTTTGTAATTCACCTGCTGCTATGGCAGAGACACCATTCCTTTTCAAACTCCCTTAAGTTTACCTTCAAATATCATATGTAGAAATACAGATTTGCATATCTGCAAATAATCAAAAATAATAAATTCTAAGTGCGATTGAGATCAAATTTTCGTAGCTGCAATCAACAGAGCGTGGTTTCACCTCCTGACCCGGAAAGGAGTCGTTTTAATCACCCGGAAGTTCCTGTGCTGGTCAGGATCTCCATCTAGGTGGACATGGCGAGCTCCCTCTTTTTAGCATAGAGGAAGTGCTGCTGATTTGCCGGGTAAGTGTAGGATATGTACTTGTGCTTACTCAAGGTGAGGGTGGATTTGGTGTGGGTGGGCTTCATTGATTTGTTTGGTATCACTACACATTTGCTTCTGGCCCATGTGCACACATCACTACTTCCTGCATTTGTTCTGCTGATGTAAATCAGTAAGGACTATGCAAGTATAAATGAGAGCTCCTTTCTATTAAAATATATATGACTTGATTCACAGTTGGGCAACTTTTCATGATTCTCAATGATAACTATTCATATCTGTGCTGCTTTAAGTCAGACCAACTTCAAAGTAGTCCTTGTACTACTTGGGTGTGACTTTCAGGCTCGGTTTCCACTAGTGCGACTTGTCATGCAACTTGGGACTGCAAAGTCGCATGACATGTCATACCCTATGATTTCCAATGAGTATGGTTCATATCTGTGCGACATCAAGTCGCAGCGACTTCAAAGTAGTCCCTGCACTACTTTGGACCCACTTTGATACAACTTGAGGTCCATAGACCTCAAGAATGGACAGGCATTGCTCCAAGTCGCATCAAAATCCCGGCAAAAAATTCCGGCAAAATCATACGAATTTAGGGTTGCAATAGTGGAAACAGAGCCTCATGTGACTTGAGGTACATAGGGCGCAATATTACACAGGCATTCCCAGAAGTTGGGGCCAAGTTGCAGCGACAAAGTGGCAGCAAATTAGGGTGACTTTCAGGTCGCAGCAGTGTGAAAGAGATTCAAGGATATCTTTGAATTTGGCCCTATTGTCACTTGTGCATCCTGAAAGTGGGGAAAATTCATCCCTGCACTACCTTGGTTTGACTTTGATGCGATTTGATGTCCATACGCCACAAGATAACACAGACATTGCTTCAAGTCATGGCAAAGCTGTGCAATTTTAAGGTCGCACAAGTGCAAATGGAGCTTTATTCAAAGGTGTTATCATTTAATCTCATTAGGATACTTTCACACTTATGTGACTTTTCATGCAGCTTTGGACCTCAGAGTCGCATTAAAAGTATCCCTCCCATGAGTTCCATTCATATCTATGCAACTTCACCCATGTTCACATAGCTCTGAATTGACATGTCAAATTGCAGGCCAAATCGGTGCCTATTTACAGCAATAGAACTGTCCGAATTGGTGCGACGCCACACAGATTCCCAAAAGTATTTCCTACACTACTTTGGGCGACTTCAGGAGGCGATTTCTTACCTCCCAACTTTTTGAGATGGGTATAAGGGATAACTATTAGCAAAAGTATGTAGGCATAGTACACACCTCCTAAAACACCTTCTTAAAGGAGAATTATTAAAATATATATATATATATATATATATATATATATATATATATATATTAGTTAAACCCCCAAGTGCTTTTTTTTTAACATTAACATTTTTTTTTATTAACAATAATATCCCTTTAGATTGGCTTTGAGAATTTACAAACAAAGCAATTTAGAAATTAGATTAAAGGTTTAGCGCTGGGAAACACTTTTTGAAAGATAAAAATTGCATTTTATATCAAACTATACAGATCCGAACAAAATGAGGGACAAATGAGGAGGAAAGAGGGACAGAGGGACTTTGGTCCAAATCAGGGACAGTTGAGACCTATGTGATTTCACTAGACATCTGTGCAGGAAAGTGCACTGATGTCTCTGAAATCGCTCACAAAGTCAGGCTGAGGCCCCTTTCACACTTGAGTGACTTTTCCTGCGACTTTGGTGATCAGAGTTGCATGACAAGTCATACCCCATGATTTTCAATGTGTACCATTTATATCTGTGAAACTTCAAGTCACACCGACTTCAAAGTAGTCCCTGTACTACTTTGGTCCGACTTTGATACGAGTTGACAGGCATTCCCTGGGATCGCAGAAAAAATGCAGACAAAAGTTTGCGCGCCTTTCCCTGCGACTCCTGCGTCCATAGACCTCAAGATTAAACAGGCATTGCTTAAAGTTGCATCAAAATCACACAAATTTCAGGTCGCACAAGTGTGAAAGGGGCCTAAGTCACTGTACTGAGTACTATTATACCTAGAATATAAAGTAGTCCCACCATCAAACACTCAGCAGCATATGCTGAAAAGAGGCGAATGCCTATTAGCCAATGCCACATCAGCATGGTTGTTACAATAATATTAAAGTGGTTGTAAACCCACTTAGACAACTTGCATCTATAGGTAAGCCTAGATTAAGGCTTACCTGTAGGTGCAAGAAATATCTCCTTAACCTACACACACTAGTAGATGTTTGTGCTACGCTCAATATGCTAGTGGTCAGTAGTGATGAGCCGAACACCCCCGGGTTCGGTTCGCACCAGAACCCGCGAACGGACCGAAAGTTCGAACGAACATTAGAACCCTATTAAATACAATGGATGCGAACGTTCGAATTCTAAAGTGCTAATTATAAAAACTATTATGCATGTTATTGTCCTAAAAAGGGTTTGGGAACCCGGGTTCTGCACCAGGGGACATGTATCAATGCAAAAATAAGTTTTAAAAACGGTCGTTTTCCGGGAGCAGTCATTTTAATGATGCATAAAGTGAAAAAAAAAAGTCAAATATTCCTTTAAATATCGTACCTGGGGGGTGTCTAAAGTATGCCTGTGAAGTGCCACGTGTTTCCCGTGTTTAGAACTGTCCCTGCACAAAATGACACTTCTAAAGGAAAAAAAAGCCATTTAAAACTGCTTGCGGCTTTAATGTAATGTCTGGTCCCGGTAATATGGATGAAAATCTTTAAGAAAAATGGCATAGCTACCCCATGACCCCCCCCCTACCCCAGCCCATTACCAGCCCCTTTGGGTCTTGTATGGATATTAAGGGGAACCCCGCACATAAAATAAAAAAGGCCCTATATACTCAGAACAGCCGTATACAGGCGGTGCATACAAGACAGGGACTGTAGGTTTGTTCTTATGTAGAATCTGTTTGTAATTTTGAACAGGTACATTGTTGAAGTGTAGCTCCAGACCAAAAATCTATTTTTAAACTTTTTGGAAAACATAGGTAAGGGTTATCACCCCTGTAACATTTGTTTTGCTGTCTGTGCCCCTGTTCAGAACATTTCACCTCACTTTCCGTCCTAATGACAACTGTTTTTGAAATGTGGTGTTTTTCTTGAAACAAGGATTGCTGATAAAGCATCAGTACAGAGGAGACACCTTTCTCCCATATTTATTCTTACAGGAGAGAATTTTCCTTCCTAGTGGTAGATTTCCTCTCACTTCCTGTTGTCTTCTTGCGTTTGCAAGTAGGAGTCGTTTGTAAGTTGGATGTTTGAAAGTAGGGACCTGCCGTATATACTCTGCAGAAATAGGCCCCTTAGTTGTTGGTGTTGGCACAACACTGTAAGCACTCACAGTTACTCTTGGTTGGTGCTGGAACGCCCTGCTGTCAACTATTATATCAGGAATTTTAATTACATATAATTGTTGAACAGTGGTAGTAAAAATTGGGCCTTTGATGGTGGTGCTGGTGCCACAACACTGTAAGCCCTGACAGTTACTCTTGGTGGGTGCAGCAATGGGCCCTGCTGTGAATTATTAGATCAAGAATTGTAATTACATGCCCCTGTTGAACAGGGGCTGAAAAATTGGGCCTTAGGCACTGGTGGCACAACACTGCAACCCTTCACAGATACTGTACTTGGAGCACAGCAATGAGCCCTGTTGCAAAGTATTGCTTCAAAAATTGTAATGACACGCCCCTGTTAAACAGGGGCTGAAAAATTGGGCCTTAGGCACTGGTGGCACAACACTGCAACTCCTCACAGATACTGTACTTGGAGCACAGCAATGAGCCCTGTTGCAAAGTATTGCTTCAAAAATTGTAATTACACGCCCCTGTTAAACAGGGGCTGAAAAATTGGGCGTTAGGCACTGGTGGCGGCACCCATAAACAAAAATGATCTTCCAAGCTATCATCATCAATCGTATCATTGAGGACTCGGAGGAGGAGGATAGCCAGTCAACATAACAGCACAGGCACTCAGCATCAGCATCAGTCTTGAAGGGATGTGACATTTTAAAATCAATTAGTCTGTTATATCAGCATCAGGTGTGTGGTAGCTGGTGGTGATCCAAGACTGGTTCATCTTGATGAAAGTCAGTCGATCAACCGAGTCGGTGGACAGGCGCACCCTGTGATCCGTGACAAATCCTCCAGCAGCACTGAATGTGCGTTCCGAAAGAACGCTGGATGCAGGACAGGCCAGTAGCTCAATTGCATACTGTGCAAGCTCTGGCCAGTGATCCATCCTCAAGACCCAGTAAGCCAGAGGATTTTCGGTGGGGAAGGTGTCCAAGTCTGACCTTGCCCCTAGATATTCCTGCACCATGTTTATCAGACGCTGGCGATGGTTGCTGGAACCGATCATACTTTGGGGCTGCGGACTAAAGAATTGTCTGAACGCATCGGTCAGACGGCCACCTTCCCCACCGCTCCTTCTTTGACTGGCCGAAGCCTCAGCAACTCGTTGTCCAGGACCAGGAGTTTGCAACCTCCCAGTCTCTGGGAACGCGTTGCACAGACCTTTCTGCAAGGCCTCCCGGAGTTGTCTCATCCTCTGCTCCCTCTGCGACGGTAACATAAGGTCCGCAACCTTACCCTTGTACCGTGGATCAAGGAGAGTGGCCAGCCAGTAATGGTCCCTCTCCTTGATCCGAAGAATACGAGGATCCTTCCGCAGACTTTGCAGGATCAGGGAGGCCATGCAGCGTAGGTTTGCTGAGGCATTCGCTCCGGAGTCCTCTGGGTCACTAAGGACGACATGATCCGCAGCCACCTCCTCCCAGCCACGTACAAGTCCACTGGTTTCTTGGGACTGTAAATCATCCCTAAAAGACTGCTGCTGATGATGCTGAGTGCCAGCCTCCACCTCCATGCTGACACAATCCTCCTCCTCCTCCTCCTCCTCCTCCTCCTCCTCTTCCTGTGCGATGGGTGGGACAGAAGGAACACTGTCTGGGTAAAGGGGGCCTTGAGAGGCAAGGAAGTCCTCCTCTTCCTGCCTCTGTTCTGCCTCAAGTGCCCTGTCCATTATTCCACGCAGCGTGTGCTCCAACAGGTGGACAAGAGGTACAGTGTCACTGATGCATGCACTGTCACTGCTCACCATCCTCGTGGCCTCCTCAAATGGTGCCAGGACAGTGCATGCATCCCTGATCATGCCCCACTGGCGTGGAGAAAAAAAACCAAGCTCCCCTGACCCTGTCCTGGTGCCGTAGTCGCACAGGTACTCATTGATGGCCCTCTGCTGCGTGTGCAGCCGCTGCAGCATGGCCAACGTTGAGTTCCACCTGGTGGGCATGTCACATATAAGGCGGTTCTTGGGCAGGTTCAACTCCTTTTGCAGCTCAGCCAGGCGAGCACTGGCATTATAAGATCTGCGGAAATGCACACAGACTTTCCTGGCCTGCCTCAGGACATCCTGTAAGCCCGGGTACCTGCCCAAGAAGCGCTGCACCACCAGGTTAAGGACGTGAGCCACACAGGGCACATGGGTCAGTTGTCCCTGTCGGAGGGCGGAGAGGAGGTTGGTGCCATTGTCGCAAACCACCATTCCTGGCTTAAGCTGGCGTGGCGTCAACCACCTCTCGGCCTGGCCCTGCAGAGCAGACAGGACCTCTGCCCCAGTGTGGCTTCTGTCCCCCAAACACACCAGCGCAAGCACGGCATGGCATCTTTTTGCCTGCGTACTTGCGTAGCCCCGTGAACGGCTACGGAGCACCGCTGGTTCATAGGACAAACCACAGGAAGAGGCCATGGAGGAAGAAGAAGAGGAGGGGGTGGAGGAGAGAGGTGTGTCACAACCAGTAGTAGCATTTTGGAGGCGTGGCGGTGGGACAACCTCAAACACTACTGCACCTTGTCCTGAATCCTTCCCAGCTGCCAAAAGAGTGACCCAATGGGCCGTGAAAGAAAGGTAACGTCCCTGTCCATGCCTGCTGGACCATGAGTCAGCGGTAATATGCACCTTACCGCTGACCGCCCTGTCCAGCGAGGCCAAGACATTGCCTTCCACATGCCGGTAGAGAGCCGGAATAGCCTTCCGTGAGAAAAAGTGGCGTTTGGGAACCTGCCACTGAGGAACCGCACATTGCACAAACTCACGGAAGGGGGCCGAGTCTACCAACTGAAAAGGCAGCAGTTGAAGCGCTAGCAATTTAGCCAAGCTAGCATTCAACCGCTGGGCATGTGGATGGCTGGGAGTGAACTTCTTTCGACGGTCCAGCAGCTGGGGCAGGGAAATTTGCCTGCTAGAATCGGACGTCGGTGTACTGCTAGCAGAGTGGGCGCAAGTACTTGGCTGTGACACACCTAATTCTACACCTTCATTCCTCTCAGTGCATGTTTCAGAGAGGACTGAAGTTATAGTGGGGTTGGAGATCCCAGCTGATGCGGTGCAAGGAGAGGTCCGCTTGGTTCTTTGGTGTGGGTCTTTGAGGTAGGCTTGCCAACGAGCTGCATGGCAGGTCAACATATGTCTGGTCAGGCATGTGGTACCCAAGCGGCTGATGTTTTGGCCACGCGATATACGCTTGAGACATATGTTGCAAACAGCAGCTGTGCGATCTGATGCACTAGCCTCAAAAAAGGCCCACACCAAAGAACTTTTTGAATGACGGGCAGAGGCAGCGCCCTGCACAGGCGGAGCTCTGCGGTGTGATTCCGTCGGTGTACTGCCCTTACGCTGGCCACCAAAGGGCATCCTGCCTCGTTGGAGATGTGCCTCCTCCTCATCCTCCTCCTCCTCCTCTCTCCTATTAGGCACCCACGTGGAGTCATTGACCTCATCATCCCCTCCCTCCTCATCACTGGAGCCAATCTGGCAGTATGCTGCAGCTGCTGGAACATGACTGCCAGATTGGTGTCCTTCTTGAGCATCCCCTCTGTCTGCTCTCACGCTACTGCCTTCCTCTAGCTGGGTTTCATCATCAGACCCTTCGAAACGCTGGGCATCCTCCTGGAGCATGTACCCAACACTGTGCTGAAACAGTTCGGGGGACTCCTCAGGAGGAGGACATGGTGGGTCTAGGGAAGGAGTGACTGATGATTTGTCTGACATTGATACCAGGGAAGACGACGCTTTGGCAGCTGCTTTTCCAGTACCCTGAGCCTGGGTGAGAGAGGATGAGGAGGAGGAGGAGGGCTTGGTCATCCACTCTACCAAGTCTTCGGCATGATGTGGCTCAACATGTCCAGCTGCCGAAAAGAAGGACAAGCGTGTCCCATGGCCATGTGCTGATGACAATGCACCGCGTCCACGACCAGCACTGTTGCCCCCAGACACAGAGCCTGCTTGCCCTCTTTTATTGCCTCCTGACTGTCTGCCTCTCCTTGTTTGCCTTCCAGACATTCTAATAGATGGCCTGCAGGGAGATGGGAAAAAAGCAATAAGGGCTACCTTCAGGTGTCCTTCTCTGTCCCTTGAAACAAGGACTTTCACAGTGAAAGAAACTGACACTGTCCCTACCTAGAGTTTTCTGTCCCTAGAATAAATGTTTTTTTTAATCACAATATAGCACAAGGACAATTCACTCAATGTCTCTCCAGGTCCCTGGAAACAAGGACTTGCAGAGTGAAAGAAACTGACACTGTCCCTACCTAGAGTTTTCTGTCCCTAGAATAAATGTTTTTTTTAAGCACAATATAGCACAAGGACAATTAACTCACTGTCCTTACAGGTCCCTGGAAACAAGGACTTGCAGAGTGAAAAAAAAAAAACACTCTCCCTACCTACAGTTTTCTGTCCCTAGAAAAAATGTTTTTTTTAAGCACAATATAGCACAAGGACAATTAACTCACTGTCCTTACAGGTCCCTGGAAACAAGGACTTGCAGAGTGAAAGAAAAAAAACACTCTCCCTACCTACAGTTTTCTGTCCCTAGAAAAAATGTTTTTTTTAATCACAATATAGCACAAGGAAAATTAACTCACTGTCCTTACAGGTCCCTGGAAACAAGGACTTGCAGAGTGAAAGAAAAAAAACACTCTCCCTACCTACAGTTTTCTGTCCCTAGAAAAAATGTTTTTTTTAATCACAATATAGCACAAGGAAAATTAACTCACTGTCCTTACAGGTCCCTGGAAACAAGGACTTGCAGAGTGAAAGAAACTGACACTGTCCCTACCTAGAGTTTTCTGTCCCTAGAATAAATGTTTTTTTTAAGCACAATATAGCACAAGGACAATTAACTCACTGTCCTTACAGGTCCCTGGAAACAAGGACTTGCAGAGTGAAAGAAAAAAAACACTCTCCCTACCTACAGTTTTCTGTCCCTAGAAAAAATGTTTTTTTTAATCACAATATAGCACAAGGAAAATTAACTCACTGTCCTTACAGGTCCCTGGAAACAAGGACTTGCAGAGTGAAAGAAAAAAAACACTCTCCCTACCTACAGTTTTCTGTCCCTAGAAAAAATGTTTTTTTTAATCACAATATAGCACAAGGAAAATTAACTCACTGTCCTTACAGGTCCCTGGAAACAAGGACTTGCAGAGTGAAAGAAACTGACACTGTCCCTACCTAGAGTTTTCTGTCCCTAGAATAAATGTTTTTTTTAAGCACAATATAGCACAAGGACAATTAACTCACTGTCCTTACAGGTCCCTGGAAACAAGGACTTGCAGAGTGAAAGAAAAAAAACACTCTCCCTACCTACAGTTTTCTGTCCCTAGAAAAAATGTTTTTTTTAATCACAATATAGCACAAGGAAAATTAACTCACTGTCCTTACAGGTCCCTGGAAACAAGGACTTGCAGAGTGAAAGAAACTGACACTGTCCCTACCTAGAGTTTTCTGTCCCTAGAATAAATGTTTTTTTTAAGCACAATATAGCGCAAGGACAATTAACTCACTGTCCTTACAGGTCCCTGGAAACAAGGACTTGCAGAGTGAAAAAAAAAAAACACTCTCCCTACCTACAGTTTTCTGTCCCTAGAAAAAATGTTTTTTTTAAGCACAATATAGCACAAGGACAATTAACTCACTGTCCTTACAGGTCCCTGGAAACAAGGACTTGCAGAGTGAAAGAAAAAAAACACTCTCCCTACCTACAGTTTTCTGTCCCTAGAAAAAATGTTTTTTTTAATCACAATATAGCACAAGGAAAATTAACTCACTGTCCTTACAGGTCCCTGGAAACAAGGACTTGCAGAGTGAAAGAAAAAAAACACTCTCCCTACCTACAGTTTTCTGTCCCTAGAAAAAATGTTTTTTTTAATCACAATATAGCACAAGGAAAATTAACTCACTGTCCTTACAGGTCCCTGGAAACAAGGACTTGCAGAGTAAAAGAAACTGACACTGTCCCTACCTAGAGTTTTCTGTCCCTAGAATAAATGTTTTTTTTAAGCACAATATAGCACAAGGACAATTAACTCACTGTCCTTACAGGTCCCTGGAAACAAGGACTTGCAGAGTGAAAGAAAAAAAACACTCTCCCTACCTAGAGTTTTCTGTCCCTAGAAAAAATGTTTTTTTTAATCACAATATAGCACAAGGAAAATTAACTCACTGTCCTTACAGGTCCCTGGAAACAAGGACTTGCAGAGTGAAAGAAACTGACACTGTCCCTACCTAGAGTTTTCTGTCCCTAGAATAAATGTTTTTTTTAAGCACAATATAGCACAAGGACAATTAACTCACTGTCCTTACAGGTCCCTGGAAACAAGGACTTGCAGAGTGAAAGAAAAAAAACACTCTCCCTACCTACAGTTTTCTGTCCCTAGAAAAAATGTTTTTTTTAATCACAATATAGCACAAGGAAAATTAACTCACTGTCCTTACAGGTCCCTGGAAACAAGGACTTGCAGAGTGAAAGAAACTGACACTGTCCCTACCTAGAGTTTTCTGTCCCTAGAATAAATGTTTTTTTTAAGCACAATATAGCACAAGGACAATTAACTCACTGTCCTTACAGGTCCCTGGAAACAAGGACTTGCAGAGTGAAAGAAAAAAAACACTCTCCCTACCTACAGTTTTCTGTCCCTAGAAAAAATGTTTTTTTTAATCACAATATAGCACAAGGAAAATTAACTCACTGTCCTTACAGGTCCCTGGAAACAAGGACTTGCAGAGTGAAAGAAAAAAAACACTCTCCCTACCTACAGTTTTCTGTCCCTAGAAAAAATGTTTTTTTTAATCACAATATAGCACAAGGAAAATTAACTCACTGTCCTTACAGGTCCCTGGAAACAAGGACTTGCAGAGTGAAAGAAACTGACACTGTCCCTACCTAGAGTTTTCTGTCCCTAGAATAAATGTTTTTTTTAAGCACAATATAGCACAAGGACAATTAACTCACTGTCCTTACAGGTCCCTGGAAACAAGGACTTGCAGAGTGAAAGAAAAAAAACACTCTCCCTACCTACAGTTTTCTGTCCCTAGAAAAAATGTTTTTTTTAATCACAATATAGCACAAGGAAAATTAACTCACTGTCCTTACAGGTCCCTGGAAACAAGGACTTGCAGAGTGAAAGAAACTGACACTGTCCCTACCTAGAGTTTTCTGTCCCTAGAATAAATGTTTTTTTTAAGCACAATATAGCGCAAGGACAATTAACTCACTGTCCTTACAGGTCCCTGGAAACAAGGACTTGCAGAGTGAAAAAAAAAAAACACTCTCCCTACCTACAGTTTTCTGTCCCTAGAAAAAATGTTTTTTTTAAGCACAATATAGCACAAGGACAATTAACTCACTGTCCTTACAGGTCCCTGGAAACAAGGACTTGCAGAGTGAAAGAAAAAAAACACTCTCCCTACCTACAGTTTTCTGTCCCTAGAAAAAATGTTTTTTTTAATCACAATATAGCACAAGGAAAATTAACTCACTGTCCTTACAGGTCCCTGGAAACAAGGACTTGCAGAGTGAAAGAAAAAAAACACTCTCCCTACCTACAGTTTTCTGTCCCTAGAAAAAATGTTTTTTTTAATCACAATATAGCACAAGGAAAATTAACTCACTGTCCTTACAGGTCCCTGGAAACAAGGACTTGCAGAGTGAAAGAAACTGACACTGTCCCTACCTAGAGTTTTCTGTCCCTAGAATAAATGTTTTTTTTAAGCACAATATAGCACAAGGACAATTAACTCACTGTCCTTACAGGTCCCTGGAAACAAGGACTTGCAGAGTGAAAGAAAAAAAACACTCTCCCTACCTACAGTTTTCTGTCCCTAGAAAAAATGTTTTTTTTAATCACAATATAGCACAAGGAAAATTAACTCACTGTCCTTACAGGTCCCTGGAAACAAGGACTTGCAGAGTGAAAGAAAAAAAACACTCTCCCTACCTACAGTTTTCTGTCCCTAGAAAAAATGTTTTTTTTAATCACAATATAGCACAAGGAAAATTAACTCACTGTCCTTACAGGTCCCTGGAAACAAGGACTTGCAGAGTGAAAGAAACTGACACTGTCCCTACCTAGAGTTTTCTGTCCCTAGAATAAATGTTTTTTTTAAGCACAATATAGCACAAGGACAATTAACTCACTGTCCTTACAGGTCCCTGGAAACAAGGACTTGCAGAGTGAAAGAAAAAAAACACTCTCCCTACCTACAGTTTTCTGTCCCTAGAAAAAATGTTTTTTTTAATCACAATATAGCACAAGGAAAATTAACTCACTGTCCTTACAGGTCCCTGGAAACAAGGACTTGCAGAGTGAAAGAAACTGACACTGTCCCTACCTAGAGTTTTCTGTCCCTAGAATAAATGTTTTTTTTAAGCACAATATAGCACAAGGACAATTAACTCACTGTCCTTACAGGTCCCTGGAAACAAGGACTTGCAGAGTGAAAAAAAAAAAACACTCTCCCTACCTAGAGTTTTCTGTCCCTAGAAAAAATGTTTTTTTTAAGCACAATATAGCACAAGGACAATTAACTCACTGTCCTTACAGGTCCCTGGAAACAAGGACTTGCAGAGTGAAAGAAACTGACACTGTCCCTACCTAGAGTTTTCTGTCCCTAGAATAAATGTTTTTTTTAATCACAATATAGCACAAGGAAAATTAACTCACTGTCCTTACAGGTCCCTGGAAACAAGGACTTGCAGAGTGAAAGAAACTGACACTGTCCCTACCTAGAGTTTTCTGTCCCTAGAATAAATGTTTTTTTTAATCACAATATAGCACAAGGAAAATTAACTCACTGTCCTTACAGGTCCCTGGAAACAAGGACTTGCAGAGTGAAAGAAACTGACACTGTCCCTACCTAGAGTTTTCTGTCCCTAGAATAAATGTTTTTTTTAAGCACAATATAGCACAAGGACAATTAACTCACTGTCCTTACAGGTCCCTGGAAACAAGGACTTGCAGAGTGAAAGAAACTGACACTGTCCCTACCTAGAGTTTTCTGTCCCTAGAATAAATGTTTTTTTTAATCACAATATAGCACAAGGAAAATTAACTCACTGTCCTTACAGGTCCCTGGAAACAAGGACTTGCAGAGTGAAAGAAACTGACACTGTCCCTACCTAGAGTTTTCTGTCCCTAGAATAAATGTTTTTTTTAAGCACAATATAGCACAAGGACAATTAACTCACTGTCCTTACAGGTCCCTGGAAACAAGGACTTGCAGAGTGAAAGAAAAAAAACACTCTCCCTACCTACAGTTTTCTGTCCCTAGAAAAAATGTTTTTTTTAATCACAATATAGCACAAGGAAAATTAACTCACTGTCCTTACAGGTCCCTGGAAACAAGGACTTGCAGAGTGAAAGAAACTGACACTGTCCCTACCTAGAGTTTTCTGTCCCTAGAATAAATGTTTTTTTTAATCACAATATAGCACAAGGACAATTAACTCACTGTCCTTACAGGTCCCTGGAAACAAGGACTTGCAGAGTGAAAGAAACTGACACTGTCCCTACCTAGAGTTTTCTGTCCCTAGAATAAATGTTTTTTTTAAGCACAATATAGCACAAGGACAATTAACTCACTGTCCTTACAGGTCCCTGGAAACAAGGACTTGCAGAGTGAAAGAAACTGACACTGTCCCTACCTAGAGTTTTCTGTCCCTAGAATAAATGTTTTTTTTAATCACAATATAGCACAAGGAAAATTAACTCACTGTCCTTACAGGTCCCTGGAAACAAGGACTTGCAGAGTGAAAGAAACTGACACTGTCCCTACCTAGAGTTTTCTGTCCCTAGAATAAATGTTTTTTTTAAGCACAATATAGCACAAGGACAATTAACTCACTGTCCTTACAGGTCCCTGGAAACAAGGACTTGCAGAGTGAAAGAAAAAAAACACTCTCCCTACCTACAGTTTTCTGTCCCTAGAAAAAATGTTTTTTTTAATCACAATATAGCACAAGGAAAATTAACTCACTGTCCTTACAGGTCCCTGGAAACAAGGACTTGCAGAGTGAAAGAAACTGACACTGTCCCTACCTAGAGTTTTCTGTCCCTAGAATAAATGTTTTTTTTAATCACAATATAGCACAAGGACAATTAACTCACTGTCCTTACAGGTCCCTGGAAACAAGGACTTGCAGAGTGAAAGAAACTGACACTGTCCCTACCTAGAGTTTTCTGTCCCTAGAATAAATGTTTTTTTTAAGCACAATATAGCACAAGGACAATTAACTCACTGTCCTTACAGGTCCCTGGAAACAAGGACTTGCAGAGTGAAAGAAAAAAAACACTCTCCCTACCTACAGTTTTCTGTCCCTAGAAAAAATGTTTTTTTTAATCACAATATAGCACAAGGAAAATTAACTCACTGTCCTTACAGGTCCCTGGAAACAAGGACTTGCAGAGTGAAAGAAACTGACACTGTCCCTACCTAGAGTTTTCTGTCCCTAGAATAAATGTTTTTTTTAATCACAATATAGCACAAGGACAATTAACTCACTGTCCTTACAGGTCCCTGGAAACAAGGACTTGCAGAGTGAAAGAAACTGACACTGTCCCTACCTAGAGTTTTCTGTCCCTAGAATAAATGTTTTTTTTAAGCACAATATAGCACAAGGACAATTAACTCACTGTCCTTACAGGTCCCTGGAAACAAGGACTTGCAGAGTGAAAGAAAAAAAACACTCTCCCTACCTACAGTTTTCTGTCCCTAGAAAAAATGTTTTTTTTAATCACAATATAGCACAAGGAAAATTAACTCACTGTCCTTACAGGTCCCTGGAAACAAGGACTTGCAGAGTGAAAGAAACTGACACTGTCCCTACCTAGAGTTTTCTGTCCCTAGAATAAATGTTTTTTTTAATCACAATATAGCACAAGGACAATTAACTCACTGTCCTTACAGGTCCCTGGAAACAAGGACTTGCAGAGTGAAAGAAACTGACACTGTCCCTACCTAGAGTTTTCTGTCCCTAGAATAAATGTTTTTTTTAAGCACAATATAGCACAAGGACAATTAACTCACTGTCCTTACAGGTCCCTGGAAACAAGGACTTGCAGAGTGAAAGAAACTGACACTGTCCCTACCTAGAGTTTTCTGTCCCTAGAATAAATGTTTTTTTTAAGCACACTATAGCAGAAGCACAAAACACACTGACACTCTCCCTACCTATCCTTCTCTTTCCCTAAACTAAAGGAATCCAGGTTAAGCAAGAAAGAAATAACAGTCACTGTCCCTGCCTATGCTACTCTATCCCTGCTCCGGAACACACTACACTAGGCCGCCGTGCTGGCGGCCTTTTATAGTGTGGGGCGTGTACTAAACACCCTCAGCAATAATTGGCCACAGGCATCCTGCCTGTGGCCAATCATTGCTCTCCTCGCTGCCGGCGCTGTGATTGGCCAAGCATGCGGGGTCACAGTGCATGCTTGGCCAATCACAGCGCCTGGATGACACTGCGATGGCGTAGTGCATTGTGGGCCGTTCGCGTCACTCGAATTTGGCGCGAACGGCCCAAATCGTTCGATCTTCGTCGAACGATCGAACAGCCAATGTTCGAGTCGAACGTATGTTCGACTCGAACACGAAGCTCATCCCTAGTGGTCAGCACTTCTACCTTGAAAAACTCAGGCTTTGAAGCACTCATGAGTTCAAATCCCACAGAGAGATACTAAAAGATTGTATTGGTGAAAAAAGGCAAATGCCTATTAGCCAAAGCAGCATATGCTGAAAATAGGTGAATGCCAATTAGCCAATGCACTTTTATTCAATAATATTATGGTGTGGACTTCCAAACATCACACACTAGCTAACGGGCAGTTTACATTTCTTTGTTTGTTTATTTTAATTTGCTTGTGCAAATAATAAACATAGCTGTTGGATGGTAGGTTGGCTGGTATTTGTACTTGTAACATGAGAGCTGTATAGACATGGGAGCAGACCACTAAGCCATTGTGCTAAGTACAAGACCTGCATAATAGTGTAGTATGATTAAAGAATAGACATAAATAATTACCGCTTTATAGCCACCTAATTGAAAAAATTAAAACATGAAAAAAACAACATACAACAAATAGGTAACCTAAATGTTTAATACATGTAATTTTACATAATAGCAGACATTACTATGTAATAATCCTTCATAACTGCATTTGTTAGCAAAAGAAGGAAAAAAACTAGGAATACTAATTGCAATATACATCAATAGATAGAGCACATCTCATATAAAAATGTTTCTTTCACATACATGGATCATGGTTACAGTGCAGTGCTATATAAAAACTTAGTGGAAATTGGCATTTGCGCGTACGTGGATTCGCTAATTAGCGCTGATTTCACATTTACTAACACTTGTTTGCTGCTAATAGCGCTGTTTTTCATTCGCAAATTCGCGCATGGAATTTTTAATTGTCAAAAATTGGAGCTATTTTTTGCAATGTGCTCAGTACTTCCTGGAGTTATAGTAAATCAGCCCCTATATGTGTAAAATATTTTAGCTGAAGAATCTCTAGCACAGTAGGAGCCATAACATGAATGTTATTGTTAAAAAAAAACAACAGGGGCATGGCTTGCGCCCGCACTGGAATGGCTGCCTGAGCTGTGAGCTCCGCACAACAGACCGGACAAAAGCGACAAATGGGCGCCTTAGCACCTGCATCCAGAGCCCAAAACGCTGCATTTATCTCCCCCGAGCCCCGCCATCGAGATGTCCTGAAAACGGAACCAGGACATGGGCCCGAGGCAGCTGGAAACCTTTTCCTTTCAGCCCTGCCGCACACAGGGAAGGAACCAAGATGGCGCCGCCGGAGGATCAGCGCGGCATTCCTTGGATTACACAGAACCCCCGGGGACCCATCCACAAGAAATCCACACTGGATTATTCTTCCCTCCTGACACCTCACCTGCAACCCCGGCCTCGCAGAGCCCAGCCAAATCGAGGATGCTGATGGATCTGACCAACCAGGCCTCAGACACAGTGAGTACAGGCCTCCATAATGACTCTGCTATCTCCACTCTGCAATCCTCTATAGCACAGTTCCCAACATCAGGGCAACTGGTGCTGGACACCACAATGAAAGATATGCTCCTATCCCTACAATCCTCTCTCATGACTAACCTATCATCACTGATTAACCACTTAAGCCCCGGACCATTTGGTAGCTAAAGGACCAGAGGTGAATTCAGAATTTTGCACTGCGCTGCTTTAACTGTAAATTGTGCGGACATGCAATGTTGTACCCAAACGAAATTTGCGTCCTTTTCTTCCCACAAATAGAGCTTTCTTTTAATGGTATTTGATTGCCTCTGCGATTTTTATTTTTTGCGATATAAACGGAAAAAGAGCGAAAATGTTGAAAAAAAATGATATTTTCTACTTTTTGTTATAAGAAAAATCGAATAAACTCAATTTTAGTCATACATTTAGGCCAAAATGTATTCAGCCACATGTCTTTAGTAAAAAAATGTCAATAAGCGTATATTTATTGGTTTGCGTAAAAGTTATAGTGTTTACAAACTAGGGTACATTTTCTGGAATTTACACAGCTTTTAATTTATGACTGCCTATCTCATTTCTTGAGGTGCTAAAATGACAGGGCAGTACAAAACCCCCCCAAATGACCCCATTTTAGAAAGTAGACACCCCAAGGAAATTGCTGAGAGGCATGTTGAGCCCATTGAATATTTTTTTTTGTCCCAAGTGATTGAATAATGACAAAAAAAAATAAAAATTACAAAAAGTTGTCTCTAAATGATATATTGCTCACACATGCCATGGTTATATGTGGAATTGCACCCCAAAATACATTCTGCTGCTTCTCCTGAGTACGGGGATACCACATGTGTGGGACTTTTTAGGAGCCTAGCCACGTACGGGACCCCGGAAACCAAGCACCGCCTTCAGGATTTCTAAGGGCGCAAATTTTTGATTTCACTCCTCACTACCTATCACAGTTTTGAAGGCCATAAAATGCCAAAATAGCACAAAACCCCCCCAAATGACCCAATTTTAGAAAGTAGACACCCCAAGGAAATTGCTGAGAGGCCTGTTGAGCACATTGAATATTTTTTTTTGTCCCAAGTGATTGAATAATGACAAAAAAAAAATTACAAAAAGTTGTCACTAAATGATATATTGCTCACACATGCCATGGTTATATGTGAAATTGCACCCCAAAATACATTCTGCTGCTTCTCCTGAGTACGGGGATACCACATGTGTGGGACTTTTTAGGAGCCTAGCCACGTACGGGACCCCGGAAACCAAGCACCGCCTCCAGGATTTCTAAGGGCGCAAATTTTTGATTTCACTCCTCACTACCTATCACAGTTTTGAAGGCCATAAAATGCCAAAATAGCACAAAACCCCCCCAAATGACCCCATTTTGGAAAGTAGACACCCCAAGCTGTTTGCTGAGAGGCATGGTGAGTATTTTACAGCTCTCATTTGTTTTTGAAAATGAAGAAAGAACATTTTTTTTTTTCTTTTTTTTTTTCAATTTTCAAAACTTTGTGACAAAAAGCGAGATCTGCAAAATACTCACAATACCTCTCAGCAAATAGCTTGGGGTGTCTACTTTCCAAAATGGGGTCATTTGGGGGGGTTTTGTGCCATCTGGGCATTCCATGGCCTCCAAAACTGTGATAGGCAGTGAGAAGTGAAATCAAAAATTGACACCCCTATGCCGCGTACACACGATCATTTTTCCCGTCGGGAAAAATGTCTTTTTTTTTTTTCGCCGAGAAAAACGATCGTCTGTGGGCTTTATGCCGTTTTTCTCGTTGAGAAAAACGGCAGGAAAAACGACGAGAAAAATTAGAACATGTTCTAAATTTTCTCATCGTTTTTTCCATCATTTTTTTCCGCGGCAGTTTTCCCATAGGGAGACACTGCCGCGGAGCCCACAGACGGTCGTTTTTCTCGTCAAAGAAAAAAATGACGGGAAAAACGGTCGTGTGTGGGGGAACATGCCGTTCCCTCGTTTTTCATTTTTTTTCATGCCGTGATTCACGGCGGTGTTTTCACCGCCGTGAATCACGATCGTGTGTACGCGGCATTAGAAAGCCTGAAGGCGGTGATTGGTTTTTGGGGTCCCGTACGCGGCTAGGCTCCCAAAAAGTCTCACACATGTGGTATCCCCGTACTCAGGAGAAGCAACAGAATGTATTTTGGGGTGTAATTCCACATATGCCCATGGCATGTTTGAGCAATATATCATTTAGTGACAACTTTGTGCAAAAAAAAAAAAAAAATTATTTTTTCCGCATCTTGTGTCAACATATAAAATATTCCATGGACTCGACATGCCTCTCAGTATATAGCTTGGGGTGTCTACTTTCCAAAATGGGGTCATTTGGGGGGGTTTTGAACTGTTCTGGCATTTTATACACAACATTAGGAAGCTTACATCCACTCTTCTAACCACTTGAAGACAAAGCCCTTTTTGACACTTTTTGTTTACATGAAAACATATTTTTTTTTGCAAGAAAATTATGTTGAACCCCCAAACATTATATATATTTTTAAAGCAAAGGCCCTACAGAATAAAATGGTGGGTGTTGCATTTTTTTTTTCTACACAGTATTTGCGCAGCGATTTTTCAAACGCATTTTTTGGGGAAAAAATACACTTTTTTTAATTTTAATGCACTAAAACACACTATATTGCCCAAATGTTTGATGAAAAAAAAAAGATGATCTTAGGCCAAGTACATAGATATCAAACACGACATGCTTTAAAATTTCGCACAAACGCGCATTGGCGACAAACTACATACATTTTTAAAAGCCTTTAAAAGCATTTACAGGTTACCCCGTTAGATTTACAGAGGAGGTCTACTGCTAAAATTACTGCCCTCGATCTGACCTTCGCGGTGATACCTCACATGCATGGTGCAATTGCTGTTTACATATGACGCCAGACCGACGCTTGCGTTCGCCATTGGGCAAGAGCAGAGCAGGACAGGGGTGCTTTTTTTTTTATTATTATTAATTTTGCTTTTTTATTTTATTTTTAAACTGTTGCTTCCATATTTATTTATTTTTATCACTTTTATTGTTATCTCAGGGAATGTAAATATCACCTATGATAGCAATAGGTAATGACAGGTACTCTTTTTTGAAAAAACTGGGGTCTATTGGACCCTAGATATTTCCTCTGCCCTCAAAGCATCTGACCACACCAAGATCGGTGTGATAAAATGCTTTCCCAATTTCCCAATGGCGCTTTTTATATCCGGGGGGGACATTCCCTCCCACTGCTTGTAAAAGCAGTCCAGAGGCTAATTAGCCACTAGGATTGCTTTTACATGAAAGCCGGCCGCTGGCTGAAAAGAATGATACCAAGATGATACCTAAACCCGCAGGCATCATTCTGGTATAAACATTCAAAGTCCAGCAACATACCAGTACGTTGCTGGTCCTTGTTGGACATGTATTGTAATCTTTTTTTTCATGCAGCCTGTTGGCTGAACGAAAAAAAAAGATTGATCGGTGGGTATGCCCACCATTAGAATACCGCCCTTCATCCACCCACTTCTAATGATGGGCATACATGCACCATTTATATATGCCGAAGCATGGGGGCATCTTCTCGCAAAAGTTATGCCGCATACACATGGTCAGACTTTTCCACGGGCAAGCCTCCGTCGGAATTTCGACCGTATGTACGCGGCATTAGGAGCAAAATCGCTCCTCCGCCCCTCCTGCCCCAATGCTTCGGCATATATGCTTTTTTTTTTAACTGTGGTGGCGAAATCACCTCCTACAGCACTGGAGGCGCAGGGATCAGGCCTGTCTCTGCGAACGCTGCAGTTATGTGTGTTGTGTTTTGTAAGTGACAGTGATCGATCGATACTGCACTTGGGTGGCCTGGGCTGGACGGAGGGGCAAAACGCAGGTGCTAGCAGGTATCTGGGCTGATCCCGCTAACACTGCGTTTTTGGGAACCCTAAACTGCTGGGGACGCTAGTATAGATCTGATCAGATCAGATATTGAGCTGATCAGATACTATACCACTAAGGGGGGTGTATGCTTCATGCGTGGGTGTTAGTGCTACTGGCACTAACCTGACGCTGCCTGGGGTGTGACGCAGACCCTCTCTGACGCTAAAACCTAATTGATATCACCCGCCGGGCGATCAGGGGGTTAAACCTTTATTGGGTTATATACGGCGGGTGCCCTGACACTATAAAAAGCAAACTAACTAACCAGCGTCACCCGTAACACTTATATGATGATCACTGGTGAAAGGGTTAACTAGGGGCAATTAGGGGGTTAAAACCTTTATTAGGTAATATATGGGGGTACCTGACGCTATATAAAAACCTGACGGCGAACCTAAAAAAAAATTACTGGCTACCTATCGGCATCACCGACACTAAGACAACGATCATAAAAACGATCGCTTAGTGACAGTGGTGATAGGGGGTGAAAGGGTTACCTGGGGGGCGATCAGGGGGTTAAACCTTTATTAGATAATATATGGGGGTACCCGACACTATAAAAACCTGCGGCGAACCTAAAAAAAATTACTGGCTACCGATCAGCATCACCGACGCTAAGACATCGATCAGAAAAAATGATCGCATAGCGACGGCGGTGCTAGGGGGTGAAAGGGTTACCTGGGGGGTGATCAAGGGGTTAAACCTTTATTAGGTAATATATGGGGGTACCCGACGCTATAAAAACCTGCGGCGAACCTAAAAAAAATTACTGGCTACCGATCAGCATCGCCGACGCTAAGACATCAATCAGAAAAATTATCGCTTAGTGACAGTGGTGATAGGGGGTGAAAGGGTTACCTGGGGGGCGATCAAGGGGGTTAAACCTTTATTAGGTAATATATGGGGGTACCCGACGCTATAAAAACCTGCGGCGAACCTAAAAAAAATTACTGGCTAACGATCAGCATCACCGACGCTAAGACATCGATCAGAAAAATGATCGCATAGCGACGGCGGTGCTAGGGGGTGAAAGGGTTACCTGGGGGGTGATCAAGGGGGTTAAACCTTTATTAGGTAATATATGGGGGTACCCGACGCTATAAAAACCTGCGGCGAACCTAAAAAAAATTACTGGCTACCGATCAGCATCGCCGACGCTAAGACATCGATCAGAAAAATTATCGCTTAGTGACAGTGGTGATAGGGGGTGAAAGGGTTACCTGGGGGGCGATCAAGGGGGTTAAACCTTTATTAGGTAATATATGGGGGTACCCGACGCTATAAAAACCTGCGGCGAAGCTAAAAAAAATTACTGGCTACCGATCAGCATCACAGACGCTAAGACATCGATCAGAAAAATGATTGCTTAGCGACGGCGGTGATAGGGGGTGAAAGGGTTATCTGGGGGTGATCAGGGGGTTAAACCTTTATTAGGGGGGGTTAGGGGGCTACATTGGACCTAAAACTAAATGTAGTGACACTTTTACAGTCACAAATGTCACTGATTGCAGTGATCACTAAATAAATGGTCACTGCAATCAGTGACACTGTGACTGGGGGCTGGGGGGGGGGCTGGGGGGTGATCGGGGGGTGTATGGGGGGGCCTGGGGGGGCGATTTATGTGCCTATGTGTCCTGGTGTCAGTGTGCTGTTTTGTGTACTAACCTGGCATCTTCTCCTGTACGGCGCTCGGTATATGTGAGCGCCGCAGGAGAGATGACATCACTTCCTCCTTCCTGGCAGGCAGGGGAAGCTCTCTCATTCGCCGGGAGTGATCGAGAGGGGATGGCCGGAATCGAACGGCCGTCCCCTCATGCCGGATCGCTCCCGAAGGTAAAACGACCACCCACTGTAAAGAAGGGGGGTCCGATCGGACCCCCCAACTATACAAAGGCAATCACGTATATGTACGTGATTCTGCCTGTCGGTGCCATTCTGCTGACGTATATTTACAGTGGGCGGTCGTTAAGTGGTTAATAGGTTTTCATTAGAAATTAAGCATATAGATAATAGGATGCAATTTATGGAAAACAAAATGGAGAAATTCACTGAAACAGTTAATTATACTGAACAAAATAAAATGACTCTCTCTGGATCAAAGCAAAGCTTGCGGACCTCGAGAACCGCTCCAGACGCAATAACGTTAAAATACGTGGGATCCCTGAGTCCGTCCAGCCCAAAGAGCTACACAATTTTGCTAGCACCATGTTTTCAAGTATGCTTCCTGAGTTATCCCCAATTGAGCTCACTATTGATCGCATCCATAGACTGCCTACCCCGCCACCTAGAGGCGGATGTACCCAGGGATGTACTTCTGAGAGCAATGAAAGCAAGGGAGTCTTCACCACTTCCAGCACCGTACTCAGACATCCAACTATATGCTGCTGATTTATCACAATACACACTCCAAATGCGGAGGAAGCTAAAAACCATCATAAAATCACGTACAAATGGTGCCATCCAGCCACAATTTTGGCCACTTACAATGGCATACCCCACACTATCTCCACCCTAGAAGGTGGCATGAAGCTTCTACATGCTTGGGGTATCCTATCAGAACCCCCTCACAATCAGCCGGATCCTCACGGGAAACCAAACCCTTTTACCTTTGGTATGGGCTGGGAGAAGTTCAAAGACAAACGTCATTAATTATCTAGCCCAAGCTACTGTATTGAGCAACTTTCACAGTCCGGTCTGGTAATGCGCTCAAATACCTGCTTGCTGAACTTTCCCCCAAAGTTGGTCAGCTGCTCACCTGAGCTACCTATTGCTGACTCACCTGTTCTTTTACCACAGTGTGCGTTTTGTTATTTCATTTTAGTTTTCTTATTTTTGCCGTGTCTGTATAACCAGCACCTTCAGGCAAACACGGAACAATCACTTATACCTACTGTTAATCATCACAACTTACTTGTTTTATACCTCTGTAGAACCTTGCTAGTGACATTTCTTACCGATCTGACAAACCTCAATGACAGCCTTCTCATCCCGCATCAACCAGATTTCTAAGAACTAGTTCATCATCCAACAAACTGTAAGTTACTCACTTCTCTGACACACCACACTTCCACTTAACATGGGGCTCATCATCCTCTCCCTCAATGCAAACGGGTTAAATCATCCAGTGAAAAGTGCCTCCCTATGGAAATTGGCAATTGCCCACAACTGTGATGTGCTGTGCATCCAAGAGACACATTTTGCCCTTAATGCATCTCCTAAATGTCAACACAGACAATTCCCATATATATTCCAAACCTCCTATCCTAAAAAACAACGAGGGGTGTTGATTGCTATCAGGAACACTGTAACTTTCCAACTACAGCAATGTGTCACGGATCCGGAGGGTCGGTACATTTTACTGTCTTGTACGATTAACAATGTCCCATACACCCTGATTTCTATCTACGCTACAAACTACGGACAAATGACCTTTCTTAGAAAGACACTGCGAACAGCACGGAAATTCCGACAAGGTCATTTGCTGATGTGTGGAGACTTCAATTTGGTCCCGAACAACACAATGGACTCCACCGCAGGACTCAAATGTCATGCTTCTCCTCTAACTTTATTACTACTAATGATTTATATGATGTGCGGAGGTGTTGTCATGCGAGCGAGAGGGACTTTACCTTCCTTTCGCCGAATCACAACACCTACTTGTAAATTGATCTGTTTCTAGCTAACAATTGGCTACTACAAAGAGTATCAAGCTCTGCTAACCACACCACCACCTGGTCAGATCATGCTCCTATTAGTCTCACCATTTCCGATGACTCACCCCAGCCCAACTCATAAATTTGGAGAGTCAATAACTACCTCCTCAACACCCCATGCTATTCGGCACCCATCAAACACCACCTAGAAGAGTTCTTCACGCTCAACCAAGCATCAGTGTCTGACCCGCTGGTGGTGTGGAACGCTCATAAGGCTGTGATAAGAGGTGTATTCCTTCAAATGGGTGCTAGGGCTAAGAAAAAAAGGACTCAGAAACTAGATGAACTAACAGCTGACATTTCCAAGACTGAATCCTTAAATAAAACAAACCCGTCTCCTCTCCTTTAATCTAAAATCTTCACACTCCGTCATGAGTTGAGGTCCTTTCTCCTTGAGAAATATGAAAAATCATACAAAATACTCAAAGAAACCTCATACACCACAGGGAACAAGGCTGGCAAGGCAATGTCCTTACGAGTCAAAGGATAAAGAAACAAAACAAAAATTCCATTCCTACACCACCCCCACTCCAACGAAAATCTCCCTAAACCATACTCAATAGCAAACACCTTTAGTACGTACTATGAAGATCTATACAATCTCAAAAACGACCCAGCCACCAGCCAACCCTCCCCTGAAATAATTCAGGCCTTCCTAGATAATACAAATCTTCCATGCATAACCCCACAACAACTCTCTTCGCTGAATGACCCCTTCACGATTGCTGAAATACTGAAGGTGATTAACAAACTCTCTAATTCCAAATCCCCTGGCCCAGATGGCTTTACTGGGGAATACTATAAGCAATTCCAACATATTTTAGCTCCTACTCTATGCCAAACTTTTAACTCGACTGCCAAATCCGCCTCATTTCCTAACGAAATGCTCAGTGCCATGGTGGTGACTTTACCTAAGCTTGGCAAGGAACCGACTTCCCCAAAAAAATTCCGGCCTATCTCATTGCTTAACATGGATGTTAAAGTTTCTATGCAAAACTCATTGCCAATAGACTCGAAGACATACTCCCCTCCTTTATTTACCAAGACCAATCAGGCTTTACCAGGGGGCGCCAAGCCTCAGACGCCACTAGACGAATGATAAATATCATTCACCATGTAAAATCCACTAAATTGCCTTCCTTCCTCCTATCCCTAGATGCCGAAAAGGCATTTGATAGGGTCCATTGGGGATACATCTTTGCAGTGCTGAACAAGTTTGCCTTCACAGGACAAATACACAACGCGATAATGGCCTTGTACTCCAACCCCTCAGCTCGGGTGTTCTCAGCAGATACCCTCTCTGTACCTTTCCTAATATCCAACGGAACGAGACAAGGATGCCCATTATCGCCACTAATATTCAATCTCATCATGGAACCCCTAGCGGAAAGCATAAGATCTAACGGAAAAATCTCTGGAATATCTCTAGCTGGCATGGAACATAAAATCAGCTTTTTCGCAGATGATGTGATTCTAATGATCACTGACCCTGATCAATCCCTGCCCGGGATCCAAAAGACGCTCGCCTGGTTCAGTGACGTTTCCTATTACAAAGTCAATGAGACTAAATCTTATATACTTGATCTAGATCTGGACGTACCTACTAGCAATCGACTAAAATGCAATTCCCATACACGTGGGCAGACAATAGCATAACGTATCTGCGAATACAACTAACCAACTCAACCAAAACACTGTTTACTTCAAACTACTTATCGCTCCGAACTTAACTTCAAAACGATCTTACCAGGCTAGCGTCCGTTGAGTTCTCGTGGTTGGAACGCTTAGCGGCGTTCAAAATGTTCCATCTTCCCCAAGTACTTTATCTATTTCGGACTATACCCATCCCTATACCCCTTAGTTATTTCAAATCGCTACAAACGACCTTATCAAAATTTATTTGGCAGGGCAAGAAAGCCAGATGCGGACATTCTCAATTAATCAGCACCGATACTTAGATGGGAAAAAGATCTAGGACAAACCTTCACAAATCGACAAATGGGAGAAGGCATGTAAATCCACTTATAAGGCCACTTGCTGCTCCACCCTTGGGGGAACTAGCATTTAAGCTGACTTATCATTGGTATATAACTCCTGATAGAATGTCTAAATTTGACACAGCTCTTGACAATACATGTTGGAGGAAGTGTGGAAAAAAAGGTGACTTATTACATACATTCTGGGACTGCCCCAAACTTACACATTATTGGCGCTCCATTTTTCATTTAATTTCTGACGTTACAAATATGACCATAAAGGAGAGACCCTCACTAACATTGTAATCGATAGATATAGAACAATACCCCAATTCGATGAGGAATATAATAACACATATACTTCTGGCAGCAAGACTCAATATATCTAGGAAATGGAAGGACCCAGACCCTCCCACATTAAAGAACGTAGTTCACACCACCCACGCCAACTTCACTCATGAAACAACCCTAGCGCTACGCCACAACAAAACGCATGCTATCCACATGTGGCAACCATGGACTGACTGGGTTAATTCACCAGGAAGTGTCAAGGTTTTCAACCTTCAACACCGACTGAAGGATACTGCATAGTTCTACTGACATTTAGCTGTTCATCCCTCCTGATGTCTTTCTTATTACTTGCTTTTTGTTCACTGTTGGAAATTTTTATTTTCGATGGTTAAGTATCTTGAGAGACAGATCCAGAGGTTAACCTGTGGGGGGGGACAGTTCTACGTGGACACAGTTTAGCACCCTTTGGGGGTGTTCGGGTGGAGCTGTCTCCCTTCAACCCCCCATGTCCTGCTCATGGTCAACTGACCACCAATCCTCATTACGTTTGTGAGAATACCTGTATGTTAGTATCGTTACATATCCCTTTTGTGTTTCCTGCACGGCTTCTACTTCACTACTACGCAAAATTGTTCCATTATTCCATAACGCTGAATGTGTTTCTTTAAAGAATAACACTGAATGTGTTTCTTTGAATCTGTATCACCTGAAGAATTTTCAATAAAAATCTATTGAGATAAAAAAAAAAAACAACAGTATAGATAGCAATGTTCTCTCCATGCCTCTGTATTTTATTACACATTTATTTAAGAAGTAGAGAATTATTTATTTAGAAAATACTGTTTTGTAGCCAAGTGAGTTGAAGCCAAGAGAATGCACAACAATTAACATCAATTTAGGATGATCGCAGGTAAATTATAAAGAGTTTTATTGCAGAACCTAAAAAGCCTATTGCCTAAGGTAAATGTCAAATACCGTATATACTCGAGTATAAGCCGAGTTTTTCAGCACATTTTTTTGTGCTGAAAATGCCCCCCTCGGCTTATACTCAAGTCAGCTTTTTGCGCCTGATCTCCCGGACTTTGGGGATCCGGTACTGACAAACTTGGCACACCTGTAGCCCCACTCTTCCTCTACAAGTGTGCAAAGTTTTTTGTCCAGGGGACCTACGTCCGGGGAGCACCGATTTTTCAAAGCGGGGCACCCCTTCCATAGACTCCCATGTTAAACAGTAATTTCTCTGGTGAGTTTGGGGACCCGGTACCGGCCGTTCGTAGGTCCCCTGGACCCGGTCTTGGCACTTGACACACATGTAGCCTCGTTTCTCCTCTACAAGTGTGCAAAGTTTGTTGTCTGGGGGGCCTAGGGCCGGGGAGCACCAATTTTTAAAAGCTGGGAACCCCTTCCATAGACTGCCATGTTAAACGTCATGGACACAGTGAGGCATGGGCACAGTGAGGCATGGGCACAGTGAGGCATGGGCACAGTGAGGCATGGACACAGTGAGGCATGGACACAGTGAGGCATGCACATGGACACAGTGAGGCAAAGTGAGGCACAGTGAGGCATGCAGATGGACACCCTAGGCTTATCGAGTCAATATGTTTTCCCAGTTTTTTTGTGGTAAAATTAGGTGCTTCGGCTTATATTTTGGCCGGCTTATACTCGAGTATATACGGTATATACGGTACTTAAAATAATTTTTTATTATTATTATACAGGATTTATATAGCGCCAACAGTTTGCGCAGCGCTTTACAACTTCAGGGAAGACAGTACAATCACAATACAATTCAATACAGAGGGATCAGGGGGCCCTGCTCGTTAGAGCTTACAGTCTAGAAGGGAGGGTCACGTGAAACAAAGGGTAGTAGCTGTGGGGGATGATCAGGTGGACAAAATAAAAAAACAGTTGTTAGGTGTGGGTAGGATAGGCTTCTCTGAAGAGGAGGGTTTTTAGGGATCCTCTAAAAATTTATAGAGAATGAGATAGATGGACAGATTGGGGTAAGGAGTTCCATAGGCTCAGAGAGGCTCTGGAAAAGTCCTGGAGACGAGCATGGGAGGAGGTGATGAGAGAGCTAGAGAGCAAGAGGTCTTGAGAAGAACGAAGAAAATGATTAGGTTGGTATTTAGAGACTAGGTCAGTTATGTAGCTGGGGGCAGTGTTGTGGATGGCTTTGTAGGTAGTTAGTATTTTGAATTTAATTCATTGGGTGAGCAGAAGCCAGTGGAGGGATTGACAGAGAGGAGTAGCAGAGACAGAGTGGTTGGTAAGGTGGATGAGTCTGGCAGCAGCATTCATGATGGACTGAAGGGGGGTTAAAATTTTCAGAGGTAAGCCAATGAGGATGGAGTTGCAGTAATCGAGGCGAGAAATGACCAGGGAGTGAATTAGGAGCTTTGTTGTGTCATTAGTTAGAAAGGGGCGTATTTTGGAGATGTTGCCGAGGTTGAGGTGGCAAGATTTTGACAGTGATTGGATGTGAGGCTTAAAGGAGAGTTCAGAGTCCAGAACTACTCCTAGGACCTTGGCATGTGGGAATGGGCTGATAGTTGTGCCATCAATTTTGACAAAGAGATCGGGGGAGGGGGCACGTGGAGGAGGAAAAATGATCAGTTCAGTTATGGATAGATTAAGTTTGAGGAAGTGGTGTGATATCCAAACTGATATATCGGATAGTAAATTAGAGATATGTGAGGAGAATGAAGGAGTGAGTAGAGGGGCAGAGAAATAGATTTGAGTGTCGTCAGCGTAGAGGTGGTATTGGAAGCCGTGGGAGGCTATCAGCTGACCCAGGGAGGAGGTGTAGATTGAAAATAGGAGAGGTCCAAGAACGGAACCTTGGGGGACACCAACTGAGAAAAGTAGAGGAGAGGAGGAAGTAGAATTGTAAGCAACGCTAAAGGTGCGGTTGGATAAGTAGGTAGAGAACCAGCGAAGAGTACAGTCGCGGAGACCAAAGGCATGGAGTTTTTTGAGGAGGAGGGGGTGGTCAACCGTATCGAAGGCAGCAGAGAGGTCCAGGAGTAGGAGTACAGAATAGTGTCCCTTACTTTTGGCCGTTAGTATATACAGTAATTTGTTAGTTTTAGGAGAGCAGTTTCTGTGGAATGTTGAGGACGAAATCCAGATTGAAGGGGATCAAGAAGGTTATTATCAGCAAGGTGGACGCTCAGTTGGTTGTAGACTAGACGTTCAAGGAGTTTGGATAAAAAGGGGAGCAAGGAGATGGGGCGCAGGTTGTCAAGATTGGATGGTTCCAGAGAGGGCTTTTTAAGTATGGGGCTGACTAGTGCATGTTTCATAGAGTTAGGGAAGATGCCAGAAGAGAGGGAGAGATTGAAGATGTGGTTTAGAGAGTGTAGAATAGAGCTAGAGGGTGAACGTAGCATTTGCGAGGGAACAGGATCCAGAGCGTAGGTGGTAAGGTGGACATTAGCAAGTAATTTAGCAACCTTGTCTATAGTGGTGGGGTTGAAAGAGGGAAGTAATGATTGTACCTGTGGGCATGAGGTGTATAGCGTGAAGGGTACCTGAACAGTAGAGATCTCCTTGCGAATTGTATCAATCTTCTGTTTGAAGTGATTGGCAATCTCCTGGGCAGTGAGTGAGTTAGAGGGTGGAGGACGAAGGAGCGAGTTGAAAGTAGAGAAGAGTTGACGGGGACGGGATAAGTTTTTAATGAGGGTGATGAAATAGGTCTGCTTGGCAGTGAGGAGGCTGGAATTGTATATTTGGAGGGCAGATTTATACTGGCCAAAATCTTTCTGGGACATCATCTTACGCCATTGGCGTCTCGAGAGCACGGCTGTGTTTTTTCAGACTTCTAGTATCATCTGTTTGCCAGGGTTGAAGGGGGTGGGGCCTTATTCTGCGTGTAGTGAGGGGGGGGCAGTCTGTCCAGTGATGCTAGAAGTGTAGTGTTGTAGACAGAAGTGGCTAGATGGGTACAGGACAGGGGTGCGATTTTGTCATAGAGGTGGTGAGTCGCAGAGCATAGAAGAGAAGGGTTGATATGGCCAAGGTTTCTACGAGTAACCATTAGGCGTTTGGAGGGAGAGGAGGTGGAGGAGAGGGAGAGAGTGAAATTAATAAGGTGGTGATCAGAGAAGGGGTAAGGATGGTTGGAGAGGTTGCATGGAGTGCATAGGTAGGAGAAGACAAGGTCAAGGGCATTTTAGGAGTAGGAGTATGTATCCATTGCTTCAGATTAAAAGGGGAGGTTAGACTGAGAAGTTTGGAAGTTGCAGGAGAGTTATTATTAATAGGGATGTTGAAGTCACCAAGAATGATTGTGGGGATTTCAGAAGAGAGAAAGTAGGGTAACCAGGCGGAGAAGTCATCAAGAAAGGAAGATACTGGACCGGGGGGCCGGTAGATCACAGCTATTCTTAGAGAAACTGGGGAGAAGAGACGAATGCAATGTGCCTCAAATGAGGAGAGTGACAGAGAGGGAGGTGGGTGAAGTACCTGAAAGGTGCTATGTGGGGCTAAAAGGATTCCAACACCCCCTCCTTTGTGTCCACTGGATCTGGGGGAGTGAGTCCAAAGAAGACCACCGTGGGATAGAGCAGCAGAAGCAGCAGTGTCGAATTCGTGAAGCCAGGTTTCGGTGACGGCGAGTAGATTAAATGAGTAAGCGATAAAGAGATTGTGGAGGGAGGTGAGTTTTTTACAAACAGAGCGAGTGTTCCAAAGGGTGCAAGAGAAAGGGAGTCTGGTCTTGGGAAGAAGAGAAATGGGAACTAGATTGTGTGCATTGCGGCTGCTGCCAGTGGGTGTAGGGAAATGGGTGCGTTGAGCACAGTTAGATGAAGGAGGCCCAGGAGATACATCACCAGAGGCTAGGAGATTGTGATTTATTGGAGTATTGGGCGTGTGAATATAGAATTAGCCAGTTTTGGTGGGTACAGTAATAGGGGGAGGACAGAAGTGAGGGTGATATAGATAAGGTGTGGGGTGGAGAAGAGGGGTGAAGGAGAGACAGTTTAAGAATAGAAGACACAGCTGTCAGAAGTAGTGGTAGACAGTGCATTTTAGGAGGGGAAGGAAGAGCTGAAAGTGTGAAAAAGTATACCTGTGTTTCAAATTATAAGGCGTTTTGTGTTCCTTCGCTTTGTGCATTTGCTGAAGTGCAGAGTCAGAAGTGCATCCACTTATAGAAATCGCCCAACTTGCAGAAAAGAGCCCCAGTTTCTGTTGAGCCCCCCTGCTATTTCTTCCCCCAGAAGGATGCTTATATTTATACTGATGGGGATAGGGGGTGGGTGCATTTCAATTATCTAATCAGGAGGTAATAAAGGTTTGCTGGTCAACAGGTCAAAATTCTTACTTCAGAAACAGATCAGCAAGAGGGCACTAAAAGTCACTGGTCCATAATTTTGGGTAAGACAAGGGAGATAATAAAGCATTGTAATGTGGCCAGGTCTACAGAGGGCTAAGCAAACATAACATGCCAGTATTATTAAATGGACATAAGCAAGGCAGATAGCAGTGTTTCAGTTTCAGGGTGGATGCCGCACATCTGACACATACCATATCAAAATTAAACTAGACAAAACACTTTGCAGGTTTCAATTCAGGTTGGATGCCACACATCTGACACATACCATATCAAAATTAAACTAGACAAAACACTTTGCAGTTTTCAATTCAGGGTGGATGCCGCACATCTGACACATACCTGCAAGGAGACAAAGAATATATCTTCAGATAAGTGCAGAGTCAGAAGTGCATCCACTTATAGAAATCGCTGCACTTGCAGAAAAGAGCCACAGTTGCTGTTGAGCCCCCCTGCTGAATTCATATTCATTTGGGCTACAGGAACGCTAGTCAGTTCTGTCAGGCTTAAATACTATCTGGGTCTCCCTTATATAGATTTCCCATCACTTTATTCCCTTGGTGCAAAATTTAAATAGACAGGGTGTGAGGCAAAATATTTAACATTATAAATAGAAAATATGTGTGCACTTGGTGTACACTTGTGGGAGGCAGCAATCTTATTGTCTGAATACATAACAAAAACCGAATCTCTAAAACACATAGGTGCGCTTCCACAGTTAATATGCTATAAAGTGTCAGTGCTAAAATAACCAAATAGTAATTTGTACATCGATTTTTTAATACAAAAAATAAATAAAATAAAAATCCATCCAAAAATTCATATGCAACAAATACACACACCAAATATCTCAAGAAGGTTAATCATATACAAATAAATAAAAGTGCTTAAGTGACCAATAATTCATGCTAATAAATAAAATTAAAAAGGAATAAAGTCCAAATAATCCATCAATATTATGATCAACAGATAAGTGCTTGGTCTGTGACTCTCTCACCAAAGATTACACAGCCTCTTGCCAGATATTATACAACCTCTTACCAGATCACATTGATCTCCTAATTAAAGAGAGATTAACGTGATGTTCAATGTGGATGAATCCTTGGGAAAGCCTCCTCCGGTTAGTATTAACCACCAAAGTCACAACCAGAAAACATCAAAGGTTAAAATAACGCCACACAGAATAAACTTGCTTTATTCCTCTATTGATGCTTGTTGGTAGCAAAATGCATTGGATGGGGCTTGGCCAGTGATGTCATCATATCTGCAGACTCCCAAATGTGTTTGTTTGAAATAATTACTGTACATCTATTTGGGTACATTAGCACTCGGTACTTAGGTACTTTAGTGCACCTGTTTTAGAAAAAATTAAAAAATGTAAAAATTGGATCTGCTTTTCATTTTTATCCCTCTTAGCTTCACAAAACATTTTGTCCTCAATATGATTTATTTTTATTTTTTTTGTGTATGTTTTCTTCCAATTTACTCTCACTTCCTATCTTGTTAAAAGGTTTTATACAGGAAAAGGTGTCATGTGAAATCCATGTAAAATAGTCCTATAAAGCTGGAGACCTGACAAAGGGTTTAATACTTCCCTACTCTAAACAATAGTTACCAAAACAATATATGGCCTACAAGTAAACTAAAACAGCTCATACTTGACTCGATACGTCCATCCACACACTCAGTGTGGATGTGTGAAATCACTCCTGTTGAGCTCTGAGCTACTGTATTCTAATAGCAGGGTGACTTCCCTGTTGTCAGAATACACTGCTCAGCACTGCCGTCTATAGCTGGAGGTGCTGATTGTGCAAACATTTCCCAACAGGCCAGTTGTACAGGGGTTGATCAGTAGATCGACTTCTGTACTACCAGTCTGCCCATACAGTGATTGAAATTCAGCTGATCCCTGCTGAACCAACTGAATTTAATCCATGTATGTTTTTAAAAACACTTTGTGTAAAAATCCCCGTAAGTTTTGACTCTCCAATAATTTTTTCTATGAAGGGCATTGGAACCTCTGCTGCCTCTTTCCCTTCAGATTACTCCCCCTCCTGAACAGGAGCAGAAGGACCAGGATTTGTCTAGAAAAAAAAAAGAAGAAAACAAAGTATGACAGACATGCTGGTAGGTTAATTGGCGCCTGTCTAAATTTGCCCTAGTATGTGTGATAGTGAGTTAGGGACCTTAGACTTTAGGCTTCTTGAGGGCAGAGACTGATGTGAATGTATAATATATTTAAAGTGCTGCGTAAATTGTTGGTGTTATATAAATACCAATGATAAACATTCACAGTTAGTTAAGAACATAGAGAGACAAAGAGGGACAATAAGAAATTTCATAGAATAAAAGGTTTACATCCCTTCTTAATTTATCAAAAAATAAAACCACAAGTTTGCTCTAGAAATACCTTGTATGTTTTGACTACTTTGACTACTTTGGAAATAAAGTGCATTTTAAAAGCAAACCTTCTCTAAGTGTATGGAATACAGTGAAAAATATGAAAACAATACACAATCTTATTGAAGGAAAATTAAACACATATGATTTTGGTTTGCACATGATTGGACAACAGAGTTTCACTTTACTCACTAAGCTAAGTGAACAAATTATAGAAAATTTACTTCACAAAGTAAACAAACCTTACTGATTATTGGGATATAAACTTCAAAGGATATACTGTATACACCAGTATTAAAATTTGTCTGAATCGTTATATAGAATAAGGCAAGCTAATAACTCAGATTAATTGTTAATGCTACCTGGCCTCCTGGTTCTAGAGATTTCACATCAATGTATGCCCTTGTGACACCAGCTTCCAAGACAAGAATAAATGTAAATTCTTGAACACAAACTAGACAAAAAATATGAAGTTAAAAGAAATTTTAACATTCCTCCACCTAACTTCTAAAACCATTTTATTTTCTGTCTGTGTTACTGTTAAGGGACCAGCCAAATTTTGATCCATGTACAGTTTGGACAGATGTCTGATCAACTTCTGTACAACCGCCCGGTTGGAGTATTCCCGACATCTCAGCGCTACAGGCTATAGCCTGCAATGCCGATCGGTGTATTCTGTGGTGGAGAGAATCAGAATATCACTCCCCACTATCAGAATACAAACGCTCATAGAGGAGGATTCCCTCATCCGCATCTTTGGGCTACCTTAGAGAGTTTTTCAAATGTTCTGCCTAGTAAAGGGATTATACACAGAAAAGTGAGGCAGGGGAAGAATTTTGTAAAAGTACAGGAAACAGGAAAACCTGCCAGGGAGGGTCACATTAACCACTCTTTAAAAAAAGTAAGTAATAAGTAATTTATTTTGACTTACCTATTTCAACACCTGGTGAATTAATGACCTTACTTAGATTTCAATATCATCTCTACAGTATGTCTCCCTTAATGTTGTAAATTGTTGTGCAAACTGCTGCCACTATATTAACCCCTTCATGCCGACCGTACGCAAATTTGCATTCATAGTTTGAAGGGGTTGAACCATTTTTTAGTGCCAGCAGTTGGCTTTTTAGTGATAACAACCGAATCGGCTAAAAACCGCTGGGCTGTTATCCTAAATGAGCAGGGGGGGGCATCTCCCCCTTCTGCCACCTTCCACCACTCTTCCCGGGCCTCCCATCCCACCGGACGACCCGAGCCACTAGCCGGCACGTCCGGCACGTCCGCCACCTAGGCTGAGACCCGAACAAAGCCGGATTCGGCTTTGATCGGGTCTCCAATGTAAAATCCCAGAAACAACGTCACAACGTCACTTCCAGTTTACTCGGCTGCCAATGGCACCAATTAATAAAAAAAACACCTATTACTGTCACAAGGGATGTTTACATTCCTTGCGAGAGCAATAAAAGTGATCATAATTTTTTTTTTTAAAGGGTCAATGTAAAAAAAACTAAAAGAAAAAATTGTAAAGTGCCTTGTCCCCGCATGCTCGCGCAGCAAAGAAAATGCATATATAAGTCGCAGCCACAAATATAAACAGTGTTTAAATCACACATGTGAGGCATTGCCACGATCGTCAGAGTGAGCGCAATAATTTTAGCAAAATACCTCCTCTGTAACTCTAACTTGTTTACCGTTAAATATTTTTGAAATGTTGCCTATGGAGATTTTTAAGTACCATAGTTTGTCTCCATTCCACGAGTGTGCGCAATAGTCAAAGCATGACATGTTATTTATCTGTTTACTCGGCATAACATTGTCTTTCACATTATACAAAAAAATTGGGCTAACTTTACTGTTTAGTTTTTTTTTTAATTCATGAAAGTGTATTTTTTCCCAAAAATTGCGCTTGAAAGACCGCTTCACAAATACTGTGTGACAAAAAATATTGCAATGATTGCGATTTTATTCTCTAGGGTTTCTGCTAAAAAAATATATATAATGTTTGGGGGTTCTAAGTAATTTTCTAGCAAAAAATATGGATTTTAACTTGTAAGCAACAAATGTCAGAAATAGGCTTAGGCATGAAAGGGTTAATCCTGATTAGTAGTGAAAATAACAATCATAATACTTTAAAAAAATCAAAGACCAATACAACTGGGCAACACAAAGAATATGTTCTTCTGTCAAGACTTTCAATTATAAAATGCAGTCTTAATAATGCTGAGTTGATGCAAACAGAAGTATAAAACAAAAATTAACAGGCGGACAGCACCAGATAAAATGTAATAGGTGCCATCAACCTACAAAATCAAATGGTGAGCATTGCAGCAGATCTATCATTCAGCCTGCAGAATGGCTTATTGCTCAAAACTGTTGCCAATTTCTTACATGTCATCTAGACTGTAATAATAAACTTTCACTTGGCGCTGCCACCCTTTTTGCAATTTATACATTTCTGAACAGTACTTATGCTGATGGCACAGCAAGTAGAGCAAATAAGGAAAATATATTTTTATATACAGTTGAAAAATCACTCCAACAGTAAGATCATAAAAGAGTTTTAAGATAAAAGTTATATAACACAAGTTCATTTTAATTGTCCATTTAAAACCAATTTACATATTTATGCATTTTGACATACAGGTTAATGTGGACTGCGTTGACGCTTTCACTTTTTATCTATGTAGAAAAAAAATATACCTGACTCACAAAAAATTTGTTCTTTATTGCATGTGATGCAATGTGCTAAGAAGGCAGGCACATTAATTTTAGCCATAGATGCGTGTTAGAGTACAATGGAAAAGAAATGGTAATGCACTACAACTGTGTATTCGCCAAGCATTATTGTACCTCATGTTAAAAAAAAATGCACACACACACATACGTGTGGCACCAGACATAAAGTCCAATTGAACACTTTTAAATTATTATTGTAATACAGTGAGGCTGCATATTCTCTAATAAATCTGGCTTTTTATTATTTTTTTTATTAGCAAAGGGCTGGAACAATGGTTAAAAAAAACCTGTGTAACCAACACATGGGGAAGTTAGACTATAGCTCTCACACACAAGCTTTCCTGTGATACAACATGCCTCACTAAACACTGTTCTAATCAACATTGCTCCCAAAACAGTGCTGTTGATTAGGCAATGTTAGGGTTGGGTTGCTTCCTAAGTGTCAGATTCTCCTCCATGTTTCCAGCACATTTTTATTTTTACTTTTACTCTTGCAGCCGGACTGCATTACAGTAATATATTAAAAAGGTTTCTTTGGGCTTTAATCTGCTGAATATATATTCATAATCATAAGAAAATATTACTATTAGCCATTTTCAATGAGCAGCCAGTACCTAGCCTGGTAAAATTGTGTGAAAATGTGTTTAGGAATGGAATGACAGTGTGAGTGGGTAAAAAAATAAATTAGGTCCCTGAATTTTAAAGTGTCTGCTTGTCTATATATACGTTCAGTACAAGAGAAAGCATTAATATTTAAACCTTATTCAAATAAAATTATTAAATAACCGTAAATGTATTAGTGCTTGAAGTAAATTTGAAGTTGTTTAACCCTTTCATGACTAAGCCTATTTCTGATATTTAGTGTTTACAAGTTAAAATCCACTTTTTTGCTAGAAAATTACTTAGAACCCCCAAACATTATATATATTCTTTTAGCAGAGAATCTAGAGAATAAAATGTCGATTGTTGCAATATTTTATGTCACACAGTATTTGTGCAGCGGTGTTTTAAACGCAACTTTTTTGGAAAAATTTACATTCATGAATTTAAAAAAAATGAAAAAGTAAAATTAGCCCAATTTTTTTGGTATAATTTGAAAGATGATGTTACGCTGAGTAAATGGATACCACACATGTCATGCTTTATAATTGCACACACTCGTGGAATGGCGACAAACTACGGTACCTAAAAATCTCCATAAGCAATGCTTTTTCGTTGTTTTTTTTTATGGTTACCAGGTTAGAGTTACAGAGGAGGTCTAGGGCTAGAATTATTGCTCTCGCTCTGATGATCGTGGCGATACCTCACATGTGTGATTTGAACGCCGTTTACATATGCAGGCGCAACTTCGCGGGGACGGGGGCGCTTTAATTTTATTTATTTTTTTACATTATTAAATTGTGTTTTTATTTTTTTTATTTGATCACTTTTATTGCTGTCACAAGGAATGTAAACATCCCTTGTGACAGTAATAGGTGGTGACAGGTACTCTTTATGGAGGAATCGGGGGTCTAAAAGACCTCAAATCCCTCCTTTACACTTCAAAGTATTCAGATCGCTGAAAACTGTGATTCTGAATACTGTATATTTTTTTAAATATGGCGCCATTGGCAGCCGAATAAACCGGAAGTGACGTTGTGACGTCGCTTCCGTGTTTACATTCAGGAGACTGGCACAAATCCCTTTACGGCTTCGCGACAGTCTCTCTCTAGGCGCCGGAAGTGGCGGATCGCGGATCGGGTCTCCCGGTGGGACGGGAGGCCCGGTCAGAGCGGCGGGAGGCGGCAGGAGGGGGGTTGTCCCCTCCCACTCCTCTGGTATAACAACTGAGCGGCTTTTAGCCGCATCGGTTGTTATGCCTGCATAGCCAATCGCCTGCTCTAAACAACGGTACTGGGATGATGCCTGCAGCTGCGGGCATCATCCCGGTATAACCCCCGAAAGCCGAGGACGCATATATGCGTACGCTCAGCGATAAGGGTTTTTAAGCCAGTACTTATTTTCAGCACAAGTATTTCATATTTTTTCATATTATTAAAATAATAAATTATTTCATATTTGTTAAAACTAAATCATTAAAAGTGCTGTAAGTAGTGCCAATCTGAAATCTAAACATCTGAAAAACTATTTAAAAATAATTCAACATTGTCAGCCACATTTAATAATCACTAGCATCTTGCTTGATTCCGCCACATTTCCAAAATGGTAACAACCAAATATAAACAGGCAGAGAAGAGCACATAATAAAGGCATATAAAAAATAAATTGTGTAAATCAAGCAAAATAAAATTTGAAACAATAGTTAGTATCCCTATGTGTAATCCTGAATAGTAAATAATAATGGATATTCCACTGACACATTGATACATTTTTGTACCAGCATGTAAGTATGCAATGTTTAAGAGAGTAAAAAGATTCTTGCAGTGTAAAATGTATATTATAGGAACAGTTTAAACACATAAACACATAACATAAGTGCCCTCAGCACTATTGGATGTATACACAGAACCTCAAGAAACCAATGAGAGCCTCAAAAAGAGCTGATTCAATTAATAGGAAATTACTCTGCACAATTAAGCATCATTTACACCATCTTTAAGGCCTGGTTCACACTTGTCCGACAAACGCTCCGACATTAGGAGCTCATGTCGCATGACGTGTGAAAATCAATGAATCCCTATGAGAGCCGTCTTAACTGGTCCGACACAAGTCGGTCCGACATTAAAAATGCTCCCTGTACTACTTCTGTCCGACTTTGATCCTACTTCAGCCCATTGAATATCATTGAAGTCGGATCAAAGTAGGATCCTTGTCCTAACCATCCGACATTTGACATCTGACATGGTGATTACAGCAGCAGTAAGGCCTGGTTCACACTGGGGCGACAAACGCTCCGACATTGGGAGCTCATGTCGCATGACGTGTGAAAATCAAGGTTTCCCTATGGAAGCCGTCTTAACTGGTCCGACACATGTTGCTCCGACTTTGAAAATGCTCCCTGTACTACTTTGGTCCGACTTTGATCCGACTTCAGCCCATTGACTATCATTGAAGTCGGATCAAAGTCAGACCGCAGTCTTGCATGGTCCGACTTTGGCATGCGACTTGTACTCTGCTGAACTTGAGGGGGAACTCCAGGCCAAATTTTAAATAAAAAAACGGCGTAGGTTCCCCCTCCAGGAGCATACCAGGCCCTTGGGTCTGGTCTGGATGTGCAGGGGCACCCCTACGCCGAAAAACCGGCGTGGGGGGTCCCCCCAAAATCCAAACCAGACCCTTATCCGAGCACACAACCTGGCAGGCCGCAGGGGAAGAGGGGGGACGAGAGAGCGGCCCCCCCTCCCTCCTGAACCGTACCAGGCCGCATGCCCTCAACATGGGGGGTTTGGTGCTCTGGGGCAGGGGGGCGACCTGCGGCCCCCCCACCCCAGAGCACCCTGCCCCCATGTTGATGAGGACAGGGCCTCTTCCCGACAACCCTGGCCGTTGGTTGTCGGGGTCTGCGGGCGGGGGGCTTATCGGAATCCGGGAGTCCCCTTCAATAAGGGAGCCCCCAGATCCCGGCCCCCCCACCCTATGTGAATGAGTATGGGGTACATCGTACCCCTACCCATTCACCTGGTGGAAAAAAATTGCAATAAAAAAACACTACACAGGTTTTTAAAGTAATTTATTACACAGCTCCGGGGGTCTTCTTCCGACTCCGGCGCTCTTCTTCCGACTTCCGGGGGTCTTTTCCGACTTCGGGGGTCTCCGGTGTCGTCTCCGCGCTCTCCGGTTCTTTCTTCCGCCGGGCCTCCGCTAACTTCTTTTTAGCTCTCTTGCTAACAGAGGCCCGGTCTTCCCGTTGTCTCGTCCGGCTCTCCGTTGTCCTTCTGCTGGCCCCTCCACTAACTTCTTCGTATCTCTTTCGCTAGTGGAGGGGTCGGTCTTCCCATCGCTGTCGCCGTCGGCTTCTTCTTCCCTCCTCTCCTTCTCGATGTTGACGCGTCGTTTCTTCCCGCTGTAATACTGGCTCTCCGCTCCGCATTAATATAGGCTTCTCATGACGTCACAGTCACATGTTCCCATGACGTCACAGTCACATGCTCCGGGGCCATGTGCCCCGGAACATGTGACTGTGACGTCATGAGAAGCCTATATTAATGCGGAGCGGAGAGCCAGTATTACAGGGAGGGAGCGACGCGTCAACATCGAGAAGGAGAAGAGGGAAGAAGACGCCAACGGCGACGACGGGAAGACCGACCCCTCCACTAGTGAAAGAGCTAAGAAGAAGTTAGTGGAGGGGCCGGCAGAAGGACAACGGAGAGCCGGACGAGACAACGGGAAGACCGGGCCTCCGTTAGCAAAAGAGCTAAAAAGAAGTTAGCGGAGGCCCGGCGGAAGAAAGAACCGGAGAGCGCGGAGATGACACCGGAGACCCCCGAAGTCGGAAAAGACCCCCGGAAGTCGGAAGAAGAGCGCCGGAGTCGGAAGAAGACCCCCGGAGCTGTGTAATAAATTACTTTAAAAACCTGTGTAGTGTTTTTTTATTGCAATTTTTTTCCACCAGGTGAATGGGTAGGGGTACGATGTACCCCATACTCATTCACATAGGGTGGGGGGGCCGGGATCCGGGGGCTCCCTTATTGAAGGGGGCTCCCGGATTCCAATAAGCCCCCCGCCCGCAGACCCCTACAACCAGCGGCCAGGGTTGTCGGGAAGAGGCCCTGTCCTCATCAACATAGGGGCAGGGTGCTCTGGGTGGGGGGGGCCGCAGGTCGCCCCCCTGCCCCAGAGCACCAAACCCCCCATGTTGAGGGCATGCGGCCTGGTACGGTTCAGGAGGGAGGGGGGGCGCTCTCTCGTCCCCCCTCTTCCCCTGCGGCCTGCCAGGTTGTGTGCTCGGATAAGGGTCTGGTTTGGATTTTGGGGGGACCCCCCACGCCGTTTTTTCGGCGTAGGGGCGCCTGTTCAAATCCAGACCAGACCCAAGGGCCTGGTATGCCTCTGGAGGGGAACCCGCGCCGTTTTTTTAATTTAAAATTTGGCCTGGAGTTTCCCCTCAAGATTCATACCAAACACAGTGCCTGATATTGGCTGGGATCCAAGTCGGATCCCCGTTCATTGAAAGTCGGACATATGTCGGCTTCATGTCGCAGGGCAAAGTCGGATCCAAAGTAGGACGGATATCGTGTCGCACTAGTGTGAACCCAGCCTAAAAGGAATTTATCTCACCCTGGGATTGTTTTGATTGGTCAAAGGACAAGTCAGACTAGCACAATGTCGGATCAAAGTAGTATCCTGTTCATGAATGTCGGATGGATGTCGGACCAATGTAGGATCAATGTAGGACTGATGTCGCAGAGCAAAGTAGGATGAAAGTCGGATGAATGTCGTGTCGTATCAGTGTGAACCCAGCCTGATACGTATTGGCCCATACTGACACAGGACAAGGAATCTGTGAGATCAACTAATAAGAGACATTTGTGGTTTGTTTCGTTCCGAATTGAAATTCGGACGAATTTTCATTTTTTGAAATTCGGATGTATCTGAATTTCTGAATTACAATAGTATCAAACTTAAACAAATGCGAAATAACAAAAAAAAAATGTAATCGTTTTCAAATCATTTTTGAATACTTTTAGAATTCAAATAGTTTTCAAATTTTATTTAACTTTCAAATTCAAATCATTTTTGAATTTGAAAAGTTTTTAAATTTAAATAAAAAAATTGAATCTTTATGCATTGCACAAGGTCCCTTAAGACACTCCTTCTCTGCTATATACTTCCTCGTCTTCCAGACAAGAACAATTGTCCCCAATATCTAACTAGGTCGAAAAAAAACGTACATTTGACCGTCTCTCCACAACAAAGGCACATGGATGCTACATTTTACCCCAAAAACATACATACATTTTTACACAGATCCAATAAAATAATTTTAAGGTACTCACAAGGTGGTACAGAAACCCCACAATACTTCACAAACAGTGCCTTAATACCACAGACATATACTGTACTGAGGTGTCTAGCAGTCAAAGATACAGCCTTACACATTTTCTGGTCATGTCTGTTCCTGAAGCCCTTCTGGACTGAAGTTAGCTTGATAGCCCAGAAATTCACAGATTTTATCCTACCAGACTGCCTGGCTTTTTCTTGTTACACCACTCCTCGAATTTCAGTTAAAATTTAAATAAAAATCCATATTTCATTATCACCTGAATGCAGCCAAGGTGTGCATCCCCTTGAAGTAAAAAGACAATAACCCCCTATCACTTAAAGAATAGGATAGAAGATCCTACTCTCTCTCCTCCCAGAATAAACCGAAAAACTAAAATAAAACTTGGTTTTACTGGAATGCCTTAATCTTTTCTGAGGAAGAAAAGGTCCTTCTAGCTGGAGATAATTAATACCGCTTTGAGAATTCAAAAATGGTGATAGGATAGAAATGGATTATTTTATAAATTTTAGTTCAACAGAGATAGCATATGCGGAAAAACGCCCATGTCAATTATGATACAGGGTCAAAATTATGAGACACTCCTAATTTGATGAGCCAGAAGGCACTAAATAAAGGCTTCACCTATCTCCTATTTATCTAAAAGAACTAAACAATGATGAATTAAATCTGCTAATTTTATATAATCTTTTGAAATAGAGTGATTAAGCAAAATTAATATATATAAGAAGGCTGTAAATTGCTGATGAGATGATAAAAATATATATCTCCTCAAATTTTGAATAAAGTTGTCAGGTTGAAATGATTAAATAAAGCACAATAATGTGAATAAAATTATAAAAAAATATGATAGAGAAATTATTAGTGTAAAGTGGGTTACAAGATCACCATGGGTGTAAAATAATGGATAAATGAAGAAAAACAATAAAAGGTATTAATTGCTTTCCTATAGGAATACAAATGAAAGGCACAATAGATGACACCACCTTCTGGTTAGAAGTCATCAAGCACATGCCAGATAATCTATTGACGCTGAGTATGTGGTGACGTTCACACGTGCATAAATATGATGAAGAGGCACACGTGTTTTAGTTGCTTGCATGATTATGCAGGGGGCGACCATGCGTCATGGTGCACATGATGGTTGTTTGCTACATGTCAATATCGATCTTGTTAATATTTATTTTGAGCACTAAGTGCTTGGCACAATTTTCACTTTATTTACTCCTGACAAATTTTCAAATTTTGTGGTGAAAAATGTTGGGAGTTTAGAATGTGTTTTTAAGGAAAATAAATCTGCTTTAAGATAGATTCTTAAGTCTTCATTTTGATGTGGCAGGATAGCTCATATACTGTAGGATGAGATCTCTTTGAAAGGGAAAGATAGATAATTACATTTAGTAAGGAATAATAAGGGATAGAAAAAACCGGTTGGAATTAGTCCTCGTAAAGATATGGCAAAGTTGTGTATATAGAAAGAGATTTCTTGAGCAATCTTCCTTGATAGGAAAATATAGAAAATGTAGCTAAGAAAAGATTTATATAGAAAAGGATGAATTGGCTCAAGGATTTTTATGTATTATAGAATATAGATCCTATATACTGAGCAAAAATAGGGGTAGATTTACAAAAATTGGTGAGTGTAAGTACGTTTTGACAAAAACCTGAAAGCTCATTGGTTTCTATGAAGAGCTGCACCAGAATTTGCGCCCAGTTTTAGTAAATCAACCCCATAGATTAGAGTGCCAAATCAAGGAATATAGCCTAGTATATAGTGCTCTGAATATGAAGAGTTGGCAAGTCCGGTAAACCATCTTGTGAAAAACACCATAAGATTCTACACATTTAATTTAATAACAAATGAAGCTTGAGTTGTACTCTGATAGGGATGGACATGCACAGGGGGATACAAGTCATGCTTGGTATGCAAAATTAATAATATAACATCTAAAGAAGTTTGGACTTTTAGAAGCACACGGGTAAATATTGTAAAACACTACAGGTTTTTATTATAGAGATTTTATAAAAACAATTATACATGTAAAATTGTCTATATCAACATTCTAAACTGGCCCACATATAGGTTATCATAACATTTCCAACAGTTCATAGTTATATTAGAGAGACTCAAATGAGTACAATAAAATAAAGACTTTTTTTAAGATACAAATGTAGAGTGGGTAACCATGAAGTGGGTCCAGATGCAGAAAAGAACTTGCTCTACATGTTACGCGTACGGATACTTCTTCAGGAGCATAAGCATATGCATCTATTAAAATATATACAAACCAAAAATAAGTAAACATCATTTAATACATAAAAAATCATCATTATACATTAATAATTGCTAATATGTGGCATGGTGACTACAGGGAGTGCCCATAAAACACCAGGAAGCAGAAAAGCAAACCCCTTAGTTGAGGCACACATATATACCAAAGTGTATGTATAGGTTAGTTATTCATATGCTACCTACACATTAATTTGTCAAGCACATTGGAGCAGAGGATCAAAACAATACTCACAAGAGTGGCCATGTTAAGTAAAGCAACAGTCAGCCTGAACGCTGAGACAATGACAATGTATTAGACATACTGCCAGTCAAGGATATGTAATCTGTAGGTGAGAGTAAAGAAATATATTCCTGTAGAGTGGCTAATTATAGTGTTGCAGCAAACCATATGGCCACGCAGTGACACAGCATATGTAAAACTAATGTAGCAAATGTAACATATGGAGTTGGAAAAGGATGCTCACCATAAAAATGCAGTCACAATGGTAAAAGATAAACGATCTTTGCTGGAAAGCAAGGGGAAAATCCAAGAGAGACTCAGCTAACACAACGGGGTGTATATATACTGGTAGGATAGACCAGTCTATGTTATAGGCAGAGAATGATCTGTCCAATATAATAGCCAAAGCTAGAGCCAGAGCCTGGGAGAGAAAAGAGAGTATAAAGATGTTGTAACCGCATATGATAGCTCTTCAGAGATATGCCTAGGTGCGGGTTATAAGAATAATTACCTCAGGGTCGGGATAGCTAAAAATGGTCAGCGGGTCTCCTGGGTCCCCAGTGATATTCTGCCATTAAGGAGCAGTGAGCTCAGTATTTATGTGCGCCTCCACCGGAAGTGCGTCACCTCCGGCCGGAAGTGACGCCATCCGGTCTGACCGCCGGCTGCCGCGCATGCACCGGAAACACCGCTGACGCGGTGAAAAACAGCCAATGCAGCGGCAGCAGGGGCGGAGACCACAGAACAAGAAAGTCACCCCGGATCTCCACCAATCGCCGCACTTCCGGTCAAGGGAAGAGAAGCATTTCTGCTTCCTGGTGTTTTATGGGCACTCCCTGTAGTCACCATGCCACATATTAGCAATTATTAATGTATAATGATGATTTTTTATGTATTAAATTATGTTTACTTATTTTTTGTTTGTATATATTTTAATAGATATATATGCTTATGCTCCTGAAGAAGCGTATCCGTACATGTAACATGTAGAGCAAGTTCTTTTCTGCATCTGGACCCACTTCATGGTTACCCAATCTACATTTGTATCTTCAAAAAAAATTATTTATTTTATTGTACTCATTTGAGTCTCTCTAATATAACTATGTACTGTTGGAAATGTTATGATAACCTATATGTGGGCCAGTTTAGAATGTTAATATAGACAATTTTACATGTATAATTTTTTTTATAAAATCTCTATAATAAAAACCCCTAGTGTTTTACAATATTTACCCATGTGCTTCTAAAAGTCCAAACTTATTTAGTTCTTAGCTAAATCCATACATATTATCGGGACGTTGGCACACTGTTATCGGTGTATCCACAGTGTCACCCTGTGAGGATATACATAAAAACTAAATCTTTTTCACAAATATAACATAACAGCCATGACCCATGACATTGATAATGCATTTCATCATATAGACTTCAATAGAAGCACCATCAGATATTTAGTGTTGTCATGTTGTCAAGTGTTGTCAAGGCGTGCAGTGCATATGTCTGGTATTTTTTATGTACACTGGACAGTTACATACTAGAGTTGTGTTTATATATATATATATATATATATATATATATATATATATATATATATATATACACACACACACACACACACACAGTGGGGCAAAACATTATTTATTTAGTCAGCCACCAATTGCGCAAGTTCTCCCACTTAAAAAGATGAGAGAGGCCTGTAATTGTCATCATAGGCTAACCTCAACTATGAGAGACAAAATGTGGAAACAAATCCAGACAATCACATTGTCTGATTTGGAAAGATTTTTTGGGGCAAATTATGGTGGAAAATAAGTATTTGGTCAATATCAAAAGTTCATCTCAATACTTTGTTATATATCCTTTGTTGGCAATGACAGAGGTCAAACGTTTTCTGTAAGTCTTCACAAGGTTGTCACACACTGTTGCTGGTATGTTGGCCCATTCCTCCATGCATATTTCCTCTAGAGCAGTGATGTTTTGGGGCTGTCGTTGGGCAACACGGACTTTCAACTCCCTCCAAAGATTTTCTATGGGGTTGAGATCTGGACACTGGCTGGGCCACTCCAGGACCTTGAAATGCTTCTTACGAAGCCACTCCTTCATTGCACGGGTGGTGTGTTTGGGATCATTGTCATGCTGAAAGACCCAGCCACGTTTCAACTTCAATGCCCTTGCTGATGGGAGGAGGTTTGCACTCAAAATCTCACGATACATGGCCCCATTCATTCTTTCATGTACACGGATCAGTCGTCCTGTTCCCTTTGCAGAGAAACAGCCCCAAAGCATGATGTTGCCACCCCCATGCTTCACAGTAGGTATGGTGTTCTTTGGTTTCAACTCAGCATTCTCTCTCCTCCAAACACAACGAGTTGTGTTTCTACCAAACAGTTCTACTGGTTTCATCTGATCATATGACATTCTCCCAATCCTCTTTTGGATCATCCAAATGCTCTCTAGCAAACCTCAGACGGGCCCGGACATGTACTGGCTTAAGCAGGGGGACACGTCTGGCACTGCAGGCTCTGAGTCCCTGGCGGCGTAGTGTGTTACTGCTGGTAGCCTTTGTTACGTTGGTCCCAGCTCTCTGCAGGTCATTCACTAGGTCCCCCCGTGTGGTTCTGGGATTTTTTCTCACCATTCTTGTGATCATTTTGACCCCATGGGGTGAGATCTTGCGTGGAGCCCCAGATCGAGGGAGATTATCAGTGGTCTTGTATGTCTCCCATTTTCTAATTATTGCTCCCACAGTTGATTTCTTCACACCAAGCTGCTGGCCTATTGCAGATTCAGTCTTCCCAGCCTGGTGCAGGTCTACAATTTTGTTTCTGGTGTCCTTTGACAGCTCTTTGGTCTTCACCATAGTGGAGTTTGGAGTGTGACTGTTTGAGGTTGTGGACAGGTGTCGTTTATACTGATAACAAGTTCCAACAGGTGCCATTAATACAGGTAATGAGTGGAGGACAGAGGAGCCTCTTAAAGAAGAAGATACAGGTCTGTGAGAGCCAGAAATCTTGCTTGTTTGTAGGTGACCAAATACTTATTTTCCACCATAATTTGCAAAAATAATTCTTTCCAAATCAGACAATGTGATTGTCTGGATTTGTTTCCACATTTTGTCTCTCATAGTTGAGGTATACCTATGATGACAATTATAGGCCCCTCTCATCTTTTTAAGTGGGAGGACTTGCATAATTGGTGGCTGACTAAATACTTTTTGCCCCATATATATATATATATATATATATATATATATATATATATATATATACACACACACACACACACATACACACACAGTATGCACACAGTTGTGCTCATAAGTTTACACACCCTGGCAGAATTTATGATTTATTGGCCATTTTTCAGTCACGTGCAGTCACTTTTTAATACCAGTTCACTGAAGCAGCGTCTTCTGGCATCTGTTAGGAAGAAACATGAATGGAAACTCACAGGGTGAATAGAGGAAGGGTAATTTCTCACAGAAGCTAAGTGAAAGCTGCAGATTTCATACAAAACCAGGAATTAAGATATTTGAACTAACATAGTGTTATACTGTATGTTAATGACATGAAGGTGGTTTTGAATGTCTGTAACCCTCAAGGTAAATTCCTTAAAGCAGGCCTTTACTCATTATGATAGTTAAAAAATACAATGTGGCAAATTACTATTTCAGAGAAAATATATTGATTCTTTGAAAGTTAAAATCATGTGAGACGTGTAACCATTTTACAATCAAAGAGTTTAAGAAGCGTACTGTGTTTGAATCATTAATAGATGACATTGCTCTTTCATCATATGCATAGAAATTAACAATGATGAGATACTTAGAGTCCAGATTAAAGTTAAGAGCTGAATTTTAAGCCAAATCAGAAGGTCACATAATAAGAAGTTTAAGATCAATTAAGCAGATGTCAAGAGAATAACAGCTAAGAATAGAAGTCACCTTTATAAGTACTAAGTACTAAAAACTGTCCGTAATACATAGCATCAATACAGAATTATTGATATACCACTACCACTGATGGATTTCCTGTATTATTGATATTCCTTAGTGTAAAATTTTGTATTGATCTCACCATTAGATCTCCATCCATGAAGCTCCAACCAGTTTAAAAGGAAAACCAGGTATTAGTTTTAAAATGTTTTCTTGCATTACTGATACACTACCTAAGCATCCAAATTGATCATATTTCAAATCCATTTAGGGCTCATTAACATGTGTGTTGAATATGAAGAATGAATCAATGCCAAATCAAGGAATATAGCCACATATATAGTGCTCTGAATATGAAAAGTTGGCAAGTCCCGTAAACCACCTTGTGAAAAACACCATAAGATTCTACACATTTAATTAACAAATTAAGATTATGTTGTACTCTGATGGGGATGCACACACACAGGGGAATACAAATCATGCTTGGTGTGCAAAATTAATAATATAACATAACAGTCATAACCCATGACACAATGTCAAGTTATATAGACTTGATTAGAAGCACCATCAGATATGTTGTCATTTGAATATCTTTTGCTAAGGTGTGCAGTGCATATGTACGGTATTTATGTACACTGGATAGTTACAGTACATACTAGTGTACATATATATATTTCATTGTGAGTCACATTTACAGCATGTGGTCGCCTTTTAACACCAGATCACGGAAGCAGCGTGGCATCTGTTAGGAAGAAACTTGAATGGGACCTCACATGGTGAATAGAGGAAGGGTTATTTATCCATATTTCAAATCCATTTAGGGCTCATTAACATGTGTGTTGATTATTAAGAATGAAACAATGCTCAATACCGCTCCCATGGCATCAATGCCCATGCATTGCTTCCTGATGAGGTCGTAAGACGAAACGTATGTCGAGGCGCATTCCGGTAACGTCACTTCTGGGTCCCGAACTTCAGGTTTACTGTACTATGGCAGTGGAAAGCACGCCAGCCCATAAGAGCAGGGCGGTGGTACGTTCCTGCCAAAGTACTACATGCAAGTGTCCTCAGTGCCGGGAGACGGCACTTTTAAAAGTAATCAGCCATTTGGCATTTTGATATGTATGTTATTTTAGATAAACAGTTTTACACTATGGAACCTTCTCTTTCTTTTTTTTTCCATAAATGATTTTATTGAAAGAGAAATAAGGTTACATGTACATACAAGACACACAAGCTCATGAACATTTCAAGAATAACCACCAATCAAATATAGCAATATCCATTATCTGAATAGGAGCAAGTAACCCTGTGTAAGAGTGCAAATACCCTCCGTAGACCAATATCAGCAAGTCTATCCGGGGTCATGGTAAAACGTCTCAATTCGGGAATTACAAAGGACGCATAGATGTTGGGAGCCTATGGCAAGGCTCCAGGTTATCATTTGGTCGGTTACAACGTAATCGGGGAAGAAGATTAAAGTAAAATCCCAAAAAAAAAAAAAAGGGGGGGAATCAGAAAGGAGGTTGACGATGACATAGGTGTGGGAAAGGAATAAGGGAAGGAGGGTAGGTAAAGGGTAACAGTCAAGAATAGAAATCAGAGAGTATAGAGTATAGAGTAGTGAGTAGTGGGGGGCGCTCTCCATCCCGGACCCCCGCACCAGTTCAAAACGCAGGGAAGATATCAGCGAGCAATTTAAATACTTCAGGACAGCGTTTAGAAGAAGGATTTATAGTAATCCGTGGTCCTAAAATGCGTCCAACAGGCCCAGGTCAGACTAAACTTCTGTAAGCGGTCCTGGGCTGTATGTATCAATTCCTCCATCTCCTCTATCTTGGAGACTCTGATCAACTATTCTCGAATGGTTGGGATATCTTTTGAACGCCAGTGTGTAGGAACACAGAGTCTGGCTGCATTAACCATATGCATAGCTAGTGATTTTTGGTAAATTTGTTTGGGTAAAGTAGTATGGTGCAGAAGGTATTGAGCAGGAGTGTAGTCTAAAGTGAAAGTGGTGACCCGTGTAATGATGGAGTGGACCTCCCTCCAAAAAGGCTGGAGCAAAGCACACTCCCACCAAATGTGTATCATGGATCCTACCCCTTCTGTGCACCTCCAACATGTATTTGGAATTGAGGGTGAGAATTTATGTAAAAGAGCTGGGGTTCTATACCATTTCGTGATAATTTTATAACAGAAATTTCCTGGATTGCTACGTTCATCGAACCCTTATGGGCAAGAGTGAATATGGATTCCCAGTCATCATCCTCAAGTGTCAGTTGCAAATCCATTTCCCAAGAAGCATGTACAGTCTGCATCGTAGGGGTGCTAGAAACGTCCTGCAGTAGGGCGTAAATGTATGACACAAGGTGTCGCTGTGGTGCATTGCGTGAGCGTAGTGCTTCAAATGGCGTAAGTTGTCTAATCCATGTGACATTCGCATCTTTAGAGGTAAGAAAGTGAGTGAGCTGTCCAAGCGCTGCGCAAACTGTTGGCGCTTTATAAATCCTGTATAATAATAATAATAATAATAATAATAATAAAAGACCAAAAAGGAAAAGTGTTAGTACATGATTCAGAGGTAAGCTCCTCATAGGATCGTCTACGGCCCCTGTGAAAGAAGTGACACGCCAGAACCTCCTCATGTGGCCATTCCATGTGGAGGAATGTGTTTGAATGTCCCGGGGGGAACTCAGGGTTGCCTCTCAGAGAGGTCAGTGGACCCGGTTGTGAGGATAAGTTAAAGCAAGCAACCGCCTTCCCAAAGGCCGATAGGGAGGGTGCGATGAGCGGGTGCGTCTTGAGGGACAGGGGTCAAAATCGCGGTGACAGCCATGGTAGTGTGGCAATCGGGGTACGTGTGAAAGAGTTTTACAACATCACCCATGCTTTCCTTGATTTGTGAATTTTCCAGTCAACCACTCTAGTTAGGTGGCAGGCCAGATAATATTTATAAAAGGTCAGGCAGACCAATGCCACCTGTTGTTTTGGAGCATGTCAGCCGTGAGTATTTAATTTGTGGGGCATTATTCTTCCATATGAAGCTAGTGCACGTTTTTTTATATGCCGCAAAAAATGAGAGGGGTAAGTAGATTGGAATCGTCTGCATTAAATACAGTAGGCGGGGGAGAGCGACCATCTTAATGAGGGCCGAGCGCCCAAACCAAGAAAAGTTGAGGTTGGCCCAATCCTTCAAATTTGCCTGGAGCTTAGAGAGGGCATGGAGGAAGTTGTGGTTATAAAGATCCGCTATGTTCTTAGTGACCTGGACGCCTAAGTAGGTAATGGCTGTCATCTGCCAATGAAAGGGAAAGGATTCCCAGCAATTAGTGACTTCCTGAGGTGCAAGAGATACATTTAGGGCATGTGATTTGGAGTAATTGATTTTGAGATTTGATAACTCGCCAAAATGTTTTATGTCTTTCAAAAGATTAGGTAACGATATCCGAGGGGATTGTAGGGATAGTAAAATATCGTCAGCAAAGGCCGCTACTTTAAATTCTCTATGGGCAATGGGTATTCCCCTGATATCCGTGTTGGACCTTAGTCTGTTTAGGAGGCGTTCTAACGTCAAAACAAATATCAGGGGAGACAACGAGCAGCCCTGACGGGTGCCATTACTTATTGAGAAGGCGTCTGACAGGAGGCCATTAGCCCTCACCCTTGTGGAGGGATTAGTATAGAGAGCAGTGATGTGTGCAAGCATACAAGGCAGAAGGCCTATGCCCTCCAATACCGCCTGCATGTAATCCCATGCCACCCTGTCAAACGCCTTCTCAGCATCAAGGGACAGGAGGAATCCCTTGGTCTCCGATGAAGTCAGCCAATGCTGTATATTCAAAGTGCGGATAGAATTATCCCTAGCCTCCCTACCTGGGATAAAGCCCACTTGGTAAGATGATATGAGGCCAGGGATCAAAGGCAGTAACCTATTTGCAAGCAACTTAGCGTAGATCTTTATGTCCACATTAAGCAGAGAGATCGGCCTATAGTTAGAAACTTGTGTGGTATCTTTTCCGTCCTTCGGGATAACTGCTATATGGGCTTCCAATAATCTGCCTAGGGAAGTGTGAGGGGACGAAAGAGAGTTAAATGTGTTTAGCATTTTGGGAGTAAGGTCCTCCTGAAAGCATTTGTAGTATAACAAAGGGAGGCCATCAGGACCTGGGCTCATACCTACTTTCATCTGTTTAATTGCTAAGTGGAGTTCTTCCATGGAAAATGGACTCTCCATGGCTTCAGTCTGCTGGGAGGTGATAGGTTTACGGCAATAATCCACTAGAAAGTCCTTTATTTGGGAGGATCGCCTGACCATATTGGTCACCTCGCCCCTTTCTTGCGTCAAATTGTATAGTTTAGAGTAAAATTTTTCAAAGTGTTTGGATATTTCTTCGTTCTTTGAAAGGAGTGCGCCCTGACTGTCTCGAATATGATGAATCACAGACGAGGTCTTATCTGCCTGTATCGTGCGAGCCAACAGTCTCCTACTGTAACGTACCTTAGGTGCGAGCCTGACATGCGGAGAGGGACCTCCCGTACAAGCCCGGCTCGGAGACCACTGGAGTGGGGACAGTGGTGGTAAGAGCACGGTGAGGTAAGGGTGCCTGTCTGATCCTCACTGCTTGGAGTGGTGGAGCTGAGTGGAGACTGGAACGGCTGGTTCTGGAAGCAGCGGATGCAGGTCAGCAGGTGCAGCTTGCAGAGCAGAGGATGCAGGTCAGCAGGTGCCGGTTTGCAGGGCAGGGATGCAGGTCAGCAGGTGCAGGTTTGCAGAGCAGGGATGCAGGTCAGCAGGTGCAGGTTTGCAGAGCAGGGATGCAGGTCAGCAGGTGCAGGTTTGCATTGCAAAGGATGCAGGTCAGTGTGTGCAGCTTGCAGAGCAGAGGATGCAGGTAAGCTGGTGCAGGTTTGCAGAGTCAGACAAGCCGGGTCATACACATCAAGGTAAACATCACAAGTGGCAGGCAGAGAGTAGTCAAAGTCCAGGCCGAATCTTGGCAACAGGCAGACTGGCAGATAACTGAGCAGGGTCAAACGAGCCAAGGTCAGGACTGTAGACAGAAGCGTGGTCAGGAAGCCGGGTCAAACACAGGAACAGGATACAAGCACAAAATCAGGAACTCAGGGAACAGAAGCAGATCAAACCGCAAGGGGCAACATCTCTGGAATGTCTTTTATAGGAAGTACATGGGAGGAGCAAGGGGTTCAGAGTTCAACAGTAATCAGACACCAAGCAGAGTAGTCTAATGGATCAGATAGGTTATCCAGCAGATCAGGCAGGGAACTGTCCAGCATCTCAGATAGCTCCGCTGGAAGAGTCAATGCCAGACACAGAAGAGGTCCCAGGTTCAAGCCCAGCACATCCCTGACAGTGCCCCCCCCTTAAGGGCAACCTCCGGGTGCCCAATAGAGCTCTTTTCTGGGGGTGACTGCGAAAAAAGGCCTGGATTAACTCTCGGGCGTGGATGTTCTGTTGGGGTTCCCAGGAGTTCTCCTCCAGACCGTACCCCTTCCACTTGATCAGGAATTGAAGCTGGTTCCCTCTTCTTCGGCAGTCCAAGACGGCCTCCACCTCGAACTCCTCATCACCGTCAATGATTACAGGCTTGGGTGGTCCCGATCCCCTGTCTGGGAACGGGTCGGGCACTGCGGGTTTCAGCAAGGAAACGTGAAAGACTGGGTGAATCCTCAACGACTCCGGTAAGGCAAGTTCATAGGAGACCTCGTTTAATTTCCGTTTTACTGGGAAAGGACCGATGAACTTGGGTGCCAGTTTCCTTGTAGGGCAAGCCATCTTAAGGTTGGTGGTCGATAACCATACTTGGTCACCCTGTTGCAGGCATAATTCCCCTCTCCTTTTCCTGTCAAAGATCCTTTTATTGGCTGCTTGTGCCTTAGTCATGGCTTCCTGCAATATCCTGCTGTTACGGGTCAGGAAATCAACAATACTCTGGACCGCTGGGACTGTTGAATCAGGGATGAGATCAGGTAAGAAGGTCGGGTGAAACCCGTAGTTGGCAAAAAATGGCGATTGACCTGTAGCCGAATGACTGGCGTTGTTAAAGGCAAACTCTGCCAAGGGTAGTAACACTACCCAGTCGTCTTGAACGAAGGTGGTGAAGCATCTGAGGTACTGTTCGAGCGTCTGATTCGTTCTTTCGGTTTGCCCGTTAGTTTGGCGGTGATAGGCCGAGGACATGGACAACTCAATCTTCAGGACCTTGCACAAAGCCTTCCAAAAGCGAGAGGTGAACTGCACCCCTCTATCCGAAATGATGTCCGCAGGGACCCCATGTAGCCCTACTACTTCCCTAATGAAGACCTGGGCAGTTTCCATGGCAGAGGGCGTGCCTTTGAGAGGCACGAAGTGGGCCATCTTGGATAGACGGTCAACCACTACAAAGATGGCTGTGCAACCTTCAGACGGGGGGAGTTCCACTATGAAGTCCATGGCAATCATTTTCCAGGGACGGTCAGGGACTGGTAAGGGTCTGAGAAGACCCCAGGCCTTGCTTCTAGTGGTCTTGCTACGGATACAGGTGGCACATGAACCTACATATTCCCTGCAGTCTTTTTCAAGATCCGGCCACCAAAACGTGCGTTGAATCAGTTCAAGGGTTTTATGCATTCCGAAATGGCCTGCCAGGGGATGATCATGACACAAGTTTAACACTGTGACTCGAACTTCTTCTGGCACAAAGATTTTGTCATTCTTCCAAAGTAACCTGTCCTTGGGTACCAGAGTGATTCCAGAGGGACCAGACACACCTGTAGAAGCTTGCTTCAAGACAGACATCAGGCTAGTTTGTAAAAGTAAGAAGTTGCCTTCCGATAGAATGGTATCTGGAGCTGACACCTCTTTTGGATCATCAAACATGCGGGAAAGAGCGTCTGGTTTGGTGTTCTTGGAGCCTGGCCGGTAAGTTATATGGAACGAGAACCTAGAGAAAAATAGTGCCCAACGTGCCTGGCGAGGTCTCAGACGTTTGGCAGCTCTTAGATACTCTAGGTTCTTGTGGTCTGTGTAAATGAGTATAGGATGCGCTGCTCCCTCCAACAAGTACCTCCAGGGAAGGATCGGGATGACTTAGGATAGGAGCAGACGTAAAAAGTATTTTTAGGTTTGTGAAAGCAGCCTGTGCTTCAGATGTCCACTGGAATCAAGCATTTTGCTTCGTTAGCTGCGTAATCAGGGAAATAATAGCAGAGAATCCCTTGATAAACCTCAGATAAAAATTGGCAAAGCCAACGAAGCGCTACACCCCCTTTTTATCTGAAGGTGCAGGCCAATCCAGAATGGCTGAAACCTTCTGTGGGTCCATCTTGAATCCCTCTGTAGAGATCACTAGGCCAAGGAACTGGATACTCTGTCGCTCGAATTCACACTTTTCTGGTTTTGCGTACAGTCCATGCTGGCGGAGACGACAGAGTACACTCTTGAAGTGTTTCCGGTGCTGCTCAAGAGAGGAGGAAAAAATCAAAATATCATCAAGATAGACAACTACATAAATGTCCAGACAGTCTCTGAAAACATCATTGACTAGATGCTGAAAGGTGGCAGGGGCGTTACATAGGCCGAAGGGCATTACTAGGTATTCGTAATGGCCGAACATGGTACGAAAGGCAGTCTTCCATTCATCCCCTGCTCGGATGCGTACCAGGTTGTACGCCCCCCGCAGGTCTAATTTGGTAAACACAGAGGAAGTCCTGAGTCTTTGAAAAAGTTCAGGTACCAGAGGCAGAGGGTACTGGTTCTTGACCGTGATTTTATTTAATTCCCGGTAATCTACACAGAGCCGAAGAGAATGGTCTTTTTTCTCCACAAAGAAGATTCCTGCCCCTGCTGGAGAAGTGGAAGGATGGATGAAACCCATCTTAAGGTTCTCATCAACGTATTCTTTCAGTACCTCAAGCTCCCGTTCAGATAGGGGGAAGATCCGTCCGAAAGGAATCTCAGCACCGGGAAGAAGCTCGATTGGACAATCGTAAGGACGATGAGGCGGGAGGACTTCGGCCCCTCGTTTGCTGAAGACGTCCAGGAACTCATGATATTGTTTGGGTACAGAAGCTTGTATCTCTGGATCTGAATCCAGGCATAACAGAGGCCCCAAGGTGCTGGGACGTGGAAGCATGCAGTGGCGTTGACAGTATGGTGACTGGAACTTAATACTTCCGGTTCCCCAATCAATCTGTGGATTGTGTGCCTGAAGCCAGGGTAGACCCAGGATAACTGGAAACATGGGAGATGCAATAGCATCCAAAGTCAATAGTTCCTTATGGTCCATGGAGGTGATCACAGGCAAAGGAAGGGTCTCCTGGGTCACTACTCCGGACTTGATGCGAGACCCATCTGCCAGGAAAATGGAAAGTCCCTGAGTCTTAGGTTGGAGTGGGATGTGTTGTTGTGCTGCAAAGTCTAGATCGACAAAACAACTACATGCCCCTGAGTCGATTATTGCAGTTACTGGTATTGTCCTCCCTGGTAGTTGGAAAGAGATAGGAAGAGCCAGGTGAGTAGCATTGGTAGATGGAGGTGAGTAGTTGGGAGAAGAGGTAGCCAGGACCTTGCGCAGCTTAGCAGGACAAGAAGAGACATAATGACCGGGTTCACCGCAATACAGGCATAGATAATTCTGCAGCCGACGAAGTCGTTCCTTGGCCGATAGGGAATGTTTCATTAGTCCAAGCTGCCCTGGCTTGACGGTCTGGTTGAGGGATGAGGGTTCAGTTGGAACCGTACTGGCACTGGCAGGGTACACAGGGGCTCGTATCCGGGGTAGCATCCAAGCTGGGCGGAGCTGCTGGGTAGACCTTTCTGCTCTGCGCTCCCGGAGTCGTTGGTCTATCTGGATAGACAAATTAATTAAAGTCTCTAGAACATCAGGAACACCAACCCGTGCTAACTCATCCTTCAGGCTTTCAGAGAGACCAAGACGGAACTGATGCCGCAGAGCCACCTCATTCCACTGGGTATCCACGCTCCAGCGTCTGAAATCAGTCAAATAGTCCTCGACCGCTCGGCGGCCTTGCTGGAGCGCATGGAGAGCAGCCTCGGCAGTAGAAGTCCGCTGTGGATCGTCATAAAGTCGGGCCATAGCATCAAGAAAAGAGGGCAGAGAGTCTAGAACTACATGGCGGACTTCAAGTAGGTGATGGGCCCAAGCTTGAGGTTCCCCCTGCAGCAAAGCGATAACGAAGCCCACCTTGGTGGTTTCAGATGAAAAAGTCAGAGGTAGCAACGAAAAGTAAAGTTCACATGCTTTGCGAAACGCACGGAATTTACTCCGATCCCCAAAAAACTTCTCAGGAACAGGGACCCTGGGCTCAGGAGATGGTAACATTCCAATAGAGGAAGTTGGGGTTGGAGGTGAATCTGCAGAGGTGGCTTGAGTTTGTGTCTGCTTATCCATTCGGACATGGCTGCCCTGCAGAGACTTCACGATCTGAGTGAGAGCTGTAAGGTGATGATAGACATTGTCCATAGGCAAGGTATCTCCTGCAGGCTCAGGCATGGCGGTTTGATACTGTAACGTACCTTAGGTGTGAGCCTGACGTGCTGAGAGGGACCTCCCGTACAACCCCGGCTCGGAGACCACTGGAATGGGGACAGTGGTGGTAAGAGCACGGTGAGGTAAGGATGCCTGTCTGATCCTCACTGCTTGGAGTGGTGGAGCCGAGTGGAGGCTGGAACGGCTGGTTCCGGAAGCAGCGGATGCAGGTCAGCAGGTGCAGCTTGCAGAGCAGAGGATGCAGGTCAGCAGGTGCCGGTTTGCAGGGCAGGGATGCAGGTCAGTAGGTGCAGGTTTGCAGGTCAACAGGTGCAGGTTTGCAGAGCAGGGATGCAGGTCAGCAGGTGCAGGTTTGCAGAGCAGGGATGCAGGTCAGCAGGTGCAGGTTTGCATTGCAAAGGATGCAGGTCAGCGTGTGCAGCTTGCAGAGCAGAGGATGCAGGTAAGCTGGTGCAGGTTTGCAGAGTCAGACAAGCCGGGTCATACACATCAAGGTAAACATCACAAGTGGCAGGCAGAGAGTAGTCAAAGTCCAGGCCGAATCTTGGCAACAGGCAGACTGGCAGATAACTGAGCAGGGTCAAATGAGCCGAGGTCAGGACTGTAGACAGAAGCGTGGTCAGGAAGCCGGGTCAAACACAGGAACAGGATACAAGCACAAAATCAGGAACTCAGGGAACAGAAGCAGATCAAACCGCAAGGGGCAACATCTCTGGAATGTCTTTTATAGGAAGTACATGGGAGGAGCAAGGGGTTCAGAGTTCAACAGTAATCAGACACCAAGCAGAGTAGTCTAATGGATCAGATAGGTTATCCAGCAGATCAGGCAGGGAACTGTCCAGCATCTCAGATAGCTCAGCTGGAAGAGTCAATGCCAGACACAGAAGAGGTCCCAGGTTCAAGCCCAGCACGTACCTGACACCTACTTTTGTTACCATGTTCATAGAACACCTTCTGCCTGAGGACATAACGCCTTCTAGTGTGTTTCCCCAGCTCTTCCACCAATGCTGAACGCGCCTGCAAAAGCTCCTGTAGTGTAGCTTGCATAGATGACAGTTTATGGGCTCTTTTCAGGCGATTCATTGTTTCAAGTAATGATTTAACGTATTCCTGGTGTCTTCTTTTGGCTATCGTAGCTAGAGAAATCAATTTACCCCTTAGGACACATTTGTGTGCTTCCCAAAGTGTGATGGGTGAGACATCTGGGGTAGTATTTTCATGAAAGTACAATTGGATTTGGGTACGCACTTGTCTAACATTTTCAGGGTCTTTGAGCAGCGATGGATTTAGTCTCCAGGTTTTCGTTGTCTTATGGAATTCAGAAAACGTAAGAGTTACCGTTATGGGATGGTGGTCTGATAGAAACATCGGCTCTATAGTGGCCTGTGAGAGATGGGATAGGTCTGTTTGCGAGAGAAAAAAATAATCTATTCTGGAGTATTTCTGGTGTGGGGGAGAGAAAAAAGTGTAGTCTTTATCGGTAGGATACAAGGTACGCCATGTATCATGAAGCGTTAAGTGTTGCATTTGGAGTCTTATCTGGCGAAGGGCCCAGTGTAAGGGTAGATGTGCCCATAGAGGAGTCCAAAGTTGGATTTAATGGAACATTAAAGTCCCCTCCCAAGAGTACAATACCCTCTTGGAACGTAGCTGTCAGGGACTTACCATGACTGGACACAGGAACGCACTTGCGCGCGTGCGCGCCTCTTCGGCGCATGTATGCACGAGCATGCGCGATCCTCCACCGCTGTTGCATACGCGCATGCGCGATCCTCTGCTGCGATTGCGCACGCGGGCGCGCACACTGAACGCTGTTTAGCGCCAATGGGCCTTTAAAAGGACAGCAGCTGCAATCATGCAGTGCTGTTTGATCTGCAGCTTCTGAGTATCTCTACCTGCATCTGCTATCTGATTACCTGAACGACCCGGCTCTGCTGACTTACCTGTTATCTCCAACCCTGACCCCGGCCTGTCTTGACTCTGCTACTACTGCTTGCTGCTCCGTTGCCAGACCTCTGCCTGCTTATCTGACCCTGCTCCAGTCCTCCGCATTGCTCTGCCTGACCACCCGATCTGACCCGGCTCACCTGACCCTGCACCTGCCTGCTACTTACTCTGTGTGTTACCGTGTTGACCTGGCTTATCTCTCCCTGCTTCAGCCTGCTACTGATCCTGCTGTCATCCACAGTTCCAGCCAAACCTGGAGGATCATCAACCAGCTACAGTGTCAACCACCACAGTCTCCACAGGCACTCCTACCCCGCTGTGTTCCCGAGACCACTGTTCCCACTCCGGTGGCTCCTGAACCAGAGCTGTATGAGAGGTCTTCTCCTACGAGTCAGACTCATCCTCGGAGGTACGTAACAGTATCAAACAGCCTTGACCGAGTCTGCAGGAGAAACCTCACCCATGGAGGAGATTTGCACACACCTTGCAGCTCTCACGCAAGCCGTTAAAACCTTACAAGAAGGATATGTCAAGTTGGACGAGCAGTTCCAGAACTTATCAGATCCCAGTCATGTGGCTTCGGGTTCCTCCACTGCACCTGTACAGTCTGCCTCTACTCCTTCTGTAGTAATGCTCCCGCCTGAACCCAGAGTTCCCGTTCTGGAAAGATTCGCAGGAGATCGAACCCAGTTCCGGGCTTTCCACAATGCATGCCAGTTATACTTCACTCTACAACCTCGGACTTTTTCACTTGAAGCCACCAAGGTGGGGTTTGTCATCACCCTACTCCAAGGAGAACCCCAGAGTTGGGCCCACCGACTACTCGAGCAGAACAGCGTACAGACCCACTCCTTGTTAGCCTTTTTTGAGGCCATGGCCCAGCTTTATGAGGACCCCCCAGCAGACCGCCACAGCGGAAGCTGCTCTGTTTGCACTCCAGCAAGGTCGCAGAGCGGCCGAGGACTATGTCACAGACTTTAGGCGCTGGAGCTCAGACACTCAATGGAATGATGCTGCCTTACGACACCAATTCCGCATGGGTCTCTCTGACAGTCTCAAGGATGAGCTCGCCCGAGTGGGTATACCAGGTACTCTTGAAAATCTGATCACCCTGTCCATCCAAATCGATCGACGACTCCGTGAGCGTCAGTCAGAGCGGTCCACTCAGCAAGGCCGCCCCGTGTGGATGGCCCCAAGGGCTCCAGCTCCCTCTTCCCGCTACCTGGCACCAACCTGCTCAGATCCTGCCGGTCCAGTTCCAGACACTTCCAGGCCCATGCAAATAGGAGTGATACGGTCAACTTTATCCCCTGAAGAATGAGCACGTCGCAGACAGCACAATCTTTGCCTCTACTGTGGCGAGGCCGGCCACTGCGTGCACAACTTCCCCGCCAAGCTGCGTAAGTGCCCTTCTTCCAAACCTGCCAACCTGTCAACTCTGTCTGCCACTGCAACCCACCTTGCTCTCCCTCTCTCATTTCTCCTTCCGGAAAGAACAATAACAGTCAACGATATCGTCGACTCTGGAGCATGTAGCTGTTTCGTCGATATCACCTTTGCCATTCAGCAACGCCTCCCGCTACAAGAAAAGGCGCATGGACTTTCTGTATACCTGGCCGATGGCTCTCGCATAAAGTCGGGACAAGTAACCCAGGAGACCGCCCCTTTGCCTGTTGCCATCTCCTCCCAACACAAAGAACTGCTGACTCTTGATGCCATATCTTCACCATTGTTTCCCGTGATCCTGGGGTTACCTTGGCTTTGGGCTCACAATCCCCAAATCAATTGGGTATCTGGGGAAGTAGGATTCCTGTCCTCCTATTGTCAGAAACATTGTATATCCAAACCCTCCAACCCACCCACTACTCTGCTGTGTATAGACTCCGATCAGAACTTATTCCAGTCAGTGCCTGAACCATACCACGAGTTCATTGATGTTTTCAGTAAACGGGGGGCTGACTCCCTTCCACCTCACCGCTCCTATGACTGCCCGATCAAACTGCTTCCTGGAGCTGAGATCCCCTTTGGGCGCATATTCCCTTTGTTGGAAAAGGAACAGGAGGCACTAAAGGTCTACATTGACGAAAACCTGAATAAGGGGTTTATCCGCCCCTCAACCTCACCAGCAGGGGCCGGAATATTTTTTGTCACAAAGAAAGACCAGACCCTTCGCCCATGTGTGGACTACCGCGAGTTGAATAAAATCACGGTCAAGAACCGCTATCCATTGCCCATGATACCTGAACTGTTCCAGAAATTAAGATCTGCCATTATCTTCACTAAGTTGGATCTTAGGGGGGCCTACAATCTTGTCCGCATCCGGGCCGGGGATGAGTGGAAGACGGCCTTTCGTACCCGGTTCGGCCATTATGAATATCTGGTCATGCCCTTTGGGCTCTGCAACACCCCCGCCACCTTCCAATATTTAATCACTGATGTATTCAGAGACTTTTTGGACATTTTTGTAATCGTCTATCTGGATGATATCTTAATCTTTTCAGGGTCCCTTGACCGGCATCGGGAACATGTCTGCAGGGTACTGGGTCGACTTCGCCAGCATGGACTGTATGCAAAGGCAGAGAAATGCGAATTTGAGCAGCGGAGCATCCAGTTCCTGGGATTGGTGATTTCCCTAACGGGAATTAAGATGTACCCCCAAAAGGTGTCCGCTATTCTAGACTGGCCTGTACCCTTAGACAAGAAGGGAGTGCAACGTTTCATAGGGTTTGCAAACTTTTACAGAAAGTTCATCAAGGGTTTTTCTGCAATAATCACGCCCATCACGCAGCTAACCAAACAAAACCTGCGATTCCATTGGAATCCCGAAGCCCAAGACGCCTTTGAAACACTTAAAAGACTTTTTACTTCAGCTCCGATCCTCAGCCATCCTGACCCATCTCTACCCTACATCCTCGAGGTAGATGCCTCCGAAGTTGCAGTAGGGGCGGTCATTTCTCAACGCCAGGGTACTAAAGACCTAATGCACCCTGTGGCCTTCTTTTCACGAAAGCTGTCCCCTGCAGAGAGGAACTACGATGTGGGTGATCGGGAGTTACTTGCCATCAAGGTTGCTTTGGAAGAATGGAGGTACTTGTTAGAGGGTGCTGTCCATCCAGTACTCATATACACCGACCACAAGAATCTAGAGTACCTAAGATCTGCTAGACGGCTGAAACCTCGACAAGCCCGATGGGCCTTGTTTTTCTCTCGCTTTTCCTTCCATATCACGTACCGGCCTGGATCTAAGAATACTAAGCCAGACGCGCTATCACGTATGTATGACGACCCTAAGGACCTTTCTGTCCCTGACACCATTTTACCCGCAGGCAACTTTCTGCTTCTCAAAACGGATCTTCTCTCCCAGATTAAGGAAGCATCCACTGACTCTTCGAGACCCCCTGGGATTACCTTGACGTCCAGAGATGGCCTACTGTGGAGGGGGAGTCAAATCTTTGTCCCTGGTGACTTGCAAGTTGAAGTATTAAAACTTCTTCATGATCATCCACTGGCAGGGCACTTCGGGTTCCGCAAGACCCTCGAGTTGGTACGTTGCACGTTCTTGTGGCCAGGCCTGGAGGAGTTTTGCAAGAAGTATGTAAGTACAAATGTTGTTTAATTACACTCTCCTTCTTCATGGCGTATTCTAAAGGAGAATACATTTTGTTTGAGCTCCACAGGCATGTGGAGGATTTGGATAATAGGGGCCGGAGACATAATGTTAGGGTGCTGGGGGTCCCAGAGGGTATAGACCCGACTACACTACCACAAACAGTCTGCGCCATTTTCAATGACCTCTTGGGCCGCCCAGCTGACTCTCCTATTGAGATGGAAAGACTGCATCGTGCCCTGAGATCCCCCCAAGAGATTCTGAACCCCCCAGAGACATTGTGTGCTGTATTGTTATCTTTCCCCTCAAAGAGGAGATACTGAAGAAGGCGAGAGACAGAGGCCGTATTCTGTTTAACAGCGCAGACATTACATTGTTCCAAGACCTCTTTTAAATAACTTTGCAGAACAGGCACACTCTGCGACCCCTGCTGGATACACTGTGGGCCCGCAACATACAGTATAGGTGGAAATTCCAAATTCTGCCTCTTGGCTTCCACCAGGGGTCGTACAGCTTTCTTACGGACCCCAGAAGACTTGCCTGTATTCTGCAAACAACTAGACATCCCAATGATTGACCTGCCTGACTGGTATTCCTTCTACTTCCCCTCGGAGCCTTGGAAATCGGTCACTCATAACTCCTCACCAAAAGCTCAGCGGCAACATTCCAGATGTCGCAGATTGGACCCAACTTCACCAGGGGACCGCTATGCCCGCCGAGAGTACCCTCTGCAACACCCGGATCCTGCCGTCACCCCGAGAAGGGGACGCCAGGATGCTTGACCCCGTTTCACTTTACATCAGACCTTCACACTACCTAGTTGAGATTACACAGGACCATTCTATTGCTGTTTAACTATTTGTTTGCACTTCCAAAACAAAGGTTTTTTTGATGACCTTGAGCCCCCCAAGTCTCCCCCGCTCCAGCACTACAGTCCAAGGGAGCTAAATCCGGAGGTGTTCGCCACTCGTCTCGCGGCTGTGGCACTCGAACAGGCCCCAAGATGGAGGCGGGTCACTCAGGATTGGGAGCAGCCCAGAAAGTTCACAAAAAGCACCCCTGGCTGTGGCAGGACCCAGGACGGGAGACAGGGCGGGTGCCAAGGGAAAAAAAAAATGCAGCGCCTAAAATATGTGAGAAGGCCCAAACACATGTAAGGGTTCGGGCTAATAATAAACAGTGAAGACTTCCGGTTCCGGCGCCGTATGGAGTAGCTGCCTCCCTCACTAGCTCCGCAGCTCGACCCCAAAAAACCAGCATATAAATCAATTTGACGCCTACCCTTACCATCCGCTCACCCCCCTGGTCATTCACGGCCACGCCATGGACCGTTTTGTCGAAAAAAACGGCATTCGCCCGTACGCGACCGCGGTGGCTCCACAGGCACACCCGCAAATTGAGTCCGCGGATTCGGCCTACTCGGCTCCCTCCTCGGAAATGGTGCCTGCAATGGAGGTAAGCAGTGATTCGCTCACCTCCCCAACACAGCCTTCTCCTCCTTCACCTCCTGCTGGGGACAACACCACAGAAAGGATTGCACAGGCTGTAGCAGCTCTCCTCACCCCCATGATAGCTGCCTCTGTGGAGAAAGCTGTCAGTGCAGGCATGCAACAGCTCAAGGCTCAACTAGGAGAACATTCCACTAGGCTCAATGAGGCAGAACACCGCATATCTACCTTGGAGGATGAACTGTACCAAGCCCAGGCCCTGGAACATGCTCAGGATAAAACCAATCAGTTCATATTAGACAAGCTGGACGATTTGGAAAATAGGTCCAGGAGGTGCAATCTGCGCTTTATTGGCATACCAGAATCTCTGCAACCATCAGCCCTCACAGATCTATGTGCAAGACGTATTCCAGAGTCCTTAGGCCTCCCCGGCCCCTGCACAGTGGAAAGGGCACACCGCATGGGTCTTTTTAACTCAGATCGCAAGTCGCCACGACCGATTATCGCCAAATATCTAAATTACGCAGACAAAGCCTCCATTCTGCAAAAATTCCGGCAATCCAGATCTCTCCAGATAGATGGAATGCAGATCTTAATTTTTGCGGACTACTCCATAGAAGTATCAAAAAAAAGGAAGGCTTTCCAGCAAGTCTGCACGGAACTGCACTGCCAACAAATAAAATTCACCTTGGCCTTCCCCGCCACCCTGCGGCTCAAAGCACCCAATGGCGACCAGCTATCATTCCAAGACCCATCTGAAGCGGAAGCCTTCCTACGCTCTCTTCACTCGGGACCTCACATCAGCCCCTCACCCAGGACGCCTCCAATCAACTGAGGTCTCGACCAAAGAAGCCCGCGTAAGGACCCTCCAAAAAGATTCAGGCCTTCGAAACCAGACCTACGCCAACCCATGCTCAGCTGAATCGACTAATACTCTTCTTCCATCTTCTCGGCTATAGCCACGCCTGACCCAACCGATCAGCCCTACCCCTGAGGCGAGGTACCTCACCGGTCTCTCCTACCGACTTTGAAAACCAGACTTGCATTTTGATGGTAGGCCAGTCCTTTCCTTTCTCCTTGCTCTTTACATGTTTATGATAAATATGTTTTTCTTTTTTTCTCTCTCTGCTTTTAAATTGCTGGTACAAATGTTTGTTCCCTCTGGCCTCCCTGCGTAGAGCCTTTATCTCTCTCCGTACACGATCCGAATCTGCTCCATTGACCACCCCTGAAAACTTGGGTTTTCCTTTTGTCAAGGCTGCATTATTCGGGTCTTGCAATGGGAGCTGGACTACACAGCGACTCCATGCGGAAAAAAGTGAAGTCCGTACGATATATTTTTTTGTTCTTATTTTCACAACCCCTCCCCCGATATCCTTATTTTCTTTTACCTCACCCAAGCCAAGTTATGCTTCCAACACTGATCACTTCATCACCACCTCCCTATACCGTAGACAACTCATTGTCCCATACTACTCTCATAGCTCGCTTCTGTTACCTACTTCGATCCAATCCTGTCACACCAGCCCAACTCCTCTCGATTGACCTCCTATTATGAAAATAGTCTCCTGGAATGTTAAAGGCCTTCACTCCCCTAATAAGAGACTGAAGATTCTCCGTCATCTAAAAAGACTCAAAACAGACATTGCCCTCCTTCAGGAATCCCACCTCTCCACTTCAGATTTCCCACGCATGAAAAAACTATGGGTGGGCTCAGTCCTCGGCTCCGGATCTCTGGGGCGCAGGGCAGGGGTCCTAATACTCATTCACAAAAATCTTCCATGCACGGTGGTCTCTACCCACTCAGATACACAAGGACGTCTCCTATCGATTCATGTTCAGTTAGGGGTAAAAGACTTCATTATCTCTAACATTTACGCCCCTAATAACCCCCCCAAACTTTTTTTTAGCGAACTGTCTACTTGGCTCCTTCGAGATCCGCTTATCCCACATATTATCGGCGGAGACTTTAACACTATCCTTCACCCTATTGACGACAGGTCTTGCTCCAGAAGCCCCCGATCTCTATTTGCCCCCAGAGACGCGACCCTCCTTGCCTCCATGATTGACTCCCTTCAACTTCATGACGTTTGGCGTCTCAGGCACCCAGCTGACAGAGAGTTCACTTTCTACTCCAACCCCCACAACGTTTTCACCAGGATTGACTACATTTTCTGCTCTGACGACATTGTCCCCATGATATCGGAATCTGACATCCATGACATTGTCATCTCAGACCATGCTCCTGTTTCGGTATCACTCGACATCCCCGACCTTCACCCAAACCCCAGACTATGGTGATTCCCCACATACCTACATAATAACTCTGATTTTTTACAGTACATAGAAAAATCATGGTCCGAATACTCCTCGGCCAATGCTCTGCACCTAGATAACCCTAATTTGTTTTGGGAAGCTGGAAAATCCTTCCTGAGAGGTCAGATCTTATCCTATGCCACCTCTTTCAAAAGGAATGCCGTGGCAAATTACAAATTGGCTAGCTCCCGGCTACACCAAACCCAACGATCCCTGTACTTAAAGGACTCCCCTGATAATAGGAAGGCTTGGCAAGTAGCTAAACGAGCCTTTGAATCATGGGCAGACACCCTTGAACTGACGAAAAAAGCGCACATTGACGCCTCCCTACATAAATTCGGGAACAAAGCAGGGAAACTACTGTCCAGACTTTGCAGGGGTCCTCAACGCCCGACATGTATCTCCTCCCTCCGAGACGCTACGGGTTCTATCAGAACCTCACAGCGAGACATCAACGAAGCTATGCTCCAATACTACTCATCCCTATACGCTGCCGATCCCATAGATAAACCGTTGGCACTCTCATTCCTTGAAAAAATATCCCTCACCAAAATCACTACCTCACAATTAGAAAGCATGAACCTGCCCATATCCCTCTCTGAGATATCATTGGCCATCCGGAACCTAGCCCCTTCTAAAGCCCCTGGCCCTGATGGTTTCACAGGCAAATTTTACAAGTCCCTAAGATCACTATTGGAACCCACCCTATGTAAGGTATATCAACATATATGGTCTGGTGGCCCGTACTTACCCACAGGGAACCAAGCCACCATAAAATTGCTGTCCAAAAAAGGCAAAGACCCCCTAGAAACAGGTTCCTATCGGCCTATCTCACTTCTAAATCTAGATGTCAAGATTCTCTCAAAAATTATTGCCACCAGGTTAGCATCCATCATTCCTTCTTTGATCCACTCCGCTCAATCGGGTTTTGTTAAAGGCAGGACTGCCACTCTAAATATCAGGAAAGTGATGCTGGCCCTGGATCATGCCAAAAATAATCTGAGGGGTGATTTTGCAATCATCACTCTAGATGCGGAGAAAGCCTTCGATAACGTAAGTTTCGAATGGCTTTCTTTAGTAATGTCCTCAATGGGATTCACCGGCCCCTTCTACCGCCTCATAGAGTCCATGTATACCGCTCCAGCAGCTAGGCTGGTGGCAGCGGGCCTTCTTTCGGAGGAATTTCGTCTTCATAAAGGCACTAGGCAGGGCTGTCCTTTGTCCCCGCTCCTGTTCAATATAGCATTAGAACCCTTATCGCAATTTTTAAACCAAACGGCCCCACTACATGGCATTCACATTGGTGATCACGAACTACGTACTTCCCTCTTTGCCAACGATGTCCTTATTTTCTCTTCTAACCCATCTTTGGATATGTCCACGATCAAATCAGTATTCGATGAATTCAGAATATGTTCAGGCCTTCGTATAAATTATAGCAAAAGTGAAATTCTTCCCATAGGCTCACGCCCTGACCCTCCATGGATACATCACTCTATCTTCAAGGTAGCACATTCACATATCACATACCCAGGGATCAAAATAGGGAAAACACCTGCCTCTCTCTATCATCTCAACTATCCCCCTCTACTCACGAAAATAACTCAGGAACTTGATAATTGGATGGATCTGCCTCTCTCGCTCTTGGGAAGATGTCACCTGGTGAAAATGGTCAGCTTTGCTCGTTTACTTTACCCACTCCAAACTATACCACTGCTTCTACACCATAAGCATACAAAAGTTCTCAATGCAGCTATCTCTAAATTCCTTTGGAAAGGTAGGCGACCGCGTATAGCCCTCCAGAAACTATATCTTCCCAGGCGCGAAGGGGGTATTAGTCTTCCCAATATTAGAACCTATAACCTAGCCTGCCTACTACGGACAGGTCTAGACTGGATAGCCCAAGCGTCCCGCTACTCCAATTATGCCTTGGAAGCTCAAATGGCACACCCATACTCCCTAGTAGCTCTCCTCCACTGCAAGTGGAAATCTGTTCCAATACCATTCCAACATAACCTTTTACTAAGAGACACGGCCATTGCTTGGATAGAAGTCAGAAAAAGCCTACATCTTTCGCCCTTCATATCCGGCCACCTTCCAATTCAAGTCCACCCGAGTTTCATTCCAGGCCTAGAGCAACATCCCTTTGCCACCTGGCATCGGAAAGGACTCACAAAATTTTCACAACTCTGTGATCCGGAGACAGGTCGTCCCATAAATTTCAAATCCCTAGCCGACGCATTCTCACTTCCACATTCCCACGCTTTTCACTATGGACAATGTGTCAGTTTCCTGAAGAATGCATGTAGACACGATAACACACGGTTCAAAAATTCTATAACGGAAGTCCTTCTTTCGGAAGGTTCGTATAAGATCTCGGATATATATTGACCTCTTCTACTAAAAACAACGTCATCCCTAGCCTCCTCATCAGTGGCCAACTGGACCAAAGACTTCCCAGACACAGAGCTGGTCAACAAACTATTACAGGGTCTTAATACTATACATAAACTGATCCCCAATGAAATTTGGAGGGAAACTCAGCTGAAAATTATGCATCGTGCTCACATTCCCTTTCTCTATGCCAATCAATCACAAACCTCCTCTTCATGCCCTCTCTGCCGTCAACTCAAACCTTCCCTGACGCATCGCTTCTGGTCGTGCCCCCACATATCCATCTTCTGGGATAAAGTCCTGGCTTACATCTTCAAAGTGACCCTGATGAAACTACCTAAGGACCCACTCCTCCTCATCTTTGGTTATTGGGACCCTTTGTTGCTGCCATGGTCCCCGAAGGCCCCCCCTTCACAAAAAGAATGGTCTTTGATATGCCTACTACTCGCCAGGAGAGCCATCTTGAAAAATTGGATATCCAATATACCCCCGAATACATCACAAGTCAAAAAGGAACTTCTGCTGCTTCTTTTCAAAGACAGACTAAATACAGACTTCTCGCTTGACACTGCTAAACAACGTTTCTACCACAGATGGCAAGCATATTTGGTCTATGCGCACTCCCCTGAAGACCGGGCAAACCTCAAGCTGTTTTCATTCTCCTATTACGGGACACCCCTCCCATCACCTCCAGTGTCTCTACTCCCCCCCCCCCAGGTGACCTATCTTGATGGGACTAAATCTAAATCTGAATCTATATGGTGAGATGCACTCTAGATATTTCCAGTGCAATTTGATGTCTACCTCCTTGTTACCTCTCATAATGGTAGCTTGGTGTCTACTTCCACCCCCCCCCCCCCCCCCATCATCCCCCATTCCTCCTTTTTTTTTTTTTTTTCTCCTTCTCCCTAGGTTTTTCGGTTTTTGTTTTGTTCTGTTCTCTGCTCTCCAGTTTTCCTAGGGTCCTCCCCAGTTCCAGGATCCATTCATTTATCCTCCCCCCTTACATAGGGATGTTTAGCTTTGAAAGCTCTTACCTCCTACATTGTTTATTCATCCCTTGCATGGGACCTTATTCTTTTATCTCTTTTATCTCCTAGGATGCGTATTGTTATCTATGCATTATTGTCTTCTTTTACCATATTTACTGGTTTGACACAACTATTGATATGTTAAAATAAAATTACTTCTATTGCTGTAGTAATCTGTATGACTGAAAAAAAAAAATAAACAGTGAAAAATGTATAACCAGGAGGGCCTGAATGGATAGACCCAAGTGCAAACACACTAATGCAGATACAAATTATAACATCATATGTGCATAATACATCTCGTGTACAAAACCAAATAACTTAAAATGGTAGCAAAATCCGGTGAAAGTGCCCAGTATATGAACGGGAAGAACACAAAAATATGTGAACAAAGCTTCAGTGCATTGTCCCCATTGGCATGGTAGCCATAAATGATAGAAAGGTAACAGAGTCCAAAGAAGGTGCTTAGTATATAAACTGAAACAAGGAGAGAAAATATATAGCAAAGACTTCAGTGCATAGTCCTCATAATCAAAATCCAATAAGGCTTCAAGCTTCCAGGGAGCATTTATTCAGAAAATCTGAAACACCCAGGGACGTGACTCCAACACCAAGGATGGGGGAAAGAAATGGATACTCTTACCCCTATGCGTGGACACACTCACCAGCGGTGGTGGGTCAAACAGGCAGAAAGTATAGGTGCAGACTCCTCTGGATACGTCCTCATGGAACGATGGTAGGTGGGGTAGGCACAGGAAATCCAAACTCTTCAAGATGGCGATATGGAACTCCAAAACATCAGTACATCAGGAAATGCAAAATCAGCCGTATAGAAAAATAGGAAAAAAGGAGGCTCCACATAGTGCAGGATCAGATGGTAAGATATAAAAATCTCATTTATTCGTAAAAAATATTGCAAGAACACACATGGTAAAAAAAAAAAAAATCATACAGGCATCCATGCAGAGGCTTGTAAGGCAGTGATCACAGAATGTATCAAAATTTGCGGCGTAGCTAGAAAGCAGGTTCATGTACCCGACATGTTTCGCATAAAAAATGCATCAACTGGGGCATGAACCTGCAAAGAAAATACCACGCCATTAAATAGGTAAGCATACTTGATTGGACGCATCTCAGCTGATGTCTACACTCCCCCTGAAGGAGATGGTCCAATCACGAATTCCAAAAACCCGCCCTCATACTCGTCATTCACAGAGTACAAGCGCTGGGCCAAAAGAAACAAATGTGAGCGGCGGACGTTTATGCGTCATCGCATCACCACTGGAGAACGTCAGGGCTCCAGGAAATGTTTACATTCCACACCTCCCTTGTGACAACAATGGACCAATAGGACGAATGTGGGCGGTGCACGTCAGTACGTCATCGCATCACCGCTGGAGAGCATCATTACGCCACCACTCCAGGAAGTGTTTGCGTTCCACCCCTCCTTCACAGACTGCATCATGTGGACCACAATGGGGAATGTGTCCGACGGCAGACAGCTCCGCAGATGTGCCTACACCAGCCCACTTATCCATCCAGGTACAACACAGACGAGGGCAGACCTTACCCATACAATTGCCAATGACGAGCAAGAGGGGGAAAAAGGCATAACATATATATACATAAACATATTGTGGAGTGAATTATTGAAAAATCACTAAAAACACCATGGTATGGCAGATCAGAGAAATGAAAAATGTAAACATACCGCCACAGCAAGAATAAATAAAAAATCAAAAGACCTGTATAAATTAATATAAAAGGCACAATACTGGCAATACTGGCAAAATGTCACAATAATGTAGGCATACATACAAAGAACAACTAATATTGAGATAAGTTTAATGTGTGATAAACACATAACACGCCACATGATAAAGAAAAAATGAAAAAAAATTATAATTAAAAATAACATCGTCATCACAATGTGTAATGTGATGATGGTTTATATAATAAAGATCTGGTGCCAAGGGGACAACCGGATCCCTGAAGTCGGGTAGGATCGGTCCCAATGCCTTCTCACGGGGATACAGCTGCAGGAAACTCCGGGGATTCACAGGTCCCACAAGGCCGCACTAGGCCGCGGCCGCCACGGATGTCCCCGGGAGCCGGCTCTGCTTCCAGCCCGCACCAGGTAGGAGGATGGGTGACGGGTGGGAACAGGTGGTGGTCTCTCACCTCCGAGATTGCTGGGATCGGGCTCCTCCGGGAGGCCTTAGGCCCACAAGATGGCGGCGGGTCAGGAGCTGGAGGCGATGGATCTCGGGTGTCTCCCAGCTGACTCGTCCCAAAAGAACAGCACAGGACTCTGTAGGGGACCGAGCTGAGCAAGCTGGTGTAATTTTTGGTTGTGGATGGAAGCTTGTTCGCTCAGATGGCGGTGGATGACATTCGGGAGTCACGGAGCTCCTCGCAGACACATCCACCGCCGCTCACGTCAGGACACGCCCCCCGGAACCTTCTCTTTCTTATTCTTAATGGGATACCTTGGTGGAGAGGAGGTTGTTATTTGGAGGGATACCCTGATTCATCTTGAGTTATTACTCAAGCAAGTTTAAAGATCCACAAACAAAGCTTATTCTGACCTTTTTTGTTAAAGAGGTCATGTCCTTCTAGTGAGTAGGGATGAGCTCGGTGTTCGAGTCGAACATACGTTCGACTCGAACATCGGCTGTTCGATCGTTCGACGAAGATCGAACGATTTGGGCCTTTCGCGCCTAATTCGAGTGACGCGAACGGCCCACAATGCACTACGCCATCGCAGTGTCATCCAGGCGCTGTGATTGGCCAAGCATGCACTGTGACCCCGCATGCTTGGCCAATCACAGCGCCGGCAGCGAGGAGAGCAATGATTGGCCACAGGCAGGATGCCTGTGGCCAATTATTGCTGAGGGTGTTTAGTACACGCCCCACACTATAAAAGGCCGCCAGCACGGCGGCCTAGTGTAGTGTGTTCCGGAGCAGGGAAAGAGAAGCATAGGCAGGGACAGTGACATTTTTTTTTTCTTGCTTAACCTGGATTCCTTTAGTTTAGGGAAAGAGAAGGATAGGTAGGGAGAGTGTCAGTGTGTTTTACTGTGCGAATCCTTGTTTCTAGGGACAGGGAAGGACAGTGAGGGAAATTCTCCTTGTGCTATAGTGTGCTAAAGCATTGATCATCAACCATCTTTAAAAAATCATTTTTTCTAGGGACAGACAACTATAGGTAGGGAGAGTGTCAGTGTGTTTTACTGTGATAATCCTTGTTTCTAGGGACAGGGAAGGACAGTGAGGGAAATTCTCCTTGTGCTATAGTGTGCTAAAGCATTGATCATCAACCATCTTTAAAAAAACATTTTTTCTAGGGACAGAAAACTATAGGTAGGAAGAGTGTCAGTTTCTTTCACTGTGATAATCCTTGTTTCTAGGGACAGGGAAGGACAGTGAGGGAAATTCTCCATGTGCTATAGTGTGCTAAAGCATTGATCATCAACCATCTTTAAAAAAACATTTTTTCTAGGGACAGAAAACTATAGGTAGGGAGAGTGTCAGTTTCTTTCACTGTGATAATCCTTGTTTCTAGGGACAGGGAAGGACAGTGAGGGAAATTCTCCTTGTGCTATACTGTGCTAAAGCATTGATCATCAACCATCTTTAAAAAAACATTTTTTCTAGGGACAGAAAACTATAGGTAGGGAGAGTGTCAGTTTCTTTCACTGTGATAATCCTTGTTTCTAGGGACAGGGAAGGACAGTGAGGGAAATTCTCCTTGTGCTATAGTGTGCTAAAGCATTGATCATCAACCATCTTTAAAAAAACATTTTTTCTAGGGACAGAAAACTATAGGTAGGAAGAGTGTCAGTTTATTTCACTGTGATAATCCTTGTTTCTAGGGACAGGGAAGGACAGTGAGGGAAATTCTCCTTGTGCTATAGTGTGCTAAAGCATTGATCATCAACCATCTTTAAAAAAACATTTTTTCTAGGGACAGAAAACTATAGGTAGGGAGAGTGTCAGTTTCTTTCACTGTGATAATCCTTGTTTCTAGGGACAGGGAAGGACAGTGAGGGAAATTCTCCTTGTGCTATACTGTGCTAAAGCATTGATCATCAACCATCTTTAAAAAAACATTTTTTCTAGGGACAGAAAACTATAGGTAGGGAGAGTGTCAGTTTCTTTCACTGTGATAATCCTTGTTTCTAGGGACAGGGAAGGACAGTGAGGGAAATTCTCCTTGTGCTATAGTGTGCTAAAGCATTGATCATCAACCAGCTTTAAAAAAACATTTTTTCTAGGGACAGAAAACTATAGGTAGGAAGAGTGTCAGTTTCTTTCACTGTGATAATCCTTGTTTCTAGGGACAGGGAAGGACAGTGAGGGAAATTCTCCTTGTGCTATAGTGTGCTAAAGCATTGATCATCAACCATCTTTAAAAAAACATTTTTTCTAGGGACAGAAAACTATAGGTAGGAAGAGTGTCAGTTTCTTTCACTGTGATAATCCTTGTTTCTAGGGACAGGGAAGGACAGTGAGGGAAATTCTCCTTGTGCTATAGTGTGCTAAAGCATTGATCATCAACCATCTTTAAAAAAACATTTTTTCTAGGGACAGAAAACTATAGGTAGGAAGAGTGTCAGTTTCTTTCACTGTGATAATCCTTGTTTCTAGGGACAGGGAAGGACAGTGAGGGAAATTATCCTTGTGCTATAGTGTGCTAAAGCATTGATCATCAACCATCTTTAAAAAAACATTTTTTCTAGGGACAGAAAACTATAGGTAGGGAGAGTGTCAGTTTCTTTCACTGTGATAATCCTTGTTTCTAGGGACAGGGAAGGACAGTGAGGGAAATTCTCTTTGTGCTATACTGTGCTAAAGCATTGATCATCAACCATCTTTAAAAAAACATTTTTTCTAGGGACAGAAAACTATAGGTAGGAAGAGTGTCAGTTTCTTTCACTGTGATAATCCTTGTTTCTAGGGACAGGGAAGGACAGTGAGGGAAATTCTCCTTGTGCTATAGTGTGCTAAAGCATTGATCATCAACCATCTTTAAAAAAACATTTTTTCTAGGGACAGAAAACTATAGGTAGGAAGAGTGTCAGTTTCTTTCACTGTGATAATCCTTGTTTCTAGGGACAGGGAAGGACAGTGAGGGAAATTCTCCTTGTGCTATAGTGTGCTAAAGCATTGATCATCAACCATCTTTAAAAAAACATTTTTTCTAGGGACAGAAAACTATAGGTAGGAAGAGTGTCAGTTTCTTTCACTGTGATAATCCTTGTTTCTAGGGACAGGGAAGGACAGTGAGGGGAATTCTCCTTGTGCTATAGTGTGCTAAAGCATTGATCATCAACCATCTTTAAAAAAACATTTTTTCTAGGGACAGAAAACTATAGGTAGGGAGAGTGTCAGTTTCTTTCACTGTGATAATCCTTGTTTCTAGGGACAGGGAAGGACAGTGAGGGAAATTCTCCTTGTGCTATAGTGTGCTAAAGCATTGATCATCAACCATCTTTAAAAAAACATTTTTTCTAGGGACAGAAAACTATAGGTAGGAAGAGTGTCAGTTTATTTCACTGTGATAATCCTTGTTTCTAGGGACAGGGAAGGACAGTGAGGGAAATTCTCCTTGTGCTATAGTGTGCTAAAGCATTGATCATCAACCAGCTTTAAAAAAACATTTTTTCTAGGGACAGAAAACTATAGGTAGGAAGAGTGTCAGTTTCTTTCACTGTGATAATCCTTGTTTCTAGGGACAGGGAAGGACATTGAGGGAAATTCTCCTTGTGCTATAGTGTGCTAAAGCATTGATCATCAACCATCTTTAAAAAAACATTTTTTCTAGGGACAGAAAACTATAGGTAGGAAGAGTGTCAGTTTCTTTCACTGTGATAATCCTTGTTTCTAGGGACAGGGAAGGACAGTGAGGGAAATTCTCCTTGTGTTATAGTGTGCTAAAGCATTGATCATCAACCATCTTTAAAAAAACATTTTTTCTAGGGACAGAAAACTATAGGTAGGAAGAGTGTCAGTTTCTTTCACTGTGATAATCCTTGTTTCTAGGGACAGGGAAGGACAGTGAGGGAAATTCTCCTTGTGCTATAGTGTGCTAAAGCATTGATCATCAACCATCTTTAAAAAAACATTTTTTCTAGGGACAGAAAACTATAGGTAGGGAGAGTGTCAGTTTCTTTCACTGTGATAATCCTTGTTTCTAGGGACAGGGAAGGACAGTGAGGGAAATTCTCCTTGTGCTATACTGTGCTAAAGCATTGATCATCAACCATCTTTAAAAAAACATTTTTTCTAGGGACAGAAAACTATAGGTAGGAAGACGGTCAGTTTCTTTCACTGTGATAATCCTTGTTTCTAGGGACAGGGAAGGACAGTGAGGGAAATTCTCCTTGTGCTATAGTGTGCTAAAGCATTGATCATCAACCATCTTTAAAAAAACATTTTTTCTAGGGACAGAAAACTATAGGTAGGAAGAGTGTCAGTTTCTTTCACTGTGATAATCCTTGTTTCTAGGGACAGGGAAGGACAGTGAGGGAAATTCTCCTTGTGCTATAGTGTGCTAAAGCATTGATCATCAACCATCTTTAAAAAAACATTTTTTCTAGGGACAGAAAACTATAGGTAGGGAGAGTGTCAGTTTCTTTCACTGTGATAATCCTTGTTTCTAGGGACAGGAAAGGACAGTGAGGGAAATTCTCCTTGTGCTATAGTGTGCTAAAGCATTGATCATCAACCATCTTTAAAAAAACATTTTTTCTAGGGACAGAAAACTATAGGTAGGGAGAGTGTCAGTTTCTTTCACTGTGATAATCCTTGTTTCTAGGGACAGGGAAGGACAGTGAGGGAAATTCTCCTTGTGCTATAGTGTGCTAAAGCATTGATCATCAACCAGCTTTAAAAAAACATTTTTTCTAGGGACAGAAAACTATAGGTAGGAAGAGTGTCAGTTTCTTTCACTGTGATAATCCTTGTTTCTAGGGACAGGGAAGGACAGTGAGGGAAATTCTCCTTGTGCTATAGTGTGCTAAAGCATTCCTCATCAACCATCTTTAAAAAAACATTTTTTCTAGGGACAGAAAACTATAGGTAGGAAGAGTGTCAGTTTCTTTCACTGTGATAATCCTTGTTTCTAGGGACAGGGAAGGACAGTGAGGGAAATTTTCCTTGTGCTATAGTGTGCTAAAGCATTGATCATCAACCATCTTTAAAAAAACATTTTTTCTAGGGACAGAAAACTATAGATAGGAAGAGTGTCAGTTTCTTTCACTGTGATAATCCTTGTTTCTAGGGACAGGGAAGGACAGTGAGGGAAATTCTCCTTGTGCTATAGTGTGCTAAAGCATTGATCATCAACCATCTTTAAAAAAACATTTTTTCTAGGGACAGAAAACTATAGGTAGGGAGAGTGTCAGTTTCTTTCACTGTGATAATCCTTGTTTCTAGGGACAGGGAAGGACAGTGAGGGAAATTCTCCTTGTGCTATAGTGTGCTAAAGCATTGATCATCAACCATCTTTAAAAAAACATTTTTTCTAGGGACAGAAAACTATAGGTAGGAAGAGTGTCAGTTTCTTTCACTGTGATAATCCTTGTTTCTAGGGACAGGGAAGGACAGTGAGGGAAATTCTCCTTGTGCTATAGTGTGCTAAAGCATTGATCATCAACCATCTTTAAAAAAACATTTTTTCTAGGGACAGAAAACTATAGGTAGGGAGAGTGTCAGTTTCTTTCACTGTGATAATCCTTGTTTCTAGGGACAGGGAAGGACAGTGAGGGAAATTCTCCTTGTGCTATAGTGTGCTAAAGCATTGATCATCAACCATCTTTAAAAAAACATTTTTTCTAGGGACAGAAAACTATAGGTTTGGGAGAGTGTCAGTTTCTTTCACTGTGATAATCCTTGTTTCTAGGGACAGGGAAGGACAGTGAGGGAAATTCTCCTTGTGCTAAACTGTGCTAAAGCATTGATCATCAACCATCTTTAAAAAAACATTTTTTCTAGGGACAGAAAACTATAGGTAGGAAGACTGTCAGTTTCTTTCACTGTGATAATCCTTGTTTCTAGGGACAGGGAAGGACAGTGAGGGAAATTCTCCTTGTGCTATAGTGTGCTAAAGCATTGATCATCAACCATCTTTAAAAAAACATTTTTTCTAGGGACAGAAAACTATAGGTAGGAAGAGTGTCAGTTTCTTTCACTGTGATAATCCTTGTTTCTAGGGACAGGGAAGGACAGTGAGGGAAATTCTCTTTGTGCTATAGTGTGCTAAAGCATTGATCATCAACCATCTTTAAAAAAAAAAAAATTCTAGGGACAGAAAACTATAGGTAGGGAGAGTGTCAGTTTCTTTCACTGTGATAATCCTTGTTTCTAGGGACAGGGAAGGACAGTGAGGGAAATTCTCCTTGTGCTATAGTGTGCTAAAGCATTGATCATCAACCATCTTTAAAAAAAAAAAATTTCTAGGGACAGAAAACTATAGGTAGGGAGAGTGTCAGTTTCTTTCACTGTGATAATCCTTGTTTCTAGGGACAGGGAAGGACAGTGAGGGAAATTCTCCTTGTGCTATAGTGTGCTAAAGCATTGATCATCAACCATCTTTAAAAAAACATTTTTTCTAGGGACAGAAAACTATAGGTAGGAAGACTGTCAGTTTCTTTCACTGTGATAATCCTTGTTTCTAGGGACAGTGAAGGACAGTGAGGGAAATTCTCCTTGTGCTATACTGTGCTAAAGCATTCCTCATCAACCATCTTTGAAATCCTTGTTTTTTGGACAGTCAGGGAAATTGTCGTTGTGCTATTCTGTGCGAAAGCAATCATCCTCAACCATATTTAGAAATCCTTAAGTAAAGGGACAGAGAAGGACACCTGAAGGTAGCCCTTATTGCTTTTTTCCCATCTCCCTGCAGGCCATCTATTAGAATGTCTGGAAGGCAAACAAGGAGAGGCAGACAGTCAGGAGGCAATAAAAGAGGGCAAGCAGGCTCTGTGTCTGGGGGCAACAGTGCTGGTCGTGGACGCGGTGCATTGTCATCAGCACATGGCCATGGAACACGCTTGTCCTTCTTTTCGGCAGCTGGACATGTTGAGCCACATCATGCCGAAGACTTGGTAGAGTGGATGACCAAGCCCTCCTCCTCCTCCTCATCCTCTCTCACCCAGGCTCAGGGTACTGGCAAAGCAGCTGCCAAAGCGTCCTCTTCCCTGGTATCAATGTCAGACTCATCATCAGTCACTCCTTCCCTAGACCCACCATGTCCTCCTCCTGAGGAGTCCCCCGAACTGTTTGAGCACAGTGTTGGGTACATGCTCCAGGAGGATGCCCAGCGTTTCGAAGGGTCTGATGATGAAACCCAGCTACAGGAAGGCAGTAGCGTGAGAGCAGACAGAGGGGATGCTCAAGAAGGACACCAATCTGGCAGTCATGTTCCAGCAGCTGCAGCATACTGCCAGATTGGCTCCAGTGATGAGGAGGGAGGGGATGATGAGGTCACTGACTCCACGTGGGTGCCTAATAGGAGAGAGGAGGAGGAGGAGGATGAGGAGGAGGCACATCTCCAACGAGGCAGGATGCCCTTTGGTGGCCAGCGTAAGGGCAGTACACCGACGGAATCACACCGCAGAGCTCCGCCTGTGCAGGGCGCTGCCTCTGCCCGTCATTCAAAAAGTTCTTTGGTGTGGGCCTTTTTTGAGGCTAGTGCATCAGATCGCACAGCTGCTGTTTGCAACATATGTCTCAAGCGTATATCGCGTGGCCAAAACATCAGCCGCTTGGGTACCACATGCCTGACCAGACATATGTTGACCTGCCATGCAGCTCGTTGGCAAGCCTACCTCAAAGACCCACACCAAAGAACAAAGCGGACCTCTCCTTGCACCGCATCAGCTGGGATCTCCAACCCCACTATAACTTCAGTCCTCTCTGAAACATGCACTGAGAGGAATGAAGGTGTAGAATTAGGTGTGTCACAGCCAAGTACTTGCGGCCACTCTGCTAGCAGTACACCGACGTCCGATTCTAGCAGGCAAATTTCCCTGCCCCAGCTGCTTGACCGTCTAAAGAAGTTCACTCCCAGCCATCCACATGCCCAGCGGTTGAATGCTAGCTTGGCTAAATTGCTAGCGCTTCAACTGCTGCCTTTTCAGTTGGTAGACTCAGCCCCCTTCCGTGAGTTTGTGCAATGTGCGGTTCCTCAGTGGCAGGTTCCCAAACGCCACTTTTTCTCACGGAAGGCTATTCCGGCTCTCTACTGGCATGTGGAAGGCAATGTCTTGGCCTCGCTGGACAGGGCGGTCAGCGGTAAGGTGCATATTACCGCTGACTCATGGTCCAGCAGGCATGGACAGGGACGTTACCTTTCTTTCACGGCCCATTGGGTCACTCTTTTGGCAGCTGGGAAGGATGCAGGACAAGGTGCAGTAGTGTTGGAGGTTGTTCCACCGCCACGCCTCCAAAATGCTACTACTGGTTGTGACACACCTCTCTCCTCCACCCCCTCCTCTTCTTCTTCCTCCATGGCCTCTTCCTGTGCTTTGTCCTCTGAACCAGCGGTGCTCCGTAGCCGTTCAAGGGGCTACGCAAGTACGCAGGCAAAAAGATGCCATGCCGTGCTTGCGCTGGTGTGTTTGGGGGACAGAAGCCACACTGGGGCAGAGGTCCTGTCTGCTCTGCAGGGCCAGGCCGAGAGGTGGTTGACGCCACGCCAGCTTAAGCCAGGAATGGTGGTTTGCGACAATGGCACCAACCTCCTCTCCGCCCTCCGACAGGGACAACTGACCCATGTGCCCTGTGTGGCTCACGTCCTTAACCTGGTGGTGCAGCGGTTCTTGGGCAGGTACCCGGGCTTACAGGATGTCCTGAGGCAGGCCAGGAAAGTCTGTGTGCATTTCCGCAGATCTTATAATGCCAGTGCTCGCCTGGCTGAGCTGCAAAAGGAGTTGAACCTGCCCAAGAACCGCCTTATATGTGACATGCCCACCAGGTGGAACTCAACGTTGGCCATGCTGCAGCGGCTGCACACGCAGCAGAGGGCCATCAATGAGTACCTGTGCGACTACGGCACCAGGACAGGGTCAGGGGAGCTTGGTTTTTTTTCTCCACGCCAGTGGGGCATGATCAGGGATGCATGCACTGTCCTGGCACCATTTGAGGAGGCCACGAGGATGGTGAGCAGTGACAGTGCATGCATCAGTGACACTGTACCTCTTGTCCACCTGTTGGAGCACACTCTGCGTGGAATAATGGACAGGGCACTTGAGGCAGAACAGAGGCAGGAAGAGGAGGACTTCCTTGCCTCTCAAGGCCCCCTTTACCCAGACAGTGTTCCTTCTGTCCCACCCATCGCACAGGAAGAGGAGGAGGAGGAGGAGGAGGAGGAGGATTGTGTCAGCATGGAGGTGGAGGCTGGCACTCAGCATCATCAGCAGCAGTCTTTTAGGGATGATTTACAGTCCCAAGAAACCAGTGGACTTGTACGTGGCTGGGAGGAGGTGGCTGCGGATCATGTCGTCCTTAGTGACCCAGAGGACTCCGGACCGAATGCCTCAGCAAACCTACGCTGCATGGCCTCCCTGATCCTGCAAAGTCTGCGGAAGGATCCTCGTATTCTTCGGATCAAGGAGAGGGACCATTACTGGCTGGCCACTCTCCTTGATCCACGGTACAAGGGTAAGGTTGCGGACCTTATGTTACCGTCGCAGAGGGAGCAGAGGATGAGACAACTCCGGGAGGCCTTGCAGAAAGGTCTGTGCAACGCGTTCCCAGAGACTGGGAGGTTACAAACTCCTGGTCCTGGACAACGAGTTGCTGAGGCTTCGGCCAGTCAAAGAAGGAGCGGTGGGGAAGGTGGCCGTCTGACCAATGCGTTCAGACAATTCTTTAGTCTGCAGCCCCAAAGTATGATCGGTTCCAGCAACCATCGCCAGCGTCTGATAAACATGGTGCAGGAATATCTAGGGGCAAGGTCAGACTTGGACACCTTCCCCACCGAAAATCCTCTGGCTTACTGGGTCTTGAGGATGGATCACTGGCCAGAGCTTGCACAGTATGCAATTGAGCTACTGGCCTGTCCTGCATCCAGCGTTCTTTCGGAACGCACATTCAGTGCTGCTGGAGGATTTGTCACTGATCACAGGGTGCGCCTGTCCACCGACTCGGTTGATCGACTGACTTTCATCAAGATGAACCAGTCTTGGATCACCACCAGCTACCACACACCTGATGCTGATATAACAGACTAATTGATTTTAACATGTCACATCCCTTCAAGACTGATGCTGATGCTGAGTGCCTGTGCTGTTATGTTGACTGGCTATCCTCCTCCTCCGAGTCCTCAATGATACGATTGATGATGATAGCTTGGAAGATCATTTTTGTTTATGGGTGCCGCCACCAGTGGCTAAGGCCCAATTTTTCAGCCCCTGTTTAACAGGGGTGTGTAATTACAATTTTTGAAGCAATACTTTGCAACAGGGCTCATTGCTGTGCTCCAAGTACAGTATCTGTGAGGGGTTGGAGTGTTGTGCCACCAGTGCCTAAGGCCCAATTTTTCAGCCCCTGTTTAACAGGGGCGTGTCATTACAATTTTTGAAGCAATACTTTGCAACAGGGCTCATTGCTGTGCTCCAAGTACAGTATCTGTGAGGGGTTGCAGTGTTGTGCCACCAGTGCCTAAGGCCCAATTTTTCAGCCCCTGTTCAACAGGGGCATGTAATTACAATTCTTGATCTAATAATTCACAGCAGGGCCCATTGCTGCACCCACCAAGAGTAACTCTGAGGGCTTACAGTGTTGTGGCAACGCCACCACCACCACCACCATGAAAGGCCCAATTTTTCAGCCCCTGTTCAAAAGGGGCATGTAATTACAATTCTTGATCTAATAATTCACAGCAGGGCCCATTCCTGCACCCACCAAGAGTAACTCTGAGGGCTTACAGTGTTGTGGCAACACCACCACCACCACCACCACCACGAAAGGCCCAATTTTTCAGCCCCTGTTCAACAGGGGCATGCAATTACAATTCTTGATCTAATAATTCACAGCAGGGCCCATTGCTGCACCCACCAAGAGTAACTGTCAGGGCTTACAGTGTTGTGGCACCAGCACCACCATCAAAGGCCCAATTTTTACTACCACTGTTCAACAATTATATGTAATTACAATTCCTGATATAATAGTTGACAGCAGGGCGTTCCAGCACCAACCAAGAGTAACTGTGAGTGCTTACAGTGTTGTGCCAACACCAACAACTAAGGGGCCTATTTCTGCAGAGTATATACGGCAGGTCCCTACTTTCAAACATCCAACTTACAAACGACTCCTACTTGCAAACGCAAGAAGACAACAGGAAGTGAGAGGAAATCTACCCCTAGGAAGGAAAATTCTCTCCTGTAAGAATTAATATGGGAGAAAGGTGTCTCCTCTGTACTGATGCTTTATCACCAATCCTTGTTTTAAGAAAAACACCACATTTCAAAAACAGTTGTCATTGGGACGGAAAGTGAGGTGAAATGTTCTGAACAGGGGCACAGACAGCAAAACAAATGTTATAGGGGTGATAACCCTTACCTATGTTTTCCAAAAAGTTTAAAAATAGATTTTTGGGCTGGAGCTACACTTAAACAATGTACCTGTTCAAAATTACAAACACATTCTACATAAGAACAAACCTACAGTCCCTGTCTTGTATGCACCGCCTGTATACGGCTGTTCAGAGTATATAGGGCCTTTTTTATTTTGTGTGCGGTGTTCTCCTTAATATCCATACAAGACCCAAAGGGGCTGGTAATGGGCTGGGGTAGGGGGGGGGTCATGGGGTAGCTATGCCATTTTTCTTAAAGATTTTCATCCATATTACCGGGACCAGACATTACATTAAAGCCGCAAGCAGTTTTAAATGGCTTTTTTTTCCTTTAGAAGTGTCATTTTGTGCAGGGACAGTTCTAAACACGGGAAACACGTGGCACTTCACAGGCATACTTTAGACACCCCCCAGGTACGATATTTAAAGGAATATTTGACTTTTTTTTTTTCACTTTATGCATCATTAAAATGACTGCTCCCGAAAAACGACCGTTTTTAAAACTTCTTTTTGCATTGATACATGTCCCCTGGTGCAGAACCCGGGTTCCCAAACCCTTTTTAGGACAATAACATGCATAATAGTCGTTATAATTAGCACTTTAGAATTCGAACGTTCGCATCCATTGTATTTAATAGGGTTCTAATGTTCGTACGAACTTTCGGTCCGTTCGCGGGTTCTGGTGCGAACCGAACCCGGGGGTGTTCGGCTCATCACTACTAGTGAGTAGTAAATTCAATCACACACATTAGGTGCAACTGTAAAGTTATCTGCTTATGGTGATGGTGTTGAGTGTTGGAAAATATCACAGAAGAACATATGGACTTTTAAATGAATTCATCTAATCATGTTTTCAATACGTGTGTATATGCAATGTAGGTTTCAAATTATTTAGCACGGAGCACTTTATTATGTATTGTGAGGGGGTTAGCTCGGCAGCGGGTGTGTGTGACCCCCGGGATGGGCTCCCCACACAAAAACAGGCCCAGCAAACGGAGGTTGTGGTTTTCAAAATCAAAAAGGTGCGGTTTATTTTCTATTTACAGTGACAAAACAGAGCAAAGCAAAAGAAACATAAATAAAATAAATCCTGGTCAACTTGACCTCTGACTAAACATACAGGTTTCCTAACTAACAACTGGGATCAGCCTAGTGCTGTCCTAGTCCCTAAGTCCCTGGTTTTAAATGTCCAAGCAAATAGCCACACAGGCTTTGTCTCACCACACAGGGGTTCACTCTCCCTAGACAGTCCACACAGGTCTGGGTCCAGGCATGAGCAAACACCTAATGAATCTGGGAGTTCTTATAGAGGCCTAAATGAGCTGACAAGCTTCAGCTGGTCTCATCAACTCCCTGTCTGCACGACGCCCAGCACTCTCCCTAGAGGTATGAATCATCCATGAGCCCACTAGCCTCAGCTGGGCTTCATCAACTCTCTCCCTAGTTGTATAAGTCGGCGTAAAGCCTGAATCTGGGCGAAATATATCTACCCCCCTGGATGCAACCAGGTGACTTTACCTTCCTGCTGTCACATACCCCCCCCCTCTTGTTTTAACCTCGGGGTTGGAACACCAGCAATCAGGCATTCATGTACTCGAGACAAAGCATCCACATTCCCCATTTGAACGCCAGGGCGATGCTTTACTGTGAAGTTGAATTCCTGGAGGGCCAGGAACCACCTATTCACTCTTCTATTTGTTTCCTTGTTTTGAGCCATCCACTTTAACGGAGCGTGATCCGTAACCATGTCAAAGTGCCTACCTAGCAGGTAGTACCGAAGGGAATCTAGAGCCCACTTCACCGCTAAACACTCCTTTTCAACGGTGGTGTAATTTACCTCATGGGACTTCAACTTCCTGCTGAGGTAAATGACTGGGTGCTCTTCCCCGTTCCAGACCTGGGACAATACTGCTCCTAACCCCACATCTGACGCATCACTTTGTACGACAAAGTCTTTAGAGAAGTCGGGTGAGTACAACACTGGCTGGCTACATAAGGCTTGTTTCAAGAATTGGAATGCTGCCTCAGCCTCGGGGGTCCATTTAATCATGACCGACCCTTTCCCCTTCGTCAGGTTGGTTAGGGGCACAGCCTTAGAAGCAAAGTGGGGAATGAATTGCCGATAATACCCAGCGATTCCCAGAAAGGCTCCTACCTGCTTCTTGCTGTTGGGACGTGGCCAACTCTGGATGGCCTCGACTTTGTTGAGTTGGGGTTTTATTACTCCCCTCCCAATGGTGTACCCAAGATATTTGGCCTCCTCCTGCCCAATGGTACACTTCTTGGGGTTAGCCGTAAACCCTGCTTCCCGAACAGAGTCCAGGACTGCTTGCACTTTTGGCAGATGTGAGGCCCAATCTGTGCTATGGACAATTACGTCATCCAGGTAAGCCGCAGCATACTTCCGATGGGGCCTCAGCATCTGGTCCATTTTCCGCTGGAATGTGGCCGGCGCATTCTGTAACCCGAACGGCATTCTTTTATATTGGAACGCCCCGTCTGGGGTTACAAATGCGGTTTTCTCTTTGGCCGACTTGGCCAGGGGGATTTGCCAATACCCTTTTGTGAGGTCAAGAGTCGTCATGTATCGGGCTGTTCCCAGCCGGTCGATCAACTCATCTATACGTGGCATGGGGTAGGTGTCAAATTTTGTAACTTTGTTCAACTGACGAAAATCGTTACAAAATCGCCAGCTCCCATCCGGTTTAGGCACCAACACAATGGGACTAGACCAATCACTTTGGGACTCCTCTATCACCCCTAAGTTCAGCATTTTCTGTACTTCCTCCCGTATTGCCTCCCGTCGGGCCTCTGGGATCCGATAGGGTTTTAACTTCACCCTTTCACCGGGCGGGGTAATGATGTCATGCTCTACCCCAGATGTTTGTCCCGGCAGCTCAGAGAATACCTCCTTGTTGCGAAGCACAAACTCCTTAACCTCCTGTTGTTGGGGTTGTGACAAGGTGGCTGCTATTCCAACCTCAGGAATCACGCAACCAGTTTGAACTGGTGACCAAGTGTCTGCGACTAGGGACTCTCTATCCCTCCAGGCTTTCAACAGATTAACGTGATAGATCTGTTCGGGCTTTCGCCTTCCTGGTTGTCTGACCTTGTAATTCACTTCGCTCACTTTTTCCATTATCTCATAGGGGCCTTGCCATTTGGCAAGGAATTTACTTTCAACCGTAGGGACAAGTACCAGTATCCTATCCCCCGGGGAAAAGGTACGGGTCTTGGCTCCACGGTTGTACACTCTCTGCTGTGCTAACTGCGCTTGGGCCAAATGTTCCTTCACGATGGGCATTACCTGTGCAATTCGGTCTTGCATCAGGGCGACATGCTCAATCACACTCCTGTGGGGAGAACTCTCACTTTCCCAAGTTTCCTTGGCAATATCCAACAGCCCTCTTGGGTGTCTCCCATACAGTAACTCAAAGGGGGAGAATCCCGTAGAGGATTGGGGCACCTCCCTAATAGCAAACATCAGATAAGGAAGTAGACAGTCCCAATCCTTTCCATCTCTATCCACCACATTCTTCAACATTTGTTTTAGGGTTTTGTTGAATCTTTCAACCAGCCCATCGGTTTGGGGGTGATACACAGATGTACGTAATTGCGTCACTTTGAACAATTTACACAGCTCCTTCATAACCCGGGACATAAAGGGTGTACCTTGGTCCGTAAGCAGTTCTTTACAAATACCCACCCGGCTAAACACAAGAGATAGCTCTTTGGCTATGGTTTTGGCCGAGGTATTTCGGAGAGGGATCGCTTCTGGATAACGGGTGGCATAGTCCATTATAACTAATATGTACTGGTGCCCCCTAGCGGACTTGATTATAGGCCCTACCAAATCAATGGCGATCCTCTCAAACGGGACCTCAATGATGGGTAGAGGGACCAGCGGGCTACGGAAATGTGGCATCGGGGCCGACCTCTGACACACAGGGCAGGAGGAACAATAATTTTCTATGTCCTTCATCACCCCCGGCCAATAGAATCTCTGTAATACCCTCTCTCGGGTTTTCTCTGTCCCCAGATGACCTCCAAGAATGTGCCCATGGACCAACTCCAACACCAACTTCCTGTAAGGTTTGGGCACCACAAGCTGCTCAACGGTTTCTTCTGCCCTTTTTGCCACCCGATACAGTAGGTCCTTCTCTACGCTGAAGTATGGGTAAGTGCAGGTATTATCTGGGTTCACTAACTCGCCATCTATTTTCACTACGTTTTCCCGTGCCTTTATTAGGGCGGGGTCTTTCAACTGTTCTGTGGCAAAGTTTTCCCTGTGAACCTCAAGATCAGAAAACTCCACAGACGGTAGGTTTTCGTCTGAGGAGGTGGGCTCCTCTCCAGTTTCTTGAGTCTGCCCTGCCAATACTGATAAGGGAAATTCCGGAGAGTCCTCACCACTCTCAGGGGAGTTCTGGCTATCACATTCCTGGTACATAGGGGCACCAGTGGGGGGCTCAGGATCATCCCACAGTTCCCAGAACTTCGGAAAATCCCTTCCCACAATGGCGTCATGCGGTAACTGAGATACTAAGCCCACTGGATGAGAGAGGGTACCTTTGGGGGTCTCGAAACACACTGTAGTCACTGGATACTCTCGGGTGTCCCCATGCACACAAATAACAGCTACCTTGCTATTCCCAAAGACCTCTGTTTTAACTAACTCAGCCTTTATCAGGGTCACAAGGCTACCTGAATCCAGCAATACCACAACATTTCTACCATTAACACACATTTTGCATAAATGTTTCTCAGTTCCTCGAATGGCAGTGCATGCGACTGTCGCACACAGCGACTGACGTCTGCCCGTCAGAAAGTCACACTGCATGGGTTCCTCCACAACCGGGCAATTGGCTGCAATATGTCCCGCTTGCCGGCAGCGGTAGCAAACGATCCTTCTTGCCGCCTCTTGAGCCGCTGATTTCCCAGGCTGTTCTCGCCAAACTTGGGGTAGAGCTCACACCCTCTCACTCTCTCCACCCTCACCCCTTGGAATCCTCTTATCCGCCCCTGGGGATGGTCTGGTCTTAGGGTGGAAAGTCCGAGTGTCTCTGGAAGAGGCCGTCAGGTTCTCTGTAGCCAAGTATTTCTCCACACGATCCACAAGACCATCGGCCGTCTCTGGGTCTCCATGGCTTACCCACTTTTGGATGGCAGTAGGAAGAGCTCTCAAAAACCGATCCATTACAACACGTTCCACAATCTTTGGTGCGGACAAAGTCTCTGGCTGTAGCCACTTTCTGCTCAGGTGAATGAGATCATACATTTGAGACCTGGGGGGTTTTCCAAGCTGGAAAGTCCAGTTATGCACACGCTGAGCCCGGACAGCCTGGGTGACACCCAGCCTTGCCAAAATTTCAGCTTTTAGCATCACATAGTCTTTTGCTTGGTTAGGCTCTAGGTCATAGTAAGCTTTCTGCGATTCACCAGTTAACAGAGGAGCCACCAGTCCAGCCCACTGCTCCTCAGGCCACTTTTCTCTTTCAGCGGTCCTTTCAAATGTGGTCAAAAATACCTCTGGATCATCCTCTCCAGTCATTTTTGTCAATAAACGACTCACCCCAAAGGACGCGGTATTAGTGGGATGGCTTTCCTCACTGGTCTGCGGACGTTGCTGCATTACTGCTTCCATCTGTTGTTGTAGTCTCTGCTCTTGCTTCTGCAACAGGTCTATGAAGCGGGCCTCAGATTGCTGCTGGGCTTGTTGCTGAGCCTCCAGACTCTGTTGCAAAGTTGCGTTTGTCTGCTGCTGGGCTGCAAGGCTCTGTTGATGAGCTTGCTGCTGGGCTGCGAAGTTCTGTTGTTGAGCTGCAAGGCTCTGTTGATGAGCTGCAAGGCTCTTTTGCAAACCTGCATTTGTCTGCTGTTGATTGGCATTTGCTAGAGCCAGCTGCTTCAGTATCTCCTCCATGCTGGCTTAAAAAAAAACTGCCACTGGTTCTCCACCAACTGTGAGGGGGTTAGCTCGGCAGCGGGTGTGTGTGACCCCCGGGATGGGCTCCCCACACAAAAACAGGCCCAGCAAACGGAGGTTGTGGTTTTCAAAATCAAAAAGGTGCGGTTTATTTTCTATTTACAGTGACAAAACACAGCAAAGCAAAAGAAACATAAATAAAATAAATCCTGGTCAACTTGACCTCTGACTAAACATACAGGTTTCCTAACTAACAACTGGGATCAGCCTAGTGCTGTCCTAGTCCCTAAGTCCCTGGTTTTAAATGTCCAAGCAAATAGCCACACAGGCTTTGTCTCACCGCACAGGGGTTCACTCTCCCTAGACAGTCCACACAGGTCTGGGTCCAGGCATGAGCAAACACCTAATGAATCTGGGAGTTCTTATAGAGGCCTAAATGAGCTGACAAGCTTCAGCTGGTCTCATCAACTCCCTGTCTGCACGACGCCCAGCACTCTCCCTAGAGGTATGAATCATCCATGAGCCCACTAGCCTCAGCTGGGCTTCATCAACTCTCTCCCTAGTTGTATAAGTTGGCGTAAAGCCTGAATCTGGGCGAAATATATCTACCCCCCTGGATGCAACCAGGTGACTTTACCTTCCTGCTGTCACAGTATATACAGTTGCACATGTTTATTTATTAATTGATTGTTAGCTGACTGAAGAATATTATTAATATCTAATATTCTTGTATCTCAAGGGTGTTTCTGGATGAATAGCATTGATAGTCAGACTGACTTAAAAACAAAGTGTGAGTTTATTGTCACACAGTTGGCATCATAAATACAATAAAAAAAGTTCAGTGTAGGTAAAAATATATGAAATAGAATAAATAGTCCTAAAGCTGTAAAAAGCTTATGAAAGCACGTGTGTCTCATGGCAGCTGGTTCAGTCTCCATGCTGTCTTGTGTAACCAAAGAGAAGCAGGAAATGACGTTCTTAGACTTCTGGGAGAATTCAGCTGTTCCAACGTATCAAAGTGTCTTTGTGTTTATATGACAGTGTCATCTCTCCTAGTGGGTGTGTGTGTATGTCTGTCTGTCTGCCCTTCAATCTCGAAGCACCTAGCTTTATATGTTACAGATATGAACGTCATAACCTCACAAAAACGTAGAACCTTGTATGGCACACATTAATTTCTGCTAACTTCAGCAATATGCTATACCAAAAGGAGATACATATGTAGGTGTTTGATTGACAAGCCCATACGTAACAATCTATATTTGTAGTAATGTGCTGATCATGTAATGTCATATAACCAAACATCTACTATTATGAACACATATTACCAACTTTAACTACATTAAGTAACTATATACTAATACTTATTAATTTGACTGAGACTACACTAAACTAACGTAACAGGATATAAACAAATATATATTATTCATCTAACTACATAAATACTGGTCTATTCTGGACCTCTCTTGACATTCTATACCAGATACCTTATATGTCATACTCAAATTAGCTACACCAGAAACTTTTTACTAACTCGCTTCGGATGAGAATCTATTTTACTGAACACTTGATCAAGGTCATTCATACATACTATATTTATTATGACTAATCATAAAACCAAAACCAAATATGTTTTGCAAGCTTGCCATGAATATAATATAATACCTATAAGTGCCAAATTATGAATTTGGAATAATATGTTAACACTGACTAAATTAACTCACTAGCACCCCTTACCCCTGTAACATTTAAGTTAGCTTTTTCTATACTTTGAGTGGAGCAGCTTATATATATATATATATATATATATATATATATATATATTATATATATATATTATTTTTTTTCACAGAATAATTTTTTATATATTACCTAGTTGACTTATTCATAGCACAAGGTTCACTGTACACAAAATGACTGGATCTGCTCTATCCTAGTTCTCTATTATTTTCTAGTGCATTCTGGGAAACCAAAGCCTCCCCTTTCTCTCTCTCCAATGCCCATTTAACACGTCATAAATGGTTTACTAACACACCATAAAAGCCCTAGGTGCTGTTAAGGCTCAGTTATTGGGTATCATTAGAGAAATCAATGAAAAAGGTTGACATGGCTCTAAAAAGAGTCATGCTGCTTAATGTTTAACACACATGTGAATGAGCCCTTAAAGTTATTGTAAAATCTCTATTTGTTTCTATAAAAATAACAAGCATGTCATACTCACCTGCTCTGTGCAGTGATTTTACACAGGACAGCCTAGATCCTCCTCTTCTCGGGTCCCTCCTCAGCACTCGCGGCCCCTCCATCCTATTGAGTCTCAGATGGATCGAGAGGGGGCTCAGGTAAGTATTAGGGGGTTGCTCCACCCGGAAGGATTTTTATCCTAATGCATACAATGCATTAAGTTTAAAAAACCTTCTGACTTTACAACCACTATAAGGTATTGCATGTAAAATCTTACAATGAAAAGTTTATATATTTCTTTGAAAATTTGCAGTTCAATTTCAAATAAAATGAATACAGGGTTGGTATGTTTTAATGTTTTTTGCCTGGCATTTAATTACCTCTTTGATTACCTCTTATGGAGAGAAAATTATATTGAAATAAATCCACCAGATTATACATTAACCTTCTTTAAAGTGGTTGTAAAACCCACTTATGCAACTTGCTCCTACAGGTGAGCCTAGATTAAGGCTTACCTGTAGGTGTTTGCAATATCTCCCAAACCTACACGGTTTAGGAGATATTTTCCAAAAAAGAATGGACCGTTGTCTATGGCGCATGCGCGCCATAGACAACGGCGCTGCCGCACTGTCAATGCCTGTTTTATCAATGGATAATGCCGGCTTTGATGGCTCCCACGCACATGCGCGGTAACGTCATTGCCGCTCCGTCCAATCAGAGCGCCGGAGCGGCGATACCCAGAAGTAACCTTCCGGAGCGCTGTCTGCGGCTGGAGGGGGAGACGAGGACGGCTTCGGGGGCTTCGATCTAGCTTATTATGACTCTCTTTTGCAGGTTATTCTTTTTTTTTTTTATATATGTAGCGCTACCCCCAGTTAAGAGAGCCGCTGATATTGATTTGGGCCCTGCAGTGCACCGCTGTCAACCCCCGGCAATCGGCTCTAACCTCCCGTGGCACAGCTGGTGATAGAGAGATAGGACCGCGTGATCGCAACTGTTGGTGACGCAGTCCTATAACAAACATACACAGAATATACTTTAAAACTCCTATTAAAGTAAGCGGAACTGACACCAAATGTACTTTACCCAGATATTTTACTGAGGCTAATGGGCAAGTAATAAACAACAGTATAACAAGTTGCAGATCCCTGCAATAAACAGTAATAAAGATAAACAGAGTAATCAGAATAATAAAGTATTGCTATGCAACTCTAGCGCTGCCCTTTTACAGCTACTTCCCCTCATGGGTAGATTAACACCCAGCAATGTCTACCTATGCAGTCAGGCCTGACTGATCTAAATGGAAGTTCAGTGAAACAATATTTGCTAGCAATCTCTCGGTGGTGCACTTGAAGAACAACTTTGTAATCCCAACGAATAGTAAAGATAAAGTATCTGTCTTTAAACAGCTCTCACCACCTGGACAAGTCCAAGTCTGTTTCCTCCATCGATTCGTCTAGGAACAGGAATCCACCGACATCCAAGTCTTCAATCCTTCTGGTGTACTGCAGCAAGGAGGATTAGATGTCTCTAAGGCTCTGCTAGGCTGGCAGAGGGCTCTTTGGAAAGGAGCACACGGCCCGGGCTTCAGGCCTTGTGCACACAGCAGTTCAGCACAGACATCCTCTTGCTAGGAGAGAGGGGTCCAAAGAGGCCGACCAAAACTCTGCCTCCCCTTTATAAAGTCTGCCCCAGCAGTCTCTGTTCTGGAGCAATGCACCCTGGGTGCTGCAAGATGTACTGGGAGATGTAGTCTCTCTCTCCTCTGCTTTCACTTCCATAATGTCTCTTTACTTCCTCCCGACTCACCTCTCACCTGGAACTTCTTGTCTCTCTGCATTAAAGGGGAACACCCCGCTACACACTCCCCCCACTTGAACTCTTTGGTCCCCAAAGATAAACTTCAACAAATACTGTTTACCATTTTGGACAATGTCGAGCATGATGTTGGCATAGGGAATTCCCACCAAAACTTTGGGATGGAACTCTCTTGCCCACAGGTCACACTACCATGAGTGGCCTGCCTAACTGTGCCAGAGAGTGAGCTGGGGTTGCCCTCCACCAAATGGACGGTGGAAGGATCAGGTTGTTCAACACTTCTCCTAGCCGTTACAACAGAGTCCTCTGAGCTCGTCCCCATTTGGGGGTAAGTTAGTTTCTTGGGAGGCCTGATGACTCTGCGAGCCCTCTGCTCTCTTGGTGCTTTTGACTCTGGCACCACAGGCTCTTCTTCAGGAGTAAGTTCAGGTAACATTGCTGGTTCTGGAACCTCTGATTCAGAAGTCGACTGACGTATGGAATCTCTAGAGTCCTCCTCTGCGCAAGTGTCAGGAACATCTTCCCAGTAATCAGCTGAGGGACTGAAGGGTATGAATTCAGTAGCCTCCGGATTCAGCGTTGCATCTGGGGTATCCCCTCCATTTGGGAGATCTATGGCGGACGTTCCCAGAGTCGAGGGAGGCCACAGCCAGTCCAGTTCTCCACCTTCTTCTGTACTCAATTGGGAGGCCTCCCCATCTTTGGCTCGAGAGGTCTGGGACCGAGTGTTCGGCCTAGGAATATCCAGGATAGAGGCCGGTTCAGGGGAGTCTCTCACGGGAGGTATTCTGACTGCCTCAGCAAGTGGGAGCAGGTGGTTCCGATGCCACGTCTTCAGTGGACCCACCTTTCCTTCTGGCTTTAGTTTGTAGACAGGCAAACCGGGCAACTTCCTACAGACAACATAGGGCTCAGATCTCCACCTGTCGGCAAGCTTGTGTTTTCCAGGGACCCCCAGATTGCGTAGCAGTACTCGGTCCCCGGGCTGCAGATCTTGCACTCGAACCTTCAGATCAAAATTTCTCTTGTTGCGGGCCCCCCTTTGATCCGAAGCCGCCTGGGCTTGTTCATAGGCCACCTGCAAGCTACGTCTAAGTCTGTCCACGTATCCCTTGTGGGATGTAGCTGAGGTATTGTCTATAGAAGTGCCAAAGGCCAGGTCCACAGGTAGCCTTGCTTCTCTCCCAAACATAAGTCGATAAGGGGAGTAGCCAGTGGCGTCACTTGTGGTACAGTTATAGGCATGTACTAGGGCTGATATGTGCTGACTCCAGTGTTGCTTCTTCTCTGTTTCTAAGGTTCCCAACATGTTGAGCAGGGTCCGGTTAAATCTCTCCGGCTGAGCATCTCCTTGTGGGTGGTAAGGCGTGGTTCTGGTCTTCTTTATTCCTAATGAATCCAAAAGTCTTCGGATCAACCGACTCTCAAAGTCCCTTCCTTGATCTGAGTGGAGTCTCTGTGGTAGTCCGTAATGGACAAAATACTTCTCCATAAGTATCTTGGCCACGGTGGATGCCTTCTGGTCTTTGGTTGGGAAAGCTTGAGCATAGCGGGTGAAATGGTCGGTTATTACCAGAACATTCCCCAATCCACTCATGTCGGGTTCGAGGCAGAGAAAGTCAATGCATACCAGATCCATTGGGCCTTGACTCTGTAAGTGGCCCATTGGGGCAGCTTGATGGGGTAGGGTCTTTCTCTGAATGCATCGTGCACAGGAATGGCAATACTCCTCTACTTCTGCCCTCATGCAGGGCCAATAGAATCGATTTCTGACAAGCTGGAAGGTCCGTTCTGCCCCTAGGTGACCATGATGGTCATGCAGGGCAATTAGTACAGTCTCTCGGTGCTTCTCTGGAAGAAATAACTGCCACTTATCTTCTGAGTCATCAGAGGGGCCCCTTCGGTAGACCACTCCCTGATGTACCTGTAGCCTGTCCAATTCCTTCCTCAACAGGCGAGCCTCCTTTGAGGGGTGATGTAGGAATTTGTTGGGATCCTGATTCTCCAGGGCTTCGAGGACCAATCTCCCCATGGGGTCTTCCAATTGGTCACACCTCAACTCCTTCTTGGACAGTCTCGGTAGGTTGTCTTCCTTCAGTTGAGTTACCCCACAATAGTGTTTGGGGACTCCTACCATGGTAACCCCTATTTCTTCTGCTCTGGAGCCTCCTCTGGCTTGGAATTCAGCCACTTGACAAAGGGCCCGCACCCCGTCCGGTGCCACTTGGGTCCAATCTTCCCAGTCATTTGTCGTGGCATGAGACCTCCGGGACAGGGCATCTGCATCCCTATTTCCGGCTCCTGGTCTGTACTTCAGACTGAAGTTGAATCCAGACAATGCGGCCAACCACCTGTGTCCGGTGGCATCTAGTTTCGCGGTGTGAAGAGGTAGGTCAGGGGGTTGTTGTCTGTCTTCACAGTAAACTCTGCCCCATACAAGTAGTCTTTTATCTTGTCTACTACCGCCCATTTGAGGGCCAGGAATTCCAGCTTATGAGTGGGGTAATTCTTTTCTGAGGGGGTCAGGCTCCTGCTCACATAGGCCACTGGTCGCAGTTGTCCTTCATGTTCTTGGTAGAGTACACCACCTAGACCCTCATGGCTGGCATCCACATGTAATTCATAAGGTCTGGTAGGGTCGGCGTAGGCCAGGACTGGGGCAGTGGTTAAGCTCCTCTTCAGAGCATGAAAGGCCTCTTCACACCTTGGGTTCCACTGATCTTGAACTGACTCACCAGGCCTCCTGGGCCCTGAGTCATCCTCTTCCCCTTCTGCCTTTAGCAATTCATTCAACGGGCGGGCAATCCGAGCAAACCCCTCCACAAACCTCCTATAATAGGAGCAGAACCCCAGGAAGGATCTGAGCTCTGTTACTGTGGTGGGTCGTGGCCAGGAAGTGACTGCTTCCAACTTCTCAGGATCTGTGGCCACCCCTTCTTCAGACACTATGTGCCCCAGATAGTTCACAGAAGACTGGTAGAACCGACACTTCTCGGGGAAAAGCTTAAGTCCCTCTTCGCTGAGTCTTCTCAATACTTTCTCCAACCTGGCTTCATGTTCTTCCAAGGTTCTTCCAAAGACAATGACATCGTCCAAGTACACAAGGACTTCTATAAGATTCATGTCTCCAACAGTCTTCTCCATAAGGCGTTGAAAGGTAGCAGGAGCTCCAGACAGACCCTGAGGCATCCTATTGAATTCGAAGAATCCCACCGGGGTTATGAAGGCTGTCTTCTCCCTGTCTTCTGGGTGCATAGGGATTTGATAGTACCCACTAGGGATGAGCTTCGTGTTCGAGTCGAACATACGTTCGACTCGAACATTGGCTGTTCGATCGTTCGACGAAGATCGAACGATTTGGGCCGTTCGCGCCAAATTCGAGTGACGCGAACGGCCCACAATGCACTACGCCATCGCAGTGTCATCCAGGCGCTGTGATTGGCCAAGCATGCACTGTGACCCCGCATGCTTGGCCAATCACAGCGCCGGCAGCGAGGAGAGCAATGATTGGCCACAGGCAGGATGCCTGTGGCCAATTATTGCTGAGGGTGTTTAGTACACGCCCCACACTATAAAAGGCCGCCAGCACGGCGGCCTAGTGTAGTGTGTTCCGGAGCAGGGATAGAGTAGCATAGGCAGGGACAGTGACTGTTATTTCTTTCTTGCTTAACCTGGATTCCTTTAGTTTAGGGAAAGAGAAGGATAGGTAGGGAGAGTGTCAGTGTGTTTTGTGCTTCTGCTATAGTGTGCTTAAAAAAAACATTTATTCTAGGGACAGAAAACTCTAGGTAGGGACAGTGTCAGTTTCTTTCACTCTGCAAGTCCTTGTTTCCAGGGACCTGTAAGGACAGTGAGTTAATTGTCCTTGTGCTATATTGTGCTTAAAAAAAACATTTATTCTAGGGACAGAAAACTCTAGGTAGGGACAGTGTCAGTTTCTTTCACTCTGCAAGTCCTTGTTTCCAGGGACCTGTAAGGACAGTGAGTTAATTGTCCTTGTGCTATATTGTGATTAAAAAAAACATTTATTCTAGGGACAGAAAACTCTAGGTAGGGACAGTGTCAGTTTCTTTCACTCTGCAAGTCCTTGTTTCCAGGGACCTGTAAGGACAGTGAGTTAATTTTCCTTGTGCTATATTGTGATTAAAAAAAACATTTTTTCTAGGGACAGAAAACTGTAGGTAGGGAGAGTGTTTTTTTTCTTTCACTCTGCAAGTCCTTGTTTCCAGGGACCTGTAAGGACAGTGAGTTAATTGTCCTTGTGCTATATTGTGCTTAAAAAAAACATTTATTCTAGGGACAGAAAACTCTAGGTAGGGACAGTGTCAGTTTCTTTCACTCTGCAAGTCCTTGTTTCCAGGGACCTGTAAGGACAGTGAGTTAATTGTCCTTGTGCTATATTGTGATTAAAAAAAACATTTATTCTAGGGACAGAAAACTCTAGGTAGGGACAGTGTCAGTTTCTTTCACTCTGCAAGTCCTTGTTTCCAGGGACCTGTAAGGACAGTGAGTTAATTTTCCTTGTGCTATATTGTGATTAAAAAAAACATTTTTTCTAGGGACAGAAAACTGTAGGTAGGGAGAGTGTTTTTTTTCTTTCACTCTGCAAGTCCTTGTTTCCAGGGACCTGTAAGGACAGTGAGTTAATTGTCCTTGTGCTATATTGTGCTTAAAAAAAACATTTATTCTAGGGACAGAAAACTCTAGGTAGGGACAGTGTCAGTTTCTTTCACTCTGCAAGTCCTTGTTTCCAGGGACCTGTAAGGACAGTGAGTTAATTTTCCTTGTGCTATATTGTGATTAAAAAAAACATTTATTCTAGGGACAGAAAACTCTAGGTAGGGACAGTGTCAGTTTCTTTCACTCTGCAAGTCCTTGTTTCCAGGGACCTGTAAGGACAGTGAGTTAATTTTACTTGTGCTATATTGTGCTTAAAAAAAACATTTTTTCTAGGGACAGAAAACTGTAGGTAGGGAGAGTGTTTTTTTTCTTTCACTCTGCAAGTCCTTGTTTCCAGGGACCTGTAAGGACAGTGAGTTAATTGTCCTTGTGCTATATTGTGCTTAAAAAAAACATTTATTCTAGGGACAGAAAACTCTAGGTAGGGACAGTGTCAGTTTCTTTCACTCTGCAAGTCCTTGTTTCCAGGGACCTGTAAGGACAGTGAGTTAATTTTCCTTGTGCTATATTGTGATTAAAAAAAACATTTATTCTAGGGACAGAAAACTCTAGGTAGGGACAGTGTCAGTTTCTTTCACTCTGCAAGTCCTTGTTTCCAGGGACCTGTAAGGACAGTGAGTTAATTTTCCTTGTGCTATATTGTGATTAAAAAAAACATTTTTTCTAGGGACAGAAAACTGTAGGTAGGGAGAGTGTTTTTTTTCTTTCACTCTGCAAGTCCTTGTTTCCAGGGACCTGTAAGGACAGTGAGTTAATTTTACTTGTGCTATATTGTGCTTAAAAAAAACATTTTTTCTAGGGACAGAAAACTGTAGGTAGGGAGAGTGTTTTTTTTCTTTCACTCTGCAAGTCCTTGTTTCCAGGGACCTGTAAGGACAGTGAGTTAATTGTCCTTGTGCTATATTGTGCTTAAAAAAAACATTTATTCTAGGGACAGAAAACTCTAGGTAGGGACAGTGTCAGTTTCTTTCACTCTGCAAGTCCTTGTTTCCAGGGACCTGTAAGGACAGTGAGTTAATTTTCCTTGTGCTATATTGTGATTAAAAAAAACATTTTTTCTAGGGACAGAAAACTGTAGGTAGGGAGAGTGTTTTTTTTCTTTCACTCTGCAAGTCCTTGTTTCCAGGGACCTGTAAGGACAGTGAGTTAATTTTCCTTGTGCTATATTGTGATTAAAAAAAACATTTTTTCTAGGGACAGAAAACTGTAGGTAGGGAGAGTGTTTTTTTTCTTTCACTCTGCAAGTCCTTGTTTCCAGGGACCTGTAAGGACAGTGAGTTAATTGTCCTTGTGCTATATTGTGCTTAAAAAAAACATTTTTTCTAGGGACAGAAAACTGTAGGTAGGGAGAGTGTTTTTTTTTTTTCACTCTGCAAGTCCTTGTTTCCAGGGACCTGTAAGGACAGTGAGTTAATTGTCCTTGTGCTATATTGTGCTTAAAAAAAACATTTATTCTAGGGACAGAAAACTCTAGGTAGGGACAGTGTCAGTTTCTTTCACTCTGCAAGTCCTTGTTTCCAGGGACCTGGAGAGACATTGAGTGAATTGTCCTTGTGCTATATTGTGATTAAAAAAAACATTTATTCTAGGGACAGAAAACTCTAGGTAGGGACAGTGTCAGTTTCTTTCACTGTGAAAGTCCTTGTTTCAAGGGACAGAGAAGGACACCTGAAGGTAGCCCTTATTGCTTTTTTCCCATCTCCCTGCAGGCCATCTATTAGAATGTCTGGAAGGCAAACAAGGAGAGGCAGACAGTCAGGAGGCAATAAAAGAGGGCAAGCAGGCTCTGTGTCTGGGGGCAACAGTGCTGGTCGTGGACGCGGTGCATTGTGATCAGCACATGGCCATGGGACACGCTTGTCCTTCTTTTCGGCAGCTGGACATGTTGAGCCACATCATGCCGAAGACTTGGTAGAGTGGATGACCAAGCCCTCCTCCTCCTCCTCATCCTCTCTCACCCAGGCTCAGGGTACTGGAAAAGCAGCTGCCAAAGCGTCGTCTTCCCTGGTATCAATGTCAGACAAATCATCAGTCACTCCTTCCCTAGACCCACCATGTCCTCCTCCTGAGGAGTCCCCCGAACTGTTTCAGCACAGTGTTGGGTACATGCTCCAGGAGGATGCCCAGCGTTTCGAAGGGTCTGATGATGAAACCCAGCTAGAGGAAGGCAGTAGCGTGAGAGCAGACAGAGGGGATGCTCAAGAAGGACACCAATCTGGCAGTCATGTTCCAGCAGCTGCAGCATACTGCCAGATTGGCTCCAGTGATGAGGAGGGAGGGGATGATGAGGTCAATGACTCCACGTGGGTGCCTAATAGGAGAGAGGAGGAGGAGGAGGATGAGGAGGAGGCACATCTCCAACGAGGCAGGATGCCCTTTGGTGGCCAGCGTAAGGGCAGTACACCGACGGAATCACACCGCAGAGCTCCGCCTGTGCAGGGCGCTGCCTCTGCCCGTCATTCAAAAAGTTCTTTGGTGTGGGCCTTTTTTGAGGCTAGTGCATCAGATCGCACAGCTGCTGTTTGCAACATATGTCTCAAGCGTATATCGCGTGGCCAAAACATCAGCCGCTTGGGTACCACATGCCTGACCAGACATATGTTGACCTGCCATGCAGCTCGTTGGCAAGCCTACCTCAAAGACCCACACCAAAGAACAAAGCGGACCTCTCCTTGCACCGCATCAGCTGGGATCTCCAACCCCACTATAACTTCAGTCCTCTCTGAAACATGCACTGAGAGGAATGAAGGTGTAGAATTAGGTGTGTCACAGCCAAGTACTTGCGCCCACTCTGCTAGCAGTACACCGACGTCCGATTCTAGCAGGCAAATTTCCCTGCCCCAGCTGCTGGACCGTCGAAAGAAGTTCACTCCCAGCCATCCACATGCCCAGCGGTTGAATGCTAGCTTGGCTAAATTGCTAGCGCTTCAACTGCTGCCTTTTCAGTTGGTAGACTCGGCCCCCTTCCGTGAGTTTGTGCAATGTGCGGTTCCTCAGTGGCAGGTTCCCAAACGCCACTTTTTCTCACGGAAGGCTATTCCGGCTCTCTACCGGCATGTGGAAGGCAATGTCTTGGCCTCGCTGGACAGGGCGGTCAGCGGTAAGGTGCATATTACCGCTGACTCATGGTCCAGCAGGCATGGACAGGGACGTTACCTTTCTTTCACGGCCCATTGGGTCACTCTTTTGGCAGCTGGGAAGGATTCAGGACAAGGTGCAGTAGTGTTGGAGGTTGTCCCACCGCCACGCCTCCAAAATGCTACTACTGGTTGTGACACACCTCTCTCCTCCACCCCCTCCTCTTCTTCTTCCTCCATGGCCTCTTCCTGTGGTTTGTCCTATGAACCAGCGGTGCTCCGTAGCCGTTCACGGGGCTACGCAAGTACGCAGGCAAAAAGATGCCATGCCGTGCTTGCGCTGGTGTGTTTGGGGGACAGAAGCCACACTGGGGCAGAGGTCCTGTCTGCTCTGCAGGGCCAGGCCGAGAGGTGGTTGACGCCACGCCAGCTTAAGCCAGGAATGGTGGTTTGCGACAATGGCACCAACCTCCTCTCCGCCCTCCGACAGGGACAACTGACCCATGTGCCCTGTGTGGCTCACGTCCTTAACCTGGTGGTGCAGCGCTTCTTGGGCAGGTACCCGGGCTTACAGGATGTCCTGAGGCAGGCCAGGAAAGTCTGTGTGCATTTCCGCAGATCTTATAATGCCAGTGCTCGCCTGGCTGAGCTGCAAAAGGAGTTGAACCTGCCCAAGAACCGCCTTATATGTGACATGCCCACCAGGTGGAACTCAACGTTGGCCATGCTGCAGCGGCTGCACACGCAGCAGAGGGCCATCAATGAGTACCTGTGCGACTACGGCACCAGGACAGGGTCAGGGGAGCTTGGTTTTTTTTCTCCACGCCAGTGGGGCATGATCAGGGATGCATGCACTGTCCTGGCACCATTTGAGGAGGCCACGAGGATGGTGAGCAGTGACAGTGCATGCATCAGTGACACTGTACCTCTTGTCCACCTGTTGGAGCACACGCTGCGTGGAATAATGGACAGGGCACTTGAGGCAGAACAGAGGCAGGAAGAGGAGGACTTCCTTGCCTCTCAAGGCCCCCTTTACCCAGACAGTGTTCCTTCTGTCCCACCCATCGCACAGGAAGAGGAGGAGGAGGAGGAGGAGGAGGAGGAGGATTGTGTCAGCATGGAGGTGGAGGCTGGCACTCAGCATCATCAGCAGCAGTCTTTTAGGGATGATTTACAGTCCCAAGAAACCAGTGGACTTGTACGTGGCTGGGAGGAGGTGGCTGCGGATCATGTCGTCCTTAGTGACCCAGAGGACTCCGGAGCGAATGCCTCAGCAAACCTACGCTGCATGGCCTCCCTGATCCTGCAAAGTCTGCGGAAGGATCCTCGTATTCTTCGGATCAAGGAGAGGGACCATTACTGGCTGGCCACTCTCCTTGATCCACGGTACAAGGGTAAGGTTGCGGACCTTATGTTACCGTCGCAGAGGGAGCAGAGGATGAGACAACTCCGGGAGGCCTTGCAGAAAGGTCTGTGCAACGCGTTCCCAGAGACTGGGAGGTTGCAAACTCCTGGTCCTGGACAACGAGTTGCTGAGGCTTCGGCCAGTCAAAGAAGGAGCGGTGGGGAAGGTGGCCGTCTGACCGATGCGTTCAGACAATTCTTTAGTCCGCAGCCCCAAAGTATGATCGGTTCCAGCAACCATCGCCAGCGTCTGATAAACATGGTGCAGGAATATCTAGGGGCAAGGTCAGACTTGGACACCTTCCCCACCGAAAATCCTCTGGCTTACTGGGTCTTGAGGATGGATCACTGGCCAGAGCTTGCACAGTATGCAATTGAGCTACTGGCCTGTCCTGCATCCAGCGTTCTTTCGGAACGCACATTCAGTGCTGCTGGAGGATTTGTCACGGATCACAGGGTGCGCCTGTCCACCGACTCGGTTGATCGACTGACTTTCATCAAGATGAACCAGTCTTGGATCACCACCAGCTACCACACACCTGATGCTGATATAACAGACTAATTGATTTTAAAATGTCACATCCCTTCAAGACTGATGCTGATGCTGAGTGCCTGTGCTGTTATGTTGACTGGCTATCCTCCTCCTCCGAGTCCTCAATGATACGATTGATGATGATAGCTTGGAAGATCATTTTTGTTTATGGGTGCCGCCACCAGTGCCTAACGCCCAATTTTTCAGCCCCTGTTTAACAGGGGCGTGTAATTACAATTTTTGAAGCAATACTTTGCAACAGGGCTCATTGCTGTGCTCCAAGTACAGTATCTGTGAGGAGTTGCAGTGTTGTGCCACCAGTGCCTAAGGCCCAATTTTTCAGCCCCTGTTTAACAGGGGCGTGTCATTACAATTTTTGAAGCAATACTTTGCAACAGGGCTCATTGCTGTGCTCCAAGTACAGTATCTGTGAAGGGTTGCAGTGTTGTGCCACCAGTGCCTAAGGCCCAATTTTTCAGCCCCTGTTCAACAGGGGCATGTAATTACAATTCTTGATCTAATAATTCACAGCAGGGCCCATTGCTGCACCCACCAAGAGTAACTGTCAGGGCTTACAGTGTTGTGGCACCAGCACCACCATCAAAGGCCCAATTTTTACTACCACTGTTCAACAATTATATGTAATTAAAATTCCTGATATAATAGTTGACAGCAGGGCGTTCCAGCACCAACCAAGAGTAACTGTGAGTGCTTACAGTGTTGTGCCAACACCAACAACTAAGGGGCCTATTTCTGCAGAGTATATACGGCAGGTCCCTACTTTCAAACATCCAACTTACAAACGACTCCTACTTGCAAACGCAAGAAGACAACAGGAAGTGAGAGGAAATCTACCACTAGGAAGGAAAATTCTCTCCTGTAAGAATAAATATGGGAGAAAGGTGTCTCCTCTGTACTGATGCTTTATCAGCAATCCTTGTTTCAAGAAAAACACCACATTTCAAAAACAGTTGTCATTAGGACGGAAAGTGAGGTGAAATGTTCTGAACAGGGGCACAGACAGCAAAACAAATGTTACAGGGGTGATAACCCTTACCTATGTTTTCCAAAAAGTTTAAAAATAGATTTTTGGTCTGGAGCTACACTTCAACAATGTACCTGTTCAAAATTACAAACAGATTCTACATAAGAACAAACCTACAGTCCCTGTCTTGTATGCACCGCCTGTATACGGCTGTTCAGAGTATATAGGGCCTTTTTTATTTTATGTGCGGGGTTCCCCTTAATATCCATACAAGACCCAAAGGGGCTGGTAATGGGCTGGGGTAGGGGGGGGGGTCATGGGGTAGCTATGCCATTTTTCTTAAAGATTTTCATCCATATTACCGGGACCAGACATTACATTAAAGCCGCAAGCAGTTTTAAATGGCTTTTTTTTCCTTTAGAAGTGTCATTTTGTGCAGGGACAGTTCTAAACACGGGAAACACGTGGCACTTCACAGGCATACTTTAGACACCCCCCAGGTACGATATTTAAAGGAATATTTGACTTTTTTTTTTCACTTTATGCATCATTAAAATGACTGCTCCCGGAAAACGACCGTTTTTAAAACTTATTTTTGCATTGATACATGTCCCCTGGTGCAGAACCCGGGTTCCCAAACCCTTTTTAGGACAATAACATGCATAATAGTTTTTATAATTAGCACTTTAGAATTCGAACGTTCGCATCCATTGTATTTAATAGGGTTCTAATGTTCGTTCGAACTTTCGGTCCGTTCGCGGGTTCTGGTGCGAACCGAACCCGGGGGTGTTCGGCTCATCACTAGTACCCACTCTTGAGGTCCATCACACTGAACCATTTGGCTCCAGACAAACTTTGTAGGGCATCTTCTATCCTTGGCGTGGTGTATTGGTCAGGGATGGTTCTCCTGTTGAGAGTCCTGTAATCGATACAAAGCCTCAACGACCCATTCTTCTTTCTGACCACCACGATTGGGGAGGCATAGGGACTTCTAGACTCCCGGATCACACCAGTCTTCTTTAGTTCTACAAGTTGTTCCCTCAGATCCTCCAGATCTGCCAGGGGGACCCGCCTGACCCTCTCTCTGAAGGGCTTATCTTCTTGGAGGCGGATCCGATGGGTGGCACTTCTTGCACACCCCACATCGAATTCATCTTCGGAAAAGATCTTCTCCCACCTGGTCAGCTGGGCCTTGGCTCTTTCTTTCCAAGCCCTGGGTAGGTTCGGGTTTTCCACGGACAGTTTCTCCCAAACATCTCCTCCGTCACCCGTCCCCTTGACTTCGGACCAAGTGACCGGGCCAGCAGGGCTCACCTGACCAAGCAACACTCTGGCAGGGATCTCCATGGGTCCTCCCGTAGTGTTCCTAACACTCACCAGAACTCTGCCATGGGCCTTCTTCAGGGCCTTGAACGGAATCACTTCTGGTATCACTTCCAGGCCTGAGGACTCTTCCCTTGGGTCTGATTCCAGCATGACAAAGGGGCCAGGTTGTTCCCACGAAAGCTTCACAGTGGCCCTAAGACAGGTTACTTCTCCGGGCTGTAGCACTACTCCTTCTCTGCCAAGTCTCCACACCTTCCCTATCCCCTCTCCCGGGGTCTTCTGCTCTAAGACCAGTCGTTGGTAGGCCGTCTTTAGCATGGGATGGATTTTGGTGGCTGAATGGTTTCTCTCTTTCACTAGAGGGGTCAGGAGTCTCCTGACTAGATCCGTGTTTGTCCCAATGATCAGGGAAATCTTGCTGGCTCCAGGCGGCCGGGGACACACAACTGCCAGGGTGTCAAACACTTCAGCCTTCCCAGCCACGGATGGGTCGAAAGTCATCTTTATGGGCAGGTACCCATCATAAGGGAAACTCTGGGTTCCAAGTCCCCATATCTCCAGCTCTTCTATCTTCTGGATAGGCAGATGACTCAAGTGCCTATCATAGAAGTCCCGGTATAGTAAAGTCACCTGTGCTCCGGTGTCCAAAAGAGCTTTAGTATAGACTCCTTCCACTTGAATGGGCACAGTAGGAGACGGGCCCACCAGTTCCTTTGGGTATGGCCGGACTGGGGTCACCTCTTTTTTTTGGCTTTCGACCCTTGCTCTACTCCTTTTGGACTTTAATTTTTCCTGAGCCTGGCATGCATTGACTTTCTCCCTCTCAATGGGGGCACAAACCCGCTGAGGGATGTTATTGTTCCTTTTAGGTGGATGTTCCTTCTTTGGGGTGCTGTACTTCCACTGAGGGGTCTTGCCCCCTCCCTCTGGGGTACATCTTGGTGGGGGTGTACTATACCTCCTCCTAGGAGTTTTGTCTCCTCCATTCTTGGCTTTTTTTTTAGTTTGGAGCGCACTGAAGATGATGGGCACCCGGTTGACTCCTTCACCGGGGCCCTTTGGCGTTTCCCGCCGGCTTGCAATTATCTGTTCTCTTCTTCTTTGGGCTGGAGCATACGTTAGCAAAGTGGCCACTCCCTCCGCAGTTATAGCAAATCACCTCTTCTCGGTCCTGTAGGGAGGCCGGTGCTGAGGTGTTCGGGAACAACTCCTTTCTTGGGCTTGGTTTCTCTCGTCTTCTCTGATCTTTCTCCATCAAAGAGGTCAGCATCTCCAACACTTGGGCCATTTGCGATTTCAGAGTGTCAACCTCCGCATCTCTTTCTGGGCTCTTGACCGAATGGACCAACACTGGTACAGGTGTGACATTCGCCTTGGCCACCTGCTGATCTTCCTGCAGCGCCTCTTCGTCCCTAATAATTTTTATTAGATCAGAGTAGGTTAGTGACATTCCTCCTCCTGAGGTTTTCAGGTGCAGCCAGACCGGGTCTGAGCGCCGCGCTCCCCTCATGATCTGCTTCATGCGTGCTTCATCTGCATCTTTGGGCAGCATTCCCTTCTTCAGTACAATCTTGCATAACTGCCTGTTCAGCCTTCTAACATATTCTGACAGTTTCTCATTCGGCTGCTGGAGAGTGTGTTCAATTTGATAAATCATCTCTGACACCTTCTCCAGCTGACCAAACTCTTCCTGCAGCATGGCCAGGCAATCTTGAGCTGTACAGTTTTCATTTCCAAACCGGAAGCTCTTCACCGCTTCTGCCGCGGCACCTTTCAGACTTTCTAAGACTCGCTGTCTCTTCTGTGCCTCAGGCACCTCCCATGCTTCTACTGCCTGCAATGCCTGTTCCACCCAAGTGTCAAAATCTTCCTCCCCCGCAGGGACGGGGAGCTTCCCTGAGAAGGTGCTAAGCTTCCGGTAACCGGCCTCCACATGCACCGTACTGCTTTTCTGGCACTTAATTACAAGGTCTCCTAGAGCATTCAACAATTCAGGCCCTATAGCGGCCAGCGGTGATCCCGGGCTTAATAGTTCCTTAAGCTTTTCTGCTTTAGGGGATAGTGGTGGAGATAATTGTGGGAGTGATGGCTTTGGTGCCTGAAACCATTCTTCCTTCACTGGCAGCGTATGTATCAAGTGATAGATCTGATTATCTATGGCTTGTATACTCTGACTTTTAAAATGCTCTGGGATTTCGTTTTTCCATTCTACCAGTGCGTATGTAAACGAGATCACTGGATCTGGCCTAAAATCCATCACCCATGCTTTGTGGCTCGGAGACAGTAACAATACGAGCTGTTTTATCTCCTCTTCCTTCCATCTTTCCCCCGGGAGTACAATGACTACCGCCGCGGTTGGATCGGCGCCAATCGCTGCGCACCACTGTGACATTGCCAGCGGGTCCATGCTGGTACTTCTGACCGGCTTGATTGCAGCGTGCAACGTACAAGGATCCCGGACTCGAGCCCCCACGTGTAGCGCTACCCCCAGTTAAGAGAGCCGCTGATATTGATTTGGGCCCTGCAGTGCACCGCTGTCAACCCCCGGCAATCGGCTCTAACCTCCCGTGGCACAGCTGGTGATAGAGAGATAGGACCGCGTGATCGCAACTGTTGGTGACGCAGTCCTATAACAAACATACACAGAATATACTTTAAAACTCCTATTAAAGTAAGCGGAACTGACACCAAATGTACTTTACCCAGATATTTTACTGAGGCTAATGGGCAAGTAATAAACAACAGTATAACAAGTTGCAGATCCCTGCAATAAACAGTAATAAAGATAAACAGAGTAATCAGAATAATAAAGTATTGCTATGCAACTCTAGCGCTGCCCTTTTACAGCTACTTCCCCTCATGGGTAGACTAACACCCAGCAATGTCTACCTATGCAGTCAGACCTGACTGATCTAAATGGAAGTTCAGTGAAACAATATTTGCTAGCAATCTCTCGGTGGTGCACTTGAAGAACAACTTTGTAATCCCAATGAATAGTAAAGATAAAGTATCTGTCTTTAAACAGCTCTCACCACCTGGACAAGTCCAAGTCCGTTTCCTCCATCGATTCGTCTAGGAACAGGAATCCACCGACATCCAAGTCTTCAATCCTTCTGGTGTACTGCAGCAAGGAGGATTAGATGTCTCTAAGGCTCTGCTAGGCTGGCAGAGGGCTCTTTGGAAAGGAGCACACGGCCCGGGCTTCAGGCCTTGTGCACACAGCAGTTCAGCACAGACATCCTCTTGCTAGGAGAGAGGGGTCCAAAGAGGCCGACCAAAACTCCGCCTCCCCAGTCTCTGTTCTGGAGCAATGCACCCTGGGTGCTGCAAGATGTACTGGGAGATGTAGTCTCTCTCTCCTCTGCTTTCACTTCCATAATGTCTCTTTACTTCCTCCCGACTCACCTCTCACCTGGAACTTCTTGTCTCTCTGCATTAAAGGGGAACACCCCGCTACATATATATTTGGGTTTACAACCACAAGCACCAGTGATGCAGAAGTACCTCAATACCTGGCTTATGTCTTTTTTTTTTTTAACAGAGTGAAAGTAAATATAATTTACATATGTTAGATCAGTACAATGTGGATTATGTTTGGTTTCTGTGGGTTTTGTACTTATTGTCAGAAATAGGCATTGACAACGCTCCTGGTGGACAATGTCAGGAAGCAAACACTGCTGTGATAGACATGAAGAACGTGGCAGAACATAAGACAAAAAGAGTATTCTACAAGTACCCAAAACAGATATGATATAGGTAGTGGGACACATTTTGTGGTTTGAGAAGCACAGCCATCAATATCAGTAATAATGATTATTGGCTTAACCAACTCAATACCGAACACTTCCTGACAATTTTCTGATTTAAGTGCTGTTACACTTTGGATGACAATTACTCAGTCATGAAACACTGTACCCAAATTAAATTGTTATAATTTTTTGGGACAGATAGAGCTTTCTTTTTGGTTAATCATCACTGGGTTATTTATATTTTTTCTATATAAACACAACAAAACAACAATTAAAAAAAAAAAGTTTCTGTTATAGAATTTTGCAGATAAATAATATTTATTCAAAAATGTATGCAAAAATATATTCTGCTACATAGCTTTGGTAACAAAAACCCAAATCAACATACAGTTGTGCTCATAAGTTTACATACCCTGGCAGAATTTATGATTTCTTGGCATTTTTCAGAGAATATGAATGATAACACAAAAACTTTTCTTTCACTTATGGTAATTGTTTGGCTGAAGCCATTTATTATTAATCAACTGTGTTTACTCTTTTTAAATCATAATGGAAACAGAAATGACCCAAATCACCCTGATCAAAAGTTTACATGCCCTGGTGATTTTGGCCTGATAACATGCACACAAGTTGACACAAAGGGGTTTGAATGGCTATTAAAGGTAACAATCCTCACCTGTGATCTGTTTGCTTGTAATTAGTGTGTGTGTATTAGTGTGTAAGTTTCTGTACTCCTGACAGACCCTTGCATCTTTCATCCATGGCTGCACCGCTGTTTCTGGATTCTGAGTGAAAGGGAAAGCTGTTGAACTGTATAAAACAGGAAAGGGCTACAAAAAGATACCCAAGGAATTGAGGGTGCCAATCAGCAGTGTTCAAACTCTAATCAAGAAGTGGAAAATGAGGGGTTCTGTTGAAACCAAACCACAGTCAGACCAACTAAAATTTCAGCCACAACTGCCAGGAAAATAGTTTGGGATGCAAAGAAAAACCTGAGAATATAAAAGTGAAAAAACTGCGCTAAAACCAAAAATAGCTCAAGCCGCGAGCACTCAAACAAACAAAGTGGTAAAGCATATACAAACAAGTAGTGCAGCGCTAAAAATATTATTGAAGTTGCTGCCAGAAGGCAGCAGAAAACAGCATAAATAATTTCTTAAAAAAATAATCTGAAAACCCACTGTGTGCTAGTGAATAAACAAATGTATAAGTATAGTCCGTGAAGAAATCAACTCAAATGAACAGCCATAACAGTAAGACTGTCTTACATATAAATCATAAGAGTGTGGCCCTTGTGGACTACACACCACTAGAGTATAATAAGTGCAAAAGAAACAACAACACACATTTAAAGTCCAAGTAATACGTGCCAAATTGAATGGGTGTCTTCTCATGGAGAGCAAGGATATCACTACCACAATATTGACTGATGGAGGAAGCCCAATGTTTATGGTGGAACTCACAACACAAGATATAAATGGTGTGGTTAGGGGCATGGCCAGACAGCGGATGTAGCCGGACGTGTTCTCAGTGAGCTCCGCCGAAAATCCGCCAAATCATCCTGTGGATCTAAATAATATTGCTCTAAAGCTGGCTCAGCAGTTATCGGAAGGGTCCCGGAACATAGCCATACCTTTACCAGCCGGTTTGTCCCGCGATGTCGGCCGCCAAGAAGCAGAACTCGTCCCGGTCGGTGGACCTCGTGGCACAACATGGCGCCCTGGATGCTCGTTCCGCCAGAGATCGACACAGGGAGGGAGCGGAGAAATTGTTCTCTATGCCGCTGTCCTCGGATCCCATAGCCTCCTCCAGTACACCAACTGATTCCCCCGGGGGAGGATCGGAGGCAGATGACACAGTTCCTCTGGACGATCCGGCTGGCGCGGCCTTTACATGGGACACAGTGAGTACTCCAGAGGGTACCTCTGCTAGGCCGCAAGGCCCCGATAGCCCCAGTAATAATGAGCCTACTTTGAGGGACATTTTCACAGTGGTGACAACTTGTAACCTCTCCATAGCTGCGCTCACCACGGAGATTAAGGGAGTCAAAGCAGAAATTACCTTTCTGAGACAAGACAACCAAAAACTCAGAGAGAGGACATCGGCTGTAGAGAGCAGGGTAAGCTCCATAGAGGATGACTTGGCACCCATGCAGAGGGACCTCACATATAATAACCACCTTCTCTCTCAGCACTCTTCCCGCTTGGAAGATTTGGAAAATAGGATGAGGAGAAACAATGTGAGAGCGATTGGTCTGCCAGAGAGAATTGAGGGTAAAAACCCAGTGGAGTTTATCGAGACTTGGCTGGTCAATGCCTTTGGCAAAGAAACCTTTTCCCCCATGTTCTCTGTGGAGCGAGCGCATAGGGTCCCTGCCAGGGCTCCCGCACCTGGAGCTCCTCCAAGACCCTTCTTGTTTAAACTCCTTAATTACAAGGACAGATATGCCATTCTGCGCCAAGCCCGAATACAACCTACAGCCCTAAAAATGGATAATGCCAAGGTTTCCCTGTTTCCAGACTTCTCAGCAGAGCTGCAGAAACAACGGGCCAAGTTTATGGATGTCAAGCGCAGGCTTAGAGACCTGGATCTGAAATATGCCATGCTTTATCCTGCTCGCCTGCACCTTGAAGTGATGGGGACAGTCCACTTCTTTGATTCGCCACCCGCTGCTGCACAATGGCTAGACAGAGAAGATCAAGCGATCCGAGAGGCGCGCAATAGGCGCCCTGCTCCCCCGTGAGAGTCACCACACTACCTTTCCTGGTTTCCAGTTTAATCCCACTTTTCCATCACAAGGCAGAGTATGCTGTTGTTACACGGTTCTTTCCTTACCAACACGGCTATTTTGTTCCAGCTGTTGAGAAGTACTTAAGACACTGTTGTGCACTTCCACTGTTGCCCCCTGGATGGCCTGGCAAGGGCCAATGGTTGACTTTTGCCGTGACTGTTTGGCCCGGTTGGCCAGTCCCCATAGTTCAAGTTCTCATGACATTTCCACCAGGCCTTTTTTGCTGCTGCTTTTTTTTCCATTTTTCTTTATTAATTTTTATGCCCGCTACCCCACCCGAATCCACCGTATGGGTTGCTATGTTTATATTCATTCACCCCCTCTTTCCTCATGTGCTATGCAACGAACTGTACCCCACAGGGTATATTGCCCTGCTTATATGAACTCCAATCTGATCACATATGTGCTGCTCCTAACCGTTTACATGACTGCATTTTATAGATGGCTAAGCTAACTAGATTTCTGTCCTGGAATGTTAGGGGTTTGAATAATCCAGTTAAGCGTTTGGCCGTGCTCCGCACGATTAAGCAAATAGATGCGGATGTGATATGTTTGCAGGAGACTCATCTCCCCTCGACTCCCATGCCACAATTTGCAACGAGACAGTTTTTTGTCATCAATACCACGCCACAGGCTCGGTGTACTCGAGGGGGGTGAGTGTCCTAATAAGACGAGGCACGCAATTCTCCTTCATAGATGTTAAAACTGATCCTGAGGGTCGCTTTGTATTTTTGCTGTGCTCCCTCTATGGGACAAAACTTATATTGGCCGGGTTGTATATTCCTCCTCCATACTCTGCGGGCCTACTTAGGATTTTGGCTGATTTCATATCCCGCTTCCCAGGTATACCGGTGTTGGTCCTGGGTGATTTTAATAACTACTTGGATTATAGGAAAGACAAACTCAGTGCCCGTATCTTAGGACCGACACTGCCAGGTACAGGGGTTACTCCTTTTGCTCGGCTTCTTCTAGAACTAGGTCTCACAGATGTTTGGAGAATGCATAACCCGGAAGCCAGAGTCTATTCCTGTCAGTCGGCCTCAGTGGGGGGCCTATCCAGGATCGACATGGAACTGGGCACGGATTTGCTGTTACCTTTGGTTATCTCTTCGCAATACCACCCCAGACAGACCTCGGACCACTCACCACTTTCGGTAGATCTCAGGTTGGGAGCCATTAAAGGGAATAGCTTATGGAAACGTAATCCTTTTTGGCTGTCTCTGATACCGGACCCTGATCCCATTCCGGGACTTTTGAAGGACTTCTTTAAACACAATCTAGGCTCCGCAGACGTTGGTACGGTGTGGGACACAGCCAAAGCCTATTTAAGGGGACAATTTATAAGACTTATTTCCCAGATTAAGACCAAAACAAAAGAGTGGGAGATGCTTGTACTTGCAGATGTGCAGCGCTCTGAGGCTGCCTATGTTGCTGACCCCAATGATAACACTAAAAGAATATGGTTGGCCTCCCAGTCTGTACTTGGGCAGGTGTCCCTACAGCTGGCAGAGAACAAACGCTTCTTTCTGCAGCAGAAACACTTTTAGGAGGGGGAGAATACAGGACATGTGTTAGCGATGATTGCCAAATCGCAGCAATCTACTTCTCACATAGTTGCTGTAAATGATGCACAGGGGACACCTCGTTATTCCTCTCGGTCCATTATGGACAGCTTCTCCAGGTTCTTTCAAGAGGTTTATTCATCTAAGGTTCAGCCCACCCGGGAGGAGCTGTCCTCCTTCTTGGATAGGTTCCCTATTCCGGTCTTCTCGTCGGCTGATGTGGCCCTGCTCGGTGCCCCATTGACTGAGGATGAACTCCTAGAGGCCCTGGCGTCTGCTCAAAATGGGCGGGCTCCGGGTGCGGATGGCTTACCGGCTGAGGTATTTAAAAGATATACGGAACAGCTCCTGCCAATACTTTTAAAAGTTTATAACGAAGCCTTTGAAAAAGGAATGCTTCCCCCCTCCATGAACAAAGCTCTTATAGTGGTGTTGTTGAAACCGGGCAAGGACGCTATGTCCCCGGACTCATATAGACCTATTTCCCTGCGCATATATGATATTAAGTTGCTGGCTATAGTTTTGGCCACTTGGTTGTCCAAATGTATCCACCATGTGATACATAGGGACCAATCTGGATTTATCCCATCGAGATCCACATCTCAGAATCTGCGTAGATTGTTTCTCAACATTCAAATACCGGTGGACAACCCAGGTAATAGGGCCATCTTCTCTTTGGATGCAGCTAAAGCGTTCAATAGCGTCGAATGGCCCTATTTATGGGAGACATTGTCGAGATTTGGGGTGGGTGGCACATTTCTTAGATGGGTGCAATTATTATACAGTGCCCCCTCAGCTAGAATGCGAATTAATGGGGATATATCTGACTCATTTAGACTCTTCAGGGGCACATGGCAGGGGTGCTCACTTTCTCCCCTGCTGTTCGCCCTTGCTTTAGAACCACTGGCCAATGCCATACATATAAGAGCTTTGCAAGACATCACAGGATTTTGTAGAGGTCCTAAGCAGGAGGTGGTCTCTTTATATGCAGACGACACCTTGATCTACCTGGGTGACACTGGTCGCTGTTTGGAGAATGTGATGCAACTAATCGCAGGCTTCGGAGAGCTGTCGGGTTTTAGTATTAATTGGAACAAGTCGGTGCTTATGCCCTTAGACCCTCTGACTCGCCCCGTTCCTGTCTGTGCTCAGGATATTTTAATAGTGAAGGAATTCCGCTACCTGGGCATACAGGTGACCCCAGACCCAACCCAGTACCTGTTGCTGAATCTGGCACCATTGCTTCGTAAGCTCCGGGCTAAATGTACGGCGTGGACGAAGCTGCCTCTTTCGGTCACGGGAAGGGCTAATCTAGTGAAAATGATCTGGGCCCCACAACTCCTTTATATCTTTCACAATGCTCCCATTTGGATACCTCATAGATGGTTCACCCAAATAGATTCCCAATTTAGAGACCCAATATGGGGCAATAAGTCAGCAAGCATCCGCCTTTCTTCCTTGCAACTGGCCAAGGATCAGGGTGGATTGGCAGTTCCTCATGCTCGATACTATTATGTGGCTTCCCAGTTACAGCATCTGGGTAATTGGGGTGGGGAGGATGCAGATGATTCCATACGTTCGTTATTGGTCCCTAGTGGATCGGAGCTGTCTGCACAGTCCCACCTAGATGCAGGTTTTACTCATCTAGCTAATTCCCTCCCTACGATTCATCTATTAAATGCCCTTTGGAAATATACTAGATCCCTCCTGAAGATCAAGGGGGTGAGTTTGTTCACCCCCATATGGAGAAATAAATACTTTCCTGAACTCTTCAAGCTTAAAGATTTCCATTCCTGGGAACTTGCAGGCATACATTTTATTACACAACTGTTCAGGGGATCGATCCTTAAATCATTTTCTGATCTGGAGGGGGAATTTTCCCTCCACAGGTCTCAATTTTATAGATATCTGCAATTGAGGCATGCTGTCCAGGCTGAGTCTCGGATTTCTGATTTCAGGCTGTTGGCACATCCCTTGATGAATGTGGTATTCCTGGCTGAAGATAAGAAGGGAATGATCTCAGGGATCTATGCTAGACTACTTGCTGCATCTCATGATGCCTCCAAACTTCCCTGCAGAAAGGGATGGGAAAAAGATTTGGGTCCCATAGATGGAGAAACCTGGGAACTGTGCCTTACCTCCGCTCCATCGGTGTCGGTTTCTGCGTCTCGCAGACTATCTCATTTGTTTTTGCTTCATAGAGTATACAGGACTCCACTTTGTTTATATAAATGGGGTTGTCGGGATACGCCACTTTGTCCCAAGTGCTGCATACACGATGGAGATTTGCTACATATGATGTGGAAATGCCCGAAACTTTTTCGGTACTGGAAGTACATACTCTCCTCTATCTCACAGGTATACCAAATACTGATGCCGCAGGAACCCATTGTGTGCTTGCTTGGTGCGTTGGAGATACCCTCGCTCTTGCCCCATGGACATACTGCAATAATTTGTCTCCTTTATATAGCCCGGAAGGCGATTGCGAGGCTTTGGATATCTCCGAGAGTACCAATGGGAGGGCAGTGGGTGGGGATGGTAAACAGCCAGTTGATACGTGAGAAACTTACCTATCAGCATAGGAGTGCCCTGAAGAAGTTCTACTCGATGTGGCAACCCTGGCTTGATACCCCTGGTCTGGGCCCTTCTCAACTTATCAAAGATAGACTCTTACAGATATAGGTACTTGGTTTATAATGTGTTTTCTGGGCCGAATTCAGGAGGGGGAAGGAGAATGGGAGTATACATGGGAAGGAGAAGAGGTTAAGGGGGGGAGGGGAAGGGAATGTCTGGTATATACTATTCTTGATTTTCTGTACCTGTAGTGGTGGGTCTCGGAAGGGGGCGAATGAGGCTTGGTGGCTGATATTTCTCTGAAAAAAGTTTTCTATGGGGAAGTTTGCCCAATCCCAATGGTTTGGAGATGGGTATGTTTCTTCTTTGTATTTGTAATTTTTCTTTCTTGTGCTGTTTTATATTATGTCAGTAATTGCTTATTATTTGAGCACTTGCAAACTGCATATAGTCTTTAGTCTCGGTCTCCATACTTTGTCATTTATACTTAGTACGCAGTTAAGGATGATGATTACTCACTAGTTATGTGCGCAGATATCGGTTGCATGTCTACTGTATGTCGTACCCACTGTATATGAGACTCAAATGACCGAAATCAGTATTTTGTGATTGATCCTGATATATGCCTAGAATGTACTTGTCTGTTATATGGTTTTCTCAATAAAACTTTATACTGATTTAAAAAAATATAAATGGTGTGGTTGGGTACTCTTACCGCAAATGGTGGACCCACCTGTCGTGCGACAGTGGGTCAGTAAGGCTTAATGGTCTCAGTGACCAGGACCAATGAAGCAGGGTGCCGTGGATACCTCAGGCCGCCTCGGGCAGGATGGTTCAATGCACGAATCACAGGATGGAATTCATCCAACACACGAGCTCCAAGGAGGTCCCAGGAAGATAAAGGATAAGCTCCACCCACCTCCTCCCTGCATCTTCCAACCAGCAGCATGCAGAAGTTCAAGAAGGAGAGATGAATGAAAGGTGTGATGACCAATGACGGATGACACCATATTGAGATTGCTTTGGCAGTTTGATGCGCATTACTTTTGGAATTTATCCTTTTTTTTATCCTTTATCTTCCTTGGACCTCCTTGGAGCTCGTGTGTTGGATGAATTCCATCCTGTGATTCGTGCATTGAACCATCCTGCCCGAGACGGCCTGAGGTATCCACGGCACCCTGCTTCATCGGTACTGGTCACTGAGACCATTAAGCCTTACTGACCCACTGTCGCACGACAGGTGGGTCCACCATTTGTGGTAAGAGTACCCAACCACACCATTTATATCTTGTATTGTTGTCATGGATATGCAGTAGTGTTTGTCTGTCAGCTTACCTTCCTTCCCATGTGTTCATCTTAGAGGCCTGAGCCCTTTCACCTGGCTTCCTTTATAATCTCCTCCCAGCCAGACTCCACCCCAGGCCCTATCACAGAACACTATATTAACCTGTGCACTGCAAGCCTGCTTTGCTGATCAACGTGTTTGTTAGGCATTGTGTGTTTGGGTTCCTGCCTGCCGTGTGCTACGTCTGTCTCTCTGTTACGTTATTGGCTTGTCCCCGACTATCCCTGTCTGCTCGTGACCCTTGACCTTCGGCTCGTTCTTCGTTATCCTTGTCTGCTTGTGGCCCCTGACCTTCAGCTTGTTATTCGGTTCTCTCTTATCGTGTGCTGCTGCTTCCCCTCTTTTCCCCTTATCCTACGGGGCGTGAGCTAGGAAACTCCAGGGGCCGCGACCCGGTCCCAGCCTGCAGCTAACATCCTCACCACTAGAGGCCCTGGAGAAGACCAGCTGGGTCTTAGACTCCGCGCCCTGGGGAATCTTGGCTCTAGCTTCCGTTTGGATCCCGGTTGTGCTCCTCTGGTCCCGCTTTCCACAACTACCCACTTTCCTATCCGCCGAAGCCAGCCATAGGGTTCACTACCTCGCGGTGCACTCCTGTCCCCCTACGGTGTGCATCTGTCACCTGGCCACAGGTGACCCTGACAGTCTGATCAGCCATGAACCCGGCTGACATCCCGCTACCCGCGGATGATCCATTGCAGGGCATAGTTTGCAGACTTGAAACCCAGGAATCAAATCAGACTCAGGTGATGCGATTCCTCCAGGATCTGGCTTCTCGCTTTGAGCAGCTTCAGGCCTCCTTGGGAACCCTGAATCCGCAACCTCAAATACAATCAGCGGCTGCACCTATTGCACCAGTCGCAGCCACACACTCACTACAACTGCCAGCTCCGTCCCGTTTCTCTGGGGACTCCAAGGCTTGCAGGGGGTTCCTTAGCCAATGCACGATTCATTTTGAGCTCCAGCCCCAAAACTTCCTGTCTGATCGGGCTAAGGTAGCCTATATCATTTCCCTCCTCTCTGGTGAAGCTTTAGCCTGGGCAGCCCCTCTGTGGGAACTGAATGATCCAGTGGTTTCTAGCCTGTCTGGCTTCTTGAAACTTTTTCGGAATATCTTCGAAGAACCGGCTCGTGTCTCTTCAGCGGCCAGCGCCCTTTTACGTCTCCGCCAAGAGTCTGCTTCTGTGGGACAGTATGCCCTTCATTATCGCATACTGTCGGCTGAGTTGAGCTGGAACAATGAGGCCTTAGTCGCAACCTTTTTACATGGCCTGTCTGATAGAGTGAAGGATGAATTAGCAGGAAGAACCATCCCCACTGATCTGGCCGGCGTTATCTCTTTGTGTAACCAGATCGATATTCGCTTTCAGGAGAGGACCTTAGAAAAGCAACGCCAGCACTCCTTGGTTCTTAGTCAGCCTGAGCTCCCCTCTCTTCGACCCGTAGAGCATCTCCTACCAGCTGAGGAACCCATGCAGCTGGGTCGGACCAGGCTATCCCCCGAGGAACGTGCTAGGCGCAGAACTCTTGGTCTGTGTCTTTACTGTGGGGGCAAAGGTCATTTTCGTGACACTTGCTCTCTTTGTCCAGAAAAACGTTTGGGTCCACTTCATCTGGAAAGTGGAGTATTGGACCCAGAAATATCACCTTCCCCTTCTCGTCTTCTGCTTTCTGTGTTCCTTCATGTTGGTGCTTCTTCTCATTCGGTCTCAGCATATCTGGATTCCGGAGCCGCTGGTAATTTCATGGACTGGGAAATTGCATCGTCCATGAGACTTACTCTTTTGCCCCTCACCACGCCATTGGTGATCTTGGCGATTGATGGTACTGTTCTCCCAGGGGGACCTATCCGCTTCCAGACCCTCCCTGTTAAGATGTCGGTAGGGACACTCCACCAGGAGTGGATATCCTTCCTTATCTTACCCAAGGCCTCAACGCCTATAATTTTGGGTCTCCCATGGTTACAGCTCCATTCTCCTCATGTGGACTGGACTACTGGACAGATTCTGGCTTGGGGTCCCTCCTGTTCCTCGTCCTGCCTACCCAAGGTTGCCCCCTGTGAATCTGAGCCGGTCATTCATTCCAGGTTGCATAACCATTTACATTTCTCTGTCCCTAACCACCCTTGGACGCACAGCCAGGCTAGCTTGTCTACAAGTCCTGCAGTCGCTACGTCTTGCGATGCGATTCAGGTAGTCGCTACACCTGACTCAGCTATTCACTCTGCCTCTGTACTAGTTATGCCAGTCCAGCCCATGCCCAGTGAGCCTCCTACTTTTTCTTGTTCGGGACATTCTGCTTGTCCTTCAGCTATTCAGCTTGACTCCGGCGACATGTCACCTTCTAACCAACCTGACTTCAGGGTTCCACTGACATCTGCCCAGTCTGATGGTCCTGTGCAAGATGACCAGTTCCCCTTTAAGGGTCTAGGGGACCCTCCTCAGATTCCTGTTGATCCTCTCATGCCCTTGCTTATTCCTAGAGAGCCTTTGGTCCTCAATAGATCTTCTTGTCATCTCCCTACCTCGTTTTCGGTCTCTGAGGATAATCTTAAGTACGAGGTTAGACAAGTTCTGGATTCTCGGCTCTGCAGAGGCATTCTTCAGTACCTTGTGCATTGGAGAGGTTTTGGTCCTGAGGAGGCGTCTTGGATCGCTGCATCTGATGTCGCTGCACCTCATCTGTTGAGAAGGTTTCATCAGAGATTTCCCTTTAAGCCTGGGTCCAGGCGGGGGAGGGCCCATAAGAGGGAGGGTATTGTCATGGATATGCAGTAGTGTTTGTCTGTCAGCTTACCTTCCTTCCCATGTGTTCATCTTAGAGGCCTGAGCCCTTTCACCTGGCTTCCTTTATAATCTCCTCCCAGCCAGACTCCACCCCAGGCCCTATCACAGAACACTATATTAACCTGTGCACTGCAAGCCTGCTTTGCTGATCAACGTGTTTGTTAGGCATTGTGTGTTTGGGTTCCTGCCTGCCGTGTGCTACGTCTGTCTCTCTGTTACGTTATTGGCTTGTCCCCGACTATCCCTGTCTGCTCGTGACCCTTGACCTTTGGCTCGTTCTTCGTTATCCTTGTCTGCTTGTGGCCCCTGACCTTCAGCTTGTTATTCGGTTCTCTCTTATCGTGTGCTGCTGCTTCCCCTCTTTTCCCCTTATCCTACGGGGCGTGAGCTAGGAAACTCCAGGGGCCGCGACCTGGTCCCAGCCTGCAGCTAACATCCGCACCACTAGAGGCCCTGGAGAAGACCAGCTGGGTCTTAGACTCCGCGCCCTGGGGAATCTTGGCTCTAGCTTCCGTTTGGATCCCGGTTGTGCTCCTCTGGTCCCGCTTTCCACAACCACCCACTTTCCTATCCGCCGAAGCCAGCCATAGGGTTCACTACCTCGCGGTGCACTCCTGTCCCCCTACGGTGTGCATCTGTCACCTGGCCACAGGTGACCCTGACAATTGTGAGTTCCACTATCAACATTGGGGTTCCTCCATCAGTCAATATTGTGGTAGTGATATCCTTGCTCTCCATGAGAAGACACCCATTTAATTTGGCACATATTACTTGGACTTTAAATTTGTGTTGTTGTTTCTTTTGCACTTATTATACTCTAGTGGTGTGTAGTCCACAAGGGCCACACTCTTATGATATCTATGTAAGACAGTCTTACTGTTATGGCTGTTCATTTGAGTTGATTTCTTCACGGACTATACTCATACATTTGTTTATTCACTAGCACACAGTGGGTTTTCAGATTATTTTTTAAGAAGTTATTTATGCTGTTTTCTGCTGCCTTCCGGCAGCAACTTCAATAATATTTTTAGCGCTGCACTACTTGTTTGTATATGCAAAGAAAAACCCACAAATAACTTCAGGTGAAATACAGGACTCTCTGAAAACATGTGGTGTTGCTGTTTCAAGATGCACAATAAAGGAGGCGCGTGAATAAAGATGGGCTGCCTGGTTGAGTCGCCAGAAGAAAGCCATTACTATTGAAATGTAACAAATTATCCCGCTTACAATACGCCAAACAGCACAGAGACAAGCCTCAAACCTTCTGGCACGAAGTCATTTGGAGTGATGAGACCGAAATTTTGCATTTTGGTCAAAGCCATAAACGCTACATTTGGAGAGGAGTCAACAAGGCCTATGATGAAAGGTACGGAGGAGGATGTCTGATGTTTTGGGGATGTGTGAGCTGCAAAGGCACAGGAAATTTGGTCAAAATTGTTGGCAAGATGAATACAGCATGTCATCAAAAAATACATGAGGAACATTTGCATTCGACAGCCAGGAATCTGCACATGGGACGTACTTGGATATTCCAACATGACAATGATCCAAAACACAAGGCCCAGTCAACCTGTCATTGGCTACAGCATAATAAAGTGAAGGTTCTGGAGTGGCCATCTCAGTCTGCTGACCTCAATATCATTAAGCCACTCTGGGGAGATCTCAAACGTGCAGTTCATGGAAGACAGCCCAATAATTTACAGGAACTGGAGGTTTTTTTCCAAGAGGAATGAGCAGCTGTACCATCTGAGAAGATAAAGAGCCTCATCCACAAATACCACAAAAGACTTCAAGCTGTCATTGATGTTAAAGGGGGCAATACACGGTATTAAGAACTGGGGTATGTAAGCTTTTGATCAGGGTCATTTGGGTAGTTTCTGTTGCCATTATGATTTAAAAAGAGTAAACAAAGTTTATTGATAATAAATGGCTTCAGGCAAAAACTAACCATGAGTGAAAGAAAAGTTTTTGTGTTATTCATTTTCTATGAAAAATGGCCAAGAAATAATAAATTCTGCCAGGGTATGTAAACTTATGAGCACAATTGTATATTATTTAGTCTGTGTGTAAGTTATAGAGTCTACAAACTATGGTATACATTTGAAAATTGATTAGTCCTGATGTACTGAATCATTTCTTGAGATCCTAAAATGTCGGGATAGTACAAATACCCTCATAAAGTAGGAAAGAGCAAAAAGTGGGGCACTGAGGTTAATACTAAGCACAAAAACACCTTTATTAAAAGCAGCACACTTACATCTTAAAAATCACAAATCCACCAGTGGATAGTAACACAGCAGGTTGAGACACCAGAGCTGATTAGCTGAAGATACACAGAGGAAATGGATGGCTGCCAAGCATATTTTTATGAATAGGTGGGAGGAGGGACAAGTCTACAGTGTGGAAAGACCAAATGTAAAATTATATTGCAGATACATCTATGATATCATAATAGTATGGAAAGGCACAGAGGAATCCATACAATAATTTTTTGATGAAATTAATCAGAACATATATGGGATCACTTTCTCAGGCAATTGGGACCAACACATGATAGATTACATTGATCTACAAATTTACAAATAAAATGGAATATTAAATACTAGAACCTTTTTCAAACAAACTGACCGCAACGGGTACATACCAACAAGAAGTTGCCACCACCCTAAGTGGATAGGAAACATACCCAAGAGCCAGTTTATGAGGATACATATAAATTGCAGTAACCAAGGTGACTATGAGAAACAGTCAAGTACACTAATGCAAAGATTAGTGGAAAAAGGTTATAATAGGGACAGATTGGGAAGAAAAAAATGAGAAACAAAGTAAGAAAAATGGACAGGGAATCAATGTTGACCAGCAAAGGAACCAAACAAAAATAATAAAAATATGGAGTTAGCCTTTCTGACAGGGTTTAATAGGCAATATAAAAAATATGAGAACGTTGTCAGGAAGCACTGGCCAATCCTAAAGTCAGATAAAACACTCAAGCATATTTTACCATCCCAACCCACCTTCATTTACAGGAAAGCTCCTATGTTGAGAAATAAACTTGTTCACAATGCAATAGACCCCCCCCCCCAGAACAATCAAAGTACTCCCCAACTTGAAAGTCAATGGACAAATAAGAAGACTGTATCTTTTAAATCTATGTCCTCAGGAAAATAATATAAAATCAGAGAACTGATTACATGTATTAATAAACACATGACATATGTGTTGGAATGCCTGTGCCGGCTCCAGTATGTGGGGAAAACAACAAGGCCACTACATGTTAGAATACAGGAACATATTTGCAATATTAAAAATGGCTAGACACACTTCAGTGAATACCATCAATGACCTTACAGGACAATGGAGAGTAGATAATAAGAGGAAAAAAATCTAACAAAATGAAACAAAATGGATATTCCTGTTAGACACCCTTCAACCAGCGGGTATGAATATAGACCTCAACTGTTTTATTGCCAATTTTTAATAATTTTATAAATACCTCCCACTTCCACTTTTTAACACATTTTAATATTTTTTTAACAATTTAATAAAACCTTTAATTTCCATATTAATTTCAGATATCCACCTCTATACTCACTATCATTATAGTCCTCAGGGAATACACCTAAATATATTATTCCCATACACATATACTTTTTTGTCATGTGTGTATGCCTAAAGCTCATTTTACTTCCATTTTAAACATTCCAAACATTGGAATGGTATCTAATTTTTTATTAAATTATTTGTAAATCCTCCTTTGTTACTTTACTTGAATTTATTATGTACTTCCTTTGTGTATTGTATAGCATATATAAGATGTGGTTTCCCCGATGCTGCTTTCTGCTTTACATTCTATGTGCTGTGACACGGCTGCATATACTGCCCACATTTGTATTTCCCCCCAGCAGCATTCTCTTAATAGCCTTGACATTTGGCATCACCTGGGAGATATATTACAGCAGTATGTGCACACATAAGATGTACATGTGCCAAATCAGATTTTATGAGGCATTTATTGACCAGATAAGATTTAACTAGAATGAACACACAAAACATGGCTGCCGCTATTTACAAGGATGGTCTCCGGAAAAAGGGCTGACAATTACAACACATTGGGCTGGGTTACCACATGGTATATATTCTCGGAAGTGTAGCAAGATGATCCAGATGACGTGTTGATGACGAAACGCGTAGGTAGGAGACACAGTGCCATTACATCACTTCCGGTTGGGTCCGTAAAACACAGGAGCACCACAGACTTCCTGTTTGTATTCATTGCATACGTCTTTTGCACAGAATCTAAGTGCATGTATTTTAGTAAAATAAAATTAGTGTTTTAAAAATGGTATTGCATTACGGAGTATCCCTTTTCTTTTGCATATACTGCATCTGAATGTGGCAACGGGGCTGATGAGGACCAATACAATGGATGTCTATACAGCAACTGGTTAAACATTTCACAATGGAGCCCATTGTGAGGCGTCTAACCGTTTGAGCTGGCTGGTGCAAACCACTGCTCTGTTTTTTATGTGCATTTAGTTTTGCTGATGTTTGGTTGACTTGATGTAAGTTTTTAGTGTGCTGTTTTAATAAACCCTTTTCTTGAAACATATTGCACTATGAGGCTATCCTCTTCTTCCCTTATGCTCTGGGATTTATCCTTAAGCTGCCAGATGGATATCAGCTTTTCCAAAGATACTGTGATTCATGCGTCCATTGAAAAACCACGTCCACTTTTACAGCTTAAGGTGTTGGAGCCTGATGGGATCATTGTCCAGTTTCTGATACTGCTGTTATCTGGAATTTGGTTTGTTTTTGGAGCCCAGTCTGTTGGAGCATGGTGGGATTATTATCCAATGCTTTAAACTACTGCTATCTGGTAAGAAGTGAATCTATGTGGTGATGGGATATTGAAGTCTTTGTGTTTTGAACAGCACTGAAGTTGCCTTATATTTGGTTCACCCAATTCCCTTGAAGAGCACAGAAGTTTTCACATACTTGGTTCACTCAGTTCCCTTTTGTATAAAGGTTTGCCAGTTGGACATTTTTTATGCACATCTTTTTATGCACTTTTTTTATGCATCTTTTAATGAATGAATGAATGAGTGACTTGTATAGCGCTACACATGCAAACTGAATCGCCTCTAGGCGCTTTTTGCAGCCAGTGTCTGCTTGGCTGGTGCGGTAATTTTACCCCATAGGATCTCGACACGCTTGGGACACACAGTCGTACACACACACATATATACATATATACTGGGCCAATTTGGACAAGATCCAATTTACCTACCAGCATGTCTTTATGAACTGAATCGTATATTTTTTACTTTATGAGTCATTTTGTCTTTTTTTATTTTATTTATTTTTATACACTTGTTTTTGCAGGAGTGGACTTTATGCCCTTAAATTTTTATCATGTGTATTTTTGCACTATGAATATTCTTATAGATTAGCGCACCTGTTTCTTTTAATTATATATATACAGTAAATATATACTGTATGATGAACAGCTCACTCCCCACCTGGCATAATGAACATTATACCACTATGTTTATTTTTTAGGGAGTAAAACAACTTCTGAGATAGGTCTAAGGTACACCTTAGAGGTGCCCTGTCTCATGACTTTTACTTGGACCTTTCTAACCTTACTGTCATTACTAGGTACAGTTTCAACAATGAGTCCAACTGGCCATTAGTTTCTTTGGACCTGAGCATCTTTTAGTAGAACGCCATCTCCAACTTGCAGGTTAGGCTTGTCAACTTGCCATTTTTTCATTGACTGGAGCGTCACGTTTTTTAGGCATTCACCTTTGCTGGCTTGTGATCTCTGTCCAGACATAACATCACCAATGATGACCCATTCAAGGTCAAGACGTTGTGCAAATGGTGCATTGTGAGGCCCATTGTACTGTTCTTTGACCTTGTGCACTCTCAGTATGTCTCTTCATAGTACAAGGATAATTGCAGCGTCTGGGTCAAGTGCTGGAATCATGTCTGTTATCTGCATCAGATGAGGGTAGTGATGTGCAATTTCAGGTGTGGGGATCTCTGATCTATCATCTGGTATCATATCACATTCTATGAGAGTGGGGAGAGTCAGCTGTGTTTTCCAATCTAATGACTCAATGGTGTAGTTGCTTGCTCTTCTCCCTGCTGTCTCCATAACTCCTGAACATGTCTTCAAAGTAAACTGAGTTGAACTTCCTCTGTCACCGAAGAGGTCAAAGAACTCTGTTCTTGCTAGAGATCTGTTGCTATGCTCATCTAAGGCTGCATACATTCTGATTGCTCTCTCTCTCTGAGGGTTGCAGGATACACCTTGACTAAACATATTTTGGAGCATGATCTAGAGCTAAATGTCTCTGTGCAGATCTCAGTGCACTTTGAGGTTATTGCTTGTGTTGCACTCTCTTTTTGCTCCCCACCATGATCTTCTTGGGTTACCGGATTCTCTGTTTTTCATAGTTCTGGTCCTGGGTGCAACGCAGACAGATGCTTGTCATTATTGCATTCTTTGCACTGCATTGCTTTCACACAGTCTTTTGCAAGATGTTGAGTTGAAACCCAGCATCTAAAACAAATGCCCTTGTCCTTAACCACTTCTCTACTGTGCACGAAAACCCCCTTCCTGCCCAAGCCATTTTTCAGCTTTCAGCGCTGTCACACTTTGAATGACAATTGCGCGGTCGTGCGACGTGGCTCCCAAACGAAATTTGTGTCCTTTTTTTCCCACAAATAGAGCTTTCTTTTGGTGGTATTTGATCACCTCTGCGGTTTTTATTTTTTGCGCTATAAACAAACGAAGAGCGTCCAGTTTGGAAAAAAAACACAATTTTTTTACTTTTTGCTATAATAAATACCCATTTTTTTTTTTTTATTAAATTTTCCTCAGTTTAGGCCGATACGTATTCTTCTACATATTTTTGGTAAAAAAAAAAATCGCAATAAGCGCGTATTGATTGGTTTGCGCAAAAGTTATAGCGTGTACAAAATAGGGGATAGATTTATAGCATTTTTATTTTTTTATTTTTTTATTAGTAATGGCGGCGATCTGCAATTTTTTATTGTGACTGCGATATTGCGGCGGACACATCGGACACTTTTGACACATTTTTGGGACCATTCACATTTATACAGCGATCCCTGCTATAAAAATGCATTGATTACTGTATAAATGTGATTGGCAGGGAAGGGGTTAACCACTAGGGGGCGGGAAGGGGTTAAATATGTTCCCTCAATGTGTTCTTACTGTGGGGGGAGGTGACTGACTGGGGGAGGTGACCGATGGTTGTCCCTATGTACAAGGGACACACCATCGGTCCCCTCTCCCTCGCAGGACATGGATCTCTGTGTTTACACACAGAGATCCACTTTCCTGCTCGTTTCCCGGGCAATCGCGGGTGCCCGGCGGCAATCGCGGCCGCCGGGCACGCGCACCGGGGCCTTGCGAACCCGGCGGGCGTGCGCGCGCGCCGCTGGCAGCGAGCGCGCGCCTCCTAGCTCGTTTTAAAGGGAGGACGTCATATGACGTCCTCCCAGAACGAGAGTATCCTCCGCCCGCCGAATTTTATTTTAGTTTTTTTGTCTGCCCATAGAAAGCGCCTCTGTATTTTAAGGAGGTTAGCAAAGAAGATGTCAGGTAGTCTAATGGGAAGTGCATTAAAGAAATAAAGTAATCTGGGTAGGACCGTCATCTTCAGAATCAAGGCTCTGCCAAACCACGAAAATGTTTTTGGCATCCACTTTTGGAGGTCTCTTGTTATTGCTGATAGCAGGGGCTTATAGTTGGCGTGATAGATTGAGACGATATTGTTAGTTAGATTTATCCCTAGATACTTGAGTGTATTTTGTTCCCATTTATAAGGGTAGTTATCTTTCATTAGTTTCAATTGGTCTGGTGGGAGATTGAGGTTGAGTGCTTCAGATTTTGATTGGTTTATTTTAAAATTAGAGATAAATCCGAAGGTTTAAAAAAAAATTGAGATTGGGGACAGAGGTATGGGGTTGTGTAAGGAAAAACAGAAGATCATCCGGCTATTTTGTGTTCTCTTTTTCCTACTGTGAATCCTTGAACGTCTTTGGTCAGGTTTATCATTCTTATTAGTGGTTCTAAAGAAATAATAAAGAGGAGTGGGGAGAGGAGGCAACCCTGATGTGTACCGTTATTAATTTTTATGGGATCAGAAAGAATATTATTAATTTTGATTTTAGCCTGTGGGTTTCGATAGAGTGCTGAAATCCATGAGAGCATATTTTCACTTAATCCAATGTGAGAGCAAGTGTAATCCCAGGAAACCCTATTGAAAGCCTTTTTGGCGTTATTGGATAGTAGTAGTCCTTTTGTCTTGGAATTTCGGGCAAAGTGGATTAGATTCAGTGCTTTAGTAATATTATCTCGGGCTTCTCTGCCTGGCATAAACCCTACTTGTTCTGGGCCTATAATCTTTGTTAGGAAGGTTTTAATCTGTTGGCTAGTATTTTGGATAGGAGTTTTAAATAAACATTCAAGTGTGAGATGGGCCTGTAATTTGCACAGTCTGTATGGTCTTTATCTGGTTTGGGGATTACGGCAATGTGTGCCATAAGAAGGGAGTTGGAGCTGTGCTTATTTTTTGCTAAGAATTTGAAGGCCGATAGGAGGAGTTTGGAAGGCAGATGTGTATAGGTTTTATAATATTGAGAGGTGAAGCCGCCTGGGCCAGGGCTCTTTTCCGGTTTTAGGTCTTTGATTGCCCCTAGTATTTCAGTCATGGTTATGGGTTCTTCTAATTTGTTTGAGTCCTCTTGTTTAAGGGAGGGGATTTTGCTATCTCTTAGGAAATCTTGGATTGTTTCTTGTTTCGAGAGTGTTAAGTGGGAGGGTTTGTGTTGTTCTGGGAGGTTATATAGTCTAGAGTAGAACTTATGAAAAAGTTCTGCTATGTCTGTAGGTTTATGTCTGGTAATTCCTTCCTTATCTCGTATGGCATGTTTATGACCTGCCAATGTCACGTCTCTAAGTGCTCTGGCCAGTTGTTTCCCACTTTTATCTCCTTGTTCGTAAAAAATACTCTTTTTGAAGAAGAGGGCTTTTTTGATTTTTAAGTCTAATATTAATTTCAGGAAATTTCTACTTTGTGTTAATTCTTCTTCTAGTTTGATCGAGAGGGATTGTTTATGTTGTAGTTCAAGTTTAGCAATTTGGCGAGATAGTTTGGCGATTTCTCCCTCTCTTTCTCTCTTCTTTCTAGCTTCCTCATTTTATGAGCTTCCCTCTTATAACACTCTTGTGTGCTTCCCAGTTGTTTAGTGGGTTTGTGTCGGCATCAACGTTGTTTCTAAATTTACGTGTTAATGGTGTCATGGATTTCGTCTTTTATAGTTTGATCAGTCAAGAGTGTAGCATTAAGTCTCCAGTTAAAGGTGGATTGCCTGGGTGGGTCAAATTTTAAGGAAATGGCTGTATGGGCATGGTCAGAGAGAGAGAGATAATACCTATTTCAGCTGCGGACAAGTTACTTAGGTCTCTCTGGGAGATAAAGATTAAATCAATCGGCGAATATCGTTTGTGTGTGTCAGGGATATGGCCCGCGGAAGTACTGGCAATCTTGCCAGTAGAAGAAATGGGCGCCATAGGCACATCATGTGACAGGTGGATCCCCCTGCTGGCCTATAAAAGGCTGCCACTGTCTGACCTAAATTTCTGGATTGTCGTCAGCTTCCTGTACACCTGACCCTCTGTGTTACTTTTTGGATCTCCTGTTTTTGACCAGGCTTGTTCCAGACCTGTTGACCTCCTCTCCTGGCTCATCCCCTGGCTTGCTCCTTGACCTTCCTTCTGCTGATTATCCGTGCATGACCCTGGCTTTGCTATATGGACTTTGCCTTTTCCTGATAAACTGTGCATGACCCCGGCTTGCTATATGGACTTTGCCTCTGCCTGATTACCTGTGCATGACCAAGGCTTGCTATATGGACTTGCTCCTGCTTGATTACCAGTTTATGACCTCAGCTTACTTCACGGACTTGCTCTTGCTTCTGGCCATCCTGTGTTTGACCCTCAGCCAGGCGTCCACTGTCCATTCTGTGTTTGACCCTCAGCCCGGTGTCCACTGGATATCCTGTGTTTGAACCTCAGCCGGGTGTCCACTGCTGTCCTCTGAAGCACGGTCTATTCCAAGCACAACGTGAAGTTCCTGACCTCCTGTGCACCACCACGCCCTGGCAGTTCTCACAAGGTGACGCTCTTCTGGACCCATCCAGACCCTGCCGGCAACCCGTGCTACTTCGGACTGTATACCTTCTGTGGCACTTTCAGAGATATACCGCACCTAGCCATAAGGGGAGCCCCTCTCTGCATATTGGCTTTCTATCAGGTACGTGACTGTACAATTCAGTCATGTCATAAGCCGACAGAGGTGGCTCTCCACTGGAGGCTCTGTGTCAACAAGTAACTGTCCTTACCCAGGCAGTTCAAAGACTGCAGGAGGGTTCCTTCCAATTGGAAGGGCGTCTGCAGCATCTGACAGTTTCTCCTGCTATGGCTGATCCCATCCCACCATCCACCAGCACTGCTTCAGCTTCCTCTGCACAAGAACGCACCACTGCAGCTCCTACAGTGGTAATCCCTCCTCCTGAGCCTCGAGTACCTATGCCCGAAAGATTCCTTAGTGATCAAAAGAAATTTTGGGCCTTTAAAAAAGCCTGCATGCTTTACCTAGCCCTTCAGCCAATAACCTTCTCTATAGAGACTGTGAAAGTTGGGTTTATCATCTCTTTATTATCTTAAGAACCCCAGACCTGGGCTCATAATCTGCTTGAGCAAAAGAGCACTGTACTCAATTCTGTGGACTCCTTCTTTGAAGCAATGGCCCAACTTTATGAGGACCCGCAGCGTACAGCCACTGCTGAGTCCGCCCTGCACACCCTGACCCAAGGAATACGCACAGCAGAAGACTAAACTGTTGATTTTCGTAGATGGTCTGCTGACACTGATTGGAATGAAGCAGCCCTCAAGTACCAGTACCAACAGGTGCGATTCCAATGGTCCCAAGAGGCTCACATAGCTTTTGACAAACTTAAGAAGCTGTTCATCTCTTCACCAGTCCTACAGCACACAGACCCGGCCTTGCATTACGTACTAGTTGATGCCTCAGAGATAGCCACAGGTGCGATTTTATCCCAGCGTCAGGGACCTAAAGCCCTGCTGCATCCTGTGGAAATATGAGGAATTATGATGTGGGTGACCGTGAGTTGCCGGCTATTAAATTTGCTCTGGAGGAATGGAGATACTTACTGGAGGGGGCCGCACACCCAATTTTGATTTTTTCGGACCACAAGAATTTGGAGTATCTCAGGACAGCTAAAAGGCTAAGACCCCGACAAGCCCGTTGGGCACTGTTCTTCTCCAGATTTAATTTCCATATTTCATACCGACCAGGCTCCAAGAATGGAAAAGCGGACGCACTTTCCCAGATGTTCCCTGATACCCCTGAAATAACAGAACCTGGCACCATCCTGTCTGCAAATTTTTTTTACTACTCTTGCCTGACTTGAGAACAGCAATTAGCCATGCATCTACCCAATGTATTTGAGCCAGAGGTGTCTTCTCTAAGAAACCAGGGAGGCCTGCTCTGGTACCAAGATAACGTTTTTGTTCCACAGCAAGTCAGACATCAGGTCTTGAGGACTTTTCATGATCATAAACTTGCCAGACATTTCGGAATACGAAAGACCTCTGAGCTAGTCCAACACTCTTTTTGGTGGCCCAGCCTGAGTCAAGACTGCAGGAAGTATGTAAACTCTTGTGCTATCTGCCAACGGAACAAAGGGTCAATGCCAAATCTTGTGGTCTATTAAGACCATTGCCCATTCCGGAACAGCCATGGAGAAAGATTCCTATGGACTTTATTGTAGACTTACCAACCTCAGAAGGGTTCACTACCATCTTGGTAGTAGTTGACGTCTCTCTAAAATGGCCCACTTCCTGCCCATGATGGGCAAACCCTCTGCGGTAGATACCGCCAACATATTTATTAAGGTAATCGTCAGGCTGCACGGATTACCAGACAATATTTTGTCAGACAGAGGGGCACAATTCACGTCCAGGTTTTGGAGAGATCTTTGTAAATCCTTATCCATTGAGGTATGTCTATCATCTGGCTATCACCCTCAGAGCAATGGTCAGACTGAAAGAACAAACCAGAATTTGGAGCAATATCTGCAGTGTTTCTGTACCTGCTCTCAAGATGACTGGGTCTCTCTCCTCCCTTGTGCAGAATTTGCCTATAATAACTCCCTGCATGCTGCCACTAACCAATATCCATTCTGGACTAACTATGGGTTTCATCCCTCTTTCCTACCTAATACCATTCCAGAGGGGCTCCCCTTGTGGTGTATCTCTGAAAGTGCCAGGGTGAGTTAAAAGGGAATACGCTAAATTTATAGTATTATCAGGGGTTACGAGACCAGAAGTTGTATAGGTAGTAATAGGAGGATTAGGGTAATAGAATAAGGTAGGAGGTAGATGGGAAGAGGTGGGGAGGTGAAAGAGGAGAGGAAGGGAGGATAGGGAGTGTAGGGTTTGTGGGGGGGGGGGGGGTAATTGAGTAGTTGCTCAAAAACCCACCTAACAGGTGGAGAGCTAATTAGTGTCCTATTTAACAGGCATTAAGTAATACTCTAGGGTGAAGCTGGGAGGCACGTTAGTGGGGTACTAACAGTAAGTTAATTGTTAACTTAAATATAACAATAAGGTGAACTAAATATAGTGCAGATCTCGTGAGGAACCGAGAGACCTGGGAGTCAGAAATGTGAATTGCGATTTGGTTTTCTTAGACCTTTGGATTATAAGAGTTGGTATAATGTTGGGCGGAAATAAGATTACTGTGTAACAAGAATACCTAGAACCAAAAAAAGGGTTGTGCTTCCTCAGTGTACCGGTGAAAAAAAAAAACTCACTTTAAGTAGCATATATAATGTAAAAAATATAAAAAAGAAACATAAACATAAAAACGACTGAAACATACAACAACATGTAGAAAAAACCCTGAGGGCTGTAATAAAGCATGTCAGTAATGAGCTGCCACTTGCTCTGAACCTTCGGCTGACTAGTAGTAGACTCATGTTCCTAGAATGCCAGTGTGGGTAGCTTTTTGAGGTTACAACCCTTTTTCTCAATATTAAGCATATATAGTAGAGAACCCACAAAGCTTATATAACATTAGAACCTGAAATAGAATTTGTCTCACAACAGTTATGAGCAAAGTCCTCTTCATTTTTTGCTGGTGAGAGCACTCCATCTAGTGGAGAAAAGTGTAATCAAGACTCTATGTAATATGTGGTTTGAGATGGTGAATAACCCCATGTATTTAAGGTATAGGTATTAATTATTGTAGAGATATCATCAGTTTTATTGTTTAGAAGGATCCCGCTATTGAGGGGGGGTAACCACTTTCAAATGCAGTGAGAGGTCCTTCTCTGCATAGGTATAGTAATATAGGGATTAGTGAGTTTATATCAACCCCTCTTGTCTCCTTTTTTCCACTTTTTCTTTTCTCCCTTCTTGTGTTTCCCAGAAAAGTTCTCTGTGTTTTTAGTATATAAGGGGTTTTCCAGTTTACTCACTGTTGAGCTGAATTGGACATGAAGTCCTCTTGAATAATAGGAGGATGTTTGGGGCTCCAGAACCTTGATGAAAAGGAAAAAAGGAAGATTCCAGAGACAGTCCTTCAGGTTCAAAGAGGCCTCTTTGGGTAAAGAATATATGGTTAGCATGCATAACATATACATAAGTATGAGAGACAAGAGGTGACTCATAGTCAATTAGGGTAGAATAACTATTAGTATTATGTGACTTTGAACATTGTCTATTTGCAGATTAGATTTGGGTAAAAGTTCCATCAAACCACAGATCACTATATAATACCCAACAGAGAGTATAAAGTAGAAAGCGTTATTGAACTTGACATTGGGTATGAAGTAGAAGGAGTTAGAGCTCTCAACATAGTAGAATTTAGGGAAAGAAAACCCCTCAGTGGTAGGTGAACAAAATTGCATCAAGGAATGACAGCGAGATAAACTTTAATAGGATTATTCTGGAGCAGCAGCTCCATCCAGTGGAAGAAATTTGAATAGCATCTTTTTCTTTTCCTTTTTTCTTTTTCATAGTCTAAAGTTATGTAGCAGGGTCTCCTTTAAGGCCCCGGGACTACGTTACCCAGAACCCTGTTCGGCACCCAGAGTGCAGTTAGCCACCGCAGAGACTCATGGGAGGGGTTATTTAAGGAGGAGGCGAGGCGGAGCTCGGCCTCTTTGTACACCGCGCTGCAAGCAAGACTTTCTTCCTGTGCGGATCTGCTGCAGTGCAAGGCCTGAAGCCTGGGCCTTGCGCAACTTCCAAAGAGCTTTCCACCCCACTGCGGAGCCTGGGTGGCACCTGACCTGTCGAGTGAGGACATCAGTTGGATCGGGGACCCGATCGTTGCAGATGCTGTGTGCGGATACACAGCAGGTGGAAGTCCCGGACTGGAATCACGTCCGGAGTGGTGAGCGGGCACCTGCCCAAAACCTATAGACTGTGCTGTGTTCAGGCCTATAGACTGCATAGGCCCACAGTTCGTTTATCTGCTGTTCCCCGGGGGTACCGGTAGCAGGACAGAGTTGAAGTGTCCCCCCAGTATAGTGTTCCAAGTTATTGGCTGTTGTGGATTACAAATACTTTTCATCAAGTGCACCACCGAAAGCTGGCATGCGAAGAAATCCCTTAAGGAGGTGACTGAGATTTATTCCATGTCAGGCCTGACCGGGGTGGGGAGTTAAGATATTGTTTAGTGCGCCATAGGGCGCGCATACCATAATAGCTACGCGTGGTGGAGTACCGCGCAGCGCCATTATAGTGTGCTGAATTGATTGCTCCAGGGCTTTGCAAGCCAGTTGCATGTGTTATGTTCCACCTATGCTATTTACTATAAGAGTAAAGCTGTTATATCTGACCTCTCGCCTCAGTGTGTTGTCTTACTGTTTAGAGATTATTTTATGCAATACAATTGAATGTGGTACAAATATAACCCTAGATTAACTGTGCCAGAGTGGGTCGAGCAGATTGCTGGGGGTTGGTGGTGCTGCACACAGGGCCTGAAAACAAATCCAGCGGCTCTCTTAACTGGGGGTAGCGCTTCACGTGGGGGCTCTCGAGTCCGGGATCCTGTTGCAGCAAGCAACACGCCAAAAGTACCAGCATGGACCCACTAGAAGTAGGACACTGGTGTAAAACTGTCAACATAGATCCAGCCGGGGTAGTAGTCATAGAACTCCCAGGGATCTGGCAAGAAGAAGCGGTGAGGCAGCTGGTGATGTCACTGTCACCATATCAGAAAGCATGGGTGGTGGATGTCAGGACGAATTCCTCACTGACCCACGCATTAGTGGAATGGAAGGACGGAGTCCCAGAACATTTCAAGAATCCAAGTGTAGAAGCTATAGATGACCAGACTTATAGCCTGATACACGCACTGCCAATTAAGCCAGGAGAACGGTCTCAGACATCGAAACTGTCTCCATCACCCACCCCAAAAGAAGCAAGACAGGTAAAAAGGGAAAGTCCCGGGTCGCCATCTACCTTTCTTGGCGCAGAGTTGTGCGCGGTCCTGGGGGAACTTGTAGCCCAGTCCAAGAAAGATCCTACAGATTACCAGATGTCAGGATACAGAAAGCTTAGAATATTCTCAGGAAGGAAACCTGTACCCTCAGGTGAAGAGGGGTTCGAAGAGTGGTTAGACGGTGCCACCCAGGCCCTTGAAGAATGGGAAGTCCCAGACCACAGAAAGAAGCAGAGAATTGCTGAGAGCTTGAAGGGGCCTGCTCTAGAGGCCATACGCAATCTCAAGATGAGTAAGACAGACTGTAATGCGCAGGACTATCTGGACATCCTGCAGAATGTGTTCGGTGGAACAGAGAAAATCACTGAGCTCACTTACCAGCTGGAGCATTGCTACCAGAAGACAGGAGAGAAGCTGTCAGAGTTCATGAGGCGCCTGGATAAGATCCTGCATAAGATGATTCTTAAGAAGGGGATTGACCCACGGAAGGTGGATGAGGCCCATGTTCAACAGGTGATGAGAGGATCTCAGCCCCTGGACCCCATCGCATTGGCGCTACGCACAAGACAGGACGGGAAGAGCCTGGAGTACCCTGACTTGATCCGGGTGGTCAGAGAGGAAGAAGCTATGCTGGAGGAGAAGAAGAGGAGCCTACCAGTTGAGTCGGTAAATCCTCCTCCAGTGATGGTCAGGACAGCCATGACCCTGGAAAGAGACTCAGAGATGGATACCTTGAAGTCACAGATGTCCCAAGTGTTGGGGATGCTGACCTCCCTGATGGAAAAGAAGTCAAGGGAACCAGAGAGGGAAAGAGTGAGGAAGGAGCTGTTTCCCAACACCTCAGCGCCCGCATCCCTGGAAGATTGGAGGGATGTGGTTTGTTTCAATTGTGGAGGAGCTGGCCATCTCGCCAAAGTGTGTGACGCAAGCCGCCGGAAAACTTCAGCGGGCCCCGGTGAAGGAGTCAACCGGGTGCCCATCATCTCCAGTGAGCTCCAAACTGAATGAGAAGCACATGAAAAGAGTGGAGAAGACCCCTCAGAAGGAACACACTCCAAAGAAAGAGAGTAGTGTCCCTCAGCGGGTAGTTACACCCATAAAAAGGAGGGAGATCAGTGCATACCAGGCCCAGGAGAGGCTCAAGTCCAAAGAGAAATGGAAGAAAGAAATCCAAAGGGGAAAATGCAAAGATCAAAAGGAAGAGACCCCTACGAAACGATACCCAGAGAAGCTGGTGGGTCCCTCCCCGATAGTACCAGTACAAGTGGAGGGAGTCTACACAAGAGCCATATTGGATACTGGGGCGCAAGTTACCCTGTTGTACCGGGACTTTTATGACAAGCATTTAAGTCACCTACCAATCCAGAAGATTGAAGAGTTGGAGATATGGGGAATTGGGACAGAGAGTTTCCCTTATGATGGCCTATAAAACTGACTTTTGACCCGTCCATAGCCGGAAAGGCTGAAGTGTTCGACACCTTAGCTGTGGTGTGCCCCCAACCGCCTGGAGCTAGCAAGAGTTCCCTGATAATAGGGACGAACACGGATCTAGTCCAAAGACTTCTGGCCCCTTTGACAAGAAGGAAAGACCTCACAGCCACTGAGATCCACCCAATGTTGAAGACAGCCTACCAACGACTGATCTTGGAACAGAAGGCCCCAGAAGAGGGGGTAGGGAAGATATGGAGGCTGGGAAGAAGGGGAATAGTGCTACGGTGAAGTTACCTGCTTGAAAGCCACAGTCAAACTCACTTGGGAGCAGCCTGGCCCTTTTGTCATGTTGGAACCCGACCCAAGGGAAGAACATTCGGGCCTAGAAGTAGTCCCAGAAGTGGTTCCAGTGAGGGCCCTGAAGAAGGCTCATTGTAAAGTGCCTGTGAGCATCAGAAATACCACGGATAGTCCCATGGAAATCCCAGCTAGGCTGTTACTGGGCCGGGTGAGCCCGGCTACCCCAGTTGCTTCGCCAGATGTGGAGAAGACAGATGGAGAAAGTACTGTATGGGAGAAAATTTCCATGGAGAATCCAAATCTGTCCAGGGCTTGGAAGGAGAGAGCCAAGGCCCAGTTGGCCAGGTGGGAAAGGATCTTTTCCCAAGATGAATTCGATGTGGGGTGTGCTAGGAGTGCCACCCATCGGATCCTCCTCCAGGAAGATAAACCATTCAGGGAAAGGGTTAGGCGGGTTCTGTTAGCAGACCTCAAAGACTTGAGGGAGCAGCTCGCCGAGCTCAAGCGAACAGGGGTGATTCGAGAATCTAGAAGTCCCTATGCCTCCCCTATAGTGGTGGTCCGGAAGAAGAATGGGTCATTGAGGCTGTGCATAGACTATAGGACCCTCAACAGGAGAACCATACCGGACCAGTATACCACTCCAAGGATAGAGGATGCCCTACAGAGCTTGTCTGGAGCCAAGTGGTTCAGTGTTATGGACCTCAAAAGCGGGTACTATCAGATCCCGATGCATCCAGAAGACAAAGAGAAGACGGCTTTTATAACCCCGGTGGGGTTCTTTGAATTTAACCGGATGCCTCAGGGTCTGTCTGGAGCTCCAGCCACCTTTCAACGTCTCATGGAGAAGACTGTGGGAGACATGAACCTCATTGAAGTCCTCGTATACTTGGATGACATCATTGTCTTTGGAAGAACCTTGGAAGAGCATGAGGAGAGACTGGAGAAAGTTTTGAAGAGACTGAGTGAGGAAGGACTCAAGCTCTCACCTGAAAAGTGCCAATTCTATCAGTCATCAGTCAACTATCTGGGACATATAGTGTCTGAAGATGGAGTAGCCACAGACCCCGGAAAATTGGAGGCAGTCACCTCCTGGCCCAGGCCCACCACGGTGACAGAGCTCAGATCCTTTCTGGGGTTCTGTTCCTATTACAGGGTGTTTGTGGAGGGGTTTGCTCGGATAGCCAGGCCTCTGAATGAGCTGCTAAAGACCGAGGGGGAAGAGGATGACACAGGCCCCAGAAAGCCAGGGGAGTCAGTCAAGGACCAGTGGAGCGAGAAGTGTGAGAATGCCTTTCAGATGTTGAAGAAGACACTAACCACTGCCCCTGTCCTGGCCTACGCGGACCCTAAGAAGCTTTATGAACTTCATGTAGATGCCAATCATGATGGTTTGGGAGGAGTGCTGTACCAGGAGCATGAAGAGCAACTGAGGCCTGTTGCGTATGTGAGCAGAAGTCTGACTCCCTCCGAAAAGAACTATCCTACCCATAAGTTGGAGTTCCTGGCCCTTAAGTGGGCGGTAGTTGACAAACTCAGAGACTATTTATATGGGGTGGAATTCACAGTGAAAACAGACAACAACCCCCTCACCTATCTCTTCACCACAGCAAAGTTGGATGCCACAGGACATAGGTGGCTGGCGGCACTGTCCGCCTTCGACTTCGGCTTAAAGTACAGACCTGGGGCTAGAAACCGAGATGCAGACGCTTTGTCTAGAATATCTCACGTCCCCACTTGCAGTGCAGAAGACTGGGCCCAAGTGGCACCCGATGGGGTGCGGGCCCTCTGTCAAGGGGCTGAACTTCAAGCCAGTGGCGGCTCAAGAGCAGAAGAGATAGGGGTTACCATAGTAGGAGTTCCCAAGCAATACTGTGGAGTAACCCAACTGGGGGAGGATAACTTACCAAGACTGTCTAAGAAGGAGCTGAGATCCGACCAATTGGAAGACCCTATGGGAGATTGGTCCTAGAGGCCCTGGAGAATCAGGACCCGAATAGACTCTCACGCCACCCTTCAAAGGAAGCTCGCCTGTTGAGGAAAGAGTGGGACAAGTTACAGGTGCATCAGGGAGTGGTCTACCGAAGGGGCCCCTCTGATGACCTAGAAGACAAATGGCAGCTGTTCTTGCTGGAGAAGTACAGAGAGACAGTCCTGGTTGCCCTGCACGACAACCATGGCCACCTAGGGGCGGAAAGGACTTTCCAACTCGTTAAGGACCGTTTCTATTGGCCCTGCATGAGGGCTGAAGTTGAAGAATACTGCCACTCATGTGCACGATGCATCCAGAGGAAGACGTTACCTCATCAAGCTGCCCCAATGGGCCATCTGCAAAGCCAAAGCCCACTTGACCTGGTATGCATTGATTTTCTCTGCCTCGAACCCGACCTGAGTGGACTAGGAAATGTTCTGGTAGTAACCGACCATTTCACCCGGTATGCCCAGGCCTTTCCAACCAAGGACCAGAAGGCTTCCACCGTGGCCAAAGTGCTGATGGAGAAATACTTTGTACATTATGGGCTACCACAACGGCTCCATTCAGATTAGGGAAGGGATTTTGAAAGTCGATTGATCCGGAAACTCCTGGATTCTTTGGGGATCAAGAAGACAAGAACTACCCCCTATCATCCACAAGGTGATGCTCAGCCAGAGAGGTTCAACCGAACCCTGCTCAACATGCTAAGGGCCCTAAGCAGTGAAAAGAAGCAGCATTGGAGCAACCACATAGCGGCAGTTGTGCATGCATACAACAGCACCACCAGTGATGCTACAGGATACTCACCCTATAGACTCATGTTCGGGAGAGAAGCAAGACTACCCGTAGATCTAGCCTTTGGCACTTCTGTGGACCATTGTTCTGCCGCTTCCCACAAGGGATATGTCGATAGGCTTAGACGCAATTTGAAATTGGCCTATGAACAGGCCCAGGCGGCCTCCGAGCAAAGGGGGGCCCTTAACAAGAACATTTTTGACTTAAAGGTTAGGATCCAGGATCTACAACCTGGAGATAGAGTGTTGTTGCGGAATTTGGGGATCCCCGGAAAACACAAGCTTGAAGACAGATGGAGACCTGAACCTTATGTTGTTTGCAAAAGACTGCCGGGCCTACCCGTCTACAGACTTAGACCGGAGGGGAAGGTGGGGCCACTGAAGACCTGGCACCGGAACCACCTACTTCCACTAGCGGAGGCAGTTCGGATACCCCCTGTGGCGGATTCCCCTGAACCAACTTCCATCCTGGATACTCCCAGACCGAACACTCGATCTCAGACCCCTCTGATTGGGGATACAGAGACCTCGGAGATGAGTGAAGATGTAGGAGAAGAACTTGACTGGCTTTGGCCTTCACAGGCCCCAGGAACCTCTGCTATTGATCTTCCACTGAGTTCATTCCATCCATTCCTTGGTCAGATTCTTGGGAAAGTGCTTGTGACTTACCACCTGAAGAAGATCCAAGGGAGTCCCTATACCTCCCTGCCCCGGAGCCCAGTGCTCCTGAACCAGAAGTAAATTCTGAGTTGGTTCCAGAGGAGGAACCTGTTCTAACAGAAAGCCCAAGAGGACAGAGGAAGCGAAGAGCCATAAAGCCTCCTAGAAGATTAACTTACCCACAGATGGGGAGAAGTGCGGAAGACACTGTGGTTACTGCCAGAAGGAGTATGGAACAGCCTGACCCTCCCACTGTTCATTTGGTGGGGGGCAACCCCAGCTCACTCTCTGGCACAGTTAGGTAGGACACTAATGATAGTGTGACCTGTGGGCAGGGGAGTTCACCCCCTCGGTTTTGGTGGGAATTTCCTCTGCTAACATCATACGAAAGTTTGATTGTTGTTGTACGTTCTGTGATTTAAGTTTATGTTATCTTTGGGGACCAAAGAGTTTAAGTGGGGGGGGGGGCGTGTCGCGGGGTCTCCTTTAAGGCCCCGGGACTACGTTACCCAGAACCCTGTTCGGCACCCAGAGTGCAGTTAGCCACCGCAGAGACTCATGGGAGGGCTTATTTAAGGAGGAGGCGAGGCGGAGCTCGGCCTCTTTGGACACCGCGCTGCAAGCAAGACTTTCTTCCTGTGCGGATCTGCTGCAGTGCAAGGCCTGAAGCCTGGGCCTTGCGCAACTTCCAAAGAGCCTTCCGCCCCACTGCGGAGCCTGGGCGGCACCTGACCTATCGAGTGAGGACATCAGTTGGATCGGGGACCCGATCGTTGCAGACGCTGTGTGCGGATACACAGCGGGTGGAAGTCCCGGACTGGGATCGCGTCCGGAGTGGTGAGCGGGCACCTGCCCAAAACCTATAGACTGTGCCGTGTTCAGGCCTATAGACTGCATAGGCCCACAGTTTGTTTATCTGCTGTTCCCCGGGGGGACCGGTAGCAGGACAGAGTTGAAGTGTCCCCCCAGTATAGTGTTCTAAGTTATTGGCTGTTGTGGATTACAAATACTTTTCATCAAGTGCACCACCGAAAGCTGGCATGCGAAGAAATCCCTTAAGGAGGTGACTGAGATTTATTCCATGTCAGGCCTGACCGGGGTGGGGAGTTAAGATATTGTTTAGTGCGCCATAGGGCGCGCATACCATAATAGCTACGCGTGGTGGAGTACCGCGCAGCGCCATTATAGTGTGCTGAATTGATTGCTGCAGGGCTCTGCAAGCCAGTTGCATGTGTTATGTTCCACCTATGCTATTTACTATAAGAGTAAAGCTGTTATATCTGACCTCTCGCCTCAGTGTGTTGTCTTACTGTTTAGAGATTATTTTATGCAATACAATTGAATGTGGTACAAATATAACCCTAGACTAACTGTGCCAGAGTGGGTCAAGCAGATTGCTGGGGGTTGGTGGTGCTGCACACAGGGCCCGAAAACAAATCCAGCGGCTCTCTTAACTGGGGGTAGAGCTACAGTTACTTATAGGATTCTAAAGAAAAACAGTTTTGTTGTACAGGCTGGATACACCTGTTGAAAGTTGAAGAACATGGTGGAATAAGCTGGGAACAATTGTAAACTGAGCACAACGAAGAAGTGAATATCTCAGTAATGTCTTGCTTCTTTTAGTCTTGGGCTTCCATTGCTGTTGGAGGAGGCTGGGCAATCATAGTTGCTCCTGTTGGTGTTCTTGCACTGTTTCCCTTGCTGGAAGGGAGATTGTGCAGGTGATGGTCCAGGAACAAACTGTGGATTATTCATGGCAGGGGGTAAACAGAACTCTGCATACCAGTTCGGGAGGTACACTGGAGCAATCTGGAGGTTTTCACAGAATTTTTGCAGATCATCAGGTACTCTAAGCATGTGCTGTTTTCCCTTGAATGTAGCCTGCAGAGCAAATGGGACTTTCCATATATAGTTTATATTCTTTTCTTTCAACACTTCTAGGAGGGGTTTCAGAGCTCTCCTATTTTTAAGTGTAATGGGAGACAAGTCCTGAAAAAGTTGAACACAGTGCCATCAAAAAGTGATCTGTTCATTAGACCTCGCTTTTTGGAGAATATCCTCCTTCAGACCAAAGTTTGGGAGACAGCAAATAATGTCTCTTGGAGGGTTGCCATCCGGAGCTCTGGGCCTAAGCGCTTTGTGAGCTCTGTCATATTCAATAGGGGATTGTTCGGCCTGTCTATGAGGTTATTAAAGATGGTGGTCAGGGCTGGTCTGGTTTGATCAGGGGAGACAGATTCTGGAACTCCTCTGACTCTGATGTTTTGTCTTCTTCCATGATTGTCTAAATCTTCGATCTGTCTGTTCATATCAATCATATGCTGGGCATGTGTAGTAGAAATGTCATCCAACCTTATCAATGCTCTGTCTCTCCTTTTCTCTGCACGCTCGTTTACCGCCATTTGTTCTGATAGTCTCAGCAGTTCAGTTTTAATGTCCGTAATGGCGGCAGAAAAGGATCTTTTAATATCAGTCATGGTTGCATAGGTTAAAGGCAGGTCTTTGTTGTTATTACCTGCTGCTGAGTCCTCAGATGCTGATAGGGAGACTTCATCTTCGCCCATGTCCTCCTCCATGCTTAGTCTGTGTGGCGGCACAATTTTGAAGCTTTTCCCCACACCGCTGTATCTGTATTTGCTGAGATTAGCGGGCAAGATTTTCCTCTTAGGGGTTACCAGCAAACGGAGGATATGATTGTGTGTCCCACGCCTCAGTTTTGTGGACATAGCTGCCCTTCTCACGATCTATTTCGGGTCCCAGGTCTCACGGGTGTCCGGAGCTCTAACACAATTTAGCCACCCACGCTGCGTGCCAAGCCACGCCTCTGGCTCTGTTTATTCTGGAACCATGCCCTATAAAGACTCCTTGAATTACTGCCTTATGTCCTTCCCAGAGGGCTTGTGCAGAAACATCAGCAGTAGCATTCAGTTGAAAATAAAATGTAATAGACATTTCCAGATCTGCTATCACAGTGCTATCGTCCAATAAGTTTTCATTAAGTCGCCAGGTCCAATCTTTTTGACTAATGTCAGAAAGGAACAGGGAGAGAGAAACTGGGGCGTGGTCAGAGAGTTATATGGCCATTTATTTTTATTTGGTGCAGAGTTCCTCTTAAAATTCATACCAGACCTGAAGGGTCTGGTATGGATATTTGGGGGGAACCCCACATCATTTTAATTTGGTGCAGGGTTCCCCTTAATATCCATACCAGACCTGAAGGGCCTGGTAATTGAATTTGGGGAGACCCCCATGCATTTTTTTTTTTTTTTATCAATGACCTTCGATTACTTTTCTCTGTATTGCCGGGAGCCGACAATTCATTACAGCCGCGAGTACTTTTAAATGACTTTTTTTCCTTCAGAAATTACATTTTGTGCAGGGACAGTTCTAAGCACGGGAAACAAGCGCTACTTTACAGGCATACGATATACACCCCCCAGGTACGATATTTAAAGGAATATTTCACTTTTATTGTTTCACTTTAAGCATTATTAAAATCACAGCTCCCGAAAAAAGGGCCGTTTTTAAACCTTTTTTTTGCATTGACACATGTCCCCTGGGGCAGGACCCAGGTGCCCAAACACTTTTTATGACAATAACTTGCATATAAGCCTTTAAAATGAGCACTTTAGATTTTTCATGTCCGTGTCCCATAGACTTTAACGGTGTTCGGATGTTCGAACAAATTTATTGCATGTTCGCATGTTCTGATGCGAACCGAACTGGGGGTGTTCGGCTCATCCCTACTGTCAAGATATACCACTATGCCTACTCAAGAAAATACCAATGGAAGCCCTCCACATTTTCACACCCAACATCAACATCTCTGACTGGATCAGCAAAGGCATCTCCAACATTGGAATCCTGTACCAAGGCTCAACCCTCATGTTCTTCCAAAAACTACAAACCGATTACCACATTGGACACAGAGATTTTTTCAAATACCTCAGGACACGCTCGATCCTCTCTAAGGTACAATGGACTGATGACTTACTACCATGGCATATAACCACATTCTTCAACCTCAAAACATCTCAACAACGTGGAATCTACTTTTGCTATAAACTTCTTACTGACACCGGCCACACTTCGAAGTCACCAACGATGCTACAATGGGAGCAAAAACTACAATGTCCCTACATTCCCCAACAGTGGCATTGCTCATTACAGGCGCCTCTGAAAATCTCCAGATGTCTCCTCCACTGGAAAACTGTCCAAAAATGATTCCACAACTGGTACCTCACACCATCTAAACTTGCCCGGATTTACTCAAATTCAACCAATCTCTGCTGGAGAAATTGTGGGTCCCCAGGAACCCCACTTCACATATGGTGGGACTGCCCAATCATCACAACATTGTGCACTAAGCTCTCCAAACTCCTCCTTTCCATTCTACCGGATCCTGTGCCCCTAACACCGCAAATGGTACTATTAGGCCTAGACATGGAACTATGGCCTCGATTTTCACGCACGATCGTCTCCCATGTATTCATTGCAATGCGCTTGGCTATTGCCAAGAATTGGAAATCTCCCAACTCCCCCTCTACCACGGAAATAACTGCCCTCTTGAACAACCATTGTCTAATGGAATTTATGCATGCCAAAGCATACTTACAGCTCCCTAGATTCCAAAAGAACTGGGACCTTTGGCTCAAACACCCTAACTGCATACCCCCCATGAATGACTTTCCACTTAGCTGACTCCCAACACTAGGTAGACCCTCCATTGATGTAATAACTTGACTGCCACCTGTATAACTGTACGTTATTCAATGTTTGCTTTGTAACCTGTTAAATATGTAAAATCCTCAATAAACTTGAGTTAAAAAAAAAAAAAAAATACACTATAGGAGGGAGGAGCTGAGCCTGTGATGTCTTGCTGCCACCGCGGCCAATGTGGAGTGGTGAGCCAGCTGATGGGAATTATATGTGCGCTTTTAAGATTTATTTGCTTGTAAGTATAATTTAATAAGGAGGCTTTTAATAAAATGTTGAAATAGAGAGAACTATGCAATTGCGAGAAATAAGGAGAGAAGCACTCACATAGCCACACCCGTTCGTATTTAAGGGAACACAAAAAGAAGGGGTACCAATTAGGTATCCCTGGGTTGGACTTTTGAGGCACAGTAAACAATGGAGAAATAAGAAAAAATTGCAATGTTTATTGAAAAAAAATACATGGTATGAAAAAAGCATTAGAAAACAAGTTAAAAATATATATATTATGATACATGATATGTAGTGAGCCCTTATGCGTCAACGCGTTTCACTGTTGAGCTTCATTAGGACACATTCAAGGTTCATAGATGGCAGTTATAGGGGCCAGCTATAGTAATCAATACAAAATATATTCAGTATGAGCTAGTAGGTATTTTTCTGGGATATTGTTTTTATATTTATTTTCATTATTTACAATATATATATATATATATAACCAGTCTGTGAGCTGATTTGTGGTTTTGTATTAATTACTATAGCTGGTCCCTATAACTATCTGTCAACAGACTATTGGAGCTAGCCTTTTTTGGATGAAAAACTTGTTTTTGGAAATTTATGAACAAGGTTTATTCTTCTGCAAGGTATCTTTGTTCTTATACTCATGTGTGCCATGATTCTTCGTTTGGACAGAATAGTTTCTCCATTGTTTACTGTGCCTCAAAAGTCTGACCCAGGGCTACCTAATTGGTACCCCTTATTTTTGTGTCCACTATGCAATTGCCTTTTTATTACATGTGGTTCATCAATGAGATAAAGAAAGGAGTGCCAAGTTCAAGGAGAGAGGAGAGGTGACCATTCCAGGGGGAATCACAAGAGTTGTAAAGATAAGCCTGTTTATTTGTGTATGAAATGAGCAGGTTTTTCACCTGGTGTTGGTGTGCACTTAAATATGTACTAGTATGCATCGATTGAAGAGCACTGTGGTGGAAGAGCACATTTGTATGTGGACTATTTATTTATAAAATATTGTTCTAACACTTAAAGTGGTTGTAAACCCACTTTTGCAACTTGCACCTACAGGTAAACCTAGATTAGGGCTTACTTGTAGGTGCAAGAAATATCTCCTAAACCTACACGGTTTAGGAGATATTTGCTAAAAATTACATTGCTCCGTGTCTACGGCGCATGTGCGCCGTAGACAACGGCGCACTCATGGGGTTAATCCCATTCAAAAATTCGGCTAAGTCCCAGCAATGCTTGGGCTTAGCCGAATTTGACGGCTCCCGCGCCCATGCGCGGAGTGACATCTTCGCCGCTCCGGCCAATCACAGCGCCGGAGCGGCGCTGTGATTGGCTGGAGCAGCGATTCCCGGAAGTAACATTCCGGCTATCGCCGCAGCGATGGCTGCAGCTGGAGAGAGGGACACGGACGGCTTCGGGGGCCCCGATCTAAGGTAAGTGGTACATAATGAGCTAGTATGCTAGTCATACTAGCTCATTATAGCTTTGTCTTGCAGGTGGGCTAGAAAGAAGAAAAAAGTTATGTGGGTTTACAACCACTTTAAAGGACTGGTTCTATATTGCACAAATAGTTTGTTGAAAAGAGGATTATAGGGGGCGGAGCCAGCGGCCAGAGCTGATGGAAGTGTGAGAGGAGAGCTCTGTCACAGCGGGAGGTAAAGAGTGGCTCACAGCACACTATCACAGCCACAAAGCACATCATCTGAAAGGGGAAACCGAGGGGCACACAGCGGTCAGCATGAGCAAAAGAAAGGAAAGAGAAGGACCGAGGAAATTAACAGATTTCTTCCCCCCTGCGGCCAGCTGAGAAATCCAAGGGAGCCAGGCTTCAGCATACCTTGGAAGCTCAGCACACAATCCAGCACCATCCACGGGTGAGGCAGACCCTGAAAGCCATCCACTGCCATCCTCCCCTTTTACAAGCCCTGTCAAGCAAAAAAGGAGGGTTGGAAAGGAGGGAGAGGTCCATGATGATGCAGGGACGGAGGGGGAAGGGATGGAGGAATCCTCCTCGTATGGACAGCACTTAGATGAATTCCCCACATCAGGGGAGCCATCATAGACACTACTATGAAGGAAATGCTGCAAACTCTGCCGTGGGCCCTCCAGCAGGACATGGCAGCTTTCATGCAATCCACAAAAGCAGATCTGTCAGCGGTCAGTAATAGAGTAAACTATGTTGAACATAAAATGGAGGAATTTACTTTGGCGCATAACGAGCTAGTTGATGCCCACTTTGATGTTGAGGATGAGATCAAGGCCATGCATCTCAAAATGGTGGACATTGGGGACAGGGTCCGAAGAAACAACATCAAATTTAGTGGGGTCCCTGAATCAATCAAGTCAGCGGAACTAACTGCATACCTCCAAAAGCTCATGACCACAGCCCTCCCATCTCTGGGACCTGCAGACATAATAATAGACAGGGCCCACAGACTGCCAAAACCATCATTCCTGTCAGATCATATCCCCAGGGATGTCATAGCAAGAATACATTTTTACCACGTAAATGATCAGCTGATGCGATATGCCAGACAGCACCCTGCACTCCCGTCCCCTTTGCTGGTATCGCGCTCTATGCAGATTTGTCTCAAGCTACGCTACCAGCAAGGCATAACTTCCCTATTCCCTAAGTCCCTATTACAAAAATACTGCGTAATCACAAAATCCTTTACAAATGGGGCTTCCCAGCCAAACTGCTATTGGAGATGCATAATGCGTCGCACACAATCACCTCACTAGAAAAAGTAATGGAGCTCCTCAGAAAATGGCGTCTACTGCCCTTGAATGATGAAGCTGCAGACCAATCGCCAAAACAAGAGGGGTAAATAAGCAGACAGCATTCTCCTGATTGCTTTTTTGTGGTAACTTTACTTGACTTTGCCCTTTCTCAGTTTTATTATACCCCAGGTGCCTTGCCACATATTCACAAGCTTATAAGATGGTTTAAAAAGCACCCGTTGTTCGGCTAACTAGAGACATTATTTTCCTCCTACTACATTTACAGGATGGCTCCTGTAACCTATGTTCGGCAGAGAATACTGCTTGAATCTTCCTAGTTGTTGAGCAACCCAGTTTGGTTTATTGTTTTTTTTCTTTATGTTTCATAATGTCTGGAATGAACCTTAAGATATTATCACAAAATGTCAGAGGTTTGAACAGTCCCTACAAATCTAGAACTCTATGGAAATCGGCTATGGACATAAAATGTGACACCAGTGTGTGCACAAGAGACACACTTCTCAAGCAGCAAACCCCCAAAGTGCACACACAACAAATTCCCACATGTATTCACTGCAAATGATAACTCCAAGAAAAATGGTGTATTGATCGCTATTAGGCACACTGTAACCTTTTCTTTATTGCAGGACCATGTTGATCCCCAAGGACATTTCATCATTTTGGTTGCTCATTTAAACCATACTACTTACACACTGGTGAACCTATACGCACCTAATGTTAAACCGCTGAAATTCATTCGCAAAGTGGTAAAGCGTGCTAAATCTATGCAAAAAGGTAACTTAATTATTTTCAGGGATTTCAATATGGTTTTGAACGGAGAACTTGACTCCTCCTCTGTGGCTCACAGGCAGAGGCCCTCTTTGGGTCCTTTCTGCCATGAAGAGAGACTCTTTGACTAGACATGTGCAAAAGGAAAAAAATTTGTTTAGTTTCGTTTCGTTTTAATTCGTTAATTAATTAATTTCATTTAGTTTGATTCGTTAAATCCGTTAAATTCGTTTTCGGATTTCGTTCCGTTTTCGACCGAATTCGTAAAAACGCTCGGATTCGAAAATATTTCGACCGGATTCGAAAATATTTCTACCGGATTCGAAAATATTTCTACCGGATTCGAAATCATTTCAACATGATTCGAAATCATTTCAACCGCATTCGAAAACAATTAGAATAGAATCGAAAATATTGGAAATAATCAAATAGAAAAACAATAGAACAGAATAGAATAAAATACAATATATATATTATATTTTATTCTATTCTGTTCTATTTTTTTCTAGTCTATTTTCTATTTCTATTCTAATCTTTTCTAATTGGAATTCGAAAAATCGGTCGCATTCGAAAATATTTCAACCAAATTCGAAAATATATCTACCGGATTCGATAATATTTCAACCGGATTTGAAATGATTTCAACCAAATAGAAAAGATTATAATAAAATAGAAAAACAGATAATAGACTAGAAAAACAATTGGACTGAATATATTATATTTTATTCTATTCTGTTCTATTTTTTTTCTAGTCTATTTTCTATTTCTATTCTAATCTTTTCTAATTGGAATTCGAAAAATCAGTCACATTCGAAAATATTTCAACCAAATTCGAAAATATATTGTGACAGCAGGAAGGTAAAGTCACCTGGTTGCATCCAGGGGGGTAGATATATTTCGCCCAGATTCAGGCTTTACGCCGATTTATACAACTAGGTGGAGAGTTGTATAAGGCTAGTGGGCTCATGGATGACTCAGACCTCTAGGGAGAGTGTGGGGCGTCGTGCAGACAGAGTTGATGAGGCCAGCTGAAGCTTGTCAGCTCATTTAGGCCTCTATAAAAAACTCCCAGATTCATTAGATGTTAGCTCATGCCTGGAAGCAGACCTGTGTGGACTGTCTAGGGAGAGTGAACCCCTGTGCGGTGAGAGAAAGCCTGTGTGGCTATATTTTGCTTGGACATTTAAAACCAGGGACTAGGACAGCACTAGGCTGATCCCAGTCGTTAGTTAGGAAACCTGTAAGTTTAGTTAGAGGTCAAGTTGACCAGGATTTATTTTGTTTATGTTTTTTTTGCCTTGCTGTGTTTTTGTCACTGTAAATAGAAAATAAACCGCACCTTTTTGATTTTTGAAAACCACAACCTCCGTCTGCTGGGCCTGTTTTTGGGTGGGGAGCCCATCCCGGGGGTCACACATACCCGCTGCCGAGCTAACCCCCTCACAGTTGGTGGAGAACCAGTGGCAGTTTTTTTTTAAGCCAGCATGGAGGAGATACTGAAACAGCTGGCTCTAGCAAATGCCAATCAACAGCAGACAAATGCAGGTTTGCAAAGGAGCCTTGCAGCCCAGCAGCAAGCTCATCAACAGAGCCTTGCAACTTTACAACAGAGTCTGGAGGCTCAGCAACAAGCCCAACAGCAATCTGAGGCCCGCTTCATAGACCTGTTGCAGAAGCAAGAGCAGAGACTACAACAACAGATGGAAGCAGTAATGCAGCAACGTCCGCAGACCAGTGAGGAAAGCCGTCCCACTAATACCGCGTCCTTTGGGGTGAGTCGTTTATTGACAAAAATGACTGGAGAGGATGATCCAGAGGTATTTTTGACCACATTTGAAAGGACCGCTGAAAGAGAAAAGTGGCCTGAGGAGCAGTGGGCTGGACTAGTGGCTCCTCTGTTAACTGGTGAATCGCAGAAAGCTTACTATGACCTAGAGCCTAACCAAGCAAAAGACTATGTGATGCTAAAAGCTGAAATATTGGCAAGGCTGGGTGTCACCCTGGCTGTCCGGGCTCAGCGTGTGCATAACTGGACTTTCCGGCTTGGAAGGCCCCCCAGGTCTCAAATGTATGATCTCATTCACCTGAGCAGAAAGTGGCTACAGCCAGAGACTTTGTCCGCACCAAAGATTGTGGAACGTGTTGTAATGGATCGGTTTTTGAGAGCTCTTCCTACTGCCATCCAAAAGTGGGTAAGCCATGGAGACCCAGAGACGGCCGATGGTCTTGTGGATCGTGTGGAGAAATACTTGGCTACAGAGAACCTGACGGCCTCTTCCAGAGACACTCGGACTTTCCACCCCAAGACCAGACCATCCCCAGGGGCGGATAAGAGGATTCCAAGGGGTGAGGGTGGAGAGAGTGAGAGGGTGGGAGCTCTACCCCAAGTTTGGCGAGAACAGCCTGGGAAATCAGCGGCTCAAGAGGCCGCAAGAAGGATCGTTTGCTACCGCTGCCGGCAAGCGGGACATATTGCAGCAAATTGCCCGGTTTTGGAGGAACCCATGCAGTGTGACTTTCTGACGGGCAGACGTCAGTCGCTGTGTGCGACAGTCGCATGCACTGCCATTCGGGGAACTGAGAAACATTTATGCAAAATGTGTATTAATGGTAGAAATGTTGTGGTATTGCTGGATTCAGGTAGCCTTGTGACCCTGATAAAGGCTGAGTTAGTTAAAACAGAGGTCTCTGGGAATAGCAAGGTAGCCGTTATTTGTGTGCATGGGGACACCCGAGAGTATCCAGTGACTACAGTGTGTTTCGAGACCCCCAAAGGTACCCTCTCTCATCCAGTGGGCTTAGTATCTCAGTTACCGCATGACGCCATTGTGGGAAGGGATTTTCCGAAGTTCTGGGAACTGTGGGATGATCCTGAGCCCCCCACTGGTGCCCCTATGTACCAGGAATGTGATAGCCAGAACTCCCCTGAGAGTGGTGAGGACTCTCCGGAATTTCCCTTGTCAGTATTGGCAGGGGAGACTCAAGAAACTGGAGAGGAGCCCACCTCCTCAGACGAAAACCTACCGTCTGTGGAGTTTTCTGATCTTGAGGTTCACAGGGAAAACTTTGCCACAGAACAGTTGAAAGACCCCGCCCTAATAAAGGCACGGGAAAACGTAGTGAAAATAGATGGCGAGTTAGTGAACCCAGATAATACCGGCACTTACCCATACTTCAGCGTAGAGAAGGACCTACTGTATCGGGTGGCAAAAAGGGCAGAAGAAACCGTTGAGCAGCTTGTGGTGCCCAAACCTTACAGGAAGTTGGTGTTGGAGTTGGCCCATGGGCACATTCTTGGAGGTCATCTGGGGACAGAGAAAACCCGAGAGAGGGTATTACAGAGATTCTATTGGCCTGGGGTGATGAAGGACATAGAAAATTATTGTTCCTCCTGCCCTGTGTGTCAGAGGTCGGCCCCGATGCCACATTTCCGTAGCCCGCTGGTCCCTCTACCCATCATTGAGGTCCCGTTTGAGAGAATCGCAATGGATTTGGTAGGTCCTATAATCAAGTCCGCTAGGGGGCACCAGTACATATTGGTTATAATGGACTATGCCACCCGTTATCCAGAAGCGATCCCTCTCAGAAATACCTCGGCCAAAACCATAGCCAAAGAGCTATCTCTTGTTTTTAGCCGGGTGGGTATTTGTAAAGAACTGCTTACGGACCAAGGTACACCCTTTATGTCCCGGGTTATGAAAGAGCTGTGTAAATTGTTCAAAGTGACGCAATTGCGTACATCTGTGTATCACCCCCAAACCGATGGGCTGGTTGAAAGATTCAACAAAACCCTAAAACAAATGTTGAAGAAAGTGGTGGATAGAGATGGAAGGGATTGGGACTGTCTACTTCCTTATTTGATGTTTGCTATTAGGGAGGTGCCCCAATCCTCTACGGGATTCTCCCCCTTTGAGTTACTGTATGGGAGACACCCAAGAGGGCTGTTGGATATTGCCAAGGAAACTTGGGAAAGTGAGAGTTCTCCCCACAGGAGTGTGATTGAGCATGTCGCCCTGATGCAAGATCGAATTGCACAGGTAATGCCCATCGTGAAGGAACATTTGGCCCAAGCGCAGTTGGCACAGCAGAGAGTGTACAACCGTGGAGCCAAGACCCGTACCTTTTCCCCGGGGGATAGGATATTGGTACTTGTCCCTACGGTTGAAAGTAAATTCCTTGCCAAATGGCAAGGCCCCTACGAGATAATGGAAAAAGTGAGCGAAGTGAATTACAAGGTCAGACAACCAGGAAGGCGAAAGCCCGAACAGATCTATCACGTTAATCTGTTGAAAGCCTGGAGGGATAGAGAGTCCCTAGTCGCAGACACTTGGTCACCAGCTCAAACTGGTTGCGTGATTCCTGAGGTTGGAATCGCAGCCACCTTGTCACAACCCCAACAACAGGAGGTTAAGGAGTTTGTGCTTCGCAACAAGGAGGTATTCTCTGAGCTGCCGGGACAAACATCTGGGGTAGAGCATGACATTATTACCCCGCCCGGTGAAAGGGTGAAGTTAAAACCCTATCGGATCCCAGAGGCCCGACGGGAGGCAATACAGGAGGAAGTACAGAAAATGCTGAACTTAGGGGTGATAGAGGAGTCCCAAAGTGATTGGTCTAGTCCCATTGTGTTGGTGCCTAAACCGGATGGGAGCTGGCGATTTTGTAACGATTTTCGTCAGTTGAACAAAGTTACAAAATTTGACACCTACCCCATGCCACGTATAGATGAGTTGATCGACCGGCTGGGAACAGCCCGATACATGACGACTCTTGACCTCACAAAAGGGTATTGGCAAATCCCCCTGGCCAAGTCGGCCAAAGAGAAAACCGCATTTGTAACCCCAGACGGGGCGTTCCAATATAAAAGAATGCCGTTCGGGTTACAGAATGCGCCGGCCACATTCCAGCGGAAAATGGACCAGATGCTGAGGCCCCATCGGAAGTATGCTGCGGCTTACCTGGATGACATAATTGTCCATAGCACAGATTGGGCCTCACATCTGCCAAAAGTGCAAGCAGTCCTGGACTCTGTTCGGGAAGCAGGGTTTACGGCTAACCCCAAGAAGTGTACCATTGGGCAGGAGGAGGCCAAATATCTTGGGTACACCATTGGGAGGGGAGTAATAAAACCCCAACTCAACAAAGTCGAGGCCATCCAGAGTTGGCCACGTCCCAACAGCAAGAAGCAGGTACGAGCCTTTCTGGGAATCGCTGGGTATTATCGGCGATTCATTCCCCACTTTGCTTCTAAGGCTGTGCCCCTAACCAACCTGACGAAGGGGAAAGGGTCGGTCATGATTAAATGGACCCCCGAGGCTGAGGCAGCATTCCAGTTCTTGAAACAAGCCTTATGTAGCCAGCCAGTGTTGTACTCACCCGACTTCTCTAGAGACTTTGTCGTACAAAGTGATGCGTCAGATGTGGGGTTAGGAGCAGTATTGTCCCAGGTCTGGAACGGGGAAGAGCACCCAGTCATTTACCTCAGCAGGAAGTTGAAGTCCCATGAGGTAAATTACGCCACCGTTGAAAAGGAGTGTTTAGCGGTGAAGTGGGCTCTAGATTCCCTTCGGTACTACCTGCTAGGTAGGCACTTTGACATGGTTACGGATCACGCTCCGTTAAAGTGGATGGCTCAAAACAAGGAAACAAATAGAAGAGTGAATAGGTGGTTCCTGGCCCTCCAGGAATTCAACTTCACAGTAAAGCATCGCCCTGGCGTTCAAATGGGGAATGTGGATGCTTTGTCTCGAGTACATGAATGCCTGATTGCTGGTGTTCCAACCCCGAGGTTAAAACAAGAGGGGGGGGTATGTGACAGCAGGAAGGTAAAGTCACCTGGTTGCATCCAGGGGGGTAGATATATTTCGCCCAGATTCAGGCTTTACGCCGATTTATACAACTAGGTGGAGAGTTGTATAAGGCTAGTGGGCTCATGGATGACTCAGACCTCTAGGGAGAGTGTGGGGCGTCGTGCAGACAGAGTTGATGAGGCCAGCTGAAGCTTGTCAGCTCATTTAGGCCTCTATAAAAAACTCCCAGATTCATTAGATGTTAGCTCATGCCTGGAAGCAGACCTGTGTGGACTGTCTAGGGAGAGTGAACCCCTGTGCGGTGAGAGAAAGCCTGTGTGGCTATATTTTGCTTGGACATTTAAAACCAGGGACTAGGACAGCACTAGGCTGATCCCAGTCGTTAGTTAGGAAACCTGTAAGTTTAGTTAGAGGTCAAGTTGACCAGGATTTATTTTGTTTATGTTTTTTTTGCCTTGCTGTGTTTTTGTCACTGTAAATAGAAAATAAACCGCACCTTTTTGATTTTTGAAAACCACAACCTCCGTCTGCTGGGCCTGTTTTTGGGTGGGGAGCCCATCCCGGGGGTCACACATACCCGCTGCCGAGCTAACCCCCTCACAATATCTACCGGATTCGATAATATTTCAACCGGATTTGAAATGATTTCAACCAAATAGAAAAGATTATAATAAAATAAAAAAACAGATAATAGACTAGAAAAACAATTGGACTGAATATATTATATTTTATTCTATTCTGTTCTATTTTTTTCTAGTCTATTTTCTATTTCTATTCTAATCTTTTCTAATTGGAATTCGAAAAATCGGTCGCATTCGAAAATATTTCAACCAAATTCGAAAATATATCTACCGGATTCGATAATATTTCAACCGGATGTGAAATGTTTTCAACCAAATAGAAAAGATTATAATAAAATAGAAAAACAGATAATAGACTAGAAAAACAATTGGACTGAATATATTATATTTTATTCTATTCTGTTCTATTTTTTTTCTAGTCTATTTTCTATTTCTATTCTAATCTTTTCTAATTGGAATTCGAAAAATCGGTCGCATTCGAAAATATTTCAACCAAATTCGAAAATATATCTACCGGATTCGATAATATTTCAACCGGATGTGAAATGATTTCAACCAAATAGAAAAGATTATAATAAAATAGAAAAACAGATAATAGACTAGAAAAACAATTGGACTGAATATATTATATTTTATTCTATTCTGTTCTATTTTTTTTTCTAGTCTATTTTCTATTTCTATTCTAATCTTTTCTAATTGGAATTCGAAAAATCGGTCGCATTCAACCAAATTCGAAAATATATTTTCTAGTCTATTTTCTATTTCTATTCTAATCTTTTCTAATTGGAATTCGAAAAATCGGTCGCATTTCAACCAAATTCGAAAATATATCTACCGGATTCGATAATATTTCAACCGGATTTGAAATGATTTCAACCAAATAGAAAAGATTGTAATAAAATAGAAAAACAGATAATAGACTAGAAAAACAATTGGACTGAATATATTATATTTTATTCTATTCTGTTCTATTTTTTTTCTAGTATATTTTCTATTTCTATTCTAATCTTTTCTAATTGGAATTTGAAAAATCGGTCGCATTCGAAAATATTTCAACCAAATTCGAAAATATATCTACCGGATTCGATAATATTTCAACAAAATTCGATAATATTTCAACCGGATTTGAAATTATTTCAACCAAATAGAAAAGATTATAATAAAATAGAAAAACAGATAATAGACTAGAAAAACAATACGACAGAATATATAATATTTTATTCTATTCTGTTCTATTTTTTTCTAGTCTATTTTTTTATATTCTATTCAAATCATTTCTATTAAAATCAAATTCATTATATACTAAATTCGAACTTTTCTCTGCTGGTGTTATATCATCCTTGGGCTGCAGTACTGGCGTCCACCAGCGGATGGATCCTGGCAGTGTGGTGCAGATGTTACTTCCTGCAATCAGGGGTCACCTGTTAGCAGGTACAAATACCCGGCAAGTGCACACACACACTGCCCTGGTATCGTCCTCGTGCCCGGACCTGCAGCCTGTATACCTGATACCTGATACCTGAACCTGTTGTTCTGCTCCTTATCCCTGGATCCCTGGATCCTTGCTCTGCTCCCTGCTTGTCCCTGTCTGTCCAATCCTGGCCCCCCATCTGCAGATCTCCCTTTAATGATTCTGGCCTGGCTTGACTACGATTCTGGTTCCCCCTTTACTACTTATACTGGTTGGTTATCGTCACTGTTTGATCGTCTGTTTGTTCACTTTGTACTGGTGGTGTGTTCACATTTATATTTACTTATCTTAATAAACTATTTACTTCACCTATTTCTGTTTGCGGTTTCCTCTGTTGCAGTCCACACAGTTCTGATCATATCTGATTCTTGACAGAATACCAGGGCCATCCCTGATCAGAAGTGGCTGCACAGGGGAACCATTTTGATCGTTTGCAAACATGAATGCTGATGTGATTGTTTATTTATCTCGGCTGGCATCTCAAAGCAGTGATTATTGTCGCCAGGTTTTGAAAGAATGGTCTAGTGACCAGTTGTTTACAGCCATCCGATCGGCTCACTCCCTGGTCGATCAGGGTTATATGCCGTTTGGGAAGGTGCAACCTTTAATTAAAATCTGTACTGAGCTGGACCTGCCCTGTATTCCAGAGGGCTATGATGATTTCACTCCTCCTTTTAATGTGAATCAGGTTGTTTCCTTATTTTGGCTTTTTGAAGACGATCCTGTCAATTTTTGTGAGCCTGCTCCCCACAGGTGATTGCTGAGTGCATTAAGTCTGCTCAGTCTTTTGTTAAACAGGGAGATTTAAAGTCACAGTTTGTACAACCCATACTTTCGGCATGGTCTGGCATGGTGCAATCAGCCCCAGCCAGACAAACCACCTCTTCCATCAGACACCAGCCGACCCAAATGTATGTTTCTCCATCACCCATGGCAACCCCAGTCGCAGTTCAGTACACACTGCTTCCCACCAGATACCAATATCCAGTCTCTGCTCCCTGTACCTATCCTGCATTCAACCCACCTGCCTCTTCTCAGCTACCTACAAACACACAAGAACTTCCCCCAGCTACTGTTACCTCTTCTCTGCCAACCCTCCTTTCCAGTCTGCTACTCCCCTTACCTACAGGGCTTCAGTGGTTAAGCCAAAGAAGAGACAAAAGTTCTTTCCGACCAGAACGATCCTGCCAGTAACCCAACCTGCCTCCACACCAATCAAACTGCTTCAGTCTGATGTCCCAGTTCCTGTATGCCAGCCTGAAGTTCCTGTGCCAGCCTGCCAATCTGAAGTACCTGTGCCAGCTTGCAGTTCCTGTGCCAGCCCGCCAGCCTGAAGTTCCTGTGCCAGCCTGCCAGCCTGACGTGTCTGTGCCAGCCCACCAGCCTGAAGTTCCTGTGCCAGCCCACCAGCCTGAAGTTCCTGTGCCAGTGTTCCAGCCTGAAGTGCCAGAGCCAGTGTTCCAGCCTGAAGTGCCAGAGCCAGTGGCCTGAAGTGCCAGAGCCAGTGTTCCAGCCTGAAGTGCCAGAGCCAGTGTTCCAGCCTGAAGTGCCAGAGCCAGTGTTTCAGCCTGAAGTGCCAGAGCCAGTGTTCCAGCCTGAAGTGCAAGAGCCAGTGTTCCAGTCTGAAGTGCCAGAGCCAGTGTTCCAGCCTGAAGTGCCAAAGCCAGTGTTCCGGCCTGTAGTGCCAGAGCCAGTGTTCCGGCCTGAAGTGCCAAAGCCTGTGTTCCAACCTGAAGTGCCAGAGCCAGTGTTCCAGCCTGATGTCCCGGTGCCTGCCTTCCAACCAGAAGTCCTGATGCCAGTGGTCCAGTCTGAAGATCCGGTGTCCCAGTCTGAAGATCCGGTGTCCCCGCCTGAAGATCCAGTGTCCCCGCCTGAAGATCCGGTGTCGCCGCCTGAAGATCCGGTGCCTGTGTCCCCGCCTGAAGATCCGGTGCCTGTGTCCCCGCCTGAAGATCCGGTGCCTGTGTCCCCACCTGTAGATCCGGTGCCCGTTTCCCGGCCTGAGGTTGTGGTGCCCGTTTCCCGGCCTGAGGTTGTGGTGCCCGTTTCCCGGCTTGAGGTTGTGGTGCCCGTTTCCCGGCTTGAGGTTGTGCTGCCCGTTTCCCGGCTTGAGGTTGTGGTGCCCGTTTCCCGGCTTGAGGTTGTGGTGCCCGTTTCCCGGCCTGAAGTTGTGGTGCCCGTTTCCTGGCCTGAGGAGCCTGCTGCTCAGTCTGATGTGTTCCTGTCTGCTGCCCAGCCTGAGGTGTTCCTGTCCACTGCCCAGCCTGAGATGTTCTTGTCTGCTGCCCAGCCTGATTTGCCACTGTCTGCTGCCCAGCTTGATGTACCCATACCTGCTGCCCAGCTTGATTTACCTGCTGCCCAGCTTGATGCACCTGTACATGCTATGCAGCTTGAGGTTCCTGTGCCTGCTACCCAGCCTGATGTACTTTTTGCCCAACCTGTTGTAACTTTGTCTACTGCCCGGCTTGACGCCATAGACTTTCTCCAGCAACAGCTGGTTGGAGCGCCCGGAGGTCGCTCCTTCGAGGGGGGGTACTGTAAGGAAAGGTTACATCCACTGGTAGTATCTATCATCTGGCGTGCAGTACTGAGGTCCACCAGCAGGTGTCTCCTGGCAGTTCTGCACTGTCAGGGGAACTTCTCTCTGCTGGTGTTATATCATCCTTGGGCCGCAGTACTGGCGTCCACCAGCGGATGGATCCTGGCAGTTTGGTGCAGATGTTACTTCCTGCAATCAGGGGTCACCTGAGCCTGTTAGCAGGTATAAATACCCGGCAAGTGCACACACACACTGCCCTGGTATCGTCCTTGTGCCCGGACCTGCAGCCTGTATAACTGATACCTGAACTTGTTGTTCTGCTCCTTATCCCTGGATCCCTGGATCCTTGCTCTGCTCCCTGCTTGTCCCTGTCTGTCCACTCCTGGCCCCCCATCTGCTGATCTCCCATTAATGATTCTGGCCTGGCTTGACTATGATTCTGGTTCCCCCTTTACTACTTATACTGGTTGGTTATCGTCACTGTTTTTTTTTTTAATCAAAAGTTTTTTTTATTGAACATAAGAAAAATCACAGCAGTTTCCATTGTACACACAAAGTTGCAAAGGTTTCCCTCTGCTGGTACACTTCAAAAGAACACTTCAGTGCACCACTACAATCTTGTTTTGATAAGTACATGAGACATTAGCATCACAATATCATGGACAATGTAACAGCCGGGATAATACTAACTCCCTAGGGCTAAGGCCCGGGGTATCCAGCCAGTGGGACCAAATTTTTTCAAACCTTCCCGGGCTACCTCTGTGTTGGTATATGTATTTTTCCATAATCAGAGTATGTCCCATGTGCGCTACCCATGAGGAGGTGGTAGGCGGTAAAACCGATTTCCATCCCATCAGAATAAGTTTTCTAGCCTGAAATAGAGCTCTCGAGACTGCGATCCTAGCCATCTCCTCCGGGACCACATCCTCCAGGACCCCCAGTAAGCAACACATAGGATCCACAGGGATCACCGTATTAAATATGCTATTCAGTGTGCCCACCACCTCACTCCAATACCTATGGAGCTTCGGACATCTCCACAGGAGGTGGATAAGGTATTCGCTATGTCTTCGACATCTAGCACACATAGGGTCTGGTAGCCTACCCATCTTATGTAGTTTCACTGGGGTGTAATGGACCCTCAACATGATATACAGCTGAGATACTTTTTGCGCGACATTCAAGGAGCAATTGGTGACTGACTGCCATGCCTCCTCCCACTGGTCCCGCGTCAGTGGACCCACGTCCCTCTCCCACAGAGACTCCGCCTTACTTGGGAATGCTTGCAAATGTTTTGCCAGTAGCAGCTGGTAACATTGGGAAATGAATCCCTTCGTTTCAGTGCTAGTATGTACCACATGGAACACGGGGACAGGTGACTGAACCCACTCCACTGCGTCGCCCTGTGCGGCGACTGCATGTTGGAGCTGAAGATAATAGTAGTGCATGTTAGCTGGGAGGCCAAATTTGGCCCTCAGTTCGGGGAAAGTGAGCAATTTACCATTCTTGAATATGTGGGACAACAGAGCTACACCATGGCAGCTTAACCAGCTCCACATATGACCTATTGCCCCATATTGGACTATATTCCATAAATCCCTGCACTCCCTGAAGTTGTCTGCCCTTGTTCCACACCTTTTGGACAAGTGATAGTGTCGGGGTTTGCTTATTTGATTTTAGGAACATTTGCGCCTCCAACCCCAGTGGGACAGTCTCTGCGCCAGTGGCCAATAACATCAGCCGTGCCGCCAAGCCCTCCGGGTTCAGGGACATAGAGCCGATCAAATGCTGCAACTGAGCTGCGATATAGTACAGCCAAGGGTTGGGGACCGCCAATCCTTCTCTGTCCTTGGATCGCTGCAAATGCTCCAGTCTGATCCGGGGGGGGGGGCTTAGTATGCCAGAGCAGCCTCCTGAAAAGTGTATTCACTATCCTAAAGATTTTCAAGTGGATCACAACAGGTGAGTTATGGAGAAAGTACAGGAGTTGGGGCATTAAGATAATTTTTATCAAATTGGCCTTACCGGCCAGTGACATTTTTAGGGTATTCCATGTATTAATCTTATCCCTAAACCTGGACAACAATGGGTGGACATTAAGGGAGCAGTAGTCCCCCAGCCTGGGCAACACCTGCACCCCCAAGTATTTAAAACTAGACACCACTGGGATGGGGCAAGAGTCAGGCAGAGTAACCCCAACCATCTTCATACAACATCATCAGTGCTGATTTCGCCCAGTTAATGGTTAAACCAGAAAAGTGACCAAATTGCGTGATAAGAGACATAACCCCGGGTAGGGAGTCCGTGGGGTCCCCAAGAAAGAGCAACATGTTGTCTGCATATAGCATGATCTTTTCCTGCAGCGTGCCATATTGGAACCCCTGAATCCGAGGGCTAGCCCGCACCAGAGCCGCTAACGGCTCTATGGCAATCGCAAAGAGCAGGGGGGACAGGGGACAACCCTGCCTTGTCCCCCTGCCCAGAGCAAAAGCCAGCGACATTCTATCCGCCACCCTGATAGCCGCCTGGGGAGAAGCATATAGTAACTAGACCCATGCAATGAATTTGTCCCCGAAACCAAACTCCTCCAGCACTGCCCATAGAAACCTCCAACTGACACTGTCAAATGCCTTGTTGGCATCCAGAGACAGGAGTGCTCTACGACCTCCATTATCCGCCTGCAATTGCATGTTTAGGAACATCCGTCTTAAATTGGTAGCATCGTCACTGTTTGATCGTCTGGTTGTTCACTTTGTACTGGTGGTGTGTTCACATTTATATTTACTCATCTTAATAAACTATTTACTTCACCTATTTCTGTTTGCGGTTTCCTCTGTTGCAGTCCACACAGTTCTGATCATATCTGATTCTTGACACAAAGCTAGTAAAGGTATTTAATGTAGCAGCCTCTTCCGGCTCTTTCCCAAAAGAAATGCTTCAGGCTATTATAGTTACATTACCCAAACCGAGCAAGGATACATTTCACCCCCAAAACTTTAGGCCAATTTCACTACTGAACGCAGACTTAAAGATCTATGCTAAGATCTTAGCTAACAGATTAATGGAAGTCACCCCCTCCCTCATAGGACTGGACCAAGTGGGATTTGTAAAAGGCAAGCAAGCTCCAGACGGGACCAGAAGGATGCTAAATCTCCTGCGTTTCGCAGAGATTAGCCAAGAACCCAGTACTTTCCTAGCTTTGGACGTGGAAAAGGCCTTTGATGGGGTACATTGGGGCTACCTATCAAAGACCTTACACAAGTTCAGAAAATCGGGCCGGATTCACTTTATTCTCATCCTACAGCTTGTGTCTATACATCTAGTTTACTGTCTGACCCCTTCACACTATCTAATGGCAAGCGACAAGGCTTCCCTCTGTCTCCAATAATATTCTCACTCATCATAGAACCTCTATCAGAAAGTATTAGATCCAATAAAAAAATATAGAAGGTATCAAGATAGGTTCCTAAAAACCACAAAATAGGACTTTTTGCTGACGATATCATTCTAACGGTGACTAACCCAGAAACCTTCATCATAGAAATACACAGATTTGGATTAGTCTCCTTTTATAAAGTCAACACAAATAAATGCTTTGCTTTGACTCTTAATGTACCCTCAAAGAAAAAAGCTGAACTCAAAAAAATATTCCCCTGCAATTGGGATTCTCCCTCAATTACTTATCTTGGGGTGCAGCTAACCTCTTCTTCCACTAAAACGTATTCTTGCAACTATCCTCCATTATTATCAAAGCTTGAAGAAGAATTGAGCCAAATCGGTAAACTGCATCTAAGCTGGATGGGGAGAGTAGCTGCATACCAAATGCAAATAAAGCCCAAACTGTTATACCACTTCAGAAGATTGCCCATTCCTATTCCCAAAAAAATCTTCTCCCAACTAACAAATAGTTTGAGGAAATATATCTGGGCGGATAAAAAAAACTAGAATTGCGTTAGCGCAATTATATAAACCCAAACACCTCGTGGAGTAGGCCTCCCCAATGCACAATTATACTCCCGAGCAGTGACACTGGAGCAGATGTGTTATTGGTTTTCTTGCCAAACGGATAATAGGTTGTCGGACATAGAACGTGAAATTACTCCAGATATGACCTCCCAGCTTTGGCGATAGCCGCCTGCTTACACCATAAACCTGTCACTCCTCCTTACCCTACAGTACAAGCTACATTAACGGTGTGGTCCTACCTGATCCACCAGAAGTTTGCCGATACTCCAATGTACAAACTAAAAACCCCGTTAGCGGCCTATGAATACCTAATCCCTAATATATTAACTCAATCCTGGAAGAAAAGAGGTGTTAATTTCTCTACATCTGAAATGGATGAACAAGAGGTGCTGGACAAATACCAATTGTTCCAAATAAAACACTACATTTCATCCAATACACCTAGACCCATAGAAATACCTCAAATATTATGGGACTACTTGATTTCCAAGTACCCAGGGAAACACAAAGGGATATCCCTATTCTAAAGATTTGCTACTCCCCTATACACGTACACTAAACTACATAATATGCTAAAATGGGAACAAGAACTACAAAATGAATTCTCTTTGCATCAATGGCACTTAGCTATAAAATACAATGGTAGATCTTCAGCATGTGTAGACCATTGGGAGAACGCTCAAAAAATTCTGCACAGATAGTATCTAACACCCCTACGCCTGCATAAAATGGACCCCAATACCCCACCACTTTGCTGGCGAAACTGTCTACTGGTAACCTACTACACATAATGTGGAACTGCAGGGTGATAGAAACCTTTTGGAAAGAAGTGTCTTCCCTTGTTCAAGATACTACAGGCACCACATGTACACTAGACCCTGCACTTGCACTTCTAAGCATTGGTATTGAAAAATTCCCCCCACTAATGAGAAAAATGGTTGCAGCCCGCATCTCATCGGCGAAAGAATGGCGCTCACAAATACCTCCAAAAATTGAAGAGGTGAGCTCTAGAGTTAATGCTCAATATGTAATGGAAAAACTGCTTGCATACAAAGAAAGAAGAGATACAGCTTTCCATAGATACTGGGAAACTTGGAGAACTTCACGTTATGCCTCATCACATTTGTGATTTTTGCTCTACGTTAAATCCTTGCTGACACTTATTAGATACTTCAGGTCATCGAGTGGTAAGAACTAAAACTACAGGTGGTCATAATAGGAGTTACAATACTGACTCTTTAAATTCCTCACCACTCCTCGAGCAGCATTTGTGTAATAATAGGCATTAAGAGTATTTCATTGTTTCTTTAAAGATTGTCAATATGCAGGTATCGAACTTACAGTGGGTCTCAACTCCAAGGACCCTCATTAAGGTCCAGGGAGGGCTACTCTCTACTGTCCCTATGCAGGGCCTGATCAGTGTGAATCCGGAAGGGGTGACATGATTTACCTCCTGTTGAGGTTGTATAATGTATTAATATAGGTAGTCCACATAGAACGTCATTTACATACAGTGGGGCAAAAAAGTATTTATTCAGCCACCAATTGTGCAAGTTCTCCCACTTAAAAAGATGAGAGAGGCCTGTAATTGTCATCATAGGTATACCTCAACTATGAGAGACAAAATGTGTAAACAAATCCAGACAATCACATCTGATTTGGAAAGAATTTATTTGCAAATTATGGTGGAAAATAAGTATTTGGTCACCTACAAACACGCAAGATTTCTGGCTCTCACAGACCTGTATCTTCTTCTTTAAGAGGCTCCTCTGTCCTCCACTCATTACCTGTATTAATGGCACCTGTTTGAACTTGTTATCAGTATAAAAGACACCTGTCCACAACCTCAAACAGTCACACTCCAAACGCCACTATGGTGAAGATCAAAGAGCTGTCGAAGGACACCAGAAACAAAATTGTAGACCTGTACCAGGCTGGGAAGACTGAATCTGCAATAGGCAAGCAGCTTGGTGTGAAGAAATCAACTGTGGGAGAAATAATTAGAAAATGGAAGACATACAAGACCACTGATAATCCCCCTCGATCTGGGGCTCCACGCAAGATCTCACCCCGTGGGGTCAAAATGATCACAAGAACGGTGAGTAAAAATCCCAGAACCACACGGGGGGACCTAGTGAATGACCTGCAGAGAGCTGGGACCAACGTAACAAAGGCTACCATCAGTAACACTACGCCGCCAGGGACTCAGATCCTGCAGTGCCAGACATGTCCCCCTGCTTAAGCCAGTACATGTCCGGGCCCGTCTGAGGTTTGCTAGAGAGCATTTAGATGATCCAGAAGAGGATTTGGAGAATGTCATATGGTCAGATGAAACCAAAGTAGAACTGTTTGGTAGAAACACAACTCGTCGTGTTTGGAGGAGAGAGAATGCTGAGTTGCAACCAAAGAACACCATACCTACTGTGAAGCATGGGGGTGGCAACATCATGCTTTGGGGCTGTTTCTCTGCAAAGGGAACAGGACGACTGATCCGTGTACATTAAAGAATGAATCGGGCTATATTTTCCAAATAAATTATTTCCAAATCAGACAATGTGATTGTCTGGATTTGTTTCCACATTTTGTCTCTCAAAGTTGAGGTATACCTATGATGACAATTACAGGCCTCTCTCATCTTTTTAAGTGGGAGAACTTGCACAATTTGTGGCTGACTAAATACTTTTTTGACCCACTGTATTTGTAAGTCTGATACTTGATGCACATTTTATTAATGTATGGTGATATTTACAAAGCTCTATATTCTATGTGTAATCTGTAAAATTCAATAAAAATCTTTGGTTACAAAAAAAAAAGAGGATTATATTGTTCAGTAGCGCTGCACTATATTAGTTATTAAAATTCTGTATTCTATAGCAGCTCACATTGAGTCAAAACAATAAGGAAAGCCTAGCATGCCCTTTTAATACTAATTAATTATCAGTTACAATAGACAAATTGTATAAAGCACAGTTGGTTACTATTATGTTACTCACATACAATAAGTAAGTGATCTACAAGACAAGCTGGGTATTTTGTTATGAAATAAATTAATCTGTGCTTAATTCACTTCAAGTAACCAATCTTGAGCCTCGTACACACTGACGGTTTTCTCAGCAAGAAAACAGCTGGGAGAGCTTTTTGTCGAGAACCTGCTCTCTATTTTCTCGTTGTGTGTGTGCTTACCTGTCTCCAGGTAAACCTGCGCATGCTCAAAAAGACTTTGACGCACGCTCGGTAGCATACAAGGGTAGGGTAGGGTGTAGCAAGATGTCAGTGACGGCATCGAATGTGACGAGCGCATGCTTGTCGTAGTCGATGACGTCACTGCGTTCTTGCCATTCAAAAGAACGGTGATTCTTTTGAATGTGCGTGTGTACACAGGGCTTGGCAAGACAAGCTTGCCAGGAATCCCGTCGAGAAAACCAACGTTTTTTTTTTTTTTTACGGGATTCTCGCCCGTGTGTACGAGGCTTTATTATAGCATTTACTTTGTTTATTTTTGTACCATTTACAACAATAAAAGGCAGGAAAAAAATTGTATAATCTTTTTTTTTTGTCATTAATGTGCTACTCTTTAATGCTTTACTAGTAAACTGACAAAAAAGATGACATTTGTATGTACACACTATTATGCATTCCTATTAAAACAAATGTAGAAGCGATCATGAAAGGAAACCTTTACTGAAAAGATAAGAAAGCTTCCACTGCTGATCTCTCCTTCTTAAAATGCTAGTTTAACAACTCTGAAATTTTCATAAGTAAAAAAAAAATTGGGTAAAAATCACAATAACAATGTGCAAATTGCATGAATGTGCAAAAGTAGCAAAGTTCAAATATAGTACTAGTTCAAAAAATATACTGTATGTGCAAACAGCCGCAAATTGTAAAGGCATTGTAAAGTATAAGCTGTGGAGTTCAAATATAGCCCCAATATGAAGTAATTCTCTAAATCAGTGTCCCCGTAGACACTGAAAAAAAAGTATGTAAAATGGCCATATTCTGTGCTAAACAGTGCAAATATCAATATTTAAACTATAAACATGTAGCTATGTGCTACTAGCAATGTGTTTAAGTTAAACAAAAGTCAAAAAACAAATTTCTTCATTTACATGAAGGTCAGGTTAATATAACCCAGACAGCACAGAGTTCCTCCTTATATCAGAGTCTACAGGATCCCCCCTTACAGTGCAAGGGAACTCATAAAGAGGATATCAGCAGATCATGATCTAAAGGGGAACTCTGATATAAGGGATGACCAGAGACCACCTTATATCAGAGTCCACTGTGCTCCCCTTTACATCATAGTTCCCACTTACATCAGGGTCTGCAGCATTGCCCTTTTCATCAGAGTTCCCCTTCACATCAGTGTCCACAGAGTTCCCCCTTGCACTGTAAGGGGGAATCCTGCAGACTGATGTAAAGAGGAATGCCGGTAACTCTAATGTGGGGATGACTCTGGTGACCAGAGACCACCTTCCACAGACTAAATGCACTCAGGTGGGGGGGGGTCCAGATATAAGGGGGAACATTTATACCAGTGCCCCCTTACATTATTGTATTCACTCCCCCTTTCATCAGTGATCCCCCTCAGACTGGCTGGAACTCTGCTTTATTGTTGATGAATAGTAGGGATGAGCCCGATGTTCGCCGGATAGCAAACAATTTGGGGTTTTCGCGGCAAATTCGAAAGCCGTGGAACACCCTTTAAAAGTCTATGGGAGAAATCAAAAGTGCTAATTTTGAAGGTTAATATGCAAGTTATTGTCATAAAAAGTGTTTGGGGACCTGGGTCCTGCCCCAGGGGACATGTATCAATGCAAAAAAAAGTTTTAAAAACGGCAGTTTTTTCGGGAGCAGTGATTTTAATAATTCTTAAAGTGAAAGAATAAAAGTGAAATATTCCTTTAAATTTCACACCGAGGGGGGGTGTGTGTCTATAGTATGCCTGTAAAGCGGCACATTTTTCCTGTGTTTAGAACAGTCCCTGCGCAAAATAAAATTTCTAAAGGAAAAAAAGTCGTGGCTAAGCGGACCAGATGCGGAACATGAGAAGGGGCGGGTCTATTCACGTATTACACAGTGAAGGAAGTTCCCATCAGGTCCGCCAACTCGTAGAGCGGACCTGATGGGGAACTTCCTTCACTGTGTAATACATGAATAGACCCGCCCCTTCTCGCGTTCCGCATCTGGTCCGCTGAGCGGACCTGATGGGGAACTTTAGAAGGGGCGGGTCTATACATTTAAAACACTGCAGAGGAAGTTCCCCATCAGGTCCGCTCAGGCACAACCAATGACGGACAGCGCTGGACATCGGGATCACCGCGGGACACTGGATCATCGCTGGAATGTTTTTTTTTTTTTAATAAAGGACTTTTCCAAGGTGTTTGTGTGTTTTTATTTACATTTTTTTACACTTTCTTCGTGAAATGGTAGGGGTACAATGTACCCCTTACCAATTCACATAGGGGGGGCGGGATCTGGGGGTTCCCTTTGTTAAAGGGGTCTTCCAGATTCCGATAAGCCCCCTGCCCGCAGACCCCCACAACCACCGGGCAAGGGTTGTGGGGATGAGGCCCTTGTCCCCATCAACATGGGGACATCCTCCCCATGTTGAGGGCATGTGGCCTGGTATGGTTCAGGAGGGAGGGGGGTGCTCTCTTGTCCCCCCTCTTCCCCTGCGGCCGGCCAGGTTGCGTGCTCGGATAAGGGTCTGGTATGGATTTTTGGGGGGACTCCATGCCATTTTTTTTTTAATTTGGGGTGGAGTTCCCCTTAAAATCCATGCCAGATCTGAAGGGCCTGGTATGGATATTTAGGGGGAACCGCACGCCATTTTTTTTTTAACTTGCGGCGGGGTTCCCCTTAATATCCATTCCAGACCTGAAGGGCCTGGTAATTGAATTTGGGGGAACCCCCACGCTTTTTTTTTTTTATCAATGACTTTTCTATGTATTGATAAAAGCCGACAATTCATTAATAGCCGCGAGTGAGTTTTAAATGACTTTTTTTCCTTCAAAAATGACACTTTGTGCAGGGACAGTTCTAAGCACAGGAAACATGCGCGACTTTACATGCATATCATACACACCCCCTAGGTATGAAATTTAAAGGAATATTTCACTTTTATTTTTTCATTTTAAGCATTATTAAAATCACTGCTCCTAAAAAAACGGCCGTTTTTAAAACTTTTTGCATTGATACATGTCCCCTGGGGCAGGACCCAGGTCCCCAAACACTTTTTAGGACAATAACTTGCATATAAGCCTTTATAATTAGCACTTTAGATTTCTCCCATAGACTTTTCGAATTTGCCGCGAACACCCCAAATTGTTCGTTGTTCGGCGAACGGGCGAACAGGCAATGTTCGAGTCGAACATGAGTTCGACTCGAACTCGAAGCTCATCCCTAGTTATAGAGATCACAGAAGCGTGTGCATCAGCCTGCCGGCTCCAACAACGATCACTTGTTCCTAGATGGAGGAAGGGATCTTCACATCCGAATCCTGGAGAAGATAGCCCGTCTCAGCTGTTCATTACCCCGTGTCAGGCAAGGAAGAACACAGGTGAGAAATCACTTCAACTTTCCAGGTATGTTCCTTAGGAACGGTGGCTTGGCAGGAAAAAATTTAAAAGAAGGCTTCATAGTGTAGTATATCCCCAAAAAAACAAGATATTTATTTGTAAAAATGTTCACATTAAAAATGACAGCAAGTGTCCACAGCAAATGATAAAGGCAAGAAAAGACAAAAAAACGAATCAACGGTAAAAAAATGTTTTAAACCAGCCGAGGAACAAACCACCAGCTAGGTGAACGTGATAACGTTAGTGTTCAATGCTCCACCGGAGGCAGATTTACCCACGTCATCACATCATGCTTTTATACTCAAAATGGCAGCCGTGACACCGGAAGTCAAATTAATTCAATTCATCATGGTGTCACCAGGATTGAAGTTATTCATACATATTAACCACTTCACGCCCGGGCTATAAGCAAAAGACGTCCGCAAAGCGGTCGTCAATTGCTGATAGGACGTCTATGGATGTCCTCTTATTTACTTCCGCGGTGCGCGCCACCGCGGGCGCGCGACGGGGAAAAACTGTGCCCGCCGTGTCAGGCGAGTGCCGATGCGCGTGCCTGGCGGCCGCGATGTCCGCCAGGTACGAGCGATCGGCTGTCACAGAGCCAGGGACGTGGATCTCTGTGTGTAAACACAGAGATCCACGTCCTGTCAGGGAGAGGAGACGGATGGTGTGTCCCTTGTACATAGGGACAACCATCAGTCACCTCCCCCAGTCAGTCCCCTCCCCCCCCACAGTAAGAACATCTAGCAGGGAACATATTAACCCCTTGATCGCCCCCTAGTGGTTAACCCCTTCCCTGCCAGTCACATTTATACAGTAATCAGTGCATATTTTTAGCACTGTTCGCTGTATAAATGTGAATGGTCCCAAAAATGTGTCAAAAGTGTCTGATGTGTCCGCCGTAATGTCACAGTCACAAAAAAAAAATCGCAGATCGACGCCATTACTAGTAAAAAAATAAATAAAAAAATAATAAAAAAAATCATAATTCTATTCCCTCTTTTGTAGGCGCTATAACTTTTGCGCAAACCAATCACTATACGCTTATTGTGATTTTTTTTTTACCTAAAATATGTAGAATACGTATCGACCTAAACTGAGGAAAAAAATAGTTTTTTTTTTTTAAAAATGGGATATTAATTATAGCAAAAATTAAAAAATATTGTGTTTTTTTAAAAATTGTCGCTCTATTTTTGTTTATAGCGCAAAAAATAAAAACCGCAGAAATGATCAAAGACCACCAAAAGAAAGCTCTATTTGTGGGAAAAAAAGGACGTCAATTTTGTTTGGGGGCCACGTCGCACGACCGCGCAATTGTCATTCAAAGCGTGACGGCGCTGAAACCTGAAATTTCGCCTGGGCAGGAAGGGGGTTATGTGCCCAGTTGTCAAGTGGTTAAATTCTCCAAATTTTTCAGCTGGATTAATACATCACATTACTTTTAGCACGCTCAGCATTAACCAAAAACAGAAATTAATAAAAACAACAATCTGAAGACATACCGTATTTGCGGCGTATAAGACGACTGGGCGTATAAGACGACCCCCTAATTTTCCAGATAAAATTTGGGTTTTGGGATATACTCGCCGTATAAGACGACCCCCCCCTTCCGACTAGCCATGCCTCACCATACCTCACTGTGCCATTGCATACCTCACTGTGCCCCATTGCATGCCTCACTGTGCCCCATTGCATGCCTCACTGTGCCCCATTGCGATCCTCACTGTGCCCCATTGCGATCCTCACTGTGCCCCCATTGCATGCCTCACTGTGCCCCATTGCGATCCTCACTGTGCCCCATTGCATACCTCACTGTGCCCCCTACCTTATCCCTGGCATGTAGAATCTCGTCAAACCGCGGCCGTCCATTTTTCAAAAGCCGCGCCTCCTCCTCGTGCTGTTCTGTGATAGGCGGAAACACTCAGCTTCCCAGCAGACACTGTGTTCAGTGTTCCGCCTATCACAGATGCCCTCTCATCTGAGGCCGAGGACGAGAGGGCATCCATGATAGGCGGAACACTAAACAGAGGCTCTGCTGGGAAGCTGAGTGTTCCGCCTATCACAGGACAGCACGAGGAGGAGGCACGGCTTTTGAAAAATGGACGGCCGCGGTCTGACGAGATTCTACATGTCAGGTAACCGGCGTCTAAGACGACCCCCGACTTTGGAGAAGATTTTTATGGGGTAAAAAGTCGTCTTATACGCCGGAAAATACGGTATATGTATATTCCTAAACCAAATATCTTTCTCTATTGTACCATACACAAGAGTGTGTATATGTATATCAATACACTACACCAATATGAATCAATTATATAGTCCTTTATTAACCACTTCCCTACCGGGCACGAAAACCCCCTTCCTGCCCAAGCCATTTTTCAGCTTTCAGCGCTGTCACACTTTGAATGACAATTGCGCGGTCATGCGACTTGGCTCTAAAACTAAATTTGCGTCCTTTTTTTCCCACAAATAGAGCTTTCTTTTGGTGGTATTTGATCACCTCTGCGGTTTTAATTTTTTGTGCTATAAACAAAAGAAAAGCGTCCAGTTTGAAAAAAAACACAATATTTTTTACTTTTTGCTATAATAAATATCCAGTTTTTATTATTTTTTTATTAAAATTTTCCTCAGTTTAGGCCGATACGTATTCTTCTACATATTTTTGGTAAAAATAAATCGCAATAAGCGTATATTGATTGGTTTGCGCAAAAGTTATAGCGTCTACAAAATAGGGGATAGATTTATAGCATTTTTTTTTTTTTTTACTAGTAATGGCGGCGATCTGCAATTTTTATTGTGACTGCGATATTGCGGCGGACAGATCGGACACTTTTGACACATTTTTGGGACCATTCACATTTATACAGCAATCCCTGCTATAAAAATGCATTGATTACTGTATAAATGTGACTGGCAGGGAAGGGGTTAAAACTAGGGGACGAGGAAGGGGTTAAATGTGTTTCCTAGATGTGTTCTAACTGTGGGGGGAGGGGACTGACTGTGGGAGGTGACCGATGGCTGTCCCTATGTACAAGGGACACACCATCGGTCCCCTCTCCCTGACAGGACGTGGATCTGTGTGTTTACACACACAGATCCAATTTCCTGCTTGGTTACTGGGCAATCGCGGGTGCCCGGCGGCCATCGCGGCCGCCGGGCAAGCGCATCAGGTCCCCAGCAACGCTAGCACCTTTTAAAGGCAGGACGTCATATGACGTCCTGTCAGAACTAGAGAGTCTTCTGCCCGCCGTCATTTGACGGTGGGCAGTGGACAAGAGGTTAAACAAGAAAAAAAATATTCCAGCGATGTACATCCATTCTCGAGCAGAGGATACAGAGAAAAAAACGCTGACACGATCCACCTCAATGGGTGGTTCCTGTCGAATGACACTACACCCGTCATGAAAGATCTTAAATAGCTGAGGGCGGGGCCACCCATCACGTGCGCAGGTGACCCCGCCCCCTCTGACACCACAGGGGTTTCCTGTGGCGTCAGAGGGGGGTGGGTCACCCACGCACGTGATGGGTGGCCCTGCCCTCAGTTATTTAAGAGCTGGTGTATTGTCATTCGACGGGAACCACCCATGGAGGCAGATCGTGTTGGTAAATGGTTACACTTTTTTATTGTAGATGCTCATAGATGCTTCCTATTACATTACTTACGACATACATGTGTTTTCCATTTGTCTAATTATGTAGGTGTATATATGTACCTGTATGTATATTCAGCACTTTAGCTATGACTAAGCACCGTGTCTGGTGTGAAACATGTCAGTGGCAGTGCAGTTAGTCTGTACATTACCCTTGATGCCTTGATTTTATACTTTTAAATAAAGGTGAATATTTTGAGTGCGCCTATCCAGCTATTTTCTTTTTGCCATCTCATTATAATTTTATAATTTCTTTCTTTATGTTTAACTGCTACAGATGCCTTGTGGGTTGTTAAAGTGGTTGTAAACCCACTTTTGCAACTTGCACCTACAGGTAAGCCTAGATTAAGGCTTACCTGTAGGTGCAAGAAATATCTCCTAAACCTACACGGTTTAGGAGATATTTGCTAAAAATGACATGCACCGATGTCTACGGCGCATGCGCGCCGTAGACAACGGTACATTCATGGGGTTAATCCCATTCACAAATTCAGCTAAGTCCCAGCAATGCTTGGGCATAGCCGAATTTGACACCTCCCGCGCGCATGCGCAGAGTGACGTCTTCGTCGCTCCGGCCAATCACAGCGCCGGAGCGGCGATACCCGGAAGTAACATTCCGGCTATCGCCACAGCGATGGCTGCGGCTGGAGAGAGGGACACGGACGGCTTTGGGGGCCCCGATCTAAGGTAAGTGGTACATAATGAGCTAGTATGCTAGTCATACTAGCTCATTATAGCTTTGTCTTGCAGGTGGGCTAGAAAGAAGAAAAAAGTTATGTGGGTTTACAATCACTTTAAGAATGCCCTCTCCTAATCTTTTAATGAAATTGTGCTTTCTGTTTCCTCTTCCCATTGTCTCATATGTATTAATTCATTTAATGGGGCCAGAGGGGAGTAACATTTTATATATTTTGGAAAGTTCTTTACTCGATTTTACCATTATATTACCATGATATTACCATTTGTTCAAAATCAGTTATGTGTGTAATTGATAATATTGTATCCAATTCCTATTTTCTATTATCATATCCTGTAATTTTGGGAAATTGACGTCCACCAGGGTTTGGGCCAACTTCGCATTCTCCATATTATTCCATTTCAAATTATTTTTTACTCCTTCTGCGGGTGGAAATTCGAGATTGGAGAATAACAGGGTCATTGGTCCAACCGTCATGGATAGCGTTCCCCTTTTTAGTACTGTATTCCATGTTTATAGAATAACTGATACAAAAATTGTTAATTCTTTTTTATCTGGTCGGAACCCCTTAATATTCATACCAGACCCAAAGGGCCTGGTAATGGACTGTGGGGGGACCCCTGACGTTTTTTTCAATGACTTTTATCTGTATTGCCGGGACCCGACAATTCATGAATAGCCGCTAGTATACACACACCCCAGGTACGAAATTTAAAGGAATATTTCACTTTTATTGTTTCACTCTAAGCATTATTAAAATCACTGCTCCCAAAAAAACTGCAGTTTTTAAAACTTTTTTTGCATTGATACATGTCCCCTGGGGCAGGACCCGGGTCCCCAAACACTTTTTATGACAATAACTTGCATATTAGCCTTTAAAATTAGCACTTTTGATTTTTCATGTTTGTGTCCCATAGACGTTAACGGTGTTTGCGTGTTCAAATAAATTTTTTGCCTGTTTGCATGTTCTGGTGCAAACCGAACAGGGGGGTGTTCGGCTCATCCCTATTCATTACATTAATTCTTTCCATCCATGAATGTATTAATTTATCATATTTCTGAAGTGCTTTTATGGTTTCTCAAATTATTGATATATATCCCCAAATACTTGATTGCTTCTTTTTGCCACTTAAAAGGAAAATATTTTTGAAGAAGTATCTGTTCCTTTTCTTTTAATGATATATTTAACATTTCTGATTTATCGTAATTAACTTTAAAATTACTTATTCTTCCAAATCGTTTGAATTCCTGTATTAAATTTGATAATGTAATGATTGGATTAGTAATATATACTAAAAGATCATCCGCGTATACTGTCATTTTATATTCTTTTCCTTTAATTTTTATCCCCTGGATATCTTTGTTATTATTTATTGCTGTAGTAAGGTGTTCCATCACCAATATATCTAATAATGGAGATAAAGGACATCCCTGTTGAGTGCCGTTTGATATTTTGATATATTCAGAAAGCATTCCGTTTGTTCTTATTTTAGCCCTAGAATTGGAATATAGCGCCATTATCCTGCCGAGTATCTTAAGTCCCATTCCTATTTGGATTAAAGTTTCTTCCAGAAACCATCATCCCACTCTGTCGAATGCCTTCTCGGCATCTACTGACAGGAGACATGTTGGGATTGCGGCCTTCTGGACATATTCTACCAGTGTACATGTTTTTATTATACTATCTCTTGTTTCTCTACCCTTAGTGAATCCGGATTGATCTAAATTTATATATTTAGGCAGGATAGGTGTCAGTCTATTAGCGATTATTTTAGAGTACAATTGTATATCTATATTTGCGAGGGAAATTGGTCGATAATTACTGCATAATGTGTGGTCTTTTTCTGGTTAAGGGATTAGTGTTATATGAGCCTCCATACTTTGTGGTGTAAATGTCTGCGAAGCCGATATGGAATTAAATATATTTTTTAAAATGGGTGTAATTGTGTTCTGGAATATCTTATAGAATCTTGGCGTATATCCGTCTGGGCGCGGGCTTTTGCCCGGGACCAGTGCGGATATAGCCTGTTCTACTTCCTTCGTAGAGATTTCCCCTTCCAGGCTTTCTGTTATTTCCTTAGAAAATTTGGGTAATGCAGTTTCTTTAATATATTGCTGTATTTCTTCTAAGTTCTTATTCCCCTCTTTATTTTCTTGTTGTATATTTATGTTGTATAATTTAGAATAGTAAGTAAACAATGTTTTAGATATTTCCGTAGGTTTTGCTATCTTTATTATTGAGGTCAACGAATGCTGTTGTTTTAGTGTTTTAATGAATGTTTTCTCAGTTTTATTCCCATATTGGTATATCTGGGCTCTATTTTTGTCCCTTCATTTTAGGGGCTGTTCATCAAACAGAATTTTTAATTCCATGCGTTTATCGTTTAATGTTATTCTATCTGCCTTTTTAACATTTTGTTAATGTATATTTTCTAATCTGGAAATTTCTCCTAATAATAGGGATATTTTTTGTTCTGTTTCCTTTTTTAATATTGTTCCGTGTTTGATGAACAGTCCCCGTAACACACATTTTAATGTTTTCCATTGTGTGGGGATTGATATATTATCTGTGTATCTGTAAAAATCCCTTGATTGCTTGTCGAATATCCATTTCGCATTTTATATCTTTGATCAAATTGTCATTTAACCTCCAGATTCCTGGTGGTTTCTTATATTCGATTATCGCTAAATCCATATATGCCGGGGCGTGATCTGACCAAAGAAAGCTTCCGATATCTGTGGAGGGAGTCATCATCAGACCTGATTGGTTTATTAAAAAATAATCTATTCTATGATATGTATTGTGTATATTTGAATAATACGGAAAAAAAATATGTCTGATGTTGAGCCCTCCATATGTCTACCATTTGATATTTTTCCAATAAATATTTAAATTCTTTTAACTGGCTGTTATTTCTGTGTGTTTGGGTTGCTGTAGTATCTATTTTTGAATCTATTATCAAATTAAAATCTCCTCCAAATATTATTGTTCCTTACGCTTTATCCATTGCATCCAGAAAGATTTTTATCCCATTCTTAATTTGTTTGTAATTTGGTAAATAAAGATTTGTAATTATAAAGGTTTTTCCGTAAAGCATAATCCTTATAGTTAGGGATCTCCCATCTTTCCCCTTCCAGTTTTGTAAAATGTGATGGTGTAAATCTTTGGGGATTGCAAAAGATACTCCTCTGGATTTTGAGTATGGAAATGTGTCATGAATCCATGTTGGATAGTTTCTATTATTTATTTTGGGAATGTGATCTGAACGAAAATGTGTTTCCTGAAACAAGATAATACCGATCTTCTGTTTATGGAATAAATTTAAAATTTGAGTTCTTTTAGAGGGAGAATTAAGGCCTCTAGCATTAAAGGAGCAAAACTTCACCTTATCCATTGTTAAAAGAGGTAGTAGGGGGGAAGAGGAAAAAAAAATCACTTTCATTGTTTCACTTTAACCTCCCTGGCGGTATGATTATGTCAGATTTTTGATGCTGAAAGCGGTACCATTATTTTGCATGCAAATTTGGCGTTTTATATTGTAGGCATGTAATTCTTAGGAATAACTCACTTAAATCTGTCCTAACAGGAGTCTAGTAGACATCACGGGAATGATAAAGTTTGAAACACTAAATCATAAATTATAATATAATAAATAACTATAAAATAATTATAACAAATAATAATATAATAATAAGAAAAAATAAGAAAAAATATATAGTCGCGCTAACTTATGAATTTGAACATAAGCCCATCACTGGGTAACTGAAAAAATCCAAATATCAACAGTGATAACATATAAAAAGCTAAGTGAAAAGCAATATATAATCTATGTGAACAGATAATTAACAGAGAATTAACTGTGAATAAAAAATTGGTTATTGTCCAAAAATACTGTAGAGCGGAAAAACCCCTCAAAGTTCATATTCAAAAATCCATAATGAAAAAAACACCCGTGAGGCGATATCCAAAATTAATAAAGAAATGAAGAAGGAAAGGATTCAAATCTTCTTAGACTTAAATCCGTGACTTTCACCACCACCAGTAGAAGTTACTGCTTACCGAACAGCGATGATCCTCTATGACGGAGGACCTCAAACAGCCTTAAGTAATGCTCAGTTAAGCCTCCAGAGTGTAGCCAGTGGTAAACCTCAGTTGTTTTAATAGCCCGACAGCTCATATAGCATCATACAGGTATTCAACATGGACCATGAAAAAAAGGGGGGGACACTAGATAGTGTAAAATCCTTGATGAACATTTATTAAAATAATGAAAACATACTCACAAGAGCAGTTAAAAAGACAGCTTAAAAGTATCACAGCGCCGACCGGTCAATTGGCGCTGGCACACACACGTCCGTGGAAGTCGAGCAATGGAGGGTGACGTCAGCACAAAGCTTGTATCCTGCCCTACGCGTTTCGTGAAAAATCACGTCGTCTCGGGGCACGGGCGATGAGCTGTGTCACCCCCTCTAAATAGGGGACACACCGGAAAGAGGATCCGACCCGGAAGAGGACGCGCGCGCACGCATCACGTCAGGAGTCAACAATGCCTCGCTAATACGGCCGCTGTACCAGCAAAGCCGATCCAGCGGCAGATGCGCACGCACATCTCCCCACGAGGAAACCAAGCCTCGTTCGTGAGGCCGCTCAGTGCACGTCATCACGCAAAGCGGAATGACGAAAGCACTCGGGAAGAGCGTACCTTACGTCTGCGTGACCATGACAACAAGGATCACGGCGCGTCATCACGAAAAATGGAATGACGGAAGCCCTCGGGATGAGCGTACCATACTTATGCGTGACCATGACAACAAAAATCACAACAGCGTTACGTACGTCCTCTAAGGGGAGGGACCCTCCGGGTGTGTCACAAGAAACAGTAGAACCCGCAACCTCCACCGCAACCAATAGGTGCAGAGGACGCATTGGGACACTAAACTGCTCCAATTGTTAAATATTAATATCACACATAAACAATAATACATTGATGCTGGAATTTGGGAACATCTAAGCTCATACCAATGTCCAGAACCGTACAAAAAATTAATTTAACAAAAAAACAGAATGGCCTCATGTTATTTAAAGTATAAGTAGCGGTGAATCCGCATAAAATTAAACTACAACACACTAGTGGTCGACAGAATACATGTTACGATAGGTGTCAATGATCGGGCCTCAATGGACTCCCATCACAACATCATTGCCAGTTGTTGCTAGGAATTGTTGATAAAGGCATTGACATCGGTGTCAACGTTGAGTCCAAATGGAACATAAGTCCTCAACCTGTACACCCATGCCATTTCTTGCTTGGAGATTTCTCTCACAAGCAAGCTGCCTCTCCAATGGGGTCTATATTTATCAATTGCAATGAATACCGTGCCAGACGGGTCTCTCTTATGGACCTGGTCATAGTGCTTGGATACAGAGTGCTTATCGAAACCTTTACGGATATTTGCTATGTGTTCGTTAAGTCTCACCCTCAATGCCCTTTTGGTCCTCCCCACATACTGAAGACCGCAAGGGCACTGAATCAGGTAGACCACCCCCAAAGATGAGCATGTTATAAAAGGTTCGATTTCATAGGATCGGCCAGTGCTTGTTGACAAAAATTGGCTAATCTTCCTGTCTCTGCAACTATTCAAGCTACACACTTGGCATTTCTTACATCCATAGTATCCTGTCAGGTTCTCCAAGAATTTCCTATTAGCCCGTGGGGGGTCCTGGACACTTGGAGCCACTCTATTGGAAAGTGTCGAAGCCCCTCTAAATACAATAGATGGTCTTTCTGGAAGGGAGGGAGCCAGCACCTGGTCACTGATTAACACATGCCAGTGCTTACGTATCAAACGTTTGATGGTCTGGTGCTGCATAGAGAAGGTGGTAATAAATGGAAGAGAAAACTTACCATCCCTTGCCACCTTCTCCTTATTAGCCAAAAGTGATCCTCGGTCAATCTCACTAACAGATTGTATCAATTGAGACATATCACTCTGTTGGTAACCTTTATCTACAAATCTTTTGGAGAGAATCTCAGCTTGGCCTTTGAAGGCCACTAGATCTGTGCAGTTACGTCTTAATCTAGTGAGTTGACCATGAGGGACAGCCTTGAGCCAGGGGGCATAATGGCAACTATCAAGCGGGATGTATGAGTTCCTATCAGTTGGTTTAAAATAAGTGGTGGTGACAAACTTATTATCGACAACTGAGATTTCCAAATCCAAATAGTGTACTGATTCCTGGCTTGCCTCAAAAGAGAATCTGATACCTCTATCGTTATCATTCAGGGACAGCATGTAATCACGCAAAGCGAGTTCACTACCGTCCCACAAGAGGAGGACGTCGTCGATGTACCTTGCCCAGAGTACAACCTCTGGTCTCCGGCAAACATCGACAACGTCCTCCTCCCACTTGGCCATAAAAAGATTGGCCAAGCTGGGGGCATACTTCGCCCCCATCGCCACACCTCGGTCTTGGCGGAAAAATGGATTATCACACCAAAAATAATTATGACTTGCTGCATATTTCAGCAGAGTCATAATGAAATCAATTTGCCGGGGTGGCAGATCTGATCCTCTCACCAAGTACAACTCTACAGCCTCAAAACCACGCTCGTGTGGAATAATGGTATAAAGTGAGGTCACGTCTGCCGTGACCATCCATATACCATTTGTGGGAACGAGGTCTTTGAGTAAGTTAATAACGTATTTGGTGTCTCTTACGTATGAGGGGATCTGCTGAACCAGAGGTTGCAGAAAAAAATCAATATACTTCCCCACCCGGGACGTGATTGAATCTATCCCACTTACAATGGGTCATCCCGGGGGGGAAGTGAGGCTTTTGTGGATCTTCGGGAGATAGTAGATAACGGGAGTTCGGGGAGCACAAGGTATCAAAAATAATCTCTCCCTATCACTAAGGATACCTACCCGATGTCCCTCATCCACAATACCTTCCAGTTCCCTCTTATACCTAATGACAGGATCCCTACTAAGGGGGGTATAGGTTTCGGTGTCATCAACGATCCTGTGCAACTCTTTTAGGTAGTCACACCTATCAAGGATAACTATCCCTCCCCCCTTATCAGCGGGTCTAATAACTAGGGATTTGTTAGAACACAGAGACTCAAGACCACTCTCCAAATTCCTCTGCATCTTAACCTTTTTCACCTTAATCATTTCAAGGTCCTTGAGTACCACATCCCTAAATACTTTAATACTCGGAGCCAGTGAACCAGGGGGGGTTGAACAGTGATGCATTGGCTAAGCCAGTATGTTTGTACTCAGGTGGAGAGTTCAGTCCAACCGTTATAGGATTAGACAAAAAGTGCCTTTTGATGTTAAGCTTTCTCGCAAACTTGTGAACATCCATAAAGGTTTGGAACTTGTTCAAGCTCCTAGGCGGAGCAAATTTCAAACCCTTATCTAAAAGGCATTGTTCAGATTCTGACAAAGGCTGTTGGCTCAAATTGAAGATGCCTGCACCTATATTCTTTTTCTTTTTGAGCAACTGGGCCCTCCTCCCACCTCTAACCCCTCTCTTCGTTCCGATGGGCCAAATCGACCTTGTTGGCCCATGGGAAAACCCCAACTTGAGTTCATTCTAAAGTCATGTGATATGGGATATAACCAAGGATATATGAGACCCAGTTTTGAGACCAGTGGTATGCGGGATTATAACATCCCCACCCAAAATCGTTTTTTCCCTTTATCAGATTCATTGGGGCCGCAAGGCCGTGGATCTATGGAAAGACGATTTGGATTTGACAATCAGGATAGAAATAGCCAGTTTCCTCAGTCTAGTCAATATGACAGGGGCTATGATTATTCCAGACCTTCCTACCCCCCAGGTCAATATGACTTTAGACCTAACTCAAGTTGGGGTTTTCCCATGGGCCAACAAGGTCGATTTGGCCCATCGGAACGAAGAGAGGGGTTAGAGGTGGGAGGAGGGCCCAGTTGCTCAAAAAGAAAAAGAATATAGGTGCGGGCATCTTCAATTTGAGCCAACAGCCTTTGTCAGAATCTGAACAATGCCTTTTAGATAAGGGTTTGAAATTTGCTCCGCCTAGGAGCTTGAGCGAGTTCCAAACCTTTATGGATGTTCACAAGTTTGCGAGAAAGCTTAACATCAAAAGGCACTTTTTGTCTAATCCTATAACGGTTGGACTGAACTCTCCACCTGAGTACAAACATACTGGCTTAGCCAATGCATCACTGTTCAACCCCCCCTGGTTCACTGGCTCCGAGTATTAAAGTATTTAGGGATGTGGTACTCAAGGACCTTGAAATGATTAAGGTGAAAAAGGTTAAGATGCAGAGGAATTTGGAGAGTGGTCTTGAGTCTCTGTGTTCTAACAAATCCCTAGTTATTAGACCCGCTGATAAGGGGGGAAGGGATAGTTATCCTTGATAGGTGTGACTACCTAAAAGAGTTGCACAGGATCGTTGATGACACCGAAACCTATACCCCCCTTAGTAGGGATCCTGTCATTAGGTATAAGAGGGAACTGGAAGGTATTGTGGATGAGGGACATCGGGTAGGTATCCTTAGTGATAGGGAGAGATTATTTTTGATACCTTGTGCTCCCCGAACTCCCGTTATCTACTATCTCCCGAAGATCCACAAAAGCCTCACTTCCCCCCCGGGACGACCCATTGTAAGTGGGATAGATTCAATCACGTCCCGGGTGGGGAAGTATATTGATTTTTTCTGCAACCTCTGGTTCAGCAGATCCCCTCATACGTAAGAGACACCAAATACGTTATTAACTTACTCAAAGACCTCGTTCCCACAAATGGTATATGGATGGTCACGGCAGACGTGACCTCACTTTATACCATTATTCCACACGAGCGTGGTTTTGAGGCTGTAGAGTTGTACTTGGTGAGAGGATCAGATCTGCCACCCCGGCAAATTGATTTCATTATGACTCTGCTGAAATATGCAGCAAGTCATAATTATTTTTGGTGTGATAATCAATTTTTCCGCCAAGACCGAGGTGTGGCGATGGGGGCGAAGTATGCCCCCAGCTTGGCCAATCTTTTTATGGCCAAGTGGGAGGAGGACGTCGTCGATGTTTGCCGGAGACCAGAGGTTGTACTCTGGGCAAGGTACATTGACGACGTCCTCCTCTTGTGGGACGGTAGTGAACCCGCTTTGCGTGATTACATGCTGTCCCTGAATGATAACGATAGAGGTATCAGATTCTCTTTTGAGGCAAGCCAGGAATCAGTACACTATTTGGATTTGGAAATCTCAGTTGTCGATAATAAGTTTGTCACCACCACTTATTTTAAACCAACTGATAGGAACTCATACATCCCGCTTGATAGTTGCCATTATGCCCCCTGGCTCAAGGCTGTCCCTCATGGTCAACTCACTAGATTAAGACGTAACTGCACAGATCTAGTGGCCTTCAAAGGCCAAGCTGAGATTCTCTCCAAAAGATTTGTAGATAAAGGTTACCAACAGAGTGATATGTCTCAATTGATACAATCTGTTAGTGAGATTGACCGAGGATCACTTTTGGCTAATAAGGAGAAGGTGGCAAGGGATGGTAAGTTTTCTCTTCCATTTATTACCACCTTCTCTATGCAGCACCAGACCATCAAACGTTTGATACGTAAGCAGTGGCACGTGTTAATCAGTGACCAGGTGCTGGCTCCCTCCCTTCCAGAAAGACCATCTATTGTATTTAGAGGGGCTTCGACACTTTCCAATAGGTGCTCCAAGTGTCCAGGACCCCCCACGGGCTAATAGGACATTCTTGGAGAACCTGACAGGATACTATCGATGTAAGAAATGCCAAGTGTGTAGCTTGAATAGTTGCAGAGACAGGAAGATTAGCCAATTTTTGTAAACAAGCACTGGCCGATCCTATGAAATCGAACCTTTTATAACATGCTCATCTTTGGGGGTGGTCTACCTGATTCAGTGCCCTTGCGGTCTTCAGTATGTGGGGAGGACCAAAAGGGCATTGAGGGTGAGACTTAATGAACGCATAGCAAATATCCGTAAAGGTTTCGATAAGCACTCTGTATCCAAGCACTATGACCAGGTCCATAAGAGAGACCCGTCTGGCACGTTATTCATTGCAATTGATAAATATAGACCCCATTGGAGAGGCAGCTTGCTTGTGAGAGAAATCTCCAAGCAAGAAATGGCATGGGTGTACAAGTTGAGGACTTATGTTCCATTTGGACTCAACGTTGACACCGATGTCAATGCCTTTATCAACAATTCCTAGCAACAACTGGCAATGATGTTGTGATGGGAGTCCATTGAGGCCCGATCATTGACACCTATCGTAACATGTATTCTGTCGACCACTAGTGTGTTGTAGTTTAATTTTATGCGGATTCACCGCTACTTATACTTTAAATAACATGAGGCCATTCTGTTTTTTTGTTAAATTTATTTTTTGTACGGTTCTGGACATTGGTATGAACTTAGATGTTCCCAAATTCCAGCATCAATGTATTATTGTTTATGTGTGATATTAATATTTAACAATTGGAGCAGTTTAGTGTCCCAATGCGTCCTCTGCACCTATTGGTTGCGGTGGAGGTTGCGGGTTCTACTGTTTCTTGTGACACACCCGGAGGGTCCCTCCCCTTAGAGGACGTACGTAACGCTGTTGTGATTTTTGTTGTCATGGTCACACAGACGTATGGTACGCTCATCCCGAGGGCTTCCGTCATTCCATTTTTCGTGATGACGCGCCGTGATCCTTGTTGTCATGGTCACGCAGACGTAAGGTACGCTCTTCCCGAGTGCTTTCGTCATTCCGCTTTGCGTGATGACGTGCACTGAGCGGCCTCACGAACGAGGCTTGGTTTCCTCGTGGGGAGATGTGCGTGCGCATCTGCCGCTGGATCGGCTTTGCTGGTACAGCGGCCGTATTAGCAAGGCATTGTTGACTCCTGACGTGATGTGTGCGCGCGCGTGTCCTCTTCCGGGTCGGATCCTCTTTCCGGTGTGTCCCCTATTTAGAGGGGGTGACGCAGCTCATCGCCCGTGCCCCGAGACGACGTGATTTTTCACGAAACACGTAGGGCAGGATACGAGCTTTGTGCTGACGTCACCCTCCATTGCTCGACTTCCACGGACGTGTGTGTGCCAGCGCCAATTGACCGGTCGGTGCTGTGATACTTTTAAGCTGTCTTTTTAACTGCTCTTGTGAGTATGTTTTCATTATTTTAATAAATGTTCACCAAGGATTTTACACTATCTAGTGTCCCCCCCTTTTTTTCATGGTCCACGTTGAATACCTGTATGATGCTATATGAGCTGTCGGGCTATTAAAACAACTGAGGTTTACCACTGGCTACACTCTGGAGGCTTAACTGAGCATTACTTAAGGCTGTTTGAGGTCCTCCGTCATAGGGGACCATCGCTGTTCGGTAAGCAGTAACTTCTACTGGTGGTGGTGAAAGTCACGAATTTAAGTCTAAGAAGATTTGAATCCTTTCCTTCTTCATTTCTTTATTAATTTTGGATATCGCCTCACGGGTGTTTTTTTCATTATGGATTTTTGAATATGAACTTTGAGGGGTTTTTCAGTGTTTGATGACGAATCTCCCCACAAATCACTATCGCACAATTCTGCAAGTGATTCTAATTTATTATCACTGTTTTCTAGCTGCTCTAAAACCACTTTTGATGTAAAAGGACACTTTTTGGTTGCTATGGACAATCTCCAGTTTCCAGGCAGAAAGAACAGTATTTTTTTAATATAAAACTGGATGCAGGGCACTGGACAAACCAATAGGGACAAAGGGTATTTGTAATTATTTGATACAGTACTGTAATCTGTAAGATTACAGTGTACTGTATGTATACTGTGTTTTTCACTTTTTGAATTTGGCGCCAAGCTCCGTCCCCGTGCGTCGCAACGCTCGCAGGGAACGGAGCTTGGCACTGTGAATCGAGCGGAGACACGGCTCGCAGACACAGCGGGGAGACATCCTGGGACCCAGGGACAAGGTAAGTAAGAGCTGTACATGGATCCTGCGATGCAATCCCGAGTGTGACTCAGGGTTACCGCTTTTGGTACTGAAAATTCACCCCGAGCCACACTCGGGAATACCGCCAGGGAGGTTAAGCATTATTAAAATCACTGCTCCAGAAAAAACGTCAGTTTTTAAAACTTTTTTTTGCATTGATACATGTCCCCTGGGGCAGGACCCACGTCCCCAAACACTTTTTATGACAATAACTTGCATATTAACCTTTAAAATTAGCATTTTGGAAAGCAAACACCCCAACGTATAACCTATGAGGCATAATGAGTCTTTTGAGTATGTCATTTTTTTACAGAAGTTTTTGGAAAATGTGGGAAAAAAAATGAAAACGCATTTTTTTTTTTTAACACAAAGTTGTCCACTTATAAGATATTTCCAACACATAGCATGTACATAGCAAAAATAACAGGAACTCTGTCAAAAACAACTGGAACTCTGCTTTAATGTCGGTGAATAACATAGGTAAATTCCAAAGACTTATCTAAGAACATTAGAATAGGGGAATCAATACCCCAACCTGTATATTAGTTAATACCTTTTAAGTACATTTGCTTTCATAGGGTTCATTGAAAACCATACTGTAACATGTAAAATACTACATGTTATGGAACGGGATTCCCTGAAAAATGTTGAATAGTGGACTTTTTGGTTTTGACTAGTGATGAGCCGAACATCCCCGGGTTCGGTTCGCACCAGAACCCGCGAACGGACCGAAAGTTCGTACGAACATTAGAACCCTATTAAATACAATGGATGCGAACGTTCGAATTCTAAAGTGCTAATTATAACGACTATTATGCATGTTATTGTCCTAAAAAGGGTTTGGGAACCCGGGTTCTGCACCAGGGGACATGTATCAATGCAAAAAGAAGTTTTAAAAACGGTCGTTTTTCGGGAGCAGTCATTTTAATGATGCATAAAGTGAAAAAAAAAAGTCAAATATTCCTTTAAATATCGTACCTGGGGGGTGTCTAAAGTATGCCTGTGAAGTGCCACGTGTTTCCCGTGTTTAGAACTGTCCCTGCACAAAATGACACTTCTAAAGGAAAAAAAAGCCATTTAAAACTGCTTGCGGCTTTAATGTAATGTCTGGTCCCGGTAATATGGATGAAAATCTTTAAGAAAAATGGCATAGCTACCCCATGACCCCCCCCCTACCCCAGCCCATTACCAGCCCCTTTGGGTCTTGTATGGATATTAAGGGGAACCCCGCACATAAAATAAAAAAGGCCCTATATACTCTGAACAGCCGTATACAGGCGGTGCATACAAGACAGGGACTGTAGGTTTGTTCTTATGTAGAATCTGTTTGTAATTTTGAACAGGTACATTGTTTAAGTGTAGCTCCAGCCCAAAAATCTATTTTTAAACTTTTTGGAAAACATAGGTAAGGGTTATCACCCCTGTAACATTTGTTTTGCTGTCTGTGCCCCTGTTCAGAACATTTCACCTCACTTTCCGTCCCAATGACAACTGTTTTTGAAATGTGGTGTTTTTCTTGAAACAAGGATTGCTGATAAAGCATCAGTACAGAGGAGACACCTTTCTCCCATATTAATTCTTACAGGAGAGAATTTTCCTTCCAAGGGGTAGATTTCCTCTCACTTCCTGTTGGCTTCTTTCTTTTGCAAGTAGGAGTCGTTTGTAAGTTGGATGTTTGAAAGTAGGGACCTGCCGTATATACTCTGCAGAAATAGGCCCCTTAGTTGTTGGTGTTGGCACAACACTGTAAGCACTCACAGTTACTCTTGGTTGGTGCTGGAACGCCCTGCTGTCAACTATTATATCAGGAATTTTAATTACATATAATTGTTGAACAGTGGTAGTAAAAATTGGGCCTTTGATGGTGGTGCTGGTGCCACAACACTGTAAGCCCTGACAGTTACTCTTGGTGGGTGCAGCAATGGGCCCTGCTGTGAATTATTAGATCAAGAATTGTAATTGCATGCCCCTGTTGAACAGGGGCTGAAAAATTGGGCCTTTCGTGGTGGTGGTGGTGGTGTTGCCACAACACTGTAAGCCCTCAGAGTTACTCTTGGTGGGTGCATGAATGGGCCCTGCTGTGAATTATTAGATCAAGAATTGTAATTACATGCCCCTTTTGAACAGGGGCTGAAAAATTGGGCCTTTCGTGGTGGTGGTGGTGGTGGTGGTGGTGGCGTTGCCACAACACTGTAAGCCCTCAGAGTTACTCTTGGTGGGTGCAGCAATGGGCCCTGCTGTGAATTATTAGATCAAGAATTGTAATTACATGCCCCTGTTGAACAGGGGCTGAAAAATTGGGCCTTAGGCACTGGTGGCACAACACTACAACCCCTCACAGATACTGTACTTGGAGCACAGCAATGAGCCCTGTTGCAAAGTATTGCTTCAAAAATTGTAATGACACGCCCCTGTTAAACAGGGGCTGAAAAATTGGGCCTTAGGCACTGGTGGCACAACACTCCAACCCCTCACAGATACTGTACTTGGAGCACAGCAATGAGCCCTATGGCAAATTATTGCTAAAAAAATTGTAATTACACGCCCCTGTAAAACAGGGGCTGAAAAATTGGGTCTTAGCCACTGGTGGCGGCACCCATAAACAAAAATGATCTTCCAAGCTATCATCATCAATCGTATCATTGAGGACTCGGAGGAGGAGGATAGCCAGTCAACATAACAGCACAGGCACTCAGCATCAGCATCAGTCTTGAAGGGATGTGACATGTTAAAATCAATTAGTCTGTTATATCAGCATCAGGTGTGTGGTAGCTGGTGGTGATCCAAGACTGGTTCATCTTGATGAAAGTCAGTCGATCAACCGAGTCGGTGGACAGGCGCACCCTGTGATCCGTGACAAATCCTCCAGCAGCACTGAATGTGCGTTCCGAAAGAACGCTGGATGCAGGACAGGCCAGTAGCTCAATTGCATACTGTGCAAGCTCTGGCCAGTGATCCATCCTCAAGACCCAGTAAGCCAGAGGATTTTCGGTGGGGAAGGTGTCCAAGTCTGACCTTGCCCCTAGATATTCCTGCACCATGTTTATCAGACGCTGGCGATGGTTGCTGGAACCGATCATACTTTGGGGCTGCGGACTAAAGAATTGTCTGAACGCATCGGTCAGACCGCCACCTTCCCCACCGCTCCTTCTTTGACTGGCCGAAGCCTCAGCAACTCGTTGTCCAGGACCAGGAGTTTGTAACCTCCCAGTCTCTGGGAACGCGTTGCACAGACCTTTCTGCAAGGCCTCCCGGAGTTGTCTCATCCTCTGCTCCCTCTGCGACGGTAACATAAGGTCCGCAACCTTACCCTTGTACCGTGGATCAAGGAGAGTGGCCAGCCAGTAATGGTCCCTCTCCTTGATCCGAAGAATACGAGGATCCTTCCGCAGACTTTGCAGGATCAGGGAGGCTATGCAGCGTAGGTTTGCTGAGGCATTCGGTCCGGAGTCCTCTGGGTCACTAAGGACGACATGATCCGCAGCCACCTCCTCCCAGCCACGTACAAGTCCACTGGTTTCTTGGGACTGTAAATCATCCCTAAAAGACTGCTGCTGATGATGCTGAGTGCCAGCCTCCACCTCCATGCTGACACAATCCTCCTCCTCCTCCTCTTCCTGTGCGATGGGTGGGACAGAAGGAACACTGTCTGGGTAAAGGGAGCCTTGAGAGGCAAGGAAGTCCTCCTCTTCCTGCCTCTGTTCTTCCTCAAGTGCCCTGTCCATTATTCCACGCAGCGTGTGCTCCAACAGGTGGACAAGAGGTACAGTGTCACTGATGCATGCACTGTCACTGCTCACCATCCTCGTGGCCTCCTCAAATGGTGCCAGGACAGTGCATGCATCCCTGATCATGCCCCACTGGCGTGGAGAAAAAAACCAAGCTCCCCTGACCCTGTCCTGGTGCCGTAGTCGCACAGGTACTCATTGATGGCCCTCTGCTGCGTGTGCAGCCGCTGCAGCATGGCCAACGTTGAGTTCCACCTGGTGGGCATGTCACATATAAGGCGGTTCTTGGGCAGGTTCAACTCCTTTTGCAGCTCAGCCAGGCGAGCACTGGCATTATAAGATCTGCGGAAATGCACACAGACTTTCCTGGCCTGCCTCAGGACATCCTGTAAGCCCGGGTACCTGCCCAAGAACCGCTGCACCACCAGGTTAAGGACGTGAGCCACACAGGGCACATGGGTCAGTTGTCCCTGTCGGAGGGCGGAGAGGAGGTTGGTGCCATTGTCGCAAACCACCATTCCTGGCTTAAGCTGGCGTGGCGTCAACCACCTCTCGGCCTGGCCCTGCAGAGCAGACAGGACCTCTGCCCCAGTGTGGCTTCTGTCCCCCAAACACACCAGCGCAAACACGGCATGGCATCTTTTTGCCTGCGTACTTGCGTAGCCCCTTGAACGGCTACGGAGCACCGCTGGTTCAGAGGACAAACCACAGGAAGAGGCCATGGAGGAAGAAGAAGAGGAGGGGGTGGAGGAGAGAGGTGTGTCACAACCAGTAGTAGCATTTTGGAGGCGTGGCGGTGGAACAACCTCCAACACTACTGCACCTTGTCCTGCATCCTTCCCAGCTGCCAAAAGAGTGACCCAATGGGCCGTGAAAGAAAGGTAACGTCCCTATCCATGCCTGCTGGACCATGAGTCAGCGGTAATATGCACCTTACCGCTGACCGCCCTGTCCAGCGAGGCCAAGACATTGCCTTCCACATGCCGGTAGAGAGCCGGAATAGCCTTCCGTGAGAAAAAGTGGCGTTTGGGAACCTGCCACCTGCACATTGCACAAACTCACGGAAGGGGGCCGAGTCTACCAACTGAAAAGGCAGCAGATGAAGCGCTAGCAATTTAGCCAAGCTAGCATTCAACCGCTGGGCATGTGGATGGCTGGGAGTGAACTTCTTTCGACGGTCCAGCAGCTGGGGCAGGGAAATTTGCCTGCTAGAATCGGACGTCGGTGTACTGCTAGCAGAGTGGCCGCAACTACTTGGCTGTGACACACCTAATTCTACACCTTCATTCCTCTCAGAGCATGTTTCAGACAGGACTGAAGTTATAGTGGGGTTGGAGATCCCAGCTGATGCGGTGCAAGGAGAGGTCCGCTTTGTTCTTTGGTGTGGGTCTTTGAGGTAGGCTTGCCAACGAGCTGCATGGCAGGTCAACATATGTCTGGTCAGGCATGTGGTACCCAAGCGGCTGATGTTTTGGCCACGCGATATACGCTTGAGACATATGTTGCAAACAGCAGCTGTGCGATCTGATGCACTAGCCTCAAAAAAGGCCCACACCAAAGAACTTTTTGAATGACGGGCAGAGGCAGCGCCCTGCACAGGCGGAGCTCTGCGGTGTGATTCCGTTGGTGTACTGCCCTTACACTGGCCACCAAAGGGCATCCTGCCTCGTTGGAGATGTGCCTCCTCCTCATCCTCCTCCTCCTCCTCTCACCTATTAGGCACCCACGTGGAGTCAGTGACCTCATCATCCCCTCCCTCCTCATCACTGGAGCCAATCTGGCAGTATGCTGCAGCTGCTGGAACATGACTGCCAGATTGGTGTCCTTCTTAAGCATCCCCTCTGTCTGCTCTCACGCTACTGCCTTCCTGTAGCTGGGTTTCATCATTAGACCCTTCGAAACGCTGGGCATCCTCCTGGAGCATGTACCCAACACTGTGCTCAAACAGTTCGGGGGACTCCTCAGGAGGAGGACATGGTGGGTCTAGGGAAGGAGTGACTGATGATGAGTCTGACATTGATACCAGGGAAGAGGACGCTTTGGCAGCTTCTTTGCCAGTACCCTGAGCCTGGGTGAGAGAGGATGAGGAGGAGGAGGAGGGCTTGGTCATCCACTCTACCAAGTCTTCGGCATGATGTGGCTCAACATGTCCAGCTGCCGAAAAGAAGGACAAGCGTGTCCCATGGCCATGTGCTGATGACAATGCACCGCGTCCACGACCAGCACTGTTGCCCCCAGACACAGAGCCTGCTTTCCCTCTTTTATTGCCTCCTGACTGTCTGCCTCTCCTTGTTTGCCTTCCAGACATTCTAATAGATGGCCTGCAGGGAGATGGGAAAAAAGCAATAAGGGCTACCTTCAGGTGTCCTTCTCTGTCCCTTTACTTAAGGATTTCTAAATATGGTTGAGGATGATTGCTTTCGCACAGAATAGCACAACGACAACTTCCCTGACTGTCCAAAAAACAAGGATTTCAAAGATGGTTGATGAGGAATGCTTTAGCACAGTATAGCACAAGGAGAATTTCCCTCACTGTCCTTCCCTGTCCCTAGAAACAAGAATTATCACAGTGAAAGAAACTGACACTCTTCCTACCTATAGTTTTCTGTCCCTAGAAAAAATGTTTTTTTAAAGACGGTTGATGATCAATGCTTTAGCACACTCTAGCACAAGGAGAATTTCCCTCACTGTCCTTCCCTGTCCCTAGAAACAAGGATTATCACAGTGAAAGAAACTGACACTCTTCCTACCTATAGTTTTCTGTCCCTAGAAAAAATGTTTTTTTAAAGACGGTTGATGATCAATGCTTTAGCACACTATAGCACAAGGAGAATTTCCCTCACTGTCCTTCCCTGTCCCTAGAAACAAGGATTATCACAGTGAAAGAAACTGACACTCTTCCTACCTATAGTTTTCTGTCCCTAGAAAAAATGTTTTTTTAAAGACGGTTGATGATCAATGCTTTAGCACACTATAGCACAAGGAGAATTTCCCTCACTGTCCTTCCCTGTCCCTAGAAACAAGGATTATCACAGTGAAAAAAACTGACACTCTTCCTACCTATAGTTTTCTGTCCCTAGAAAAAATGTTTTTTTTAAAGACGGTTGATGATCAATGCTTTAGCACACTATAGCACAAGGAGAATTTCCCTCACTGTCCTTCCCTGTCCCTAGAAACAAGGATTATCACAGTGAAAGAAACTGACACTCTTCCTACCTATAGTTTTCTGTCCCTAGAAAAAATGTTTTTTTAAAGCTGATTGATGATCAATGCTTTAGCACACTATAGCACAAGTAGAATTTCCCTCACTGTCCTTCCCTGTCCCTAGAAACAAGGATTATCACAGTGAAAGAAACTGACACTCTTCCTACCTATAGTTTTCTGTCCCTAGAAAAAATGTTTTTTTAAAGACGGTTGATGATCAATGCTTTAGCACACTATAGCACAAGGAGAATTTCCCTCACTGTCCTTCCCTGTCCCTAGAAACAAGGATTATCACAGTGAAAGAAACTGACACTCTTCCTACCTATAGTTTTCTGTCCCTAGAAAAAATGTTTTTTTAAAGCTGATTGATGATCAATGCTTTAGCACACTATAGCACAAGTAGAATTTCCCTCACTGTCCTTCCCTGTCCCTAGAAACAAGGATTATCACAGTGAAAGAAACTGACACTCTTCCTACCTATAGTTTTCTGTCCCTAGAAAAAATGTTTTTTTAAAGACGGTTGATGATCAATGCTTTAGCACACTATAGCACAAGGAGAATTTCCCTCACTGTCCTTCCCTGTCCCTAGAAACAAGGATTATCACAGTGAAAGAAACTGACACTCTTCCTACCTATAGTTTTCTGTCCCTAGAAAAAATGTTTTTTTAAAGACGGTTGATGATCAATGCTTTAGCACACTATAGCACAAGGAGAATTTCCCTCACTGTCCTTCCCTGTCCCTAGAAACAAGGATTATCACAGTGAAAGAAACTGACACTCTTCCTACCTATAGTTTTCTGTCCCTAGAAAAAATGTTTTTTTAAAGCTGATTGATGATCAATGCTTTAGCACACTATAGCACAAGTAGAATTTCCCTCACTGTCCTTCCCTGTCCCTAGAAACAAGGATTATCACAGTGAAATAAACTGACACTCTTCCTACCTATAGTTTTCTGTCCCTAGAAAAAATGTTTTTTTAAAGATGGTTGATGATCAATGCTTTAGCACACTATAGCACGAGGAGAATTTCCCTCACTGTCCTTCCCTGTCCCTAGAAACAAGGATTATCACAGTGAAAGAAACTGACACTCTTCCTACCTATAGTTTTCTGTCCCTAGAAAAAATGTTTTTTTAAAGATGGTTGATGATCAATGCTTTAGCACACTATAGCACAAGGAGAATTTCCCTCACTGTCCTTCCCTGTCCCTAGAAACAAGGATTATCACAGTGAAAGAAACTGACACTCTTCCTACCTATAATTTTCTGTCCCTAGAAAAAATGATTTTTTAAAGATGGTTGATGATCAATGCTTTAGCACACTATAGCACAAGGAGAATTTCCCTCACTGTCCTTCCCTGTCCCTAGAAACAAGGATTATCACAGTAAAACACACTGACACTCTCCCTACCTATAGTTTTCTGTCCCTAGAAAAAATGATTTTTTAAAGATGGTTGATGATCAATGCTTTAGCACACTATAGCACAAGGAGAATTTCCCTCACTGTCCTTCCCTGTCCCTAGAAACAAGGATTCACACAGTAAAACACACTGACACTCTCCCTACCTATCCTTCTCTTTCCCTAAACTAAAGGAATCCAGGTTAAGCAAGAAAAAAAAATGTCACTGTCCCTGCCTATGCTTCTCTTTCCCTGCTCCGGAACACACTACACTAGGCCGCCGTGCTGGCGGCCTTTTATAGTGTGGGGCGTGTACTAAACACCCTCAGCAATAATTGGCCACAGGCATCCTGCCTGTGGCCAATCATTGCTCTCCTCGCTGCCGGCGCTGTGATTGGCCAAGCATGCGGGGTCACAGTGCATGCTTGGCCAATCACAGCGCCTGGATGACACTGCGATGGCGTAGTGCATTGTGGGCCGTTCGCGTCACTCGAATTAGGCGCGAACGGCCCAAATCGTTCGATCTTCGTCGAACGATCGAACAGCCGATGTTCGAGTCGAACGTATGTTCGACTCGAACACCGAGCTCATCCCTAGTTTTGACAAATCCTGTCAAATTGAATGTACAAGACTTCAACATTCTACTGGAAGAAACACAAATCCTGTGAGTGTTACATTAACCTGCAAAAAGACAGGTTAGAAAACAGAAAATATTATTTCACATATAAATAATATATTTGCAATGGTGTTATTTATGGATTTTTGTGCAGATATTTCAACATTTGAACACCTTCATGCTGCCCATGTTCCACTAGAGAGTTACCTGAACCCAGGAAGCTTTAAGCGGCAATTACTGCTGGAGCAGCCCATAAGTAAGCTGCCCATCACAGAGATGTGAGGGTGCTGGGGCATCATCAGTGTCCAGGAAACTCGGTCAGTAATTGCATTATAGAGTGATGAAAAATTCTAGGGGTCCCAGGATGCTTTATAGTGGAGAAATATGTCTGCTGTTCAGAGATGTTTCAGGCCAATAATTTTTTCTTAAATAAATACCATGTTATCTGAATATATGCATATACTGTGAATTGTTAAAAAGCTTTTTTTATTGAAATCATTAGATGAGTTCTAGTTACAGCTACTTTATTGTGCTGGCAGTTTCTTTTACAATATGCTTTATAAAATATTTTTTTGCATACTGTACATATTGAAATATGTTGTTTTTGAAAGTCTTTGATTCTTGCCACACTGAATGCTTAGCAGTAATTATATAGTATATCAATAAATTAAATTTTATTTTCTGTTCTACACCTTTTTCTAAAACTACCTTAAAATGGTAAAACATTTTAGTATATCTAAGGAATTGGTGTATGCCTTACTACTACAGTATGTAAATGTATAAAAAGACAGCATAACCATATAGGTAATGGTGAGTAGGGACTAAAGAAATCAGCCATATGCAATTTGGAATACATGTCTCTATAATATTAGGATATATGTGAACTATACACCAACAAAGAGTGCAATGTTTTGCATGGTTCCACCCACTGTCCTAAAAAAAGGAATAATCCTCTTATTGTTGAGATATGTGATATAATGAGACATGTGAATACCTTCTGTTTTAAGAAGGCTTTAATGTGCTACGGTACTAAATATTCTAAAGATATGCATACGTATTTAAGTTTCTAGCCATTAAAACTACAGCATTTTATTTACAAAATGTATTGACTTCTAACATATATGTTGGCTTTTCAAACATACAATATACTCACACATACAATTTTTCACAGGTCTACATTTACTTTGGAATATCAGCATACCTAGAAATCTTTAAAAAATAAATATTATATCAACAGCCATAACCTTTTGAAGGTATTTTATTATCAAAGGGTTAATAGAGGTCTTGCAGGAGGTGGTCTTTATGAAATTCTGATTTAAAAGTTGGATTTTTCCAGGAGCAATTGGAAGCATTCTGACCTTAGGGTCTTATTATATACAATGTCCTAATGAAAAATATGATTTGGTTATAGTTATATACACTGAATTTTTATTTTGACATTAACCACCTGCTTACTGGACACATAACCCCCTTCCTGCCCAGGCAAAATTTCAGCTTTCGGCACTGTCACGCTTTGAATGACAATTGCGCGGTCGTGCAACGTGGCTCCCAAACAAAATTGACGTCCTTTTTTTCCCACAAAAAAAGAGCGACAATTTTGAAAAAAACATATTTTTTACTTTTTGCTATAATAAATATCCCATTTTTTTAGAAAGAAAAATATAATTTTTTCTCCGTTTAGGCCGATATGTATTCTTCTACACAATAAGCGTATAGTGATTGGTTTGCGCAAAAGTTATAGCACCTACAAAATAGGGGATAGAATTATGACATTTTTAAAAAAAAATTTTTTTTACTAGTAATGGCGGCGATCTGCAATTTTTATTGTGACTGCAACATTATGGCGGACACATCGGACACTTTTGACACATTTTTGGGACCATTCACATTTATACAGTGAACAGTGCTATAAATATGCACTGATTACTGTATAAATGTGACTGGCAGGGAAGGGGTTAACACTAGGGGGCGATCAAGGGGTTAATATGTTCCCTGCTAAGTGATTCTTACTGTGGGGGGAGGGGACTGACTGGGGGAGGTGACCGATGGTTGTCCCTATGTACAAGGGACACACCATCTGTCTCCTCTCTCTGACACAGAGATCCACGTCCCTGGCTCTGTGACAGCCGATCGCAGGTACCTGGCGGACATCGCGGCCACCAGGCACGTGCATCGGCACCCGCGTGACATGGCAGGCACAGCTCTTCCGTGATGCGCGCCGCCGGGGGCGCACATCTCTCTCTCCCCTCTCTCTCTCCCCTCTCTCTCTCCCCCCTCTCTCTCTCCCCCTCTCTCTCTCCCCCTCTCTCTCTCCCCTCTCTCTCTCTCTCTCCCCCTCTCTCTCACTGATCACCGCCATTACTAGTAAAAAACAAATATTAATAAAAATGCCATAAAACTACCCCCTATTTTGTAGACGCTATAACTTTTGTGCAACCCAATCAGTAAACGCTTATTGCAATTTTTTACCAAAAATATGTAGAAGAATACGTATCGGCCTAAACTGAGGAAAAAAATTTGTTTTTTTTATAGATTTTTTGGGGATCTTTTTTATAGTAAAAAATATTGCTTTTTTTTTTAAATTGTTGCTCTATTTTTGTTTATAGCGCAAAAAATAAAAACCGCAGAGGTGATAAAATACCACCAAAAGAAAGCTCTATTTGTGGGAAAAAAAGGATGTCAATTTTGTTTGGGAGTCACGTTGCACGACCGCGCAATTGTCAGTTAAAGCAATGCAGTTCCGAATCGCAAAAAAGGGGCTGAAGTGGTTAAATTAGCCCGCCATGAACTCAGCACTATAGGCCTTGTATAATGATCAATGGGATCCTCTAGTCATCATGACTCTATATGCTGTGACTCAGGGTCTGTAACTTGGCATAGAAAAAAGTTCATAAAGTTGATTGATGAATAAGGCAACCCATAATTAAACAAGAAAAAATTCTGTAAAGAGCCGTAATTTTAGTTCTTAAGGCAGATGTATAATTTACTATGTTGATCAGAGTTGGGGGGAATAACATATTCACCCGAGCAGGAATAGACCAGCCACCTGGTATGAAAAGAGGCGCACATGAGACATATTTATGACACAGTTCATAGAGTCCAGGGTGAGTAACAATTCATTTAGTGGGGTGTGGGGGACTCTTTGGTGTGTGATGCTGACTCTTTTTGTACTATATACATAATAAATATGTTTTTTAGTGGTACCCTCCTTTGGGTGTGCATGTTTCATTTTTTGGGGGGGGTTTTTCCTCTTTTTTACAAACTAACTTTGATCACACCCTGCCTCAAAAAAAATAAATAGGCGAGTACCTCTTTCTAATTCATTTTGCAGGGTTCCCAGGACCATTTATTTTTTAATTAATTTAAATATATTTCTAAATCAATATTGCAATTGACATAAAATGTTCACCACATGTCAGTAACAACCCCTTCAATCCATACATACAAAGAAACCAAAACAAATAAGTTCAGAAATTAATTTATGTGTAATAAAATGAAATGACATAAGGAAAAAGTATTGAACACATGAAGAAAGGGAGGTGCAAAAAGGCATGGAAAGCCAAGACATCAGCTGAAATCTATCATTAATTAGAAAGCAATTCTGCCCCTTGTCAGTGCAAATTATATCAGCTGGTTTAGTCTCAACTGATGGCCTATAAAAATGTGTCTCATTACTAGGGATGAGCTTCATGTTCGAGTCTGTTCGGCTGTTCGGCGAATTGCAAACTTTATGGGCCGTTCGCGCCAAATTCGAGTCACGGCTCATAATTCACTGCGGCATCGCAGTGCATTGCTGGCTGATGATTGTCCAAGCATGCAATATGACTCGCATTGCTTTGGCCAATCACAGCGCAGAAAAAACAGAGAGCCGTAATTGGCCAAAGCCAGGGTGGCTTTGGCCAATTATGGTTCAGGGGGTTTAGTACACGCCCCACACTATAAAAGGCCGCCGGCTTGGCGGCCTTGTGTAGTGTGTTGGAGTTGTTTAATGAGAGATCACAGAGACAGACAGTGTCATTTATATCAAGTTAGATAGAGCAGGCAAGTCAGTTAGCTGCAGTTACAGTGTGTAGAGGATATATATGCATCCTAGGTGTTGTATATATATATTTATACACTGTATTCAGTTGAGCTAGATCTGTTCCTGTTATTCTCTATTCTGTGACAGGCAGGCAGGTGATTGTGCTAGCTGCAGACAGTCAGTGTTTCACTTAGTGTACTGTGTGCTTTGCATTGCGTTCACCTAAAGCTCACCTGAATACAGTTAGTGACTAATAGTGGTGTTCTCATAATTAAACCGCAGGCAGAGAGCTGCAAGTATTTTCAGTTAGTGTACTGTGTCCCTTTCTGCACAGTTTTCACCTAAAACTAACTGAAGATAATTGCTGCTTTCCCCATACTAATACCACTGCAGGCAGTTGATTCTGATAGCTGCATTATCAGTACAGATTATATATATATATATATATATATATATATATATATATATATATATACTGTATATATTGTAGCAGAGCATCCCTGAGAGAGACAGGAAAAGTCCTGTTCGGGGTTTATACATCTCCCAGGCTCCTCTCTTATATGTTTAGGGATCTCTGATCCAGTATCCAGTCCAGGTGTTGGCCCTCTCTCCCAGGTCAATTAAAAGCTCACCTGAGCAGACAGCCTTTGCTCTGCCTGGGAAACACAGACAACACTGGTCTGTGAGAGCAAAAAGGTTGGTGAAAACTGTTAATCAGTAGATGTGGCATCATGCAAGCTGTAGGCTTGTTCAGCCTGGTAGTGAGGGCCTGTATATACCGTATAGTTAGAGCCGAGACACGGCTAGGGTTTTGTTTAACAATTTTTTGTTCTGTTTGTTTTCTGCACACTGTACAGCACCTGTCAATAGACTTTGTATATAGCACCAATAAACAACACAGTTTTTTTACTTATCCCATGGACTTGGTATCTGTGCCTGCTCATCCCAGGGAGCTTTTGTACCTGCTACCTGTCCCCCAGGTTACAATATATATATCCCACCTTTGTGCAACTACATCTCACTGCAGGCCATTAGTATGTCTGGAAGGCAAACAAGGAGAGGCAGAGAGTCACGAGGCAATAAAAGAGGGCAAGCAGGCCCTGTGTCTAGAGGCAACAGTGCTGCTGGTCGTGGACACGGTGCATCCTCATCAGCACGTGGCCGTGGGACACGCTTGTCCTTCTTTTCAGCAGCTGGCCATTCGGGAGACTCCTGAGGAGTCCCCCGAACTGTTTGTGCACTGGCTAAATTGCTAGCACTTCAACTGCTGCCTTTTCAGTTGGTAGACTCTGCCCCCTTCTGTGAGTTTGTTGAATGTGTGGTTCCTCAGTGGCAGGTTCCCAAACGCCACTTTTTCTCACAGAAGGCGATTTCGGCTCTCTACCGGCATGTGGAAGGCAATGTCTTGGCTTCGCTGGACAGGGTGGTTAGTGGTAAGGTGCATATTACCGCTGACTCATGGTCCAGCAGGCATGGACAGGGACGTTACCTATCTTTCACGGCGCATTGGGTGACTCTGCTGGCAGCTGGAAAGGATGCAGGACAAGGTGCAGTAGTGTTGGAGGTTATTCCGCCACCACGCCTCCAAAATGTTACTACTGGTGATTCTGACACACCTCTCTCCTCCACCCCCTCCTCTTCTTCTTCCTCCATGGCCTCTACATGTGCTGTGTCCTCGGAACCAGCGGTGCTCCATAGGCATTCAAGGGGCTATGCAAGTACGCAGGCAAAAAGATGCCATGTGGTACTTGAGCTGGTGTGCTTGGGGGACAGGAGCGACACTGGGGCAGAGATTATGTCAGCTCTGCAGGGCCAGGCTCAGAGGTGGTTGACGCCACACCAGCTTAAGCCAGTAAAGGTGGTTTCCGATAATGGCACCAACCTCCTCTCCGCCCTCCGACAGGGACAACTTATCCATGTGCCCTGTTTGGCTCACGTCCTTAACTTGGTGGTGCAGGAGGTCCTGAAGCAGGCCAGGAAACTCTGTGGGCATTTCCAGTGCTCGGCTGGCTGACCTGCAAAAGGATTACAACCTGCCCAAGAACCGCCTAATCTGTGACATGCCCACCAGGTGGAACTCTACGTTGGCCATGCTGCAGCGGCTGCACACGTAGCAGAGGGCCATAAATGAGTATCTGTTGCAATATGGCACCAGGACAGTGTCAGCGGAGCTTGGATATTTTTCCCCACGCCAGTGGGCCATGATCAGGGATGCATGCACTGTCTTGGCACCATTTGAGGAGGCCACGAGGATTGTGAGCAGTGACAGTGCATGCATCAGTGACACTGTCCCGCTTGTCCACCTGTTGGAGCACACGCTGCGTGGAATAATGGACAGGGCACTTGAGGTAGAACAGAGGCAGGAAGAGGAGGACTTCCTTAGCTCTCAAGGCCCCCTTTATCCAGACAGTGTTCCTGCTGGCCCAGCTATCACACAGGAAGAGGACGAGGAGGAGGAGGAGGAGGAGGAGGAGGATTATTGTGTTATCATGGAGGTGGAGCCTAGCACTCAGCATCAGCAGCAGTCTTCAAGGGATCAATTACAGTCCCAAGACACCCATGGACTTGTACGTGGCTGGGAGGAGGTGGCTGCGGATCATGTCGTCCTCAGTGACCCAGAGAACTCCGCACCGAATGCCTCAGAAAACCTACACTGAATGGCCTCCCTGATCCTGAAAAGCCTGCGGAAGGATCCTCGTATTCGTGCGATCAAGGAGAGGGATCATTACTGGCTGGCAACCCTCCTTGATCTACGTTACAAGGGTAAGGTTGCGGACCTTATCTTGCCGTCGCAGAGGGAGCAGAGGATGAAGCATCTTCGGGAGGCCTTGCAGAAAGGTCTGTGCAGCGCGTTCCCAGAGACTGGGAGGTTACAAATTCCTGGTCCTGGACAACGTGTTGCTGAGGCTCTGGTGAGTCAAAGAAGGAGCGGTGGAGAAGGTGACCGTTTGACCGATGCATTCAGACAATTTTTTAGTACGCAGCCCCAAGGTATGATCGCTTCCAGCAACCATCGCCAGCGTCTGGTTTACATGGTGCAGGAATACCTAGGGGCAAGATCAGACTTGGACACCTTTCCCACCGAAAATCCTCTAGGTTACTGGATCTTGAGGATGGATCACTGGCCAGAGCTTGCACAGTATGCAATTGAGGTACTGGCCTGTCCTGCATCCAGTGTTCTTTCGAAACGCACATTCAGTGCTTCTGGAGGCTTTGTAACCTATCACAGGGTGCGCCTGTCCACCGACTTGGTCGATCGACTGACCTTCATAAAAATGAATCAGTCTTGGATCACCGCCAGCTACCAAGCACCTGATACTGATGTAACCAATTTTTTTTTTTTGAAAGGTCAGATCCCTTCAAGACTGCCTATGCTGATTCTGAGTGACTATCCTTTTATGCTGAGTGACTATCCTCTTTGTCCTCAATGATCATGCTGATAGCTTGAAAGAACATTTTTGGTTCTGGGCACCGCCACCAGTGGCTAAGGCCCAATTTTTCAGCCCCTGTTTAACAGGGGCATGTATTTACAATTTTTGATTCAATGCTTTGCAGCAGGGCTCATTGCTGCGCTCAAACTGCAGTATCTGTGAGGGGTTGCAGTGTTGCGGCACCAGCACCAGTGCCTAAGGCACAATTTTTCAGCCCCTGTTTAACAGGGGCGTGTAATTACAATTTTTGATGCAATACTTTGCAACAGGGCTCATTGCTGTGCTCCAAGTACAGTATCTGTGAGAGGTTGCAGTGTTGTGGCACCAGCACCAGTGCCTAAGGCCCAATTTTTCAGCCCCTGTTTAAGAGGGGCGTGTAATTACAATTTTTGATGCAATACTTTGCAACAGGGCTCATTGCTGTGCTCCAAGTACAGTATCTGTGAGAGGTTGCAGTGTTGTGGCACCAGTGCGTAAGGCACACTTGTTATGTCCCTGTTCAACAGGGGCATGTAATTACAATTCTTGATCTAATAATTAACAGCAGGGCCCATTCCTGCGCCCACCAAGAGTAACTGTGAGTGCTTACAGTGTTGTGGCAACACCATCACCACCACCACCAAAGGCCCAATTTGTCTGCCCCTGTTCTACAGGGGCATGTGATTACAACTCTTGATCTAATATTTCACAGCTGGGCCCATTCCTGCGCCCACCAAGAGTAACTGTGAGGACTTACAGTGTTGTGGCACCAGCAGCACCACCACCAAAGGCCCAATTTTTCCTACCACTGTTCAACAATGTCATGTAATTACAATTCTTAATCTAATATTTCACAGCTGGGTCCATTCCTGCACCCACCAAGAGTAACTGTGAGGACTTACAGTGTTGTGGCACCAGCACCACCACCAAAGGCCCAATTTTTCCTACCACTGTTCAACAATGTCATGTAATTACAATTCTTGATCTAATAGTTCACAGCAGGGCCCATTCCTGCGCCCACCAAGAGTAACTGTGAGGGCTTACAGTGTTGTGGCAACATCACCACCACCACCACCAAAGGCCCAATTTTTCTGCTTCTGTTCAACAGGGGCATGTAATTACAATTCTTGATCTAATATTTCACAGCTGGGCCCATTCCTGCGTCCACCAAGAGTAACTGTGAGGACTTAATTGTTGTGGCACCAGCACCACCACCACTACCAAAGGCCCAATTTTTCCTACCACTGTTAAACAATGGCATGTAATTACAATTCTTGATATAATAGTTCACAGCAGGGCGTTCCAGCACCCACCAAGAGTAACTGTGAGGGCTTACAGTTTTGTGGCAACACCAACACCTAATGGCCAAATTTCTGCAGAGTATACAGGGCAGGCCCCTACTTTCAAACATCCAACTTACAAACGACTCCTACTTGCAAACGGAAGGAGATAACAGGAAATGAGAGGAAATATACCCCTAGGAAGGGAAATTCTCTCCTGTAAGAGTTAATATGGGAAAAAGGTGTCTCCTCTCCACTGATGCTTTATCACCAATCCTTGTTTCAATAAAAACCCCACTTTTCCAAAAACATTTGTCATTGGGACGGAAAGTGAGGTGAAATCTTCTGAACAGGTGCACAGACAGCAAAACAAATGTTACAGGGGTGATAACCCTTCCCTATGTTTTCCAAAAAGCTTAAAAATATATGTTTTGGCTGGAGCTACACTTAAACAATGTACCTGTTCAAAATTACAAACAGATTCTACTTAAGAACAAACCTACAGTCCCTGTCTTGTTTGCATCATTTAAGCATCATTAAATTCACTGCTCCCGAAAAAACGCCTGTTTTTAAAACGTATTTTTGCATTGATACATGTCCCCTGGGGCAGGACCCGGGTCCCCAAACCCTTTTTAAGACAATAACTTGCATATTAGCCGTTATAATTAGCAATTTTGATTTCGAACGTTCGCGTCCATTGTATGTAATAGGGTTCTAAAGTTTGTGCAAACATTTGGTCCGTCGCAGGTTCTGGTGTGAACCGAACCGGGGGGTGTTCGGCTCATTACCAAGGTGTCACACAAGAAACATATCATGATGGGTAAAAGCAAAAAGCTCTCTCATGACCTTTGCAACCTAATTGTTGCAAAACCTACTGATGGCATTGGTTACAGAAGGATTTCTAAACTTCTGAATGTTCCAGTGAGCACTCTTATGCCATAATCCGGAAGTGGAAAGAACATAATTTCATCATAAACTGGCCACGACCAAGTGCTCCTTCCAAGATTTATGACATAGGAGTGAAAAGAATTATCATAAGAGTTTTTCAAGAGCCAATGACGGCTAATGGAGAGCTTCAGAAAGACCTGGAATTAACAGATACAATTGTTTCAAAGAAAAAAATAAGAAATACACTCAACAGCCATGGCCTGTGTGCATGATCACCATCCAAGTCTCCACTGCTGAAAAAAAAAGCATGTTAAAGCTCATTTAAAGTTTGCTGCACAACATTTAGACAAGCGTGTGAAATACTGGGGGAATATAGTCTGGTCAGATAAGAGCAAAATTAAACTCTTTGGGTCCTTTCACACGGGCTTGTCCGCTTGCTCAGCGGATGATCGATCCGTTGATCCCCGCTAAGCAGGCAGATGACAGGTCCGTCTCCGCTCACTGGGGAAATCGGATGAAAACTACCATATGTCTGTTTTTATCCAATCCCATCCGATCCTATCTGCCAGACGGATGGAAAATAGAGTCACCATCCATCTAAATTTCACTGACAGGATCGGATCGGATAGCAGTGGGTGTCAGCAGACATGTCACCGCTGACATCCGCCACTCCATAGGAGTGAATGGAATGTCCTATCAGCTCCGCCTGAAAAACTGACAGGCGGACCTGATCGGAAATTTTGTGTAAAAGGGGCCTTTAGATGCCATAATACACACCATGGTTGGAGGTCAAATGGCACTGCACATCACCCCACAAACACCATACCAACAGTGAAGTTTGAAGGTGGGAACATCATGGTGTGGGGTTGTTTTTTTAGCATACAGTACTGGCAAGCTTCATATCATTGAATGAAAAGATGAATAGAAAAATCTATCTGTGTATAGCAATATCGTGACTGGGGATTTAGTGAATCCCAATCACTCCAACATTAAAGTCTTCTATACAGCATATATAACAGCTTCAACTCTTCTGTGAAGGCTGTCCACAAGGTTTAGGAGTGTGTCTATGGCAATGTTTGACCATTCTTCCAGAAGCGCATTTGTGGGGTCAGGCACTGATGTGGATGAGAAGGCCTAGCTCGCAGTCTCCGCTCTAATTCATCCCAAAGGTGTTATATCGGGTTCCTCCACCCCAAACTCACTCATCCACGTCCTTATGGACCTTGCTTTGTTTACTGGTCCAAATAATTTGGTGGAGGGGGGATTATGGTGTGGGGTTGTTTTTCAGGGGTTCGGCTTGGCCCTATAGTTCCAATGAAGGGAACTCTTAAGGCGTCAGCATACCAGACATTTTGGACAATTTCTTGCTCCCAACTTAGTGGGAATAGTTTGGGGATGATCCCTTCCTGTTCCAACATGATTGGGCACCAGTGCACAAAGCAAGGTCCATAAAGACATGGATGAGCAAGTTTGGGGTGGAGGAACTTGACTGGACTGCACAGAGTCCAGACCTCAACCCAATAGAACATCTTTGGGATGAATTAGAGCGAAGAAATTGAGTTTATTGTGGGTAAGTAAGTCTTGTAAAAAAAATGGGGGTGGGGGTGAGAGGGATGTAGGTAAAAAGCAGAGGGAAAATAGATGAGGTGGGGGAGAGGTTACCCCACTCCCCTACTTGACACTGGACACATGGGATACCAAAGAACTTTCTAGTTACATATCATCCAGGGTGTTCTGAACCTCACAAGTTATTATATGAAATATAAAAAGCTGTCAGTCTGCAAGACTTTGCTTGAATCCTGTAGTGCAGGAGTATGCAGTTTTCTCCTCTGTACCCCTTAAAACGCTAGTCACATTCTCCATTTGCTTTATATCCTCAATCCTGCAAAACCAGCGTGACAGGGAGGGAAGAGTGGATGTTTTTCACAATGAGGGGATACAGGAGCATGCAGTGTTGATTAACTGTCTCACCATATACTTGTTACATGCTATAAACAGAAAAATGCCAGCGTATACAGCATTGATCGATCAGTGAACTCCTGTACAATGGAATGGACCTGTAGACAAAAGGTCTGAAATGCTGAACAAGTGTATCATGTGTATCATGTCACTCCTGCTATCTCTGCATCTCCAATGGGTCTCAGGCACTGAAGGAAACATGCGATGCGGAAAGGCTGGCATACAGTAGCATCAGCACACACACTCCTCCGAAGGTCCCTCAAAGTAAATGGCAGAACCCTGTAGGGGTCCATGTGTTTTTTGTTTTTTTTTAAACAAAGAAGCTGTCTAAGTCATTTTCTGGCAATTTTGAAAACTTTTGTGCTTTGTAAATATCACTACTGCTTCAGCACTGTACATCACAGAGATTTAGCCCTTCACAGGCAGGATTAGGGCACCCCAATAATATTATTTAAAGGGATTTGACATGTTTAAAGTTTCAGTTTAAGCATATAAAGAAATCACTGCTCCTGGCCAAATTAATTTTTTTTAAGTTTTTTTTTTGTTGCATTGGTACATGTTCCCCAGGGCATTATCCAAAGCCATGCTATTTTTGACACCCCATTGCCTATTAACCCACACATTTTTAATTTGCCAGTTGCCATTGAATTTAATGGGTTTCTGCATCCAAGCTTGTTTTTAGTTTAGGCGAGTGCTGGCTGGGTGTGGTAGTCCGTCTTGAGTGGCTTTGTTCCTTATTGTCTGCAGTAGCCACAGCCTGAAATCAAAAGAATGTCAGTTTTACCCAATAAAGTGGAAGTAATGGCTAATATACTGTAGGTCAAGTTAAAAACATTGCTGCCCATTAGGGATGAGCCAAACACCTCCGGGTTCGGTTCACACCAGAACCCGCGAACGGACCGAAAGTACGCACGAACGTTAGAACCCTATTAAATACAATGGATGCGAACGTTCGAAATCTAAAGTGCTAATTATAACAACTAATATGCATGTTATTGTCCTAAAAAGGGTTTGGGAACCCGGGTTCTGCACCAGGGGACATGTATCAATGCAAAACGAAGTTTTAAAAACGGCCGTTTTTCGGGAGCAGTCATTTTAATGATGCATAAAGTGAAAAAAAAAAGTCAAATATTCCTTTAAATATCGTACCTGGGTGGTGTGCAAAGTATGCCTGTGAAGTGGCACGTGTTTCCCGTGTTTAGAACTGTCCCTGCACAAAATTACATTTCTAAAGGAAAAAAAGCCGTTTAAAACTGCTTGCGGCTTTAATGTAATGTCTGGTCCCGGTAATATGGATGAAAATCTTTGAGAAAAATGGCATAGCTACCCCATCACCCCCCCCCTACCCCAGCCCATTACCAGCCCCTTTGGGCCTTGTATGGATATTAAGAGGAACCCCGTACACAAAATAAAAAAGGCCCTATATACTCTGAACAGCAGTATACAGGCGGTGCAAACAAGACAGGGACTGTAGGTTTGTTCTTAAGTTGAATCTGTTTGTAATTTTGAACAGGTACATTGTTTAAGTGTAGCTCCAGCCAAAAAATTTATTTTTAAGCTTTTTGGAAAACATAGGGAAGGGTTATCACCCCTGTAACATTAGTTTTGCTGTCTGTGCCCCTGTTCAGAACATTTCACCTCACTTTCCGTCCCAATGACAAATGTTTTTGAAAAGTGGTGTTTTTATTGAAACAAGGATTGGTGATAAAGCATCAGTAGAGAGGAGACACCTTTTTCCCATATTAACTCTTACAGGAGAGAATTTCCCTTCCTAGGGGTAGATTTCCTCTCACTTCCTGTGGTCTCCTTCCGTTTACATGTAGGAGTCGTTTGTAAGTTGGATGTTTGAAAGTAGGGGCCTGCCGTATATACTCTGCAGAAATTTGCCCCTTAGGTGTCAGTGTTGCCACAGCACTGTAAGCCCTCACAGTTACTCTTGGTGGGCGCTATTATATCAGGAATTGTATTTACATGCCATTGTTGAACAGTGGTAGGAAAAATTGGGCCTTTGGTGGTGGTGCTGGTGCCACAACACTGTAAGCCCTCATAGTTACTCTTGGTGGGCGCATGAATGGGCCCTGCTGTGAATTATTAGATCAAGAATTGTAATTGCATGCCCCTGTTGAACAGGGGCTGAAAAATTGGGCCTTTGGTGGTGGTGGTGTTGCCACAACACTGTAAGCCCTCACAGTTACTCTTGGTGGGCGCATGAATGGGCCCTGCTGTGAATTATTAGATCAAGAATTGTAATTACATGCCCCTGTTGAACAGGGGCAGAAAAATTGGGCCTTAGGCACTGGTGCCACAACACTGCAACCCCTCACAGATACTGTACTTGGAGCACAGCAATGAGCCCTGTTGCAAAGTATTGCATCAAAAATTGTAATTACACGCCCCTGTTAAACAGGGGCTGAAAAATTGGGACTTAGCCACTGGTGGTGGCACCCAGAAACAAAAATGTTCTTCCAAGCTATCATCATGAATCGGATCATTGAGGAGGAGGATGATAGTCAGTCAACATAACAGGACAGTCACTCAGCATCAGCATCAGTCTTGAAGGGATGTGACATTTGAAAATAAATTTTTCTGTTATATCAGCTTCAGGTGCTTGGTAGCTGGTGGTGATCCGAGACTGGTTCATCTTTATGAAGGTCAGTCGATCAACCGAGTCAGTGGACAGGCGCACCCTGTGATCCGTGACAAATCCTCCAGCAGCATTGAATGTGCATTCTGAAAGAACGCTGGATGCAGGACAGGCCAGTAGCTCAATTGCATACTGTGCAAGCTCTGGCCAGTGATCCATCCTCAAGACCCAGTAAGCCAGAGGATTTTCGGTGGGGAAGGTGTCCAAGTCTGACCTTGCCCAGAGGTATTCCTGCACCATGTATATCAGATGCTGGCGATGGTTGCTGGAACCGATCATACCTTGGGGCTGCGGACTAAAGAATTGTCTGAACGCATCGGTCAGACGGCCACCTTCCCCACCGCTCCTTCTTTGACTGACCGAAGCCTCAGCAACTCGTTGTCCAGGACCAGGAGTTTATAACCTCCCAGTCTCTGGGAACGCGTTGCACAGACCTTTCTGCAAGGCCTCCCGGAGTTGTCTCATTCTCTGCTCCCTCTGCGGCGGTAAGATAAGGTCCGCAACATTACCCTTGTACCATGGATCAAGGAGAGTGGCCAGCCAGTAATGGTCCCTCTCCTTGATCCGAAGAATACGAGGATCCTTCCACAGACTTTGCAAGATCAGGGAGGCCATGCAGCAGAGGTTAGCTGAGGCATTCGGTCCGGAGTCCTCTGGGTCACTAAGGACGACATGATCCGCAGCCACCTCCTTCCAGTCACGTACAAGTCCACGGGATTCTTGGGACTGTAAATCATCCCTAAAAGACTGCTGCTGATGATGCTGAGTGCCAGGCTCCACCTCCATGCTGACATAATCCTCCTCCTCCTCCTCCTCTTCCTGTGCGATGGGTGGGACAGAAGGAACACTGTCTGGGTAAAGGGGGCCTTGAGAGGCAAGGAAGTCCTCCTCTTCCTGCCTCTGTTCTGCCTCAAGTGCCCTGTCCATTATTCTATGCAGCGTATGTTCCAACAGGTGGACAAGAGGTACAGTGTCACTGATGCATGCACTGTCACTGCTCACCATCCTCGTGGCCTCCTCAAATGGTGCCAGGACAGTGCATGCATCCCTGATCATGCCCCGCTGGCATGGTGAAAAAAACCTGAGCTCCCCTGACCCTGTCCTGGTGCCGTAGTCGCACAGGTACTCATTGATGGCCCTCTGCTGCGTGTGCAGCCGCTGCAGCATGGCCAACGTTGAGTTCCACCTGGTGGGCATGTCACATATGAAGGCGGTTCTTGGGCAGGTTCAACTCCTTTTGCAGCTCAGCCAGCCGAGCACTGGCATTATATGATCTGCGGAAATGCACACAGACTTTCCTGGCCTGCCTCAGGACATCCTGTAAGCCCGGGTACCTGCCCAAGAACCGCTGCACCACCAGGTTAAGGACGTGAGCCACACAGGGCACATGGGTCAGTTGTCCCTGTCGGAGGGCGGAGAGGAGGTTGGTGCCATTGTCGCAAACCACCATTCCTGCCTTAAGCTGGCGTGGCGTCAACCACCTCTCGGCCTGCCCCTGCAGAGCTGACAGAACCTCTTCCCCAGTGTGGCTCCTGTCCCCCAAACACACCAGCGCAAGCACGGCATGGCATCTTTTTGCCTGCGTACTTGCGTAGCCCCTTGAACGCCTACGGAGCACAGCTGGTTCTGAGGACAAAGCACAGGAAGAGGCCATGGAGGAAGAAGAAGAAGAGGAGGGGGTGGAGGAGAGAGGTGTGTCACAACCAGTAGTAGCATTTTGGAGGCGTGGCGGCGGAACAACCTCCAACACTACTGCACCTTGTCCTGCATCCTTCCCAGCTGCCAAAAGAGTGACCCAATGGGCCGTGAAAGAAAGGTAACGTCCCTGTCCATGCCTGCTGGACCATGAGTCAGCGGTAATATGCACCTTACCACTGACCGCACTGTCCAACGAGGCATGGACATTGCCTTCCACATGCCGGTAGAGAGCCGGAATCGCCTTCCGTGAGAAAAAGTAGTGTTTGGGAACCTGCCACTGAGGAACCGCACATTGCACAAACTCACGGAAGGGGGCCGAGTCTACCAACTGAAAAGGCAGCAGTTTAAGTGCTAGCAATTTAGCCAAGCTCTAAAAAAGAAAAAATCAATGCGCAACCCTTTTGGGTGAACCAACAAAGTGTTATATCGTTCCCAAAAAAATAAATAAAATGCAAACATGTGAATGGGAACACTATGAACGTGCCCTTTCAAAGTGCGGTGCCATATATATGAAGAAAATGAAAAATAAAAAATTACTAATAAATCAACCACGGGTGTTATCCACCAAGGATAGGACTATCAAGACATAAAGTTCATATGAATCCAAAGTTCATGCAGGTATACTCTGATAGTCTTCGATGAAACAAGAGGCAAAAATCTTGAGAACCCAGAAACAGGAAATCCTTCAGCTTGCACGAATATATAGTGAAGATAATGGAGGCTTACCCGTTCAGATGGATCTCTATGACGGAGATCTTACAGAGCCTGTGTGCAGATATCCACTGACATGCAGCGATCTCCCGGTATCTCGATCCTCCAGAAACCTCAGAGCGGGATGTAAGGAAGCATTCACTCTCCCGTATGGCAGAGGGTAAAAAATTAAAAAGAAAAGAATCTCATGGTGCAGTACTTCTTATGTTAAAGTAAGATACCCTTTATTACATTCGGGCAAGAAATAAAATCGTTTAACAAGAAGTTTGGCGCAGAGAAAACAGCGGCAATTTCAAAAATACTGGTCGTACTTCAGCTGCTGGTTTGCAGTCAGCTGTAGCGTAGTGACGTCCGAATCTGTAGCTCCACAATTTAGCCAAGCTAGCATTCAACCGCTGGGCATGTGGATGGCTGGGAGTGAACTTCTTTCGATGGTCCAGCAGCTGGGGCAGTGAAATTTGCCTGCTAGAATCGGACGTCGGTGTACTGCTAGCAGAGTGCCCACAAGTACTTGGCTGTGACACACCTAATTCTACACCTTCATTCCTCTCAGTGCAGGTTTCAGAGATGACTGAAGGTATAGTGGGGTTGGAGATCCCAGCTGATGCGGAGCAAGGAGAGGTCTGCTTTGTTCTTTGGTGTGGGTCTTTGAGGTAGGCTTGCCAACGAGCTGCATGGCAGGTCAACATATGTCTGGTCAAGCATGTGGTGCCCAAGCGGCTGATGTTTTGGCCACGTGAGATACGCTTCAGACATATGTTGCAAACAGCAGCGGTGCGATCTGATGCACTCGACTCAAAAAAGGCCCACACCAAAAAACTTTTGGAATAACGGGCAGAGGCAGCGCCCTGCACAGGCGGAGCTCTGCGGTGTGATTCAGTCGGTGTGCTGCCCTTACGCTGGCCCCACGAGGGCATCCTGCCTCATTGGAGATGTGCCTCCTCCTCAACCTACTCCTCCTCCTCTCTCCTATCAGGCACCCACGTGGAGTCAGTGACCTCATCATCCCCTCCCTCCTCATCACTGGAGCCAATCTGGCAGTATGCTGCAGCTGCTGGAACATGACTGCCAGATTTCTGTCCTACTTGAGCATCCCCTCTCTCTGCTCTCACGCTACTGCCTTCCTCTAGCTGGGTATCATCATCAGACACTTTGAAACGCTGGGCATCCTCCTGGAGCATGTACCTAACACTGTGCTCAAACAGTTCGGGGAACTCCTCAGGAGGACACAGTGGGTCTAGGGAAGGAGTGACTGATGATGACATAGATACGAGGGAAGAGGACGATTTGGCAGCTGCTTTGCCAGTACCCTGAGCCTGCGTGAGAGAGGATGAGGAGGATGAGGAGGGCTTGGTCATCCACTCTACCAAGTCTTCGGCATGATGCGGCTCAACACGTCCAGCTGCCGAAAATAAGGACAAGCGTGTCCCATGGCCACGTGCTGATGACGATGCACCGCGTCCACGACCAGCACTGTTGTCTCTAGAAACAGAGCCTGCTTGCCCTCTTTTATTGGCTCCTGACTGTCTGCCTCTCCTTGTTTGCCTTCCAGACATTCTAAAGGCCTGCAGGGAGATGGGAAAACCAGCAATAAGGGGTAGCTTCAGGTGTATAATGTGCAGGAGGCACACTACGCCCGCTGTAAGTGCTGCAGATGCCTGCCTGTGTTACTCAACAGGAAATCACAGCAATAAGGGCTAGCTTCAGGTGTATATTTTGCAAGAAGCACAATATGCCTGCTGTGAAAAAATGGGAAGGACACGTATACTGGGAGTGAAAGGCGCTGCGTACCCCGAAAATTTACAGAAGAATAGGACGTTTTCCCCAAGGGGCTTTTGACAGCAACATTCCGAAAGTAATTTACAATAATGCATATTAAAAATCTATTGTGTATAAACATTAAGTACAGTCCCAACATATATATACTCCGGTAAAAACATGTATAAATAACCACACAGAATTAAGACACAACATTGCCATACAGTTTTAACATTTCACATGCATCTGTATAAATATACTGACGCGTTTCGATCTCAATGGATCTCTTCAGAGGATGGGTGGTTTGCTGTGGGAAATATATGTATTAAATTTCAATTCTCTACATGGGTATATGCCCAATAGTAAAAAATATAGAGTATATGATTACCAGTCAACTGTGTTAGAACCATGGTTTCTAACCGGAGTTCCATCACTAGCATCTCAAGGGAAATCAGCAGCCGCCCGGACATCTGACACCCAAAGGTAGGGCGCCACCAAGGCGTGTGCGACCTGCAAGGAGTCATATGGAGAGGGAGAGACCCGAGAGGGGGCGCGCACGGATGGACAGCCGGCACCTGTAATAGAACACCATGGGCATAAATGTAGGATGCATCCGTGATGCATCCATATACACTATGTGGTTGCTGAGTATAGAGTATTAAGTGGACAGACTAGAGGACAGCAGTGGTGTGTCCTTGAACATATATTTGTATATTATCAATGTGCTTCTGTAGTAGTATTTGGCTAATAAAATATATTTGCCATATTCTAAGCATAATGAATGGAATATGATCGATGTGCTTCTATGGTGGTATTTAACTAATAGGGTATGTTAGTCATATTCTAAGTAAAATAAATGGAATATAAAGGTTGTGAAAAAATTATGATGAAGGTGATGTGCACTATGAATGGGATAGTGGAGGACAAAAACGAATGTCACAAAAATAAAAATAAATATAAAAGTGAAAAAAGGTAAAATGAAACGTCAGCAATGTGAAAATTGATAATGGTGGTGTGATGTGTTATGTGTATGAAAAAGTGATATAATGTGATGCATGTAAAAAGTGAAAATGAATTGAAATGATTGTGTGTGGAATGAAAGTGTGTGTTAATGGAATGACAATGGTGAAAGTAGTGATGAGATTAAACAAAGATGTGATGAAGATCATTCAAATCAGATGTACTGGATATGTACTGTTGCATAGCATGTGCTGGCCACAGTGTTGTGTAAAGAAATATGTGGGTTCCATTGGTCTTGGAGAGTCCCAGGCTCATTTTATGAGCCAAGGAGACTAACCAACACCACAGATAAAGCTGTAATTAGTTGTAAATTAATAAAAGTAATGCTAGTCAGGCCTGGTGCATGGTGCTTGAATGGGTCTGAAATAAATTTGTCAGCCAGCCTGTGTAGGGCTGGTGTACTTACATTTTCCAGCCTGCTGTAAGTGCTGCAGATGCCTGCCTGTGTTACTCAACAGGAAATCACAGCAATAAGGGCTAGCTTCAGGTGTATATTTTGCAAGAAGCACAATACGCCCGCTGTAAGTGCTGCAGATGCCTATTAGTGTAACACAAAACAAAAAAAAACTACGAGCAATAAGGGGTAGCTTCAGGTGTATAATGTGCAGGAGGCACAATACGCCTGCTGTAAGTGCTGCAGATGCCTGCCTGTGTTACTCAACAGGAAATCACAGCAATAAGGGCTAGCTTCAGGTGTATATTTTGCAAGAAGCACAATACGCCCGCTGTAAGTGCTGCAGATGCCTGCCTGTGTTACACAACAGGAAATCACAGCAATAAGGGCTAGCTTCAGGTGTATATTTTGCAAGAAGCACAATACGCCCGCTGTAAGTGCTGCAGATGCTTGCCTGTGTTACACAGCAGGAAATCACAGCAATAAGGGCTAGCTTCATGTGTATATTTTGCAAGAAGCACAATACGCCCGCTGTAAGTGCTGCAGATGCCTGCCTGTGTTACAAAACAGGAAATCACAGAAATAAGGGTTAGCTTCAGGTGTATATTTTGCAAGAAGCACACTACGCCTGCTGTAAGTGCTGCAGATGCCTGTTAGTGTAACACAAAAGAAAAAAAACTACGAGCAATAAGGGCTAGCTTCAGGTGTATATTTTGCAAGAAGCACAATACGCCCGCTGTAAGTGCTGCAGATGCCTGCCTGTGTTACACAACAGGAAATCACAGCAAAAAGGGCTAGCTTCAGGTGTATATTTTGCAAGAAGCACAATACGCCCCCTGTAAGTGCTGCAGATGCCTGCCTGTGTTACACAACAGGAAATCACAGCAATAAGGGCTAGCTTCAGGTGTATATTTTGCAAGAAGCACAATACGCCCGCTGTAAGTGCTGCAGATGCTTGCCTGTGTTACACAGCAGGAAATCACAGCAATAAGGGCTAGCTTCATGTGTATATTTTGCAAGAAGCACAATATGCCCGCTGTAAGTGCTGCAGATGCCTGCCTGTGTTACAAAACAGGAAATCACAGAAATAAGGGCTAGCTTCAGGTGTATATTTTGCAAGAAGCACACTACGCCTGCTGTAAGTGCTGCAGATGCCTGTTAGTGTAACACAAAAGAAAAAAAACTACGAGCAATAAGGGCTAGCTTCAGGTGTATATTTTGCAAGAAGCACAATACGCCCCCTGTAAGTGCTGCAGATGCCTGTTAGTGTAACACAAAAGAAAAAAAAACTACAAGCAAAAAGGGCTAGCTTCAGGTGTATATTTTGCAAGAAGCACAATACGCCCGCTGTAAGTGCTGCAGATGCCTGCCTGTGTTACACAACAGGAAATCACAGCAAAAAGGGCTAGCTTCAGGTGTATATTTTGCAAGAAGCACAATACGCCCCCTGTAAGTGCTGCAGATGCCTGCCTGTGTTACACAACAGAAAATCACAGCAATAAGGGCTAGCTTCAGGTGTATATTTTGCAAGAAGCACAATACGCCTGCTGTAAGTGCTGCAGATGCCTGCCTGTGTTACACAACAGGAAATCACAGCAATAAGGGCTAGCTTCAGGTGTATACTGTGCAGGAGGCTTAGCAAAAATATCACTGACACTGTCCCTGCCTATCCTTCTCTCTCCCTACACACAAGGTTTAGCAGAATTCACTGACACTGTCCCTACCTATCCTTCTCTCTCCCTACACACAAGGTTTAGCAGAATATCACACTGACACTGTCCCTACCTATCCTTCTCTCTCCCTACACACAATTTCACTAACACTGTCCCTGCCTATGTAACTCTTTCCCTGCACGCCGGAACACACTACACAAGGCCGCCGCGCTGGCGGCCTTTTATAGTGTGAGGCGTGTACTAAACCCCTCAAGCTATAATTGGCCACAGGCATTCTGCCTGTGGCCAATTATGGCTCTCCTCGCTGCCAGCTCTGTGATTGGCCAAGCATGCGGGGTCACAGTGCATGCTTGACCAATCACAGTGCCGGGATTTTTGGGTACGTTCGCGTCACTCGAATTTGGCGCGAACGGCCCAAAACGTTCGATCTTCGTCGAACGATCGAACACACGATGTTCGAGTCGAACGTATGTTCGACTCGAACGCGGAGCTTATCCCTACTGCCCATCTCATCATACCCATTCTGCCTATTGTTTGTAAAAAAAGTTCAGTGTGAATACCTTTTAATCAGCTTCAATGCAGTCATGTGGCTCCTCTGTGTCAGTGGGAGGCTACTGCAGTGAATGGGAAGGAGGCCCGATAACATGGTGGAGGGGCAATGGTATCCAGTTGTGACATCACATGTCTGTGAATTTGGCTTTTTTTTTTTTGAGAGCTCACAGGGGACACAGGAGGGCCACCACTTAGCGATCATGTGATTGCACTGAAGCTGATAAAAATTTAACTCTTTTACAAATGGTATGCAGCAGGGGTATGAGAAAGGGGAAGCAATATTTTTAAACCTAAATTATATTAGACTTTTCTTCCGTGTTAAGTCCTGAGAAATTTGGTAAGAACTTTGTTTCATGATGCACAAGGGCATTGCTTCTTAAAGAGTGTGGGTATGCTCAGGAGTGCACTCCTGATATCATAAAGTACTGTTTACTTTTACATCCAAGTTGTGAGAAATGGCTATTGGATGTTGTTTTCAGAAACTTTAAACAGTCACTTGAATGCATTTTAAGTTCTTTCTGATGGAACGAATGCCTTACTTGACTTTATGCTAAGAGATGTTAAAGTCTGTACTGTACGGGAATCTCATCAAGTACCTATTAATTTTCCAGCAGCCAATAGGAACAACTTCACTAAATTAAAGGGGTGTTTGGCTACAAATGAGCACCAACAAGCTAGAGTGTTCATCGTAATGTAAGATTATTCATGCTACCTGTGGTAAAATACTATAAATTATCATTATATTTACAGAATTTTAATTTAAATAACTGCAATATATTATCAAGACAAACAGTTTTAGAAGACATTATCTTCAATGCATAGTAACTGCATTTTAAAATATAGTATTATAATTCCATTAAAGTATATGCCTGATTAAATGAAGCTTATTTCACACGGTTCCCGAGGAATTCTCAGTAACTTTGTCTGTCTGTAGATGTATCGATCTAATGATCAATGGATATTCTGTGCTAATATATGTACTAAATAAATGCAGTAACTATTGCAGTTGTCTTTCATTTTAATGAACTTGGTGAAAAAGAACCATGTAAGTAGACAGCACAGTAAAATGTATTAAAAGAGAAAATGTGCTTTTCATTAAATACTTCTTAATGGAAGAAAAGGATTTGGGACTTTGAATGAGGCAATTAACGAGGGGGTTGCAAGAAAGTATAGACATGTTTTATTGACATGGTCAAACAACAAAACATATAGTATATAGTAAATATATAGTATCCACGTTCAGTAATGATTTCATACATATATATATATACACATACATACACACACACATGACATTGTTGAATTAATATATGTACACACACATAATAGCAGCACATTGCAACACTTTAAAGCAACAAGTAGTTGTATTTAATATCCGTGAAGATGGTGGGAGTAATTATAAATGGGTAAATATTGGAATGAATCCTAAGGTAAAACATATAGCGGCATCCTGAATACCCGACACGTTTTGTGAATAATCACTTCTTCGGGGGTGGATGCATTGAACGGTCTGCAAATGATAGATATACATATGGTCTAGTGTTGTACTAAACATGTGAGGGAATAGTAAAGTGTCCTAAATACTAAAATAAGGATAGTAAAACAGTTTGCGACACTGCGAGACATAGGCCCATAAATATGTCTGTCCCGGGAGCTGAGGTATAAAAGGAGCCATGGGCAGTACATATGTTCATATTACAAGGTGAATGATGCTAAATCCAATATATTGAATGTGGGCCTATCTGAATAGCAAACCAAGCCTACAAAGTACTCCTTTCAGTTGTGTACCTAGGAATTTCTTTAACATCTTCATCTTAAAACCTAGACGGTGCAAACTATGACCCTTCCTGAACTTGACCTTCAAAGATTTAACACTCGATACCTTTCATGTGCTGGAAGATTGTCAGCTTTCAAAATGCTAACCCTTCCTAAGCTTCTGTATTTGTACAGAGCTCTACCGATAAAGATCCCATCATCCTTTTTTAAAACTCTAAAACAGATGTTGAGCACCTTTATCTGGCAAAACAAAAAAACAAGATACTGGTATACCATTTTGATCCAACACAAACAAGGCAGTGGTATGGGATTCCCTGACACCCAGGATTATCATTCAGCAGTAATCCTAGACCAATTTAGACACTGATTTACGTCTAGCTCTGACAAACAATGGAGATGTATAGAACAAACCTTCATTCCAAAAGGAGATCTAAGCACTCTCCTAATGGCATAATCTATGCCAAGTCCTCAACTTGACACTGATCATCCAACCATTGCAGCCGCAGTAACAGGGTGAAAAGGATTCCTTAACTTCTGCACTGATAAACAATCCATGATAAAAGCACCCACCTCACTTGCAATTTTTAACTTTCTCGTACCCAACTAGGGATGAGCCGAACACCCCCCCATTCGGTTCACACCAGAAACTGCTGTAACCTGGGGGACAGGTAGTCGGTACAAAAGCTCCCTGGGATGAGCAGGCACAGATACCAAGTCCATTGGATCAGTGAAAACACAGTGTTATTTATTGGTGCTATATACAAAGTCAATGACAGGTGCTGTACAGTGCTGAAAACAAACAGAAGAAAAAATAACTAAACAAAAGCCTAGCCGTGTCTCGGCTCTAACTATACAGTATTTACAAGCCCTCACTACCAGGCTGGACAAGCCTAGCGCTTGCCAGCTTCCACATCCAACAGAGTAACAAGTTTTACAAACCTTCTTGCTCTCACAGACCAATGCTGTCTGTGTTTCCCAGGCTGAGCAAAGGCTGTCTGCTCAGGTGAGCTTTTAATTAACGTGGGGGAGAGAACCAACACCTGAAGTGGATCCTGGCTCAGAGATCCCTGAATGTATATGAGAGGAGCCTGGGAGATGTATAAACCCCGAATAGGACTTTCCCAGGCTCTCTCTGGGATGCTCTGCCACACATCCTCCCCCCTTGTTTCAACCCCAGGGTTGGAACACCTGTAGCCCAACAGGAGTGAACATGGGACAGGGCATCTACATTCCCCATCTCAACACCTGGCCTGTGTTTTACCGTAAAGGCGTAATCTTGTAGGGCCAAAAACCACCGGTTCACCCGCCTATTTGTCTCCTTCTTTTGGGCCATCCATTTCAGGGGAGCATGGTCAGTTATCAACTCAAACTGGCGCCCCAACAAGTAGTACCTGAGCGTGTCCACGGCCCACTCTATGGCCAGACATTCCTTTTCAATGACTGCATACTTTTTTTCATGGTCATTGAGCTTTCTGCTTAAGTACACCACAGGGTGTTCTTCCCCATTGTGTACCTGTGATAGTACTGCCCCGATACCAACATCAGACGCATCCGTCTGGACCAAAAAGTTTTCGGGGGAGTATAGGATTGGCTGTGCACAAAGAGCCTTCTTCAGGACTTGAAAAGACTCTTCTGCTACTGGAGACCATTTCACCATTATGGAGTCTTTCCCTTTTGTAAGGTCTGTCAGTGGGGCAGCTATAGTTGCGAAATTTGGGATAAATCTTCTATAGTACCCTGCAATGCCAAGAAAGGCCCTGACCTGCTTCTTGTTTGCAGGACGTGGCCACTCCTGGATGGCTTCTATTTTATTCACCTGGGGCTTTATTACCCCCCGGCCAATAGTGTAGCCCAAATACTTGGCTTCCTCTAACCCAATGGCACATTTTTTTGGATTTGCCGTAAACCCTTCCTTGAAGAGGGAATCCAGGACAGCCTGGACACGGGGCAAGTGAGACTCCAGTCAGTGCTATGCACCACTATGTCGTCCAGATAGGCTGCAGCATACTGTCGGTGAGGTCTGAGGGTCCTGTCCATAGCCCTCTAAAATGTTGCAGGGATATTTTGCAACCCAAAAGGCATTTTCTTATATTGAAACGACCCCTCCAGGGTCACAAACGCAGTCTTTTCTTTGGCACTACCAGTCAGGGGTATTTGCCAATATCCTTTGGTCAAGTCCAAAGTGGTCAGATAACGGGCCTTGCCAAGTCGGTCTATAAGCTTGTCTACCCTGGGCATTGGGTATGTGTCAAACTTTGTTACCGCATTAAGCTTTCTGAAGTCGTTACAAAACCTCCAAGTGCCATCCGGTTTTGGGACTAATACAATGGGGCTAGACCAGTCACTATTGGATTCCTCAATAACATCTAGCTCCAACATCCTTTTAACTTCCTTACCGATGTCCTTTCTTCTAGCTTCGGGAATTCGGTATGGTTTGAGCTTGACACGGACTCCAGGTTGTTTAATAAATGTTTATTGAAACATTAAAAGGTAAAAGATAAACATTTGACAGAGAGTAGGTAATGTTACATGAAAATTGCGATAGTTTACCTGAACAAGTCGTAACATCCAAAGGCTAGATATGAATAATAGTGAACTCTATGTTTGCTAAGGTATCGCCACTACTGATTGTGACAGTTGGTCAGGTAACGGTATGCTGCTACTCATATATTTAAGGCAAACAGGATGTATAAAGTTTATCAGAGAAAGAGAGGAAAAGAGAAAGACCAGGAGATGAAGTGAGAAAGAGTGGGGAAGTTAGGAGGGGGGGGATAAGGGGAGAAAAAAAAAGGGGGGGTTGGCATGCATGGCGTCATATCAAAGGTGAGTATAACTAAACCTGTAGGGTCTTGTAAGAAAAAAGTCAAGCGTAAACATCAAGAGGATCAACCTTCAGGTGGAGGGGGCAGTTAAGTCATTTTTGAGAGGTGATCACAGTCTCAATGGGTTTGCGTTATGAGCTCTTTATAGTAAGGGGTAGCTGTGAATTCTATCCAAGGGGTCCAAGTTAAAGTGTGTCGCTGGGAGGTATTCTTGTCGTTATGGGTGATATCTTCCATGAGGTGCACCTCTGCTATCTTTTTTAGCCAGCTTTTCATTGATGGAATCTTAGGTTGGCCCCATAGGGCGGGTATTAAAGCCTTAGCCGTGTTTAGCAAGTGAGGTATAAGTGAGCGTTTATAGATTCCGATGGGTTCCTTAGTAGCGTGGAAAAGAATGATCCAGGGGTCATTGGGAAGATCGACGTCTGAGATCTGCCGTATAAGTTGGATAACGTTGGCCCAAAAAGGGCGGATGCTCGGGCACGTCCACCAAATATGCGTGTGAGTTGCTTTGTTCCCACAATTCCTCCAGCATAATGGGGAATTTGCGGGGAACATCTGGTGCAGTTTTGATGGAGTATAGTGCCATCTGGTGAGTAATTTATAATTGACTTCAGCCATTTTTGAAGTCATGGATGAGATGTGGGTTAACTGTAATACTTTGTCCTTTTGATTGTCCGTGAGGCAATACTCCAGATCCGATTCCCATTTAGCTAAGTAAGCTGGATGTGCTTTGTTTTGGAGTTTGATGAGGGCTTTGTAGAAGATCGAAATGCAGTGTGAAGGTGGATCTTTTGGTTTGAATATTGCTTCAATGTCATTTAGGTCTTGGAGTCCTCTTAAGGGTTGAGGAAGGGTTCGGAGGAAGCGTTGTAGTTGAATGAACCTCCATTTATCCAGAAATGTGATTGGTTTAGAGCCAATAATATCAGGTAGAGGCTTGAGGGTGTTGGCACGAAGGACATGGTGGAGTAAAAGGGGTCCTTCTGGGGACCATGTCTTAAAACCTGGATCTAATAAACCTGGTAGGAAATAATTATGGTTAAGAAGCGGTAGTAATGGGGAGTCATATGACCAGGAAAATTTCTTGTGCAGAGCGTCCCAGACATCCAGGGTAGAAGTGGTGAGCGAAGAGGTTGTGTGGGCGAGATGCCTATGGAGGCGGGGTAGCCAAGGTGCAACCGAGAGGTCAATATTACTTAGGGAGTGTTCTAGATTCACCCATAATTTGGCGTTGACAGCGTATTTCCATTCAGCTAGTCTAGATAATATCACAGCCTGATAATAGACCTTAAAGTTCGGGAGGGCCAGTCCCCCCGAGCCCTTGGAGCGAAATAAAACATCTCCAGATACTCTAGGGCGGCTGTTCCTCCAGATGAAGCGGGAGATCATGGTTTGTAATGTGGTGAAGAACCCTACAGGAACACCCAATGGAATCATTTGGAAGAAAAATAGAACTCGAGGTAGAATGTTCATTTTAACAATATTCACTCTACCTAACCAGGAATGTGAAAGACTGTTCCATTTTCTGAGATCTTCTCTAACATTATTTAATAGGGAAAAAAATATATAAAGAAACTGCGCTATAGTGTAAAACCTGGTAAATAATTAAATTTAACTAGAAAAAAGGGAAATAAAGGAAAGCAGCAACTATTCTGAAAACAATCATCAGTGCATGTAAATAAGAAAAAATATATATATAGTCGCGCTAACTTATGACTGAACATAAGCCCACCACTGAATAATTGAAAAAAATCCAAATACCAACAGTGATAAATCATATAAATACTCAATGAAGAACCATGAAAAATCTGTAAATTATAAATAATAATAAGGTGAGTGAACCATGATTAAACAGAGGACCTAAAACAGCCTCAAATGATACTCAGTGGAACCTCCGGATTTCAGCAGATGATAAACTTCAATGGTTTAGTAGCCCGACAGCTCATACAGCCTCATGCGAATGTTCAACATCAACATGAAAAGAAGGAAGGACACCGAATAGTGTAAAATCCTTGGTGTACATTTATTAAAAGAATAATGGAATCATACTCACAAAAGCAGTTAAAAAGACAGCCTTAAAGTGCGTCAGCGCCGACCGGTCAGAGGCGCTGGCACACAAATACGTCCGTGGAAGCCGAGCAGTGGAGGGTGACGTCAGCACAAAGCTCGTATCCTGCCCTACGCGTTTTGTGAAAATTCACGTCGTCTCGGGGCATTTTAATAAATGTACACCAAGGATTTTACACTATTCGGTGTCCTTCCTTCTTTTCATGTTGATGTTGAACATTCGCATGAGGCTGTATGAGCTGTCGGGCTACTAAACCATTGAAGTTTATCATCTGCTGAAATCCGGAGGTTCCACTGAGTATCATTTGAGGCTGTTTTAGGTCCTCTGTCATAGGGGACCATCGCTTTTTGGTAAGCAGGAATTCTTACTGGTGGTGGTGAAAGTCACGGATTATAAGAAGATTTCTGTCGTTGGCTTTTTTGGACACTTACTCACGGGTGTTTTGTTTATTATGGACTTTTAGACGTGAACCTTGAGAGTTTCATATAGCAGTTGTGGACTATCATCTTATTAACTGTTTAATCATGGTTCACTCACCTTATTATTATTTATAATTTACAGATTTTTCATGGTTCTTCATTGAGTATTTATATGATTTATCACTGTTGGTATTTGGATTTTTTTCAATTATTCAGTGGTGGGCTTATGTTCAGTCATAAGTTAGCGCGACTATATATATATATATATTTTTTTATTATTTAATAGGGGAATGTAGTTATGTTGAAAAAGAGAATGAATACTAGGCGTGAGATGTATTCCCAAGTATTTCATACTCTGTTGTACCCATCTAAAGGGGAAGAGGGGCCTTAAACGTTCCTCCTCCTGTTTAGGGAGGTTGATATTTAGGATTTCCGACTTGGAAAGATTAATTTTGAAATTGGACAGCGTTTGATAGGTAGTAAAGGCTGACATTAAATTAGGTAGAGAGATGCGTGGTTGCTGGATAAAGAACAAAATGTCGTCAGCATACGCTGCGTATTTCTGGGTTTTGTTACCTACTTGGATACCGCGGATATTAGTGTTTTGCCTAATCATGGCTAGGAAGGGTTCTAGAGTGAGGGCGAATAAGAGAGGGGACAAGGGGCATCCCTGTCTGGTCCCGTTAAAAAGTGTGAATGAATCACTTAAAGTACCGTTTATGCGGATTTGTGCCGTGGGATTGGAATAGAGCAGGGATATGCAATTAGCGGACCTCCAGCTGTTGCCAAACTACAAGTCCCATCATGCCTCTGCCTCTGGGTGTCATGCTTGATGCTGTCAGAGTCTCGCTATGCCTCATGGGACTTGTAGTTTGGCAACAGCTGGAGGTCCGCTAATTGCATATCCCTGGAATAGAGGGAGGAAATGCGATAGAACATCTTGGGACCTATCCCGAAGTGACGTAAGGTCAATTTGAGGTAGTCCCAATCCACCCTATCAAACGCTTTTTCAGCATCAGTGGAGATAAGTGGGGTGGACTGGGCGACACGGACTCCAGGTTCAGTAACAATATCATGCTGAACTGCTGAAGTTGTGCCCGGCAACTCTGAAAATTTCTCTTTATTCCTTATCAGGACCTCTCTAGCTTCCTGTTTCTGGGAACATGACAGGGTGTCTGGAATCGTGACCTCAGGGATCAGAGGGGATTCAGTACACTTAAGGGTTAACGGGAAGGGACCTCGCAGTTAATGCTAGTCTATCCTTCCAGGGCTTTAACAGGTTTATGTGGTAAATCTGTTTGGGCTTCCTTTTACCTGGTTGATACACCTTGTAATTGACCTCCCCAACTCTTTCAATTACTTCAAAGGGTCCCTGCCACTTAGCTAGGAATTTGCTCTCAACAGTGGGAACCAACACAAGGACCCTGTCACCAGGTGAGAAAACACGAAGTTGGGCCCCCCTGTTGTATATCCTTTGTTGGGCTGCTTGGGCCTGCAGTAAATGTTCTTTTACCACCGGCATGATTGCTGCAATCCTGACCTGCATTTGAGCGATATGCTCAATGACACTTTTGTGAGGTGTCTGCTTCCCCTCCCAAGTTTCCTTGGCTATGTCTAAGAGTCCCCGAGGGTGTCTCCCATAAAGCAGCTCAAATGGAGAGTACCCCGTAGAGGACTGGGGAACTTCCCTGATGGCGAACATCAAGTAGGGTATCTGGAAGTCCCAGTTTTTACCATCCTTGTCAACAACCTTTTTTAACATACTCTTTAATGTCTTATTGAAGCGTTCCACCAAGCCATACGTTTGAGGATGGTACACCGAGGTTCGCAACTGCGTCACCTTAAATAACTTGCACAGCTCCCTAGTTATTTGTGACATGAATGTGGTACCCTGGTCTGTAAGGACTTCTTTCGGGATGCCAACCCGACTGAACACCATAAACAGCTCTTTGGCAATGTTTTTAGCAGATGCTAAATGTAAGGGAACGGCCTCGGGGGTAACGGGTAGCGTAATCCATGATCACGAGGATATGTTGATGACCGCGGGCAGATTTGGGGAGTGGACCCACAAGTTCCATAGCAATCCTCTCAAAAGGCACTTCAATAATGGGCAAGGGCACTAACAGACTTTGGAAGTGGGGTTGGGGGGCTTACATCTGACACACAGGACAGGATTGACAATAATTCTCGATATTTTTCCATATCCCAGGCCAGTAAAACCTGCGCAACACCCTTTCAGTGGTTTTCTCAACCCCTGAATGGCCTCCTAGCAAGTGCCCATGGGCAAGTTCCAACACCACCCGTCTGTATAACTTAGGGACTACCAACGGTTCAACCACTTCATCATTAGATTTGCATACACGATACAGTAAATCCTTATTGCTGCAGAAATATGGAAAACAAAGCCTGTCCCCTGGTTCGACAGGTACCTCATTAATCACTATTACATTTTCCCAGGCCCTAGCAAGGGTAGGGTCTTTTCTCTGCTCCGTACCAAAATTTTCCTTGTGCACATTAAGATTGGCAAACTCTAACGTAGGCTCAGATTCAGCAGACGGCTGTCCAGCTCTACTGGTTGTGGGGACTTCTTCAGGCTCCCCCAGCTCTCCTGCCATAACTGAGAAAGGATCACCCGGAGAGCCCTGAGAGGAGTCCCCTGAACTCACAAGCTCAGTAATGGCCATGAGTTCTGGCTCTGCAACTGAGTCAGGTACTGCGACTGGGTCGGGACAATCCCACAGTTCCCAGAACTTAGGGAAGTCCCTACCAATGATAGCCTCGTGCACCAAGTGGGGCACCAGTCCGACCGAATGGGTCACCGTACCTAAGCCAGTTTTAAACTGAACAGTGGCTATTGGATACTCGCGGGTATCCCCATGTACACAGATCACAGCAACTTTTTTTGCATGAAAATTCACAGTTTCAATCATCTCAGCTGTAACCAAAGTAACTAGACTTCCAGAGTCCAGCACGGCCGTAATAGGCTTATTATTAACAGTCACTTGACACATGTGTTTTCCCACATTTGGCACTGCAGCGCATGAAACAGCAGCAAACAGACTGCCTTCTAAAAGATAGATCACACTGCATTGGCTCATCTGTCAATGGACAGTTTGCTGCAACATGTCCCAGTTCTTGGCAACGAAAACACCTGATGTTTCCCCAGTTTGGTTTGCTGACAGGCAGTGGCTTCCCTTGTTTGGGCCACCAAACTTCAGTCCTGGCACCAAAAATCCTCCCCCCTATTTCCTTGCCATGCTTACTACCCACTTCCCCTGGAACAGTCTTACCGGTTGCCTGGGGAGACCATGGCTTTGGGTGGAAAGTCCGTGCGGCTGTAGGGGTGGTGACCAGGTTCTCTGCAGCAAAGTACCTCTCAACGAGCTCCACCAGGTTGTCTGCCGACTTGGGGTCTCCTTGACTCACCCACTTCTGCAGGGGAATTGGTAGTGACCTCAGGAATTGGTCCATGACCACACGCTCCACTATTTGTGGTGCAGACAGGGACTCCGGCTGTAGCCATTTCCGCACCAGGTGGATCAGATCAAACATCTGCGATCTTGGGGGCCTCTTTTCTTGGAAGAACCAGCTGTGGACCCGCTGAGCTCGAACAGCCAAGGTAACACCAAGTCGTGCCAGGATTTCCCGCTTGACCTTCTCATAATCTCCCACTTCTGCTGACTCCAGATCATAGTAGGCCTTCTCTGCTTCTCCAGAAAGTAAGGGGGTGATCAGTCCTGCCCACTGGGTTTGGGGCCAACCTTGGATCCATTGGATCAGTGAAAACACAGTGTTATTTATTGGTGCTATATACAAAGTCAATGACAGGTGCTGTACAGTGCTGAAAACCAACAGAAGAAAAAAAAACTAAACAATAACTAAACAAAAGCCTAGCCGTGTCTCGGCTCTAACTATACAGTATTTACAAGCCCTCACTACCAGGCTGGACAAGCCTAGCACTTGCCAGCTTCCACATCCAACAGAGTAACAAGTTTTACGAACCTTCTTGCTCTCACAGACCAATGCTGTCTGTGCTTCCCAGGCTGAGCAAAGGCTGTCTGCTCAGGTGAGCTTTTAATTAACGTGGGGGAGAGAACCAACACCTGAAGTGGATCCTGGCTCAGAGATCCCTGAATGTATATGAGAGGAGCCTGGGAGGGAGATGTATAAACCTCGAATAGGACTTTCCCAGGCTCTCTCTGGGATGCTCTGCCACACTGCGAACAGACCTAAAGTTTGCGCGAACTTTAGAACCCTATTAAATACAATGGACTCAAACGTTCAAAATCAAAAGTGCTAATTATCAAGGCTAATATGCAAGTTATTGTCCTAAAAAGGGTTTGGGGACCCGGGTCCTGCCCCAGGGGACATGTATCAATGGAAAAAAAAAGGTTTAAAAACTACAGTTTTTTCGGGAACAGTGATTTTAATAATGCTTAAAGTGAAACAATAAAAGTGAAAAATTATTTTAAATTTTGTACCGGGGGGGGGGGTGTATAGTATGCCTGTAAAGCAGTGCTTGTTTCCCGTGCTTAGAGCTGTCCCTGCACAAAGTGTCATTTCTGAAGGAAAAAAAGCAATTTAAAAGCACTCACGGCTATAATGAATTGTCGGCTTCCGGCAATACAGAGAAAAGTCATTGATAAAAAAATAATAATGCGTGGGGGTCCCCCCAAATTCCATTACCAGGCCCTTCAGGTCTGGTATGAATATTAAGGGGAACCCTGCATCAAATAAAAAAAAAATGACTGGTCTGGTATGGATTTTAAGGGGATTTCCACGCCAAATTAAAAAAAAATGGCGTGGAGTTCCCCCCAAAAATCCATACCAGACCCTTTATCCGAGCACGCAACCTGGCAGGCCGCATGAAAAGAGGGGGGGACAAGAGAGCGCCCCCCCTCCTGAACCATACCAGACCACATGCCCTCAACATGGAGAGGATGCTTTCATGTTGATGGGGACAAGGGCCTCATCCCCACAACCCTTGCCCGGTGGTTGTGGGGGTCTGCGGGCAGGAGGCTTATCGGAATCTGGAATATCCCTTTAACAAAGGGGACCCCCAGATCCCGGCCCCCCTATGTGAATTGGTAAGGGGTACATTGTACCCCTACCATTTCAAAAATAAAGTGTAAAAAATAGAAAAAAAACACACAGGCACAGTTGGGAAAGTCCTTTATTAAAAAAAACAAAAAACATTCCAGTGATGTAATCCAGTGTCCCGCGGTGATCCGATGTCCAGCGCTGCAGTCTCCACTCCACACGAAACGTCATTGGCTGAGTGGACCTGATGGGGAAGGAACTTCCTCCGCAGTGTAATAAATGAATAGACCCGCCCCTTCTCATGTTCCCCATCAGGTCAGGTGCAGGGAAGATGTGCGTTGTTCATCGCTGAAGACTCGCCGCATCGCTGAAGAATGATTCACGGATCGTCGCTGGACAGACTGTATTACAATGCTGGAATGGCTTTTTTTATTTTTTATTTTTAATAAAGGACTTTTCACAACGGTGTCTGTGTGGTTATTAAAAATGTTGACACTTTCTTTTGTAAAATGGTAGGGGTACAATGTACCCTGTTACCAATTCACATAGGGGGGGCGGAATCTGGGGGTCCCCTTTGTAAAAGGGGGCTTCCAGATTCCGGTAAGCCCCCGCCCACAGACCCCCACAACCAACGGGCAAGGGTTGTGGGGATGAGGCCCTTGTCCCCAACAACATAGGGACATGGTGCTTTGAGGGCTCACAGACCCCAAAGCATCCTCCCCATGTTGAGGGCATATGGCCTGGTACGGTTCAGAAGGGGGAGCGCTCTCTTGTCCCCCCCTCTTTTCCTGCGGCCTGCCAGGTTGCGTGCTCAGATAAAGGGTCTGGTATGGATTTTTTTAAAATTTGACGCAAGGTTTTCCTCTTAATATCCATACCAGACCTGAAGGGCCTGGTAATTGTATTTGGGGGGACCCCCACGCATTTTTTTTTTAATCAATGACTTTCAATGGCTGTTCTCTGTATTGCCGGGAGCCGACAATTCATTATAGCCACGAGTGCTTTTAAATGACTTTTTTTCCTTCAGAACTGACACTTTGTGCAGGAATATTTCACTATTATTGTTTCACTTTAAGTATTATTAAAATCACTGCTCCCGAAAAAACGGCCGTTTTTAAAACTTTTTTTTGCATTGATACATGTCCCCTGGGGCAGGACCCGGGTCCCCAAACACTTTTTATGACAATAACTTGCATATTAACCTTTAAAATTAGCACTTTAGATTTCTCCCATAGACTTTTAAAGGGTGTTCCGCGGCTTTTCGAATTTGCCGCGTACACCCCAAATTGTTCGCTGTTCGCCGAACGGGCGAACAGCCAATGTTTGAGTCGAACATGAGTTTGATTCGAACATAAAGCTCATCAGCACTCACTAAGCAACAAAGCCGGAGCATTCCAGGCTAAACAGGTTAAAAGACAACAAATGTGTTTAAAAATTCCCTTCCCCCTAGATCCACAAGGGACACGCATGACTAACCCTTTAGACATAGCTAACACATTTGCATCCTTTTATGCCAAATTGTACAACTTGTAAGATGCAGACACTATCACCCCTCCATGCGCCGGAAACATAAATGCCTTTCCCTCCTCTATACACCTGCCCTCTATACACCTGCTTTCAGTATCCACCAAAAAACTTACAGCCTTATCAGCCCCCTTCAGCCAAGATGAAATTTGCAAAGTTATTAAAACCCTTCCCCTCTACAAAGCCCCAGGTCCAGATGGATTCCCCAATGAATACTATAGACACTTTAATGATATTCTGTCCCCCCATTTATGTACCACATATAATCATTACGCATCAGCTGGGAAAATCCCCAGAGAATCTCTGGAAGCCCTAATAGTAACACTTCCAAAACCAGGCAAATCAATAGAATCCCGAGAAAATTACAGACCCATATCCTTATTAAATACAGACGTAAAGGTCTACGCTAAACTCTTAACCCTCCGCCTCTCTTTGATTATGTCCCAACTCATACATATTGATCAAATAGGTTTTATTCCCGACCTCAGGAGGGACTCGGCACTTCATAGACGTCATCCAATGGGTGGAACACATAAATAGAACACTCGATAGCGTGCAATAGACTTACCTAGAAGCTGTTCTGTGCAAATTTGGTATATCTAGAATGTTTCTGAATGCCATCCTTAGCCTATACTTGTCTCCAAGTGCGAAAGTATGGACATCAGGTGTTGTCTCTAGCCCCTTTAACATCATAAATGGCACGAGACAGGGGTGCCCACTATCCCCATTAATCTTTGCCATGATTATGGAACCCCTGGCTCAAAAGATCCGCTCTAAATGTTGATTTCAAAATATTCACAAAGACACTGGCATCACGTTTACAACCCCAGCTATCTCAGCTGGTACATTTGGACCAAGTGGGGTTTATCCCTACATGGGAGGCAATAGATAGTAATATTAAAGTACTGAATTTAGTCCAATATGTAAACCGAACGGAGATGACAAGTGTCTTTCTGAATACAGATGCGGAAAAGGCCTTCGATAGGGTCAACTGGACATTCATGTTAGGAGTTTTAAAATATATGGGCTTGGGAGACCAAATGCTACACTGGGTAGCTGGGATTTATTCTAGACCACAAGGCCTAGTTAAGGCAAATGGGGTAGACTCAGAGAATTTTTTTATTACAAACGGGACCCGCCAGCACTGCCCCCTTTCGCCCGTTTTGTTTGCTTTGACGTTGGAGCCTTTGTTAAATAGAATTTGACAGAATCCCGACATCACAGATATACGCTTGGGAGAATATGAGTATAACATCTCCGCTTATGCAGACAACCTACTCTTCTCTCTCACTAGCCCACAAATATCATTACCAAATCTTATGAAGGAAGTAGAACGATACAGAGCTCTGACGAATTTTTAAATAAACTATAGCAAATCGGAGGCGATGGGGGTGGCACTGATGGGCCCTGTGCAAACTAGCCTACAGAACAGTTTTAAGTTTAAATGGACTACAACTGTGTTAAAATACCTGGGAATATACATCCCCCCAAAATTAACAGAGGCTTATGCGCTTAATTTCCCACCATTACTTAGGGAAATTAGAATATTACTAGAAAGATGGAATAGAACTTTACACTCCTGGTTTGGGAGATATAATATTCAAAGATGAACATAGTGCCAAAATTGCTGTATCTGTTCCAGACATTACCCATTTTCATACCTATAATCTACTTCAGTCAAATCCGTGCCGAGTTCACCAAATTTATTTGGGCGAGTAGGCGCCCAAGAATTAATAGAAATCTGTTGACACTGCCTAAGAAGGCAGGAGGAATAGTGGCTCCAAACATATATAAATATTATCAGGTGGCCCAGCTCGGCAGAATAATTGACTGGTGTAGACATGGGGATTACAAACTCTGGATTACTATGGAACAGCAAGCCCAGTCCCTTTAAATAGAGCTATATGGTGCTATGAAGCCCTACCCTCTTTGTTAAAAACACACCCTACGATAGGCCCTACATTAGGTATAGGCTTTAAGGCAATCCAGGACCCCAGATTTTCCACTATAAATTCACCTTTGTTTCCCATATTGGGAAATCCAGATTTTGCCCCCAGCCTTGAGCCACAAGTGTTTGGGAAACTGTGGGAGAAAAGTTGCTTTCAAGCCTCGCATTTTTTGAGGTCTAATAAATGGCCAACGATAGAAGCCTTGATGCAACAGGGTGGAAAGTATGAAATACCTTTCTGGAAAGTGAGACAAGTACAACACTACCTTGAAACACTGAGACCTACAGACAGTTATGGAAGAACATGCACAAAATTTGAGACATATTGTGAAGAGACAGCCTCTTTCCCTTATTATTTCTAAGATGTATGCGTTGCTGACAGCACCTCCAGAGAATTTTACTCTGACAAGTTTGAGTAAATGGGAGAGAGACTTGGAGCAAACCTTTACACCAGAACAACGTCAGAATATAATATATCTTACTTTAAAATCATCTAGGTGTACTAAAATACAGGTGTGAACTATAAGATATTATCACGTTGGTATTACACTCCATCAATATTGAATAAATTCTTCCCAGAGGCATCAGATTTCTGCTGGAGAGGCTGTCAGGAACGAGGTACTATACTTCATATTTTTTGGACGTGTCCAGTAACTAGACCCAGCTATTTTCCGAATATCAGATCCCTGATAATCTGGCCTTTTTCCTACTACAGTGTTCACAAATCCCAACTAAGAGATACAAGAACTAAATTTTAAGCCACCTGGTGAATGCAGCAAAAAGCTGCATCCCCATATGTTGGAAGGAGTTAGGTGCACCTCAGATCTCCATGTGACTTAATAAAGTTAAAAGAATTGGGATAATGGAAAACTTGATGCCTTTGACTCTGGAGGGAAAGGAACAAATTAGGCAATTATGGGCCCCATGGGAGGCTTTCTTAAAATAAAAAGAGGGGAAGAAGTTAATGGGAGAGGAGTAAGGAGAATAGGATATGTAGGAGAGATAAAGGAGGGGACATAGTCAGACAGTATGGGCCCTCTCGGGGATGGGGTGGCAACCAAGGGAAGGTCTGCGACCTCCCCCCTTTTTTTTTTGTTTTGTTTTTCTGTTTGTGTTTGTTCTGTGGCCTTTTAGGGTTCCCGGCCTCAGAGTAGGAAGGGGTAAAAGGAGAATTTTATTTGTTATGTATGTATAAAAATAAAAACATTTAATTAACAGGAACACAGAATTGGATTTGGAAATAGAGCCATTTAAATAAAAGGTAAAGTCTGACCCCCCCAGGAAATAGAAGCTGAGAGGGAAATAGGACTGAGATTAAGGAATATGTTTATTTTTCATGTTTTTTTTGATGGCTCAAAATATGTATGTAATAAGTATATTTGGGGTTGTGGTATATTTCCATAGACCTATTTCTGTATACCTGTAAATAAATAAAGAATAATAATAAAAAAAAGATCCGCTCTGCACCCTTGATCACAGGCGTAAATATAGGCACCACAGAACATAAAATCTGCCTATATGCGGACGATGTCATAATTGCCCTCACAAATCCTTCCTGAAATACAACAGATTCTCGACCAATTCAATGCCATATCTTTATACAAAGTAAATCATTTATGCTAGCACTAGGCTTAGATAAACACAATGTACAATACATTACCCAACATTCTCCATTCTCATGGTCCCATGACTCAGGCATATCATACCTAGGAATCCGCCTGACCTCACCTAGTAAAAATCTCATGCGCTAAAACTTAGCAGACCACATAGAAACACTTCAACATATATCTAGAGACCTATATCATGCTTTTGTGTCTTGGGTGAGTAGAATTGCTCTAGCCAATCTGATGACCCCATCACGTATGGGAGGAATGGGAGCCCCTAACATACATTTATATTACCAAGCAGTTCTGTTGGAACAACTTAAATGCTGGTGGACGACAGCTACTAAATCCAATTGGAAACAAATAGAATCAGTAGTGCTGACCAAAGACCCAAAGTCGTTCCTTGGTGCCTTACTCTTAGCTCCCTCACCTAGACATTTTCCATTGGACACAATAACAGCCTCCTTGAGAGTATGGTCAGCTATCCCACAAAGGTTGAAGGGCCTACCCCATGCAATCCTGTCACATTTGCCAATTAACACCATCTCACTTTACACCCCAGATCTACAACTACAGCCATGGATGGACACAGACACGGGGAGAAGATCCCCGATCGGATGTCACAGCAAGGGCCAGTACAATCATAACATGTTACATGTAACACCCTGCATGTTATAAAAGTTGAACATATTCTTTAACTTACAATAATCCCACCTGAAGGTGTGTGTTTAGTTAAACAGTAGTATGCTTTACATTTCAATTTATTTTACTCACTTACGCTTGGTGAGTTACTAAGAATAACACATATGGTGCAAAAATTATACAGCATCTGTTTTGTCTTCATTGTACATGTACCCTAGGTTGGTTTGAATGTTGTGGTCATACAACAAGAGATCGGGTTTTTATTCATTCCTGAACATTCCAAATTCCTAAATCAAAGATATTCAAACAGAAATGTTTATTTTATTCTAACATTAAGCATTTTAATAATAGATAATAGGGAAGCAGTTTAGTGGTTAGCACTTCTGCCTTGCAGCACTGGGGTCCTTAAAGATTGCAAGGAGTGAGCTTATTCTTCGTGTGCTTGCATGGGTTTCCTCTGGGTTCTCCAGTTTCCTTCTATGCGCCAAAAGCATGCTGGTACTGTAAGTTCATTAGATCCTGCCTAAATTTGCCATAATGTGATTGGTGATGTATGTATGCATGTAAGATAGAGATTTTATAATTGAAGCTCTTTGAGGACAGGGATGAAGCAAATATATAAGTATGTACAGCACTGCAAAATTGTCACTTCTATATAAATGTCACTAATAATAACAGATTCAAATGTAATATCTCTTTTGTTTCTATGCTCAGTTATATGTAATGTGTACATTTATTGTTCATACTGTAATCAACTGAACAAATAGAACATTTTACCACTCTGAATTGCAAGATGCACTGCTCATTACCTAGAGAAAATTCACATTCAAGACCATTCTCGCTATAATTTTGAATTGTATTATTTTATGCAGAATTTCTATTGATACAGTTGATGAATTGGAGCTTTTGTTGCATATTTCCATTATTATTGCAGCAGTTTATTACAACAGAAGGATATAAAATACTGTTACAAAGCAGGATGTAATCTAAAAGGAACAGCATTCCCTTCTATGAAAACAATCAAAATGTTGGCATCAAAACAGATCATTAGAATTGTTCAACTAAAATTATTTTAAAATAGCTAATCCTCTTGTGCATTTTATTGCTGGAATTTTCCATGACAAGTCATTTGTTTGAACAGGTGATGATTAAAAAGCTAATGTGTAGTACATTGACTGGATATTGTGTATTCAAACAATAAAGAAAACTTTACCTGCAACAAACCACTACATTTAGGGACAAAACATTAGAAAAATAGCTAAATACACAAATGAAAAACATATATGGGGATGAAATATGTACTGTACAGGCGGTCCCCGGGTTAAAAACAAGACAGGGACTGTAGGTTTGTTCTTAAGTTGAATCTGTTTGTAAGTTGGAACAGGTAATTTTTTTAAGTGTAGCTCCAGCAAAAAAAAACATTTTTAAGCTTTTTAGATAGCATAGGGAAAGGGTTAACACCCCTGTAACATTTGTTTTGCTGTCTGTGCCCCTGTTCAAAAGATTTCACCCCACTTTCTATCCCAATGACAATTGGATTTTGAAAATTTTGGGTTGTTGTGGATTGGTGATAAAGCATCAGCGGAGACACCTTTTTCCCATGATAACTCTTACAGGAGTGATTTTCCCTTTGTAGGGGTAGATTTCCTCTCAGTTCCTGTTGCCCCCATCTGTTTGTAAGTAGGAGTCATTTGTAAGTGGGATGTTTGTAATTAGGGGACCGCCAGTATATGGTAGTTGTTTTACCTGCCAAAAGATTTAAATTTCTGTTCATCAAGTTCTGACATCTATACAGCTCTAAGGAAAAGGGGGAAGGGTAACGAACCCTGGGACTTTAAAGGGTGTCTGATTAATGAAGTAGAAATACAGTAACAGTATTAGAGTTTTTCAAATTTTATTTATAAAAGTAAAAAAACAAGCATAGATAAAAAACCATCCATATAAACATCCAGATAAAATACATGACATTTAGCCATATGCATAAAGGGCTGCTGTAAAATCGCTCTACATGTTTTGCTCGGATGAGCTTCTTCAGGAACTTTCGATGTTAAAGCAGGTTATGCTAAAGATTACAAGAAAACATACAACGGATGGGACAGCAAGTTAGTTTGTTTGAAAAGCAAAGCATTTAAACAACAAATCAAATTACTGGTATTATTGATTGGATAACCAATAGATAAATATCATTAGATATTTATTAACTAATAATCAAGAAAATAGAGAATAACGTAATAAACAGAGTGCAAGCTGAGCAAATCTCACCAAGGTAGCTAGTCACGACCCATATAGAAATGGTTAAGAATGATCTGCAGGATCCCATAAAGAGTTCAAAACCGAAACATCCCGGCTTATCCACTCATTCACATTGGCCACAGGAGGGAAAGAGCATTTTAAATCCCTAAAGTATAAATAAAGTTAAGAAATCATGTAAAGGGAGCTACATGGAAGCACATGGGTAGATTTTTTCCTATCAAAAATTGGGCATGATTAACAAAATAGATTGTTACGTAGATAAAGAATAGAGAAGCGTAGAATCAATGAAGTCTTCCGCTGGTTTGGAAAGTTTCTTCCTTTAAGACCATAAGCGGACTGGGTGGAGGGGAACAAGGTCCAATGCTAAATTGCCTAGGTTGTTCCAGTGGCATCAACTGAGGAGATGAACTGGCTTGCTATAAGCAAGGTAGAAAAGGGAGGAAGGAGCTGTAATGTTGGCGTGAAGTGATAAAGGTCCCAGTTAAATCAATCTGTGAAGCAGCGAAAGCTTACCTCGTGGCCGTCTGAATGATTTGAGGGCAGGAAGAGAGGAGAGAGATAGTGGATTTCCCTCTCTAACATGTGTCCTGTCAGAGATCACGGCTATCGCCGCGCTCTTAAATCTCTCCTATCTTGGCGGCGTCTGACATCACCGCCGGGATGCGGACGCAACATGGGGACACGAGGTGCGCATGCTTGACCCACACGACAACAGAGTGGAGCCGCCGCACGTAGGGTATGGATACATCTGTGGGTCTGGCGCATGCCCAATGATGCACAAGGAGCCACAGAGGTCACGTGATGGTGCGCGGCACCATGTTGACTAAGGGAAAATCCCTCAAGGTTGGAAGAATTGGTGAGGGAAAAAGAGCCAAATTACTGAATGTGCCTTAGCACAGAATTCAGCAGACTTGGCTGAGTGGGTCTGGTAAAGAATAAAAATGGGTAAACGCAATAGAGCACCAAAGTGAATATCCTAGGGCCCACAATGGAAGAGGCGATTGATAGGACATCTGGTCCACAGAGTGCCCGGGGCGTCCATATGGCCTAGAATGGGCAGAAATTGCCGATATGGAAGGCACTGAATCAGGAACTGATTGAAAAAGCATGTTATTTTTATTAGTCAATGCATGAAATGGATTGACTTTGTTGTTTAGTTCATAACTCACTCTTTAACAGTTTAGGCAATATGATCCAGCTGTATTGGTGAATGTGGATTGTGAAAAAGGCTCCGAGGTGGTGCCCAGCCTGCACTCTGATTCAAAGTACATAAGAGGAAACACATAGGAAGTACATATGTAGTATTTAATTTATCAGTGCACAGAAATACACTTTAAATTTGTGATCAACAACAATCAATTTTACTATTCATCATACAAAGATATGAAAAAATCAACAAAGAAAACAAAAAAGATAAATCCCAAAAAAGGGGGGGGGGGCATTTGTGAAAAAAGAAATAAAAAGAAATAAAATTACAAAAAGGGTTTAAAACTAAATGCATCATTTAAACCCGGATGTTTTAAAGCAGATAAATTGTGTATCCATTTGGCTTCCCTTTGGAGGAATATTTTGTCATAATCCCCTCCTCTATCCCCAGGGGGGACATATTCCAAGGCTGAAAAATGCATTCTAAGACTGTTGAATTAATGAAATAAACCCATATGGCGACTAATTGGAGTCTCCATTTTCTTTTTGGAGACCAATAACACATGGTCTCGAATACGGTGGTAAAAGGGTCGTTTTGTCTTGCCAATGTAAAAGGCTTTACATTTGCATTGCATGATGTAAACTATACCAATGGATTGGCAAGTTACAGAAAACTGTAATCTGTAGATACGCCCATTCGGAAGAACCAAGGTTTGTGCAGAATGGACGTATCTACGGAACTGACACTTGTGGCAAGGTCTAGTGCCTCTAGGTTCCTGTGAGGGAGTTAGTCGAGAAATATGATGACTGTGAACAAGGTTATCTCAAGGTTATCTCAAAGCGATCGAGATCTTCTAAAGGTGATCTCTGGATATGCATTAGTATGCTTGGATACAGTCTCATCACAAACAGAAAAAAAAAAAAAAACAGACAAATACACACCCTAAAGAGTTAACTACAATGATTTTATTAACCGCTTAAGGACCGCCACACGCTGATGTATGTCGGCAGAATGGCACGGCTGGGCACAAGGGCGTACAGGTACGTCCCCTTTAAGATCCCAGCCGTGGGTTGCGAGCGCGCTGCCGGCGGCGCGCTTGCGACCCGTTCCTCTTCTCCGTGACCGTCCCCGCAGAATCTCCGCCGGTGTCCCGCGATCGGGTCACAGAGAGGAAGAATGGGGAAAGGTAAGTGTAAACAAACCTCTCCCCGTGCTTCCTAGTGAGCCTGTCACTGTTCGTCTGTTCCCTGTTATAGGGAACGATGACCAGTGACGTCACACGCTAAGCCACGCCCCCCACAGTAAGAAACACACATTAGGGCACACTTAACCCCTACAGCGCCCCCTCCTGGTTAACCCCTTCACTGCTAGTGTCATTTTTACGGTAATCAGTGGATTTTTATAACACTGTTCACTGTAAAAATGACAATGGTCCCAAAATAGTGTCAAAAGTGTCCGATGTGTCCACCATAGTGTTGCAGTCACGATAAAAATCGCTGATTGCCACCATTACTAGAAAAAAAAATATTAATAAAAATGCAATAAAACTATCCCCTATTTGGTAGACGTTATAAATTTTGCGCAAACCAATCAATAAACGCTTATTGCGATTTTTTTTACCAAAAATATGTAGAAGAATACGTATTGGCCTAAACTGAGGAGAAAAAATGTTTTTTTCATATATTTTTGGGGGATATTTATTATAGCAAAAAGTTAAAAAAAATTATTTCAAATTTGTCGCTCTATTTTTGTTTATAGCGCAAACAATTAAAATCGTAGAGGTGATCAAATACCACCAAAATAAATCTCTATTTGTGGGAAAAAAAAGACGGCAATTTTGTTTGGGAGCCACGTCGCACGACCGCGCAATTGTCAGTTAAAGCGACGCAGTGCCGAATCGCAAAAAGTGGCCTGGTCTTTAAGCTGCATAATGGTCCAGATCTTAAGTGGTTAATGCTTAAAGCATGTATCAAAAATAAAAATATTAGACAAGTAAAAAATCCTAATCCTCTATAATGTATAGGGGACTAAACCCAGAACATTCCCCATATGTAATACCAGCTGCGGCAATCTACAGGTAACTAAATGAGGACCAGTTCCCCCATTGGGAACCAGCTATACAAAATGCACACCCGCCCTCCCCCAACTCAAAAGCACCCCCTAGTACACCCAACAATGACCACTATACTGTATTATTAACCCATATAATGTTCCTACGCAGGACAGTGGATGCCTGCAACAGGTAATCTGTATTCACTGTCCATAGGTGGAACGCTGTGCTGGGGTAGTCACATGGATAGAAGGATATATTCAAGAAACGCAGGAGAAGGAGAAATAGAAAGAGAAATTATAACACAGGAACAGAACACATCCAAGATGGGGAACTCTACTTTACAGGGGAACAGGGTAACCAGGAAGTCCCAGAGTTACGAACATCTGACTTGCGAACGACTCCTACTTACGAACGGGAGGCTGCGTGACGTATCTGCCGTTCTGCGCATGCGCGGCCACTTCGATGGCGGGCACATTCGACGGAACATCGGAAAATTATGTATCTGCTGTTCTGCACTTGCTGTACCGACTTACGAACATATTCGACTTAAGAACAAACCTACAGTCCCTAGCCTGTTCGTAACTCGGGGACTGCCTGTAGGGTAATCAGGGCACTGAAGATCATATGACATAGTCCCAGAACGAGAGCCGCACCGCCCTGCCATCATTTGACGGTGGGCGGGCGGCAAGTGGTTAAAATCCTTAATCCTACTTCCACTTGAAAACTCTTAGTTACCTCTTGGTGGTAGAGGGCGGGGGAAGCCATCCCCGGAGAAGCTATTTGGAGAAGACAGTAATTATTGCTAGTGGCTTTAGCAGCCACTAGTGATAATCGCAAGTAAATCAGGGAGGCTGGTTGTACCCAAGTCTGCTCACAAACGGTTGAAATCTCGACCAGTTCCTGCTGAATCAGCTAAAATTCAAACCATCTGTAGCTGGCCTTATTGTTCTGTAATATCACATACAACTTAAGAGCATTTCCAAAGAATATCAATTCAAAGACTGTTGTGTTGTGAGTGTTGTTGCCAGATCCTGGGAGCAGTGCTTGTGAAGGGTGATTTCTTTATTCTCCAAGCAAATATGCTTACAAATGGTCTTTTGTGATAAATTAAGAAAAATGCTGGTGATTGCAAAACTTCGTAGGACATATCTGAACATACAAAAACAAAAATAACAATAAAACAGATAGTTTTGTTCCCACTTTCTCCACGTCATATAGCATGGAATACAACAAAGTAAAGAAAATTGTCACCAAGTATCTCCCGATTCTAATCACATGACCCAGTATACACCGAAATCCTTAAGAAAGGGATTCGCACAGTATCTAAAAGGGCACCATCCCTGGGCAGCTTTTTGTCTCCCAGCCTTTTCTCCACAAAAGATACCTCTGCCAATTGGCTTTCCTTCAAGGGTACTTTTAAATGTGGAGGACGGAACTGTGCCTATTGTCCATTCATTCAGGGAGGTGACGCTATCACCTCCAAGTCTACAGGAAAAACTCACAAATTGCATTCTTTCATTAATTGTAACACACGTTATGTTATATATGTTATTACATGAAATATGCCGTATATACTCGAGTATAAGCCGAGTTTTTCAGCATATTTTTTTGCGCTGAAAATGCCCCCCTCGGCTTATATTCGAGTCACCATTTTGCGCCTGATATCCCAGATTTTAGGGGCCTGGTACTGGCCAAACTTGGCACACATGTAGCCCCATTTCTTCTCTACAAGTGTGCAAAGTTTTTTGTCTTGAGGACCTACAGCCGGGGAGCAATGATTTTTCAAAGCTGGGCACCCCTTCCATAGACTCCCATGTTAATGGGCACAGTGAGGCATGGGCACAGTGAGGCATGGGCACAGTGAGGCATGGGCACAGTGAGGCATGCACATGGACAAAGTGAGGCACAGTGAGGCATGCAGATGGACACCCTAGGCTTATACTCGAGTCAATACGTTTTCCCATTTTTTTGTGGTAAAATTAGGTGCCTCCGCTTATATTCAGGTCGGCTTATACTCGAGTATATACGGTATGTTCAATACAATATGTAGGCAGGACCACCGGGAGATTAAAAGACCGACTGTATGACCACCTTTATGATATTGAAAAAGACCACATCACAAATGTGGCACGACACTGGAACAAAGTCCATTGTAAAGACACCTCCAGTTTGGTCATACAAGGCGTGGAGAAAGTAGTGAAACTTTTGAAAGGGGGTGACAAGTTCAACCTATTATGTAAATAAGAAGTACGGTGGATTTTTATTTTAAACACTAGACGCCCTCTTGGATTAAACTTTGAGTGGGATATATCCCACTTTTATTGATTATTTTTGCTACACCTCTATTTTCTCCCTCCTTTCTTCACCACTTCTCTACACATGACAGTCCGTCCCCCTTTGACTATACATTTTATGGGACACACACACGTATAGCTTCTGGTAGGAGTCTGCACATTGTGTGCGCGGTGTGGAAATCAATGAGGACAATTGAAATTTAGATCAACCAGTAAATATTTTATGTGTGTGTTTCTGTGTGTGTATGTGGATGCATGTGTACACACTCTTACACACTTTCAAACATGTCCTTCTTGTCCACACATGCTCACGTTGTGTTCAGTATTCCCAGTTAGCTTTTTTGTATCATATATAACATTTGTCTCCATTTAGCCATAACGTTAATACATACATTGACATTTTTCCCAGACATCTGGCACAAGCATTTTTTTTATATATTATTTTTTCTATATATTATTTTTATTATGTTTGCGCTTTGCGCTTTGACATACAAATCGCATAATTGCCATCATACATATATGCGCCGTGCCTTTTTCAGTCTAGTCATGGAATTTTTGCTTTGTTTTGTTTTGTCTTGGGTCGGTTCTAGGTCTGGCAATTGCTTCTTCTGCCCCTCCTGTCTCTTCTGCCCCCTCCTTTCTCTCTCCTTTCTGCCCCGCCACCATATCCGAACAACTATTGTGCATGACACTATACCTTTTGTATTTTATATTCTACTTTAATATAGTTATATTAATAACAAGAATATATAAAACAATATACATGTAAAAAACATGCACACATTCTGGTCCGGATTTATGACGGCAATATGACATGCATTTACATTCTGATAGAAGGGTTCGCCTTTTTATTCATGCACCACTATGTATGCCCTTTTTGGAGGTTATATAATTCATCAAAACACGGAAAAAGCCCCAAAACAAATACACACATTTTTGTCTAAGAACATAAAATATAAAATGATATAGGATCTATAAGAAAAAAGATAAAAGATATAATATACAGCACACAATATACTAACAACATCAGCAGATATTTTTTGCTCTGTTGAAGTGATTACTGTTTCATTGTGCCTATTGTATATATATCATTATTATATTAATTTTGTTTTTGTTTGGTCGTGTTTTGTTCTGTTTTGCTTTATCCCCTCCATAAGCACACATATGGGATGAATAAGTTTTATCTATAGCTAAGGAACAACTACATATTTTTATACGTGTATTATAACTAAAATTATACTGTGTTTTCATGTTTGGGTTTTAGCCTAATTAATACCAACATCAAGCACAATCCATATATTTTTATTTTTAAAAATCCTTCATGTTAGGATGCACCATACACGTCCAATACTATCGTTGTTCATCGATATAGATATCCAACGACAAAAGCACCTTATTACTCCATCAGTGCGTATATACTATACACTTTTGGACACAAGATTATTTTCTTCACTTATACACTTTTTTACATATGTTTACACAATTGTGCACATCTTGTATATTTATATAATCATGTACATCTTACACATATGTTATTATTATTATTTATTTTTTGCATTATGTGATTTAATCTTTATCACTAGTCTTGCCACTTCACAGGTGCTTTCCGAGCATGGAGTGTGATAGATCCAATTAAGCATTCAACATCCTACCACTGTGTTCAATGGTCTCCATTGGTGGAGAGGTTTTTCATGTTACTCTTAAATACACTTTTTGGGTCACTCACACTCCAGCTATGAGTAAGCATCATCTCTGATGTGAAACGCATCAGCCTTGTTCTCCTGCATGCCCTTTCTGATTGCTTTTGATGGATTTTGATTACCGTATCTTTGCTTGGACATTTTTGTATTTTAATTTTTGACAATAAACGCTTCAACAGAGTGCGGCAGTCCAGACAACCTTCTTTCTCTATATCTGAACATACATTGCTCGTTTATCCTTTTTCTTTTTACTGTAAAAGCCATATGTTTGCATTGAATTCAACCACCAGCATTTTCATCCATTGCAACTTTTATGTACTATCCCATACATGTAGATATCACTAAGCAATAGTCAATAGTACTTAAAATTATAAATTGTTCTATTTCTGAAAGAGCTAGCCAGTGTCTAGGCACTAACGTGTAGCATTTAAATATATCATTTAACACAGTGGTCATCAACCCTGTCCTCAGGGCCCACTAACAGGCCAGGTTTGCAAGATAACTTAAATACATCACAGGTGATATCATTTGCTGCTCAGTGATTGCAGTATTCTAGTCTGCATCTCCCCAAGGTAATACATAAAACCTGGCCTGTTAGTGGGCCCTGAGCACAGGGTTGATGACCACAGATTTAACAGAACTGGCAAAATGGTGTGGTCTTGCCATAAGTGTCTTTTGTTCTACCACTACTTGTACCACATAGATTCTATGAAAAACAAGCCAGGACTTTAATGATGATTGAACGGACTAAAGTTTGGTTCACTGGACACTCACAGAACACCTTAAAAATAATCACCCAGCCCAAAATCTACCTACCCCAAAGAGAGCACCCAAACCAGAAAGAAGTCTATGGGAACCTATACATATTTATAGTGATAGGGTTGATTTAAACTGATTTTATTGCATGGCAAACCATTTTAACCACTTGCTTACTGGACACTTATCCCCCTTCCTGCCCATGCCAATTTTCAGCTTTCAGCGCTGTCACACTCTGAATGACAATTGCGTGGTCATTCTACACTGTACCCATATGAAATTTGTATCATTTTCTTCACACAGATCTTTCTTTTGGTGGTTGTTATTAAACTGTGTTTTTAAATTTTTTGCTAAACAAAAAATACATTTGAAAGAAAAAAAAAACTGTTTCATAGTTTGTTATAAAATTTAGCAAACAGATAATTCTTCTCCTTCATTGATGTGCACTGATGGGCACTGATAGGCTGCACTGTTAGGCACTGATAAGGCAGCACTGATGGGCACTGATAGGTGGCACTGATGATGAGGCACTGATGGGTGGCACTGGTGGGCACTGGTAGGTGGAATTGGTGGGCACTAGTAGTTAGCAGCAGTGGCTGTTGGTGTGTTGGAACGATGTCCCTTTTTCATGAGCCAGTAATCGGCTTTTATTTTACCTCATGCTGTCAATGTGAGGAGAAAAAAAAGCTGATTACCGGCTTCTGTTTATATCACTTGATCAGCTGTCATTGGCTGAAAGTCACCTAAAGTCTATCCTTCACCACTTCGTCATTTGTCTATAGATCAGACGGGAGCTCTCTTGTTCTGGGTAGACATTATACGATGTTCTCCCCAGAAAGCGCCTTTTGTGGGCCCCACGGGCTGCGCTGCAGAACGATCTGTCACCGGCTGTGTCCACCAGACACAGTCGATGACAGATCACTGTACTGCGCCAATCACAGCAGATCACATGATAGTTGTATACAATTAATGGCTTCCAGAGACAAGACCAATCACAGCCTATTTGTGCCATGTGACTAGCTGTGGCCAATCACAGCTAAGCACAACAATACACACTGAATGAATTGATTTAATTGAGAAAAAAAAGGTTGCTTATAACAGTGAATATCACTTTATAAGTGATCAAGTGATACAAAAAAATCCTGATTACCTCCCTAGTACAATGACAGTATTGCTCTGGTCACAGTTTGTAAAGAAAATTGTAAAAAAAAAAAAATGTAGTAAAAAACAAAATGGAAAATGTAATGATGCTGTACTGCACATGGTGACAGTATGTTAACCACTTCTCTACTGTGCACGAAAACCCCCTTCCTGCCCAAGCCATTTTTCAGCTTTCAGTGCTGTCATACTTTGAATGACAATTGCGCGGTCGTGCGACGTGGCTCCCAAACGAAATTTGTGTCCTTTTTTCCCACAAATAGAGCTTTCTTTTGGTGGTATTTGATCACCTCTGCGGTTTTTATTTTTTGCGCTATAAACAAAATAAGAGCGTCCAGTTTGGAAAAAAAACACTATTTTTTACTTTTTGCTATAATAAATACCCATTTTTTTTTTAAATAAAATTTTCCTCAGTTTAGGCCGATACGTATTCTTCTACATATTTTTGGTAAAAAAAAAAATCGCAATAAGCGCGTATTGATTGGTTTGCGCAAAAGTTATAGCGTCTACAAAATAGGGGATAGATTTATAGCATTTTTATTTTTTTATTTTTTTATTAGTAATGGCGGCGATCTGCGATTTTTTATTGTGACTGCGATATTGCGGCGGACACATCGGACACTTTTGACAAATTTTTGGGACCATTCACATTTATACAGTGATCCCTGCTATAAAAATGCATTGATTACTGTATAAATGTGATTGGCAGGGAAGGGGTTAACCACTAGGGGGCGGGAAGGGGTTAAATATGTTCCCTCAAAGTGTTCTTACTGTGGGGGGAGGGGACTGACTGGGGGAGGTGACCGATGGTTGTCCCTATGTACAAGGGACACACCATCGGTCCCCTCTCCCTCACAGGACGTGGATCTCTGTGTTTACACACAGAGATCCACTTTCCTGCTCGTTTCCCGGGCAATCCCGGGTGCCCGGCGGCAATCGCGGCCGCCGGGCACGCGCACCGGGGCCTTGTGAACGCGGCGCGCGCGCGCCTCCTAGCTCGTTTTAAAGGGAGGACGTCTCATGTGACGTCCTCCCAGAACGAGAGTATCCTCCGCCCGCCGTCAATTGACAGTGGGCGGGGGACAAGTGGTTAAAAGAAAATTGAGGGAAAAAAAAAAACATTTTTTAAATTGTGACAGAAAATTACCAATTATACAAAAAAACTTGCCATGCCTCTTACTAAATACCTTGGACTGCCTACTTTGCGAACTGAGGTCATTTGGGGGATATTTGTAATTTCCTGGTATTTTTGGGCTTTTTCCATTTATTTAGCAAAAATAAAAAGCCCAGTGGTGATTAAATGCCACCTAAAGAAACAAAACAATAACAATTTTGTTTGGGTATAGTGTTGCATGACCGTGCAATTGTCAAAGTGTGACAGCGCTTAAAGCTGGAACTTGGCATGGTCATTGCAACCCTACTGCTAACCAAAAGACCCATTGTAACCCTGAACAACTTTTTTTTCATTCAAAATTTTTATTAGCTAATGTATGATACAATAAAAGTAGGCTTTGGTCCGTGAATGGACTACAAACAGGTGTAAAACATAACAGTAGCCAAAATCATTTAACATTTGAATAGCTATGCATATGTGGGTGTGTAAAGCAGGTGGTTGACATGTGGAGCCTTATCTAAAGCTCTAGTAGGCTCATTCGTATGACCCAGTTGTTGCTGGCCCGCATGTGAGTAGATAGTGAATAAACATGACTCACCAAGCATAGAAACAGTAAAAAACAATAAACTAACAACACTCCTAAGCATGGGCATTCACTGAAATTTTTTCAGGGGGGGGGGGGGCGCTTCGGCAGCGGCGATACACAGTCGCATTTAACCCTTTCTTCAACCGCTAGTGGGAGTTAAAAGCGCGCGCCCCCCCACTTTAAAATTTAAAAACACCCGACTGTGCCCCCTGCATCTTTCAATATTTCTTTGTCACAACTGCACCTCTGGACCCCTTTACATTACACAGCACCCCACAGCTCTGGACCCTTTTACATTACACAACCCTCTGGACACCTTTACATTACACAACAACCTGCACCCTGCACCTTCTGGACCCCTTTACCCCTTTACATTACACAACCCCCTACAACTTTGGACTCCTTTACATTACACATCCCCCTGCACCTCTGGACTCCTTTACATTACACAACCCTCTGGACGCCTTTACATTACACAAGCCCCTGCACCTCTGGACGCCTTTACATTACACAACCCCCTGCACCTCTGGAAGCCTTTACATTACACAACCCCCTGCACCTCTGGACGCCTTTACATTACACAGAATCCTGAAGCCTTTGGGTTCACACTGGTGTCCTGGAGTTTGTCGCAGTGCTGGGGTATATGCATTTTTTCTGCATTTTATCCCCATTTTTAGCTGCAGTCCCACAGACGTCGATTAGCTTGTGTAATTTTACTGTGTTTTCTGAAAGCACACCAAAGATTCAGTATAGAGAACATTTGGTGCGCTTTCAGAAAATGTTGCAAAAATGTGTAATCTAAAAGAAGTCTGTGGGACTGTAGTGAAAATGGAGGAAAATGCAGGAAAACTGTGTATACTCAGCACTGCAACTGAACCGCAGCGCATCAGTGTGATCCCACTTGAGTCCTGGTTCACATATATGCGATGCAGGAATCAGCGTGATTCCAGTGCGGATTCCCACATTGCATGTCGCTTGTCGGCCGTTCATGCTGCCCTTTGCAAACTGTTACGGGTGTCAATGTAAAATTAATGACACCCCCAGATCGGTTTGCAGATCGCAGTGAGAACTGTGAAATGGTACAGGAATCGGATTGCATAGGTGTAAACACCCATCCACTCTGATTCCAGTGCAGACCAAAAAAAGGGTCCTGGACCGTTTTGGTGCAAATGCGATTTCAGCCAAACAGTTTGTATGGCTGAATTTGCATCGCACAGACATCGCATGTGATTTGCACAGCAATGCAATGCAAATCACATGCAATGTCTATGATCAAACCCTGGCTAAAGGAACATGATGGGGCCAACTATCAGCATTAGTGATGAGCCGAACACCCCCGGGTTCGGTTCGCACCAGAACCCGCGAACGGACCGAAAGTTCGCACGAACATTAGAACCCTATTAAATACAATGGATGCGAACGTTCGGATTCTAAAGTGCTAATTATAACGACTATTATCCATGTTATTGTCCGAAACAGAGTTTGGGAACCCGGGTTCTGCACCAGGGGACATGTATCAATGCAAAAAGAAGTTTTAAAAACTGACGTTTTCCGGGAGCAGTCATTTTAATGATGCATAAAGTGAAAAAAAAAAGTCAAATATTCCTTTAAATATTGTACCTGGGGGTGTCTAAAGTATGCCTGTGAAGTGCCACGTGTTTCCCGTGTTTAGAACTGTCCCTGCACAAAATAACATTTCTAAAGGAAAAAAAGCCATTTAAAACTGCTTGCGGCTTTAATGCAATGTCTGGTCCCAGTAATATGGATGTAAATCTTTAGGAAAAATGGCATAGCTACCCCATCAACCCCCCCCCCTACCCCAGCCCATTACCAGCCCCTTTGGGTCTTGTATGGATATTAAGGGGAACCCCGCACACAAAAAAAGGCCCTATATACTCTGAACAGCCGTATACAGGCGGTGCATACAAGACAGGGACTGTAGGTTTGTTCTTATGTAGAATCTGTTTGTAATTTTGAACAGCTGCATTGTTTAAGTGTAGCTCCATGCCAAATTCCTTTTTTTTAGCTTTTTGGAAAACATAGGGAACGGTTATCACCCCTGTCACATTTTTTTTGCTGTCTGTGCCCCTGTTCAGAACATTTCACCTCACTTTGCGTCCCAATGACAACTGTTTTTGAAATGTGGTGTTTTTATTGAAACAAGGATTGGTGATAAAGCATCAGTAGAGAGGAGACACCTTTCTCCCATATTAATTCTTACAGGAGAGAATTTTCCTTCCAAGGGGTAGATTTCCTCTCACTTCCTGTTGTCTTCTTCCGTTTGCAAGTAGTAGTTTGTAAGTTGGATGTTTGAAAGTAGGGACCTGCCGTATATACTCTGCAGAAATTGGCCCCTTAGGTGTTGGTGTTGGCACAACACTGAAAGCACTCACAGTTATTCTTGGTGGGTGCTGGAACGCCCTGCTGTCAACTATTATATCAGGAATGAATAAAGGGGTCACATTATGGGGCCACTTTCCTGAGATTGCGGTCTCCCTAGCACAAATTTAAAAGGTAAATTATTAAGTTAGGTTTAGCTGCATTAGTACAGTGGGGTTAGGGGCCCCGCCCCCTTTTGGGGCCGGTCCACAAGGAAGCAAGAAGAGCCAATCAGGTTTCAGGGAACTTTCTGGATTTTGGGATTGCTTATAAAAGGGCCAGCAGGCGCAGGGTTCTGCCTCTTTTCAGCTGAACAAGCAGGAAGATTTGAGCTCTTACCTTACACGGAACATCTTACATGATGGAAGCGCTGGTGATGCAGCTATTAGAGAAAGCTGGCAGCTCAGGAGGAGAGGCATGGCTTAGACGCTGCCTGGAGTCAGCCCCGGAGGAAGAAGGACGGCTGCTGGAGCAAGAGGGTGGAGACTTGGTAGCGAGCGGCGAGAGGAGGAATGACACTGACATGGTGCAGGGAGTTCCTGAACCAGCTCCGCCTGCAAAAGCGAGGAGACGCGCACCGCCGGAGAGGGAAGGAGGGGCTTCTGCAGAAGCTACAGACACCCGTGCGCCGCTAGTGATGCTGAGGGAAGATGGCGGCGGTGTGACGTCACAAGGCCGCCGCGGAGGTCAGAAGAGGCGGACCTGTTCGCAGTCGCCGGCTGGAAGAGGAGGACGGCGCGGCCAGCCGCAGCAGGCCGCACAGGACAGTCGGGGGAGACAGCGCGCGCAGCGGTCTCCCGGGAACCAGCGCTTAGAGTGTCAGCAAGGCACTCAGAGCACAGACATGCCACAGCATGCACCAGGTGAGCAGATGCTACAGGTGCAAGACCCCCCTTCAATGCTGGAGCAGGTGGCTCAGCAGCAGGTGTTGCAGGCTCCAGCTGGTGGTGAGTTAAACCAATTACATGTACTATCTGGTTTGGTAGGCTCTTTGTCTTCCATAATACAATCACTGTCAGCTCCTGCTGTGTCTGCTGCTTCTATTTCTGTTAACCCTTCTGTGTCATCTCTTACTCCAGTACTGTCTAATCTGCCTGTCAGCTTACTATCTCAGCTAGATAAAGTTTCTGCTATGCAGTCTGACAAATCAGCTCCTGAGCTCTTGCAGACGGCTGGGCATAGGTTACTGGTCCCTGAAATATATATGAAAGATTCCATGCCATGTGAAATGTCCCCTTTAGGATACCATTTAAGTGTAAATGTTAAGGAAAAGATTTGGAAAGGGGAATATGTTGACATTCTTTCTCTCCTGCCTGCGCATAAAGAATTTGTTAGAACAGACAGGAGGGGGGAGGAGAGAAGCGAGGAAGAAAGGCGCAGGGTGATCCCTAGGTCGTTTAACAATTGGCTTCAAGCCTTTTGTATTTATTCTGGCATTATGGCGGAGAAGCACCCGGAAAGGTGTGGGGGGCTTTTCCAGCATCTAGATCACATCTTGGAAGCCTATAAAAATTTTGGGGGCCTGGGGTGGTTTTTCTATGACGAATCCTTTCGTCAGAAACTGTCCATTCACCCGTCTCTAAGGTGGGGTATGAAAGATGTGGGCTTGTGGCTCAATTTGATTGTGCCACAAAGGCAGGTAGCGCCTAGACAACCCGCTGCGACAGGGTCGACAGCAGCCTTTAGGAAAGGCTGCTGTTTTGCATTTAATGACAGCCAGTGCCGCTGGAATAATTCGTGTAAATACAGACACGAATGTTCCATTTGTGCGGGGACACACCCAGCGGCAAAATGTTTTAAGCGGAATGCAGTGACAGGAGCTAGCCCGGTCCAGCATATTTTTCCCAAAAGCCTGCACGCCAGTGAGGCTGGAAAAAATGCGCCCGTGGCTGGACATCTACCCAAACAGGGAGAAGGCTTGTTTACTCAGTAAAGGTTTTGATCAGGGTTTCCCGTTGCCTTCCTTTTCGGGGGAGGGGTGTAAATTGGTAGGTAATTTGAAATCTGTAGATCAATTTCCCCAGGTGGTAAGGGATAAGTTATGTAAAGAACTAAAGGAAGGTAGAATTGCTGGCCCTTTCGAGCACCCCCCTTCTATAATTTTCGGATTTCCCCATTGGGGGTAGTGCCAAAACGGGAACCCAATGAATTTTGTATTATACACCATCTATCCTTTCCAAAAGGTGACTCCTTGAACGATGAGATTGACGGGAGCCTATGCTCAGTGTCGTATGCCACATTCGAATAAGCGATTGGTAAGATCAGGAGGTTTGGCCCTGGGGCCTTGTTGGCAAAGGCTGACATAAAATCCGCATTTCGCCTCTTGCCCGTCTCCCCGGAGGCTTTCAACTCGTTGGGGTTTTATTTTGAGGGTCAATACTTTTTTGACATGTGTCTCCCGATGGGGTGTTCGTTGTCATGTTCCTATTTTGAATCATTCTCTACATTTCTCCACTGGGTACTTGGCATCCGATCTGGGCTGGATGGTGCGGTGCACTATCTAGATGATTTTTTGTTTGTTGGCCCAGCAGACTCTAGTTTTTGTTCTGACTTGTTGCTGTCATTTCAGGCCATGGCTTTTGAATTTGGAGTACCGTTGGCTGAGGAAAAAACTTGCTTGCCAAGCACTTCATTGGAGTTTTTGGGCATAGAAATAGATACTTGCGGTATGGAATTTCGTTTGCCGGGAAAAAAATTGAGTAAATTAAAATGGTTAATCACGACGGTGTTGCGGAAGAAGAAGGTACGCTTGAAAGAAATACAGTCGCTGCTGGGGGTTCTGGCATTTACGTGCAGAATCATGCCTGTTGGCAGAATATTTTCGCGTCGGCTTTACCTGGCGATTTCAGGCTTGAAATCTCCTTTGGATCATGTTAGAATAACGGCCCCCATTAAGGAAGATCTTTTGGTTTGGGCCAACTTTCTTGACGGATATAACGGTAGGTCCTTTTTTCAGGCGGAATTTGTTGTGGCAAAGGATTTTTGTTTATTTACGGATGCAGCTGGCGCCAAAGGCTTCGGTGCCATCTGGAGATCGCACTGGTGTTGCGCGGCTTGGCTGGAGCCTTGGGTGAGTTCAGGAGTGACCAGGAACGTGGTATTGCTAGAATTATTTCCAATATTAGTGGCATTGGAGTTGTGGGGCTCAGAGTTCGCTAATAGGCGCATCTTGGTGGAAACGGATAACAAGGGTGTATTATATGCAGTGAACTGCCTTTCATCCAGTTCTTTGCCGGTAATCAAAATCTTGCGTCAGGTGGTCTTCAGATGCCTCAAATTTAATATTTGGTTGAAGGCTAGGTATACCCCGGGGATATTGAATAATATAGCTGATTCTCTATCTCGTTTTCAGGAGGAGCGTTTTCGGAGTCTGCTGCCGGAGGCGGATGCAGTTGGCAACTCATGCCCGGCCTATCTGTGGGAGATGATCTGAGTACTGTGACGAATGCTATAAAAAGCTCTTTAGCTCCTAGAACCTGGTCGAGTTACTCGGCAGTAGGGATGAGCTTCGTGTTCGAGTCGAACATACGTTCGACTCGAACATCGGCTGTTCGATCGTTCGACGAAGATCGAACGATTTGGGCCGTTCGCGCCAAATTCGAGTGACGCGAACGGCCCACAATGCACTACGCCATCGCAGCGTCATCCAGGCGCTGTGATTGGCCAAGCATGCACTGTGACCCCGCATGCTTGGCCAATCACAGCGCCGGCAGCGAGGAGAGCAATGATTGGCCACAGGCAGGATGCCTGTGGCCAATTATTGCTGAGGGTGTTTAGTACACGCCCCACACTATAAAAGGCCGCCAGCACGGCGGCCTAGTGTAGTGTGTTCCGGAGCAGGGAAAGAGAAGCATAGGCAGGGACAGTGACATTTATTTTTTTCTTGCTTAACCTGGATTCCTTTAGTTTAGGGAAAGAGAAGGATAGGTAGGGAGAGTGTCAGTGTGTTTTACTGTGCGAATCCTTGTTTCTTGGGACAGGGAAGGACAGTGAGGGAATTCTCCTTGTGCTATAGTGTGCTTTAAAAAAACATTTTTTCTAGGGACAGAAAACTATAGGTAGGGAGAGTGTCAGTGTGTTTTACTGTGCGAATCCTTGTTTCTAGGGACAGGGAAGGACAGTGAGGGAATTCTCCTTGTGCTATAGTGTGCTTTAAAAAAACATTTTTTCTAGGGACAGAAAACTATAGGTAGGGAGAGTGTCAGTGTGTTTTACTGTGCGAATCCTTGTTTCTAGGGACAGGGAAGGACAGTGAGGGAATTCTCCTTGTGCTATAGTGTGCTTTAAAAAAAAAAAATTTCTAGGGACAGAAAACTATAGGTAGGAAGAGTGTCAGTTTCTTTCACTGTGATAATCCTTGTTTCTAGGGACAAAGAAGGAAAGTGAGGGAAATTCTCCTTGTGCTATAGTGTGCTTTAAAAAAACATTTTTTCTAGGGACAGAAAACTATAGGTAGGGAGAGTGTCAGTGTGTTTTACTGTGCGAATCCTTGTTTCTAGGGACAGGGAAGGACAGTGAGGGAATTCTCCTTGTGCTATAGTGTGCTTTAAAAAAACATTTTTTCTAGGGACAGAAAACTATAGGTAGGGAGAGTGTCAGTGTGTTTTACTGTGCGAATCCTTGTTTCTAGGGACAGGAAAGGACAGTGAGGGAATTCTCCTTGTGCTATAGTGTGCTTTAAAAAAACATTTTTTCTAGGGACAGAAAACTATAGGTAGGAAGAGTGTCAGTTTCTTTCACTGTGATAATCCTTGTTTCTAGGGACAAAGAAGGAAAGTGAGGGAAATTCTCCTTGTGCTATAGTGTGCTTTAAAAAACATTTTTTCTAGGGACAGAAAACTATAGGTAGGGAGAGTGTCAGTGCCTTTTACTGTGCGAATCCTTGTTTCTAGGGACAGGGAAGGACAGTGAGGGAATTCTCCTTGTGCTATAGTGTGCTTTAAAAAAACATTTTTTCTAGGGACAGAAAACTATAGGAAGGAAGAGTGTCAGTTTCTTTCACTGTGATAATCCTTGTTTCTAGGGACAAAGAAGGAAAGTGAGGGAAATTCTCCTTGTGCTATAGTGTGCTTTAAAAAAACATTTTTTCTAGGGACAGAAAACTATAGGTAGTGTGAGGGGGTTAGCTCGGCAGCGGGTGTGTGTGACCCCCGGGATGGGCTCCCCACACAAAACAGGCCCAGCAAACGGAGGTTGTGGTTTTCAAAATCAAAAAGGTGCGGTTTATTTTCTATTTACAGTGACAAAACACAGCAAAGCAAAAGAAACATAAACAAAATAAATCCTGGTCAACTTGACCTCTGACTAAACATACAGGTTTCCTAACTAACAACTGGGATCAGCCTAGTGCTGTCCTAGTCCCTAAGTCCCTGGTTTTAAATGTCCAAGCAAATAGCCACACAGGCTTTGTCTCACCGCACAGGGGTTCACTCTCCCTAGACAGTCCACACAGGTCTGGTTCCAGGCATGAGCAAACACCTAATGAATCTGGGAGTTCTTATAGAGGCCTAAATGAGCTGACAAGCTTCAGCTGGTCTCATCAACTCCCTGTCTGCACGACGCCCCACACTCTCCCTAGAGGTATGAGTCATCCATGAGCCCACTAGCCTCAGCTGGGCTTATACAACTCTCCACCTAGTTGTATAAGTCGGCGTAAAGCCTGAATCTGGGCGAAATATATCTACCCCCCTGGATGCAACCAGGTGACTTTACCTTCCTGCTGTCACATACCCCCCCCCCTCTTGTTTTAACCTCGGGGTTGGAACACCAGCAATCAGGCATTCATGTACTCGAGACAAAGCATCCACATTCCCCATTTGAACGCCAGGGCGATGCTTTACTGTGAAGTTGAATTCCTGGAGGGCCAGGAACCACCTATTCACTCTTCTATTTGTTTCCTTGTTTTGAGCCATCCATTTTAACGGAGCGTGATCCGTAACCATGTCAAAGTGCCTACCTAGCAGGTAGTACCGAAGGGAATCTAGAGCCCACTTCACCGCTAAACACTCCTTTTCAACGGTGGCGTAATTTACCTCATGGAACTTCAACTTCCTGCTGAGGTAAATGACTGGGTGCTCTTCCCCGTTCCAGACCTGGGACAATACTGCTCCTAACCCCACATCTGACGCATCACTTTGTACGACAAAGTCTTTAGAGAAGTCGGGTGAGTACAACACTGGCTGGCTACATAAGGCTTGTTTCAAGAATTGGAATGCTGCCTCAGCCTCGGGGGTCCATTTAATCATGACCGACCCTTTCCCCTTCGTCAGGTTGGTTAGGGGCACAGCCTTAGAAGCAAAGTGGGGAATGAATCGCCGATAATACCCAGCGATTCCCAGAAAGGCTCGTACCTGCTTCTTGCTGTTGGGACGTGGCCAACTCTGGATGGCCTCGACTTTGTTGAGTTGGGGTTTTATTACTCCCCTCCCAATGGTGTACCCAAGATATTTGGCCTCCTCCTGCCCAATGGTACACTTCTTGGGGTTAGCCGTAAACCCCGCTTCCCGAACAGAGTCCAGGACTGCTTGCACTTTTGGCAGATGTGAGGCCCAATCTGTGCTATGGACAATTACGTCATCCAGGTAAGCCGCAGCATACTTCCGATGGGGCCTCAGCATCTGGTCCATTTTCCGCTGGAATGTGGCCGGCGCATTCTGTAACCCGAACGGCATTCTTTTATATTGGAACGCCCCGTCTGGGGTTACAAATGCGGTTTTCTCTTTGGCCGACTTGGGCAGGGGGATTTGCCAATACCCTTTTGTGAGGTCAAGAGTCGTCATGTATCGGGCTGTTCCCAGCCGGTCGATCAACTCATCTATACGTGGCATGGGGTAGGTGTCAAATTTTGTAACTTTGTTCAACTGACGAAAATCGTTACAAAATCGCCAGCTCCCATCCGGTTTAGGCACCAACACAATGGGACTAGACCAATCACTTTGGGACTCCTCTATCACCCCTAAGTTCAGCATTTTCTGTACTTCCTCCCGTATTGCCTCCCGTCGGGCCTCTGGGATCCGATAGGGTTTTAACTTCACCCTTTCACCGGGCGGGGTAATGATGACATGCTCTACCCCAGATGTTTGTCCCGGCAGCTCAGAGAATACCTCCTTGTTGCGAAGCACAAACTCCTTAACCTCCCGTTGTTGGGGTTGTGACAAGGTGGCTGCTATTCCAACCTCAGGAATCACGCAACCAGTTTGAGCTGGTGACCAAGTGTCTGCGACTAGGGACTCTCTATCCCTCTAGGCTTTCAACAGATTAACGTGATAGATCTGTTCGGGCTTTCGCCTTCCTGGTTGTCTGACCTTGTAATTCACTTCGCTCACTTTTTCCATTATCTAATAGGGGCCTTGCCATTTGGCAAGGAATTTACTTTCAACCGTAGGGACAAGTACCAGTATCCTATCCCCCGGGGAAAAGGTACGGGTCTTGGCTCCACGGTTGTACACTCTCTGCTGTGCTAACTGCGCTTGGGCCAAATGTTCCTTCACGATGGGCATTACCTGTGCAATTCGGTCTTGCATCAGGGCGACATGCTCAATCACACTCCTGTGGGGAGAACTCTCACTTTCCCAAGTTTCCTTGGCAATATCCAACAGCCCTCTTGGGTGTCTCCCATACAGTAACTCAAAGGGGGAGAATCCCGTAGAGGATTGGGGCACCTCCCTAATAGCAAACATCAGATAAGGAAGTAGACAGTCCCAATCCTTTCCATCTCTATCCACCACTTTCTTCAACATTTGTTTTAGGGTTTTGTTGAATCTTTCAACCAGCCCATCGGTTTGGGGGTGATACACAGATGTACGTAATTGCGTCACTTTGAACAATTTACACAGCTCCTTCATAACCCGGGACATAAAGGGTGTACCTTGGTCCGTAAGCAGTTCTTTACAAATACCCACCCGGCTAAACACAAGAGATAGCTCTTTGGCTATGGTTTTGGCCGAGGTATTTCGGAGAGGGATCGCTTCTGGATAACGGGTGGCATAGTCCATTATAACTAATATGTACTGGTGCCCCCTAGCGGACTTGATTATAGGCCCTACCAAATCCATGGCGATCCTCTCAAACGGGACCTCAATGATGGGTAGAGGGACCAGCGGGCTACGGAAATGTGGCATCGGGCCGACCTCTGACACACAGGGCAGGAGGAACAATAATTTTCTATGTCCTTCATCACCCCCGGCCAATAGAATCTCTGTAATACCCTCTCTCGGGTTTTCTCTGTCCCCAGATGACCTCCAAGAATGTGCCCATGGGCCAACTCCAACACCAACTTCCTGTAAGGTTTGGGCACCACAAGCTGCTCAACGGTTTCTTCTGCCCTTTTTGCCACCCGATACAGTAGGTCCTTCTCTACGCTGAAGTATGGGTAAGTGCAGGTATTATCTGGGTTCACTAACTCGCCATCTATTTTCACTACGTTTTCCCGTGCCTTTATTAGGGCGGGGTCGTTCAACTGTTCTGTGGCAAAGTTTTCCCTGTGAACCTCAAGATCAGAAAACTCCACAGACGGTAGGTTTTCGTCTGAGGAGGTGGGCTCCTCTCCAGTTTCTTGAGTCTCCCCTGCCAATACTGATAAGGGAAATTCCGGAGAGTCCTCACCACTCTCAGGGGAGTTCTGGCTATCACATTCCTGGTACATAGGGGCACCAGTGGGGGGCTCAGGATCATCCCACAGTTCCCAGAACTTCGGAAAATCCCTTCCCACAATGGCGTCATGCGGTAACTGAGATACTAAGCCCACTGGATGAGAGAGGATACCTTTGGGGGTCTCGAAACACACTGTAGTCACTGGATACTCTCGGGTGTCCCCATGCACACAAATAACAGCTACCTTGCTATTCCCAAAGACCTCTGTTTTAACTAACTCAGCCTTTATCAGGGTCACAAGGCTACCTGAATCCAGCAATACCACAACATTTCTACCATTAACACACATTTTGCATAAATGTTTCTCAGTTCCTCGAATGGCAGTGCATGCGACTGTCGCACACAGCGACTGACGTCTGCCCGTCAGAAAGTCACACTGCATGGGTTCCTCCACAACCGGGCAATTGGCTGCAATATGTCCCGCTTGCCGGCAGCGGTAGCAAACGATCCTTCTTGCCGCCTCTTGAGCCGCTGATTTTCCAGGCTGTTCTCGCCAAACTTGGGGTAGAGCTCCCACCCTCTCACTCTCTCCACCCTCACCCCTTGGAATCCTCTTATCCGCCCCTGGGGATGGTCTGGTCTTAGGGTGGAAAGTCCGAGTGTCTCTGGAAGAGGCCGTCAGGTTCTCTGTAGCCAAGTATTTCTCCACACGATCCACAAGACCATCGGCCGTCTCTGGGTCTCCATGGCTTACCCACTTTTGGATGGCAGTAGGAAGAGGTCTCAAAAACCGATCCATTACAACACGTTCCACAATCTTTGGTGCGGACAAAGTCTCTGGCTGTAGCCACTTTCTGCTCAGGTGAATGAGATCATACATTTGAGACCTGGGGGGTTTTCCAAGCTGGAAAGTCCAGTTATGCACACGCTGAGCCCGGACAGCCTGGGTGACACCCAGCCTTGCCAAAATTTCAGCTTTTAGCATCACATAGTCTTTTGCTTGGTTAGGCTCTAGGTCATAGTAAGCTTTCTGCGATTCACCAGTTAACAGAGGAGCCACCAGTCCAGCCCACTGCTCCTCAGGCCACTTTTCTCTTTCAGCGGTCCTTTCAAATGTGGTCAAAAATACCTCTGGATCATCCTCTCCAGTCATTTTTGTCAATAAACGACTCACCCCAAAGGACGCGGTATTAGTGGGACGGCTTTCCTCACTGGTCTGCGGACGTTGTTGCATTACTGCTTCCATTTGTAGTCTCTGCTCTTGCTTCTGTAACAGGTCTATGAAGCGGGCCTCAGATTGCTGCTGGGCTTGTTGCTGAGCTTCCAGACTCTGTTGGTGAGCTTGCTGCTGGGCTGCAAGGCTCTGTTGATGAGCTTGCTGCTGGGCTGCAAGGCTCCTTTGCAAACCTGCATTTGTCTGCTGTTGATTGGCATTTGCTAGAGCCAGCTGTTTCAGTATCTCCTCCATGCTGGCTTAAAAAAAACTGCCTGCATTCTCCACCAACTGTGAGGGGGTTAGCTCGGCAGCGGGTGTGTGTGACCCCCGGGATGGGCTCCCCACACAAAACAGGCCCAGCAAACGGAGGTTGTGGTTTTCAAAATCAAAAAGGTGCGGTTTATTTTCTATTTACAGTGACAAAACACAGCAAAGCAAAAGAAACATAAACAAAATAAATCCTGGTCAACTTGACCTCTGACTAAACATACAGGTTTCCTAACTAACAACTGGGATCAGCCTAGTGCTGTCCTAGTCCCTAAGTCCCTGGTTTTAAATGTCCAAGCAAATAGCCACACAGGCTTTGTCTCACCGCACAGGGGTTCACTCTCCCTAGACAGTCCACACAGGTCTGGTTCCAGGCATGAGCAAACACCTAATGAATCTGGGAGTTCTTATAGAGGCCTAAATGAGCTGACAAGCTTCAGCTGGTCTCATCAACTCCCTGTCTGCACGACGCCCCACACTCTCCCTAGAGGTATGAGTCATCCATGAGCCCACTAGCCTCAGCTGGGCTTATACAACTCTCCACCTAGTTGTATAAGTCGGCGTAAAGCCTGAATCTGGGCGAAATATATCTACCCCCCTGGATGCAACCAGGTGACTTTACCTTCCTGCTGTCACAGTAGGAAGAGTGTCAGTTTCTTTCACTGTGATAATCCTTGTTTCTAGGGACAGGGAAGGAAAGTGAGGGAAATTCTCCTTGTGCTATAGTGTGCTTTAAAAAAACATTTTTTCTAGGGACAGAAAACTATAGGTAGGGAGAGTGTCAGTGTGTTTTACTGTGTGAATCCTTGTTTCTAGGGACAGGGAAGGACAGTGAGGGAATTCTCCTTGTGCTATAGTGTGCTTTAAAAAAACATTTTTTCAAGGGACAGAAAACTATAGGTAGGAAGAGTGTCAGTTTCTTTCACTGTGATAATCCTTGTTTCTAGGGACAAAGAAGGAAAGTGAGGGAAATTCTCCTTGTGCTATAGTGTGCTTTAAAAAAACATTTTTTCTAGGGACAGAAAACTATAGGTAGGGAGAGTGTCAGTGTGTTTTACTGTGCAAATCCTTGTTTCTAGGGACAGGAAAGGACAGTGAGGGAATTCTCCTTGTGCTATAGTGTGCTTTAAAAAAACATTTTTTCTAGGGACAGAAAACTATAGGTAGGAAGAGTGTCAGTTTCTTTCACTGTGATAATCCTTGTTTCTAGGGACAAAGAAGGAAAGTGAGGGAAATTCTCCTTGTGCTATAGTGTGCTTTAAAAAAACATTTTTTCTAGGGACAGAAAACTATAGGTAGGAAGAGTGTCAGTTTCTTTCACTGTGATAATCCTTGTTTCTAGGGACAAAGAAGGAAAGTGAGGGAAATTCTCCTTGTGCTATAGTGTGCTTTAAAAAAACATTTTTTCTAGGGACAGAAAACTATAGGTAGGGAGAGTGTCAGTGTCTTTTACTGTGCGAATCCTTGTTTCTAGGGACAGGAAAGGACAGTGAGGGAATTCTCCTTGTGCTATAGTGTGCTTTAAAAAAAAAAATTTCTAGGGACAGAAAACTATAGGTAGGAAGAGTGTCAGTTTCTTTCACTGTGATAATCCTTGTTTCTAGGGACAAATAAGGAAAGTGAGGGAAATTCTCCTTGTGCTATAGTGTGCTTTAAAAAAACATTTTTTCTAGGGACAGAAAACTATAGGTAGGGAGAGTGTCAGTGTCTTTTACTGTGTGAATCCTTGTTTCTAGGGACAGGGAAGGACAGTGAGGGAATTCTCCTTGTGCTATAGTGTGCTTTAAAAAAACATTTTTTCTAGGGACAGAAAACTATAGGAAGGAAGAGTGTCAGTTTCTTTCACTGTGATAATCCTTGTTTCTAGGGACAAAGAAGGAAAGTGAGGGAAATTCTCCTTGTGCTATAGTGTGCTTTAAAAAAACATTTTTTCTAGGGACAGAAAACTATAGGTAGGAAGAGTGTCAGTTTCTTTCACTGTGATAATCCTTGTTTCTAGGGACAGGGAAGGAAAGTGAGGGAAATTCTCCTTGTGCTATAGTGTGCTTTAAAAAAACATTTTTTCTAGGGACAGAAAACTATAGGTAGGAAGAGTGTCAGTTTCTTTCACTGTGATAATCCTTGTTTCTAGGGACAGGGAAGGACAGTGAGGGAAATTCTCCTTGTGCTATAGTGTGCTAAAGCATTCCTCATTAACCATCTTTGAAATCCTTGTTTTTTTGGACAGTCAGGGAAATTGTCGTTGTGCTATTCTGTGCAAAAGCAATCATCCTCAACCATATTTAGAAATCCTTAAGTAAAGGGACAGAGAAGGACACCTGAAGGTAGCCCTTATTGCTTTTTTCCCATCTCCCTGCAGGCCATCTATTAGAATGTCTGGAAGGCAAACAAGGAGAGGCAGACAGTCAGGAGGCAATAAAAGAGGGCAAGCAGGCTCTGTGTCTGGGGGCAACAGTGCTGGTGGTGGACGCGGTGCATTGTCATCAGCACATGGCCATGGGACACGCTTGTCCTTCTTTTCGGCAGCTGGACATGTTGAGCCACATCATGCCGAAGACTTGGTAGAGTGGATGACCAAGCCCTCCTCCTCCTCCTCATCCTCTCTCACCCAGGCTCAGGGTACTGGAAAAGCAGCTGCCAAAGCGTCCTCTTCCCTGGTATCAATGTCAGACTCATCATCAGTCACTCCTTCCCTAGACCCACCATGTCCTCCTCCTGAGGAGTCCCCCGAACTGTTTGAGCACAGTGTTGGGTACATGCTCCAGGAGGATGCCCAGCGTTTCGAAGGGTCTGATGATGAAACCCAGCTACAGGAAGGCAGTAGCGTGAGAGCAGACAGAGGGGATGCTCAAGAAGGACACCAATCTGGCAGTCATGTTCCAGCAGCTGCAGCATACTGCCAGATTGGCTCCAGTGATGAGGAGGGAGGGGATGATGAGGTCACTGACTCCACGTGGGTGCCTAATAGGAGAGAGGAGGAGGAGGGGGATGAGGAGGAGGCACATCTCCAACGAGGCAGGATGCCCTTTGGTGGCCAGCGTAAGGGCAGTACACCGACGGAATCACACCGCAGAGCTCCGCCTGTGCAGGGCGCTGCCTCTGCCCGTCATTCAAAAAGTTCTTTGGTATGGGCCTTTTTTGAGGCTAGTGCATCAGATCGCACAGCTGCTGTTTGCAACATATGTCTCAAGCGTATATCGCGTGGCCAAAACATCAGCCGCTTGGGTACCACATGCCTGACCAGACATATGTTGACCTGCCATGCAGCTCGTTGGCAAGCCTACCTCAAAGACCCACACCAAAGAACAAAGCGGACCTCTCCTTGCACCGCATCAGCTGGGATCTCCAACCCCACTATAACTTCAGTCCTCTCTGAAACATGCACTGAGAGGAATGAAGGTGTAGAATTAGGTGTGTCACAGCCAAGTACTTGCGGCCACTCTGCTAGCAGTACACCGACGTCCGATTCTAGCAGGCAAATTTCCCTGCCCCAGCTGCTGGACCGTCGAAAGAAGTTCACTCCCAGCCATCCACATGCCCAGCGGTTGAATGCTAGCTTGGCTAAATTGCTAGCGCTTCAACTGCTGCCTTTTCAGTTGGTAGACTCGGCCCCCTTCCGTGAGTTTGTGCAATGTGCGGTTCCTCAGTGGCAGGTTCCCAAACGCCACTTTTTCTCACGGAAGGCTATTCCGGCTCTCTACCGGCATGTGGAAGGCAATGTCTTGGCCTCGCTGGACAGGGCGGTCAGCGGTAAGGTGCATATTACCGCTGACTCATGGTCCAGCAGGCATGGACAGGGACGTTACCTTTCTTTCACGGCCCATTGGGTCACTCTTTTGGCAGCTGGGAAGGATGCAGGACAAGGTGCAGTAGTGTTGGAGGTTGTTCCACCGCCACGCCTCCAAAATGCTACTACTGGTTGTGACACACCTCTCTCCTCCACCCCCTCCTCTTCTTCTTCCTCCATGGCCTCTTCCTGTGGTTTGTCCTCTGAACCAGCGGTGCTCCGTAGCCGTTCAAGGGGCTACGCAAGTACGCAGGCAAAAAGATGCCATGCCGTGCTTGCGCTGGTGTGTTTGGGGGACAGAAGCCACACTGGGGCAGAGGTCCTGTCTGCTCTGCAGGGCCAGGCCGAGAGGTGGTTGACGCCACGCCAGCTTAAGCCAGGAATGGTGGTTTGCGACAATGGCACCAACCTCCTCTCCGCCCTCCGACAGGGACAACTGACCCATGTGCCCTGTGTGGCTCACGTCCTTAACCTGGTGGTGCAGCGGTTCTTGGGCAGGTACCCGGGCTTACAGGATGTCCTGAGGCAGGCCAGGAAAGTCTGTGTGCATTTCCGCAGATCTTATAATGCCAGTGCTCGCCTGGCTGAGCTGCAAAAGGAGTTGAACCTGCCCAAGAACCGCCTTATATGTGACATGCCCACCAGGTGGAACTCAACGTTGGCCATGCTGCAGCGGCTGCACACGCAGCAGAGGGCCATCAATGAGTACCTGTGCGACTACGGCACCAGGACAGGGTCAGGGGAGCTTGGTTTTTTTTCTCCACGCCAGTGGGGCATGATCAGGGATGCATGCACTGTCCTGGCACCATTTGAGGAGGCCACGAGGATGGTGAGCAGTGACAGTGCATGCATCAGTGACACTGTACCTCTTGTCCACCTGTTGGAGCACACGCTGCGTGGAATAATGGACAGGGCACTTGAGGCAGAACAGAGGCAGGAAGAGGAGGACTTCCTTGCCTCTCAAGGCCCCCTTTACCCAGACAGTGTTCCTTCTGTCCCACCCATCGCACAGGAAGAGGAGGAGGAGGAGGAGGAGGAGGATTGTGTCAGCATGGAGGTGGAGGCTGGCACTCAGCATCATCAGCAGCAGTCTTTTAGGGATGATTTACAGTCCCAAGAAACCAGTGGACTTGTACGTGGCTGGGAGGAGGTGGCTGCGGATCATGTCGTCCTTAGTGACCCAGAGGACTCCGGAGCGAATGCCTCAGCAAACCTACGCTGCATGGCCTCCCTGATCCTGCAAAGTCTGCCGAAGGATCCTCGTATTCTTCGGATCAAGGAGAGGGACCATTACTGGCTGGCCACTCTCCTTGATCCACGGTAAGGTTGCGGACCTTATGTTACCGTCGCAGAGGGAGCAGAGGATGAGACAACTCCGGGAGGCCTTGCAGAAAGGTCTGTGCAACGCGTTCCCAGAGACTGGGAGGTTACAAACTCCTGGTCCTGGACAACGAGTTGCTGAGGCTTCGGCCAGTCAAAGAAGGAGCGGTGGGGAAGGTGGCCGTCTGACCGATGCGTTCAGACAATTCTTTAGTCCGCAGCCCCAAAGTATGATCGGTTCCAGCAACCATCGCCAGCGTCTGATAAACATGGTGCAGGAATATCTAGGGGCAAGGTCAGACTTGGACACCTTCCCCACCGAAAATCCTCTGGCTTACTGGGTCTTGAGGATGGATCACTGGCCAGAGCTTGCACAGTATGCAATTGAGCTACTGGCCTGTCCTGCATCCAGCGTTCTTTCGGAACGCACATTCAGTGCTGCTGGAGGATTTGTCACGGATCACAGGGTGCGCCTGTCCACCGACTCGGTTGATCGACTGACTTTCATCAAGATGAACCAGTCTTGGATCACCACCAGCTACCACACACCTGATGCTGATATAACAGACTAATTGATTTTAACATGTCATATCCCTTCAAGACTGATGCTGATGCTGAGTGCCTGTGCTGTTATGTTGACTGGCTATCCTCCTCCTCCGAGTCCTCAATGATACGATTGATGATGATAGCTTGGAAGATCATTTTTGTTTATGGGTGCCGCCACCAGTGGCTAAGGCCCAATTTTTCAGCCCCTGTTTTACAGGGGCGTGTAATTACAATTTTTTTAGCAATAATTTGCCATAGGGCTCATTGCTGTGCTCCAAGTACAGTATCTGTGAGGGGTTGGAGTGTTGTGGCACCAGTGCCTAAGGCCCAATTTTTCAGCCCCTGTTTAACAGGGGCGTGTCATTACAATTTTTGAAGCAATACTTTGCAACAGGGCTCATTGCTGTGCTCCAAGTACAGTATCTGTGAGGGGTTGTAGTGTTGTGCCACCAGTGCCTAAGGCCCAATTTTTCAGCCCCTGTTCAACAGGGGCATGCAATTACAATTCTTGATCTAATAATTCACAGCAGGGCCCATTGCTGCACCCACCAAGAGTAACTCTGAGGGCTTACAGTGTTGTGGCAACGCCACCACCACCACCACCACGAAAGGCCCAATTTTTCAGCCCCTGTTCAAAAGGGGCATGTAATTACAATTCTTGATCTAATAATTCACAGCAGGGCCCATTGCTGCACCCACCAAGAGTAACTGTCAGGGCTTACAGTGTTGTGGCACCAGCACCACCATCAAAGGCCCAATTTTTACTACCACTGTTCAACAATTATATGTAATTAAAATTCCTGATATAATAGTTGACAGCAGGGCGTTCCAGCACCAACCAAGAGTAACTGTGAGTGCTTACAGTGTTGTGCCAACACCAACAACTAAGGGGCCTATTTCTGCAGAGTATATACGGCAGGTCCCTACTTTCAAACATCCAACTTACAAACGACTCCTACTTGCAAACGCAAGAAGACAACAGGAAGTGAGAGGAAATCTACCACTAGGAAGGAAAATTATCTCCTGTAAGAATAAATATGGGAGAATGGTGTCTCCTCTGTACTGATGCTTTATCAGCAATCCTTGTTTCAAGAAAAACACCACATTTCAAAAACAGTTGTCATTGGGACGGAAAGTGAGGTGAAATGTTCTGAACAGGGGCACAGACAGCAAAACAAATGTTACAGGGGTGATAACCCTTACCTATGTTTTCCAAAAAGTTTAAAAATAGATTTTTGGGCTGGAGCTACACTTCAACAATGTACCTGTTCAAAATTACAAACAGATTCTACATAAGAACAAACCTACAGTCCCTGTCTTGTATGCACCGCCTGTATACGGCTGTTCAGAGTATATAGGGCCTTTTTTATTTTATGTGCGGGGTTCCCCTTAATATCCATACAAGACCCAAAGGGGCTGGTAATGGGCTGGGGTAGGGGGGGGGGTCATGGGGTAGCTATGCCATTTTTCTTAAAGATTTTCATCCATATTACCGGGACCAGACATTACATTAAAGCCGCAAGCAGTTTTAAATGGCTTTTTTTTCCTTTAGAAGTGTCATTTTGTGCAGGGACAGTTCTAAACACGGGAAACACGTGGCACTTCACAGGCATACTTTAGACACCCCCCAGGTACGATATTTAAAGGAATATTTGACTTTTTTTTTTTCACTTTATGCATCATTAAAATGACTGCTCCCGAAAAACGACCGTTTTTAAAACTTCTTTTTGCATTGATACATGTCCCCTGGTGCACAACCCGGGTTCCCAAACCCTTTTTAGGACAATAACATGCATAATAGTTGTTATAATTAGCACTTTAGAATTCGAACGTTCGCATCCATTGTATTTAATAGGGTTCTAATGTTCGTACGAACTTTCGGTCCGTTCGCGGGTTCTGGTGCGAACCGAACCCGGGGGTGTTCGGCTCATCACTACTCGGCAGCCTGGAGCAGCTGGATATCCTTTGCAAGTGCTGAAGGTTGTCAGTTTGATGAGCCTTCGGAAGGTACCATTTTGGCTTTTATGTCAAGTTTAATGCGGCAGCAACTTTCACATAGTTATGTGACAAGAACGCTGGCCGGTATGTCCTTTTTCTTCCGTTTATTGGGTCTGAGACCTTGTTCTTCTTATTTTTCTGTAAAACAGGCACTGAAGGGATACAAGAGATTGACGTTTGTCATAGATGATAGGAGACCGATTTCTCTTGACATTCTCGGTGGCCTTTGCAGAATAACTTCAGTGGTTTGTTTTTCCTCCTACGAGGCCTTATTATTCAGGACAGCTTTTGTGCTTGCATTTTTTGGGGCATTTCGCATCTCGGAATTAATTCCAGTGAGCAAACAAGGTGGTTCGGGTGTGCGATTTGACCAGGTGCTAGTTGATCAATCGGGTGTTCATGTGTGGCTGCAGTATTCCAAAACAGACCAATATGGTAAGGGTAGATGGGTTCATCTAAAAGAACAAAATGAGAGCTTATGGTGCCCGGTAGCCTTGGTTAAACAATTTATGGGGCTTAGGCCTCCCAGGGAGGGAATTTTTCTCATTCATGCTAATTTATTGCCCCTGACGAAATACCAATTCGATGCAGTTTTAAAAAAGAGTTTGGGTGCCATGGGTTTAAGTCATTTTAAGTTTTCCTCCCACTCCTTTCGGATTGGCGCAGCTTCGGAGGCGGCCCGATCGGGCGCCTCCGAATCAGATATCAAGGCATTGGGTGGGTGGAAGTCAAAATGTTTTAAGTTGTATGTTCGTCCTAATTTGTTTATTTAATTTTAGGTACCCAGCACACAGTGTGGATTTTGGGGCATTCATTTATTTATTGGGCACAAAAAAGAGCGGCTCAACGCAACTATTCATCAAATTTATCCTTGCACCCGGACTCATTTCGTTTGTTCTGGAAAGGTATAAGAGGCCTTCAATGGCCGCAACTGGATTTGCATGTGTCTAGGTTATGTCAGCTGTGGCCATTGCCATCCATACTGATAATTCATTTGGGGGGTAACGATTTGGGAAATGTTAACACTTTGGACTTATTATTTATGATTAAGCGTGACCTGCATCGCTTCAGTGCGACTTTCCCAGGTACAACCTTAGTTTTTTCAGAAGTGGTTCCTCGTCTTTCATGGCTCTCCTCTGCGCAGAGGAGGGTGATGGAAAAAATGAGGAAGAGAGTCAATAGGGCTCTCGAAAAGTTCATGCCCCAAGTTGGGGGACTGTCTTATAGGCACATGGACTTGGAAGGGGGATATCCAGGTCTGTACAGACTGGATGGGGTGCACTTATCAGAAGTAGGAAATTACATTTTTAATGTTGGTCTGCAGAACATGATCGAAAAGGCCGCGACGATTGGGGTGTGCTGGTCTTGATGCTCAAGACCGGCGTGTGGGGACTTTTATTTATCTTTGAAGTTGTGCTACTGCTCGAGTTCTAACAACTGAGCAGGTAGAAATATGTTATTGGATGAGTTATGAAGTTTGGAATGATAATAAAGATTTATGGAAAATTATTTGTGAAAAACCAATAAAGGTGTCGCGGCCAGGTTTTTGCCATTTAAAAAATGTGTTCAGTTATTTATTTTAGTTAAGTTGTATCTGGGGAAGTTCTGGTTTGGGCGGGTGGGGCCTGCAATCTCATGAATAAAGGGGTCACATTATGGGGCCACTTTCCTGAGATTGCGGCCTCCCTAGCACACATTTAAAAGGTAAATTATTAAGTTAGGTTTAGCTGCATTAGTACAGTGGGGTTAGGGGCCCCGCCCCCTTTTGGGGCCGGTCCACAAGGAAGCAAGAAGAGCCAATCAGGTTTCAGGGAACTTTCTGGATTTTGGGATTGCTTATAAAAGGGCGCAGCAGGCGCAGGGTTCTGCCTCTTTTCAGCTGAACAAGCAGGAAGATTTGAGCTCCCTCCCTCCCGCCCCAGTCGCGTACACTTTTATGTGGTGGGTCACCCTGGATCCAGGGGGGACTTTTATTTATCTTTGAAGTTGTGCTACTGCTCGAGTTCTAACAACTGAGCAGGTAGAAATATGTTATTGGATGAGTTATGAAGTTGGGAATGATAATAAAGATTTATGGAAAATTATTTGTGAAAAACCAATAAAGGTGTCGCGGCCAAGTTTTTGCCATTTAAAAAATGTGTTCAGTTATTTATTTTAGTTAAGTTGTATCTGGGGAAGTTCTGGTTTGGGCGGGTGGGGCCTGCAATCTCATTGTAATAACATATAATTGTTGATCAGTGGTAGTAAAAATTGGGCCTTTGATGGTGGTGCTGGTGCCACAACACTGTAAGGCCTGACAGTTACTCTTGGTGGGCGCAGCAATGGGCCCTGCTGTGAATTATTAGATCAATAATTATAATTGCATGCCCCTGTTGAATAGGGGCTGAAAAATTGGGCCTTTGGTGGTGGTGGTGGTGGTGGTGGTGATGGTGGTGCTGGTGCCACAACACTGTAAGGCCTGACAGTTACTCTTGGTGGGCGCAGCAATGGGCCCTGCTGTGAATTATTCGAACAATAATTATAATTGCATGCCCCTGTTGAACAGGGGCTGAAAAATTGGGCCTTTGGTGGTGGTGGTGGTGGTGATGGTGGTGCTGGTGCCACAACACTGTAAGGCCTGACAGTTACTCTTGGTGGGCGCAGCAATGGGTCCTGCTGTGAATTATTAGATCAATAATTATAATTGCATGCCCCTGTTGAAGAGGGGCTGAAAAATTGGGCCTTTGGTGGTGGTGGTGATGGTGGTGCTGGTGCCACAACACTGTAAGGCCTGACAGTTACTCTTGGTGGGCGCAGCAATGGGCCCTGCTGTGAATTATTAGATCAATAATTATAATTGCATGCCCCTGTTGAACAGGGGCTGAAAAATTGGGCCTTAGGCACTGGTGGCACAACACTGCAACCCCTCACAGATACTGTACTTGGAGCACAGCAATGAGGCCTGTTGCAAAGTATTGCATCAAAAATTTTAATTACACGCCCCTGTTAAACAGGGGCTGAAAAATTGGGCCTTAGCCACTGGTGGCGTCACCCATAAACCAAAATGATCTTCCAAGCTATCATCATTAATCGTATCATTGAGGAGGAGGAGGAGGATAGCCAGTCAACATAACAGCACAGGCACTCAGCATCAGCATCAGTCTTGAAGGGATGTGACATTTTAAAATCAATTAGTCTGTTATATCAGCATCTGGTGTGTGGTAGCTGGTGGTGATCCAAGACTGGTTCATCTTGATGAAAGTCAGTCGATCAACCGAGTCGGTGGACAGGCGCACCCTGTGATCCGTGACAAATCCTCCAGCAGCACTGAATGTGCGTTCTGAAAGAACGCTGGATGCAGGACAGGCCAGTAGCTCAATTGCATACTGTGCAAGCTCTGGCCAGTGATCCATCCTCAAGACCCAGTAAGCCAGAGGATTTTCGGTGGGGAAGGTGTCCAAGTCTGACCTTGCCCCTAGGTATTCCTGGACCATGTATATCAGACGCTGGCGATGGTTGCTGGAACCGATCATACTTTGGGGCTGCGGACTAAAGAATTGTCTGAACGCATCGGTCAGACGGCCACCTTCCCCACCGCTCCTTCTTTGACTGGCCGAAGCCTCAGCAACTCGTTGTCCAGGACCAGGAGTTTGTAACCTCCCAGTCTCTGGGAACGCGTTGCACAGACCTTTCTGCAAGGCCTCCCGGAGTTGTCTCATCCTCTGCTCCCTCTGCGACGGTACGATAAGGTCCGAAACCTTACCCTTGTACCGTGGATCAAGGAGAGTGGCCAGCCAGTAATGGTCCCTCTCCTTGATCCGAAGAATACGAGGATCCTTCCGCAGACTTTGCAGGATCAGGGAGGCCATGCAGCGTAGGTTAGCTGAGGCATTCAGTCCGGAGTCCTCTGGGTCACTAAGGACGACATGATCCGCAGCCACCTCCTCCCAGCCACGTACAAGTCCACTGGTTTCTTGGGACTGTAAATCATCCCTAAAAGACTGCTGCTGATGATGCTGAGTGCCAGCCTCCACCTCCATGCTGACACAATCCTCCTCCTCCTCCTCCTCCTCTTCCTGTGCGATGGGTGGGACAGAAGGAACACTGTCTGGGTAAAGGGGGCCTTGAGAGGCAAGGAAGTCCTCCTCTTCCTGCCTCTGTTCTGCCTCAAGTGCCCTGTCCATTATTCCATGCAGCGTGTGCTCCAACAGGTGGACAAGAGGTACAGTGTCACTGATGCATGCACTGTCACTGCTCACCATCCTCGTGGCCTCCTCAAATGGTGCCAGGACAGTGTATGCATCCCTGATCATGCCCCACTGGCGTGGTGAAAAAAACCCGAGCTCCCCTGACCCTGTCCTGGTGCCGTAGTCGCACAGGTACTCATTGATGGCCCTCTGCTGCGTGTGCAGCCGCTGCAGCATGGCCAACGTTGAGTTCCACCTGGTGGGCATGTCACATATAAGGCGGTTCTTGGGCAGGTTCAACTCCTTTTGCAGCTCAGCCAGGCGAGCACTGGCATTATATGATCTGCGGAAATGCACACAGACTTTCCTGGCCTGCCTCAGGACATCCTGTAAGCCCGGGTACCTGCCCAAGAACCGCTGCACCACCAGGTTAAGGACGTGAGCCATACAGGGCACATGGGTCAGTTGTCCCTGTCGGAGGGCGGAGAGGAGGTTGGTGCCATTGTCGCAAACCACCATTCCTGGCTTAAGCTGGCGTGGCGTCAACCACCTCTCGGCCTGCCACTGCAGAGCAGACAGGACCTCTGCCCCAGTGTGGCTCCTGTCCCCCAAACACACCAGCGCAAGCACGGCATGGCATCTTTTTGCCTGCATACTTGCGTAGCCCCTTGAACGCCTACGGAGCACCGCTGGTTCCGAGGACAAACCACAGGAAGAGGCCATGGAGGAAGAAGAAGAGGAGGGGGTGGAGGAGAGAGGTGTGTCACAACCAGTAGTAGCATTTTGGAGGCGTGGCGGTGGAACAACCTCCAACACTACTGCACCTTGTCCTGCATCCTTCCCAGCTGCCAAAAGAGTGACCCAATGGGCCGTGAAAGAAAGGTAACGTCCCTGTCCATGCCTGCTGGACCATGAGTCAGCGGTAATATGCACCTTACCGCTGACCGCCCTGTCCAGCGAGGCCAAGACATTGCCTTCCACATGCCTGTAGAGAGCCGGAATCGCCTTCCGTGCGAAAAAGTGGCGTTTGGGAACCTGCCACTGAGGAACCGCACATTGCACAAACTCACAGAAGGGGGCCGAGTCTACCAACTGAAAAGGCAGCAGTTGAAGCGCTAGCAATTTAGCCAAGCTAGCATTCAACCGCTGGGCATGTGGATGGCTGGGAGTGAACTTCTTTCGACGGTCCAGCAGCTGGGGCAGGGAAATTTGCCTGCTAGAATCGGACGTTGGTGTACTGCTAGCAGAGTGCCCGCAAGTACTTGCCTGTGACACACCTAATTCTACACCTTCATTCCTCTCAGAGCAGGTTTCAGAGAGGAGTGAAGGTATAGTGGGGTTGGAGATCCCAGCTGATGCGGTGCAAGAAGAGGTCAGCTTTGTTCTTTGGTGTGGGTCTTTAAGGTAGGCTTGCCAACGAGCTGCATGGCAGGTCAACATATGTCTGATCAAGCATGTGGTGCCCAAGCGGCTGATGTTTTGGCCACGCGATATACGCTTGAGACATATGTTGCAAACAGCAGCTGTGCGATCTGATGCACTCGCCTCAAAAAAGGCCCACACCAAAGAACTTTTTGAATGATGGGCAGAGGCAGCGCCCTGCACAGGCGGAGCTCTGCGGTGTGATTCCGTCGGTGTGCTGCCCATACGCTGGCCACTCAAGGGCATCCTGCCTCGTTGGAGATGTGCCTCCTCCTCATCCTCCTCCTCCTCCTCCTCTCTCCTATTAGGCACCCACGTGGAGTCAGTGACCTCATCATCCCCTCCCTCCTCATCACTGGAGCCAATCTGGCAGTATGCTGCAGCTGCTGGAGCATGACTGCCAGATTGGTGTCCTTCTTGAGCATCCCCTCTCTCTGCTCTCACGCTGCTGCCTTCCTCTAGCTGGGTATCATCATCAGATCCTTCCAAACGCTGGGCATCCTCCTGGAGCATGTACCCAACACTGTGCTCAAACAGTTCGGGGGACTCCTCAGGAGGAGGACATGGTGGGTCTAGGGAAGGATTGACTAATGAAGATAATGATACCAGAGAAGAGGACGCTTTGGCAGCTGCTTTGCCAGTACCCTGAGCCTGGGTGAGAGAGGATGAGGAGGATGAGGTGGGCTTGGTCATCCACTCTACCAAGTCTTCGGCATGATGTGGCTCGACATGTCCAGCTGCCGAAAAGAAGGACAAGCGTGTCCCATGGCCATGTGCTGATGACAATGCACCGCGTCCACGACCAGCACTGTTGCCCCCAGACACAGAGCCTGCTTGCCCTCTTTTTTTGCCTCCTGACTGTCTGCCTCTCCTTGTTTGCCTTCCAGACATTTTAATGGATGGCCTGCAGGGAGATGGGAAAAAGAGCAATAAGGGCTAGCTTCAGGTGTATACTGTGCAGGAGGCTTAGCAACAATGACACTGACACTGTCCCCTGCCTATCCTTCTCTGTCCCTAAACACAAGGATTGAAAATATGGAACAGCAAAATTGGTTTAGAACAGAATAGCACACTGACAATTTCCCTCACTGTCCTACTCTGTCCCTCCCTACAAACAAGATTTAGCACAGAATAGCACACTGATAATTTCCACGAGTGTCCTTCTCTGTCCCTAAACTCAAGGATTGAAAATATGGAACAGCAAAATTGGTTTAGAACAGAATAGCACACTGACACTTTCCCTCACTGTCCTACTCTGTCCCTCCCTACAAACAAGATTTAGCACAGAATAGCACACTGATAATTTCCACGAGTGTCCTTCTCTGTCCCTAAACTCAAGGATTGAAAATATGGAACTGCAAAATTGGTTTAGAACAGAATAGCACACTGACACTTTCCCTCACTGTCCTACTCTGTCCCTCCCTACAAACAAGATTTAGCACAGAATAGCACACTGATAATTTCCACGAGTGTCCTTCTCTGTCCCTAAACTCAAGGATTGAAAATATGGAACAGCAAAATTGGTTTAGAACAGAATAGCACACTGACACTTTCCCTCACTGTTCTACTCTGTCCCTCCCTACAAACAAGATTTAGCACAGAATAGCACACTGATAATTTCCACGAGTGTCCTTCTCTGTCCCTAAACTCAAGGATTTGAAATATGGAACAGCAAAATTGGTTTAGAACAGAATAGCACACTGTCAGTTTCACTCACTGTACCTCTCTGTCCCTAAACTCAAGGATTGAAAATATGGTTCAGCAAAATTGGTTTAGAACAGAATAGCACACTGACACTTTCCCTCACTGTCCTACTCTGTCCCTCCCTACAAACAAGATTTAGCACAGAATAGCACACTGATAATTTCCACGAGTGTCCTTCTCTGTCCCTAAACTCAAGGATTGAAAATATGGAACTGCAAAATTGGTTTAGAACAGAATAGCACACTGACACTTTCCCTCACTGTCCTACTCTGTCCCTCCCTACAAACAAGATTTAGCACAGAATAGCACACTGATAATTTCCACGAGTGTCCTTCTCTGTCCCTAAACTCAAGGATTTGAAATATGGAACAGCAAAATTGGTTTAGAACAGAATAGCACACTGTCAGTTTCACTCACTGTACCTCTCTGTCCCTAAACTCAAGGATTGAAAATATGGTTCAGCAAAATTGGTTTAGAACAGAATAGCACACTGACACTTTCCCTCACTGTCCTACTCTGTCCCTCCCTACAAACAAGATTTAGCACAGAATAGCACACTGATAATTTCCACGAGTGTCCTTCTCTGTCCCTAAACTCAAGGATTGAAAATATGGAACTGCAAAATTGGTTTAGAACAGAATAGCACACTGACACTTTCCCTCACTGTCCTACTCTGTCCCTCCCCACAAACAAGATTTAGCACAGAATAGCACACTGATAATTTCCACGAGTGTCCTTCTCTGTCCCTAAACTCAAGGATTTGAAATATGGAACAGCAAAATTGGTTTAGAACAGAATAGCACACTGACACTTTCCCTCACTGTCCTACTCTGTCCCTCCCTACAAACAAGATTTAGCACAGAATAGCACACTGATAATTTCCACGAGTGTCCTTCTCTGTCCCTGAACTCAAGGATTGAAAATATGGAACTGCAAAATTGGTTTAGAACAGAATAGCACACTGACACTTTCCCTCACTGTCCTACTCTGTCCCTCCCTACAAACAAGATTTAGCACAGAACAGCACACTGAAAATTTCCACGAGTGTCCTTCTCTGTCCCTAAACTCAAGGATTTGAAATATGGAACAGCAAAATTGGTTTAGAACAGAATAGCACACTGTCAGTTTCACTCACTGTACCTCTCTGTCCCTAAACTCAAGGATTGAAAATATGGTTCAGCAAAATTGGTTTAGAACAGAATAGCACACTGACACTTTCCCTCACTGTCCTACTCTGTCCCTCCCTACAAACAAGATTTAGCACAGAATAGCACACTGATAATTTCCACGAGTGTCCTTCTCTGTCCCTAAACTCAAGGATTGAAAATATGGAACAGCAAAATTGGTTTAGAACAGAATAGCACACTGACACTTTCCCTCACTGTCCTACTCTGTCCCTCCCTACAAACAAGATTTAGCACAGAAAAGCACACTGAAAATTTCCACGAGTGTCCTTCTCTGTCCCTAAACTCAAGGATTTGAAATATGGAACAGCAAAATTGGTTTAGAACAGAATAGCACACTGTCAGTTTCACTCACTGTACCTCTCTGTCCCTAAACTCAAGGATTGAAAATATGGTTCAGCAAAATTGGTTTAGAACAGAATCGCACACTGACACTTTCCCTCACTGTCCTACTCTGTCCCTCCCTACAAACAAGATTTAGCACAGAATAGCACACTGATAATTTCCACGAGTGTCCTTCTCTGTCCCTAAACTCAAGGATTGAAAATATGGAACAGCAAAATTGGTTTAGAACAGAATAGCACACTGACACTTTCCCTCACTGTCCTACTCAGTCCCTCCCTACAAACAAGATTTAGCACAGAATAGCACACTGACAGTTTCCCTCACTGTACCTCTCTGTCCCTAAACTCAAGGATTGAAAATATGGTTCAGCAAGATTGGTTTAGAACAGAATAGCACACTGACACTTTCCCTCACTGTACCTCTCTGTCCCTACAAACAAGGATTAGCACAGAATAGCACACTGACACTTTCCCTCACTGTACCTCTCTGTCCCTACAAACAAGGTTTAGCACAGAATAACACACTGTCACTGACACTCTCCCTACCTATCCTTATTTGTCCCTAAACACAAGGAATCCAGGATTAGTAAAAGAAAAAAAATGACACTGTCCCTGCCTATGCTTCTCTTTCCCTGCTCCGGAACACACTACACAAGGCCGCCGCGCTGGCGGCCTTTTATAGTGTGGGGCGTGTACTAAATCCCCTCAGCAATAATTGGCCACAGGCATCCAATCATTGCTCTCCTCGCTGCCGGCGCTGTGATTGGCCAAGCATGCGGGGTCACAGTGCATGCTTGGCCAATCACAGCGCCTGGATGACACTGCGATGGCGTAGTGCATTGTGGGCCGTTCGCGTCACTCGAATTTGGCGCGAACGGCCCAAATCGTTCGATCTTCGTCGAACTATCGAACAGCCGATGTTCGAGTCGAACGTATGTTCGACTCGAACACGAAGCTCATCCCTAATCAGCATAGAGTTAATGAAAGACTCTGCTGGAGGAAAACAGAGCAAAGAGGGGGATTGAAAGATTTGGGAGAGAGAGGGCAGAGTCTGGACACAGTGACAGTGCTGATAACTCACTTGATGTTCCCAGGATGCTCACAGTCTCACACTAGTAGTTTAGTCTGCGGATCAGCTGTCGGCTACTTGTTTAAATGTTCCCGTCCACACATTCCTTTCACACACGGACGGTACACAGAAATGGGGGGGAGTTGTACTCACTGGGATATTAGAATTTAACAGAGAGTGAGATGCACAGTAGTGTGTGAGAATGGGTCAGTCCGCCTGAGCTTCTCCCTGCGCTGTCAGCATGTCACATCGCCGCTACACAGGGGACGACGGGGGAGCCGCCTGAAACCCCCCCCCCCAATGAGTGGCACCCAGGGAGGAGGGGAGCCACTGAAGAGCAGCCCCATCCCCCCGGCCAGCAGGCAGCAGCAGAAAAAAGTCCACGGCGGCCATTGCAACACAGGGGGCAAGTCAAGTATCTTCTCTTATGATTTCAGGGGGGGTCACTCGCGCCCCCTTACCCTATGGAGTGGACGCCCAAGCTCCTAAGTGTAACCAATGATTGGCTACCTAATAAAGAAAGTTAGTTTTACAGGGAAAGAGAGATACTGAGAGGGAGCGGAGAGAGGAGGGGGAGAGAGAGTTATGTGACAAGAATAGAATAGGAATGAAATAAGGAGGGGAGGAGTGGGGGAGAGGAAACCCCAGGTGTCTCTAGAATGTGCTAAGTGGAGCATATCAGGGAGCATTCCACTAAGGACACTACTCATAGAAGCAGAAGAGATTCATTGAAATTGAGTGGGAGAAAGTGCATTACCCATGGGGACCATAGTGTTTCATATTTAGCAACTCTGCCTGTGACTCTGGACAACATTTGTAATAGAGTTACAAATGACTATGCCTCTTTGTGGAGCAGAAAGGGTTAATTTACATTTGCAAAATGCTTTTCGTTTTAAATTTCTGCTCACTTGCAGGAACCAGAATTTGTGGAATAAGCAGTGCTCAGTTTTCTCTGTCTTGCTTATAAGCAGTGAAAGGGCATAGTGTGATAATGACACATGCTTACATCTAGCATTTGAAGATGCTGTAAAAAGGACTAAGCAAGAGCTGAGAAATGGCAGGTATTAATATACTCATACCAGAAACCCAGTGCTGTAATCCTTTTTTACTGATATGACCAGACTAGTAAATTATAAATAGCAACTCTTACTGTGAAATGTGTACAATAAAAAAGTGCTTACTGTAGGGTAGAGAATAGCAAACAACATTACAGATAATAATAGAAAAATAAATAGAAAACAAACACTTAAACAGACATGCAAGAGGGGGAGAGCAAGGAAGTTGGGACTTTGAATGACGGCTGACCCGCAGCAGTGAGGCACCCCACATCCAGTCTTCTCCGCACCTACTCACTCTCACCTCTATTCACCTGGCATCAGCCTGGATCACTTTGTTTTGCCTTGACTTGTTTTGTTTATTCTTTCTCTTTTATTGAGTTCTTGGTTATTTGCACACCCTTTTCCTAGCTTCCCCAGCACTTTTCACGTCAGATCCATATGCACCACCCCTTCATCCTCTTGTCACACACTTGACACCCATATCCACTCAACATTGGTTTATTTCCCCACAGGGTTGCCCCGTTCTCCCTACCCGCCCGGTGGAGACATGTTTGGGCTGCTTTCCTGGTCCGTCTGCCACAGCTCCCGCGAGGGGATACCTCTGTGTTTGCCATGCCCATACCTGTTTCTCATCCAATAGTCATTTTAATGTAAGTATGCACCTTGGTGCTGGGGCTATATCTTACCCCCACAATACTTACATTTTACTCTTGTACCTACTTTTATTTTCATATTCATTTTAGTTATCACGCGCATGCTCCTGATGAGCGGCCATGATGCCGCGAAACGTGTTTAGCTACCAGATGCCGTGTCCATCAAGTGCTACTTTTTAACCTCAATTACCAATTTATACAGGTGTATCAGGCTTTAGGTCCCGCAGGCATTATTTTTCTATAACATTTATACCCTTTTACTTGTGGTGACCCATCGGAATTGTTCTTGTTCTACTCCTTGACTACCATGTCATTATCATGTATACTGTTTTATCTTGTTTATTGTTTACCTCTCCAGCGGTGGCTGCACCACCGAGTCCACTGCTGTCACAATTATTATGATGTTTATCATGCCAACTTGATATACATGTATTGTATGATATTCAAATAAAATTCCTCTGGTTCACCCTATCTATGTTTCTGTACACATGTGCTTCATTCAAAGTCCCAACTTCCTTGCTCTCCCCCTCTTGAATATTAATGGGATGGAAATGTGTGACCTTATCGGGCCACAATTCCACATAAAGTCCCCAGGGATGGATATACATAGCCTTACCAGGCCTTGGTTCCTAAAAGTCCCTAATAATTCCCCTCCTTCTTAATCAAATACTAGGGATGGAAGCACTTGTTTACACTATCGGATTAACCTCCATACCTTTCCTGCTATTCTTTATCCTATGTTAGCCTCTCCTGTTTATACGAGTTTACCAGTTTACCCTTCATAATTATTTATTGTTTACATGTTTTCATAGTTCTTTCCATCTGGCATTAGTGATGACCAGGTTATCCAGGTGTGGCTCATTTGGCTTTCCCCAGTAAAGGGAGCCGTGACGCGCCCTGCGGGCCCCCGCCCCTTCCCCGCCTCTTGACAGGCCTGGGGTGGGCGGGTGCTCTAGCATCGCGCATCAGCGTTACGCCATCCATGTTGGACATGCGGCGTCCGTGAGGACGCCATTGTGTCCATACGTTGGCCCCATACACTCAGTAGACCAATGGGGATCTATCTTAGGCACCGATTGGCCGGGAGAACCCCTCCGACTGACGGTGTCCTTACATCTCCCCATTGTCTCACGACGTGACGCTGGTGGGCGGTACTCGTGGCAGCGCCTTTATTAGCCTCCATCCCAGCGGATCTGGGTTACTAGACGCCCTGTTTCACTACACCATCCGACACTTGGCTTTCCTCTGCTCTGGACGACCACTCTATAGTTGTGAGGTACCCCACACTTTAGTTTTCCCTGTATCTATGCACACTCACTCTTGTAATCAGGCACCGGTCTTCACTCCATTCACTTGGTTTTCTCTTCCTCTGGACGGCTGCCCCGCAGCAGTGAGGCACCCCACATCCAGTCTTCTCCGCACCTACTCACTCTCACCTCTATTCACCTGGCATCAGCCTGGATCACTTTGTTTTGCCTTGACTTGTTTTGTTTATTCTTTCTCTTTTATTGGGTTCTTGGTTATTTGCACACCCTTTTCCTAGCTTCCCCAGCACTTTTCACGTCAGATCCATATGCACCACCCCTTCATCCTCTTGTCACACACTTGACACCCATATCCACTCAACATTGCTTTATTTCCCCACAGGGTTGCCCCGTTCTCCCTACCCGCCCGGTGGAGACATGTTTGGGCTGCTTTCCTGGTCCATCTGCCACAGCTCCCGCGAGGGGATACCTCTGTGTTTGCCATGCCCATACCTGTTTCTCATCCAATAGTCATTTTAATGTAAGTATGCACCTTGGTGCTGGGGCTATATCTTACCCCCACAATACTTACATTTTGCTCTTGTACTTATTTTTATTTTCATATTCATTTTAGTTATCACGCGCATGCTCCTGATGAGCGGCCATGATGCCGCGAAACGCGTTGAGCTACCAGATGCCGTGTCCATCAAGTGCTACTTGTTAACCTCAATTACCAATTTATACAGGTGTATCAGGCTTTAGGTCCCGCAGGCATTATTTTTCTATAACATTTATACCCTTATCGGGCCACAATTCCACATAAAGTCCCCAGGGATGGATACCAGGCCTTGGTTTCTAAAAGTCCCTAATAATTCCCCTCCTTCTTAATTAAACAGACATGCAATGGCAACAAAATATAAGTGTAAAGGAAATAACATTATCCAACAAACACAATTCAAGCTATGTACACTATATACAGTATACAGGGGGAAAAACAAGGAAGGATAAATGATTGCAAGTAGAACCAGAGGACAAGAAAACTGAAGATAATACTTTTTTATCATCATGGTAGGGTCTGTTCAGATATCCTCTTTGGTGTATACACACTGTTTTGGCCACTACCAGAGCATACTTTTGGAAATAGGAGATGTACTAAGTATTGAGTTGAATGGACAAACTTTCTTTAGGAGCAGATTTTTCAAAACATTACCTAAAGCTAATCTAATAACCGTTTGTGGACATTGGACATGCTACTCATGTCTAAAACAATTTTATTAAAGTACAAATATTTTCATTACAAAGCACCTTGAATGAGGTACTTTGGGTCCTGTATATATATATATATATATATATATATATATATATATATATATATATATACAGTATATCCTCCAGCAAAAGGCCATGCATCAATGAGAGAATAGGTGGATGGACTTTCCCTAAAAATGAATAAAGATTGTGGTAGTGCTGGTTGGAAATTTTTTATGGAACAGACTGTGCAGCACCAAATGATCAACACCAGGGCTGGTACAAGACAGGGGCAGGAGGGGCCACCAAACACTGGAGCATTATGCTTTTGTCTCAGCCTCTGTGTTGCTAATTTTGTCCAAAAGCACCGCTGAGAATGTGCCCTTTCCTGCTGCAGGCTTCCCCGGAAAGAACAGAGACATTCTCCTTTGCACAGATCCCTGACGGGCTGGGCGGTTGAATCGGGACAGTGAGAGCGCCAATACAGGTGGGCGGAGCAGGTAGACAGCAGTACACTGCAGCCCTGATCATCACTGCCCAGCAGACATCGGAGCTTTCCTCTCTCCTGGCACAGACTGAAGATAAGAGGTGACAGATAATAACAGACTGCTTTTCTCCTCCTGTGTGTCCCCGGCCTGTTCTGCTATCCACACTGTACAATGCTGTGCTGTAAACCTGTGCTGACCCTTGCAGTGCAGGTTTACTAAAGTGAAAGTAAAATGATTATGAATAGGTTAGAAACATACTGGGACTTTTCAGGCTCTACATAGATGTATTGCACACACACTGTAGCTTAGTGAAAATCATGCATTTAAAGATTTGACTATGAACAGCAAGTGATGGTATGCAGCCCAACTCCAGCAAAGTAAAAAAAAGTCCACCCTTGCAGTGCTGGAGGAAAGCTTGTACTTGCCCCAGCCAGCTGCAGTGCTCTCCCCCTCCACCCAAAGCCTCAGCATCATCATACCATGCAGGAACATTAACCCTGTATGGTATGATGAGGATGGAGTGTGACCACAGCCACTTACAATTCACCCAGGAGCTTTGCAGGATCAATCAAAGCACTGGGAGAGCCTACTGGAGCAAGGAATAAGGTAAAGCTGGGTACACACAGATAAAAATGTGTGGCCTTGCCTGTTAGAAGCTGCTCCATCAGATCACCTTCTGTAGAATGGGACTCCTGGAACCTTGTTCGACCAGAGGCTTGCAGCCAATCAGCTGCAGCGCTGATCAGTGTATTCTGACAGAGAGTCCCCACTGTCAGAATACGTCTTGGTAAAGGGGATTTATGCATCCATCTCTCTTGTGTGGATGGATGAATCTCTTATGCTGGGCTCACACTGCTGTGCGGAGCGGCTCACAGCAGGGGTCTGGTGTGTCCCTGTTTTCAGTTTCAGGTCTGAATTCGGTCTGAATTTTTGGCTGAATTCGGACCTGAAACAGACCAGAAGATGCACAGGACCCCTGAGCAATTCGCTCCACAGCGGTCCCCGGAGCTGTGTGAACCGGCTCCATAGAGAGCCGGCCACAATCGCCTAACATGCGAATTAGATGCGGGGAAACCCACATACAATTTGCACTAGTGTGAACCCAGCCTAAAGCCTCGTACACACGACCGAGTTTCTCGTCCAAAACCGGCAAGAAAAGTGCCGTGTGAGCTTTTTTGTCGAGAAAACCATTCGTGTGTATGGTTTTACGACGAGAAAATTGCTGTGAATCTCGACGAGAAAATAGAGAACCTGCTCTCTATTTTCTCGTCAGGATTCCAGATTTCCTCGTCGTGTTTCTCGTCGGCCTGTTTTGTGACGAGAAAATGGTTCGTGTGTATGCTTTTACGACTCTTCCAAAAGCGAGCATGCTCACAAGCAACTATGAGACGGGAGCGCATCTTCTGGTAAAACAAGCCTTCGTAATGGAGATAGCACATTCGTCACGCTCCAAATTTTTGCATCGTTTAAATGTTGTGCATTGAAATCTTCGTTAGAATGTTACATTAATCCAAACGAATGAACTTCTTTTGCTGCTGATATTCACACAGAGTTATGACTATCTTTTTTTAACCTTTTTCATGCTGCTCTTAAGAAGATTTATGTGTATTATATCGTGCAAGTTTTTAGGAATATAAAAAAATTAGATATTTTTCTAACTGATGTTAATTGTAATTTCGCAATGTTTTGATAGTGATCTCCCATTGAATCTTTTAATATATATTATTTAAATTTTACACCCTTTTTTGGGAAATACGATTTAGTTATTTTTTTGGGGGGGTGTTATCTGTCCGTTTTTGTCAGTCAAATGTATCTGCTTACTCCAAAGCTAGATTTAAAATTTTTACAAATACACATAGTCAAGTATGAACTTAAAGAAAAATAACATTTATTCATGTTTGAACTAAAATAAAGAGAAGGCAGCGCTGGAGAAGCTGCTGCCATTTGTGCATCCCAGGGACCCCAGAGCACACAGCAACCCTGTGTGGACACTAAAATTGGGAGCTTGAGAAGGCCAACATTTCTGAACACAATCTGATGCTGGCCTCCCAGAGGTCAGGAACAGCAGCAGGTGATATATATGTCCCAAGTGTGTGGTACTACAACAGGATGCCTTCTGTCCGACCACAATGAAGCAAGGCCATCACTTCCTCGTCTTCCTGGCAACCTTCCCTGCAACCTTTCCTGAAGCCTTCCCTGCAGCCTTCCTTCTTCGTTTGGCTGGAGGCTGGGCCACTGGAAGGGTACTCCTGTCAGGAGGAGGAGGAGGTGGAGGAGAAGGGGGTGGCGCAGAAGAACAAGGTGGAGGTGGAGGAGAAGGGGGTGGGGCGGAAGAACAAGGTGGAGGTGGAGGAGAAGGGGGTGGGGCGGAAGAACAAGGTGGAGGTGGAGGAGAAGGGGGTGGGGCAGAAGAAGAATGTGGAGGTGGAGGAGGAGGTTGAGGTTGGGACAGTTGTGCCACCTCACAAATGGCGGTATTGGGGGTAATTTTTCCCATCACCCCCTTGTTGAGCAAGGTGATGAGCAGGGGCTCGCATAGGAGGCGTTGCTCCATGCTCATCACCTTGAACTTTGCCTCCACTAGGCCGGCAATGGCCTCTTCAGGGGATGTGGGCTCTTTGAGGGTGGCATGGGCCTCTTTAATAAGGGCCATTGCTGCCTCACTGGTGGTCCTGTCCCTCCTGCCTCTTTTGGGAAGCCGGATGGGAGGCACCTGGGATCTGGTGCTTCTCCTTTGTCCTGCCACCTCCTGGCTGTCACTGGGCCCTGCCACCTCCTGGCTGCCACTGGGCCCTGCCTCCTCCTAGCTGACAGTTTCCAGACCCTCCTCCTGGCTGATTTCATCCTGTGTATGAAAAAGGGACATAGTTTAATATGTTGGTTTAATCTTTGCAGCAAACTTTATAAACATGATTGAAGCAATTAGAATGTAAATCCAGAAATAATTTTTTCTAATTTACACCTACATCAGATTGACTATTTAGCACCCAATTAAGTGCAGACTAATGTCTCGAGATCTTGATTTCACTTGTGGAAGCCAAAATATTGTATGTTTCTCATCTTGACATATTTGGCAAACATTAATTTTATCCCAATACATTTTCATTTAATACTATACCTGGCTCCAGATGGCCAAATCAGGATCATCCAGGATGGCTGCCTCCTCTTGCTCCAGAGAAGGCTCAGGTTGGCTGCAGGGAAGTCTGGGGGGAAGAGTGGAGAGTGATGGCCTTGCCTCAATGTGGTCATCCAGGAAGGACATCCTGCTGTAGTACCACAAAATCGGGACATAAACATCATCTGCTGCTGCTCCTGACCTCTGAGAAGCCAGGACCTTAGAGCGTTCAGTCCTGTAGGTGCCTTTCAAGCTCCCAATTTTAGTGTCCACTTGTTTTGCTGTGGCTGTGGGCAACTTGGTCTGCACAAATGGGAGCAGCTTCTCCAGTGCTGCTTTTCTCACCCCTCTTTTTTTTGTGGATGGGGTTTTTCGTCTCCCACAGAGCCGGCAGCTCCCTTACCCGGTCAATAAATTCCGCCAGGAACTCTTTGTCGCTAATAAAGACATTCATATTGTATCTGCAAGTTAAATAAATAATATATAACTAATGTGAGGCAAACAGTCTAACCTCCTTAACATCGTAGTCACCATATATATCCTACAACATTCTCAAGACAGTATAGGCCAACAATTTGGCACAGTCTCAAAATCACATACCTTCGTTCGCACGTCCGTCACTTGAACTCCTCTCTCCGCACACCGAACGTACTATAGTCACATGTGTGTTTGCTATATACACACCACGCATGCGTCAAAATACGAACACATCGCTCCGCACATGTCGCCCGCCCATGACTTTCTAACTAACATCTTTTCCCCGCCCCTTCTCTTTCGGCGCGCAGACAGATATGGCGGAGTTACAGCAGGTGTCTGATAATTCCGCAACTAACGAGGAGGAGACAAGCCCGGAGACCGAGGAAACGTCACGATCAAGGAGGAGATTCAAGGCATCGAATATGTCTTTTGCCGAGATGGCGGAGATGGTGGACATCTTGTTCAAGTCTGATTATGACGCAAAGCATGGGCCGTATAGCAAACCAAATAGAAGGAAGGCCAAAATCCTCACTAAAGTCGTGAAGAGTCTGAAGACGAATTTCGGGGTGAAACGCTCAAATGAGAAGCTCAGAAAGAGGTGGTCAGACCTCAAACTGAGGGAGCCAGAGCAGTTAAGGAGCATTAAGAGAATGCTCGCAAAAAGTAAGTAAAATGTACACTTTTATGCTATTAATCCTTTTCTAAACTGACATGTTGCTGGTTTAGTTTTTTTTTCTTATTGGACTCCCTTCCAAATAGTAATATTTTGAACTTGGTTGGCCACAGTAATCGTTCGTTACATTACAGACACTTCGTTCGGCCACTATCCGCTGTTTTGGCTTATTTTACAGCCACAAAAGTAATTAGACATCTGCCATTTTTTTGGAAATTTGGGGCACCAAGTTTTAGGCTAGATGATGTGTTTGTAAAGAGAATGAAATGCAAACTGTAAACTGTAAAGGAGAGGACACTCAGCAGCTGCTTCCACATCTGTACTTTGGAGCACTATAGTGTGGGCCACCAGACCCGCCTTTTATGGGTGTCCCACACAGGTGCATCAGAGAATTTTTGTGTTGCCTACATGTCTAAAAAATGACAGACAAAGGTGAATACTAAACATATTCTTGGTCAGAAATAATGCATTCATCTTTAACTTCCGGCCAAACACACACTTGTACCCCACTTCCAAGCAATTTAGCCTGTTTTTTTTTTTTACATAGAGAATTTCTGTGTGATAACTCTACCTTTTGTTTGATTCTCATAGGGGAGAGAAGACTGGGAGGAGGACACTTCAGGGAGCACAGGAACCCCACAGCTTCACAACAACCCCAAACTCCAAAAGACCAACAACCTAAAGATGTGGAGGAAGTTGAGGTGGAGGAAGGAGAAGTGCAGGAAGGAGAGGTGGATGACGTTGTGGAACTGGTCACCACAACAGGTCAGTATCTGACACCACAGCTTCAGGTAAGAGAGGTAGGCCTGCAGAGTTATAATACCTTTTTATTTTGTTTTTAGGGGATGTGAATGTTGGGGTGAAGTATAGTACAGGTTTCTCTGCTGACAGTGCCCTCCGCCTCATCCAGCAAGTGATGGAATGTAGCACGGAACTGGACAAAATTAAAGAAAGAATTCATGTGATGGATCAAACATTTAAAGACATTCTCGATGTTTTGGGGAGAATTCAATAAGGCATCCCAACCCCCTTTTTTTCATGTTTCTTCTTCAAATTTTAAAAAACTTTTTGACAATCAAACCAGCCAAAAATTGAATCTGCACACAGTGTGTCAACATGTGCTATCTGCCATCAGGGGATATCCATGTATGTCTTTTGGGGGTGCAACCCCTTCCTCGTATCTAAAGTAGGTGAACTGAGGAAGGGGTTGCACCCCCAAAACACGTCCATTGATCACCCCTGATGGCAGATAGCATATGTTGACAATAGGGATCAGGAGTCTAAAATCCCTATAGGAAAATATTCCCAATTGTGTGCATATTCAATTTTTGGCTGGGCAAGGGGTGGCAGGACCCCATATTAGGACGGGCACATAGAGACATATAGTTTGTGTAAGTGAATGTCTCAGATTGCTCCGAGGTATCCAATTTTGTAATTTTTGGAAACCAACTGTTGTTTTTGTATTTTCCTAAGAAAACAATTGCCGGTTTGTGGCCAGGCAAACAAAAAATGTAAAATAAAAAAAAAAAAGGTGTGTGAATTTGCACATAGTAAAATATTTGAACACAAACAACGTGTAGCTTCTTTTTCTAATATGCTCTAACCTTATTTGGCACATTTTTAAAGGTTACCTAGTGAAATGGTTGGTATTTACTAAAGGAAAATACACTTGGCACTACAAATGCACTAAGACAAACTAGGAGACAGGAAACCAACAAAAGTTAGAAGTTTAAACAAGATTTTTATTTGGATCGTTAGACAGGAATCTTTAGACATAGCCTGGCATAGGAATTGCCCCCCTACCCATGAAATAGTCCATGTATTTGTCCCGAACCTCACGGGCATTTTGGGGGGGCAAGCCAACACGGGCAGATTCCAGGCCCGGCAGGGGATTATCAGGGGAAAGTCCAGCCTCAGGCAAAACTGAGGCCATATAGGAATTAGATTTGCGGCAAAGAAAATTGTGTAGCACACAGCAGCATTATACTACATAGTTTATCTTGTAGTCCGCCAAGTGTATTGAAGTCCTAAAAAGGCGGAACCGGCTGGCCATTATGCCAAAGGCATTTTCAACGACTCTTCGGCCCCTGGCCAGCCGGTAATTGAACACCCTCTTCTCTGGGGTCAGGGTCCTCTGAGGAAATGGCCTCATAAGATGTAGTCCGAGCCCGAAGGCTTCATCAGCCAAAAAAACAAAGGGGAGTCCTTCAATATTCCCTGCATCCGGTGGCAATGCAAGGTCGTCACTCTGGAGACGGAGGGCAAACTCCGTCTGGATGAAGGATCCCCCATCGGACATCCGGCCATTCTTCCCTACATCAACATAGAGGAATTCATACCGTGCTGACACCACCGCCATCAGCACAATGCTATGAAACCCCTTGTAATTGAAGTAGTAGGACCCAGAACGGGGTGGCGGCACGATGCGGATGTGCTTCCCGTCTATAGCACCACCGCAGTTGGGGAAGTCCCACCGCGTGGCAAACTCCGATGCCACAGTCTGCCATTCCTGTGGCGTGGAAGGAAGCTGTGGAGTCAAACAAGATGAAAAAATATTAGAATACACAAATCAAACATTACAAGTATATTCTAAGAAAATACATTAGAGGCCAACATCAAGCAAAGTCTACGTTTATTAAGGTGTTTTAAATAAGTATAATGGAAGGCTCATGTATCATATTCATCACCCCCTATGATGGTCCATTAATAAATTATAATGGGGAGGGGGGGTAGATGTGTTTGGACACAGGATAGCATTGCAGTGGCGGTGCGTCCAGAGTGGGCGCTGGAGCACTGCCCCCTCTCTCCTGTGCCTGTCACTCAGAACAATACATAGGTTCATGCCTTGCATGAACCTATGTATTGTCTATGCAGTATTCAGGTGGATGGCCCCCTGTTAAGCGACCAACATATGAAGAACTGCGGCATTTATGCGCTTAAAATTGCATATCAGAAACAGTAAGGAAAATTGTCTTGCACATTACAGCCTGAGGGATGTAATTGGCTTCAGAAAAGTTAAATAGGGGACGCAGGGGGGGGGGGGCATTCCTTGGGTAAACACTGACAGGCTGCTCTGCCAATCATGTTCAACAAGTCTGTTTAATGGTAACATGATTGGCTGATGCAACATCAAGGGAAGGAGAAGACATCAAGGACAGAAGAAGGATGACGCTGACCACAAGAAGGTAAGTGCAGGGCTGGGGGGGAACTGGCTGCATTGGAGGGGACAAAATGGCTGCATTAGAGGGAACAAAATGGCTGCATTGGAGGGAACAAATGGGGGCGTTTAATAGGCACCAGAGCAAAAAAGGAGGAAGTTTATTTCCTAAATTGGGGTTTGAACCCCCAAACATTTGGAGCAACAGGCGCCCCTGCTGGAAAGGTTAGTGAAGGAAAATATGCATGGAGGAGAAAAAAGGGGCAATCTAAAGCTTCAAGCATGCATGAGGACAAAGGGGACATTCTCAGCATATTACAATCATGGTAATTAGGGAAGGATGAAAGAAATACAATACATTAGCATACATGGAATACATAAAATGTGATGTTAATGGAGAAAACTTACCCTAATATAGTCCTCCTGCAGGACTTGTATAATAGCAGAACAGGTGTCTGGGATTATGAGGCCCAGAGCCTGGGGGGAGATGCCTGTCGTGAACTTCAAGTCCTGAAGACTTCTCCCTGTCGCCAGATAACGTAACGTGGCGATGAGCCTCTGCTCAGCACTGATGGCTTCCCGCATAACGGTGTCCTTCCTGGTAATATAGGGGGACACCAAAGCCAACAGTTCCTGAAAAACGGGGTCAGACATCCGCAGAAAATTCCTGTAGTCCTCAGGATTATTCTCGACTATCTCCCGCAGCAGAGGCATATGGCAGAATTGGTCCCGCTGGAGCAACCAATTCTTGGTCCATGAACTCCTCCTCACACCATTCATGGACTGGTCTTGGTCCAAAACAAGCAGACCAACACCAAGCGCACGCACAGCACGAACTCGACGACGAGAACGTCCAGGCGACATGGCTAGGAAACGGTCGTCTTATCAGAACGTACAGAACAGAACGCACTTTAGAACAGCAAGGCCTATGAATAACGAACTGAAAAACAGAAACGAACAGGCAAGAACGCACTGTAAAACAGATATGACCTGCCTAGACGCCCTGAAAGTCAAGATACGAACCCACAAGCACAAACTGAACCGCAGAAAACGATCTGAAAAGTACAAAGACTGAAAAGCGCGAATCGTCTCTTCCCAAACTTTTACTTCACACGCGGTAACACGAGATCAGCAAAAGCAGCCCAAGGGGTGGCGCCAAGAAAAAAGATCTTCCCCTTTATAGTGCCGTCGTACGTGCTGGACGTGAGCGCGGAGAACAATGAGGAAATTGGGAAATGTCAGTGTGTACGCATGGAAAGCTTGACGAGAAAATCGACAAGGTTAACAAGAATCTCGTCGAAAAAAACGACATGTTTTTTTACGACGAGAATCTCGGTCGTGTGTACGAGGCTTTAGTGTTTTTTTTTTTTAATTCAGCCCAGTGGTAAAAATTCTCATTAGACAGAATACAACTTCAGAAATGAAGTATTGTAATGTGTTCTTTCATTTCCGAGCATGCGCATATTTATTTTTTTCATGCAAATACCATACTAATTACATGAAAATCATTAGTTGTGCTATCTTACAAGAATTTCTTTGTGCTTATTTTGTTATATTTTCACATGACCTGTCGTAATCACCTCTTGAAAGCTGTGTACTAATAAACAGATTATCAGGCAATCGCTCCAAAGTCACAAGTTTTCATGTTCTTATCATGTGTACTAGGCATTGATGAGCATTTAACCCATGCACAACCTGGGGGGGGTGGTTTGTTTTGTTTGGCATGTTCGCCCTGGGCACTGGATGACCTTGTCCCGGCACAGTGACAATTTTGTAAGTGTTAAGCCTCGTACACACGAGCGAGTTTCTCGGCAAGAAACGACAAGAAAACTGCCGAGATAGCTTTCTTGCCGAGAAAATCGTTTGTGTGTATGGTTTCTCGTCAAGAAAACCGACAAGAATCTCGACGAGAAATATAGAGAACCTGCTCTCTATTTTCTCGTCGAGATTCTCGTCAGCCTGTTTCTCGACGAGAAAATTGTGTGTGTGTACACTTACCTGTCCTCCGGGAAGCCCGCGCATGCTCGAAATGACTTTGACGCATGCGCGGTAGCTTCCTAGGCATAGATAGGGTGTAGCAAGATGGCGGCGACGGCATCGAATGTGACGAGCGCACGCTCGTCGTAGTCGATGACGTCACCGCGTTCGCTCCATTCAAAGAACCGCGGGTTCTTTGAATCGAGCGTGTGTACACTCGGCCGGGACAAGTTTTTTGTCCAAGAATCTCGTCAAGAAAAACAACGTGGGTGTTAATCAGGGGCTGAAAATGTTGGCCTTAGGCACTGGTGCTGGTGCCACAACACTGCAACCCCTCACAGATACTGGAGTTGGAGCACAGCAATGAGCCCTGCTGCAAAGCATTGCATCAAAAATTGTAAATATGCGCCCCTGTAAAACAGGGGCTGAAAAATTGGGCCTTAGCCACTGGTGACGGTGTCCAGAACCAAAATTTTTCTTACAAGCTATCAGCATGATCATTGAGGAGGAAGAGGATAGTCACTCAGCATACCAGCATAACAGGATAGTCACTCAGCATTAGCATAGGCAGTCTTGAAGGGATCTGACATTTTGGTTACATCGGCATCAGGTGATTGGTAGCTGGTGGTGATCCAAGACTGATTCATTTTTATGAAGGTCAGTCGATCGACCGAGTCAGTGGAAAGGTGCACCCTATGATCAGTTACAAAGCCTCCAGCAGCACTGAATGTGTGTTCCGAAAGAACGCTGGATGCAGGACAGGCCAGTAGCTCAATTGCATACTGTGCAAGCTCCGGCCAGTGATCCATCCTCAAGACCCAGTAACCCAGAGGATTTTCGGTGGGAAAGGTGTCCAGCCAGTAATGATCCCTCTCCTTGATAGCACGAATACGAGGATCCTTCCGCAGGCTTTGCAGGATCAGGGAGGCCATGCAGCATAGGTTTGCTGAGGCATTCGGTGCGGAGTCCTCTGGGTCACTGAGGACGACATGATCTGCAGCCACCTCCTCCCAGCCACGTACAAGTCCACGGGTGTCTTGGGACTGTAATTGATTCCTTGAAGACTGCAGCTGATGCTGAGTGCTAGTCTCCACCTCCATGCTGACACAATCCTCCTCCTCCTCCTCGTCCTCTTCCTGTGTGATAGCCAGGCCAGCAGGAACACTGTCTGGATAAAGGGGGCCTTGAGAGGTAAGGAAGTCCTCCTCTTCTTGCCTCTGTTCTGCCTCAAGTGCCCCTGTCCATTATTCCACGCAGCGTGTGCTCCAACAGGAGGACAAGAGGGACAGTGTCACTGATGCATGCACTGTTACTGCTTACCATCCTCGTTGCCTCCTCAAATGGTGCCAGGACAGTGCATGCATCCCTGATCATGGCCCACTGGCATGGGGAAAAAAATCCAAGCTCCCCTGACCTTGTCCTGGTGCCATATTGCAACAGATACTCATTGATGGCCCTCTGCTGCATGTTTAGCTGCTGCAGCATGGCCAACGTAGAGTTCCACCTGGTGGGCATGTCACAGATTAGGCGGTTCGTGGGCAGGTTGTAATCCTTTTGCAGCTCAGCCAGCCGAGCACTGGCATTATATGACCGGCGGAAATGCCCACAGAGTTTCCTGGCCTGCTTCAGGACCTCCTGTAAGCCCGGATACTTGCCCAAGAACCGCTGCACCACCAAGTTAAGGACGTGAGCAAAACAGGGCACATGGGTCAGTTGTCCCTGTCGGAGGGCGGAGAGCAGGTTGGTGCCATTGTCGCAAACCACCTTTCCTGGATTAAGCTGGTGTGGCGTCAACCACCTCTGAACCTGCCCCTGCAGAGCTGACAGAATCTCTGCCCCAGTGTGGCTCCTGTCCCCCAAGCACACCAGCTCAAGCACCGCATGGCATGTTTTTGCCTGCGTACTTGCGTAGCCCCTTGAACACCTACGGAGCACCGCTGGTTCCAAGGACAAAGGTAGAGGCCATGGAGGAAGAAGATAAGGAGGGGGTGGAGGAGAGAGGTGTGTCAGAATCACCAGTAGTAACATTTTGGAGGCGTGGTGGCGGAACAACCTCCAACACTACTGCACCTTGTCCTGCATCCTTCTCAGCTGCCAGCAGAGTCACCCAATGCACCGTGAAAGATAGGTAACGTCCCTGTCCATGCCTGCTGGACCATGAGTCAGCGGTAATATGCACCTTACCGCTGACTGCCCTGTCCAGCAAGGCCAAGATATTGCCTTCCACATGCCGGTATAGAGCCGGAATTGCCTTCCGTGAGAAAAAGTGGTGTTTGGAAACCTGCCACTGAGGAACCACACATTCCACAAACTCACGGAAGGGGGCATAGTCTATAAACTGAAAAGGCAGCAGTTGAAGTGCTAGCAATTTAGCCAAGCTAGCATTCAACCACTGGGCATGTGGATGGCTGGGAGCGAACTTCTTTCGGCGGTGCAGCAGCTGGGGCAGGGAAATTTGCCTGGTACAATCGGACGTTGGTGTACAGATAGCAGATTTCCCGCAAGTACTTGGCTGTGACACACCTAATTCTACACCTTCATTCCTCTCAGTGCAGGTTTCAGAGACGACTGAAGGTATAGTGGGGTTGGAGATCCCAGCTGATGAGGAGCAAGGAGAGGTCCACTTTGTTCTTTGGTGTGGGTCTTTTAGGTAGGCTTGCCAATGAACTGCATGGCAGGTCGACATATGTCTGGTCAAGCACGTGGTGCCCAAGCGGCTGATGTTTTGGCCACGCGAGATACGCTTTAGACATATGTTGCAAATAGCAATGGTGCGATCTGCTGCACACGTCTGAAAAAAGGCCCACACCAAAGAACTTTTGGAATAACACTCAGACACAGCAGCGCCCTGCACATGCAGAGCTCTGCGGTGTGATGCAGTCGGTGTGCTGCCCTTAAGCTGGCCCCTGGAGGGCATCCTGCCTCATTGGAGATGTGCCTCCTCCTCCTCTTCTCTCCTATCAGGCACCCACGTGGAGTCAGTGACCTCATCATCCCCTCCCTCCTCATCACTGGAGCAAATCTGTCAGTATGCTGAAGCTGGGGGAACATGACTGCCAGGTAGCTGTCCTTGTTGGGCACCCCCTTTGTCTGGGCTCACGTTACTACCCCCTCTCTCTGGGCTCACGTTACTGCCTTCCTCTAGCTGGGTTCCATCATTTGAGCCTTCAAAATGATGGGCATCCTCCTGGAGCAAGTACCCAACACTGTGGTCAAATAGTTCGGGGACTCCTCAGGAGGATATGGTGGGGCTAGGGAAGGAGTGACTGATGCCATTAAGCCGAGGGAAGAGGCCGCTTTAGAAGCTGCTTTGCTAGACAAAGTACCCTGAGCCTGGGTGAGAGAGCATGAGGAGGATGAGGACGGCTTTGTCACCCACTCTACTAAGTCTTGGGCATGTTGCGGCTCAACATGGCCAGCTGCCGAAAAGAAGGACAAGCGTGTCCCACGGCCACGTGCTGATGAGGATGCACCGTGTGCATGACCGGCACTGTTGCCTCTAGACACAGAGCCTGCTTGCCCTCTTGTATTTCAGCGTGACTGTCTGCCTCTTCTTGTTTGCCTTCCAGACATACTAATGGCCTGCAGTGAGACGTAGCTGCACAAAGGTGGGTTGAATATATATATATATATATATATATATATATATATATATATATATATATATATATCTGTACTGATAATGCAGCTATCAGAATCAACTGCCTGCTGTGGTATTAGTATGAGAAAAGCAGCAATTGTCTTCAGTTAGTTTTAGGTGAACACTGTGCAGAGCACACAGTACACTAACTGAAAATACTTGCAGCTCTCTGCCTGTGGTTTTATTATGAGAACACCAAAAATTGTATTCAGGTTCCTTTAAGTGAACGCTGTGCAAAGGACAGAAGTACACTACATGAAATTAATGCAGCTCCCTGTCTGTGGTTTTATTATGAGAACACCGCTAACTGTATTCAGGTAAGCTTTAGGTGAACGCTATGCAAAGCACGCAGTACACTAAGTGAAACACTGACTGCAGCTAACACAATCACCTGCCTGCCTGTCACAGTATAGAGAATGACAGGAACAGATCTAGCTAAACTGAATACAGTGTATAAATATATATACAACACCTAGGATGCATATATATCCTCTACACACTGTAACTGCAGCTAACAAACTCGCTTGCCTGCTCTATCTAACTCAATATAAATGACGCTGTCTCTCTCTCTCTCTCTCTCTCTCTGTAAGCTCTCTCTTTAACCACCGCAACACACTACACAAGGCCACCACGGAGGCGGCCTTATATAGTGTGGGGCGTGTACTAAACCCCCTGAGACATAATTGGCCATAGCCACCCTGGCTTTGGCCAATTATGGCTCTCCGTTCTAACCGTGCTGTGATTGGCCAAATCATGTGGGTCATAGTGCATGCTTTGCCAATTATCAGCCAGCAATGCACTGCGATGCCGCAGTGAATTATGGGCCGTAACCCGCCACTCAAATTTGGCGCAAACGGCCCATAATGTTTGCAATTCAACGAACAGCCGATGTTCGAGTCGAACATGGGTTCAACTCGAACACGAAGCTCATCCCTACTTCTGATTATCAATCTGTTTTTCACTGATTTGGATGATAGCCTCACCAATGACTTTCAGGCATAACAGTGTGAGTGAGAGTTGCTTGGCTAATGCTAGTTTTATCAGTTTTACACAGTACACTAAGTGAAACACTGACTGCAGCTAGCACAATCACCTGCCTGCCTGTCACAGTATAGAGAAGAACAGGAACGAATCTAGCTAAACTGAATACAGAGGCAGCCTTATATAGGGTGGGGCGTGTACTAAACCCCCTGAGACATAATTGGCCAAAGCCCCCCTGGCTTTGGCCAATTATGGCTCTCCATTTTTTGCGCGCTGTGATTGGCCAAACATGCAGGTCATAGTGCATGCTTGGCCAATCATCAGCCAGCAATGCACTGCGATGCTGTAGTCAATTATGGGACGTGACGCGCCACTCAAATTTGGCACGAACGGACCATAATTAGGGTTGAGCTCGGTGTTCGAGTCGAACATAGGTTCGACTCGAACATCGGCTTTTCGCGCGTTCGGCGAACAATGAACGATTTGGGCCGTTCGCGCCAAATTCGAGTGACGCGAACGGCCCACAATACACTGCGCCATCGCAGTGTAATCCCGGCGCTGTGATTGGCCAAGCATGCACTGTGACCCTGCATGCTTGGCCAATCACAGCGCCGGCAGCGAGGAGAGCAATGATTGGCCACAGGCAGGATGCCTGTGGCCAATTATAGCTTAGGGGGTTCAGTACACGCCCCACACTATAAAAGGCCGCCAGCGCGGCGGCCTTGTGTAGTGTGTTCCGGAGCAGGGAAAGTGAAGGATAGGCAGGGACAGTGTCAAATCTTGTCAAATCTATTCTTTGCTAAACCTTGTGTGTAGGGACTAGGGATGAGCTTCGTGTTCGAGTCGAACATACGTTCGACTCGAACATCGGCTGTTCGATCGTTCGTCGAAGATCGAATGATTTGGGCCGTTCGCGCCAAATTCGAGTGACGCGAACGGCCCACAATGCACTACGCCATCGCAGTGTCATCCAGGCGCTGTGATTGGCCAAGCATGCACTGTGACCCCGCATGCTTGGCCAATCACAGCGCCGGCAGCGAGGAGAGCAATGATTGGCCACAGGCAGGATGCCTGTGGCCAATTATTGCTGAGGGGGTTTAGTACACGCCCCACACTATAAAAGGCCGCCAGCGCGGCGGCCTTGTGTAGTGTGTTCCGGAGCAGGGAAAGAGAAGCATAGGCAGGGACAGTGTCATTATTTTTCCTTTACTAATCCTGGATTCCTTGTGTTTAGGGACAAATAAGGATAGGTAGGGAGAGTGTCAGTGACAGTGTGCTATTCTGTGCTAATCCTTGTTTGTAGGGACAGAGAGGTACAGTGAGGGAAAGTGTCAGTGTGCTATTCTGTTCTAAACCAATCTTGCTGAACCATATTTTCAATCCTTGAGTTTAGGGACAGAGAGGTACAGTGAGGGAAAGCGTCAGTGTGCTATTCTGTGCTAAATCTTGTTTGTAGGGAGGGACAGAGTAGGACAGTGAGGGAAAGTGTCAGTGTGCTATTCTGTTCTAAACCAATTTTGCTGTTCCATATTTTCAATCCTTGAGTTTAGGGACAGAGAAGGACACTCGTGGAAATTATCAGTGTGCTATTCTGTGCTAAATCTTGTTTGTAGGGAGGGACAGAGTAGGACAGTGAGGGAAAGTGTCAGTTTGCTATTCTGTTCTAAACCAATTTTGCTGTTCCATATTTTCAATCCTTGAGTTTAGGGACAGAGAAGGACACTCGTGGCAATTATCAGTGTGCTAGTCTGTGCTAAATCTTGTTTGTAGGGAGGGACAGAGTAGGACAGTGAGGGAAAGTGTCAGTGTGCTATTCTGTTCTAAACCAATTTTGCTGTTCCATATTTTCAATCCTTGAGTTTAGGGACAGAGAAGGACACTCGTGGAAATTATCAGTGTGCTATTCTGTGCTAAATCTTGTTTGTAGGGAGGGACAGAGTAGGACAGTGAGGGAAAGTGTCAGTGTGCTATTCTGTTCTAAACCAATTTTGCTGTTCCATATTTTCAATCCTTGAGTTTAGGGACAGAGAAGGACACTCGTGGCAATTATCAGTGTGCTATTCTGTGCTAAATCTTGTTTGTAGGGAGGGACAGAGTAGGACAGTGAGGGAAAGTGTCAGTGTGCTATTCTGTTCTAAACCAATTTTGCTGTTCCATATTTTCAATTCTTGAGTTTAGGGACAGAGAAGGACACTCGTGGAAATTATCAGTGTGCTATTCTGTGCTAAATCTTGTTTGTAGGGAGGGACAGAGTAGGACAGTGAGGGAAAGTGTCAGTGTGCTATTCAGTTCTAAACCAATTTTGCTGTTCCATATTTTCAATCCTTGAGTTTAGGGACAGAGAAGGACACTCGTGGCAATTATCAGTGTGCTATTCTGTGCTAAAACTTGTTTGTAGGGAGGGACAGAGTAGGACAGTGAGGGAAAGTGTCAGTGTGCTATTCTGTTCTAAACCAATTTTGCTGTTCCATATTTTCAATCCTTGAGTTTAGGGACAGAGAAGGACACTCGTGGCAATTATCAGTGTGCTATTCTGTGCTAAATCTTGTTTGTAGGGAGGGACAGAGTAGGACAGTGAGGGAAAGTGTCAGTGTGCTATTCTGTTCTAAACCAATTTTGCTGTTCCATATTTTCAATCCTTGAGTTTAGGGACAGAGAAGGACACTCGTGGCAATTATCAGTGTGCTATTCTGTGCTAAATCTTGTTTGTAGGGAGGGACAGAGTAGGACAGTGAGGGAAAGTGTCAGTGTGCTATTCTGTTCTAAACCAATTTTGCTGTTCCATATTTTCAATCCTTGAGTTTAGGGACAGAGAAGGACACTCGTGGCAATTATCAGTGTGCTATTCTGTGCTAAATCTTGTTTGTAGGGAGGGACAGAGTAGGACAGTGAGGGAAAGTGTCCTATTCTGTTCTAAACCAATTTTGCTGTTCCATATTTTCAATCCTTGAGTTTAGGGACAGAGAAGGACACTCGTGGAAACTATCAGTGTGCTATTCTGTGCTAAATCTTGTTTGTAGGGAGGGACAGAGTAGGACAGTGAGGGAAAGTGTCAGTGTGCTATTCTGTTCTAAACCAATTTTGCTGTTCCATATTTTCAATCCTTGAGTTTAGGGACAGAGAAGGACACTCATGGAAATTATCAGTGTGCTATTCTGTGCTAAATCTTGTTTGTAGGGAGGGACAGAGTAGGACAGTGAGGGAAAGTGTCAGTGTGCTATTCTGTTCTAAACCAATTTTGCTGTTCCATATTTTCAATCCTTGAGTTTAGGGACAGAGAAGGACACTCGTGGAAATTATCAGTGTGCTATTCTGTGCTAAATCTTGTTTGTAGGGAGGGACAGAGTAGGACAGTGAGGGAAAGTGTCCTATTCTGCTCTAAACCAATTTTGCTGTTCCATATTTTCAATCCTTGAGTTTAGGGACAGAGAAGGACACCCGTGGAAATTATCAGTGTGCTATTCTGTGCTAAATCTTGTTTGTAGGGAGGGACAGAGTAGGACAGTGAGGGAAAGTGTCAGTGTGCTATTCTGTTCTAAACCAATTTTGCCAATTTTCAGCCGCTTGGGCACCACATGCTTGATCAGACATATGTTGACCTGCCATGCAGCTCGTTGGCAAGCCTACCTTAAAGACCCACACCAAAGAACAAAGCTGACCTCTTCTTGCACCGCATCAGCTGGGATCTCCAACCCCACTATACCTTCACTCCTCTCTGAAACCTGCTCTGAGAGGAATGAAGGTGTAGAATTAGGTGTGTCACAGGCAAGTACTTGCGGGCACTCTGCTAGCAGTACACCAACGTCCGATTCTAGCAGGCAAATTTCCCTGCCCCAGCTGCTGGACCGTCGAAAGAAGTTCACTCCCAGCCATCCACATGCCCAGAGGTTGAATGCTAGCTTGGCTAAATTGCTAGCGCTTCAACTGCTGCCTTTTCAGTTGGTAGACTCGGCCCCCTTCCGTGAGTTTGTGCAATGTGCGGTTCCTCAGTGGCAGGTTCCCAAACGCCACTTTTTCGCACGGAAGGCGATTCCGGCTCTCTACAGGCATGTGGAAGGCAATGTCTTGGCCTCCCTGGACAGGGCGGTTAGCGGTAAGGTGCATATTACCGCTGACTCATGGTCCAACAGGCATGGACAGGGACGTTACCTTTCTTTCACGGCCCATTGGGTCACTCTTTTGGCAGCTGGGAAGGATGCAGGACAAGGTGCAGTAGTGTTGGAGGTTGTTCCACCGCCACGCCTCCAAAATGCTACTACTGGTTGTGACACACCTCTCTCCTCTACCCCTCCTCTTCTTCTTCCTCCATGGCCTCTTCCTGTGGTTTGTCCTCGGAACCAGCGGTGCTCCGTAGGCGTTCAAGGGGCTACGCAAGTACGCAGGCAAAAAGATGCCATGCCGTGCTTGCGCTGGTGTGTTTGGGGGACAGGAGCCACACTGGGGCAGAGGTCCTGTCTGCTCTGCAGGGGCAGGCCGAGAGGTGGTTGACGCCACGCCAGCTTAAGCCAGGAATGGTGGTTTGCGACAATGGCACCAACCTCCTCTCCGCCCTCCGACAGGGACAACTGACCCATGTGCCCTGTATGGCTCACGTCCTTAACCTGGTGGTGCAGCGGTTCTTGGGCAGGTACCCGGGCTTACAGGATGTCCTGAGGCAGGCCAGGAAAGTCTGTGTGCATTTCCGCAGATCTTATAATGCCAGTGCTCGCCTGGCTGAGCTGCAAAAGGAGTTGAACCTGCCCAAGAACTGCCTTATATGTGACATGCCCACCAGGTGGAACTCAACGTTGGCCATGCTGCAGCGGCTGCACACGCAGCAGAGGGCCATCAATGAGTACCTGTGCGACTACGGCACCAGGACAGGGTCAGGGGAGCTCGGGTTTTTTTCACCACGCCAGTGGGGCATGATCAGGGATGCATGCACTGTCCTGGCACCATTTGAGGAGGCCACGAGGATAGTGAGCAGTGACAGTGCATGCATCAGTGACACTGTACCTCTTGTCCACCTGTTGGAGCACACGCTGCGTGGAATAATGGACAGGGCACTTGAGGCAGAACAGAGGCAGGAAGAGGAGGACTTCCTTGCCTCTCAAGGCCCCCTTTACCCAGACAGTGTTCCTTCTGTCCCACCCATCGCACAGGAAGAGGAGGAGGAGGAGGAGGAGGATTGTGTCAGCATGGAGGTGGAGGCTGGCACTCAGCATCATCAGCAGCAGTCTTTTAGGGATGATTTACAGTCCCAAGAAACCAGTGGACTTGTACGTGGCTGGGAGGAGGTGGCTGCGGATCATGTCGTCCTTAGTGACCCAGAGGACTCCGGACTGAATGCCTCAGCTAACCTACGCTGCATGGCCTCCCTGATCCTGCAAAGTCTGCGGAAGGATCCTCGTATTCTTTGGATCAAGGAGAGGGACCATTACTGGCTGGCCACTCTCCTTGATCCACGGTACAAGGGTAAGGTTGCGGACCTTATCCTACCGTCGCAGAGGGAGCAGAGGATGAGACAACTCCGGGAGGCCTTGCAGAAAGGTCTGTGCAACGCGTTCCCAGAGACTGGGAGGTTACAAACTCCTGGTCCTGGACAACGAGTTGCTGAGGCTTCGGCCAGTCAAAGAAGGAGCGGTGGGGAAGGTGGCCGTCTGACCGATGCGTTCAGACAATTCTTTAGTCCGCAGCCCCAAAGTATGATCGGTTCCAGCAACCATCGCCAGCGTCTGATATACATGGTCCAGGAATACCTAGGGGCAAGGTCAGACTTGGACACCTTCCCCACCGAAAATCCTCTGGCTTACTGGGTCTTGAGGATGGATCACTGGCCAGAGCTTGCACAGTATGCAATTGAGCTACTGGCCTGTCCTGCATCCAGCGTTCTTTCAGAACGCACATTCAGTGCTGCTGGAGGATTTGTCACGGATCACAGGGTGCGCCTGTCCACCGACTCGGTTGATCGACTGACTTTCATCAAGATGAACCAGTCTTGGATCACCACCAGCTACCACACACCAGATGCTGATATAACAGACTAATTGATTTTAAAATGTCACATCCCTTCAAGACTGATGCTGATGCTGAGTGCCTGTGCTGTTATGTTGACTGGCTATCCTCCTCCTCCTCCTCCTCAATGATACGATTAATGATGATAGCTTGGAAGATCATTTTGGTTTATGGGTGACACCACCAGTGGCTAAGGCCCAATTTTTCAGCCCCTGTTTAACAGGGGCGTGTAATTAAAATTTTTGATGCAATACTTTGCAACAGGCCTCATTGCTGTGCTCCAAGTACAGTATCTGTGAGGGGTTGCAGTGTTGTGCCACCAGTGCCTAAGGCCCAATTTTTCAGCCCCTGTTCAACAGGGGCATGCAATTATAATTATTGATCTAATAATTCACAGCAGGGCCCATTGCTGCGCCCACCAAGAGTAACTGTCAGGCCTTACAGTGTTGTGGCACCAGCACCACCACCACCACCACCACCACCAAAGGCCCAATTTTTCAGCCCCTCTTCAACAGGGGCATGCAATTATAATTATTGATCGAATAATTCACAGCAGGACCCATTGCTGCGCCCACCAAGAGTAACTGTCAGGCCTTACAGTGTTGTGGCACCAGCACCACCATCACCACCACCACCACCACCAAAGGCCCAATTTTTCAGCCCCTGTTCAACAGGGGCATGCAATTATATTTATTGTTCGAATAATTCACAGCAGGGCCCATTGCTGCGCCCACCAAGAGTAACTGTCAGGCCTTACAGTGTTGTGGCACCAGCACCACCATCACCACCACCACCACCACCACCAAAGGCCCAATTTTTCAGCCCCTGTTCAACAGGGGCATGCAATTATAATTATTGTTCGAATAATTCACAGCAGGGCCCATTGCTGCGCCCACCAAGAGTAACTGTCAGGCCTTACAGTGTTGTGGCACCAGCACCACCATCACCATCACCACCAAAGGCCCAATTTTTCAGCCCCTGTTCAACAGGGGCATGCAATTATAATTATTGTTCGAATAATTCACAGCAGGGCCCATTGCTGCGCCCACCAAGAGTAACTGTCAGGCCTTACAGTGTTGTGGCACCAGCACCACCATCACCACCACCACCACCACCACCACCAAAGGCCCAATTTTTCAGCCCCTATTCAACAGGGGCATGCAATTATAATTATTGATCTAATAATTCACAGCAGGGCCCATTGCTGCGCCCACCAAGAGTAACTGTCAGGCCTTACAGTGTTGTGGCACCAGCACCACCATCACCATCACCATCACCACCAAAGGCCCAATTTTTCAGCCCCTGTTCAACAGGGGCATGCAATTATAATTATTGTTCGAATAATTCACAGCAGGGCCCATTGCTGCGCCCACCAAGAGTAACTGTCAGGCCTTACAGTGTTGTGGCACCAGCACCACCATCACCACCACCACCACCACCACCACCAAAGGCCCAATTTTTCAGCCCCTATTCAACAGGGGCATGCAATTATAATTATTGATCTAATAATTCACAGCAGGGCCCATTGCTGCGCCCACCAAGAGTAACTGTCAGGCCTTACAGTGTTGTGGCACCAGCACCACCATCAAAGGCCCAATTTTTACTACCACTGATCAACAATTATATGTTATTACAATTCCTGATATAATAGTTGACAGCAGGGCGTTCCAGCACCCACCAAGAATAACTGTGAGTGCTTTCAGTGTTGTGCCAACACCAACACCTAAGGGGCCAATTTCTGCAGAGTATATACGGCAGGTCCCTACTTTCAAACATCCAACTTACAAACTACTACTACTTGCAAACGGAAGAAGACAACAGGAAGTGAGAGGAAATCTACCCCTTGGAAGGAAAATTCTCTCCTGTAAGAATTAATATGGGAGAAAGGTGTCTCCTCTCTACTGATGCTTTATCACCAATCCTTGTTTCAATAAAAACACCACATTTCAAAAACAGTTGTCATTGGGACGCAAAGTGAGGTGAAATGTTCTGAACAGGGGCACAGACAGCAAAAAAAATGTGACAGGGGTGATAACCGTTCCCTATGTTTTCCAAAAAGCTAAAAAAAAGGAATTTGGCATGGAGCTACACTTAAACAATGCAGCTGTTCAAAATTACAAACAGATTCTACATAAGAACAAACCTACAGACCCTGTCTTGTATGCACCGCCTGTATACGGCTGTTCAGAGTATATAGGGCCTTTTTTATTTTGTGTGCGGGGTTCCCCTTAATATCCATACAAGACCCAAAGGGGCTGGTAATGGGCTGGGGTGGGGTGGGGGGGGGTTGATGGGGTAGCTATGCCATTTTTCATAAAGATTTTCATCCATATTACCGGGACCAGACATTGCATTAAAGCCGCAAGCAGTTTTAAATGGCTTTTTTTCCTTTAGAAATGTTATTTTGTGCAGGGACAGTTCTAAACACGGGAAACACGTGGCACTTCACAGGCATACTTTAGACACCCCCCAGGTACAATATTTAAAGGAATAGTTGACTTTTTTTTTTCACTTTATGCATCATTAAAATGACTGCTCCCGGAAAACGTCCGTTTTTAAAACTTCTTTTTGCATTGATACATGTCCCCTGGTGCAGAACCCGGGTTCCCAAACTCTGTTTCGGACAATAACATGGATAATAGTCGTTATAATTAGCACTTTAGAATCCGAACGTTCGCATCCATTGTATTTAATAGGGTTCTAATGTTCGTGCGAACTTTCGGGCCGTTCGCGGGTTCTGGTGCGAACCGAACCCGGGGGTGTTCGGCTCATCACTAGTAGGGACAGAGAAGGATAGGCAGGGAGAGTGTCAGTGCCATATTCTTTGCTAAACCTTGTGTGTAGGGAGAGAGAAGGATAGGCAGGGAGAGTGTCAGTGTCATATACTTTGATAAACCTTGTGTACAGGGAGAGAGAAGGATAGGCAGGGGACAGTGTCAGTGTCATATTCTTTGCTAAACCTTGTGTGCAGGGAGAGAGAAGGATAGGCAGGGAGAGTGTCAGTGTCATATACTTTGATAAACCTTGTGTACAGGGAGAGAGAAGGATAGGCAGGGGACAGTGTCAGTGTCATATTCTTTGCTAAACCTTGTGTGCAGGGAGAGAGAAGGATAGGCAGGGAGAGTGTCAGTGTCATATACTTTGATAAACCTTGTGTGCAGGGAGAGAGAAGGATAGGCAGGGGACAGTGTCAGTGTCATTGTTGCTAAGCCTCCTGCACATTATACACCTGAAGTTAGCCCGTATTGCTGCTTTTTCCTGGTGTGTTACACAAACAGGATTTTGCGGCACTTACAGCGGGCGGAGTGTGCCTCCTGACCATATTACACCTTAACTTAGCCTGTATTGCTGCTTTCTCCTGGTGTGTTACACAAACAGGATTTTGCGGCACTTACAGCGGGCGGAGTGTGCCTCCTGACCATATTACACCTTAACTTAGCCTGTATTGCTGCTTTTTCCTGGTGTGTTACACAAACAGGATTTTGCGGCACTTACAGCGGGCGGAGTGTGCCTCCTGACCATATTACACCTTAACTTAGCCTGTATTGCTGCTTTTTCCTGGTGTGTTACACAAACAGGATTTTGCGGCACTTACAGCGGGTGGAGTGTGCCTCCTGACCATATTACACCTTAACTTAGCCTGTATTGCTGCTTTTTCCTGGTGTGTTACACAAACAGGATTTTGCGGCACTTACAGCGGGCGGAGTGTGCCTCCTGACCATATTACACCTTAACTTAGCCTGTATTGCTGCTTTTTCCTGGTGTGTTACACAAACAGGATTTTGCGGCACTTACAGCGGGCGGAGTGTGCCTCCTGACCATATTACACCTTAACTTAGCCTGTATTGCTGCTTTTTCCTGATGTGTTACACAAACAGAATTTTGCGGCACTTACAGCGGGCGGAGTGTGCCTTTTGACCATATTACACCTTAACTTAGCCTGTATTGCTGCTTTTTCCTGGTGTGTTACACAAACAGGATTTTGCGGCAATTACAGCGGGCGGAGTGTGCCTCCTGACCATATTACACCTTAACTTAGCCTGTATTGCTGCTTTTTCCTGGTGTGTTACACAAACAGGATTTTGCGGCACTTACAGCGGGCAGAGTGTGCCTCCTGACCATATTACACCTTAACTTAGCCTGTATTGCTGCTTTTTCCTGATGTGTTACACAAACAGGATTTTGCGGCACTTACAGCGGGCGGAGTGTGCCTCCTGACCATATTACACCTTAACTTAGCCTGTATTGCTGCTTTTCCCATTTCCCTGCAGGCCATTAGAATGTCTGGAAGGCAAACAAGGAGAGGCAGACAGTCAGGAGCCAAAAAAATAGTGCAAGCAGGCTCTGTGTCTAGAGACAACAGTGCTGGTCGTGGACGCGGTGCATCGCCATCAGCACGTGGCCATGGGACACACTTGTCCTTCTTTTCGGCAGCTGGACGTGTTGAGCCGCATCATGCCGAAGACTTGGTAGAGTGGATGACCAAGCCCTCCTCATCCTCCTCATCCTCTCTCACCCAGGCTCAGGGTACTGGCAAAGCAGCTGCCAAAGCGTCCTCTTCCCTGGTATCAATGTCATCATCAGTCACTCCTTCCCTAGACCAACCATGTCCTCCTGAGGAGTCCCCCGAACTGTTTGAGCACAGTGTTGGGTACATGCTCCAGGAGGATGCCCAGCGTTTCAAAGGGTCTGATGATGATACCCAGCTAGAGGAAGGCAGTAGCGTGAGAGCATAGAGAGGGGATGCTCAAGAAGGACACCAATCTGGCAGTCATGTTCCAGCAGCTGCAGCATACTGCCAGATTGGCTCCAGTGATGAGGAGGGAGGGGATGATGAGGTCACTGACTCCACGTGGGTGCCTAATAGGAGAGAGGAGGAGGAGGAGGAGGATGAGGAGGAGGCACATCTCCAACGAGGCAGGATGCCCTCGGGGGGCCAGCGTAAGGGCAGCACACAGACGGAATCACACCGCAGAGCTCCGCCTGTGCAAGGCGCTGCCTCTGCCCGTTATTCAAAAAGTTCTTTGGTGTGGGCCTTTTTTGAGTCGAGTGCATCAGATCGCACAGCTGCTGTTTGCAACATATGTCTCAAGCGTATATCGCGTGGCCAAAATATCACCCGCTTGGGCACCACATGCTTGACCAGACATATGTTGACCTGCCATGCAGCTCGTTGGCAAGCCTACCTTAAAGACCCACACCAAAGAACAAAGCTGACCTCTTCTTGCACCGCATCAGCTGGGATCTCCAACCCCACTATACCTTCAGTCCTCTCTGAAACCTGCTCTGAGAGGAATGAAGGTGTAGAATTAGGTGTGTCACAGCCAAGTACTTGCGGGCACTCTGCTAGCAGTACACCAACGTCCGATTCTAGCAGGCAAATTTCTCTGCCCCAGCTGCTGGACCGTCAAAAGAAGTTCACTCCTAGCCATCCACATGCCCAGCGGTTGAATGCTAGCTTGGCTAAATTGCTAGCGCTTCAACTGCTGCCTTTTCTCACGGAAGGCGATTCCGGCTCTCTACCGGCATGTGGAAGGCAATGTCTTGGCCTCGCTGGACAGGGCGGTCAGCGGTAAGGTGCATATTACCGCTGACTCATGGTCCAGCAGGCATGGACAGGGACGTTACCTTTCTTTCACGGCCCATTGGGTCACTCTTTTGGCAGCTGGGAAGAATGCAGGACAAGGTGCAGTAGTGTTGGAGGTTGTTCCACCGCCACGCCTCCAAAATGCTACTACTGGTTGTGACACACCTCTGTCCTCCACCCCCTCCTCTTCTTCTTCCTCCGTGGCCTCTTCCTGTGCTTTGTCCTCGGAACCAGCGGTGCTCCGTAGGCGTTCAAGGGGCTACGCAAGTACGCAGGCAGAAAGATGCCATGCCGTGCTTGCGCTGGTGTGTTTGGGGGCCAGGAGCCACACTGGGGCAGAGGTTCTGTCTGCTCTGCAGGGGCAGGCCGAGAGGTGGTTGACGCCACGCCAGCTTAAGCCAGGAATGGTAGTTTGCGACAATGGCACCAACCTCCTCTCCGCTCTCCGACAGGGACAACTGACCCATGTGCCCTGTGTGGCTCACGTCCTTAACCTGGTGGTGCAGCGGTTCTTGGGCAGGTACCCGGGCTTACAGGATGTCCTGAGGCAGGCCAGGAAAGTCTGTGTGCATTTCCGCAGATCTTATAATGCCAGTGCTCGCTTGGCTGAGCTGCAAAAGGAGTTGAACCTGCCCAAGAACCGCCTTATATGTGACATGCCCACCAGGTGGAACTCAACGTTGGCCATGCTGCAGCGGCTGCACACGCAGCAGAGGGCCATCAATGAGTACCTGTGCGACTACGGCACCAGGACAGGGTCAGGGGAGCTCGGGTTTTTTTTACCACGCCAGTGGGGCATGATCAGGGATGCATGCACTGTCCTGGCACCATTTGAGGAGGCCACGAGGATGGTGAGCAGTGACAGTGCATGCATCAGTGACACTGTACCTCTTGTCCACCTGTTGGAACATACGCTGCGTGGAATAATGGACAGGGCACTTGAGGCAGAACAGAGGCAGGAAGAGGAGGACTTCCTTGCCTCTCAAGGCCCCCTTTACCCAGACAGTGTTCCTTCTGTCCCACCCATCACACAGGAAGAAGAGGAGGAGGAGGAGGAGGAGGAGGTTTGTGTCAGCATGGAGGTGGAGCCTGGCACTCAGCATCATCAGCAGCAGTCTTTTAGGGATGATTTACAGTCCCAAGAAACCAGTGGACTTGTACGTGGCTGGGAGGAGGTGGCTGTGGATCATGTCGTCCTTAGTGACCCAGAGGACTCCGGACTGAATGCCTCAGCTAACCTACGCTGCATGGCCTCCCTGATCCTGCAAAGTCTGCGGAAGGATCTTCGTATTCTTCGGATCAAGGAGAGGGACCATTACTGGCTGGCCACTCTCCTTAATCCACGGTACAAGGGTAAGGTTGCGGACCTTATCTTACCATCGCAGAGGGAGCAGAGGATGAGACAACTCAGGGAGGCCTTGCAGAAAGGTCTGTGCAACGCGTTCCCAGAGACTGGGAGGTTACAAACTCCTGGTCTTGGACAACGAGTTGCTGAGGCTTCGGTCAGTCAAAGAAGGAGCGGTGGGTAAGGTGGCCGTCTGACCGAAGCGTTCAGACAATTCTTTAGTACGCAGCCCCAAGGTATGATCGGTTCCAGCAACCATCGCCAGCGTCTGATATACATGGTGCAGGAATACCTAGGGGCAAGGTCAGACTTGGACACCTTCCCCACCGAAAATCCTCTGGTTTACTGGGTCTTGAGGATGGATCACTGGCCAGAGCTTGCACAGTATGCAATTCAGCTACTGGCCTGTCCTGCATCCAGCGTTCTTTCAGAACGCACATTCAGTGCTGCTGGAGGATTTGTCACGGATCACAGGGTGCGCCTGTCCACCGACTCTGTTGATCGACTGACCTTCATAAAGATGAACCAGTCTTGGATCACCACCAGCTACCAAACACCTGAAGCTGATATAACAGACTAATTTATTTTCAAATGTCACATCCCTTCAAGACTGATGCTGATGCTGAGAGTTTGTCCTGTTATGTTGACTGACTATCCTCCTCCTCCTCAATGATCCGATTGACGATAATAGCTTGGAAGAACATTTTTGTTTCTGGGTGCCGCCACCAGTGGCTAAGGCCCAAATTTTCAGCCCCTGTTTAACAGGGGTGTGTTATTACAATTTTTTATGCAATGCTTTGCAGCAGGGCTCATTCCTGCACTCCAACTAGAGTATCTGGGAGTGGTTGCAGTGTCGTGGCACCAGCACCAGTGGCTAAGGCCCAATTTTTCAGCCCCTGTTTAACAGGGGCGTGTAATTACAATTTTTGATGCAATACTTTGCAACAGGGCTCATTGCTGTGCTCCAAGTACAGTATCTGTGAGTGGTTGCAGTGTTGTGGCACCAGTGCCTAAGGCTCAATTTTTCTGCCCCTGTTTAACAGGGGCATGTAATTACAATTCTTGATCTAATAATTCACAGCAGGGCCCATTCCTGCACCCACCAAGACTAACTGTGAGGCCATACAGTGTTGTGTCAACACCACCACCACCACCACCACCAAAGGCCCAATTTTTCAGCCCCTTTTCAACAGGGGCATGCAATTACAATTCTTGATCTAATAATTCACAGCAGGGCCCATTCTTGCGCCCACCAAGACTTACTGTGAGGCCTTACAGTGTTGTGTCAACACCACCACCACCACCACCACCAAAGGCCCAATTTTTCAGCCCCTGTTCAACAGGGGCATGCAATTACAATTCTTGTACTTCAATTCTTTTTATTGATTTTCTTTAGATTTACAACATGAAGTCAACAGTAGTGAAGCAGGTAAACAATACAGTAATGAAATCTGGTGAATGGGCACAGGAAGACCACCATGCTATGCGTGTTCAGGAACACTTTAGCTTTCTGGTGGGAATACATTCTTAGCATTAACTAATTGGAGTACTGTCGCCGACATTTATCACATCGCATTTCAATACCATTAAGACACGAAAATCATAACACGTAACGTGAGTACAGGAACCACCAAACCTAAATGAATACTATTGGTTCTGTCCTTGAGTAGGCATTTGGCCACCAACTATAAGTGGTGAGGCTGTCGGAAGGTAGCTCAGAAGCCGGTACCCCCACGGGTGCCCCTTGAAGGGAACACACTGCACCCACTGGGGGCACCAACCTCCCCACATAGATTACTCATCATCTCAAATACTCAAGGACGTTAGAACTTTTTAGATGTTAGAGAACCAGGATGTCCACGGAGACCAAAGATCAAGAGCGGTATGGAAATGTCCTTGTGATGAAGCTGACAGTTTTTCGTAAGTGTAGTGTAAGTTAGTTAAGTCAATAACTTCTGTAAGTGTAGGAGGGGTAATGTCTTTCCATCTTCTTGTAATTAGTAGTCTAGCAGCCAGTAGGAAGTTTCCAATCGAGTGTTGGAGATTCGGTAGGATTTGGTCAATCCCCAGGGATAGGAGTGCTAACGCTGGGTTTGGTGAAATCTGTGATTGCGCTATTTGTGTGACGATCTTGAATACATCGTCCCAGTATTCTCGGAGTTTGGGGCAGCTCCACATTATGTGAAACAGATCACTACGAGAACCACAGTGCCTCCAACATGTATTGGGTTGGTGTGTGTCAAACTTTGATAGAATTGCGGGTGTATAGTACCATCTGAGTGATATTTTGACCGAGTTCTCCCACAAGGAGGAGCAGTTGGACGCTTTCTGGGTGATTTTGCAGGCCCTGTGCCATTGGAGTGGTGTAAATGTCTGTTGTAAATCCCCCTCCCATTGGAAGTGGGAGGGGGATTTAACAAATGTTTGTTTCTGTTGGAAGAGATTGTAGAACATAGTTATTCCCTTCCTCCGCGGATTGCTCGCGGAGAGGAATAACCACGCTTGGGATTGGATGGTATGCTGGTGTGCGGGGAGTGATTGGAGACTGTGTTTGATTTGTGTGTATTGATAGAAGCATGTTTGAGGCAGGTTGAATTCTGCTTGTAGTTGTGAAAAGGGTTTCAAAAAGCCCTTGGAGTAAAGATTCTGCAGGTGCTTGATACCCTTCACCTTCCATAGTTTTATGGATAGTTGATCTATCGTGTGTTTTAGGACTTCCAATGGAATATCCATTGTCACTGTTTGTTCCGACGTTTGTTTATGTGCAAGCAGAATAAGCCAAGTTCGAATGGAGATAATCATTGACGGGGGTAGATGTGCCGGGATTCTTTGTCCTAAGTGGGCTCCGAACAGCCACAGATTCGTCGGACCGTATGCGCTGTAGGTCGCCTCTATCTCACCCCAAGAGGTTGATGGCTCTGGGAGGAACCATTCTCGCAATTGGGTTAAGACAGAGGCGAGAAAGTAATCTCGGAAATCTATATAGCCTACTCCTCCGGCCAATCTATGTTTTATCAATTTAGTGTGTGAGCATCTGGACTTCTTCCCCTGCCATACAAATCTAGCTAAGATTGTTTGTAGAGATCTAAAGTAGCTGCTAGGAATGGGGATTGTAAGGTTTCGGAAGAGGTATAAAATTTGAGGGAGTTGAATCATCTTAAACATAGCTAGTCTGCCCCACCAGGAGAGTTCTAAGTGTTCTATATTGTGGAGATCAGTTTGGATTTTGGTTCTCAAGGGGATGTAGTTTTGAGCAAAAAGGGACTTTGTCGATCTAGTGAGGTTAATACATAGATAAGGTATACTGGTGTCTGCCCATGTGTATGGGAACTGTTGTTGCAGAAGATTACGGGTTACTGGATCTATACCCAGGTCAAGGATATGAGATTTAGTAGCATTGGCTTTGTAGAAGGATATTTTACCAAACCACGTGAGTATCTTTTGAATTTCAGGAAGGGAGCGTGATGGATCGGTTAGCATTAATATCACGTCATCCGCGAAGAGGCTAATTTTTTGGGTTTGGTTACGTATAGTGACTCCTGATATATTGACGTTGGTCCGTACATGTTCCGCTAATGGTTCCATCATAAGACTGAAAATTAGAGGAGACAGGGGGCATCCCTGTCTTCTGCCGTTTGTTATGTGGAAGGGGGTGGACAGGAGGTTTGAGTTGTATACTTTTGCTGATGGGTTGGAGTATAGTGCAAGTATGGCCTGGAGGATATGATCTCCAAATCCAAATTTTTGTAAAACCAGTGAGAGATACGTCCAATTTACTCTATCGAACGCCTTCTCTGCGTCCAACGATAGAAGCAGAGAAGGCGTTCCGGTTGAGGATGTGTGGTGTATGATATCAATCAGGCATCTAGTGGCGTCCGACGTTTGGCGACCTCTGGTAAAACCTGTTTTGATCTTTGTGAACTAGGGAAGGTAAGATGTCAATGATTCTGTTCGCTATTACCTTGGCATACACTTTGAGGTCAATGTTCAGTAGCGAGATAGGGCGAAAATTTTGGGGGGTATTAGGTTCCTTGCCTGGTTTGGGTAATGTTATAATAAGTGCTGATAGCATTTCAGTCGGGAATGAGGAGGACAACTCGCAGAGATATGGGACTAAGATTGTATTAAATTCTTTAAGATATTCTCCTGTGAATCCATCTGGACCAGGGGATTTGGAGTTTGGCAATTTGCCTATAGCTTCTCTTACTTCAAATTCAGTGAATGGTAAGTTGAGTCGTGCTTGTGCTTCAAGGGTTAATGCCGGCAGCTTAATATGATTGAGGAAGGACTGAATTTCAGTTTGGGTGGGTTGATGGGTGCTATCATCGTCTTTTAAATTATATAGGCTACTATAGTAGGAGCTAAAAGCATCCGCAATTTCTTGGGGGTTAATGTGTTTAACCTTAGTGGTGGGGTGGAATAGATGATCTATTCTTGTTTTTGTCCTGTGTCCTTTGATGCGCTGTGACATGACCTTCCCTGCTTTATTGCTGGTGACAAAGGATTTGGCTTTCAGCTTCCTAAGGTTTAGCTCATAGCTTTCTAGTAGCAATGACCTGAGTTCGTAGCGTAGCTTAAATATTTGGGCTTGGAGATCTAAGGTTGGGTTTGATTTATTTTGTGTGTCTACTGCTACTATCTGGGCAGTTAATTCTTCCAATCTCTGCATCCTCCTCCTTTTCATTTTGGCTCCCAATTGTATTAAAAAACCTCTCATATAGGATTTGTGTGCGTTCCACAGTACCACCGGGTCAGACACTGAGCCTTTATTGTGAAGGAAAAATTCCGTCAATTTTTGAGAAAGAAACACTTTATTTTCTGCGTTTTGTAGAGTGTAATTATTGACTCTCCATAAGAAAGCTTTGGGAGAGGAATTTTTGTTTACAATTCGGATGCTGACAGGAGCATGATCTGACCAGGTGATGGCGTGGATTTTGGTATCGCTAACATTCTGCAGTAGCCATTTATCGGTTAAAAAGAGGTCAATACGTGAGTAAGTGTTGTGACGCGAGGAAAGGAACGTGTAATCCCTCTCGGTCGCGTGACAACACCTCCAAGCGTCATGTAAGTCATTTCCTGCAAGAAAGGAGGATAGAGGTGAAATGAAGCGTTTGGGACCAGATGAAGTGTCCATGACGTAATCAGGTGCTAAATTAAAGTCACCGCAGATAAGAAGGTGACCTTGTTGGATCGCCTGTGTGACTTTTAGTAGACGTTTAAGAAATCGCATCTGACCATGGTTCGGTGCATATAGGTTTACAATTGTATATTGGACGTTATCAATGGAGCACACAAGACCCTCCGGGTCCAGTGTACAGTTTTGTAGTTGAAAGGCTAGGGTATCCTTGATGGCTATCAGTACTCCCCTTTGTTTCTTGGGGTAGTTGGCTTTATACACTTGCGGATAAGATTTATGTTGGCAGCTGGGGGTGGCATCTTGGTTAAAGTGCGTTTCTTGTACGCATACTATGTCGCTGTTATGAGTCAACGCTGTCTTCCATAGGGAAGCCCTTTTGGCCGGGTGGTTCAAGCCTTTTGCGTTAATGGTTTATATGTTAATGGCCATAGTGAGGTGGTCCGGGGTATACTGGTATAAGTGTCACTCACTGTTAGATGATATAGAAGGTTTTCCTCGTCGTGGAACAGTAGGAATATTCACAGTCGTGGTCGCTCCGGGATTGATGGTTCTGTAGGAAGCGAATTGTGTTGTGGTTGTACTGGCGAAAGAGAACAGTCAATTTAAAACATTAACAGTAAACCGTAAAGACAAAACCGCCTTATTCCCCCCCCCAGACTGTGGAGGTCACCTCCTGCTGCTATTCAAAGATCACTGTGACCACAGCCGCAGGTGACACTACGTTTTGTGAGTAGTGCTAGTAGAGGAGATATATAACGATCTCCTGTATTAGTCAAACTGTCAGTATCAATAACCAGGTAAACTGACAAAACTTGGGGATAAGTTCCAAACTATTATTCAGAAGCAGGGCAGATGACCGGGGATATAGGTCGCTGAAACAAATGTTTGTTGTGGGGTAAATCATTTCCCTCTGCGGGACTGATATCCCTGGCGTTGTGTACCTCGTGGCTGATGCTCATTAAGGGTTTTCTTTTCTTCTGGGGTGAGATCCGGGATAATTCCCCAAGTGTGCAGGAGTTGCAGCCCTTCTCTTGGATCAGATATGACAGTAGTCGTGCCATTGTTGGTGATCACTAGCGTAGCTGGGTGTCTCCATTTGTAAGATATTTTATGGTTGTTAATGGCCTTAGTGGTGGTTTTCATTTGTCTTCTCATGCTGAGAGTGTATTGGGAGAGATCTGCATATAAATGCAACCCATTGAATGGTGCTGGAAATTCTGGGTTTGATCTGGCCTTTGCTAATAATTTCTCCTTTGTCGGAAAAAAGTGTATTTTCATGAGAACATCTCTAGGAATAGAGGCCTCAAGGTGTTTGTGCTTAGGTATACGGTGTATGCGATCTATGATGCGTTCTATTGGAGAGACTTCAGGGAGCAGTGACATGATCATGTCGCCAGCAAATTTGTGCAGATCTCCGGGGAGAATAGACTCGGGTACCCCTCTTATCTTTACGTTATTTCTTCTCGACCGATCTTCGAGATCTGCGAGCTTGGCTTTAATCCAATAAGTGTCCTCAGACTGCTCCTTACAAACATCTATAAGCTCATTCACTGTGGATGTACATTCCTCCATTTTGGTTTCAATGTGCTGTACTCTATTCCCCATCCCCTGCATCTCAGATGAAAAGCTTTTAATCATGGTGGATATACTCATCATGAGGGAGGACTGCAGGGAGAGCAGCATGTCCTTCATGGTTGAATCCAGGACAGGTTGGCCTGAGGTAGGAAAGTGAGCTATCGGGGATAGAAGGCTGAGGCCTACCTGATGCTGGAGGAGAGCCATCTCTGTGTTTGAGGCCTGCAAGGCCGGATCCATCCTCATCCACGCTTTAGCAGGGCTCAGAGAAGCTGGACTGTGCTGGGATGAGTCGCTGCTCTGAAGTGGGGCTATTTCATCAGCCCAGGCATCCAGATGATCGTCGGGTAGATCAGTGTAGGATGAAGAAGTTTGCGAGCGTGCTCCGCCGGCGCCATCTTGCCACGTCCCCTTCCCTGTCGCCAGCATGGTGAAGAAGTCCGTGAGTTTCTTGGGGTATCTCACCTCTTTACGCTTGCGGGACTGCATCGGGTGGAGGCTCCCCTAGATAGAGAAGAGGTTTGTAGGCTTTGTAAGCGCTGATGGGTGCTCTGTATGTCGCTGTTATCTCCGGTCTCTGTCAGAGCTGTTAGCTTAGGCGTCCATCACCGTCGCACGCCACAATTACAATTCTTGATCTAATAATTCACAGCAGGGCCCATTCATGCGCCCACCAAGAGTAACTGGGAGGGCTCACAGTGTTGTGGCAACACCAACATGTAAGGGGCAAATTTCAGCTGAGTATATACGGCAGTCCCCTACTTTCAAACATCCAACTTACAAACGACTCCTCCTTGCAAACGGAAGGATACAACAGGAAGTGAGAGGAAATCTACCTCTAGGAAGGCAAATTCTCTCCTGTAAGAGTTAATATGGGAAAAAAAGTGTCTCCTCTCCACTGATTCTTTATCACCAATTCTTGTTTCAATAAAAAACCCAAATTTTCAAAAAACATTTGTCATTAGGACGGAAAGTGAGGTGAACTGTTCTGAACAGGTGCACACTGCACAGACAGCAAAACAAATGTTACAGGGATGATAACCCTTCCCTATGTTTTCCAAAAAGCTTAAAAATATATTTTTTGGCTGGAGCTACACTTAAACAAAGTACCTGTTCAAAATTACAAACAGATTCTACATAAGAACAAACCTACAGTCCCTGTCTTGTATGCACCGCCTGTATACGGCTGTTCAGAGTATATAGGGCCTTTTTTATTTTGTGTGCGGGGTTCCCCTTAATATCCATACAAGACCCAAAGGGGCTGGTAATGGGCTGGGGTAGGGGGGGGGATGATGGGGTAGCTTTGCCATTTTTCTTAAAGATTTTCATCCATATTACCGGGACCAGACATTACATTAAAGCCGCAAGCAGTTTTAAATGGCTTTTTTTCCTTTAGAAATGTAATTTTGTGCAGGGACAGTTCTAAACACGGGAAACACGTGGCACTTCACAGGCATACTTTAGACACCCCCCAGGTACGATATTTAAAGGAATATTTGACTTTTTTTTTTTCACTTTATGCATCATTAAAATGACTGCTCCAGAAAAACGGCCGTTTTTAAAACTTATTTTTGCATTGATACATGTCCCCTGGTGCAGAACCCGGGTTCCCAAACCCTTTTTAGGACAATAACATGCATAATAGTGGTTATAATTTGCACTTTAGATTTCGAACGTTCGCATCCATTGTATTTAATAGGATTCTAAAGTTCGTGCCAACTTTCGGTCCGTTCGCGGGTTCTGGTGCGAACCGAACCCAGGGGTGTTCGGCTCATCACTACCCATAATGTTTGCAATTTGGCGAGCGGTCGAACAGACAATGTTCGAGTCGAACATGGGTTCGACTCGAACACGAACCTCATCCCTACTCTCTACCAAACAGAATAATAAAAATATATATATATATATATATTTTTTTTTTTTCTTTGGTATATGTCCCCAGGGCACTGCCCCGCTCCTCATGCCCTGTTTTATTAGCTCATAAAAAGACTATTGTACAAAAATTCTGATTACCGTATATACTCGAGTATAAGCCGAGTTTTTCAAATTGCGCCTGATCTCCCAGACTTTGGGTACCCGGTACCTGAAAACTTGGCACACGTATATCCCTACTCTTTCTCTACAAGTGTGCAAAGTTTGTTGTGCAGGGGAACTACGGTCGGGGAGCACTGATTTTTCAAAGCCGGGCACCCCTTCCATAGACTCCCATGTTAAATGGTAATTTCTCCTGTGATTTTGGAGACCCGGTACTGAACGGTCGTAGGTCCCCTGGACCCGAAACTTAGCACACGTGTAGCCCCATCTCTTCTCTACAAGTGTGGAAAGTTTGTTGTCTGGGGGACCTACTGCCGGGGAGCACCGATTTTTCAAACCCGGGCACCCCTTCCATAGACTCCCATGTTAAACGTCAGTCTAGTCATGGACACAGTGAGGCATGGACACAGTGACGCATGGGCGCAGTGAGGCATGGGCGCAGTGAGGCATGGACACAGTGAGGCATGCACATGGACACCGTGAGGCAAAGTGATGCATGCAGATGGACACCCTAGGCTTATACTCGAGTCAATACGTTTTCCCAATTGTTTGTGGTAAAATTAGGTGCCTCGGCTTATATTGGGGTCAACTTATACTCGAGTATATACGGTATACAAATTTTAATGGGGTTCAGATATGGCATGTGTAGCGGGGTCTTTGAATTTAGTTGGGGTACACCTGGGGGTAGTGTGACCCAGGTGTGTAATTGTGAAAGGTTCTGGACCCCTTTTGTAATTTGTGGAGGATTGGGTGGTGTATTATTCTCCTTGGCCTGTGGGTGGCGGGGTACCTACAGGCTCAAGGTAGAATCACTGCCGCAGTGCTACCCTTTTTGTCCCTTTCCGGAGATGGTACGGCTGGGGCGGGGAACCCGCCGTGGTGTTGAAGGGAGGAGATAAAAGGGGGAGACGCCCTCACCACGAGGTCTTCGAGGATTTTCTCTTCACGCACCCAGGCACCTTAGGCCTGGGTGCGGGCGGTTCAAGGTTCCGGCCCAGGCGCCCTAGGCCTGACCGGAATGAAGTTGGGGTCCATCCCAGGCACCTTCAGCCTGGGGTGAGGTACTATATCGTAGGCCTGGGGCCCAGTAACTTCGACTGGGTCCCGCGAGGGCGAAGTGATCCGAGGGTGCCGACTTGCGAGGGGACCCGCATCTGAGGTGAGGAAGCTGGGGAGGTCACCCGTCCGGAGATTCCGGAGCAGCATCAACCCGGTGACGGATGGGCCTCCGGTAACTCCCTTAGAGGGACATCTTCCCCTGATGGGGGCCGCAACGCAGCGAAGGTACTCCCATCTATGTTCTATGGAGTTGCTGGTAGAGACTCACAAGTTCTATGTTCTGTGCTAAGCAAAGTTGCTATAACCCCTGGTCCAACCACAGGGGTTTAGATTGAAATCAGGATAGTGCCTCGACCTGCTCATCCCACCGTTTGCGTTATGTTAAAGGGTCGCAACTAATCGGCTGTGAAAGAACTGTTTGTTGTGGGAGTATAATAAACAAGTGTTGGACCCTGCATCGGTGTATGGACTCTGGTTAATGGGAGCAAGGGAGGTTTCAGCATAGCAGGACTAAGCTTCATAACCAACACACATTGGCCCGAGGAATGTACTGGTACTGGCCTTCACTTCACCCATAGCTATGGGGAGGACATGGGCCGTAGCGCATCTCACCCTGTCATGTGACATACCCCTAGCAAAAGGAGATGGGGTGAGGCCGCTACACGTGGGGGGCTCGTGAGTCTGGGATAAAATGTGTGTTGACTTTGAAATTTGAAATGGCTGTGTCTGGACTTTGCTGCCCGGAGGAGGTCCGAGCAGGTCGGCCATGTGATTGGCCAAAGTGCTTCCCTGTGCTCGAAGTCGTGGAAATGACCCCAAGACGGGAAAGGCCCATGCAGAAAGAGCGGGAAGAGGGAAAAGCCCAGCCGTGTGACGTACTACATGTGGGGGTGTTTGCTGCACTGCGCCATGAGGCACCCCATGACTGCGCAACTCGTGGGCGGGGACTGTGGGAAGCCCGCGAAAATGTGCAAGTCGTGGGAGGAGTCTGGCCATATGTGGAGATACACGTGGAGACTCCGGCGCGTGGTCAGCGCGTGATGGAACAGCAGGTGGTCGGGATGGCCTCAAGCTCCCCGTGGATGCCGGTATCATACCCCACGAAGATGACTGCTTTTGCTGCTCCCCTTACAGACACGGGGATAAGACTCAGGCCCCGAGGACAGTTGGCTTTGTACTCATGCAGAGACACGGAGGCCCTCGGTGTGATCTGTCCCGGATGCTCGGGACTGGTGGTCCAACTAAAGCCATTTGGGCGTTGTGAAGCGTGTAAAGAATTTCTGTTTGAGGTTGAATCATCCACAGCAAGGCCCCGGGCCCTTCGCCTCAATTGCATCACAGGTACCGCCACTCCGGAAGGGGAGATCCAGGCCTTTGCGGAGGTCCCCGTGCGCGCTGACCAGGGCGACGGGACTGCCCAACCAGAGACTGAGAGAGAAAAATCCGAGGATGCTGCTTCAGTCACCACAGATTCCCTGCTGCCACCTCCGAAGAGGAAGATAGGCCTGGTGCAGGCCTCCTATGGTCGTGGTCGAGCTTCACCCCGCCGCTTGCCGGACCTGGATGGATCTGGTTGGAAGAGTCCTGGACATCCCAGTGCTGAAAAAGGTCCAGGTGAGCCAGGGGCTGGGACTGTGGTGGTGGTTGGAGGTGTCGGGGGTCCGCTGGAGGTGGAGCCCGCAAGGGAGGGTAGTTCTCCGTCTACTAAAGACTACCTTCCCGCCGAGATGAATGACACCTCCGACTTGGAATCGCTGTCGGACTGTGGGGATGATGGGGAAATAGATGAACTGTTTCACCAGAAGGGCTGGGACAAACGCCCGCTACCTGTGCTATGCAAACCGCAGGATTCCCCTATGTCTATAGGAGACAGCCCGCCCCGGGCGCAGGCCCCGGAGCTCAGGAAGGAGTCTAGTCCTCCGACTGACTTTCCACATTCCACAACATCACCTGCTTTGGTTGTGGGGATGCAGCGCGCGTCATTGCGTGCGCCAAAGGCAAAGCCACCCGAGGTAGTGAAGGTACCTCAGCACCCGGAGGCCATCGTGCAGCCGGGAGAAGGTGAGCGGGATGTCATGCCTCCTTTGGCCAGATTGCAACGACTTTTCTCCCAGAGAGTCGCCCGTGAGTACGGATGGGAGTATCCTTACTTGCCTCGGGACTTACTTTATGAAGTTGAGGTTCTGCGACAGAGATGGTACAATGAATTTGTCTGGGAGAAGCTCAAAGTGCCTCAGGCCCGGCGATACTTGTCCTGTTCGCCGCCTGTGTCCAAGAAATTCAAGGACTGCAGAGCGGACTGGAAGTTGGGGCGCCATATTCATGCTGATAAAGTGCTTATCTGCAGAAAGGAGGGAGAGGATGTTGAATATTCAGTCAAAGTGTTTGATAAGCATCTGAAGCCGTTGTTCTTACCTGATCCGAGGTTTTACTTGTGAGGAGAGACTCATGAGTATGTTTTCAGCTACAAACTTTCCTGGAAGAGCCTTTGTTAGAACGTCTGAACAATACCCTGTTTTTTTATTTGTTTTTTTTTTTCTTCCCACTCTCTTTTCCTGTGAATCGAGGATAGACTTTGGGGTAGAATTAGTGTAGGGACGCATGAAGAATGAAGGAGCACCAAGTGTCATCACCGCAGCGCTGTCACCAGGTGGCAGTGTTGTGCAACGTTTGTTTTTTTTTCTGCACACTTTTACACCACACTCGTTGGAGCAAATGGGTCCCTCGGCTGATGGACCCATTCATTCCAAATTTTCACATGATGTTAGGATGTTGTCTGTTTTTTTTTGTTTCCCTTCTGCAGGAGATTCGTCGGTCAAGACTGCTGAGTATGGGGTGGTTCTTAGACAGTGACGGGAGGGATTGTATATGTGCACATGATAGATGTTTTATACAAAAGTTTTATTGTTTTATAGTTCCCTTTCCCCTTGAGCAGGTCTTGGCACACACAGGATTCAAATTTTTTAGGGATAGCCTCTGAGGCTCGCTCCATGTCATCACTCCTTGGGAGACATGGGGTTGCACCAGACGCTGGGGGCCAGCGTCAAATCACAGGGGGGAGTATGTAGCGGGGTCTTTGAATTTAGTTGGGGTACACCTGGGGGTAGTGTGACCCAGGTGTGTAATTGTGAAAGGTTCTGGACCCCTTTTGTAATTCGTGGAGGATTGGGTGGTGTATTATTCTCCTTGGCCTGTGGGTGGCGGGGTACCTACAGGCTCAAGGTAGAATCACTGCCGCAGTGCTACCCTTTTTGTCCCTTTCCGGAGATGGTACGGCCGGGGCGGGGAACCCGCCGTGGTGTTGAAGGGAGGAGATAAAAGGGGGAGACGCCCTCGCCACGAGGTCTTCGAGGATTTTCTCTTCACGCACCCAGGCACCTTAGGCCTGGGTGCGGGCGGTTCAAGGATCCGGCCCAGGCGCCCTAGGCCTGACCGGAATGAAGTTGGGGTCCATCCCAGGCACCTTCAGCCTGGGGTGAGGTACTATATCGTAGGCCTGGGGCCCAGTAACTTCGACTGGGTCCCGCGAGGACGAAGTGATCCGAGGGCGCCGCCTTGCGAGGGGACCCGCATCTGAGGTGAGGAGGCTGGGGAGGTCACCCGTCCGGAGATTCCAGAGCAGCATCAACCCGGTGACGGATGGGCCTCCGGGAACTCCCTTAGAGGGACATCTTCCCCTGATAGGGGCCGCAACGCAGCGAAGGTACTCCCATCTATGTTCTATGGAGTTGCTGGTAGAGACTCACAAGTTCTATGTTCTGTGCTAAGCAAAGTTGCTATAACCCCTGGTCCAACCACAGGGGTTTAGATTGAAATCAGGATAGTGCCTCAACCTGCTCATCCCACCGTTTGCGTTATGTTAAAGGGTCGCAACTAATCGGCTGTGAAAGAACTGTTTGTTGTGGGAGTATAATAAACAAGTGTTGGACCCTGCATCGGTGTATGGACTCTGGTTAATGGGAGCAAGGGAGGTTTCAGCATAGCAGGACTGAGCTTCATAACTAACACACATTGGCCCGAGGAATGTACTGGTACTGGCCTTCACCTCACCCACAGCTATGGGGAGGACATGGGCCGTAGCGCATCTCACCCTGTCACGTGACATACCCCAAGCAAAAGGAGATGGGGTGAGGCCGCTACACATGCAAACATAAGTTATATTTGCTAAACATGTACTGAACTAAACCTTGGTGACTGTCACTGTTCTTAACCACTTGCCAACCAGGCCAATTCTGACATTTCTCTCCTATTGTAAAAATCATAATTTATTTGCTAGAAAATTACATAGAACCTCCAAACATTATATATTTTATTTTAGCAGCGACCCTGGAGAATACAATGGCAGTCGTTGCAACTTTTTATCTTGCACGGTATTTGCGCTGCAATTTTTCAAATGCGTTTTTTTGGAAAAAAAAACAGTTTCATGCTTTAAAAAAAAAAACAGTAAAGTTAGCCCAATTGTTTTGCATAATGTGAAAGATCAAGTTATGCCGAGTAAAGAGATACCTAACATGTCACGCTTCAAAATTGCACTCGTGGAATGGCGCCAAACTTTGGTACTTAAAAATCCCCATAGGTGACGCCTTAATTTTTTTTACTGGTTACATGTTTTGAGTTACAGAGGAAGTCTAGGGCTAGAATTATTGCTCTTGCTCTAACACCATTTTCATATGTAGGCAGGACTTACGTATGCGTGCGAGCACACATGGACAGGGGCACTTTAAAAAAAAATATATATATATTTGTAATTTTACTTACATTTTTTTATTTTGACACTTTAAAAAAAAACAAAAAAACATTTTGATCACTTTTATTCCTATTACAAGGGATGTAAACATCCCTTGTAATACGAATATGGAATGACAGGACCTCTTTACAGTGAGATATGGGGTCAATAAGACCCCACATCTCACCGCTAGGCTGAGAAGCCTAAAATAAAAAAAACGATCATGGCTTCCCAGCCGAGGCAGCGCAGTTTTTTTTTAACCACCTAAGCCCCGGACCATTTGGTAGCTAAAGGACCAGAGGTGAATTCAGAATTTTGCACTGCGCTGCTTTAACTGTAAATTGTGCAGACATGCAATGTTGTACCCAAACTAAATTTGCGTCCTTTTCTTCCCACAAATAGAGCTTTCTTTTAATGGTATTTGATTGCCTCTGCGATTTTTATTTTTTGCGATATAAACGGAAAAAGACCGAAAATTTTGAAAAAAAATGATATTTTCTACTTTTTGTTATAAGAAAAATAGAATAAACTCAATTTTAGTCATACATTTAGGCCAAAATGTATTCAGCCACATGTCTTTAGTAAAAAAAAAATGTCAATAAGTGTATATTTATTGGTTTGCGCAAAAGTTATAGCATTTACAAACTAGGGTACATTTTCTGGAATTTACACAGCTTTAAATTTATGACTGCCTATCTCATTTCTTGAGGTGCTAAAATGGCAGGGCAGTACAACCCCCCCCCCCCCAAATGACCCCATTTTAGAAAGTAGACACCCCAAGGAAATTGCTGAGAGGCATGTTGAGCCCATTGAATATTTTTTTTTTTGTCCCAAGTGATTGAATAATGACAAAAAAAATAAAAAAATTACAAAAAGTTGTCACTAAATGATATATTGCTCACACATGCCGTGGTTATATGTGGAATTGCACCCCAAAATACATTCTGCTGCTTCTCCTGAGTACGGGGATACCACATATGTGGGACTTTTTAGGAGCCTAGCCACGTACGGGACTCCGGAAACCAAGCACCGCCTTCAGGATTTCTAAGGGCACAAATTTTTGATTTCACTCCTCACTACCTATCACAGTTTTGAAGGCCATAAAATGCCAAAATAGCACAAAACCCCCCCAAATGACCCCATTTTAGAAAGTAGACACCCCAAGGAAATTGCTGAGAGGCCTGTTGAGCCTATTGAATATTTTTTTTTTGTCCCAAGTGATTGAATAATGACAAAAAAAAAAAAAATACAAAAAGTTGTCACTAAATGATATATTGCTCACACATGCCATGGTTATGTGTGGAATTGCACCCCAAAATAAATTTTGCTGCTTCTCCTGAGTACGGGGATACCACATGTGTGGGACTTTTTAGGAGCCTAGCCGCGTACGGGACCCCGAAAACCAATCACCGCCTTCAGGATTTCTAGGCACAAATTTTTGATTTGACTCCTCACTACCTATCACAGTTTCGAAGGCCATAAAATGCCAAAATAGCACAAAACCCCCCCAAATGACCCCATTTTGGAAAGTAGACACCCCAAGCTGTTTGCTGAGAGGTATGGTGAGTATTTTACAGCTCTCATTTGTTTTTGAAAATGAAGAAAGAAATTTTTTTTTCTTTTTTTTTTTTTTTCAATTTTCAAAACTTTGTGACAAAAAGTGAGATCTGGAAAATACTCACAATACCTCTCAGCAAATAGCTTGGGGTGTCTACTTTCCAAAATGGGGTCATTTGGGGGGGTTTTGTGCCATCTGGGCATTCCATGGCCTCCGAAACTGTGATAGGCAGTGAGAAGAGAAATCAAAAATTTACACCCTTAGAAAGCCTGAAGGCGGTGATTGGTTTTTGGGGTCCCGTACGCGGCTAGGCTCCCAAAAAGTCTCACACATGTGGTATCCCCGTACTCAGGAGAAGCAACAGAATGTATTTTGGGGTGTAATTCCACATATGAAAACAGAAAAAAACAGAAAAGAGGCGCCACTTAGTTAAAACTGTTTCACTTTAATAATACAATAGTATTAAAGCACTCACTCGTAAGTTGACTGTATGAAGCACATAGATGATCAGGTCTGTGGTCGTATTCCGCTAGCTAGCAGTATCAGTGTGAGATGACCTCCTCGTTTGCTGTATTAGAAGCCGGGATAATATCCATGGTGGATGTTGCCGGAGGATCTTCTCAGAAAACCAAAGGGAGGGCTGGACCGCAAACAGGAAGTTCAGTTTGAGACGCAATGCTACGTTCAGCGGGATGACATCAGGACCGGCATGCAACGCGTTTCGATGCTTTATGCAAAGAGACGTTCTAGGTCCCCACACGCATCTTTCTCAAGCAATCAAGCATCGAAACGCGTTGCATGCCGGTCCTGATGTCATCCCGCTGAACGTAGCATTGCGTCTCAAACTGAACTTCCTGTTTGCGGTCCAGCCCTCCCTTTGGTTTTCTGAGAAGATCCTCCGGCAACATCCACCATGGATATTATCCCGGCTTCTAATACAGCAAACGAGGAGGTCATCTCACACTGAGACTGCTAGCTAGCGGAATACGACCACAGACCTGATCATCTATGTGCTTCATACAGTCAACTTACGAGTGAGTGCTTTAATACTATTGTATTATTAAAGTGAAACAGTTTTAACTAAGTGGCGCCTCTTTTCTGTTTTTTTCTGTTTTCATATGTTTGGAGTCTGGCTTCAGCTCCCTCAGCAAGGCTGCCCGGTTACCTTCCTGGACTGTTTTCACTCACACCTGAGCTCTTCGCATAGCTCATAGGACATTTTAGGTATATGTATATATGTATTGTCTTCTGATAAACTTTAAGCGCCATCATTGTGATTTAATTTTGTAATTCCACATATGCCCATGGCATGTTTGAGCAATATATCATTTAGTGACAACTTTGTGCAAAAAAAAAAATTTTCTTTTTTCCGCAACTTGTGTCAACATATAAAATATTCCATGGACTCGACATGCCTCTCAGTATATAGCTTGGGGTGTCTACTTTCCAAAATGGGGTCATTTGGGGGGGTTTTAAACTGTTCTGGCATTTTATACACAACATTAGGAAGCTTACATCCACTCTTCTAACCACTTGAAGACAAAGCCCTTTTTGACACTTTTTGTTTACATGAAATCATATTTTTTTTTTGCAAGAAAATTATGTTGAACCCCCAGACATTATATATATTTTTAAAGCAAAGGCCCTACAGAATAAAATGGTGGGTGTTGCATTTTTTTTTCTACACAGTATTTGCGCAGCGATTTTTCAAACGCATTTTTTGGGGAGAAAATACACTTTTTTTTAATTTTAATGCACTAAAACACACTATATTGCCCAAATGTTTGATGAAATAAAAAAGATGATCTGTTAGTGTAGTGTTTGTGCACTAACCTTGATGTCTTCTCTTGTACGGCACTCGGTATATGTGAGCGCCGCACAAGAGATGACATCACTTCCTCCTGCTTCCTCTGCCTGTGTGTACATTCGACAGACAGAGGGGGCATTTCCATTCGCCGGGAGCGATCGCGGGGGGGTGGCCGGAATCGAACGACCGTCCCCTCATGTCGGATCGCTCCCCAACGAATTCCGACCGCTCACTGTACAGAAGGGGGGTCCGATTGGACCCCCCAACTGTACAAAGGCAATCACGTATGCTCTACGTGATTGTGCCTGTCGGTGCCATTGTGCCGACGTATATATACAGTGAGCGGTCGTTAAGTGGGTAAGCGCATCGGTGAGTCGGTAGAAGCACCAGAGGGTGGCGGGAGGGGGGGTTGTCCCCTCTCACCACCCGTAAGAACGATCAAGCGGTGGGACAGCCACTATTATCTTTATTATGGTGTAGGGAATCGCCGGCTGAAAATTACGATATCTAAATGATGCCTGTAGCTGCAGGCGTCATTCAGATATCCCCCCACAAAGCCCAGGACGTCATATTAAGGCCAGCCGTCTGCAATTGGTTAATCAGGATCCTTTCAAAGTGGATCTGTGATGTCAGCTAAAAGCAGGCAATAACCCTCTATAAGCTGACTCTGGTTAACAGAAGCACAAAATCACAAAAGTAAGTTAACGCATCGTGGGCGCGCATGCGCCGCCGACACGCGCTTTGTGAGTTCGACTGCAGGTCCCGCGGATTCGATGTCCACCGGAAGTCCCGCGCTTCTCTCATGGAGAGGAAGAATGGAGAAATGCTAATGTAAACAAGCATTTCCCCATTCTTCCTAGTGACAGGACACTGATCACTGCTCCCTGTGAACGGGAGCGGTGATCAGTGTCGTGTCACACGTAGCCCATCCCCCTACAGTTAGAACACATCCCTAGGACACACTTAACCCCTTCTCCCCCTACTGGTTAACTCCTTCACTGCCAGTCACATTTACACAGTAATCAGTGCATTTTTTATAGCACTGATCGCTGTATAAATGAGAATGGTCCCAAAATGGCACCAAAAGTGTCCAATGTGTCCGCCATAATGTCACAGTCATGATAAAAATCGCTGATCACCGTCATTACTAGTAAAAAAAAATATTTATAAAAATGCCATAAAACTATCGCGCTACTGTATAACTTTTGCGCAAACCAATCAATAAACGCTTATTGCAATTTTTTTTACCAAAAATATGTAGAAGAATACGTATCGGCCTAAACTGAGGAAAAAATTGTTTTTTTATATATTTTTTGGGGATATTTATTATAGCAAAATGTTAAAAATATTGCTTTTTTTTTTCAAAATTGTCGCTCTATTTTTGTTTATAGCGCAAAAAATCAAAACTGCAGAGGTGATCGAATACCACCAAAAGTAAGCTCTATTTGTGAAAAAAAAGGACGTCAATTTTGTTTGGGAGCCACGTCACATGACCTCGCAATTGTCAGTTAAAGCGGCGCAGTGCCGAATTGCAAAAAGTGCTCTGATCTTTGGCCAGCCAAATGTTCCGGGGCTGAAGTGGTTAGGTAAAAAAGAGACAAATTGATTCATCATTAAAAGCAGAAAAGTAACACTTAAATTCTAGTAGCATCTGAAAGAGTTATCATCTGAGGCACATTTCATCAGGCAGAGTAGGATAAGGATTGCTAAACCATCCTAATGTAGTTATGCTGATTTTTTTTTTTTTCTATATTTATGCTATCTTGCCTTCATTTACATGCATTTAATAAGGCAGAAGCAGTTCTTTTCATACTTGTCAAGTATCTAGTGTTAGATAGAAGAAAGGAAGGGAAACATGTGGCAGGGTGATTAATGATCACGATTAACTTCCTGCAGATTGTGGTTTTATGCCCCTGTGATTCTCCTGTCATTATCCAGCCCACGAAACAACATTCCTAGAGACAGACATGCTGCTTTATAACACAAATCCTTCAGCTTATTATTATTTCATTAAGAGAGGCTGATACCATAAAATATTGTAATTGCAAGGCATACAATAATTCAAGAGATTGATTTTGCTTCATAAAGTATTGTATGAAGTGGCCCAGCACTATATTGTATGTAATGTGGTGCCCATCTTGTACTCACAAATTCATAACAACAATTTTGACAAGTATTTAATGGTGTACAAAACAGTAATATTATATAGGTACATTTTAACGATAATATCTTTCAGCGATATGACAGGTTTCATAGCATAAACTATTTGTTAGCAACATGTGTTCTCCGTCATGCCTCATATAAGAAAGTAAACCAAACAGGTCACTTGTTTTATGTATGGTAAAATAAATCACTTATTGCATGACTGCTTTTCTCTTAGTCAAGCCAATGTTCTACCATGTTCTCTCCTTCCACCACAGGTGGGTGGAACGAAAATCATTTGGTTCCCCCATTAATACAGTGAGTGTTGATGGAAGAATTCCTTCTGCATTTGGCTATAGAAGGAGCTGAATGCTCTGAGCACTTATGCCCCGTACACACGATCGTTTTTCATGCCGTTAAAAATGCCATTTTAAAAAATGGCCATTAAAAATGATCGTGTGTAGGCTCCAGAGCATTTTTAACGACGTGAAAAACGGCCGTTAAAAATTCCGGACATGCTCTCTTTTTTCACGTCGTTTTTCATGTCGTTTTTTTTTAACGACGTTAAAAAACGATAGTGTGTATGCTTTCACGACGTGAAAAAAAACGCGCGTGCTCCGAAGCAACTATGAGACGTGAGCGCTCGTTTTGGTAAAGCTAATGTTGGAAATGGAGATGGCACATTCGTCACGGTGGAATTAATAGCATTGTTTTAATTAGGGATGTCCCGATACCGATACTAGTATCGGTATCGGCACCGATACCGAGCATTTGCCTGAGTACTTGTACTCGGGCAAATGCTCCCGATGCTTCACCCGATACTTGTGATCAGCAGTGATCAGTGCGGTGGGGGAAGTTACCAGCACCAATCACCGCTGTATATATTTAAAAGTAGTTTCTCCGAGTCCACTTCTCTCTCTCTCACCCCTCGCGCGGGTATCAGCTGCTTTAAAATCAGCGGTGATCGGTGCTTGTAGCTCCCCCACACACGATCACCGCTGATTGTCCCCGTATCCTCCTCCAGCCCCCTCCGTTTTGCTGCTGTCCCAATCCGTGTGTCCCTCCGTGCTGCCGTCCCAATCCGTGTGTCCCTCCGTGCTGCCGTCCCAATCCGTGTCCTCCTCCGTGCCGCCGTCCCAATCCGTGTCCCCCTCCGTGCTGCCGTCCCAATCCGTGTCCTCCTCCGTGCCGCCGTCCCAATAGGTGTCCCCCTCCGTGCTGCCGTCCCAATCCGTGTCCTCCTCCGTGCCGCCGTCCCAATCCGTGTCCCCCTCCGTGCTGCCGTCCCAATCCGTGTCCCCCTCCGTGCTGCCGTCCCAATCCGTGTCCCCCTCCATGCTGCCGTCCCAATCCGTGTCCTCCTCCGTGCCGCCGTCCCAATCCGTGTCCCCCTCCGTGCTGCCGTCCCAATCCGTGTCCCCCTCCATGCTGCCATCCCCCTCTGTTCTCCTCCTCCACCCCCTCCATCTGTCAGGATGGAGAGCGGAGGTAGGAGCCGGTAAATCTGGCTCCTTACTGTTCGGAATGTACAGAGTCAGTGATCACTGACTCTGTCCATTCACATAACTGAAACATCGTAAACTGTGTTTACAATGTTTTCGTTTATGAATGAAGAGAAGCCGCGGTCTTCTCTCCATTCATTTTCAGCGCAGCAGAGGCTGCTGAGAAAGGGACTGGGGAATCTGTCCCTAGTCCCTTTCTCTGTCTCAAAGGGGAGATGTCAGAGGTCTGTTAAGACCCCTGATATCTCACCAAAGCCCCCCAACAGGGCTGATAAAAAAATAAAAAAATTAATAAAAAAATAAATAATAAAGAAATGAATTGTAAAAAATAAATAAAATAAAATAGAAGAAAAAACACACTGACACTGTCCACCCCCCACCCCTTAAAAAAAGAAAACATTATAAAAAATCAATCAATAAATAAGTAAAAAAAATTGTAAAAAAAAAAAAAAAAATTGTAAAAAAAACAAATTTTTTTTTTTTAAAAGAGATAAAAAAAAAGTATCGGTATTCGGTATCGGCGAGTACTTGGAAAAAAGTATCGGTACTTGTACTCGGTCTTAAAAAAGTGGTATCGGGACAACCCTAGTTTTAATGCTGCGCATTCCGTTCTTCTTTTGATAATGCTTTAAAATTACCCTCTTTTGATAATGACATTGAGAGTTATGCCAAACTTGTTTCTAAAGTAATTCCAAATTACTCTAATGATTATAAAATATTATTTATAAGCCGCACCTCCCTCCTAAATAATACTAATAATAATTAAATAATGTAATTCTCCTTTTTTCTTTAATTTTTATTTTTTTTTTGGTTTTTTTTTTTGGCCTTTTTTTTAGTATTTTGGCTTAAATTATTCTTGTGTAAAGTTACCACAACAACCTTCCAAATGTGTCTCATTTGGCCTCAGGGAGGTTTGTGTCCCCTGATAATAACAATAATATAATTTGAGATGTCCCTGCCTGCTTCCTAGCAAGCTCTGTTTTGAAATACAAATCACATAGTCAAGTATTTAAAGGGCACTCAATTTTTTTTTTCTTTCAGAACATTAACAAATTAAAGTGGAAGGCAGCACTGGAGAGCCTGCTTGCATTTGTGCATCCCTTTCACCCCACAACAGCCATACAAGATGTCCAAACCAAAATAGAGATTAGATCCCCCCAAAAAATGAGCCCAATCTTGTCTTGAGCTCCCAGAGGTCAGGAGCCACAGCAGATAAGTCCTATATGTCCCCAGTCTGTGGTACTACAGCAGGCATTATTTTCTCCTCTTCCTTGTAGCCTTCTCTCCAGCCTTCTCTGCAGCCTTGGTTGGTTTCTTCCTTGGAGGCTGGGGATCAGGAGGAGAGGTTGTAGCAGGAGGAGTAGTAGGAGGAGGAGGAGGAGGTGGAGGAGTAGGGACAACCTCCGTTATGTCCGTGTACCTAGTGAGTTCACCCAGCACGCCCTTATTGATGACTTTCAATAGCAGGGTCTCACTGAAAATTTTTTGCTGCAACTCCATTTGCCCTAGTTTGTGGGCGAGGACTGCGGCAAATCCCTCATCAACAGAGGGTGCCTCTCTGAGGGCTGCTGTTGCCTCTCTGAGGAAGGCCCTGGTTTCCTCCTCCACCTGCCTACCTCTCCTTGGCCCTCGTGGTTTAACTACCAGGGGAGGCATCTGGGCTCTTGTGCTGGGCCAAGCCTCCTCCTGGGTGCCACTGGGCCCTGCCTCCTCCTGGGTGCCACTGGGCCCTGCCTCCTCCTGATCCTCAACTTCACCCTTTTCCTGGCTCTGCTCTGGCTGTAAAAAAAGAAAGGGACATTATTTTTTTGCCACATCATCATTCACAGACATTGTTCACCTCTAGACATTGTTGAAATCAATGCCAAAAGTTATGTAATTTTCATTGATTACGCATCCTGGTTTTGTTGTCTTGGGCACATAAAATTAGGCCACTACTGTATCTTGCTCTTCACAAACTTTATTGGTAGAAGTGTACATACCTTTAACAATACGAACATCTATTTAAATTCTACAATTTTGTACGATAGAAATATAGATAGCAAAACTTTACCTGGCTCCATATCTCCAAATCTGCCTCCTCAAGGCCCTGATCTTGATCCTCAGAGGAAGCCAGAGCAGGGTTGACAGGAAGGCTGGAGGACTGGCTGCAGGGAAGGCTGGAGGGTTGGCTACAAGGAAGGCTGGATTGACCTCTGGGGGGAAGGGTGGAGAGAGATTCCCGCACTTCCAGCTGGTCATCCAGAAAAGCAAGCTTACTGTAGTACCACAGACTGGGTTTATAAACCTTATCTGCTGGTGCACCTGACCTCTGGGACCTCAGGACCATAGTCCTCTGGGTCCTGTATGTCCCTCTGATGGTCGCAATTTTGTTTTTGACATCTTGGAGAGTTGTTGTGGGTATCTTTGTTTGCACAAATGCAAGCAGGCTTTCCAGTGTTGCTTTCCTGGCGTCTTTATTTTTATTCCCGCCACTTTTTGTTTGCCATAATATAGGGAGCTCTTGCCATTTGTCGATGAACTCCCCCATGAAGTCTGGGTTTTTAAAAGTATTCATGATATCTGTAAAAGCGAGAAACCAAAAAAAATATATATTTCAGGCAACATTCCTCAACTGTGCATTGTCTACATATTTTGAGCACACAAATCTCCTCGTCTGATGAACCTCAAAAAGTAAAATTGTTAGGTACCTTGGTCACGACGTTCGTTGCTAACTCCCTCTCCCGAAAAATGAACGTATTTCCCAGACATGGATCTTCACTTTATATACACAGCGCATGCATGAAACTCCGCACGCTTTCCCCGCCCCTGACGTTCGATATTGTACTTTCCCCGCCCCTTCTCGCTCGTAGTGCTGAACAAAACATGGCGGAGACACAGGTGGCTGAGATTACCTCTACAGAGGATGAAATTACAGAGGAGCCCAAATCAAGACCCAGGAGATATAAGGCATCCAACATGTCATTCGAGGAAATGGTGGAGATGGTCGCCATTTTAAAGAAGGAGGATTATGATGCCAAGCATGGTCCGTATAAAAGGCCTAATCTGGTCAAGTCCAGAATTATGGGCAAAGTGGTCAAAAGTCTCCACCACAAATTCGGGGTGTGCAGAACGAAGGAACAGCTCAGAAAACGATGGTCAGATCTGAAGTTGCGGGAGGCCGACCAATATAAAAGAATCAAGAAAGTTATATTAAAAAAGTAAGTTGTTTTTTTTGAGTTTCCCTGGTACATATTATTTTCTTGTATTCTGTTGTGTATTTTTTACTTTCATATAGTACACTGAAAGATACCATCTTTCAGGTTCGTCCGCATAGTAAACGGACGTATTAAACCTCTTTCTCCGTACAGTTCCTCAAACGATGTTTTAGGATCATCCAGTGTGAACACCCATGTTTTTTGGTTTATTTGGGTGAGTAAATTTGGGCCACACTTATTTTTGGTGTGCTAATCCAAAGGACATTTGTTCATTTGAAAAAACGATATGCATGGTAATGTTAAAGGGAGTGAATGCTCAGCAGCTGTTGAAACATCTGAACACAGTAGTACAAGTGTGGGCCTAAAGCCAAAAAGCTTGAGGGAGTCACACACAGGTGATCCAGTGTAGATACTTTGGGGTGTTACAATGTTTCAATTTTGTTTACAAAATGTATATGCTCTGTTTTGGGCTATGTATCCAATCATTTGTCCCGGTTGGCACAGGGGGTAAAAATTAAAATGGAGCATGCTTCAAAAGAATGATTACCAAGTTTTTTTTCATGTTTCTTATTTTAGCAAAATTGAGTCGCTACTAATGAAACTATTCCTTTTATTTCAATCTCCCTAGGGATTCGAAAAGCTACCTCAGATGAGACGAGAATTGCAATACCTACAACAATACCCCCAGAACCCCAGGATGGAGAGGAATGTGATGTTGTGGAAGTGGAAAGTGGCACCACCACAGGTCAGAGTGAAACCAGACACATGCATGTTAAATAGATGTAGGCCTACATATTCTATCCTACATATTTCTTTTTACATTTAGGTGCAGTTCTGGCCGAAGACCCCAATAAGTTGACACATCACAGTACCCAGATCCTGATCCAATACCTGATGGTCTGCTGTCGTGACCTCGAAAAAATTAAGGGAGATTTGCTAGAGATCAGGGCAAATACAAAGCAGGTGGAGGAAAGGCTCCAAAATATCATGGCTGTGCTTGGGCGTGTCTAATGTTTTTACACCAAATAATGTTTTACTTGCAGAGATTTCTTTTTTTGTTTTGATATTTTACCCTTTAATGACTAGCACATGTTTAGTTTATTCAAAATTTGGAGAAATATAGTTTGTTTATGCATGGCTGGTCATGCGTTGTAATACACCCGAAATTAAGGGAACATCCACATTTCTAAGGAAGTTGCCCACCTAAACAAAAAAAATAAAGGTATTTTTACATAACAAATCATTGTGGCTTCATTATGTAAATGTGGTGCTGAGTGAACTAATCAATGTTTGGTGTTTACACTGACAATGAAGGCTAATTAAAAGATTTCTTAATCCACATGGCAAAACAAGTGCACTAGGTAAACCTACCAGAAACATCAAACATTATACAATAAAAATGACTAACCAATATTTACTCAAGAAAAAGTTTTTTTTTTTGGTCTAAAATTATTATAGATTGTCTGGCATTTCAATGGCCCCCCTACCCATAAAATAGTCCACATATTGGTTACGGACCTCACGTCCGGTTGGGGGGGCCAAGCCAGGACGGCCAGGTTCCAGGGCCACCAAAGTTTCAGCATTGATTAAAGAGGCCTCAGGCCCACTCAAAGATATATAACTCGTTGAATGCACCCTTAGGAAATTATGCAGCACACAGCACGTCATAACCACATGGTTCCATTTGTATGGGGCAAGGTGGATGGAGGTAAGGAAGAGGCGAAATCGGCTGGTCATGATCCCAAACGCATTTTCCACCACCCTTCTGGCTCTGGCCAGCCGATAATTGAAAACCCTCCTCTCAGGGGTGAGTGTGCGTTGCGGGAATGGCCTCATCAAATGGGGTCCCAGGCCAAACGCCTCATCTGCCACAAACACAAAAGGTAGTCCCTCCACATTCTGCTCCGCTGGTGGCAAGGCCAGCAGATCCAAAAGGAGCCGTTCTCCAAACTCCGTCTGGGCAAAAACTCCTCCATCAGACATCCTGCCATTCTTGCCAACGTCCACATAGAGGAACTCGTAGGTGGCCGACACCACTGCCATCATCACGACGCTGTGGAACCCCTTATAATTATAATAAAAGGATCCCGAATGGGGTGGTGGGACGACCCGAACATGTTTGCCGTCGATGGCTCCTCCACAGTTTGGAAAGTTCCATCGCTGGGCAAACTCGGAAGCCACATTCTGCCATTCATGTGGCGAAGAAGGGAACTGTGGAATTGAAGAAATAACAAATTAATACTTGGAGCCAGAAACATTGAAAGCTGATTTCATACACACATTCATGGCCAACATTGGTAGAAACTGTTCAATACATAAAAATTTGGAAGCTAGAAAAAAAAAAAAAATTAAAAACATTATGGGGGGGGGGGTTGAAGATGAGTTGGGAATATCACACATGAAGGCTGTAGCACTCTGTATTGAAGTTAACAAAAATGAAATATTCCTAGGCCAAATTTAGGGTGCGTTTTGGGTAAAGCACTACGATGGAACATATAATAAAAAAACATAGAAATGACTAGGCAAGGTAGGTATGGCCCCAGGATAGCATGCTGGAGAGGTTAGGTAAGCCAAATTTACAGGTAATCCTCAAACCCCAAACTTAAAATAATAAAACATGGGGAGAAAGGGGACATTCCCTGCAGCTAAGAATCATGTGAATTAGGGACTGCAAATAAAGCAAATTAAAAATATCTAAAAATAAAAAGCATACAATGTGAATTTTTTAAGAAGAACACTTACCTTAATATAGTCCTCCTGCAAAACTTGAAGGATGGCAGAACAAGTCTCTGGTATAATGATCCCCAGAGCCTGGGGGGATATGCCTGTGGAGAACTTAAGGTCCTGCAGGCTTCTCCCAGTAGCCAGGTATCGCAACGTGGCGATGAGCCTCTGCTCAGCACTGATGGCTTCCCGCATAACGGTGTCCTGCCTGGTAATATAGGGGGACATCAAAGCCAACAGCTGCTGAAATACGGGGTCAGACATCCTGAGGAAATTCCTGAAATCATCAGGATTATTCTCCCTGATCTCCCGCAACAAAGGCATATGACAGAATTGGTGCCGCTGGAGCAACCAATTCTTGGTCCATGAACTCCTCCTGACCCTGCTCATGGCATGGAGTCGGGATACAGCATGAACCCCTGCACCAACTACAGCACGAACTCTGCGACGAGTACGTAGCCGCAACATGGCTAGATAACGGTCGGCTGAACAGAACGAACTAGAAGAACGCACGGAAGAACAGCAAGGCCTATGAAGAACAAGCTGAAAAACACGAACGTGCAGAGCAGGCCGCACTGAATAAACAGATACGAACTGACTACAAGCAGTGCTAAACAGATACGAACCCACAGGCGCAAACTGAACTCCCGAAAACGATCTTCAAAGCACGAAGACTGAAAAGCGCGAATCGTCTCTCACCAAACTTTTACTAACACGCGGAAACACGGAATTAGCAAAAGCGTCCCAAAGGGTGGCGTCATTCGAACGGAACTTCCCCTTTATAGTGCCGCCGTACGTGTTGAACGTCACTGCGCTTTGCTTGATCGTTTTTTTTAATGATGGTGTGGACGCAAGGCAGGCTTGAGAGGAAACATGAAAAAAAACGAGGAGAAAAACGTTGGTTTAAAAAATGACATTAAAAACGATCGTGTGTACGGGGCATAAGCCTTGCCTAGCCTCACACTTGTCAGTGATCTCCTGTTTCCGCCAGTGACGTCATACCCACGGGATGGTCCACACAGCCAGAGTGCGACTTCCTGACCCCTCGAGGCTCCAGGAACTGCCTCTCTCTCCCTCTCTTTACACTGAGCGGTTGGAACCATCTCACATACTGATGGCAACATGATGCCCAGATGACAGCCCAGAGATCCATTTACAGATGAGCCCATTTACATTTTTTATCTTGTACATGTTCTTAACCACTTAAGGACCGCCGCACGACGATGTACATCGACAGAATGGCACAGCTGGTACGTCCCCTTTAAGATCCCAGCCATGGGCCGCATGCGCGCAGCCGGCGGCGAGCTTGCGACCCGGGCCTGAGCTCCGTGACCGTGCCCACGGGACCTGTGGACCCGATCGCCGCCGGTGTCCCGCGATCGGGTCACAGAGCTGAAGAACGGGGCAGTGTCAGTGATCGTCTGTTCCCTGTCATAGGGAACGAGGATCAGTGACATTTCACGCCAAGCCACGCCCCCCTGTAGTTAGAATCACACATTAGGTCACACATTAGGTCACCCCTACAGCGCCACCTACAGGTTAACCCCTTCACTGCGGATCTAATTTTTACAGCAATCAGTGCATATGTATAGCACTATCGCTGTAAAAATTACAATGGTCCCAAAATGGTGTCAAATGTGTCTGCCATAATGTCGCAGTCACAATAAAAATCGCTGATCGCCGCCATTACAAGTAAAAAAAATAAAATATTAATAAAAATGCCATAAAACTATCCCCTATTTTGTAGACGCTATAGCTTTTGTGCAAACCAATCAATAAACGCTTATTGCGATTTTTTTTACCAAAAATATGTAGAAGAATACGTATCGGCCTAAACTGAGGGAAAAAAATATATATATATTTTTGGGGAATATTTATTATAGCAAAATGTATAAAATATTGAATTTTTTTCAAAATTGACGCTCTATTCTTGTTTATAGCGCAAAAAATAAAAACCGCAGAGGTGATCAAATACCACCAAAAGAAAGCTCTATTTGTGGGAAAAAAGGACGCCAATTTTGTTTGGGAGCCACATCGCACGACCGCGCAATTGTCAGTTAAATCGACGCAGTGCCGAATCGCAAAAAGGGGCCTAGTCCTTTAGCTACAAAATGGTCCGGGTCTTAAGTGGTTAATCCTGCCTTATGTATTAAACCTTGGCATACTACACTTAGTTGGCGCTTCCTTCCCTCTTTCTTGCTTTTTCCGGCAGGGAGCCATGTCTGAAAGCAGAACACATTGATCAGTGCCAGCGGCTATAGCCTATAGCTGTTGGCAGTGATCACATGCAAAACATCTGACAGGCTGGTTGTACTGAAGTTGATAAACTTCAGTACAACCAGTCTGCCCATAGATTTATCTAATCTCAGCCAGTCCCTGCTGAACTGGCCCAGATTTGATCCATCTGTGGCTGGCTTTACTTAAAGGTTGATAGCACATGAAGCAACATGGTTCAAGAGACTGTTAAAGCAGGACTAAAAGGATCTTAAAGTGTTACTAAACCCCCACAACAGTAAAATCAGTCTGTATATGAAATAATGCATGCTTATTATATTCACTGTGGATCCTAAGGGGTTAATCCTTCATATTGTGTTAAAAGGCTGTTTGATCCTGTCTTCTCTGATCCTCTCCTTCTTTCACTGCCCCAAATCAATCTCCTGATAAGGCAGAGCCCTGGGAGTCACTCTGCACATGCTCAATTTGGTGTGTATTCCTAGAAAGCTTTTTTTTTTTCTTGGGAAGGTGTATGTGATTGGCACAGGGCCAATCAGCATTGTTCAGACAGAGGGTCAGGGGTCCGGAAGCCTCATAGGACAGTCACAGGACTCCTACAAGTTTTAACCAGACACTGATAGAAGTCAAAAGACTGCTACATATACTGCTTATGAGAAAAGGTATTGAGCAGTTTATATTTACTAAAAAAAATTGCATTTCCATGTTCTATGTACTGTGGGAGGTCAGATATGATGAATGGAATTCAGGGTCCTGGGTTTAGTAACATTTCAAAGCATAACAAAAGACAAAACTTGTTTTTGTTTTGCATAGAAGGGGGAGGGATTAGAATACCTGTCAGTTTTTATTGCTATCTATGTCCCCATTAGGAAGATTCCCCCTCTCTATTTGTCCTTTATTACCATTATCATTGAAAGTGAAAGTAAAAGAAAACCCCAAATTTTGGGTAATCGCCAGAAAAGTAATAGAAGTGAAATCTTCCAATGAGGACAATAGTTTTGGTTACCTGGGGATTGCCAAAATATTGTCTTAATTTGCAGGGATTGCCTCTCACTTCCTGGTTTGGCTATGGGACAGGAAGTGAAGATAAATTTCCCCATTGGGAGAAAGAGGGCAAAAATAAACTTTACAGGGCTTATAACCCTCCCTTACTCTATACAAGATGAAAAAAAAAGTTTTACCTATAGTTCTACTTTAACTTACCTTTCCTGCAATGATACCTGTTCCCTGCCAGAGACAACATCTTCTACTGGGTGCCGCTCTTAAGCAGTCTTCAGTGGTCAGCACAGGATGATGTCACTCTTGCGCATACAGTATGTGCTAGAGAATTCTGCAAGCAGACAGGTAGATCTATTTTTTCACAGGAGAGACATTAAATGTCTCTCCTGCCATAAAGAGTCTGCCTGTATGCAGTTTGTGACAGCGGAACTTTAGTTCTGCTTTAAGGAAGAAAAAAAAAACTACAGGTATAGTTTAAGCATCTAGAGTAATAATGATTCAAAGCTTAGGACACTTTTCACCTTCTTTTGGTATTTACTATAGCGTGTTTGCAAACACACTATCAATTGTGTTGAGAATACATACTGTACATAAGAGCAGACATAAATAATTTATCAGTTTCAGTCCACAAGACTAAAACATGATTTTAGATTTTTATTTCAATGTTTCTTCTCTTGTTCTCCTTACATCAATACATTAGAGATTTAGGCCCCTTTCACACTGGGGCGGGAGGTGCGGTGGTGGCAAAGTGGCGCTATTTTTAGCGACGCTTTACCGTCGGATTTGCGGCGGTATTTGGCCGCTAGCGGTGCAGTTTTACCCCGCCGCAAACGACCGAAAAAGGGTTAACACCGCCGGCAATGTGCCTCTGCAGAGGCGCATTGCCGGCGGTATAGCCGCGGTGTCCCATTGCTCCTTCACCGCTCCAAAGATGCGGCTAGCAGGACTTTTGGAGCGGTCCTGCTAGCGCACTGCTCCAGTGTGAAAGTCCTCTGGCTTTCACACTGGAGAAACAGCAGCCACTGTTTCAGGTTGGTTTGCAGGTGCTATTTTTAGCGCAATAGCACCTGCAAACTGCCCCTGTGTGAAAGGGGTCTAAGGGGAAGAATCACAACTCTTATTAGCAACAGTTGTATTTTAGGTGTTTTTTCTGTGTTCAGAAACTCATCCAGCCTGGGTCTGGCATTAAAGGCGGAGCTCCAGGCTCCTTCAGAAAATAATAAAAGTCAATGTTTGTAGCTGCTGAATTTAAATTTAAAAGACTTACCTGTCCACAAATACAGCGGTGTCTTCACCCCAGCCAATTTTTCAATCGGCTGTCGGGTGCTACCAATGCCATCTCCATCTCCTTGTGGCTTCACAACCCGTTTCCTACTGCACTATGTGAATGGTCCGGTGGTGGGGGAAGGAGGAGGGGGGCCAAACTTCTGGTTGACTTTGCCGCGGCAAGATCAGCCAGAAGTGGGAGCAGGTACCTGTCAAAACCAGGTACTCGCCCCCCTCAAAAAGTTGCCAAATGTGGCAGCGATGGAGGGGAGGAGGCAAACAAGTGGAGCTTCCCCTTTTGGGTGGAGCTCGGCTTTAAATCCAAGTTGGTCATAGAATCAATTCTATAATTAGGAATGTCATTGAAAATTATAAAAGACTTTCACAACATATTAATTACAGATAAAATACCTTTCTTCTGATTAACAATCTGCTTTTCACTGATTTGGATGATAGCCACACCAATGACTTTCAGCCATAACAGTGTGCGTGAGAGTTTCTTGGCTAATGCTAGTGTAGCGCCCATCCCAAATGGTTGGAATGCTATTTAAATTTAGAGGGATGTCTGAGCCAGTAGTTGGGCTCAGACGGTTGATAATTACATTTAAATTCTCCTCTGTCTCAGTTATGGTTTGCCTGGCAGTGATTTCCCTTTTTGCCTGGAACGCGGGCAGATCATGGTACATTGAGTGGCCCCTCTCAGCAGTGGTATAGTGGGAGTGGTTAACCCACTGTGCCTGCTGGGAGGGGATACTTAAGGGGCAGACACCATTGATTGGGGTTCGTTTGCGCCCGCCCTGCAGCCCTCCGGGCGTGAGGTGTGTGTGTGGCCCTGGTCTCGGGGCCACGTTGGCCCGAGGCTGCATTGCTACTTAGTAGGCCCAGCTAATCTGTCTGGGGCCTATATCCAGAGAAGGGATCCCAAGCTTTCCATTCAAATGGGGAGGAAGAATCTTAGTGAAGAAGTCCAGGGGAGGATCTGCCCCGGAGGAGAACGGCACAATACTGCTGTCTCAGGAGAGGCCTGGCAACTTCATTAAGGAGGGATCCATTATGCTACGAGCCCTACAGCTTGCCGGATCGGCTTAAAGGTTCTTAAAACTGTACGGCTGGAAGTTTGGGACTTTGAAATCCTGTGGCAGAGGGTTCCTGGACTATCCAATTGATTACTTTAACACAGGTCTGTGGCAGCAACTTTGTACACTTAAAACAGGTCTGTGGCAGAGACCCAACTCATCTTGGGCAGTCTGTGGCAGAGACTGCCCTCGTGCTGATCAGTGAGTCATCCCAGCTGCTAGGCCATGTGAGAGGGGACTATCTGGGTGACCAACATCCATTCTAACATTGAGAGTGGTGAGTGACTTTGAACTTCTACCTTTGTCAACTTTTAGTGGCAAGTGCCTGAACCTTCCCCTGCTCTTCTATACTTTCTACTTCCCAATGTTTACCGAATATGAAAAATAAAGCCTAACTGTTTGAGGTTTTACATCTGTGTGGACATTGCATTACTGCAGACTTTACTAGCCGGACAATGCAGCTGAAGAGGTAACGTGCAAAACCCAAAACTAATCAGCGTCCCTGAAGAGGGTATTGCTACACGTGGAGGCTCGTCCGGGATATTTGCGGTTGCCTCTACCAACCGGATTATGGTTCTTTTGCTATTTGGAAAGTCTGCCATTGAGAAAGTGTTGAACTGTGCTTTTACGAGAGAAGAAGGGGTCAAGGGGCACAGATTGCTTTGTGAGCTTTGTAGTTCGTGGGCGGGCCGAAAAGAAGAAAGCCCGCAAACTATGTGCAAAAGGAACTAACTGGGAGGGGTTCCCGCCACCTGCGTGCTACATGTGGGTGTATTTGGCGCCAAGGGCAGAGATTGTGGACTGAGCAAGAAGAGCAGCATGTCGTCGGTTCTATGAGCCCCAGCTATACCGGGACCCAGGATGCTTCACATACCTACAACCATGGACGCTGTTCAGCTTGGAGCCCCGCTTACTGATACGGGGATCCAGCTAAAGCCCCGGGGCCACTTTACTCTGTACACGAGTTGGGATGTGGAGGCCCTGGGCATGCTCTGCCCTGGGTGTAACGGACTGGCCATGCAGTTGCGCCCCTTTGGACGATGCCTCACCAGCAGGGAATTCCTTTTTGAAGTGGAACAACCCACCGAACCACCCCGTGCTTATCGGGTGGACTGGATTTCAGGAACCGTCACTCTCGAGGAGGCCGCCTTTGCCCCTGGGGACCAGCCTGCGTGCACTGCAGATGCCACGGAAAGGAAGTCCGGAGTGAATGTTGCTACCACCATGGAGCCACCAACGGACCTCACAGCGGACGCTGCTACTTGTGTCTCCATCCCACCCACAAAACAGAAGGTGGGCTACGTGAAGGCCTGCCGCAGTCAAAGCCTGCCCCAGCGCCTGCCGTAACCGGACCTCTTGAGCGGTGAAGTCTCCGGGAAGTCCACGACAAAGACCGGTAAAGGAGGCTGGGGATAAAGTGACTGTCATTGCTCAAAATTACTTGCCTGCCAAGGAGTTGAATTCCTCAGAATTGGAATCCTCCTCGGATGTTGGGGATGATGAGATAATTGAGGCCATATTTCTGGAGAAGGGCTGGGACAATCGGAGATGTATTACCCCGCTCCGCAGCCTCCGAGAGGGTTCACCCATGAGTTCTGGGGACACTGCACCCCGGGTGGAAACCCCTACCCCCTGATGTAAAGAGGGAGGCTGTACCCAATGTTGGGCCCTGGCCTCAATTTTCTACGGCCTTGGTCCGGAGGTCACCGGACTCATATGTGCTACCTGGGATGGGAGACCCTGGGACTTTACCTAGGCTCGCTCACCTGCAGCAAATCCTAATGAAGCGGGTAGCTACCGAGTACGGCTTGGAGTTGCCCAAAGAACTTATGTTGGATATCGTAGCTCACCGCGAGCAATGGTACGGGGACGCCATCTGGGACTACCTTAACATGCCAAGGCCGTACAGAAATCTGGAACACTCGGTCACTATGGCCGACTGATTTAAAGGGTGCCGATTGGACTGGAGCTATGGCCGGCACATTCACACTGATCGGGTTGTACTCTGCTGTCCAGGAAGGGAGGATGCAGTATATTTTATTACAACCCTGGACAAACAGTGGAAATCTGTGACTTTGCCCGATCCAAGTTTCTATCTGTGACATTTTAATATGGCAACTTGACTGTATTCTTTACCTCCTGTTTTCCTACTAGTGGAGAACGCTTTGAAAAAGGTGACTTTGTTCTTCGCCCTAAAAACAGTGTTGCTTTAAAAAAAAAAAAAGAGACAGAGAACGTTTTTTTTTTCATACCTCTGAAGGACAGTCTTTCCTTCCTCTATTGAACTTTAAGGGTTTGGTCAGATAGAGTAGGGCTGCAGAAAGACGCCGCGTTCAACAGTGGTCCTCTGTGTACATATATAATTCAACCCCTGCTTAAAAATGACCTTTTGATGCCTTTAACACATTTTGATACGTTTAACACTAGGTGGCAGTGGTTTGCTGAATCAGGGATAGACTTTCATTGCTATTACAGCACTTACAACTTAAAGAAGGAAGCTGCATCCTCTCAGGGATACAGTTTTTACTTCTGTGTACAGATAACTGATAGGTTAGGATAATGTGGTTGATATATAAATGTTTTTGTCTTCTCTTAGGTACCGGATCTGCTGTCAAGACCATCGGAGAATGGGGTGGGATTAGACAGATAGTGATGGGTGGTAGTGTAAATATACATAATGTGTAATATATCTAGATGTCCAATATGGAGAGTTATACCATTCCTTTTATTGTGTATTTTTTCCTTTTTCTCCTCCCCTTCCCAGTTTTTTTGGTTCAGGCACCAAAACCTCAGGCTTGAGGTTGTTTGTTTTTCTCCAGCCACTGGGGACAGTGTCTTTTTGAGAGGGGGGTGTATGTAGCGCCCATACCAAATGGTTGGTATGCTATTTAAATTTAGAGGAATGTCTGAGCCAGTAGTTGGGCTCAGACGGTTGATAATTACATTTAAATTTGCCTCTGTCTCAGTTATGGTTTGCCTGGCAGTGATTTCCCTTTTTGCCTGTAGGTGGCGTTACCACCTTAGGCAATTGTTGAAATGCAGGCAGATCATGGTACATTGAGTGGCCCCTCTCGGCAGTGGTATAGTGGGAGTGGTTAACCTGCTGTGCCTGCTGGGAGGGTATACTTAAGGGGCAGAAACCATTGATTGGGGTTCGTTCGCGCCCGCCCCGCATCCCTCTGGGCGCGAGGTGTGTGTGTGGTCCTGGTCTCGGGGCCATGTTGGCCGAGGCTGCATCGCTACTTAGTAGGCCCAGCTAATCTGGCTGGGGCCTATATCCAGAGAAGGGATCCCAAGCTTTCCATTCAAATGGGGAGGAAGAATCTTAGTGAAGAAGTCCAGGGGAGGATCTGCCCCGGAGGAGACCGGCACAATACTGCTGTCTCGGGAGAGGCCTGGCAACTTCAGTAAGGAGGGATCCATTATGCTACGAGCCCTACAGATTCTTAAAACTGTACGGCTGGAAGTTTGGGACTTTGAAATCCTGTGGCAGAGGGTTCCTGGAATATCCAATTGATTACTTTAACACAGGTCTGTGGCAGATACTTTGTACACTTAAAACAGGTCTGTGGCAGAGACCCAACTCATCTTGGGCAGTCTGTGGCAGAGACTGCCCTCGTACTGATCCATGAGTCAACCCGGCTGCTAGACCTTGTGAGAGGGGACTTTCCGGGTGACCAATATCCACTCTAACATTGAGAGTGGTGAGTGACTTTGAACTTCTACCTTTGTCAACTTTTAGTGGAGAGTGTCTGAACCTCCCCCTGCTCTTCTATACCTTCTACTTCTCAACGTTTACCGCATATGAAAAATAAAGCCTAACTGTTTGAGGTTTTACATCTGTGTGGACATTGCATTACTGCAGACTTTCCTACCCGGACAACGCAGCTGAAGAGGTAACGTGCAAAACCCAAAACTAATCAGCGGCCCTGAAGAGGGTATTGCTACACTAGTTTTATCAGGTTTACTGCAAATGTGATTATATGATGTAATCATATTATTAGGTTAGTTATTTGTTAGTGAATGTACAAACCTCTGTTAACACGATTTATTTAAATATTGTGAAGTCAAAAGAGCAAAGGTTTGCATTTTTACCAACTGTAAATAGATTTTTACACCACTGGAGTAATTATTAGCTACTGTGACCTTTCAAAAACTGAACTATTTGTAACTTGAAATGTATAAATTAAATTGGGCTCCTTTGGATATTCAATATGAAATTGAAATTACTATGCTGCTTTGGATAATGATTGACAAAGTGACTATGCTGCTTTAGATAATTAAACAAATATTGATAATATAGGTAACACACCAAATTGCCTTTATTTCTTTAGGCACTTGAGCCATTTATAATGCGTATGTAGGCTATTACATTTAATGTAGTTATCAACCTCCAAGTCAAATAAACATTTATTTTTGCATTGAATTATGTTGATACCTCTTTTCATTGCATTTATAATTACATTAGTATCTGGGAACATATGGCTATATATCAGATGTATTACACACTGTATATTGCTACCTATGCAATTTGGGCTGAGAGCTATTACCGTATATACTCAAGTATAAGCCGACCCGAATATAAGCCGAGGCACCCAATTTTACCACAAAAAACTGGGAAAGCGTATCGACTCGAGTATAAGCCTAGGGTGTCCATCTGCATGCCTCACTTTGCCTCACTGTGTCCATTTACATGCCTCACTGTGCCCATGCCTTACTGTGCCCATGCCTCACTGTGCCCATGACTAGACTGATGTTTAACATGGGAGTCTATGGAAGGGGTGCCCGGCTTTGAAAAATCGATGCTCCCCGGCCGTAGGTCCCCCAGACAACAAACTTTGCACACTTATAGAGGAAGAGTGGGGCTACATGTGTGGCAAGTTTGGGGTCCAGTGGACCTACGGCCAGCCGGTACCGGGTCCCCAAAATCCAGGAGATCAGGCGCAAAAAGGTGACTCGAGTATAAGCCGAGGGGGGCATTTTCAGCACAAAAAAATGTGCTGAAAAACTCGGCTTATACTCGAGTATATACGGTATGTCTCATTTTGCAGGCTTTTACATTTTGAACAAATTATACACAAAGCTTTACCAAACATGTTATTATTCCTCCCAGTTTATCCTAGGGCTTGTGAAATTGTCAAGGGAAAAAATGTTTCAAAAGGTCACTGTTACAGGTAAGGTTTCGGTTTGCTACTACTATAGGCAAATTATGGGTTTAAAATTCACAGTTATGGTGAATTTATGTGCAGATTCACCTAGGAGAATTTTTTTAAATTATAATGCACTGCATGGCCTTTCAACTATGGCCAGCTGGCTAAGAAGTGCTACTATGGGGCATTTGGTTAAGATGGCTTCTCGGAATCGGTGAAAATATCGAATGGAACACGACAGGGATGTCCCTTATCCCCATTGTTATATGTATTAGTAATGGAGCATTTGAGCACAGCTATACAAAATAATCCAGACATACAAGGGATAACAGTTAAAGCAATAGAATATAAAATGTCTCTATATGCAGATGATCTGCTGCTATACATAACAAATCCAACAATATCCATACCAAATTTAATCCAAGAGTTTAACCGCTTTGGTAAGATGAGTAACTTTAAAGTAAGCTATGACAAGACAGAAGCCTTAAACATTACACTCTTAAATAAAGACATAAAAAAAAAAAAATCTCTTTTAAATGGCAGACAGCAGCTGTTAAATACTTGGGAAAGTATATTCTTAAGGACTTAACAAAACTTCTAGAAATGAACTACTTACCAATAATACAAAAAATTATCAAGACACTGTAAAAATATGATAGAACGTTTTTTTCTTGGATCGGAAGGATTAACATTAGAAAAATGGACATACTTCCGAAACTTTTATATATATTTCAAACAATACCAATATACTTCCCAACTAACTTAATACATCAACTCCGAAGAGCGATAGGGGCATTTATATGGGCTCATAAAACACCTTGAATCAGAAGAAATATACTGGTTAGGGCCAAAAAAACGGAGGTCTAGCACTCCCAGATTTCTCACTATATCTACGTGGAGAATAGTGGACTGGTTTCAGTGCAAAAAACAAACAATGGGTAGAGGAAACTAGAGGAGGATATCACTGAAATAAAACTTAAATCATTACCATGGATAAATCGTAATTTACCACCCTCCATGAGAGAAATGCAGATGTTGCTATCCTCCACATTAAAGGCATGGGACGTAATGTTAAAAAACGAGAAGTGGTCCACACAGATTGGGCCAATGACGCCTCTGTTTGGAAACCATGAGTTTCCACCAGCACTGAATGCCCCGACCTTTTTGAAATGGTATAGAAATGAGGATATAAGAGTGGAACAAATCCTGATTGAGGGTAAAATCCCCCCCATAGACTCCCCTGGTTTGTAATACAGGAAAATGTGGATACAATATCAACAATTGCAAACATATAAATATAGTGATGGTGACTGCGCTGTGGTGACTCAAATAAACTGAATAAATAAAAGTGGGAAAAAGTAAATATCAAGGGAATGGGAGTGTGGTGGGGAAAGGGGGAGGGAGTGGGTGAATCATAAGCTACAATGTAGCTGAATAGCAATGTTGTGCAGTGTGCACAGTGACACTAATGAACGTGCAAGTGTAATATGTAGAGGACTAATAAACAAATAAAATAAAATGGTCTAATTATATACACAAATTTTAAACACTCCAATATTACAAACGTGATGGAAAATACAAAAGAAATATATCCCTAAAGTATGCTGGTGATTGTCAACCAATAACCATAAATCAAATGCACACAAAGTGCATCTGTGAACTATAACCAAATAGGAAACAATAAATATATATAGAAAAAACTCCCAAAATGGTATGGTGGATGTGCATAAAATCATATAGAAAAATTCAAGTCCCATCACCGGAGGTGTGCTTGGAAGTTTTCCTGTAATGTCCACCCTGTGATCAGTAATCACAAACAGCTTACCTCCCTCCTAAGAGGGGGAGCGATATATGACGGATCTTGATGGTGAGGGATAGTAGAACGTCCTTATAACACAGTCTCTATTGCACAGTTTCTCAATAGCTCATTGGAATGCATATGAAAAGACATAAAACAGAGAGACATCAATAGCGCAACTTTGTGAGTGCGGTAAGGTGAATCGCTGATGAATATGTTCACACACTCACTTGAATAATAGTGAGCGTGGACCTCAATCCAAACGAGCACCGCGCTCGTACCAATAGAACAGTGGATTGGCGTCTTGGTGCAAAGAATGCAGTGCGATCCTCAGATGTCCGCAGCGGCAATCACAAAGTAGTGGTAATAAAAAAAGGAAAGGAAATATAGCGTGGGTCTGAAAACCACTAGGGTATTTATTAATACACAAGTAAAAAAACTCACATTTAAAAATTGAATGACGGGTCTTGTATCCTTACGAGCGGCGAGCTCGTCTCTGATGAAGTCATGTGATATGACGACACGCGTCAGGACGTAGCACAGACACACCGCCAGCAGAACCGAGAGAATCCCCTTCTCAACCCTCTTCCTTACCCTCCCCCTTCCCAATCCTCCAACCCTTTCCCTCCCCATCCTAACCTCCCTCCAATCCGATTTACCCCCAAAGGTATTCCACACATAAACCTCCTTGATAATTGTTCACAGAACTACCCTGAACAGAGGGTCAATGGGTGTAACTACTGTTATCTTGGGTGCTCCTTGGGAGGTTGCCTTTGGGGGGTGATGTTGCACAGAGGCCAACTCTCTTCCTACAAAGGGTTACGAGCCTAAATGAACTGCTTCGCCACCACCTTACCTAAACTTAGGAGAATCTGTTGCTATAGAAAAACGCTCTTTAAGCGTTTCAGACTTTTCACATAGCTCCCCTGATATGGCGTCTGTGCAGCCTCGCCCCCCTTCCAAATGCCTCACTTAAAAAAGATGTTATAAGAGTGTTTAAAAGTTAGACTATATTAGATGGCTCCTTCTCACTTATCTTGTTGTGTACTCAAAACTCGGTTAAACGATCAGTTTGAAAGCTCCCAAATCGATCACACTCACCCAATGGGTTGATTACATATGCCTAATGAACTCCACTACAGGGAATTATGGGTCTATCCCACCTTGTGACTTTGGAGATACTAACTACATTAGGGCCTGTGACGATCCCGTTCCAACCCAATTTGGACTGGAATATGCCACAGGACCGATCATAAATTGGACGCTGCCCGACCACACACACACACACAAGAAAGGTTGCTTTCTGATATAGACTCAATTAAAGTTATATTATAATTATTCACGTTGAATGTTATAAACATTGTTGAATTGCCTCAATGTTGGAAGTTTCCCACTCTCCATTTAATTGGAGAAGTGACGTAAGATACATATGTGTAAAGAGGACCCTGTATCACTGGTCTGGTTTCTATAATAATATAATATGTTATGTTTATACTCTAGATTCTAGGACTGTTATTGTTTGTTTAATGCACTTGCTAAATGACCTTAGGAAATTGCAACATGTTTGACTCCCCTGAGTTTAGACCTACAGCTATTCTGTCTAGCACGAATAAATACTGGCTCCCCCACACGTTCAGCAGCATGAATCTCCTGTGGACGAGAGATACAGAATCTTGACCGTTCCATACCGACACCCTCCACCTCTCCACAAGACGGGAACGTACGTGTTCCTGTCAAACGTTACCGGATACATTTTTTTATCTTAGGGAAGGTTACGTATAACCTCCCTAACTCTGGATTAACGCCTACCCCGCTTTCTCCTAACGTCCAGTTCACTTGCCCATCCTCCTCCTCCCCTTCTTTCCCCCTGATCCCTATCCCCCCCTTTTTTTTTTCTCTTCCCTCTTCTTTTCCCTTCTCTTTCACCTTCTCCCCCTTCTCGCACCCCCCATCTCTTTCCTTCCCTTTCCCTTCCTCCTATACCTCACGGTCTCCGCCGTCACCACACCTATACTAGAACAAAACTACCCCAGAACCTGCCTTTTTCAGATCCCCCCGTTCAGACGTAAAAAGATACCTGCCTAACACCTCACGGTCTCCCCAAAATCCTAGGACCGAACATGAACACAATGTCACACACACGCCCTACAAAAAAAACCTCCACACTTAAAGTAGTCTCACTGAACACAAAGGGTCTCAACATCCCAGAGAAACGTAGCCAAGTCCTTGATATGATGTCTAAACTGAAGGCAAACGTAGTATTCCTACAAGAAACGCACTTTCGCACAGACAAAATTCCCAAGCTTATGAACCATCTGTTCCCAACAGTATACCATGCCACCAGCTCACTTGCAAAGTCAAAACGGGTCTCAATTCTACTTTCCAAAAACCTTGACTGGCAGCCCATAGATTCACTTATAGACACAGAAGGCAGATACATCTTTCTAAAGGGCCGACTCCAGGGGCGACCTGTGACCCTGGCCAACATATACAGCCCTAATACTGCACAAGTAAGCTTCTTTAGATCCATCTCACGACTGCTCTCAGATAGTGTTGAGCGGACCCGAACTGTAAAGTTCGGGTCCGTACCGAATTTTGGCGTTTTCCCGACCCCGGACCCGGACCCGGATTTTGCGCTAAAGTCCGGGTTCGGGTTCGGATTCGGGAATTTAATGGCACAGTTAGAAATGCTTCAGGGGCCAGCCAATCACCATTTGATTAGCTGGTGTGCCCTTAGAAGCCATCATAGCCATGCCTACTAATGGCATGGCTGTAATTGGTCAGTGCAACATGTGACCCAGCATGTGACCAGCTTCTATATAAGAAAGAGGCACACAGCACAGATCGTCACTCTGCTTTTAGACAGTGTAGGGAAAGGATCCTGGCTGCTGTTGCTGTGAGGGAGAGAATAGGAGTTAGTCCTGATTCTGCAATCTACTGATAGAAAAGATAGGGAGACAGTGTAGTGTAGTGTAGTGTAGGGGCAGGATCCTGTTTGTGCTTTCAGGGAGAGAGATTTAGATAGGAGTCCAGATTGAGAGATATAATAGCTCAGCGATCTGCATAGGTTTATCTGTTTGTGTTGCAAGCTCAGTGCACCAGCACTGCATTACGTTGAGTGATACACCTATTCCATACTGTGGCTGTATTGTGCTCTTGCTAAAAGACCTATTTTGGTCAGAAAAAAAAAAAAAAAGGCACTTTATTGTGCTTTTGCTAAAAAGACCCATTTTTGGGCCCCAAAAAAAAAAAAAGGCACTTTATTGTGCTGTTGCAAAAAAAAAAACGGCACTTTGTTGTGCGCAAAAAAGACCTATTTTTGGGCAAAAAAAATATTTTGCAGTGTATATCTCTAGTTGTGTGAAATAACCAATTTCTATATATTTTTCTTGTACTATGCTATACTAAAAAAAAAAAAAAACCTTTTTTTTGAATAGCATTCTCTGCAGCTGTGCGATTCAGCGGTTATATACTGTGGTTTCGTTGTGCTCTTTCAAAAAACGCCATTTAGGGCCACAGAAAATATTTTGCAGTGTGAAATACACATGTGGAGGTGTGTAAAATAAACAATTTCTATATATTGTACAGTGCTATACTAAAAAAAACAACATTTTTTTTTAATAGCATTCTCTGCACTTCTATAGCTGTGCGATTCAGTGGTTAAATACTGTGGTTGTGTTGTGCTCTTTCAAAAAACGCCATTTAGGGCCACAGAAAATATTTTGCAGTGTGAAATACACATGTGGAGGTGTGTAAAATAAACAATTTCTATATATTGTACAGTGCTATACTAAAAAAAACAAAATTTTTTTTGAATAGCATTCTCTGCACTTCTATAGCTGTGCGATTCAGTGGTTAAATACTGTGGTTGTGTTGTGCTCTTTCAAAAAACGCCATTTAGGGCCACAGAAAATATTTTGCAGTGTGAAATACACATGTGGAGGTGTGTAAAATAAACAATTTCTATATATTGTACAGTGCTATACTAAAAAAAACAACATTTTTTTTGAATAGCATTCTCTGCACTTCTATAGCTGTGCGATTCAGTGGTTAAATACTGTGGTTGTGTTGTGCTCTTTCAAAAAACGCCATTTAGGGCCACAGAAAATATTTTGCAGTGTGAAATACACATGTGGAGGTGTGTAAAATAAACAATTTCTATATATTGTACAGTGCTATACTAAAAAAAACAACATTTTTTTTGAATAGCATTCTCTGCACTTCTATAGCTGTGCGATTCAGTGGTTAAATACTGTGGTTGTGTTGTGCTCTTTCAAAAAACGCCATTTAGGGCCACAGAAAATATTTTGCAGTGTGAAATACACATGTGGAGGTGTGTAAAATAAACAATTTCTATATATTGTACAGTGCTATACTAAAAAAAACAACATTTTTTTTGAATAGCATTCTCTGCACTTCTATAGCTGTGCGATTCAGTGGTTAAATACTGCGGTTGTGTTGTGCTCTTTCAAAAAACGCCATTTAGGGCCACAGAAAATATTTTGCAGTGTGAAATACACATGTGGAGGTGTGTAAAATAAACAATTTCTATATATTGTACAGTGCTATACTAAAAAAAACAACATTTTTTTTGAATAGCATTCTCTGCACTTCTATAGCTGTGCGATTCAGTGGTTAAATACTGTGGTTGTGTTGTGCTCTTTCAAAAAACGCCATTTAGGGCCACAGAAAATATTTTGCAGTGTGAAATACACATGTGGAGGTGTGTAAAATAAACAATTTCTATATATTGTACAGTGCTATACTAAAAAAAAACAACATTTTTTTTGAATAGCATTCTCTGCACTTCTATAGCTGTGCGATTCAGTGGTTAAATACTGTGGTTGTGTTGTGCTCTTTCAAAAAACGCCATTTAGGGCCACAGAAAATATTTTGCAGTGTGAAATACACATGTGGAGGTGTGTAAAATAAACAATTTCTATATATTGTACAGTGCTATACTAAAAAAAACAACATTTTTTTTGAATAGCATTCTCTGCACTTCTATAGCTGTGCGATTCAGTGGTTAAATACTGTGGTTGTGTTGTGCTCTTTCAAAAAACGCCATTTAGGGCCACAGAAAATATTTTGCAGTGTGAAATACACATGTGGGGGTGTGTAAAATAAACAATTTCTATATATTGTACAGTGCTATACTAAAAAAAACAAATTTTTTTTTGAATAGCATTCTCTGCACTTCTATAGCTGTGCGATTCAGTGGTTAAATACTGTGGTTGTGTTGTGCTCTTTCAAAAAACGCCATTTAGGGCCACAGAAAATATTTTGCAGTGTGAAATACACATGTGGAGGTGTGTAAAATAAACAATTTCTATATATTGTACAGTGCTATACTAAAAAAAACAAAATTTTTTTTGAATAGCATTCTCTGCACTTCTATAGCTGTGCGATTCAGTGGTTAAATACTGTGGTTGTGTTGTGCTCTTTCAAAAAACGCCATTTAGGGCCACAGAAAATATTTTGCAGTGTGAAATACACATGTGGAGGTGTGTAAAATAAACAATTTCTATATATTGTACAGTGCTATACTAAAAAAACCAACATTTTTTTTGAATAGCATTCTCTGCACTTCTATAGCTGTGCGATTCAGTGGTTAAATACTGTGGTTGTGTTGTGCTCTTTCAAAAAACGCCATTTAGGGCCACAGAAAATATTTTGCAGTGTGAAATACACATGTGGAGGTGTGTAAAATAAACAATTTCTATATATTTTCCTTGTACTGTGCTATACTAAAAAAAACAACCTTTTTTTTTGAATAGCATTTTCTGTAGCTGTGCGATTCAGCGGTTACGTGCTGTGGGTGTGTTGTGGTCTGGCAAAAAACGCCATTTAGGGCCACAGAAAATATTTTGCAGTGTGAAATACACATCTGGAGGTGTGTGTAAAAAAACAATTTATATATATTTTCCTTGTACTGTGCTATACTAAAAAAAACAACCTTTTTTTTTTGAATAGCATTTTCTGCAGTTCTGTAGCTGTGCGTTTCAGCCATTACGTACTGTGGGTGTGTTGTGGTCTTCCAAAAAACGCCATTTAGGGCAAGATCCTAAATTTGGAAAATATGAGGGGAAGGTCAAAGGGACGTGGTGGCCCCGGTCGTGGTGCTGCTGGTGGAGCTCCTGTTGCAGGGAGAGGACGTGGTGGATCTGTGCCAGCTACACGCACAAGTGAAACACCTTCCTCAGGTGCGAGTAGGCGACCGAGCCTGCGGCGGTATTTTGTCATGCCTAATGAGGCTGTACCAATGTTTAGGCCAGGACAAGTACAGGCGATAGTAGATTGGGTTGCTGACAGTGCCTCGGGTTCCTTCACATTGTCTCCCACCCACTCTTCTGCTGAAAGATCAGAGTTGGCACCTGAAGCCCATGTCCATCAGTCTTTCACCTCACCCCCTTGCAAATCAGCCAAGCAGTCTGAGCCCCAAATCATGCAGCAGTCTCTTCTGCTTTTCGATGACTCTGTTAGCAGGGTTTCCCAGGGCCATCCACCTAGCCCTGCCCCAGAAGTGGAAGAGATTGAGTGCACCGATGCCCAACCACTTATGTTTCATGATGGGTACATGGGAGGACCATCGCAGCACGTCTCGGATGATGACGAAACACAGGTGCCAACTGCTGCTGCTTTCGCAATTGTGCAGACAGACATGGAGGGCAGGGGTGAAGACTGGGTGGAACATGATGTGCAGGACGATGAGGTCCTCGACCCCACATGGAATCAACGTTATGCAGGTGACCAGTGTAGTTCGGAGGAAGAGGCGGTGGTCGCACAGAGCCACCAGCACAGCAGAAGAGGGAGCAGGGTGCAAAAACGGAGCATTCGTCCCCTAGACAGTACATCTGCTACTGCCCAACGCAGCAAGGGACCGAGCACACCAAAGCCAGGTCCAAGGACTTCCCTAGCGTGGCAGTTCTTCACACAGTGTGTTGATGACAAGACACGAGTGGTTTGCACGCTGTGCAATCAGAGCCTGAAGCGAGGCATAAACGTTCTCAACCTGAGCACAAGCTGCATGACCAGGCATCTAAGTGCAAAGCACGAGCTGCAGTGGAGTAGACACCTCAGAAACCAAGAAAGGTCTCTGGCTCCTCCTGCTTCCTCTTCTGCTGCAGTCTCGGCCTCTTCATCCACCTCTGTAGTGACAGTGGCACCTGTCACCACGCAAACAGAGGATCTGCCAGCAACACTACCACCTGGGTCACCGACCATCTCCACAATGTCCCATGGAAGCGTTCAGCTCTCTATCTCCCAAACATTGGAGCGGAAGAGGAAGTACCCCCCTAGCCACCCGCGATCCCTGGCCCTGAATGCCAGCATTTCAAAATTCCTGGCCTTTGAAATGCTGTCATTCCGTCTGGTGGAGACGCAGAGTTTTAAAAGCCTGATGGCATTGGCTGTCCCGCAGTACGTCGTGCCCAGCCGCCACTACTTTTCCAGGCGAGCCATCCCTTCCCTGCACAACCAGGTGGGGGACAAAATCAGGTGTGCACTGCGCAACGCCATCTGTGGCAAGGTCCACCTAACTACGGATGCGTGGACCAGTAAGCACGGTCAGGGACGTTATATCTCCCTAACAGCACACTGGGTAAATGCAGTGGCTGCTGGGCCTGAGGCAGATAGCGGTTTGGCGCATGTCCTTCCACCACCGAGGATTGCAGGGCGCTTCAGTTTGCCTCCTGTTGCTAACTCCTCCTTCTCCGCTTCCTCATCCTCTACCGCCTCCTCATCCATTCAGCGTAACACCTTCACCACCAACTTCAGCACAGCCAGGGGTAAACGACAGCAGGCAGTTTTAAAACTTTCCTGTTTGGGGGAAAATCCCCACACCGCGCAGGAGTTGTGGAGGGACATGGAACAACAGACCGATGAGTGGTTGCTGTCAGTGAGCCTCAAGCCCGGCCTGGTGGTGTGCGATAATGGGCGAAATCTCGTAGCAGCTCTGGGTCTAGCCGGTTTGACGCACATCCCTTGCCTGGCGCATGTGCTGAACTTGGTGGTCCAGAGGTTCCTTAAAAATTACCCCAATATGCCAGAGCTGCTGCAGAAAGTGCGGGCTGTGTGTGCGCACTTTCGGCGTTCTCACCCTGCTGCTGCTCGCCTGTCAGCGCTGCAGCGTAACTTCGGCCTTCCAGCTCACCGCCTCATATGTGACGTGCCCACAAGGTGGAACTCCACCTTGCACATGCTGGCCAGACTGTGCGAGCAGCAGCAGGCAATAGTGGAGTTTCAGCTACAGCAATCACGCGTGAGTCGCTCTGCGGAACAGCACCACTTCACCACCAATAACTGGGCCTCCATGCGAGACCTGTGTGCCTTGTTGCGCTGTTTCGAGTACTCCACCAACATGGCCAGTGCCAATGACGCCGTTCTCAGCGTTACTATCCCAGTTCTATGCCTCTTTGAAAAAACGCTTCGTGCGATGATGGAAGAGGATGTGGCACAGGAGGATGAGGAGGAGGAGGAGGAAGCGGGATCATTTCAAAGGCTTTCAGGGCAGTCTTTCACAAGTGGCTACGAGGGTGGGTTCCTGCACCAACAAACGCCAGGTACACAATTGTCCGGCAGAAAGGGCACAGTTCTGGAGGATGACGAGGTGGAGGAGGAGATGGAGGAGGAGGAGGAGGAGGAGCCATGTTCACAGCAGGGTGGCACTCAGACCAGCTCGTGGCCATTACTGGTGCGTGGCTGGGGGGATACAGAGGACACAGACGATACACCTCCCACAGAGGACAGCTTTTCTTTGCCTCTGGGCAGCCTGGCACACATGAGCGATTACATGCTGCAGTGTTTCCGCAACGACAGCCGAGTTGCCCACATTTTAACTGGTGCTGATTACTGGGTGGCCACCCTGCTGGATCCCCGTTACAAGGACAACGTACCGTCCTTAATTCCCTCACTGGAGCGGGATCGTAAGATGCGCGAGTACAAGCGCACGCTGGTAGACGCGCTGCTGGTGGCATTCCCACCTGACAGCGGGCGTACGGTGGAAGCACAAGGCGAAGGCAGAGGAGGAGGAAGAGGTCGCCAACGCAGCCGGGGCACCGGCAGCACCTCAGAAGGCAGGGTTAGCATGGCCGAAATGTGGAAAAGCTTTGTCAGCACGCCACAACAACCAGCACCACCAGCTGAGATGGAACGTCTTAGCAGGAGGCAGCATTTCACCAACATGGTTGAGCAGTATGTGTCCACAGGCCTACACGTACTGGATGACGGGTCTGCCCCCTTTAACTTCTGGGTCTCCAAATTGGGCACATGGCCTGAGCTTGCCGTTTATGCCTTGGAGGTGCTGGCCTGCCCTGCAGCCAGTGTATTATCTGAACGTGTATTTAGCACGGCAGGGGGCGTTATCACAGACAAGCGCAGCCGCCTGTCCAGAGCCAATGTGGACAAGCTCACGTTCATTAAAATGAACCAGGCATGGATCCCACAGGACTTGTCCGTACCTTGTGCAGAATAGACATGTATACCGGTGTTGTGACAAAAACTGTCCGGCCATCGGATTGTGCCCGGCCCGTACTGCGCAGGCGCAGCGCTTGCGCAGTACAGAGGACAAGGAGATTCACAAAATCTCTGAAGATGAACGGCGCCTGCGCTGTGAGTGCAGGTTCAAGCCCCACCATCCAAGAGGACATACGGTAGCACATAGTAACAGGGCCCCTCACGGGCTCGCTTCGATCGCGGCCTTGCTTGGCTCGGCTTGAACCACGGATGGTGTGGCCTTCACCTGAACTCAACACGCAGGCGCCGTTAGTCTTGGGAGATTTTTGAAATCCCCTTGTCCTACATACTCAGCAAGCGCAGTACAGGGCGGACACTATTCGACAGGGGACAGAATTCGACACATCACCGGCCTTACCCAGCCATTGTTGTATTTTTGAACCAGTGTTGGCTACCTCGTCCTCCTCCACCGCCGCTTCCACCTACACAGCCACATCCACCGCCACCTCAACCTCCTACTCCATATGGACCTCGTCCTGCTAGGCCAAGATTAAAATTTGTATTTTATTTTTTTGTAGCGCACAGATCCTTTCCCCCTTACCTGCCTTTATGTTGTTGGCTCTTCGCAGGAGGGAGAAAGGCACACTGCACTACCAGCCCGTATCATCCTATATAAAGAGGTTGAGCGGTGTACTTGACGGGCCGTGTCCACAGCCGGAGTCAAAACTCCTCCAGAGGATGATTCTCACCTCTACTGTAGGTAGAGGCAAGTCCTTTAATTGCCAGTAAAGTCAATGTCCACACCAGCTGAAACTCCAACTCTTATTCTCTCATGGCAAAATAAACTGTACTCAGATAGAAAAGGTTAGAGCAAAAAAACAGGACAGCTTAAGGTGTGGAGGAGGTCCAGGCACAAACGTAGCACATTCACTTCACTGCTTAGGTTTCTCAAACAGTTTTTGGCGCACGGTCTCTGCCACAGACATTGAGGTTGGTCTCTGCCACAGACCGGGTGTACAAGGCCCCTGCCACGGGCCTGGAGAACTTTGGTCTCAGCCACAGACCAGGGTGTATAAGGCCCCTGCCACGGGCCGGTTGAATAAGGCCTCTGATACAGTCAAGGTGACCTTGAACTTCTCCTTCTACGAACCTAGCCCATATCAAGGGGAAGACATCTCTCCAGGGAGTCAACAGACCATTCCTTCACCGTGACTCCCGCATCGGTCCATCAGAATGATCCTCCCTTCCCTGGAACAGGGTCCCCTACACGAGGCGGCTCTGGACTCCAGGCTTTACTCCCGCCCCTAGGCCTCCATACCCAGGGCAGCAAGAACTCCAGGATAGTACCTCAACCCGGGCTAAAGGTGCCCGAGATGGAACAGGAACACATGCACCCAGGCCGAAGGCACCTGGGCGCGGACCCCACTGGACATCAGCCCCCAGGCCAAAGGTCTGCCCCTTTTATATGCTCTCCCGGCATGCACAGCAGGTTCCCCGCCCCGCTGTACTACTGCCAAGAGGGGACACAAAAGGCGCCACCTGTAGGCCGCAGGGAACTGCACACCAATACTGTCCCCCGAGGACAAAATGGTCCATGAATCCTACAGAATTAGGGTATTTGAGCCTATTTACCACTCAAACACTTTCCGTAAATTTAGCACCCCGCTACATTTTTATTTCAAAGTATTTTATTTTCCCACTAGCTTATCCATTAAATTAAATAATTTATTCCAGAAAGGGCATATTCTGGGGCATTCCCACCATATGTGTGGCATTGTGCCGTTGAGTTTCTGAGGTTCTTAATGACTTCCTGTACCTCTTCTGCTGAAAAGGGGGCCTCCAGCATATTTTTTTATTTTTTAATTTTTTTTATGTTCTTTTAAGTTATTTCCTATCCACATTTGTTTGCAGAGCACTTGCCATGTTCTTAACAACATTTTGCTGCCATTTGCAGCCCTCTAGCCCTTTCCATTACTTTTTTAGAGCCTTTTTAGTCGTCAGAAGTCCGGGTGCCCATTGACTTCAATGGGGTCCGGGTCCGGGTTCGGGTTAAAGTTCGGTCCCGAATCCGAACTTTTTTCCGAAGTTCGGCCGAACCCGCCGGACCCGAATATCCAGCTACCCGCTCAACACTACTCTCAGACTTTCACTCCGGATTGACCATCCTGGGAGGTGATTTCAATGTAGCCCTTTTCCCAATTTTGGATACCTCCACTGGTACAACTTCCTTACCGTACAAAGCCATCCGACAAATCAAGATACAGATCCAAGATCTTCTTCTACATGACACTTGGCGTTCACTTCACCCTGACAAAAAAGACTTTACTTTTTTTTCTGCCCCACATAATAAATATTCTAGAATCGATTACCTATTCCTATCCCAGAAAGATATCCCCTTTCTATCCACCGCCACCATTGAACCAATGCTGCTGTCAGACCACCACCCAATTACAATGACCCTGACACTCCCAGACACACATATTCCCAAAAACATTTGGCGCCTAGACTCGGCACTGCTTACTTCGGAAGAGGTCATCAGTGACATCCGCAAATGCTTACACACATTTTTCATAGAGAACGACACACCTGACACAGCCCCGCTTACCCAATGGGAGGCCCATAAATGTGTTGTTAGAGGGAAACTCATCGCCCTTAAGTCATCCCGCCGAAAGGCCCAACAACAAACAATTGCAGACCTACTCGACAAGATTAAAAACCTTGAACTTGCCCACAAACAATCACAAGCTCAGCAAATTTATCACGAGCTTACCCAAAACAGGAAACTTTTACGTGAAGAATTAAACCGCAAAACGCGACGCAAATTTGTCCTACACCAAAAGCTCTTCTATGAATTTGGCAACAAATGCGGAAAATATCTAGCCAAAGCCCTCCAGACCAGGAAAGCACACACAAATATTCACACCATCAAAGATCCTCACGGAAAGTCCCATATCACCCCGACAGACATAGCAGCCCAGTTTGAGACCTATTACTCTAACCTGTATAATCTCCCCAAACATACAACAAATCAAATTAGATCTGAAACTAGACAGACCTCAATCAAGTCTTTCCTCGACAAATACTGCCCCAAACCCATAAACAAAGAAGATGCCCTTCAATTAGAAAACCCTATTTCGGAAGAGGAACTCAAATCGGCAATCAAACAGCTTAAAAATGGTAAAAGCCCCGGCCCCGAAGGGCTTACAGCTGCCTATTACAAGGCCTTTACAGACACTTTAGCCCCACATATTATTAAGACATTTAACTCCTTAACATCGTCCACTCTCCCTTTCAATAGACTACTGGAAGCCCACATCACAGTAATCCCAAAAGAAGAGAAAGACCCTGCATCAGTTATTAATTACAGGCCGATATCCTTATTGAATGTAGATATAAAGCTGTATTCCAAGATTTTAGCTTCCCGTCTGGTGCCTTTCCTGCCATCTTTGATAGGTAAAGACCAAGTGGGCTTTATCCCTGGAAGAGAAGCCAGGGATAACACAATCAAAGCCCTGAATATAAACCATTGGATTACAACACACAAACAGGAGGGATTCTTTGTATCACTGGACGCAGAGAAGGCGTTCGACAGGCTGGCATGGGACTACCTGGGAGCAGTCCTGAGACATATTGGTCTCCGGGACCGGATGTTTAATGCCATTATGTCCCTTTATACGGCCCCAACTGCCAGGGTTCGTGTAAACGGCCACCTGTCGAACGCCTTCTCCATTAGTAATGGAACAAACAGGGATGTCCACTTTCCCCAATTTTATTCGTCCTAACCCTTGAACCCTTCCTCCAATGTCTCAGATCCAACGACAATATCAAAGGCTTTCTCATCGCCAATCGCACTTATAAGATAGCTGCCTTCGCTGATGACATTTTACTATTCCTGAAGGAACCACACATATCAATCCCAAATCTTCTAAAAGAATTTAATCTCTTTTATAATATTTCCAATTTCAAGATTAATTTTACGAAATCCCAGGCCCTGAACATCTCCCTCCCACAGGAAATAGTAACACAATGTGAAAACAACTTCCCCTTTCAATGGAAACGTGATCAGATTAAATATCTTGGGATACACCTAACGGCAAATCTTTCAGACATATTCTCCAAAAATTATCAACCCATCCTCAAAGCCATCACAAACGACCTAAGTAAATGGAACAAACCCCATTTTTCCTGGTTTGGAAGGGCAGCAATTCTAAAGATGAATATACTTCCACGCATTCTATATATCTTACAAACCTTACCTATTAAGCTCCCGCCAACCTTCTTTCAATCATATAAACTACTGTGTAGCAGGTTTCTATGGAATCAGAAAAGACCTAGGATAGCTTACGAACAACTGACGAAACCGAAAACAATAGGGGGCATTGGTCTCCCAGACCTCAAGAAATATTATTGGGCTTGCCACCTCTCTAGAATTGTGGACTGGTCAGTACATAGCCACTGTAAAGACTGGGTCGCTCTTGAACACTCATTTCCCCCCCTACCTCTACGATCTCTGCCTTGGACCTTACCCAAGCACACGCCGAGGAATCTGAATGATCATCCTCTCATTGCCCCGACACTCCGCAGTTTCAAGGAAACCTGCCGAAAGCTACGCATCTCCTCTAACCCTGGACCTCTTACTTCGATAAAACTCAATCCAGCATTCCCACCTGGTATGTCTACAAATTTTTTGGCAGACACCTGGCAACACACAGAGGTTCTAGCCCACCACTTCTTCCGATTAGGTATATTTCTGGAACGTTCTTCCCTACCAGCTAACACAGACAACATTGCATTTCCTCTCTGGACATATTTCCAGATCAGACATTTCCTAAAAGACACTGACCATACACCCTCTGTCTCTCGTATGCTCACACCATTTGAACAGCTATGCACTCACTCTGCACCCCAGCAGCATGTGATCTCTAAGATTTACAACATTCTCTCCTCAGATGGCTCAATGAAAACTAACAAAGCTTGTTTAAGCTGGGAAAGAGACCTACAAATAGTGATGACAGAGGCACAATGGGAACGCATATCTACGATAACGCACAAGGGTTCCCTCAATGTCTCGATCCAGGAAAACAACTATAAAATCCTAATGCGCTGGTACAGAACCCCAGTACTCCTCAACAAATATAATTCTGCCCTTTCTGATAAATGCTGGCGATGTTCCAGGGATACAGGTACTTTAGAACATATATGGTGGTCCTGCCCCCTAATCCAGCCGTTCTGGACCCAAATCCGGGAACTGACATCACAGATCTCTACATACACTCTAGAACACACCCCAACGCAGTTCCTCCTTCACCATTCGGACCTGCCGACTCACCAATACTGCAGAACACTGATACCGCCCCTAATAAATGCGGCTAAACTATGTATCCCTCTTCATTGGGGAACGTCCCATGTTCCGACCATCCCTGAATGGCTCAAACGAGTGGAAAAAATTGCAGAAATGGAAGAACTAATCTCCATAGCCAAAGACTGTCCAACCAAATTCTCACACACATGGGCCTGCTGGACCCACTTCCGTACCACAGCCAAGTACAAACTATTAACGAACCAAACTATTACGAACCACCCACCCCAAGACGACTGCAACCCTTAATGACTCTACTCCTACATTTCATAAACTATCCTCATCAAAACATGAGACAATTGGCCTCCCTCCCCTAAACAAGGGAAGATTGAGGGAGGAGCCTTTTCAATATATCTAAACCAACACCCAAATAACCTCAGACCAAGCTTCTTTACCCACCTTACTCCAATCCTTCGGAATTGGTGGCGGAGACTGTGGGGTATCCCGGACCCAACCCACCCCTCCCCCCTCTTTCCCTTTTTTTTCTTTTTTTTTTTTTTTCTCTTTCTCCCTTTTCTCTTCTTCCCCCTCCCATTCTTCCCCTTCCCCTCCTCTCTTTTCCTTCCCTTTTTTTTTTTTTTTGGTTTACACCCTGAGCCAATCCTTTTATCCAGCAGAGCTCTTTTTCACCAAAAAACTATAGTTAACCAACTTCAGATGCTTGGTTGTAGGAAGAAATTAATTACTCAAAGTTGGTTGTTACCTCATGAACTAGCAAATCCCCAGATTTATCCACAAAACACACCCAAACATGATTTGACACAAGACAGAAGTAATATTACTGTGGTAAGCATGGTTATTTAGCAGACTAATCATAACCGTACGTCATGTTTCAAGCAATGTTCGCTCTGTCGACTTAAGTTGAAAATTCTCTGCAAATGTTATTGCATGCTAGTTCTGACCATCGCTGCTGTAGAACCTTTTGTATTTCTTCAGACTCCTTGTTTAAATGCATTGTAAACCTTATTTTATTAACTAATAAAATTAAAAAAAAAAGTGTTAGGGCAGTTAGCTTTAGGCCCCTTTAGGTCCAGGGTACCCCCTAACCCCCCTAATAAAGGTTTAACCCCTTGATCGCACTCCAGGTAACCCTTTTACCCCCTATCGCCAGTGTCACTAAGCGATCGTTTTTCTGATAGTAGTGTCGCTGGTGCCGCTAGGTAGCCAGTTATTTTTTTAGGTTCGCTGACAGGTTTTTATAGCATCAGGTACCCCCATATATTATTTAATAAAGGATTTAACCCCCTGATTGCCCCTAGAGTTAACCCTTTCACCAGTGATCACACGTATAAGTGTCACTGGTGACACTGGTTAGCCAGTTAGTTATTTAGTTATTTAGGTTACCTGTCAGGTTTTTATATAGCACCATATATTACCTAATAAAGGTTTTAACCCCCTGATTGCCCCTAGCGTTAACCCTTTCACCAGTAATCACCATATAAGTGTTACGGGTGACACTGGTTGGTTAGTTTGCTTTTTATAGCATCAGGGCACCCGCCGTATATAACCCAATAAAGGTGTAACCCCCTGATCGCCCGGCGGGTGATATCAATTAGGTTTTAGCATCAGTTAGGGACCGTGTCGCCCCAGGCAGCGTCAGGTTAGTGCCAGTAATGTTAACACCCATGCGCGAAGCATACACCTCCCTTAGTGGTATAGTATCTGAACAGATCAATATCTGATCTGATCAGATCTATACTAGCGTCCCCAGCAGTTTAGGGTTCACAAAAACGCAGTGTTAGCGGGATCAGCCCAGATACCTGCTAGCGCCTGCGTTTAGCCCCTCCGCCCAGCCCAGCCCAGCCCAACCCACCCAAGTGCAGTATCGATTGATCACTGTCACTTACAAAACACAACACACATAACTGCAGCATTCACAGAGACAGGCCTGATCCCTGCGATCGCTAACAGTTTTTTTGGTAGCCTTTGATACATTTGCTGACAGTCAGGTTTTTATCTGTGAATCCTTACTAGTGTACCACTAAATTTAGAGCCCAAAATGGCAAATCGAAGGTACACTAGTAAAGAGGCCTACGAGATTCTGAGCATGACAGATAGTGAAGAGGAGGTTATGCATCTGTCAGATTCAGGCTCAGAATACAACCCCGTAGAAGACAGTGGCTCCATGACAGATAGATCTGATGACGAAGATGAGGTCCCTGCTAAGGTCAGGAGTACCCGATTCCGATCTTCTGATGTTGTTGAGCAGCAAGAACCACAGGGCTCTCGTATTATGGAGCAGAGAAGTACTAGCGCCGCTATTCCTTCTGGTGAACTGGCAAGCACCAGCGGCCTAGTACAGGCTGGGCGTACATCCAGCACTGCAGTATCACATGGTGATGTGGCGAGTCCCATAAGTGCAGTTCAAGCTGGCGAGGTGGCAAGCACAAGTAGTGTCCCGCTGCCACCAATAAGAAGACAAAGGCAGGCCTGTCGTGCCCATAGTGCCCTTCCTGCAGAATTCGCCTATCCTGATTGGGTGCCCAACACTTCTGCAGCACCCGTATACTTCCCCCATTCACTGGCCAACCCGGTATTCAGGTGGAAACAGCTGATTTTAAGCCACTTGATTTTCATTCACTGTTTTTCACGGAAGATCTCTATAGATCTATTGTTGAGCAGAGTAATTTATATGCTGGACAATTCATCTCCCCAGTTGCCTTCCATTGCTAGAGATTGGAAACCAATTACGGTTTCCAAATTTAAAACCTTTCTGGGCCTTTCCCTCAACATGGGCACACATAAATTCTCGTCGTTGCGCGCCTATTGGTCCACGCGCCCAATTGACCATATGCCCGTGTTCTCTGCCTCCATGTCCAGGAAACAATACGAGCAGATCTTGCGGTTCATGCACTTCAACGACAATGAACTTTGTCGTCCACATGGAGACCCTGAATACGATCTCCTCTACAAAATTCGGCCCCTCATAAACCACTTTGACAAACATTTTGCAGCCTTGTTTACTCCCGATCAAGTTGTCTGTGTTGATGAGTCCCTGATTACATTTTCTGGCCGCTTGTCTTTTAAACAGTACCTTCCAAGCGTGCCAGATATGGGGTCAAGCTCTATACGTTTTGTGACAGGGCAACAGGCTATGTATGGAGCTTTATGGTTTATGAGGGAAAAGACAGTCACGTAGACCTGGAGAACTGCCCAGATTACATAGGGAGCGCTGGCAAGATAGTGTGGAACTTGGTGTCACCCTTATTCAGAAAGGGGTACCACTTGTATGTGGACAATTATTACATGAGCGTGCCACTTTTTAGTCACTTGTTTGATCATCAGATTGGAGCATGTGGCACCGTGCAACCTAATTGCCGAGGCTTTCCCCAGGGGCTTGTAAATTCTCGTCTTAGGCTGGGGGAGAGAGCCTGCTTGAAGTGTAATAATTTGCTCTCTGTGAAGTGGAGGGATAATAAGAATGTTTTTGTTCTTACCTCCCTTCACGCAGACACGACAGTCCAAATTCCTACGGCAACTGGTGTTGTGGAGAAACCCCTCTGTGCCCACGAATATAACCAAAATATGGGAGGGGTGGACCTCAACGACCAGTTGTTGGCGCCGTATCACATTGCCCATAAGGCGAGACGCTGGTACAAAATTGGCTTTGCTGAACGCTTATGTGCTATACAGAGCTTCAGGCGGGATTTTATCCTTCCTTAAATTCCAGGATGGTTCTGCACATCACCATTCCCAACCAAATCTATTGTTCTGCTCTTTTTTACTGTATTCTATTCTACATTGTTTTATTGTTATGTTTTATCATGCTTGCTTTTCAGGTATGTAATTTTTTGTTTTCAGGTGCGCCATTTAGCTGCAGCACGGATTTATTTATCTTGACAGCAACAGTGTTTGCTCCCACAATACATAAAGCCGTGACTCCAGTGCTGTAGGAAGTGATTTTACCACCACAGTTAAAAAAATAGCATATATGCCGAAGCATGGGGGCAGCAGGGGCGGAGGAGCGATTTTTCTCCTAATGCCGCGTACATACGGTCAAAATTCCGACGGAGGCTTGCCTGTGGAAAAGTCTGACTGTGTGTACGTGGCATAACTTTTTTTGCGGGAGGATGCCCCCATGCTTCGGCATATATATATATTTTAGGCACAGGTTGCGTTAAAAAAATGTTTTATTTTTTACTGTGTTTTTTTTTTTGGTATTTGCTTTGCAGGTATGGTATGGTAAGGTCTTACTGTTATACTGTAATGTTACTTTGTTTTAATGTTAACCATCATTTGCTTAGCACGTACGCCATTCAGTTGCAGCGTGGATTTATTTATCTTGCGGCATAACCTTTTATGCAGCGTACATACGGTCGAAATTCCGATGGAGGCTTGCCCGTGCAAAAGTCCGACCGTGTGTACGCGGCAAAACTTTTTTGCGGGAGGATGCCCCCATGCTTCGGCATATATAAATGGTGCATGTATGCCCATCATTAGAAGTGGGTGGATAAAGGGAGGTATTCTAATGGTGGGCATACCCACCGATCAATCTCTTTTTTTCTTTCAGCCAACAGGCTGCATGAAAAAAAAAGATTACAATACATGTCCAACAAGGACCAGCAACATAGTGGTATGTTGCTGGACTTTGAATGGTTATACCAGAATGATGCCTGCGGGTTTAGGTATCATCTTGGTATCATTATTTTCAGCCAGCGGTCGGCTTTTATGTAAAAGCAATCCTAGTGGCTAATTAGCCTCTAGACTGCTTTTACAAGCAGTGGGAGGGAATGTCCCCCCCCGGATATAAACAGCACCATTGGGAAATTGGGAAAGCATTTTATCAAACCAATCTTGGTGTGGTCAGATGCTTTGAGGGCAGAGGAAAGATCTAGGGTCTAATAGACCCCATTTAAAAAAAAAAAAGAGTACCTGTCACTACCTATTGCTATCATAGGGGATATTTACATTCCCTGAGATAACAATAAAAATGGTAAAAAAAAAAAATGGAAGGAACAGTTAAAAAAAAAAAAAAAAAAAAGCACCCCTGTCCCCCCCTGCTCTTGCGCAAAGGCGAATGCAAGCGTCAGTCTGGCGTCATATGTAAACAGCAATTGCACCATGCATGTGAGGTATCACCGCAAAGGTCAGATCGAGGGCAGTAATTTTAGCAGTAGACCTCCTCTGTAAATCTAATGTGGTAGCCTGTAAAGGCTTTTAAAGGCTTTTAAAAATGTATGTAGTTTGTCACCACTGCGCGTTTGTGCGCAATTTTAAATCATGTCATGTTTGGTATCCATGTACTCGGCCTAAGATCATCTTTTTTATTTCATCAAACATTTGAGCAGTATAGTGTGTTTTACTGCATTAAAATTTACTGCATTAAAAGTGTATTTTTCCCCAAAAAATGCGTTTGAAAAATCGCTGCGCAAATACTGTGTGGAAAAAAAATGCAACACCCACCATTTTAATCTGTAGGGCCTTTGCTTTAAAAATTTTTATAATGTTTGGGGGTTCAGCGTAATTTTCTTGCAAAAAAAAACTAAATATGTTTTCATGTAAACAAAAAGTGTCAGAAAGGGCTTTGTCTTCAAGTGGTTAGAAGAGTGGATGATGTGTGACATAAGTTTCCTAATGTTGTGCATAAAATGCCAGGACAGTTAAAAACCCCCCCGAATGACCCCATTTTGGAAAGTAGACACTCCAAGCTATTTGCTGAGAGGTATGTCGAGTCAATGGAATATTTTGATTTTGACACAAGTTGCGGGAAAAAGACAATTTTTTTTATTATTTTTATTTTTTCTGCACAAAGTTGTCACTAAATGATATATTGCTCAAACATGCCATGGGCATATGTGGAATTACAACCCAAAATACATTCTGTTGCTTCTCCTGAGTACGGGGATACCACATGTGTGAGATTTTTTGGGAGCCTAGCCGCGTACGGGACCCCAAAAACCAAGCACCGTCTTCAGGCTTTCTAAGGGTGTACATTTTTGATTTCACTCCTCACTGCCTATCACAGTTTCGGAGGCCATGGAATGCCCAGATGGCACAAAACCCCCCCAAATGACCCCATTTGGAAAGTAGACACCCCAAGCTATTTGCTGAGAGGTATGGTGAGTATTTTGCAGTATTATTATTTTTTTTGTCATTATTCAATCACTTGCCACAAAAAAAAATTAATATTCAATGGGCTCAACATGCCTCTCAGCAAATAAATGGGTGAGGTTTTACCGCGCTCCTAAAGAGGTGGGGAGGGGGAAAGGGAGAGGGTATCGCTGCAGCACTGGAGGTATATCAGAAGCCCAGTGTAAATGAAAAAAGAGATAGTGCTGCACTGATAAGGGATGGGAAGGGAAGGTGAAAATAATATTAAGAGGTAAAAAAAGTAGGTCAAACGGTGATGATCAATCAATAAACAAAAGATGAAGTTATGCTAAAATGGTACAACATGGAAATAATAAGCATAAAAGTGAATCCAAGGTGAAAATACAATAAAGTGCTAAGTACTGGTGAACATGCACCAGAGAAAATCCTCAGACTGTGGCTGTAATGTCTCAAAGCATGATTGCTACAATAAAAGTAATTGAAATGGTAAAAAATGTTGGTATGTGTTCTTGTGCAAACAGATAACTGTGACTGGTTTAGAAAACAATTGGTGACGGTGCTGGTGCCAGATATTCCAAAGTGATGTGTTGTTGTTGCAGGGAGAAGGGAAATTTCCTATTTCCCTTGTGGTTAGTGTGGATGTCCCCTTACCTTACTGCTGTAAGGTAACAGCATATAAAGATCTTTAATGGTGGATCCGGCGTATACTCCAGTCAGTCCCTGGCGTGGCGTCTCCTAGCGCTGTATGACCTCTATCTTTTAATGGGGTTTCCCACTGGACTCCCGCTTGGTGTAGTAGCAGTAACCCTCACAGAAAAGGGAGATGGATGTGCCAATAGTGTAGTATGTTTTAAAATAAATGTATTGGCAATGAAAACATCATAAAAGGTACTCACAAAAATTGTATGGAAGGAAGCATGTAAAAGACGAGCAGCGAGCTCGCAAGTGTCACCTCCGGTGCCTTTGGTGTCTGGTGTCTCGACGCGTGTTCGTCACGGTCACGTGACTTGATCAGATGACTTTTTTTTGTCATTATACAATCACGTGGGACAAAAAAAATATTCAATGGGCTCAACATGCCTCTCAGAAATTTCCTTGGGGTGTCTACTTTCTAAAATGGGGTCATTTGGGGGATGGGGGGGGGGTTTGTACTGCCCTGCCATTTTAGCACCTCAAGAAATTAGATAGGCAGTCATAAATTAAAAGCTGTGTAAATTCCAGAAAATGTACCCTAGTTTGTAGACGCATTAACTTTTGTGCAAACCAATAAATATACGCTTATTGACATTTTTTTTACTAAAGACATGTGGCTGAATACATTTTGGCCTAAATGTATGACTAAAATTGAGTTTATAAGATTTTTCTTATAGCAAACAGTAGAAAATATCTTTTTTTTTTTTTTAATTCAGTATTTTTCCGTTTACATCGCAAAAAATAAAAGTTGCAGAGGCAATCAAATACCATCAAAAGAAAGCTCTATTTGTGGGAAAAAAATGACGCAAATTTCGTTTGGGTACAACATTGCATAACCGTGCAATTACCAGTTAAAACAGCGCAGTGCCAAATTGTAAAAACACCTCTGGTCTTTAAGCTGCATATTGGTCCGGGGCTTAAGTGGTTAAAGAAATTCTGTTTTAAAGAAGTTAATTACTAATGAAACCACTAGATGGCATTCATAACCCAACAATCATTCACAAAGGTTTATTTACTTAAGTAACACTAACTAGCTCTACACCAACTAGGCGTATTTCTGAACTAAGACTCATCTACGGTACTACTAGTACAACCCCACTTTCTCTTCCTCCCCCCCCCCCCTTTTTTTTTGTCCTATTTATTTTTGACAGAGTTCCAAGATGGCATACTGCTTCCTAGGAAAATTACCAACCGTAATATCCCTCAACGTAAATGGACTCAACATGGGAAGGCTCCCCTATCATCCTAGCGAATGTATATTTCCCAAACAAAGCCCACATAACATTCTGTAATAAAATAATAAACAAACTCAAATGGTTCGCTGAAGGATGCATAATTTTAGGAGGACTTTAATATCCCCCTTTCACCACTCCAAGACACATCAACAGGACACTCTCATGTTTCATATAAAACACTGAAATGCATTAAAGTACTACTGCAATCCCTAGCTCTGGTTGATTCATGGAGATCTACACACCCTACAGAACGTGACTACACATACTCCCCCCCCCCCCCCACAAAAAAAGTACTCAAGAATAGACCTGATTTTTGTATCCCAAAGAGATCTGATAAACCTTGTTAAATCTGATATTGGAATTAAAGCATTATCTGATCATGCTCCCATTGCTGTCACTCTGAAACTCAACCCACCTAAACAGACAACTTTCAATTGGAGACTTAACGCAGCCCTACTTACCGACCAAACAATACATGACAATATACACAAATCTATCAAAACCTACTTTATGACCAATGCAGACTCAGACACATATCCCTTTAACAAATGGGAAGCCCATAAAATTGTGATCAGGGGAGAACTCATAAAATGGGGTGCAAGAAGGAAAAAAGAAACAGACAAGGAAATCACTACAAAAGTGTGTTACCGGCGCCAAGATACGGTTCAATATGTGCTGTATAGGTTTGCTGTGATCAGATAAAACATACAGCCCTATAGGCTGGATGTTTAGGAATAAAAATTGGTGTATGGATCATGCTAACTTAAAAAAAAAATATTATATATTTGGTAATATTACCACTCCTCTCTTACATGTGATATCAAAAAAGTAAATGTATAGAATAATGTAAGCTCTCTGTTCTATAGGTATGATATATCCAAAACCTATTATATAAATGCCAATTCAAACGTGCCATAAAAAACAACAATTCAATTAAAATAATCAAAGTGCATGTGCCCAAAACAAATTAATTAAAAGCTGCCACCTCAAATAATACAAAGTGCATGTGCAAAAAATACCAAATACAAATTATGCTCTATGCTGTTCAATTCATTTAGTCCTTAAATAAAAAAAAAAATTGAAGAAAAATTGAAAGTGAAAAAAAGTGCAATGAATATCCTCCGTGAATAATCACTCCTTTCAATAGTGACTTCCTTGCCTGTGGTTATGTGCTGCTACTTTCACCATATATGTGCCTGCACCACCACCTAGTGAAATGGCTACTCACCATATAGGCTAGAATAAACGCCTTTGGTTAATTTAGATTCGGATAACCACACCGTTATGCAGATCTGTCAGCAATCCTTCCCAGTGCTCTGTTTACATTTCTTGCTCTATGAACTCTTATGGGACACATAAACGGCCATCATAGTGTAGTATATTATTAGAAATTTTTTAAATTTAAAAAGTGTATCATAAAACTCACATGTTCAGGTGCCTCAAATCCGACACTAAGCTGATCCAGCCGTGTATAAGAGTATGTCTGGTCCATGTGTGTGCTCCTGTAATTCCTCACAAACGGCGTGCGACCGGTAGTGACGAACAAGTTGTTTCCCAGCAGCCTCAATGCGTTTTGCATCATCAAATGCGTCATCAGGAAGGAAATCACTACACTGTCAAATACAATTGCTAAACTTGAAATACAACACAAACAATCCCTTGCCACTACAGTAGAAAACAAACTCACACAATGCAGGAACTCCCTGAAACAAATATTAGATTTTAAAACACAAAAATCCCTTTTTTTCCGGAAAAACATTTTTTACGAGCAGGGAGACAAAAGTGGAAAACAATTAGCCAGGGCTCTAAGGGACGCAACAGCAGGAAATCACATCCACGCTATCCGTAATAAGGAAGGGACACTTTTACATAATCATGAAAAGATAGCAGAACTTTTCCACAAGTTTTACTTCAAACTATACAATTTACCTCCCCAACACAAACCGCCCCATATAACACACTCAAGGGAAGAAGTATTCCAAAACTTTCTTAAAAATAGTAAAATCCCCTCCTTGAACAAAGAGGATATGAACAGCCTAGACCAGGGATCCTCAAACTACGGCCCTCCAGGTGTTGTGGAACTACACATCACATGAGGCATTGTAAAACTCTGACATTAACTGACATGACAAGGCAAGATGGGAATTGTAGTTCCTGAACAACTGGAGGGCCATAGTTTAAAGACCCCTGGCCTAGACGATCCCATTACCATTACAGAACTACAGGCAGCCATCAAATCACTGAAAACAGAGAAAAGCCCGGGCCCAGATGGATTTACATCTCAATACTACAAAACAAACACACAACTCCTCTCCAAACCCCTCTTAGGAGCTTTCAATTATCTATCAAAAAACAATAGTGATTCCAACACTTTACTAATGGCACATATAGCTGTTGTTCCCAAACCAGAAAAAGACCATACAGACTGTGCAAATTTTAGGCCGATTTCACTATTAAACGTATACTTTAAACTTTAAGCAAAAATCATCGCCAACAGAATAAAACCTCTTATCAAAAATTATCGGTCCAGAACAAGTAGGCTTTATGCCTGGTAGGGAAGCCAGGGATAACATAACTAAAACTTTAAATCTTATCCACTACTCCCAGGGGTCAAAAATCAAGGGCCTTTTGTTGTCGGTAAAAGGCCTTTGATAGGGTCTCATGGGACTACGTGTTCTCTACATTCTCACATATAGGCCTAGGTGAAAATATGTTAAATTGGATAAAGGCCCTCTACCAAAAACCACAAGCTAAAATAAAAATAATTACATCTTATCTGACCCAATAAATATACACAATGGTACTCGGCAAGGCTGCCCTCTCTCGCCACTTCTCTTCATCCTGACCCTAGAACCCCTTATCAGAACTATAAATTTGTCCTCCGAAATCCATGGATTCAATATACACAAGAGAGGTTAAAAATGGCTGCATACGCGGTTGATGATCTCCTGTTCTTCGTCACACAACCCCATATCTCAATACCCAATCTGACAAAAAATTTCAAAACATTCGGTTTCATATCCAACTTCAAAGTTAACCAAATTAGAGGCACTCAACCTTAACCTCCCTTAACCTCCCTCCTGATAAATTAAACCTTCTAAAAGGTAATTATACCCTTAAATACCTTGGAATTAAGTTAACTGCAAAAATTTAGTCACTATACTCATCTAATTTTACCCCCTTGTTAAACTCTATAACCAAAGATCTACAAAAATGGACCCCCAAATTATTTTCATGGTTTGGGAGAGCCTCAGTTTCAACAATTCTCCCAAGACTGGTATATTTCTTTAATGCATTATCTATACGAATTCACAATTCCTTTTTCTCCAGACTATTGAAACTACAAAGAAGGTTCCTATGGGCAGACAAAAAAACGCGAATAAACTTTAGACTAATTACACTACCCAAAGACAAAGGAGGCATAGGCTTCCCAGATTTTAAAAAATACTACTTTGCCACCCACATTACTAGAATAATTGATTGGCATTGTCATAGTCAGGATAAAGACTGGGTTCAACTTGAACAGCTGCACAACAAACAACAATTATTATACTATCCGTGGTCTATGCATTCTAAATCCACTAGATGCATTGAGCACCCCCTAGTATGTAACACGTTAAACATATGGCACAAAACTGCCTTCTTACATAAACTAGCTTCAATCCCAGGTTAATTGACACCAATTGCTAATAACCCAGACTTCTTACCAGGCCCAAATCAGAAAACACTCCACACTGCACATCAAAACTTTTGGCACCCATTGTCTCAATGGAAACAAAGTACAATCGCTAGAAACCTTTCAAACTGAGTACGGTGATACATTTCCTGGCTTTTGGTTCAATGCACAACTTAAAGACTTTCTGCTCAACAGCAAACACAAAGCCTCATACTGCCTACAGCTGACGCCCTTAGAAAATATTTGCTACAAAAGATCCCAGATCCTAAAAACAACTTCTATGGCTTGTATGTGGTTGAATCAATCATCACATGATGACGTTAAAAAACACAAAGAAAAATGGGAAGTTGACCTAGGTACTAAGATCAGTGACACCCAATGGGAAAAGGCATGTATAATGGCACATAAGTGTTCATTAAGCACAAAATACCAAGAGATTTCTTATTAGATTCTCACACAGTGGTACATGACACCACAGAAAGCCAGGAGGGGGCTCCCCATGACTTCAGATACCTGCTGGCATTGTAACAATGAGACAGGCTCATTTATGCATATCTGGTGGAACTGTCCCCCAATCCTTGACTACTGGAAAGAAATCTCAAAATGGATCAAACACATAACTGATACTAAAATAAATTTGAATGCAGCTGCTTGTCTGTTACATATCAACTCCTTAATGTTGAGAAAATACAAGAAATCCCTTACCAGACATCTTTTAACTGCAGCAAAGACTCTCATACCCTTACATTGGAAATCCACTCACACCCCGTCAGTTAAGGATTGGTTGGACAGAGTTAAATATATATACATAATGGAAGAAATACTAGTGATGAAAAAGGAAAATGGTACCAGCTTTCATAAAATGTGGCAACCTTGGCTATTATTCACCTACTCAGCTGAATATAAATCATTGCTTACTTAAAGAATACAAGGTTATGTTCTCAGTATTTATGCAAACATTACCCTGCCAAACATTATAGATACCCCCTGCTTAATTGAAACTGCATTCCTTCCTGTAATTTCCCCCTTTTCTAGTTTTTTTTTGTTCTTTGTAATTACCTCTTACCCCATTTCTCTCCCCCTCTTCCTTTACCCCCCTCCCACCCCTCACTTCTTTGACCCTCCCCCTACCTTCCTTCTTCCCTTTTATCATCCCCTTTATATTTGAGTGAAGTCTTGCTCCAAATATGTAAAATATACAGTATATTTTTCTGGATAATATATGCATTGTTATATTGTTAATTGATGTTGTTCTCATGTTCCTCTTCAAAAAAGTACATTGTCAACTGTATGCTACATTTTCTTCAATAAAATTACCTGATTGTGAAAAAAATTAAAAATAAACAGCTTAAGGCAAAAATCCTAGCCAGGCTGAGAGTGACTGTGGCTTTAAGGGCAAACCTTGTTCATGGCCGTGTTCTTGACAGAGATAAGACTGCCCGTGCGCAACTGTATCATCTAATGCACCTGTTCCAGGATTGACTGAAACCAGAGAAGAAGACCACCACTCAGATTGTAGAGCGAGTTGCACTGGTTTGCTTTTTGCATGGTCTTCCTAAGGAGCTGCACCGATGGGTGGCTCAGTCCGAGCCTCAGTCCCTGGATGAGATTGCTGCTTCTGTCGAGCGCTGCAGTTGTGCAGAAAGTGTCCAGGAGAGTCCCTCTATTACCAGAGAGCTGCCCCATTCTAAGGAAGTGTGTTCCAGCACCAAGATTGCACCGGTTGAATGCATGGTGTCTGCTCGGGGTGCCTGACACTTCCACTAGGAGCACCCTAATGTCAAACCCTCCTGAGAGTCGGCAGGGAGAACGGGAACCCCGTGATGTTCGCTGTTGGTCCTGCCAACAACTGGGTCATATGGCAGCCCAGTGTCCATGGTGGGAGGAGCCAATGGAATGTGACATGGCTCGACATGGCTCTATGTTTGCTTTTGCCGCTGGTCCCATGAACAATCGAAGCCCGCTTGAGAGTGAGGTGCAGGTTAATGGGCAGGAGGTTGTAGCACTTCTTGACTCGGGGAGTGGGGTTACCCTGCTCCGATCGGACATAATTCGGGGAAAGCTGATACTCTTGAAAAAGATTGGAGTGGTCTCTGTACATGGGGTTGTCAAGGACTATCCAATGGCCCATGTAACCCTGTCCACAACAGCAGGAACTACTACACTGAGAGTTGGGGTGATCCCGGGGTTACCTCATGATTTGCTAATTGGGCGAGACTGCCCCCTATTTTGGGACTTGTGTGAACAAAAGTTCAAAGGTTCAGGGGCCTTCCCTAAAAAGGAGAAACCCCATGTAATGTGTTCAATACTGTGTTGCAGGAGGTAAACAGTAAAGAAATATGTCAGATGTATGAACCTGCAGGAGCTGACCTAGATCCCCTGGTGGTGTTTTTAGGATTGGAGGCAGAGAGTTCTTCCTCTGAGCCTGACTTGTCATATCCCGGGGGCTCCTGAGGTGATTTCTTTGGTGCTCAGAGGAGGGATTCCCCTTTGATCCCCGCCAGGGAACAGGTCACATCATTGAGTGGTGAGCCACAGCATCCTGCAGAAGAAATGCACTCTCCCGAGCTTCTGTGCATCATACTCTATGCTAAAGGGTAGCCAAAAATCGCAAAGTGCCTAAACCTGGGCATAAACCATTAGCGAGGACCCAGAGGGGGGTTGCCAACCAGTCTCCCAGGGTCAGAAAGTCTAAACCTGGGGATCAAGTGCTAGTGGTTGAGCCTACTGTGGAGAGCAGGAGTCTCACGGAGGGACAGGGACCCTTAGAAAAGGTTGGCGCTGCTCTCAGTGGTAAAAAGGGTAGAGTCTGTGCTGGTGACATTTTACGGCCGATGCTACCGGACGACCACACTGAGGACTGCCTGGCTGAATTCAATAACATGGCATTGTTTAAAAGGTGGCCCAGAAACCGCTGGGCTGAATTGGTGCAACCGCTCCTCACAGAGGAGTACTAGGAAGTGTACCACCTAATGGAAACTGATAAAAATTACTATGATAGGTTTTCAGCAGCAATCCGGTCTAGAAATTATGTGGATTCAGAGTAGGAAGGGGCCATAGACCTGGGCGCATGCATTTGGAAAAAAAAAGATGCCCTTTCCCAGGCCTATGGCCATTGTGGTATAAATTGTCCAGCCCCAGGCCTCGAACAGGGGGGGGTGGGATATGTGGAGATTCAGCCTGGGGCAGGGTTAAGAAGGGGTTAATTGAAGAGGGCAGATACTTCCCCTTCAGACCTGCTTATTGACAGCTGAGCTGAAAATGTCAGAGGAGCAGTGTATTTGGAGAGAGAGACACAGCAGCATGCTGTGTGAGTGGATCCATTGCTGGATTGTGGCCTGCTGGGATGAGCTAAACTAGCTAAACTATATAAAAGACTGTTGCTCTGGTTGGAGCTGTGTACTGCGTACACCAGCCTGTGGCTGCAGAGACTGGAAGTTTCCTATATGTGCACCTGTATTATAAGTTTCTTCTGTTTGTTTTGACGTTTTGCTGAAAAAAGCCTTTTTTTTTCATTGGACTGTCTGAGCTGGCTTTTCACCCCTCTGATTGCTTACAGTAGTTATATGTGAACATTCCCATAATATATGTTTTAGCCACTTGAGACCTGCGCTATAGACGAAAGACGCCGGGTGGACGTCCTGTGTTACATCCCGCCGCGCGCCAAAGGGGGTTTAAGTGCCCAGTAAGCAAGTGGTTAATGTGCCATTTTGATCACACCCTCCCCAATATTTTGGGGAATATACTCCCTTTTACTTAGTTAGAATTTATGAGGTAAGGTACCATCGTTGGGCTAATTTTTGGCTAATTTCCCAAAGGGTTGTCCTAGAGGTAGCCTTATATATAGAGGAGTTAAATGCTAGTTTCCATTGATTCGGGGTGTAACTGGCTTGCAGGTTATAATCCCATTTTGTTAGTGGGGTGGTTTTGGTGAATGTTGTTTTTTTCCCTTAGAGAAGAGTATATTACCGATATCCCCTTAGTCATAAATAGGGAAGGCTTTAGATATTCCCACATCCGTAAAGGTATGGAGGTGCAGATTTGTGGGTTGTGAGGAAGGCAGTGAGCTATATGGAGCTATTGGTATGAATCAGATGGCTGGAGATGTAGCTCTCCTGTAAGTTGGGCAAAGGACTTAAGGGTCCCTTTGTCGAATAGTATGTCAATCGTGGTGGAAGCTTCTCTAGTCCAATTGGTTAGGCGGACGTTTGGATAAGGTGTTTTAGGATTGTGAGTGGGGGAGACATATTAATGAGGGGAGTGTTCCTCCAGGGAAAGGTAATTACTCTCCACCAAGCCAAGGCAGAGGCCTTAATTGTGGGAGAGAAAACTGTTAATGTTGCACTGCTATATTACCTAAGGTTTACTAATTTTTGTAGCAAAAAATAAACTGTCTGTATTCTTTGTCTCTAGCACATTTTGGCTTATTTTGTCTGATTAAAACTGTTCTTCTACTGGCCAATTTTACACTGCTGTATCCTATGCAGTATTTTAATTCTTGTAGCAAACCCCAGTCTGTGCTTTTTCTATATTACATTTCTCCCACATTTAAAATATTCTGCTACTGGCCAGTTTTACACTGCCATGCCCCCTGCAGTCTCATTATTCTTAGGGCCCATTCACATGTGTTTTTAGCATGCTACAATGCACTTGCTCAGCTCTGCAAACGTGTATGAAAAATAGTCTCCTTTAAATGTTATGAAACTGTTAACATCTGTGCTCTGCATTACAGGGATGTGTGCTGCCCTTTTAAAAAGTCCTGTTTGCAGCATCTGGTGTATCCTTTTTGTGAAAAAATTTACTAAAATTATGACACAAGTTCTCAGTGCATTTATGGAGTCACATATCTGTTTTCCCAAGTGGCTGGGGAAGAAAATTTGTGGTGTGCAAAGTGGAGCCATGAGGCCAGGATAAAAGCATTGAGAGAGGGAGAGAATCTTGGAGCAGCCAAGGGGGGTGAGGCACTGTGGCAGTGGAGCTATTCAGTCTTGTGATGGACATCCAGAAGTCTTTGACCTCTCGAATGCCAATTACACAAATTACATGAAAAGAGTCAAAGCATTGTAGGACATTGCATGTCAAGCCAAGGACGGATAGCTGTCTCAAGCTGAAAAAGAGAATAAACAAAAGTTTTTCAGAAAATATTGAAATTATAACTTGAACAAAGCTTACATGTGCTGCAGTATGTCCTAATCTAGCTCTGTTTTGTTCTACTGTGCTCCTGACAATATTTAAATAACTTGCATGCACATGCTGTAGCATGTCCTAGCGTAGTGTTGTCTTTGTTCCTGTGTGCTTCTTGACTCTGCCTGGTCAGGCAGCAAGGATGGCTGTGTTGCTAGATGCTGCAGATGCTGTGCTGTGTGGAAGTCCTGGCCGCTGTCAGTGGAAGGCTAGTTCCCTGAATGATGTTATCACTTACTGTAGTGGTGTGACAATAGGAAGAATGCTGTTCAGGGGAAATCATCAGCCTACCCCACAACTAACGGGGCCACGTTTAAAGCTGGCGGCACTGTCCTATTCAAAGATATTTCTGTTACTGATGCTGCCCCACCGCAAAATAACAGCTGGGTGACATGAAAAGGCCATTTAAGATTTACATAGAAATTAAGCTTTATAAAAGATATTACATTTTTAAGAACATATTTATATATAGATATATTTAAAAGATCATGCAGAAAAAAAATTCAAATCCTTAAACATGGGGACTAATTAATTTGATCAATTAACCACTTAAGCCCCGGACCATTTTGTAGCTAAAGGACCAGAGCTGTTTTCAGAATTTTGCACTGCGCTGCTTTAACTGGAAATTGTGCGGACATGCAATGTTGTACCGAAACGAAATTTGCGTCCTTTTCTTCCCACAAATAGAGCTTTCTTTTAATGGTATTTGATTGCCTCTGCAATTTTTATTTTTTGCGATATAAATGGAAAAAGACAGAAAATTTTGAAAAAAATGATATTTTCTACTTTTTGTTATAAGAAAAATCGAATAAACTCAATTTTAGTCATACATTTAGGCCAAAATGTATTCAGCCACATGTCTTTAGTAAAAAAAATGTCAATAAGCGTATATTTATTGGTTTGCGCAAAAGTTATAGCGTCTACAAACTAGGGTACATTTTCTGGAATTTACACAGCTTTTAATTTATGACTGCCTATCTAATTTCTTGAGGTGCTAAAATGGCAGGGCAGTACAAAACCCCCCAAAATTACCCAATTTTGGAAAGTAGACACCCCAAGGAAATTGCTGAGAGGCATGTTGAGCCCATTGAATATTTTTTTTTTTTGTCGCAAGTGATTGAATAATGACTAAAAAAAAAAAAAAAATTACAAAAAGTTGTCACTAAATGATATATTGCTCACACATGCCATGGTTATATGTGGAATTGCACCCCAAAAAAATTTTTGCTGCTGCTCCTGAGTACGGGGATACCACATGTGTGGGACTTTTTGGGAGCCTAGCCGCGTACGGGCCCCCGAAAACCAAGCACCGCCTTCAGGATTTCTAAGGGTGCAGGCTCCCAAAAAGTCTCACACATGTGGTATTCCCCTACTCAGGAGAAGCAACAGAATGTATTTTGGGGTGTAATTCCATATATGCCCATGACATGTTTGAGCAATATATCATTTAGTGACAACTTTGTGCAAAAAATAAAAAATAAAAAAATAAATTGTCTATTTTCCACAACTTGTGTCAACATATAAAATATTCCATGGACTCGACATGCCTCTCAGTATATAGCTTGGGGTGTCTACTTTCCAAAATGGGGTCATTTGGGGGGGTTTTGAACTGTTCTGGCATTTTATACACAACATTAGAAAGCTTACATCCACTCTTCTAACCACTTGAAGGCAAAGCCCTTTTTCACACTGTTTGTTTACATGAAAACATATTTTTTTTTTTGCAAGGAAATTATGTTGAACCCCCAAACATTATATATATTTTTAAAGCAAAGGCCCTACAGATTAAAATGGTGGGTGTTGCAATTTTTTTTCTACACAGTATTTGTGCAGCGATTTTTCAAACGCATTTTTTTGGGAAAAAATACACTTTTTTTAATTTTAATGCACTAAAACACACTATATTGCCCAAATGTTTGATGAAATAAAAAAGATGATCTTAGGCCGAGTACATAGATACCAAACACGACAAGCTTTAAAATTTCGCACAAACGCGCATTGGCGACAAACTACATACATTTTTAAAAGCCTTTAAAAGCCTTTACAGGTTACGCCGTTAGATTTACAGAGGAGGTCTACTGCTAAAATTACTGCCCTCGATCTGACCTTCGCGGTGGTACCTCACATGCATGGTGCAATTGCTGTTTACATATAACGCCAGACCGACGCTTGCGTTCGCCATTGGGCAAGAGCAGGGCAGGACAGGGGTGATTTTTTTTTTTTATTATTAATTTTGCTTTTTTATTTTATTTTTAAACTGTTGCTTCCATATTTATTTATTTTTATCATTTTTATTGTTATCTCAGGGAATGTAAATATCCCCTATGATAGCAATAGGTAGTGACAGGTACTCTTTTTTGAAAAAACTGGGGTCTATTGGACCCTAGATCTTTCCTCTGCCCTAAAAGCATCTGACCACACCAAGATCGGTGTGATAAAATGCTTTCCCAATTTCCCAATGGCGCTTTTTATATCCGGGGGGGGGCATTCCCTCCCACTGCTTGTAAAAGCAGTCCAGAGGCTAATTAGCCACTAGGATTGCTTTTACATGAAAGCCGGCCGCTGGCTGAAAAGAATGATACCAAGATGATACCTAAACCCACAGGCATCATTCTGGTATAAACATTCAAAGTCCAGCAACATACCAGTACGTTGCTGGTCCTTGTTGGACATGTATTGTAATCTTTTTTTTCATGCAGCCTGTTGGCTGAACGAAAAAAAAAGATTGATCGGTGGGTATGCCCACCATTAGAATACCGCCCTTCATCCACCCACTTCTAATGATGGGCATACATGCACCATTTATATATGCCGAAGCATGGGGGCATCTTCCCGCAAAAGTTATGCCGCGCACACATGGTCAGACTTTTCCACGGGCAAGCCTCCATCGGAATTTCGACCGTATGTACGCGGCATTAGGAGCAAAATCGCTCCTCCGCCCCTGCTGCCCCAATGCTTCGGCATATATGCTTTTTTTTTTTTAACTGTGGTGGTGAAATCACCTCCTACAGCACTGGAGTCGCAGGGATCAGGCCTGTCTCTGTGAACGCTGCAGTTATGTGTGTTGTGTTTTGTAAGTGACATTGATCGATCGATACTGCACTTGGGTGGCCGGGGCTGGACGGAGGGGCAAAACGCAGGTGCTAGCAGGTATCTGGGCTGATCCCGCTAACACTGCGTTTTTGGGAACCCTAAACTGCTGGGGACGCTAGTATAGATCTGATCAGATCAGATATTGATCTGTTCAGATACTATACCACTAAGGGGGGTGTATGCTTAACGCGTGGGTGTTAGCGCTACTGGCACTAACCTGACGCTGCCTGGGGTGTGACATAGACCCTCTCTGACGCGAAAACCTAATTGATATCACCCGCCGGGCGATCAGGGGGTTAAACCTTTATTGGGTTATATACGGCGGGTGCCCTGACACTATAAAAAGCAAACTAACTAACCAGCGTCACCCGTAACACTTATATGGTGATTACTGGTGAAAGGGTTAACTAGAGGCAATTAGGGGGTTGAAACCTTTATTAGATAATATATGGGGGTACCTGACGCTATAAAAACCTGACGGCGAACCTAAAAAAAAATTACTGGCTACCTATCGGCATCACCGACACTAAGACAACGATCATAAAAACGATCGCTTAGCGACAGTGGTGATAGGGGGTGAAAGGGTTACCTGGGGGGCGATCAGGGGGTTAAACCTTTATTAGATAATATATGGGTTACCTGACGCTATAAAAACCTGCGGCGAACCTAAAAAAAATTACTGGCTACCGATCTGCATCACTGACGCTAAGACAGCGATCAGAAAAATGATCGCTTAGCAACAGTGGTGATAGGGGGTGAAAGGGTTACCTGGGGGGGCGATCAAGGGGGTTAAACCTTTATTAGGTAATATATGGGGGTACCTGACACTATAAAAACCTGCGGCGAAATTAAAAAAAATTACTGGCTACCGATCTGCATCACCGACGCTAAGACAGCGATCAGAAAAATGATCGCTTAGCGACAGTGGTGATAGGGGGTGAAAGGGTTACCTGGGGGGCGATCAAGGGGGTTAAACCTTTATTAGGTAATATATCGGGGTACCTGACGCTATAAAAACCTGCGGCGAACTTAAAAAAAATTACTGGCTACCGATCTGCATCACCGACGCTAAGACAGCGATCAGAAAAATGATCGCTTAGTGACAGTGGTGATAGGGGGTGAAAGGGTTATCTGGGGGCGATCAAGGGGGTTAAACCTTTATTAGGTAATATATGGGGATACCCAACGCTATAAAAACCTGCGGCAAACCTAAAAAAAATTACTGGCTACCGATCAGCATCACCGACGCTAAGACATCGATCAGAAAAATGATCGCTTAGCGACGGCGGTGCTAGGGGGTGAAAGGGTTACCTGGGGGGTGATCAGGGGGTTAAACCTTTATTAGGGGGGTTAGGGGGCTACACTGAACCTAAAACTAAATGTAGTGACACTTTTACAGTCACAAATGTCACTGATTGCAGTGATCACTAAATAAATGGTCACTGAAATCAGTGACACTGTGACTGGGGGCTGGGGGGTGATCTGGGGGGGCTTGGGGGGGGCGATTTATGTGCCTATGTGTCCTAGTGTCAGTGTGCTGTTTTGTGCACTAACCTGCATCTTCTCCTGTACGGCGCTCGGTATATGTGAGCGCTGCAGGAGAGATGACATCACTTCCTCCTGCCTGTGTAAACAGTACACAGGCAGGGGAAGCTCTCTCATTCGCCGGGAGCGATCGAGAGGGGGGGGGCCGGAATCGAACGGCTGTCCCCTCATGCCGGATCGCTCCCGAAGGTAAAACGACCACCCACTGTAAAGAAGGGGGGTCCGATCGGACCCCCCAACTATACAAAGGCAGTCACGTAGATATACGTGATTCTGCCTGTCGGTGCCATTCTGCCGACGTATATTTACAGTGGGCGGTCGTTAAGTGGTTAAGAGAAAAGTTGTAAAAGAAGCCACTGATCTAAAAATCATATAAATTCATTTTAAAATAAATTCATTACTGAAATAAAGGTTCAATTAAAGAACAACAAATTGTATAATGCATGAAAATAATCATAATCATTGTACATAAAACACATTGTCATGCTCTAATTCACAATGAGAACAAATGATCTGGAACAAGCAACACATTATTATTTATTTTATTTATTACAGGTTTATATTGTACATTCACATCAGTCCCTGCCCTCAAGGAGCTTATAAATTAAAGTCCCTAACTTACATTCATACATATACCAGGGCCAATTTAGACAATATTCAATTAACCTACCAGCATGTCTTCAGAGGGTGGGAGGAAACCAGAGTACCCGGAAGAAACTCACGCAGGCACAGGGAGAACATGCAAACACCAGGCAGGTAGTGTCATCGTTGGGATTCGAACCAGCAACCCTAGTGCTGCCAAGCGGAAGTGCTAACCACTTAGTAAATGTGCTAACAACAATAACAATGTATGATAGGGAACAGAAACAGCCATAAGTATGCACTTCAGTCTGTAAAATGTTTCATCATGTGGCAGTGTATCTAAAAAAGAAGGCAACCTACAGTAAGAAGAGCCTCCGACCACTAAGAGTTCCAAGGCCATTACCTCAAACAACTTCTCTAGAGCAAAATAGGTGGAAAATTTGAAAGCAATGACCCTTTTCTCTAGACCCCGATCTGGGATGATCACTATACAATGGCAGTGACTCACGGGAAAGGAATACTAAATTAACATCAAGATTCCACAAAAATAGCATTGAGAGATATAAAAACCTAGTGCCAAGAGAGAGGAGAAACCAATAATTAAAGTTGGGTTGTGAAAGCTGAGCTGGTCAGGTGAATAAAGCCAGTAAGAAAACACCAAATTGAATCAAACTAAGATGGTCTACCCAATGCAAGTCACTCATAGATGATCCTCTAGATCAGGGATCTCCAAACTACAGCCCTACAGCTGATGCGGAGCTACACATCCTATGAGGCATTGTAAAACGCTGACATTCACAGACATGGCTAGGCATTATGGGAATTGTAGTTCATGAACAACTGGAGGGCCATAGTTTGGAGACCCCTGCTCTAGATGATAGACATCCAATTCTTCATTTAGTCCAATTTGAAAATCCAAAAGATTTCCTGTGCTCAAAGGCTTTTTAAACTCTCTCCTTCTGGCAAGGACAACAGGATAGACCGGATGGCAAAAGCTTGTATATTTGTTATTGTTATTAATTTATTTATATATCACCAATAAGTGGGGATACGTGACCAGGTTCATCATATCTTACATTTATGTGATTGCTCTTTGACACTGGGGTGAGCGCTCATCCTTTTTTTTTCTGTTAGTATTTAGTGTTGTACTACAATACTCACTCATGGCATTTAAGTCTAGTAGACATACACGTAGTCTTTAAAAAAATGTTTTCCGCTCTTGCACTGTGCTGTCTGTCTGCTTGCAATTGTTTAAAACAATGCAGCTACATTAAGGGGTGCTATTTGGTGACACATTTATCCCTACATTAAATTTTAAAGTAACAAAGGGGTCAATTATATCAGAGACTGTTTAATAGATAGATTTATAGTCTACATATTTCTGATAAAATTAACAAAGTAGCCTGTGTTGGACCATGCACAGTAGGCAACTAAACAGGTGCTAATTTCTGGGCCAATATGTCCTCAGAATTGACACCATCATTATCCTGCACAAAAATGTGAAGGATACTAGGTGCCTCAACCACTTTGTAAGCTTTCTTAACTGTTAAATTATTGAGCTTTGAGTGCTTATTGAGTGCATGACATTAACCACTTGCCGACCACCGCACGCAGATGTACGTCGGCAGAATGGCACGGGCAGGCACATGGGCGTACCTGTACGTCCCTTTAAGTTTGGCGCCGCGTGCCTCGTGAGTGTGCTCGCGGGTCCCGGGAACTCGATGTTCCCGGGCGGCCCGCGATTGCGGTCGGCAAAAGCAGAACAGGGTGCCTAGTGACACTGTCATTGATGGCTGTTACCCGTGTTCGGGAACGGTCATCAGTGACGTGTCACGTGTAGCCACGCCCCCTAACAGTAAGAATCACTCCCTAGTACTGACTTAACCCCTACAGCGCCACCTAGTGGTTAACCCATTCACTGCCAGTGTAATTTTTATAGTAATCAATGCATTTTTATAGCACTGATCGCTGTAAAAATGACAATGGTCCCAAAAATGTGTCATAAGTGTCTGATGTGTCCGCCCGCCATAAAGTCGCAGTCACAATAAAAATTGCTGATCGCCACCATTACTAGTAAAAAAAAATAATAAAAATGCCATAAAACTATCCTCTATATTGCAGATGCTGTAACTTTTGCGTAAACCACTCAATAAATGCTTATTGCGTTTTTTTTACCAAAAATATGTAGAAGAATATGTATTGGCCTAAACTGAGACAAAAAAAAGTTTTTTATATATAATTCTTGGGGATATGTATTATAGCAAAAAGTTAAAAATATTGCATTTTTTTTTCAAAATTAACGCTCTATTTTTGTTTATAGCGCAAAAAATTAAAACCGCAGAGGTGATCAAATACCACCAAAAGAAAGCTCTATTTGTGAGAAAAAAAGGACGTCAATTTTGTTTGGGAGCCACGTCACACGACCACTCAATTGTCAGTTAAAATGACGCAGTGCCGTATCGCAAAAAGTGGCCTGGTCTTTCACCAGCAAAATGGTCCAGGGCTGAAGCGGTTAAACCTAATTCCAAGTATGCCAAAAGTACACTCCATAAGCTTCCTTGCCCTACATACATGGTAATAAAAAATTCTCCTTGTGTAGCTGAGACTTCTCTGTGAGTATGGCCTCCTTAAATGTTCACCATAGGCCTCATCAGCCACAAACATATATGGCTTGTCAGAAAAATAAGTTCCAGGCAAGGATTGGTTTTCAAGTAAACCCAAAAGATCAATTTATAGCTGCTGTCCAAAAAGAGAATGCTGAAATACAGAGTCTGCAGGGCTACCGAAACTGCTTATGCTCACAAAAATAAATATATAATTAGCATCCACATCAGCCATTAGAACAATAGAGAATGTATTTGTAATTAAATAAAAAGGCTAATAGTATCAACAATTTTCATTAACCCCTTCCGTACCGGGCCATAGTCATATGACGCCGGCAGGAACCCTCCCTCCCTCCGGACGGGCGTCATATGACGTCATTTTTTCCCAGCCGTCTAGGGGGCGCGCGCGTGACCCGGTGAATGTGCCCGGCGGCCGCGATGTCTGCCGGGCACCCGCGATTGCGTGCGATCACGGCAGGAGTGTGGATCTGTGTGTGTAAACACACAGATCCACCTCCTGTCAGAGGTAAGGAGACCAATGTGTGTTCCCAGTACAGGGGAACACACATCGGTCTCCTCCCCTTGTGAATCCGCTCCCCTACAGTTAGACTCACTCAATAGGAAACATATTAACCCCTTTCAACGCCCCCTGCCAGTCACATTTACACAGTAATCAGTGCAGTTTTATAGCACTAATCGCTGTATAAATGTGAATGGTCCCAAAAACTTGTCAAAAGTGTCCGATGTGTCCGCCTCAATGTCATGGTCACAATAAATATCGCAGATCGCCACCATTACTAGTAAAAAAATAAACGCTATAACTTTTGCGCAAACCAATCAATATATGCTTATTTGCGTTTTTTTTTACCAAAAATATGTAGAAGAATACGTATCGGTCTAAATTGAGGAAAACATATTTTTTTTTTTAAATTGTGATATTTATTAAATCAAAAAGTAAAAAATATTGTGCTTTTTTCAAAATTGACGCTTTTCTTTTGTTTATAGCGCAAAAAATTAAAACCGCAGAGATGATCAAATACCCCAAACGAAAGCTCTATTTGTGGGGGAAAAAAAACATTAAGACTTCATTTGGGTACAGTGTTGCATGACCGCGCAATTGTCATTCATATTGCAACAGCGCTGAAAACTAAAAATTGGTCTGGGCAGGAGGGGGGTGAAAATGCCCTGTATATAAGTGGTTAATCTGATACCTTTGCCATCAATAGCACCAAGACAGTTAGGGGAACTGGTTTTAATCCAGAACAGTTCATCTATTTCCATTGTTTCTTATTTGGAATTGGTAGGAAATTTTCCCTTAATTTTCTCCAAAAGGTATCACACATATCACACACAACCTTACTATTAGTTGATTTTAACCACTTACGCCCCGGACCATTTGGTAGCTAAAGGACCAGAGGTGAATTCAGAATTTTGCACTGCGCTGCTTTAACTGTAAATTGTGCGGACATGCAATGTTGTACCCAAATGAAATTTGCGTCCTTTTCTTCCCACAAATAGAGCTTTCTTTTAATGGTATTTGATTGCCTCTGCGATTTTTATTTTTTGCGATATAAACGGAAAAAGACCGAAAATTTTGAAAAAAAATGATATTTTCTACTTTTTGTTATAAGAAAAATCGAATAAACTCAATTTTAGTCATATATTTAGGCCAAAATGTATTCAGCCACATGTCTTTAGTAAAAAAAATGTCAATAAGTGTATATTTATTGGTTTGTGCAAAAGTTATAGCGTTTACAAACTAGGGTACATTTTCTGGAATTTACACAGCTTTAAATTTATGACTGCCTATCTCATTTCTTGAGGTGCTAAAATGGCAGGGCAGTACAAACCCCCCCAAATGACCCCATTTTGGAAAGTAGACACCTCAAGGAAATTGCTGAGAGGCATGTTGAGCCCATTGAATATTTTTTTTTTTGTCCCAAGTGATTGAATAATGACAAAAAAAAATAAAAAATTACAAAAAGTTGTCACTAAATGATATATTGCTCACACATGCCATGGTTATATGTGGAATTGCACCCCAAAATACATTTTGCTGCTTCTCCTGAGTACGGGGATACCACATGTGTGGGACTTTTTAGGAGCCTAGCCGCGTACGGGACCCCGAAAACCAATCACCGCCTTCAGGATTTCTAGGCACAAATTTTTGATTTCACTCCTCACTACCTATCACAGTTTCGAAGGCCATAAAATGCCAAAATAGCACAAAACCCCCCCAAATGACCCCATTTTGGAAAGTAGACACCCCAAGCTGTTTGCTGAGAGGCATGGTGAGTATTTTACAGCTCTCATTTGTTTTTGAAAATGAAGAAAGAATTTTTGTTTTCTTTTTTTTTTCAATTTTCAAAACTTTGTGACAAAAAGCAAGATCTGCAAAATACTCACAATACCTCTCAGCAAATAGCTTAGGGTGTCTACTTTCCAAAATGGGGTCATTTGGGGCGGTTTTGTGCCATCTGGGCATTCCATGGCCTCCGAAACTGTGATAGGCAGTGAGAAGTGAAATCAAAAATTTACACCCTTAGAAAGCCTGAAGGCGGTGATTGGTTTTTGGGGTCCCGTACGCGGCTAGGCTCCCAAAAAGTCTCACACATGTGGTATCCCCGTACTCAGGAGAAGCAACAGAATGTATTTTGGGGTGTAATTCCACATATGCCCATGACATGTTTGAGCAATATATCATTTAGTGGCAACTTTGTGCACAAAAAATAAAAATAAAATAAAATTGTCTTTTTTCCGCAACTTGTGTCAACATATAAAATATTCCATGGACTCGACATTCCTCTCAGTATATAGCTTGGGGTGTCTACTTTCCAAAATGGGGTCATTTGGGGGGGTTTTGAACTGTTCTGGCATTTTATACACAACATTAGGAAGCTTACATCCACTCTTCTAACCACTTGAAGACAAAGCCCTTTTTGACACTTTTTGTTTACATGAAAACATATTTTTTTTTGCAGGAAAATTATGTTGAACCCTTAAACATTATATATATTTTTAAAGCAAAGGCCCTACAGAATAAAATGGTGGGTGTTGCATTTTTTTTTCTACACAGTATTTGCGCAGCGATTTTTCAAACGCATTTTTGGGGAAAAAATACACTTTTTTTAATTTTAATGCACTAAAACACACTATATTGCCCAAATGTTTGATGAAATAAAAAAGATGATCTTAGGCCGAGTACATAGATACCAAACACGACATGCTTTAAAATTTCGCACAAACGCGCATTGGCGACAAACTACATACATTTTTAAAAGCCTTTAAAAGCCTTTACAGGTTACCCCGTTAGATTTACAGAGGAGGTCTACTGCTAAAATTACTGCCCTCGATCTGACCTTCGCGGTGATACCTCACATGCATGGTGCAATTGCTGTTTACATATGACGCCAGACCGACGCTTGCGTTCGCCATTGGGCAAGAGCAGGGCAGGACAGGGGTGCTTTTTTTTTTATTATTAATTTTGCTTTTTTATTTTATTTTTAAATTGTTCCTTCCATATTTATTTATTTTTTTATCATTTTTATTGTTATCTCAGGGAATGTAAATATCCCCTATGATAGTAATAGGTAGTGACAGGTACTCTTTTTTTGAAAAAACTGGGGTCTAGACCCTAGTTCTTTCCTCTGCCCTCAAAGCATCTGACTACACCAAGATCGGTGTGATAAAATTCTTTCCCAATTTCCCAATGGCGCTTTTTATATCCGGGGGGGCATTCCCTCCCACTTCTTGTAAAAGCAGTCCAGAGGCTAATTAGCCGCTAGGATTGCTTTTACATGAAAGCCGGCCGCTGGCTGAAAAGAATGATACCAAGATGATACCTAAACCCGCAGGCATCAATCTGGTATAACCATTCAAAGTCCAGCAACATACCAGTACGTTGCTGGTCCTTGTTGGACATGTATTGTAATCTTTTTTTTTCATGCAGCCAGGTGGCTGAACGAAAAAAGAGATTGATCGGTGGGTATGCCCACCATTAGAATACCGCCCTTCATCCACCCACTTCTAATGATGGGCATGCATGCACCATTTATATATGCCGAAGCATGGGGGCATCCTCCCGCAAAAAAGTTATGCCGCACACACATGGTCGGACTTTTCCACGGGCAAGCCTCCGTCGGAATTTCGACCGTATGTACGCGGCATTAGGAGCAAAATCACTCCTCCGCCCCTGCTGCCCCAATGCTTCGGCATATTTGCTTTTTTTTTTAACTGTGGTGGTGAAATCACCTCCTACAGCACTGGAGTCGCAGGGATCAGGCCTGTCTCTGCGAACGCTGCAGTTATGTGTGTTGTGTTTTGTAAGTGACAGTGATCGATCGATACTGCACTTGGGTGGCCTGGGCTGGACGAAGGGGCAAAACACAGGTGCTAGCAGGTATCTGGGCTGATCCCGCTAACACTGCGTTTTTGGGAACAATAAACTGCTGGGGATGCTAGTATAGATCTGATCAGATCAGATATTGATCTGTTCAGATACTATACCACTAAGGGAGGTGTATGCTTCACGCATGGGTGTTAGCGTTACTGGCACTAACCTGACGCTGCCTGGGGTGTGACGCAGACCCTCTCTGACGCTAAAACCTAATTGATATCACCCGCCGGGCGATCAGGGGGTTAAACCTTTATTGGGTTATATACGGCGGGTGCCCTGACATTATAAAAAGCAAACTAACTAACCAGCGTCACCCGTAACACTTATATGGTGATCACTGGTGAAAGGGTTAACTAGGGGCAATTAGGGGGTTAAAACCTTTATTAGGTAATATATGGGGGTACCTGACGCTATATAAAAACCTGAAGGCAAACCTAAAATAAATTACTGGCTACCGATCTGCATCACCGACGCTAAGACAGCGATCAGAAAAATGATCGCTTAGCGACAGTGGTGATAGGGGGTGAAAGGGTTACCTGGGGGGCGATCAAGGGGGTTAAACCTTTATTAGATAATTTATGGGGGTACCCGACGCTATAAAAACCTGCGGCGAACCTAAAAAAAAAATACTGGCTACTGATCTGCATCACCGACGCTAAGACATCGATCAGAAAAATGATCGCTTAGCGACAGTGGTGATAGGGGGTGAAAGGGTTACCTGGGGGGCGATCAAGGGGGTTAAACCTTTATTAGATATTTTATGGGGGTACCCGACGCTATAAAAACCTGCAACGAACCTAAAAAAAATTACTGGGTACCGATCTGCATCACCGACGCTAAGACAGCGATCAGAAAAATGATCGCTTAGCGACGGCGCTGCTAGGGGGTGAAAGGGTTACCTGGGGGGCGATCAAGGGGGTTAAACCTTTATTAGATAATTTATGGGGGTACCCGACGCTATAAAAACCTGTGGCGAACCTAAAAAAAAAATACTGGCTACCGATCTGCATCACCGACGCTAAGACATCGATCAGAAAAATGATCGCTTAGTGACAGTGGTGATAGGGGGTGAAAGGGTTACCTGGGGGGCGATCAAGGGGGTTAAACCTTTATTAGATCATTTATGGGGGTACCCGACGCTATAAAAACCTGCGGCGAACCTAAAAAAAAATACTGGCTACCGATCTGCATCACCGACGCTAAGACATCGATCAGAAAAATGATCGCTTAGCGACAGTGGTGATAGGGGGTGAAAGGGTTACCTGGGGGGCGATCAAGGGGGTTAAACCTTTATTAGATAATTTATGGGGGTACCCGACGCTATAAAAACCTGCGGCAAACCTAAAAAATGTTACTGGGTACCGATCTGCATCACCGACGCCAAGACAGCGATCAGGAAAATGATCGCCAAGCGACGGCGGTGCTAGGGGGTGAAAGGGTTATCTGGGGGTGATCAAGGGGTTAAACCTTTATTAGGGGGGGTTAGGGGGCTACACTGGACCTAAAACTAAATGTAGTGACACTTTTACAGTCACAAATGTCACTGATTGCAGTGATCAGTAAATAAATGGTCACTGCAATCAGTGACACTGTGACTGGGGGCTGGGGGGTGATCTGGGGGGGCCTGGGGGGGCGATTTATGTGCCTATGTGTGCTGGTGTTAGTGTAGTGTTAGTGCACTGACCTGTGTGTCTTCTCTTGTACGACGCTCGGTATATGTGAGCGCCGCACTGGAGATGACATCACTTCCTCCTGCTTTCTCTGTCTGTGTAAACATTACACAGACAGAGGGGGCATTTCTATTCGCCGGGAGCGATCGCGGGGGGGGGGTGGCCGGAATCGAATGGCCGCCCCCCCATCTCGGAACGCTCCCAGACGAATTCCGACCGCTCACTGTACAGAAGGGGGGTCCGATTGGACCCCCCAACTGTACAAAGGCAATCACGTACACTCTATGTGATTGTGCCTGTCGTGCCATTGTGCCGACGTATATATACAGTGAGCGGTCGTTAAGTGGTTAAAGCACGAAATTCTAAATTTAGGGAGTTTTAAGAATTTGCAGTTTCTAAGTATCTATGATAAAGAAAACAGAAAATTGAATACTCACCTTTCTGTAATTTTCCTTTCCTGGTGCTGACCCATGGCAGCATACCAATGGTTGATGGCTCCACCCCTGATCAACCCCCAGGACCACGTAACTCTATAAAAAAAAGAGCTACTCCCCCCCTCAGGCATTCTTGTAACTAGTCTTCAGAACCTTAAAGTATTATTGGAGGGAGGGTGTATGCTGCCATGGGTCGGCACCAGGAAAGGAAAATTACAGAAAGGTGAGTATTCAATTTTCAGTTTTCCTGGTGCCTCCATGGCAGCATACCAATGGTAATTAACTCGCTCACAGGGAGGGTACTGCAATAATAATTTTAATACACAAGACTGATAGTTCTAAAGTCCTTTTTCCAAAATCTCGGGAGGTAAGGACCGCCGGATCTAGGCTATAGTGTGACAAAAAGGTGTTGAAGGATGACCAACTAGCTGCTCTACAAATTGTCTCAGGGGAGACCCTAGCCAGAGCTGCCCAAGATGAGGCAATTCCCCGCGTTGAGTGTGCATTCACCGCATTTGGTACTGGCAGACCACTAGCCCGGTATGCTCTTTGGATTAGTTTCACGATCCAGCTGGCCAATGTCGTCTTGAAGGCCGCCATTCCTCTTTTGGTGCCTTTGGGAATAATGAAGAGACGCTGGTCCCTTCTGAACTGTTGCGTCAGTTCCAAATAGCATTTTAGAGACTTGGCTACATGTAGTTCGTGTAATTTTGAGGAGGTTGGGTCTTCTCCGAATGCCGGAAGTACCCATTCCTGGTTGGAATGGTAGACCGAAGGTACTTTAGGGATGAACTGATGAATAGGCTGCAGGACTACCCTGTCCGGAAAAAAGGTGACGTAGGGTTCCTCTGCCCCCAGGGCTTGAATTTCTGATACTCTTCGACCTGAGGTGATGGCGATCAGGAAGGCTGTTTTCCCGGTGATATCTTCCAAGGAGCACTCTTCCGTGGGTGCAAAGGGAGAGTTTGATAGGACATTAAGAACCACCATCAGGTCCCATTTAGGGTATAGTGTTTTCCTGGGAGGGCGTAATCTTAGAACTGCCTTCAGAAAACGATCTACCAGGGGGTTTAGTGCCCAGCGTGTGTCTGTAAGGGCTGACAGGGCTGAAATCTGGACCTTAGCGTTCTGAGACCTAAGCCTAGGTCCAGACCATTCTGTAAGAAGAACAGGATATCCTGGACTCCAGGATTCAGAGGATTGAAGTGGTTAGCCTCCGCCAGAATCGCAAACTTCTTCCATATCCTGCAGTAAGTGGCGTTAGTAGATGACTTTCTTGCTTGCAGCAATGTTTGAACAACGTCACGAGAGCACCCTAAGTCGCCCAACCCTTTCCGCTCAACTTCCAGGCCCTCAAGTCTAGAATCTCTGGATGCGGGTGGAGGAAGTCGCCTTGGGATAGCAGGTTGCTTGTGTGTGGGAGAGGAAGTGGGCTGCAAAGGGCCATCTCGACTAGGAGCGGGAACCATGGCCTCCTTGGCCAGTATGGAACAATCGTCAGGATAGTGACCTTCTCTAAGGTCAGACGCTGTAGGAACCTTAGTATCAGGGGTATCAGAGGGAAAGCATATCCCATCTGGAAATCCCATGGTTGGACTAGGGCATCTACCCCTGCTGACATCGGAGATGGAGACCTCGTGAAGAAGAGAGGCGTTTTCGCGCTGAGCGGGGAAGCAAAGAGATCTATCTGGGGAGTCCCCCACTGTTGGCATATCCAGCCGAAAAGCCGCGGATCTAGTGACCACTTGTTGTTGGATGTGAAAGATCTTGAGAGGCGATCGGCTAGCTGATTCTCGGGGGCCGGAATGTAGGTAGCCCGAAGATCCAGCAAATTCTTCTCGGCCCATGCTATGATTGGGGCCACTTCGCCGGCTAGTGACCTGCTGTGTGTCCCTCCTTGGTTTTGGACATAGGCCACTGCCGCCCTGTTGTCCATTTGGAGCAGTACGGACTTGCCCTTGAGGAGAGGGGCTAGGTGCAGGACTGCTATCCATGCTGCTCTTAGTTCCAGAATGTTGGATATCATCCGTACTGCATTGAAGCGCCATTTCCCCTGCACTAGCTGGTTTTGGTAGTGTGCCCCCCGTCCCAGCTGACTTGTGTCTGATGTGAGAACGGTCCATGAGATAGGGCCGAGAGGGCAAGAAGCTAGAAGTTTGGGGGGTCTTGTCCACCACCAGAGACTGGATTTCATTGTAAGAGTGATAATTATCATTTGTCCGAGATGTTTCTTCCTCCACTGCGCTAGAAAACCTTGCTGGAAGGCTCGCAGATGTCCCCTGGCCCACTTCACCATTGGTATACAAGCTGAGAGGGATCCTATGAGGCTCAGACAGTCTGAAGCTGGCATGACACGGCTCCCCAATGCTCGTTTCACCTTCTGTATTAGCATAGGGATCTTTGCTGGTTGGAGCGACACTGACTTCTTCGTAGTGTCGAATGAGGCTCTTAGATACGTCATTTTTTGTGTAGGAGTGAATTGACTCTTTGAGTAGTTGATAAGCCAACCAAATTGTGTCAAGGTGTTCAGGATCAGCTGAAGGTGTGATTCCAGAGATTCTCGGTGCTGAGATAATATCAGGATATCGTCCAAGTAGTGCAGGACTCGTATCCCTTTCTCTCGAAGGGGAGCTAAGATGGCTATCAGAACTTCGGAAAAGGTTCTGGGTGCTGATGAGATTCCGAAGGGGAGGCATTGAAACTGAAAGTGCAGATTGCCTATCTTGAATCAAAGAAAATGTTGGAACTGGTGGTGGATGGGGATGTGAAGGTATGCGTCTTGGAGGTCTATAGATACCATCCAGTCCCCTGGCTGCACTGACAGGATCACTGTATTTAGTGATTTCATTTAAATGTACCTGTTTAATTTTTTTAGGTCCACTACCGACCTCCAGCCTCCTGACTTCTTGGGGACTAAAAAGACTGGGGAATAGAACCCTGAGTGTTTCTCCGACTCTGGCACAGGCAGTATTGCCTGTTGATAACGAAGTATCTGGTTGTATTGAATGAGAACTTCCTTCTTCTCTCTGGAGGCTGGTATCTGGGTTGGTTGGAAGGAGAAATATGGGGGGCCGGATCTGAATTTCCAAAAATGACCCTGAAGGACTGTGGAGACTGCCCATTGGTCTGTACATTTTTCCACCCATACCCGGGCGAAGGACTTGAGTCTTGCTCCGACTGGACCGGTTTGGGTGGGGGAGGAGTCAAAAAGACTTCTGGTTCTCTATCGCCAATGTAGGGGTTTTAGGTTTTCCCAATTTGAGGAAGGAGGCTTGTGAGCCCTTCCAGCCTCTTCTGTATTCCTTTCCCGGACGGTATGTCCTGGAATCTCTTGCCCTCTGTTGAAAAGTTAGCCGAGGAGTAAATTTTTCTCCTCCTGCTCCTGTCTTGGGGAATAAGGCCACTCTTTCCGCCCATGACTCTTGTGATTGCCGTATCCATTTTATCTCCAAAGAGGGACTTCCCATCATACGTGATGCAACACCATGATTCCTTCGATGAAGGATCTGCCGACCATGGTTTTAGCCATAATGCTCTCCTAGCCGTGATAGAATAAAGCATGGCCCTGGAGGAACATCTTAGGACGTCGATGGCTGCTTCTGCCATAAAATCAGAGGTTAGCTTTAGCTCATCTAGTGCCTTGATGATTTGGTCTGTACTAAGACCACGTCTGAGGGCTGTTTCAATATTATCAGACCACACTCTGGTGGCCCTGGAGATGGAAGATAGGGCCACTGCCGGTCTGCAGGCTCCCCCTGATGCTTGATACACTTTCTTCAGATCGGAATCTATTCTGCGGTCTAGGACATCTCTAAATGAGACTGCATCCTCTAAAGGCAGCGTTGTATTTCTGGCCAACCTCATGACTGATGCATCTACAGATGGGACGGCGTCAAAGAGCTGGGCATCGGCTTCTGCTAGAGGGTATAGCTTGAGAAAACGATTGTAGGCGATGGGTCTTTTATCTACTTTCTTCCATTCTTCCATAACCACTCCTCTAATCTCCTCTATTAGAGGGAAGGCTGACCGCTTTCTGGTCAGATGAGGAAAATACCTTCCTGCTTTGGGCGGAGGCTCAGGATCTTCCTCCCATTGAATTGCGTCTTTTACGGCGTTAATAAAAGGTTCCACTAACCCAAAATCAAACGTTGATGTGCTCTCTTCCATTGTGTTTGCATCATCTTCCAAAATGATTTCTAAATCAGGTTGGAGACTAGTCGTCTCAGCTGCCCTTTGCTCCACAGATGGAGTAGACTGCTCTTGGGATAAGGCCAACTCGCGAATGGTATCCTTGACCAATTCTTTGAATGAGCATATGGACCCTTGTTTGTCTGTCGTAGCTTCCAAAAAACATTGACCACATGCTAGCTTATCTGGTAAGGCTTGCTTGCCACACACCCAGCAGTCCTTTTCCCCTGGCTGTGAAGGCTTGCGCTGGGAATCGTGCCTGCTTGAGGGTGATCTTTGGCTGCTACGAGAAGCATGAGCTGAGGATGAATGTGAGTGACCAGAGCTTCTGTGTCCTCTTGATCCCCTATCGTGAGAATTCCGATGGGAAGAACTACGGACTGACTCACGGTGCGGGCTGTAAAAAACAGAGCAAGAGGTGTTTTTCATTTACCCCGCAAAAATAAGGCTCTTTGAATAACGAACTTACCTGTTGCAGCCCTTACCTAGTGGTATGTTGAGGATCTTTTTGATGCAGCATTACAAGGGCAGCTGGATAAATTTAATTTGAGAGGGGGCCAATCAATAAGAGCTAAGTGCCATGTAAATAAAATAATATTAAATGTAAGCATAGTTAGCCATAGTATACATCCAAAAATACCATAAGTATGTGTGTTTTACCTTGACCGGGCTCCATTGAGCGGAGATAACAAGGAAAGTTCACCTGGAGATGACCTCTTTTTGACAGCCTGCTTTTGACTGAGCTAGCAGGCTGTTTAAATAGAAAAACCTGGTCCGGGTGTACTAAGATGGCCGCCGTTCGGCTTCGTCGGGCTACTGCGCATGCGTTATTGCGTCACGCCGTGGCTCCACCTCCCGAGGTGACAAAGCCAGGCTGAGCGGCGCGCGCAAAGCGCCCAATCAAGCTGGAGGGGGAGCAGGGAGCCGGTCGCAGTGGCGGCAGCTAGAGTGGCTATGGACCGAAACTGGCGGTCCCTCCCCAAGGCTAGACAGGTATAGTCCGGAATGCTTTGAGGAATGGGTAGCCAAAGCCTATAGAGGAGTGAAATATGCTCCTGGGATGACTGGCCCTAAAAAGATCCACAAAAAAACTGGCTCCCATACTTAGCCGGCGTGTTTAGCAGCCCAAGATATGGGACTCCATACTGCAGGAGAGCGTGAACCTGCAACGGTAACACCATATAACGGTGAGGCAGGGCTGAGCTGTGATCCACAGGGACGAGGATAGGAAAAAATAATGCCTGAGGAGGGGAGTAGCTCTTTCTTTAATAGAGTTACGTGGTCCTGGGGGTTGATCAGGGGCGGAGCCATCAACCATTGGTATGCTGCCATGGAGGCACCAGGAAAATAAAATTCTCTGTACAGTTATGCACTTATAGAAGCAATGGTGAACAATAATGGATAACTTCAGAAGGAAGCCCAAGTACCAGAAACAATCCAAAAGTGGCTCAGCAGTAGTGGCTCATTATGGGTAATATCACTTTCAAGAATTTCAGTTTCTGATGCTTATATTTGAAAAGAGAGAGAGCATACATATCAAATTAGTAATTTATAACATACCTAATATGCCAACAATATAAACGTAAATTGTCATCTTTGTAAATTATTGCTATCTTTATTTCTTCCTACAGTACAGAGAGCAAATTATTGGGGAAAACATGTCTGACGTATAGAATGAAAGCAAGAATGATGGCAAACCAAGTTTGGGAGAATCTCACAGCTGTTCTTTGAAAATTAAGAATATGATCAGACCTGTAAAATTATACCACCTACAAAACCTTCACAAAGACCAAAAAAAAGTTCCAAAAAAAAGGGTCTCTTTTCAGGACTCAAAATAGCAGCTGTTGTGAAAAAACATATGGCAACACAGAAGAGAGCTTCGAGTTTTAAAAACTGAAGTTTTTTCGGGAGCAGTGATTTTAATAATGCTTAAAGTGAAACAATAAAAGTGAAATATTCCTTTAAATTTCATACCTGGGGGGTGTATAGTATGCCTGTAAAGTAGCGCTTGTTTCCCGTGCTTAGAACTGTCCCTGCACAAAGTGTCATTTCTGAAGGAAAAAAAGTCATTTAAAAGCACTCGCGGCTATAATGAATTGTCATCTCCCGGCAATACAGAGAAAAGTCATTGATTAAAAAAAAAAAAAATGCGTGGGGGCCCCCCCTAATTCAATTACCAGGCCCTTCAGGTTTGGTATGGATATTAAGGGGAACCCTGCTTCAAATAAAAAAAATGGCGAGGAGTTACCCCCAAAAATCCATACCAGATCCTTTATCCGAGCATGCAACCTGGCAGGCTGCAGGAAAAGAGGGGGGAGAGAGCACCCCCCCTCCTGAACCGTACCAGGCCACATGCCCTCAACATGGGGAGGGTGCTTTGGGGGTCCATGTTGATGGGGACAAGGGCCTCATCCCCACAACCCTTGCCCAGTACAGAACAGACCTGTCAGGCTGCCGGGATTCCCAGGGTGTCTCCGGTGGAGACAGGATGCGCTGCGCTGGACATCTTATCGCTGGAGCCTGGACCTGGATGGAGAGGAAATCATCCACCGCTGGACCCCGGAGAGGAGAGCATCCATCGCAGGATACCGAGAGTGGATTACCACCACTGGAATCTTTTTTATATTTTTTTTATTTTTAATAAAGGACTTTTCCCAACGGTGTCCCCTTACCAATTCACATAGGGGGGCTGGGATCTGGGGGTACCCTTTGTTAAAGGAGTTTTCCAGATTCCAATAAGCCCCCCACCCACGGACCCCCATAACCCTTGGGCAAGGGTTGTGGGGATGAGGCCCTTGGCCCCATCAACATGGGGACATGGTGTTTTGAGGGGTCACAGACCCCCAAAGCATCCTCCCCATGTTGAGGGCATGTGGCCTGGTACGGTTCAGGAGGGGTGGGCGCTCTCTGCCAGGTTGCGTGCTCGGATAAAGGGTCTGGTATGGATTTTTGGGGGGAACTCCACGCCATTTTTTTTTCAAATTTGGCGTGGAGTTCACCTTAAAATCCATACCAGACCTGAAGGGCCTGGTAATTGAATTTGGGGGACCCCCACGCATTTTTTTTTTTTATCAATGACTTTTCCCTGTATTGGCGGGAGCCGACAATTCATTATAGCCGCGAGTGCTTTTAAATGACTTTTTTTCCTTCAGAAATGACACTTTGTGCAGGGACAGTTCTAAGCACGGGAAACAAGCTCTACTTTACAGGCATACTATACACCCCCCCCCCCCCCAAGTACGAAATCTAAAGGAATATTTCACATTTATTGTCTCACTTTAAGCATTATTAAAATAACTTCTCCCGAAAAAAAAAACAGTTTTTAAAACTTTTTTTTTGCATTGATACATGTCCCCTGGGGTAGGACCCGGGTTCCCAAACACTTTTTATGACAATAACTTGCATATAAGCCTTTAAAATTAGCACTTTAGATTTTTCAGGTTCTAGTCCCATAGACTTTAACGGTGTTCGGATGTTCAAACAAATTAATTGCCTGTTCGCAAATTCTGGTGTGAACCAAACTGGGGGGTGTTCGGCTCATCCCTACTGAACACCATATTTTTGCCAAAAATATTATCCCACAGATAGAAAAGGTTCATTCTAATATTGTTACTAAGATGAGAATATAGATTTTGCAGGTGATTTTATACTTTCAACCTAAAATACCACTAGAGCCTCCTGTTCTTCTAACCAGATCTATGGCACATCCTACAGTGACCCTGTTAGTCGCCCTAATGCTGTCCCATATAAGATGCAAAATCAGATGGACAATGCCCCAGCTACTCGTGTTCAGGCTCATATTGGTACTTCCACAAAATATGGTGTACCTCCATATCAGGCTCATGTATCATCTCCTGCTCATGCATAGGCAACAACACTATTCCAAGTTACATAGTTACATACCGTATATACTCGACCCGAATATAAGCCGAGGCACCTAATTTTACCATAAAAAAAGGGAAAACTTATTGACTCGAGTATAAGCCTAGGGTGTCCATCTGCATGCCTCACTGTGCCTCACTTTGCCTCACTGTGCCTCACTGTGTCCATGCCTCACTGTGTCCATGCCTCACTGTGTCCATGACTCACTATGTCCATGCCTCACTGTGTCCATGCCTCACTGTGTCCATGCCTCACTATGTCCATGCCTCACTGTGTCCATGCCTCACTGTGTCCATGCCTCACTGTGCCCATGCCTCACTGTGCCCATGCCTCACTGTGTCCATGACTAGACTGACGTTTAACATGGGAGTCTATAGAAGGGGTGCCCGGGTTTGAAAAATCGTTGATCCCCGGTCGTCTTTCCCCCAGACAACAAACTTTTCACACTTGTAGAGGAGAAACGGGGCTACATGTGTGCCAGATTTCGGGTCCAGGGGAAATACGACCGGCCAGTACCAGGTCCCCAAATTCACCAGAGAAATGACTGTTTAACATGGGAGTCTATGGAAGGGGTGCCCGGGTTTGAAAAATTGTTGCTCCCCGGCTGTAGGTCCTCCGGACAACAAACTTTGCACACTTGTAGAGGAAGAGTGGGGCTATATGTGTGCCAAGTTTGGGGCCCAGGGTACCGGGTATCCAAAGTCCGGGAGATCAGGCGCAAAAAGGTGACTCGAGTATAAGCCGAGGGGGGCATTTTCAGCACAAAAAAATGTGCTGAAAAACTCGGCTTATACTCGAGTATATACGGTAGTTAGTCAGGTTGAAAAAAGACACAAGTCCATGTAGCTTAACCAATAAAAAAAAGAACACCATACAATCCCATGTACACAATCCTATACCCATAGTTGATCCAGAGGAAGGCAAAAAATTCCAGCAAAGCATGATCCAGTTTGCTACAGCAGGGGAAAAAATTCCTTCCTGATCCCCCGTGAGCCAATTGGATATTCCATGGATCCACTTTATCTATAAATGTTAGTATCCAATTATATTATGAACATTTAGGAAACAATCCAGACCATTTTAAAGCAATCTACTGAGCTGGTCAGAACCAACTGAGGTTGGCTTGTAAGTTGGAGACATCCTGTAAGGATGTTATTCCATTGCATAGCTTGGTGTCATCTGCAAAGACTAAAATGGTACTTTTAATCCCAGACCCTATATCATTTATAAATATATTAAAAAGTAAGGGTCCTAGCACTGAACCTTGGGGTACACCACTGATAACTTTAGACCATTCAGAGTAAGCCCAGGTTCACACTGGGCTGCGGGAGTGAAGCCTTGTGAGTTCAGCTAAACTCACACAATTTCACTCTCGCTGACAGTCCCGATTTCAGCCACGATTACAAAGACATCTGACACAGATGTCAATGTAAATTGCGGCCCAAATCGCAAAAAGTAGTACAGAAACTACTTTTTGAAATCGTTGCAGCGCCGCAGATGCGGCGTCGCACCGATTAGGACGGTGCCATTGCCCGCAATTTGCGGCAAATATCGCTGATTTGACATGCGATTTGACCTGTCAAATCGCATGTCAAATCGCACCAATGTGAACCAGGGCTAAAAATCATTAACCACTACTCTCTGAATTTGGTATTTTAGCCAGTTTTCTATCCATTTACAAACTGATCTTTCCAAGCCTGTAGACTTTACCTTACACATTAGCCGTGTGTGGGGAACTGTGTCAAATGCTTTTGCAAATTTCAAGTACTGTATACTATGTCCACAACCACCCCCCTGTCCAAGGTTGTACTTACCTCCTCATAAAAATAAATCAGTTTGACAACTACTGTCTTTCATGAATCCATGCTGTCTGTTGCTTAAAATATTTTTATACAGCATGAACTCATCTATTGTGGTTTTCCTGACTATAGAAGTTAAACAGGTCTATAGTTACTCGGTAAAGACTTTAATCCCTTTTTAAATATAGGCACCACATTGGCCTTACACCATTCCAGTGGTAATATTCCAGTCTTTAACAAGTCCCTAAAAATTAGAAACAATGGCTTTGACATGACAGAGCTTTATTGTTTTAGGATGCGTGGGTGTATGCCATCTGGTCCAGGTGCTTTATCCACCCTTTATTCTGTCTAAATATTTCTGAACCATATCACTTTTGATCCATTGTGGATCATTTGGGGCTGTGTCAACAGCATCCATATTATGGACTTGAGCTCCCCCATGCTTCTTTGTATACACAGAGCTGAAGAAAGTATTTAATAAATTTGCTTTCTCTTTGTCCCCAGTCATGCTCTCTAGATTATTTTGTAAAGGGCCTACATGCTCAGACCTGACCTTTTTACTTGTATTATATTTGAAGAATGTTTGGGGGTTTGTCCTATTTTTTTTTTTCTTTCCAAATAGTTTATTGAAATGTATAAAACATTTACAGATATCTTGAACAATAGTAGTACAATAAGGTATTAATACAACCACAAAACATGGATGAATTACATGTGTCATATACAATTCAACTTGCGGGTAGTGAAAATGAAATGGCTATGTGCATCCTTCATGAACTAGGCCGTGTTGGGGTGGGTTACCCTAATTCAAGGTAATTGTGGGGTCTAGTCAAAGTCCGATACCGTTGACGGAGATAGATCCTGTTGGTAGGTTAGAGCTAGGTAGGTTCACGGATGCCGTTGTGGACTTTTGGTCTGTGGGGGAGGGAAAGGCCAACAGGTGCAATATGGCATGAAGGGAGAGAAGGAGCTACAAACAGATTTATTTCGTTGAGAGTGTATGAATGCGGGAGTGTAGGCTGAAGCTATGTTAGTGGTTGTATTTTACAGAAGCGTGTGGATGAGAAAGTAGAAGGGGGTAAGTGGTGGAAGGAGAGGGGGTGGGGTGGGGATCGAGGGGAGTGAGGCAGGAGGGGATGGCGTTGGCAGGGGGTCCGTCTCTGACTTCCCCGACCTCTTGGGGTGTTCAAGGGGCGTGTTATGAGAAACTAGGGGCGGATCTGTATAGGGGGAGATATAGGAGGAGAGAGGTGTATTTGTAAGGTTTAGGGTTAAGGGAAGATCCTGGCATGTCGTAGATTTTTAATGGCAATTCTCAGAGGAGTAATTTATCCTTTGTCAGGGTTCAGGGAGTTTGCATATTCTGGTGTCATTTTATAGTGTAACCAGCAGGCCCATTTTTTACTAAATGATGACGGAGTCTCTCTTGTAATATGTATAAGATTTTCCATTTCCTCAATTTTGCATATTCTGTTAAACCATTCTTTTATGGTTGGTTGGTGAGTCGATTTCCAGTGTATAGGGATACACTGCTTTGCCGCATTGATCATGTGCATTGCTAGGGATTTGTGATAGGAATTGTGCGACAGGGGTGAGTGGTGTAGAAGGAATTGAGAAGGGGTAAGGTCCAAATGATATGAAGTGACTCGAGAGGTTATATGGCATACCTTTTCCCAGAAGTCTTTTAGAGATGGACAGGACCACCAGATATGGAGAAGGGTTCCCCTTTCCCGGAGACATCTCCAGCAAACCTCTGGGATTGTGGGATTAAATTTATGCAGGAGGGTGGGCGTGCGGTACCATCTAGATTGGATCTTAAAGCTGTTTTCCTGGGTCGACACATTCGTCGACCCTTTATGTATGTTGAGGAAAATTTGTTCCCATTGTTCCGCTGAAAGAGATACAGAGAGGTCTGACTCCCAGTTCTTACAGGCTAAGGTCTCATTAGCTTTCATCTCGGCGAAGAGGAGTTCATGTGTGGTAGACACTAGGTGAGATTGGGGTGTCGTTTGGATACATAGCTTTTCGAAAGGGGTGAGTTCTCTGGAGCATTGTATATTCTTGTTAAGGGATTTTAGAAAATGAGCAATTAAAATATATGTCCAAGGGGGAATGGGTGGCTTGTTTAGTTGGGAGGAGAGTTGGGATGTAGACAATAGTTTGCCCCGGAGGAAGAACTGATGTGATCTAATTGGGCTCTGTGTCCAGTTATCGGTAAGAAACTTTGCGTGCATACCTGGTGGGAACCCAGGGTTCATTTTTACAGGTGTCAGTGGGCTGGGAATCGAAGATATGGGTGATCGGTAGCAAAGCTTTTTGAAGCATTGCAAGGTTGGGCCTATAAGTGGGTGTACGCGTAATTCAGAGGGGACGTGGGGTGGGAGTATCCATGGGAGAGACTCCAAAGGGAGAGCAGAAAAAGATGCTTCTAGGGAAACCCAATCTTTGTGGAGAGATTGAGTATTTCAGTCCACTATCCTGGTCAGGTGTGTAGCAGTGTAATAATTGAGAAGGTTGGGGAGGCCTATGCCCCCAAGTCTTTTAGGTCGGGCGAGCTGCGTAAAGCTGATTCTGGGTCTACGGTTTCCCCATAAGAATTTAGTGCATATGTTTCTGTAAGATTTAAAAAAGGCCGGAGGTATATGTATAGGGATCGCCTGCAATATACAGAGTATTCTCGGGAGGGCATTCATTTTGAGGATCGCTGCTCTGCCAAACCAAGAGAAAAGCGGTTTGTTTCAGGTTTCAAGATCGGAGGATAGTCTGTGTAGGATAGGAACATGGTTTTTAGCGTAGAGGTTTGAGAGTTTGGAAGGGAGTTGTATCCCTAGGTATGTGATGGAGTCATGTTTCCATTGGAACAGGAAGTTAGCCTTACATTGATCAACTATGTGTTGAGGCAATGTAATATTAAGGGCAAAGGATTTCAAGAAATTAATTTTAAGGTGGGAGAGGAACTGAAATTGTTTAAATTCAGAAAGAAGGTTTGGTAGGGAGATCAGTGGGTTCGACAGGAACAACAAAATATCGTCTGCGAAAGCAGCGTATTTATATTCTCTTTTGGAGGAACTTATACCTTGGATATCTGGGTTGTATGTCAGTTTACGGAGGAATGGTTCAAGCGTGAGTACAAAGAGGATGGGGGACAGGGGGCAGCCCTGTCTTGTGCCATTTCCGATGGGAAAGGCGTCCGACAGAGTCTTGTTGACCCGTACCTTAGCAGATGATCCCGTGTATAGTGACAGGATTAGGCCCAACATATATGGGCCCAATCCTATGGCCCTCAGAACCGCCGTCATATAGTCCCAAGCTACTCTGTCGAACGCCTTCTCCGCATCGAGTGACAAAAACAGGCCTTTTTGGGTTGTCTGTGTCATAAGGTGGTGTAAGTTTATTGCTTTAACAGTGTTGTCCCTGGCTTCATGTCCAGGGATAAAGCCGGTCTGGTCATGAGAGATTAAGGAAGGGAGAAGCGGTAAGAGTCTGTTTGCCAAAATCTTAGAAAAGATTTTGACATCTACATTCGGTTTGTCCTATTATCTTTTGTAATCTGTTGTCTGTTTTGAAATTTTGCGTCCTTAATTTCCTTTTTACATATTTTGTTATATTCTTTGTAACATTTAAACAATGATAGTGTTCCTTCATTCTTACATTTTCTAAAAACTATTTTCTTATTATTTATAGCTCTTTTAAAGTCCATGGGCCACCTCTTACTCAAACATATGGTCAACCACGTTTCCAGCTGCATGACGCACCTCATACACATACATATGGGCCAATAGCATCTCACCTTCAAAGTGGACCACCAGCTTCTAATTATGGCACAATACCTTTGACGGCACACCTCCAGCATATAGCTATGGCCCACAGACAGGTCATAAGCAAAGCGCACTTGAACCTCAAATTTATGGCCCACCACCTTGCAAGACCCATGGAAAACCACTACCTCATAGCAATGTACCCCACACATCTATAAAATAGGGCACCAATAAACCTTAGCCACATGAAGGCCTCAAACATTTTGCATCTGACATGCAGCAATCCCATGGTTCTCATTCTTTCCGATTATAGGTGAAATTTATCCATCTCCATTTTTCTCTAATGGACAGTCCTCGCCAACCATATCTCCTGACTCTAGCTTGGCTAGATTACAAGCAAATCACTTTGAACCAATTGAACAAATAGAATATAAACCATATTCACCAGTCCTATAGGACCTTTAATTGTGTTTTTTTGCATTTTGGTGAATATCAAGCATTTGCAATGTTACTACCATTTTTTCTTAAATATTTCTGTTGTTTGTTCTCAAACTGTGTCAGAATCCTGGGCTGATGGTCAGGACTGAATTCAAGAAGACAAAATTTAAAGGTTCTGGTTCTGGTTGGACCCCCTTGGCTCGAGCTGGACTCAGGATCTGTGGAAGTAATTCTCTGACCGGTCAGATATTCAAGACACCATACACAGTGAATGGATATACAAGAATATATTGTTTTTTTTGGCAACATATCTCTTTTATGCATAACAAGGAAAGTTGCCTCCCTCATATGAACCAATCAGCAATAAGCAAAAACATCATGAGTTAAACAAAAATAGATTCTAACAGGTTTTAGGCTTTTGCAGAAGTAGTCATTTAAAAATAAGAACATCATGTGTAATTTGCGGTCAAACTAAACATATGGCTGACATTTGAAACAGGAAGATAAGAAAGTGAGGCATCATTGCGGTCAATCTAAACATATGACTGACAGTTAAAGAAGAAGAAAGAGAAGAACATTTTCTTGGAACAGGCTTGACCACAAAGTCACATCCTGCTTACACATATTTTTCAGAGAAACTTCTTCTGTACTAATATATATATTACAATATATATATATTAAGAAGAACTCTTATCATGAATATTGGTTCATGATTTTCTCATACCATACAACCCCTCCTTTGATCATGGCTTCAAGAATTGAAGCCCATAGGTCATTAGATTATTTATTATACCATTTTTGTTTAGTATGTACCGTGGACATCATCAAGATTGTTTCCTTAGAACCCTGTCTCTTTTTACTAGTGATCTTTCCAATTACCCAGACAATTAATTGAAATACTAAATATAACAGTAGAATGAAGATTAACACCATTACTACTGTTATAGCCATTTGTCTGAGAAATGAAAGGGGCTCCATGTTTTCGCGATATCTCTCACCTCCTGTTGCAATTTATTTACCTCTTTCCTATGTTGGGCAATTACATCATAGTAATCAGGAATCTCAACAGATGTGTTGTGGATCCAAGTGCAGCACTCATAGTCCTCCGTAACTTCACACAGGCCAATGAGTACAGCACTCATGCTTTTAATAGCAATATCATGAAGTTCTAATTGTTTTCTGATTGCTCTAGTTTCAATGTTTAAACTAGTAATATCATCAGAATTCTTCACCAATACATCATCTATAATATTTGTATAATTATTAAGCCTTTTCATTAAATCTAGACCCCAACCTGTCCAGGAAGGGAACCAGGCCCAAGCCATATCTTTTTCGAAAAATAACTTCCTTTTATTTCAGTGTTTGAGGGGGTACCTAGGATGCATGCTAGCTTCAATGAGGTGTGTTCCCTTGCTATCTCCCACTATGTCCATAATGGGGACTAGGGATGCAAGATAACACCATCCTTGGGGTTCAGTGGGGATCCAAGGGTGACAACTTTTTCCACAACAAATATAGATACTGTTTCCTAGAGCTAAAGGTCGTTTGTTGAATATTGTCATCATTTCATCAGAAAAACCCGAAAAGGTTAAACTTGACAATAATTTTCCTACTGTGGAAGTGGAACTGGAGTTAAGAAATTTTATTAGAGTGGTGTTTAGGGCAGGTTCTGAAGTGTGAAAGAAAGGAATTTCAATTGAAGTCATTGAAAAGTTAATTGTAGCTTGTTGGCACACTTCAGCTCCCTTTGTGGAGTTTCCCAACCTAAAACACCAGTCTGGGGAATGACTTCTACCAATAATTTGGAAAGTAAGGGTATTATCTGAAAGCGTTCTTGTGACATTTGTAAGGACGACAGGTGGTGTGCCGTTTAGGAGAGGGGTGAAGTTTAGAGGTACTGCCATTAGGGGGATCCTAGCAGCGCTAGGATGGAGTTTACTACATATCCAACATTTTTCATATCCTGATTTTTGAGCATAAGCATATTTAAATTTAAGCAGCAGCATTTTACCACTAAAATTGTCTTCCATACTTCTTTTTGGTCTGTTAGAATTATCTGACCAACAGTGTCCTATGATTATGAGCATTAAAATAAACAATGTGGTCATTAAGGAAAAAAAAAAAGTTTCCCCAAAGTGATCCCTCCTTTTGGACCATTAGTGACTATGGGTATGGAACTCTGAGTTTCTTGTTTTTCATGGTCCACTAGGGAGTATTTTCTGGATCCTTTTCTGGAATACTCTCCAGAACAGAAGTCTTTGTCTTCTCCTTCACCTTCTTCCAGTTTCCCTTCGGAAATGTCTTTAGTCTGGATGCATGGATCCATTGTGGCCCTTGATCTGTAAGAACAGCTGTTCTGGCCACCTTCAGAATTTCAAATGGTCCTTGGAAGATAGGGCCTGGTTGTTTCCGGACAGCAAGTTGTTTTATCAGTACTTTGTCTCCAGGGATATACGGATGTGTAGGCTCTGTGGAGAGAGGAGGGAAAGTGACAGCAACCTTGTCCTCTGTTTCACTAAGGCTACTTACCAGATGTTTCACGTACTCTCCCTGTAAAGAATAAAGATTAACCTCTTCTCCCTCATCAGGTTTCCTCTGTGCTGGCCTACCTATAAGTATTTCAAATGGTGACAATCCTGTTCTAGAATTAGGGGCTGTCCTAATTTGAAACAAAACTGCTGGGAGGTAATCAATCCACCCTTTTATAATTCCTCATGTGGCTTGGTACGGTTCAGGAGGGAGGGGGGCCGCTCTCTCATCCCCCCCCTTTTCCCCTGCGGCCGGCCAGGTTGCGTGCTCGGATAAGGGGTCTGGTATGGATTTTTAGGGGGACTGCACGCCATTTTTTTTTTACATTTGGGGTGGAGTTCCCCTTAAAATCCATGCCAGATCTGAAGGGCCTGGAATGGATATTTGGGGGAACCCCACGTCAATTTTTTTTAAAATTTGCGGCGGGGTTCCCCTTAATATCCATTCCAGACCTGAAGGGCCTGGTAATTGAATTCTGGGGAACCCCCACACTTTTTTTTTTTTATCAATGACTTTTGTATGTATTGCCGGGAGCCGATAATTCATTAATAGCCGCGAGTCAGTTTTAAATGCATTTTTTTCTTTCAAAAATGAAATTTTTTGCAGGGACAGTTCTAAGCACAGGAAACATGCGCCACTTCACATGCATATCATACACACCCCCCAGGTACGAAATTTAAAGGAATATTCCACTTTTATTTTTTCATTTTAAGCATTATTAAAATCACTGCTCCCGAAAAAACGGCAGTTTTTGAAACTTCTTTTTGCATTGATACATGTCCCCTGGGGCAGGACCCCGGCCCCCAAACACTTTTTAGGACAATAACTTGCATATCAGCCTTTATAATTAGCACTTTAGATTTCTCCCATAGATTTTTCGAATTTGCCGCGAACACCCCAATTTGTTCGCTGTTCGGCGAACGGGCGAACAGGCAATGTTCGAGTCGAACATGAGTTTGACTCGAACTCGAAACTCATCCCTACTCTTGATGCTATTTTGGCTGTCTCTCCTGTAGTTGGGATAGCCTCGACCCAAGAACTAAACTTGTCCACTATAACTAAAAGATATTTTATATTTCCTTTCTGTTTTGGCATATGTGTAAAGTCTATTTGTAGATCTTGGAGGGGGCCTATAGGGGGGGGCAAGTTTCCATGTATACCCTGCTTCTTGCACTGTACATTGTTTTGTGCACAAGTAAGACATGAGTCTATCAACTGGGCAACGAGGTGTGTATCATTGACCATGCTGAAAGACTGTCTGTACATTGTCAAAACTGTTTTCCTTCCTAGGTGACCTGGACCATGTAAGTAAGAAATCAAAAGAGGGGCAGCTGACTCTGGTATACCTATTACTCCCTCCTTGCTTGACCAGATGCCACTTGGCACGCTGGTCAAGTTCTGACCTTCCCAGAAAGCTATGTCCTCTCTTGATGCTTTGTCCTGTAACATTCTCACAGTATTTGGGAATTCTGGTGAACTGAAATCTGTAGCAAACAGTGTTAGATTGGGCTGGGCGCCGTGTGCCAAATCGGCTGTTGTTTTAGCAACTCTGTCTGCCAAGGCGTTGCCCTGAGCTTCTTTGGACTTGTCAAATGAATGTCCCTTTACTTTTATAACATTGATTTTTCTGGGCATCTGTAGGGCTGCGAGTAGGGTAAGAACAAATTCCTTATTGGCAATTTGTTTGTTGTCTGCAGTTTTAAACCCTTGTTTTTTCCAGATGAGTCCATAATCGAAAATTACGGCAAAGGCATATCTGCTGTCAGTATATATATTTACATCTTTATCTTTAAATAGTTGACATGCTCTGGCGAGTGCATGGAGCTCAGCTTGTTGTGCTGAATTGGCCCCTAAAGGAGAAGCCTCAACCACAACATCAGGTAGCATCACCACTGCATAGCCTGTCTTATATGTGTTATCATTAGGCCTGGAACAACTGCCATCCACAAATACATCCAGGAAATCTGGGTTTGGTTTATCAGTTAAATCCACCCTTGGCAATGTTTGTTGAAGTAAATTGTCATTACAATTATGGTTTACTTCTGGTTCAGTATATGGAAGCTGCAATAGTGCGTGTAGCAATCGTATTGCGGGAGTAGTTTCTGAACAAGATTTTACTTCCAAATGTGTTGTATTCAGAAGTATAATTTCATACCCACTGGACCTTTGGGCTGTCATATGCTGGGTATGCATATTTTGTAACAATTGTGCTACTGAATGCGTGGTATAGAGAATAGTGGGTGTGCCCAGAGTGATTTTAGAAGCTTCCTTAACTGCCATTGCATTTGCTGCAAGAGTTTGCAGGCATCCTGGCATTCCCTGTACCTGGAGTGGCAGTTTCTTTGATAGGTGTGCCACTGGTCTTAAGTTTGTCCCATGGGGTTGGGCCAATACTGCTGAAAACGTATGCCCTCGTACCACACAGTAAAGTGAGAACGGTTTATCATAGGAAGGGAGACCTAAAGCAGGAGCCCACGAGAGGGAAATCAGAAGAGCGAGGAAGGCCTCTTTCATATCCTCTGTATATTCAATTGTTTTAGGGGCACCCGCAGCTGTAGCTGGACGTAAAATGGAATCCCAAAAAGAACAGTCAGGTATCCACTGTCGACAGTAGACGATTGAGCCTAAAAAGGAAAGCAATGCAGCTTTGTCCTTTGGTGGGCCGAGACAGCGGAGAGCGTGGACTCGTGTCGGGGATATCAATCTGGTCCCATCTGTGATAATACAGCCGAGATATTCAACTCTGTCCCTACACCACTGGATCATTTTCCTAGACGCCAAGTGACCTTTTAGGGCGAGGTGATTCATCAGGCTTACTGTGTCCTTCTCACACTGTGCCCTGCTCTCACTACAAACAAGTAGATCATCTACGTACTGCAGGATTGTGGAGCCTTCAGAGGGCGTCCAATCGTCCATAGTTTTTTTCAAAACTATGCTAAAAGCCGCAGGGCTATTAATAAACCCTTGAGGGAGGCGTGTCCAGGTCAGCTGACCCTCTCCCCAGACAAATGCAAATAGGTGTTGGCATTGTGGATCAACATCAATACTAAAAAATGCATTTGAAAGATCCAATACGGTGTAGCACTTGGAGTTTGCAGGTAGATTGGTAAAAATTTAGGTAATATCAGATACCAATGGGGGCAGAGGAATCACACTCTTGTTTACCCCTCTCAGATCCTGAACCAACCTCCAGGTACCTTCCGCTTTTCTAACTGGATTAATGGGAGTATTCCAGGGACTGACAATTTCCCTGAGGATTCCCAACTTTTTATATTCCTCTATTTGGGGCTGTATTCCCGATACCTTTTCAGTAGACAATGGGTATTGTTTCTGATAATAGGGGAGTGTATTAGGCCGCATAGTGGGCACATAAGGTGTACAGGGTATGTGTCCTACTTCCGTTTTAGTTCCTGCACAGATGTCATGGTTTTCTAATATGGCTGGCAGTGACATAAAGTAACCCAAAAGGTCTTTCCTTTTTGGCATAGTGAGGTCACATTTAGCCGATTTGGCTATGATGCCCCCTTGTTGGTCAAATTTTACAATAATTTGTAATGCAGACATTAAATCCCTTCCCATGAGGGACAGGGGACAGTCTGGTAGAATTGCAAAGGACATTCCAGTAAGGTAATTATCTTGCATGTCCGTTATTAGTAGTGGCGGTGTGATTTTGTGGTTGACGCTTGTCCTATTTATTCCCATAGAGCATCCCTCCGTGTATTCTTCACTTTCAAAGTGGGGGTCTTTAACACACGAGGTTGATGCCCCTGTGTCTAACAAAAATTTGACCACCCTGCCTTCTACTTTTAAAACCACTTGAAGCAGGGTTTTCCAGTGTGAGGAGAAAAAATGTATCACCAAGGATGGGTACTGCCCCGGGCATCCCTATTGGGGGTTTTTGTCCTGATATCCTGGCCAATGTACCTGTATCTCTTCTATGGTGTTTCTGGGTGATCTTGTTTGGTATGGCTGCTGCTGTTGCCTATATTGGGGGTGTACTGGAACTGACTAGGATCTCTGTTGTGGCTGCTGTTGTTGTGTGTCATATCTTGGTCGGGGCGGATACTGAGATCTTGGTTGAGATCTCACTCTGTAGCCTCCCCTACCACTCCTAGGAAAGTTATCCCTGGCTCCCTTTCTCTGGGGACATTCTGATTTCCAGTGGTTTGGATCCCCACAATTAAAACAACCCTGATCCTGATTATGGGGAGGATAATTCCTTCTAGGTATGGCTCCTGAACTTGGTCCACTGACCATAGCTATGTTTGGATTTTCTTCTGTAATAGAGGTGAACAATCCTCCTTTGGTGTTAAATACCCCTGAGGATGCCCTGTCCTTTATGTCAGCTATGAATCCATCTGAGGTCATTACCGCCCATTTTGGGTTTATCAGTTTGATTATTTGGGTGGCCCTTGGATCTCCATTATTTATGGCTGTACTCACGAATAATTGATCATTGTCTATTCCACAATTTTTATATAATTTATGTAATCTACTGACAAAGGTGTAGAAATCCTCTCCTGACTGTTGTTTGCAAGATATCAAATCATGCAACATAGTGGTGTTTTTATATGCCTTGAGCCAAGCCTGTAACAATGTGTTCCAAAAAATATTCCAATCCTCCCCATCCTCATATAACTTTGCGTCCTTGGCCCATTGACCTATATTTATGTCAGCTTGGGAATCGGGGTCTACATTTTGAATTATGGTATTAAAATCTTCAGGAGACATTCTTGTTCCTGAACAGTATCTTTGCATAAAGGTCACCGCCTGTCTGGGGTCCTTTCTTGGTTTGGGACATGTGTCTCTAATTTCCTTGACCGTACCCAATGGTAATGGTATTTGTACCTGTGTATCTCCCATTGTAATGAAAGGAAAAGCCTGCCTAATTGGAGCTGTCAGATCATTTTCATCATCTAATGATGTGGGTGCCTGGTGTTGAGGGGTTCTACTGAAGCTACTCTGAAAATCCTTACTTAACCCATCTCCAGATATATAATCAGCCTTCTTCACTAGATTGGTTTCTGGGTAGCCCGAGTTTCTTAATCCACGTATTATCCCCTTTATTTCTCCTAATCTATCTCTACGTTCCTGTAACTCTCTTCTATCTCCTTCTATCACTTTTTCTTCATCTTCCTCTTTTTTAATACACTGTTCTTCCTCCTTTACTAATTGACTTAAACGTTCCTGTATCTGTCTTCTATCTTCCCCCTCTCATAACCAATTAGTTCCCTTTTGTTTAGCTATGGTTAATACTCCTGCTATAACATTTGGATCTAACGAGGGGTATATTTTCTTTGGGACAAGGGATTCATCTTTTACCATAGCATATGGAGGTGGTTTTTCTTGATAAAAATTAGGGGGAGCTGATGGACTTCCTATTGCGTCTTCTAATTGCTCTTTCTTTTCCATTTTTACACTTCTATATTTCTTTCTATATTCCTTCATACCTTTTGCCCAAATCTTTGTCAAGGTCTTTTATGGGATAATTATACTGTTTATGTTGGCCACATATTCTAGTCACTTCCTCCCACTCTTCCTCGGAACATGGTCCGTATTCACTTAACCCCGACACCTCAAATTGGTGTGCTCTTTTTAGAACTAGTGACCAAAAAGGATCAGTATAATTTTTCCCATAATTGACTTTAATGTAATCAAATGGAGAGGGTTGGTGATGCTTACCTTCAGCTTCCTTTTCTGCATGATTACCCATTATAAACAATCACTTAAAACAATTTCACCAAATCTCTCTGTAATTTTCTCTTTGCCTTTTTCAATTTCGTTCCAAGGACGGAATATGTCTCCCAATTTATGAATATTTATAGATAATGCACAGGGAACCCAATGTTCCTTCTTCAGGTATACAATTAGACACTGGACTTCAGCCACACTTAGGCCCTCGAGTGTCGAACTATATGATAAAGAATTATGTATATTAAATCTTAACATATGTTGTGTTGATCCCCTATGCATGGGACCTTTACCAATTTTAACATGATAACCTCCTGGAACAATTGCCACTAATGAAGTGGTTTTCCCTTTATAAGCAAACAATAAACCAGTTTTACATTCAGGACAACAATATACAGTTGACATTTAAAAAATAACCCTTTTTGTGTAAACCTTTAGATATGGAGTTTCCACAGATCCGTCCTATGTAGAGAAGAATTTAAGATTCTTTCTCAATCTTATAACCTGGTTTGGCCAACCTAGCGAGACCCTCTGTATCTATTCTAAATCTACCTTTCAATCTTAACAGAGTCCCAGAAAACTTGTAGTTTTCTCGAGAGTCTACTTTATGGTGAACCAATTGACAAGGCAAGACTATTGTTCCCAATAATAATTAAAGGGGGTCTTACCTGTTCAATTGGATCATCCCACTTCTGACACCACTTGAAAGGTTCTGGTTCAGTTGGACCCTCTTGGCTCGAGCTGGACTCAGGATCTGTGGAAGTAACTCTCTGACCGGTCAGATATTCAAGACACCATACACAGTGAATGAATATACAAGAATATATTGGTTTATTGGCAACATATCTCTTTTATGCATAACAAGGAAAGTTGCCTCCCTCGTATGAACCAATCAGCAATAAGCAAAAACATCATGAGTTAAACAAAAATAGATTCTAACAGGTTTTAGGCTTTTTCAGAAGTAGTCATTTAAAAATAAGAACATCATGTGTAATTTGCGGTCAAACTAAACATATGGCTGACATTTGAAACAGGAAGATAAGAAAGTAAGGCATCATTGCGGTCAATCTAAACATATGACTGACAGTTAAAGAAGAAGAAATACACATATTTTTCAGAGAAACTTCTTCTGTACTAATATATATATTACAATATATATATTAAGAAGAACTCTTATCATGAATATTGGTTCATGATTTTCTCATACCGTACAAAAATTACAACATTGTCCAGAACATGTATGATTAATATGTTTTTGTGTCTTAGCTGTTTAAAGAACATCTTCCTCTCAGATCTTATCGATCAGTTAAGAGTCACTAAATCACTTTGATATTTTGTAAAAGTTTAAACATGATGGGGTTTAGAGGTCAAGCCACAAATGTCATTACATCCTTAAAGGACTCTAGATGAGTGGTACCAATGGAAATTCCTTGCCTTATTCCTGATAGGTGTGTTCAAAAAATGTAGATCAGCTCAGTTCAACTTTCCAGAAGGATAAGCCGAACACCCCCCGGTTCGGTTCGCACCAGGCAAAAAATTTGTTTGAACACGCGAACACCGTTAAAGTCTATGGGACACGAACATGAAAAATCAAAAGTGCTCATTTTAAAGGCTTATATGCATGGTATTGTCAAAAAATGGTTTGGGGACCTGAGTCTTGCCCCAGGGGACATGTATCAATGCAAAAAAAAGTTTTAAAAACTTCCGTTATTTCTGGAGCAGTAATTTTATTAATGCTTAAAGTGAAACAATAAAAATCAAATATTCCTTTAAATTTCGTACCTGGGGGGTGTCTATAGTATGCCTGTAAAGTGAATTTTTCCCATGTTTAGAACAGTCCCTGCAGCAAAATATATTTCTAAAGGAAAAAAAGTCATTTAAAACTGCTCGAGGCTATAATGAATTGTCGGGTCCCGACAATATAGATAAAACTCATTGAAAAAATGCATGTGTCCCCCCCCCAGTCCATTACCAGGCCCCAGGTTTGACCCCCAAAGCACCTTGTCCCCATGTTGATGGGGACAAGGGGCTCATCCCCACAACCTTTGCCCAGTGGTTGTGGGGGTCTGTGGGTGGGGGGCTTATCGGGATCTGGGAGTCTCCTTGATAAAGGAGACTCCCAGATCCCGCCCCCCATGTGAATTGGTAACGGGTAAATTGTACATCTACCATTTAAAAAAAAGTGTAAAAAATTGTAAAAAAAGACAGAAGACAGCTTGGTACAAGTCCTTTATTAAAAAAAAAACAATGTCCAGCGGTGTCCATCTTCATCTTCTATCCCGCCACCGACGCTGAAAAAAACAGCTCTGCCTCCATGAGCGGCTTCCGCCGACTGACGTGTCGCTCGCTTTGACAGCTGGTATATAGCTGAGGGCGGGGCCACCCGGTGACGTGTACGGGTGACCCCACCCCCTCTGACACCACGGGGAAACACATGCTGTTTTTTTTCGGCAGCGGAATAGAAGATGAAGATGGACATCGCTGGACATTTTTTTTTTCAATAAAGGACTTGTACCAAGCTGTCTCTGGAGGAGTCCTTCTGTGACATGTGGAGACCATGGCAACACTTCATTTTTACTGATGCATATCTTGCAACATGGCTAATTTCTCTAGCACTGTTGCAAGGCTCTGGGTGAGAGAATCCGTCTTTCTGGTTCTTTTGGCTCTCCAAGTCCTTGTCTTTTTTCTTTGTGCATGTTTTCTTGTCTCTGTTTCCATCCATTTGTCCTATCCCTTTACCATTCCTGTTACTCTCTCCCCTTTTGTGTGTACATATTAAGCTCAGAACCCCCCCCCCCCCCTGTAGTTCCTTGCTGTTCAATCATATATCCGACCATATATGATAGATTTTGTCCATTATCAAGTTATATTGGCTGCCTGGGATTCCTTCTGACCCTGGCATTTCTCATTCTTTATCCTACAGGGTTGCATTATTATGTTAGGGCTTTTTACATAGTGTTGGAAAGTTGGAGATACTTACCATTGCGCCCTCCAGTTAAGAATATTTTGCACACCTTGGAACTTGTCACATTGTGTATGCTTTGAATCTGTTGAGCTGCCTCTGAAGCTAATGCTGATATTTATGTGTAGGGGTTGGGGTGTATGTAAAATACCAAAAGGCTCCTACTGATGCACCATCCCCTAAGAATATGCGACTGTGTCAAGAAAAAGGTTGAGCGGGGTGGGACTTTGTGTGTGCCTCAGAGGAGTAAATACATATAAAAATACCAGAATTATAGAAAAATAAACAACTTTTATTTTTCCGCCATATGGCAGTAATATCAAAAAATTTCAAAACATGAAATAAAACCAAGTTACAGTTCTGAGGATTTCAAGTTCAGGGTGTGCAATTCCCAAGCATGGAGGGTAATAGGGCCTATGCGTTTCGCGGATTTCCGCTTTGTCAGGGCCTTTGAAAGAGGCACAGTGAGATATTGTATAAATTCTAAAAACAAAGAGTATTGATAGAAATATATATAAATACCTTATTCAATATAATTCAATACACATGAGAAAGGGAAAAGAAGAATGAACATACAAGAGCATACACATTCACTGAATATATCTTTATAGTCTTCAATAAGCATTGGTACAGATTAAATATTTTATTGTATTAAAAAACACTTCAAACTATGTGCATGGTTACATGTATGTACAGCTGTATTTTATGTGTCAAAAAGATAAAAACAGGAACCCTGCAGTACATGTTGACCATGTATGTTAACATAGTTACATATGTTGTGTGTGTATCTGTATTTGAAAGGAGACACACTTACCAAGAAACTGTAACTGCAAGATGCCGGTACAGCGGGCAAGTAAGGCTTGCGTGCCTGTGAGGACACTCCCCCATGTTGCACCTACGCAGAGAAAACAGGAGGATCCCTATATATATGAACAAGGAAAGCTAATGAGTTGATGACTGGGAGGTGAGTATGTGTGGGAAAAGGGAGGGGTAAAGGAGGCGGAGAATAAGAACGAAAGAGCATGAAGAGGGAAGAAGAGAGGAAAATGGGAGTGGGGGGAGGAAAGAAGGTGAAATCAAAAACAAAGGTGGGAAGAGAGGGGGGAGGACAAAGAGAGGAGAATAGATGGGAAAAGGAGACGTGAGGGAGTGGGGGTAGGGGGGGATAAGAAAAGGGGGGAGAGGGGAAGAAAGGGAGGGGGAAGGGGAAGGGGGAAAGAAAAGGGAAAATAGATAGGGAAGAGTGTATGGGTGGAAAGGGGGGGAGGAGAGAGACGGGGGAAGGGAAAAGGGGGGGAGGAGGGGGAGGGGGAAACAGATAAAGGGGGAAAAGGGAAAGAATGGAAAAGGGAGGAAAGACCTGGGGAAAGTGTGTAGGGCCAAAAGAAAGGGAGGGATGTGTGTGAAAGTGTGTGTGTGTGATATGTGTTAGAGTTAGGATATATTTGATCACTTACTAAGTGCATACAGCTGGTAAGAGCTTAAAGGCAGTACATGTGCCAGAATGGAGAAGAGTGAGATCATATATCTCACTGGTGGATGTAGTGAGCACAATGTGTAAATATGTGCCAGGAAGGGGAGACAGTCCCAGGGGATGCCTCTAGATGTGGAGGGGAATTCAAATCCACGTCAATGGGAATCTAGGCAGAAACATACCAAACAAACTTCCCTCTTCTCTCTTCATGCTCTTTCGTTCTTATTCTCCGCCTCCTTTACCCCTCCCTTTTCCCACACATACTCACCTCCCAGTCATCAACTCATTAGCTTTCCTTGTTCATATATATAGGGATCTGACTGTTTTCTCTGCGTAGGTGCAACAGGGGGGAGTGTCCTCACAGGCACGTAAGCCTTACTTGTCCGCCGTACTAGCATCTTGCAGTTACAGTTTCTTGGTAAGTGTGTCTCCTTTCAGATACAGATACACACCCAACATATGTAACTATGTTAACTTACATGGACAACATGTACTGCAGGGTTCCTGTTTTTATCTTTTTATCACATAAAATACCGCTGTACATACATGTAACCATGCACATAGTTTGAAGTGTTTTTTAATACAATAAAACATTTAATCTGTAACAATGCTTATTGAAGACTATAAATGTATATTCAGTGAATGTATAAACAGTGTCATGTGTATGCTCTTGTATGTTCATTCTTCTTTTCCCCCTCTCATGTGTATTGAATTATATTGAATAAGGTATTTATATATATTTCTATCAACAGTCTTTGTTTTTAGAATTTATATAATATCTCGCTGTGCCTCTTTCAAAAGGCCCTGACGAAGCAGAAATCCGCGAAACACGTAGGCCCTCCATGCTTGGGAATCGCACACCCTGAACTTGAAATCCTCAGAACTGTAACTTGGTTTTATTTCATGTTTTGACATTTTTTGATATTACTGCCAAATGGCAGAAAAAGAAAAGTTGTTTATTTTTCTATAATTCTGGTATTTTTATATTTATTTACTCCTCTGAGGCACACACAAAGTCCCACCCCACTCAACCTTTTTCTTGACACATAGTCGCATAATGCTGATATTTATTATTTGTTTCTAGCATACGTACGTCATTGTATCTAGCTTTATCCGAAACCTTAAATTGTATAATGCAACTGTTGGCTGGAGTTCGGCTTAAAGTTTTAGTGCATCTACTGTATATCTGCTGGTACATCTAACACTGCACTCCAACCAGACTGACAATTCTGTTTTCCAAAAGTGTTTCTGTTGCTCCTTCATCCAGAGTGTAGGCACCCTAATACAGGAAGCGTGTTACTGTCCAGATCATCATGTAAAAAAGGGGGGGGACTAAAACATAAATACAATGCAGCCACCACATGTAATGATTCAACTTTGTAGGATTTTTTAGGCACTTGACTTTAGGTTATAAAAAACATATAACCTGCACTTATGTTTTTTATATATATATATATATTAGGGATGAGCTCGGTGTTCGAGTCGAACATACGTTCGACTCGAACATCGGCTGTTCGATCGTTCGGCGAACATCGAACGATTTGGGCCGTTCGCGCCAAATTCGAGTGACGCGAACGCCCCACAATACACTGTGCCATCGCAGTGCAATCCCGGCGCTGTGATTGGCCAAGCATGCACTATGACCCCGCATGCTTGGCCAATCACAGCGCCGGCAGCTAGGAGAGCCATAATTGGCCACAGGCAGGTTGCCTGTGGCCAATTATAGCTCAGGGGGTTTAGCACACGCCCCACACTATAAAAGGCCGCCAGCGCGGCGGCCTTGTGTAGTGTGTTCCGGCGCAGGGAAAGAGAAGGATAAGCAGGGACAGTGTCATTGTGCTATTCTTTGTGCTATTCTTGTGTGTAGGGAGAGAGAAGGATAGGCAGGGAGAGTATCAGTGTCATATTATTTGCTAAACCTTGTGTGCAGGGAGAGAGAAGGATAGGCAGGGGACAGTGTCAGTGTCATATTCTTTGCTAAACCTTGTGTGCAGGGAGAGAGAAGGATAGGCAGGGAGAGTGTCAGTGTCATATTCTTTGATAAACCTTGTGTGCAGGGAGAGAGAAGGATAGGCAGGGGACAGTGTCAGTGTCATATTCTTTACTAAACCTTGTGTGCTGGGAGAGAGAAGGATAGGCAGGGAGAGTGTCAGTGTCATATTCTTTGATAAACCTTGTGTGCAGGGAGAGAGAAGGATAGGCAGGGGACAGTGTCATTGTTGCTAAGCCTCCTGCACAGTATACACCTGAAGCTAGCCCTTATTGCTGTGTTTTCCTGGTGTGATACACTAACAGGCATTTGCAGCACTTACAGCGGGCGGAGTGTGCCTCCTGCACATTATACACCTGAAGCTAGCCCGTCTTGCTGTGTTTTCCTGGTGTGTTACACCAACAGGCATTTGCAGCACTTACAGCAGGCGTAGTGTGATTCCTGCAAAGTATACTCCTGAAGCTAGGCCTTATTGCTGTGTTTTCCTAGTGTGTTACACCAACAGGCATTTGCAGCACTTACAGCAGGCGTAGTGTGATTCCTGCAAAATATACTCCTGAAGCTAGCCCGTATTGCTGTGTTTTCCTGGTGTGTTACACCAACAGGCATTTGCAGCACTTACAGCAGGCGTAGTGTGATTCCTGCAAAATATACTCCTGAAGCTAGGCCTTATTGCTGTGTTTTCCTAGTGTGTTACACCAACAGGCATTTGCAGCACTTACAGCAGGCGTAGTGTGATTCCTGCAAAATATACTCCTGAAGCTAGCCCGTATTGCTGTGTTTTCCTGGTGTGTTACACCAACAGGCATTTGCAGCACTTACAGCAGGCGTAGTGTGATTCCTGCAAAATATACACCAGAAGCTAACCCGTATTGCTGTGTTTTCCTGGTGTGTTACACCAACAAGCATTTGCAGCACTTACAGCGGGCGTAGTGTGCTTCCTGCAAAATATACTCCTGAAGCTAGGCCTTATTGCTGGTTTTCCCATCTCCCTGCAGGCCATTAGAATGTCTGGAAGGCAAACAAGGAGAGGCAGACAGTCAGGAGCCAATAAAAGAGGGCAAGCAGGCTCTGTGTCTAGAGACAACAGTGCTGGTCGTGGACGCGGTGCATCGCCATCAGCATGTGGCCATGGGACACGCTTGTCCTTCTTTTCGGCAGCTGGACGTGTTGAGCCGCATCATGCCGAAGACTTGGTAGAGTGGATGACCAAGCCCTCTTCATCCTCCTCATCCTCTCTCACCCAGGCTGAGGGTACTGGCAAAGCAGCTGCCAAAGCGTCCTCTTCCCTGGTATCAATGTCATCATCAGTCACTCCTTCCCTAGACCCACCATGTCCTCCTGAGGAGTCCCCCGAACTGTTTGAGCACAGTGTTGGGTACATGCTCCAGGAGGATGCCCAGCGTTTCGAAGGGTCTGATGATGATACCCAGCTAGAGGAAGGCAGTAGCATTAGAGCAGAGAGAGAGGATGATCAAGAAGGACACCAATCTGGCAGTCATGTTCCAGCAGCTGCAGCATACTGCCAGATTGGCTCCAGTGATGAGGAGGGAGGGGATGATGAGGTCACTGACTCCACGTGGGTGCCTAATAGGAGAGAGGAGGAGGATGAGGAGGAGGCACATCTCCAACGAGGCAGGATGCCCTCGGGGGGCCAGCGTAAGGGCAGCACACCAACGGAATCACACCGCAGAGCTCCGCCTGTGCAGGGCGCTGCCTCTGCCCGTTATTCAAAAAGTTCTTTGGTGTGGGCCTTTTTTGAGTCGAGTGCATCAGATCGCACAGCTGCTGTTTGCAACATATGTCTCAAGCGTATATCGCGTGGCCAAAACATCAGCCGCTTGGGCACCACATGCTTGACCAGACATATGTTGACCTGCCATGCAGCTCGTTGGCAAGCCTACCTTAAAGACCCACACTAAAGAACAAAACGGACCTCTCCTTGCACCGCATCAGCTAGGATCTCCAACCCCACTATACATTCAGTCCTCTCTGAAACCTGCACTGAGAGGAATGAAGGTGTAGAATTAGGTGTGTCACAGCCAAGTACTTGCGGGCACTCTGCTAGCAGGCAAATTTCCCTGCCCCAGCTGCTGGACCGTCGAAAGAAGTTCACTCCCAGCCATCCACATGCCCAGCGGTTGAATGCTAGCTTGGCTAAATTGCTAGCGCTTCAACTGCTGCCTTTTCAGTTGGTAGACTCGGCCCCCTTCCGTGAGTTTGTGCAATGTGCGGTTCCTCAGTGGCAGGTTCCCAAACGACACTTTTTCTCACGGAAGGCGATTCTCATGTGGAAGGCAATGTCTTGGCCTCGCTGGACAGGGCGGTCAGCGGTAAGGTGCATATTACCACTGACTCATGGTCCAGCAGGCATGGACAGGGACGTTACCTTTCTTTCACGGCCCATTGGGTCACTCTTTTGGCAGCTGGGAAGGATGCAGGACAAGGTGCAGTAGTGTTGGAGGTTGTTCCGCCGCCACGCCTCCAAAATGCTACTACTGGTTGTGACACACCTCTCTCCTCCACCCCTCCTCTTCTTCTTCCTCCATGGCCTCTTCCTGTGCTTTGTCTTCGGAACCAGCGGTGCTCCGTAGGCATTCAAGGGGCTACGCAAGTACGCAGGCAAAAAGATGCCATGCCGTGCTTGCGCTGGTGTGTTTGGAGGACAGGAGCCACACTGGGGCAGAGATTCTGTCTGCTCTGCAGGGGCAGGCCGAGAGGTGGTTAACACCACGCCAGCTTAAGCCAGGAATGGTGGTTTGCGACAATGGCACCAACCTCCTCTCCGCCCTCCGACAGGGACAACTGACCCATGTGCCCTGTGTGGCTCACGTCCTTAACCTGGTGGTGCAGCGGTTCTTGGGCAGATACTCGGGCTTACAGGATGTCCTGAGGCAGGCCAGGAAAGTCTGTGTGCATTTCCGCAGATATTATAATGCCAGTGCTCGCCTGGCTGAGCTGCAAAAGGAGTTGAACCTGCCCAAGAACCGCCTTATATGTGACATGCCCACCAGGTGGAACTCAACGTTGGCCATGCTGCAGCGGCTGCACACGCAGCAGAGGGCCATCAATGAGTACCTGTGTGACTACGGCACCAGGACAGGGTCAGGGGAGCTCTGGTTTTTTTCACCACGCCAGTGGGGCATGATCAGGGATGCATGCACTGTCCTGGCACCATTTGAGGAGGCCACGAGGATGGTGAGCAGTGACAGTGCATGCATCAGTGACACTGTACCTCTTGTCCACCTGTTGGAACATACGCTGCGTGGAATAATGGACAGGGCACTTGAGGCAGAACAGAGGCAGGAAGAGGAGGACTTCCTTGCCTCTCAAGGCCTTTTTACCCAGACAGTGTTCCTTCTGTCCCACCCATCGCACAGGAAGAGGAGGAGGAAGAGGAGGAGGATTGTGTCAGCATGGAGGTGGAGCCTGGAACTCAGCATCATCAGCAGCAGTCTTTTAGGGATGATTTACAGTCCCAAGAAACCCGTGGACTTGTACGTGGCTGGGAGGAGGTGGCTGCGGATCATGTTGTCCTTAGTGACCCAGAGGACTCCGGACCGAATGCCTCAGCTAACCTACGCTGCATGGCCTCCCTGATCCTGCAAAGTCTGCAGAAGGATCCTCGTATTCTTCGGATCAAGGAGAGGGACCATTACTGGCTGGCCACTCTCCTTGATCCACGGTACAAGGGTAAGATTGCGGACCTTATCTTACCATCGCAGAGGGAGCAGAGGATGAGACAACTCCGGGAGGCCTTGCAGAAAGGTCTGTGCAATGCGTTCCCAGAGACTGGGAGGTTACAAACTCCTGGTCCTGGAAAACGAGTTGCTGAGGCTTCAGTCAGTCAAAGAAGGAGCGGTGGGGAAGGTGGCCGTCTGACCGATGCGTTCAGACAATTCTTTAGTCCGCAGCCCCAAGGTATGATCAGTTCCAGCAACCATCGCCAGCGTCTGATATACATGGTGCAGGTATACCTAGGGGCAAGGTCAGACTTGGACACCTTCCCCACCGAAAATCCTCTGGCTTACTGGGTCTTGAGGATGAATCACTGACCAGAGCTTGCACAGTATGCAATTGAGATACTGGCCTGTCCTGCATCCAGCGTTCTTTCAGAACGCACATTCAGTGCTGCTGGAGGATTTGTCATGGATCACAGGGTGCGCCTGTCCACCGACTCGGTTGATCGACTGACCTTCATAAAGATGAACCAGTCTTGGATCACCTCCAGCTACCAAACACCTGAAGCTGATATAACAGACTAATTTATTTTAAAATGTCACATCCCATCAAGACTGATGCTGATGCTGAGTGACTGTCCTGTTATGTTGACTGACTATCCTCCTCCTCCTCAATGATCCGATTAATGATGATAGCTTGGAAGAACATTTTTGTTTCTGGGTGCCGCCACCAGTGGCTAAGGCCCAATTTTCAGCCCCTGTTTAACAGGGGCATGTAATTACAATTTTTATGCAATGCTTTGCAGCAGGGCTCATTCCTGCACTCCAACTAGAGTATCTGGGAGAGGTTGCAGTGTCGTGGCACCAGCACCAGTGCCTAAGGCCCAATTTTTTTGCCCCTGTTTAACAGGGGCGTGTAATTAAAATTTTTGATGCAATACTTTGCAACAGGGCTCATTGCTTTGCTCCAAGTACAGTATCTGTGAGGGGTTGCAGTGTTGTGGCACCAGCACCAGTGCCTAAGGCCCAATTTTTCAACCCCTGTTTAACAGGGGCATGTAATTACAATTCTTGATCTAATAATTCACAGCAGGGCCTATTCCTGCGCCCACCAAGAGTAACTGTGAGGCCTTACAGTGTTGTGTCAACACCACCACCACCACCACCAAAGGCCCAATTTTTCAGCCCCTGTTCAACAGGGGCATGCAATTACAATTCTTGATCTAATAATTCACAGCAGGGCCCACCAAGAGTAACTGTGAGGGCTTACAGTGTTGTGGCAACACCAACACCTAAGGGGCAAATTTCTGCAGAGTATATACTGCTGGCCCCTACTTTCAAACATCCAACTTACAAACGACTCCTCCTTGCAAACGGAAGGATGCAACAGGAAGTGAGAGGAAATCTACCCCTAGGAAGCAAATTCTCTCCTGTAAGAGTTAATATGGGAAAAAAAAGTGTCTCCTCTCCACTGATGCTTTATCACCAATTCTTGTTTCAATAAAAACCCCAAATTTTCAAAAAACATATGTCATTAGGACGGAAAGTGAGGTGAACTGTTCTGAACAGGTGCACACTGCACAGACAGCAAAACAAATGTTACAGGGGTGATAACCCTTCCCTTTGTTTTCCAAAAAGCTTAAAAATAGATTTTTTGGCTGGAGCTACACTTAAACAATGTACCTGTTCAAAATTACAAACAGATTCTACATAAGAACAAACCTACAGTCCCTGTCTTGTATGCACCGCCTGTATACGGCTGTTCAGAGTATATAGGGCCTTTTTTATTTTGTGTGCGGGGTTCCCCTTAATATCCATACAAGACCCAAAGGGGCTGGTAATGGGCTGGGGTAGGGGGGTGGGGGTGATGGGGTAGCTATGCCATTTTTCTTAAAGATTTTCATCCATATTACCGGGACAAGACATTACATTAAAGCCGCTAGCAGTTTTAAATGGCTTTTTTTCCTTTAGAAATGTAATTTTGTGCAGGGACAGTTCTAAACACAGGAAACACGTGGCACTTCATAGGCATACTTTAGACACCCCCCAGGTACGATATTTAAAGGAATATTTGACTCTTTTTTTTCACTTTATGCATCATTAAAATGACTGCTCCCGAAAAACGGCCGTTTTTAAAACTTCTTTTTGCATTGATACATGTCCCCTGGTGCAGAACCCAGGTTCCCAAACCCTTTTTAGGACAATAACATGCATAACAGTCGTTATAATTAGCACTTTAGATTTTGAACATTCGCATCCATTGTATTTAATAGGGTTCTAACGTTCGTGCGAACTTTCGGTCCGTTCGCGGGTTCTGGTGCGAACCAAACCCGGGGATGTTCGGCTCATCCCTAATATATATTTATGATCAGAAATAGGTGTGTGAATCAATACCAATTACAAATGTAAAAAACAAGAAGATCAATCCACATAAAACACAGACCTCTTTATGTTAAATCATTTGCTATATTTCTACTATTTTTAATAAAAATCACTATTGATTGTTCACTGTGTTGGAATATTGGAATGAATGTTAGTTTCATATCTACCTTTCAGTGGTAATGCAATAAAATCTGTACCTCTGTTTTGGTTTTAAAGGGAATTACAAAGAATGCAACAAGAAATGTAAGGGTGCAATCAGGGCGGCTAACATAGAACACAAAAGGCACATAGCGGAGGAGAGTAAAAAAAAAATTCCAAGAAATTCTTTAAGTACATAAGTAGTAAGCAAGGGAGGTCAGATCATATTGGTCTCATAAAGAATGATGAAGGGAATCTGGCAAAGGTTTTGAACGTATTCTTCTCCTTGGTCTTCATGAGGGAATCGGGGGGCTTCAGTAACCAAAACTGCAATGTTTATCCTCAGGACATGTCACAGGAAGCACCCTCATGGCTAACAGAGGACAGAATTAGAAATAGACTTGAAAAACGTAACATTAATAAGTAACCGGGACCAGACGGCTTGCACACGAGGGTCCTTAAGGAACTCAGTCAAGTAATTGCCAGACCATTGTTCTTAATTTTTACTAACATTCTACTGACTGGAATGGTACCTGCTGATTGTAGAAAAGCCAACGTAGCACCAATATTTAAAAAAGGGCTAAGATACATCCCTGGGAATTACAGACCAGTTAGCCTAACATCAATTGTATGTAAGCTCTTGGAGGTGATGATTAAGGGCCATTTTCAAAATTTTAGTAATGACAACGGTATTATTAGCAGTAATCAGCATGGATTCATGAAGAACTGTTCTTGCCAAACCAATCTATTAACCTTCTCTGAGGAGGCGAGCTGCCATCTAGATAAAGTAAGGCCCTTAGACGTGGTATATCTGGATTTTGAAAAAGCATTTGATACAATACCCCATAAACCTTTACTGCACAAAGTAAGGTCTGTGGGCATGGACCATAGGGTGAGTACATGGATTGAAAACTGGCTACAGGGGCGAGTTCAGAGGGTAGTGATAAATAGGGAGTACTCCGAATGGTCCTGGGTGGAAAGTAGGGTCCCCCAGGGCTCTGTCCTGGGACCAATCCTATTCAATTTATTCATAAACGATCTGAAGGATGGGATAAACAGCTCAATCTCAGTATTTGCAGACAATACTAAACTGACAACAGGACCAAAACACATGCATGAGATGGCCAATGGAACCTCATCCTCTCCAATATTAAGGAGATTGAGATTGTAAATACGTTTTTCCCCTCAGTTTAGGCTGATGTGTATTCTCTGTTTAGGCTGATTGCAATAAGCGTTTAGTGATTGGATTGCGCAAAAGTTATAGCGTCTACAAAATTATGGCATTTTTTTTTTTTTACTAGTAATGGCGGCGATCTGCGTTTTTTATCGTGACTGTGACATTGCGGCGGACATTTCGGACACTTTTGACACTATTTTGGGACCATTCACATTTATACAGCGATCCGTGCTATAAAAATGCACTGGTTACTGTGTAAATGTGACTGTCAGGGAATAGGTTAACACTAGGGGGCGAGGAAGGGGTTAAATGTGTATCCTAGGGAGTGATTCTAACTGTAGGGGGTGGGGACACACAAGGGGATGAGACCGATCGTGTTCCTCTGTAATGGGAACACACGGATCGGTCTCCTCTCACCTGACAGGACATGGATCTGTGTGTTTACACACACAGATCCACGTCCCTGCTCTTTGAAGAGCAATCGCAGGTGCCCGCCGGACTTCGCGACCACCAGGCACATGCATCTGGTCCCCAGTGATGCGGCAAGTGCACGCGCGTGCCGGCGGCGGTGTGCGCATGCTCTCCACACTGCAGGGAATCCCAGGACGTCATATGACGGCCGCCCGGAGGGACGAAGGGTTCCTGCGGCCGTCATATGACTATACAGCGGGCGGGAAGTGGTTAATCAACTGTGTTTACTCTTTTTAAATCATAATGACAACAGAAACTACCCAAATGACCCTGATCAAAAGTTTACATACCCCAGTTCTTAATACAGTCTTTTGTGGTATTTGCGGATGAGGCTCTTTATTGTCTCAGATGGTAAAGCTGTCCATTCCTCTTGGCAAAAAGCCTCTAGTTTCTGTAAATTCTTGGTCTTGCATGAACTGCATGTTTGAGATCTCCCCAGAGTGGCTCAATTATATTGAGGTCAGGAGACCGAGATGGCCACTCCAGAACCTTGACTTTATTCTGCTGTAGCCAATGACAGGTCGACTTGGCCTTGTGTTTTGGTTTATTGTCATGTTGGAATGTCCAAGAACGTCCCATGCGCAGCTTCCTGGCTGATGAATGCAAATGTTCCTCCAGTATTTTTTGATAACATACTGCATTCATATTACCATCAATTTTGACCAAATTTCCTGTGCCTTTGTAGCTCACACATCCCCAAAACATTACATGTTTCACAGAAGGAATGGTGTACCTTTCATGATAGGCCTTGTTGACTCCTCTCCAATTATAGCGTTTATGGTTGTGGCCAAAAAGCAACATTTTGGTCTCATCGCTCCAAATTACTTTGTGCCAGAAGGTTTGAGGCTTGGCTCTGTGCTGTTTGACATATTGTAAGCGAGATACTACTTTGTGGCATTTGCGTAGTAATGGCTTTCTTCTGGCGACTCGACCATGCAGCCCATCTTTCTTCAAGTGCCTCCTTATTGTGCATCTTGAAACAGCCACATCACATGTTTTCAGAGAGTCTTATATTTCACCTGCAGTTATTTGTGGGTTTTTCATTGCATCCCAAACTATTTTCCTGGCAGTTGTGGCTGAAATTTTAGTTGATCTTTCTGACCGTGGTTTGGATTCAACAGAACCCCTCATTTTCCACTTCTTGATTAGAGTTTAAACACTGCTGATTAGCATTCTCAATTCCTTGGATAACTTTATATATCCCTTTCCTGTTTTATACAGTTCAACTACCTTTTCCCGCAGATCCTTGACAATTCTTTTGATTTCCCCATGACTCAGAATCCAGAAACGTCAGTGCAGCACTGGATGAAAAATGCAAGAATCTATCAGGAGTCCAGAAACTCATTGACCTTTTATACACACACTAATTACAAACAAACTGATCACAGGTGAGGATGGTTACCTTTAATAGCCATTCAAAGCCCTTTGTGTCAACTTGTGTGCATCTTACCAGGCCAAAATCACCAGGGTATGTAAACATTTGATCAGGGTCATTTGGGTAGTTTCTGTTGTCATTATAATTTAAAAAGAGTAAACACAGTTGATTGATAATAAATGGCTTCAGCCAAACAGTAACCACGAGTGAAATAAATGTTTTTGTGTTATCATTCATATTCTCTGAAAAAATGGCAAAGAAATCCTAAATTCTGCCAGGGTATGTAAACTTATGAGCACAACTGTAATACCACAAGTAACGCCGCTCGCTATGGCCGCTTTCCTCCTCCCGCTCCGCCTCCTCCTCGAGTGTAGCTTTTGATTGGAGGAGGAGAGCGGTCATGTGACCATAAATGAAACAGCAGAGGAGAGTCACATGACCATGTCCACGAGAGAACGGCATTAATTGAGGTTTATAGAACCTTTGATTTGCAATGAGAGTGACACAGGATGAGCGGTGTATGAGAAGGGGCTGACAGTGATGATTTCTATACTTTAGAGTATGCTGGCAATGCTGTCCCAGGAGACTGGGGGTCTCCTGGGAGTGCAGGGGAGGGGACTTTATAATGAAAGGGGGCTGTTTACTGTGCACGGAAAAGTATATGTGTGCTGTGCAGGGGTCCATGTGCTGTGCAGGGGGTCCATGTGCTGTGCGGGGGTTCTGTGTGCTGTGCATGGGGTCCGTGTGCTGTGCAGGGGGTCCAGGGGGGGGGGTGAGGAAAAACGAAACTAAAAAAGTAGCAGCCACCTAATAAGTGTTCACACACTGATAACAGAAATGAAAAATAGGGGGGTTTAAGGGCGCTTACTCTAAAAATGTTGAATTATAATCTAAAAATGTGCATGGATCTTCAATAATACAATGGTAAAATAGATATAACTTCCTTTAAAGTGAAAATAAGAAAACAAGTGCAGCAATCAAATGTGAAAACATAATCCTGTGTACAATATCCGTGTAAATAAATAGATGCAATGTGAAAAATATAAAAAATAATAAATAAATAAATAAACTGCAGTGCAAAAAAACAGTCTTTTGTGTAAAATAGGCAAATCCAAAAAAACACAGCAAGTGCAGAGCAAGTCTTTGTGCTGGAAAATTTCTATAGATAATCCACAGAAATGTGCATAAAAGTCCACAAAAGTGCAATAAACAGGCAATCCACTTTTAATTGCAGTGGATTATGTAGCCAGCCCGATCGGTTCACCCCAGATAACGTATTTATGCGCTTCCCAGAGGGAAGATTGGGGATACTTCTGGATTCGAGTTTTCCAAGAAGTATTGCTGAAGTCGTGTACGGCTATGGTCTGTCGCTAAGGGGTCCTTGAGCAGGGAGGGATTCAAACGCCAGGTCTTTGTTCTAGAATAGGTTTCAGGGAAAGATAAGGTGATTTTGATTGGGTAGTGGTCAGATTGAAACATCAGTTCTATGGTGGACCGATGGAGAAAGGACAAGTCAGACTGGGATAGGAAGAAATAATCAATCCTAGAGTATTTTTGATGTGGGGCTGAAAAAAAAGGTGCAGTCCTTATCTGAGGGGAACAAGGTATGCATCGTGTAAAGTTAAGGATTTAAACTGTAATTGAATCTGGCGTAACGCTTTGTACGTCAAGGTAGATGTGCCCATGGAAGAGTCCAGTAAAGGGTTCAGAGGGACTTTAAAATCACCTCCCAAAAGTACTATACCTGTCTGGAATGAAGCTAAGAGGTCGCAAACTTTTCTAAAAAAGGCAATTTGGTGGTCATTTGGACAGTACAAATTGGCCAGTGTGATCGGTTTTGAGGCATAGGAACCTTTAAGAAAAATTAATCTGCCTTCTGTATCGATAAGGGAATCAGTTAGTTGGAAGTTAGCATGCTTAGAGATTAGTATAGAGACTCCTTTAGTCTTGGAGTCAGGGTTGGTGGCATGTATCGCTGTTCGATAGATATGGTTAGATAGTTTGGGTATGGTGTCCGAACGGAAGTGGGTCTCTTGCAAGAAAATGAAGTGTGCCTTGTGTTTGGAAAGGGGTGACAAGACTTGGGACCTTTTTTCTAGTAGGTTAAGGCCCTTAACATTAAGGGATAGGCATTTCAGCGTCAGGGAAGGCATAACCGGTAACTGATCCTTCATGACCCTGTGAGGATGTTTGTTTTGGGGTCGTTGTTATTAAAGGTAGAGTGTGTGTATATTAGAAAAGTGGCAGGGATGTTCCCTGGAGAGGGGGGGGGGCGGATCCAACCAGCACAAAAAGAAAAACAAAAGAAGGCCAAGCTGGGGGAGGGAAGGAAAGGAAAAAGGAAAGAGGGGGGGACAGAAAAGGGAAAGCAGAGAGGGAACGGAGAGAAAGATGAGAAAAGAGAATAAAGAAAGATAAATAGAACACAACCAGAGGTGGAAATAGACTAGCTAGACCACCTTAAAATGGGAAAGTCTGGGGGGTCAGCAAACGTTCCTACAGGACTGCTGTGTGGGGACGAAAGAAGGGATGGTTACCTCAGGAAGGTTGCAAACAGGAGATCGAAAGTGAATTTGTGTAGAAAAGGGGTAGTTGCATTGGGGAGCCTACAAATAATGGAAAACTAAGTAACAGAATAACCAAAGTACAAAAACAGTAAATGGAAAGTGAAAGAGAACCTCAGTAATAACAAATAGAAAAGTTCTGCCATGGACCGTCTTTACCATATCTGCTTGTAGCAGTGAGATGTGAACAAACAGGCAGGGCAAAGAAATACGGTCAACCTGAGTGATCATCTGAACGCCCGGGATGTCAAATTTGAGTGGGTAGGTTATAAGAAGTAGGTGGCACAAACCAGGAAATATAGAAATTTAAGCTGTGGAGACGCAGTAACAGATTTGCCGACCCTAGGAATTGCAAACAGTAAACCGACTTTGGCCTAGATAAACATCCCGGGTGTTCAAGAGAAATCACCGGCTGTCATTTAAACATAAAAGGAATAATAAAAAAATATTAAAGACAAATATTAACATGACCTTAAAAAATGGGGGAAAAGAAAAAAAAAAGGAGGGGGGGAAGTCAATGGGTGCTGCACCCTCTGGAGGAGAAAGTTCGGGTGAGAGAACATGGGATGATAGCCCAGTGGTTTTGGTAAGAATGTCCATTAAGTGGAGTGTAGTGTGTAGGGTCATCAGGAGTGCATGTGTAAAGCAGAGAATAATACCTCACATGGGTGAAGACACCAACAACGCGTCCAAATTCTGGCTATGCTGGCAGATCTATGGAGTCTGTTGCAGAAGAGGGTGAAGATGACCGGGGGGGATGAGAAGTGTAAACTCACGGGGGAGTATACTTCATAGTCTCCGTCCAGATGCTGTATCTCAGCTTCTGCTTCTCGAGGATGGAAGATCAAGCCGTAGAAGAAGAGAGTCTGTTGAAGAAGCCGGTGGGGACATAAGGCCCAAAGAGGGATGGGGAAGACACAGGAAAGAAGATGGAGAGGAGCAAGTTCGGGGATAGTTACTCACAAGCGGTGGTCCAATGCAGTGATGAGGCAAAGGACATCAAGCCTCCATGCGGTCTCTTCTCCTGGAGGGCGTGGAAGGAGAGCCCGGGCTGCGCTGATAGAGGTCACAGCGTGATGCACAGGTGCCCGGATAAGCTGGATCAGCTCTGTGTCTGTGGGATCTGTGGCATTGGGCCTTCGGTGAAGGATTAAGGGAAACTGGGAGCCAGGGTTCCGAGGAGAAATGAATGAATGAATGAATGAATGAGTGACTTGTATAGCGCTCACATGCGAACTGAATCGCCTCTAGGCGCTTTTTGCAGCCAGTGTCTGCTTAGCTGGTGCGGTCATTTTACCCCGTAGGATCTCGACACGCTTAGGACACACAGTTGTACACACATATATACTGGGCCAATTTGGACTAGATCCAATTAACCTACCAGCATGTCTTTGGAGTGTGGGAGGAAACTGGAGTACCCAGAGGAAACCCACGCAGACACAGGGAGAACATGCAAACTCCAGGCAGATGGTGTCATGGTCGGGATTTGAACCAGTGACCCTTTTGCTGCTAGGTGAGAGTGCTAACCACTACACCACTGTGCTGCCCGAATAAAATGCATACCATTCCGGAAGCTTGATGTGTGGAAGATCGAGTTGTTCACAGAAACCTTGTAAGTCTTCCAGAGTACGTAGAAGTGCAGAGCGGTCCCTAGCGGATGCTGACAGCCCGAAAGGAAACTTACAGCAGTATTGTATATTCCTGGCATGCAGAGCTTCCAGCAGGGAGCGTAGGGCTCTTCTGTTTTGCAGCATTATCTGGGACAAGTCCAGGAAGAGTTTGATTTCTGCGCCATTATAGAGAATTTGGCCCCTGTCCCTTGCTTTACAGAGGATTTCCTCCTTGAGTGGAAAATTAACCACGCAGCATATCACATCTCTGGGTGGTTCATTATCACGGGGTTGAGGGCACAAAGCGCGATCAGCCCTTTCCGTTTCAATGGAAGAGTCTGCCGGGCGGTCAATTAAGTCTTTAAAGATTGTGCATATGGTCTGTTGCAGGGAGCCCGGATCAGTACTCTCAGGGACCCCCCTTACTCTAATGTTGTGTCTTCGGCCATGATTGTCGAGGTGCTCAACATGTCTGTGGAGGTCCAGGAGATGAGAGAGCTGGGAGTAATAAGTGGTTTGAACCTGGCGAATTGCGGCCGCATGTATCTGGGTGGTTTGTTCCACATCGTCAATCCGGTGAGCTACGGCTTGGATTTCCGACTTAAGGTCCGCAATCACAGCTGTGACCGTGTTTTTAATGTCAGCGGCCACTGTTTCTAGGTCAAACAAGCTAGGGGGATAAGCACGTCCAGCACTTGGGCCTTTTCCTCCCGACATCGGTGTATAGGGTTCCAAACTAGGCGAGTTCGGGGTCTGGGCCTGTGAGGCCGTGAGTGCAGACATGCGCTGGGTCCAGAACAGCTCCTGGATGTATCTGTTCAGCTGCGTACCTGAGTCAATGACTGCTCGGGATGTAGATGAGCTCCGGATGGATCTGTTCATGGTGGATTTGAGGTGTAGGCTCCCCTAAAAGGCAGGATTCCATCCCCGGCTCGCAGGAGATCTCAGCTTATACTGCCATCTCGGTCTCCGTCCAGGCCACGCCCTCCTCCTCACATTTTTTTGACCTTTGCATGTACACTGGTAGCAACTTGTGTAAGGACCTGAAGTCTTCCTGCTGTGTATTCAGTAACACCGTGTGAATGCTTGGAGGGACTGCCCTCAGTTTTCCTGGAAACTGCTTACCACTTTAGAATTAAACTTTGGAGATGGACGTAGTATCATTATTTCTGGTAAAAATACACAAAATAGATCTTTTCAGGAAAGTTCTGCAATCTCCAACATCCTTCTGTCTGAAGCAACTGCTGTCAGAGGAACTAGTTTTACCACTAGGAACCGCAAATTTAAATTAATCTATTGGAACAAAGGATGCCTGTACTAGTACTTTCAGAACCAAGCCTAAGTCCTAAGAAGGGAACAAGGATTTCCTTGGTGGTCGTGGATTACAGCCTGCATGAAGCATTTGTTCAATGGCTCTTCCACCCATCTGCTGCCTGAAAAAAAAGGATAAAAGGCAGAGACCTGTACTTTAATGGAGTTGAATGCCAGCATAACCTCAAGTGCCAATTGTAAAACTATCCAGGATATTGGCTAGAGTTGGGGACACAGAAGAGAAAACTTTGCTGAGCAAACAGAACAAACTTCATTCATATCCTCTTACAGGTATATGTAGTGTTCATGGTCTTGTGCCTTTGCCAAGGTCTGAACCACCTCGGATGAGAATTTGTGCACCTGATTCAACAGCCAGGCTATTAAGAGTCTCAAAAGGATTGGGGTGCTGCCATTGACATTGGCAAAAAAGATCACGTTTGACCGGAAATGGGATTGGTGGTGCTAATGACATCTGGGGGAGCAATGAAAACCAAGGACACTGGAGGGAGACAAACACCAATGGAAAAAAACAGAGGCGTAACTAAAACCTTCAGGGCCCTGGTGCAAGAAAGCACAAATGGCCCCCCTGACCCCCCCTTTCATCGGTTCTGGGGCCATTCCCTCTGAGCCTGGGGCACTTCCCACTAATCCCAGTGGCATAGCATTATATCCCCTGCTGAACTCGACCCATTTAAGTGAATGGTGTTGCTCTGTAAGCGCCCCACAACTTCATGCAGTGCACATGGTTATGGCATGCTTGTGCAAAGTTGAAGGGGTTAAAGCAGGCGGGACAGAGGCAATATGACTCCTCCTTAGTGCCTGTCAAATGATCTATGAAGAGAAATCTGAATGCTAATTGCTCTTCAGAGACCAAAGCAAGCCCTAATTATTTTTTAAAATTTTTTAAACAGTTTTTAGAATTTATTTATTGTCTTTTTTTTACAGCTGTTTGGCTTTTGTGAAACACCAGGGCTCTAAACAGACCCATGATAGCTCACCTTTGAGATAGGAACACCATGTTGTTTGTGAAAATGTATGTGTTAGCAGATGTGTGGGGGTGCCATTAACAATTAACGGCACTGCTGTGCGTCTATTAAAGGACAGTGTGTTTGTGTGTGTCAGGAAAGCCACAATTTTGTCCACATTCCTGTCATGCAAAAGGTACAAAAATAGCCTCATAGTGGGCTCACATCAGGGTGCTGCAATTTGGCCGCAGTGTGATTGTATGTGTGTTTTACATGTGGTTTTAGGTGCGCTCCCATTGAATTCTATTAGGCAGTGTGTTTTCTGAAAGCACATCAAATATGTAGCATGCAGGAATTCAATGTACTTTCATAAAAACGCATGTCCTAAAAGAATTCATTAGTAGTGTATCGTAAACCACATGTAAACTGTGCATACAATCACACTGTGGTCCACTATTAGTCCCCTTTCACATGAGTGGACTAATTGGGTCAGCCTGTCAGTTTTTCAGGCAGACCCAATTGGACCCTCCATTGTCCTCTGTGGAGTGACATGTGTAAACTGAAATGCACCTGTTTACACCTTCTGACATCCAATCATTTCCCCATCTGTCTGGAGGATCAGATTGGATGGCAGTTGGGTGTAAACAGACAGGTGGTCCACTTACATCCGCCCACCCATAGAGGAGAAAAGGCTGTGTCTGCTCTGCATAAGTGGAGTGGACATGGACCAGCCATCCGTCTGCTCAGCGGGGATCTGTGGAGATATTCTTTACTGAGCTGGCGGACTCCTGGCAGAGCCCAACCTGTGAAAAAGGGGCCTCAGGGATAAGAAAGGAGTGAATAGGTGGGGGTCTAGGTAGTAAGAGTACATGTAGTATAAGTACCCAAAATAAATAAATTAATTAATTAAGGAGTACAGAGAAAGTGCTAAGGCTGCATTATAGGGACAGGACAGGTAGTATATGAATACACTGGGATGGAAAGGGTGTCAGACATATGGAAGTGGGGGGGGGGGGAATTTATGGGTGGTAGAGCAGATAGGAGAAAAATGGATAAAGTTAACAGGAAAAAAAGTTCAAGAGGATCACTGCTAACTTACTGCATGATTGTGGAGGGAAGGTAGAGAGAGGTGCCGACCGCTGGAGAAGATGACCAGATTAAGTGAGACAGAGGAAGAAGGTGAAGTGACACGGGGAAGAGAACATGCTGAGAAGGGGGGGGGGGTGAGTAATAGATGCAGAAAGAAGGAGACATAAGGCAAAATTTGAGTGACTGGAACTGCAGAGCTCGGGAATCAGCACATTGTGCATATGAGGGAGAATAACAGTCATTCCTGTCAGAAAGGAGAAGTGGCAGAAGCTCCCTGTGTGTCCCTCGCTCCCCCATCCTCATCTCACAGATTAAGAGCGCCCAAGACAGGCTCTTCACTGAGCATCAATGCTGTCCTTCTTATCGTCTTGGGGCCCCTCCCACAGTGACAGAATGCCAGGGCCCAGTCGCAAGCGTTACTGCTGCAACCCTGGTAATTCCGTCACTGGAAAAAACCCATGGCACTGTGAATCCACCTTCTATCACTTCACCTTTGTAGCTTGTTACAAATACTGGAAGCTGTGTGTTCAGGGGACTCTCTATGAGAACTACTGCTGAATAGGGATGAACCGAAAACCCCCAATTCGGTTTGCACCAGAACCTGCGTACGGACCGAAAGTTTGCGCAAACTTTAGAACCCTATTAAATACAATGGACGCGAATGTTCTAAATCTAAAGTGCTAATTATAATGGATAATATGCATGTTATTTTTCTAAAAAAGGGTTTGGGGACCCGGGTCCTGCCCCAGGGGACATGTATCAATGCAAAAAGAGGTTTTAAAAACGTCAGTTTTTTCGGGAGCAGTGATTTTAATGATGCATAAAGTGAAAAAAAAAGGTGAAATATTCCTTTAAATATCGTACCTGGGGGGTGTCTAAAGTATGCCTGTGAAGTGGCACGCGTTTCACATGTTTAGAACTGTCCCTGCACAAAATGACATCTCTAAAGGAAAAAAGTCGCTTAAAACTGCTTGCGGCTTTAATGTAATGTCTGGTCTCAGCAATATGGATGAAAATCATTGAGAAAAATGCCATGGGTACCCCCCACCCCCACCCTCACCCCAATACCAGCCCCGTTGGGTCTTGTACGGATAGTAAGGGGAACCCTGCACCCAAATTTAAAAAAGGCCCTATATACTCTGAACAGCAGTATACAGGCAGTGCAAACAAGACAGGGACTGTAGGTTTGTTCTTAAGTAGAATTTGTTTATAATTTGGAACAGGTAAATTTTTTAAATGTAGCTCCAGCCCAAAAAATCTATTTTTAAGCTTTTTGGAAAACATAGGGAAGGGTTATCACCCCTGTAACATTTGTTTTGCTGTCTGTGCACCTGTTCAGAACATTTCACCTCACTTTCTGTCCCAATGACAAATGTTTTTTGAAAATTTGTGTTTTTTTTTTAAACAAGGATTGGTGATAAAGCATCAGTGGAGAGGAGACACCTTTTTCCCATATTAACTCTTACAGGAGAGAATTTCCCTTCCTAGGGGTAGATTTCCTCTCACTTCCTGTTGTCTCCTTCCATTTGCAAGTAGGAGTCATTTGTAAGTTGGATGTTTGAAAGTAGGGGCCTGCCGTATATACTCTGCAGAAATTTGGCCCTTAGGTGTTGGTGTTGCCACAACACTGTAAGCCCTCACAGTTACTCTTGGTGGGCGCTGAAACGCCCTGCTGTGAACTATTATATCAAGAATTGTAATTACATGTCATTGTTGAACAGTGGTAGGAAAAATTGGGCCTTTGGTGGTGGTGCTGGTGCCACAACACTGTAAGCCCTCACAGTTACTCTTGGTGGGCGCTGGAACGCCCTGCTGTGAACTATTATATCAGGAATTGTAATTACATGCCATTGTTGAACAGTGGTAGGAAAAATTGGGCCTTTGGTGGTGGTGCTGGTGCCACAACACTGTAAGCCCTCACAGTTACTCTTGGTGGGCGCATGATTGGGCCCTGCTGTGAATTATTAGACCAAGAATTGTAATTACATGCCCCTGTTGAACAGGGGCAGAAAAATTGGGCCTTTGGTGGTGGTGGTGTTGCCACAACACTGTAAGCCCTCACAGTTACTCTTGGTGGGCGCAGGAATGGGCCCAGCTGTGAAATATTAGATCAAGAATTGTAATTACATGCCCCTGTTGAACAGGGGCAAAAGAATTGGGCCTTAGGCACTGGTGCTGGTGCCACAACACTGCAACCCCTCACAGATACTGTACTTGGAGCGCAGCAATGAGCCCTCTTGCAAAGTATTTAATCAAAAATAAAAGATACTAAATAATCGTGCCCCCCTTTCTTAGTATCACTCTGCGCTAAATAGAAAAACCACAAAGCTAAAAGCACCAGAAAAAAAGTAAAACAATAAAATCTAAAAGAACAGCAGCTGCTAAAAGATAGGCATAAAATATAAAAAGAGCAGTATATATAAAAACTTAAAATAAAAAGTTCAGAATAAACTGCAGCAGCGCTACGGACAAAAGTTCAAATGTACGTCTTCTATATAATCCGATTTATATAGGTGGTGTAGATAGTGAATGAAGAATGTGGTTATAGCTGGTTTAAATCTTAGTTCCTGTGCTCCTTATCACCAATATGTGTTTTCACCACGTGGGGGGATTAGGGTCCCCTAATGGGGATGCACTCACCAGATATTAAAACAATAAAGGCATGTATAAACCATCCTTCTTTAGTATGTTCTGTCTTCTTCTACTGTACAGGCACTTCTGGCATATGTGAGGAGAAAGGAACAAACTACATAGGGTAGTACTGTTTGGTAATTTTTATTAATATTCCCCAAAACAAACAAGCCCCTTTGCATATGTGCGTACCAATAAAAAGAATAAAACAGGCGTATATATTGTATATGAGATAAATGGACGCTTGCAGCGCTTTCAGACTTGCCCCTAGAGAACGCCACTTCCTGGTTCCTCTGGCGCCTTCCTGGTATGGTAAGTATTTAATCAAAAATTGTAATTACACGCCCCTGTTAAACAGGGGCTGAAAAATTGGGCCTTAGGCACTGGTGCCACAACACTGCAACCCCTCACAGATACTGTACTTGGAGCGCAGCAATGAGCAGCAATGAGCCCTGCTGCAAAGCATTGCATCAAAAATTGTAAATACACGCCCCTGTTAAACAGGGGCTGAAAAATTGGGCCTTAGCCACTGGTGGCGGTGCCCAGAACCAAAAATGTTCTTTCAAGCTATCAGCATGATTATTGAGGAGGAAGAGGATAGTCACTCAGCATAACAGGATAGCCACTCTGCATCAGCATAGGCAGTCTTGAAGGGATCTGACATTTCAAAGAAAATTATTCTGTTACATCAGCATCAGGTGTTTGGTAGCTGGTGGTGATCCAAGATTGATTTATTTTTATGAAGGTCAGTCGATTGACCAAGTCGGTTGACAGGCGCACCCTGTGATCGGTTACAAAGACTCCAGCAGCACTGAATGTGCGTTCCGAAAGAACGCTGGATGCAGGACAGGCCAGTATCTCAATTGCATACTGTGCAAGCTCTGGCCAGTGATCCTTCCTCAAGACCCAGTAACCCAGAGGATTTTTGGTGGGAAAGGTGTCCAAGTCTGATCTTGCCCCTAGGTATTCCTGCACCATGTAAACCAGACGCTGGCAATGGTTGCTGGAACCGATCATACCTTGGGGCTGCGGACTAAAAAATTGTCTGAACACATCGGTCAGATGGCCACCTTCTCCACCGCTCCTTTTTTGACTGACTGAAGCCTCAGCAACACGTTGTCCAGGACCAGGAATTTGTAACCTCCCAGTCTCTGGGAACGCGTTGCACAGACCTTTCTGCAAGGCCTCCCGAAGATGCCTCATCCTCTGATCCCTCTGCGACGGCAAGATCAGGTCCGCAACCTTACTCTTGTAACGTGGATCAAGGAGGGTTGCCAGCCAGTAATGATCCCTCTCCTTGATCGCACGAATACGAGGATCATTACGCAGGCTTTGCAGGATCAGGGAGGGCATGCAGCGTAGGTTTTCTGAGGCATTCGGTGCGGAATCCTCTGGGTCACTGAGGATTACATGATCCGCAGCCACCTCCCCCCAGCCACGTACAAGTCCATGGGTGTCTTGGGATTGTAATTGATCCCTTGAAGACTGCTGCTGATGCTGAGTGCAAGTCTCCACCTACATGCTGACACAATCCTCCTCCTCCTCCTCCTCTTCCTGTGTGATAGCCGGGCCAGCAGGAACACTGTCTGGATAAAGGGGGCCTTGAGAGGTAAGGAAGTCCTCCTCTTCCTGCCTCTGTTCTGCCTCAAGTGCCCTGTCCATTATTCCACGCAGCGTGTGCTCCAACAGGTGGACAAGAGGGACAGTCTCACTGATGCATGCACTGTCACTGCTCACCATCTTTGTGGCCTCCTCAAATGGTGCCAGGACAGTGCATGCATCCCTGATCATGGCCCACTGGCGTGGGGAAAAAATCCAAGCTCCCCTGACCCTGTCCTGGTGCCATATTGCAACAGATACTCATTGATGGCCCTCTGCTGTGTGTGCAGCCGCTGCAGCATGGCCAACGTAGAGTTCCACCTGGTGGGCATGTCACAGATTAGGCGGTTCTTGGGCAGGTTGTAATCCTTTTGCAGCTCAGCCAGACGAGCACTGGCATTATATGACCGGCGGAAATGCCCACAGAGTTTCCTGGCCTGATTCAGGACCTCCTGTGAGCCCGGGTACCTGCCCAAGAACCGCTGCACCAAGTTAAGGACATGAGCCAAACAGGGCACATGGTTAGTTGTCCCTGTCGGAGGGTGGAGAGGAGGTTGGTGCCATTGTCGGAAACCACTTTTCCTGGCTTAAGCTGGCGTGGCATCAACCACTTCTGAGCCTGCTCCTGCAGAGCTGACAGAATCTCTGCCCCAGTGTGGCTCCTGTCCCCCAAGCACACCAGCTCAAGCACCTCATGGCATCTTTTTGCCTGCGTACTGGCGTAGCCCCTTGAACGCCTATGGAGCACCGCTGGTTCCGAGGACAAATCAGCACAGGAAGAGGCCATGGAGGAAGAAGAAGAGGGGGGGTGGAGGAGAGAGGTGTGTCAGAATCACCAGTAGTAACATTTTGGAGGCGTGGTGGCGGAACAACCTCCAACACTACTGCACCTTGTCCTTCATCCTTCCCAGCTGCCAGCAGAGTCACCCAATGCGCCATGAAAGATAGGTAACGTCCCTGTCCATGCCTGCTGGACCATGAGTCAGCGGTAATATGCACCTTACCGCTGACCGCTTTTTCCAGCGAGGCCAAGACATTGCCTTCCACATGCCGGTAGAGAGACGGAATCGCCTTCCGTGAGAAAAAGTGGCGTTTGGGAACCTGCCACTGAGGAACCGCACATTCCACAAACTCACGGAAGGGGGCAGAGTCTACCAACTGAAAAGGCAGCAGTTGAAGTGCTAGCAATTTAGCCAAGCTAGCATTCAACGCTGGGCATGTGGATGGCTGGGAGCGAACTTCTTTCGGCGGTGCAGCAGTTGGGGCAGGGAAATTTGCCTGGTACAATCGGACGTCGGTGTACCGATAACAGATTGCCCGCAAGTACTTGGCTGTGACACACCTAATTCTACACCTTCATTCCTCTCAGTGCAGGTTTCAGAGAGGACTGAAGGTATAGTGGGGTTGGAGATTCCAGCTGATGAGGAGCAAGGAGAGGTCCGCCTTGTTCTTTGGTGTGGGTCTTTTAGGTGTGCTTGCCAATGGACTGCATGGCAGGTCGACATATGTCTGGTCAAGCAGGTGGTGCCCAAGCGGCTGATGTTTTGGCCACGCGAAATACGCTTGAGACATATGTTGCAAATGGCAACGGTGCGATCTGCTGCACACGTCTGAAAAAAGGCCCACACCAAAGAACTTTTGGAATAACGCGCAGAGGCAGCAGCGCCCTGCACATGCGGGGCTCTGCGGTGTGATGCAGTCGGTGTGCTGCCCTTAAGCTGGCCTCTGGAGGGCATCCTGCCTCGTTGGAGATGTGCCTCCTCCTCCTCCTCCTCCTCCTATCAGGCACCCACGTGGAGTCAGTGACCTCATCATCCCCTCCCTCCTCATCACTGGAGCCAATCTTGCAGTATGCTGCAGCTGGGGGAACATGACTGCCAGATATATAAAAGAAGAATATATAAAAAAAGAAACCCCTGCGCTAGCTGGGTAATGGCCAGTGGGGTAAAAATAGGGGGGGAGGGGGATGGGACAGTGCAGCAGTCACCGGGGGGTCTGATCCAAGTAGACAGTGATAGATAAAGTAAAAAGTGATGGTGGCTGCGCTGTGGTTAAACTAATGTGGAGGAAGTAAAAAAAGAAAGGGGCCTAAGGTTTGCTTGGGTAAAACTAACTGATTGGCAAATCTAGTGAAAACCAAACAAATGCAATGAACGTAGTGACATCAAACATACAACATAAACCATAAAGTGCATGTACTATGTGGACAACACATAAGTGCAAGAATATGATGCAAAAAATGTGTAGACAATGATATAAACACTTGAAAGAAATATGTCATAAACCAGAGAAGCCTAATCATGTGTTACTCAAAGTGATGAATGAATGAAACCTACACTGAAAATACTTGCAGCTCTCTGCTTGTGGTTTTATTATGAGAACACCACTATAATAGTCACTAACTGTATTCAGGTTACGCTTTAGGTGAATGCTATGCAAAGCACACAGTACACTAAGTGAAACACTGACTGTCTGCAGCTAGTACAATCACCTGCCTGCCTGTCACAGTATAGAGACTAGGGATGAGCTTCGTGTTCGAGTCGAACATACGTTCGACTCGAACATCGGCTGTTCGATCGTTCGACGAAGATCGAACGATTTGGGCCGTTCGCGCCAAATTCGAGTGACGCGAACGGCCCACAATGCACTACGCCATCGCAGTGTCATCCAGGCGCTGTGATTGGCCAAGCATGCACTGTGACCCCGCATGCTTGGCCAATCACAGCGCCGGCAGCGAGGAGAGCAATGATTGGCCACAGGCAGGATGCCTGTGGCCAATTATTGCTGAGGGTGTTTAGTACACGCCCCACACTATAAAAGGCCGCCAGCACGGCGGCCTAGTGTAGTGTGTTCCGGAGCAGGGATAGAGCAGCATAGGCAGGGACAGTGACTGTTATTTCTTTCTTGCTTAACCTGGATTCCTTTAGTTTAGGGAAAGAGAAGGATAGGTAGGGAGAGTGTCAGTGTGTTTTGTGCTTGTGCTATAGTGTGCTTAAAAAAAACATTTATTCTAGGGACAGAAAACTGTAGGTAGGGAGAGTGTTTTTTTTCTTTCACTCTGCAAGTCCTTGTTTCCAGGGACCTGGAAGGACAGTGAGTGAATTGTCCTTGTGCTATATTGTGCTTAAAAAAAAACATTTTTTCTAGGGACAGAAAACTGTAGGTAGGGAGAGTGTTTTTTTTTTTTCACTCTGCAAGTCCTTGTTTCCAGGGACCTGTAAGGACAGTGAGTGAATTGTCCTTGTGCTATATTGTGCTTAAAAAAAACATTTATTCTAGGGACAGAAAACTGTAGGTAGGGAGAGTGTCAGTTTATTTCACTCTGCAAGTCCTTGTTTCCAGGGACCTGGAAGGACAGTGAGTGAATTGTCCTTGTGCTATATTGTGCTTAAAAAAAAACATTTTTTCTAGGGACAGAAAACTGTAGGTAGGGAGAGTGTTTTTTTTTTTTCACTCTGCAAGTCCTTGTTTCCAGGGACCTGTAAGGACAGTGAGTGAATTGTCCTTGTGCTATATTGTGCTTAAAAAAAACATTTATTCTAGGGACAGAAAACTGTAGGTAGGGAGAGTGTCAGTTTATTTCACTCTGCAAGTCCTTGTTTCCAGGGACCTGTAAGGACAGTGAGTGAATTGTCCTTGTGCTATATTGTGATTAAAAAAAACATTTTTTCTAGGGACAGAAAACTGTAGGTAGGGAGAGTGTTTTTTTTCTTTCACTCTGCAAGTCCTTGTTTCCAGGGACCTGTAAGGACAGTGAGTGAATTGTCCTTGTGCTATATTGTGATTAAAAAAAAACATTTTTTCTAGGGACAGAAAACTGTAGGTAGGGAGAGTGTTTTTTTTCTTTCACTCTGCAAGTCCTTTTTTCCTAGGGACCTGGAAGGACAGTGAGTGAATTGTCCTTGTGCTATATTGTGCTTAAAAAAAAACATTTATTCTAGGGACAGAAAACTGTAGGTAGGGAGAGTGTCAGTTTATTTCACTCTGCAAGTCCTTGTTTCCAGGGACCTGTAAGGACAGTGAGTGAATTGTTCTTGTGCTATATTGTGATTAAAAAAAACATTTTTTCTAGGGACAGAAAACTGTAGGTAGGGAGAGTGTTTTTTTTCTTTCACTCTGCAAGTCCTTGTTTCCAGGGACCTGGAAGGACAGTGAGTGAATTGTCCTTGTGCTATATTGTGCTTAAAAAAAACATTTATTCTAGGGACAGAAAACTGTAGGTAGGGAGAGTGTCAGTTTATTTCACTCTGCAAGTCCTTGTTTCCAGGGACCTGTAAGGACAGTGAGTGAATTGTCCTTGTGCTATATTGTGATTAAAAAAAACATTTTTTCTAGGGACAGAAAACTGTAGGTAGGGAGAGTGTTTTTTTTCTTTCACTCTGCAAGTCCTTGTTTCCAGGGACCTGTAAGGACAGTGAGTGAATTGTCCTTGTGCTATATTGTGCTTAAAAAAAACATTTATTCTAGGGACAGAAAACTGTAGGTAGGGAGAGTGTCAGTTTCTTTCACTGTGAAAGTCCTTGTTTCAAGGGACAGAGAAGGACACCTGAAGGTAGCCCTTATTGCTTTTTTCCCATCTCCCTGCAGGCCATCTATTAGAATGTCTGGAAGGCAAACAAGGAGAGGCAGACAGTCAGGAGGCAATAAAAGAGGGCAAGCAGGCTCTGTGTCTGGGGGCAACAGTGCTGGTCGTGGACGCGGTGCATTGTCATCAGCACATGGCCATGGGACACGCTTGTCCTTCTTTTCGGCAGCTGGACATGTTGAGCCACATCATGCCGAAGACTTGGTAGAGTGGATGACCAAGCCCTCCTCCTCCTCCTCATTCTCTCTCACCCAGGCTCAGGGTACTGGAAAAGCAGCTGCCAAAGCGTCGTCTTCCCTGGTATCAATGTCAGACAAATCATCAGTCACTCCTTCCCTAGACCCACCATGTCCTCCTCCTGAGGAGTCCCCCGAACTGTTTGAGCACAGTGTTGGGTACATGCTCCAGGAGGATGCCCAGCGTTTCGAAGGGTCTGATGATGAAACCCAGCTAGAGGAAGGCAGTAGCGTGAGAGCAGACAGAGGGGATGCTCAAGAAGGACACCAATCTGGCAGTCATGTTCCAGCAGCTGCAGCATACTGCCAGATTGGCTCCAGTGATGAGGAGGGAGGGGATGATGAGGTCACTGACTCCACGTGGGTGCCTAATAGGAGAGAGGAGGAGGATGAGGAGGAGGCACATCTCCAACGAGGCAGGATGCCCTTTGGTGGCCAGCGTAAGGGCAGTACACCGACGGAATCACACCGCAGAGCTCCGCCTGTGCAGGGCGCTGCCTCTGCCCGTCATTCAAAAAGTTCTTTGGCGTGGGCCTTTTTTGAGGCTAGTGCATCAGATCGCACAGCTGCTGTTTGCAACATATGTCTCAAGCGTATATCGCGTGGCCAAAACATCAGCCGCTTGGGTACCACATGCCTGACCAGACATATGTTGACCTGCCATGCAGCTCGTTGGCAAGCCTACCTCAAAGACCCACACCAAAGAACAAAGCGGACCTCTCCTTGCACCGCATCAGCTGGGATCTCCAACCCCACTATAACTTCAGTCCTCTCTGAAACATGCACTGAGAGGAATGAAGGTGTAGAATTAGGTGTGTCACAGCCAAGTACTTGCGCCCACTCTGCTAGCAGTACACCGACGTCCGATTCTAGCAGGCAAATTTCCCTGCCCCAGCTGCTGGACCGTCGAAAGAAGTTCACTCCCAGCCATCCACATGCCCAGCGGTTGAATGCTAGCTTGGCTAAATTGCTAGCGCTTCAACTGCTGCCTTTTCAGTTGGTAGACTCGGCCCCCTTCCGTGAGTTTGTGCAATGTGCGGTTCCTCAGTGGCAGGTTCCCAAACGCCACTTTTTCTCACGGAAGGCTATTCCGGCTCTCTACCGGCATGTGGAAGGCAATGTCTTGGCCTCGCTGGACAGGGCGGTCAGCGGTAAGGTGCATATTACCGCTGACTCATGGTCCAGCAGGCATGGACAGGGACGTTACCTTTCTTTCACGGCCCATTGGGTCACTCTTTTGGCAGCTGGGAAGGATTCAGGACAAGGTGCAGTAGTGTTGGAGGTTGTCCCACCGCCACGCCTCCAAAATGCTACTACTGGTTGTGACACACCTCTCTCCTCCACCCCCTCCTCTTCTTCTTCCTCCTTGGCCTCTTCCTGTGGTTTGTCCTATGAACCAGCGGTGCTCCGTAGCCGTTCACGGGGCTACGCAAGTACGCAGGCAAAAAGATGCCATGCCGTGCTTGCGCTGGTGTGTTTGGGGGACAGAAGCCACACTGGGGCAGAGGTCCTGTCTGCTCTGCAGGGCCAGGCCGAGAGGTGGTTGACGCCACGCCAGCTTAAGCCAGGAATGGTGGTTTGCGACAATGGCACCAACCTCCTCTCCGCCCTCCGACAGGGACAACTGACCCATGTGCCCTGTGTGGCTCACGTCCTTAACCTGGTGGTGCAGCGGTTCTTGGGCAGGTACCCGGGCTTACAGGATGTCCTGAGGCAGGCCAGGAAAGTCTGTGTGCATTTCCGCAGATCTTATAATGCCAGTGCTCGCCTGGCTGAGCTGCAAAAGGAGTTGAACCTGCCCAAGAACCGCCTTATATGTGACATGCCCACCAGGTGGAACTCAACGTTGGCCATGCTGCAGCGGCTGCACACGCAGCAGAGGGCCATCAATGAGTACCTGTGCGACTACGGCACCAGGACAGGGTCAGGGGAGCTTGGTTTTTTTTCTCCACGCCAGTGGGGCATGATCAGGGATGCATGCACTGTCCTGGCACCATTTGAGGAGGCCACGAGGATGGTGAGCAGTGACAGTGCATGCATCAGTGACACTGTACCTCTTGTCCACCTGTTGGAGCACACGCTGCGTGGAATAATGGACAGGGCACTTGAGGCAGAACAGAGGCAGGAAGAGGAGGACTTCCTTGCCTCTCAAGGCCCCCTTTACCCAGACAGTGTTCCTTCTGTCCCACCCATCGCACAGGAAGAGGAGGAGGAGGAGGAGGAGGAGGATTGTGTCAGCATGGAGGTGGAGGCTGGCACTCAGCATCATCAGCAGCAGTCTTTTAGGGATGATTTACAGTCCCAAGAAACCAGTGGACTTGTACGTGGCTGGGAGGAGGTGGCTGCGGATCATGTCGTCCTTAGTGACCCAGAGGACTCCGGAGCGAATGCCTCAGCAAACCTACGCTGCATGGCCTCCCTGATCCTGCAAAGTCTGCGGAAGGATCCTCGTATTCTTCGGATCAAGGAGAGGGACCATTACTGGCTGGCCACTCTCCTTGATCCACGGTACAAGGGTAAGGTTGCGGACCTTATGTTACCGTCGCAGAGGGAGCAGAGGATGAGACAACTCCGGGAGGCCTTGCAGAAAGGTCTGTGCAACGCGTTCCCAGAGACTGGGAGGTTGCAAACTCCTGGTCCTGGACAACGAGTTGCTGAGGCTTCGGCCAGTCAAAGAAGGAGCGGTGGGGAAGGTGGCCGTCTGACCGATGCGTTCAGACAATTCTTTAGTCCGCAGCCCCAAAGTATGATCGGTTCCAGCAACCATCGCCAGCGTCTGATAAACATGGTGCAGGAATATCTAGGGGCAAGGTCAGACTTGGACACCTTCCCCACCGAAAATCCTCTGGCTTACTGGGTCTTGAGGATGGATCACTGGCCAGAGCTTGCACAGTATGCAATTGAGCTACTGGCCTGTCCTGCATCCAGCGTTCTTTCGGAACGCACATTCAGTGCTGCTGGAGGATTTGTCACGGATCACAGGGTGCGCCTGTCCACCGACTCGGTTGATCGACTGACTTTCATCAAGATGAACCAGTCTTGGATCACCACCAGCTACCACACACCTGATGCTGATATAACAGACTAATTGATTTTAACATGTCACATCCCTTCAAGACTGATGCTGATGCTGAGTGCCTGTGCTGTTATGTTGACTGGCTATCCTTCTCCTCCGAGTCCTCAATGACACGATTGATGATGATAGCTTGGAAGATCATTTTTGTTTATGGGTGCCGCCACCAGTGCCTAACGCCCAATTTTTCAGCCCCTGTTTAACAGGGGCGTGTAATTACAATTTTTGAAGCAATACTTTGCAACAGGGCTCATTGCTGTGCTCCAAGTACAGTATCTGTGAGGGGTTGCAGTGTTGTGCCACCAGTGCCTAAGGCCCAATTTTTCAGCCCCTGTTCAACAGGGGCATGTAATTACAATTCTTGATCTAATAATTCACAGCAGGGCCCATTGCTGCACCCACCAAGAGTAACTGTCAGGGCTTACAGTGTTGTGGCACCAGCACCACCATCAAAGGCCCAATTTTTACTACCACTGTTCAACAATTATATGTAATTAAAATTCCTGATATAATAGTTGACAGCAGGGCGTTCCAGCACCAACCAAGAGTAACTGTGAGTGCTTACAGTGTTGTGCCAACACCAACAACTAAGGGGCCTATTTCTGCAGAGTATATACGGCAGGTCCCTACTTTCAAACATCCAACTTACAAACGACTCCTACTTGCAAACGCAAGAAGACAACAGGAAGTGAGAGGAAATCTACCACTAGGAAGGAAAATTCTCTCCTGTAAGAATAAATATGGGAGAAAGGTGTCTCCTCTGTACTGATGCTTTATCAGCAATCCTTGTTTCAAGAAAAACACCACATTTCAAAAACAGTTGTCATTGGGACGGAAAGTGAGGTGAAATGTTCTGAACAGGGGCACAGACAGCAAAACAAATGTTACAGGGGTGATAACCCTTACCTATGTTTTCCAAAAAGTTTAAAAATAGATTTTTGGTCTGGAGCTACACTTCAACAATGTACCTGTTCAAAATTACAAACAGATTCTACATAAGAACAAACCTACAGTCCCTGTCTTGTATGCACCGCCTGTATAGGGCTGTTCAGAGTATATAGGGCCTTTTTTATTTTATGTGCGGGGTTCCCCTTAATATCCATACAAGACCCAAAGGGGCTGGTAATGGGCTGGGGTAGGGGGGGGGGTCATGGGGTAGCTATGCCATTTTTCTTAAAGAATTTCATCCATATTACCGGGACCAGACATTACATTAAAGCCGCAAGCAGTTTTAAATGGCTTTTTTTTCCTTTAGAAGTGTCATTTTGTGCAGGGACAGTTCTAAACACGGGAAACACGTGGCACTTCACAGGCATACTTTAGACACCCCCCAGGTACGATATTTAAAGGAATATTTGACTTTTTTTTTTTCACTTTATGCATCATTAAAATGACTGCTCCCGAAAAACGACCGTTTTTAAAACTTCTTTTTGCAGTGATACATGTCCCCTGGTGCAGAACCCGGGTTCCCAAACCCTTTTTAGGACAATAACATGCATAATAGTTGTTATAATTAGCACTTTAGAATTCGAACGTTCGCATCCATTGTATTTAATAGGGTTCTAATGTTCGTTCGAACTTTCGGTCCGTTCGCGGGTTCTGGTGCGAACCGAACCCGGGGGTGTTCGGCTCATCACTAATAGAGACTAACAGGAACGGATATAGCTAAACTCAATACAGTGTATAAATATATATACAACACCTAGGATGCATATATATCCTCTACACACTGTAACTACAGCTAACTGACTCGCCTGCCTGCTCTATCTAACTCAATATAAATGACACTGTCTGTCTCTGTAAACTCTCGTTTCACAACTCCAACACACTACACAAGGCCGCCAAGCCGGCGGCCTTATATAGTGTGGGGCGTGTACTAAACCCCCTGAGTCATAATTGGCCAAAGCCACCCTGGCTTTGGCCAATTATGTGTCTCCGTTTTTTCTGCGCTGTGAGTGGCCAAGCATGCGGGTCATAGTGCATGCTTGGCCAATCATCAACCAGTAATGCACTGCGATGCCGCAGTGAATTATGGGCCGTGACGCGCCACTCGAATTTGGCGCGAACGGCCTATAAAGTTCGATCTTCGTCGAACGATCGAACAGCCAACTAGGTGAGGTACGTATTGTTGTAAAATAATTTGTCTAATTGATCCGTTATTGGATCCTGCTTTCCCAGTACATAGACTGCTGTTAACTGTCTGTAAGTGGCTCTCCACCCAGCGAACAGTTTATGTTACGAAAAGGATCCTGGATCCTGCTTTCCCAGTACATAGACTGCTGTTAACTGTCTGTAAGTGGCTACGAACAGGGTGGCCCCCTGTTGGGCAATGTAAGCTGCTGCTGTCAATCATCAACTTCACATAGGCCCCTTGGAGAAAGATCCTGAAATGCTTGCAATGCTAGAAGAAAACTGCCTTACCTTTAAGTCAGTCAGAGCATTTGCATTCCAGTAGGCTCCAATGGCCTTGCACTTGTCTCTTTAGACTGGAGGCAGACAGGTATCCGATGTCAGAATTATTTCTCCTGGGCTGAGAGGCATGCCATGAAAGAGGCACACTGGTGTCCAAAACTCCAGTTCTTGCTAATTTGTGCAGACACAAAGACATTCTGATCCATTGGCAGCCCATCCTATTGACTGAGGAAGGTAAATTGAAAAGCCCACATGTGCAACCTGGCCCAAGGCAGCAATGGAATGGCCACAGTAAAATGTCCCAATGGGGAAGATGCAATATCTCGCTGACATAAATGCTGTCTCCATGACACTTCATATGCAGATTTTAATTTTTCCGTTTTGGAAAACCACTTGACATATTTGGGTATGAAAAACTACTCCAAGATCCTTCACAAATTAAGAAGGTGTTAACTGTTTTTCCTGTTTTTTCACTAGATGACCGAACTTAGAAAAAGGATTTCTAGGACAAGGTTGTGATGCTTTGCTAGCTCCTGACTTATACCTGTGACAATCAAAACGTCGTCCAAGTAGTGGTAGAGCCTTATCCCCAAAGACAAATTACTGCCACTACTGCCAACAAAATGTCAAAAAAGTTTCTTGGTGCTGTGTCAATTTTAAAAATGGCAGACACCTGAACTGGAAATGACCGCTGGTTGAGTGACTCTAACCGGTCCCCACGCTAAACTATCGCCATGACTGTTTGCACGGACTCCATCCTGAACCTTTTGTTGTGTATGTACCCATTCAATTTCTTCAAACCCAGACAGTGGGGAAAGCTCCTGATGCCTTGGGTACTAAAAAAGAATGGGGAGAAACCCCTAGATTTGTTCTTTTAGTGGCAGCAGCACTATGGACTTGTTGCAGTATAATTCTTATATGTAATCTTGCAGTAATTCTTTCTTCTTGAGATCTGTTGGTCATGAATAGGGATGAGCTCGATGTTCGAGTCGAACGCACGTTCGACTCGAACATCGCCTGTTCGTCTGTTCGCCGAATTGCGAACATTATGGGCCTTTTGCGCCAAATTTGTGTGACGCGAACGGCCCACAATGCACTGCGCCATCGCACTGCATTTCCGGCGCTGTGATTGGCCAAGCATGCACTGTGACCCCGCATGCTTGGCCAATCACAGCGCCGGCAGCGAGGAGAGCCATAATTGGCCACAGGCAGGAAGCCTGTGGCCAATCATAGCTCAGGGGGGTTTAGTACACGCCCCACACTATAAAAGGCCACCAGCGCGGCGGCCTCGTGCAGTGTGTTCCGGCGTGCAGGGAAAGAGATACATAGGCAGGGACAGTGTGTTCTATGTTCTATTCGTTTCTCAGGCATCTGCAGGAGTTAGTGGGTGTTGTGTGCCTCCAGCACAGTATACACCTGGATCTACACTTTATTGCTGTTCTCTTAGCTAGATAGGCAGGCAGGGAAAGAGATACATAGGCAGGGACAGTGTGTTCTATTCTTTTCTCAGGCATCTGCAGGAGTTAGTGGGTGTTGTGTGCCCCCAGCACAGTATACACCTGTATATATCCGTCATTGCTGTTCTCTAAGCTAGATAGGCAGGCAGGGAAAGAGATACATAGGCAGGGACAGTGTTTTCTATGTTCTATTCTTTTCTCAGGCATCTGCAGGAGTTAGTGGGTGTTGTGTGCCCCCAGCACAGTATACACCTGTATATAGCCTTCATTGCTGTTCTCTAATACAGGCATCTGCAGGAGTTAGTGGCACAGTATACACCTGTATATAGCCGTCATTGCTGTTCTCTAATACAGGCATCTGCAGGAGTTAGTGGCACAGTATACACCTGTATATACCCGTCATTGCTGTTCTCTAATACAGGCATCTGCAGGAGTTAGTGGCACAGTGTACACCTGTATATACCCGTCATTGCTGTTCTCTAATACAGGCATCTGCAGGAGTTAGTGGCACAGTATACACCTGTATATACCCGTCATTGCTGTTCTCTAATACAGGCATCTGCAGGAGTTAGTGGCAAAGTATACACCTGTATATAGCCATCATTGCTGTTCTCTAATACAGGCATCTGCAGGAGTTAGTGGCACAGTGTACACCTGTATATAGCCCTCATTGCTGTTCTCTAATACAGGCATCTGCAGGAGTTAGTGGCACAGTGTACACCTGTATATACCCATAATTGCTGTTCTATAATACAGGCATCTGCAGGAGTTAGTGGCACAGTATACACCTGTATATACCCGTCATTGCTGTTCTCTAATACAGGCATCTGCAGGAGTTAGTGGCACAGTATACACCTGTATATACATGTCATTGATGTTCTCTAATACAGGCATCTGCAGGAGTTAGTGGCACAGTGTACACCTGTATATACCCGTCATTACTGTTCTCAAATACAGGCATCTGCAGGAGTTAGTGGATGTTGTGTGCCTCCAGCACAATATACACTACCCAATTACTGGTTTTCCCATCTCCCTGCAGGCCATTACTATGTCTGGAAGGCCAACAAAGAGAGGCAGACAATCACGAGCCAATAAAAGAGGGCAAGCAGGCTCTGTGTCTAGAGACAACAGTGCTGGTCGTGGACAAGGTGCATTGTCATCAGCACGTGGCCATGGGACACGCTTGTCCTTATTTTCGGCAGCTGGACGTTGGAATAGAATGTATGAAATTATTGACACCATTTTTAAGTAGAAATGAACTTTTCAATAATGTGTTTTGACATACTAACAGTTTGCAAAGAGACACACCCTGCTACTTATTTGTGGTTAAGCTGATTCATGGATACTGCTGAATCTAGTTTAACACAAGATAAGAATATACTGAGTTTGTATAATTTTTAGAATTGTATGTATTAAGACATTGCCCCTCCTATCTTTCTTTTCCATATAAGCCACTCTAACACTGAATAAAAACCAGAGATCAAATGAACACACTCAAATCCGTTTCCATATGTGTCATTTTGATTTCTCACGGATCCGGGGGTCACTGAAAATGATCTTGCATTTACCTGAAGTACACCTGGGTGGCGGTATTACCTGCTTCAGATGGTGGCAGCGGTGGGGATGAAAAAATCACCTTTGGTAAGAAGAATCTTTTTGTCTTTTAGACAGACTGTTTTCTCTTACCTTAGCTCTGATTTAAATTTCATCTCAAACTAAATTTATGTAGAAGAGGGATACGAACCACGCCTTGGTGTATAGGGGATTTTTGGGGAAAATCCGCCTTTGAAAGTACCTTTGAGAAGGTCCTAATTAATTTGAAGCGTTTTGGGAACGCTGTAGAAAAGTGTACACGACAGTCCTTTTGGCAAGGAGCTGAAATGGTAAATGAGGATTATATTTCGGTGACCCAACCTACTTTCGCTTTTCTTTCTGTCGCATAGAAGTAATAAGTATTATTTGTTGTGTAGATACACTGACTGTAAGGTGAGACAGTCAAAGTGGTCTACAGTCCAAATATCGTGAGAGTGGTAAGTACTTTTGTATGTACAGGGGGTCCCCGGGTTACAAACAAGATAGGGACTGTAGGTTTGTTCTTAAGTTGAATTTGTTTGTAAGTCGGAACAGGTAAATTTTTTAGGGGTAGCTTCATAGGGAAGGGTTACACCCCTGTAACATTTGTTTTGCTGCCTGTTCAGAAGATTTGACCTCACTTTCCATCCCAATGACAAATGGATTTTGAAGTTTTTTGGTTGTTAGGGAAACATGGACTGGTGATAAAGCTCCAGTGGAGGTATCTTTTTTCCCATAAAAATGCTTACAGGAGAGAATTTCCCTTCCTAGGGGTAGATTTCCTCTCACTTCCTGTTGTCTCCCTCCGTTTGTAAGTCGGATGTTTGTAAGTAGGGGACCGCCTGTATGTTTATAAATGTTGTCGCTGTGGTGCAGATGGGACAAAGGGGTTTTAGCTATGCTATACAAGCCAAGGTTAAAGTTGTTGTTAGTATAGGGAATTCTCTTTCATCTGCTCATAGAAAAATGCTTACATTATATGTTTGTTTGTTGTTGTCTTGGAATTCCAATTTAAAGTATAAGTTGTTTTTTCTTCTGAATGCAAATGAATTGTTGAGTAATTGATATATGTCCTTTGATCCTGCCAAGTAGGAGAGCGTTGCTAAAGTGGGCAGGTGAGAGGGACAGAGTAGGGTACTCATCTGTGTGTGGTGCTTTATTTGAGTGATTCCTCCTATCCAAAGTATTGTTTAGCACAATACACAGAGGTATATGTTCGCTTGCATAAATCTGCTATTTCACTTCAAGTGAAAGAGGGGATCAAACAACCGACCATACAGTACCTTCGTCAACGCTTTTTGCGCAAAGCATACTGCTATATTTGCATTCCATATGCAGCGAGTCCGAGAGACTTGCTGAGGTGGAGATTGAATTTTAAAGAAGGATTTAATTCAGAAAAGTTATCTATATAGATTAAAAAATACATGTTTATTGTTAAAATGTTGCAACTCATGAAATGTGTTGGGCCCATATTCCCATGTTCAATGCATCGTTAATTGGAAACATTAAAAGGGGAATGTGACGTCACTGATAAATTACATGTATGCGCTGGTACCAAATGTTTTTTTTTGAGGAATCTGATCAGAGACAATTTTTTTTAGTAGCAATTCAACTTATACATGGGGTATTTTGATTATTTCAGTTAGGTTCTGTTTCCACTATTGGAACCCCAGATTTGTGTGATTTGCAATGCGACTTTGCAATGCGATTTTTGATGCAATGTCATGTGAAAGTGTGAGAAAAGGTCGCACCGAAGTAGGACTTTTTTGCATCACTGCGACTTGAGTCGCACTAATTAAAAAAAGGACATGGGTTTTGACTTGTCATGTGACTTTGCATGTGTCAAGTCACACAGCAACTCACAGTAGTGGAAACAGAGCCTTAGAGCCATGGAGTCTGACTTTGGGGACTGTTTTAATTGTGTAATTGCCTATCCTTACGTTATTGAAGTTAAAAGGTGTTGTTTTCTTTTCAGTATCGACAAATATAGTTTTGTTGATGTTGAGAAATAAAAAAAAAAGGGAAGTTTTGCATTGTATAAGGACATTGCCTGTTACAAGAAAAGGGAATGGTTATTTGTGCAAATGGTTTTAATTGTGTTTAGGCTGCATGAACAATGATTGGGGATTTAAAAATGTTTGATTTTCTTTTTTTTGGTTAAATACAAGTTTAGGGCTGGGTTCACACATATGCAGTGCGAGTTTGAGCTCTGTTTTCACAGCTAATTGACAAATTAGTTGTTCAGCGCTTCATGTCAGTTTTTGATCAGGATCAGGTCAGGATTGCATATCAGGTCAGGATTTTATACTGTTCACAACTGAATGACATGTGCGATTCCCATAGAAGACAATGGCCCTGAATTCGCACATGAGCCGGACCGCACTGCCTAGAAAACGCACACCTTTTTGGGCAGTGCGGAGTGCGAATGCACTGCAGGTGTGTAAGCCAGCCTCATCCAAGGAAGTTATGTATTCCAGGCACTATGCCAGAGGAATTGTGGTTGGTAAAGAAAAAGGAAGTAACTTAAGGTTTGTGTAATCCTATGCACTAAGGAAAAATATGAGAGATATGAAAAGAAAAAAAAAAGTAATGTGAAAGGTGCTTAAAAGATGTTCAAAGGGCAAACATGGAAAACATTTCTAAATGAAGAATGAATGGAGTGGCCAAATGGATGTGAATAAAAGGAGAAAGTGGTTGTATTGTGTTGTGTTTAATGAATGCACAAGGTATTATTTGATTAGTAAAGCATCTTAAGTGTTTGTTTAAAATGTACACAAAGATTCGTCTCATATTGTGTTTTCTTGTTCAGTGAGTAGAAGTTATTAGGCCCATGTTCCTGATAATATATATTTCCCTAAAAGTTTGGGTTAAGTAACCAGGATATACACAATAAATTGCTGCATATATTGAGTCCATGAGGTACTAAAATATGATGGGAAAGTTTGTTTGAATAACAGTCAGAGTGACTATTCTGGATATATTTACGTTTTGAATTCCCAGAGTTTCAATCGTGAAGTGTTAATGATGTAATGAAGTTTATCCATCAATGTTTTGTTTGTTGCTGATGATCAGATATATTTGAAAAGTTAGGAGGATGACTTCTGAGTGTGAATATGTGTTTGGGTAAAATATTCTGTTCTGAGTTCCTCGGGTCCACTTGGGTCCCGGGGATAGAAGAAACTAAAGTTGTTTAAGTTTAATTAAGTCTTGCTGTAACACTGGATTTGAAAAAATGTTTAGTTAAACATATTGAATCTATATAATGAAGACTGTTGCTGAGAAACATTTAATATTTCTGCATGCTTTACTTATGTTTGAGTTAATGAGGAATATTATTTTTAATACCTCCAATGGTTAAGGCCTTAATTGATCAGATAGATTCTGTGATTATTCATGTTGGATGAGGAATATCCGCCCCAGCCAGCCAAAAGAAATGCCCATCCCATTCCTACCCTATTGTGATCCAGATACGCCAGCCCGAAGACCCAAGTCTAGCCCAATGCATCAGTTCCCGTCTGTCTGTGGATATCGAGTTCTATCCTTACAAAGAGGCAGGGTTTTGGGGTAGAGGATCTCTGTAAAATATGGATAAACACAGAATCTAACCAAAAGTTTTGGGAAAAGTTTAGGAGAATGAGAATTATAATGTGGACATTTATTTTTCCTTCCCTTTCATGAATTTATTGGACATTCAGAAGCCATACAAGAGATTTTTTTTGTGCTTTTCTTTGGGACATTTTTTTATTTGGCCTAAAGGCTGTCATGCCCCTCCCACTTGCTTTTTTTTATGGACTTTCACGCCCCTCCCCCCTTTGTATCTCATGGACAATTGCTATGAAGCTGAGATTATCTGTTTATTGTTCTCTATTTTTACATGCTTAGGATAATGATTTATGAGAAAGTAGTCCAGGTGAATGTCGGGGGCTTCAAGGTTTGTTATTATCACGTTTGTGATAAAAGAGGGGATTGTAATAGAATGTATGAAATTATTGACACCATTTTTAAGTAGAAATTAACTTTTCAATAATGTGTTTTGACATACTAACAGTTTGCAAAGAGACACACCCTGCTACTTATTTGTGGTTAAGCTGATTTATGGATACTGCTGAATCTAGTTTAACACAAGATAAGAATATACTGAGTTTGTATAATTTTTAGAAACGTATGTGTTAAGACATTGCCCCTCCTATCTTTCTTTTCCATATAAGCCACTCTAACACTGAATAAAAACCAGAGATCAAATGAACACACTCAAATCCGTTTCCATATGTGTCATTTTGATTTCTCACGGATCCGGGGGTCACTGAAAATGATCTTTCATTTACCTGAAGTACACCTGGGTGGCGGTATTACCTGCTTCAGACGTGTTGAGCCGCATCATGCTGAAGACTTGGTAGAGGGGATGTCAAGCCCTCCTCATCCTCCTCATCCGCTCTCACCCAGGCTCAGGGTACTGGCAAAGCAGCTGCCAAAGCGTCCTCTTCCCTCGTATCAATGTCATCATCAGTCACTCCTTCCCTAGACCCACCATGTCCTCCTGAGGAGTCCCCCGAACTGTTTGAGCACAGTGTTGGGTACTAGGCTTGTGCAATTCGTTTCGTAACAAATTGAAATTCGTCCGAATTTAGCAACTTTCGGACATTCGGAAGCATTCGAATTTCCGAACAAAGCAATTACGAATAAGACCGAATCCGAAATAAATTATACCGCAAATAGCGAATGCCCGAATGTCTTCGGCATAATTCGTTATGAAAAAGTTACGAATGTACGAATCCATACGAAGCACAATAACACTCACTCTGCTCTGCTCTCTGCTTCTCCCACACCGTGCTGAACTCCCTCTCAAAATGGTGTACAGGGGCGGAGGTTATAGCCGCATGTAAAAAACGAAAGTAAAATACGAGATTTCGAATCCATTCGAAGCACAATAACACTCTGCTCTGCTCTCTGCTTCTCCCTCACCGTGCTGAACCCTCTCAAAATGGTGTACAGGGGCGGAGCCTATAGCCGCATGTAAAAAACGAAAGTAAAATACGAGATTTCGAATCGTTACAAATAACCGCTATGTATTTAGAAAAGTACAAATCCATTCGAAGCACATTAGGCATAATAGGCAGCGTCGTTGTGAGAGAGACACGGAAAATTACGAATCAACGAACCCAAAAAAAGTTACGAAAGTAGGAGTTGTGTCCAGAATCAACGAAAAACAACGTACTCTACCGAAAGTACGAATTATAAAGCAACAAAAAATTCAACGAAAAATGTCGCTTGCAAAAATACGAATGAGTCCGAACACGAAAAATCCCGTCTAGCAAAATTACGAATGATTACGAATCAACAGGACCGGAAAGAAACGAACCGAAACGGAACGAATTTTTCCGTTGTGCACAAGTCTATTGGGTACATGCTCCAGGAGGATGCCCAGCGTTTCGAAGGGTCTGATGATGATACCCAGCTAGAGGAAGGCAGTAGCATGAGCGCAGAGAGAGGGGATGCTCAAGAAGGACAGCAATCTGGCAGTCATGTTCCAGCAGCTGCGGCATACTGCCAGATTGGCTCCAGTGATGAGGAGGGAGGGGATGATGAGGTCACTGACTCCACGTGGGTGCCTGATAGGAGAGAGGAGGTTGAGGAGGAGGCACATCTCCAAAGGATGCCCTCTGGGGGCCAGCGTAAGGGCAGCACACCGACTGAATCACACCGCAGAGCTACGCCTGTGCAGGGCGCTGCCTCTGCCCGTTTTTCCAAAAGTTCTTTGGCGTGGGCCTTTTTTGAGTCGAGTGCATCAGATCGCACCGCTGCTATTTGCAACATATGTGTCAAGCGTATCTCGCGTGGCCAAAACATCAGCCGCTTGGGCACCACTTGCTTGACCAGACATATGTTGACCTGCCATGCAGCTCGTTGGCAAGTGTACCTTAAAGACCCACACCAAAGAACAAAGCGGACCTCTCCTTGCTCCTCATCAGCTGGGATCTCCAACCCCACTATACCTTCAGTCCTCTCTGAAACCTGCACTGAGAGGAATGAATGTGTAGAATTAGGTGTGTCACAGCCAAGTACTTGCGGCACTCTGCTAGCAGTACACCGGCGTCCAATTGTAGCAGGCAAATTTCCCTGCCCCAGCTGCTGGACCGTCGAAAGAAGTTCACTCCCAGCCATCCACATGCCCAGCGGTTGAATGCTAGCTTGGCTAAATTGCTAGCAATTCAACTGCTGCCTTTTCAGTTGGTAGACTCGGCCCCCTTCCGTGAGTTTATGCAATGTGCGGTTCCTCAGTGGCAGGTTCCCAAACGCCACTTTTTCTCACGAAAGGCGATTCCGGCTCTCTACCGGCATGTGGAAGGCAATGTCCATGCCTCGCTGGACAGGGCGGTCAGTGGTAAGGTGCATATTACCGCTGACTCATGGTCCAGCAGGCATGGACAGGGACGTTACCTTTCTTTCACGGCCCATTGGGTCACTCTTTTGGCAGCTGGGAAGGATGCAGGACAAGGTGCAGTAGTGTTGGAGGTTGTTCCGCCTCCAAAATGCTACTACTGGTTGTAATACACCTCTCTCCTCCACCCCCTCCTCTTCTTCTTCCTCCATGGCCTCTTCCTGTGCTTTGTCTCTGGAACCAGCGGTGCTCCATAGGCGTTCAAGGGCCTACGCAAGTACGCAGGCAAAAAGATGCTATGCCGTGCTTGCACTGGTGTGTTTGGGGGACAGGAGGCACACTGGGGCAGAGGCTCTGTCTGCTCTGCAGGGGCAAGCCGAGAGGTGGTTGACGCCACGCCAGCTTAACCACTTAACGACCGCCCACTGTAAATATACGTCGGCAGAATGGCACCGACAGGCACAATCACGTACATATACGTGATTGCCTTTGTATAGTTGGGGGGTCCGATCGGACCCCCCTTCTTTACAGTGAGCGTCCGTTATTCGTTTGGGAGCGATCAGGGATGAGGGGACAGCCGTTCGATTCCGGCCACCCGCTCTCGATCGTTCCCAGCGAATCAAATCATTCCCCTGCCTGTGTAATGTAAACACAGGCAGAGGAAGTGATGTCATCTCTCCTACGGCGCTCACATATACAGAGCGCCGCACAGGAGAAGATGCAGGTTAGTGCACAAAACACTACACTGACACCAGGACACATAGGCACATAAATCGCCCCCCAGGCCCCCCCAGACACCCCAGATCACCCCCCAGCCCCCAGTCACAGTGTCACTGATTGCAGTGACCATTTATTTACTGATCACTGCAATCAGTGACATTTGTGACTGTAAAAGTGTCACCAAAGTTAGTTTTAGGTCCAGTGTAGCCCCCTAACCCCCCCCCAATAAAGGTTTAACCCCCTGATCGCCCCCCAGATAACCCTTTCACCCCCTAGCACCGCTGTCACTAAGCGATAATTTTTCTGATCGCTGTCTTAGCGTCGGTGATGCAGATCGGTAGCCAGTTATTTTTTTAGGTTCGCCGCAGGTTTTTATAGCGTCAGGTACCCCCATATATTACCTAATAAAGGTTTAACCCCCTTGATTGCCCCCCAGGTAACCCTTTCACCCCCTATCACCACTGTCGCTAAGCGATCATTTTTCTGATCGCTGTCTTAGTGTCGGTGATGCCGATCGGTAGCCAGTAATTTTTTTTAGGTTCGCCGCAGGTTTTTATAGCGCCAGGTATCCCCATATATTATCTAATAAAGGTTTAACCCCCTTGATCGCCCCCCAGGTAACCCTTTCACCCCTATCACCACTGTCGCTAAGCGATCGTTTTTATGATCGCTGTCTTAGTGTCGGTGATGCCGATAGGTAGCCAGTAATTTTTTTTTAGGTTCGCCGTCAGGTTTTTATATAGCGTCAGGTACCCCCATATATTACCTAATAAAGGTTTTAACCCCCTACTTGCCCCTAGTTAACCCTTTCACCAGTAATCACCATATAAGTGTTACGGGTGACGCTGGTTAGTTAGTTTGCTTTTTATAGTGTCAGGGCACCCGCCGTATATAACCCAATAAAGGTTTAACCCCCTGATCGCCCGGCGGGTGATATCGATATCAATTAGGTTTTAGCGTCAGAGAGGGTCTGCGTCACACCCCAGGCAGCGTCAGGTTAGTGCCAGTAACGCTAACACCCACGCGTGAAGCATACACCCCCCTTAGTGGTATAGTATCTGAACAGATCAATATCTGATCAGATCTATACTAGCGTCCCCAGCAGTTTAGGGTTCCCAAAAACGCAGTGTTAGTGGGATCAGCCCAGATACCTGCTAGCACCTGTGTTTTGCCCCTCCGTCCAGCCCAGGCCACCCAAGTGCAGTATCGATCGATCACTGTCACTTGCAAAACACAACACACATAACTGCAGCGTTCGCAGAGACAGGCCTGATCCCTGCGACTCCAGTGCTGTAGGAGGTGATTTCACTACCACAGTTAAAAAAAAAAGCATATATGCCGAAGCATTGGGGCAGCAGGGGCAGAGGAGCGGAGGAGTGATTTTGCTCCTAATGCCGCGTACATACGGTCGAAATTCCGACAGAGGCTTGCCCGTGGAAAAGTCTGACCATGTGTACGCGGCATAACTTTTGCGGGAAGATGCCCCCATGCTTCGGCATATATAAATGGTGCATGTATGCCCATCATTAGAAGTGGGTGGATGAAGGGCGGTATTCTAATGGTGGGCATACCCACCGATCAATCTTTTTTTTTCGTTCAGCCAACAGGCTGCATGAAAAAAAAGATTACAATACATGTCCAACAAGGACCAGCAACGTACTGGTATGTTGCTGGACTTTGAATGTTTATACCAGAATGATGCCTGCGGGTTTAGTTATCATCTTGGTATCATTCTTTTCAGCCAGCGGCCGGCTTTCATGTAAAAGCAATCCTAGTGGCTAATTAGCCTCTGGACTGCTTTTACAAGCAGTGGGAGGGAATGTCCCCCCCCCGGATATAAAAAGCGCCATTGGGAAATTGGGAAAGCATTTTATCACACCTATCTTGGTGTGGTCAGATGCTTTGAGGGCAGAGGAAAGATCTAGGGTCCAATAGACCCCAGTTTTTTCAAAAAAGAGTACCTGTCACTACCTATTGCTATCATAGGGGATATTTACATTCCCTGAGATAACAATAAAAATGATTAAATAAAAAATATGGAAGCAACAGTTTAAAAATAAAATAAAAAAGCAAAATTAATAATAAAAAAAAAAAAAAAAAAAAGAAAAAAGCACCCCTGTCCTGCCCTGCTCTTGCCCAATGGCGAACGCAAGCGTCGGTCTGGCGTCATATGTAAACAGCAATTGCACCATGCATGTGAGGTATCACCGTGAAGGTCAGATCGAGGGCAGTCATTTTAGCAGTAGATCTCCTCTGTAAATCTAACGGCGTAACCTGTAAAGGCTTTTAAAAATGTATGTAGTTTGTCGCCAATGCGCGTTTGTGCGAAATTTTAAAGCTTGTCGTGTTTGGTATCTATGTACTCGGCCTAAGATCATATTTTTTATTTCATCAAACATTTGGGCAATATAGTGTGTTTTAGTGCATTCAAATTACAAAAAGTGTATTTTTTCCCCAAAAAATGCGTTTGAAAAATCGCTGCTCAAATACTGTGTAGAAAAAAGAAATGCAACACCCACCATTTTAATCTTTAGGGACTTTGCTTTAAAAATATATATAATGTTTGGGGGTTCAACATAATTTTCTTGCAAAAATTTTTATTTTTTTGCACAAAGTTGTCACTAAATGATATATTGCTCAAACATGTCATGGGCATATGTGGAATTACACCCCAAAATACATTCTGTTGCTTCTCCTGAGTACGGGGATACCACATGTGTGTGACTTTTTGGGAGCCTAGCCACGTACGGGACCCCAAAACCAAGCACCGCCTTCAGGCTTTCTAAGGGTGTAAATTTTTGATTTCACTTCTCACTGCCTATCACAGTTTCGGAGGCCATGGAATGCCCATATGGCACAAACCCCCCCAAATGACCCCATTTTGGAAAGTAGACACCCCAAGCTATTTGCTGAGAGGTATGGTGAGTATTTTGCAGATCTTGCTTTTTGTCACAAAGTTTTGAAAATTGAGAAAAAAAAAAAATATATATATATATATATATATTCTTTCTTCATTTTCAAAAACAAATGAGAGCTGTAAAATACTCACCATGCCTCTCAGAAAATAGCTTGGGGTGTCTACTTTCCAAAATGGGGTCATTTGGGGGGGTTTTGTGCTATTTTGGCATTTTATGGCTTTCGAAACTGTGATAGGTAGTGAGGAGTGAAATCAAAAATTTGTGCCTAGAAATCCTGAAGGCGGTGCTTGGTTTTCGGGGTCCCGTACGCGGCTAGGCTCCCAAAAAGTCCCACACATGTGGTATCCCCGTACTCAGGAGAAGCAGCAAAATGTATTTTGGGGTGTAATTCCATATATAACCATGGCATGTGTGAGCAATATATCATTTAGTGACAACTTTTTGTATTTTTTGTATTTTTTTTGTCATTATTCAATCACTTGGGACAAAAAAAAAATATTCAATGGAGTCAACAGGCCTCTCAGCAATTTCCTTGGGGTGTCTACTTTCTAAAATGGGGTCATTTGGGGGGGTTTTGTGCTATGTTGGCATTTTATGGCCTTCAAAACTGTGATAGGTAGTGAGGAGTGAAATCAAAAATTTGCGCCCTTAGAAATCCTGAAGGCGGTGCTTGGTTTTCGGGGGCCCGTACGCGGCTAGGCTCCCAAAAAGTCCCACACATGTGGTATCCCCGTACTCAGGAGAAGCAGAAAAATGTATTTTGGGGTGCAATTCCACATATAACCATGGCATGTGTGAGCAATATATCATTTAGTGACAACTTTTTGTAATTTTTTATTTATTTTTTTAGTCATTATTCAATCACTTGAGACAAAAAAAAATATTCAATGGGCTCAACATGCCTCTCAGCAATTTCCTTGGGGTGTCTTCTTTCCAAAATGGGGTCATTTGGGGGGGTTTGTACTGCCCTGCCATTTTAGCACCTCAAGAAATGAGATAGGCAGTCATAAATTAAAAGCTGTGTAAATTCCAGAAAATGTACCCTAGTTTGTAGACACTATAACTTTTGCGCAAACCAATAAATATACGCTTATTGACATTTTTTTTACTAAAGACATGTGGCTGAATACATTTTGGCCTAAATGTATGACTAAAATTGAGTTTATTCGATTTTTCTTATAACAAAAAGTAGAAAATATCATTTTTTTTCAAAATTGTCGGTCTTTTTCCGTTTATATCGCAAAAAATAAAAATCACAGAGGCAATCAAATACCATTAAAAGAAAACTCTATTTGTGGGAAGAAAAGGATGCAAATTTCGTTTTGGTACAACATTGCATGTCTGCACAATTTACAGTTAAAGCAGCGCAGTGCAAAATTCTGAAAACAGCTCTGGTCCTTTAGCTACAAAATGGTCCGGGGCTTAAGTGGTTAAGCCAGGAATGGTGGTTTGCGACAATGGCACCAACCTCCTTTCCGCCCTCCGACAGGGACAACTGACCCATGTGCCCTGTGTGGCTCACGTCCTTAACCTGGTGGTGCAGCGGTTCTTGGGCAGGTACCCGGGCTTACAGGATGTCCTGTGTGCATTTCCGCAGATCATATAATGCCAGTGCTCGGCTGGCTGAGCTGCAAAAGGAGTTGAACCTGCCCAAGAACCACCTTATTTGTGACATGCCCACCAGGTGGAACTCAACGTTGGCCATGCTGCAGCGGCTGCACATGCAGCAGAGGGCCATCAATGAGTACCTGTGTGACTACGGCACCAGGACAGGGTCAGGGGAGCTCAGGTTTTTTTCACCACGCCAGTGGGGCATGATCAGGGATGCATGCACTGTCCTGGCACCATTTGAGGAGGCCACGAGGATGGTGAGCAGTGACAGTGACAGTGCATGCATCAGTGACACTGTACCTCTTGTCCACCTGTTAGAGCATACGCTGCATGGAATAATGGACAGGGCACTTGAGGCAGAACAGAGGCAGGAAGAGGAGGACTTTCTGGGCCTCTCAAGGCCCCCTTTACCCAGACAGTGTTCCTTGTGTCCCACCCATCACACAGGAAGAGGACGAGGAGGAGGAGGATTGTGTCAGCATGGAGGTGGAGCATGGCACTCAGCATCAACAGCAGCAGTCTTTTAGGGATGATTTACAGTCCCAAGAAACCCGTGGACTTGTATGTGGCTGGCAGGAGGTGGCTGCGGATCATGTCGTCCTTAGTGACCCAGAGGACTGCGGACCGAATGCCTCAGCTAACCTACGCTGCATGGCCTCCCTGATCCTGCAAAGTCTGCGGAAGGATCCTCGTATTCTTCTGGTCAAGGAGAGGGACCATTACTGGCTGGCCACTCTCCTTGATCCACGGTACAAGGGTAAGGTTGCGGACCTTATCTTGCCGTCGCAGAGGGAGCAGAGGATGAGACAACTCCGGGAGGCCTTGCAGAAAGGTCTGTGCAACGTGTTCCCAGAGACTGGGAGGTTACAAACTCCTGGTCCTGGACAACGAGTTGCTAAGGCTTCAGTCAGTAGCAGAAGGAGCGGTGGAGAAAGTGGCCGTCTGACCGATGCGTTCAGACAATTTTTTAGTCCGCAGCCCCAAGGTATGATCAGTTCCAGCAACCATTGCCAGCGTCTGATATACATGGTGCAGGAATACCTAGGGGCAAGGTCAGACTTGGACACCTTTCCCACCGAAAATCCTCTGGCTTACTGGGTCTTGAGGATGGATCACTGGTGGCCAGAGCTTGCACAGTATGCAATTGAGCTACTGGCCTGTCCTGCATCCAGCGTTCTTTCGGAACGCACATTCAGTGCTGCTGGAGGCTTTGTCACGGATCACGGGGTGCGCCTGTCCACCGACTCGGTTGATCGACTGACCTTCATAAAGATGAACCAGTCTTGGATCACCACCAGCTACCAAGCACCTCAAGCTGATATAACAGAATAATTTATTTTCAAATGTCACATCCCTTCAAGACTGATGCTGATGCTGAGTGACTGTCCTGTTATGTTGACTGACTATCCTCCTCCTCCTCAATGATCCGATTCTTGATTATAGCTTGGAAGAACTTTTTTGTTTCTGGGTGCCGCCACCAGTGGCTAAGGCCCAATTTTTCAGCCCCTGTTTAACAGGGGCATGTAATTACAATTTGTGATGCAATGCTTTGCAGCAGGGCTCATTTCTGCACTCCAACTAGAGTATCTGGGAGAGGTTGCAGTGTCGTGGCACCAGCACCAGTGCCTAAGGTCCAATTTTTCAGCTCCTGTTTAACAATTACAATTTTTGATGCAATACTTTGCAACAGGGCTCATTGCTGTGCTCCAAGTACAGTATCTGTGAGGGGTTGCAGTGTTGTGGCACCAGTGCCTAAGGCCCAATTTTTCTGCCCCTGTTCAACAGGGGCATGTAATTACAATTCTTGATCTAATAATTCACAGTAGGGCCCATTCCTGCACCCACCAAGAGTAAAGCCTCGTACACACGACCGAGTTTCTCGTCGTAAAAAACACGTCGTTTTTTTCGACGAGATTCTTGTTAACCTTGTCGATTTTGTTGTCAAGCTTTCCATGCGTACACACTGACATTTCCCAATTTCCTTGTTGCTCACCGCGGTCACGTCCAGCACGTACAACGGCACTATAAAGGGGAAGATCTTTTTTCTTGGCACCACCCCTTGGGCTGCTTTTGCTGATCTCGTGTTACCGCGTGTGAAGTAAAAGTTTGGGAAGAGACGATTCGCGCTTTTCAGTCTTCGTACTTTTCAGTTCGTTTTCTGCAGTTCAGTTTGTGCTTGTGGGTTCGTGTCTTGACTTTCAGGGCGTCTAGGCAGGTCATATCTGTTTTACAGTGCATTCTTGCCTGTTCGTTTCTGTTTTTCAGTTCGTTATTCATAGGCCTTGCTGTTCTAAAGTGCGTTCTGTTATGTACGTTCTGATAAGACGACCGTTTCCTAGCCATGTCGCCTGGACGTTCTCGTCGTCGAGTTCGTGCTGTGCGTGCGCTTGGTGTTGGTCTGCTTGTTTTGGACCAAGACCAGTCCATGAATGGTGTGAGGAGGAGTTCATGGACCAAGAATTGGTTGCTCCAGCGGGACCAATTCTGCCATATGCCTCTGCTGCGGGAGATCGTCGAAAATAATCCTGAGGACTACAGGAATTTTCTGCGGATGTCTGACCCCGTTTTTCAGGAACTGTTGGCTTTGGTGTCCCCCTATATTACCAGGCAGGACACCGTTATGTGGGAAGCCATCAGTGCTGAGCAGAGGCTCATCGCCACCTTACGTTATCTGTCGACAGGGAGAAGTCTTCAGGACTTGAAGTTCACGACAGGCATCTCCCCCCAGGCTCTGGGCCTCATAATCCCAGACACCTGTTCTGCCATTATACAAGTCCTGCAGGAGGACTATATTAGGGTAAGTTTTCTCCATTAACATCACATTTTATGTATTACATGTATGCTAATGTATTGTATTTCTTTCATCCTTCCCTAATTACCATGATTGTAATATGCTGAGAATGTCCCCTTTGTCCTCATGCATGCTGGAAGCTTTAGATTGCCCCTTTTTTCTCCTCCATGCATATTTCCCTTTACTAACCTTTCTGTTGCTCCAAATGTTTGGGGGTTCAAACCCCAATTTAGGAAATAAACTTCCTCCTTTTTTGCTCTGGTGCCTATTAAACGCCCCCATTTGTTCCCTCCAATGCAGCCATTTTGTTCCCTCTAATGCAGCCATTTTGGTCCCTCCAATACAGCCATTTTGTTCCCTCTAATGCAGCTATTTTGTCCCCTCCAATGCAGCCATTTTGTTCCCTCTAATGCAGCCATTTTGTCCCCTCCAATGCAGCCAGTTCCCCCCCAGCCCTGCACTTACCTTCTTGTGGTCAGCGTCATCCTTCTTCTGTCCTTGATGTCTTCTCCTTCCCTTGATGTTGCATCAGCCAATCATGTTACCATTAAACAGACTTGGTGAACATGATTGGCAGAGCAGCCTGTCAGTGTTTACCCAAGGAATGCCCCCCCCCCTGTGTCCCCTATTTAACTTTTCTGAAGCCAATTACATCCCTCAGGCTGTAATGTGCAAGACAATTTTCCTTCCTGTTTCTGATATGCAATTTTAAGCCCATAAATGCCGCAGTTCTTCATATGTCGGTCGCTTAACAGGGGGCCATCCACCTGAATAGTGGGAGGCATAGACAATACATAGGTTAATGCAAGGCATGAACCTATGTATTGTTCTGAGTGACGGGCACAGGAGAGAGGGGGCAGTGCTCCAGCACCCACTCTGGACGCACCGCCACTGCAATGCTATCCTGTGGCCAAACACATCTACCCCCCCCCCCAAAATAATTTATTAATGGACCATCATAGGGGGTGATGAATATGATACATGAGCCTTCCATTATACTTATTTAAAACACCTTAATAAACGTAGACTTTGCTTGATGTTGGCCTCTAATGTATTTTCTTAGAATCTCCTTGTAATGTTTGATTTGTGTATTCTAATATTTTTTCATTTTGTTTGACTCCACAGCTTCCTTCCACGCCACAGGAATGGCAGACTGTGGCATCGGAGTTTGCCACGCGGTGGGACTTCCCCAACTGCGGTGGTGCTATAGACGGGAAGCACGTCCGCATCGTGCCGCCACCCCGTTCTGGGTCCTACTACTTCAATTACAAGGGGTTTCATAGCATTGTGCTGATGGCGGTGGTGTCAGCACGGTATGAATTCCTCTATGTTGATGTAGGGAAGAATGACCGGATGTCCGATGGGGGATCCTTCATCCAGACAAAGTTTGCCCTCTGTCTCCAGAGTGACGACCTTGCATTGCCACCGGATGCAGGGAATGTTGAAGGACTCCCCTTTGTTTTTTTGGCTGATGAAGCCTTCGGGCTCGGACCGCATCTTATGAGGCCATTTCCTCAGAGGACCCTGACCCCAGAGAAGAGGGTGTTCAATTACCGGCTGGCCAGGGGCCGAAGAGTCGTTGAAAATGCCTTTGGCATAATGGCCAGCCGGTTCCGCCTTTTTATGACTGCAATACACTTGGCGGACTACAAAATAAACTATGTAGTATTATGCTGCTGTGTGCTACACAATTTTCTATGCCGCAAATGAAATTCCTATATGGCCTCAGTTTTGCCTGAGGCTGGACTTTTCCCTGATAATCCCCTGCCGGGCCTGGAATCTGCCCGTGCTGGCTTGCCCCCCCAAAATGCCCGTGAGGTTCGGGACAAATACATGGACTACTTCACGGGTAGGGGGGCAATTCCTATGCCAGGCTATGGCTAAAGATTCCTGTCTAACGATCAAAATAAAAATCTGGTTTAAACTTCTAACTTTTGTTGGTTTCCTGTCTCCTAGTTTGTCTTAGTGCATTTGTAGTGCCAAGTGTATTTTCCTTTAGTAAATACCAACCATTTCACTATGTAACCTTTAAAAAATAACCAAATAAGGTTAGAGCGTATTAGAAAAAGAAGCTACACGTTGTTTGTGTTCAAATATTTTACTATGTGCAAATTCACACACCTTTTTTTTTTATTTTAAATTTTTTGTTTGCCTGGCCACAAACGGGCAATTGTTTTCTTAGGAAAATACAAAAACAACAGTTGCATTCCAAAAATTACAAAATTGGATACCTCGGAGCAATCTGAGACATTCACTTACACAAACTATATGTCTCTATGTGCCCGTCCTAATATGGGGTCCTGCCACCCCTTGCCCAGCCAAAAATTGAATATGCACACAATTGGGATTATTTTCCTATAGGGATTTTAGACTCCTGATCCCTATTGTCAACATGTGCTATCTGCCATCAGGGGTGATCAATGGACGTGTTTTGGGGGTGCAACCCCTTCCTCAGTTCACCTACTTTAGATACGAGGAAGGGGTTGCACCCCCAAAAGACGTACATGGATATCCCCTGATGGCAGATAGCACATGTTGACACACTGTGTGCAGATTCAATGTTTGATCCATCACATGAATTCTTTCTTTAATTTTGTCCAGTTCCCTTGCTACATTCCATCACTTGCTGGATGAGGTGGAGGGCACTGTCAGCAGAGAAACCTGTACTATCCTTCACCCCAACATTCACATCCCCTAAAAAAAAAAAAAAAAGTATTATAACTCTGCAGGCCTACCTCTCTTACCTGAAGCTGTGGTGTCAGATACTGACCTGTTGTGGTGACCAGTTCCACAACGTCATCCACCTCTCCTTCCTGCACTTCTCCTTCCTCCACCTCAACTTCCTCCACATCTTTAGGTTGTTGGTCTTTTGGAGTTTGGGGTTGTTGTGAAGCTGTGGGGTTCCTGTGCTCCCTGGAGTGTCCTCCTCCCAGTCTTCTCTCCCCTATGAGAATCAAACAAAAGGTAGAGTTATCACACAGAAATTCTCTATGTAAAAAAAAAACTGGCTAAATTGCTTGGAAGTGGGGTACAAGTGTGTGTTTGGCCGGAAGTTAAAGATGAATGCATTATTTCTGACCAAGAATATGTTTAGTATTCACCTTTGTCTGTCATTTTTTAGACATGTAGGCAACACAAAAATTCTCTGATGCACCTGTGTGGGACACCCAAAAAAGGCGGGTCTGGTGGCCCACACTATAGTGCTCCAAAGTACAGATGTGGAAGCAGCTGCTGAGTGTCCTCTCCTTTACACAGTTTACAGTTTGCATTTCATTCTCTTTACAAACACATCATCTAGCCTAAAACTTTGTGCCCCAAATTTCCCAAAAAATGGCAGATGTCTAATTACTTTTGTGGCTGTAAAATAAGCCAAAACAGCGGATAGTGGCCGAACGAAGTGTCTGTAACGTAACGAACGATTACTGTGCCCAAACAAGTTCAAAATATTACCTTTTGGAAGGGAGTCCAATAAGAAAAAAAAAACAAAACCAGCAACATGTCAGTTTAGAAAAGGATTAATAGCAGAAAAGTGTACATTTTACTTACTTTTTGCGAGCATTCTCTTAATGCTCCTTAACTGCTCTGGCTCCCTCAGTTTGAGGTCTGACCACCTCTTTCTGAGCTGCTCATTTGAGCGTTTCACCCCAAAATTCGTCTTCAGACTCTTCACGACTTTAGTGAGGATTTTGGCCTTCCTTCTATTTGGTTTGCTAAACGGCCCATGCTTTGCGTCATAATCAGACTTGAGCAAGATGTCCACCATCTCCGCAAAAGACATATTAGATGCCTTGAATCTCCTCCTTGATCGTGACGTTTCCTCGGTCTCCGGGCTTGTCTCCTCCTCATTAGTTGCGGAATTATCAGACACCTGCTGTAACTCCGCCATATCTGTCTGCGCGCCGAAAGAGAAGGGGCGGGGAAAAGATGTTAGTTAGAACGTCATGGGCAGGCGACGTGTGCAGAGCGACGTGTTCGTATTTTGACGCATGCGTGGTGTGTATATAGCAAACACACATGTGACTATAGTACGTTCGGTGTGCGGAGAGAGGAGTTCAAGTGACGGACGTGCGAACAAAGGTATGTGATTTTGAGACTGTGCCAAATTGTTGGCCTATACTGTCTTGAGAATGTTGTAGAATATATATGGTGACTACGATGTTAAGGAGGTTAGACTGTTTGCCTCACATTAGTTATATATTATTTATTTAACTTGCAGATACAATATGAATGTCTTTATTAGCGACAAAGAGTTCCTGGCGGAAATTATTGACCGGGTAAGGGAGCTGCCGCCTCTGTGGGAGACGAAAAACCCCATCCACAAAAAAAGAGGGGTGAGAAAAGCAGCGCTGGAGAAGCTGCTCCCATTTGTGCAGACCAAGGTGCCCACAGCCACAGCAAAACAAGTGGACACTAAAATTGGGAGCTTGAGAGGCACCTACAGGACTGAACGCTCTAAGGTCCTGGCTTCTCAGAGGTCAGGAGCAGCAGCAGGTGATGTGTATGTCCCGATTTTGTGGTACTACAGCAGGATGTCCTTCCTGGATGACCACATTGAGGCAAGGCCATCACTCTCCACTCTTCCCCCCAGACTTCCCTGCAGCCAACCTGAGCCTTCTCTGGAGCAAGAGGAGGCAGCCATCCTGGATGAACCTGATTTGGCCATCTGGAGCCAGGTATAGTATTAAATGAAATTGCATTGTGATAAAATTAATGTTTGACAAATATGTCAAGATGAGAAACATACAATATTTTGGGTTCCACAAGTGAAATCAAGATCTCTAGACATTAGTCTGCACTTAATTGGGTGCTAAATAGTCAATCTGATGTAGGTGTAAATTAGAAAAAATGATTTCTGGATTTACATTCTAATTGCTTCAATCATGTTTATAAAGTTTGATGCAAAGATTAAACCAACATATTAAACTATGTCCCTTTTTCATACACAGGATGAAATCAGCCAGGAGGAGGGTCTGGAAACTGTCAGGCAGGAGGAGGAAGGGCCCAGTGGCAGCCAGGAGGTGGCAGGGCCCAGTGGCAGCCAGGAGGTGGCAGGGCCCAGTGGCAGCCAGGAGGTGGCAGGGCCCAGTGGCAGCCAGGAGGTGGCAGGGCAAAGGAGAAGCACCAGATCCCAGGTGCCTCCCATCCGGCTTCCCAAAAGAGGCAGGAGGGACAGGACCACCAGTGAGGCAGCAATGGCCCTTATTAAAGAGGCCCATGCTACCCTCAAAGAGCCCACATCCCCTGAAGAGGCCATTGCCGGCCTAGTGGAGGCAAAGTTCAAGGTGATGAGCATGGAGCAACGCCTCCTATGCGAGCCCCTGCTCATCACCTTGCTCAACAAGGGGGTGATGGAAAAAATTACCCCCAATACAGCTATTTGTGAGGTGGCACAACTGTCTCAACCTCAACCTCCTCCTCCACCTCCACATTCTTCTTCTGCCCCACCCCCTTCTCCTTCACCTCCACCTTGTTCTTCCGCCCCACCCCCTTCTCCTCCACCTCCTCCTCCTCCTGACAGGAGTACCCCTCCAGTGGCCCAGCCTCCAGCCAAACGAAGAAGGAAGGTTGCAGGGAAGGTTGCCAGGAAGACGAGGAAGTGATGGCCTTGCTTCATTGTGGTCGGACAGAAGGCAGCCTGTTGTAGTACCACACACTTGGGACATATATATCACCTGCTGCTGTTCCTGACCTCTGGGAGGCCAGCATCAGATTGTGTTCAGAAATGTTGGCCTTCTCAAGCTCCCAATTTTAGTGTCCACACAGGGTTGCTGTGTGCTCTGGGGTCCCTGGGATGCACAAATGGCAGCAGCTTCTCCAGCGCTGCCTTCTCTTTATTTTAGTTCAAACATGAATAAATGTTATTTTTCTTTAAGTTCATACTTGACTATGTGTATTTGTAAAAATGTAAAATCTAGCTTTGGAGTAAGCAGATACCAGGGATGAGCCGAACACCCCCCTGTTCGGTTCGCACCAGAACCTGCGAACAGACAAAATGTTTGTGTAAACTTTAGAACCCTATTAAATACAATGGACTCGAACGTTCGAAATCTAAAGTGTTAATTATAAAGGCTAATATGCAAGTTATTGTCCTAAAAAGTGTTTGGGGACCGGGGTCCTGCCCCAGGGGACATGTATCAATGCAAAAAGAAGTTTTAAAAACGGCCGTTTTTTCGGGAGCAGTGATTTTAATAATGCTTAAAATGAAAAAATAAAAGTGAAATATTCCTTTAAATTTCGTACCTGGGGGGTGTGTATGATATGCATGTAAAGTGGCGCATGTTTCCCATGCTTAGAACTGTCCCTGCAAAAAATGTCATTTTTGAAAGAAAAAAATGCATTTAAAACTGACTCGCGGCTATTAATGAATTGTCGGATCCCGGCAATACATACAAAAGTCATTGATAAAAAAAAAAAAAAAAGCGTGGGGGTTCCCCAGAGTTCAATTACCAGGCCCTTCAGGTCTGGAATGGATATTAAGGGGAACCCCGCCGCAAATTTAAAAAAAAATTGACGTGGGGTTCCCCCAAATATCCATTCCAGGCCCTTCAGATCTGGCATGGATTTTAAGGGGAACTCCACCCCAAATTTAAAAAAAAAATGGCGTGGAGTCCCCCTAAAAATCCATACCAGACCCCTTATCCGAGCACGCAACCTGGCCGGCCGCAGGGGAAAAGGGGGGGACGAGAGAGCGGCCCCCCCTCCCTCCTGAACCGTACCAGGCCACATGCCCTCAACATGGGGAGGATGTCCCCATGTTGATGGGGACAAGGGCCTCATCCCCACAACCCTTGCCCGGTGGTTGTGGGGGTCTGCGGGTGGGGGGCTTATCGGAATATGGAAGACCCCTTTAACAAAGGGGACCCCCAGATCCCGCCCCCCCCTATGTGAATTGGTAAGGGGTACATTGTACCCCTACCATTTCACGAAGAAAGCGTAAAAAAATGTTTAAAAAATCACACAAACACCTTGAAAAAGTCCTTTATTAAAAAAAAAACAAAAAACATTCCAGCGGTGAAATCCAGTGTCCCGCGGCGATCCCGATGTCCAGCGCTGTCCTTCATTGGTTGTGCCTGAGCGGACCTGATGGGGAACTCCCTCTCAGTATTTTAAATGTATAGACCCGCCCCTTCTAAAGTTCCCCATCAGGTCCGCTCAGCGGACGAGATGCGGAACATGAGAAGGGGCGGGTCTATACATGTATTACCAAAGTGAGAGCAGTCCCCCATCAGGTCCGCCCCCTCGGTATGTCGGACCCGCCTACGTCATTGGCTTGAGCGGGGAACTTCCTTCACTGTGTAAATTTAAATTACACAGTGAAGGAAGTTCCCCGCTCAAGCCAATGACGTAGGCGGGTCCGACATACCGAGGGGGCGGACCTGATGGGGGACTGCTCTCACTTTGGTAATACATGTATAGACCCGCCCCTTCTCATGTTCCGCATCTCGTCCGCTGAGCGGATCTGATGGGGAACTTTAGAAGGGGCGGGTCTATACATTTAAAATACTGAGAGGGAGTTCCCCATCAGGTCCGCTCAGGCACAACCAATGAAGGACAGCGCTGGACATCGGGATCGCCGCGGGACACTGGATTTCACCGCTGGAATGTTTTTTTTTTTTTTTTAAATAAAAGTCTTTTTCAAGGTGTTTGTGTATTTTTTTAAACATTTTTTTACGCTTTCTTCGTGAAATGGTAGGGGTACAATGTACCCCTTACCAATTCACATAGGGGGGGCGGGATCTGGGGGTCCCCTTTGTTAAAGGGGTCTTCCAGATTCCGATAAGCCCCCCGCCCGCAGACCCCCACAACCACCGGGCAAGGGTTGTGGGGATGAGGCCCTTGTCCCCATCAACATGGGGACATCCTCCCCATGTTGAGGGCATGTGGCTTGGTACGGTTCAGGAGGGAGGGGGGGGCTCTCTCGTCCCCCCCTTTTCCCCTGCGGCCGGCCAGGTTGCGTGCTCAGATAAGGGGTCTGGTATGGATTTTTAGGGGGACTCCACGCCATTTTTTTTTAAATTTGGGGTGGAGTTCCCCTTAAAATCCATGCCAGATCTGAAGGGCCTGGAATGGATATTTGGGGGAACCCCACGTCAATTTTTTTTTAATTTGCGGCGGGGTTCCCCTTAATATCCATTCCAGACCTGAAGGGCCTGGTAATTGAATTCTGGGGAACCCCCACGCTTTTTTTTTTTTTTATCAATGACTTTTGTATGTATTGCCGGGAGCCGACAATTCATTAATAGCCGCGAGTCAGTTTTAAATGCATTTTTTTCTTTCAAAAATGACATTTTTTGCAGCGACAGTTCTAAGCACGGGAAACATGCGCCACTTTACATGCATATCATACACACCCCCCAGGTACGAAATTTAAAGGAATATTTCACTTTTATTTTTTCATTTTAAGCATTATTAAAATCACTGCTCCCGAAAAAACGGCCGTTTTTAAAACTTCTTTTTGCATTGATACATGTCCCCTGGGGCAGGACCCCGGTCCCCAAACACTTTTTAGGACAATAACTTGCATATAAGCCTTTATAATTAGCACTTTAGATTTCTCCCATAGATTTTTCGAATTTGCCGCGAACACCCCAATTTGTTCGCTGTTCGGCGAACGGGCGAACAGGCAATGTTCGAGTCGAACATGAGTTTGACTCGAACTCGAAGCTCATCCCTAGCAGATACATTTGACTGACAAAAAAAGGGACAGAAAACAACCCCCCAAAAAAATAACTAAATCGTATTTCCCAAAAAAGGGTGTAAAATTTAAATAATATATATTAAAAGATTCAATGTGAGATCACTATCAAAACATTGCGAAATTACAATTAACATCAGTTAGAAAAATATCTAATTTTTTAATATTCCTAAAAACTTGCACGATATAATACACATAAATCTTCTTAAGAGCAGCATGAAAAAGGTTAAAAAAAGATAGTCATAACTCTGTGTGAATATCAGCAGCAAAAGAAGTTCATTCGTTTGGATTAATGTAACATTCTAATGAAGATTTCAATGCACAACATTTAAACTATGCAAAAATTTGGAGCGTGACGAATGTGCTATCTCCATTACGAAGGCTTGTTTTACCAGAAGATGCGCTCCCGTCTCATAGTTGCTTCTGAGCATGCGCGCTTTTGGAAGAGTCGTAAAAGCATACACACGAACCATTTTCTCGTTACAAAACAGGCCGACGAGAAACACGACGAGGAAATCTGGAATCCTGACGAGAAAATAGAGAGCAGGTTCTCTATTTTCTCGTCGAGATTCACGGCAATTTTCTCGTCGTAAAACCATACACACGAACGGTTTTCTCGACAAAAGTGTGCACAAGGCTTAACTGTGAGGGCAAAACCACCACCACCACCACCACCAAAGGCCCAATTTTTCTGCCCCTCTTCAACAGGGGCATGCAATTACAATTCTTGATCTAATAATTTAGGACAAGACATGACATTAAAGCCGCAAGCAGTTTTAAATGGCTTTTTTTCCTTTAGAAATGTCATTTTGTGCAGGGACAGTCCTAAACACGGGGAAACATGTGGCACTTCACAGGCATACTTTAGACACCCCCCAGGTATGATATTTAAAGGAATATTTCACTTTTTTTTTTTCAATTTATGCATCATTAAAATGACTGCTCCCAAAAAAACGGCAGTTTTGAAAACTTTTTTTTTGCATTGATATGTGTCCCCTGGGGCAGAACTCGGGTCCCCAAACCCTTTTTAGAACAATGATTTGCATATTAGCCATTATAATTAGCACTTTTGATTTTGAACGTTCGCATCCATTGTATTTAATAGGGTTCTAAAGTTTGCGCAAACTTTGGGTCCGTTCGCAAGTTCTGGTGCGAACCGAACCAGGGGGTGTTCGGCTCATCCCTAGTCATGAATAAAAATATTTGGTGATTGCACTTCCAGCTGTCTTTGATGTTTGTCACCAAAGCCCTCCAAAAAGGAGGCTATCCTGGCTCCTACTGGAAGACACTGGTTGGGCCCACCATCAAAGGCTTTCATCATGTCTAGCAACCTGCTCTGGGTATGATTCCATGTAAACAGGAAGCTTGAGCTCCCTTCACTGTGATCTGGTAAATTACATCCTGGCCTATAATGCCGCGTACACACAATAATTTTTCACGCCGTTAAAAATGCCATTTTTTTAATTGGGCATTAAAAACGATCGTGTGTATGCTCCAGAGCATTTTTAACGACGTGAAAACCGGGCATTAAAAATTTTGAACATGCTCTATTTTTTCACGTCGTTTTTCATGTCGTTTTTTTTAACGTCGTGAAAAACGGTAATGTGTATGCTTTTACGAGGGGAAAAAAAACGCGCATGCTCAGAATCAAGTATGAGACAGGAGCGCTCGTTCTGGTTAAACTAGCGTTCGTAATGGAGATAGCACATTCGTCACGCTGTAACGGACTGAAAAGCACGAGGCTGAAAAGCGCGAATCGTCGCTCAACAAACTTTACTAACATGAAGGGTGGCGCCATCCGAAGGGAACTTCCCCTTTATAGTGCCGTCGTACGTGTTGTACGTCACTGCGCTTTGCTCGAGCATTTTTTTTTAATGAACGTGTGTATGCAAGACAGGCTTGAGAGGAAACAAGAAAAATCACGTCGAGAAAAACGTTGTTTTTTAAAATGACATTAAAAACGGTCGTGTGTACGCGGCATAAGATTTGGCCTCCTAAACCCTTCTGAAGATCGACGACTTGAGAAAAAAAAAACAGCTGCTTCCTCTTATTAGACTGTGGCCACACTCTGGACATCTTCTGTCACTTGCTTCCTCCAACATTTTGCCAAACAACAACCTCCCATTATAGAGAATGTTATAAAGGGCTTGTATGGAGGCTTCATCCACACTCCAGTGGTACAACCACAAAGCTCTTATTGCTGTGACTTAATGTGCCATCCCTAGAACTAGTTCTATTGAAGCCTCCGCCAAAAGTCAGCGGCCAGGTTCAAGTCCTCCAGAACCATGCCCACTCCTGCAGGTTCCACTTGAATTAACAGCAATTTCTTAATGCTTCAACATCACCATTAGCACTGTTGTTAGTCAACAGGTAAAAAAAAAAAACTGCCACCATATAGATTTTCTGCAAGTCTGCGGGCAAGTTCACCATAATTTCTGAGTTCAAGAGGTCTTTCTGCATGCACATTTTTTAGGTGCTTTGCCAATGCGTTTTGCCATGTTACAGATGCATTCCATAGAGAAATAAAATGCAACATGTTCTCCTTTAGTTAACTGTACTGGAACACACTGCACTGGTGTGGCGTAGTCCATTGAAATTCATGGTAAACACTGTTCATGCATTTTTGACTCAAATAAAAATGCATTGGACTGTATCTGGTGTGAACCAGCCTTAAGTCCACTTTTCAACCCGTAGGATTCCTAAAGGTATTGAAAGGCAAAGACCATTGCGCACCAGATTCTGGCAGGCCCCATCCACTCCTGGAAGACCTCTTCTGTAAGTTGGTCTTCTTATCACATTTCTCCCATTCTTCATCAATAATAGGGATGAGCTTCGAGTTCGAGTCAAACTCATGTTTGACTCGAACATTGCCTGTTCGCCCGTTCGCCGAACAGCGAACAAATTGGGGTGTTTGCGGCAAATTCGAAAAATCTATGGGAGAAATCTAAAGTGCTAATTATAAAGGCTTATATGCAAGTTATTGTCCTAAAAAGTGTTTGGGGACCCGGGTCCTGCCCCAGGGGACATGTATCAATGCAAAAATACGTTTTAAAAACGGCCGTTTTTTCGGGAGCAGTGATTTTAATAATGCTTAAAATGAAAAAATAAAAGTGAAATATTCCTTTAAATTTCGTACCTGGGGGGTGTGTATGATATGCATGTAAAGTGGCGCATGTTTCCCGTGCTTAGAACTGTCCCTGCAAAAAATGACATTTTTGAAAGAAAAAAAGTCATTTAAAACTGACTCGCGGCTATTAATGAATTGTCGGCTCCCGGCAATACATACAAAAGTCATTGATAAAAAAAAAAAAAAAGCGTGGGGGTTCCCCAGAATTCAATTACCAGGCCCTTCAGGTCTGGAATGGATATTAAGGGGAACCCCGCCGCAAATGTTAAAAAAAATTGACGTGGGGTTCCCCCAAATATCCATTCCAGGCCCTTCAGATCTGGCATGGATTTTAAGGGGAACTCCACCCCAAATTTAAAAAAAAATGGCGTGGAGTCCCCCTAAAAATCCATACCAGACCCCTTATCCGAGCACACAACCTGGCTGGCTGCAGGGGAAAAGGGGGGGACGAGAGAGCGGCCCCCCTCCCTCCTGAACCGTACCAGGCCTCATGCCCTCAACATGGGGAGGATGTCCCCATGTTGATGGGGACAAGGGCCTCATCCCCACAACCCTTGCCCGGTGGTTGTGGGGGTCTGCGGGCAGGGGGCTTATCTGAATCTGGAAGACCCCTTTAACAAAGGGGACCCCCAGATCCCGGCCCCCCCCTATGTGAATTGGTAAGGGGTACATTGTACCCCTACCATTTCACAAAGAAAGCGTAAAAAAATGTTTAAAAAAACACACAAACACCTTGAAAAAGTCCTTTATTTAAAAAAAAAAAAAAAAAAACATTCCAGCGGTGAAATCCAGTGTCCCGCGGCGATCCCGATGTCCAGCGCTGTCCTTCATTGGTTGTGCCTGAGCGGACCTGATGGGGAACTCCCTCTCAGTATTTTAAATGTATAGACCCGCCCCTTCTAAAGTTCCCCATCAGGTACGCCCCCTCGGTATGTCGGACCCGCCTACGTCATTGGCTTGAGCGGGGAACTCCCTTCACTGTGTAATTTAAATTTACATAGTGAAGGAAGTTCCCCGCTTTTTTTTTTTTTAAATAAAGGACTTTTTCAAGGTGTTTGTGTGTTTTTTTTTTAAACATTTTTTTACGCTTTCTTCGTGAAATGGTAGGGGTACAATGTACCCCTTACGAATTCACATAGGGGGGGGCGGGATCTGGGGGTCCCCTTTGGTAAAGGGGTCTTCCAGATTCCGATAAGCCCCCCGCCTGCAGACCCCCACAACCACCGGGCAAGGATTGTGGGGATGAGGCCCGTGTCCCCATCAACATGGGGACATCCTCCCCATGTTGAGGGCATGTGGCCTGGTACGGTTCAGGAGGGAGGGGGGGGCGCTCTCTCGTCCCCCCCTTTTCCCCTGCGGCCGGCCAGGTTGCGTGCTCGGATAAGGGGTCTGGTATGGATATTTAGGGGGACTCCACGCCATTTTTGTTTAAATTTGGGGTGGAGTTCCCCTTAAAATCCATGCCAGATCTGAAGGGCCTGGAATGGATATTTGGGGGAACCCCACGTCAATTTTTTTTTAAATTTGCGGCGGGGTTCCCCTTAATATCCATTCCAGACCTGAAGGGCCTGGTAAGTTAATTCTGGGGAACCCCCACGCTTTTTTTTTTTTTATCAATGACTTTTGAATGTATTGCCGGGAGCCGACAATTCATTAATAGCCGCGAGTCAGTTTTAAATGACTTTTTTTCTTTCAAAAATGACATTTTTTGCAGGGACAGTTCTAAGCACGGGAAACATGCGCCACTTCACATGCATATCATACACACCCCCCAGGTACGAAATTTAAAGTAATATTTCACTTTTATATTTTCATTTTAAGCATTATTAAAATCACTGCTCCCGAAAAAACGGCCGTTTTTAAAACTTTTTTTTGCATTGATACATGCCCCCTGGGGCAGGACCCAGGTCCCCAAACACTTTTTAGGACAATAACTTGCATATTAGCCTTTATAATTAACACTTTAGATTTCGAACGTTCGAGTCCATTGTATTTAATAGGGTTCTAAAGTTCACACGAACATTTTGTCTGTTCGCAGGTTCTGGTGCGAACCGAACAGGGGGGTGTTCGGCTCATCCCTGATCAATAAGCTTTTAACGTCATTATGGGAATATTGGAATAATAAAGAATTATATTATTTCTCTATCATTATGGGAAAAGAAGCCCTTCCTTTTTCGCCTTTGGAAATATCTGCATGCGTTTCCGATGGTTGGGCCTGCGTCTTGCCCGTGGCATGCATATTTTTCACATATTTTCTGCTAAAGCCTCTAGGCTTTGAAATTTGTGCATCCACTTCCTTAACCATTGGCATTTGAGGCAATCCATGGCAATTATTGGCCAATATGAATGCAGGGCAAGGCATTTTCTATTGCGCTGATTTAAACACATGTGAGCCACTGCCACTGCTTGAGGAGTATGAAAGCCGCCTTGTGTGTGAATGTGAGGAATGCATATTGTCCTGGTCAGCAGATGACCAGTGGGTCTTATGTTTTCTGATTTTATGGAAAAAACATTCTGTCACCAAGAAAGAAACAGGTACCTTGTCTCTTTAAGACCCATGTGCTTTCATCTATCTGCTTTCTTCAGAAGCAGCAGCAAGTGAGGTCTAGCAGCCTTTCAGAGACAGACAGGAGACACAGAATCTGAAACAAAAAACAGTCAGACTGTCTAACCCCCGGGAACACAGCACAGCAGGGGAGCAAACAGCACCAAGTCTTTACCGCACAAGAGAAAACTGTCAGGACTGCAGAGAGAGAGAGAAATCAGTTCCTCTGCCGGTACTAAGACTGTTTATCTGCTGCTTGGTGACTGGCCCACGCCGCTCATCTCCCTTCCCTATGTGACATCATCCATCGCCGCTCTCAGACTAAAGAAAAAGCCAGGAGAGCGGCATGCTGCTGCCTATAGAAGACAGGAAAAACCCCAAGGGTGAGGGCAATGGTGACCTTTCATAGCTTACTAATACCACACCTGTAGAATATTTGTGCTATCTAAGCAACATTGCCCACATCTTGGCACTGGATACCCAGTTTTAGGAGGGTTTACGTTCAACATTCTGGGTCTTCCAACTCCATGTGAGACTGAACATGAAGGTGCGGTAGGGGGGATATCCTTGCAGCAACCAAAGAACTTACCAAACTGCCATCCACAGGTGGCCTGGAGCATGACCAAAAAAAAAGAATACCTTAGTGGGCGAGAGGCTGTCTTTTTTTAGCTAATAAAAAGTGGTCCTGTGGGCTCCAGATGAGGCGTTAACCCATTGTGTGCTGGCGTGAGGTAGATCCAGGAAAGATAGTTACTGTTGTGATTCTCTCAGCTTGCCAATCTGCTAGAGTGATATTCGGGATAAGAGATACCAAAAAAAATAGAGGTAAAGGTACTGCTACATAATTCTCTCCAGGCCAGCAAAGATGCCTGCGCAGTTAGTGAAAAGTGTTTTATAGAGTAAGGTTGCCATACATAAGATAATAAAAGGGAACATAATGCTCTGTACACACGAGCGGAATTTCCGTCAGAAAAAAGTTGGATGGTTTTTCCAATGGAATTCCGCTCAAGCTTGTCTTGCATAAACACGGTCACAAAAAAGTTCTCTGAAATTGTTTCCGAGCATGCATGTTTTTTCCCGTCGGAATTGCATACAGACGAACGGATTTTCCAAAAGGAATTTGTTCCGTCTGAAAAATTGAGAACCTGCTCTCTATCTAAGTCCGTCGGAATTTACGACAGAAAAAGTCAGATGGGGCATACACACGGTCGGAATATCCGATTAAAAGCTCCCATCAGACTTTTTCTGTCGGAAATTCCGAACGTGTGTACGCAGCATAAGTCTTTAGTTGGACTAACCGCTGTTTTGATATTTCTCTACAGAACTTCTTTGAAAGGAGTGAACCACTGCCTTAGTTGGGACATCAAAGAGGCATAGAAATAGTCCTGCAGGTCTATCATTCCAATGCCTCTTGCAGATCTATGTTTATGGGTTAGAAGATTAGGGCATCTGGGTTTGCTAGTTTACCAGGTACATGTTTTAAGCAGGGAATTAGGGGATTACAAATGGCTCTTCTTAACGGGGATAGGTAATTTCCCAAAAGAGATACAAAATTTGTGGCAAAAGTAGCGTTTTAAATGAAGCAAGGCGGCCCGAACCAGGAGAGCTCAACTTTAGCTACATGCTTAGCCTCTTGATTAATCTTACCTATAAGTGGGCCATATTCCACACCAGCTAAGTGGCCAGTGTTTGCAATTAAGTGTAGTCCAAGATAAGGAATACTGGAGTGTCTCCAGGTATAGGGGTTGGAGGATTCTAATTTTGTTCTAAGACTGGTGTTGAGACTCATGTCTAAGGTAAGGGATTTTGTGACATTTACCTTAGAGTAGGATATCTGTGGCTAATCGGGGGGGGGCAAGGTCTGGGGGTCCTTTTTTTAAACAGGACTTCCAGATTCAGCTAAGCCCCCCGCCTGCAGACCCTCACAACTACAGCCCAGGGTTGTGGAAAAGAGACCCTTGACACAATAAACATGGGGACAAGGAGTTTTCGGGTGGGGGGGCAGTGACCCCCTGCCCCAAAGCACCCCCCAATGTTGAGGGCATGTGGCCTGGTATGGTTCAGGAGGGGGGGGTGCTTGCTCACCCCCCCTCCTGACCTGCCAGGCTGCGTGCTTGGATAATGGTCCAGTTTTGGGGGCCCACACCGTTAGCTATTCGTGGGGAAGCCCATTGACAGCTGACGACTCATCGGTTGTTAAGGATGCCACAATGATGGTGCTTATTGGGCACATGTAGATTAGCTATGGTGAAGAGTTTGTTGTTAAACTCGCAGGTTAGAATTAGATATCTGCCCTCTGGGTTAGAAATAGTGTCATGGAGGTTAAAGGCCACAGAGTTTTTAACTGCAATCAAAAACTCCCTTCTGCTTAGTGGGTGCAGAGGAAAAATCTTGTGCTCAAAAGAAGGGGTTGCCATTGCTTGGAAGTGTGTCTCCTGGACACATAATATGTCACAAGCAAGTTCAAGAGCTTAATGCCACAAGAAGGAGATCTCTGAAGAATGGTTTAGGCCATGTACGTTAAAAGATATTATCTTAATCACCATGGTAAGAGAGAAAAAGCTAAAGATGGCACCTCATGAAGACCAGAGGGGTAGAGTTTGGAGTATATGTGTGTCATCCAGTTCTGGAGTGTAGTGTACAGGAGGCAACAGAGGGTTTTCAAAACAATAATGATAAGGTATCACCGTTGTCAGACTTTGAACAAGAAAAAAAGAGATAAACAAAAATTAAACAAGAGAGAAACAAGAAGTACTTAAAAAAGAAAAATTCTGACGGGAATCTAAATGCAGTCATGCTGCTCATTACAGAGAAAATAGAATCGCGCTAAACCTAAATGTGACAATATATATATGATTAATGGATGTGGGATGGCAGTGAATCTGACCTGCACCAATTCATGTCGCACCTCAATGACAACAACAGGGGCATTATGTTCAACTTTGAAGCTAGTCTTGAGGAAATCAACTTCCTTGATCTAAGGATTTCTGACAAGGAGGAGATATTTGTGACAACCACGTTTTTCAAACCAACTGACAGAAACTCTTATATTCCACTTGACAGCTGTCACTATGAACCGTGGTTAAAAGCAGTCCCTCAGGGACAATTCACGCGGTTGAGATGCAATTGCACGTAGGTTGAGTACTTTGACAGCAAAGCATTGGTGCTCTCCAACAGATTTGTAGAGAAGGGCTATGATCAGACTCTGCTGTCTCAATTGGTTAAATCGACCAGGGAAACTGAGAGGGTGTCACTTTTAGGTGAATGGCCTAAAGTGAGTAGGGATAATAAGTTCTCCCTACCATTTGTCACCACCTTCTCAGTACAGCATCAGAGTATAAAAAGGTTGATTCGCAAACATTGGCGTGTTCTGGCAAGTAATCAGGTTCTAGCCCCCATATTGCCTGAGAGACCCCAGATCGTGCTCAAAGGCGCATATTCCCTGTCCAACCAGATTGCTCCAAATGTTAAGGCTCCTCCTTAAAGAAAACAGGACCTTTTTACAGAACCTCATGGGCTATTTTAGATGTAAGAAGTGCCAGGTCTGTTCCATCAACAGGTGCCAGGATAGGAAGATTATTAATTTTACATCTACTAGTACCCACAGGATGTATGAGGTAGAACCATTCATCACCTGCTCGTCAGAGGGGGTGGTCTACCTCATCCAATGCCCCTGTGGCCTGCAATACGTGGGGAGGACCAAAAGGACACTCTGTGTAAGACTTAATGAGCACATCGCCAATATCACTCGATGTTGAGACATTATGACCAAGTACATAATAGGGACCCCGCTAACACGCTGTTCTTGGGAATAGATAAATATAGACCCCATTGGAGAGGCAGCTCAGTAGTGAGGGAAATTTCTAAACAAGAAATGGCATGGGTGTACTGTTTGAAAACATACATTCTGTTTGGCCTCAACATTGAAACTAATATCAATGCCTTTATCAACAACTCTTGAGGCCTTTTAATAAGTACCCCAATCAGGTTTATTTGTAATTTTATTTCCATCAGTTAATTTACAACTATGTTGATGTAGGGGGAATAGGATTTCTTCCGGTTGGATGATGCCATATTTGTAACTGGCCTTTGGTCTGGGTCTCTGTCCATTGTCCCCCGCAACTAAGAGTAACCTAATTCCATTCTCATCTGTATTCTCATTTTATATAAAATATTTTTTATTTGATTCTGCATAGCAATATATGCTCTTAAATACTTTTTAGATCCCCTTTTTTGGGCTTCTGTTAATATATTTGCAACCATCTATATTGGTAATTACTTTTACTATAGTTTCTAAATTACCAATTTTAGGCACATTTGTTGGTCTCTGTATCCAGAGGGGCTGCTTGGAGGTTTTTTTGGGATGAACCCTTACGGTTGTTCCAGGTTTACCCATATATCAGCCTTTCTGGTTTGTAGACTTTAGGGGTGTTCCTTTTTTGGGCCCTCGCGTTTGAATTATTGACTGGGTTTTGTATTGTATATGCCATTTATCCATTACCCATCAGGGGTCGCAACATCCTGTGGCTGCCGGTGACACCATGGTGGTCATTGGAGCTACTTCCTAATGACGTCTCCTTCTTGGGTCAAGTTTAATTATATTTGGCCATTTGGGAGATGCTCGACTCTTTTTTAATATTCGTTTAACTAAGTTTTTTACAGAGTTTTTGTGTTAGGATTTTGTGTATCAATTGGGAGAAATGCCAAGCTGTGGAATTGGGGGTTCCCATTTGCCCCTGTTTGGGTTCACTAACTATCGCGGGATTACGCGATTGCCATGACGCGGGATACTACACGGATAGCGACCCAGAACGAGGCTTGATTGCTTTGGGTGGGAGCGCACCTGCACATGGGAGCTCATAACAAGGCTTGGGTTTGATGTTTCTGTATATAGGGAGGTGACACGGCGTGCCGTCCGTGCCCCTGGACGACGTGACCTATCATGAAACTAGTAGGGCCGAATGAGCAACGCACTGTTGTCGCCACCTACTACTGCTCGTACTTCCAGATGGACGGGTCTGCCTACTTGCGTCCGCCCGGCGTAGCAGACTGAAGGCTTATTTGTCATTTTAACATTGTAAGTGCAACTTTTTGTTTACTTTTAATAAAAGGCCTAAGGTTTTACACCATCAAGGTTATTTGTTTTTACATGCCACATCATCGCCAATTGGTCTCTATCACCATGGAGCATTCTGACTAACGGTGCGGTGGGTCCTCGGTGTTGCCATATCACAGTTGTGATTCACTAAAGGCTTTTCCGATTCCTCCGTAACAGGGGACCACGGGGTTCTGGTAAGCAAACTATTTTGTCTTATGGTGGCAGACATCACACTGGTTTTCTTTCCATATTTGAAGAGATTGGACTTCATTTGTTCAAGGATTTGTGCACGGGTGGATTATATCACTTATTGATGTCACAGACAGACCATTCATTTATGAGCTTTATGAACATTTATGGACTTAATTATCACCTTTTTAATTTTCCATTTACAATTGTATTTTGATTATGCATTTACGTTGATTCTTATCATTTTCACTTGGAGGCTTTATGCCATTTCACATTATATATGTGTTTATGTTCAAATCCATTAATCAGATATATATTGTAACATTTAGGTTTAGCGCGATTCTATTTTCTTTCCATATTTTGTTCACTGTTTGTAGTTTACAGAAGAGTCGCTGCTTTACGTTTGCATTTTAGGCATTTTTGTGGACACGCGAGATTGCTTCTGATCTTAGTGCAGTTTATTTTTTCCTTTTTTATGCACATTACAGGGGGAGGTAAGTTCGTGGGACATAGGCTCCGTAATGCCTAAGGAAATCAAGTAGCGTTATATAGTTAATGCACAGAGGTTTTCATGTAGTGCATTTTTTATGTTTGTGCTTGTAAGGTACAACTTGCCACTCAGTTTAAGTATCCAGCTTCATTATGGGGGAGCTTGTGAAGGTTCTTGATCTGGGAATAATATCCCAGGAGTGGAGCATTTGCTGGCCTTCTTCCAGAGATGTTATTACTGACATGAAGTTGTTGTCCGTAATGGTGAGCTTTGTTGGGTATCTCCAGCAATGTATAATGCTGTGGGTTTGCAGAGCTTTGGTAATAGGTAAAAGAGATTTGTGTTTTTGCACCGTGTACCGGGACTACATATAATTAAATATAGTTGAATAGTATTTCTCAGGTAGTTGTTTGGTTTTTCCGAAAGCTGCCATAAATTGTTCCTTGACTTGTAAAAAATGCACCCGCATTAATATGTTCTCTGCGGATGTTGTCAGGAAGATGCAACAGTTTAGGCAGGCGATTAATTCTGTCAATCACCAGTTCAAGTTCAGACACAGAAGGCACAATGGCGTGCATAAGTTTGCATGCATATTGTTTTAATTGGGCCAGTTGTCTTGCTTCAGGTATCCTACGTATCTTTACATTTTTTCTGTGTGACCTATCTTCAAGGTCTGTCACTTTGTCTTTCAGCCATGCCACCTCTATCAGTGTGTTTTATGAGGCAGCTTACTCTCCCATGTTTTCCTCTAAATGGTCAAGTCTTCCACCCAGCTTATGCACTTCGGTTTTAAAAATTTTCATGCAGGTCATCATGTCATTATATAGGGAGCTGCACAGTAAAAATAGTATGTCTTTCAAAGTACAATACACATGTCATAAAGGAAATCTTTAAAACATTAGCAGCGCTCCACCAGAGTATATACACTGTGTATGTATGCTGTGTATTCAATGCCTCTAAATAAAATTGTTCACATGTAGTCCACCGTTGTGAATGAAACATGAAGTCTCTAAAAGAGTGTAATGCATTGGACCATGCTTCAATAACTTTAGATCACAAGCACATCCACCAAACCTTGTGGGTCCCAATCCCTTCAAAATGCACACTCACCAGATCTCAGTATAAACACAGAGTGCCTTTGCAAAACATCCTCCCACGATAGTTCTCACTCATACCAGTATGCTTCTCACGGCAGCGCTGTGAGTCTCACCAAAAGACAAAACAACACTCCATAGCATAATCCCATATGACATTTATTGTAAAAAAAACATCCCCTGTTAAAAACACACTTGCAAACATTGGATATGTATAAGCATTAGTCACGTTATCTCACATTTGTGTGTTGTGTATTTGCCAGCTGTCTGCGATTGCCTCTTACCACTCGCTGGTACCAACACAATAGCGGTGTCTGTCACCTCCGGCAGTGGGTTGACGTCACTTCAGGTCTCTGGTCCTGCACTGATGCGTTTCATTATTACAACTTCATCTGAGACTGGGCTACCAGGGAGTCAAGCTGTCATCCTGTACTACTAATAATAATAATAATAATTTTACAGCTTGTTCTTTTTGAGTATTTGTTATGGCCTAAATGTATGCTAACAATTATTTTGTATCTTTTTAATTTTCAGATTTGTGATAAATTCAGAATTTGGTATATTTCAGAATTCCCCACCATTTTTTCAAACATAGTTCTAAAACCCAAAGACAAATACATTTAATATGTTCATACACCTTTAAAACACAATGACATGTTGTAAGCATAATTATGTTGCTGCATATATGGTGGTAATTGCAGATGTTGCACATATTGTTTGCAAAATATGCAAGTGCGGCTGTCAAATACATGAAAAGTGCAGTTGTCACACAAAAAACTAATTTTATGTCAGCAAGATATAGGCAAAGTTAGCATGATGGGTCATGCATTGACAAAGCCAATTAACAAAATGAGATATCAAAATGTAATCTGTGCAATTTGCCAAAGTAAAACATACAATTTGGATAAAGCAGGGATTGACTTTTGGCCCATGTGTATTGCTGCCTGTTCCACAGAAGCTTGTCTAATGACCAGATTCTGTTAAATGGTCATGCTGGAAATCAGTGGTGGCTGGTGAAGTTTTAGGATGGGGGCTCTTAATGTTGACCCCTCCCACCCATAGTGTCAGGGGTTTACAGCTCAGCATCACAGGACAGAGTATATAGATCAGCCTCACAGATCAGGGTATATAGCTCAGCATTACAGATCAGGGTATATAGCTCAGCATTACAGATATGGTATATAGCCCAGCATTACAGATAGTGTATATAGCCCAGCAATACATATAGGGTAAGTAGCCCAGCAATACAGATAGTGTATATAGCCCATTAATACAGATAGTGTATATAACCAAGCAATAAAGATAGTGTACATAGCCCAGCAATACAGATAGTGTATATTGTCAAGCATTACAGACAGTGTATATAGTCCGTGGCACCACTGACATAACCCCCCCGCACTTGTGGCCCTGACAGCAAAAAAAACCCCAGCTCTGACCACACCCCACTCCCCCCCCCCCTCACGGGGCACTGACAGCAAAAAAAAAACCTGGCTATGACAGCTTCCCCCCAGGTATGGAACTTACTGGACTGTGAAGAGGTTCCTCTTGTCACTGTGTCTCCACTCTCCTCCATTCCTTCACAGTGCAGACGGCAGCGGCGGCGGAGGTGTCTGTTCCTCATGCTTTTTCTGCTTGCTAAAGCACTGCTAGACATCCAATTGGCGCTTTTGGCCTTCCTCCTGATTGGCGGGGGGGGCACTGTAGTGCGAAAATAGTGAAAATGTATTTGCTATGGTCACACAATTGGGTGGGATGAGGGTGCACTCTCTGCACCCCAAACCCACCCTTTTTTGAAGCCTATTAGAGTCTAATTAGGTGCTTCAAAAGAAAAACACGCCTGCCCACCCCCACCATAGGAATCCATGCACTCAGCATCCTGAAAGGGGCCAGGTGCATGGATAGGGAAGCGGCGGCAGGGATAGGGGGGCTGCACCCCTGCGCCCACAATGCACGGGCCACCACTGCTGGAAATAGCTGCAGCGCTGATTTGTCTATGCTAAATGGGGGAGGGGAGGGGGTCTCACCTATCAGAATATAATAGTACAACAGGGGAGATCCCAGCATCACACGTTGTTTGTGCTGATGCAAGGATCTGTAAGGTTTTTTAGTTTCCTTTTTTGTTAAAAATTACTGACACTGTTGATTTTTAGGGCATCAGTAAATTTAAATGAGTTTTAAAGGCAGAAGGTTCTATGCATTAAGATAAAAATCCTTTTGAGTGTAGCAGCCACCCCAGCACCCCCTAATTACTTACCTGAGCCCCATCTCTCTCCAGCGGTGTCCACGTATGTATAAGCCATCCGGGACACTCCTCCTGATTGGATGAGACACAGCAGCGTTGTCATTGGCTGCCGCGGCTGTCAATCAAAGTCAGTCAGCCAATCAGGGGAGAGAAGGGGCAGGGTCAGGTTGGGGCTCTGTGTCTGAATGGACACATGGAGCTGTGACTCGGCTCCAGTGGCTCCAGTGCCCCCATAGGAAGCTGCTGACTGTGGGGGCAGTATTTCATGCTTCCAAGGAGCTGCACGTGCTGCATACTGCATGCCATACAAGTGAATAGCTGTACATAGCCATATGCCTACTGCATCAGTATATATCTATGCATCAGTGGCCAACATATTTCCTGAAACTGAAAGTTTCTCAATTGGAATGCAACATCAAGCTATGCCTTTCCCCTATCATGTCAGCTTCTTTCAGCTCCAACAACTCAGCCATTTACAGGGTGAATATAATTTGCCTTGCAGCTATATATATATATAGATATAGATATAGATATAGATATAGATATACATACCGGTATATATATATATATTGCAATCCAGCAACACTGCACTCTGTGAAATATTTGTCCTGTTGTAGTATTTGGAAGGAAGTGTAGCTTGATGTTGAAGAGTAATCCTGAAATCTCAAATATCCACAAATGCCTTGACAGTAATCTGTATACTTTTTTACTTTTATCCCTCAAAATGTGTGCCTTTCCTCAAGTGAGGTTACTGCATAACAAAACTACAATCCTTTCTGCCTGGTACTCATCATCGCTTATCTCTCACTGATCTGTGTATAAATCCTTCAGTTTACAGTCTGCAAATCCACTAATCCCTTAGTCAACAATTCCCAGTGTATGACTATTAACTCTTCAGTGAACAGTCTCTCGTTTATATACTGTACATTACCTGTTCAGTGAACATATGGACTAGGTCTCCAGGCTTTGTGCATTAATGCCTCAGTGGCCAGAGTATGTCTGAACTCCTCAGTGACCATTCTCAGTTGAATGAACATAAACTTCTCCATGACAACTCTGCTGTCCATTGCCTCCTACATTTTCAGTCTATATAATATGTGCTTTCTTAAATTAAATTTCACAAATCACAATACACGCAGCTCCATATACATTCTAAAGAATGTAAAAAAGGCAGGTAAGTTTGTTTATTTTATCACAGAAGTGACATAGCATGTCTCTTTTTCAATAAAAAGATTTTTTTTTGTTTAGTTCCACATTAAGCCCTCAATAAGCAATTTCCATGGAGTGTACATTCACATTCCATTGGCCAGAATGAAATAAACATGCATGAACACCTCAGCAATCGATCTCAAGAGGATGTGCATCAATAGTTAGAAATCAGTGTCTGTTGCTTGTGTATTAACCACTTCCATACCGGGTCATTGTAAAATGACGCCGGCAGGAACCCTCTCTCCCTCCGGGTGGACGTCATATGACGTCCTGGGTTTGTGGGGGGATATCTGAATGATGCCTGCAGCTAGAGGAATCATTCAGATATCCTTCTCTTCTGCCGGCGATTCTGCGCACCATAAGAATGATCATAGCGGTGGTTCCACCGCTTGATCGTTCTTATAGGCGGTGGGAGGGGACACCCCCCCTCCCGCTGCCATCCGGTGCTTCTCCTGGCTCTCCCGTGCCATCAGGGGCCCAGAGAAAGAATCGTCCGGCACCGGTGGTCACATGACGAGCATAGAGATGACTGGTGACCAGATGGTCACCAGTCATCTCTATGACTGTCGGAGGCCCGGGCGCGATGTGATGACGTCATGCCCGGGTTCCCAAAGGTAAACAAAGCCACGATTGCGGCTGAAAGCATGAGATTGGTGATTTATTTTTCCAGATCTCATGCTTTCCAGCCTGGAGCAGAGATGTGGGGTCTTACCACTCCATAAAGAGGACCTGTCACACACCATTCCTATTACAAGGGATGTTTACATTCCTTGTAATAGGAATAAAAGTGATTACATTTTTTTTTTTAAAGTGTAAAAAAAAAAAAAATTAAGTAAAAATAAATAAATAAATAATAAAAAAATAAATAAAACGCCCCTGTCCCCAATAGCTCACGCTCAGAAGCGAACGCACACGTAAGTCCCACTCACATACGTAAACGCCATTCAAACCACATATGTGAGTTATCGCCACGTGCATTAGAGCACGTGCAACAATTCTAGCACTAGACCTCCTCTGTAACTCTAACCTGGTAACCTGTAAACATTTTCAAAGCGTCGCCTATGGAGATTTTTAAGTACCGAAGTTTGGCACCATTCCATGAGTGTGCGCAATTTTAAAGCGTGACATGTTAGGTATATATTTACTCGGCGTAACATAATCTTTCATATTTTACAAAAAAATTGGGCTAACTTTACCTTTTTTTAATTTTTTAATTCATGAAACCATTTTTTTTTCCGAAAAAAAGGCGTTTGAAAATTATTGCGCAAATACCGTGCAAGATAAAAAGTCGCAATGACCGTCATTTTATTCCCTACGGAGTCTGCTAAAAAAAATATATAATTTTTTGGGGTTCTGAGTAATTTTCTAGCAAAAGAATGATGATTTGTACATGTAGTAGAGAAATGCCAGAATAGGCCCGGTATGGAAGTGGTATAAAAAGCCCTGTATTGAAGTGGTTAACATTTCAGTGAACAGCTTCCTTTGTACATGTGTAGCACCCTCTAGTGTGTGCTAGAAATAGTGTAGGTTATGTTTAGTGTAGGTAAATTTAGTTTAGCTCAGGTCTAAACTTGAGCTGTGAATCTGGGTCAGGGTTCAGTGAGTCAGGGCTGGATGACTCATCCTGACAGCTCCTCTGGTGCCTTCCCCAGTTTATGGTTCATTGGGGAATGTTCTAGAGCTAGTGAGTGAAGGGTAGGAGGAGCTGTATTGAATATTTATGAAGCCTCAGCCAATTCCCAGGGGCTGGCTGGAAAGGGGCTAAAACGATTATATAAATAGACATAGGCCATGCCAGCAGGCCAGTTGGGTGGAAAATGGAGATACAGTCCCGAGGAGGCTGTAAGTGGCCCTCAGGGGTGCCCCCTAGTCTGGGGGGTGTCCTGCCTTGGGCCAGGGCTTGGGTGCTGAAAGAATCCTGCCACAACACATGGGGGAAGCCCCTTCTGGAGGCATGGGAGCAAGTGTGGACAGCATGAGTAGACCAGCACTGCTGGGGACTAACAAGGGGGGAGTCCCCTGAATACAGCGGTGTGCTTAACGAGTCTTCAACTTTCTCTGGGAGATCTCCTGAGAGCCAGCCGGATGGGCTGGTGAAGACTCAGTCTGGAGGACTGGTATGGAAAAAGAGAAAGGGACAGCAGTAGCCAGGGGTGGGCTGGCAGTGCCTGAAGAGGTGGTGCTGGGAGCAGTGGCCACAGAGGAGAAATTACAAACTGTTTCACTGCATTTTTTCTATACAACAAGGGGCTGGGAGTCCCTGCCTGTAATGGCATATTGCTACAATATGACTGTGAGCCTTTCAGATCATCATACAGTGATTGGGCTGGTGCAAGCAAGCAAGTGTGTGCAGGAGGCAAGAGAAGGAGACTGTATATAGGAGGATGATCCTGAAGTTGTTGTTGAAGTTTTGCTGAATTCATGTTGGCATCCCATAACCTCCCACCCCTATCCAGGTTATTAATTTTCAATAAATAACAAAAACAAAGTCACAGACTGTTCTCTGACTCTGGGGTGCTTGTGAAGATTCGGTGTGCCTGGCTGAGCAAAAGTGGGGGATCCAAGTTGATTTTGCGGCTCCTTAGGGGGTGCTCTACACAAGCCTTAAAGAGGAACTACAGTCTGCTCACATAATGTGTAATAAAAACATATTTGTTATTCTGAAGCTTCCCTCCACCCACTTTGCATATTATTGTATATACTGTATATACTGTGATTCTGTACTTGCCAAATATGCTGCAGAATTTTTCTCTCCACTATGTCTGGCTGCGGCCATTTTATTTGTGGTCAGCTGAAGTGCTGCCTGTTCACTTCCTGGATTTACACAGACACACATACACACATACAGACACACACACACCACTGCTTGCATGCACATTTCTCCTCTCTCGATGAATACACATGAATCTCTGCAGTCTCCTCCTAACTCTGCCCTCATCTAGCCCCCTTCAACCCTGCAGCTCTCCTCGGCTCTCCTGTGACTTCTCCTTCCTCCACTCTCCTGCCCCCCCTCCCTTGCTGCAAACTCTCACAAGAGTGAGAGAGAGAGAGCTTTCCAAGACGTCACTTTAGTAGGCGAATTACTAGACAACAAAAAAGGAAGCAAGCTGTATAAGATGTTTTACTGTCCAAAGTTAAAACAGCAAGGGCAGAAAATGTTATATATGGAAAGATAAAAAAAAACACTGAAGACCCGCTTTAATGCAACAGGAAATATTATCCAGGGTGTGCTCACCCCTTGGGGACCATTTTCCAGTGTATTTGCTTAAAGTTAATGTTACGTGTTCCATCCATTTTACAGCAGGAACAAAGGTGGATATTCCACCTCAATTCCACATGCCCCCCAGGTTTGAATGAATCCTTATTAGGGTTGAGCGGACCCGAACTGTAAAGTTCTGGTCCGTACCTAACTTTTGGGTTTTTGGGTCCCGGATCCGAACCCAAACAATTGACTGTATGTTCGAGTTCGGGTCCGGTGTTCGGTAATATGCATGTAAAGTCGCGCGTGTCATTTCTGAAGGAAAAAAAGTCATTTAAAACTCACTCGTGGCTATAATGAATTGTTGGCTCCTGGCAATACATAGAAAAGTCATTGATAAAAAAAAAAAAAAAAGCGTGGGGGTTCCCCCAAATTCAAATACCAGGCCCTTCCGGTCTGGTATGGATATTAAGGGGAACCCTGCCGCATTTTTTTTTTTTAAATGCATGCGGTTCCCCCAAATATCCATACCAGGCCCTTCAGGTCTTAAAGGTTTAAAAAAAAATGGCGTGGAGTACCCCCAAAAATCCAGACCAGACCCTTTATCTGAGCACGCAAACTGGCAGGCCACAGGAAAAGAGGGGGGGCGAGAGAGTGCCCCCCTCCTTAATCCGTACCAGGCCACATGCCCTCAACATGGGGAGGATGTCCCCCACAACCCTTGCCCGGTGGTTACTATTAGATGAATACACCCACCCCTCTTAAAGTTCCCCATCAGGTCCGCTCAGCCAATGACATAGGTGTAAGGCTGAGGACCTGATGCGGAACGTGAGAAGGGGCGGGTCTATTCATGTATTACACTGTATGTCAGACCCCGCCTACGTCATTGGATGAGCGGACCTGATGGGGAACTTCCTCCAGTATAATAAATTAATAGACCCGCCCCTTCCCACGTTCCGCATCAGGTCCTCAGCCTTACACCTACGTCATTGGCTGGGAGAAAAAGAAACCCTGGACTGCCGCACTCTGTATAGACAGTTATTTATTCCAAAATTTCAAGTAAAAAATCCAAATTCAAAATAAATCCATAGATCCAAAACAACAAATGCAGATAGTGTGCACGCAGGGAAGGGTGGCTAACGCGTTTCATGTCACGAATTGACACTTACTCATAGCTAGGGTGTGTGTGGGAATCAATAGAGGTATTAATGAAAAATAAAGTAACTTTACACCAATCAGTACTGAAAAAACACAGCTGACTGGGATAACCTTATGTTTGATTCCGACACTCCCAAGAAAGGGAGAGGGGGGAAGGGAATAGCACTCTTTTGAAGACCATTCACAAGAATACAAAATTACAAAATGTGTATAAATTATAAACTAAACACTTAATGCTTAAACATAGACACACCAGAGTGTGTCTATATATTATTTAAAGTGAATGGATATGACAGTGATAAGTATGAATGTCAATTAATTAAGTTCAAAAAATGAACAAAAAAATCTTTTTAAATGAAAAAGCGTCATTGGCTGAGCGGACCTGATGGGGAAATTTAGAAGGGGTGGGTCTATTAATTTATTACACTGCGGAGGAAGTTCCCCATCAGGTCCGTTCAGGCTCAGCCAATGACGTTTCGTGTGGACAGCGCTGGTCATCGGATCACCGTGGGACACTGGATTTCATCGCTGGAATGTTTTTTTTAATTTTTTAATTTTTTAATTTTTAATAAAGGACTTTCTCAACGGTGTCTGTGTATTTATTTTTTTCAATTTTTTACACTTTCTTTGTGAAATGGTAGGGGTACAATGTACCCCATTACCAATTCACATAGGGCGGGGGCCGGGATCTGGGTGTCCCCTTTGTTAAAGGGGTCTTCCAGATTCCGATAAGCCCCCTGCCCGCAGACCCCCACAACCACCGGGCAAGGGTTGTGGGGATGAGGCCCTTGTCCCCATCAACATGGGGACATCCTCCCCATGTTGAGGGCATGTGGCCTGGTACGGTTCAGGAGGGGGGGTGCTCTCTCGTCCCCCCCTCTTTTCCTGTGGCCTGCCAGGTTGCGTGCTCGGATAAAGGGTCTGGTCTGGATTTTTGGGGGTACTCCACGCCATTTTTTTTAATTTGAGGTGGAGTTCCCCTAAAATCCATACCAGACCTGAAGGGCCTGGTAATTTAATTTGGGGGAACCCCCATGCTTTTTTTTTTTTATCAATGACTTTTCTATGTATTGCCGGGAGCCGACAAATGACACTTTGTGCAGGGACAGTTCCAAGCACGGGAAACAAGCGCAAATAGTCCTCAGTCCTAAGTTCGGGTCCCCATTGACTTCAATGGGGTTCGGGGTCAAGTTCGGGTCAAGTTCGGTCCCGAACTCAAACTTTTTTCCGAAGTTTGGCCGAACCCATCGGACCCGAACATCCAGGTGTCCGCTAAACTCTAATCCTTATCCTTGAAAACTTTTTTAGAGGGGTTTGTGTCAGGGGGTCCAGGATTAGACTAACTTAGCCCTCAAGTCTAAGTAAATCTATCTCTTAGGCCTCCATGTTTGCACAATGGTTGCTCTGTCCCATTTTATGTCTTCATTTTCTTAATACATTACCTTTAGGGTTTCCTGTTTTTGTTTTATTCATCCCAACTATTGTACAATAGATTTACATCCAACCTCATGTCAAACAAGTGTGTTTCTTTGCCTTAATTTAACCATATAACTGTAAAGTTATTATCATGATTGAATTCATGACAAACTGTAAATGATGTATCCTTTTGCACCTGTTCTTTTGTCCACTGCTTAATGTATGTTTAGATGCAAACATAAAACAATGATCCATGTGTCTATTTTGCTTTTTTGTAATTGCCGCCATCTGTTCCCTCTGTTTTTCTCTAGTTGGGTTTGTTTGTGGCAGCCTGCTCTCTCTCTCTCAGCTCACCCAGCATACTAAGACCTTCAGTGACATATTCTGACTTTTGCTGTCAGCCTTTTGCGGATGCCAGTTGACCGGGAAGCGTCCGATTGTCATTATATCATTACGCGTCGACGCAGGGCTCAGTCACTTGGCCGACGGGAGTGGTTCCTGGATGGACAGGTGACATCATGGCGCTGCTTTCCGGCGGCGTCTATATTGATGACCACTATTACCACGTGCGACGTCTGCTCAGGGTCACTGGGTTACCCCCACACTGACAGGGACTTCCCCCCTACCTGTCCCAACCTATTTAAGGTATCAATATTTTTAGCCAAATGCGAGCCGCTCTCTAGAGGACCCAGACTCTAATGCCAAATCATACCAGGCAAGGTAATACGAGGGACTATTATCTATGCAGGTCTTTGCTTATTTAGCATACATGAGCCATTAACATATATGTTCGCCACTTCATTTCAACTGCCTTGATCTCTTTCTCAGACATCCTGTTTATGTTCATTCTGAGATCCTGTGGACTCCTCATATAGAAGCCCTGCTGAAAAAATATTTTCCTCTTTGACAGTATGAGGTACGAGCAGACAGCTATGCTGGGAGTCTGCAGGAGCCTACACAGGTGAAATGCTCAGCAATCTTTTTTACCTGCAAAAATGTGCATTCTTTTATTTTTAAAGGTGAACTTATCCCTTAAACCCCTCAGTGATCTCTCTCCAGAACACTTTGTGACCAAACTTTGTCTGTTTCAGCATTTGTCCAAACATCAGACTTTTTGCTTGTCCAGCAGCAGCTTCCTTCCTGTTAATGGTTGTTAACCACTTCAATACCATGCACTTATACAGCTTCCTGCCCAAGCCAATTTTGAGCTTTCAGCGCTGTCGCAATTTGAATGACAATTGCGCGGTCATGCTACACTGTACCCAAACAATTTATTTATCATTTTGTTACCACAAATAGAGCTTTCTTTCAGTGGTATTTGATCGCCTCTGCGATTTTTATTTTTTGCGCAACAAATAAAAAAAGAGCGAAAATTAAAAAAAAAACTATGTTTTTCTTTGTTTCTGTTAATTTTTTTGTAAATAAGTACTTTTTCTGCTTCAATGACGGGCACTGATAAGGCGGCACTGAAGGGCACTGATAAGGCGACACTGATGGGCACCGATGAGGTGGCACCAATGAGGTGGCACTGATGAGGTGGCACTGATGGGCACTGATGATGGGCACTGATAGGCGGCACTGATGAGCACTGATATGTGGCACTGGTATGCGGCACTGATGGGCACTCATAGGCGGCACTGATTGGCACTCATAGGCGGCACTGATTGGCACTCATAGGCAGCACTAATGGGCACTTTTAGGCAGCACTGATGGGCACTTATGGGTGGCACAGATAGGTGGCACAGACAGGCACTGATAGGTGGGCACTTATGGGCACAGATGGGCACGGATGGGCACTGATAGGTGGCACTGATGGACACTAGTAGGTGGCACTGGTGACACTGCTGCCTAGCAATGCCAGCCACCACACATTTGTTTGATCGTGCCAGTCAGTTCCCATGTGTGGGCACTGATTGGCATATTTTTTATATATATATATATTTTTCACTACATGTGGATGGCCATGGGGGCCATCCACATGCTTAGGGCTTCCCTGGTGGTCCTTGGGGCTTCCCTGGTGGTCCAGTGTGGGTATCCGAGGGGGGGCTGCACTGATAAACAATCAGCGCAAACCCCCCCTGTCAGGAGAGCCGCCGATCGGCTCTCCTCTACTCGCGTCTGTCAGACGCGAGTGAGGAACAGCCGATCAACGGCTCTTCCTGTTTACTTCCTGATCAGCCGTGATTCGACACGGCTGATCACATGGTAAAAAGCCTCCGACGGAGGCTTTTTACCGAGATCAGTGTAGCGGTGGGTCAGACTGACCCACCGCTCCACCGATCGCCGCGATGCGCGCCCCCCCGGGCGCGCGGCGGCTGTTATCCCGCAGGACGTCATATGACGTCCAGTGTGGATAACAGAACCACTTCCCGGATGTCAATTTGCTATTGACTGGGCGGGAAGTGGTTAAGAAAGAGGTGGGTGCTGGCCCCCACGACATTCTTAGCAATTAGTGGTCATCCAGTCTTATTTATTTACTGGCTAGGAATGCCAAGCCATGTAAACATAGGGAAAGGGATATCCCTGTCTACACATACCAAATATGACCATATGGCTACATCTGGGCAATAATGTTAATCACATGTGGTCATAGCCATATTTGGTCAGTGACATTAACTGGAAGACACCATCCTTTTGTTTACATTTATAGGCAGGGCCTTGGAGAAATCAATTGGTGCAAGCGAGTGTTGGGATGTGTCAGTGCATCTCTTGCTGTGGGTTGGAAGACATTGCTTATCATGATTGGCAAGGATCTGTATCACTGGAAGATGTGAATGATGAAGGATGTACATATTTGTGGATAGTTATACTACAATATTTGAATATTTATATTACAATATTATTTTGTCAGAAAGTGTGTTGTCATTAAGTACTATTTAATATTTTTTTGTAAATGAGTAACGGTATTTTGTATGCCTTACTTATTCACATTAAGGGGTGGTATCTGGAGGCCCTTTTAGCTTCTCCCCCTTTCATGGTCAGGCAGGCTGCATTAGATTAAGGTCTGGTTTGTACTTTGCAGGACCTTTTTCTTGTTTGTGCATGGGTTTCCCCTTAAAGGCCTGGTATGAAATTTGGGGGGAAACACCAAACAATTTTTGTTTTTTAGTGGGGTCTCCCTTGGCAACTTTATTACAAGGATAAGGGGCTGTTATGCATTTTTAGAGAGGACTCTATTCTGTTTATTTTTAGAGTTGGGTCAACGATTACCCAACTATTACTAGAAATCCCAAGAAGCTTTGTGTGAAAACAGGAATAAATGATTGAAGCTGGCATTTACCAGCAATTTAAATGGCATTTTCAGCTTTGCAAATGATAGTTTTGCTGCAGTAGGTTGTATACATCATACAGAGGTGAAACATCATAGTCAGGTTAAGGGCATCCCCCCAGTATGTTATTTAAATACATTTTGTATTTTAAATGTTTTAAGCTAAGTATTAATAAAATTACTGCTCCCCACCAAAAGGTATTTTTACTTTGGTATATGTTCAATCCCCCATGCCTTTTGTTTGACACTTCCTTGCCTATTAGTCTAGAAAATGCCAATTAATGATTTTTTTAAACATTTGGCTTCCATTGAGTTCAATGGGGTTTGGTTTTGGCACCCAAACATCACTAAAGCTTTCCGAACCTCAAAACAAGCTAAGGTTCATTTGGCGCATCCCTACTCTCAAAGTCTATCCTCAAACGTGTATGATAACTCATTACTGACCAGATTCCAGAGCATATTTGGTAACCCTTATGTGGCCCCTCTCCACGGTGTGTTTGCCATTTTTACATCTCTAGCTGGAATGCTAGGGAATGAACAAAGATCATCACCTTGGTCTGATGACTGAGGAGTTTACCAGGACATAGTAAAGCAATGGAAATTGAAGAAAGTCTGGACAGCCGCACTTCAAAAATAGTTCCTTTTATTGTAAAATCAAATCACCAAAATACATGCCACAGCAAAAAAACTGATGCATCTGTTTTTTTGCTGTGGCATGTATTTTGGTGATTTGATTTTACAATAAAAGGAACTATTTTTGAAGTGCGGCTGTCCAGACTTTCTTCAATTTCCGCATCTTTATATGCATTGCCTGCACTCACGGCTTTGAATCCAGTGAGAGGTTCAACAGTCACATCGGAGCGGTAACTCTTTTTCTCACATAGTAAAGCAAAATAAAGAAGTTGTACAAACGTGTTTCTGGCTGTACTGTGTGGGAGAGGTGTGTGAATAATAAAATGATAAGAACAAAGTAAAAAAAAAAAAACATTTAGTAGGTGAAAAAGCACACATTTATATATTTTAAGCCCTTCTGCTGCCTGTAGAAGTGATTGAGTGGCTGTACAGCTGCTCAAATCACTTCTACAAGTAACAACATTGCCTCCTGAAAACTTTGATACCAGGATGATGTTTGCAACTGCAGGCATCATCCCAGTATAATCACTTAAACCTGGTGATGTCATATGACATTCACCCAGGGGAAAGTGGTTAATAGGGATGAGCTTCGAGTTCGAGTCAAACTCATGTTCGACTCGAACATTGCCTGTTCGCCCGTTCGCCGAACAGCAAACAAATTGGGATGTTCGCGGCAAATTCGAAAAATCTATGGGAGAAATCTAAAGTGCTAATTATAAAGGCTTATATGCAAGTTATTGTCCTAAAAAGTGTTTGGGGACCGGGGTCCTGCCCCAGGGGACATGTATCAATGCAAAAATAAGTTTTAAAAACAGCCGTTTTTTCGGGAGCAGTGATTTTAATAATGCTTAAAATGAAAAAATAAAAGTGAAATATTCCTTTAAATTTCGTACCTGGGGGGTGTGTATGATATGCATGTAAAGTGGCGCATGTTTCTCCTGCTTAGAACTGTCCCTGCAAAAAATGTCATTTTTGAAAGAAAAAAATGCATTTAAAACTGACTCGTGGCTATTAATGAATTGTCGGCTCCCGGCAATACATACAAAAGTCATTGATAAAAAAAAAAAAAAAAAGCGTGGGGGTTAGTGATGAGCCGAACACCCCCGGGTTCAGTTCGCACCAGAACCCGCGAACGGACCGAAAGTTCGTACGAACATTAGAACCCTATTAAATACAATGGATGCGAACGTTCGAATTCTAAAGTGCTAATTATAACGACTATTATGCATGTTATTGTCCTAAAAAGGGTTTGGGAACCCGGGTTCTGCACCAGGGGACATGTATCAATGCAAAAAGAAGTTTTAAAAACGGTCGTTTTTCGGGAGCAGTCATTTTAATGATGCATAAAGTGAAAAAAAAAAAGTCAAATATTCCTTTAAATATCGTACCTGGGGGGTGTCTAAAGTATGCCTGTGAAGTGCCACGTGTTTCCCGTGTTTAGAACTGTCCCTGCACAAAATGACACTTCTAAAGGAAAAAAAAGCCATTTAAAACTGCTTGCGGCTTTAATGTAATGTCTGGTCCCGGTAATATGGATGAAAATCTTTAAGAAAAATGGCATAGCTACCCCATGACCCCCCCCCCCCCCCTACCCCAGCCCATTACCAGCCCCTTTGGGTCTTGTATGGATATTAAGGGGAACACCGCACACAAAATAAAAAAGGCCCTATATACTCTGAACAGCCGTATACAGGCGGTGCATACAAGACAGGGACTGTAGGTTTGTTCTTATGTAGAATCTGTTTGTAATTTTGAACAGGTACATTGTTTAAGTGTAGCTCCAGCCCAAAAATCTATTTTTAAACTTTTTGGAAAACATAGGTAAGGGTTATCACCCCTGTAACATTTGTTTTGCTGTCTGTGCCCCTGTTCAGAACATTTCACCTCACTTTCCGTCCCAATGACAACTGTTTTTGAAATGTGGTGTTTTTCTTGAAACAAGGATTGGTGATAAAGCATCAGTACAGAGGAGACAACTTTCTCCCATATTAATTCTTACAGGAGAGAATTTTCCTTCCTAGGGGTAGATTTCCTCTCACTTCCTGTTGTCTTCTTGCGTTTGCAAGTAGGAGTCGTTTGTAAGTTGGATGTTTGAAAGTAGGGACCTGCCGTATATACTCTGCAGAAATAGGCCCCTTAGTTGTTGGTGTTGGCACAACACTGTAAGCACTCACAGTTACTCTTGGTTGGTGCTGGAACGCCCTGCTGTCAACTATTATATCAGGAATTGTAATTGCATATAATTGTTGAACAGTGGTAGTAAAAATTGGGCCTTTGATGGTGGTGCTGGTGCCACAACACTGTAAGCCCTGACAGTTACTCTTGGTGGGTGCAGCAATGGGCCCTGCTGTGAATTATTAGATCAAGAATTGTAATTGCATGCCCCTGTTGAACAGGGGCTGAAAAATTGGGCCTTTCGTGGTGGTGGTGGTGGTGGTGGTGTTGCCACAACACTGTAAGCCCTCAGAGTTACTCTTGGTGGGTGCAGGAATGGGCCCTGCTGTGAATTATTAGATCAAGAATTGTAATTACATGCCCCTTTTGAACAGGGGCTGAAAAATTGGGCCTTTCGTGGTGGTGGTGGTGGTGGCGTTGCCACAACACTGTAAGCCCTCAGAGTTACTCTTGGTGGGTGCAGCAATGGGCCCTGCTGTGAATTATTAGATCAAGAATTGTAATTACATGCCCCTGTTGAACAGGGGCTGAAAAATTGGGCCTTAGGCACTGGTGGCACAACACTGCAACCCCTCACAGATACTGTACTTGGAGCACAGCAATGAGCCCTGTTGCAAAGTATTGCTTCAAAAATTGTAATTACACGCCCCTGTTAAACAGGGGCTGAAAAATTGGGCGTTAGGCACTGGTGGCGGCACCCATAAACAAAAATGATCTTCCAAGCTATCATCATCAATCGTATCATTGAGGACTCGGAGGAGGAGGATAGCCAGTCAACATAACAGCACAGGCACTCAGCATCAGCATCAGTCTTGAAGGGATGTGACATGTTAAAATCAATTAGTCTGTTATATCAGCATCAGGTGTGTGGTAGCTGGTGGTGATCCAAGACTGGTTCATCTTGATGAAAGTCAGTCGATCAACCGAGTCGGTGGACAGGCGCACCCTGTGATCCGTGACAAATCCTCCAGCAGCACTGAATGTGCGTTCCGAAAGAACGCTGGATGCAGGACAGGCCAGTAGCTCAATTGCATACTGTGCAAGCTCTGGCCAGTGATCCATCCTCAAGACCCAGTAAGCCAGAGGATTTTCAGTGGGGAAGGTGTCCAAGTCTGACCTTGCCCCTAGATATTCCTGCACCATGTTTATCAGACGCTGGCGATGGTTGCTGGAACCGATCATACTTTGGGGCTGCGGACTAAAGAATTGTCTGAACGCATCGGTCAGACGGCCACCTTCCCCACCGCTCCTTCTTTGACTGGCCGAAGCCTCAGCAACTCGTTGTCCAGGACCAGGAGTTTGTAACCTCCCAGTCTCTGGGAACGCGTTGCACAGACCTTTCTGCAAGGCCTCCCGGAGTTGTCTCATCCTCTGCTCCCTCTGCGACGGTAACATAAGGTCCGCAACCTTACCCTTGTACCGTGGATCAAGGAGAGTGGCCAGCCAGTAATGGTCCCTCTCCTTGACCCAAAGAATACGAGGATCCTTCCGCAGACTTTGCAGGATCAGGGAGGCCATGCAGCGTAGGTTAGCTGAGGCATTCGGTCCGGAGTCCTCTGGGTCACTAAGGACGACATGATCCGCAGCCACCTCCTCCCAGCCACGTACAAGTCCACTGGTTTCTTGGGACTGTAAATCATCCCTAAAAGACTGCTGCTGATGATGCTGAGTGCCAGGCTCCACCTCCATGCTGACACAATCCTCCTCCTCCTCTTCGTCCTCTTCCTGTGCGATGGGTGGGACAGAAGGAACACTGTCTGGGTAAAGGGGGCCTTGAGAGGCAAGGAAGTCCTCCTCTTCCTGCCTCTGTTCTGCCTCAAGTGCCCTGTCCATTATTCCACGCAGCGTGTGCTCCAACAGGTGGACAAGAGGTACAGTGTCACTGATGCATGCACTGTCACTGCTCACCATCCTCGTGGCCTCCTCAAATGGTGCCAGGACAGTGCATGCATCCCTGATCATGCCCCACTGGCGTGGAGAAAAAAAAACAAGCTCTCCTGACCCTGTCCTGGTGCCGTAGTCGCACAGGTACTCATTGATGGCCCTCTGCTGCGTGTGCAGCCGCTGCAGCATGGCCAACGTTGAGTTCCACCTGGTGGGCATGTCACATATAAGGCGGTTCTTGGGCAGGTTCAACTCCTTTTGCAGCTCAGCCAGGCGAGCACTGGCATTATAAGATCTGCGGAAATGCACACAGACTTTCCTGGCCTGCCTCAGGACATCCTGTAAGCCCGGGTACCTGCCCAAGAACCGCTGCACCACCAGGTTAAGGACGTGAGCCACACAGGGCACATGGGTCAGTTGTCCCTGTCGGAGGGCGGAGAGGAGGTTGGTGCCATTGTCGCAAACCACCATTCCTGGCTTAAGCTGGCGTGGCGTCAACCACCTCTCGGCCTGGCCCTGCAGAGCAGACAGGACCTCTGCCCCAGTGTGGCTTCTGTCCCCCACACACACCAGCGCAAGCACGGCATGGCATCTTTTTGCCTGCGTACTTGCGTAGCCCCTTGAACGCCTACGGAGCACCGCTGGTTCCGAGGACAAACCACAGGAAGAGGCCATGGAGGAAGAAGAAGAGGAGGGGGTGGAGGAGAGAGGTGTGTCACAACCAGTAGTAGCATTTTGGAGGCGTGGCGGTGGAACAACCTCCAACACTACTGCACCTTGTCCTGCATCCTTCCCAGCTGCCAAAAGAGTGACCCAATGGGCCGTGAAAGAAAGGCAACGTCCCTGTCCATGCCTGCTGGACCATGAGTCAGCGGTAATATGCACCTTACCGCTGACCGCCCTGTCCAGCGAGGCCAAGACATTGCCTTCCACATGCCGGTAGAGAGCCGGAATAGCCTTCCGTGAGAAAAAGTGGCGTTTGGGAACCTGCCACTGAGGAACCGCACATTGCACAAACTCACGGAAGGGGGCCGAGTCTACCAACTGAAAAGGCAGCAGTTGAAGCGCTAGCAATTTAGCCAAGCTAGCATTCAACCGCTGGGCATGTGGATGGCTGGGAGTGAACTTCTTTTGACGGTCCAGCAGCTGGGGCAGGGAAATTTGCCTGCTAGAATCGGACGTCGGTGTACTGCTAGCAGAGTGGCCGCAAGTACTTGGCTGTGACACACCTAATTCTACACCTTCATTCCTCTCAGTGCATGTTTCAGAGAGGACTGAAGTTATAGTGGGGTTGGAGATCCCAGCTGATGCGGTGCAAGGAGAGGTCCGCTTTGTTCTTTGGTGTGGGTCTTTGAGGTAGGCTTGCCAACGAGCTGCATGGCAGGTCAACATATGTCTGGTCAGGCATGTGGTACCCAAGCGGCTGATGTTTTGGCCACGCGATATACGCTTGAGACATATGTTGCAAACAGCAGCTGTGCGATCTGATGCACTAGCCTCAAAAAAGGCCCACACCAAAGAACTTTTTGAATGACGGGCAGAGGCAGCGCCCTGCACAGGCGGAGCTCTGCGGTGTGATTCCGTCGGTGTACTGCCCTTACGCTGGCCACCAAAGGGCATCCTGCCTCGTTGGAGATGTGCCTCCTCCTCATCCTCCTCCTCCTCCTCTCTCCTATTAGGCACCCATGTGGAGTCAGTGACCTCATCATCCCCTCCCTCCTCATCACTGGAGCCAATCTGGCAGTATGCTGCAGCTGCTGGAACATGACTGCCAGATTGGTGTCCTTCTTGAGCATCCCCTCTGTCTGCTCTCACGCTACTGCCTTCCTGTAGCTGGGTTTCATCATCAGACCCTTCGAAACGCTGGGCATCCTCCTGGAGCATGTACCCAACACTGTGCTCAAACAGTTCTGGGGACTCCTCAGGAGGAGGACATGGTGGGTCTAGGGAAGGAGTGACTGATGATGAGTCTGACATTGATACCAGGGAAGAGGACGCTTTGGCAGCTGCTTTGCCAGTACCCTGAGCCTGGGTGAGAGAGGATGAGGAGGAGGAGGAGGGCTTGGTCATCTACTCTACCAAGTCTTCGGCATGATGTGGCTCAACATGTCCAGCTGCCGAAAAGAAGGACAAGCGTGTCCCATGGCCATGTGCTGATGACAATGCACCGCGTCCACGACCAGCACTGTTGCCCCCAGACACAGAGTTTGCTTGCCCTCTTTTATTGCCTCCTGACTGTCTGCCTCTCTTTGTTTGCCTTCCAGACATTCTAATGGATGGCCTGCAGGGAGATGGGAAAAAAGCAATAAGGGCTACCTTCAGGTGTCCTTCTCTGTCCCTTTACTTAAGGATTTCTAAATATGGTTGAGGATGATTGCTTTCGCACAGAATAGCACAATGACAATTTCCCTGACTGTCCAAAAAACAAGGATTTCAAAGATGGTTGATGAGGAATGCTTTAGCACAGTATAGCACAAGGAGAATTTCCCTCACTGTCCTTCCCTGTCCCTACAAACAAGGATTAGCACAGTAAAACACACTGACACTCTCCCTACCTATAGTTTTCTGTCCCTATAAAAAATGTTTTTTTAAAGATGGTTGATGAGGAATGCTTTAGCACAGTATAGCACAAGGGGAATTTCCCTCACTGTCCTTCCCTGTCCCTACAAACAAGGATTAGCACAGTAAAACACACTGACACTCTCCCTACCTATAGTTTTCTGTCCCTATAAAAAATGTTTTTTTAAAGATGGTTGATGAGGAATGCTTTAGCACAGTATAGCACAAGGAGAATTTCCCTCACTGTCCTTCCCTGTCCCTACAAACAAGGATTAGCACAGTAAAACACACTGACACTCTCCCTACCTATAGTTTTCTGTCCCTATAAAAAATGTTTTTTTAAAGATGGTTGATGAGGAATGCTTTAGCACAGTATAGCACAAGGAGAATTTCCCTCACTGTCCTTCCCTGTCCCTACAAACAAGGATTAGCACAGTAAAACACACTGACACTCTCCCTACCTATAGTTTTCTGTCCCTATAAAAAATGTTTTTTTAAAGATGGTTGATGATGAATGCTTTAGCACAGTATAGCACAAGGAGAATTTCCCTCACTGTCCTTCCCTGTCCCTACAAACAAGGATTAGCACAGTAAAACACACTGACACTCTCCCTACCTATAGTTTTCTGTCCCTATAAAAAATGTTTTTTTAAAGATGGTTGATGAGGAATGCTTTAGCACAGTATAGCACAAGGAGAATTTCCCTCACTGTCCTTCCCTGTCCCTACAAACAAGGATTAGCACAGTAAAACACACTGACACTCTCCCTACTGTGAGGGGGTTAGCTCGGCAGCGGGTGTGTGTGACCCCCGGGATGGGCTCCCCACCCAAAAACAGGCCCAGCAGACGGAGGTTGTGGTTTTCAAAATCAAAAAGGTGCGGTTTATTTTCTATTTACAGTGACAAAAACACAGCAAGGCAAAAAAAAAACATAAACAAAATAAATCCTGGTCAACTTGACCTCTGACTAAACATGCAGGTTTCCTAAACTAACAACTGGGATCAGCCTAGTGCTGTCCTAGTCCCTGGTTTTAAATGTCCAAGCAAAATATAGCCACACAGGCTTTCTCTCACCGCACAGGGGTTCACTCTCCCTAGACAGTCCACACAGGTCTGCTTCCAGGCATGAGCTAACATCTAATGAAGCTGGGAGTTCTTATAGAGGCCTAAATGAGCTGACAAGCTTCAGCTGGCCTCATCAACTCCCTGCCTGCACGACGCCCAGCCCTCTCCCTAGAGGTATGAGTCATCCATGAGCCCACTAGCCTTAGCTGGGCTTATACAACTCTCCACCTAGTTGTATAAGTCGGCGTAAAGCCTGAATCTGGGCGAAATATATCTACCCCCCTGGATGCAACCAGGTGACTTTACCTTCCTGCTGTCACATACCCCCCCCTCTTGTTTTAACCTCGGGGTTGGAACACCAGCAATCAGGCATTCATGTACTCGAGACAAAGCATCCACATTCCCCATTTGAACGCCAGGGCGATGCTTTACTGTGAAGTTGAATTCCTGGAGGGCCAGGAACCACCTATTCACTCTTCTATTTGTTTCCTTGTTTTGAGCCATCCACTTTAACGGAGCGTGATCCGTAACCATGTCAAAGTGCCTACCTAGCAGGTAGTACCGAAGGGAATCTAGAGCCCACTTCACCGCTAAACACTCCTTTTCAACGGTGGCGTAATTTACCTCATGGGACTTCAACTTCCTGCTGAGGTAAATGACTGGGTGCTCTTCCCCGTTCCAGACCTGGGACAATACTGCTCCTAACCCCACATCTGACGCATCACTTTGTACGACAAAGTCTCTAGAGAAGTCGGGTGAGTACAACACTGGCTGGCTACATAAGGCTTGTTTCAAGAATTGGAATGCTGCCTCAGCCTCGGGGGTCCATTTAATCATGACCGACCCTTTCCCCTTCGTCAGGTTGGTTAGGGGCACAGCCTTAGAAGCAAAGTGGGGAATGAATCGCCGATAATACCCAGCGATTCCCAGAAAGGCTCGTACCTGCTTCTTGCTGTTGGGACGTGGCCAACTCTGGATGGCCTCGACTTTGTTGAGTTGGGGTTTTATTACTCCCCTCCCAATGGTGTACCCAAGATATTTGGCCTCCTCCTGCCCAATGGTACACTTCTTGGGGTTAGCCGTAAACCCTGCTTCCCGAACAGAGTCCAGGACTGCTTGCACTTTTGGCAGATGTGAGGCCCAATCTGTGCTATGGACAATTATGTCATCCAGGTAAGCCGCAGCATACTTCCGATGGGGCCTCAGCATCTGGTCCATTTTCCGCTGGAATGTGGCCGGCGCATTCTGTAACCCGAACGGCATTCTTTTATATTGGAACGCCCCGTCTGGGGTTACAAATGCGGTTTTCTCTTTGGCCGACTTGGCCAGGGGGATTTGCCAATACCCTTTTGTGAGGTCAAGAGTCGTCATGTATCGGGCTGTTCCCAGCCGGTCGATCAACTCATCTATACGTGGCATGGGGTAGGTGTCAAATTTTGTAACTTTGTTCAACTGACGAAAATCGTTACAAAATCGCCAGCTCCCATCCGGTTTAGGCACCAACACAATGGGACTAGACCAATCACTTTGGGACTCCTCTATCACCCCTAAGTTCAGCATTTTCTGTACTTCCTCCCGTATTGCCTCCCGTCGGGCCTCTGGGATCCGATAGGGTTTTAACTTCACCCTTTCACCGGGCGGGGTAATAATGTCATGCTCTACCCCAGATGTTTGTCCCGGCAGCTCAGAGAATACCTCCTTGTTGCGAAGCACAAACTCCTTAACCTCCTGTTGTTGGGGTTGTGACAAGGTGGCTGCGATTCCAACCTCAGGAATCACGCAACCAGTTTGAGCTGGTGACCAAGTGTCTGCGACTAGGGACTCTCTATCCCTCCAGGCTTTCAACAGATTAACGTGATAGATCTGTTCGGGCTTTCGCCTTCCTGGTTGTCTGACCTTGTAATTCACTTCGCTCACTTTTTCCATTATCTCGTAGGGGCCTTGCCATTTGGCAAGGAATTTACTTTCAACCGTAGGGACAAGTACCAATATCCTATCCCCCGGGGAAAAGGTACGGGTCTTGGCTCCACGGTTGTACACTCTCTGCTGTGCCAACTGCGCTTGGGCCAAATGTTCCTTCACGATGGGCATTACCTGTGCAATTCGATCTTGCATCAGGGCGACATGCTCAATCACACTCCTGTGGGGAGAACTCTCACTTTCCCAAGTTTCCTTGGCAATATCCAACAGCCCTCTTGGGTGTCTCCCATACAGTAACTCAAAGGGGGAGAATCCCGTAGAGGATTGGGGCACCTCCCTAATAGCAAACATCAAATAAGGAAGTAGACAGTCCCAATCCCTTCCATCTCTATCCACCACTTTCTTCAACATTTGTTTTAGGGTTTTGTTGAATCTTTCAACCAGCCCATCGGTTTGGGGGTGATACACAGATGTACGCAATTGCGTCACTTTGAACAATTTACACAGCTCTTTCATAACCCGGGACATAAAGGGTGTACCTTGGTCCGTAAGCAGTTCTTTACAAATACCCACCCGGCTAAAAACAAGAGATAGCTCTTTGGCTATGGTTTTGGCCGAGGTATTTCTGAGAGGGATCGCTTCTGGATAACGGGTGGCATAGTCCATTATAACCAATATGTACTGGTGCCCCCTAGCGGACTTGATTATAGGACCTACCAAATCCATTGCGATTCTCTCAAACGGGACCTCAATGATGGGTAGAGGGACCAGCGGGCTACGGAAATGTGGCATCGGGGCCGACCTCTGACACACAGGGCAGGAGGAACAATAATTTTCTATGTCCTTCATCACCCCAGGCCAATAGAATCTCTGTAATACCCTCTCTCGGGTTTTCTCTGTCCCCAGATGACCTCCAAGAATGTGCCCATGGGCCAACTCCAACACCAACTTCCTGTAAGGTTTGGGCACCACAAGCTGCTCAACGGTTTCTTCTGCCCTTTTTGCCACCCGATACAGTAGGTCCTTCTCTACGCTGAAGTATGGGTAAGTGCCGGTATTATCTGGGTTCACTAACTCGCCATCTATTTTCACTACGTTTTCCCGTGCCTTTATTAGGGCGGGGTCTTTCAACTGTTCTGTGGCAAAGTTTTCCCTGTGAACCTCAAGATCAGAAAACTCCACAGACGGTAGGTTTTCGTCTGAGGAGGTGGGCTCCTCTCCAGTTTCTTGAGTCTCCCCTGCCAATACTGACAAGGGAAATTCCGGAGAGTCCTCACCACTCTCAGGGGAGTTCTGGCTATCACATTCCTGGTACATAGGGGCACCAGTGGGGGGCTCAGGATCATCCCACAGTTCCCAGAACTTCGGAAAATCCCTTCCCACAATGGCGTCATGCGGTAACTGAGATACTAAGCCCACTGGATGAGAGAGGGTACCTCTGGGGGTCTCGAAACACACTGTAGTCACTGGATACTCTCGGGTGTCCCCATGCACACAAATAACGGCTACCTTGCTATTCCCAGAGACCTCTGTTTTAACTAACTCAGCCTTTATCAGGGTCACAAGGCTACCTGAATCCAGCAATACCACAACATTTCTACCATTAATACACATTTTGCATAAATGTTTCTCAGTTCCCCGAATGGCAGTGCATGCGACTGTCGCACACAGCGACTGACGTCTGCCCGTCAGAAAGTCACACTGCATGGGTTCCTCCACAACCGGGCAATTTGCTGCAATATGTCCCGCTTGCCGGCAGCGGTAGCAAACGATCCTTCTTGCGGCCTCTTGAGCCGCTGATTTCCCAGGCTGTTCTCGCCAAACTTGGGGTAGAGCTCCCACCCTCTCACTCTCTCCACCCTCACCCCTTGGAATCCTCTTATCCGCCCCTGGGGATGGTCTGGTCTTAGGGTGGAAAGTCCGAGTGTCTCTGGAAGAGGCCGTCAGGTTCTCTGTAGCCAAGTATTTCTCCACACGATCCACAAGACCATCGGCCGTCTCTGGGTCTCCATGGCTTACCCACTTTTGGATGGCAGTAGGAAGAGCTCTCAAAAACCGATCCATTACAACACGTTCCACAATCTTTGGTGCGGACAAAGTCTCTGGCTGTAGCCACTTTCTGCTCAGGTGAATGAGATCATACATTTGAGACCTGGGGGGTTTTCCAAGCTGGAAAGTCCAGTTATGCACACGCTGAGCCCGGACAGCCAGGGTGACACCCAGCCTTGCCAATATTTCAGCTTTTAGCATCACATAGTCTTTTGCTTGGTTAGGCTCTAGGTCATAGTAAGCTTTCTGCGATTCACCAGTTAACAGAGGAGCCACTAGTCCAGCCCACTGCTCCTCAGGCCACTTTTCTCTTTCAGCGGTCCTTTCAAATGTGGTCAAAAATACCTCTGGATCATCCTCTCCAGTCATTTTTGTCAATAAACGACTCACCCCAAAGGACGCGGTATTAGTGGGACGGCTTTCCTCACTGGTCTGCGGACGTTGCTGCATTACTGCTTCCATCTGTTGTTGTAGTCTCTGCTCTTGCTTCTGCAACAGGTCTATGAAGCGGGCCTCAGATTGCTGTTGGGCTTGTTGCTGAGCCTCCAGACTCTGTTGTAAAGTTGCAAGGCTCTGTTGATGAGCTTGCTGCTGGGCTGCAAGGCTCCTTTGCAAACCTGCATTTGTCTGCTGTTGATTGGCATTTGCTAGAGCCAGCTGTTTCAGTATCTCCTCCATGCTGGCTTAAAAAAAAACTGCCACTGGTTCTCCACCAACTGTGAGGGGGTTAGCTCGGCAGCGGGTGTGTGTGACCCCCGGGATGGGCTCCCCACCCAAAAACAGGCCCAGCAGACGGAGGTTGTGGTTTTCAAAATCAAAAAGGTGCGGTTTATTTTCTATTTACAGTGACAAAAACACAGCAAGGCAAAAAAAAACATAAACAAAATAAATCCTGGTCAACTTGACCTCTGACTAAACATGCAGGTTTCCTAAACTAACAACTGGGATCAGCCTAGTGCTGTCCTAGTCCCTGGTTTTAAATGTCCAAGCAAAATATAGCCACACAGGCTTTCTCTCACCGCACAGGGGTTCACTCTCCCTAGACAGTCCACACAGGTCTGCTTCCAGGCATGAGCTAACATCTAATGAAGCTGGGAGTTCTTATAGAGGCCTAAATGAGCTGACAAGCTTCAGCTGGCCTCATCAACTCCCTGCCTGCACGACGCCCAGCCCTCTCCCTAGAGGTATGAGTCATCCATGAGCCCACTAGCCTTAGCTGGGCTTATACAACTCTCCACCTAGTTGTATAAGTCGGCGTAAAGCCTGAATCTGGGCGAAATATATCTACCCCCCTGGATGCAACCAGGTGACTTTACCTTCCTGCTGTCACACTACCTATAGTTTAATGTCCCTATAAAAAATGTTTTTTTAAAGATGGTTGATGAGGAATGCTTTAGCACAGTATAGCACAAGGAGAATTTCCCTCACTGTCCTTCCCTGTCCCTTCAAACAAGGATTAGCACAGTAAAACACACTGACACTCTCCCTACCTATAGTTTTCTGTCCCTATAAAAAATGTTTTTTTAAAGATGGTTGATGATGAATGCTTTAGCACAGTATAGCACAAGGAGAATTTCCCTCACTGTCCTTCCCTGTCCCTACAAACAAGGATTAGCACAGTAAAACACACTGACACTCTCCCTACCTATAGTTTTCTGTCCCTATAAAAAATGTTTTTTTAAAGATGGTTGATGAGGAATGCTTTAGCACAGTATAGCACAAGGAGAATTTCCCTCACTGTCCTTCCCTGTCCCTACAAACAAGGATTAGCACAGTAAAACACACTGACACTCTCCCTACCTATAGTTTTCTGTCCCTATAAAAAATGTTTTTTTAAAGATGGTTGATGATGAATGCTTTAGCACAGTATAGCACAAGGAGAATTTCCCTCACTGTCCTTCCCTGTCCCTACAAACAAGGATTAGCACAGTAAAACACACTGACACTCTCCCTACCTATAGTTTTCTGTCCCTATAAAAAATGTTTTTTTAAAGATGGTTGATGAGGAATGCTTTAGCACAGTATAGCACAAGGAGAATTTCCCTCACTGTCCTTCCCTGTCCCTACAAACAAGGATTAGCACAGTAAAACACACTGACACTCTCCCTACCTATAGTTTTCTGTCCCTATAAAAAATGTTTTTTTAAAGATGGTTGATGAGGAATGCTTTAGCACAGTATAGCACAAGGAGAATTTCCCTCACTGTCCTTCCCTGTCCCTACAAACAAGGATTAGCACAGTAAAACACACTGACACTCTCCCTACCTATAGTTTTCTGTCCCTATAAAAAATGTTTTTTTAAAGATGGTTGATGATGAATGCTTTAGCACAGTATAGCACAAGGAGAATTTCCCTCACTGTCCTTCCCTGTCCCTACAAACAAGGATTAGCACAGTAAAACTGACACTCTCCCTACCTATAGTTTTCTGTCCCTATAAAAAATGTTTTTTTAAAGATGGTTGATGAGGAATGCTTTAGCACAGTATAGCACAAGGAGAATTTCCCTCACTGTCCTTCCCTGTCCCTACAAACAAGGATTAGCACAGTAAAACACACTGACACTCTCCCTACCTATAGTTTTCTGTCCCTATAAAAAATGTTTTTTTAAAGATGGTTGATGATGAATGCTTTAGCACAGTATAGCACAAGGAGAATTTCCCTCACTGTCCTTCCCTGTCCCTACAAACAAGGATTAGCACAGTAAAACACACTGACACTCTCCCTACCTTTAGTTTTCTGTCCCTATAAAAAATGTTTTTTTAAAGATGGTTGATGAGGAATGCTTTAGCACAGTATAGCACAAGGATAATTTCCCTCACTGTCCTTCCCTGTCCCTACAAACAAGGATTAGCACAGTAAAACACACTGACACTCTCCCTACCTATAGTTTTCTGTCCCTATAAATAATGTTTTTTTAAAGATGGTTGATGATGAATGCTTTAGCACAGTATAGCACAAGGAGAATTTCCCTCACTGTCCTTCCCTGTCCCTACAAACAAGGATTAGCACAGTAAAACACACTGACACTCTCCCTACCTATAGTTTTCTGTCCCTATAAAAAATGTTTTTTTAAAGATGGTTGATGAGGAATGCTTTAGCACAGTATAGCACAAGGAGAATTTCCCTCACTGTCCTTCCCTGTCCCTACAAACAAGGATTAGCACAGTAAAACACACTGACACTCTCCCTACCTATAGTTTAATGTCCCTATAAAAAATGTTTTTTTAAAGATGGTTGATGAGGAATGCTTTAGCACAGTATAGCACAAGGAGAATTTCCCTCACTGTCCTTCCCTGTCCCTACAAACAAGGATTAGCACAGTAAAACACACTGACACTCTCCCTACCTATAGTTTTCTGTCCCTATAAAAAATGTTTTTTTAAAGATGGTTGATGATGAATGCTTTAGCACAGTATAGCACAAGGAGAATTTCCCTCACTGTCCTTCCCTGTCCCTACAAACAAGGATTAGCACAGTAAAACACACTGACACTCTCCCTACCTATAGTTTTCTGTCCCTATAAAAAATGTTTTTTTAAAGATGGTTGATGAGGAATGCTTTAGCACAGTATAGCACGAGGAGAATTTCCCTCACTGTCCTTCCCTGTCCCTACAAACAAGGATTAGCACAGTAAAACACACTGACACTCTCCCTACCTATAGTTTTCTGTCCCTATAAAAAATGTTTTTTTAAAGATGGTTGATGATGAATGCTTTAGCACAGTATAGCACAAGGAGAATTTCCCTCACTGTCCTTCCCTGTCCCTACAAACAAGGATTAGCACAGTAAAACACACTGACACTCTCCCTACCTATAGTTTTCTGTCCCTATAAAAAATGTTTTTTTAAAGATGGTTGATGAGGAATGCTTTAGCACAGTATAGCACAAGGAGAATTTCCCTCACTGTCCTTCCCTGTCCCTACAAACAAGGATTAGCACAGTAAAACACACTGACACTCTCCCTACCTATAGTTTTCTGTCCCTATAAAAAATGTTTTTTTAAAGATGGTTGATGAGGAATGCTTTAGCACAGTATAGCACAAGGAGAATTTCCCTCACTGTCCTTCCCTGTCCCTACAAACAAGGATTAGCACAGTAAAACACACTGACACTCTCCCTACCTATAGTTTTCTGTCCCCATAAAAAATGTTTTTTTAAAGATGGTTGATGATGAATGCTTTAGCACAGTATAGCACAAGGAGAATTTCCCTCACTGTCCTTCCCTGTCCCTACAAACAAGGATTAGCACAGTAAAACTTATACTCTCCCTACCTATAGTTTTCTGTCCCTATAAAAAATGTTTTTTTAAAGATGGTTGATGAGGAATGCTTTAGCACAGTATAGCACAAGGAGAATTTCCCTCACTGTCCTTCCCTGTCCCTACAAACAAGGATTAGCACAGTAAAACACACTGACACTCTCCCTACCTATAGTTTTCTGTCCCTATAAAAAATGTTTTTTTAAAGATGGTTGATGATGAATGCTTTAGCACAGTATAGCACAAGGAGAATTTCCCTCACTGTCCTTCCCTGTCCCTACAAACAAGGATTAGCACAGTAGAACACACTGACACTCTCCCTACCTATAGTTTTCTGTCCCTATAAAAAATGTTTTTTTTAAAGATGGTTGATGAGGAATGCTTTAGCACAGTATAGCACAAGGAGAATTTCCCTCACTGTCCTTCCCTGTCCCTACAAACAAGGATTAGCACAGTAAAACACACTGACACTCTCCCTACCTATAGTTTTCTGTCCCTATAAAAAATGTTTTTTTAAAGATGGTTGATGAGGAATGCTTTAGCACAGTATAGCACAAGGAGAATTTCCCTCACTGTCCTTCCCTGTCCCTACAAACAAGGATTAGCACAGTAAAACACACTGACACTCTCCCTACCTATAGTTTTCTGTCCCTATAAAAAATGTTTTTTTAAAGATGGTTGATGAGGAATGCTTTAGCACAGTATAGCACAAGGAGAATTTCCCTCACTGTCCTTCCCTGTCCCTACAAACAAGGATTAGCACAGTAAAACACACTGACACTCTCCCTACCTATAGTTTTCTGTCCCTATAAAAAATGTTTTTTTAAAGATGGTTGATGATGAATGCTTTAGCACAGTATAGCACAAGGAGAATTTCCCTCACTGTCCTTCCCTGTCCCTACAAACAAGGATTAGCACAGTAAAACTGACACTCTCCCTACCTATAGTTTTCTGTCCCTATAAAAAATGTTTTTTTAAAGATGGTTGATGAGGAATGCTTTAGCACAGTATAGCACAAGGAGAATTTCCCTCACTGTCCTTCCCTGTCCCTACAAACAAGGATTAGCACAGTAAAACACACTGACACTCTCCCTACCTATAGTTTTCTGTCCCTATAAAAAATGTTTTTTTAAAGATGGTTGATGATGAATGCTTTAGCACAGTATAGCACAAGGAGAATTTCCCTCACTGTCCTTCCCTGTCCCTACAAACAAGGATTAGCACAGTAAAACACACTGACACTCTCCCTACCTATAGTTTTCTGTCCCTATAAAAAATGTTTTTTTAAAGATGGTTGATGAGGAATGCTTTAGCACAGTATAGCACAAGGATAATTTCCCTCACTGTCCTTCCCTGTCCCTACAAACAAGGATTAGCACAGTAAAACACACTGACACTCTCCCTACCTATAGTTTTCTGTCCCTATAAATAATGTTTTTTTAAAGATGGTTGATGATGAATGCTTTAGCACAGTATAGCACAAGGAGAATTTCCCTCACTGTCCTTCCCTGTCCCTACAAACAAGGATTAGCACAGTAAAACACACTGACACTCTCCCTACCTATAGTTTTCTGTCCCTATAAAAAATGTTTTTTTAAAGATGGTTGATGAGGAATGCTTTAGCACAGTATAGCACAAGGAGAATTTCCCTCACTGTCCTTCCCTGTCCCTACAAACAAGGATTAGCACAGTAAAACACACTGACACTCTCCCTACCTATAGTTTAATGTCCCTATAAAAAATGTTTTTTTAAAGATGGTTGATGAGGAATGCTTTAGCACAGTATAGCACAAGGAGAATTTCCCTCACTGTCCTTCCCTGTCCCTACAAACAAGGATTAGCACAGTAAAACACACTGACACTCTCCCTACCTATAGTTTTCTGTCCCTATAAAAAATGTTTTTTTAAAGATGGTTGATGATGAATGCTTTAGCACAGTATAGCACAAGGAGAATTTCCCTCACTGTCCTTCCCTGTCCCTACAAACAAGGATTAGCACAGTAAAACACACTGACACTCTCCCTACCTATAGTTTTCTGTCCCTATAAAAAATGTTTTTTTAAAGATGGTTGATGAGGAATGCTTTAGCACAGTATAGCACAAGGAGAATTTCCCTCACTGTCCTTCCCTGTCCCTACAAACAAGGATTAGCACAGTAAAACACACTGACACTCTCCCTACCTATAGTTTTCTGTCCCTATAAAAAATGTTTTTTTAAAGATGGTTGATGAGGAATGCTTTAGCACAGTATAGCACAAGGAGAATTTCCCTCACTGTCCTTCCCTGTCCCTACAAACAAGGATTAGCACAGTAAAACACACTGACACTCTCCCTACCTATAGTTTTCTGTCCCCATAAAAATTTTTTTTTAAAGATGGTTGATGATGAATGCTTTAGCACAGTATAGCACAAGGAGAATTTCCCTCACTGTCCTTCCCTGTCCCTACAAACAAGGATTAGCACAGTAAAACTTATACTCTCCCTACCTATAGTTTTCTGTCCCTATAAAAAATGTTTTTTTAAAGATGGTTGATGAGGAATGCTTTAGCACAGTATAGCACAAGGAGAATTTCCCTCACTGTCCTTCCCTGTCCCTACAAACAAGGATTAGCACAGTAAAACACACTGACACTCTCCCTACCTATAGTTTTCTGTCCCTATAAAAAATGTTTTTTTAAAGATGGTTGATGATGAATGCTTTAGCACAGTATAGCACAAGGAGAATTTCCCTCACTGTCCTTCCCTGTCCCTACAAACAAGGATTAGCACAGTAGAACACACTGACACTCTCCCTACCTATAGTTTTCTGTCCCTATAAAAAATGTTTTTTTTAAAGATGGTTGATGAGGAATGCTTTAGCACAGTATAGCACAAGGAGAATTTCCCTCACTGTCCTTCCCTGTCCCTACAAACAAGGATTAGCACAGTAAAACACACTGACACTCTCCCTACCTATAGTTTTCTGTCCCTATAAAAAATGTTTTTTTAAAGATGGTTGATGAGGAATGCTTTAGCACAGTATAGCACAAGGAGAATTTCCCTCACTGTCCTTCCCTGTCCCTACAAACAAGGATTAGCACAGTAAAACACACTGACACTCTCCCTACCTATCCTTCTCTTTCCCTAAACTAAAGGAATCCAGGTTAAGCAAGAAAAAAAAATGTCACTGTCCCTGCCTATGCTTCTCTTTCCCTGCTCCGGAACACACTACACTAGGCCGCCGTGCTGGCGGCCTTTTATAGTGTGGGGCGTGTACTAAACACCCTCAGCAATAATTGGCCACAGGCATCCTGCCTGTGGCCAATCATTGCTCTCCTCGCTGCCGGCGCTGTGATTGGCCAAGCATGCGGGGTCACAGTGCATGCTTGGCCAATCACAGCGCCTGGATGACACTGCGATGGCGAATTAGGCGCGAACGGCCCAAATCGTTCGTTGTTCGGCGAACGATCGAACAGCCGATGTTCGAGTCGAACGTATGTTCGACTCGAACACCGAGCTCATCCCTAGTGGGGGTTCCCCAGAATTCAATACACACCCCCCAGGTACGAAATTTAAAGGAATATTTCAGTTTTATTTTTTCATTTTAAGCACTATTAAAATCACTGCTCCCGAAAAAACGGCCGTTTTTAAAACTTCTTTTTGCATTGATACATGTCCCCTGGGGCAGGACCCCGGTCCCCAAACACTTTTTAGGACAATAACTTGCATATTAGCCTTTATAATTAACACTTTAGATTTCGAACGTTCGAGTCCATTGTATTTAATAGGGTTCTAAAGTTTACACAAACATTTTGTCTGTTTGCAGGTTCTGGTGCGAACCGAACAGGGGGGTGTTCGGCTCATCCCTGGTGGTTAACAGGAATTTTGTAAGCTATGTTGTGTTATGTGTGCTAATAATGATTGTAGTGTAGTTTTAGTGAAAACAGTGATTTTATAAACATTTGCTTAACTATTGCAGATTGTACTGGAGATCTGTCTGTATCTCAGTACAATCCCCCTAGGTCAGTCTGATTATACTGGGGCACAGAGTGATCTGGAGGGGGTTAAGGATTATACTGGGGGACAGACTGACCTGGGGGGGATGATACTGGGGACAGACTGACCCTGTTTGATTTAACCATGCCCCTTAAGCCCGATCATTCCATGGAATGAGGCAGGAGCACCATGCCCATCAAAAGGAATCCACTTTTACTGGAACGCCTCTTTGGGGGTAGAGAATGACAACTTTTCTTTTTCAGATTCCATTAGGGGTATCAACCTTTAGTCAGATCTAAAGTAGTTATGTACCAGGCAGTTCCCAATCTGTCATTGAAGGTGTAGCGGTGCACTCTGGGCACAAGTTCAACAGATTCACACATCACCTTGTTGTCTGACCCTCCATTCATCCATTTGTCTCACTCTCCCTCCTTTAGACACAATAAAGAGTCACTTGCGTTACCTTGTGGTATTTTTATTATAAAAGGTTTCTTGGGTAGAGTTGGGTAAATCTGTAGTGACATGGGATGCCCATAGATAATAGTACTTTAGTAGATTAGATTCTGAGGATAAGGCACAACACAGATTGAAGATAGGTGAGCTGCGTCACTGCAGATTATTGCTCCCTTGTATGCTGTAGTGATTCCTGCAGAGTATTGAATAGTCACTCTGAATGACTTTCTGAGGTAATTTAATCAGTCATCCAAATGCTGGCCCTGTGTCAGTAGCTCATTCACACAGACACCCCCCTCCGACACCACAGTCCATCTATATGCAAATGGTAACTGAGGGACTACTAGGCCCAAATAGTCCAGTGATATGGAAGTTGAGTTCCCCGGCCACAGCTATCTATATTGAGTTTAAATAAGATTAGAGTCACTCCTTGTAATATCCTGCTGTGTAGGACTGACCGTGCAACATCCCATCAAAGACACCCCCTTCTGTTGTTCCGTTACTAGGGGCAACAGCAGATATTCCCAAGCTCCTTGAACAGACTCCTCTGGTCCCATTACTTGCTGTAATGTACCCACTGACCTGTTCCATGGTCCCCAGTCCATGGAAGGGACATTGTTCAACTGCACAGTCCAGCAGTAACAGTTCCAGGATGCTAGATGTTAGTTGTTAGTTCTTCCTATGCGGTGTTAAAGAAAAGTGGTCCACTTCAGCAACGGGTAGGCCCCAGGCCCTCAGGCCGGGGCCTTGTCACACAGACACTACTGCTCCATTCTCTTTCCTCTCACGACTCCCTCCTAGCGGCATGTTACCTTGTCTTATATAGTAGTCCCACCCCCGGCCAACCCTTGTTGGGGATTGGTCAGAGCTACTATACAAACTGCCTGTCACTCAAAGCTTCCAGCTCAGCCCTCTTCTAGAACATTCCTTCCAGAAGCAGGGGAGGAGTTCCAGAGTCTGAGCACAGATGGTCACACCCACTGCTACTCTGACACTCCCAGTCCCAGATCAAAACAATCAGGCCTAGCTTAATGCAAGGCCTGACTAAATTTACCTGCACTGAAAGTTTAAAAATTACAAAAACACTATTTAGCACATACCAAAAGGTAGTGGGCGCTACAAAGGCATCAAATTTGGACACGCTATTCAATGTTCTAAAATCATTACAAAATCCTATGGTTCCATCTGGCTTTGGGACCAACATTATTGGACTTGACCAACCACTAGACATGTACAGCTTGTTTTAATCCGAATTACATTTTCTTTTTTTTGGAAATTCGGATGTATTCGAATTTCTGAAATAGTAACAAATTTAAACGAATCTGAAATAACAAAAAAAAAATTCGGACGAAATTCGAATTTGACATGATTTGAATTGTTTTCAAATGAATTTTGAATAGTTTTCGAATTTAAAAACTTTTTGAATTCAAATAGTTTTCAAATTCAAAGAGTTTTCAAAGTCGAATAGTTTTCAAATTTGAAAAGTTTTCGAATTCAAATAGTTTTCCAATTTACAAAGAGAATAAAATAGTATAATAGTAAATAAAGGAATAGAATAGAAAACAATATAATAGAATGGAAAAGAATATAACAGAAAAGAAAATAATAGAATATAATACAGTGAAACAGAACAAAATAGAAAAGAACAGAATAGAATAGAAACAAATAGAATAGAATAAAAAAAAGAATATCATAAAATAGAAAGAATATAACCATCTTCTGAAATTCAAATTTTAAATAGAATACATTTTACTTTGAATACATAAGAAAAGAAAATAATGGAAAATAATAGAATAGAAAAAAAAGAATAGAATAGAAAATAAAATAAAATAATAAAAATAGAACAGGATAGAATACACATATAGAAGAATAATATATCTAAAAAAACAAAAGAATACATTTGAATAGAATAGAAAAGAAAAGAAAAGATTAGCATAGGAAGATGATTATTTTCTTTCTATATTATTCAATTTTTTTTATTCTATTCTATTGATTTCTAGTCTATTCATTTCTATTCTATTCCATATATTCTGTTCTTTTATTTTCTATTAAATTTTTTTCTGTTTACTCTATTATATTATATTCTTTATTTTTTATTCTATTTTATTCTCTTTGGAAATTGGAAAACTATTCAAATTTGAAAAAATTTCGAATTTGAAAACTATTTGAATTGGAAAATGTTTCAAATTCAAATTCGAAAACGATTTGAATCGATTCAAATTTGAATTCCAAACATTTGAATGGATTTGAATATTGAATTGAATATTATTAAAGGAAACACATTTTGAAAATAAACTAAATGGATTAAACAAATTTAACCAAACAAATAATGTAAACAACGAATGAAAATGAAAAAAAAAACTTTTTTTTGTTCTGCACATGTCTACCAATCACTCTGGGACTCCTCTAACACTCCAAACTTTAATGCCGCATTCACACAACCGTTTTTAATGTAATTGAAAAAAACAGCGTTTTTCCCGACGTGAGTCTTCTCAAGCCTGCCTTGCCTACACACTATCGTGGTAAAAAGTGCTCGAGTAAAGCAAGGTGACGTACAACACATACGATGGCACTATAAAGGGGAAGTTCCATTTGGATGGCGCCACCCTTTGGGCTGCTTTTGCTGATCCTTGTGTTAGTAAAGTTTGTTGAGAGACGATTCACGCTTTTCAGCCTCGTGCTTTTCAGTCCGTTACAGCGTGACGAATGTGCTATCTCAATTACGAGTTTTACCAGAACGAGCACTCCCGTCTCATACTTGATTCTGAGCATGCGCATTTTTTTTCACGTCGTTAAAGCCTACACACGGCCGTTTTTCATGACGAGAAAAACAACGAGGTGATAAACAACGAGAAAAATTAGAGCATGTCGTGAAAAATGCACTGAAGCCCACACACGATCATTTTTAATGACCATTTTAAAAAATTGCATTTTTCTCATCATTAAAAGCGGTCGTGTGTACGCGGCATTACACATTCTTTATTTAGTTTGCTACTGCTTCCTGCCTGGTTTCAGGTATTCTATAGGGCTTTACATTCACATGGACACCCTGCTCCAAATTATGTAAACTGTGGTCGGTCCGGGTAGGTGAAAGAAAAAGTCTCTATTCTTTCTCACAAACTCTAATCTCTTTCTGTTGGACCACTGACAAGGTTTCAGTTATGTCCACATCAGGTATCATGGGGCCGTACCCATTTGGGGGGTTGGTACTGCCAGTTAAGTCTCTCTGTCCTTCCAAGGTTTTAGAGATTAACATGATACTGTATTTGCTCTGGTTTCCTTCTCCCTGGCTTGTGGACTTTATACTTTACGTCCCGTACTCTTTCCATAATTTCAAAGGGACCTTTCTACTTTGCTAGGAATTTACTCTCAACTGTGGGGACTTGTATCAGTACTTTAACCCCTGGGATTAAGGTGTGGATCTTGGCACCCCGATTATAAACCAATTTCTGTGCCTCCTGGGTAGGGATGAGCTTTGAGTTCGAGTCGAACCCATGTTCGAATCGAACATTGCCTGTTCGGCTGTTCGCCGAATTTCGAACATTATGGGCCGTTCGCACCAAATTCGAGTGGCACGTCACGGACCATAATTCACTGCGGCATCGCAGTGCATTGCTGGCTGATGATTGGCCAAGCATGCACTATGACCCGCATGCTTTGGCCAATCACAGTGCACAAAAAAACCAAGAGCCATAATTGGCCAAAGCCAGGGTGGCTTTGGCCAATCATGTCTCAGGGGGTTTAGTACACGCCCCACACTATATAAGGCCGCCTCCGTGGCGGCCTTGTGTAGTGTGTTGCGGTGGTTAAAGAGACAGGTTAAAGAGAGAGAGAGACAGTGTAATTTGATTTGAGTTAGATAGAGCAGGCAGGCGAGTCAGTTAGCTTCAGTTACAGTTTATAGAGGATATATATGCATCCTAGGTGTTGTATATATATTTATACACTGTATTCAGTTTAGCTAGATCCATTCCTGTTATTCTCTATACTGACAGGCAGGCAGGTGATTGTGCTATCTGCAGTGTTTCACTTAGTGTACTGTGTCCTTTGCACAGTGTGCACCAAAAGCTTACCTAAATATAATTGCTGCTGTTCTGATACAAATACAGGCAGGGATCTGCAGTATTTAGCTTTAGTGTCCTTTGCACAGTGTGCACCTAAAGCTTACCTCTACAATTGCTGCTGTTCTGATACAAATACAGGCAGGGATCTGCAGTATTTTGCTTTAGTGTCCTTTGCACAGTGTGCACCTAAAGCTTACCTCTACAATTGCTGCTGTTCTGATACAAATACAGGCAGGGATCTGCAGTATTTTGCTTTAGTGTCCTTTGCACAGTGTGCACCTAAAGCTTACCTCTACAATTGCTGCTGTTCTGATACAAATACAGGCAGGGATCTGCAGTATTTTGCTTTAGTGTCCTTTGCACAGTTTGCACCTAAAGCTTACCTCTACAATTGCTGCTGTTCTGATACAAATACAGGCAGGGATCTGCAGTATTTTGCTTTAGTGTCCTTTGCACAGTGTGCACCTAAAGCTCACCTCTACAATTGCTGCTGTTCTGATACAAATACAGGCAGGGATCTGCAGTATTTTGCTTTAGTGTCCTTTGCACAGAGTGCACCTAAAGCTTACCTCTACTATTGCTGGTGTTCTGATACAAATACAGGCAGGGATCTGCAGTATTTTGCTTTAGTGTCCTTTGCACAGTGTGCACCTAAAGCTTACCTCTACAATTGCTGCTGTTCTGATACAAATACAGGCAGGGATCTGCAGTATTTTGCTTTAGTGTCCTTTGCACAGTGTGCACCTAAAGCTCACCTCTACAATTGCTGCTGTTCTGATACAAATACAGGCAGGGATCTGCAGTATTTTGCTTTAGTGTCCTTTGCACAGTGTGCACCTAAAGCTTACCTCTACAATTGCTGCTGTTCTGATACAAATACAGGCAGGGATCTGCAGTATTTTGCTTTAGTGTCCTTTGCACAGTGTGCACCTAAAGTTTACCGCTACAATTGCTGCTGTTCTGATACAAATACAGGCAGGGATCTGCAGTATTTTGCTTTAGTGTCCTTTGCACAGTTTACACCTAAAGCTCACCTCTACAATTGCTGCTGTTCTGATACAAATACAGGCAGGGATCTGCAGTATTTTGCTTTAGTGTCCTTTGCACAGTGTGCACCTAAAGCTCACCTCTACAGTTGCTGCTGTTCTGATACAAATACAGGCAGGGATCTGCAGTATTTTGCTTTAGTATCCTTTGCACAGTGTGCACCTAAAGCTTACCTCTACTATTGCTGCTGTTCTGATACAAATACAGGCAGGGATCTGCAGTATTTTGCTTTAGTGTCCTTTGCACAGTGTGCACCTAAAGCTTACCTCTACTATTGCTGGTGTTCTGATACAAATACAGGCAGGGATCTGCAGTATTTTGCTTTAGTGTCCTTTGCACAGTGTGCACCTAAAGCTTACCTCTACAATTGCTGCTGTTCTGATACAAATATAGGCAGGGATCTGCAGTATTTTGCTTTAGTGTCATTTGAACAGTGTGCACCTAAAGCTTACCTCTACTATTGCTGGTGTTCTGATACAAATACAGGCAGGGATATGCAGTATTTTGCTTTAGTGTCCTTTGCACAGTGTGCACCTAAAGCTTACAACTACTATTGCTGCTGTCCTGGTACAAATACAGGCAGGGAGCTGAAGTATTTTGCTTTAGTGTCCTTTGCACAGTTTGCACCTAAAGCTTACCTCAATACAATTGCTGGTGTTCTCATACAAATACCACAGGCAGGGAGCTGAAGTATTTTCAGTTAGTGTACTGTGTCCTAAAAGTAACTGAAGACAATTGCTTGTGTTCTCATACTAATAATACTACAGGCAGGCAGTTGATTCTGCTAGCTGCAGTATAATCAGTATATACATACATCCCAGCTTTGTGCAGCTACATCTCCCTTTAGGCCATTATTATGTCTGGAAGGCAAACAAGGAGAGGCATACAGTCACAAGCCAATAAAAGAGGGCAAGCAGGCTCTTTGTCTAGAGGCAACAGTGCTGGTCATGGACACGGTGCATCCTCATCAGCACGTGGCCGTGGGACACGCTTGTCCTTCTTTTCGGCAGCTGGCCATGTTGAGCCGCAACATTCCGAAGACTTGGTAGAGTGGATGACCAAGCCGTCCTCATCCTCCTCATCCTCTCTCACCCAGGCTCAGGGTACTTTGTCTGGCAAAGCAGCTGCCAAAGCGGCCTCTTCCCTCGGCTCAATGGCATTAGTCACTCCTTCCCTAGCCCCACCATGTCCTCCTGAGGAGTCCCCCGAACTGTTTGACCACAGTGTTGGGTACATGCTCCAGGAGGATGCCCAGCGCTTTGAAGGCTCCAATGGTGGTACCCAGCTAGAGGTTGGCAGTAACATGAGCCCAAAGAGAGGGGGTGCCCAACAAGGACAGCAATCTGGCAGTCATGTTCCCCCAGCGGCAGCATACTGCCAGATTTGCTCCAGTGATGAGGAGGGAGGGGATGATGGGGTCACTGACTCCACGTGGGTGCCTGATAGGAGAGAGGAGGAGGAGGCACATCTTCAACGAGGCAGGATGCCCTCCAGGGGCCAGCTTAAGGGCAGCCAACAGACTGCATCACACCGCAGTGTTCCGCATGTTCAGGGTGCTGCTGTCTCTGTGCGTTATTCCAAAAGTTCTTTGGTGTGGGCCTTGAGACGTGTGCAGCAGATCGCATCATTGCTATTTGCAACATATGTCTGTGTCACATACCTGACGGTGACGAGCCCGGATTTGCAGAGGAAGGCCTCCCTTACGGCTCCCACCAGCGGCCCCTGGTAGTGTAACAGAAGGTGCAGAGGTAGGAGGGGTACGAGTGCCTGGCAGGATCAACCAAGGTGGAGGTAATTCCGAAGACTGGGCTGGATCCAGGCACAGAGGAAGTACAGCAGGCAGAACTGGAACCAGGAACACAGGAACACAGCAAACGGACTGGAACAGCTACATCAGACCGGACAGGAACCAGGAACACAGGAAACCAGCAGGCAGAACTGGAATCAGGAACACGGGAACACAACAGGCAGAACTGGAACCAGGAACACAGGAACACAGCAGGCAGGACTGGAACCAAGGGTGGTAAGATTGGTCAGATAAGCCGGGGTCGGTTAACTGGCTGGCAGCAAAGGTACTGAGGGATCAGGCAGAGGAGAGGTCACAACAAGCCAGAGGTCAGATGCAGGCAGAAAACTGGAAAGGTCACAGGCAAGCCGGGTTAGATGCAGGTAAGTCTTTGGATCAGGTTCTCAGGTACTAAACGCTGTAGAGCAGACAGCAGGGACTGTCTGTCATTGACAGGTTTAAATAGGCCTTCTGGCGCCACCTGCGGAACGCGCACGCGCACCCGCAGAATGCGCGCACGCACCCGCAGAATGCACGCGCGCACCCAGGTAAACCTTTCAGGGTGAGACCTCTTGAAAGACTGCACCAGGCTCCTGGCATGGATGTTCTCCTCAGGTTCCCAAGAGTTTTCTTCGGGTTCTGTAGCCTTTCCATTTAATCAGGAATTGGTTCCGGTTATTTCTTCTCCTGAAGTCCATGATAGCTTCCACTTCAAATTCCTGCTCACCGTCTATAATGATCGGATCAGGGCGAGCCGGGCTTCGAACAGGGAATGGGTTGGCAACTGAAGGTTTCAGCAGAGAGACATGGAAAACCGGATGGATTTTAAGAGTCAGGGAGCTCCAGCTCATAAGCCACTTCATTAATCTTCCTTTTGACAGGGAACGGCCCTAAGAATTTGGGGCCCAGTTTTTTAGAAGGGCATGCCATCCTCAGGTTTATGGTGGATAGCCATACTTGGTCGCCGGGTGCCAACACTAATTCACCCCGTCTCTTCCTGTCGTAGATCGTTTTGTTGTGTTCCTGAGTCTTGGTCATGGTTTCTTGCAGAAGTTGGTTGTTAGCCGAAAAAAAAATCAAATTTTCCTGGACTGCAGGCACAGAGCACTCAGGAAGGGAATTTGGCAGAAATGTAGGTTGAAAACCGTAGTTTGCGAAGAATGGAGTCTGACTGGTAGTGGAATGGATAGAGTTATTATAGGCAAACTCGGCCAACGGAAGCAGGGAAATCCAGTCGTCCTGAGCAAAAGAGGAGAAGCAGCGCAGGTACTGCTCGAGGGTCTGATTCCTCCTCTCCGTCTGTCCGTTGGTCTGGGGGTGGTAAGCAGAGGAAAATGATAGCTCTATCTCCGGAGTCTTGCAGAGGGATCTCCGGAACCAGGAGGTAAATTGTACCCCCCGATTGGAGACAATATTGACTGGTACCCCGTGGAGTCTGACGACCTCTCTGATGAACACCTGTGCGGTTTCAGGACCTGAGGGAGTCCCTTTCATAGGACCGAAATGTGCCATCTTGGACAGGTGATCCACTATCACGAAGATAGTGGTATGGTTCTCAGCCGGGGCAACTCAACAATGAAGTCAATAGACAACATTCTCCAGGGCCTATCTGGAACGGGTAAGGGTCTCAGTAGTCCCCAGGCCTTGAATTTGGAACCCTTGTTTCGGGTGCAAATTGTACAAGAGTCCACAAACCTCCTACAGTCTTCGTGTAAACGAGGCCACCAGAAGGTGTGCTGTACCAGGTCAGTGGTCTTGGCAACGCCAAAATGCCCGGCAAGGGCGTGGTCATGGCAGAGTTCCAGCGCGGTTATTCTTAACTCCTCAGGTACGTAGATCCTGTTCTGGTATCACAACAGCCCATCCTTATACAAAAAATGCAGCGCTATGTGTATGACAATGTGAAAAACCAAGTGCTCCAAAATTAACTGAATCACAGAAAAAATAATAAATAAAAATCCAAATATATTAATGAATAAAAAGTCCAATTGTATATAGAACTCCAAATAGATGTGATGAAACATATATTCAAATCAATTCCAAAAGGTGCAAGTGAATCTTCCAAAGTAAATATGTGACTTGTAACATAACCACCACCACGTGAAGGGGAGGCTTACCGGATGTAGTGGACCCAATACACATACGTGTATGGGGTCAAACAGGCTGAATATGTATACGTCCGTGCATATGGAACCAGATAAACACTGCGCACCCTTATATCCAAGGTCCAAGCTCAGGAGGGGATACCAGAAATTCAAGCCAATAGGAAATTTGACTCACATAAAGTTCATGTGGAAAAAAAAGGGCATGCCCCAGACGATGCAACATTTTGCGAAACGCGTCGGGAGACTCTACTGCTGCTACTGAGTGTCTTTGCAAATCATCAAATCTATGGATTGAATGTAAGTGTACTTGCCTATATTCATTAAAATCCTTTGCGTTATTACGCTATGTGCCATCTCCCTTCTTTTTCCACATGAACTTTATGTGAGTCAAATTTCCTATTGGCTTGAATTTCTGGTATCCCCTCCTGAGCTTGGACCTTGGATATAAGGGTGCGCAGTGTTTATCTGGTTCCATATGCACGGACGTATACATATTCAGCCTGTTTGACCCCATACACGTATGTGTATTGGGTCCACTACATCCGGTAAGCCTCCCCTTCACGTGGTGGTGGTTATGTTACAAGTCACATATTTACTTTGGAAGATTCACTTGCACCTTTTGGAATTGATTTGAATATATGTTTCATCACATCTATTTGTAGTTCTATATACAATTGGACTTTTTATTCATTAATATATTTGGATTTTTATTTATTATTTTTTCTGTGATTCAGTTAATTTTGGAGCACTTGGTTTTTCACATTGTCATACACATAGCGCTGCATTTTTTGTATATTGTTTGTTGTTGCCTTTTTTCCACAGGTATTGTAGCTGCTCATATGTGTTAGCAGCGCGAATATTGTTTGTATTTTTTAACAGCCCATCCTTAGCCTGTAATTCCAGCTCAGAGGAGGGTCTCTGCCCAGTGGAGGCTTGTTTGATCCGGGTAAATAGGTCCTCCTGTAGAAGAAGGAAATTTCCAGGGGCAAGGATGGTGTCAGGCGGAGAGGTTTCCTTAGACTTATGAAACATCCGAGACAGGGCATCGGGTTTAATGTTCTTGGAACCAGGATGATAAGTAATGTGAAAAGAGAACCGGGAGAAGAAGAGTGCCCACTTGGCTTGTCGTGGTTTCAATCTTCTTGCGGCCTTCAGGTATTCCAGGTTCTTGTGGTCTGTAAATATCAGAATCGGGTGGGCAGCTCCCTCCAGCAGGTACCGCCATTCCTCCAATGCAGACTTGATCGCCAGTAGTTCCCAGTCTCCCACGTCGTAGTTCCTCTCTGCTGCAGATAGTTTGCGAGAGAAGAAAGCTACTGGGTGGAGCAAGGCCCTGGCCCCCTGTCTTTGGGACAGTATTGCTCCTACCGCAATTTCGGAGGCATCTACCTCAAGTACGAATGGCAATGAGGAATCTGGGTGTTTCAGGATAGAGGCAGAGGTAAAGAGACCCTTCAGGACTTCGAAGGCCTTTTGGGCCTCAGGGGACCAGTGGAAGCTGGTTCCTTGTTTAGTTAGCTGGGTGATGGGTGCGATGATGGCCGAGAACCCCCTGATGAATTTGCGGTAGAAGTTGGCGAATTCAACGAAACGTTGGATTCCCTTCTTGTCCGCCGGTACTGGCCAGTCCAGGATTGCAGCAATCTTTTGAGGATCCATCTTGATGCCCTCGCTGGAGATGATTAACCCCAGGAATGATATACTTTCCAGCTCAAATTCACATTTCTCGGCCTTCGCATACAGGCCATGTTGGCGAAGCCGACCCAACACACTTTTGACATGCCTGCGGTGAGAATCAAGGGAGAAAGAAAAGATTAGTATATCATCAAGGTAAACAATGAGAAAGAGGTCTAGGAAGTCCCGAAGTACATCGTTAATAAAGTACTGGAATGTAGCAGGGGCGTTACACAACCCGAAGGGCATAACCAGGCACTCGAAATGCCCGTATCGGGTACAGAAAGCAGTCTTCCACTCATCCCCCTCCTTGATGCGGACTAGGTTGTAGGCTCCGCGGAGATCAAGCTTGGTAAAAATTATCGCAGTCCCCAGTCTCTAAAACAGTTCCGGTACCAGGGGGAGAGGGTAACGATTTTTTACTGTAATTTTATTCAGTTCACGGTAATCCACACAGGGTCGAAGGGTATGGTCCTTTTTTTCTACGAAAAAGATGTCTGCGCCTGCTGGAGATGTGGAAGGGCGAATTAACCCCTTTTGCAGGTTCTCATCAACATAGTTCTTTAATGCCCCTTGTTCTACCTCTGTTAATGGGAAGATTCTGCCGAACTGAATTTCTGCTCCGGGAAGTAGGTCAATGGGGCAATCATAGGCCCGATGGGGTGGTAGAGTCTCTGCCCCTTGTTTGCTGAATACGTCAAGGAAGTCATGGTAAACCTCAGGGATGGATTGACGTATTCCAGCTTCTGTATCAATACACAGTAAGGAGGCCGGCCCAGGGGGTTTATGTGAGCCGCAGGACTGCTGGCAATAGGGAGAAGGGAAGCTAACCACTCCCGTGGCCCAGTTGATGGTGGGATTGTGGGCTTGTAACCAAGGCATACCGAGGAATTTACTCTCAACTGTGGGGACTTGTATCAGCACTTTAACCCCTGGGATTAAGGTGTGGATCTTGGCACCCCGATTATAAACCAATTTCTGTGCCTCCTGGGTAGGGATGAGCTTTGAGTTTGAGTCGAACCCATGTTCGAATCGAACATTGCCTCTTCGGCTGTTCGCCAAATTTCGAACATTATGGGCCGTTCGCGCCAAATTCGAGTGGCACGTCACGGCCCATAATTCACTGCGGCATCGCAGTGCATTGCTGGCTGATGATTGGCCAAGCATGCACTATGACCCGCATGCTTTGGCCAATCACAGCGCACAAAAAACCAAGAGCCATAATTGGCCAAAGCCAGGTTGGCTTTGGCCAATCATGTCTCAGGGGGTTTAGTACACGCCCCACACTATATAAGGCCGCCTCCGTGGCGGCCTTGTGTAGTGTGTTGTGGTGGTTAAAGAGAGAGGTTAAAGAGAGAGAGAGACAGTGCAATTAGATTTGAGCAGCTCCATCCAGCAGGTACCGGCATTCCTCCAATGCAGACTTGATCGCCAGTAGTTCCCGATCTCCCACGTCGTAGTTCCTCTCTGCTGCAGATAGTTTGCGAGAGAAGAAAGCTACTGGGTGGAGCAAGGCACTGGCCCCCTGTCTTTGGGACAGTATTGCTCCTACCGCAATTTCGGAGGCATCTACCTCAAGTACGAATGGCAATGAGGAATCTGGGTGTTTCAGGATAGATAATAAAAATATAAAAATAAATAGTGCAGCGCTTTAAAAGTCCATATATCAAAGATAGAAAAACAGCACAGTAAATCAGTATATAATCCCCGTGATCTTCATAGATGACACATGGACTCTTGATTGCATGCAGGTGGTAACAGACACACACACAGTGAGAGACCTCCACCAACAGATAAATTGGCCGCTCACCTTCCAACATGGACCCTTTAATTATAGAGGGTCACTGAAAAACTTTCCCTTACGGATTATTCCAAAGCAGATGAAGATGTAAACTTCCCCAAAGAGATTAGGGTCATCAATTCCATATAACATCAGGATCATTCAAAAACTTCCAGGTATTAAGTTCATAAGGCAGTGTTTACATGTGGAAAATATAGAAGCAGACCATAGTGTTTCTCCGTAATAGAAAACAATTTAATGAAAAACAAAAGTAGTGCACTTACATTTAAAAGGCACTAAACCAGTGCCGAGGTACAACAGCGCGTCTGGTGAGACTGTGAATGAACTGCGGGTGACGTCACGAACTTCCCATCCGTACGCACGTTACGTCCCAGTAGGCGGGACTTCATCAGCGGATATGGGAAGAACGCCAGACACCCGCTCTTATAGCAACAAGGTGCCTGTAACTATGGAGACACGATGCGGCGTCACATGACGCCGATAGGGACGTCTGAATCACATGACATCAACCAGGAAGTGTCCCCGTGAGCCAGATATCCACACAAAGGCTCCAAAGGCAACCAAAATACATGATAAAAACTTTAAAATAGAAAATATAAATATATATATCTAAAATTCAACCAGTAAACCAGCCCAGTTGATTAATATAAAATATATGTATATTAATGCAGCGATCAACTCCTACAGTTACTACCAATATGGAGAAAAAAGCTGCTTATACATTGGATAAAAAATAAATAAACAAATCTGGACTGCAGACCTGAATATAAACGTGACATCAACCACAGCCCACAACAATCTCACCAAACCAAAATAAACATACTAAAACAATAATACATTAATAAATCACATATAATAAAAATGAAAAAAACATCTAAGATCTAATTAGTGGTCAGTTATAAAACAATTTATGTCAAATTCGACATTTAACCCGTCAGGGCAAAGAACTCGTGTTTCATGAATCCAATGGGATTCTCTTTTGCTCAGCTGACGGATAAAATTGCCACCTCGCCAATGTCTAGTGACTTTCTCTATGCCCCAGAATCTCAAACCCTTGGGATTTTGTTGGTGGAACTGTTTAAAATGCCTAGAGACATTATGGGTTTTGACCCCCTTTTTAATATTATTAACATGTTCTGCCACACGAACATGTAGAGGTCTCGAGGTTCGGCCTATATATTGGAGTCCGCAATCGCACTCCAGCATATAGACGACCCCTACCGTGGCGCACGTAATCAATTGTTTAATATTGTATTCTTTATTGGTGGCAGATGCCAAAAAAGACTTCCTTTTCTTAAGATTAACTTTAGAGGTCCTGCACGGGACACAACGGCCACATGCGTAAAATCCACCAAGGAATCTAAACATGCTGTTATCTGACGGTACAGGGGGGTTTAGGACACTAGGTGCCAATCGATCTCGCAAGGACGGGGCTTTCTTATAAATGAATTGGGGTTTCTCCGGTAAAACGGGACCAAGAATCTTATCTTGTTTTAAGATGGACCAATTTTTTGCAATAATTTTCTCGAACTTTTTATACTGGACATTGTAGTCCAATATCATTCGAAAATTGTGAGAATCCCCATCAGAAGTTTTACTTTGATCAGTCAATAATGTCTGTCTATCAATCATCTTAACTTGTTCTACCTCTCGGAGCAGAACCTGTTCATCATAACCCTTTTGCACAAATCTAGTGGTCAACACTCGTGATTGGTTTACAAAATCAGATACTTGTGTGCAATTCCGACGCAACCTAATTCACTGTCCCCTGGGGATGTTGCACAACCAAGAACGGTGGTGACAACTCCCCAGGGGAATGTACGCATTGCGATCGGTGGGTTTAAAGTGATTGATCAACTTAAAATGATCACTTCCCTTGGTGATGGTAAGATCCAAATAATCAACCTTCTCATTGTCTATGGTCCATGTGAGGATAATATTTTTGTTGTTGTCATTAAGATGACTAATGAAAAAATCCAAAGCGGATCTATCACCCTCCCACACCAGGATCAAATCATCAATATAACGAAAATAACAAACTAATTCAGGGGGACGACATGCGAACACTGCCCGTTCCTCCCAGTGGGCCATAAAAATATTGGCCACACTGGGAGCAAAACGGGCCCCCATCGCAACTCCCCTAGTTTGTAAGAAAAAATCCCCATCGTACCAAAAATAGTTCCGGGATAAACAAAAATCCAAACAACTCAAAAGGAACTCCTGATGTCTACCAGACAGCGTAGAGGTAGACAGAGCCCATTCCACAGCCGTCAGTGCATCCTGGTGTCCTATAATGGTGTACAGGGACCCCACGTCTGCTGTCACCAATATACTTTTTTCAGAACACCCCAGAGATTGGAGGATCTGGATAATATGTTTAGTGTCTTTAAGGAATGCTGGCGTTTTAACTACCAGGGGTTGTAAAAATGAATCAATGTATTGCCCTAATCGGGCTGACACTGAGTCAATCCCATTTACTATGGGCCTCCCTGGAGGGTTAACACTGTCTTTATGTAATTTCGGTAGAAAATAAATGATAGGAGTTCTGCAAAATAATGGATCCAGGTAAAGAGCCTCTTTTATGGTCAATATTCCCTGATCTTTACCATCCTCAATGATATGGGGTAACTCATCCTTAAAGGACAACATAGGGTCTGTATGAAGAACTCTATATGTATCCTCATCTGACAATAGGTTACTCATTTCCATTTTATAGTATTCTTTACTCAGGATAACTAACCCTCCTCCTTTGTTTCAGGATAGAGGCAGAGGTAAAGAGACCCTTCAGGACTTCAAAGGCCTTTTAGGCCTCAGGGGACCAGTGGAAGCGGGTTCCTTGTTTAGTTAGCTGGGTGATGGGTGCGATGATGTCCGAGAACCCCCTGATGAATTTGCGGTAGAAGTTGGCGAATCCAACTAAACATTGGATTTCCTTCTTGTCCGTCCGTACTGGCCAGTCCAGGATTGCAGCAATCTTTTGAGGCCCTCGCTGGAGATGATTAACCCCAGGAATGATATACTTTCCAGCTCAAATTCACATTTCTGGGCCTTCGCATACAGGCCATGCTGGCGAAACCGACCCAACACACTTTTGACATGCCTGCGGTGAGAATCAAGGGAGGAAGAAAAGATTAGTATATTATCAAGGTAAACAATGACAAAGAGGTCTAGGAAGTCCCGAAGTACATCGTTAATAAAGTACTGGAATGTAGCAGGGGCGTTACACAACCCGAAGGGCATTACCAGGTACTCGAAATCCCCGTATCGGGTACGGAAAGCAGTCTTCCACTCATCCCCCTCCTTGATGCAGACTAGGTTGTAGGCTCCGCGGAGATCAAGCTTGGTAAAAATTATGGCAGTCCCCAGTCTCTGAAACAGTTCCGGTACCAGGGGGAGAGGGTAACGATTTTTTACTGTAATTTTATTCAGTTCACGGTAATCCACACAGGGTCGAAGGGTATGGTCCTTTTTTTCTACGAAAAAGATGCCTGCGCCTGCTGGAGATGTGGAAGGGTGAATTAACCCCTTTTGCAGGTTCTCATCAACATAGTTCTTTAATGCCCCTTGTTCTACCTCTGTTAATGGGAAGATTCTGCCGAACGGAATTTCTGCTCCGGGAAGTAGGTCAATGGGGCAATCATAGGCCCGATGGGGTGGTAGAGTCTCTGCCCCTTGTTTGCTGAATACGTCAAGGAAGTCATGGGAAACCTCAGGGATGGATTGACGTATTCCAGCTTCTGTATCAATACACAGTAAGGAGGCCGGCCCAGGGGGTTTATGTGAGCCGCATGACTGCTGGCAATAGGGAGAAGGGAAGCTAACCACTCCCGTGGCCCAGTTGATGGTGGGATTGTGGGCTTGTAACCAAGGCATACCGAGGATCATAGGAAACAATGGAGAGGAGATAATGTCCAGACATAGGTATTCTTGGTGGGTTCCAGAGATGGTAGAGATGGTAACGGGTATAGGGGCGGTCTCCTGGACCACGGGTCCAGACTTTATGACGGACCCATCAGCCAGATGAACACATAGTCCATGGGTCTTGGTAAGAAGGGGGATCTGGTGTTTGATGGCAAAGGCTGAGTCCATAAAACAGCTGCAAGCCCCAGAATCAATAATGGCGGGCACTTGCAGAGTCCTTCCTGGGAGCTGTAACGAGATAGAAAGAGCAAGGTGAGATGTGGATTTGGCCTGTGGATCGGTCATGTTAGGAGAAACTGAAAAGCACTTACGAAGCTTCAGGGGACAGTTTCTAACGAAGTGTCCGGGTTCCCCGCAGTACAGGCACAAGTTATTCGTTCGGCGACGCTGGCGTTCCTCTGGAGTGAGGGATGGACGAAGGACTCCGAGCTGCATTGGCTCAGGTGCGTCAGATGTGGGGGCTGGAGGTGCAGCGGGAGCCGGGTACAGATGGCTAGGAGCCCGGGGAAGCATCCAGGTCGGGCGGGAGAAGCCTGTAGCCCTCGCAGCCCTCCGTTCCCTCAGACGTCGGTCAATCTGGATAGTTAAGTCAGACTCTAGCAAGCTCATCCTTCAGAGGGTAGGAAAGTCCTATGCGGAACTGATGGCGGAGGGCGGCATCATTCCAATTGGTATCCGCGCTCCACCGCCTGAATTCCGCTACATAGTCCTCTGCCGTTCTGCGCCCCTGCTGAAGGGTACGCAAGGCAGTTTCTGCGGTTACTGAGAGCTGGGAGTCTTCATATACCTGGGCCATGGCATCGAAGAAGGCAGCAAGGCTGCTTAAAGTCACATCTTTCCGTTCCAAGAGACGGTGGGCCCAGCTCTGAGGGTCTCCGGAGAGCAGGGAAATCACAAAGCCCACCTTGGTGGCCTCTAAAGAGAAGGTGCGAGGCTGTAGGGCAAAGTACAGTTCACACGAATTACGGAAGGCCCTAAACTTGCTCCGATCCCCGGAGAATCTTTTGGGTGTAGGAACCTTGGGTTCAGGAGGAAGCATGACAACTGTGGGTGTGGATCCTGTCCCGGCTGTGGAAGTAGAGGCATGAGGGCCCCCTTGGGCAGCAGAGGGGTTGGAGAGGGCCCGCACTTGTTCTTCCAGATGGGAGTAGCCTTGTTGAAGGCTCTTGACTGCTTCAGTCAATCCTGCCAGGTGCTGGCAAAGTTCCTCCATAGGTGAGGCTCCATGCTCGGGCTCAGACATGGCTGTCTGCTACTGTCACGTACCTGACGGTGACGAGCCCGGATTTTCAGAGGAAGGCCTCCCTTACCGCTCCCACCAGCGGCCCCTGGTAGTGTAAAAGAAGGCGCGGAGGTAGGAGGGGTACGAGTGCCTGGCAGGATCAACCAAGGTGGAGGTAATTCCGAAGACTGGGCTGGATCCAGGCACACAGGAAGTACGGCAGACAGAACTGGAACCAGGAACACAGGAACACAGCAAGCGGAATGGAACAGCTACAGCAGACCGGACCGGAACCAGGAACACAGGAAACCAGCAGGCAGAACTGGAATCAGGAACACGGGAACACAGCAGGCAGAACTGGAACCAGGAACACAGGAACACAGCAGGCAGGCAGGACTGGAACCAGGGGTGTTAAGATTGGTCAGACAAGCCGGGGTTGGTTAACTGGCTGGCAGCAAAGGTACTGAGGGATCAGGCAGAGGAGAGGTCACAACAAGCCAGAGGTCAGATGCAGGCAGAAAACTGGAAAGGTCACAGGCAAGCCGGGTCAGATGCAGGTAAGTCTTTGGATCAGGTTCTCAGGTACTAAACGCTGTAGAGCAGACAGCAGGGACTGTCTGTCATTGACAGGTTTAAATAGGTCTTCTGGCGCCACCTGCGGAACGCACGCGCGCACCCGCAGAATGCGCGCGTGCACCTGCAGAATGCACGCGTGCACCTGAAGAACACGCGTGCGCACCTGCAGAACGTGTGCGCACGCGCATGCACGAACGCACCCGCGATCAGGAACCATGAATTCCGGGGTGCCTGTTTCTGGCAGGATCTCCGTGACAGTCTGAAGCGTATCTCGCGTGGCCAAAACATGAGCCGCTTGGGCACCACGTGCTTGACCAGACATGTCGACCTGCCATGCAGTCTGTTGGCAAGCATACAAAAAAGACCCACACAAAAGAACAAAGCGGACCTCTCCTTGCTCTTCATCAGCTGGGATCTCCAACCCCACTATACCTTCAGTCCTCTCTGAAACCTGCACTGAGAGGAATGAAGGTATAGAATTAGGTGTGTCACAGCCAAGTACTTGCGAGTCATCTGCTATCAGTACACCAACGTCAGATTGTACCAGGCAAATTCCAAATTTCCCTGCCCCAGCTGCTGCACCACCAAAAGAAGTTTGCTCCCAGCCATCCACATGCCCATCAGTTAAATGCTAGCTTGGCTAAATTGCTAGAACTTCAACTGCTGCCTTTTCAGTTGGTAGACTCTGCCCCCATCCGTGAGTTTGTGGAATGTGCGGGTTCCTCAGTGGCAGGTTCCCAAACGCCACTTTTTTTCACGGAAGGCGATTCCGGCTCTCTACCTGCATGTAGAAGGCAATGTCTTGGCCTCGCTGGACAGGGCAGTCAGTGGTAAGGTGCATATTTCCCCTGAATCATGGTCCAGCAGGCATGGACAGGGACGTTACCTGTCTTTCACTGCGCATTGGGTGACTCTGCTGGCAGCTGGGAAGGATGCAGGACAATGTGCAGTAGTGTTGGAGTTTGTTCCGCCACCACACCTCCAAAATGCTACTAGTGGTGATTCTGACACACCTCTCTCCTCCACCCCATCCTCATCTTCTTCCTCCATGGCCTCTTCCTTTGCTTTGTCCTCGGAACCAGCGGTGCTCCGTAGGCGTTCAAGGGGCTACGCAAGTATGCAGGCAAAAAGATGCTTGAGCTGGTGTGCTTGGGGGACAGGAGCCACACTGGGGCAGAAATTCTGTCAGCTCTGCAGGGGCAGGCTCAGAGGTGGTTGACGCCACGCCAGATTAAGCCAGGAAACGGGGTTTGTGACAATGACACCAACCTCCTCTCCGCCCTCCAACAGGGACAACTGACCCATATGCCCTTTTTGGCTCACGTTCTTAACTTGGTGGTGCAGCGGTTCTTGGGCAGGTACCCGGGCTTACAGGAGGTCCTGAATCAGGCCAGTAAACTCTGTGTGCATTTCCGCCGGTCATATAATGCCAGTGCTTGGCTGGCTGACCTCCAAAAGGAATACAACCTGCCCAAGAACCGCCTAATCTGTGACATGCCCACCAGGTGGAACTCTACGTTGGCCATGCTGCAGTGGCTGCACACACAGCAGAGGGCCATCAATGAGTATCTGTTGCAATATGGCACCAGGACAGGGTCAGGAGAGCTTGGATTTTTTCCCCACGCCAGTAGGCCATGATCAGGGATGCATGCACTGTCCTGGCACCATTTTAGGAGGCCACGACGGTGGTGAGCAGTAACTGTGAGGACTTACAGTGTTGTGGCACCAGCACCACCACCAAAGGCCCAATTTTTCCTACCACTGTTCAACAATGGCATGTTATTACAATTCTTGATATAATAGTTCACAGCAGGGCGTTCCAGCGCCCACCAAGAGTAACTGTGAGGGATTACAGTGTTGTGGCAACACCAACACCTAAAGGCCAATGCTATTTTTCTCAATGATTTTCATCCATATTGCCGGGACCAGACATTACATTTAAAGCCATTTTAAATGACTTTTTTTCCTTTAGAAATGTCACTTTGTGCAGGGACAGTTCTAAACACGGGAAACACGTGCCACTTCCCAGGCATACTGTAGACACCCCCAGGTATGATATTTAAAGGAATATTTCACTTTTTTTTTCACTTTAAGCATCATTAAAATCACTGCTCCTGAAAAAATGGCAGTTTTTAAAACTTTTTTTTGCATTGATACATGTCCCCTGGGGCAGGACCCGGGTCCCCAAACCCTTTTTAGGACAATAACTTACATATTAGCCTTCATAATTAGCACCCTTGATTTTGAACGTTCGAGTCCCATAGACTTTAATAGGGTTCTAAAGTTTGCGCAAACTTTCGGTCCGTTCGCAAGTTCGGCTCATCCCTACTCCTGGGCTTGTTCCATATGTTCCTGTATGAGCGACATGACAGCCACAATTCTATCCTGCAAGATATGCATGACGATGCTTCTATAGGGCGTGGTCTCTCCCTCCCATAGTACTTTTGCAACATTTAGCAATCCCCTGAGATGTCTACCATTAATTATTTGAAAGGGTGAATAACATGTAGATGCCTGAGATACCTCTTGTATAGCAAACATGAGGTACGGCAACACAAAATCACTATTTCTCCCTTCTTTGTCCACCACTTTTTTTTAACATGGTCTAAGTGTCTTGTTAAATCTCTCCACAATACCATCAGTTTGAGGGTGATAGACAGAGATATAGAGATGGGAGATTTTGAACAACTCACACAGCTCCTTAGTGACTGTGGACATAAATGGTATGCCCTGATCCAAGATTCTTTTTTCTATACCCATGTGACTAAATACCTGGACAAGCTCTTTGGCAATAGCCCTAGATGAGGTATTAGGCAGGGTAATGGCTTCAGGATACCGTGTGGCATAGTCCAGTATTACTAGTATGTGCTGATGGCCCCAGGCAGGCTTTACCACTGGTCCCACCAGATCAAGGCTAATTCTTTAAAAAAAGGCACTTTAATGATCGGTAAAGGTACCAGTGGAAAATTAGGCAATGGCACAGAATACTGATACTCTGGGCATGACTCACAATATTCTTAGTTGTCTCTATACCCAGGTGTCCACCTATTATATTATACAGTATATTATATGGGCTAAATCTAATACCATCCCGCGATTTAATTTGGGGACCACTAGCTGTTCTACCACCTCCTCCCCTTGCTTTACCACTTGATACAGAAAGTTAATTTTCAGAGCCATGTAGGTGAAAGACGCCCCAACACTAGGCTCAACCAGTTCCCCATCTATCATTTTAATCAATTACCGACCAGCCGCTGTCGTTTGACAACAGCAGGTTGGCTCCCCTGTGCGAATCGCTGTAGCTGTATGGCGGGTGCTTTAAGGGGTTTAAAGGGGTGCTTAGGAACAGTGATCAGTCTCCTCCTCCAGGCAGTCCCATCCCCCCACAGTTAGAAACACGCCCTAGGGAACACACTTAACCCCTTGATCGCCCCCTAGTGTTAACCCCTTCCCTGCCAGTGACATTTACACAGTAATCAGTGCATTTTTATAGCACTGATCGCTTCATAAATGTCACTGGTCCAAAAAAAGTGTCAAAAGTGTCTGATTTGTCTGCTGCAGTGTCTCAGTCCCGCTAAAAATCACAGATCGCCGCCATTACTAGTAAAAAAATAAAATAAAAATGCAATAAATCTATTCCCTATTTTGTAGACACTATAACTTTTGCGCAAACCAATCAATATTCGCTTATTTCGATTTGTTTAACAAAAATATGTGGAAGAATATATATCGCCCTAAACTGATGAAGAAATTTTTATTTTTTTTAGTCTTTTGGGATATTTATTATGGCAAAAAGTAAAAAAAATATTGTGTTTTTTTTTTCCAAATCTATCGATACTTTTTTTTTTTGCTTACAAATGTTTTATTGAGGTATTTCAGGCAAGTATAAAATGTATAGGCACAGAGAGATCGGTAAGTACATTCGAGAAACCATATAATAGTTTATATGGTCTAGTGCAAATATACATCTCTCATAATGACTTTAACAAAATAAAAAACGAAAAAAAAGGTTGGAAATACAGTATAATTTGAGTAAACAAGATTGCATCTGTGAGGTAATATAAGTGAGTACATGTGGGTTATGTTTAGGTCAAGAATATTCATGCAATATTACCATCAGTACTGGATACATTATCATAAAAGACCACAAATTTCTCTGGTTATTAGAAATGGGGACAAGGAATTCCCCAAACATAGTTTGTTTGGTAAGCTGGCCAATTTTCCCATTTACGGTCAAAGATGTTCATGGAGTCTATGAGAGTGTCCATCAATCTAATAGACTCCATGCGAAGGAGCACCTGTGACCATGGTACCGAGGGACATCACAGTTTAGGGCGATAGCCCATTGGATAGCACTAAAAAGTGTAGATAAGTCATGGTCACAGGTACACCTGTTATTTGGAGTACCAACAAGGAGGTTTTTTGACACAAGGATCTCAAAACAGTGCAGCTCCAGAACGTGTGAAGGAGAGTACCCCTGTCACAACATCCTCTGAAGCATGTGCCAGGAACCCGTGGGTAAATTCCGTGCAACCTATCAGGGGTATAGTACCAGCGGGTATGTAATTTGACTCCAGTCTCTTTAATAGAGACAGAGCGTGTACATTTATGCATATTGTAGACCATGTCATGCCAGTCTTCTGCAGAGATCTCCTGGGCCGTCTCCGTCTCCCATCCTATCATAGCTGTTGATTTTATCATAGTATTGTGGTTGTTAAGGTACTGGTATAAGATTGAGATAGTCCCCCTATCTCTAGAGGCCTCCCCGCATAGGTTTTCAAATGGTGATTTAGCCAATTCCACAACTTAGGTTGAGGTGTTAGAAAAAAGTGTCATATTTGCAAGTATTTGTAGAATTCAGATCTGTGGAAGGCAACATTCTATTGTAGGTGCTCAAATGAGCAAAAGGAAGAGCCCTGCAATAGAGAGTCCAGAGTTACTAGACCGTGTGAGGTCCAGCTGGAAAACTCTAAGCCTGTATTAAAGGCTGTGGGGAACTGAGGTTCACCTAGAAAAGAAGCTAAGCGTGGCGGACTAGAAAGTAATTTAAGGGGGACGTGGTTTGGTGCCGGACCTGAATGTCTGCCTGACTCCCGAGCTCCCGTCCACAGGAGATTTCACAGTAAGCCCAGCCGAGCTATCCACCGGCAAAAATGGGGAAAACCTCAAGGGATCCCTCCCCAACTAGGTCCCGCTCTCCCAGAGGATCTGGAACACAAATCGGCCACCATATATCGGACATCTTCCGGACCCAGGTACGCGAGGCCCCGGCTTCTAATCGGGCCTACTCGAGCGCCGCACGATCCTCCAGCCTCAGCCCCTCAGGCAGGAGTCACGCACAACCCCAGCCCACAGCAGCTGTAACGTGTGCCCCACAGCCCCTGTGCATGCAGGACCTCCGTTCTGTGGCTGAAGACATTAAAGCCACACTTTCTTCAGCCATCACAGATCTCAGGAGAGACGTCCAGGCAATGTCAGTGCCGTTAGATGACGTGGAGGAAACAACAACCCTCCATGACACTGCCATCCAGCAACTACAGGCCTCTTCTCACTCCCAAAATACACAGCTCAGAGATATCCAAAGACATATGGAAGATTTAGATAACCGCGGACGTCGCCACAATATCCGGGTAAGAGGCATCCCTGAATCTGTTGAAAACTCGCAAATTATAAAGGCCACTATCGCCATCTTTAATGATTTTCTTGGCAGACCCCCTGAAACGCCCATTGAATTTGAGCGCTTACACAGAGCCTTGAAACCCAGAAGCAGAGATACTGATCCCCCCAGGGATGTTATTTGTTGTCTCGTCAACTTTAAACTAAAAGAGGAAATTCTCCATAGGGCTAGAGACCTTCGCTCCCTACTCTATCAAGGAGCAGACATAAAGTTGTTTCAGGACCTCTCGCCTATTACCCATCAAAATAGAAGAGACTTACGCCCTCTCCTTGACCTCCTGCGCACCAAAGGGATCCAGTACCGGTGGAAATTTCCCTTTTGCCTCTCTGCTTCCTTTCAAGGCCGCACAGCAAACTTACGGCTGCCGGAAGATCTACCCGCTTTCTGTGAAACACTGAATCTTCCCCGCATTGACGTCCCAGAATGGTACAACACCCTTCGCCCGCCACGCATGAGAAGATCAACTTCCACTGACGCTATTCCAGTCCGTGATGACTTCCACATAAGACGCCGCAAAACCCACCCCACCAAGGGAATCCAACATGTCAGACCCCTGGAATGCCGTGCTCAACAGCCCAACGGCCTCCCCGGCTCACAGGAGAGCCCGTCATGAAGGATCCGACTGAACAATCTCATCCCTACCCTCCCGCGCATCTTAAACGCTGACTGTACCACATCAAGACAGAAGCCTTTCTACAACGCCCATCTGTAGCACTCAAGACGACAAGCTTATACCGCAAACGGCCACATCAAAGATAACTTTTCTTTTCTTTCCCCAGTTAATGCCAACCCTAGATGTTCCTGTCTGTTCTTAACATCACTCCATAGAAGTCTGATCCAAAACAAGTGGACACAACCCCATCTGTACTGTAAGTCTTTTGTTCCTCTCGGGAGACCCCCGTGTTTTGACTGACCCTCCTAGAAGAGCTAGTGGTCTCAAAGGTAAAAGACATTCTATTAGGGGTAACCACATGCCCTCCATTAAAACCGCCTAAGACTGAACCGAGATATTGAGTGTCTCATATAGATAAGTATACCTCCTCAAGGATAATTTTCTCGCTCCAAATACCTTCCCACATCCCTCCCTAATCCCTTCCTCCACCCTTCTCCTTACCCTCCCCCTTCCCAATCCCCCAACCCTTTCCCACCCCATCCTAACCTCCCTCCAATCCCCTAAGGTATTCCACACATAAACCTCCTTGATTATTGTTCACAGAACTACCCTGAACCGAGGTTCAATAAGTGTAACTACTGTTATCTTAAGTGCTTCTTATAAGGTTGCCTTTGGGGGATGATGTTGCACAGAGGCCAACTCTCTTCCTACAAAGGGATACAGGCCTAAATTATCTATTTCGCCACCACCTTATCTAAACTGAGGAGAATCTGTCGCTATAGATAAACGCTCTTTAAGCAACTAAGAGTTTCAGACTTTTCACATAGCTCCCCTGATATGGCGTCTGTGCAGCCTCACCCCCTTCCAAATGCCTCACTTAAAAAAGATGTTATAAGAGTGTTTAAAAGTTAGACTGTATTAGAAGGCTCCTTCTCACTTATCTTGTTGTATATTCGAAACTCAGTTAATCGATCGGTTTGAAGGGTCCCAAATCTATCACACTCAACCGATGGGTTGATTACATGTGCCTAATCAACTCCATTACAAGGAACAATGGGATTATCCCACCTTGTAACTTTTGAGACAATAACCACATTAGGGTCTGTGACGATTCCGTTCCAACCCAAGTTGGACTGGAATATGCCACAGGACCGACCATAAACTGGACGCTGCCCGACCACACACACACACACAAGAAAAGTTGCTTTCTGATATAGACTCAATTAAAGTTATATTATAAATATTCACGTTGAATGTTATAAACATTGTTGAATTGCCTCGATGTTGGTGGTCTCCCCCCTCTGCATTCAATTGGAGAAATGACGTAAGATACATATGTGTAAAGAGGACCCCGTATTACTGTTCTGGTTTCTATAATAATATAATATGTTATGTTTTATACTCTAGATTCTAGAACTGTTATTGTTTGTTCAATACAATTCCTAAATGACCTTAGGAAATTGCAGCATGTTTGACTCCCTTGAGTTTAGACCTACAGCTATTCTGTCTAGTACGAATAAATACTGGCTCCCCCACACATTCAGCAGCATGAATCTTCTGTGGATGAGAGATACTGAATCTTGACCGTTCCATACCGACAACCTTCACCTCCCCACAAGACGGGAACGTACTTGTTCTTGTCAAACATTACCGGATACATTTTTTATCTTAGGGAAGGTTACATATAACCTCCCTAACTCCGGATTACCGCCTATCCCACTTTCTCCTAACTCCCAGTTCACTTACCCATCCTCCTCCTCCCCCTCTTTCCCCCTGATCCCTTCCCCCTTTTTTTTTTTCTTCCTTCTTCTTTTCCATTCTCTTTCACTTTCTCCCCCTTCTTGCCCTCCCCTTTCCTTCCTTTCCTTTCCCTTCCTCCTCTACCTCACAGTCTCCGCCACCACCACATCGCTACTAGAACAAAACTACCACAGAACCTGCTTTTTTCAGATCCCCCAGTTCACACGTGAAAAGATAACTGCCTAACACCTCGCGGTCTCTCCAAAATCCTAGGACCGAACAATAACACAATATGCCACACACACGCCCTCCAAAAAAAACCTCCATGCTTAAAGTAGTCTCACTGAACACAAAGGGTCTCAACATCCCAGAAAAACGTAGCCAAGTCCTTGATATGATGTCTAAACTGAAGGCAAACGTAGTATTCCTACATAAGACGCACTTTCGCAGAGACAAAATTCCCAAGCTTATGAACCATCTGTTCCCAACAGTATACCATGCCACCAACTCACTTGCAAAATCAAAAGGGGTCTCAATTCTACTTTCCAAAAACCTTGACTGGCAACCCGTGGATTCACTTATAGACACAGAGGGCAGATACATCTTTCTAAAGGGCCGACTCCAGGGGTGACCTGTGACCCTGGCCAACATATACAGCCCCAATACTGCACAAGTAAGCTTCTTTAGATCCATCTCACGACTGCTCTCAGACTTTCACTCCGGACTGACCATCCTAGGAGGAGATTTCAATGTAGCCCTATTCCCAATTTTGGATACCTCCACTGGTACAGCTTCCTTACCGTACAAAGCCATCCGACAAATCAAGCTACAGATCCAAGATCTTCTTTTACATGACACATGGCGTACCCTTCACCCCGACGAAAAAGACTTAACTTTTTCTTCTGCCCCACATAATAAATACTCTAGAATCGATTAACTGTTCCTATCCCAGAAAGATATCCCCTTTCTATCCACCGCCACCATTGAACCAATGCTGCTGTCAGACCACCATCCAATTACAATGACCCTGACATTCCCAGACAAGCACACTCCCAAGAACATTTGGCGCCTAGACTCGGTACTGCTTACTTTGGAAGAGGTCGTCAAAGACATCCGCAAATGCATACACACATTTTTTCTACAGAACGACATACCTGACACATCCTCACTTACCCAATGGGAGGCTCATAAATGTGTCGTTAGAGGGAAACTCATCGCCCTTAAGTCATCCCGCCAAAAGGCCCAACAACAAACAATTACAGACCTACTCGACAAGATTAAAAACCTTGAACTTGCCCACAAACAATCACAAGCTCAGAAAATTTATCACAAGCTTACCCAAAACAGGAAACTTTTACATGAAGAATTAAACCGTAAAACACAACGCAAATTTGTCCTACACCAAAAGCTCTTCTATGAATTCAGCAACAAATGCAGAAAATATATAGCTAAAGCCCTCCAGACCAAGAAAGCACACGCAAATATTCACACCATCAAAGATCCTCACGGAAAGTCCCATATCACCCCGACAGACATAGCAGCCCAATTTGAGACTTACTACTCTAACCTATATAATCTCCCCAAACATACAACAAACCAAGTCTTGGGGTGGGTGGTTTGTAATAGTTTGGTTTGTTAATAGTTTGTACTTGGCTGTGGTACGGAAGTGGGTCCAACAGGCCTGTGTGTGTGAAAATTTGGTTGGACAATCTTTGGCTATGGAGATTAGTTCTTCCATTTCTGCAATTTTTTCCACTTGTTTGAGCCATTCAGGAATGGTCGGAACATGGGTTGTTCCCCAATGAAGAGGGATACATAGTTTGGCCACATGTATTAGGGGTGGTATTAGTGTTTTGCGAGTCTGTAGCTGCTCATCGGCGGACTTGGGTAGCGAGAGGGCATCTACCCAGGTCTGAGAGGTGGTACAAGGTGGGGATGAAGGACCTGACAGGTGTTTTTGGTAGTAAGGGGAGCATATCTTTAAGACTTCTTTAGGGTGAGTTGTGAGGTTACCATTACCATCTCATAATTTATATGAGTGTTATGGCTGGGTAGATTGTTTCAACTTTCTTGCGAATATATCTGAGGCCGAATTGCTGTGCTATTGCTATGTCTAAAGTATTCAGTAAGGCGTTCAGATATTTGGCTTACTATGGCAGGGTCAGTGAGTAAGGAGTCATTAAGGCACCAGATCCTAGTGGCATTGGGAAGACCTTCATAGGAGAGGTTACCGGATACTATATGATGTTCAGACCAAGGACATACATGTATGTTCGCTGAGGTGAAATTCGCAACTAATATAAGGGAGCAGAAAATGTAATTGAGGTGAGAATAACTGTCATGAGGGTGGGAGTAGAAAGTATATCCTCGAGAGCCCACATTGTGTGCCCTCCAAGTATCTATTAATTGGTGAGACCTGAGGGAGTATTGAAGGGAGTTTGGGAAGGCGTTATTGGAGATTCCTATGTGGCTTCTGTCCATTCTAGAATGGACCACTAAGTTGAAGTCGCCTCCTATCATGAGGTGGGGAGAGTGGAATTTATCTAGCACTTGAAAAAATGTTTTGAAAAAGGAGGCCTGGGACCCATTAGGGGCATATACTGAGGCCAGTGTGACCATTTTTCCTTGAATAGAGCCTTTGACTATCACAAAAATGACTGTCCGATTATTTGTAGATCTGATGAACATCAAACATGACAGAGTTTTTGATTAAAATAGCCGCCCCTCTTGATTCATAGGTGGTGAAGTAACACTGTTTAAAGGATTTGTCCAAAAAAGATGGGTGGTTATGAGTGGAAAAATGTGTCTCTTGTAGCAGAAGAATAAATGCACCTAATGATTTGTATGATCTAAAGGCTTTTCTCAGCTTATGAGAAGAGTTAAATTCTTTAAGATTATGGGAAATTACTCTGAGGCCCATTGTGAATTGGATATGGGCAGCAGGAGGTCAAGAAAGAATCCAAGTCGAGGGGTGTGCTTACAGAACATCTTATAATACCAATGAAAGCAATCATGTTGGGTGCATGAGACTTGAGAAGGAGAACAGTGCCATCTAGCAAAATTAGTTGTCATAATAGCTAGATAAGCAATACATTTGTGATGCAAAACCAAAATTATTAAAAAAAAGAAAAAAAACAAAAAGTCAGTAAACAGTCAGGAGGGGTCAGGGGAATAGTACTCACCCCGACCAAAAGAACATTTTCGACTCGGATCCATGGGGTCCATTATTCTAATACTGTGGAACTGTCAAACAAAGTGAACAATGAACAGAGTATTCCAAGTACCTGAGGGAGGTCCACCGAACCAAGATCTCCTGAACAGATGCAAGACCAACAGGTACAAACCAAATTAGAGCAAGGGGATAGCCAAATGGACGCGACAGGACTTCAGCTGAGTACAGAGAGAATCCAGTTGTCAATGAGCATGTCGGGAGTGTTCAGCTACCTGCAACCTTGAACAAAAAAATAAACAAGGGGGGTAGAGAGAGGTAAGCATTAATGTTGACTCCGACGATCCTATCTGGGAGAAGGAGAAGCCCAAATGGAAGATTGACAAGGAGTAGATGGCATCCTAGGGAGCACCGCTGCATCGAGGAGGCCTAGCTTCACCAAAAGCTCCTTGCCCTCTGGGACTGTAGTAACCCTATATGTCATGCCATTATGGGGGACCTGTAGCTTGAACGGGAACCCCCAGCGATAGCGGATATTAGCAGATTGGAGAACAGAGGTGACTTCCTTCATCTTTATGCATTTATCCAGGGTGGTGGAAGAGATATCAGGGTATATTTGGATAGAGATGCCCTCCAAACGAATATTAGGGGTATTTCGTGAGGCCCTGAGAATTTCTTCCTTAGTCAGGAAATCTTTAAGGCAGAGTACAATATCCCTCTGGGGTTTTTCAGGGGGAGGTTTAGGGCGCAGAGCTCTATGTATCCTATCGCAGATGAAGGCAGAGAGAGGAGAGTCAGGGAGGAGAGACTGGAACAGTTTTTGTGAGTGAGTGAGTGACTAACTTGTATAGCGCTACAAATGTGAACTAAATCGCCTCAAGTCACTTTGTATCCATTGTCATCCTGATCTTTCAGAAGAGGTGGGTCTTAAGTTTTTTCCTGAAGGCCCGATGGTTTTCTTCCATGCGGATGTTCGTTGGTAGAGCGTTCCATAGGCGTGGTCCGTGGATTGCAAATCTTTGTTCTCCTTTAAATTTGTAGCGGGACTTAGGGATGTGGAGCAGGTTTGGGTTAGTTGATCGGAGAACGTGATTGGGGATGTAGTGTTTTATTTTCTCGCATAAGTATTGAGGAGCGTTTCCTTGTGTGCATTTGTGAGTGAGGCAGAGGGTCTTGAAAGTAACCTGATCCTTTACGGCTAGCCAATAGAGGGTCCTCAGGGACGGAGTGATTGATTCCCATGTTTTTTTTCCCGTTACCAGTCTGGCTGCTGTGTTCTGGACAACTTGTAGATAAGAAATCTGGTATTTGGGTAGTCCTAGGTAGAGGGAGTTTGCGTAGTTGAGTCGGGAATTGATGATTGTTCCAACTACTACTGCTGTATCCTCTTCCGGGATGAAGGGGATGAGTCTTCGTAGCAGATGGAGAAGATGGTGAGATCCTCTGACTACTGATCCTATTTGGGCATCCATGGTCATGTCTGAGTCAAAGATGACTCAGAGACTTTTGACTTTGGTGCTTGGAGTGATGGTTTGTCCAAGGATGGTGGGTGATGTCCATGTCGTCCTAGAGTTTGTCTTTCGGTTTGCGTGAAGAAAGAGAAGTTCTGTTTTGGATCCATTAAGTTTGAGGGAACTCTCCGTCATCCAATTGCCTATCAATGTAAGGCATTGTTCTAGTCCGTGATATTGGTCTTTTTTGTTGGTGATGCAAGTTGAGTGTCATCAGCATAGGAGTGGTAGAGCAGGTCCTGGTTGCTGATGATTTTGAGGAGTGGGCGGAGGAAGATGTTGAAGAGCATGGGCGACAGGGGTGATCCTTGAGGGACTTTGCATGTAATGGTGCGTGCTTCCGAAGTAAAGGCTCCTAGTTTCACTGTCTGGGATCGGTTATCCAGGAACTATGTGAACCAGGGTAGATCAGAGTGTGTGACTCCAGCTACACCTGTGAGACGAGTGAGAAACATTTTGTGGTCTACTGTGTCGAAAGCTGCACTGAGGTCCAGCAGCACCAGGAGACACGATTCTCCGTCATCTGCTGCTTCGAGGGCATCATCCCATATTTTGAGAAGTGCCGTTTCTGTCCCGTGGCCTGGGCGAAAACCCGATTGTAGTGGGTCCAGGAGTTTGTGGGTGTCCAAATGGAGTTGTAGCTGTTGTACTACTGCTTTCCCAATGATCTCGGAGAAGGTGTTAAGGCTTTGGTACCGGTCTGCGGTGGTTTGGGTCTTTGGGGTCGAGGTTAGGTTTCTTTAGGAGGGGTTTGATTATACCTTGCTTGAGGGAGGTCGGAACAATACCTTCTTTGAACGATTGATTTATGAGATGTGCAATGGTGGGTGCCAAGATGTCGTACATTCTTTCAGGAGTTTTGTGGAAATAATGTCGTTTGGTGATGTACTGTACTGTCTCCGAGGCTTCTGATGATGCTTTTGGTGGTGTCGATGGTGATTGGGACCAGAGTACATGCGACCCGAAACATGTGTGGGAGCATATATCAGTTGCTGTAGACCTAGTTCTTCCAGTTGGTCGATGCAGGCGGTGGCGATGGGGTCATGGGTGGAGTTAGCCCAGAGGTTGAAGTCCCCGAGTAGCAGGAGGTGTTTGGTTTTCAAGGTGTATGTTGAGATGGATACGGTAAGAGGTGTGAGGAGGTGTGTCTTTTGTCCCGGTGGTCTGTAGCATAGCAGTATGTAGACGTGTCCTGGGGTGTTGTTTGGAGTTGTAGAGTAAGTGTTTCCATGAAAGGCAATGAGTTCTGTAGAGTTGGTTTGGTGAGAGAGAGGTGGGATTTGTAGATCACTGCTAGGCCTCCTCCTCTTTACCCTATTCTATGCTCGGTTAGGATGCAATAGATCTCAGGCACTCATGGTTTTCCATATACATATATATTTAGGGATGGAGGCTTGTCGGTGTAGAGTTTCAGGATGGGACAGGTCACCCCCCTTATCCAAAAGTTCTCAGGCACTAATTATGCTAGGATGGTGTTACAGTCTGATGTTAGCGAGCTTTCCGTAATGAAAAGGCTATCTGTGCTGTGTTGTGATGAAGTCGTGAATTTGTACAGCTGGAAATAGATCAGTTACAGTGTCTGGGACCCCACACACTCTGTGATTATTGCGTCTGTTCCTATTGTCCAGGTCCTCTAGGTTGGCTTGGAGTTGAAACACAGTCTCAGAGAGAGATTTATGATCATTCCTAAGATATGAATAAGCCAGGTTAAGATCATTGTGTTTGTTTTCTAATAAATCTGTCCTGTTAACCAGAGCTGCAATCTCCAAGGACAGAATGTTGGTGGATTTGTGCAGCTCTAACTGTAATTTCTAAGCAATGTTATCATACATTGTAGTCATACTCTCATCCAGATCAGCTTTTGTGAGCTGCAGTGAGTACTCCCTTTCTTCCATGGAGTGTGCTGGTGAAGAGTCTGCAGCCAGGGAGTATGCCTGTGTCTTTTTCGGCCGGGCGCCATCTTGGACCATCTTGCTCTGCTCCCTCATCCAAAGCAGGTAGGTTGTTAGGGACCTCTGAGCTGGTTTATTGCGGCGATTTTAGGGTCCCGGCATGCGCTGATTGTTCCACCAGGGGTGTGGAGAAAAATTGGGGAAGGAAAGTGCCTTAATAGCCCCAGGGAAGCGCCGTTATTCTCCGTCACTCACGGAGCTCTTAGTCGCTGCTTCCTTCCTGCTTCGCACCGTGCATGTGCCACAAAATCTGTTGTTTTTTTTTGTTTACAGAGCAAAAAGTAAAAACCGCAGAGCTGATCAAATACCACTAAAATAAAGCTCTATTAGTGGGAAAAAAAGGACATTTATTTTACTTTGGGTACAATGTCGTATGACCGCGCAACTGTCAGTTAAACGACGCAGTGCTGTATCACCAAAAATGGCCTGGTCAGGAATTGGGTAAATCCTTCCGGGGATGAAGTGGTTAATGTTTTCTCTGGCTCTAGTAAGCTTGGGATTTTTCAGTTGTTCCATAGAAAACTCAACTTTTCTAACTTCTAAGTCAGGCACCACATTCTGTCCACTTTTATTATTAGAGTTAGAGATAATCTCTTGTTCAGTATTCTCAAACTCTGTTTGGTTTCCGGCTCCTCCTGTTCCCCAAACATTACAGAGAAAGGGAAAAGACCACCCCTTTCTTGGACATTTTTGCAACCAAAAGGGTCAGGAGTGAGTTCATGTGTTTCCCCAGCAGGGGGGGCTATGTTCTCCTGACTCCATTTGTTTTGCGCCAAACTCCAAAATGGGGAAAATCTCTCCCCACTATAACTTCATGAAGCATGGAGGGTACCACTCCCACTGAATGTGTGAAAGAGGGAGTATCATTCTCAACCATAGCAGTCTGGTAGTCACGTGTGTCACTATATATACAAATAACCCCAATAGTGCTAGAGTGAAAATTTGCAGGGTTAACAAAATCACCTTTGAGTAATGTCACCACGCTACTAGAGTCTAGTAGAGCAGTGACTGGCTTTCAATCAACTGAAAACACACATACAGTGGGGAGAACAAGTATTTGATACACTGCTAATTTTGCAGGTTTTCCTACTTACAAAGCATGTAGAGGTCTGTAATTTTTATCATAGGTACTCTTCAACTGTGAGAGACGGAATCTAAAACAAAAATCCAGAAAATCACATTGTATGATTTTTAAATAATTAATTTACATTTTATTGCATTACATAAGTATTTGATCACCTACCAACCAGTAAGAATTTCCGGCTCTCACAGACCTGTTATTTTTTCTTTAAGAATCCCTCCTGTTCTCCACTCATTACCTGTATTAACTGCACCTGTTTTAACTCATTACCTGTATAAAAGACACCTGTCCACACACTCAATCAGACAGACACCAACCTCTCCACAATGGCCAAGACCAGAGAGCTGTGTAAGGTCATCAGGGATAAAAATGTAGACCTGCACAAGGCTGGGATGGGCTACAGGCCAATAGGCAAACAGCTTGGTGAGAAGGCAACAACTGTTGGCGCAATTTTTCGAAAATGGAAGAAGTTCAAGATGACGGTCAATCTCCCTCGGTCTGGGGCTCTAAGGAAGATCTCACTTTGTGGGGCATCAATGATCATGAGGAAGGTGAGGGATCAGCCCAGAACTACACAGTAGGACCTGGTCAATGACCTGAAGAGAGCTGGGACCACACTACGCCGTCATAGATTAAAATCCTGCAGCGCACGCAAGGTCCCCCTGCTCAAGCCAGCGCATGTCCAGACCCATCTGAAGTTTGCCAATGACCATCTGGATGATCCAGAGGAGAAATGGGAGAAGGTCATGTGGTTTGATGAGACAAAAATAGAGCTTTTTGGTCTAAACTCCACTCGCTGTATTTGGAGGAAGAAGAAGGATGAGTACAACCCCAAGAACACCATCCCAAACGTGAAGCATGGCGATGGAAACATCATTCTTTGGGGATGCTTTTCTGCAAAGGGGACATGATGAGTGCACTGTATTGAGGGGAAGATGGATGGGGCCATGCACCGTGAGATCTTGGCCCACAACCTCCTTCCCTCAGTAAGAGCACTGAAGATGGGTCGTGGCTTGGTCTTCCAGAATGACAACGACCTGAAACACACAGCCAGGGCAACCAAGGAGTGGCTCTGTAAGAAGCATCTCAAGGTCCTGGAGTGGCCTAGCCAGTCTCCAGACCTGAACCCAATAGAAAATCTTTGGAGGGAGCTGAAAGTCTGTATTGCCCAGCGACAGCCCCGAAACCTGAAGGATATGGAGAAGCTCTGTATGGAGGAGTGGGCCAAAATCCCTGCTGCAGTGTGTGCAAACCTGGTCAAGAACTACAGGAAACGTATGAAATATGTAATTGCAAACAAAGGTTTCTGTACCAAATATTAAGTTCTGCTTTTCTGATGTATCAAATACTTATGTCATGCAATAGAATGCAAATTAATTACTTAAAAATCATACAATGTGATTTTCTGGATTTTTGTTTTAGATTCCGTCTCTCGCAGTTGAAGAGTACCTATGATAAAAATGACAGACCTCTACATGCTTTGTAAGTAGGAAAACCTGCAAAATCAGCAGTATATCAAATACTTGTTCTTTCCACTGTATTTGTTTTTCCCTACATCCCATGAGATGACAGTATATGCCACCTGTGCAAAAAGAAACATGCGTTCTTTTAAATAAGCATAAACACATTGCATTGCTTTGGCAGTTATGGAACAGTTATAGTCAATATGACCTAACGCATGGTAGCGATAACATTTTATGGGTTCTGCACCCAGTCCTTTAAACAGCCTCAGGGACCTTCCAGGTCCTGAACCCACAGTCTCATAATTTCTAAGAGCAGTCTCACAACTTTTCCTTGAGCATTTTAACCCCATAACACTCTTACCAGATCCTCCAGGTGTTTTTTCACCCCTTAAGACATTGGGGTGGGGCATGGATGAGTTCAGCAAGTCCTCATCTGTGGTGTATTTCTCCACCAGGTCCACTAGCTGGCCTTCATTTTTAGGATCCCCATGGCTTACCCATTTGGTCAGCTTCCATGGCTGACCCATTTGGTCTGGTTACAGGTCATAATAGGCTTTTTGGGGTTCACCTGTCAAAAAAGGTGCTAGCAGCCCCACCCATTGCTCTTTTTTCCATCCTTCCTAAATATACACTCTCTCAAAAGTTGAGAGGTAGGTATGGGGCGTGGCCTGGACTTCACCGTGATGACGGTGTAACTCCGGAGCTCCGGCGAAAGGCGAGAGAAACAGCGGCTCACAGCTACACAGGACACTGCACTTGCAGCCCACTACGGCGGTTTATCTCCCCAGCACCTCGGCATCATGACCAGGAGACGCCAGGTGGAACATCGGCCCAGAAAACTGACGGCATACTTCACACAGCATATGCAGCCTCGTGGGCAAGATGGCGCCGGCTCCTTCTCCACCCCGAAGACGGCGCACTTACACACAAACACCCATGATGACCCAGCTTATCGCAACACTCAGCGCACAAGGGGAACCTCAGAGACTCCTTCACCTCTCATTAGGAGTCCGGCTAAAGCCAGAGCCAGAATGGAGGAGCAGGAGACACAGTAATGTGAGGTAAGATCTAACGCTGACTCACAAGAAGACACAAGAGAACTCCCTGACTCCATAGTGGCATTCCCCACACAAAACCAACCAGTCCTAGACACTACACTAAAGGATATGCTTGTCTCCCTGAAAAGCTCTATTCATGCTGACATGATGACATGCATGAGGAAGTTTAGCTCAGAACTTAATGCGGTGGGGGACAGAGTGGATCATATTGAATCCAAAATGGAGGAGTATGCTACGACAATTAATGACCTGGTAGATGCTCATGATAATGTTGAGGAGGATCACGCATGGATGAAAGCCAAATTAGCAGATTTGGAAGACAGGTCCAGGAGGAATAATATCAAGATTAGAGGCATTCCAGAATCTGTGCAACCCTCTGAATTACGTTCGTATGCTACGGCAATGCTATCAGCCCTCATACCGGATCTTCCTCCTATTGAACTGTCCATAGATAGAATCCATCGTCTCCCAAAACCCTCATTTATCCAGGAGCACATCCCTAGAGATGTGTTGTTTCGCATGCATTTCTACCAAACCAAGGAGCGGTTGATGCAAATTACCCGTAAAGGGGAACACAGCACCACAGACTACTCAGATCTGCAATTTTATGCAGATCTGTCGCAACACACTTTGCAACTCCGCAAAAATCTCAATAATATTACTAAGGCATTGAGAAACCATGCTATCACATACAGATGGGGTTACCCGACCAAACTAATCATAACTAGAGAAGGTTCTACACATGTAATTACTTATCCTACTAAGGGTTTCCAACTTCTCCAGAAATGGAAGATTGTCCCAGAGGAACCTCCTTCAACATCTAATGATACAAGCCCTAAGAGGATTCCTCCAGAATGGCAACAAGCTTCAAACTCCTAAGGCGTCAGTGATATCTGCAGGGCCCTGCTATATTCATTTGTTGCCCTATTAATGGGCCTCGCCCTTTGGAGCTCTATCCTGTAACCTGCGCTCCCATTTACTTGGGCAGAATTTCTGCACCTGGGTGTAATACCCTCCTTTTAAACTTTTTGTTGTTTGTTTTCTTTTTTCTATACCGAATTTATTTTCAGACATTGCTTATGTTACCAGAAACGGGACTCTGTTTTGAAGAACCTAGGAATACATGCATCCCTCGGACAGCCTCCTGGCAGCTATGTGAGTACGCACCATGTTTAAATTTCAGCATTCCACTTAAACTTTGTCATGCCAGTTAAAATTCTTTCCATAAATGCACATGGCTTAAACCATCCAACCAAAAGGGCATCCCTCTGGAAAGAAGCAGACTCTTCTCATTGCGACATAATATGCGTTCAAGAAACGCATTTTCACCATAGCGCACCGCCTAGATGCACCCATAAGGGCTTCCAACACTACTTCTTCTCAAATATTACAGCCAAACAAAGGGGAGTCATGATTGCAATTAAAGACTCAATTTCTTTTCAATTACTTAAGGAAATTTGTGACCCATCAGGTCGTTATGTCATTCTAGTGTGTGACATCAACGCTACACGATATACTCTGGTGAACATCTATGTTCCAAATAAACACCAAATTAAATTCCTGAATGTCCTGATGAAAAAGATACGGAAAATACAACAAGGATCTATTATACTCTGTGGAGACTTTAATGTAACTCCTGACCCTCAAATAGACTCTACATCTAAACCCTCTAAAAGGACACTGTCTTTGAAGTCCTTTTTGCAAAGACAAGAGCTATATGATGCATGGCGTTGTACCCATGCCAACGAAAGAGACTTCACGTTCTTTTCCCACAGGCACTGCACGTATACGAGGATTGATCTGTTTCTGATGGACAGGTGGTTACTCCAGAAAGTATCTCAAATCAAGCTGAATAGCATATCATGGTCAGACCATGCTCCTGTGTTACTGACACTAGGAGACACTTATCCTTCCAACAGTGCCTTTATTTGGCGCTCCAATTCCCACATCATCCAAAACAAGGAAACAAAAAAAATTCTGGAGGACCGCTTGCTTGATTATTTTCAGATCAACTCCCCGTCCACAAATGATCCATTTGTACTGTGGAACGCCCACAAGGCATATATCAGGGGTGTGTTTATCCAGCAGGGCACTAGAATCAAGAGGCAAAGGCAGCAGCGACCCAATACTCTACTCTCAGACATAGAATTATTAGAAGCCCAAAATAAAATTAATCCTACCCCCATATTGAGCGCACAACTTACCTCACTGAGGCATGACCTTAGACTCGCTTTACTCCAATCCTTCGAAATAGTAGAAAAAAAATTGAAGATGTCCTTTTATTCTACAGGTAATAAAGCCGGGAAAAACCTGGCCCGTAGACTACAAGGCCAGCGATTTAAGACTAAAATACCACATATTATTAGCCCTAAATCTTCTCAGAAGGTGTATGATCCCCAAAAAATTGCAGATGCCTTTAGTGATTATTATGGGGCCTTATACAACCTGAACCAAGATAGCCTAACGGCACAACCCGAAAATTAAAAGTGTAGCGCTAACTAAATAAATATGTATAAATGTGAAAATATACACAAAAAACTGAATATGATAATATAGTGATAAACACGTGTATCACCCAAAATAACGTGCTGGGTGACTCCAGTGATAAAGTCCTCAAATTATATTAACACAATTATGCAAATATATGCAAATTAATGTCCATAATAGGCAAATGAATGTCCATTAGAAATGGAATCCATAAAACGAAGGTGATGAAGATCAGTCCAGAGAGAACGTGATGAATCAAAACGTGAAATTGTAATCAACAGTCTTCTGTTTGTGAGAGAAAGTAGCCACCACCAAAGTGAATAGAGGAAGGCTTACCAGAAGTTATGGATTTGGCGGGGCATAAGCCACCCAAATCAAATAAACTTGAAGAGTGTGAACACTCAAACATTAAAAAATAGAGATGTGATGTGAGATCCGCCACCAAGTATATGTTGAGGAGGCTTACCAGAGGTCTCGGATTTGGAGAGGCATACGCCGCCCAAATCTGAGATTGCTTAGGGGGTTAATGGACGCCACTGGAGATGGTCTTGAGTGGAGGGGTAGTCTGGAGTCAAAGGGGTTTAGCACTTCAATCAGACGGGACATCCAATAACACAAAACACCAATTCATGTGGGGACTCGGTATCCAATGCATATGTGTGAAGATAGAAAAGCTCACATAGCATAATTCCGTTTGGAAAGAATTTAATAAAAAAATCATACAATGTAACACTCACATTTAAAGATGGTCTAAAAGCATGGATGCAGGTACAAGAGCGATGTATATGGACAAATCCACCCGACTAGTTTCGACTAAAAAGTCATCATCTGGGGTATGGACCTTGTCCCACAAACATCGCAAATTTATGAACATATTGACCTCCATGACCCAGGAAGCGGACCACACATGGTTCACTTCCTGTTTGATATATGTCATGGATGGTCACAATACTTATGCACAAATCTATGACTGTATCTCAGCATGATGCAAAAAAACAGAATAACAAAGAAAAGGCATTAATAGTAATAATAGGGCTCTAAATCGCCTTACATACTGGCGCTATCCAAGCCTCGTTTTCAATCCCCTGGTTACTCGGCAGGAAGCAGGCTGTATCCAGGCCTCGCTATGAGAACGAGGCATGGACTCAGCACCCGCACGTCACTTCCGCCGTAACCACGAGGACCGGAAGCGGCAGCCAAGCCTCACTCTAAGTTGAGACGTTAGGCTGCCTCTTGCCTCAACTGCGTCACTACGTCGAGACACACATACAGGCATAATTAAGGCGTCTATTGGTCAATCCGCCCCTGTAAAGGGCGTGTACCTCGTCCCTTCTAAAGGGGAAGGAATGTATCTCCGACAGGGTGCGCAGATCAAATAAAAGGCGTTAGTGTAGGATAACTATTTAACAAATATAAAAGGTATTGATACCATACATATATTATACATGATTGAAAGTGGGAAATAATGCATATGTGACAAAACAGCCTGCATTTAGTAATCCAATCAGATCATACATAGTGCACATAATGTGCACATAGAGGTACATATAACACATCCAGAGATGTAAATGTGTGTATTAAACGCTAATAAAATAAAAAATGAATGTGTAAATGTACACACATAAACATGTTTTAGAAAAACATATTTTAAAAGGTTTAAAATCAGTAAAAAGGAGAGAGAAAGAAAGAGAGGTCGTATAATTTTAGAGTGGTCAGGACGCATTAATAAAGGAATTAATGTCCCACTCGACATTCATTCCTTGTGGCTGATAAGTCTGAAGTTCATATATCCAGAATGTTTCTAATCTGGATACTCCTCTAGTGGTTGCTCCTCCCCTCCATGGAGCAACATATTGATCTATAACTAGAAACTGGGTGCCAACAGGGTTACGGGCATGGTATTGCCGGTAATGTCTGGGGACAGTATGTTTAGTACTTCCAAATTTTATCAGATTCACATGTTCGGATACTCTAGCGGTAAAAGATCTGATCGTTCTGCCCACATACTGTTTCCCGCATGGACAGGTCAACAGGTATACCACATGGGTAGTGGCACACGTACAAAAATGTTTAATGGGATAAACTTTATTGGTTACCGTAGATCTAAATTCCTTAGTTGACCTTCTTCCACATGTGTTGTGTTTACAAACAATGCATTTTTTACAGGGATAGTACCCCATCCAGTTGTGAAAAAAGGTGGGTTTTATAGGTGGGTTGATGATATTCGATGCGATTTGATTCTGAAGGGAGGGTACTCCTTTATAAATAACTTTGGGCTTTTCTGGTATCAATGTGCCCAAAATCCTATCATTTTTCAATATCCCCCAATGTTTTTCAAAAATGGTTTTTATATGTCTGTATTGAGTGGAAAAGGTAGTGAGAAAAGACCATTTGAAAGTATCCTTTCTTTCTTTAGGTGGTCTAGCTTCAAACAATGTGGGTCTTTCAATATCAAGCACCTGTTTAAGGTCATTATCTATCTCTACCAGATTGTACCCCTTCTCCAGAAATCTCTTTTTGAGCACATTGGCTTGTGCCACAAAAGTTTCGGTTTCTGTACAGTTCCGACGGAGACGTAGGAACTGACTCTTGGGGACCGACTTTAACCAAGATTTGTGATGGCAACTAGTCATGGGTATAAACCCATTCCTATCAGTAGGCTTGAAATAGGTACTGAATTTGAATTGTTGTTCAGATCTTTCAATCTGTAGATCTAGAAAATGTATCCTAGATTGACTAGATTCGTACGTAAGAGAAATACCTCTATCGTTATCATTCAACAGACAAAAAAAGCCATCTAGGGTTTCTAAGGTGCCGGTCCATAGGAGGAGGATGTCGTCTATATATCTGGCCCAAAACAGGAGCCGAGGCTCCTGTAGGGCATAGACGACATCCTCCTCCCACTTGGCCATAAATAAATTGGCCAGACTAGGTGCAAATTTCGCCCCCATTGCTACACCTTTCTGTTGAAGGAAATAACGTCCATCAAACCAAAAATAGTTGTGATGCGTCGCGAATTCTAATAATTCCATAATAAACTTGACTTGTGGAGCTGCCAACGTGAGGTCCCTATTAAGAAATTCCTGTGACGCCTCCATGCCTCTGTGATGTGGGATACAGGTGTATAGGGACGCCACGTCCGCTGTGGCCATAATGAGCTCGCCTTCGAAGGTCACTGACATAAGGCGTTGAATAACATCCTTAGTATCCTTCAAATAGGAAGGTGTGGTCTTAACGGAAGGTTGCAAAAAGAAATCTATATATCTACCTATCCTCGAAGTGATGGAGTCTATTCCACTAATGATAGGTCGTCCGGGAGGATGGAGGGGATCTTTGTGGATTTTAGGTAAATAATATATGATTGGAATCCTGGGGGCCACAGGAACAAGAAACGACTTCTCTTTTGAATTTAAAATTTTAGAATCAAATCCTCTAGTGATGAGACTAGTCAACTCTTTTTTATATTTAATGGTGGGATTAGTATGTATTTCCTTATAAGTATCTTGATCGCTCAGAATATTATACATTTCAGCCATATAACTTGCTTTATCTAGCAGGACGATGCCTCCGCCTTTGTCAGCGGGGCGTATGATTAGATCTTTATTGTCACATAGAGTTTTTAGGCCCTGACTAGGTATAGGATTATTAGAAATCTTTTTAATGGGTAATTTAGCCAAATCCTGAAGGACTAAATCTCTAAACATATTGAGAGCTGGAGCAAGCTTATTGGGAGGGTTGAAAAGGGAAGGATTAGCCAACCCTGAGTGAACAGTACCTGACGTAGCTGCTCTCACTATATTTCTAGTTGGATTTGAGGTAATATAGCGTTGAATATTAATTTTTCTAACATACTTATGTATATCTACAAAAGTGTTAAATTTATTCAGTTTACGTGGTGGGGCAAATTTAAGGCCCTTATCCAAGACCATCTTTTCTTCTTTGGAAAGTGTGACACTGCTTAAGTTGAACACACCTTGACAGGTCATGTTCGACTTTTCTTTCCTCCTTTGTGTCCTCCTCCCTCCTCTGGTCCCTCTCTTGTTTCGGGACCCCTTTTTCTTCTTGGGGGGTCCTCCCGAAAAACCTGAGAGGGATGAGGATTAGGATATGGAGATCGGTCAAACTCAGCATTGGGATAAGGATATACTCTGTCGTCATATTGATCCTGAAGAGGAAAAAATCTATTGTGAGTAGATGTGACTGGATATCCATATTGGGAAGAGTGAGAGTTGTTATGAAAGTTGGATGGTGATCCCCTTTGGTGTGACCTCTCTCTTTCATAATATTGTTGGTTGTAATCATAATTGGAATGATTACCTCTATGATTTACTCCACCTCTTCTATTGGAGCTATGTCCCCTTCCCCTTTGGGTATTCTTAGGGGTATGGGTATTATGGGGGACCCCACCTTGTGTACGATCACCAGGTGGTTGACTCCTATTCATAGAAGGTTTGGGTTGATTAAGGTGTACAACTGGAGGCGCCGCACTACTTGCATGTGAGGAATTAACCTCCATGGCTGTATCCAATGTAGGCGGTTTCTGCCAGCTGTACACTTTCCCAGATTTATAATCACCAATGTCACGTGAGTATTTTTTGTGTTTTTTGGTTCTCTGGTCCTTATCTTCCTTGATGAGATAAGTTTGAAGGTTAGAGGACAGAGTGTTAGATTCAACTGTATTTTTAAATACAAGTAGTCCATCCTTCAGTTCCTTAATTTCTCTATCTAAAGCCAAGAGACGGTTACGTTTCCTGGCAATAAGAAAATTGAGAAATTTGGTCCCTGCATCGTTGAAATATTTAGACCAGGAATCCAGATCTAGTTCTCCCTGTTGCGGGTGTACATCCCATCTAAGACTCCGGGGTACCATGTTTTCTGCAACATATTGCTCCAGAAAAACAAGGTCCCATTGGAGATGGAGTTCTGACACCATGATGTTTACTTTAGTAAATAGTTATTACTATTAATGCCTTTTCTTTGTTATTCTGTTTTTTTGCATCATGCTGAGATACAGTCATAGATTTGTGCATAAGTATTGTGACCATCCATGACATATATCAAACAGGAAGTGAACCATGTGTGGTCCGCTTCCTGGGTCATGGAGGTCAATATGTTCATAAATTTGCGATGTTTGTGGGACAAGGTCCATACCCCAGATGATGACTTTTTAGTCGAAACTAGTCGGGTGGATTTGTCCATATACATCGCTCTTGTACCTGCATCCATGCTTTTAGACCATCTTTAAATGTGAGTGTTACATTGTATGATTTTTTTATTAAATTCTTTCCAAACGGAATTATGCTATGTGAGCTTTTCTATCTTCACACATATGCATTGGATACCGAGTCCCCACATGAATTGGTGTTTTGTGTTATTGGATGTCCCGTCTGATTGAAGTGCTAAACCCCTTTGACTCCAGACTACCCCTCCACTCAAGACCATCTCCAGTGGCGTCCATTAACCCCCTAAGCAATCTCAGATTTGGGCGGCGTATGCCACTCCAAATCCGAGACCTCTGGTAAGCCTCCTCAACATATACTTGGTGGCGGATCTCACATCACATCTCTATTTTTTAATGTTTGAGTGTTCACACTCTTCAAGTTTATTTGATTTGGGTGGCTTATGCCCCGCCAAATCCATAACTTCTGGTAAGCCTTCCTCTATTCACTTTGGTGGTGGCTACTTTCTCTCACAAACAGAAGACTGTTGATTACAATTTCACGTTTTGATTCATCACGTTCTCTCTGGACTGATCTTCATCACCTTCGTTTTATGGATTCCATTTCTAATGGACATTCATTTGCCTATTATGGACATTAATTTGCATATATTTGCATAATTGTGTTAATATAATTTGAGGACTTTATCACTGGAGTCACCCAGCACGTTATTTTGGGTGATACACGTGTTTATCACTATATTATCATATTCAGTTTTTTGTGTATATTTTCACATTTATACATATTTATTTAGTTCGCGCTACACTTTTAATTTTCGATTATCACTAGCTTTTTGTACCAGCAGTGTTGGCAGCTTCGTTTCACATTATTTCCAGCGCAGTATTATCCTTTTACTTTCCATTACCATTTTCACAATTTCATATTGCCGCAGGAGATCCTTACTTAATTACATTCTACTGTTATTATTTAATTATGGACGTTTTTGACTATCGCGCTTCGCGGATAGTAAATACGGAGGGTGTTTTTGTTGTCACAGGTAATGACACCGAAATAGCAGGTCTATTTCTGAGGTTAAAAAACATCATGGTGTCAGAACTCCATCTCCAATGGGACCTTGTTTTTCTGGAGCAATATGTTGCAGAAAACATGGTACCCCGGAGTCTTAGATGGGATGTACACCCGCAACAGGGAGAACTAGATCTGGATTCCTGGTCTAAATATTTCAACGATGCAGGGACCAAATTTCTCAATTTTCTTATTGCCAGGAAACGTAACCGTCTCTTGGCTTTAGATAGAGAAATTAAGGAACTGAAGGATGGACTACTTGTATTTAAAAATACAGTTGAATATAACACTCTGTCCTCTAACCTTCAAACTTATCTCATCAAGGAAGATAAGGACCAGAGAACCAAAAAACACAAAAAATACTCACGTGACATTGGTGATTATAAATCTGGGAAAGTGTACAGCTGGCAGAAACCGCCTACATTGGATACAGCCATGGAGGTTAATTCCTCACATGCAAGTAGTGCGGCGCCTCCAGTTGTACACCTTAATCAACCCAAACCTTCTATGAATAGGAGTCAACCACCTGGTGATCGTACACAAGGTGGGGTCCCCCATAATACCCATACCCCTAAGAATACCCAAAGGGGAAGGGGACATAGCTCCAATAGAAGAGGTGGAGTAAATCATAGAGGTAATCATTCCAATTATGATTACAACCAACAATATTATGAAAGAGAGAGGTCACACCAAAGGGGATCACCATCCAACTTTCATAATAACTCTCACTCTTCCCAATATGGATATCCAGTCACATCTACTCACAATAGATTTTTTCCTCTTCAGGATCAATATGACGACAGAGTATATCCTTATCCCAATGCTGAGTTTGACCGATCTCCATATCCTAATCCTCATCCCTCTCAGGTTTTTCGGGAGGACCCCCCAAGAAGAAAAAGGGGTCCCGAAACAAGAGAGGGACCAGAGGAGGGAGGAGGACACAAAGGAGGAAAGAAAAGTCGAACATGACCTGTCAAGGTGTGTTCAACTTAAGCAGTGTCACACTTTCCAAAGAAGAAAAGATGGTCTTGGATAAGGGCCTTAAATTTGCCCCACCACGTAAACTGAATAAATTTAACACTTTTGTAGATATACATAAGTATGTTAGAAAAATTAATATTCAACGCTATATTACCTCAAATCCAACTAGAAATATAGTGAGAGCAGCTACGTCAGGTACTGTTCACTCAGGGTTGGCTAATCCTTCCCTTTTCAACCCTCCCAATAAGCTTGCTCCAGCTCTCAATATGTTTAGAGATTTAGTCCTTCAGGATTTGGCTAAATTACCCATTAAAAAGATTTCTAATAATCCTATACCTAGTCAGGGCCTAAAAACTCTATGTGACAATAAAGATCTAATCATACGCCCCGCTGACAAAGGCGGAGGCATCGTCCTGCTAGATAAAGCAAGTTATATGGCTGAAATGTATAATATTCTGAGCGATCAAGATACTTATAAGGAAATACATACTAATCCCACCATTAAATATAAAAAAGAGTTGACTAGTCTCATCACTAGAGGATTTGATTCTAAAATTTTAAATTCAAAAGAGAAGTCGTTTCTTGTTCCTGTGGCCCCCAGGATTCCAATCATATATTATTTACCTAAAATCCACAAAGATCCCCTCCATCCTCCCGGACGACCTATCATTAGTGGAATAGACTCCATCACTTCGAGGATAGGTAGATATATAGATTTCTTTTTGCAACCTTCCGTTAAGACCACACCTTCCTATTTGAAGGATACTAAGGATGTTATTCAACGCCTTATGTCAGTGACCTTCGAAGGCGAGCTCAATATGGCCACAGCGGACGTGGCGTCCCTATACACCTGTATCCCACATCACAGAGGCATGGAGGCGTCACAGGAATTTCTTAATAGGGACCTCACGTTGGCAGCTCCACAAGTCAAGTTTATTATGGAATTATTAGAATTCGCGACGCATCACAACTATTTTTGGTTTGATGGACGTTATTTCCTTCAACAGAAAGGTGTAGCAATGGGGGCGAAATTCGCACCTAGTCTGGCCAATTTATTTATGGCCAAGTGGGAGGAGGATGTCGTCTATGCCCTACAGGAGCCTCGGCTCCTGTTTTGGGCCAGATATATAGACGACATCCTCCTCCTATGGACCGGCACCTTAGAAACCCTAGATGGCTTTTTTTGTCTGTTGAATGATAACGATAGAGGTATTTCTCTTACGTACGAATCTAGTCAATCTAGGATACATTTTCTAGATCTACAGATTGAAAGATCTGAACAACAATTCAAATTCAGTACCTATTTCAAGCCTACTGATAGGAATGGGTTTATACCCATGACTAGTTGCCATCACAAATCTTGGTTAAAGTCGGTCCCCAAGAGTCAGTTCCTACGTCTCCGTCGGAACTGTACAGAAACCGAAACTTTTGTGGCACAAGCCAATGTGCTCAAAAAGAGATTTCTGGAGAAGGGGTACAATCTGGTAGAGATAGATAATGACCTTAAACAGGTGCTTGATATTGAAAGACCCACATTGTTTGAAGCTAGACCACCTAAAGAAAGAAAGGATACTTTCAAATGGTCTTTTCTCACTACCTTTTCCACTCAATACAGACATATAAAAACCATTTTTGAAAAACATTGGGGGATATTGAAAAATGATAGGATTTTGGGCACATTGATACCAGAAAAGCCCAAAGTTATTTATAAAGGAGTACCCTCCCTTCAGAATCAAATCGCATCGAATATCATCAACCCATCTATAAAACCCACCTTTTTTCACAACTGGATGGGGTACTATCCCTGTAAAAAATGCATTGTTTGTAAACACAACACATGTGGAAGAAGGTCAACTAAGGAATTTAGATCTACGGTAACCAATAAAGTTTATCCCATTAAACATTTTTGTACGTGTGCCACTACCCATGTGGTATACCTGTTGACCTGTCCATGCGGGAAACAGTATGTGGGCAGAACGATCAGATCTTTTACCGCTAGAGTATCCGAACATGTGAATCTGATAAAATTTGGAAGTACTAAACATACTGTCCCCAGACATTACCGGCAATACCATGCCCGTAACCCTGTTGGCACCCAGTTTCTAGTTATAGATCAATATGTTGCTCCATGGAGGGGAGGAGCAACCACTAGAGGAGTATCCAGATTAGAAACATTCTGGATATATGAACTTCAGACTTATCAGCCACAAGGAATGAATGTCGAGTGGGACATTAATTCCTTTATTAATGCGTCCTGACCACTCTAAAATTATACGACCTCTCTTTCTTTCTCTCTCCTTTTTACTGATTTTAAACCTTTTAAAATATGTTTTTCTAAAACATGTTTATGTGTGTACATTTACACATTCATTTTTTATTTTATTAGCGTTTAATACACACATTTACATCTCTGGATGTGTTATATGTACCTCTATGTGCACATTATGTGCACTATGTATGATCTGATTGGATTACTAAATGCAGGCTGTTTTGTCACATATGCATTATTTCCCACTTTCAATCATGTATAATATATGTATGGTATCAATACCTTTTATATTTGTTAAATAGTTATCCTACACTAACGCCTTTTATTTGATCTGCGCACCCTGTCGGAGATACATTCCTTCCCCTTTAGAAGGGACGAGGTACACGCCCTTTACAGGGGCGGATTGACCAATAGACGCCTTAATTATGCCTGTATGTGTGTCTCGACGTAGTGACGCAGTTGAGGCAAGAGGCAGCCTAACGTCTCAACTTAGAGTGAGGCTTGGCTGCCGCTTCCGGTCCTCGTGGTTACGGCGGAAGTGACGTGCGGGTGCTGAGTCCATGCCTCGTTCTCATAGCGAGGCCTGGATACAGCCTGCTTCCTGCCGAGTAACCAGGGGATTGAAAACGAGGCTTGGATAGCGCCAGTATGTAAGGCGATTTAGAGCCCTATTATTACTATTAATGCCTTTTCTTTGTTATTCTGTTTTTTTGCATCATGCTGAGATACAGTCATAGATTTGTGCATAAGTATTGTGACCATCCATGACATATATCAAACAGGAAGTGAACCATGTGTGGTCCGCTTCCTGGGTCATGGAGGTCAATATGTTCATAAATTTGCGATGTTTGTGGGACAAGGTCCATACCCCAGATGATGACTTTTTAGTCGAAACTAGTCGGGTGGATTTGTCCATATACATCGCTCTTGTACCTGCATCCATGCTTTTAGACCATCTTTAAATGTGAGTGTTACATTGTATGATTTTTTTATTAAATTCTTTCCAAACGGAATTATGCTATGTGAGCTTTTCTATCTTCACACATATGCATTGGATACCGAGTCCCCACATGAATTGGTGTTTTGTGTTATTGGATGTCCCGTCTGATTGAAGTGCTAAACCCCTTTGACTCCAGACTACCCCTCCACTCAAGACCATCTCCAGTGGCGTCCATTAACCCCCTAAGCAATCTCAGATTTGGGCGGCGTATGCCTCTCCAAATCCGAGACCTCTGGTAAGCCTCCTCAACATATACTTGGTGGCGGATCTCACATCACATCTCTATTTTTTAATGTTTGAGTGTTCACACTCTTCAAGTTTATTTGATTTGGGTGGCTTATGCCCCGCCAAATCCATAACTTCTGGTAAGCCTTCCTCTATTCACTTTGGTGGTGGCTACTTTCTCTCACAAACAGAAGACTGTTGATTACAATTTCACGTTTTGATTCATCACGTTCTCTCTGGACTGATCTTCATCACCTTCGTTTTATGGATTCCATTTCTAATGGACATTCATTTGCCTATTATGGACATTAATTTGCATATATTTGCATAATTGTGTTAATATAATTTGAGGACTTTATCACTGGAGTCACCCAGCACGTTATTTTGGGTGATACACGTGTTTATCACTATATTATCATATTCAGTTTTTTGTGTATATTTTCACATTTATACATATTTATTTAGTTAGCGCTACACTTTTAATTTTCGATTATCACTAGCTTTTTGTACCAGCAGTGTTGGCAGCTTCGTTTCACATTATTTCCAGCGCAGTATTATCCTTTTACTTTCCATAACGGCACAACCCTCCCTCTCAGACATATAAAAATTTCTACAAAACATTCATCTGCCCCATCTTTCCCCCTCACAGCTCCAGGAGCTAAACGCTCCTTTTTCTTTAGTAGAAATGCTGAAAACTATAGAGACTCTCCCGAATAATAAATCTCCTGGTCCGGATGGTCTCACAGGGGAGTACTATAAACAGTTTAAACCTATTCTTGGTCCATACCTCCTCAAAGTATTTGATGCTGCTGCTGCCTCGGCTTCTTTTCCGCCAGAAATGTTAGAGGCCTTAATTGTAACATTACCTAAACCGGGCAAGGAACCAGATGCACCTAAAAATTTTAGACCTATATCCTTGCTCAACAATGATGTAAAATTGTATGCTAAAATGATAGCATTAAGATTGGTGGACATCTTACCTACTCTCATTGACCCTGACCAATCTGGGTTCACTAAGGGTAGGCAGACGTCAGATGCTACTAGACGTTTAATAAATGTTGTGCACATTGCCAGATGGGGGAAAACGCCTTCTCTGCTTCTGGCTTTAGATGCAGAGAAGGCGTTCGATAGGGTACACTGGTTGTGTCTTACAAAAACTTTGGAAAAATTTGGTTTCTCAGGACACCTGCTCTCAGCAATATTAGCTCTGTATACTTCTCCATCAGCTCGGGTGTACACGTCTGGCATGCTGTCTAAACCTTTCAAAATCACTAACGGGACCCGTCAGGGATATCCACTGTCCCCTCTTATTTTCAATATACTAATGGAACCATTAGCCGCCAGTATTCGACAATCCCCTGATATTCAAGGTTTTACAATTAAATCCCGTAAGCATGTCATAAGTCTTTTTGCGGACGATGTAATACTGATGCTCACTGACCTGCGGTCTTCCCTAGATCATGTATACCACACGCTTCAGGAGTATGGAAAAGTGTCATACTATAAAGTGAATGACTCAAAGTCATTCATCCTTGATCTAGGAGTATCCCCAAAAGATAAGCTGATCATACAAACCAAATTTCCCTATGTCTGGTGTGCACATGAAATCACATACCTGGGCATTAAATTGACCTCCCAAACTAGACAATTATTTCAGGCCAACTATCTCCCTCTTGAAAAGAAACTCGCAGACAACCTAAAATCACTAAGCAAACATGTTCTATCTTGGTCGGGAAGATTGGCAGCTTTCAAAATGCAAATATTGCCACAAATTCTCTACATTTATCGCACAGTACCCATACCCATACCCCAACACTTTTTTAAAACTCTTCAGTCCCTTCTAGCTAAATATCTTTGGGAGGGTAAAAGGGCCAGGAGCGCCTTTTCCAAACTAAAAAAAACAAAACAGGCTGGTGGCCTGGGCGTACCGGTCTTTGCAGATTATCATGCCGCTGCGACTCTCGCACAGATTAAAGGCTGGTTCCCCAATCAACCCACACCACTGTGGGGAAACATTGAAGAAACTTTAATACCTGGTGGAAATCTATTTAACTATCTCTTAGCGTACCCTCATATTAAATCCAAATCCAAAAACCTTTCTCCTCCCATGATAGTATCCCTGAATTCCTGGAAAACATTAGTAACACACAAATCCCTTTCTACCCCTACTTCTCCTCTACTAATACCCATTTCTACTCTAGACTTGATAATGCCTGACCTGACCTTAAACAGATGGCTGCGACAAGGAATCGTGCAGATTTCAGATCTATACAGAAACAACCTCCTTAAAACATTTGCTGAGTTGCAATCAGAATATGGACTACCAAATTCGGAGCAGTTTAATTACCTCCGAGTGAAATCGTACCTTAAAAACAAAAATATTAAGAAGTACAATTTATTTTGGAAAATTAATATCCATCTAGCATCTAAAGAAAACCATAAAGATGGTATATCATTATTTTATAACTTCCTATATGACAAGTCCATATTCATGAAAACAAATTCTATGAAAGCCTGGGAGGCAGATATCCAGAAATCATTTTCAGAAGCACAATGGCATAAAGCATTACAACAAATCTACGCAGCAACTAAATGTACAAACCTATGGGAACTATCCCACAAAGTAACACAGAGGTGGTACCTGACCCCGAATAGGGTAGCCAAATTTGATTCCTCCACATCTTCTGATTGTTGGAGGAAATGTGCACAATTGGGCACTATCTTTCATATACTATGGGCATGTAGCAAATTAGCGGGATTTTGGTCTGGCATTTTCAAGGTCCACTATCAAGTCACGGGTTTATCTATGCCATATTTGCCTTCCCTAGCTCTTTTAAACTTGGGGATCGAAAACATACCCCCGGTACACAGGAAATTTACCACACATCTATTTCTAGCGGCCAAGCTAGTTATACTTAGAGCGTGGAAATCTCCAGAACCTCCAGTGGTTCAGGATGCAATTCGCACGTTGTCCGTACATTTCACCTATGAACGAATGTTAGCCTCCACTGGAGGGAGGACTATGCAGTTTCTCTCTAGTTGGCAACCATGGATAGACTGGTATAAGGAATACAAATCATAATTAAACCAGATTAGCAGTCATATATAAGGGGGTCAACCCTAATAAAACTGAAATTTAAACCTCTATAGGCAGGTCCGAGGGATGGCGGTGATGGTGGGGATGGTGATTACAATGGTAATGGTAACAGTAAAAGTAAAGATAATAAAACCTAGGTTGTTGTTCTTTTTTTTCTTTTCCTCTGGTTACTCTGAAAGTTCACTCTTTGTTCTTATATTAATTTCTTTTACGTTAGGAACTATATTCTCGGTGAATATAATTTCCAATAAGATAGAAGAGCTTGATCTCATACCTTCTTCACATGGTCTGGTACTGTGCAATTGGTGGGTGGGGGGGTTGCCTCTCTGTCCGGACCACAGATAGTTCCCACGGGGGTGTCTGGGGAGAGGAGGGGATTCCCTCAGCCTCGTGTATACTGTATGTGTTTATACCAAGACAAGGCATTTTATATGACTCCTATCTGTATATTCAAATGTATCAATATGTCTTCGTCCCACATATGGAATGTATCGTTCACCCTTTGTTTACCTTTAAAATTCAATAAAAATCTATTGATAAAAAAAAAAAAAAAAAGTTGAGAGGTAGGCCTCTACATCATCTGCAGGTGTCATCTTTTGCAGGTAATAGCTGGCACGCACCATTTTCTGTTCCACTGATAGTGGACCTGCGGAACCCTTCTTTATTTCCACAAGGTGTTGGACTTAACCACTCAAGGACCAGCCATTGTATATATACGTCCGCAGAATGGCTCGTACAGGCACAATCACGTACCTGTACGTCCCCTTTAACTGCCTTCCCCGTGAGTCGGACCGCGGGTCTGCGGACTCGATCGCCGCAGGGATCCCTGCGATCGTCTCATGGAGGCATGGAGAGGGGAGATGTTAGTGTAAGCACAACATCTCCCCGCTCCCCTACTGACAATGTCACCGATCTCCTCTCTGTGTAATCAGAGCTGAAATCGGTCACGTGTCACTCGTAGCCACACCCCCACACAGTAGTAATCACTCCCCTAGGCACACTTAACCCCTTCAGCGCCCCTAGTAGTTAACCCCTTCACTGCCAATGTCATTTTTACAGTAACCAATGCATTTTTATTGCACTGATTGCTGTAAAAATGACAATGGTCCCAAAAATGTGTCAAAAGTGTCCGCCATAATGTCGCAGTCACAAAAAAAATCGCTGATCACCGCCATTACTAGTAAAAAAAAAAAAAAAATAATAAAAATGCCATAAAACGACCCCCTATTTTGTAAACGCTCTAACTTTTGCGCAAACCAATCAATAAACGCCGATTGCGATTTTTTTTACCAAAAATATGTAGGAGAATACATATCGGCCTAAACTGAGGAAAAAAAATGTTTTTTTATATATTTTTGGGGGATATTTATTATAGCAAAAGGTAAAAAATATTGAATTTTTTCCCAAATTGTCGCTCTATTTTTGATTATAGCGCAAAAAATAAAAACCGCAGAGGTGATCAAATACCACCAAAAGAAAGCTCTATTTGTGGGAAAAAAGGAGGTCAATTTTGTTTGGGAGCCACGTCACACGACCGCGCAATTGTCAGTTAAAGTGACGCAGTGCCGAATCGCAAAAAGGGGCCTGGGCTTTGTGCTGCGTATTGGTCCGGGGCTTAAGTGGTTAAACAGGTGATTTGCCACCTGCTGCGCTGCAGTTGCCTTCTGCTGCATCTCTGCCATCTGCCGATGAATCTCTGCATATTGGCGGTTGGTTTCCTGCTGGGTTGCAGTGGCCTGCAGCAAGGCTCTAAGGCTCGATTTACACCTATGCATGTTGCTTTTGAGCGTTTTTGCCTTGCTTTTTGCGGTGCTTGCCTTGTTTTTCAACATGCTTTTTTACCGCGTTTTTGCCGCGATTTGCGCTTTGCGGTTTTTTTTTTATATATATTTTTTTTATTATACAGTAATTTTTTTTTTTTTACATTTCCTTTAAAAAAAACCCGCGAAACGCAAATTGCTGCAAAATCGTGGTAAAAACGCGGCAAAAACGCGGCACTTGCGTTTTGGATGCAGGTCCATTGACTTCTATTACATGCAAAACGCTGCTTTTTGCAGGAAAAAAAGTCCCCGACCCTTTCCAAAAACGCAGAGGCACAAAAATGCATTGATGTGAACATGTTCCATAGGAACCCATGTTAAAAAATTTCCATGCATTTCTGCAAAATGCAAAATGCACCAAAAAACGCATTAGTGTGAATGGAGCCTTATTGCTCAGGAAGTTGCCCTCCAAATTCACCATATGTGGGGGGCATGGGCGTCCGCTGAACTTTTTTCAGGGGGGGGCATAATTTTAAGGTCATCCATGCTTCTTTTGGGCAGTGGAGCAGCGCTGTATACACCACTCCTCCACCGTCCCTGTCCATTGAAATAAATGGGCACCGCTGCCGAAGCGCCTATAAAGCGATTCGGCAGCGGCGATACACAGTTGCTTTTAACCCTGTCTTTGACCGCTAGCTGGGGTTATTGCAACACAGGGGGCAAGTGTCTTCACTCTGACTTCAACACTCTTACGATTCCAGGGGGGGGCAATTGACCCCCCTTGCCCTACGGAGCGGACGCCCATGGTGGGGGGTTAGCTCAAGTGGGTATCACCTTCCCTGGGGAAAAGGCAGTCCAACAGCAAGTCTTTTCTTAAAATTCTGACTTATAGTCAGCTTTATTTTAAAAGGTTGCACAGCAATCAAACAAAACTAAAACAGTAAATAAATCTTTACCATCAAGGCACTAACTAAACAGTGAAGATTCCTGACAGGTGAAGGGCATCTCCCAGTTACCAACAAAAAAACAACCTTTTCCTTTCCCTTCTGGAGAGTAATTTCCACATGGAGCTCTCTCAGGCTTAGCTTCCCCTGAGTCCCAGGCCAGAGCAACCTTATGCTCCAGTCCTCCCTTAGGCCCCTTTCACACTGGCACGTTTTTCAGGTGGTGTAGCGCTAATATTAGCGCTGTTATACCGCCTGAAATAATCGTGCCCTGTATTCTTCAATGTGAAAGCCCGAAGGCTTTCACACTGAAGCGGTGCGCTAGCAGGACCGCTCCAAAAGTCCTGCTAGCCGCATCTTTACAGCGGTGAAGGAGCGGTGTGTTCACCGCTCCTTTACCGCGGCTGCCCATTAAAATCAATGGGACACCGCGGCAATAGCCGCGGTTTGCGGGCGGTATTAACCCTTTTTCGGCCGCTAGCGGGGATTGAATTCACCCCGCTAGCGGCCACATACCGCGGTGATAACGACGGTATAGCGGCGCTGAAAATCGCGCCGCTATACCGCCACCGCACCTGCCCGCCCCAGTGTGAAAGGGGCCTTATTTATACCACCTGCTGCTGGCTGCCCACCTTACCTTTCCTTATGTTGATATATACAGTATATATATATATATATATATATATATATATATATATATATAAATTAATTAATGAATCAATGTTCAATAATTACAAACATCTTTTATTTATTATAATTATACTTTCTTAAATTAACCACTTATATATCATTCTACATTGTTTGAACATAAAGGTTAAAATCATGTTGTATTTTGTTGAATCAATGTGTTTTCACTTTTTACAGTTTGACTGATCTGCTATGATAGAATAATGCAAATGCATTTATTATTGCTCACATCTGCTAAGCTTGCTTTTCAGATGAAATGTAGAGAAGCAGTGGGGCATCCACTTTGAAAAGAGAAACTGACTATGTTGTATTCAATTTTCTTTGCACTTGCTAACTTTGCCTAATGACCCGTCTAAGTTATTGACAACATACTTAATAGAGTGGCAGAGAAATGCCACTATGCCAAACAGGATCAGTTAGACTACAAGGGATTTAAACTCTAGCAACTGTGCATTGTGAATTTAAATTTCTACAAGTTGTTTTATTCTCATTCTCTAAGGGCTTGTAATACTTCTGGCACTTTACATTATGTGGTTGTAACAGGGCAGTTTATTCTTACGGTATAATGTAAACTAGGTAACAAATGATCCTAAATCACTACATCCAGTTAAATAGCACTTATCAACTCACCTTTAAACTTAATTATGAATCAATATAGTAATTACATTTAAAAAGAGTCACCTTTGTAAAAACATGAATGAAACTGTAATGCCGTGTACACACGATCGGTTTTACCGATGAAAACAGTCCGGTGGACTTTTCTTATCAGACAAATTGATCGTGTATGGGCCCCATCGGTCTTTTTTCCATCGGTGAGAAAAAATAGAACATGTTTTAAATTTATCCGATGGGAAAAAAACGATAGCAAATTCCAATCGTCTGTGTGGAACTCCATCGGACAAAAAACCCACGCATGCTCAGAATCAAGTCGACGCATGCTCAGAAGCATTGAACTTAATTTTTCTCGGCTTGTCGGAGTGTTTTATGTCACAGCGTTTGGGACGGTTGGATTTTTGGCTGATGGTGTGTAGGCAAGACTGATGGAAGTCAGCTTCATCGGATTTCCGATGGAAAAATCCATCGGTTTAGAATCCATAGGAAATCCGATTGTGTGTATAGGGCTTAAGGCTTATGTCATTGGCAGCACAGGCTTACACGTATGTTTACACTTTTTAAGCCAACTGTCTGATTTAAAAATTTTCAGGTGGCATCACTTCCACACACATCAATAGATACAACCCCCCCAGCTGATGACCTCTGCCATGTCCACTGCACTCTGCTGCCCCTCCAGTGCTCCCAGAACATCATGGCTGGTGTTGGTGGGTACAGCAGATGGAGACCAGTGAATGTCCCTCAGGTGAATGAACCCGGAAGCAACAAGCATTTTTCCACTTCCAACTTCAGAGCCATCATACCTAGGCTCCTGTGCTAATAAAGCATGATCTGTGATTAGCTTAGTTGATTAGCTTCAATTGAGTGCAGGGAAACATTAGGGGTCTAACAGACCCCTGCTGTATCATTAAAGAGAATATTATGTATCAGGTGTCCCTAAGTCTGTAAAAAATGTCTGCAATACATTGTTAAGTATTACCGTGCACCCCAGACTGAGATCAAACATTTTAGGGCCCTCATTTATGATAAATTCTGAACTGTAGAACTTAGAAGGCTTTTAAAGCATTGTATGTGGAGAATTTTGGGTACCAAAGTTTGTCGCTGTTTCATGGGCCTGTGCACTTTTAAGGTGAGAATGTTTGATATTTATTTTCTCAGTGCAACCTCATCTTTTATATTTTACTGAGAAATTGGGTAATATATTGTTTTTGTTTGCCCAAAAAGTAACATTAGTGGATTTAAAAAAAAAAAAAGGTTTGTGAAATAGTTACGCAAATATTAAATCATGTGACAAAAATAATTGCAAATCCCACCATTTTATTCTCTAGGGTCTCTGCTTTCAGAAAATGTATAATAGTTTGGTGGTTTTATCTAATCTTCAGACCTAAAATGTACACGTTTACAAGTGTAACCCCTACCCCATGTACAAGTGTAACATTACTCGTCCTATATTTGCTACCTGTTATTCTATTATATTATGAAATGTGTTTTGTTATATTTGTTTGATAAATGCAAAAACGAGTCTGTGCACACTTCTCGTGGAGTCTAATTAGCCCTCTAATTCTTAATTTTAACTACAGATTTGTGTATATGTAGTGGAGAGGGCTTAAATAGTTTAGCAAAAGACTACTAGGCTGGGTTTACCGAGTCCACAAACTTTTTTTGTTTTTTGTGTTTCCAGCCTACAAACAGAATTTGGAGAGGAGTGCATTTCTAATGGACCAACTAGTATTTTTCTATACTTTGAATGTCATTAAAAGTATAAAACATGAACAAATGTGTATGTATTGAGAGATGTACTGCATATACTTTATTTCTCAGCCATGCACCTTACCATGCTGGTTTACCCGGCATTACGTTACCTAAGGATTTTTTTACTTTGTAAAGTTTATTTTGTAAAAGTGAATGCTCACTTAGCTAAGTGAGCATTCACTTTTACACAATAAACTTCACAAAGTAAAAAAATCCTTAGGTAACGTAATGCCAGGAAACCAGCATGGTAAGGTGCATGGCTGAGAAATAAAGTATATGCAGTACATCTCTCAATACATACACATTTCATGCCCTCTTCACTTCTCTTCACAATCATCCAATCTGTGCAAGTAAAAATCAATTTTCTTATATTGTCTGGCACATGATCCGGTTTTCACTATATCATCACTACTTCTTTGAATTTGGGTTCGACCTTGAGTTCAACCAAAACCTTAACTGTTCACAGTTCAGGAGGACAGTGAATGAATGGGTTAATTTTCCACTATAGCAACAAATTAACAAGCATGCATTTATTGGCCTTGACCTTAATTAGGCGGCATAGAAGGGTAAATAATGGGATGTTTTACAATTAACATTGGTATCACTGTGCTTGATTGGCCAGCAAACTTGTCTGACCTAAACTCCATAGAGAATCTGTGGGGTATTGTCAAGAGGAAGATGAGGGGCACCAGACCCAACAATGCAGACTAGCTGAAGGCCGCTATCAAAGCAACCTGGGCTTCCATAACACTTCATCAGTGCCACATGCTGATTGCGTCCATGCCACGCCACATTGATGCAGTAATTCATGCAAAAGAAGCCCTAACCAAGTATTGAGAGCATACTATACTGTACATGGACATACTTTTCAGTAAGCCAACATTTCCTTTATAAAAATCTTTTTTTTTTATTGGTCTTATGTAATCAAATTTTCTGAGATATGGAATTCTGGATTTTCACTAGCTATAAGCCATAATCATCAAAATTAAAAGAGAGAAATGCTTGAAATATATCACTCTGTGTGTAATGAATCAATATAATATTATGAGTTTCACTTTTTGAATTAAATTACTGAAATAAATTTACTTAAATGTGTACTTTTTGAACAAAAAGCTGCTCTCTGTATGTCATTTTGAAAATGTGCTCTACTACGACTGCTTCAATGCTGACAGGCTGTTGACTCAGACATAATTATGTAGTGAACCTGTACAGTATTTCTAGAAATTGTCTCTGAGATAATGTGATAATGTTATATATTCCTCTTACAGTAAAAACCCAATGAATATGCTTTTTTAATTTCCTGCCATTCCAGCCAGTTGCTGTAATTTTTATTTATTTTTTGCTAACATAACACCTGCCTCATTTCTGAAATGTTGGGTGTTTTTTTTCTAGATTGATTAGGTTTAACCTTTGTATATATGCCACTTCTTTTAATTCTGTTGACACAATTTGGGATAGTTTATCTGATCCATCCCTGTGTTTTCTCTTTCTTTTAAACACTACTAATTTAAACACTTTATATAGTATATAGAGTGTTGAGCACCTTGAAATTATTCTTTTATTGCTTCTAGTCAGCTGGGTATTGATCATGTTACTAGGAAGGACTGAAATGGGTATGGTAAAGCTAAGTAGTTTTTTGACAATAAACACATTTTATTAAGGAATTGTAAAGTAGTTATTTAAGTGTATGTTGCACACAAACATTTGCAAATACTGCTGCCCAAAGTGAATGTAAACCCCCCTTTTTTTTTTAATAAAGGCTTGCGCCTTGTACAGTATAGGATTTTATGTCATCTGTGCCCAGTCTTGTCACAAAGAGTTAATCCAGCTCTGAGCAGTCCTCCTATCTTTTTTCAGTGAGATAAAAATGGACAGACAGAGAAAAAGGAGTCTGTTTCTCCCCCTTGCTGTGAGTGACAGGTGATTTACATATCTCATGCATGATCCTAAGAGAGGCATTTTGTGTACTTCAGATCCCTTCCTCTTTTCTTCTCCAACTCTCCAAGGATTGACTGCTTCACACCTCAGCATGATTGGGCATGCTGAAGTCATGTGGTGACTTTTCTCGGTTTTGACTGGATGTTAGTGATCATAGCAAAAATTTGGTGTAAGAAATACACAGGAGAAAATGAATGTTGACAAGGGTAGTGTAGAGGTGGGCGGGGTGTCTACTAACATCACGACTCCACCCACTGAACTCCGGACAACAGACCCACCCACAGAATCTGCAGTTTTTTGGGTCTCATAAGAGACAGAGGGAGAGGGGAGACATTTGACAGGTAAGGATACATGCAGGCGGCATGTGCAGTATATCCTTATCGATAACCACTATGGCAGTAGTTTAGAAAGAATGAGAGTGGGTTTACATCCACTTTAATACAGTATTATGAGTCAGTGTTTTTAATGACTAATGTATCCATGTAATGAACACAATTTTAATGATTAAGTACCATAAAATTAGAGTTACAACCACATAGATCATGTTTCTTCAGAATGATATGTTTTATGTTTGGGTTTTAAAGGAATACTATAGGTAAGGTTTTTTTTTTTTAAATAACAAACAGAGTAGCCCCAATCCTCCAACTCTCGGGTCCCCCGCTGGTGCTTCTGGCCCCTTCCTCCTCTGTATTGCCCCCACAGAAAACACCTTGCTGTGGGGGCATCCAAGCAGGCTTGTTCCTGAACCTCTTATCTGAGTGTCCATTCAGACACAGAGCTGTGGTTTGGCCCTGCTCCCTTTCTCTTCTCAATATCATATCCCGAAAATCCATAAAAGTCTTAGTAATCCTCCCTGTAGGCCCATTATAGCTGATATGGACAGCATCACATCAGGGCTGTCAAAATATATTGATTTTTATTTGCAGCCACTAGCCCAAGCCCTTCCATCATATATCAGAGATGGCATATACATTTTGGAACAATTAAAACCATACTCTTGGAATACAGATTATTTATGGATGTCTTTAGATGTAAGCTCTCTCTACACATCCATCCCTCATACTTTTGCACTCACAGCTTTGGAACACTTTTTATCCCAGGGTCCATACATGAAATAGTAGGCAGTCCTCTTTCATCCTTAAATGCACAGAGTATTGTCTCAGTCATAATTATTTCCTTTTTGATGACCAATACTATGTGCAGATTCAGGGTACTGCGATGGGAGCTAATTTTGCTTCGTCGTATGCAAATCTTTCAATGGGTCTATGGGAAAAAAGACACATTTGGAATGAAAACCCCTTCTCTAAATTTCTAGTCTATTATGGCAGATATATAGATGATATAATCATTATATGGAATGGCACACTCAGTGATTGTGAGGATTTGGTTAATTACTGTAACAGTAATACATACGGTCTGAACTTTACCTACGTTACAGATTCAGAGAAATTAGCTTTCCTGGACCTAGAGCTATACCACACTGGAGACCTTATCCATGCTAGAAATTATTCAAAACCCACTGCTGGTAACTCACTGTTACATTATAGGAGCTGTCATTACTCCAAATGGAAAAATAACATCCCAAGAGGCCAATTCTGCAGACTTAGGCAAAACTGTACCAACACCATAGACTTTATGGAACAAAGTCAACTATTAATGCAAAACCTGAAGGAAAAAGGCTATCCCGAATGATTGATTAAGGAAGCCTACATACAATATGCACAGGAAACACCTATACAGAAAGAAAAAGGAACATTTGACCAGTCAGTCCGCTTTGTTATTAGATTCCACTGTGATCACAAAAAAATGGAATCCATACTAAAGAAACATTGGCCCATATTATTAGAGGATGTACACCTCAAAACAGTGTTACCCAAAATCCCAAGGGTCACATATAGGAGAGCCCCTAATATAAAAAATAGAATTGCTCCCAGCAAACTAAAATCAAGATCCTCCAAATTTCCTCCTCATATAAGTTTTTCACCACTACAGGGTATGTTCCAATGCAAGAAAACTCTGTGCAAAACTTGTTGTTTTGTGCAGCATGGTCAGAAACATTTCACTGAAAAGGGCAAAACCTACAATATAAATGATTTCTATAATTGCTCTTCCGCCCATGTTGTTTATTGCCTCCGTTGCCCCTGCCAGCTGCTATATGTAGGCTGCACCATTTGCCCATTTTGGCAGAGGTTCGGTCAGCATCGGAGGAAGATTGAGGGAGGGACTGATAAACATAGTGTCCTCCAACATTTCTCTAAACATCACAAGGGTTCCACGGAAGGTTTGCAAGTCTGGATAGTTGAACAGATGTCCAAAAACCTCACAGAAGCAGAGAGATTTTACAAACTCTGTGAACGAGAAACGTTTTGGATATATTCCTTGGATACTCTCTCGCCTGGGGGTCTAAATCAGATGTTAGAAGTGTCTACAATTCTATAATACCTATTTAAAATCTAGTACTTTTTTATCTCCATCATTGAATATCTTTTCTTGCTTTTTTTCTGTGCCATCGATATAACAATACACCAAATAGATACACCTCCACCTATGTGGCCTAAAAATGTATCTGCCAACCCATTCTGGGGTACCACTAGTTTTTTATAAATAAAAGTCTCCTTAATTATTATTTTCAAAATATATAGACTTTTTGATATAGCGCACTAACACATACATATGTATTACAAAATAAAATATAAGGATATATATAGAAATATAAATATTTTTCTCCAAATAATTTTCCTCTAATATCATCTTTTTTCCTATATCAAAAATACATATATATATATAAAATTCTCAGTACCAGTGACACTGCAATGATAAATGATCCCTAATGATCTTTTTTTTTAAATAATAATTTTTTATATACCGGTATATCTTTTAATCAGTCCTTCCATTTTATGTATTTACAAATGATTTGTCTTATTGGGTGTTTTTTAATACTAAAACCGTATCCTTTCTTTATATATATGTAATAGTTTTTATATGTATATATATATATATATATATATATATATATATATATATATATGTGTTTTCTCCTATAGCCCTTTCCTTATCGCCATTCCTTTTACTCATGTTTATTATTATAATATAGCACTGTACCATAGGTCTGACATTCTGTAGGGCGGAGATGAAACATTCTCCTTTTCCTCCACTAGATGGCAGATCTTCCTTTAGTACATAAATAGGCATCAATTTATGTAAGTCCCCTATGCTTGAAAAAGGAGCGTGTCTAGTAACCTACGGCGCATGCTCCGAAACGTTGTCGCCTCTGCCGCTGCCCGTGACATCATAGCGCCTCCACGCTGTGTTCCAAGCCTCGCTCATGCTGTGCACACCGCCTGGACTTCCTGGTTCCTTAGAGACAGAGATACAGAGGGCTGAGAGATTGTATTACCATCAAACATAGCGGACACGTAATGCGGATGATCGCCACACCATGGGCCAGTCGGGACTTGTATGCTGGATGCACATGTTTTGAAATGTAAGTGGATAATGCAACTATTGTCAAATTAAAATTGCACTGTTCCTTACCTGGTGGCGCCTTTATTTTTCTTGTCCTTTCTCTTCTCAATGGCTCACTTGCTGTGATTGACAGCAAACGGAGCCAAAGGCTCTCGCTGCTTTCTCAGCTAATGAGGAGGGAGAGCCCCTGGAGAGCTGAGGTTCTCATGCACATCGCTGGATCGTGATGGGGCTCAGGTAAAATATAGAGGGGCTGGGAGTGCTGCTGCACAAATAAGGATTTTTACCTTCATGCATAGAATGCATAGAATGCATGAAGGTGAAAAACCTTGAGCCTTTAGAACCATGTTCATAATTTTTGTGATTGTATCTATCCAGCTTTTTGATGGGTATACTGTTCCTCTTTTCCATTTATTTTTTCATAGCATAAATGACACACACTAACATTACAATTCAGTTTTCAAAACTGCAGAATTCTGACCTTTCTTTTTCCATCAATCATCCAGAAGCCCCCAAAATCAGGCAAGTCAATATGCAAATAGCAGCTTCAAGTTCCAAAGTCAGTACACTGGTAACTAGGCTTGTGCACAACGGAAAAATTCGGTTAGTTTCGGTTCGTTTCTTTTCGGTCCTGTTGATTCGTAATCATTCGTAATTTTGCTAGACGGGATTTTTCGTGTTCGGACTAATTCGTATTTTCGCAAGCGACATTTTTCGTTGAATTTTTAGTTGATTTATAATTCGTACTTTCGGTAGAGTACATTGTTTTTCGTTGATTCTGGACACAACTCCTACTTTCGTAACTTTTTTTGGGTTCGTTGATTCGTAATTTTCTGTGTCTCTCTCACGACGACGCTGCCTATTATGCCTAATGTGCTTCGAATGGATTTGTACTTTTCTAAATACATAGCGGTTATTTGTAACGATTTGAAATCTCGTATTTTACTTTCGTTTTTTACATGCGGCTATAGCCTCCGCCCCTGTACACCATTTTGAGAGGGTTCAGCACGGTGAGGGAGAAGCAGAGAGCAGAGCAGAGTGTTATTGTGCTTCGAATGGATTCGAAATCTCGTATTTTACTTTCGTTTTTTACATGCGGCTATAGCCTCCGCCCCTGTACACCATTTTGAGAGGGAGTTCAGCACGGTGTGGGAGAAGCAGAGAGCAGAGCAGAGTGAGTGTTATTGTGCTTCGTATGGATTCGTACATTCGTAACTTTTTCATAACGAATTATGCCGAAGACATTCGGGCATTCGCTATTTGCGGTATAATTTATTTCGGATTCGGTCTTATTCGTAATTGCTTTGTTCGGAAATTCGAATGCTTCCGAATGTCCGAAAGTTGCTAAATTCGGACGAATTTCAATTCGTTACGAAACGAATTGCACAAGCCTACTGGTAACCCCTTTCTTTATCTCTAAATGCAAAGCAGGAGCCTCTGTAACTTACAAGAGAGGAATGAACATTGCAGGAAAGCTGGAAATTGTGATTTGTATATTGTAGGTATGTGATTGTAAAGCCGTGTACACACGATAGGTTTTACCGATGAAAACAGTCTGATGGACTTTTTTCATCGGACAAACCGATCGTGTATGGGCCCCATGGGTCTTTTTTCCATCGTTGTTTAAAAATAGAACATGTTTTAAATGTATCCGATGGTTAAAAAACCGATAGCAAATTACTATCGTCTGTGGGGAACTCCATCGGATAAAAAACCCACGCATGCTCAGAATCAAGTCGACGCATGCTCAGAAGCATTGAACTTTATTTTTCTCGGCTCATCGGAGTGTTTTACGTCACCGCGTTTGGAACGGTCGGTTTTTTGACTGATGGTGTGTAGGCAAGACTGATGGAAGTCAGCTTTATCGGTTTTCCGATGGAAAAATCCATCGGTTTAAAAACCATAGGAAATCCGATCGTGTGTACAGGGCTTAAGGCTTCCCTTTTTACTTTTTAAATAACAAACATGTCATACTTACATCTAGGGATGGGTGAACGGTTCAGCCCGAGCATAAGTTTGGGCCAAACTTTGGTTGTTCGGATGTCCTGGCAAACACCGAACAATATGCTGAGTTTGGGGAAAATTTGAAACCCCGTTAAAGTCTATGGGACACTAACATGAAAAACCAAAAGTGATAATTTTAAAGGCTTATATGCAAGTTATTGTCATAAAAAGTGTTTGGGGACCTGGGTCCTGCCCCAGGGGACATGTATCAATGCAAAAAAGTTTTAAAAACTGCAGTTTTTTTGGGAGCAGTGATTTTAATAATGCTTAAAGTGAGACAATAAAAGTGAAATATTCCTTTAAATTTCGTACCTGGGGGTGTCTATAGTATGCCTGTAAAGTGGCAAATTTTTCCTGTGTTTAGAACAGTCCCTGCAGCAAAATTACATTTCTAAAGGAAAAAAAGTCACTTAAAACTGATTGCGGCTGTAATAAATTGTTGGGTCCCGGCAATACGGATAAAATTCATTGAAAAAAACGGCATGGGTCCCCCCCCCAGTCCATTACCAGGCCCTTTGGGTCTGGTATGAATATTAAGGGGAACTCCAAACCAAAATTAAAAAAAATTGCATGGGGGTCCCCCCAAATTCCATTTTAGGCCCTTCAGGTCTGATATGGATTTTAAGGGGAACCCCGTGCCAAAATAAAAAAAATTAAAAAATGGCGTAGGGGTCCCCCCAAAAATTCATACCAGACCCTTATCCGAGCACGCAACCTGGCAGGCCACAGGAAAATAGGGGGGATGAGAGAGTGCCCCCCATCCTTAACCATACCAGGCCACATGCCCTCAGCATGGGGCGGATGCTTTGGGGTTTGGACCCCAAAGCACCATGTCCCCATGTTGATGGTTGTGGGGGTTTGTGGGCGGGGGGCTTATCGGAATCTGGAAGCCCCCTTTAACAAGGGGACCCCCAGATCCCACCCCACCATGTGAATTGGTAACGGGGTACAAATGTACCTCTATCATTTCACCCAAAAAAGTGTCAAAAAGTGTCAAAAATTAAAAAACAAAACAAGAGCCAGCTTGGGACAAGTTCTTTATTAAAAAAGAAAAAAAGAAAAAAGTCCAGCGATGTAGATCCATCTCGCTCCTGCGTCGATACCGAAAAAAACCAAAACGCTACTGATGCGCCTCCATAGGAGACTGCTGTTGAGTGGCGCTACTCTCGCCATGACAGCTCTTATACAGCTGAGGGGGGCCACCCGGTGACGTACATAGGTGACCCTGCCCCCTCTGATGCCACTGGGAAACCGCAGGAAACCCTGTGGCGTCAGAGGGGGGTGAGGGCACCTATGTACATCACCGGGTGGCCCCGCCCTCAACTATATAAGAGCTGTCATGGCGAGAGTAGCATCACTCGATGGGAGTCTCCTATGGAGGCGCATCAGTAGCGGCTTTTTTTTTCCGGTATCGACGCCGGAGCGAGATGGATCTACATGGCTGGACTTTTTTATTTTTTAATAAAGGACTTGTCCCAAGCTGGCTCTTGTTTTTTTTCATTTTTGACACTTTTTTGGGTGAAATGGTAGAGGTAAAATGTACCCCGTTTCCAATTCACATAGGGGGGGGGCGGGATCTGGGGGTCCCCTTGTTAAAGGGGGCTTCCAGATTCTGATAAGCCCCCCGCCTGCAGACCCCCACAACCACTGGACAAGGGTTGTGGGGATGAGGCCCTTGTCCCCATCAACAGGGGGAGATGGTGCTTTGGGGTCTAGACCCCAAAGCATCCTCCCCATGTTGAGGGCATGTGGCCTGGTACGGTTCAGAATGGGGGCGCTCTCTCGTACCCCCCTCTTTTCCTGTGGCCTGTCAGGTTGCGTGCTCGGATAAGGGTCTGGCATGGATTTTTGGGGGACCCCTACACCATTTTTTTTTTATTTGGCACGGGGTTCCCCTTAAAATCCATACCAGACCTGAAGGGCCTGGTATGGAATTTGGGGGGACCACCATGCAATTTTTTTTTATTTTGGTTTGAAGCTCCCCTTAATATTTATACCAGACCCAAAGGGCCTGGTAATGGACTGGGGGCGACCCATGCTGGTTTTTTTTAATGAATTTTATCTGTATTGATCCGACAATTCATTATAGCCTTGAGTAGTTTCAAATTAGTTTTTTCCTTTAGAAATGTAATTTTGCTGCAGGGACTGTTTTGAACACGGGAAAATGCGCCACTTTACAGGCATACTATAGGCACCCCCCAGGTACAAAATTTAAAGGAATATTTCACTTTTATTGTTTCACTTTAACCACTTGCCGACTGCTGCACGACTATATACGTTGGCAGAATGGCTCGGCTGGGCATATGGACGTACCTGTACGTCCCCTTTAAGAACCGGCCACCGCGAGCTCCGTGAGTGTGACCGCGGGTACCGCGGACTCGATGTCCGCCAGGATTCCCGCGATCGTCTCACGGAGAGGAAGAACGGGGAAATGCTGATGTAAACAAGCATTTTCCCCATTCTTCCGAGTGACAGGACACTGATCACAGCTCCCTGTGATCGGGAGCAGTGATCAGTGTCGTGACACACATAGCCAACCCCTCCTACAGTTAGAACACATCCCTAGGACACACTTAACCCCTTCAGCGCCCCCTACTGGTTAACCCATTCACTGCCAGTCACATTTACACAGTAATCAGTGCATTTTTATAGCACTGATCGCTGTATAAATGTGAATGGTCCCAAAATAGCGCCAAAAGTGTCTGATGTGTCCGCTATAATGTCGCAGTCATGATAAAAATTGATGATTGCGGGGGGCGTGGCCTGACCGGGGTCTGAACAGGACGTTCTGTGACAGAGCTCCTGCCATCCTTGTGCAGAATCACAAGCATCCACCCTCCAGCGAGTTCATCCTGCTCCCCACAAGGCACCCAACGCGAGCCAGACCACCAGACCGCCGCCTGAAGGTAAAATTTCCAGTGTCTGGGGCCCTCTGGAGGAAAGTCCGCGGCTCCGGCCTAACTCCCGGAGCGGAGGCCATCTTGCTACACCCGGCCGCGGCTCCAGCCCTCAATCCTGGCTTCCCGGACCCCCTGTGGCTCAGCTTTTCCCCCACACGGCACCCGGAGCCCACCCTCCATCAGGGACTCCCATCTACGCACCTGCACGGGGGCCTGCAGACAAAAAAACGGCTCTGGCCCTGTGATCGGCGGCCATCTTGCTATACCCGGCCGTGGCTCCAGTGCTTAGTACTGGCATACCAGACCCCCCGTGGCTCGGCTTTTCACCCACACAGCAACCGGAGCCCACCCTCCATCAGGGGCTATCATCTACCCCCCCCACAGCGGCCGACAGGAGGAAGAGCGGCTCCGGCCCTGTGAACGGCGGCCATCTTGCTTCACCCGGTGGCCATCTTGCTTCACCCGGCGGCCACCTTGCCCACCATTCTGCCCCCCTGAGATTGGTGAACCGCCCCTGGAAGCTGGAGCACTCTGGCCGGCCGGGTTGTGACCCCCAGGGATGGATAGCTTGACTTTACTCCCTGACTGATGATAAAATCACAACCCGGGAGGCGCGGCTTAGCAATGGCCGAGTAGAGACGGGCACCGACAGAGTCCCCGGCCTAACCCGATACACCATGGCCATTACCTGCCATTTAACTCATGTGGGCACGGCATGAGCACCCCAAATCAACACAGGACACGCTCGACCTCAAGAGGGACCAGATCCCAGAACTCGCAGACCAGTATTCATAATTTTTTCGAAGGTACACCGAGGCAAGCAACAGGCGCCATAGTAGCCGCTCCACGGGGGCCGCACACGGAACGGAACCCGGGCCTGCCCCAAAGCAATCAGCCAACACCACCGGAGGACCCGTACTACCTTGCAGAGACACCGGCAGCATTCCGTACAGAGATGTCGGACACATCGCAAGGCCGAATAGACGACGACCTCCGCGCCATGCTGCGGGCCCTCCCCACCAGAGCCGACATTGAGGCCTTACCGACAAGGGCCGACATAGAAACGCTGATCCTAAGGATAGAGGAGGCGCACAGCAGGGACATCCAGGAGGTGAAAGCAGAGCTGCTTACAGTGTCGGACCGTGTGACATCTGGAGAGTCACGGGTGTCGGCACTGGAGACACGCATGCAGGCCCTGGAGCAGGCGCAGGTATCACACACGATGAACTCCCAAGACATGCAATTACACCTAGAGGAAATGGAAGACCGCAGCCGCCGCAACAACCTGCAGTAGCGGGGGATACCTGAAGCCACGGGCCCGGAAGACCTGGCGGAGACAGTGACCGCAATATTCCACAGACTGCTGGAGACCCCCCCGCCGACGCTTGAAATCGACAGGGTGCACCGCACACTGGGTCCCAGATCCACCGACCCAGCCAGGCCAAGCGATGTACTGTGCCGCCTCCACCGCTTTACAATTAAAGAAAACATACTACGAAAGGCTTGGGAGGCAGGCGATGTCGACTTTGATGGGGCCAATATCCAGATCTTACCGGACTTATCCAGGGCAACCCTACAGCGCCGGGCCATGTTAAAGCCAGTATTGGAAAAGGCGAGAAGAAGAGGATACACCTACCGCTGGGGATACCCCCTGGCGGTAATCTTCCGAACGGAGCAGACCTCCTTCACCCTGAGAACGCCCGCGGACCTGCCGGGATTCTTCTCCTTCATAGGCACAGAACCAGTCCAGGTGCCCAATTGGCTAATGAGGCTACCAAAGGCACCGGGTCGCTCGGGTCCAGCAACGGGTAGATACAACCAACCACCGCGCTCGCAGAGGAACCGAGGCCGATCCCGCTCCAGCACCGCCGCCGCCGCAGTCGATGGTACACGTGAGTCCTGATTACTGCAGAGCTGCCTATACCTGTACCCATTGTTTGTAACGCATAGGCCACTGAACTTACCTTGATGCTGCCCCCCGTTTTCTGCCCCCTCCCCCCCTCGCTTGCTGCAGAAGACCCGTCGAGGGTCCAGTTCTATGCCCAGGCCACCCCCACGCCTCAGAGTTTGAAGGGGGAGAATGGTCCGCCATGCTGCAAAGATGCACACCTACCCCCCTTTTTCCCCAACACTTTGCATACTACAAATCGAGACTCCCACTAAGAGAGAGGCCCTCCACACCGCAGACCCCCCACAGAACTGAACACAAGGGTTACTCCCCCCGGAGTCCTTGCCCTTTTTGCCTTTTTGTTGTCTGGAGGAGTGGGGTCACAAAGGGAGAGAAGGACAATGCGTCCCCCGCGCCCCCCCCCCCCCCGGGGACACATGCAGGAGAACATACTCTTGCAGCACTGTCCCAGGTGGACTACCGAACCCCAATTTACCTGACCACCAAACTGGAGCACCACCCCTACAGGCATCATCCTTTGCTCCACAAGCTGAGAACTACACATGTACTTACCTGGCTCCCCCGTCATGTCAACTGGGTCATAACCACCTACCCAGAAAGGAGCTAACAGATTACAGGTGTCAAGATACTTTCTAGGTAACAAGACCCACGCCCACAGATGTGGCCCGTGGGGGACCACGGGGGGGCAGAACATATACTGGGTGGTTGCTTGGGAGGAATGGGGGTTTGGACCCCATCAGAGGACAAGATGCAGCCTTGGAGGGTGTTCGGGGGTGGGGGAGGTGCGGTGCCAGACGGAAAGGGGAGTCATAAATGGGGGGGGGGGCAATGAAACCGCACCAAACTGCTCAGGACCATAAATTATTGTGGGGAATTTCTCTGGCGCGGGTTGGGGGGGGGGGGGTTGGATTATGTGGGGGAATAATTAGTTGACAGATGTAACCTATGCATTTAAGTTAATGTTGTTTCGTTGATACCGTCTTTCTGGTTAAAGTTTTTTCTTTTTGATAACTAGAAAATGAGTAAGTATTGAATTTCCATGTCCTTGTGTTGTTATTATATATTATAGCCTGAAACGTACAAACCACTCTACGATACACCATTGAGCACGTATGCCCACACACTCTTATACAAGCAGAGGCCGGGTGGTCGGGGAGGGACCGGGAGACTCGCAGGGACCCCTGCTGACCTCACCCCCACATAGGACGACGCACGATACCCAGGACACCTGGAGAGCGTCTTTGCAAAAATTTTGCACGCACATTAGAGCACCAGCTAAATTGGTAGGCAACCGCTAGAGGCACTAGGCTTCTGGCGGGCGCATTTCATACCCTTTTAGTACTGGTTGAATATACCTATCTTTATCTGCTACATTCTTATCTCTATTCTATACCTCTCTCTAACTCTTTACTGTACTTCCCTACCCCCCTCCCTACACCCCCCCCCCCCCCCACGAACATGGATGACATTACTATTGTCACTTTAAATGCGAAGGGACTCAACATCCCAGAGAAAAGGAGAATGTTACTTAATGATATGCGACGCCTAAAGGCAGACATTGTTCTCTTGCAAGAGACACACTTCCGAGAAAACACACTCCCGATCCTCAGGAATAGATACTTCCCGACGGTGTATCTCTCGACCTACAAGGAATCCAAATCGCGAGGAGTTTCAATATTAATTTCAGCCAAAATCCCATGGTCCCTGACAGACATACTGACAGATCCGATGGGAAGATTTCTATTCCTCAAGGGCCAAATTGGGGGCATCAAAATAACACTCGCAAACCTTTACGCCCCAAACACCCAACAAGATACGTTTCTAACAAGACACTTGATCAAACTACAAAACTTTACTGAAGGACAACTAATAGTGGGAGGAGACCTGAATATCCCCCTAATACCCGAGGAGGATACCTCAACAGGGAGTTCATCAACCCCGAGAAACACACGCAAGACCATCCATATAGCACTTCAGAGATCACAGTTAATAGACACGTGGCGCCTCTTTCACCCTGGCGAACGAGACTATACGTACTACTCGCGTCCCCACAACACATATTCGTGAATTGATTACCTGTTGATACCACACAACCAACTTCACGCCATTAGAAACACCTCACTAGGATCAATCACTTGGTCCGATCACGCCCCAGCTATCCTGAGGTATGCCCTGACAGACTTCCAAAAAAATCAAAGGAAACCGTGGAGGCTTAATGAAAGCCTTCTGAAAGACCCAGACACACTGGCAGAGGTGACAAGGGAAATAACCAACTATTTTCATACCAATAGCGACTCAGAAAGTGACGAAGGCCTAGTATGGGAAGCACACAAAGCGGTGATTCGCGGAATACTTATAAAACACGGCGCAAGACTAAAAAAACAAAGGACAGCCCAATTGACTTCTCTCCTCAGCAGAATTCACGCCCTAGAAATCAGACACAAGCAAACCCCGACTGACCAGATAGGGAACGAACTGGACGCATTACGCACGCAAGTCACTGACCTGTTAAATTTTAAAGCAAAGACGGCACTACAAATATCACGGAAAAGGATTTACAAGTCAGGCAACAAATGCGGCAGACTACTAGCACAGTCATTACGGGACCAGAGAACAGCGTCATACATACCCTCCATACGCTCACCATCGGGACAGAAGAGAACCTTACCACAACATATAACACAGGAATTGAAATCCTACTATGAATCGCTCTACAACCTATCCAACACGCCACCATCGGTAGAACACATAACAGATTATATTACTACCTCCCGTATGCCCACCCTCTCCACTGACACCCGAGATCTGTTAGAAGCCCCTATCACATTATCGGAGGTCCAACTTGCGCTGAAAAGCACTAAAATCGGAAAAGCCCCAAGGCCGGACGGACTCACGCCACACTACTACAAGACACTACTACCAGTATTAGGAGGACGCCTAGTTAATGTGCTTAACGGCCTTACTAAAGGAGGGAAACTACACGCCACCACATTACAAGCACAAATATCCGTCATCCCGAAAGAAGGCAAAGACCTGACCAACTGTGGAAGCTATAGGCCTATCTCCCTACTTAATTCGGACCTCAAACTATTCACCAAAATAATAGCGACCAGAATACAGACTCACCTGCCCCACCTAATACACTTAGACCAGGTGGGATTTGTCCCCACAAGAGAGGCAAGGGACAATACTACTAAGGTCTTGAATCTACTACATACGGTCACCCGCACCCAAACGCCCAGTGTTTTTATGAGCACGGACGCTGAGAAAGCGTTTGATCGGGTTAGTTGGGCCTTTATGTTTGCCACGTTGCGGCATGTGGGACTGGGAGACAACATGCTAAAATGGATAGCCGCAACCTATGAAAAACCATCTGCCAGAGTGAGGGCTAATGGAGTGCTCTCAGACCCTTTCCTGATTACAAATGGGACAAGGCAGGGGTGCCCGTTGTCCCCCCTTCTATTCGCCCTCACTCTGGAACCATTCCTATGCCACGTAAGACAAAACCCCAACATCTCAGGAGTGAAAGTACAACAAACACAACATAAGGTATCGGCGTACGCCGACGACCTCATGTTTACACTTACCACCCCCTCAATCTCCCTCCCCAACCTCTTACAAGAATTTAAGATATATGGAGCCCTCTCCAACCTAAAAATTAATTTTACTAAATCCGAGGCGATGGGAGTAGGAATACAACCAGCACAACTTGCACATTTACAATCAGGTTTCCAGTTGAAATGGACGCAGACAGCCCTAAAATATTTAGGTACTTACATCCCTCGCACGCTCCCACGGTTATATGAGCTGAACTTCCCACCACTTTTGAAAACAATCAAAATATTACTTAAAAAATGGCACACCGGTCTACATTCATGGATAGGTCGCTGCAACATCCTCAAAATGATGATACTCCCAAAATTCCTCTATCTTATGCAGGCGATACCTATTCACATTCCCACACTCTACTTCAAACAAATACAAACCATGTTTACAGACTTTGTATGGGCTAAGAAAAGGCCACGACTCTCTTATAAACTCTTGGTTCTACCTAAACAACATGGGGGACTCGCGTTGCCGAACATTCGTACATACTACCAGGCAGTACACCTGGGCAGGCTTATAGACTGGTGCAGGCACCAGGAGACTAAGCTCTGGACACAACTGGAGCAACATCAAAGCGAGACTCTGCTTGGTAGGGCTCCCTGGTGCTACCCGTCCCTGCCAGCGGAAATCAAGCGACACCCGCTAATAGGAACCACAACACAGGTCTGCGCACGTCTCTTCTCGACGACCCCCATATCATCCCCCAATTCACCCCTCTTCCCCATCTTGGGAAACCCCGAATTTGCACCAGGAATACAGGACGCGGAATTTAAAAGACTGAGAGACGAGGGCACTCACCAGGCCTCCCACTTTAGTACCAATGGTCGTTGGCCCACATTAACAGAACTTTCAGACGCCACAGGCCCATTTCGGCTGGACTTTTTGAGAGCCAGCCAACTGAGCCACTTCTTACACTCACTGACAACCCACCCGACAACATCCCGTCCCCTCATAACATTAGAAGAACTCTGCAACACATCGGGTACCATAACGCACACACTCTCACAAACCTACAGCCTGCTAAACGTACCACAAACAGACTTTACCCCACCAGGGCTGACCAAATGGGAAACTGAACTGAATTGCAACTTCAGCACAACTAAGAAACAACGAATAATTAAATACACTCACAAATCCTCGATATGCGCCAAAATCCAGGAGACTAACTATAAGCTACTGTCAAGATGGTACAGAACTCCAGACCTGCTCCACAGATTCTTCCCGACAAAGCCGGACCTTTGCTGGCGGTGTCGAGCAGAAAAGGGAACACTTCTGCACATATTCTGGTCCTGTCCTTTACTACACCACTTTTGGAAAGTGGTTCGAGAAGTTATACAAAAATTTACAGACAGCCCCATACCAGTAGACCCCGCTTTCTTCCTACTCCACGCATCAGACACTCCGGAAAAAACATACAAAAAATCGGTAATCAGACACTTGCTAGATGCAGCCAAGGCCTGCATACCGATAATGTGGAAATCCACAAGCCCACCTACCATAGCATCATGGATAGCGAGAGTGGAGGAAATAAGATATATGGAGGACCTCGTCCTCACAGCCCAGCATAGACAAGAGACATTCTCCAACACCTGGCAGTTGTGGATTATCTTCATCTACTCGGCAGAGGGCCAGGCGCTGAAGGGAACCTCAACAGACACACAGAGTTGCACCCCGCCACCGCCAATCCCATCCGATACACAGGACTGAATTACTGATGTCCCATGTTCGTGGGCCCCAGTACCCCCATACCCCCCCCCCTATCCACCACCCAACCCATCTTCCCACAACAACTCCCCCTCCCCTCTTCTTTTTCTCTTTTTCATATCTTTCTCTATTCTAATATTCTACCTTTAACCAATCCCATCCTAAACTGGGGGGATTTGCTTTACACTCTATTTTCCACCTTTTCTCTAATATAAACAGGAAAAACCAAGGAACTGGGCCCATGTCCCCGGTACTACACAACACGACAACCTCAAGCACAAATACCCTAACGGAGCAAAGGGAACCAACAGGCAGAACTAGACACCTAGGAAGGAACAAGTCGCTGAAACAAAATTAAAGACATCAGAGGTCACGAATAAAACTAACAATAGCTCAGACATACTAAGTGACAATACACCAGGGAGCGTAATCTCCACCAATTTGTCCACACTCATATGTTTGAACCCTGCTTTTCTTTTCCTTCCTACATCAAGACTATGTGATGTAATGTATTCTGACTGTTTTTGAATAAGTTGTTTGTCTTGATACCCGTACTACTTTGTAATGTATCGACCCGACAGGGTCCCTTTCCTTGTTATAAATAAAAAATAAAAAAAAATAAAAATTGATGATTGCCGCCATTACTATTAAAAAAAAATATTAATAAAAATGCCATAAAACTATCCCTTATTTTGTTGACGCTATAACTTTTGCGCAAACCAATCAATAAACGCTTATTGTGATTTTTTGTTACCAAAAATATGTAGAAGAATACGTATCAGCCTAAACTGAGGAAAAATATGTTTTTATGTATATTTTTTGGGGATATTTATTATAGCAAAAAGTAAAAAATATTGCTTTTTTTTCAAAATTGTCGCTCTTTTTTTGTTTATAGCGCAAAAAATTTAAATTGCAGAGGTGATCAAATACCACCAAAAGAAAGCTCTATTTGTGGGGAAAAAAGGACGTCAATTTTGTTTGGGAGACACGTTGCACGACCGCGCAATTGTTACTTAAAGCAACGCAGTGCCGAATCGCAAAAAGTGCTCTGGTCTTTGGCCAGCCAAATGGTCCGGGCTGAAAGTGGTTAAGCATTATTAAAATCACTGCTCCCGAAAAAAACGGCTGTTTTTAAAACTTTTTTTTTGCATTGATACATGTCCCCTGGGGCAGGACCCAGGTCCCCAAACACTTCTTATGACAATACCATGCATATAAGCCTTTAAAATTAGCCTTTGATTTTTCATGTTCGTGTCCCATAGACTTTAGCGGTGTTCGCGTGTTCGAACAAATTTTTTGCCTGTTCGCAAGTTCTGGTGCAAACCGAACTGAAGGGTGTTCGGCTCATCCTTACTTACCTCCAATGTGCAGTTCATTTTGCACAGAGTGGCCCCGATCCTCGACTTCTGGGGACCCCTGGCGGCGCTGGCAGCTCATCCCTGCATCGTATAAGTCCAGCATTTTCGTCCATAGATGCAGAATGCCGGACTCGCCCCCCCCGGAACCCGCGTCATTGGATTCGATTGACAGCAGCGGGAGCCAATGGCTGCACTGCTAACAATCTATCCAATCAAGACCTGAGAAAACGGGCAGAGGGGGGGGGCTGGGGGGCTGGTCAGTGACAGAAGTTTTTTCACCTTAATACATAGGATGCATTAAGGTGAAAAAACATAAGGGTTTACAACCCCTTTAAGGTTTAAATGATATCAGGTCATTCTGTAGAATAAAGGAATACCTTATTTTATCAGAATAACTACTATAAAGATATAACAGGAAACTTAAACACCATTTAGATAGTACTGCACAGTACTTATACAAACAAACCTGACAAATGATCACAATTAAAATATACAATAATGTCTGAAAAGATGAATAAATGAAACAAAGAAAAGTTGTGTGTGCACAATTCTTTGCACACCACATGATTAATAAATAATTATCCCGATATATATTATTTCAATAAAAGTTTATATGCTGTCCTTCAAATCTTGTGTCTGTGTCTTTAAATTATATACATTGCCATAAAATATTTCTTCCCGATAGTTAGTACAACATATAATGTACAAATCCCACCACCATTATTCCAATGCTCTCATCTGTTTTTATGACCTAACAAAAATTAGGGCTTATGCTCTTTTCCCTTTTCCGCTATCCTTTTTTTTCCCATATTAATCAATAGTAGGAGGCTATCAATATATTATATACAGTTATAGTACACTCAATTATGGCGCTCAATGTAGTAGTAATGTTGATATTCAAGAAAATGTCTACCACTATCTATTTCCATTTTTTTTTTTTTAAATACTGTCTGTCACCAGTCAGTGTGCCTGATCAGTGCAACATCAGTCATATGATGACTCTATACTGCACTGGTGACATTGGGCTAACTTCATGAAGCATTCTTTTGTAAATATTCTGTAAACTAGCTCATAGCATTTTTCAAAAACATTTTTACAATTCACACAAAAATGCTACTAAAATACCGCAAGCGGTATTTCAACAAGATATGCTGTATTTATCATATAAACCATGCAGTATTTTATCTAATGCAATATCCAGTGGGATGGATACAGTAGAGTAGAATTAGAACTCCTGGCAGTTTTTATTGATAATAAAGAGGTAAAATGGTTTAAACCGTAGACATATGCCAACTCACTAAGCCAGTGTGGTCCCTACAGCATACACTAAACCAGTGCACTCCCTGCATTATATGTATTACTGTATATTAGGCTTGTGCAATTCGTTTCGTAACTAATCGAAATTCGTCCGAATTTAGCAACTTTCGGACATTCGAATTTCCGAACAAAGCAATTACGAATAAAACCGAATCCGAAATAAATTATACCGCAAAATAGCGAATGCCCGAATGTCTTCGGCATAATTCGTTATGAAAAAAGTTACGAATGTACGAATCCATTCGAAGCACAATAACACTCACTCTGCTCTCTGCTTCTCCCTCACCATGCTGAACTCCCTCTCAAAATGGTGTACAGGGGCGGAGGCTATAGCCGCATGAAAAAACGAAAGTAAAATACGACATTTCGAATCCATTCGAAGCACAATAACACTCTGCTCTGCTCTCTGCTTCTCCCTCACTGTGCTGAACCCTCTCAAAATGGTGTACAGGGGCGGAGCCTATAGCCGCATGTAAAAAACGAAAGTAAAATACGAGATTTCGAATCGTTACAAATAACCGCTATGTATTTAGAAAAGTACAAATCCATTCGAAGCACATTAGGCATAATAGGCAGCGTCGTTGTGAGAGAGACACGGAAAATTACGAATCAACGAACGCAAAAAAAGTTACGAAAGTAGGAGTTGTGTCCAGAATCAACGAAAAACAACGTACTCTACCGAAAGTACGAATTATAAAGCAACAAAAAATTCAACAAAAAATGTCGCTTGCGAAAATACGAATTAGTCCGAACACGAAAAATCCCGTCTAGCAAAATTACGAATGATTACGAATCAACAGGACCGGAAAGAAACAAACCGAAACGGAACGAATTTTTCCGTTGTGCACAAGAAGCGAACAGAAACGGAACAAATTTTTCCGTTGTGCACAAGTCTACTGTATATACTCGAGTATAAGCTGACCCGAATATAAGCTGAGGCACCTAATTTTACCACAAAAAAATGGGAAAGCTTATTGACTTGAGTGTAGGCCTAGGGTGAGAAATGCAGCAGCTACTGTAAGTGGAAAAGAGGGTCAACAATGCCCATTTGCAGTCTCACTGTGTCCATTTGCAGCTTCACTGTGTCCATCTGCATGCCTCAGCCTCACTGTGTCCATCTGCATGCCTCAGCCTCACTGTGTCCATCTGCATGCCTCAGCCTCACTGTGCCTATCTGCATGCCTCTGCCTCACTGTGCCCATCTGCATGCCTCCGCCTCACTGTGTCCATCTGCATGCCTCAGCCTCACTGTCCTCAATTATGTAACACTGCATTTACTGTGGGGGTTTACAGGCATCTGCAGTGGGGATTTAATTGGCCATCAGGGAAAGCTCCCTGACTCATGTACCTGATCTCCTGGCGCAGCCTGTGCCCATCTGCAGCCTTACGATCTCCTGGCTGTCCTGTCAAGGTTTCTGCCTGCAGTGTGGTAATGAAGGGTAATGGTCTGGGGGAGGAAGGAAGAAATTAATTCTCTACAATCTCCCGGCGCTGTGATTTGTAGTCTAGTCGGCGGCCATGCAGTGTATCAAAGCCAGGCCTTCTCCTTGTCCTCGTCCGTGACAAAACACTGACTCGGTTTCCTAGCAGGGAGTCAGTGTTCAGCCTATAGTGGACGAGGACGAGGAGAAGGCGGGGTTTTGGTTCACTCACTGCATGGCCGCCGACTAGACTACATATCACAGCGTCGGGAGATCATAGAGAATTAATTCCTTCCTTCCCCAGACCATTACCCTTCATTACCACACTGCAGGCAGAAACCTTGGCAGGACAGCCGGGAGATCGTAAGGCTTCAGATAGACACAGTGAGGAAGGAGACTCAAGTATAAGCCGAGGGGGGCATTTTCAGCAACAAATGTGCTGAAAAACTTGTCTTATACTCGAGAATATACGGTAAACCAAAAGAAAAAAGGTGACTAGAATACCAATTAAAGGGAAGCTGCTTTCACCAGGACACATGTGTATCAAAAACAGCTAAGTTAATATACTGTATATATATATATATGTATATATATATATATATATATATATATATATATATATATACTATAAGTAAATACAAAATAGTTTTATAAATGTCAAATTTTGAATTAAAATATTATAAAAAATTACATACATATATAAATACCCATCTTCCAACAATAAAAAACACAACATTGACTTGTGTGTAATTTTTACTATTTCCCCCTTGTAACCTCTGGAGGAACCCTAGGCTTCCATGGAACCCTGGTTGAGAAACCCTGCTTTAAAGTAATTTTTGCTGTGATATTTGGCAAAGTCATTACAATATCTTTTGAACAGGTCTATATTTTCTTCTTGTCATTCTCTGAAAGTGTCACTCTGGTATCCATCTGTCAAACCTTTAAACTGATGACACCCCTCTCCTAACAGTTCAAGTACCACACCTTTGTAAGAATACTTGGGGGGGGGGCGTGGCTTGGCGCGCAGCGTGAATGGCTGCAGTTTGTTAGAGCTCCGGACACAGAGGAGACCTGGGACCTGAAATAGACCTTAATACAGCTGAATATGTCCACACAGCTGAGGAGGGGAACACACAGCCATATCCTACGTTTGTGGGTAACCCCGGAAAGGAAAACCTCCCCAACTAACCTCAGCAAATTTAAATACAGTGGTGGGGGGAAGAGCTCCAAGATGGCGCCGCCGTGCAGTCTGCATATGGAAGAGGACAGGGAGGAAGATGAACTCTCGCTGCCTGCATCTAAGGACTCAGCCACAGGTACTGCTGACAGAGATATGCCCCTGACATACGCCATAATGTCTGATATAGCGGCAGACATAAAATGATCCTTTACCACCGCCATCACAGACATAAAGACGGAGCTGTTGAAACTGTCTGAACAAATGGCGGTGTCTGAGTGCACAGGGAAGAGAAGAGACAGGGCGCTGGTCCGTCTAGATGATATTGTAGATTCTCACTCTCAACACATGATCGACATGAATAGGCAAATCAAGGATTTGGATAACAGAGGAAGGAGAAACAATATAAGAGTCAGGGGGGTCCCCGAGACAGACCTCCCTGACCAGATCAGGCCTGCACTGACCTCCATTTTCAATGGCCTAATAGACAGGCCGGAGCAGTCCCCCATAGACTTTGACAGAGCACACAGAGTGCTCCGACCTAGAGCACCTGACGGCAACCCCCCCCCAGGGATATTATCTGTTGTCTGCCACTTTTTGGCATGAAAGAGGACATATTGCAGAAAGCTAGAACAAGGGAACAAATCATCTTTGAGGGCGCTGAGATACAACTGTTCCAGGATCTTTCCCCCATTACGCTTAAAAACAGGAGAGCCCTGAGACCACTCCTGGGAGTATTAAAAGACAAGGGGATAAACTATAGATGGAAATTCCCCTTTGCGTTGCAGGCCTCTTCCCAGGGAAGACAGTATGTGCTCAGAATGCCTGTGGATCTGTTGAAATTCTGTGAGGATCTCCATATAGCTCCGGTTAGCCTACCTGACTGGTATGAGGAATTTCAACTTCCTCCGGCCATCAACAACCCGCAGTATACAACAAACAAATCTGCTGCTCGTTCCCCCTTCCAACAAGGATCACAGCGTAGGAATACCAACAGAGGTAACTTTGCCTCTCCAGCCCCATCCAAAAAACTGTAAAACCCAAGGATTAGAGGACACCAGCCAGCATTGAGACCCCTTGGGACCTCCCCTGAATGGTCCGCTTAGGAACAGCCGAGTTTAAAGAAAGACTCAGATGAACCATCCCGGGATCAACAGAACAGTGAGTTTTTCAAGATCTTTCCTCCACTCGCCATGCAGAGATCACTACACGAACTATAGCTTAAAAATAACTATATTTAGCCTGTATGAATAGACTTGGAGCTCACAGTCACAGTTCCTAAAAGGACGCCTTACCACTTTTTGACACTAGAGGGAGCGGTAATATCAGTAACCAACAAAGCACAATTAGCAATGTCAGTCATGCTGCCATAAGGAGATTTACAAAACACTGGTTTGACAATACTAAGTCTACAGATACCCATACACTATAATGAGGCTTCTGTTTATCATCCTAAAACAAGAAAAACTGCAGGAACATGGTTACAAATAGAGTTCTAGCATGCATTGCCTGACCTTTATTCTCATATGCTGGCTGGTTACTAATAAGGACAGGGGTTTCTTGAATCCCTACCTAACTTTATTTCTGTGGGATACTGCCCTTCTCCTTTTTCCTTTTTTTTTTTTTTTTTTTGTTTAAGAGAGGATATGCCCCACAGAACGATTTATAAAGGGTATAATGTTATTGATTCTTGTTAATCAGTATTTTACACTGTTATCTCAAGTTCACTATGATTCCTAGTGCACAATTCACATTTCGTAACATGGTGTGACGTGTCACCCACATCCGACCACTATGATAGGTCTTAGATACTTGCTTTCATTCTTAAACTCTGATACCCCAGGTCTCTCGGTCCTCCTTGAGATCGATTACATAACTAGTACACACTAGATTTGATTTGAGTCAACTAAAGACTCATTGTCAGTATCTCGCTGACGGACCTCCCACTAACCCTCCACAGTAAACTACAGTGCCTGTTTTATAGGACACTGATTAGCTCCCCACCTCCTAGGTGGTCTCCAAGCTTACACTCAACCTTTCCCCCCTTCCAACCCTTAAACAAACCCCTCCCCACCTTCTTCCCTCTCCCCTCTCCTCATCCCTTCTCCCCTGTTATCCCTCTTTCTTTATCTTCTCTTAGACCCTAAAACTACCCTGAATCTAACACAGACTACCCTATCTTTCGATTCATCAAATCTTGGTCTGTACACTTTCCTGCAGTATCAACCATGGCTTATGCAACCCTGGGAAAGACACCGACCCTTATATCACAAAATGTCAATGGCCTCAACATACCTGAAAAGAGGTCCAAACTATTAAGAGAACTGAAAAAGACCCGACCACAGTTGATATTTCTACAAGAAACACATTTTAGAAGTGATCGCATTCCCAAGCTCACAGACAACACTTTCACACGAGTGTTTCATGCCACCAATCCCTTGGCAAAAACCAAGGGAGTATCCATTTTAGTTGACAAAAACGCGCCTATATCGCCTATATAGCGACCAGAAGGTCGCTATATCTTCCTAAAAGGAACTTGGGAAGGCTCCCCAATTATGATTGCTAACGTTTATTTCTCAAATTCTGCACATATAACATTCTGCAGGAAAATAATTGATGACTTAAAATGGTTTGCGGATGGTTGCATTATTCTGGGTGGCGACTTCAATATACCTCTTTCACCACTGAAATATACATCAACTGGTCACTCCTCAGTTACATATAGGGTTCTCAAGAAAATGAAAACTTTATTAAGCTCTTTGTCACTTGTAGATACATGGAGGTTCGCACACCCAACTGACAGAGACTACACTTTTTTTTCTCCACCACACAAAAAGTATTCTCGGATCGACCTGATTTTCATCTCTCAAAAAGATCTTCACAACCTGACCAAGGCAAAGATAGGTATTATCGCGTTCTCTGACCACTCCCCCACAGCTATATCACTAAGACTCACCCCACCCAAACAATCATCGTTTAATTGGAGACTTAACGCTACACTGTTGACCGACCAGAAAATCAAAGATGACCTTAACGACACGATAAATACCTACTTTAGGAACAATGTAGAAACAGACACTAACCCCTTGAACAACTGGGAAGCCCACAAAAGTGTCATACGAGGGGAACTTATAAAGTGGGGGTCCAGAAGAAAGAAAGAAAAAGAAAAAGAAATTGATAGACTTTCCCAACAAATTGCTAAACTTGAATCGCAACACAAAAAGTCCCTCTCAACCAAATTAGAAGACGAATTGACACAATGCAGAATTGAACTGAAATTACTTTTGGACTTTAAAATCAAAAAAGATCTTTTCTTTAAAAAAAGGATATATTATGAACAGGGAGACAAAAGTGGGAAACAATTAGCAAAAGCCCTTAACCACTTAAGCCCCGGACCATTTGGTAGCTAGAGGACCAGAGGTGAATTCAGAATTTTGCACTGCGCTGCTTTAACTGTAAATTGTGCGGACATGCAATGTTGTACCCAAACGAAATTTGCGTCCTTTTCTTCCCACAAATAGAGCTTTCTTTTAATGGTATTTGATTGCCTCTGCGATTTTTATTTTTTGCGATATAAACGGAAAAAAGAGCGAAAATGTTGAAAAAAAATGATATTTTCTACTTTTTGTTATAAGAAAAATCGAATAAACTCAATTGTAGTCATACATTTAGGCCAAAATGTATTCAGCCACATGTTTTTAGTAAAAAAAATGTCAATAAGCGTATATTTATTGGTTTGCGCAAAAGTTATAGAGTTTACAAACTAGGGTACATTTTCTGAAATTTACACAGCTTTAAATTTATGACTGCCTATCTCATTTCTTGAGGTGCTAAAATGACAGGGCAGTACAAAACCCCCCCAAATGACCCCATTTTGGAAAGTAGACACCCCAAGGAAATTGCTGAGAGGCATGTTGAGCTCATTGAATTTTTTATTTTTTTGTCCCAAGTGATTGAATAATGACTAAAAAAAAAAAAAAAAAAAATTACAAAAAGTTGTCACTAAATGATATATTGCTCACACATGCCATGGTTATATGTGGAATTTCACTCCAAAATACATTTTGCTGCTTCTCCTGAGTACGGGGATACCACATGTGTGGGACTTTTTGGGAGCCTAGCCGCGTACAGGACCCCGGAAACCAAGCACCGCCTTCAGGATTTCTAAGGGCGCAAATTTTTGATTTCACTCCTCACTACCTATCACAGTTTCGAAGGCCATAAAATGCCAAAATAGCACAAAACCCCCCCAAATGACCCCATTTTAGAAAGTAGACACCCCAAGGAAATTGCTGAGAGGCCTGTTGAGCCCATTGAATATATATTTTTTTGTCCCAAGTGATTGAATAATGACAAAAAAAAAAATTACAAAAAGTTGTCACTAAATGATATATTGCTCACACATGCCATGGTTATATGTGGAATTACACCCCAAAATACATTTTTCTGCTTCTCCTGAGTACGGGGATACCATATGTGTGGGACTTTTTAGGAGCCTAGCCGCGTACGGGACCCTGAAAACCAAGCACCGCCTTCAGGATTTCTAGGCACAAATTTTTGATTTCACTCCTCACTACCTATCACAGTTTCGAAGGCCATAAAATGCCAAAATCGCACAAAACCCCCCCAAATGACCCCATTTTGGAAAGTAGACACCCCAAGCTATTTGCTGAGAGGAATGGCGAGTATTTTACAGCTCTCATTTGTTTTTGAAAATGAAGAAAGAAAATATATATATATATATTTTTTTTTTCAATTTTCAAAACTTTGTGACAAAAAGCGAGATCTGCAAAATACTCACAATACCTCTCAGCAAATAGCTTGGGGTGTCTACTTTCCAAAATGGGGTCATTTGGGGGGGTTTTGTGCTATCTGGGCATTACATGGCCTCCGAAACTGTGATAGGCAGTGAGAAGTGAAATCAAAAATTTACACCCTTAGAAAGCCTGAAGGCGGTGCTTGGTTTTTGGGGTCCCGTACGTGGCTAGGCTCCCAAAAAGTCTCACACATGTGGTATCCCCGTACTCAGGAGAAGCAACAGAATGTATTTTGGGGTGTAATTCCACATATGCCCATGGCATGTTTGAGCAATATATCATTTAGTGACAACTTTGTGCAAAAAAAAAAAAATTGTCGTTTTTCCGCAACTTGTGTCAACATATAAAATATTCCATGGACTCGACATGCCTCTCAGTATATAGCTTGGGGTGTCTACTTTCCAAAATGGGGTCATTTGGGGGGGTTTTGAACTGTTCTGGCATTTTATACACAACATTAGGAAGCTTACATCCACTCTTCTAACCACTTGAAGACAAAGCCCTTGTTGACACTTTTTGTTTACATAAAAACATTTTTTTTTTTGCAAGAAAATTATGTTGAACCCCCAAACATTATATATATTTTTAAAGCAAAGGCCCTACAGATTAAAATGGTGGGTGTTGCATTTTTTTTTCTACACAGTATTTGCACAGCGATTTTTCAAACGCATTTTTTGGGTTAAAAAATACACTTTTTTTAATTGTAATGCACTAAAACACACTATATTGCCCAAATGTTTGATGAAATAAAAAAGATGATCATAGGCCGAGTACATAGATACCAAACACGACATGCTTTAAAATTTCGCACAAACGCGCATTGGCGACAAACTACATACATTTTTAAAAGCCTTTAAAAGCCTTTACAGGTTACCCCAGTAGATTTACAGAGGAGGTCTACTGCTAAAATGATTGCCCTCGATCTGACCTTCGCGGTGATACCTCACATGCATGGTGCAATTGCTGTTTACATATGACGCCAGACCGACGCTTGCGTTCGCCATTGGGCAAGAGCAGGGCAGGACAGGGGTGCTTTTTTTATTTTTATTTTTATTTTTATTATTAATTTTGCTTTTTTATTTTATTTTTAAATTGTTTCTTCCAAGTATTTTTTTTTTTTTATCATTTTTATTGTTATCTCAGGGAATGTAAATATCCCCTATGATAGCAATAGGTAGTGACAGGTACTCTTTTTTTGAAAAAAATGGGGTCTTCTAGACCCTAGATTTTTCCTCTGCCCTCAAAGCATCTGACCACACCAAGATCGGTGTGATAAAATGCTTTCCCAATTTCCCAATGGCGCTTTTTATATCCGGGGGGGGGCATTCCCTCCCACTGCTTGTAAAAGCAGTCCAGAGGCTAATTAGCCGCTAGGATTGCTTTTACATGAAAGCCGGCCGCAGGCTGAAAAGAATGATACCAAGATGATACCTAAACCCGCAGGCATCATTCTGGTATAAACATTCAAATTCCAGCAACATACCAGTACGTTGCTGGTCCTTGTTGGACATGTATTGTAATCTTTTTATTTCATGCAGCCAGTTGGCTGAACGAAAAAAGAGATTGATCGGTGGGTATGCCCACCATTAGAATACCGCCCTTCATCCACCCACTTCCAATGATGGGCATACACGCACCATTTATATATGCCGAAGCATGGGGGCATCCTCCCGCAAAAAAGTTATGCCGCACACACATGGTCGGACTTTTCCACGGGCAAGCCTCAGTCGGAATTTCGACCGTATGTACGCGGCATTAGGAGCAAAATCGCTCCTCCGCCCCTGCTGCCCCAATGCTTCGGCATATTTGCTTTTTTTTTTTAACTGTGGTGGTGAAATCACCTCCTACAGCACTGGAGTCGCAGGGATCAGGCCTGTCTCTGCGAACGCTGCAGTTATGTGTGTTTTTGTTTTGTAAGTGACAGTGATCGATCGATACTACACTTGGGTGGCCTGGGCTGGACGGAGGGGCAAAACGCAGGTGCCAGCAGGTATCTGGGCTGATCCCGCTAACACTGCGTTTTTGGGAACCCTAAACTGCTGGGGACGCTAGTATAGATCAGATCAGATATTGATCTGTTCAGATACTATACAACTAAGGGGGGTGTATGCTTCACGCGTGGGTGTTAGCGTTACTGGCACTAACCTGACGCTGCCTGGGGTGTGACGGGGTGTGACGCAGACCCTCTCTGACGCTAAAACCTAATTGATATCACCCGCCGGGCGATCAGGGGGTTAAACCTTTATTGGGTTATATACACGGCGGGTGCCCTGACACTATAAAAAGCAAACTAACTAACCAGCGTCACCCGTAACACTTATATGGTGATCACTGGTGAAAGGGTTAACTAGGGGCAATCAGGGGGTTAAAACCTTTATTAGATAATATATGGGGGTACCTGACGCTATAAAAACCTGTGGCAAACCTTAAAAAAAATTACTAGCTACCGATCTGCATCACCGACACTAAGACAGCACTTAGAAAAACGATTGCTTAGCGACAGTGGTGATGGGGGTGAAAGGGTTACCTGGGGGGGGCGATCAAGGGGGTTAAACCTTTATTAGATAATATATTGGGGTACCTGACGCTATAAAAACATGCGGCGAACCTAAAAAAAATTACTGGCTACGATCTGCATCACCGACACTAAGACAGCGTTTAGAAAAACAATTGCTTAGCGACAGTGGTGATAGGGGGTGAAAGGGTTACCTGGGGGGCGATCAAGGGGGTTAAACCTTTATTAGATAATATATTGGGGTACCTGACGCTATAAAAACCTGCGGCGAACCTAAAAAAAATTACCGGCTACCGATCTGCATCACAGACACTAAGACAGCGTTTAGAAAAACGATCGCTTAGTGACAGTGGTGATAGGGGTGAAAGGGTTACCTGGGGGGCGATCAAGGGGGTTAAACCTTTATTAGATAATATATTGGGGTACCTGACGCTATAAAAACCTGCGGCGAACCTAAAAAAAATTACTGGCTACGATCTGCATCACCGACACTAAGACAGCGTTTAGAAAAACAATTGCTTAGCGACAGTGGTGATAGGGGGTGAAAGGGTTACCTGGGGGGCGATCAAGGGGGTTAAACCTTTATTAGATAATATATTGGGGTACCTGACGCTATAAAAACCTGCGGCGAACCTAAAAAAAATTACCGGCTACCGATCTGCATCACAGACACTAAGACAGCGTTTAGAAAAACGATCGCTTAGTGACAGTGGTGATAGGGGGTGAAAGGGTTACCTGGGGGGCGATCAAGGGGGTTAAACCTTTATTAGATAATATATTGGGGTACCTGACGCTATAAAAACCTGCGGCGAACCTAAAAAAAATTACTGGCTACGATCTGCATCACCGACACTAAGACAGTGTTTAGAAAAACAATTGCTTAGCGACAGTGGTGATAGGGGGTGAAAGGGTTACCTGGGGGGCGATCAAGGGGGTTAAACCTTTATTAGATAATATATTGGGGTACCTGACGCTATAAAAACCTGCGGCGAACCTAAAAAAAATTACCGGCTACCGATCTGCATCACAGACACTAAGACAGCGTTTAGAAAAACGATCGCTTAGTGACAGTGGTGATAGGGGGTGAAAGGGTTACCTGGGGGGCGATCAAGGGGGTTAAACCTTTATTAGATAATATATTGGGGTACCTGACGCTATAAAAACCTGCGGCGAACCTAAAAAAAAATTACTGGCTGCCGATCGGCATCACTGACGCTAAGACAGCGATCAGAAAAATGATCGCTAAGCGACAGTGGTGATAGGCGGTGAAAGGGTTATCTGGGGGGTGATCAGTGGGTTAAACCTTTATTAGGGGGGGTTAGGGGGCTACACTGGACCTAAGACTAAACTTTGGTGACACTTTTACAGTCACAAATGTCACTGATTGCAGTGATCACTAAATAAATGGTCACTGCAATCAGTGACACTGTGACTGGGGGCTGGGGGGGTGATCTGGGGGGTGATCTGGGGGGGCGATTTATGTCCCTATGTGTCCTGGTGTCAGTGTAGTGTTGTGTGCACTGACCTGATATCTTCTCTTGTACGGCGCTCGGTATATGTGAGCGCCGCACCAGAGATGACATCACTTCCTCCTGCTCCCTCTGTCTGACACAGACAGAGGGGGCATTTCCATTCGCCGGGAGCGATCGCGAGGGGGTGGCCAGAAACGAATGGCTGCCCCCTCATCCCGGAACGCTCCCGGACACTTAGCCACCGCTCACTGTATAGGAGGGGGGTCCGATTGGACCCCCCAACTGTACAAAGGCAATCACGTACACTCTACGTGATTGTGCCTGTTGGTGCCATTCTGCCGACGTATATATACAGTGAGCGGTCGTTAAGTGGTTAAAGACGCAACATTGGCTGGCCATATACAGACAATTAGAGACAAAAACGGCACTCCCAGACATAGACCCGAAGATATAGCTGAACTATTCCACAAATTTTACTCTAAACTATACAATCTCTCTGAGCAACACAAACCCGCCCACTTATCCCTACCGGAAAAATAAAAAAATTCCTGAATGACAGCAAAATGCCCGCCCTCAAAAAAGAAGATGTAGACAACCTAGAGGCGCCCATAACTATAGACGAAATTTTAGGAGCTATTAACCACTTAAGCCCCGGACCATTTCGGGCCATTAGGACCAGGCCTGTTTTTGGGATTCGGCACTGCGCTGCTTTAACTGTAAATTGTGCGGACATGCAATGTTGTACCCAAATGAAATTTGCGTCCTTTTCTTCCCACAAATAGAGCTTTCTTTTAATGGTATTTGATTGCCTCTGCGATTTTTATTTTTTGCGATATAAACAGAAAAAGACCGAAAATTTTGAAAAAAAAAGATATTTTCTACTTTTTGTTATAAGAAAAATCGAATAAACTCAATTTTAGTCATACATTTAGGCCAAAATGTATTCAGCCACATGTCTTTAGTAAAAAAAATGTCAATAAGCGTATATTTATTGGTTTGCGCAAAAGTTATAGCGTTTACAAACTAGGGTACATTTTCTGAAATTTACACAGCTTTAAATTTATGACTGCCTATCTCATTTCTTGAGGTGCTAAAATGGCAGGGCAGTACAAAACCCCCCAAATGACCCCATTTTGGAAAGTAGACACCCCAAGGAAATTGCTGAGAGGCATGTTGAGCCCATTGAATATTTTTTTTTTTTGTCCCAAGTGATTGAATAATGACAAAAAAAAATTACAAAAAGTTGTCACTAAATGATATATTGCTCACACATGCCATGGTTATATGTGGAATTGCACCCCAAAATACATTCTGCTGCTTCTCCTGAGTACGGGGATACCACATGTGTGGGACTTTTTAGGAGCCTAGCCACGTACGGGACCCCGGAAACCAAGCACCGCCTTCAGGATTTCTAAGGGCGCAAATTTTTGATTTCACTCCTCACTACCTATCACAGTTTCGAAGGCCATAAAATGCCAAAATAGCACAAAACCCCCCCAAATGACCCCATTTTGGAAAGTAGACACCCCAAGCTATTTACTGAGAGGCATGTTCAGTCCATGGAATATTTTATATTTTGCCACAAGTTGCGGGAATATGACAAACTTTTTTTTTTTTGCACAAAGTTGTCACTAAATGATATATTGCTCACACATGCCATGGGCATATGTGAAATTACACCCCAAAATACATTCTGCTGCTTCTCCTGAGTACGGGGATACCACATGTGTGGGACTTTTTGGGAGCCTAGCCGCGTACGGGACCCCAAAAACCAAGCACCGCCTTCAAGGTTTCTAAGGGCATAAATTTTTGATTTCACTCCTCACTACCTATCACAGTTTTGAAGGCCATAAAATGCCAAGATGGCACAAAACCCCCCCAAATGACCCCATTTTGGAAAGTAGACACCCCAAGCTATTTGCTGAGAGGCATGTTGACCCCATTGAATATTTATTTTTTTGTCCCAAATGATTGAATAATGACAAAAAGAAAAAAAAATGTACAAAAAGTTGTCACTAAATGATATATTGCTCACACATGCCATGGTTATATGTGGAATTGCACCCCAAAATACATTCTGCTGCTTTTCCTGAGTACGGGGATACCACATGTGTGGGACTTTTTGGGAGCCTAGCCGCGTACAGGGCCCCAAAAACCAAGCACCGCCTTCAGGATTTCTAAGGGCGTAAATTTTTGATTTCACTCCTCACTACCTATCACAGTTTCGAAGGCCATAAAATGCCAAAATAGTACAAAACCCCCCCAAATTACCCCATTTTGGAAAGTAGACACCCCAAGCTATTTGCTGAGAGGCATGTTGAGTCCATGGAATATTTTATATTTTGCCACAGGTTGCGGGAATATGACAAACTTTTTTTTTTTTGCACAAAGTTGTCACTAAATGATATATTGCTCACACATGCCATGGGCATATGTGAAATTACACCCCAAAATACATTCTGCTGCTTCTCCTGAGTACGGGGATACCACATGTGTGGGACTTTTTGGGAGCCTAGCCGCGTACGGGACCCCAAAAACCAAGCACCGCCTTCAAGGTTTCTAAGGGCATAAATTTTTGATTTCGCTCCTCACTACCTATCACAGTTTTGAAGGCCATAAAATGCCAAGATGGCACAAACCCCCCCCAAATGACCCCATTTTGGAAAGTAGACACCCCAAGCTATTTGCTGAGAGGCATGTTGAGCCCATTGAATATTTTTTTTCTTTTGTCCCAAATGATTGAATAATGGCAAAAAGAAAAAAAAATGTACAAAAAGTTGTCACTAAATGATATATTGCTCACACATGCCATGGTTATATGTGAAATTACACCCCAAAATACATTCTGCTGCTTCTCCTGAGTACGGGGATACCACATGTGTGGGACTTTTTGGGAGCCTAGCCGCGTACGGGACCCCAAAAACCAAGCACCGCCTTCAAGGTTTCTAAGGGCATAAATTTTTGATTTCACTCCTCACTACCTATCACAGTTTTGAAGGCCATAAAATGTCAAAATAGCCCAAAACCCCCACAAATGACCCCATTTTGGAAAGTAGACACCCCAAGCTATTTGCTGAGAGGCATGGTGAGTATTTTACAGCTCTCATTTGTTTTTGAAAATTAAGAAAGACATTTTTTTTTCTTTTTTTTTTTCTTTTTTTACATTTTCAAAACTTTGTGACAAAAAGCGAGATCTGCAAAATACTCAACATACCTCTCAGCAAATAGCTTGGGGTGTCTACTTTCCAAAATGGGGTCATTTGGGGGGGTTTTGTGCCATCTGGGCATTCCATGGCCTCCGAAACTGTGATAGGCAGTGAGGAGTGAAATCAAAAATTTACACCCATATAAATCCTGAAGGCGGTGCTTGGTTTTTGGGGTCCCGTACGCGACTAGGCTCCCAAAAAGTCCCACACATGTGGTATCCCCGTACTCAGGAGAAGCAACAGAATGTATTTTGGGGTGTAATTCCACATATGCCCATGGCATGTTTGAGCAATATATAATTTAGTGACAACTTTTTGTACATTTTTTTTTTTTGGTCATTATTCAATCACTTGGGACAAAAAAAAAAAAATATTCAATGGGCTCAACATGCCTCTCAGCAAATAGCTTGAGGTGTCTACTTTACAAAATGGGGTCATTTGGGGGGGTTTTGAACTGTCCTGGCATTTTATGCACAACATTAGGAAGCTTATGTCACACATAATCCACTCTTCTAACCACTTGAAGACAAAGCCCTTTCTGACACTTTTTGTTTACATGAAAAAAAAAATTTTTTTGCAAGAAAATTATGTTGAACCCCCAAACATTATATATTTTTTTTAAAGCAAAGGCCCTACAGATTAAAATAGTGGGTGTTGCATTTTTTTTTTCCACACAGTATTTGCGCAGCGATTTTTCAAACGCATTTTTTGGGGGAAAAACACACTTTTTTTATTTTTAATGCACTAAAAAACACTATATTGCCCAAATGTTTGATGAAATAAAAAAGATGATCATAGGCCGAGTACATGGATACCAAACACGACATGCTTTAAAATTGCGCACAAACGCGCAGCGGCGACAAACTACATTCATTTTTAAAAGCATTTAAAAGCCTTTACAGGTTACCACGTTAGATTTACAGAGGAGGTCTACTGCTAAAATGACTGCCCTCGATCTGACCTTCGCGATGATACCTCACATGCATGATGCAATTGCTGTTTACATATGACGCTAGACCGACGCTTGCGTTCGCCTTTGCGCAAGAGCAGGGGGGGACAGCGGTGCTTTTTTTTATTTTATTTTTTTTATTATTTATTTAGCTTTTTTATTTTATTTTTAAACTGTGCCTTCCATATTTTATTTTTTTACCATTTTTATCGTTATCTCAGGGAATGTAAATATCCCCTATGATAGCAATAAGTAGTGACAGGTACTCTTTTTTTGAAAAAAATTGGGGGGTTAGACCCTAGATCTTTCCTCTGCCCTCAAAGCATCTGACCACACCAAGATCGGTGTGATAAAATGCTTTCCCAATTTCCCAATGGCGCTTTTTATATCCGGGGGGGACATTCCCTCCCACTGCTTGTAAAAGCAGTCTAGAGGCTAATTATCTGCTAGAATTGCTTTTACATGAAAGCCGGCTGCTGGCTGAAAAGAATGATACCAAGATGATACCTAAACCCGCAGGCATCATTCTGGTATAAACATTCAAAGTCCAGCAACATACCAGTACGTTGCTGGTCCTTGTTGGACATGTATTGTAATCTTTTTTTTCATACAGCCTATTGGCTGAACGAAAAAAAGAGATTGATTGGTGGGTATGCCCACCATTAGAATACCTCCCTTCATCCACCCACTTCTAATGATGGGCATATATGCCGAAGCATGGGGGCATCCTCCCGCAAAAAAGTTATGCCGCGTACACACGGTCAAGCCTTCGTCGGAATTTCGACCGTATGTACGCGGCATAAAAGGTTATGCCGCGTACACACGGTCGGACTTTTCCACGGGCAAGCCTCCGTTGGAATTTCGACCGTATATACGCGGCATTAGGAGCAAAATCGCTCCTCCGCCCCTGCTGCCCCCATGCTTCGGCATATATGCTCTTTTTTTTAACTGTGGTGGTGAAATCACCTCCTACAGCGTTGGAGTCACGGCTTTATGTATCGCGGGAGCAAACGCTGTTGCTGTCAAGATAAATAGATCCGCGCTGCAACTGAATGGCGTACCTGCTAAGCAAATGGTGGTTAACATTAAAACAAAGTAACATTACAGTACAACAGTAAGACCTTACCATGCCATACCTGCAAAGCAAATACCAAAACAAAACCTAGTAAAAAATAAAAAAATGTTTTAACGCAACCTGTGCCTAAAATATATATATGCCGAAGCATGGGGGCATCCTCCCGCAAAAAAGTTATGCCGCGTACACACGGTCGGAATTTTCCACGGGCAGGCCTCCGTCGGAATTTCGACCGTATGTACGCGGCATTAGGAGCAAAATCGCTCCTCCGCCCCTGCTGCCCCCATGCTTCGGCATATATGCTCTTTTTTTTAACTGTGGTGGTGAAATCACCTCCTACAGCGTTGGAGTCACGGCTTTATGTATCGTGGGAGCAAACGCTGTTGCTGTCAAGATAAATAGATCCGCGCTGCAACTGAATGGCGTACCTGCTAAGCAAATGGTGGTTAACATTAAAACAAAGTAACATTACAGTACAACAGTAAGACCTTACCATGCCATACCTGCAAAGCAAATACCAAAACAAAACCTAGTAAAAAATAAAAAAATGTTTTAACGCAACCTGTGCCTAAAATATATATATGCCGAAGCATGGGGGCATCCTCCCGCAAAAAAGTTATGCCGCGTACACACGGTCGGAATTTTCCACGGGCAGGCCTCCGTCGGAATTTCGACCGTATGTACGCGGCATTAGGAGCAAAATCGCTCCTCCGCCCCTGCTGCCCCCATGCTTCGGCATATATGCTCTTTTTTTTAACTGTGGTGGTGAAATCACCTCCTACAGCACTGGAGTCACGGCTTTATGTATCGTGGGAGCAAACACTGTTATTGTCAAGATAAATAAATCCGTGCTGCAGTTGAATGGCGCACCTGAAAACAAAAAATTACATACCTGAAAAGCAAGCATGATAAAACATTGCAGAATAGAATACAGTAAAAAAGAGCAGAACAATAGAGAGAAAATAGAGAGAGAGAGAGAGAGAGAGAACAATAAAACGACAACTGTTTTTGGTTTTTTTATTTTGTATTTTTTTTGTGTTTTGTTTTTTACGTTTTTTTTTTCTTTTTTACACTTTTTTTTGTAACTTTACAACTGTAATGGTTCGGGTCTCTCAAAATGTAATGGCATCTTGGGAGACCCTGTGTAAGTGTGTCCTTGTCTGTGAAATGCTGTACCCTACGCTAAAACTTCACTTTTGAGTGGTAGCGTTCAAAACATTCACCTTGGCAAAGACCAGGCTTGTCAGGACAGAGTGGACAAAAACTACGGGTGTCACGCCTAAATCCGCGCTTGCTACAGACACGACATCTTTTTTGGGGGTGGCTTTGGGTAGGGGTACTCGGGAGGACATACGAATAATGCCTCTCATGCAGCCGGCTTACTGCATTTGGTTGGGGATGGTGAGGTGCAGAACCGCCTGGATACAGGAGTTCTGTGACTATCTCATTCTGGAATTTTAGAAGAGATAACGTCCCGCCTGAAGCTCTGTATAGCACATGAGCGTTCAGCAAAGCCAATTGGAATAATGATAGAGACACTTTTTTGTACCAGCGTCTCACCTTACGGTCAATTAGATACGGCGCCATCAACTGGTCGTTGAGGTCCACCCCTCCCATATTTTGGTTATATTCGTGGACACAGAGGGGTTTCTCCACAACACCAGTCGCCGTACGAATTTGGACTGTCGTGTCTGCATGAAGGGAGGTAAGAAGGAAAACATTCTTATTGTCCCTCCACTTCATAGCGAGCAAGTTATTACACTTCAAGCAGGCTCTCTCCCCCAGCCTAAGACGGGCATCTACAAGCCGCTGGGGAAAGCCCCGGCGATTAGGTCGCACGGTGCCACATGCTCCAATCTGATGATCAAACAAGTGACTAAACAGTGGCACGCTCGTGTAATAATTGTCCACATACAAGTGGTACCCCTTTCCGAATAAGGGTGACACCAAGTTCCACACTATCTTGCCAGCGCTCCCTATGTAATCCGCGCAGTTGACCGACTCAATCTGACTATCTTTTCCCTCATAAACCATAAAGTTCACTACATAGCCTGTTGCCCTGTCACAGAACTTGTAGAGCTTGACCCCGTATCTGGCACGCTTGCTGGGAAGGTACTGCTTGAAAGACAAGCGGCCAGAAAATGTAATCAGGGACTCATCAACGCAGACAACTTGATCGGGAGTAAACAAGGCTGCAAAACGTTCGTTGAAGTGGTTTATGAGGGGCCGAATTTTATAGAGCCGGTCGTATTCAGGGTCCCCACGTGGATGACAAAGTTCATTGTCGTTGAAGTGCATGAACCGCAAAATCTGCTCGTATCGTGCCCTGGACATGGAGGCAGAGAACACGGGCATATGGTCAATTGGGTGCGTGGACCAATAAGCACGCAATGACGGAAATTTATGTGTGCCCATGTTGAGGGAAAGGCCCAGAAAGGTCTTAAATCCGGAAACCGTAATTGGTTTCCAATTTTAGGCAACTGGGGGTTAGCGGTGATAAATTGACCAGCATATAAATTACTCTGGTCCACAATAGATCTATAGAGATCTTCCGTGAAAAACAGCGAATAAAAATCAATTGGAATAAAATCAGCTGTTTCCACCTGAATACCGGGTTGGGCAGTGAATGGGGGAAGTACGGGTTCTGCAGAAGTGGTGGGGACCCAATCAGGATAGGCGAATTCTGCAGGAAGGGCAGTATGGGCACGACGGGCCTGCCTTTGTCTTCTTGGTGGCAGCGGGACACTACTTGTGCTTGCCACCTCGCCAGCTTGAACTGCACTTATGGGACTCGCCACGTCACCAAGTGTTACTGCAGTGCTGGATGTACGTCCAGGCTGTACTAGGCCGCTGGTGCTTGCCAGTTCACCAGAAGGAATAGCGGCGCTAGTACTACTCTGCTCCATGATACGAGAGACCTGCGGTTCTTGCTCCTCAACAACCTCAGAAGATCGGGATCGGGTACACCTGACCTTAGCAGGGACCTCAACTTCGTCGTCAGAGCTATCTGACGTGGGGCCGCTGACGTCACTGTCTTCTACGGGAAGATATTCTGAGCCTGAATCTGACAGATATGTGACCTCCTCTTCACTATCTGTCATGCTCAGAATCTCGTAGGCCTCTTTACTAGTGTACCTTCGTCTTGCCATTTTGGGCTCTAAATTTAGGGGTACACTAGTAAGATTCACAGGAAAAAAAGCACCTGACTGTCGTCAGCAAATATATCAAACGCTACAAAAAAACTGTTAGCGATCGCAGGGATCAGGCCTGTCTCTGCGAACGCTGCAGTTATGTGTGTTGTGTTTGGTAAGTGACAGTGATCGATCGATACTGCACTTGGGTGGGCTGGGCTGGGCGGAGGGGCTAAACGCAGGCGCTAGCAGGTATCTGGGCTGATCCCGCTAACACTGCGTTTTTGGGAACCCTAAACCGCTGGGGATGCTAGTATAGATCTGATCAGATACTATACCACTAAGGGGGGTGTATGCTTTGCGCGTGGGTGTTAGCGTTACTGGCACTAACCTAACACTGCCTGGGGCGACGCAGACCCTCTCTGGCGCTAAAACCTAATTGATCTCACCCGCCGGGCGATCAGGGGGGTTAAACCTTTATTGGGTTATATACGGCGGGTGCCCTGATGCTATAAAAAACAAACTAATCAACCAGCGTCACCCGTAACCTTTATATGGTGATCACTGGTGAAAGGGTTAACTAGGGGCAATCAGGGGGTTAAAACCTTTATTAGGTTAAATATGGGGGTACCCGACGCTATATAAAAACCTGACGGGTAACCTAAATAACTAAATAACTTACTGGCTAACCAGTGACCCAAGTGACGCTTATACGGCGATCACTGGTGAAAGGGTTAACTCTAGGGGCAATCAGGGGGTTAAAATAATATATGGGGGTACCTGACACTAATAAAAACCTGCGGCGAACCTAAAAAAAAATAACTGCCTTTCTAAAACACCAGCGACACGAATACAGCGATCGGAAAAACAATCGCTTAGTGACGCTGAAGTTAGGGGGTGAAAGGGTTACCTGGGGGGTGATCAAGGGGTTAAACCTTTATTAGGGGGGGTTAGGGGGCTACCCTGGACCTAAAGGGGCCTAATCCTAACTGCCCTGCAACTTTTTACAATCACAGATGACACTAAATGCAGTGATCAGTAAAATAAATGATCACTGCAATCAGTGACACTGTGATTGGGGGCTTTGGGGTGACCTGGGGGGTGATCTGGGGGTGACTGGGGGGTGATTTGTGTGCCTATGTGTACCTACGTGTCAGTGGACTGTTGGAGCACTAACCTCTGTCTTCTCTCCTCGGCGCCGGGAACGAAAAGACCGCGGCGAGGGAGATGACATCACTTCCTCCAGCCTGTGTTTACATTTCAGGCAGGAGGAAGCATTTTCATTGGCCGGGAGCGATCGCGAGGGGGGGGGCGGAATCGAGCGGCCGCCCCCTCATGCCTGATCGCTCCCGAACACTTAACGGCCGCTCACTGCAGTGAAGGGGGGTCCGGATGGACCCCCCAACTGCACAAAGGCGATCACGTAGATCTACGTGATTCTGCCTGTCGGTGCCATTCTGCCGACGTAAATCGGCGGTGGGCGGTCGTTAAGTGGTTAAAGATCTTAAAACAGGGAAGAGCCCAGGCCCGGATGGCTTCACCTCTCAATATTTCAAAACTTACTCACGTCTACTAGTTAAACCCCTTTTATCAGCTTTTAACTTCCTAGCGAGGAATACACATAACTCCACCTCGCTACTAATGGCACACATAGCGGTGATCCCTAAGCCAGATAAAGACCATTCAGACTGCGCAAACTTTAGGCCCATATCACTCCTGAATACTGATCTGAAACTTTTAGCCAAAATATTAGCTAACAGATTAAAACCCCTTCTAGCTCAGGTTATAGGACCAGAACAGGTAGGGTTTATGCCTGGTAGGGAAACCCGTGACAACATAACTAAAGCCCTAAACTTAATACACTATGCCCAAAATTCCAAGACAAAGGGTTTATTACTCTCCACAGATGCTGAAAAGGCTTTCGATAGGGTCTCCTGGGATTACATGATGTCTACCTGTGCTCATATTGGCCTGAATGCAAATATGTTATCATGGATCGCAGCACTCTATCGAAACCCACAAGCCAAGATAAAAATTAATAACACTTTTTCAGACCCTATGCAAATCTATAATGGTACACGCCAGGGCTGTCCTCTCTCCCCACTGCTCTTTATCATTTCTTTAGAACCTCTAATCAGAACAATCAATTTGTCTAAAGATATTAAGGGACTCATGGTTGGGAACAGAGAATTTAAAACAGCTGCTTATGCAGATGACCTTCTGTTCTTTCTAACATGTCCCCACATATCGATCCCCAATCTAAAAAAAATCTTTGAAACCTTCGGATTCATATCCAACTTCAAAGTAAACCAATCAAAATCTGAGGCCCTCAATCTCGGCCTTCCCCCAGACCAACTGAAACTGATTATGGACAATTATTCTTTCAAATGGGAGAAAAACTCACTCAAATATTTGGGCATAAACTTAACTAGTGACATTGACTCACTTTATCAGGCCAACTATAAACCTCTGCTGACCAGAATAATCAGAGATCTCCAAAAGTGGACACCAAAAACCTTTTCATGGTTCGGCAGATCTGCGATCCCTAAAATGACAGTCCTACCTAGACTGCTGTATTTCTTTAATGCCCTCCCCATTAAAATCCCTGAAGCCTTTTTTGCCACCCTTCTCAGGGCCCAAAGGAGATTTTTATGGGCGGATAGGAAACCGAGAATAAAATTCAGCCTACTAACGAAGCCCAAAAATAGGGGCGGCATTGGCCTTCCAGACCTCAGGAAATATCACCAAGCGTCACACATCACCAGAATTATAGATTGGCACTGCCATGGTAAGACCAAGGACTGGGTTCAATTGGAACATGACCTTACACCAATTCACGTTCCATTGTACCCATGGACCTCTCATTCCAAAACAAATAGGAACATAAACCATCCATTAATTGCAAACACTATCCACATACGGCACAAGATAGCACACAAAAATAACCTTGCCTCGATACCCGGTCCACTGACGCTAATCACAAACAATCCTGTCTTCTACCCAGGTTTTCATTTGAAGAATATTTAGAACTTCCGGGTTTCCCACTGTCTGATTTGGAAATGTTGCAAGCAGAGAGGGGTGGATCATTTCCTGGTTTCTGGCTCTACCAACAAATGAAGGATTTCCTGGTGAACAGTAAACACAAACTTTCTTACTGCCTTCCCATGACGCACCTAGAGACCCTGTGCTCTGAGGGGTCACCGGTAACAAATACCACGTCCCTAGCATACTCTCTGTTGAATAATGCTCAACATTCAGACGATAACAAGCGTAAAGAAAAATGGGAACACAACCTGAAAACCAAACTCTCAGACCGACAATGGAAAAAGGCATGTATACTATCCCACTCGTGTAAGGCCAATGGGCCGTGACTACAATGGATAGAATAAATATGAACAAACAACCAAAAAAATTTATATATACTAATCAGTAGGCATATAATTAATAATGGTGATATAGTGAAACATAGATGTATTGAAACATATTGACGGGTGTGTAAAGTCCAACTATAAGGAACATATATGATATATAATGGAGTCAGTGTAACTTCAAGCCAAAAGATAAAAGTCCACGGTAGCCCGCACAGGACGACTATGCTTCCGATGGGTGATTTGAGATGTACAACACCCAGGAATGTGACTTCCAACACCGAGGGGGGCCAGCAGCGGTGGGTCAATAAGGCATACGGATGATCCACTCAGATACACGTGTGGACTGGAACTTCCTGTAAGGAATGGTATCTTCCACCGATGACCGATACGACATCCACGGGAGGTTAGAATTCCTCTATACTAGTATCCTCAAGATCCAGACAGCCAGAAAGCAATGTCGATCATGAAAAGGAATAAAAGATGTCTCCTCATAGTATAGATCAGTCAGGTGGTGTGTAATAAAAAAGGCTAGTTTATTCCAAAAACGAAAACACATCAAACAAAAAAAGAACAATAAAAGAATACAGGCATCCTGAAGCTGCTAGTAAAAATGGTGATCACAAAAAATTTCATTCATGTATGGCGTAGTAAAACTTAAAGCAGGTTCATGTACCCGACATGTTTCGCAGCAGTGTGCTTCAACTGGGGCATCAACCTGCATGTAACACACCACGCCATTAAATAGTAAGCAATTTACCTGATTGGAATTATCACAGCTGTTGTGGAAACCGCCCCCTTGCTCAGGTATCCAATCCCAATGGTAAAGTGGCCACTTCCTGATTCATTCCATATACAAAAGTATGTATCCTCTCCCCTAGATGTAGGTCTGCAGCGCTTCATCGCAGTGCTAATTAGCGCATCATTATTCAAAATAGGGTACAGGCATTGGTGCTATAGTCAACCTATCGGAACAGCGAAGCGTCATCATGTCGCCAGCCGGCGAGTATGCTCACACTATCGCAATAGGGACGTATGCACTCCAGGCCTCGATTCCCGACATTTACTTATTGCAGAACGACCAAAACGGACACCAGATCCAAAGTTCAAATGGTCTTTTTTACACAGTTCTCAGTTCAGCATAGACAAATTAAGAATATTTTTAACCGCCACTGGAGAATACTTAAGAATGATCCACTTTTGGGTCCAGTACTTCCTGACCAAGCAGGAGTTATATACAGAGGTGCCCCGCTGCTTCGTAACCAAATTGCTCCTAATGTAGTTGATCCTCCATGTAAACCGTCCTTTTCTCTGTTTCCTGACATGAAAGGGTATTACCCCTGTAGGAGGTGTAATGTGTGCGCCCACAATGCGATTGATCGGAGGAAAATTGATTCCTTCACGTCCTCTACTACATCTGTGGTATACCACATGAAAAAGTTTGTTACATGTACGACACGCTTTATCGTGTATCTTATTACATGTCCATGTAACAAACAATACGTGGGACGTACGATCAGAAATTTCTCATTCAGAGTGAATGAGCACATTGCTGGCATCAAAAAGGGCCGTACCAATCACAGTGTAACAAGACACTACTTGCACGTTCATAACAAGAACCCCGCAGGAACCAAATTTCAAGTGATCGACCAGTTCACCCCACATTGGAGGGGTGAATCTCGCATCAGGGGCGTCTCCCAATTGGAGACTTTTTGGATTTACCAGTTGCGCTGTTATTCGCCTTTCGGGCTTAACATCGACTGGGATATTAATTAATTTATTAATAAAGCTTAATGTTTATTGTTTTTATCCTTCTGTGTTTTTCACCCCTCCTCTGGGGAATTTGATTGATTTTTCATTTATATGTATTTTTATTTAGTCAATAGATTTTTTAGTCCTTGGCTATCTTTATTTCCATCATATCCTTGCTTTCTATGCGGGTCATGGGTACATGCGTTTTGATGCAGTTTTACATGTCCATTCGAATGTTTATCATTTCGTTATTGTATACATATACATTTTTTATACCATGTACAACAGTGCTCTTTGCCCCGCTTAGTGATTTTATGTGTACTAATTACACTTATGTATTTATCGCCTCATATACTTGATTTTATATGTACCAGTTGTATATGCATCAGTTACACCTATGCATCTATGTCTTTGCATATTTGTTTTATGATTCACTGCCTGCCCTTCTTGCTTATACCTTTCCCTCCCCCATATGGATGATAGGCACTGTGACACTCTCAGGAATGGGCAGTGTGTGTGCGGAGCGCATCGCTGTCATTGTTCCACCACGTCAGGTGTCATGTGACGGTGGGTGGAACTGAGGCTTGGAATGTAGATCTTCTGGCATGGAATGTGTGATGACATCAGTGGGCGGCGACGTGATGACGGGCCGCCGCGCTGATTGGATGATTGCAGCACCAATGACCTTGCCACGCTCTGCGTGATGACGCGCCATTCAGCAGGGAATCGAGGCCTGCAGTGCAGACGTCCCTATTGCGTTAGTGTGAGCATACTCGCCGGCTGGCGACATGATGACGCTCCGCTGTTCCGATAGGTTGACTATAGCACCAATGCCTGTACCCTATTTTGAATAATGGCGCGCTAATTAGCACTGCGATGAAGCGCTGCAGACCTATATCTAGGGGAGAGGATACATACTTTTGTATAAGGAATGAATCAGGAAGTGGCCACTTTACCATTGGGATTGGATACCTGAGCAAGGGGGCAGTTTCCACAACAGCTGTGATGATTCCAATCAGGTAAATTGCTTACTATTTAATGGCGTGGTGTGTTACATGCAGGTTGATGCCCCAGTTGAAGCACACTGCTGCGAAACATGTCGGGTACATGAACCTGCTTTAAGTTTTACTACGCCATACATTAATTACATTTTTTGTGATTACCATTTTTACTAGCAGCTTCAGGATGCCTGTATTCTTTTATTGTTCTTTTTTTATTTGATGTGTTCGTTTTTGGAATAAACTAGCCTTTTTTATTACACAACACCTGACTGATCTATACTATGAGGAGACATCTTTTATTCCTTTTCATGATCGACATTGCTTTCTGGCTGTCTGGATCTTGAGGATACTAGGATAGAGGAATTTCAACCTCCCGTGGATGTCGTATCGGTCATCGGTGGAAGATACCATTCCTTACAGGAAGTTCCAGTCCGTTTTCGGATAATTCGTTATTATTCATAGAGTGTCGATATTCGTTATCAAAATTAACGATTCGTACGAAATTCGTATTGTACGAATCCGAATTAAATTCTGTACACGAATTACGATTTTTTTTAAATACGAAACGGAATGAAACAAAACACATTTTTTGACGGCTCCCATGTCTAGTGTTGGGGTGCCACTCAGAATGCAATATTGCATATAATTCATTATCGTCCACTATCACACTTGGGGTTATTTCAACTGTTACAGCAACATCATAGTGAAAAAGGTTCCTTAGCCTTTGTTTAACCAATTCCCTAGCTGCCCATAGCCAAATGAAATCCGCAGGAGGGATCTCCCATCCTGGGCGGGTGTCATATGACATCCTGGGCTTCCCAGCCATCTAGGGGGTATGCGCGTCCCACCGTGATGCTCGGGAGCCAATGTGCATGCCCGGCGGCCGCGATGTCCACCGGGCAACCGCAATTGCCTAACACAGAGCAGGGACGTGGATCTGTGTGCGTAAACACACAGATCCACATCCTGTCAGGGGAGAGGAGAACTGATTGTGTGTTCCTTGTACAGAGGAACACCAATCGGTCACCTCCCCCAGTCAGTCCCCTCCCCCCATAGTTAGAATCACTCCCTAGGTAACACATTTAACCCATTGATCGCCCCTAGTATTAACCCCTTCCCGGCCAGTGACATTTATACAGTAATCAGTGCATTTTTATAGCACTAATCGCTGTATAAATGTGAATGGTCCCAAAATGTGTCCGATATGTCCGCCGCAGTGTCACAGTCACAATAAAAATCACAGATCTCTGCCATTGCTAGCAAAAAAAATAACAATAATAAAAATTCCATAAATCTATCCCCTATTTTGTAGGCGCTACAACTTTTGCCCAAACCAATCAATATACGCTTATTGTGATTTTTATTACCAAAAATATGTTGAAGAATACAAATCGGCCTAAACTGAGGACAATTTTTTTTTTTTTATGAAATATTTATTATAGCAAAAAGTAAAAAATATTGTGTTTTTTTTCAAACTTGTCGCTCTTCTTTTGTTTATAGCGCAAACAATAAAGACCACAGAGGTGATTTAATACCACCAAAAGAAAGCTCTGTTTGTGGGGAATAAAATTATAACTATTTAATTTGGGTACAGCATCGCATAACCGCGCGATTGTCATTCAAAATGTTACAGCGCTGAAAACTGAAAATTGGCCTGGGCAGGAAGGGGGTGAAAATGCCCTGTATAGAAGTGGTTAAAAAAGTCAGCAACTATCTATTTTCTCTGACTTCTGACCAGTTACACATCTATTACATTGAACGGGACATGGTATTAAGTGTTACTTTAACCGCCTACCTCCCGGCCTATAGACAAATGACAGCTAGGACAGAGCACTGTCATTCTAGATTGTGCTTTGCGCCCACTCCATAGGCCATGCTCTGGCACGATCTGTCATCAGCTGTGTCTGCTGGACACAGCGGATGTTAGATCAGTGTACCGGGCAGCTGCCAGTACTGTGTGATTGCTGTAATCAATCCCAGAAGATCCCAAGAAGAATTGTATACACTGAATGGCTTCCATTGGTTACTATTATGTTGATCTCTGTGATTGGACATAGTGATCACATGGTACAGACAGGGCCAATCACAGCTAATCTGTACCATGTGATTAGCTGTGGCCAATCACAGCTAATCACAATAGTACACACTGGATGAATGGGTGGCGTTCCTAAAAAACGGTTGCTTATAGTAATATAGTGATTATTACTGTTATAAGCAATCATAGTGTGTGAAAAAAAACGAATTCTCTCCCCAGAGTAGTACAGTGTTACTAAGGTAACACTGTATTTCATTGGTCACAGTATGTAAAAAATTTGGAAAAAAATGTAAAACATGTTAAAAAAAATTAAGAAATATTAACTTTTGTTTTTTTTTATATACTATCCCTGATCAGAGCCATACCAGTTATATGATGATGCTGTACTGTGTGTAAAAAAATAAAAACTGCAAAAAAATTTAAATATAAAATGTATTTAAAATTATTTGGAGGGTGGTATTTGTACTGTCCTGGCATTTTCTGGCCTAAATAAATTAATTGGGGCTGTCAGTACAGCAAGATTGATTGATTTTCCAATATATATACTATAGTTTGTGGACTACAGACTAAATAATATACACTGATTTGGGTTATTTTTACCAAAGTAATGCAGCAGACTACATTTTAGCCTAAATTTATAAAGAAAGATTATTTGTTTGCAAAATGTTACAACAGAAACAAAGAAAAACACGTTTTTTTTCTACGTTTTCAGTCTTTGTTTTAACAAATTCAGTCTTTTTTTTATTAATTCCAAAAAGACAAACAAAAAAAAACCCCAGTGGTGATTAACTATCACCAAAAGAAACCTCTGTCTGTCTCAAAAAAAATTAGAACATTTTCATACAGTGTCGCATGACTTCGCAATTGTCATTCAAGGTATGATAGCTCTGAAAGCTGAAAATTGGCCTGGGCAGGAATCAGGTGAAAGTGTTTGGTACTGAAGAGTAGAGTTGAGCGGACACCTGGATGTTCGGGTTCGACGGGTTCGGCCGAACTTCGGAAAAAAGTTCGGGTTCGGGACCGAACTTTAACCCGAACCCCATTGAAGTCAATGGGGACCCAGACTTCTAAGGACTAAAAAGGCTCTAAAAAAGTAATGGCAAGGGCTAGAGGGCTGCAAATGGCAGCAAAATGTTGTTAAGAGCATGGCAAGTGCTCTGCAAACAAATGTGGATAGGGAAATAACTTAAAATAACATAAAAAAAATAAAAAAATATGCTGGAGGCCCCCATTTTAGCAGAAGAGGTACGGGAAGTCATTAAGAACCTCAGAAACTCAGCGGCACAATGCCACACATATGGTGGGAATGCCAAGGAATACGCCCTTTCTGGAATAAATTATTCAATTTAATGGATAAGCTAGTGGGAAAATAAAATACTTTGAAATAAAAATGTAGCTGGGTGCTAACTTTAAGGGAAGTGTTTGAGTGGTAAATAGGCTCAAACACCCTAATTCTGTAGGATTCATGGACCATTTTGTCCTAGGGGGACAGTATTGGTGTGCAGTTCCCTGCGGCCTACAGGTGGCGCTGCCATGGTAGGCTAGGGTTGAACCGCCGATACAGTGCTGTGCCTTTTGTGTCCCCTCTTGGCAGTAGTACAGCGGGGCGGGGAACCTGCTGTGCATGCCGGGAGAGCATATAAAAGGGGCAGACCTTTGGCCTGGGGGCTGATATCCAGTGGGGTCCACGCCCAGGTGCCTTCAGCCTGGGTGCATGTGTTCCTGTTCCATCTCGGGTACCTTTAGCCCGGGGTGAGGTACTATCCTGGAGTTCCTGCTGCCCTGGGTATGGAGGCCTAGGTGCGGGAGTAAAGCCTGGAGTCCAGAGCCTTCGTCTGGAGTCCACTAAGGGTCGAGGAGTCTTAGGGTGCCGCCTCGTGTAGGGGACCATGTTCCAGGGAAGGGAGGATCATTCTGATGGACCGATGCGGCTGTCACGGTGAAGGAAGGGTCTGTTGACTCCCTGGAGAGATGTCTTCCCCTTGATATGGGCTAGGTTCATAGAAGGAGAAGCTCAAGGTCATCTTGACTGTATCAGAGGCCTTATTCACCCGGCCCGTGGCAGGGGCCTTATACACCCTGGTCTGTGGCAGAGACCAAAGTTCTCCAGGTCCGTGGCAGGGGCCTTGTACACCCGGTCTGTGGCAGAGACCAACCTCAAGGTCTGTGGCAGAGACCGTGCACCTAAAACTGTTTGAGAAACCTAAGCAGTGAAGTGAATGTGCTACGTTTGTGCCTGGACCTCCTCCACACCTTAAGCTGTCCTGTTTCTTTGCTCTAACCTTTTCTATCCGAGTAGAGTTTATTTTGCCATGAGAGAATAAGAGTTGTAATTTCAGCTGGTGTGGACATTGACTTTACTGGGAATTAAAGGACTTGCCTCTACCTACAGTAGAGGTGAGAATCATCCTCTGGAGGTGTTTTGACTCCGGCTGTGGGCACGGCCCGTCAAGTACACCGCTCAACCTCTTTATATAGGAGGGTACGGGCTGGTAGTGCGGTGTGCCTTTCTCCCTCCTGCGAGGAGCCAACAACATAAAGGCAGGTAAGGGGGAAAGGATCTGTCCGCTACAAAAAAATTAAATAAAAATTATAATCTTGACCTAGGAGGACAAGGTCCATATGGAGTAGGAGGTTGAGGTGGCGGTGGATGTGGCTGTGTAGGTGGAAGCGGTGGTGGAGGAGGACGAGGTAGCCAACACTGGTTCAAAAATACAACAATGGCTGGGTAAGGCCGGTGATGTGTCGAATTCTGTCCCCCGTCAAATAGTGTCCACCCTGTACTGCGCTTGCTCAGTATGTAGGACAAGGGGATTTCGAAAATCTCCCAAGATGAACGGCGCCTGCGTGGTGAATTCAGGTGAAGGCCACACCATCCGTGGTTCAAGCCGAGCCAAGTGAGACCGTGCCCGAAGCGTGGCGATCGAACCGAGCCCGTGAGGGGCCCTGTTACTATGTGCTACCGTATGTCCACTTGGATGGTGGGGCTTGAACCTGCACTCACAGCACAGGCGCCGTTCATCTTCAGAGATTTTGTGAATCTCCTTGTCCTCTGTACTGAGCAAGCGCTGCACCTTCGCAGTATGGGCCGGACACAATCCGATGGCCGGACAGTTTTTGTCACAACACTGGTATACATGTCTATTCTGCACAAGGTACGGACAAGTCATGTGGGATCCATGCCTGGTTCATTTTATTGAACGTGAGCTTGTCCACATTGGCTCTGGAGAGGCGGCTGCGCTTGTCTGTGATAACGCCCCCTGCCGTGCTAAATACACGTTCAGATAATACACTGGCTGCAGGGCAGGCCAGCACCTCCAAGGCATTAAGGGCAAGCTCAGGCCATGTGCCCAATTTGGAGACCCAGAAGTTAAAGGGGGCAGACCCGTCATCCAGTACGTGTAGGCCTGTGGACACATACTGCTCAACCATGTTGGTGAAATGCTGCCTCCTGCTAAGACGTTCCATCTCAGCTGGTGGTGCTGGTTGTTGTGGCGTGCTGACAAAGCTTTTCCACATTTCAGCCATGCTAAACCTGCCTTCTGAGGTGCTGCCGGTGCCCCGGCTGCGTTGGCGACCTCTTCCTCCTCCTCTGCCTTCGCCTTGTGCTTCCACCGTACGCCCGCTGTCAGGTGGGAATGCCACCAGCAGCGCGTCTACCAGCGTGCGCTTGTACTCGCGCATCTTACGATCCCGCTCCAGTGAGGGAATTAAGGACGGTACGTTGTCCTTGTAACGGGGATCCAGCAGGGTGGCCACCCAGTAATCAGCACCAGTTAAAATGTGGGCAACTCGGCGGTCATTGCGGAAACACTGCAGCATGTAATCGCTCATGTGTGCCAGGCTGCCCAGAGGCAAAGAAAAGCTGTCCTCTGTGGGAGGTGTATCGTCTGTCTCCTCTGTTTCCCCCCAACCACGCACCAGTGATGGCCACGAGCTGGTCTGGGTGCCAGCCTGCTGTGAAAATGGCTCCTCCTCCTCCACCTCGTCATCCTCCAGAACTGTGCCCTTTCGGCCGGACAATTGTGTAGCTGGCGTTTGTTGGTGCAGGAACCCACCCTCGTTGCCACTTGTGAAAGACTGCCCTGAAAGCCTTTGAAATGATCCCGCTTCCTCCTCCTCCTCCTCATCCTCCTGTGCCACATCCTCTTCCATCATCGCCCGAAGCGTTTTTTCAAAGAGGCATAGAACTGGGATAGTAACGCTGAGAACGGCGTCATTGGCACTGGACATGTTGGTGGAGTACTCGAAACAGCGCAACAAGGCACACAGGTCTCGCATGGAGGCCCAGTTATTGGTGGTGAAGTGGTGCTGTTCCGCAGAGTGACTCACGTGTGATTGCTGCAGCTGAAACTCCACTATCGCCTGCTGCTGCTCGCACAGTCTGGCCAGCATGTGCAAGGTGGAGTTTCACCTTGTGGGCACGTCACATATGAGGCGGTGAGTGGGAAGGCCGAAGTTACGCTGCAGCGCTGACAGGCGAGCAGCAGCAGGGTGAGAACGCCGAAAGTGCGCACACACAGCCTGCACTTTCTGCAGCAGCTCTGGCATATTGGGGTAATTTTTAAGGAACCTCTGGACCACCAAGTTCAGCACATGCGCCAGGCAAGGGATGTGCGTCAAACCGGCTAGGCCCAGAGCTGCTACGAGATTTCGCCCATTATGGCACACCACCAGGCCGGGCTTGAGGCTCACTGACAGCAACCACTCATTGGTCTGTTGTTCCATGTCCCTCCACAACTCCTGCGCGGTGTGGGGTTTTTCCCCCAAACAGGAAAGTTTTAAAACTGCCTGCTGTCGTTTACCCCTGGCTGTGCTGAAGTTGGTGGTGAAGGTGTTACGCTGACCGGATGAGGAGGCGGTAGAGGATGAGGAAGCGGAGTAGGAGGAGTTAGCAACAGGAGGCAAACTGAAGTGCCCTGCAATCCTCGGTGGTGGAAGGACATGCGCCAAACTGCTATCTGCCTCAGGCCCAGCCGCCACTGCATTTACCCAGTGTGCTGTTAGGGAGATATAACGTCCCTGACCGTGCTTACTGGTCCACGCATCCGTAGTTAGGTGGACCTTGCCACAGATGGCGTTGCGCAGTGCACACCTGATTTTGTCCCCCACTTGGTTGTGCAGGGAAGGGATGGCTCGCCTGGAAAAGTAGTGGTGGCTGGGCACAACGTACTGTGGGACAGCCAATGCCATCTGGGTTTTAAAACTCTGCGTCTCCACCAGACAGAATGACAGCATTTCAAAGGCCAGGAGTTTTGAAATCCTCGCATTCAGGGCCAGAGATCGTGGGTGGCTAGGGGGGTACTTCCTCTTCCGCTCCAATGTTTGGGAGATAGAGAGCTGAACGCTTCCATGGGACATTGTGGAGATGGTTGGTGACCCAGGTGGTAGTGTTGCTTGCAGATCCTCTGTTTGCGGGGTGGCAGGTGCCACTGTCACTACAGAGGTGGATGAAGAGGCCGAGACTGCAGCAGAAGAGGAAGCAGGAGGAGCCAGAGACCTTTCTTGGTTTTTGAGGTGTCTACTCCACTGCAGCTCGTGCTTTGCACTTAGATGCCTGGTCATGCAGGTTGTGCTCAGGTTGAGAACGTTTATGCCTCACTTCAGGCTCCGATTGCACAGCGTGCAAACCACTCGTGTCTTGTCATCAGCACATTGTGTGAAGAACTGCCACCCTTGGACCTGGCTTTGGTGTGCTCGGTCCCTTGCTGCGTTGGGCAGTAGCAGACATACTGTCTAGGGGACGGACGCTCCGCTTTTGCACCCTGCTCCCTCTTCTGTGCTGGTGGCTCTGTGCGACCACCGCCTCTTCCTCCAAACTACACTGGTCACCTGCATAACGTTGATTCCATGTGGGGTCGAGGACCTCATCGTCCTCCACATCATCTTCCACCCAGTCTTCACCCCTGCCCTCCTTGTCTGTCTGCACAATTGCGAAAGCAGCAGCAGTTGGCACCTGTGTTTCGTCATCATCCGAGACGTGCTGCGATGGTCCTCCCATGTACTCATCATGAAACATAAGTGGTTGGGCATCGGTGCACTCAATCTCTTCCACTTCTGGGGCAGGGCTAGGTGGATGGCCCTGGAAAACCCTGCTAACAGAGTCATCGAAAAGCAGAAGAGACTGCTGCATGATTTGGGGCTCAGACTGCTTGGCTGATTTGTAAGGGGGTGAGGTGAAAGACTGATGGACATGGGTTTCCGGTGCCAACTCTGATCTTTCATCAGAAGAGTGGGTGGGAGACAATGTGAAGGAACCCGAGGCACTGTCAGCAACCCAATCTACTATCGCCTGTACTTGTCCTGGCCTAAACATTCGTACAGCCTCATTAGGTGCGACAAAATACCGCCGCAGGCTCGGTCGACTACTCGCACCTGAGGAAGGTGTTTCACTTGTGCGTGTATCTGGCACAGATCCACCACGTCCTCTCCCTGCAACAGGAGCTCCACCAGCAGCACCACGACCGGGGCCACCACGTCCCTTTGACCTCCTCATATTTTCCAAATTTAGGATCTTGCCCTAAATGGGTGTTTTTGGAAGAGCAGAACACACCCACAGTACGTAACCGCTGAATCGCACAGCTACAGAACTGCAGAAAATGCTATTCAAAAAAAATTTGTTTTTTTAGTATAGCACAGTAGGAGAAAACTATATAGAAATTGTTTATTTCACACACCTCCACATATGTATAACACACTGCAAAATATTTTTTGTGGCCCTAAATGGCGTTTTTTGGAAGCCCACAACACACCCACAGTACGTAACCGCTGAATCGCACAGCTACAGAACTGCAGAAAATGCTATTTAAAAAAAAAGTTTTTTTTTTTTAGTATAGCACAGTAGAAGACAAATATATAGAAATGGTTTATTTCACACGCCTTCACATGTGTATAACACACTGCAAAATATTTTTTGTGGCCCTAAATGGCGTTTTTTGGAAGAGCAGAACACACCCACAGTACGTAACCGCTGAATCGCACAGCTACAGAACTGCAGAAAATGCTATTCAAAAAAAATGTTGTTTTTTTAGTATAGCACAGTAGGAGAAAACTATATAGAAATGGTTTATTTCACACGCCTCCACATATGTATAACACACTGCAAAATATTTTGTGTGGCCCTAAATGGGTCTTTTTGCAAGTGTACATTAAAGTGCAATTTTTTTATTTTATTTTTTTTGCCCTAAACGGGTCTTTTTTTGCACAAGCAAAATAAAATGCAAATTTTTTATTTTTTTTGCCCTTAATGGGTCTTTTGGAAAAGAGCACAATAAAGTGCCTTTTTTTCCCCTAAATGGATCTTTTTCCAAGAGCAGAATACACCGTATGGAAACAGTGTATCTCTCAACGTAATATATGCAGTGCTGGTGCACTGAGCTTGCAGATAAAAGGAAGATTTTCTCTGACACTGGGCTCATGGCAGTGTAAAAAGACTGCACTGCAACACAAACAGGTAAACCTATACAGATCGCTGAGTTATATCTCTGAATCTGGACTCCTATTCCTATATAATATATCTCTCTCCCTGAAAGCACCAACAGGAACCTGGCCCTACACTACACTGTCTCTATATCTTTTCCCTCAGATTCCAGAATCAGGACTAACTCATGTATTTTTCAATCTCTCCCTAAAAGCAGCAGCAGCAGACAAGATCCTCTCCCTATCTATTCTGAAGCAGAGTGACGTGTGTGCTGTGTGCCTCTAGCTTATATAGAAGCTGGGTCACATGTTGCACTGACCAATCACAGCCATGCCATTAGTAGGCATGGCTATGATGGCTTCTAAGGGCACACCAGCTAATCAAAAGGTGATTGGCTGGCCCCTGAAGCATTTCTAACTGCGCCATTAGATTGCCGAACCCAAACCCGAACCCGGACTTTCGTGCAAAGTCTGGGTTCGGGTTCGGGAAAAAGCTAAAGTTCGGTACGGACCCGAACTTTACAGTTCGGGTTCGCTCAACCCTACTGAAGATAAATAAAAATATAAATAAAAACTGTCAATGAGCAGCTAAACAAAACCTAGTGAGGCTTATTTACCATAACAGTGAATATTTACACAATACATTGGATAAATACTGTCCAATCATGTATTTAGCAAATCCCTGTTTACTTATTTCTTCTGTACAGAATCGGATAGTTGAAGTAAATATTCACACAAATTATTATGTGAACATTCTCATCTTCTTTAGTAAAACAGCCTTATTGTTTTGCTTTCAATAACTTATTTTATTCTTTGGAAATGCTTACTACTGCAAATGTAAGTGAGATTGCTGGACAGAAAAGTTAGAATGAGATTTAAGGAATTGAATTAATATAATATAATGTCTGGGAATGTTAGTTTTCACATTGATATATTTGTATAATTTATACATTTTTAAGGTGTATTCAATTTAAATTGTATTGATCCTATACTTTTCTATGATGTGTTTTCAGATATTCTAAATTATGATAAAGTTTGAAGGAAATAGTTTTGTAATATACAGCAAGCTCCAAGTGAATGTATTTATAGAATAATAGCCATATGAAAAAATTTTATTAGAAATTTTGACTTAAAGTAGAACTATGTTGTCTGTGTATGACTGTGTATGTCTGTATGTCTCTTCTGCAATAAAAGTGTCTTACCTGCCTGCAATATTTTTCTTGAATACACAAGCGCAACTCAGTTTACATTCTTGATATAGCTTGGTGCCGGGATAAAATTTACTTCTGTGAGTCAAGGCATTCCGGGTTGGCCAATCAAGATGGACGAAGATGCAGAACCTGGAAGAAGACTTGGCAAAGACGGAAGTATTGTCAAGAGAATTTGCATCGATAGAGAAAAAAATGTATACTAGAATATAGTGAAAAATAGGAAAATCCACTTTAAACCCTTCAGCCAAAATTCTTCTTTTTAAGATTTGTGAAAAAGTGGGGAAAAAGATAGAGCATATGGATACCACACATGTGGTATCCCTGTACTCAGGAGAAGCAGCAGAATGTATTTTGGGGTGTAATTTCACATATGCCCATGGCATGTGTGAGCAATATATAATTTAGTGACAACTTTGTGCAAAAAAAAAAAGTTTGTCATATTCCCGCAACTTGTGGCAAAATATAAAATATTCCATGGACTCAATATGCCTCTCAGCAAATAGCTTGGGGTGTCTACTTTTTAAAATGGGGTCATTTGGGGGGGTTTTGTGCCATCTGGGCATTCCATGGCCTCCGAAACGGTGATAGGCAGTGAGGAGTGAAATCAAAAATTTACACCCTTAGAAAGCCTGAAGGCGGTGCTTGGTTTTCGGGGTCCTGTACGTGGCTAGACTCCCAAAATGTCTCACACGTGTGGTATCCCCATACTCAGGAGAAGCAACAGTATGTATTTTGGGGTGCAATTCCACATATAACCATGGCATGTTTGAGCAATATATCATATAGTGACAACTTTTTGTACATTTTTCTTTTTGTCATTATTCAATCACTTGGGACAAAAAAAAAATATTCAATGGGCTCAACATGCCTCTCAGCAAATAGCTTGGGGTGTCTACTTTCCAAAATGGGGTCATTTGGGGGGGGGGGGTTTGAACTGTCCTGGCATTTTATGCACAACATTAGGAAGCTTATGTCACACATCATCCACTCTTCTAACCACTTGAAGACAAAGCCCTTTCTGACACTTTTTGTTTACATGAAAACATATTTTTTTTTGCAAGAAAATTGTTTAACCCCAAAACATTATATATTTTTTTTAAAGCAAAGGCCCTACAGATTAAAATAGTGGGTGTTGCATTTTTTTTCCACACAGTATTTGCGCAGCGATTTTTCAAACGCATTTTTTGGGGAAAAAACACACTTTTTTTATTTTTAATGCACTAAAACACACTATATTGCCCAAATGTTTGATGAAATAAAAAAGATAATCTTAGGCTGAGTACATGGATACCAAACACGACATGCTTTAAAATTTTGCACAAACGCGCAGCGCTGACAAACTACATACATTTTTAAAAGCCTTTAAAAGCCTAAAGCTAAAATTACTGCCCTTGATCTGACCTTCGCGGTGATACCTCACATGCATGGTGCAACTGCTGTTTACATATGATGCTAGACCGACACTTGCGTTTGCCTTTGCGCAAGAGCAGGTGGGGACAGGGGTGCTTTTTTTATTATTATTATTTATTTAGATTTTTTATTTTATTTTTAAAGCGGAGGTTCTGCGGTCCATACTTTTTTTTTTTTTTATATGCATTCTATGTAAAAACGTTAGCATTATAAGTACTCACGTCTCCGGCACTTTAAAACACCCCCCGTCCGTTTTGCGCTAAAAAATGAGTTTATAAAACTCTTCCTGCTATTGCCATTTTGCTTGTGGGCATCTTGAAGCCCACAAGCATATTCTTCCGGGTAGAGATGAATGCTTCTCATTAGATCGGAATTAGATCCGCCCTGCTCTCGTCACGTGACCGGCTAGACGAGTCACGTGACGATACACTTATCGTGATATCTGAATGGAAGGAGGTTCAATATTACTCCTGGGAAGCAGGACAATTTGCTCCCAGGAGCCATTGCGATATTAGAGCACAGCAAAGGACACGCCTACTCCCGCGGGAGGAAATCCCGGAAGTAGGACTAAAGAATAAAGAAATAAAGAAAACTACTGAGAAAAAAAAAAAAAGGTTAGTGTTCTGTTTATTTTCGTGAAAAGAGTGACTGCTGATATCAAACTTAAATATGTGGGTGAACCTCCGCTTTAAACTGTTCCTTCCATTTTTTTTTTTTGCCATTTTTTTTGTTATCTCAGGGAATGTAAATATCCACTACGATAGCAATAGGTAGTGACAGGTACTCTTTTTTTGAAAAAAAAATGGGGGGTTAGACCCTAGATCTTTCCTCTGCCCTCAAAGCATCTGACCACACCAAGATCGGTTTGATAAAATGTTTTCCCAATTTCCCAATGGTGCTGTTTATATCTGGGGGGGGGGCATTCCCTCCCACTGCTTGTAAAAGCAGTCTAGAGGCTAATTATCTGCTAAGATTGCTTTTACATGAAAGCCGACAGCTGGCTGAAAAGAATGATACCAAGATGATATCTAAACCTGCAGGCATCATTCTGGTATGACCATTCAAAGTCCAGCAACATACCAGTACGTTGCTGGTCCTTGTTGGACATATATTGTAATCTTTTTTTCATGCAGCCTGTTGGCTGAACGAAAAAAAGAGATTGATCGGTGGGTATGCCCACCATTACAATACCTCCCTTCATCCACCCACTTCTAATGATGGGCATACATGCACAATTTATATATGCAGAAGCATGGGGGCATCCTCCCGCAAAAAAGTTATGCCGCGTACACACGGTCGGACTTTTCCACGGGCAAGCCTCCGTCAGAATTTCAACCGTATGTATGCGGCATAAAAGGTTATGCCGCGTACACACGGTCGGACTTTTCCACGGGCAAGTCTCCGTCGGAATTTCGACCGTATGTAGGCGGCATTAGGAGCAAAATCGCACCTCCGCCCCTGCTGCCCCCATGCTTCGGCATATATGCTCTTTTTTTTTAACTGTGGTGGTGAAATCACATCCTACAGCGTTGGAGTAAAGGAAAAACGTACCGCTCAAAAGCTTGAGAATTCACCAAATAGCTGCTTCCGCTCGGTCACTCACACAGGTGCTGGCTCTGCACTGATGCATGGGAGAAAAAGAAACCCTGGACTGCCGCACTCTGTATAGACAGTTATTTATTCCAAAATTTCAGGTAAAAAATCCAAATTCAAAATAAATCCATAAATCCAAAACAACAAATGCAGATGGTGTGCATGCAGGGAAGGGTGGCTAACGCGTTTCACGTCACGAATTGACGCTTACTCATAGCTATGAGTAAGCGTCAATTTGTGACGTGAAACGCGTTAGCCACCCTTCCCTGCATGCACACCATCTGCATTTGTTGTTTTGGATTTATGGATTTATTTTGAATTTGGATTTTTTACCTGAAATTTTGGAATAAATAACTGTCTATACAGAGTGCGGCAGTCCAGGGTTTCTTTTTCTCCTCTACAGCGTTGGAGTCACGGCTTTATGTATCGTGGGAGCAAACGCTGTTGCTGTCAAGATAAATAAATTTGCGCTGCAACTGAATGGCGTACCTGCTAAGCAAATGATGGTTAACATTAAAACAAAGTAACATTACAGTATAATGCCGCGTACACACGATCATTTTTCCCGTCGGGCGAGAAAAACAATCGTCTGTGGGCTTTTTGCCGTTTTTCCCGACGGGAAAAACGGCATTAATCACGATGAGAAAAATTAGAACATGTTCTAATTTTTCTCATCGTTTTTTCCAGCATTTTTTTCCGCGGCAGTTTTCCCATAGGGAAACACTGCCACGGAGCCCACACACGGTCGTTTTTCTCGACAAAGAAAAAAATGACGGGAAAAACGGTCGTGTGTGGGGGAACATGCCGTTCCCTCGTTTTTCATTTTTTTTCATGTCGTGATTCACGGCGGTGTTTTCACCGCCGTGAATCACGATCGTGTGTACGCGGCATAACAGTAAGACCTTACCATACCATACCTGCAAAGCAAATACCAAAAAAAACTAGTAAAAAAAAAATAAAAAAATTAACGCAACCTGTGCCTAAAATATATATATATGCCGAAGCATGGGGGCATCCTCCCGCAAAAAAGTTATGCCGCGTACACACGGTCGGTCTTTTCCACGGGCAAGCCTCCGTCGGCATTTTGACCGTATGTACGCGTCATAAAAGGTTATGCTGCGTACACACGGTCAGACTTTTCCACGGGCAAGCCTCCGTCGGAATTTCGACCGTATGTACGCGGCATTAGGAGCAAAATCGCTCCTCCGCCCCCATGCTTCGGCATATATGCTCTTTTTTTAACAGTGGTGGTGAAATCACCTCCTACAGCTTTGGAGTCACGGCTTTATGTATCGTGGGAGCAAACGCTGTTGCTGTCAAGATAAATAGATCCGCGCAGCAACTGAATGGCGTACCGGCTAAGCAAATGATGGTTAACATTAAAACAAAGTAACATTACAGTACAACAGTAAGACCTTACCATACCATACCTGCAAAGCAAATACCCCCAAAAAAACTAGTAAAAAATAAAACATTTTTTTAACGCAACCTGTGCCTAAAATATATATATGCCGAAGCATTGGGCCTTCCTCCCGCAAAAAAGTAATGCCGCGTACACACGGTTGGACTTTTCCACGGGCAAGCCTCCGTCGGAATTTCGACCGTATGTACGCGGCATTAGGAGCAAAATCGCTCCCCGCCCCCATGCTTCAGCATATATGCTCTTTTTTTTAACTGTGGTGGTGAAATCACCTCCTACAGCACTGGAGTCACGGCTTTATGCATCGTGGGAGCAAATGCTGTTGCTGTCAAGATAAATAATTCCGCGCTGCAGCTGAATGGCGCACCTGAAAACAAAAAATGACATAGCTGAAAAGCAAGCATGATAAAACATTGCAGAATAGAATACAGTAAAAAAGAGCAGGACAATAGAGAGAAAATAGAGAGAGAGAGAGAGAGAGAGAACAATAAAACGACAACTATTTTTTTCTTTTATTTTTTTGTGTTTATTTTTTTTACGTTTTTTTTTTTTCTTTTTACACTTTTTTTTGTAACTTTAACAACTGTAACGGTTCGGGTCTCTCAAAATTCGATGGCATCTTGGGAGACCCTGTGTAAGTGTGTCCTAGTCTGTGAAATGCTGTACCCTACGCTAAAACTTCACTTTTGTGTGGAAGCATTCAAAACATTTACCAATGCAAAGACCAGGATTTATGTATTAGTGAAAAAACTGTGCTAAACCAAAAATGATAATAAAAGCTGCTAGCACTCAAACAAACAAAGCAGAGAACAAATATATCAAAAAAATAGTGCAGCGCTCTAAATGAGATACCAGAAATGGCTACTGAACGTAGCTCAAATAAGTGAATAACTGATAAACACAGTGAATATATCAATTAATAATAGAGTTCATGAACAGTCAATTCCAATGGGTGATCTCTAATTAAAGCTATCCTCCACGGGAACTAAGGAACATACCCCTATGAGTGAATATAGTGGTGAATGCAAAAAATATATTAAACAAAACAATCGTCCAAAACAACATGTGTGTATGAGGAAAATGTCTATTCATGGACAACACCGCCACAGCATGGATGGACAGAGGGACCCCAATGTTGATGGTGGGAACATACAGCAAGAGCACAGATGGTACAGTCGGGTACTCTTACCGGAAACGGTGGACCCACCTGTCATACGACAGTGGGTCGATCGAGCTTGGTGGTCACCGTGACCAGAAAGGTGGAACTAAATATCCAGGATGCCTTGGACCGACTCCGACAGGGTGGTAGATGATCAGATCACACGGTGGAAACTCCTCCAATCGCACAGACTCCAAATCGTTCCAAAAATAGACACAAGGGTGGGAGAAAAGAAAAACTCCGGATAGTGCAGGTCAATATAACCAAAAAGGTTTATTGAATGACTATTGTCTTTAACCACTTCAATACCATGCACTTATGCACCTTCCCGCCCAGACCAATTTTCAGCTTTCAGTACTCTCACACTTTGAATGACAATTACTTAGTCATGCTACACTGTATCCAAACAAAATTTTTATCATTTTCTTCTCACAAATAGAGCTTTCTTTTGGTGGTATTTAATCGCCACTGGGTTTTTTATTTTTTGCGATATAAGCAAAAAAACAGCAATTTTAAAAAAAAAACACTTTTTTTTTAGTTTCTATTGTAAAATTTTGCAAATAAGTAATTTTTCTTCATAAATTTGTGCCAAAATGTATACTGCTACATATCTTTGGTAAAATGAACCCAAATTAGTGTATATTATTTGGTCTTTGTGAAAGTTATAGAGTCTACAAACTATGGTGGCAATCACTGAAAATTTATCACATCTGATCACGCCTGATGTACTGAAGGGATATCTCATTTCTTGAGACACTAACAAGCGAGGAAAGTACAAATACCCCAAAATTACCCCTTTTTGGAAAGTAGACAGTCCAAGGTATTTACTAAGAGGCGTGGTGAGTTTTTTGAAGTTGTATTTTTTTCCCACAATTCTTGGGAACATTTTTTTTTTTTTTTACTCAAACTGGTCATATTAACAGTTTTTTTCTCTCGCATAATTGCAACTACACCCCAAAATACATTCTGCTACTCCTCCTGAGTGTAGTGATACCACATGTGTGAGACTTTTACACAGCCTGGCCACATACAGTGGCCCAACATTGAAGTAGCACTTTCAGGCGTTCTACAAGCATAAATCGCACATATCCTTTCTCAACCACCTATTACACTTTTGAAGGCTCTGGAGCACCAGGACAATGGAATTTTCCACAAAATGACCCCATTTTGGAAAGCACACACCCCAACGTATAATCTATGAAGCATTATGAGTCTTTTGAACGGTTCATTTTTTTCCAGAAGGTTTTGGAAAATGTGGAGAAAAAATGAAAATGCATTTTTTTTACACAAAGTTGTCCATTTATAAGATATTTCTAATGCATAGCATATACATAGCAAAAATGACACCCCAAAATGCATTCTGCTACTCCTCCTGAGTATAGCGATACCTCATGTGTGAGACTTTTACACAGCCTGGCCATATACAGAGGCCCAACATTGAAGTAGCACTTTCAGGCGTTCTACAAGCATAAATCGCACATATCCTTTCTCAACCACCTATTACAATTTTGAAGGCCCTGGAGCACCAGGACAATGGCATTTTCCACAAAATGACCCCATTTTGGAAAGCACACACCCCAACATATAATCTATGAAGCATTATGAGTCTTTTGAACGGTTCATTTTTTTCCAGAAGGTTTTGGAAAATGTGGAGAAAAAATGAAAATGCATTTTTTTTACACAAAGTTGTCCATTTATAAGATATTTCTAATGCATAGCATATACATAGCAAAAATGACACCCCAAAATGCATTCTGCTACTCCTCCTGAGTATAGCGATACCTCATGTGTGAGACTTTTACACAGCCTGGCCATATACAGAGGCCCAAAATTGAAGTAGCACTTTCAGGCGTTCTACAAGCATAAATCGCACATATCCTTTCTCAACCACCTATTACAATTTTGAAGGCCCTGGAGCACCAGGACAATGGAATTTTCCACAAAATGACCCCATTTTGGAAAGCACACACCCCAACATATAATCTATGAAGCATTATGAGTCTTTTGAACGGTTCATTTTTTTCCAGAAGGTTTTGGAAAATGTGGAGAAAAAATGAAAATGCATTTTTTTTACACAAAGTTGTCCATTTATAAGATATTTCTAACGCATAGCATATACATAGCACAAATAACACCCCAAAATGCATTCTGCTACTCCTCCTGAGTATAGCCATACCACATGTGTGAGACTTTTACACAGCCTGGCCATATACAGAGGCCCAACATTGAAGTAGCACTTTCAGGTGTTCTACAAGCATAAATCGCACATATCCTTTCTCAACCACCTATTACAATTTTGAAGGCCCTGGAGCACCAGGACAATAGAATTTTCCACAAAATGACCCCATTTTTGAAAGCACACACCCCAACGTATAATCTCTGAGGCATTATGAGTCTTTTGAACGGTTCATTTTTTTCCAGAAGGTTTTGGAAAATGTGGAGAAAAAATTAAAATGCATTTTTTTTACACAAAGTTGTCAATTTATAAGATATTTCTAACACATAATATGTACATAGCAAAAATTACACCCCAAAATGCATTCTGCTACTCCTCCTGAGTATGGCGATACCACATGTTTGAGACTTTTACACAGCCTGGCCACATACAGAGGCCCAACATCCAAGTAGCACCTCCAGGCATTCTAGCAGCATTAATTGCACATATCATTTTCTGACTACCGGTCACATTTTTGAAGGCCCTTCATATATCTAACACATAGCAGGTACATACCAAATAACAAAAGATTACCTGTGGTTTTAGAAGTGCAGTGGTCCACAGAGGAGAGCATCGGTCCAGGCAGCAGGCAGGGATGAGGTCAGCGACAGCAAAAGCAATCATCCAGGCAGCAGGCAGGAATACTGTCCATAGTTCGTACAGGCAGAGATACTGTCAGCACAGCCAAAGCACAGGTCCAGGTAGCAGGCAGAGGTGTCCCGGCAGAAATGCTGTCCAAAGTCAGTAGAGGCAGCAGGCAGATATATGGTCAACACAGCCAAAGTATTGGTCCAAGCAGCAGGAAGAAACATGGTCCATAATGTCATGGGTCATTACAGGCAGTAATATGGTCAGCACAGCCAAATTATTGGTCCAGGCAGCAGGAAGGACCATCAAGCTTAGGGCCAGGGGGACAGGGGTAGAGGCTTCTCCCACCCAAATCGCTTTGAAGCCTCCGGGCAACCAGACCCTGTTCTTGGAGCACAGAAAACGAAAAACTGGTTTTCTCTACTCAGAACGCTATTCTGAAGCCCCTCACATATGTGAGACCCCTGTGTACTAAAAGTAGATGGCCAAAAGATCAGTCCAAGTGGCAGGCAAAAACATGGTCGATTAACAGGCCAAGGTCGGTACACGTGGAAGTCAGAAACGTGGTTTAAATCGGCAGGCAGAGGCATCGTCGGTAAACAGGCTGAGGTTGGTGCACGTGGAGGTCAGAAACGTGGTTTAAATCGGCAAGCAAAGACATTGTCGGTAAACAGGCCAGGGTCAGTTAATTAACATGGAAGGTAGTTAGTAACATGGTAGCAGGCAAATAGGGAAATGGCAGTCTGTTAATAATAAGGGGAACTAATGAATGTATGATAATTTTTGAAGCAATTTCCGATGCACAGGCCAGGTTGGGAGGGACAATCGGGACAATAATAGCTGGTGTCTCTTCTTACTCCTCCTCTGCTGCATACACGGCATTTCTTTTGGCGTCTTCTTCCAGATTCTGTGGGGGGGATGCTAAAGGGATAGTGTCGCTCGTGAAGCCGACTCACACTATCAGAGCGAATGCTTCCTGGGGCGGGATCTCGTTGGTAAATGAGGGCATCGATGATATCTTTGATATATTGGAGGTAGTGGAGTCGGTGATTTTGAGTTGCTTTTTGGTAGCAGACAAACAAATTAAAAAGGGCCATGTGAAACAGGTGAAACGCAACTTTTTTGTGCCAATAATGGGACTTTCTGGTTGATAAGTAGGGCTGTAGCATCTGGTCGTTTAAATCCACCCCCCCATGTACAAATTGTAGTCGTGGACACATTCAGGCTTTACAATGGAGCCGCGTCTTCTTGGGATCTCCACCATGGTGTCATTGTGGATCGTAGAGAGGATGTGGACATCTTTCTTGTCCCTCCACTTCATGGCCAACACCTCCTCGTTCCTCATGGATGCCGATTCTCCAGGTCGCAATTTTTTTGTCAATAAATTTTGTGGGAATCCCTTCCGTTTTTTTTTAAGGTACCGCAGGCCGGGGTTTGTTTACTGTAAAGGTGGCGAAAAAGGGGCAGGCTGGTATAATAATTATCAACATATAAATGGTAACCTTTTCCGAACAGGGGGTATACCAACTCCCAGACAATTTTCCCACTGGTTCCAATATATGTGGGGCAATCACGGGGCTGGAGCTGGGAGTCTTTGCCTTCGTAGATCCTGAATTTGCAGACGTATCCAGTGGCTCGATCACATAATTTATTTAATTTTAACCCATACCTGGCTCTCTTGCTTGGTATGTACTGCTTGAACTGCAGTCGGCCGGTGAAATGTACGAGGGACTCGTCCACACAATTTTTTTGGTCTGGGATGAAAACTTCTTCAAATCGCTGGGAAAAGGCATTGATTAGGGGGCGTATCTTGTACAATTTGTCGTAGTTGGGATGATCTCGGGGAGGGCACTGTGAATTGTCATTGAAGTGGAGAAAGCGCATAATCATGTCGTATCTTTTCCTGGACATGACAGCGGAATATATGGGCATGTGTTGGATGGGGCGTTTGGACCAATATGAATGGACTTTGTTCTTTTTTGTAAGCCCCATATTGAACATAAGGCCCAAAAATAATTTAAATTCCTCCAATGTTAGATGCCGCCACTGGAACATGCGGGCGTAGGAAGAATCGGGGTTGGCAGCAATAAATTGGGATGCATAAAGATTCGTTTGATCCACTATATTCTGCAGCAAATCTTGTGGGAAAAATAAACAAAAATAATCAAATTTAGAAAAATTTGTAGTGTCGGGCTGCACACCTGGCTGTGCGGTGAAAGGGGGGATGATAGCGGATCCTGAGTTGGCAGGCAACCATAAGGGGTTTGCCAGGGCATCGGGAAGGTAGGATTGGGGCTGGATTCTTCGGGTTGGGCGTGCATTTCCATTGCTTCCTGGGGTATGGCGCTGCTGGTGGTGGGCAGTTCTCCTGATCTTGGTGCTGATCTTGGTGCTGATCTTGGTGCCGATCGCATTCTTTTGGGAGGGACGGTTTCCTCCGGGGACTCGGACTCTGAGCCACTATCCTTCACTGGCTCGTATTCCAAACCAGAATCGGATAATGGGAGCTCCCCGCTGCTCTCATCATCCGACATGGCAAGAATGGCATATGCCTCCTCAGGTGTGTAAACCCTTTGGGACATTATGGCAGTGCTTATTGGTGGGCCTGTGTAATGGTACTGCTGGTGGTAGTGGTGGCGGTCTGTGTGGTAGTACTGATGGAGGTATTAGTGGTGGGCCTGTGTGGTGGTACCGATGGCGGTATGGGTGGTGGTGGTACCAATGGCGGTACAGGTGGTGGTGGTACCGATGGCGGTACGGGTGGTGGTGGTGGCGGCGGTACCGATGGCGGTAGAGGTGGCGGTACGGGTGGTGGTGGTAGCGATGGCGGTATGGGTGGTGGTGGTACTGATGGCGGTACAGGTGGTGGTGGTACCAATGGCGGTACGGGTGGTGATGGTACCGATGGCGGTACAGGTGGTGGTACAGGTGGTGGTGGCACTACCGACGGTGGTACGGGTGGTGGTACCGATGGCGGCACTAGTGATGATACTGGTAGCGGGCCTGTGTGGCAGTATAGATGCTGGGCTTGGTGGCGGTACTGGTGGTGGTACTGGTACCGATGGCGGTACTGGTAGCCTGTGTGGCGGTGCCAATGGCGGTACCGATGGAGGTGGGCCTGTGACAGATGATTGACAGATGGGCTGATTGATTGACAGATGGGCTGATTGATTGATTGACAGATGGGTTGATTGATTGACAGATGGGGTGATTGATTGATGGGTTGATTGATTGACAGATGGGGTGATTGATTGACAGGTGGGGTGATTGATTGACAGATGGGCTGATTGATTGACAGATGGGCTGATTGATTGACAGATGGGCTGATTGACAGATGGGCTGATTGGCTGGGCTGATTGATGTGCTGGGCTGTGTGACAGGTCCTCTTTATGGGGGGGGCGTGTTGTGCACTGTAAACTTATGTAGACAAACTACACTGAGCTAACTTACTGATCTCTTCTCTCTCTTCACAGATCGGTGTGTGAGGAGAGAGCAGGGATCAGGTAGTAACTCCTGTGGAGTTTGTTTACATTTGTGACCGGCTGTGATTGGACACAGCCGGTCATGTGGTAAACAGCCAATTCATTGGCTGTTTACTCTGATCGGGGACGCGCTGTGTCCAAGGGACACTCGCCTTCCCCGATCCCCGCTCTGCAAGCCTGTGGCGGCGCGCACGGAGCGCGCCGCCGAGTTTGTTTTGACAGGTGATCGGCTGTGACTTTGACACAGCCGATCACATGGTAAACAGCCAATGAAATTGGCTGTTTACCGTGATCGGGGAAGCGCTTTGTCCGAGGGACACATGCCGTCCCCGATCACCGCGCTGCGCACCCCCGCGGGCGCGCGCAAGGCATTATCCTGCAGGACGTCATATGACGTCCAGTATCGATATTGCAACCACTTCCCGGACATCAATTCACTATTGACTGGGCGGGAAGTGGTTAAATGCATATAGACAAATAAAAGTGATCACAAAATAAAAAGTATAAAATATAGTAAAAGCAATGTGGGGTACAGCGATAGCAGGCCCTACGCGTTTCGACTACGAAAGTCTTCAACAGGGGCATAATGCTGTACCCCCCACATTGCCAACCTTATATATGGTCTGAATGATATCTGACCCGCCCTGAAGAGGTGGAGTCAGAACAGGAAATAACACATTATTCCACAATGACAGACTATCATCAGTATAAAATACACTCTGAGTTACAGATCTACATGTTAAAATTAAAAAAATTAAAAAAAATTAAGCCCAAACAAGCAATGTATAATATTACCGACAATGAAACCTAAAATAGCACACAGATTTCAAATGTTCCCGCCAAAAGTATAAGCCAATCAAATTGGACAGACAGATGACACCATCTGTGCAAACAACATAAACCTCTAAGTACTGGTGTCCACACTAAACCTCACCGCCAGTGGAGGGCGTCTGGTTGTCCTGCTGTAACCTCCTAACTGGCACATATAAAACGTCTTCATGCAGCAACATTGCTCAGATGTTGCTGCAATGTGAATTGGGGACACCATTGTAGCGTGGCGCCGCGGTGTGCCGTACCTGCGGACGTCCAATGCGTGCAGTTCATGTGAACGTCACGCGCGAGCACCGGAGAATGGCGTCATGACGCTGCTGCGTCACGTCGTCACTTAGCAACCATGTCATACAGCAGTGAGAGGACGTCAACCAATTGGAAAAGACGGCATCTCACTGCAGAAGGACGCTATAACTCCACGGTAACGTCCAAAACCATGTAGTGAGCGCCATCTAGTGGACAAATTACTTGTCTATATGCATTTAAAGACAATATTCATTCAATAAACCTTTTTGGTTATATTGACCTGCACTATCCGGAGTTTTTCTTTTCTCCCACCCTTGTGTCTATTTTTGGAACGATTTGGAGTCTGTGCGATTGGAGGAGTTTCCACCGTGTGATCTGATCATCTACCACCCTGTCGGAGTCGGTCCAATGCATCCTGGATATTTAGTTCCACCTTTCTGGTCACGGTGACCACCAAGCTCGATCAACCCACTGTCGTATGACAGGTGGGTCCACCGTTTCCGGTAAGAGTACCCGACTGTACCATCTGTGCTCTTGCTGTATGTTCCCACCATCAACATTGGGGTCCCTCTGTCCATCCATGCTGTGGCGGTGTTGTCCATAAATAGACATTTTCCTCATACACACATGTTGTTTTGGACGATTGTTTTGTTTAATATATTTTTTGCATTCACCACTATATTCACTCATAGGGGTATGTTCCTTAGTTCCCGTGGAGGATAGCTTTAATTAAAGACCAGGATTGTCAGGACAGAGTGGACAAAAATAACGGGTTTCACGCCTAAATCCGCGCTTGCTACAGACACGACATCTTGTTTGGGGGGCTCGTTGGGTAGGGGCACTCTCGAGGACATACGGAAAATGCCTCTCATGCAGCCGGCTTACTGCATTTGGTTGGGGATGGTGAGGTGCAGAACCACCTGGATACAGGAGGTCTGTGACTATCTCATCCTGGAATTTTAGGAAGGATAAAGTCCCGCCTGAAGCTCTGTATAGCACATGAGCGTTCAGCAAAGCCAATTGAAATAAGGATAGAGACACTTTTTTGTACCAGCGTCTCGCCTTACGGGCAATATGATACAGCGCCAACAACTGGTAGTTGAGGTCCACCCCTCCCATATTAAGGTTATATTTGTGGACACAGAGGGGTTTCTCCACAACACCAGTCGCTGTACGAATTTGGACTGTCGTGTCTGCGTGAAGGGAGGTAAGAAGGAAAACATTCTTATTATCCCTCCACTTCACAGCGAGCAAATTATTACACCTCAAGCAGGCTCTCTCCCCCAGCCTAAGACGGGAATCTACAAGCCCCTGGGAAAAGCCCCAGCGATTAGATCGCACGGTGCCACATGCTCCAATCTGATGATCAAACAAGTGACTAAACAGTGGCACGCTCGTGTAATAATTTTCCACATACAAGTGGTACCCCTTTCCGAATAAGGGTGACACCAAGTTCCACACTATCTTGCCAGCGCTCCCTATGTAATCTGGGCAGTTCTCCGGCTCTATGTGACTATCTTTTTCCCTCATAAACCATAAAGCTCCATACATAGCCTGTTGCCCTGTCACAGAACTTATAGAGCTTGACCGCGTATCTGGCACGCTTGCTGGGAAGGTACTGCTTGAAAGACAAGCGGCCAGAAAATTTAATCAGGGAATCAACGCAGACAACTTGATCTGGAATAAACAGGGCTGCAAAACGTTCGTTGAAGTGGTTTATGAGGGGCCGAATTTTGTAGAGCCGGTCGTATTCAGGGTCTCCACGTGGACGACAAAGTTCATTGTCATTGAAATGCATGAACCGCAAGATCTGCTTGTATCGTTTCCTGGGCATGGAGGCAGAGAACACGGGCATATGTTCAATTGGGCGCGTGGACCAATAGGCGCGCAATGATGGGAATTTATGTGTGCCCATGTTGAGGGAAAGGCCCAGAAAGGTCTTAATTTCGGAAAACGTAATTGGTTTCCAATCTCTGGCAATGGAAGGCAACTGGGGACTAGCGGCGATGAATTGACCAGCATATAAATTACTCTGGTCCACAATAGATCTATAGAGATCTTCCATGAAAAACAGCGAAAAAAAATCAAGTGGCGTAAAATCAGCTGTTTCCACCTGAATACCGGGTTGGGCAGTGAATGGGGGAAGTACGGGTTCTGCAGAAGTGTTGGGCACCCAATCAGGATAGGCAAATTCTGCAGGAAGGGCACTATGGGCACGACAGGCCTGCCTTTGTCTTCTTATTGGTGGCAGCGGGACACTACTTGTGCTTGCCACCTCGCCAGCTTGAACTGCATTTATGGGACTCGCCACGTCACCATGTGATACTGCAGTGCTGGATGTACGCCCAGGCTGTACTAGGCAACTGGTGCTTGCCAGTTCACCAGAAGGAATAGCGGCGCTAGTACTACTCTGCTCCATAATACGAGAGCCCTGCGGTTCTTGCTCCTCAACAACATCAGAAGATCGGGATCGGGTACGCCTGACCTTAGCAGGGACCTCATCTTTGTTGTCAGTGCTATCTGACATGGAGCCGCTGTCTTCGCTGACTTCTACGGGAATGTATTCTGAGCCTGAATCTGACAGATACGTGACCTCCTCTTCACTATCTGTCAAGCTCAGAATCTCGTAGGCCTCTTTACTAGTGTACCTTCGATTTGCCATTTTGGGCTCTAAATTTAGTGGTACACTAGTAAGATTCACAGGTAAAATAGCACCTGACTGTCAGCAAATGTATCAAACGCTTCCAAAAAAACTGTAAGCGATCGCAGGGATCAGGCTTGTCTCTGCGAACGCTACAGTTATGTGTGTTGTGCTTGGTAAGTGACAGTGATCGATCGATACTGCACTTGGGTGGGCTGGGCTGGGCGGAGGGGCTAAACGCAGGTGCTAGCAGGTATCTGGGCTGATCCCGCTAACACTGTGTTTTTGGGAACCCTAAACCGCTGGGGACGCTACTATAGATCTGATCAGATACTATACCACTAAGGGAGGTGTATGCTTTGCGCGTGAGTGTTAGCATTACTGGCACTAACCTGACGCTGCCTGGAGCGACGCAGACCCTCTCTGAGTCTAAAACCTAATTGATATCACCCACCGGGCGATCGGGGGGTTAAACCTTTTTTGGGTTATATACGGCGGATGCCCTGATGCTACAAAAAGCATACTAACCAACCAGTGTCACCCTGGTGAAAGGGTTAACTAGGGGCAATCAGGGGGTTAAAACCTTTATTAGGTAATATATGGGGGTACCTGACGATATATAAAAACCTGACGGGTAACCTAAATAACGAAATAACTAACTGGCTAACCAGTGACACTTATACGGTGATCACTGGTGAAAGGGTTAACTCTAGGGGCAATCCGGGGGTTAAAATAATATATGGGGGTACCTGACGCTATAAAAACCTGCGGCGAACCTAAAAAGAAATAACTGGCTACCTAGGGCACCACCGACACTAATACAGCGATCGGAAAAATGATCGCTTAGTGACGCTGGTGTTAGGGGGTGAAAGGGTTACCTGGGGGGCGATCAAGGGGTTAAACCTTTATCAAGGGGGGTTAGGGGGCTACCCTGGACCTAAAGGGGCCTAAACCTAACTGCCATGCAACTGTTTACTGTCACAAATGACACTGATTGCAGTGATCAGTAAAAAAATGACCACTGCAAACGGTGACACTGTGACTAGGGGTACTGGGGGTGATCTGGGGGTGACTGTGGGGTGTAAGTGTGCCTACGTGTACTGGTGTTAGTGTAGTGTTGGTGCACTTACTGTGAGATGTCTTCTCTCCTCGCGCTGGATCAAAAAGACCGCCGCATGGAGAGATGACATCACTTCCTCTGCCTGTATTTACATTACACAGGCAGAGGAAAATTGTCATTCACCAGGAGCGATCGCGAGGGGGTGGCCAGAAACCAATGGCTGCCCCCTCATCACGGATTGCTTCCGAACGGAAAACCACAGCTCACTGTACCAGAGGGGGGTCCGATCAGACCCCCCACCCATACGAAGGCAGTCACGTACAGGTACGTGATTGTGCCTGTCCGTGCCATTTTGCCGACGTATATGTACAGTGAGCGGTTGTTAAGTGGTTAACTAAGATTTACAGAATGCGATAACGCAGTCATGTGACTCATTTACATAGATTTGCATAGATTATGCATAGATTATCGCATTCGGTAAATTAAGTCCAATTCATAAAAAAAAAAATGAAAATGCAGTATTTACCGCAAAATCAAAAACGTGCTAGTAAATATTGGAAAAAAAGCTCTTAAGTCCAATTCACAAATGGACCACAGAGTGAAAAAAAAATTCAATGTTTACCACCAGGGTTTGCGGTATGCAGTATTTGTCAAAAAAAATGCTTGGGGGGACCCCTACACTGTTTTGACAAATAGCTGGTTGCTAAGAAGTGGGCCGCTGCTTCCTTGACAACGAACGACTCATCTGCTGTAAGCGGGTTCACTGCGGATGGCTGAATGTAAAAAAAATGCAGATTTTAAGGGGAACTCCATGAAAAAATAAAAATAAAACAGTGTGGTGCTATTGTGTTCCAGCCCATGCTTGAGTTTTTCTTTAGTGTTTCTAGATGCTATAACATGGACCCCTGCATGCCGGGACCCTACATGTTTGAATCCCAAATGCTGTATTGAGACTGTACAATGACAAGTTGTGACTTTTATACTTTTTGAATGGCAAAACTTTAATAAAAATATTGAAACATAAAAATAAAACAGTGTGGGGCCCCCAAAATCCATACTAGATCCTTATCCAAGCATTCAGCACGGGAAGGTCAGAAAAGGGATGGATGAGTGGGTGCCCTCCCTGAATCATACCAGGCCACATGCCCTCAACATGGGGGTTAGGTGCTTTGGGTCAAGGGGGAGCTCTGCCCCCCACCCCACAGCGCCTTGTTAATGGGGACATGGGCCTCATCCCCACAACCCTGGCAGGTGGTTGTTGGGGTCTGCAGGCAGGGGGCTTACCGAAATCTGGAGGCCCCCTATAACAAGGGAGCCCCCAGATCTTGCCCCCCCTATGTGAATGAGTATGGGGTACATAGTACCCCTACCAATTCACCAAAAAATTGTCAAAAAGTAATAAAAACACAGAAACTGTTTTTGACAATTCCTTTATTAAAAACAGATATAATAAAAGAAAATAGTATATTTTTATATAAAGTACTCCCAAACTACAAGTTTTTATGAAATAGTACTGTTGCCATTTAAAGTCCCAAAGTCCAGGGTTTTTGATCTACACATCAGACACTGCCTCATCGAGTCTAGGATTTTGGCATATAGGGTAAATACTTACAGTAGATAATTGACAACATAACAATCAAGTAACCATACAGATATGTTGAGGAAAACAACGAGAGAAAAACTTCTAACAAACATCATGTTCTTCATTTTTTTCCACATGGAGCTAATGTCCAAAACACTCCCACCAAGGAAAAACTCCTCCATGTTCCGATTAATAGAGGAGGGTGCCAAAAGAGAGACAGAAGGGGAGGAAAGGGAGGGGTTAGAGGAAGGGGAAGAAAGGGGAGGGGTAAGAGGAACGAAAAAAAAGGAAAGAGGAAAGGGTCAGCAGAACCCAAGATCTTGTATCGGCAGCTAGTTGGTAGAGGAGGAGATAGGCCAGAGTAAAGAATAAGGAAGTAGATCCTAAGAGGTAATGCAGACAGTGGTCTAAAATCACCCAGAGGGAAAAGGCACATGGCAGGGAAGTGGATTGGTAAAGAAGTTGCTGTGCAGAGATGAACCACAAATAAACACATATAAAGAAAGGATAGTATTATGAGTCCACTTATGGGTAGAGTGAATGTACAGAGGCATGGGGGTCAACAGTGGCTAAAGTGGACCCGCTTGTAGGGAGGCTTTTGAGGACTTTTCTGATTCCATGATAATAAAGACTCCTGAGGGAGGAGAAGAGGTTAGAGGGGAAGAATTCCCTTGGGGCATAGCTATGTCAGTTGAGGTATTAAGGTAATGCAGCACCTCAGAAGAAGTGAAAGACATGTTTTTTCCTGTGGGAGGTTGAATATGAAGCACTGCAGGATAAGCCAGAGTAAACTTGGTGCAATTGTGATGAAGAGTAGAGCAGATAATGGAAAAAGCCTTGTGCTGGCTCATCACCTGGAATAGTCAGTGAAAAGCAGGAGTGGGTGCTCATCAATAGAGAGGTTCTGGTATTTGCACATAAGTTAAGTAGTTGTGAAAGATTCTGCCAGGCCTATGATGTGCAAATTAGTTTGCAGTGAGCGATTTTCAAGATCATCCAGCTTTTCTTGAAGCTCTCTCTGTGTGTGTTTAAGCCATGCAACAACTGCAGAGGTGGCAATGGAGGAGATGCTGTCCTGGAAGATTCTCTGAGCCTATGATTACAGCTCACAATCAGGGTTGTCAAACGCCAGTAAATTTAGTGTCAGTTTGTAAAAATCTGTGATTTTCTTACACCTGCCAGTGTAAATCAAGAAAATTACTTTGTTATAGATATTGTCAGTGTTTCCATATCATGCTTATACTGTTCAAATATTCACTGTGTTCGTTTTCAATAGGAGTTCTGTAATTTCTCAGCTTGTCAGTAAAAAATGTGCTCCGCCAGTAAATTCCCCATGTTTTGTCAGTAAAAAAATGCTGCGGGAGGTTGGCAACCTTGCTCACGATGCAGCTGTTCCAATCCTTTGAGCACTGCTTTTTCCACAGCCCCTGGCCAGCATGGAAGCAAGCAGGGCTACCACCTGCTGGGTTATACTTGCAGGAGAAGCTGGATCCAGAGGCTCTGGGATGATCTGCAGCAGGGGCTGGAAACTGTCAGCCAGATCAGTGTTATCAGAAAATGGAATAGGCACCATCTGGGCAGCTGTAAGCGTTGTCTCCCCTGAAGGCTGCGGAGGTGTGGAGGTGGATCAGGAGAGTGGGCACTCTATGAACATGCCCATGGGGTTCCTGGAGTTCCCCTGATAAGTGGCTTGCAGGCAGGAGGTCAGGCCCCGTGCACTTGCCAGTTGTGTGGCAGAAACAGTTCCCACCTCCTCTCCATGTGCTGCTGGCACTGGAAGCATTGATTTGTTATCTTATAGAGTAACTCCACTTTTGATGGGTGTTTAATGTACATAAGGATTTTTTACAAAATTTGTTGCAAATTCCTACCTTTTGTTAATCTGAAGAAATCATTGTTTGTTTGTCTGTATCCACGTTCAAAGTGAATCTAATGGGAGTGGTTTCATAATTATCAATCAGCGCTGCTCCTACAGGACTCTAATGAGGAAAATTTGCATCCCTTTAGACATGATTTCCTATTGGGAGTATAACACCAAAAGTGACAGTTTTGTTGCAGAAGATGCCTGAAAGCTGACTCAGATGCCTGAAAGCTGAGCATATCTAAGTGCAGACTTCTGGGAAAATCAGTAAGCCAATCACACAAGAAGGAAATTATGTTTCTGGGGGGCATTATGTACACATTCTGTGTACAGAACACCTCCAAGTAGCCATACTGCATTGCATTTTATGGAAAATTACAGAGCTACAGATTGAAAAGGAAAGGTAATTTTTTATAACATGCGATTACAATATGACTTGTGTCACAATTATATATGCTATATAACTTTTTTTTTTAATATGCTATTTTTTTTTCCAATGAAAGTGGTGATACCCTTTAAGTAATGGCAAAGTTATTGACCATTAACCACTTAACGACCGCCCACCGCCGATTTACGTCGGCAGAATGGCACCGACAGGCAGAATCACGTAGATCTACGTGATCGCCTTTGTGCAGTTGGGGGGTCCATCCGGACCCCCCTTCACTGCAGTGAGCGGCCGTTAAGTGTTCGGGAGCGATCAGGCATGAGGGGGCGGCCGCTCGATTCCGCCCCCCCCCTCGCGATCGCTCCCGGCCAATGAAAATGCTTCCTCCTGCCTGAAATGTAAACACAGGCTGGAGGAAGTGATGTCATCTCCCTCGCCGCGGTCTTTTCGTTCCCGGCGCCGAGGAGAGAAGACAGAGGTTAGTGCTCCAACAGTCCACTGACACGTAGGTACACATAGGCACACAAATCACCCCCCAGTCACCCCCAGATCACCCCCCAGGTCACCCCAAAGCCCCCAATCACAGTGTCACTGATTGCAGTGATCATTTATTTTACTGATCACTGCATTTAGTGTCATCTGTGATTGTAAAAAGTTGCAGGGCAGTTAGGATTAGGCCCCTTTAGGTCCAGGGTAGCCCCCTAACCCCCCCCTAATAAAGGTTTAACCCCTTGATCACCCCCAGGTAACCCTTTCACCCCCTAACTTCAGCGTCACTAAGCGATTGTTTTTCCGATCGCTGTATTCGTGTCGCTGGTGTTTTAGATAGGCAGTTATTTTTTTTTAGGTTCGCCGCAGGTTTTTATTAGTGTCAGGTACCCCCATATATTATTTTAACCCCCTGATTGCCCCTAGAGTTAACCCTTTCACCAGTGATCGCCGTATAAGCGTCACTGGTGTCACTGGTTAGCCAGTAAGTTATTTAGTTATTTAGGTTACCCGTCAGGTTTTTATATAATGTCAGGTACCCCCATATTTAACCTAATAAAGGTTTTAACCCCCTGATTGCCCCTAGTTAACCCTTTCACCAGTGATCACCATATAAAGGTTACGGGTGACGCTGGTTGATTAGTTTGCTTTTTATAGCATCAGGGCACCGCCGTATATAACCCAATAAAGGTTTAACCCCCCTGATCGCCCGGCGGGTGAGATCAATTAGGTTTTAGCGCCAGAGAGGGTCTGCGTCGCCCCAGGCAGTGTTAGGTTAGTGCCAGTAACGCTAACACCCACGCGCAAAGCATACACCCCCCTTAGTGGTATAGTATCTGATCAGATCTATACTAGCATCCCCAGCGGTTTAGGGTTCCCAAAAACGCAGTGTTAGCGGGATCAGCCCAGATACCTGCTAGCGCCTGCGTTTAGCCCCTCTGCCCAGCCCAGCCCAGCCCACCCAAGTGCAGTATCGATCGATCACTGTCACTTACCAAACACAACACACATAACTGCAGCGTTCGCAGAGACAGGCCTGATCCCTGCGATCGCTAACAGTTTTTTTGTAGCGTTTGATATATTTGCTGACGACAGTCAGGTGCTTTTTTTCCTGTGAATCTTACTAGTGTACCCCTAAATTTAGAGCCCAAAATGGCAAGACGAAGGTACACTAGTAAAGAGGCCTACGAGATTCTGAGCATGACAGATAGTGAAGAGGAGGTCACGTATCTGTCAGATTCAGGCTCAGAATATCTTCCCGTAGAAGACAGTGACGTCAGCGGCCCCACGTCAGATAGCTCTGACGACGAAGTTGAGGTCCCTGCTAAGGTCAGGTGTACCCGATCCCGATCTTCTGAGGTTGTTGAGGAGCAAGAACCGCAGGTCTCTCGTATCATGGAGCAGAGTAGTACTAGCGCCGCTATTCCTTCTGGTGAACTGGCAAGCACCAGCGGCCTAGTACAGCCTGGACGTACATCCAGCACTGCAGTAACACTTGGTGACGTGGCGAGTCCCATAAGTGCAGTTCAAGCTGGCGAGGTGGCAAGCACAAGTAGTGTCCCGCTGCCACCAAGAAGACAAAGGCAGGCCCGTCATGCCCATACTGCCCTTCCTGCAGAATTCGCCTATCCTGATTGGGTCCCCACCACTTCTGCAGAACCCGTACTTCCCCCATTCACTGCCCAACCCGGTATTCAGGTGGAAACAGCTGATTTTATTCCAATTGATTTTTATTCGCTGTTTTTCACGGAAGATCTCTATAGATCTATTGTGGACCAGAGTAATTTATATGCTGGTCAATTTATCGCCGCTAACCCCCAGTTGCCTAAAATTGCCAGAAATTGGAAACCAATTACGGTTTCCGAATTTAAGACCTTTCTGGGCCTTTCCCTCAACATGGGCACACATAAATTTCCGTCATTGCGTGCTTATTGGTCCACGCACCCAATTGACCACATGCCCGTGTTCTCTGCCTCCATGTCCAGGGCACGATACGAGCAGATTTTGCGGTTCATGCACTTCAACAACAATGAACTTTGTCGTCCACGTGGGGACCCTGAATACGACCGGCTCTATAAAATTTGGCCCCTCATAAACCACTTCAACGAACGTTTTGCAGCCTTGTTTACTCCCGATCAAGTTGTCTGCGTTGATGAGTCCCTGATTAAATTTTCTGGCCGCTTGTCTTTCAAGCAGTACCTTCCCAGCAAGCGTGCCAGATACGGGGTCAAGCTCTACAAGTTCTGTGACAGGGCAACAGGCTATGTAGTGAACTTTATGGTTTATGAGGGAAAAGATAGTCAGATTGAGTCGGTCAACTGCGCGGATTACATAGGGAGCGCTGGTAAGATAGTGTGGAACTTGGTGTCACCCTTATTCGGAAAGGGGTACCACTTGTATGTGGACAATTATTACACGAGCGTGCCACTGTTTAGTCACTTGTTTGATCATCAGATTGGAGCATGTGGCACCGTGCGACCTAATCGCCGGGGCTTTCCCCAGCGGCTTGTAGATGCCCGTCTTAGGCTGGGGGAGAGAGCCTGCTTGAAGTGTAATAACTTGCTCGCTATGAAGTGGAGGGACAATAAGAATGTTTTCCTTCTTACCTCCCTTCATGCAGACACGACAGTCCAAATTCGTACGGCGACTGGTGTTGTGGAGAAACCCCTCTGTGTCCACGAATATAACCAAAATATGGGAGGGGTGGACCTCAACGACCAGTTGATGGCGCCGTATCTAATTGACCGTAAGGCGAGACGCTGGTACAAAAAAGTGTCTCTATCATTATTCCAATTGGCTTTGCTGAACGCTCATGTGCTATACAGAGCTTCAGGCGGGACGTTATCTCTTCTAAAATTCCAGAATGAGATAGTCACAGAACTCCTGTATCCAGGCGGTTCTGCACCTCACCATCCCCTACCAAATGCAGTAAGCCGGCTGCATGAGAGGCATTATTCGTATGTCCTCCCGAGTACCCCTACCCAAAGCCACCCCCAAAAAAGATGTCGTGTCTGTAGCAAGCGCGGATTTAGGCGTGACACCCGTAGTTTTTGTCCACTCTGTCCTGACAAGCCTGGTCTTTGCCAAGGTGAATGTTTTGAACGCTACCACTCAAAAGTGAAGTTTTAGCGTAGGGTACAGCATTTCACAGACAAGGAAACACTTACACAGGGTCTCCCAAGATGCCATTACATTTTGAGAGACCCGAACCATTACAGTTGTAAAGTTACAAAAATAAGTGTAAAAAAGAAAAAAAAAAACGTAAAAAACAAAACACAAAAAAAATATAAAATAAAAAAACCAAAAATAGTTGTCGTTTTATTGTTCTCTCTCTCTCTATTTTCTCTCTATTGTTCTGCTCTTTTTTACTGTATTCTATTCTGCAATGTTTTATCATGCTTGCTTTTCAGGTATGTAATTTTTTGTTTTCAGGTGCGCCATTCAACTGCAGCGCGGAATTATTTATCTTGACAGCAACAGCGTTTGCTCCCACGATACATAAAGCCGTGACTCCAGTGCTGTAGGAGGTGATTTCACCACCACAGTTAAAAAAAAGAGCATATATGCCGAAGCATGGGGGCAGCAGGGGCGGAGGAGCGATTTTGCTCCTAATGCCGCGTACATACGGTCAAAATTCCGACGGAGGCCTGCCCGTGGAAAATTCCGACCGTGTGTACGCGGCATAACTTTTTTGCGGGAGGATGCCCCCATGCTTCGGCATATATATATTTTAGGCACAGGTTGCGTTAAAACATTTTTTTATTTTTTACTAGGTTTTGTTTTGGTATTTGCTTTGCAGGTATGGCATGGTAAGGTCTTACTGTTGTACTGTAATGTTACTTTGTTTTAATGTTAACCACCATTTGCTTAGCAGGTACGCCATTCAGTTGCAGCGCGGATCTATTTATCTTGACAGCAACAGCGTTTGCTCCCACGATACATAAAGCCGTGACTCCAACGCTGTAGGAGGTGATTTCACCACCACAGTTAAAAAAAAGAGCATATATGCCGAAGCATGGGGGCAGCAGGGGCGGAGGAGCGATTTTGTTCCTAATGCCGCGTATATACGGTCGAAATTCCAACGGAGGCTTGCCCGTGGAAAAGTCCGACCGTGTGTACGCGGCATAACCTTTTATGCCGCGTACATACGGTCGAAATTCCGACGAAGGCTTGACCGTGTGTACGCGGCATAACTTTTTTGCGGGAGGATGCCCCCATGCTTCGGCATATATGCCCATCATTAGAAGTGGGTGGATGAAGGGAGGTATTCTAATGGTGGGCATACCCACCAATCAATCTCTTTTTTTCGTTCAGCCAATAGGCTGTATGAAAAAAAAGATTACAATACATGTCCAACAAGGACCAGCAACGTACTGGTATGTTGCTGGACTTTGAATGTTTATACCAGAATGATGCCTGCGGGTTTAGGTATCATCTTGGTATCATTCTTTTCAGCCAGCAGCCGGCTTTCATGTAAAAGCAATTCTAGCAGATAATTAGCCTCTAGACTGCTTTTACAAGCAGTGGGAGGGAATGTCCCCCCCGGATATAAAAAGCGCCATTGGGAAATTGGGAAAGCATTTTATCACACCGATCTTGGTGTGGTCAGATGCTTTGAGGGCAGAGGAAAGATCTAGGGTCTAACCCCCCAATTTTTTTCAAAAAAAGAGTACCTGTCACTACTTATTGCTATCATAGGGGATATTTACATTCCCTGAGATAACGATAAAAATGGTAAAAAAATAAAATATGGAAGGCACAGTTTAAAAATAAAATAAAAAAGCCAAATAAATAATAAAAAAAAATAAAAAAAAGCACCGCTGTCCCCCCCTGCTCTTGCGCAAAGGCGAACGCAAGCGTCGGTCTAGCGTCATATGTAAACAGCAATTGCATCATGCATGTGAGGTATCACCGCGAAGGTCAGACCGAGGGCAGTCATTTTAGCAGTAGACCTCCTCTGTAAATCTAACGTGGTAACCTGTAAAGGCTTTTAAATGCTTTTAAAAATGAATGTAGTTTGTCGCCGCTGCGCGTTTGTGCGCAATTTTAAAGCATGTCGTGTTTGGTATCCATGTACTCGGCCTATGATCATCTTTTTTATTTCATCAAACATTTGGGCAATATAGTGTTTTTTAGTGCATTACAAATAAAAAAAGTGTGTTTTTCCCCCAAAAAATGCGTTTGAAAAATCGCTGCGCAAATACTGTGTAAAAAAAATAAATGAAACACCCACTATTTTAATCTGTAGGGCCTTTGCTTTAAAAAAATATATAATGTTTGGGGGTTCAACATAATTTTCTTGCAAAAAATTTTTTTTTTTCATGTAAACAAAAAGTGTCAGAAAGGGCTTTGTCTTCAAGTGGTTAGAAGAGTGGATGATGTGTGACATAAGCTTCCTAATGTTGTGCATAAAATGCCAGGACAGTTCAAACCCCCCCCCCAAATGACCCCATTTTGTAAAGTAGACACCTCAAGCTATTTGCTGAGAGGCATGTTGAGCCCATTGAATATTTTTTTTTTTTTGTCCCAAGTGATTGAATAATGACCAAAAAAAAAATGTACAAAAAGTTGTCACTAAATTATATATTGCTCAAACATGCCATGGGCATATGTGGAATTACACCCCAAAATACATTCTGTTGCGTCTCCTGAGTACGGGGATACCACATGTGTGGGACTTTTTGGGAGCCTAGTCGCGTACGGGACCCCAAAAACCAAGCACCGCCTTCAGGATTTCTATGGGTGTAAATTTTTGATTTCACTCCTCACTGCCTATCACAGTTTCGGAGGCCATGGAATGCCCAGATGGCACAAAACCCCCCCAAATGACCCCATTTTGGAAAGTAGACACCCCAAGCTATTTGCTGAGAGGTATGTTGAGTATTTTGCAGATCTCGCTTTTTGTCACAAAGTTTTGAAAATGTAAAAAAAGAAAAAAAAAAGAAAAAAAAATGTCTTTCTTAATTTTCAAAAACAAATGAGAGCTGTAAAATACTCACCATGCCTCTCAGCAAATAGCTTGGGGTGTCTACTTTCCAAAATGGGGTCATTTGTGGGGGTTTTGGGCTATTTTGACATTTTATGGCCTTCAAAACTGTGATAGGTAGTGAGGAGTGAAATCAAAAATTTATGCCCTTAGAAACCTTGAAGGCGGTGCTTGGTTTTTGGGGTCCCGTACGCGGCTAGGCTCCCAAAAAGTCCCACACATGTGGTATCCCCGTACTCAGGAGAAGCAGCAGAATGTATTTTGGGGTGTAATTTCACATATAACCATGGCATGTGTGAGCAATATATCATTTAGTGACAACTTTTTGTACATTTTTTTTTTCTTTTTGTCATTATTCAATCATTTGGGACAAAAAAAAAAATATTCAATGGGCTCAACATGCCTCTCAGCAAATAGCTTGGGGTGTCTACTTTCCAAAATGGGGTCATTTGGGGGGGTTTTGTGCCATCTTGGCATTTTATGGCCTTCAAAACTGTGATAGGTAGTGAGGAGCGAAATCAAAAATTTATGCCCTTAGAAACCTTGAAGGCGGTGCTTGGTTTTTGGGGTCCCGTACGCGGCTAGGCTCCCAAAAAGTCCCACACATGTGGTATCCCCGTACTCAGGAGAAGCAGCAGAATGTATTTTGGGGTGTAATTTCACATATGCCCATGGCATGTGTGAGCAATATATCATTTAGTGACAACTTTGTGCAAAAAAAAAAAAGTTTGTCATATTCCCGCAACCTGTGGCAAAATATAAAATATTCCATGGACTCAACATGCCTCTCAGCAAATAGCTTGGGGTGTCTACTTTCCAAAATGGGGTAATTTGGGGGGGTTTTGTGCTATTTTGGCATTTTATGGCCTTCGAAACTGTGATAGGTAGTGAGGAGTGAAATCAAAAATTTACGCCCTTAGAAATCCTGAAGGCGGTGCTTGGTTTCCGGGGTCCCGTACGTGGCTAGGCTCCTAAAAAGTCCCACACATGTGGTATCCCCGTACTCAGGAGAAGCAGCAGAATGTATTTTGGGGTGCAATTCCACATATAACCATGGCATGTGTGAGCAATATATCATTTAGTGACAACTTTTTGTAATTTTTTTTTTTTTTTTGTCATTATTCAATCACTTGGGACAAAAAAAAAAAATATTCAATGGGCTCAACATGCCTCTCAGCAATTTCCTTGGGGTGTCTACTTTCCAAAATGGGGTCATTTGGGGGGGTTTTGTACTGCCCTGCCATTTTAGCACCTCAAGAAATGAGAGGCAGTCATAAATTTAAAGCTGTGTAAATTTCAGAAAATGTACCCTAGTTTGTAAACGCTATAACTTTTGCGCAAACCAATAAATATACGCTTATTGACATTTTTTTTACTAAAGACATGTGGCTGAATACATTTTGGCCTAAATGTATGACTAAAATTGAGTTTATTCGATTTTTCTTATAACAAAAAGTAGAAAATATCATTTTTTTTCGAAATTTTCGGTCTTTTTCTGTTTATATCGCAAAAAATAAAAATCGCAGAGGCAATCAAATACCATTAAAAGAAAGCTCTATTTGTGGGAAGAAAAGGACGCACATTTCATTTGGGTACAACATTGCATGTCCGCACAATTTACAGTTAAAGCAGCGCAGTGCCGAATCCCAAAAACAGGCCTGGTCCTAATGGCCCGAAATGGTCCGGGGCTTAAGTGGATAAACAGGTCCATAGCAGAAATTTAAAATTGATCTTGTCCATAGGGGGGTGAACATGTGTCAGAATGGTAAACATGAAAAGCAAATGATGACTCATAATATAACATTCTAATAAGTTTAAAAATACAAAATTGTCATTAGTCTAAAATGATTTTGCGCTTGACAGTGAAATTTCAGTGATTATGTGGAGGAAATATACGGTATATATATTTAAAAAAAAAACAAATATAATAAAGATAAAGTGCAATGCATAATAAAAAAAAGATTGATAATTTAAAAAATTGTTAATCTTAAATTAACTTGTCTTATATGTGGATTTTATCAGTACTTTCTTGTTCAAAATTGTCATTATTATTATTATTATTATTATTATTATTAGTTGTAGTAGTAGTAGTAATATATATACTATTGGTAGTATTATTATCAGTATTATCAAAAATGTCTTACCATAATGCTATATTTCATCCTGAATATAGAAGAGTACACTTTGAAACTGCATGTTTTAAAGCTTGTGAAATGTACCTGTAGTAGACCCCAGCAACTTAACAATGTGTATAACATCTAAAAATAGCCTGCAACATTCTTGTAATGTGATTTTAGACCTTTGTAACCCAAGCAGTAATAGGTTGCCGTGTTTGATACAGAAATGTGTCAGTATTACTGGCTACTGTATTCATTTGCATGCTAATATCTTTCATATGCATAAATAAATTCTCATTTTAGTGAAAGTGTACTTTCTAAGTCAGTAAAGGTGTTATTTTATTAGACTACACAAAATATCTCCTTTTATCTAATAAAGATTTTGCCCTCAAAAGTTATATCAAAATTCTAATGGAAAAAAAGGTAACAAAAATTTAATTTGATATTTCTAGCTGTAGTAAACTGATAACTTATCAAATAACTTATTACATATAGGTGTCCTTTTATGAAACTGCGGTAAAATACCGCTATTCAGTTCTCAGGCATTCTCAGAGGAAATCGCTCTCCTCTGAGTGCCTGTGTATGAAGCTCTGTAGCTCGCTTCTCATGTTGAGTTGAGAGGCAAACTACAAACGCCGGGAACTCCTGAGAATGGCTCCTCTCATTGTAATCTCGTGCGATGTAGCGGGATTACAGTATGAGGAAGTGTAAAATACAAAAGTTGATCACGAACCAGGACACATTATACACCACATATTAATAAAATAATAAAGTTACACTGCCCCTACACAATATACATTAACCTAATTATTTAAAAACATTGTTTTTTATCAATATTTAAAGATCATACATGTGCTTATTTAAATGTGAATGGTGTATAGTAAATGAATGGAATCCACATATGTAATGCACCATTCATATAAATGAAAAATACATTTATAATTATTACTATTATTTTTTTAATTAAGTATACAAATATAAACCCCTTATAACCATATTTTAGGGTTTACAATTTTTTTTACTAATAAATTAAAAATTATATAAAAATTACTTTAATAATAGCATTTTAATGCAGGTAGAATAATATATATATATATAATATATATATATATATATATATATATATATATAAAGAAAAGTTAAAGAAGAAGTAAAGCCATTTTTTTTAAAAACCCTGCAAAAGAAAGGCATAATGAGCTAGTATGCATAGCATACTAGCTCATTATGAATGACTTACCTGAGATCGAAGCCCCCGCAGCGGTCCTTGGTCACCTCCGCCCCGCCGCCATCTTGCCTCGATGTCCTGTCACCGCCGTCAGTGTATCACTGCTCCGGCACTGTGATTGGCCAGAGCAGCAATGACGTCACACGCATGCGTGCTCGGGCCTGCAAGAACCCATTCAGAAAACTGTCAATGAAGCCGGCCCGCTAGTGCGCATGCGTGTGACGTCATCGGCACATCGGTTAATAGTAAATATCTCCTAGCATGAGAGACTGAGAGCGATAACACCAAATTTAACACACCTGATCCCCATGCACACCTGAGACCTTGTAACACTAACAAGTCACATGACACCGGGGAGGGAAAATGGCTAATTGTGCCCAATTTGGACATTTTTACTTAGGAGTGTACTCACTTTATATATATATATAATAATTAAAAATAATTTAAGAAGGCTCCTGTTCAAGGCCTACGCGTGTATATTAAAAAAAAAAAAAAAAAAGGGTGAAGAGGAAATATGGAGAGGGAGGGGGACTTTATCTCCCGTCCTCTCCCTCTTATTGGTAAATACAGTCTAAGTGCAAGTGTCCTGTGTCCTATAACAATCATATACCCGTGTCCCTACTGTGAGCAAAGGAGGTGAAAAGAAAAAAAAAAAAAAAAAGGAAGAGGGGGGGGAGAATATCAAATGTATGTGATAGTTAAGTCGTCAGAGTCAAGTGGGAGAGGAAAAAGAAAAAAAAAGGGTGAAGAGGAAATATGGAGAGGGAGGGGGACTTTATCTCCCATCCTCTCCCTCTTATTGGTAAATACAGTCTAAGTGCAAGTGTCCTGTGTTCTATAACAATCATATACCCGTGTCCCTACTGTGAGCAAAGGGGGTGAAGAGAGAAAAAAAAAAAAAAGGGAAGAGGGGGGGGGGAGAATATCAAATGATAGTTAAGTCGTCAGAGTCAAGTGGGAGAGGAAAAAGAAAAAAAAAAAAAGAAAAAATTTTACTTATGTACAACATAATTTAAGAAGGCTCCTACTCAGGGCCTATAGCTGTGTGCGTATGTGTACACACCTATATACACACACGGGGAAAAAAAAAAAAGAGGGGGAAACAAAAAGGGAAAGAGGAGAGGGAAGGGGAGAAAGAGAGAAAGAAAAGAATCAATACAAAAAAGGAATAATAAAAAAAAATACATTCCCTAGCCCCCCCAGCCCCTCTATATAGGCCTCTGAGTCCTTAAACTCTCTCCATCTCTTCCAAACTCTATCATGTTTTGATCTACTTCCATTATGATTTGAGAGCAACTCCTCCATCAGTCTAGTTCTATCCATCTCTCTCAACCAGTCTCCTAATGCTGGTACCCTTTTTTCTCTCCAATTCCGTGGTATAAGTGCTTTGGCTCCATTCAACATATATGGTACCAAAGTTGTTCTATATTTTTTCCTCGTCATTTCCGTATTATGAAACAGACAATACCAGGGATCTAATTTAACCTTAAATCCACATATCTTCTCTATCAATCGTAAGATCCCTCTCCAGTATTCCTGTATCAGTGGACAATGCCACCATATATGGGCGTGTGTTCCCTCCAGCCCACATTCCCTCCAACATAAGGGTGATAACTCCTTATTTATCCTATGTAGCTTTGTTGGAACCAAATACCACTTAGTTAAAAGCTTATAATTCATTTCTTTTACTTTTGCCTCTACTGAGGTGGAGTGGGCATAGTCAAAAATTAGGCTCTTCTTTTCATCCATTATAGTTTGATTCAGTTCTGATTCCCAGTTTTCCAGTATTTTCATTGTCTTGGGGCCCTTTGGGGGTAACAGTATCCCATATATATTCAATATCCCCTGTCTTCCCGTTCCCCCCCCTGTTCTACGAGTTTTTCCCACGGGGTTAGCTCATTCATAGCCCATAGAGGTTTCGGTAGTGTATTTACAAAATGTTGGATCTGTATATACCTCCAACTGTCACCCCCAGAGGGTCCATATTTTTCTCTTATTTCTGAGATTGGGCACAGGATATTCCCCTTCAGTACGTCTTTCAGTTTTAATGAATCTGAGGTTGTCCATCCCATAAAGGCCTCGCGGCTCTTCCCTTGCGGGAAATAGTCCGTACCCGTGAGGGACATTAACAGACTGTTATAGAGCCATTTTTTTGTTTTACATACTCCCATATTCTGAAGGTTTCTTTTGTTATTGGGGGTGTTTCTTGTGTTAAGCCTCTATATTGGTTTGGGATCCATATTCTCTTTCCCAAGTCCCCATTACACAGACTTTCCTCTATTTCTACCCATTTCTTTCTCTGTCCATTTCCCTGTAGCCAGTCTGTTATCCTTTTTAGTACTGCTGCCTCATAATATCTTCTAAAATCTGGAAGGTATAATCCTCCCTCATGTCTAGGTCTAGTTAAAGTTTCTACTGATATGCGAGGCCTCTTTTCTTTCCAAATGAATCTCCTTATTATCTTCCCCAATATTTTAAAGTACATATCTGGGATTTTTATTGGGAGTGTTTGAAAGACATATAGTGCTTTAGGCAGTATCATCATTTTAATAGTATTCATTCTACCCAACCAAGATAGTTTTTCTATCGGGTATCCCTTCAATTCTGTTTTTATTTTATTCAGTAGGGGGATATAGTTGTCCTCATATAGGTCCCTCTCCTTATTGGACAAATATATCCCCAAATACTTCATCCCCTTCTGCTTCCATGTAAACAGGTAGAGGGCCCCAAGATCTCTGCGTTCTTTTGGACTTAAGGATATACTTAATATTTCCGTCTTCTCTTTATTAATTTTTAGATTTGAGATCTCTCCATACTTTTCGTATTCCTCCATTATCCTTGGCAAAGTTTGCCTTGGATTTGATACATACAGCATCATATCGTCCGCGAACGCAGAGATCTTGTGTTCCCTCCCGTCTACCTTTACTCCCTCTATCTCCTGATTAGTTCTAATAGTTGCTAGCAATGGCTCTAATGAGAGGACAAACAGGAGGGGGGAGAGCGGGCAGCCCTGGCGAGTTCCATTAGAAAGTGCAAAACTACCTGAGAGGGTCCCGTTGACCCGGACCTGTGCAGAGGGTTTAGAGTAAAGTGCCCCTATCCATTTAAGCATGTTGGGACCTAATCCTATATGCCTCATTGTTGCTAGCATAAATTCCCAGTCTAGTCTGTCAAAGGCCTTTTCGGCATCTACTGACAGAAATAGAACTGTTTTTTTACTTTTTTTTGCTTTTTGTATCAGGAATAGTGCTCTTAGGACGTTGTCCCTCGTTTCTCTCCCTGGTACAAACCCTGCCTGGTCGTTTTCAATCAGCTCTGGCATAAAGGGTCTTATTCTCTCTGCTATAATTTTTGCATAGATCTTTATATCCACGTTAATCAGTGATATAGGCCTATAACTAGCACATAGTGAGGGATCCTTGTCTTCCTTCTCTATAAGAGTTATGTGGGCACCCAATGCTTCCTCCCGCATCATCATACCTCTTCCTATGGAGTTCATGTATTCCTGGAAGTATGGTATCAGGATTTCTCCATATCTCTTATAGTAGAGTGAGGTATACCCATCTGGGCCCGGGCTCTTTCCCATTTTAATATTTTTAATTACTTGGCTTATTTCCTCCCTTGATATTTCCTTGTCTAACTTATTAATTACTTCTTCTACCATTGTCGGTATCTTACTCCTTTCTAAGTATTGTTTAATTTTCTTTCTTCTACACTGGGTTTCCAAGGAGCTTTGTTCTTTATTTATATTATATAAGTTTTGATAGTAATCTTGAACAATTTTAATTATATCTTTTGTAGAATACCTCATATCACCTTTAATATCTTTCATTTTAGAGATATAATTCTGTGTTTTTCTAGGCTTAATTGTCCTTGCTAAATGTTTCCCTGGTTTATTCCCTGTTGCATAGAATTTCTTGTTTATATTATTGAATACCCATCTAGTTTCTTGATCCATTAGATCCCGTAGTCTTTCTCTTTTCTCGGTTAATAATATCAAAGTTTGCTCCTCCTGGCTATCTTTGTGTTGCTGTTCCAGGCCCTGGATTTCTCCTAGTAGGGTTTGTTTCTGATGCTGCCTAATTTTCTTTCTTTTGGCCTTTTCTGCTATCATCCTCCCTCTTATATATACTTTATGTGTTTCCCATAATATCGAAGGAGTGATATTTTCTATATTATTTTCTTTAAAGAATAGACCTAATTCCTTTTCTATATCGCTGGCTATCTTAGTGTCGTTTAAAAGGGATTCATCTAATCTCCATACTCCCTGGTCGACTGGGATTTCCCCTATATCCAGGGTCATCTCTACTGGCGCATGGTCAGAGAGCGTTATTGATTTTATTTCTACCCCTCTCAATCCCTCTAATAGCTGGTGGTCTAATAGGAAATAATCTATTCTAGAGTATGACCTATGTACCAATGAATAGTATGTAAAGTCTTTATCTCTAGGATGTAGAATTCTCCAGGCCTCCATTAGATGCATTTGTGACATTTTATGCTTAATTGCTCTAAGGTATTTACCCTCCGACCTAAATGACATTGGTTGAGTATCTAGTTCCGGGTCAAAAACAAAATTAAAGTCCCCTGCTAGTATCACCTTCCCTTCTTTAAAGCCCTCCAGCCTGTTAAGGATTTTTCTCAGGTACTCTGCGGGGCGAATATTAGGGCAATAGACATTTACCAAGGTATATTTCATATTAAATAAAGAGCCTTTAACAAAAAGATATCTGCCTTCCGGATCTGTTTCCATGCCTTCCAGTATAAACCATGTATTCTTATCGAAACCTATCGCAGTTCCTTTTGATCTCTTATTGGGGGAGTAGTTATGAATCCATGTGGGAAAGTCTTTTGAGTTCAATTTTGTCTTTGTTGTCTCTTTTAAATGAGTTTCTTGTAGAAACACTATATTGGCCGAAGATCTCCTCATTTCCTGCAGTATCTGGTATAGCTTATTTGGGCTATTAAGCCCTCGTACATTGTACGTAACTATTTTTATTGCTGTCATTTTACTTAGTTTAATTTCTCGAAATCATAACTAAAGCGGTTCTACCAGATATAAGCAGAAAAGAGGTGACCCCGTACAATCTCTTCTCCTCATAATGGCCCTTCCTTCAGATACGTCTATTCTCGACCCCACATAAGGTATTTTTACATTCCAGAGATAATAATCCAATTTAACCATTATACACATGGCACCTAGGTTCAGCTTCCAATAACCATATGAAATATATTGAGACCACATATACCCCCCTCCCCCCTCCCTCTCCCCTATTACATTGTACATCAATGTTAGAACTCCCTCGGTCTGCCCCCAATCGGGCTATCTGCCGAGCAGGCCCTATCTCGGGGGATCTTGTGTGTCCTCCCCCATCCCGGAGCCCCATCCACCCCCTTATGGATGAGCCCCGGCGCGTATAGCGACCCCCACTCCATATAACCCCCACCCCCAGGTGAATCAATCTTCCCTATCATGTCATTCTGCCCTCTACAAAAAAAAAAAAAGGGGAAGCCACATATTTTCTAGGTTCTATTCCAGTCCTGGTTCCTCCATTTTCTCCATGTTGGAGGGTTCTTTTCCCAGTTGTCTACTTGAACCGGCTGTATATTCAGTCTGCTACAGAATTCTTTTATATCCTCTGGAAACCGTATATAAGCCGAAACCCCCTAGTGCTTCACCGATAGGCATGCTGGGAACCCCCACCTGTAGGGAATGTCCTTTGTCGGTAAAAAAGTTGTTAATGGCTTTAAGGCCCTTTTTCGTGCTAACGTCTCTGGGGCTAAGTCAGAGAAGATAGATATTTTTGTTCCCTTATATACCATGGGGGAGGAATTCCTTGTACTGTGAGAGACTAATTCTTTCTGCTCCGAGTCTTGAAATCTTGCTATAATGTCCCTTGGAACATCCCCATGAGCATTATATGACCTTTGAATTCTGTGAACTCGTTCAAACTGCATCAACATAGTTGATTCCCGATTTAAAGCTAAGTTAAAAATCTCTCGCAGCACATCCCCTAGTTCTTTATCTTTAACATCTTCAGAGAGTCCTCTTATCCGGAGGTTCTTCCTTCTACTACGGTTTTCTTGGTCCTCAAGTTTATACCGAACGTTTCTTATCTCTGTCCAATCCCTCTCTGCTCTTTCTCTTAATTCCACTATTGCACTTTTATGCTCTTCTACTTGTTCTTCTATTCCCTCTACTCTTTGTAGTACACTCTGTATATCCTTTCTTGTTGCTCCCATTTCACCTTTAATGGTTTGCTCCAGGCGAGCTATCATGCCTATCATATTTATCATATCTTGCTTTGAGGGAGGGGCTTGAAGGTCTTCTGTGGGTATCTCTAGTTGTTGTTGTTTTTCAGGTGTCTTTTGCTCCTTTTGTTTATCTTTCTTACTTTTTGCTTCTGGGGATTGGGTTTTGTTATTTTTACCTTTCCCTGAGGTCCCTGGAGTTCCCACCCCTTTCTCTCCTTCTAGTTCTGTCCCTGGAGGCCCCTTATTCTTTATAGGAGTCGTAGGTACTGATCCTGAGCTTTTACTAAGACTTTCGGTCATTTGATCAGTCCCTTCTGCCACCAGATAAGACTTTATTGTGTTGCGGCTTGTTCCCTCTCCCTGGGTTACTTTAGGGCCCTTTTTAACCATCTTTTCCCCGTAGCCTAGTCTCTAGTGGTCTTAAGGGTTTCCAGGCCCGTCTTTAGGTCCTGTGTTGTTCCGAGTGTTCGACCGGGAGGGGCAAAAAAAAAAGGAGAAAAAAAGGGGGGTCTTTATACCCGTTTATATCCCAGTGACCAGTAGCCAGTAGCCAGTAACTAGTCCCCCTACCAGGATACCCTCCAAGAGTGAGCTGGTATTACAGACAGTTATTTACAGTTATTTGTATTACTGCCTTATATTCCTGCGGACATCAATCTCTAAGTATTTACACAGATATTTTATGGGCGGAACCCGGAGTGCTGCTAGATTTTTGCTCACAGTCAGTTGCAGCTTGCAAATTCCTGTATAATAGCTTGATTGGCCGGATTAAATGCGAGCCAACACACCGTACTTTTAGCAAGCTGTTTGAAATTTTCCCACGGGATTATGGCATAGTCCTAGGGAATACTGAGAGGGGGTGAGAAGACTAAATCCTAAAGAAAAAAGTAAAAAAAGAAAAAACACGCTTCTCCTCTTTTCTCAGTAACGCCACTGCATTCAAGCGTTGGTGTTTGGTTTGATGCTGGTATTCTGTGTTCTTATACTATTTGGCTTTGGCTCCTATTGTACACCATAAGATCTATGCTGTGACAGTAAGGCAAAGAACAGCTTCTCCCACCATGTCTCTGCAGGGAGCTCTCTCACCTACTTCACGGCTCCTTGCAGTCCCGAGTGTCCCCGATGGGTTCAATCTCCCGGTCTCCGGCTCCAGCTGTATCCGCCTTCCGTCCTCCACCCGCAGGACGTTGCGCGGCCCCTCCGGTCCTCCGGTCCTCCAATTCAGGATATCAGAGCTCCCACGCGTCCGCCCCTCTACCGCCAGTCCGTCGAAGCAGTATCCAGCAGGTCCTCCGATCCCGCTATCCAGCAGTCGTGGCTCCGGTAAGGAAAGAGCAGGGAGAGACAGCTCAGGTATCACCGCTGCTTCCCTTTAGAATGCTCGTGTCCTCGTTTTTAATTATTATCCTCGTTTTTAATTATTATATATATATATATATATATATATATATATATATATATATATATATATACCTTTTTTTTTTTTTTTTCACTGTAGGGCACATTGCACCTAGATTGTACTTATTAAGATATAGATTAAGATGCACAAGCACTTTAGATTATGATTATATTCATATCTAGCTACAAGAGGGAGTACATGGGAGACAAGGTCCTCTCCCCTCTCCCAAACCCACGCCCCCCCCCCCCCCCCCCCGCCTATTCCTTTTTTTTTTTCAGTTTTTCTTTGTTCTTCCCTCCCCTCCCCCCCTGCCTTCCTTCCACCCCCTCTCCTTTCCTCCATCTCTTTCTCTCCCTCCTCCTTTCTTATGTCCATTGGATCTATCTATTTTTTTTTTCTGTAGTTTGTTTTTTCTTATGCTTGGCCTCTACATCTGGGGGATTAGGAACACACGGGCTATGGAGATAAGGGATAGGTAGTCCCTCAAGTAAAATGGAAAATTGGTAAATGACATTCCTCCTGGGTCCAATTTATCAAAGGGGTATATACCGGTAATGAGACTTTATATGTACGTTGTGTCTATATGGTTTAAATTTCCATTGTATTGTTATTTAATTGTTATGTAATGTGAAAAAGTTTAATAAAAAAAGATAAAAAAAAAAAAGGAGTGTACTCACTTTTGTTGGCAGCGGTTTTGACATTAAAGCGGAGGTTCACACAAAAAGTGAACCTCCGCTTTTTGGAACCTACCCCCCCTCCGGTGTCACATTTGGCACCTTTCAGGGGGGAGGGGGTGCAGATACCTGTCTAATACAGGTATTTGCACCACTTTCGGGTTCTGACTCCCGCGGGACGCATTGCTGTGCATTTCACATGCAATGTTTGTGCGATATTAATTTAAATCATATTGCATTTGCACCAAAATTATACAGGACCCTTTATGTGTCCCGCACTGAAACGAATCGCATGGGTGTTCACACCCATGCGATCCGATTGCTGCACCATTTCATAGTTCACACTGCGATCTGTGAAATGATCTGGGGGTGTCATTAACTTTACATTGACAGCCGCAGCGGTGCGCAGATGTCAATGCAGGTGCGATGTGGAAACCGCACAGGGATCACGCTGGTTCCCGCATCGCACAAGTGTGAACCAAGCCAGAGACGTGAACATGTAAATAAAAAAAATATATATAATATATCTATATATAGATATATATGTCTATATCTATATGTATATAGATATATCTATCTATATATATATATAATATATAGGTATATATATAGATAGATAGATAGATAGATAGATAGATAGATAGATAGATAGATACAGATATATATCTATATATCTATATCTATCTATGTATATATATATATATATATATATATATATATATATATATATATATATACACATGCACATTGAAATAAACACACACACACTCATATATATATGCTATATGCTATATATATATATATATATATATATATATATATATATATACATATATATATACAGTATAGATTGCTAACCTGCTCGTTTTGGGGTGTGTAATGGTAGGGAAGATGTATGGCTGCTAGTGGATGAAAGAAGGAAGTCAAAAGACTTCCTTCTTCCTCCAGAATACTCAGCCAGCTTTGCACTTCTCTCTCTGATTCTCCACCTCTGAGATGGTGAATCAGAAAGTGAGAATTCTGTAAGAGATCACCAGTGAGGTGCCGAGATCGCACCTTCATACACTGGCCGTTTCTGTGACAGTTAGTTACAGATTCTCACTGTGCTGAGATAATCAGTGGAGAACATGTTCTCCGCTGATTACCTCAGTTTCATACACTGGTAATGACCTGAGATCAGCGGTGAGACTCGGGATCGCCTCTGATCTCAGTTTCATAAAAGGAAACCATAGGCATTGGAAAACGTGTTTGTATTTTACTTGGAGCCATTGAAACCACAGAAAGTAGAGTAAAGAAACCAACCAGGATTAAAAGATGAACTGCAGTCTGCTAACATAATTTGTAATAAAAACATCTTTGACATTCTTAAGCTTCCCTCCAACCACTTTGCATAATATTTTATATATAATGTGATTCTGTACTTGCCAAATATGCTGCAGAATTCTCTCTCCACTCAGTCTGGCTGCATCCATTTTAACTGTGGGCAGCTTCAGCTGCTGCCTGTTCACTTCCTGGATTTACACAGACACACAGAGGCACACCTCCATCTCTGCAGCTCACATTGGCCCTCTTATGACTCACCCCCCCTTCCTGGCAAACTCTCGGGAGAGTGAGAGAGAGAGCTGTGCATGATGTCATAAGCCTAGGCAATAAACAGGATGTGGGCTGTATAAGGTATTTACTGGCAGAAAAAAAATGTTTTAATATCCAAAGTTAGAACAACAAGGGCAGAAGATTTCATAGCTGGAAAGCTGAAATAAATTACTTTAACTCAGTTTATCTCATTGTGGATAGTTCTGATTCACTTTGTACAGATATCTAGCAGTTCTAACAGTATATAAAAACTGTAGCCATTTATAGCTTCTAGTGATCTTTAGCTGGATCCCTTATGATGTCTTGTGTGATCTCCCATCCTGCTGTGTACCTTCCTGACCCTAGTTGCTTCATTTTTTGTGACATCAGACTTAACTCCCATATCAAAAAAATACAGGTACATCACAGTTTTATAGGATCTTAATATTTCCTTTCAGCACTGTTTCTTGCCTTAACTGTGTGGTTGGTCACAGCAATCACATGGTACCAGGGCAAATCCTAGCGGCCCTATACTATGTGATAGCTGTGACCAATCACAGCATGACAGTGGTAAAACAAATGTTTAATGAATGAAACCTTTGAACAGTGCTAGTGATTGCTTACCATGTGATAGCTTTGACCAATCACAGCATCACAGTGGTAAACAAAGGTTTAATGAATGAACCTCTATACTGTGCTATAGATTGCTTATACATGTGTAAAAAAAAAAATGGTAAAAGAAACAAAATGGTAAAAAATATATATTTTTATACAGTGGGCACTGTTACCAGAGCACTATAGTGACATTGTACTGTTATAGCGGTGATCATGTACACTGGCTGTTCTGATATCACTGCATGTCAGTGCCGCCAGCCATTATCTCTGATCACCACCCCAACAGTACAATGTCATCAGACCAGTGCTGACAGTCTGTATCTCTAAGCAAAGCCACACCAGTTAATGCCCCTAATCATTGCCAACAACTGACAATGTCCCTAATCACCACAGTCGTCCACTCACAGTACCCCTATTCACCACAGTCCACTCACAGTACCTCTAATCACCGCTACCAACACAGTGTCCTTAATCAATGCAGTCTACTCCCAATGTCCCCAAACATCACCCCCGCTCACAGTGCCCCTAATCACTGCAGTCCACTCACAGTGTCTCTGATCACCACCACACCAGTCAGGGTCCCTAATCACCACCGGCCACTTACAGTGTCCTTAGTCCCTGCCACCCACTCACAGTGTCCCTAATCACTATTGCACCAGTCATATTGTCCGTGATCACTGCCACACCAGTTACAGTGTCCCCGATCACCACCACATCAGTCATATTGTCCATGATCACCACCACAACAGTTACAGTGTCCCTGATTACCACCACACCAGTAAAGTATCTCTGATCACCACCACACCAGTATAGTGTTACCTCTGCCTGTTGCCTGTACTAATCCTGGCCTGTTTATTGACCATGTTTCTGCCTGCTGCTTGGACCAATCTTTTCCCCTTTCTTATGACCATACCTCTTCCTGCGGCCTGAACGGACTTCTCTGCACATCCCGTTGACTATGTTCCTGTGAGGCATCAGGCCAGTGAACATGGCATGCCTGGGGAAGTCATGTACCAGTAGGCTAGGCGTGCTTGGCTTATAGGTGCTGAGACTGCAATTGGTGATGCAATGCACACTACATATTCCCTGACCACTTGTATAGAGGTAACCATTACAGTACATTCATTTTGACATAACTGGTTGATTTGTGTTATACACAAGATACAATGCCTGGTACGTAATCAGTCCAGGCACTGAAAAAGTCTCACACATGTGGTATTGCCATACTTGGGAGTAGTTTCAGTATCAGTGTTTTATGTGGTGTAATTAAATGAAAGTATGCCCATGCTGAATGTAAGAAATATCTTATTAAATTGCCAACTTTGTGTAAAAATAAAAATATAATTTTCTTTCTGCATTTTCCATAAACTTGTTGCAAAAAAATGGAGTCTTCGAAAGACTCACCATACCTCTTAAAAACACCTTGGGGTGTATACTCTCCAAAATGCAGTCATTTTATTGGTGTTTGTAATGGCCTGGTGCTTCATGGCCTTAAAAACTGTGATAGGTAGTCAGGAAATTATATGTACGTATAGATCATGCCCCTAGAATGCCTGAAGGTGCTTCCTTGGATTTGGACCCTTCTATATAGCTAGGCTATGAAAAGTCTCACACGTGTTATCACTAGGCTTGTGCAATTCGTTTCGTAACGAATCGAAATTCGTCCGAATTTAGCAACTTTCGGACATTCGGAAGCATTCGAATTTCCGAACAGAGCAATTACGAATAAAACCGAATCCGAAATAAATTATACCGCAAAATAGCGAATGCCCGAAGGTCTTCGGCATAATTCGTTATGAAAAAAGTTACGAATGTACGAATCCATTCGAAGCACAATAACACTCACTCTGCTCTCTGCTTCTCCCTCACCATGCTGAACTCCTTCTCAAAATGGTGTACAGGGGGCGGAGGCTATAGCCGCATGAAAAAACAAAAGTAAAATACGAGATTTCGAATCCATTCGAAGCACAATAACACTCACTCTGCTCTGCTCTCTGCTTCTCCCTCACCGTGCTGAACCCTCTCAAAATGGTGTACAGGGGCGGAGCCTATAGCCGCATGTAAAAAACGAAAGTAAAATACGAGATTTCGAATCGTTACAAATAACCGCTATGTATTTAGAAAAGTACAAATCCGTTTGAAGCACATTAGGCATAATAGGCAGCGTCGTTGTGAGAGAGACACGGAAAATTACGAATCAACGAACCCAAAAAAAGTTACGAAAGTAGGAGTTGTGTCCAGAATCAACGAAAAACAACGTACTCTACCGAAAGTACGAATTATAAAGCAACAAAAAATTCAACGTAAAATGTCGCTTGCAAAAATACGAATGAGTCCGAACACGAAAAATCCCGTCTAGCAAAATTACGAATGATTACGAATCAACAGGACCGGAAAGAAACGAACCGAAACGGAACAAATTTTTCCGTTGTGCACAAGTCTAGTTATCACCATACTCAGAAAGAGTAGCAGAATGTGTTTTGGGGTATAATTCTAAGTATGCCTATGATGTGTGTTAGAAATATCTTATTAGTAGTAAATAAATGTTTATTTTCTTTCTTGCATTTTCAAAAAAAAAACAAAAAAAAAAACATACTATGCCTTTCAGAAAATACCTTGGAGTGTTTACTTTTCAAAATGTGGTAATTTTGTAGGTGTTTCGACATTCCTGGTACTCTAGGGCCTCCAAAATGTGTTAGGAAATTAGATGTGTAATTTGTGCTCTATGAAAGCGCAAAGGTGCTCCTTGGATTTTGGGTCCCTCTAGGCTATCTCAGCCATGTGGTATCCCCATTCTCAGAAGGCAATCACCAGTTTTTGGGTGTAATTAAAGGTATGCCTATGCTGTGTTTGAGATTTTGGGTCCCTCTAGGCTGTCTCAGCCATGTGGTATCCCCATTCTCAGAAGGCAATCACCAGTTTTTGGGTGTAATTAAAAGGTATGCCTATGCTGTGTTTGAGAAGTAGCTTGTTAAAATGGCAACTTTGTGAAATAAATTATCATTTCTTAATTTTCTAAAAAATTTTGACAAAAAATTACAACTTCAAAATACTCACCATTCCTCTTACTAAATACCTTAAACTGTATGCTTACCCAAATAAATGTAATTTTGGGGGCATTTGTACTGTCCTGGCATTTTAGGGCCTTAAGAAATTAGATCAGGACTGATCGATTTTCAAGTATACTGTATATACCATAGTTTGTAGACTCTATGCTATAGCCTTTACATGGACGAAATAATATACACCAATTTGAGTTATTTTTACCAAAGAAATGTAGCAGAATAAATATTGACCTAAATTTATGAAAAAATCTTATTTATTTAAAACATTTTATAACAGAAACTAAGAATAGTGTGTTTTTTTTTAAAATGTTTTCTTTTTTTGTTTATATAGCAAAAATAAAAACCCAGTATTGGCTAAATACCATCAAAGGAAAGCTCTATCTGTCTCAAGAAATTCACAAAAATTTAATTTGGGTTCAGCGTTGCATGACTGAGATATTGTCATTCAAAGTGTGACAGCACTGAAAGCTGAAAATTGGCCTGGGCAGGACGGGGGTGAAAGTGCCCAGTATTGAGGTGATTAATCATTAACTTTTAAAATGTATTTATTTTATTCTGTGCATATATTGCTAATATAGAATCACATTCACGGACAAAACAGCTTTTGTTAACTGGTAGTGTTCATTACTACCAGTAAGTACTTGTCAGTAATTTTTTCCACATCTATTTGCTTGATGTGGGAAGGGAAAAAGGGTAAAATGCTGCTTGGGAAAGAAAGATGATGGAATTATTTGCCTCTGTGGGCACTAAATAGGTTCTGGGGGAATAGTCTTGTACTCTTGTAAGCTGAAAGCTGCACTCCACACGATGTGTTAAGTACTTCTTACCAATGCATAGTTTAGAATATGCAATGTTTAGCACAGTATGGGACTGAATTCGGCAGTTAAGAGTTATGTAACATACAGTGTACATTACATACACCTACAACCATACTCTGTACACTGTCCTGTATACTACATTGTCATTGACATTACATGTTGTGCATTGCATAGTCCTGACTACTGTACTCTATACACTTGGCTATGCAATACATACTTCTAATTCCTGTACTCTGGGCTACATATTGCAAACTCCTTCAATTTGAACATTACATACTTCTGGACCTTGCACTTTGTAATGTATATACTCCTGCACTATAAACACTATGATTAATATGATACAAATTTAATTTAATTCCTCTTTATAATAGACCCATGCAACATGTTAATTCTCTGTCTATATTATATGTGCAAAAGAGCATACATATAGTATATTACAGTTTTGCTTTGCGTCTATTAGGGCTCTTTGAGGTATAAACAAGGAAGCTTAGAAATCTCTGAAATGTATTAATGTATTTTACTAAATAAAAATGCTGTACATATAAACTATTACAATTAGAGGAATACAATACAAGACTGACAGATATACTGTATAAACAACAAGCAAAATGCTACCTACTTTCTAGTGAATAAGCATGAACTACGGTCTGTATACAATTGGAGTATGCTAAAAGATACTTAGCTCAGGGTATAGCAGTTTTACAATTTCTGTAGGCAACCAGGACCTCACGCTTAGTCTACAGTGATTGCAGGAGATCGGGCAAAAGTGTCATCAGGTGAAGTTTCTTCTGATAGAGGCCTTCCTTGGTGCTACATCGTTATAGAGTCCTCCTCAGCTTAAAGCGGAGGTTCACCCAGAATTTTCTTTTTACATTAAAAATCCTATAAAAAAAAAAAATTATACTCACCCGAAATGCCCGTTGCTATGCGGAAGTCCCCTAATCTGCCTCTAATGTGCATCTTCTAATCCGCTGTGGGTCTCCTTCCGCTTCCTCTTCTTGTGAATGGGGCGCGCTGCCTTCTGGGAACTGTGTGTATCCCAGGAGGCAAGCCGCCCATTCACAAAGCGCCGTGCGAGTGGCGCATGCGCAGTAGGAAATGGGCAGTGAAGCCTGTTTCCCTTAGTCAGGATGGAGGAGCGGGGACCTGCCAGCAGCGATCGATCGCCGTGGCGGGACCGACATCGCGGGCGAGTAGGACAGGTAAGTGTCCTTATTAAAAGTCAGCAGCTACACTGTTAGTAGCTGCTGACTTTAAAAAATAAATAAAAATCTGGCTGCACCTCCGCTTTAAGATGCTGGCCTTTTTATTTAAAAGTTTTACCATCCCCACATGGGTGTGGCCCCTTTATCAATACTGCCTTTCAATAGAAGAAACATTTCCCAATTCTACCTCTAGATGACAATGTTGTATCATACATGCCATAGGTCATATATGTCAAAAGGCAAAGCTATGTTGACCTAGTTACATGAATGCATTGTTTAAACAGAATATAATGGAAACATTTAACTGACAACTGGGATATGCCCACATACAACAATAGTATCTATGTCCCCATTGTATCCAATAGCATTTGTTTAAGAAGCAAAAAAGCAACACAATATGCCTGCTTTGGAAGATTTGACTTCTACGCTTGTACTTCAAGCCCCTGAACCAGTGATTCTCAACCAGGGTTTCCGTGGAACCCTAGGGTTCCTCCAGAGGTTGCTAGGGGTTCCTTCAGCATTGGGCAATTTTGGCCTCAGATAAGTTCCCACTGACACCATTGATCTTTTTAGCCATCTGTAAGGAGGCAATTCTTCCCAATGACCACAAGTGTAAGGACCATTCTTCCCACTGACCATTACACTAATGTATCATGAGTTGTAGATTTCTGATTTTTAGCAGGGGTTCCCTGAGACCGTAAAACTATTTCAAGGGTTCCTCTGTGTTGAAAAGGTTGAGAAAGGCTGCCCTGAACAGTACCAAAAAAATTCTGGAGCCACCTTTATACAGATCTTGGAAGATAAAAAATAAAGGTAATTGATACAATTCCTACAGCCCTAATGGTGAACAGAGAAATTATAAATGTCTCCATCATCAGCGGATTTAAATGCTTAATATTACTATTTTTGATGGACATCTTCCATTTACTTTTTTCTTATGTATTTATTTATGTGTTTTCATTGTAGAAGTTTACCTTGTGGGGTTAGAATGGATGACCCAATATTTACAGATACTTTTTCAGCATTTTTACTATCTAATTTTTTTTTTTTGTTTATAATGGCTCTCTGGTTTATTAAAAATCTATAGCCAAAATTATCAGGGACTGTGAAATTTATTTTTTGCAGAATAAGTCCTAAGCCCTGTACACACGATCGGTTTTACCGATGAAAACAGTCCGATGGACTTTTTTCATCAGACAAACCGAACGTGTATGGGCCCCATCGGTCTTTTTCCCATCCGTGTGAAAAAATAGAACATGTTTTAAATTTTTCCGATGGATAAAAAACCAATAGCAAATTCCGATCGTCTATGGGCAAGTCCATCGGTTAAAAAATCCACGCATGCTCAGACTGAATTATGAGACAGGCACGATCGTTCTGGTAAAACTAGCGTTCCTAATGGAGAGAGCACATTCGTCATTCTGCAAAGTATTGCCTCGTTTAATGCAGCGCATTGTTTTCTTCTTTATAATGGTCTTTAAAATGGTTTTTTTTGCTGCAGATCTTTATCCTGAGTTCTGACAAACTTATGTCTTTATTGTTTCTTGTCATCTCTAGATTAATTTTATCTTTTTTTAAAGCCAGATCTCCCTAATTGTAATTTATATTTAGAATCAAGAAATACAATTTTTTTTTTTGGGGGGGATTTTGGTTCTTGTGGGCTCATTTTATTGGGTATCAAGTTCTCACAACAACATATTATTTATTGTTTTTTACCCTCAAGGAGGTTGGTGTCCCTTGTTAATTACACATTGTATTTAGGAAATCTTATTGCTAATCCCAATAAAAAAACATAGGCAAGTATTTTTCATAAATCAAAAATCCATTTATTCTGGCCAAAACAAAATAAACAGGAAGGGCAACAATTGTAAAATTTGTGGAATTTATGAAGACTTTGGACCCCAAAGGCAGACACAACTTTGATGAATAATAAAATAAACAACATGAGGAAATCAGGAGCAGCAGCCGAAGACATACATCATCCCAAGCTGTGGTACTCCTACAAACTGCATCTTCTGGCAGAGCAGCTTGAAGCCAGGGAATCACCTTCTGGACTTCTTTGTAGCCTTCCTTGCACTGCTCCCTGCAGTGTTCCCTCCACGCTTTCCTCCAGCGTTTGTTCCACGGCCCCGTCCACGTGGCTCTGTCGGTGGTAATGTGGCAGGAGGAGGAGGAGAAGAAAGAGAAGGATAGGGTAGATGGCAGAGATGAGTGGCCTCTGTAAACTGCCCCTTCCCCGCCATGTGAATTGCTGTGTAGAGCAGGTGCTCACAGAGGGCACATTGTCCCTCCTCCAGTTTCATAACTTTCTCGGCAAGGTAAGTACTAAAGCCCTCAACAGGGTTGAGGGGGGCCCTCATTATGGCAGCAGCGTCCCTGATCATCTTAAGTGACTCCTCCTCCACCTTTGTCATCCGCCGATTTTTTGGGGGTCTGACGTGGAGGGGAGGCACTTGGGACTGTGTGCTGCCACTAGGCCTGGGGACCTGTTAAGTGCCACTTGGGCCAGCCTTCTCCTGGCTGCCACTCACCCCTGCCTCCTCCTGCCTGCCACATTCCGAAGCCTCGTCCTCCTGGCTGAGCTCATCCTGTGTAGAAAAAAGGGACATAGTTTGATTTTTTGTTGAATCAATCACACACAATTTTCATCTCATGACTGTTGCAATTTGAATATTTTAATAAATCTAAAAGACTCTCATTGTGACCCCAGATTTTTTATATACTGTAACAATCCTTTCTGGCCATTTTTTTTTTCTGTTTGAATTTTCTTTTGAGTTTTTGGCCAATTTAAAAAAAATATATATTTTTTATTTTTTTCTATTTTACAATTTCATTTTTTCATTTGTGAATAATAACATCTAGTTCTCAAAAATCATTTGAGGACAATAAATATGTTTGAAAATAATATACCTGGCTGAAGATGCGCAGATCCGGCTCTTCAAGCTCAGATGGCTCCTACTCCCCCTCTGCAGGGGTGGAGGGAAGGGTGGAAGGAACGCTGGAGGGAAGGGTGGAAGGAACGCTGGAGGGAAGGGTGGAAGGAAGGGTTGAGGGAACGGTGGAAAGTGATTCCCTGGCCTCAATCTGGTCATCCAGAAATTGCAGATGCTTGCAGTACCACAGCTTGGGCTGAACTACTGTACTTCGTCTGCTGCTGCTCCTGATCTCCTAGAAGCACGGACTTCTATATAGCGTTTTTTGTACGCATTCCTCATGTTGTTTATTTTGCTATTCATCATACTATAGTCTGCCTCTGGGATCCAGGTCTTCATATATTCCGCTAATTTAACAATTGTTGCCCTTCGTACTTTACTATTATGGTAGGAACTATTTTTTAGCTCCCAGAGGTTGCGCATTTCCTTGTTTTTTTTTCTATAAATAATAACATAATGTCTGGCTCACGCAATTTATGCATAGTTCTTTCTACAAGATAAAACACAAGACAAAAACAGTAGGTCAGCTTCAATTGTCCTAATCTTAGCCCAATATAGGCCTTTACAATCATGAACCAGTATAGGCCACTGATGCCCCAAGTTACTTTCTTACCTTAGTAGTATTCGTTCGGCACTTCCGGTCGTCCTTACTCCGCGCAACCACAACCTTGGTTACCATTTATATACCCTGCGCATGCGTGAAACTCCGGCCGCGTCGCCTGCCGATGATGTTTTTTCTCAATTTCCACGCCCCTTCTCGTTCGGCGCACAGTGGGAGACGACGACATGGCGGTGACACAGGTGCGTGCTTTATTGATAAGTACCGACGAGGAAAGCCAAAGGCGGGAACGTCCCGATCCAGGAATAAAAGATACAAGGCGACTAATATGTCATTTGCTGAGATGGCGGAGATAGTGGAAATCATGCAGAGGAAAGATTACGATGGGAAGCATGGGCCATACGACACCCCTAATCCTAGGAAGTCTAAAATAATGGACAAAGTGGCGAGGAGTTTCTATACTAAATTTGGGGTCAGGAGATCCAGGGAGCAGCTCCATAAAAGGTGGTCTGACCTGAAGCTGAGGGAGCTGGAGCAGTATAGGAAGCTTAAAAAAATCCTTGAAAAAAGTAAGCTTTTGTTTTTACTGTCATTTTTTAAATTGCAATATGTATTCTTGCATGTTTTTTTCCATGTGCTTGGATTGACTGGTTTCATATTGTAGAATGGCAACTTTCATGTTAAGTTGAGTGGACCAATTTTTGGTAATGTTTCCTAGTAAACAGTGATCGTGTAAAAAAAACATGTTTTGCACAGATACACGTAAACCACATGCGGTCATGCCTATTTGGCGTTAAACAATGTTTATAAACATTGTTTTCTAGATGATGTGTTGTAAGTAAGTAGAATGTTAAACTAGATTCTGTGTAAAGGAGAGGACACTCAAGCAGCTGGTTACACATCTTGACTCAGGAGCACTATAGTGTGGGCCACCAGAAATACCTTTTTAGGGTGGCACACACAGGTGCTCCAGTGGATACCTTGGGGTGTCACCTTTTTAGTTTTGAGGACCAAGAATGAAAGTATTCTTACTTTGTTGAATTTCCTACATCTCATCTGTTCATCTTGGAACTCTGGCAAAACCAAAATTTTTACCCCACTTCCAGGCAAAGTTTTACATTTATGCCCTCAAATCTCTGTGTGCTAAAGGATACCTTTTGATTGTTTCATTCTCATAGGGGAGAGGAGACTGGGAGGACACCAATCTGAGAAGCCTAGGAAGCACAGACCACATAAAGAAACCCAAGATCAGAAAGATCCCCAAGATCCAAAAGAACCCCAAGATCAGCATGTGGAGGAAGCAGAGGTGGAGGAAGCAGAGGTGGAGGAAGGAGAGGTGGAGAAAGGAGAGGTGGAGCTTATCACCACAACAGGTCAGTGTCTGTCACCACAGCTTCAGGTAAAAAGATATGTAGGCCTGCATATTTCTAATACCTTTTTATTTTTAGGGGATGAACATGGTGGTGTGTCAGAAACTCCTACAACTCTATTCTCAAGTGCTAGTGCCCAAATCGTAATTCAAGAAATAATGAAATGTAGTAGCGAAATGGACATTATGAGGAAAATGTGATTGAGCAAAAATATAAAAACATCATTGATATTATGGGGCGAATAGTCTGAACCACACCCCCTCCCCCCTGTTTTTTTATTTTCTTATGTAATCAAAAATTGGCACTTGTTTTAACACAAGCCAAAATTTACAGATGCACACAGTGGGGCTGATTTAAGAAAATGTTGGCGCATTTGCGCGGGCAGGAATAATTATTGCGACATGGCGCATGCGGTCGACTTGCGCCGGATTCGCGGAATCGTTGCGCGTACGGACGCATACACATTCTTAAATATGAAACAGACATCGGGCACTTGCTCATTGTAATGCTGATCATGTTAATGAGCTTTTCTTTATCACATAGAGAATATTGCTTCCACTTTTATTGCACAGTGTATGGGGAAAGAATTGTCCAGAATGCAAATACACAGACATGTGTTGAGAAGATGTTTTCATGGAAGTTTTGGCTCCACCAATGATTATAAACTATCACCATAAAAACAAGTCCAGTAAACATCTGCACAGTTATTGATAGGAGGAAGATCTCTAGAATGAATATTGAGTTGTTTCAAAAAGAATTGAATGAAAGGAATAAAAGTGGAAGCAATATTCTCCATGTGATAAGGAAAAGCTCATTAACATGATCAGCATTACAATGAGCACAAGCTCAATGTATAAGCAGTTGTGCACTCTGGAGAACGCAGATGCGCCCGTGTGCAACACACATATTTAACAAGCTAAAGCGTGTGCGCCCTGTCAGGCGAGCATAAAATGGTGTGCTTTGTCAATGCACATGTGCAGTTGAGTAAGCTGAAAGAAGGGTGTAAAAAGGCTTGATTAGTTGTAAGACAGATCTACATATTCTGGACAGAATTTGTGCATTTAAACAATATTATATACATACTTTTTAGCCTGGTAACAGAAGATGGTAAACTAGCAAAGTTATCTACAGTATTCAGACAAAAATGTTGAAGATTACATTGGCTGCGCTTGCTAATGGTAGGCGCGAAAGATTGCGCAAGTGCGCAACAGCGCTTCCTATGTAAATATGGTTTGGTGCATATAAGTGCACCATAATTTTTGATAAATGTTTTGAGTCCCGTTTCTTGTGCAATTGCTCCAATTTCTCCACTGCACCACAGGCGCAGGTCTTTAGTAAATCACCCCCAGTGTGTCAACATGTGCTATCTTCCGTCACAGGATATCTATGTCCCTGTTTTGGGGGTACAACCTTTTACTCGCTACTCAAGTAGGTGAGAGGAAGGGTTTGCACCCCCAAAACACGTCCATTGATCCCCCATGATGGCAGATAGCACGTGTTGACTTTCGCCATGGGATTAGGATGAAAATACCCATTTTGCTAAACCAAAACTGTGTGCATCTTCTAATTTTGGATGGTTCAGGCGTGACATCACCCCATCTCATGTTTATCTTTTTAAAGTTGAACTTTGTAAGTTCCATTTTTTTTATATTTTTTTTTTTGGACCCATGCATGTTTCTGCAAACCCCAAAAAAATAAAATAAATTTACTCCAAAATTTGGAGGCCAAAATATCAAGATTGTATTTTGAATAAAAAAATGCCGCACATGTTGTGCACAGAGTAAAAAAATGTTTTGGACACTCAACAATGTGTGGCTTGTTCTTTCTATGCTCAATAGCAGTTCTATAAAAGGGGAAAGGTCAGGTTTTTATTAGTGTGACAATTATGGCTATTTACTAAAGACAAATACACTTGGCACAAAGTGTACTATGATAACCTGGGAGACACATAATAATAAAAAAGAAATAATGACAAAACAAGCTTTTCAAATCACTCGAAGCTCATCCCTACTGACGACGAAGGTGAGGTCCCTGCTAAGGTCAGGCGTACCCGATCCCGATCTGCTGTTGTTGAGGTGCAAGAACCGCAGGTCCCTCATATGGAGCAGAGAGCCAGTACTAGCGCCGCTATTCCTTCTGGTGAACTGGCAAGCACCAGCGGCCTAGTACACCCTGGACGTACATCCAGCACTGCAGTAACACTTGGTGACGTGGCAAGTCCCATAAGTGCAGTTCAAGTTGGCGAGGTGGCAAGCACAAGTAGTGTCCCGCTGCCACCAAGAAGAAGACAAAGACCGGCCCGTCGTGCCCATAGTGTCCTTCCTAAAGAATTCGCCAATCCTGATTGGGTGCCCACCACTTCTGCAGAACCAGTACTTCCCCCATTCACAGGCCAACCCGGTATTTAGGTGGAAACAGCTGATTTTACGCCAATTGATTTTTATTCGCTGTTTTTCACATCTCTATAGATCTATTGTGGACCAGAATAATTTATATGCTGGTCAATTCATCGCCGCTAATCCCCAGTTGCCTTCCCTTGCCAGAGATTGGAAACCAATTGCGGTTTCCGAATTGAATACCTTTCTGGGCCTTTCCCTCAACATGGGCATACATAAATTCACAAAGTTGCGGTCGTATTGGTCCACACGCCCAATTGACCATATGCCTGTGTTCTCTGCCTCCATGACCAGGGCACGATACGAGCAGATCTTGCGGTTCATGCACTTCAACGACAATGAACTTTGTCGTCCTCGTGGAGACTCTGAATACGATCGGCTCTACAAAATTCGGCCCCTCATAAACCACTTCAACGAACGTTTTGCAGCCTTGTATACTCCCCATCAAGTTGTCTGCGTTGATGAGTCCCTGATTAAATTTTCTGGCGGCTTGTCTTTCAAACAGTACCTTCCCAGCAAGTGTGCCAGGTACGGGGTCAAGCTCTATAAGTTCTGTGACAGGGCAACAGGCTATGTATGGAGCTTTATGGTTTATGAGAGAAAAGATAGTCACGTAGAGCCAGAGAACTGCCCAGATTACAAAGGGAGCGCTGGCAGGATAGTGTGGAACTTGGTGTCACCCTTATCCGGAAAGGGGTACCACTTGTATGTGGACAAATATTACACCAGCGTGCCACTTTTTAGTCACTTATTTGATCATCAAATTGGCGCATGTGGCACCGTGCGATCCAATCGCCGGGGCTTACCCCAGCAGCTTGTAGATTCCCGTCTTAGGCTGGGGGAGAGAGCCTGCTTGAAGTGTAATAATTTGCTCGCTGTGAAGTGGAGGGATAATAAGAATTATTTAATTCTTACCTCCCTTCACGCAGACAAGACAGTCCAAATTCGTACGGCGACTGGTGTTGTGGAGAAACCCCTCTGTGTCCACGAATATAACCAAAATATGGGAGGGGTGGACCTCAACGACCAGTTGTTGGCGCCGTACCTAGTTGCCCGTAAGGTCAGACGCTGGTACAAAAAACTGTCTGTTTACTTATTTCAATTGGCTTTGCTGAACGCTCATATGCTATACAGAGCTTCAGGATGGACTGGATCCTTCCTTACATTCCAGGAAGAGATCGTCACAGCCCTTCTGTATCCAGGCATTGCTGCACCTCACCATTCCCAACCAAATGTAGTAAGCCGGCGGCATGAGAGGCATTTTCCGTATGTCCTCCAGAGTACCCCTACCCAACGAGCCCCCCAAAGAAGATGTTGTGTCTGTACCAAGCACGGATGTAGGCGTGACACACGTTATTATTGTCCAAGCTGTCCTGACAATCCTGGTCTTTGCATTGGTGAATGTTTTGAACGCTACCACACACTAGTGAAGTTTTAGCGTAGGGTACAGCAATTTTTTATACTTTACTGCTTACTGTGTTTTATTGTTAACTATTTTTTTATTTTCAGGTACGCCATTCAGCTGCAGCGCGGATTTATTTATCTTGACAGCAACAGCGTTTTCTCCCACGATACATAAAGCCGTGACTCCAGTGCTGTAGGAGGTGATTTCACCACCACAGTTAAAAAAAAGAGCATATATGCCGAAGCATGGGGGCAGCAGGGGCGAAGGAGCGATTTTGCTCCTAATGCCGCGTACATATGGTCGAAATTCCATCGGAGGCTTGCCCGTGGAAAAGTCTGACCGTGTGTACGCGGCATAACTTTTGCAGGAGGATGCCCCCATGCTTCGGCATATATAAATGGTGCATGTATGCCCATCATTAGAAGTGGGTGGATGAAAGGAGGTATTCTAATGGTGGGCATACCCACCGACCAATCTCTTTTTTTCATTCAGCCAACAGACTGCATGAAAAAAAGATTACAATATATGTCCAACAAGGACCAGCAATGTACTGGTATGTTGCTGGACTTTTGAATGGTTATACCAGAATAATGCCTGCGGGTTTGGGTATCATCTAGGTATCATTCTTTTCAGCCAGCAGTCGGCTTTCATGTAAAAGAAATCTTAGTTGCTAATTAGCCTCTAGACTGCTTTTACAAGCAGTGGGAGGGAATGTCCCCCCCCCCCGGATATAAACAGCGCCATTGGGAAATAGGGAAAGCAGTTTATCACACCGATCTTGGTGTGGTCAGATGCTTTGAGGTCAGAGGAGAGACCTAGGGTCTAATAGACCCCAATTGTTTCAAAAAAGAGTACCTGTCACTACCTATTGCTATCATAGGGTATATTTACTTTCCCTGAGATAACAATAAAAATGATAATAAAAAAAAAAAAAATGGAAGAAACAATTTAAAAATAAAATAAAAAAGCAAAATGAATAACATTATTTTTTTTAAAAAATAAAAAGTACCCCTGTCCTCCCCTGCTCTCACGCAAAGGCGAACGCAAGCGTCGGTCTGGCATCATATGTAAACAGCAATTGCACAATGTGAGGTATCACCGCGAAGATCAGATCAAGGGCAGTAATTTTAGCAGTAGACCTCCTCTGTAAATCTAATGTGGTAACCTGTAAAGGCTTTTAAAGGCTTTTAAAAATGTATGTAGTTTGTCGCCACTGTGCGTCTCTGTGCAATTTTAAAGCATGTCGTGTTTGGTATCCATGTACTCGGCCTAAGATCATCTTTTTTATTTCATCAAACATTTGGGCAATATAGTGTGTTTTAGTGCATTAAAATTTAAAAAAGTGTATTTGTTCCCCAACAAATGCGTTTGAAAAATTGCTGCCCAAATACTGTGTGGAAAAAAAAAATGCAACACCCACCATTTTAATCTGTAGGGCCTTTTCTTTAAAAAAATCTATAATGTTTGAGGGTTCAACGTAATTTTCTTGCAAAAAGAAAAATATGTTTTCATGTAAACAAAAAGTGTCAGAAAGGGCTTTGTCTTCAAGTGGTTAGAAGAGTGGGTGATGTGTGACATAATCTTCTAAATGTTGTGCATAAAATGCCAGGACAGTTAAACCCCCCCCCCCTCCAAATGACACCATTTTGAAAAGTAGACACCCCAAGCTATTTGCTGAGGGGCATGTTGAGTCCATGGAATATTTTATATTTTGCCATAAGTTGCAGGAATATGACAAACTTTTTTTTTTGCACAAAGTTGTCACTAAATGATATATTGCTCAAACATGTCATGGGCATATGTGGAATTACACCCCAAAATACATTCTGCTGCTTTTCCTGAGTACGGGGATATCACATGTGTGAGACTTTTTGGGAGCCTAGCCGCGTACGGGACCCCGAAAGCCAAGCACCGCCTTCAGGCTTTCTAAGGGTGTAAATTTTTGATTTCACTCCTCACTGCCTATCACAGATTCGGAGGTCATGGAATGCCCTTCAAAACTGTCATAGGTAGTGAATATTATTGCCTGTAGGATACACAGAGTTGCGCAATGATCTTTTTTCCTTTCTTTTTACACTTCACCTACCTGAACCAAGCTCACCGCTCAGAGTATCTGTGAGAGACAGCTGACACCCGTCCCAGGCTTTAATCATTTGGATGTGAGGGACAAGTCGGGGAATATCAAGCTGACATTCATTTGATACTGAGTACTATGTGAAGGTGGTTTTTTCACACAGCCACTCAGAAACAGTGACTTTGTTAGTGTTTGTCCATATGTTGCTTGTATATCACAGGACTGCACATATATGTATGTAGGGTTTTTTTTTATACAGCACTGTGGTTTATTTTGCACTGATTCATTATATGTACATGGTTGCTATTGTACATGGTTTTTCAGTTTGCACATTATTTTTGGTCTATATTTATGCATGTATTGGTTTATTTGTAGTCTTCACAGGGTTGATTTCTAGTGCATCATTATCTATATATATATATATATATATATATATATATATATATAATTATTTTTGGTATCAGATTATCATTTGAATGATTGCAGCAATTATCATTTAGGGATCCATGTTGATTGGTTCACTAATTATATTTTACACATCACTGTGCACCATTTTAGCGCTTCAGTACACATATTCACAGGTAGTGAGGAGTGAAATCAAAAATGTATGCCCTTAGAAATCTTGAAGGCCGTGCTTGGTTTTCGAAGTCCCGTACGCGGCAAGGCTCACAAAAAGTCCCACACATGTGGTATCCCAGTACTCAGGAGAAGCATCAGAATGTATTTTGGGGTGTAATTTCACATATGCCCATGGCATGTGTCAGCAATATATAATTGAGTGACAACTTTGTGCAAAAAAAAAAAGTTTGTCATTTCCCGCAACTTGTGGCAAAATATTCCATGAACTCAACATGCCTCTCAGCAAATAGCTTGGGGTGTCTACTTTCCAAAAAAGGGTAATTTGGGGGGTTTTGTGCTATTTTGGCCTTCAAAACTGTCATAGGTAGTGTCATGTACCGGGTGTGACCAGAACTGTGTGGCTAGCAACAGAGGAACACCAAACACAAATAAGTGAAAATATAAAGATTTATTTAGGTGAGTGAATAATATAAGTATAACCACCTCCAATATGATACAGTGCAGCAAACCAACCAACAGACAGAGACTCACAAATAACAACATATATGTGCAATAAATGGGAAATGCCAGAATCATATACAATAGTCAGGCCAGGGTCATACACAGCAGGTAGGCAGATGGACAAAGGGATATTCCAGAAACATAAACGTTAAACAGGCAAAGGTCATACACAGGGAGATCAGCAGATGGAGTAAGGAACACAGGACAGGGAGAGTAAGGATGGATGGGTCAGGACAGGGAGACAGGATCAGGAACTCAGGAACTCAGGTAGCAGATACAGAAACAGGTTCAGGTAAACAGGCAGCATGTACGGATCAGGGCACGAGGACGATACCAGGGCAGTGTGTGTGTGCACTTGCCGGGTATTTATATTATACCTGCTTACAGGCTCAGGTGACCCCTGATTGCAGGAAGTAACATCTGCACCACACTGCCAGGATCCATCCGCTGGTGGACGCCAGTACTGCGGCCCAAGGATGACATAACACCAGCAGAGAGAAGTTCCCCTGACAGTTCAAAACTGCCAGGAGACACCTGCTGGTGGACCTCAGTACTGCACGCCAGATGATAAATATTACCAGCGGATGGAACCTTTCCTTACAGTACCCCCCCCTCGAAGGAGCGACCTCCGGGCGCTCCAACCAGCCGTTGCTGGAGAAAGTCTATGGCGTCAAGCCAGGCAGTAGACAAAGTCGCAACAGGTTGGGCATGCAGAAGGTCCATGGCTTTAAATCGGGCAGGGTGCAGCTCGAGCTGAGCAGCAGGTACCGACACATCAGGCTGGGCAAAAAGTATGTCAGGCTGGGTAGCCGGCAGGAACATCTCAGGCTGGGCAGCGGACCGGAACATCTCAGGCTGGGCAGCAGACCGGAACATCTCAGGCTGGGCAGCAGACCGGAACATCTCAGGCTGGGCAGCAGACCGGAACATCTCAGGCTGGGCAGCAGACCGGAACATCTCAGGCTGGGCAGCGGACCGGAACATCTCAGGCTGGGCAGCGGACCGGAACATCTCAGGCTGGGCAGCGGACCGGAACAGCTCAGGCTGGGCAGCAGACAGGAACATCTCAGGCTGGGCAGCAGACAGGAACATCTCAGGCTGGGCAGCAGACAGGAACATCTCAGGCTGGGCAGCAGACAGGAACATCTCAGGCTGGGAAGTAGGCTCCACAGACTGAGAAACGGGCATCATAGCCTCAAGCTGGGAAACGGGCACCACAACCTCAAGCCGGGAAATGGGCACCACAACCTCAGGCCGGGAAACGGGCACCGGATCTTCAGGCGGGGTCTCAGGCACCAAATCTTCAGGCAGGATCACCGGATCTTCCGACTGGGACACCGGATCTTCCGACTGGGACACCGGATCTACCGACTGGGACACCGGATCTACCGACTGGGACACAGGATCTACCGACTGGGACACCGGATCTACCAACTGGGACACCGTTATGAGGACTTCTGTTTGGAGGGCAGGCACCGGAATGTCAGGCTGGAAGGCTGGCACAGGAACTTTAAGCTGGCAGGCTGGCACAGAAACTTCAAGCTGGCAGGCTGGCACGGGAACTTTAAGCTGGCAGGCTGGCACAGGAACTTCAAGCTGACAGGCTGGCACGGGAGCCCCAGGCTGGCAGGCTGGCACGGGAGCCTCAGGCAGGCAGGCTGGCACGGGAGCCTCAGGCTGGCAGGCTGGCTCTGGAACTGCAGACTGGAAGGCTGGCTCTGGAACTGCAGACTGGAAGGCTGGCTCAGGAACTTCAGGCTGGAAGGCTGGCTCTGGAACTGCAGGCTGGAAGGCTAGCTCTGGAACTGCAGGCTGGAAGGCTGGCTCTGGAACTGCTGGCGGGAAGGCTGGCTCTGGAACTGCAGGCGGGAAGGCTGGCTCTGGAACTGCAGGCAGGAAGGCTGGCTCTGGAACTGCAGGCGGGAAGGCTGGCTCTGGAGCTGCAGGCTGGAAGGCTGGCTCTGGAGCTGCAGGCTGGAAGGCTGGCTCTGGAACTGCAGGCTGGAAGGCTGGCTATGGAACTGCAGGCTGGAAGGCTGGCTCTGGAACTGCAGGCTGGAAGGCTGGCTCTGGAACTTCAGGCTGGAAGGATGGTACAGGAACTTCAGGCTGGCAGGCTGGTACAGGAACTGGGGCGTCAGGCTGGACAGCAGGCACTGGGGTGTTAGACTGAAGCAGTTTGATTGGTGTGGAGGCAGGTTGGATTACTGGCAGGATCTTTTTGGTTGGGAAGAACTTTCGTTTTTTCTTTGGCTTAGCCACTGAAGCCCTGTAGGTAAGGGGTGCAGCAGACTGGAAAGGAGGATTGGGATATGACAGAGAAGAGGTAACAGTAGCTGGAGGAAGTTCTTGTGGGTTTGTAGGCAGCTGAGAAGAGGCAGGTGGGTTGAATGCAGGATAGGTACAGGGAGCAGAGACTGGATATTGGTATCTGGTGGGAAGCAGTGTGTACTGAACTGCGACTGGGGTTGCCATGGGTGATGGAGAAATACTCATTTGGGTAGGTTGGTGTCTGATGGCAGAGGTGGTTTGTTGGGGGCTGGCTGGGGCTGATTGCAAAATATCAGACCATGCTAAGAGCAGTGGTTGCACAAACTGCGGGTTAAATACTGCCTGTCTTCTGACAAGGGATTGTACAGAATCAACACATTCTATTATCACCTGCTGGGAACAAGCTGTGTAATGTTCAAAAAAGTAAGGGGAGTCATCTTCCAGAAGCCATACCAGTGATGTGACCTGATTAATACTGAAAGGGGGAGAAAAATCATCATGGCCCTCTGGGATGCAAGGCAAAGCCAGCTCTGTGCAGATTTGGATTAAAGGCTGAACATCCCCAAACAGCATACAGCCCTGATCAACCCAGGAGTGAGCTAAACGAATGATTTCTAGCAGCTGATCACTGGTCCACTCTTTCAGTGTCTGGAGGAGATATTCACTACTCTCAGATGCCAGCAGAGCATAATAACGAATCACATCCAAATTCATTTCAGCAAAGCAACCTGAACCAAGATGGTTCCTCTGTGTAGTCACTTCTGGTCAGAGCTGGCCCTGGTATACTGTCATGTACTGGGTGTGACCAGAACTGTGTGGCTAGCAACAGAGGAACACCAAACACAAATAAGTGAAAATATAAAGATTTATTTAGGTGAGTGAATAATATAAGTATAACCACCTCCAATATGACAGAGACTCACAAATAACAACAGATATGTGCAATAAATGGGAAATGCCAGAATCATATACAATAGCCAGGCCAGGGTCATACACAGCAGGTAGGCAGATGGACAAAGGGATATTCCAGAAACATAAACGTTAGCCAGGCCAAGGTCATACACAGGGAGATCAGCAGATGGGGTAAGGAACACAGGACAGGGAGAGGAAGGATGGATGGGTCAGGACAGGGAGACAGGATCAGGAACTCAGGTAGCAGATACAGAAACAGGTTCAGGTAAACAGGCAGCATGTACGGATCAGGGCAGTGTGTGTGTGCACTTCCTGGGTATTTATATTATACCTGCTAACAGGCTCAGGTGACCCCTGATTGCAGGAAGTAACATCTGCACCACACTGCCAGGATCCATCCGCTGGTGGACGCCAGTACTGCGGCCCAAGGATGACATAACACCAGCAGAGAGAAGTTCCCCTGACAGTTCAAAACTGCCAGGAGACACCTGCTGGTGGACCTCAGTACTGCACGCCAGATGATAAATATTACCAGCGGATGGAACCTTTCCTTACAGGTAGTGAGGAGTGAATTAAAAATTTGCGCCCTTAGAAATCCTGAAGGCGGTGCTTGGTTTTTGGGGCCCCGTACACGGCTAGGCTCCCAAAAAGTCCCACACATGTGGTATCCCCATACTCAGGAGAAGCAGCAAAATTTATTTTGGGGTGCAATTCCACATATAACCATGGCATGTGTGAGCAATATATCACTTAGTGGCAACTTTTTGTAAAAAAAAAAAATTTTTGTCATTATTCAATCACTTGGGACAAAAAAATTAAATATTCAATGGGCTCAACATGCCTCTCAGCAATTTCCTTGGGGTGTCTACTTTCCAAAATGGGGTCATTTGGGGGGGGGGGGGTTGTACTGCCCTGTCATTTTGGCACCTCAAGAAATGAGATAGGCAGTCATAAACTAAAAGCTGTGTAAATTCCAGAAAATGTACCCTAGTTTGCGTTTGCGCAAACCAATAAATATACGCTTATTGACATTTTTTACTAAAGACATGTGGCTGAATACACTTTGGCATAAATGTATGACTAAAATTGAGTTTATTCGATTTTTCTTATAACAAAAACTAGAAAATATTAAAAAAAAATTAAAAAATTTGGTCTTTTTCCGTATATATCGCAAAAAATAAAAATCGCAGAGGCAATCAAATACCATCAAAGAAAGCTCTATTTGTGGGAAAAAAAGGACGCAAATTTTGTTTGGGTACAACATTGCATGACCGCGCAATTACCAGTTAAAGCAGCGCAGTGCGAAATTGTAAAAAGACCTCTGGTCCTTAGGCTGACAAATGGTCCGGGGCTGAAGTGGTTAATTGAAAGTTCAGGGTGTAGTAGATGTGCAGTTTTTTTCATATTTTTGTTTAATAACAGTTCCTTACTGACCTTCCTCCTTCCAATGGCTGAAGCTTATTGTTACCAGGGATGCTTCATAGATACATGCATACATGAGTTAATACTTAACCACTTCCATACCGAGCCATTGTAAAATGACGCCGGCAGGAACCCTCTCTCCCTCCGGGTGGACGTCATATGACGTCCTGTGCTTTGTGGGGGATATCTGAATGATGCCTGCAGCTAGAGACATCATTCAGATATCCTTCTGCGCACCATAAGAACGATCATAGCGGCGGTTCCACCGCTTGATCATTCTTATAGGCGGTGGGAGGGGACACCCCCCCTCCCGCCGCCATCCGGTGCTTCTTCGGGCTCTCCCGTGCCATCGGGGGCCCGGAGAAAGAATTGTCTGGTGCCGGTGGTTGGTCACATGACGAGCATAGAGATGACTGGTGACCAGATGGTCACCAGTCATCTCTATGACCGTCGGATGCCCGGGCGCGATGTGATGACGTCACGCCCGGGTTCCCAAAGGTAAACAAAGCCACGATTGCGGCTGAAAGCATGAGATCAGTGATTTATTTTTCCAGATATCATGCTTTCCAGCCTGGAGGAGAGATGTGGGGTCTTATTGACCCCGCATCTCTCCATAAAGAGGACCTGTCACACACCATTCCTATTACAAGGGATGTTTACATTCCTTGTAATAGGAATAAACGTGATCAAAAATATATATTTTTTTAAAACGCCCCTGTCCCCAATAGCTCGTGCTCAGAAGCGAACGCACACGTAAGTCCTGCCCACATATGTAAGTGCAGTTCAAACCACATATGTGAGGTATTACCACGTGCGTTAGAGCGTGTGCAACAATTCTAGCACTAGACCTCATCTGTAACTCTAACCTGGTAAACTGTAAACAATTTCAAAGCATCGCCTATGGAGACTTTTAAGTACCGAAGTTTGGCACCATTCCATGAGTGTGTGCAATTTTAAAGCGTGACATGTTAGGTATCTATTTACTTGGCATAACATAATATTTCATATTTTACAAAAAAATTTGGCTAACTTTACTGTTTTGTTATTTTTTAATTCATGAAACCATTTTTTCCCCAAAAAAAGGCGTTTGAAAAATGATTGCGCAAATACCGTGCAAGATAAAAAGTTGCAACAACCGGCATTTTATTCCCTAGGGTGTCTGCTAAAAAAACATATATAAGAATGATGATTTGTACATGTAGGAGAGAAGTGCCAGAATAGGCCCGGTATGGAAGTGGTATAAAAAGCCCTGCATTGAAAGGGTTAATGAACATAAGTGCATTTTCAGTGGTATAAGTCCTGGCTCCATTTGTGTAATGTGGACATACTGTATATGCATTGTTTCTAGCTTTAGGAACAAAATAATTGATGTCAGCAGGGATGAGCTCCACGTTCGAGTCGAACATACGTTTGACTCGAACATCGTGTGTTCGATCGTTCGACGAAGATCGAAAGTTTTGGGTCATTTGCGCCATATTCGAGTGACCTGAACGGCCCAAAATCCTGTCGCTGTGATTGGCCAAGCATGCACTGTGACCCCGCATGCTTGGCCAATCAAAGCACCAGCAGCGAGGAGAGACATAATTGGTCACAGGCAGGATGCCTGTGGCCAATTATAGCTCAGGGGGTTTAGTACACGCCCCACACTATAAAAGGCCGCCAGTGCGGCGGCCTTGTGTAGTGTGTTCCGGCGTGCAGGGAGAGAGAAGGATAGGCAGGGACAGTGTTAGTGAAATTGTGTGTAGGGAGAGAGAAGGATAGGTAGGGACAGTGTCAGTGTCAGTGTGATATTCTGCTAAACCTTGTGTGTAGGGAGAGAGAAGGATAGGTGGGGACAGTGTCAGTGAATTCTGCTAAACCTTGTGTGTAGGGAGAGAGAAGGATAGGCAGGGACAGTGTCAGTGATATTTTTGCTAAGCCTTCTGCACAGTATACACATGAAGCTAGCCCTTATTGCTGTGTTTTCCGTGTGTGTCACACTAACAGGCATCTGCAGCACTTACAGCAGGCGTAGTGTGCTTCCTGCAAAATATACACCTGAAGCTAGCCCTTATTGCTGTGATTTCCTGTTGAGTAACACAGGCAGGCACCTGCAGCACTTACAGCGGGCGTATTGTGCTTCTTGCAAAATATACACCTGAAGCTAGCCCTTTTTGCTGTGATTTCCTGTTGAGTAACACAGGCAGGCATCTGCAGCACTTACAGCAGGCGTAGTGTGCCTCCTGCACATTATACACCTGAAGCTGTCCCTTATTGCTCATAGTTTTTTTTCTTTTGTGTTACACTAACAGGCATCTGCAGCACTTACAGCAGGCGTATTGTGCTTCTTGCAAAATTTACACCTGAAGCTAGCCCTTATTGCTGTGATTTCCTGTTGAGTAACACAGGCAGGCATCTGCAGCACTTACAGCAGGCGTAGTGTGCCTCCTGCACATTATACACCTGAAGCTATCCCTTATTGCTCGTAGTTTTTTTTCTTTTGTGTTACACTAACAGGCATCTGCAGCACTTACAGCAGGCATATTGTGCTTCTTGCAAAATATACACCTGAAGCTAGCCCTTATTGCTGTGATTTCCTGTTTGAGTAACACAGGCAGGCATCTGCAGCACTTACAGCAGGCATATTGTGCTTCTTGCAAAATATACACCTGAAGCTAGCCCTTATTGCTGTGATTTCCTGTTTGAGTAACACAGGCAGGCATCTGCAGCACTTACAACGAGCGTATTGTGCTTCTTGCAAAATATACACCTGAAGCTAGCCCTTATTGCTGTGATTTCCTGTTGAGTAACACAGGCAGGCATCTGCAGCACTTACAGCGGGCGTATTGTGCTTCTTGCAAAATATACACCTGAAGCTAGCCCTTATTGCTGTGATTTCCTGTTTGAATAACGCAGGCAGGCATCTGCAGCACTTACAGCGGGCGTATTGTGCTTCTTGCAAAATATACACCTGAAGCTAGCCCTTATTGCTGTGATATCCTGTTGAGTAACACAGGCAGGCATATGCAGCACTTACAGCGGGTGTATTGTGCTTCTTGAAAAATATACACCTGAAGCTAGCCCTTATTGCTGTGATTTCCTGTTTGAGTAACAAAGGCAGGCATCTTCAGTGCTTACAGCGGGCGTATTGTGCTTCTTGCAAAATATACACCTGAAGCTAGCCCTTATTGCTGTGATTTCCTGTTGAGTAACACAGGCAGGCATCTGCAGCACTTACAGCAGGCGTAGTGTGCCTCCTGCACATTATACCCCTTATTGCTCATAGTTTTTTTTCTTTTGTGCTACACTAACAGGCATCTGCAGCACTTACAGCAGGCGTATTGTGCTTCTTGCAAAATATACACCTGAAGCTAGCCCTTATTGCTGTGATTTCCTGTTGAGTAACACAGGCAGGCACTTGCAGCACTTACAGCGGGCGTATTGTGCTTCTTGCAAAATATACACCTGAAGCTAGCCCTTTTTGCTGTGATTTCCTGTTGGGTAACACAGGCAGGCATCTGCAGCACTTACAGCAGGCGTAGTGTGCCTCCTGCACATTATACACCTGAAGCTACACCTTATTGCTCGTAGTTTTTTTTCTTGCTGGTTTTTCCATCTCCCTGCAGGCCTTTAGAATGTCTGGAAGGCAAACAAGGAGAGGCAGACAGTCAGGAGCCAATAAAAGAGGGCAAGCAGGCTCTGTTTCTAGAGACAACAGTGCTGGTCGTGGACGCGGTGCATCGTCATCAGCACGTGGCCATGGGACACGCTTGTCCTTATATTCGGCAGCTGGACGTGTTGAGCCGCATCATGCCGAAGACTTGGTAGAGTGGATGACCAAGCCCTCCTCATCCTCCTCATCCTCTCTCACCCAGGCTCAGGGCACTGGCAAAACAGCTGCCAAAGCGTCCTCTTCCCTCGTATCTATGTCATCATCAGTCATTCCTTCCCTAGACCCACCGTGTCCTCCTGAGGAGTCCCCCGAACTGTTTGAGCACAGTGTTGGGTACATGCTCCAGGAGGATGCCCAGCGTTTCGAAGGGTCTGATGATGATACCCAGCTAGAGGAAGGCAGTAGCATGAGAGCAGAGAGAGGGGATGCTCAAGAAGGACAGAAATCTGGCAGTCATGTTCCAGCAGCTGCAGCATACTGCCAGATTGGCTCCAGTGATGAGGAGGGAGGGGATGATGAGGTCACTGACTCCACGTGGGTGCCTGATAGGAGAGAGGAGGAGGAGGAGGATGAGGAGGAGGCACATTTCCAACAAGGCAGGATGCCCTCGTGGGGCCAGCGTAAGGGCAGCACAACGACTAAATCACACTGCAGAGCTCCGCCTGTGCAGGGCGCTGCCTCTGCCCGTTATTCCAAAAGTTCTTTGGTGTGGGCCTTTTTTGAGTCGAGTGCATCAGATCGCACCGCTGCTGTTTGCAACATATGTCTCAAGCGTATCTCGCGTGGCCAAAACCTCAGCCGCTTGGGCACCACATGCTTGACCAGACATATGTTGACCTGCCATGCAGCTCATTGGCAAGCCTATCTTAAAGACCCACACCAAAGAACAAAGCGGACCTCTCCTTTCTCCGCATCAGCTGGGATCTCCAACCCCACTATACCTTCAGTCCTCTCTGAAACCTGCTCTGAGAGGAATGAAGGTGTAGAATTAGGTGTGTCACAGCCAAGTACTTGCGGGCACTCTGCTAGCAGTACAACGACGTCCGATTCTAGCAGGCAAATTTCCCTGCCTCAGCTGCTGGACCGTCGAAAGAAGTTCACTCCCAGCCATCCACATGCCCAGCGGTTGAATGCTAGCTTGGCTAAATTGCTAGCACTTCAACTGCTGCCTTTTCAGTTGGTAGACTCGGCCCCCTTCCGTGAGTTTGTGCAATGTGCGGTTCCTCAGTGGCAGGTTCCCAAACGCCACTTTTTCTCATGGAAGGCAATTCCGGCTCTCTACCGGCATGTGGAAGGCAATGTCCATGCCTCGCTGGACAGGGCGGTCAGCGGTAAGGTGCATATTATCGCTGACTCATGGTCCAGCAGGCATGGACAGGGACGTTACCTTTCTTTCACGGCCCATTGGGTCACTCTTTTGGCAGCTGGGAAGGATGCAGGACAAGGTGCAGTAGTGTTGGAGGTTGTTCCGCCACCACGCCTCCAAAATGCTACTACTGGTTGTGACACACCTCTCTCCTCCAACCCCTCCTCTTCTTCTTCCTCCATGGCCTCTTCCTGTGCTTTGTCCTCGGAACCAGCGGTGCTCCGTAGCCGTTCAAGGGGCTACGCAAGTACGCAGGCAAAAAGATGCCATGCCGTGCTTGCGCTGGTGTGTTTGGGGGACAGAAGCCACACTGGGGCAGAGGTCCTGTCTGCTCTGCAGGGCCAGGCCGAGAGGTGGTTGACGCCACGCCAGCTTAAGCCAGGAATGGTGGTTTGCGACAATGGCACCAACCTCCTCTCCTCCCTCCGACAGGGACAACTGACCCATGTGCCCTGTATGGCTCACGTCCTTAACCTGGTGGTGCAGCGGTTCTTGGGCAGGTACCCGGGCTTACAGGATGTCCTGAGGCAGGCCAGGAAAGTCTGTGTGCATTTCCGCAGATCTTATAATGCCAGTGCTCGGCTGGCTGAGCTGCAAAAGGAGTTGAACCTGCCCAAGAACCGCCTTATATGTGACATGCCCACCAGGTGGAACTCAACGTTGGCCATGCTGCAGCGACTGCACACGCAGCAGAGGGCCATCAATGAGTACCTGTGCGACTACGGCACCAGGACAGGGTCAGGGGAGCTCGTTTTTTTTTCACCACGCCAGTGGGGCATGATCAGGGATGCATGCACTGTCCTGGCACCATTTGAGGAGGCCACGAGGATGGTGAGCAGTGACAGTGCATGCATCAGTGACACTGTACCTCTTGTCCACCTGTTGGAACATACGCTGCGTGGAATAATGGACAGGGCACTTGAGGCAGAACAGAGGCAGGAAGAGGAGGACTTCCTTGCCTCTCAAGGCCCACTTTACCCAGACAGTGTTCCTTCTGTCCCACCCATCGCACAGGAAGAGGAGGAGGAGAAGGAGGAGGAGGAGGAGGATTGTGTCAGCATGGAGGTGGAGCCTGGCACTCAGCATCATCAGCAGCAGTCTTTTAGGGATGATTTACAGTCCCAAGAAACCCGTGGACTTGTACGTGGCTGGGAGGAGGTGGCTGCGGATCATGTCGTCCTTAGTGACCCAGAGGACTCCGGACCAAATTCCTCAGCTAACCTACGCTGCATGGCCTCCCTGATCCTGCAAAGTCTGCGGAAGGATCCTCGTTTTCTTCGGATCAAGGAGAGGGTACAAGGGTAAGGTTGCGGACCTTATCTTACCATCGCAGAGGAAGCAGAGGATGAGACAACTCTGGGAGGCCTTGCAGAAAGGTCTGTGCAACGCGTTCCCAGAGACTGGGAGGTTACAAACTCCTGGTCCTGGACAACGAGTTGCTGAGGCTTCGGTCAGTCAAAGATGGAGCGGTGGGGAAGGTGGCCGTCTGACTGATGCGTTCAGACAATTCTTTAGTCCGCAGCCCCAAGGTATGATCGGTTCCAGCAACCATCGCCAGCGTCTGATATACATGGTGCAGGAATACCTAGGGGCAAGGTCAGACTTGGACACCTTCCCCACCAAAAATCCTCTGGCTTACTGGGTCTTGAGGATGGATCACTGGCCAGAGCTTGCACAGTATGCAATTGAGCTACTGGCCTGTCCTGCATCCAGCGTTCTTTCAGAACGCACATTCAGTGCTGCTGGAGGATTTGTCACGGATCACAGGGTGCGCCTGTCCACCGATTCGGTTGATCGACTGACCTTCATAAAGATGAACCAGTCTTGGATCACCACCAGCTACCAAGCATCTGAAGCTGATATAACAGAATAATTTATTTCAAATGTCACATCCCTTCAAGACTGATGCTGATGCTGACTGACTGTCCTGTTATGTTGACTGACTATCCTCCTCCTCCTCAATGATCCGATTCCTGATGATAGCTTGGAAGAACGTTTTTTTTCTGGGTGCCGCCACCAGTGGCTAAAGCCCAATTTTTCAGCCCCTGTTTAACAGGGGCATGTAATTACAATTTTTTATGCAATGCTTTGCAGCAGGGCTCATTCCTGCACTCCAACTAGAATATCTGGGAGAGGTTGCAGTGTCGTGGCACCAGCACCAGTGCCTAAGGCCCAATTTTTCAGCCCCTGTTTAACAGGGGCCTGTAATTACAATTTTTGATGCAATACTTTGCAACAGGGCTCATTGCTGTGCTCCAAGTACAGTATCTGTGAGGGGTTGCAGTGTTGTGGCACCAGTGCCTAAGGCCCAATTTTTCTGCCCCATTTCAACAGGGGCATGTAATTACAATTTTTGATGCAAGACTTTGCAACAGGGCTCATTGCTGTGCTCCAAGTACAGTATTTGTGAGGGGTTGCAGTGTTGTGGCACCAGTGCCTAAGGCCCAATTTTTCTGCCCCTGTTCAACAGGGGCATGTAATTACAATTCTTGATCTAATAATTCACAGCAGGACCCATTCCTGCGCCCACCAAGAGTAACTGTGAGGGCTTACGGTGTTGTGGCACCAGCACCACCACCAAAGGCCCAATTTTTCCTACCACTGTTCAACAATGGCATGTAAATACAATTCCTGATATAATAGTTCACAGCAGGGCGTTCCAGCGCCCACCAAGAGTAACTGTGAGGGCTTACAGTGTTGTGGCAACACCGACACCTAAGGGGCAAATTTCTGCAGAGTATATACGGCAGGCCCCTACTTTCAAACATCCCCGTTGACGGGGTAGCTATGCCATTTTTCTCGAAGATTTTCAGCCATATTACCGAGACCAGACATTACATTAAAGCCGCAAGCAGTTTTAAATGGCTTTTTTTCCTTTAGAAAATTTTATTTTGTGCAGGGACAGTTCTAAACACGGGAAACACGTGCCACTTCACAGGCATACTTTAGACACCCCCCAAGTACGATATTTAAAGGAATATTTGACTCTTTTTTTTTCAATTTATGCATCATTAAAATTACTGCTCCCGAAAAACGGCTGTTTTTAAAACTTCGTTTTGCATTGATACATGTCCCCTGGTGCAGAAGCCGGGTTCCCAAACCCTTTTTAGGACAATAATAGCATATTAGTCATCATAATTAGCAGTTTAGATTTCGAACGTTCGCATCCATTGTATTTAATAGGGTTCTAACGTTTGTGCGAACTTTCGGTCCGTTCGCGGGTTCTGGTGCGAACCGAACCCGGGGATGTTCGGCTCATCCCTAGATGTCAGATAAAAGATATAAAGAAAAACTAATAAAAAAAGAAAGTAATCCTGTAAATTGTCACAGGATTTTACCCATGACCACTCAATGTAATTATAATGTTAACTGAATTTTGTGCACTGTCCCATCTGTAATAGTCACAATTTTTCATTTTCAGCTTGTGTTGTGTAAGTCTGTTTTTTGTTTGAAAATATATTTTTCCTTGCCAAATTGGGCTTTGTTTTTGGCATAAAATAAATTATCTACGGACAGACTTTATTTGTTTTACTTCTTTCAACCAACACAGTTGGTCCTTCCTAAATCCCCTTTCATAAATACTGGCAGACCTTCAGGGCTTAAATGTGACAGCCAGGTGTAAAATGATTGTTCTACATCAGAAATAGAACATAGAAGGTCTTTTCCTCTGCACTTGTTCTGTGAACTCATGCAGTGCAGCTTACTGTATGTTTCATTTACAAATTTAAGAGTAAGCAAGCTTTCCCGAGACTTATCTGAGGTTAGAGGTTGTTTTCGTTTAAAATTCTGTAGGAAAAATACAATTTTATCACTTTAAAGTGCTTTATAGTGATAAGAAAACCTTCCACAAAATCACAAACACAATTATGTGAGATGCAATGAGAATGCAAGAGGCTTTAGCGCAGGATCTTAAAAAGTTCCACAAGCTGTATTACAACACCAAAAAATTACGCTGTACCTCGCAAATAAAACAACAAACTAATAATTAATATACAAATAGTGTTGCAACAAAACAGTATATGTATGTATGAATGTGAGTTAGAGACCATAGACTGTAAGCACCTTGAGGGCAGAGACTGATGTGAATGTACAATATATACAGGTGCATCTCAAAAAAATTTAATATCTTCAAAAAGTTCATTTATTTCAGTAATTCAATTCAAAAAGTGAAATCCATATATTTTTCAAGCATAGTGATATATTTCAAGCATTTTTTTTTTATGATTTTCATATTCCAATAAACTTTACTTGGAGTCCACGTGAGATGCAGCTGTTTCTTATATTGACATGCTATCAAAGCAACCTGGGCTTCCATAACACCTCAGTAGTGCCACAGGCTGATCCCCTCCATTCCAGGCCACATTGATGCAGTAATTTATGCATAAGGAGCCCTGACCAAGTATTGGTATAGTGTATACTATATTGTACATGTTCAGTAAGCCAACATTTCTGTATTAAAAATCCCTTTTTTATTGGTCCTATGTAATATTCACATTTTCTGAGATACGTAATTTGGGGTTTTCACTAGCTGTAAGCCATAATCATCAATTTTTTTTTTTAAAAAGCATGTAACGCATCTATATAAAAAATACATAAGTATATGAGTTTCACTTTTTGAATTGAATTACTGAAAAAAATGAACTTGTTGATGATATTCAACATTTTTGAGATGGACCTATATGTAAAGGGCTGCATAAGATGTAAGCACTACAAAAATACCTGTAATAAGGGGGTGTGAGGTGTCCACTGCCTAAGATAGCTGCATAGCAAACTAGCTCCACATACCCTCTGGGAAAAAATGGCCCATCCACGACTAACCTGCATCTAGCTGTCCTCCTTAATGCCCAGAAATGTCCCGTAGATGTCGGGAACAGATGCAGCTACAGAAGCTCTCGTTTTTTTTACTCCATTCCTGAGAGGACATCATCAAAATGGCAGCGGGAGTCACAGGAGCATGAACAAGGATGGACCTCTAGTGGCAGACACCTGTTCCCGCAGGCTGAAGAAGACGCAGAGAGTCACGCAGGCAATGACGGCATATCGGCCCCTACATCTCCCGACTCCAGGAGCCCTGCCAAGTCGGGCCCATGGCACAACTCTTATATGGATGCCCATGAAGGCCCTGGCATAGAGGAATGTGACCCCTCTTCACAATCAGAAGCCCACCCTAATGATCTGATTGCTTCATATCCTACAGTAGGTCAACTTATGCCTGATGTGATAATGAAAGACATGCTCTTGTCCCTCTGCTCATCATTACAAGCAGATATGTTTGCGTGTTTCAAAAATAAGCAACAGAGGTTCAGGATTTGGGGGACAGAGTAGATCACTTAGAGGATGCCATCGGAACATGTACTGAATCCTACAATAATATGGTAGATGCACACGCGGCTCACGTCGAGGAAATCGCTTGGTTAAAATCCAAAGTAGCGAAACCTGGATGACCACTCCAGGTGAAATAATCTGAAGATTAGAGAGAGCCCAGAATCCATGTCCCCCTCTCATCTCCCACCCTATGTACGGGACCTCTTCCATGCCACGGCACCATCTTTCACTTTCGCTGACTTCACGATAGATAGGATCCACAGGATTGCTAAACCATTGTTCCTACCACAAGAAGTCCCCCTTAAGGATGCATTACTTTCAGATGAAAGAAAAGGTCCTACTCTCATTAAGGAAAATGATCATCTTCCAGAGCAGGCCTTGTCCAGGCAGGTGCTACTAGACCTTTCCATTCATACACTTCAGAGGCATAAAAACCTAATCTCCATCACAAAATATTGCATATCAGTGGAAACACCTAGCCACCCTAAAAATCACCCCGGATAGCTCCACATCTATAATAAATACGCTACCAGAGGGCTCCTCAAGGAATGGAATATAGTCTGAGAAGACCCACCAAATCCACCCTCATCTCGCTCGGCCCCTAGACTTTCCTGGGATTGAAACAAAGATATCAACAAGCGCCACAACAAGAAGAATTATTTTCTGGGAAACCCTACCTGATTCATATCATGCCTATGGCCATTCCTCCTGGAGATGTATGATCTCCTCTTTCTAGCTAGTGAACTAGTTTCTCCCTGCTTGCTCTGCAGTTAAGCTGCTCCGAGTTCTTTATTGACCCTTTTTTTACCTTTTTTTTCCTGTTACCTTCTCCGTTTAAAGAGTTGACTCACGCAGCAATGAACTGGCACTAACACGTTTATTCACCTAATACCATGATACGTTACTTGATATTAACATCACCTCTTCCTAAAACTACTACCCATCTCTTAAAGAAGCATTACCACCACCACCAACTCCCTATGGCTTCACCTCTCGATGCTCAAGACTTTACATAGAATAGATAACCTTCAGATATTCCATATTCCAATTCTACTCTTATGACCATAAAACTTCTGTCTATTAATGTGAGGGGTCTGAATCACCCAGCCAAGCATTTCTCATTATGGAGGGAAGCAGTGAAATTTAATGCTGAAATTGTAATAGCCCAAAAGACCCACTTCCAGAACTTAGCAGCTCTGCAGTGTCAATATATATTATAACTCTGTCACATTCAATCTGCACTCCTCTATTATTGATGAAGATGGTCGATAAATTATTCTGGTTTGTACAATTAAAGATAAGATCTATGGGGGCGTGTCCGACTTCCGGTATGTGAGGATTGTTTCCTTGTGAGCTCCGGACCGCGCTGAGATCCTGAACTAATCCTACACGGCCTAAGGCTATTATTTTTGCCCCTGGGTATCTGGGACGGCTGCGGAACACTTCGGGTACATGACGATGGTAAATAAGTACGGCCCGAAGGCCGGCAGCACGCTTTGCACACGAGGCCAGCCAAGATGGCGCCCAGCATACTGACAAGCAGCGTGGAGCTCCTAAGGACGCCAGTGGACCGAGGGGGACACGGACTGGATTGATCCAACAGACCCACTAGCCGTTCCCCTGCCCTCTCCTTCATCGGATGTGGAGGAGGGAGGCTCAGGTTCACAGGTAAGCGAACCGACATTAGCTCAAATCATGGACACTATTAAGAGCTGCCATGTGGCGCTGACCACACAGATAGAAACCATCAGAGTGGATTTTGCAATAATGAAGGATGATGTCAAACAGATTAGGCATCGGGTCACTAATGCGGAGCAAAGAATTGGAGCGGTGGAGGATGATCTTAACCCGCTCATGTTACAAGTGAGAGATGTTGCGGCGGACCACAAGTCCCAGGAGACCAAACTCAGGGAAATTGAAGAAAGGCTCAGGAGAAACAATTTACGGTTCCTGGGATTCCCCGAGGGGTCGGAGGGCAAAAATCCTGAGGAATTCCTCCTGTCCTGGCTCCAGCAGACCTTTGGAGCAGATAGCTTCTCCCACTTATTTGCCATTGAACGGGCTCATAGAGTCCCACTGCGGGCTCCACAACCTGGCAGATACCCCAGACCCATGTTGGCCCGCTTTCTCTATTTTAGAGATAAAGAGACCATTCTCCGCAAGGCCCGCACTATGCCAGAACTGATGAGTGGGAACCAGCGAATTACCATCTTTCCAGATTTTTCAGCTGCGACACAGAAGCAGAGAGCGGCATTCCAAAGTGTAAAGCAGCGCCTGAGGGACCACAGTCTCCCATACAGCATGTTGTATCCTGCACGACTGCGGGTGGTGCATAATGGAAAGACACAGTTTTTTACCTCTCCAAAGGAAGCAAATCAGTGGCTGGAAACACTGGGTGCAGGAAGATGAATCCTCCTTAACCCACTGCACAGATCCGGTAAAAAAATTTAGAACGCTTTGCAGTACTCCTTGATGACACATCTCAGTAATGACCACGGGGACTGTTGAAAATCCTTATAGACTTCAGAAGCAACAGGGCCTAAAGATCATATGCAGTTATCGGCGCGGTTCGTAAGTTGCTCAATAGACTTCCACATACTCACCCTTGTACCTCCGATCCGGCTGGATTGGAGGAATTACCCCCCTAGGGTGACTTTTCTTGGTTAGGGAGGTTTGGGGCTGCGGGCAGGGAGGGGGGAAGGGATGTTATGATCCTACGTTGTGGATCACAGTTTTACAGGTATAATCTGGATAATTTCACAGAAAAACGGCATGGGGTACAGGGGCAGGTAGGGGATGTAATGAGTTCAGCAATATGTGTGCACTCTTGTGATGGTTATTTGCAAACTGCGTGGGTGGTGCAGAATGGAATGCCTTGGAAATGGCTGGGGGACCGGAGTCTTTGCAGACCCAGGCCTATAGAACCCACAGCGAAAATTATTATGCTCTCCCACCATGCAGGCTCTTAAAGTAATATCCTGGAATGTGCGAGGTCTTAATTCCAGGATTAAGAGAGCTTTGATATTTAAACACATACAGAAATGTAGACCCAGTATTGTTTTCCTACAAGAAACGCATCTGGTGGGATCTAGAACACTTGCCCTCCACAGAGCTTTTGTGAACAGGGCATTCCATTCTACATATTCTAACTATGCGAGAGGGGTCTCAGTATTAGTGTATAAAACATTGCTATGCACAACCAAGCTGGTCAAGACAGACCCACTTGGAAGATATGTGATTTTAATTCTGATCATAAACAGCAAGCCATATACCTTCATGGCAGTATACATGCCTCCCCCATTTGTGATGGGGACATGGGAAGACCTAATGTCAACGGTTGTTGGGGTGGCGGAAGGACCCATAATTCTGGCAGGGGATCTGAACGTGGTGCTGTCACCTGTAATGGATAGATTTGGCATGGCGGCTATGGACAGCTCCCCATTGGCGGCTGGTGTGAAACCGTATAATCTAACGGAGGCGTGGAGGTGGAAACATCCAAACACCAAAGCGTATTCATGCTATTCTGCCACGTTCAATACCCTTTCTAGAATAGATATGTGCTTTGTATCTACAGAACTGTTACCCAAAGTAGTGGATGTCCAATATCTCCCCAGGGCTGTCTCAGACCATTCGCCACTAATGATTTCTATAGATGTAGAGAGACCGAGAGGGTTCAGTTTATGGAGACTGAGCCCCCTGTGGCTTAAGGAAGAAATTTTTGAGAGAGCCACGCAAAAATCTATTAACACATTCTGGATAGAGAATAGAGGGGAAGTACCAGTGGGAACCACATGGGATGCGTTTAAGGCTAGCCTTAGAGGCTCTACAGGAGATCTTATTAAACAGCTCAGGTCAGATCGTGAATGGAAACTGAGGGACTCTGAACAAAAGACCACGAGTGCAGAGGTGGAATATATCAAGAATCCCACGGTAAACAACTATAAAATTTGGAGGGAAGGGGTTAGGCAACTTGACTTAGTCCTAGTGGAAAAAACACAAAAAAAGCTTCTGTACCAGTCCCAGCGGATGTTTGAATTTGGTAATAAAAATAGCAGACTATTAGCATACCTAGCCCATTCGCAGCAACCAACCGCTTCTATCCCACGTATATTTGACAGATGTAATAATCTGTGCACATCACAAACGGATATAGCTAATGCATTCATCACATTCTATTCTGACTTATACTCTTCCAGAGTGACCTATGAGCAAGAAGAGGTACAGAACTACCTGGCCCATGTCCCACTTCTGGAGTTGTCAGGGGAGGCATCAAGGGAGCTAGAACTCCCAATATCCACAGAGGAGATATCAGGGGCCATTTGCTCCCTGACACCGAACAGGACACCAGGTTTAGATGGATACCCTGTGGAGTGGTACGATACCTATAGGGAAAGTCTGACACCAAAGTTACTTGAGGTGTATAACAAGGCTAGGGAGCTGGGGAGACTTCCAGATTCCCTCAGGGAGGCATTGATCATGCTAATACCTAAGCCGAACAAGGACCATGAACAGTGTGAATCATATAGGCCCATTTCATTAATTAATGTGGATGCCAAGATCCTCGCCAAACTCCTCGCCGCCCGTCTGAATAAAGTTATAGCATCAATTATTCATCCTGACCAAACGGGATTCATACCGACGCGCTCAACGGCCATAAACCTGAGACGTCTCTTTACTATTTTACAAACTGCGGGCCCAACACCGGACACTAGGATTGTGGTGTCCTTGGACACCCACAAAGCTTTTGATTCTATTGAATGGCCATATCTGGTTGCGGTCCTTGGGCGGCTCGGGTTTGGACCTAGATTTATAGCCTGGGTGAGGTTATTATATGCAGAACCGGTGGCACGATTAAGGGTGAATAACACCATTACAGACCAATTTAAAATAGCTAGGGGCACTAGGCAGGGGTGCCCTCTATCGCCCCTGCTGTTTGCCCTGGCCATCGAACCCCTGGCAGCTCTGCTGAGGGTGGATGGGGAGATTAGGGGCTGTATGGTAAATGAAAGGGAAGAAAAGACATCACTTTACGCTGATGACATGCTCTTGTACCTAGCAGAAGCGGAGGGGTCCTTGACAGCAGACCTAGACAGAATATCCAGGTTTGGAACATACTCTGGCTTTAAAGTAAATTGGAACAAGTCAGTGATTTTTCCGTTCTGCTCCACATGCACACCTGTTCTCCCTCCGGAGATCCCATTGCAGGTGGTGTCTCGCTTCCGATATCTGGGGGTCGAGATACAGCTGCCGCTGAATACATTCATAGCTAATAATCTACTACCCTTGATAGCACGTCTTAAGGACAGTCTTCAGGTATGGGGCAAGTTGCCCCTCAACCTCCTTGGTAAAGTAAACATATATAAAATGATTTATCTCCCAAGATTCCTATATCTGTTGTGGCACGCTCCGATATACATACCCAAAAAATTGTTTTCAGAGATTACTAAACTGCTTTTGCCCTTCCTGTGGGGAGCTAAACCGGCCAGAGTGTCATTGGAAACACTGTACTTACCAGTAAAATCGGGCGGATTGGCACTACCCGATCTCCAGTGTTACTATCTGGCTGCCCAGCTGACGCATGTACACTGGTGGGGCTTCCCCAAAACTGAGAATGCCTCGGTTGCCACCCAGGCGGCCCAGGTATGCTCATATGAGGCTCTGAATAATGTTGTGTATCGGGACGGGCCGTATCCGGAGCGGGGAGCAGGGATATTAAAACTATCATACAAGATATTTCACATGTGTAATGATCGAATGAAGGGCACTAGCCTAACGAGATCCCCGAACGCCCCTTTGTGGCGTAATCCGCAACTACAAGAGATATATAAAATCCCGGATGGGGAATGCTGGGCAGAATATGGTGTTAAGTATGCCCACCAACTATTTAGGGATGGGATGGTTAGAACATTTGCAGATCTCAAGACGGAATACAACTTGCCTAATACCTTCTTCTTCCGTTACTTACAACTGTGTCACGCAGCTAGAGCACAGTATGGGGGAGAGGAGGTGGCACTTCTCCCTTCCTGTACGGAAAAACTGATAGCGGAGGAGGATCACTCTAAATTAATATCTAGGTACTATTTCAACCTGCTGGCACCCTCCTCTGCTGGTCTGGAGAGGGTGGCAGCACAATGGAAAAGAGATATACCAACTATGTCAGAGGAGTCGTGGACTGAGGCCCTGGACTCACTCGTGCCGGCAATGGTATCAGCCAGAGACAAATTAATACAGTTCAACTATCTATACAGGATTTATTACACTCCGCATAGGTTGTATAGAATGGGAAGACGGGACACATCAGAATGTCCTAGATGTAGAAATGAAATGGGATATTTCTTTCATATGGTATGGTTATGCCCTAAAGTGATGTTATTTTGGAAAACAATCCTCCACTATCTGGAGGAGGCTATGGACGTTCCTAATATCTATTCTCCGGCCAGATGCTTATTAGGCGATCTGGAGGAGGAAGGGATATCTGATTCTCAGAAAAAACTCCTCAGAATTCTCTTTTGCTACGCAAAGAAGGCTATAGCTCTAAGATGGAGGGAGCCGACCCCTCCCACATTACAGAACTGGATAGACATGGTGAACCAAGCGCTACCATTATATAAGCTGACATACGCATCCAGAGGATGCCCAAAGAAATTCGATAAAATCTGGGCGGGATGGTTAAAAGATGAATTTATCGATCAGTGAAGAAACAGATGTGCACTAAGACAGTCAATATGTGATATCTGAAGTATTGGGACACCCGCTGTAGTGAGACCGTGAACATACTTATACCTACCTTGTGCCATATGTAACAAGTTTGAGTTCGAAAAGAGGGGGGAGGGGGGGAATTTGTTGCTAGTATTAGTACTGTTTAAAAACAAGGGGGGGGAGTATAATTATATATATATATATATATATATATATATATATATATATATATATATATATATATATATATATATATAATATATTAACTGACAAAATACATAAAAGATGGAAGTGCAGCAAATGTTGCTTGGATGTTCAATAAAGTTTAATGTATAACATAGATAAAGGAAAGATGTGAGACATGCACAAGATACAAATATGTTGATTATGGACTCATTAATATTGTACTGCATATGTATAACCTTTCTACACAACGTATGTGAATTGCACTGTATAAGGTTCTGTGTATTATGTCAAAATTTCAATACATTTACCCTTTAAAAAAAAAAAAGATAAGATCTATACAATTGTGGGAGTATTCGCTCCTAATTCCAAACATGGTATTTTTTTCTGTAAATTATTCAAATGTATTGCCAAGTATAAACGTGGCAACTTAATTATTGATGGAGATATGAATCTAGTCGACCACATCTGGATTCTACCTCCAATAGGAGAACTCGTTCCTTCTCCCTATCCAACCTTATGCTTCCTGAAAATGTATATGATGTCCAGCATTGTTTACATGCATCATAATAAACAGAAGTTGTCAGACAAACCTGATTTATTTTTATGAAGGGGTAAGTAAAACCTTGGACAGAGGGGTAGCGGTGGACGTGGTATACTTGGATTTTGCTAAATCGTTCGATACAGTTCTGCACACACGGCTCATGTGTAAGGTAAAGTCTACAGCCTTGGAAATATCAGTTTGTAAATGGATAGAAAACTGTCTAAAAGACAGAATTCAGAGAGGAGTGGTTAATGATTCTTTCTCTGAATGGTCTAAGATTATCAGTGGTGTACCCCAAGGTTCAGTATTGGGACCCTTACTTTTTAATATCTTTATAAATGATATTGGGTCTGCGATCAAAAGTAACATTTCTGTCTGTGCAGATGACACCAAGCTATGCAGTGGAATAACGTCCTTACAGGATGTCTCCAATTTACAAGCCGACCTCAATGCTCTGTCTAATTGGGCGACTATGTGGCAGATGAGGTTTAATGTTGATAAATGTAAAGTTATGCACTTGGGGGTTAAGAATATGCATGCATCATACATACACACTACAAATGGGGGAATCCGTAGTGGAGAAGGATCTGGGGGTATTGGTAGATCATAAGCTCAATAATGGCATGGAGTGCCAAACTGCAGTTTCCAAAGCGAGCAAAGTCCTTTCTTGTATTAAAAGAGGTATGGACTCCAGAGGGAGAGATATTTTGCCCCTGTCCAAATCATTAACAAGACCTCATCTGGAATATGCAGTTCAGTTTTGGGCCCTAGTTCTCAAAGAGGATATTGGGGAACTGGAGAAACTGCAGAGAAGGGCAACCAAACTCATAAGAGGCATGTAGGAGCTCAGCTATGAGGAATGATTAGAGGAACTGAATTTATTCACTCTTGAGAAGAGGAGATTAAGGGGGGATATGATCAACATGTACAAATATACAAGGGGTCCATATAGTGAACTTGGTGTTGAGTTATTCACTTCACGGTCAACACAAAGGACAAGGGGGCACTCTTTACGTCTAGAGGAAAAGATATTTCACCTCCAAATATGGAAAGGTTTCTTCGCAGTAATGCCCCATACACACGATCGTTTTTCTTGCCATTTTTTTTCTTGCCGTTTTTCACGTCGTTTTTTTTCATGTTTCCTCTCAAGCCTGTCTTGCGTACACACGATCATTTAAAAAAATGATCAAGCAAAGCGCAATGACGTATACCACGTACGACGGCACTATAAAGGGGAAGTTCCGCTCGAATGGCGCGACCCTTCATGTTAGTAAAGTTTGTTGAGCAACGATTCGTTCTTTTCAGCCTCGTGCTTTTCAGTCCGTTACTGCGTGACGAATGTGCTATCTCCATTACGAACGCTAGTTTTACCTCCCGTCTCATACTTGATTCTGAGCATGCGCATTTTTTTTCACGTCGTTAAAGCATACACACTATCGTTTTTCACGTCGTTAAAAAAAAACGACATGAAAAACGACGTGAAAAAAGAGAGCATGTTCGAAATTTTTAATGGCCGTTTTTCACGTAGTTAAAAATGCTCTGGAGCATACACACGATCATTTTTAATGGGCATTTTTAAAAATGGCATTTTTAACGGCATGAAAAACGATCGTGTGTATGGGGCATAAGAGCTGTGAAAATGTGGAATAGACTCCCTGCAGAGGTGGTTCTGGCCAGCTCAGTAGATTGCTTTAAGAAAGGTCTGGATTATTTCCTAAATGTATCATAATATAACTGGGTACTGACATTTATAGGGAAAGTTGACCCGGGGAATATCCGATTCACTCTCGGGGGATCAGGAAGGAATTTTTTCCCCTGCAGTAGCAAATTGGGTCGTGCTCTGCTGGGGTTTTTCGCCTTCCTCTGGATCAACTGTGGGTATAGAATTGGGTATATGGGATTGTACGATATTATTATTTGTATTATATTATTTTTTTATGGTTGAACTGGATGGACTCTTTTTTCAACCTGACTAACCATGTAACTATGGTTAGTCAGTTTCCATCACAATCTCAGAGCAGGATAGCTGTCACCCTATCCTTTTATGGCATTGCAACAACAAGTTAGTCACGGATCAAAGCACCAAAGACAAGCTCAATCAACATTAAGTCCCCCAACCTGCAACAGGTGTTAAACACACTGCGTGACCTGGAGCAGAAAAACAAGGCCAACCCAGGCGCACCCATAGCTTCCAAATTAGCAAAACTTTGCATGCAACTACGTTCCATGTTGCAAGACGATCACAACTTCATTGCCTTAAATTTCAATACTATGCTTCTCACAATAAAGCAGGGATATTCCTTGCCTCCAGACTCAAAGCTCATAGACTCAAGGCTAAAATCCCATATCTCTTATATCAATCTACGAAACAAAAACTGACCAATCCCCAACACATTGCTGATGCGTTTTCGGGCGATTATGAATTAATCTACAATCTAAAAGGTGACCCGAACACACCACAACCCTTGAATTATTATATTATTATTATTTCATTAATAAAAAAGACTCAAGATAGATTTATCTTTGCAGAATAGAAAAGCAGAGCAAAACAGACACTAACATTTACTGTAAGATAATTTATTAACTCATAAATTACCACCTTTGTGGTACAAACATATCATTGCACCAGTATAAAACATGCTCCTGGTCAAATCGTAGGCATCTAAAAGTGTTAAAGTAAAAAATCCATTTTTTGTTTAATTCTGAGAAATAACAAATTTAAAAAATGTAAAAGGTAATGGTTTTCTAATAAAAACTGGAAGGCTAATTGAAGGACTAAAAACAGTACATACCATGACTTTTTAAATATAGTGGATTAAGAAATTGCTTGAAGCTGGGTTGCCTGAATCTTATTAAAATAGAGGTCACCCTGTTTACATTAGAAATGGAGAAATGGTGCACAGTCCTGGATATATACAGTGGCTGGGTGGGAAATGGTAAGGATAAACAAAGACTGACCCAGTGACTCTTTACAACATAGATAAAAATGGTAACAAATCCTCTACTAAAGTTATGAAGATGACAGACCCCCTACTGGCGGATTTGAGACTTTCTCAAGTATCACGCTTGTTATCCATACTGGTCCATAGAGGCTGGTGAAATAGGACAAAGAGCCTCTCCCTTGCTCCCGAACAGAGAGAGGACATATCGTATTTCACCCTTGCCCCCAGAATTAAGGTCTTCCTAGACGTAGTTTTAAAGGACCTTGAACTTATCAAAGTCAAGAAAGTAAAAATGCAGAGGGATCTTGAAATCGGCTTGGAATCTTTGTGCTCCAATAATTCTTTAATAGTTAGGCCAGCCGACAAAGGAGGGGGGATAGTTATCCTTGATCGTTGTGACTATGTCAAAGAAATGCATCGCATTGTGGATGATGTTGAAACCTATACCCCTTTATGTAGGGATTCTGTGGTTAAATACAAAAGGGAGTTGGAGATCAAAGTTGACCGGGGTTTACATCATGGCATACTGACAAAGAAGGAGAGACTTTTTTGGTGCCAGTCTCCCCTCGTACCCCGGTCATCTACTACCTCCCTAAGATTCACAAGAACTAGACTTGCCCCCCGGAAAATCCCATAGTTAGTGGGATTGATTCAATCACGCCCCGGGTGGGCAATTATATAGACTCCTTTTTACAACCACTGGTCTGGGATATCCCTTCTTATATAACGGATACCAAGCAAGTCATTAACCTATTGGCCAATTTCACTCCCAATTCAGGGTTGTGGTTGGTCACAGCTGATGTGACCTCTCTATATACTATAATTCCCCATTAGCTCCGCCTAGAAGCAGTCATACTCTACTTGGTTAGAAGTTCAGGGTTGGCTCCACTACAGATCGATTTTATCATGGAGCTCCTCGAATACGCAGCCAGTCATAACTACTTTTGGTTTTATAACCAGTTTTACCGCCAGGAAAGGGGAGTTGCAATGGGGGCTAAATATGCCCCCAGCTTGGCTAATTTGTTTATGGCCAAGTGGGAGGATGACGTCGTCATCGTTTGCCATAGACCGGTCCTCCTCTGGTCCTGGTACATTGACGACAATCTCCTCCTGTGGGATGGCAGTGAATCCGATCTGAAGGTTTTCATGTCGGACCTGAACAAAAACAATAGGGGCATTAGGTTTAGTTTTGAAGCAAGTCGGGAGGAGGTCCACTTCCTTGATTTGCAGATTTCCGTCAAGGAAAATTATTTTGTGACATCTACTTTCTTCAAATCAACCGACCGAAACTCCTACATCCCGCTCGACAGCTGCCATTATGAACCGTGGTTGAAAGCAGTAGATTGCAACAGCTTTGTGGTTTCTGGGTTTATCCCTTATACCACATTGGCTTCTGTACGTTTTTAACATTCAAACCTCCTGTCATCCCCACATCTGTGTCCCACATTGACTCTGCGTCTGCAGATAGCATCGTGGTGATGTATTGCCCTCAGTTTTCTAGCCCTGGCCCCTCAAGTCTCGCGCGATCATGCGGTAGTCTCGTGGGATTACGCAGCAGTCACAGTTAGTCATGTGGCGGTGACGGTGATCCAAAGTGAGACTTGGTTAGGTAGGGGCCTCAGTGCGCATGCGCACGTAAATTGGGAAGGAGGTTTGGCTTTGTTTGTTTGTGTATTTAGGGGGGTGATGCAGTGCGCCGCCCATGCCCCTGGAAGAAGTGATTTGTCACAAAACTAGTAGGGCGGAGCGAGCGGCGAGCTGACGTCACCTTCCTTTTTTTGCTCATATCTCCCAGACGGACAGGTTACCTGTTTGCATCCGGCCGGCACATCAGACTATAGGCTTATCTGTCACTGCAATCCTGTAAGTGTATTTTGTTTTATTTTTTGGAATTAAACCTGAAGATTTTACACTATCAGAGGCCTTTTTGTTTTATATATCCACACATCAATTGGTATTCATCATCTTGGAGTGTAAGGTGTAGCAGGTGCGGAAGAATCTTGGAGCCATCCAGCCCAGCAGCATCTATATCTTAAGGCTTGCCTGGGTCCTCCGTAACAGGGGACCATGGGGTTCTGGTAAGCAGATCCCTTTTACTGGTGGTGGATATCACATATTGGCTTATTGTTCCATTGCTGCAGAGCGTGGATAGTCATCACTTTAGAATTATCTACACGGGTGGAATTGTATCAACTATACTCACCATTTTGTGGAAAGGATCAACCATCAATGTTTGGACTTTATTTTTGGGGAAATATTTACACATATATAATCTCTCATGTATACTTATATATATGATTTTTCCATTATGAACATTTTTTTTTTTTACTCTTTGTGATTGTTCACGTATTGTGTTTTTCAACACACTGTTTTTCACTTAGTAGGAATTCCCACACATTGGGAATTTCCTTTCAGACTTACTGATTAGCTTTATATTATTTCCATGTTGTTCACTGTTTGATGTTTCACAGAAAGCCACAGCTTGACACCAGTGTTCATGTACACTATTTGTGTCATTCTGTATAATCACGGAATTATTTATCACGTTTTTTCACTCTTAGCGCAGTTTCTTTCTTATTTTCCGTATTTCACCATAGCTCAACTATTGCCAGTAAATTTCAAGACTCAGGCTATACAATTATAATGAGATGATGTAGAGTGTCCACCATCCTTCAAAAAATCTACCTACACACTTCCCACTTCCCTAATTTTGCTAGGGAGTTGGAGAAGCTGGGGGTACTCTGCAACACATTCTTTGGTTCAGAAACTTCCGGCGAGAAGAAATAGACCTCATCTACCAATTGACAAATGTAAAACTTGGAAACAATCTGTCCGTTTACTTTTTTTATTACTCTACTTCTTCTAGATGCAGGTACAAAAAAATCCTCCCTGATATACCTTCTAAATGTAGCTAGACAATGCGTAGCCACCTTCCCCCCACCTCTTTGCTTATGGCTCTCTAAAATTTATGAGATTAGACATACAGGAGTCCTGACAGACTATATCAATCACCAGGAGGAAAATGTTAAATAAACATGGTTACATTGGATAGATTTCACATGCTTTTATAAAAAAAAATACAGAATACAAACACATCTTTTCCAGGGGTTGACACCCCAGTACTCTGCAATTCTCACTGGGGCCCCATTCATGTTCCATTCATCCCTTTCCCTCTTACTCACCCAGAACACCTGTCCCCTACTTGACCACATGTATCCCCCTTTTCTTTCAAACTTATCCCTCTAGGCTTCTATCTTTTCTTTCCTTAACATTGCTTTGTTCTTTAGGTTAGTGTGTTAATATACATGATTAATTATATGTGTTTAAAAAAAGAAAACTTGATCAAAAATACACTCCATATTGGCACTGCTTTAAACATGTCTATTTAATGCACAAATGGTCTACAAACATCCTCAACATCAGGCCAGTAGTTACAGTTAGACTGTCATTCATGTTAAGAATTACTTCAAAAGGCCTTGAATCAGGTTTTGATATGTGTTTAGCATTTTGCCATTGTCAGCTAATTGTCATGTATCATTGCCATTTGATGTTGTGTGTTGTAGTGTCATCCATGACTGCAGAAAAATGAGAATTTTATAAAAAAAAAAAAAGATGCTGACCAACCAACAAATCTGCTCTGTGATTGACCGCTACTAACCCTGCAGCTAAATAATAATGAAGGGGCATGGAATCCTAAGTTATGACATTAACAATATACGGACATGACCATATTTGGTCAATAACATCCTCCAGAAACCCCCCTTTTTCTCTGCTTCCATATTTGCAAAATGTCTTTACTGTTCACATTACTGTAAGATTGACTTCTCGATTTAAATTGTCTACAGATTTGTGTTTTCTGGATAAAGTTTATTTTGTCAGTTTACAAGATTACAAAAAAAGAAATATTGAATTTATGTTTGGGTTGTTTGCTTTATTTGGTGCTTTATTTGGGGCAAAAAAGTTGCTACTATGCTGGCTTTTAGTAAATATTAGAGTGAAACACAAATGTACAGCATTTAGGGGGCTAGGTCATATGCCCTGGCTCATATGCTGTACAATCTCTACTTGGTAATTTCCACTTGCCCCTTTCTGAGAAACTTCCTGAAAAACTCCAATATGTGTGTGTGTGTTTAAAGGGAAGTTCCATTCACTAATAAAAAATGTGAATTAAATGCCCACATCTCTTTTTTTCTTTTTTTTTTTTTTTAATAATTGATACTTAAATTAAGCATTTGTAAAAGGCATAAAGGCATTTTAAAACTTTATTTTTGTGAAACGTTCAATCTTAATGGCTAAAATGCAACTACAATAGCTATGGAATTGTTAATTACACACATATACTACATGGTTCAGTGAATTATGCTGTAACAGGGGCATATAGGTTTCAACCGACATCATGCTTGCATTATTGAAACAGCAGCCTATAATTTATAATGAAAAAATAGCCAAGCATTACATTTTGCTAAACTACATTTGCAGGAATTAAATTGTAATGAATGTCATGGCTTTTGGTGTTGGTCAGAGCTTAGTAACTGTAAAAATGTTGTGTGATACTTGTATTGTGTAGAGTATGGAATAGCAAATTCTTATTTTTCTGTATAAATAAGCAATATGATAAACCATTAATAAGGTATCTGAGAAAATAATGCCATATATCTACCGTATTTGTAAGTTTAGACTTGTACACACTTAACTCTTCTAAGTATTTGGAAGGTACATTCATATAAAGCTACAGTATCGTTTTGTATCTAAGAGACCATTACCTGAACAATAACTAGATGATGTGTTTGAAATATAGAATTGGTATTTCAGATTATTATTGTTTCATAGACTGATGCCGTGTACACACGATCATTTTTCCCGTCGAGAAAAATGAAATTTTTTCCTTTGGACGAGAAAAATGATCGTCTGTGGGCTTTTTGTTGTTTTTCTCGACGGGAAAAACGGCATTAATCACGACGAGAAAAAATTGAACATGCTCTAATTTTTCTTGTCGTGATTCCCGTCGTTTTTTTCCGCGGCAGTTTTCCCATAGGGAAACACTGCCGGGGAGCCTACACACGGTCGTTTTTTTTTACCAAAAAAAAAATGTCATTTAAAACGGCCGTGTGTGGGGGGAACAAGCTGTTCCTCGTTTTTCACGTTGATTTTCTCGACGGTGTTTTCACCGTCGAAAAAAACGATCGTATCTACGCGGCATGAAGGGGAGCACCATCACAATAAATTTACTGACATGGCACCCCAAAAAAAAAACAGTTATGTATGCACACTACCCTGTAATAGGACTATGTACACACAAACTCACCACATGTGAATTAAGGGGAGCTGAGGTGACTAAAAGGATATGAAAGAACAAACAAGTCTATCTTTTTTCTATACTTTTTTGCTGCCACCATTTGCATTTAAGGCTGTAAGACTCCCCATACTGTTTAAAGTCCATAGCAAATTAAAGAGGCAGTAAAGTCTCCTTACGTTAATAAAAGTGCCTTCCTGCAGGTTTAAAGAGGAACTGCAGTCTGCTCACATAATTTGTAATAAAAACATCTTTGCCATGCTGAAGCTTCCCTCCAACCACTTTGCATATTATTTTATATATACTGTGATTGTGTACTTGCCAAATATGCTGCAGAAATCTCCCTCCACTGAGTCTGACTGCAGCCATTTTAACAGTGGGCAGCTAAAGATGCTGCCTGTTCACTTCCTGGATTTACAATGACACACAGAGGCACACCTCCAGCTCTGCAGCCCCGCAGCTCTCATTGGTCCTCTTATGACTCACCCACTCTCCCTTCCTGGCAAACTATCACGAGAGTGAGAGAGAGAGCTGTGCATGATGTCATAAGCCTAGGATTTTTTCCAGACAAGAATCAGGAAGTGGACTATATAAGATATTTACTGGCAGAAAAAATAAATTGCTATCCAAAGTTAAAACAACAAGAGCAGAAGATTTAATAGATAGAAAGTTGAAAAAATTACTGAAGGTCTGCTTTAACCACTTAAGCCCCGGACCAATACGCAGCATAAAGACCAGAGCTGATTTTACAATTTGGCACTGCGCTGCTTTAACTGGAAATTGTGCGGGCATGCAATGTTGTACCCAAATGAAATTTGCATCCTTTTCTTCCCACAAATAGAGCTTTCTTTTAATGGTATTTGATTGCCTCTGTGATTTTTTTTTTTTGCGATATAAATGGAAAAAGACCGAATTTTTTTAAAAAAAATGATATTTTCTACCTTTTGTTATAAGAAAAATCTAATAAACTCAATTTTAGTCATACATTTAGGCCAAAATGTATTCAGCCACATGTCTTTAGTAAAAAAAATGTCAATAAGCGTATATTTATTGGTTTGCGCAAAAGTTATAGCGTCTACAAACTAGGGTACATTTTCTGGAATTTACACAGCTTTTAATTTATGCCTGCCTCATTTCTTGAGGTGGTAAAATGGCAGGGAAGTACAAACCCCCCCCAAATGACCCCATTTTGGAAAGTAGACACCCCAAGGATATTTTTTTTTGTCCCAAGTGATTGAATAATGACAAAAAATAAATAAAAAATTACAAAATTTGGCACTAAATTATATATTGCTCACGCATGCCATGGTTATATGTGGAATTGCACCCCAAAATACATTTTGCTGCTTCTCCTGAGTACAGGGATACCACATGTGTGGGACTTTTTAGGAGCTTAGCCACGTACAGGACCCCAAAACCAAGCACCGCCTTCAGGATTTCTAAGGGCGCAAACTCACTACCTATCACAGTTTCGAAGGCCATAAAATGCCAAAATAGCACAGACCCCCCCCCCCCCAAATTACCCCATTTTGGAAAGTAGACACGCCAAGGAAATTGCTGAGAGGCATGTTGAGCCCATTGAATATTTTTTTGTCCCAAGTGATTGAATAATGACAAAAAATAAATAAAAAGATTACAAAAAGTTGTCACTAAATGATATATTGCTCACACATGCCATGGTTATATGTGGAATTGCACCCAAAAATACATTTTGCTGCTTCTCCTGAGTACAGGGATACCACATATGTGGGACTTTTTAGGAGCCTAGCCACGTACGGGACCCCGAAACCAAGCACCGCCTTCAGGATTTCTAAGGGTGCAAATTTTTGATTTCACTCCTCACTACCTATCACAGTTTCGAAGGCCATAAAATGCCAAAATAGCACAAATGACCCCATTTTGGAAAGTAGACACCCCAAGCTATTTGCTGAGAGGCATGGTGAGTATTTTACAGCTCTCATTTGTTTTTGAAAATGAAGAAAGAAAATATATATATTTTTTTTCTTTTTTCAAATTTCAAAACTTTGTGACAAAAAGCGAGATCTGCAAAATACTCACCATACCTCTCAGCAAATAGCTTGGGGTGTCTACTTTCCAAAATGGGGTCATTTGGGGGGGTTTTGTGTCATCTGGGCATTCTATGGCCTCCGAAACTGTGATAGGCAGTGAGGAGTGAAATCAAAAATTTACACCCTTAGAAAGCCTGAAGGCGTGGCTGGCCAGGCAATGGCCCCTGAACTAGATTGCTGCATATGCTGACTCTTTCTTTTTTTTTTTTTTAACAAATTTTTATTGGAGTAATAAAAGACACTTGTACAGGTGAAAAGATAAGTACAATGGTACAAGAGTTAAAAAAAAAAGAAAAAAAAAACTAGTAAGTAGAAAAGGGGGGGAGGGGAGGGAGCTCCATAGACTATAGCGTGCTGTTCATTCCAAAACATGTATGGTCCCGAGAAGAAACAGCCCCGGAGGGCCCTCCGGTATGTAAAGACTGAACAAAGTCAGCAAGAATTACAGCCCCTTAGGGATAGGTTCAACGTATGAGAAGGAAAGTAGGTCCAGAGCCGCTTGATCGGCTGTCGAGAGGGTTGTGGTGATGAAGGATTCCCATCTGTGGTAGAAGTGGGCTCTAGATCTGGGTTCTTTGAAGTCCGTAAGAAGTCTTTCTTCATAAAAGAGGTGGAGGCAGTCCTTTTCGAGTTGGGTGAGAGAAGGGCCTTGGGGAGAGATCCAGTGCCTGAGAATGAGTCTCCTGGCAACAAGCAAACATAGCAGGATCCAGTCTTTAGAGGAGGGGCATTTGGTAGTCCCGGAAGGGTTCGAGGCAGCCGGAGACATAGACCAGGGCAGCAACAGAGGGTCCCAATATCCAAATATGAGAAGCAAAGGGTCTTTGGGGATTTTCAACAAAGTGGTTTTGAATATATAAGAAAGGACTTGATCCCAGAATGAGGAGATGAAGGAGCAGGACCAGAAGCGGTGGGAGAGAGAGGGTCTGGGTACCTTGCATAAAGGACAGGAGGCGCCATCTTTATTGGAGTTGGGAGAGAGAAATGGGATGTAAGCCCGGTGTGCTATCTTGAGTTGAGTTTCTCTCCAGATTTCGTTGGGTGTCAGTCGAAGAGTCTTTCGCAAACCAGATAGGATTTTTTCGGTTATGTCCGGATCTGGGAAATCCCTAGCCCAGTTAGCCATAGAGGAGGTGGATAAGGACGGGGAAGATTCTTGCAGGAGAGGTTTGTAGATGTCCGAGATTTTATAACGTCCACTGTGTAGTAGACGTTCAGCAAAGCTGTTTTCGAATCTCCGGAGAGTGTCTTTACAAGTGTTAGATAGGAAGCTAATACATTGGTTGTAATGAAATACGTGAGATGGGGGGAGAGAAAATGCCAAGGATATTGAGGAGAAGGGAAGTGGTTTTCCAGTGGTGCCATCGCACAATGAGAAGTTTGACAGACCTTGATTCCGCCAGACCGAAAAGGCTTTATAATGGAGACCAGGGATGAAATTAGGATTGCCTTGGATTGGCAGATGTGGAGAGATAAAGGGAGATAGCTTGAGTGTTTTTCTGATTTCTCTCCACGCTATAGCTGTATCCCTGAGCAGGAGATTGTGTTGAAAAGAGGGGGGAACCGTTTTCCATCTGCAGTGTAGAAGGGCCACCAGAGAGTGCGGGTGGGCCATTTCGGATTCCAAGACGTAATTAGAGTATTGGGATGATTGAGCTATCCAATCTAAGCTAGTCCTGAACAGACATGCTAAATTATACAATCTAATATGAGGTAGACCGATGCCCCCGTCACTCCTAGGAAGGTGTCGTTTTTTAGAGGCTATCCGAGGTCTTTTGCCATGCCAGATGAACTGTGAAATTTTGGTGTTAAGGAGTTTGATATCTTTATGCTTCAAAAGTAGAGGAATGGTTTGCAAAGGGTAAAGCAGTCTGGCAAAGCTAACCATTTTGACAAGGTGACACCTCCCTAGGAGCGAGAGGGGAAGATCCATCCAGTTTGACAGTTCTTGATAGAGTTTTGTAAAGAGGGGAGGATAATTGAGATGATAGATGGAGGAGGGTAATTTCCCAATCTGTATACCTAGATAGGTGATGTGTGAAGGTGCAACCTTAAACAGAGAGTGTTGCGTCCAAGGGCGTGTGGAGTGTGTCCCGATGGGGAGAATTTCGCTCTTGGAATAATTTATCCGGAGGCCGGAGCACCGTCGAAATTAATCGAAGGTGGTTTTAATGGTTAAAATGTCGTCACTGGGGTTACCCGTGAATATGAGGACGTCGTCAGCGAAAAGTGAAGTGCGAAGTTCCGTTTTGCCTATTTTGATGCCTCGTAAAGGGGCTATCTCGGAAAGGTAACTAGATAAAGGTTCTAAGGCTAAATTGAACAGGAGGGGGGAGAGAGGGCAACCCTGTCTGGTCCCTTTATGGAGGCGGAAATCCTCTGAGAGGATTCCGGCGGCAACAAGTCTAGCGGAGGGCGCTGTATACATGGCATTGATAAGGTGGCAGAAGGGGCCTGAGAATCCCATTTTAGACAAAGTAAGGGAAAGCCAGTCGAAACTTACATTGTCAAAGGCTTTTTCAGCGTCTAACGTTATGATGGCATAATCTCCCTTTGGGTCTTGTTTGGCTCGTTCAAGGGCCAAGAGAACCTTTCGAATGTTCAGGGTGGCTGTCCGCCCTTTCACGAATCCTGACTGGGCCGGGTGAATGAGGTCCGGGAGGGTGACCGCTAGTCTGGAAGCCACAATCTTCGAGAGAATTTTGACATCCAGGTTGAGTAATGAAATAGGCCTATATGAGCCCGGTTCCAGAGGATCCTTGCCCTTTTTTGAAAGAAGTTTAATGATGGCCTGGTTGCCTGTCGGTAGATAGGGACCGCCCTCCCAGATGTTGGAATAGACCGAGGGGAGCATGGGTGCAGTGACATTTTGGAGGGTCTTGTAAAATTCACTTGTAAATCCGTCTGGGCCGGGGGCTTTAGAGGGGCGGAGAGCATGTATAGTGCCTTCTATTTCAACGAGGGAGATAGGGGCATTCAGGGATTCTAGATGGGCACTGGATATACTGGGTAGATTCATTTTTTTCAAGAAAGGCTTGGGCTATTTTATGGTCAATGGGATCGGGTGCATAAAGGGCTGTGTAATATTCGAGCATGGTTTTATTTATATGAAGTGGCGTAGAATGTGTAGTTCCCGTGCGGTCCCGCAGTGAGGTGATGTGCGTCGGGCGGTAGGCGCCCTTGCAGAGTCTGGATAGCAGTTTGCCTGCTTTATTCCCATATTTATGAAGGGAGGCATCCAGATGAGATTTTTTTGTAAGTTCCAGGGTGTCCGCCCAGGTGTCGAAAGCATTTTTAGCCGCAGACCACTCCGCCTTGTTAGCCGGAGAAGTCGAGGTGGCCAGAATGCGTTGTGCGAGGTGGAGTCTGTCGCTGGCCAATTTGAATTTCGAAAGCGCGTTTCTTTTAAAGGAAGAGGCATATGAGATGATCCGACCCCTCATGTAAGCTTTTCCAGCATCCCAGAGAAGGTTCGGGTCCCCTGCATGTGGGGCATTCGCGGAGGAGAACTCCGCCCAAGCTCGTTCCATGTATGCGCGAAAATCAGCATTATTGTGGAGGAAGGATGGGAAGCGCCGGATATTAGGGTGGGGGGGAAGATCTAGTTTGTCTAGGGTAAGGAGTATTGGGGCATGGTCTGAAATGGCTATGTCTCCGATCTCTGCGTCTGAGACAAGGGGAATGATATTATCGGTCCCAAAAAAATGTCGATCCTGGTAAGGATCCCGTGAGGATTGGAGTAGAAGGTGAATTCTCTATCCACCGGGTGTGTTAAGCGCCAGATGTCTGTGAGATGGAGGGAGTCCATGGTTGAGGCAAATAGGGTGGGAGTTGGTGTAGCATGTGCTGGAGTGGATCGTTTTGGGGAGGACCTATCTTCTGGGGGATGCATGAGATCATTAAAATCTCCCCCAGCTAGATGAGGTAAGTGAGAAGTGTTGAGGAGCCAAGTGGAGAGCTGAGAGTAAAATGACTTTGTGGGACTATTGGGGGCGTATACATTGGAAATTACTAGTTCTTTTGTGCCAATTTTAACCCTGGAGGAGATGAAGCGTCCCTGGTCGTCTGTGTGTGTGGATAGAATAGTGTAAGGGAGGTTTTTGTTGAAAAGAAGGAGGACACCGGCCTTCCGTCCAACCGATTCTGACCCCAAGACCGCTCCAACCCAAAGTCTCTGCATACGACTGAAGTCAGATGCCGAAAGATGGGATTCCTGAATTAGTGCTATGTCTGCTTTTAGCCTTTTGAGATGGCGAAGGATCTTCATTCGCTTGTTAGGAGAACGGAGACCCCTCACATTCCAAGAGATTACCTTAAGATAGTGCGGATGATAGGGTGTAAAAGTGGCGATTTAGTAGCTAAAGGATTATAGGCTGGGATCAAGAGGTATAGTTTATGCACATTAGTGATGTGAGCGTTCGTGTAAGGAGCCCTCGGGTAAGGAATGTATGTCGGAGTGTGAAGTGAGGAGAGGAGTGATGAGGGGGGGTAAAAGATAAGAAAACAAGGTATAACAAAACAACAAGTTAAAGTAAACATCTTAAAGAACTTCGCTTTTTTCCGCATGAGTTCGCTGCGCATGGTGGCTCACCAAACATGACCCTTCATGAAAAAGGAATGTCAGTTATGCTGCCTAAGCGCCCCAGGGACCTCGAAAAAGTGCGAGGGACCCCCGGATTGTAGTCATGGCTGGGAGCCTGAAAAGCCACACAGCGGAGTCAAGTGGGGGGAATTTCAATGCAAATGACCGTATGTAAAGTGCGACCTGTACGTATGCGCGCACGCATTACCATCCTGGTGGGGGGGGGAACAAGAGGGGCGTATCATACGAAACAATGTAATAAGTAAATAAAATAGACTGGAGCGACACACATATTCAAAGCCTTTGTGTGGAAGATCATACGACCTGTGATGGCGAGTAAGGAAGTCCATGGCGGTGTATGGAAGTTCGTCAACGGGAGTATTGGTAACGCTGATCCGGAGCAGAATGCTTGAAGCGTTTTGGAGAGTCCTTGCGAGGGCTTCTCTGCTCCAGGGCTCGGGGGCTGGAATTAGACTTGGAAGGCGTATGAGGGTTTGCATCACCCCTCAGGGAGCGGAGAAAAGATTCTGCTTCCACAGGATCCTGGAAAGAAAGTTGTTCCCCTTTAGGTGATTTGAGGCGAAGAGTTGCAGGGAATGCCAGGGTAAATTTTATGTGTTGCTTGAAGAGCTCAGAGCATATTGGTTGAAAAGCTTTTCTTTTCTTGGTGACTTCAATCGAGTAGTCTGCAAAAATTAGGATTTTAACCCCGTCTATTTGGAGAGATGGGGACTGTCTGAACGTCTGTAGAATCAGAGATTTGTCGGCATAGTTGAGGTACTTGGCAATAATGGGACGTGGTGTTTTGCGTTCGGAGTTGAAGGACCCCATTCTGTGTGCGCGTTCCACAGTGAACAGGCCTGAGAGGCCCAAGGCCTCAGGGATGCGTTTTGAGCAGAATTCTGCCGTAGCTGCCGAGGGTAGCGACTCGGGGACGCCTACAAATCGCAGGTTACTCCTTCTGGACCTATTTTCCAAATCTTCCAATTTTTGAATGATGTATTGGTTCGTTTTATCTTGCGACTGTTCTGTGGCCTGCGCCTGATAGAGTTCATCTTCGACCTCAGAGATGCGGTGTTCCATCTCATTGAGTCTGGTGGTGTGCTCAGTTATTTGGGCTTTAATTTGTATCATGCCTGCATTGACTGCCTTTTCCACCGAGGCAGATATCATGGGGGAGAGAAGAGCTGCTACAGCAGCAGCAATTTGGTGCGTGCTATTCCCAGCATCCCCAGGGGGAGGGGAGCTGTAGATGTCCCCTGGTGTGGCTGGCTGGGTAGGCAACATAGAGGGACCCCCAGAAGTATTGGCAGGGGGTGTAGTGACCTGCTGGGAGGGTTGGGTGCTCACCTCCATGTCGGCCGCCTGAGATTCCGCCGCGGCGTGGGAGTAGGCCGAAGCCGGGGCCTCAATTTGCGGCCTGCCCGGCGGCGCCGATGCGGCCGCGTACGACCGAGCGCCATTTTTTTCGAGGAAGCGGTCCATCCGAGTGAGGGGGGAGCCCGGGTGTGGAGGATGGCTGTGAGGGGCCGCTCAGGCTGGCTTTATAAGCCGGTTTCTGGGTCTGTTGCGGGAGCCGCGAGGAGGCGCAGTTACCTCATGCGGCGCCGGAACCGGAAGTCCTGACTCTTTCTATGTACTAAACCCACAGCCCAGGGGGGCAGTCACGCAGAGTCGGGGATGATGACAGCTTGATCTCCCTGCTTTGCGCCGTCGGACCACACAAACTCGGCGAATAAGGCACACCTTGCTCCCTGACGCCACCATTTCAGCTCTCTGAACGACGAACATTACCTGATATAACCTATGTACAATACACCCCGGAGCCGGCAGCGCTACCGCTCACAGCAGAAGGCCTCTCCTGCAGGGGGGAAAGGGAAGGGGAAGGGCAAAATGGCGCCCGAACCTCCGGAGCCAGATGACTCCACTCAGCATTCTGAGGACAGCTTACACCAGTTCCCCTCCAACTTGATAAGTCCCACTGACGCTGGCTCTGATGCCTTGCTCCAGAAGTTCCGCGGTATAGTCCGAGATGAAATAAATTCTGCCTCCCGTAAGCTCTCAGCGGAACTGGTGAGGGGGCTTAAGGAAATAGGCCACCGCACCAATCAATTGGAGCAGCGGATGGACTTGACAACAACAGTCCTGGAGGGTCACGAGGACGAGGTCGAGAGGCTGAATGCTGAACTGTTGAGCCTACAGGATAAATGAGAGGACTCTGAGAATAGAGCTCGCAGGGATAACCTCCGCATCCGTGGGCTCCCAGAGGCCATCACTGACTTGCAGGGGACGGCCACGGCTTTCTTTCAGGAGCTGGCGCCTGATGTCCCTCCGGAGCGCTTGGAATTTGACCGCATACACAGGTCCCTTGCTCCCAAACCTACCGAGGGTCCCCCCAGAGACGTTATCATTAAATTTCACTTTTACAGGACTAAGGAGCGGCTCCTGCAGGCTGCACGAGATCTCCCTGACCTCTCCCACCAGGGTAATCCCCTCCAATTATTTGCAGACCTCTCTCCGGTCACCATAGCCAAGAGGCGGAGTCTGAAGCCTTATCTGCAGATTCTACAAGCTCGGGGCATCCGTTATAGATGGGGGTTCCCCTTCAAGCTCTCCTTCTACCACCTTGGCCGCCAGTTTCATGCCTCCTCCTTGCCTGACTTACGGCGACATTTTCAGGATCTGCAGTTTGATCTCCATCCCTCCCAACCGGAGTCTTCCTCGGCCCAGCCAAGACCATCCCGGTCACCCCACGGATCCTCGCAGAGGTCTCAGCAGGGCTCCCAGGCTCTTCGATCACTGCAAGCACAGCGATTCCAGGATGTCCCTAAGGGAGGACAGCATTAATTCTCTTTCGACGCTCCGAAGGGGAAACCTGCCCGTTATTCTGAACTGATGGATAAGTCTTATCTTGAACACCAAGTATGAATCTAAATTTCACTCTTGATTATTCATTGCATGGCCCCAGTTGCAACGCATGGGCATTCCTGTCTCTAGGCCAATAAGACATCTGGACCCTCTCCCCTCCCTTTTTTTTTTCTCTTCCCCTATTCTCTTTGGGCTCGTCAGCCCTTTCCTGTCCCCCCTCCCCTATTCCTAGATTGTCCCCCCCTTTTTTTTTTTTTAACCCAGGTGAAGACTTTTTTGATTTGATGCTCTAGAGAACTATCCTTGTGCTGCTCTGCACATTCCCACTAGTGTCGTGGGTGTGTGCTGCTCATCACAGACTGCAGTTATGGCCCTGGCGTGCGGGTCATGGGCATTGCATTTGCTGTGGGTCGGCTTCGTGTCCTGGACTCCCCGTACTTTCACTGGGGGCTCCGGAGCGTGAGGTTGGCCATGGCCTACAGTTTATCGTTTAAAGGTTAAGTTGATATGTTATATAAATTTGGTTAAGATTGCTTTAATCTTTATATCGGTGGGGTTTATCGGACATGTTTTTTTTTTTTTTTTTTTGTTCTTTGTTTTTTCTGCTTACCCTGTGCCGTAGTTGATCTCAATATTCAGACTACTTTGAAATCCAGCCGAGTGGTTTCCGACGGACCACTGCTCCCCCTTGGCTCGGAAGTTGACCAGAACAAGAGTTTTGGCTAACTTCCGACCCTCCAGTGGGATTCCAGTCCCACTACCAATTGCAACCTTGATGATTGGAATGTTTTTACTCCGAGTTCTACTCGGTCTTTTTGTTTTTCTTGATCTGATTTCTTTACCTTTCTCCCTTTTTGACTCTCAGGCCTTTTATCCTTTTTTTTCCTCCACTAGGTTTGCGGGGTGTGTGCTTTGGGGAATGGTCTTCTATCTATTGTTAGTTCTACTATGACGTTTAATTGGCTATCCCTGAATGTTCAGGGTATGAATTCTCCTCAGAAAAGGGTGAAGGTCTTTAAGTATCTTAGAAAGCAACAGATTGACATTGCCTGCTTACAGGAAACCCATTTTTCGGCAACTTCCTGCCCTAAATACTTTGACGCTCAGTTTCCTCAGGTGTTTTTGGCTACTGCTCCAACCAAGCAAAAGGGGGTGCTCATAGCTTTCCGCAAGTCGGTCTCATTTAGTTGCACCAGACAGATTGCAGACCCAGAGGGCAGATATTTATTGCTACAAGGCACTATCCAAGGTAAGGAGGTCACCATTATGACCTACTATGCACCAAATTCTAATCCAGGACCCTTCTTGTCTCACGTCTGCACCCTGCTAGCATCCCACCACAAGGGTACTCTCTTTCTTGCGGGTGATTCGAATTTAGTTTTGAATCCCTCGTTTGATAAATACCCCTCGGAGCACATTGCTCCCTCCCCTGACGCAAAAAAATTTGCTTGCTCTCTATAATCACATGATCTGGTCGATCTTTGGAGGGAATGCCATCCTCAGGGTAAGGACTATACGTTTTACTCCCACCCTCACCACTCTCACTCCAGGATCGATCATATGTTCATGCTACGCCGCCACCTTCCCATGGTGGTTAGGGCCTCTATCCTGGCTGTTCCGTGGTCTGATCACGACCCTGTTTTGGTGGTCTGCCACTCTGTTTTGGACAGACCCCAATTCTCGCCCTGGGTGATGAACGATTCGCTGTTATCGCTTAAAGAGGTCCGGGAAGATATTTTCAAGGCCTCAGAGGACTACTTCCGTGAAAATCAAGGCTCGGTAGAGTCACCTGTAACGCTTTGGGAGGCTTATAAGGCGGTACTCCGTGGCCACATTATCAGGGTGGCGTCGACCCGTAAGCGAGAACGGGGTCTGAAACAAAGGGCCCTGGAGACACGCCTGGAGGCGTTGTCAGGGCTTTTCAAACAATCCCCCACCTCTAGCAACCGCAAACTCTTGGAGCAGGCCCGTTCGGAGCTAGATCTTAGTCTCACCGAGGGGGCTGAACGTATCTTACGGTGGTCCCGCCAGAGATGGTATACCAGGGCGAACAAGCCAAATCGAATGCTGGCCAACAGACTCCGGACTTTCGCTCCTAAACCCGCCCCCATCACATTGCGCAACTGGCACAATGTCCTTACGGGTAACCCATTGCGCGTATTGGAGGAGTTTCGTTTCCGCCTTACTAAATTATACTCAGACCCAGAGCAGTTTAATGCTCACGACACTGCTGATTTCCTCAGCCGTCTCCCTCTCCCGACCTTGACGGACGCGCATGTTACCCTTATGGACCGGGACATACAAGTCTCGGAGGTCCTCCAAGGTATAAAAGATCTAAAAGTAGGAAAGCGACCGGGGCCGGATGGCTTTACGGCACTTTACTACAGGAAGTTGGCCGCTGTGGTAGCTCCGCATTTAACGGCCATGTATAACTCTGTTAAAAATGGTCGCTCCCTTACCCCGGACCTCTTAATGGCTAACATAGTGATGATTCCTAAGCCGGATCGAAACCACTCCTCTTGGGCCAACTTTAGGCCTATCTCTCTAATCAATATCGATATGAAAATTTTGACCAAAATTCTGGCTAATCGCCTAAACTCTTTTCTCCCTCGGTTAATCGGGAAAGACCAGGTCGGTTTCATACCTCAGAGGCAGGCTGGTGATGCTATTCGACGTATATTGCAACTCCAACACATAGCCCATACTCGCTCGCTGGAAACCATGTTTTTGTCCCTGGACGTCCACAAGGCCTTTGACACTCTGTCGTGGCCTTACCTCATGTCAGTTCTTCGGCATTATGGCTTCGGGTCTTCGTTTATGCACTGGATGTCTGCCTTATATGACTCCCCCCGGGCAAAAATTAAGTATTATGGGTTCGAGTCTCCTCTTTTTAATATCAAGAGGGGCACCCGCCAGGGATGCCCCCTATCGCCTCTTCTTTTTGTATTGGCTCTGGAACCCCTGGCGGAGGCGATTCGTTCGCATCCCGACATACGTGGCATCGAAATAGCGGGTTGCCCCCATAAAGTTTCCCTATTTGCCGATGATATCCTTCTTACTTTGACCTCCCCCAGAATTTCTTTACCAAATTTACAATCCCTTTTGGACACCTTTGCTGCCCTTTCGGGGCTCCGAGTTAATCCCTCCAAATCAAAAGCATTGTCGGTTAACCTCTCTCCTGGTTTGTTGGGGGATCTACAGTCAGCGTTCTCCTTCCAGTGGGTCTCCTCGCTACCCTATTTGGGAATCCACCTCACCCCTATGCACTCCGGATTGTACCAGGCTAACTTTCCGCCCTTGTTCAAAAGCCTAACGGATAAGCTGTTGTCTTGGTCTCATTTGCCTTTGTCCTGGTTCGGCAGAATAACAGCTGTTCGTATGTCCTATCTCCCGAAACTACTGTACTTTTTTCGTGTCTTGCCTGTTCGGGTTCCCCCACATATCCTCCGCATACATCAGCGTAGAATTCTGCAATTTATATGGGGTTCGACCCACCCCCGAATCAGCAAACAGGTTTTATTTGCTAAGCGAATTAATGGTGGTCTTTCGGTACCCAATTTATGGGCCTATTACATAGCCGCTAACATAGCCCCACTTTCGTGTCTTCATAAGACCTATCAGCTTCCGCTTTGGGCTATGCTTGACCTGGTCGACATCGACCCTATTCCAATCTCCTCATTGCCCTGGGTTCCTCCTGTGCACCGTCCGGCGGTTATGGGGCCTTGCTTGGCCCACTCCCTGCGAATATGGGACTCGGTAAAATACTCTGCGGGGTTGATCTCTTCTCACCTCCCACTCTTGCGACTCTTGCACTGCCCGCTATTCCCTCCAGGTTGTGACAATGCCTCCCAATTCTCATGGTGGACCACGAATGGGTTCACAGATGTGCACTCACTGTTGCGGCCGACCAGGATTTTGGCATTTGACGCCTTACGCTCCTCTCACGGTATTCCCTTGCGAGAGCACTATCGCTATTTACAACTTCGCCATTTTCTTCAGAGTCTTATTAAGTCTCAATCTACCCCTTATACTTTGACCCCCTTTGAGAGCCTTTGTAGAGCCAGGCCCCACTCACCGGGCCTAATATCACTGATATATTCGGCTGTGATATCTACTAGGAGGCCCCCATTGAGGCCTTACCACCTACAATGGGAGAAAGAGTTGAGGAAGCAGTTGGACCCTGCAGATTGGCAGGCGATGACACTAACTCTGTCCAAATGCTCACGTAATGTGTTAATCTTGGAAAATGCCTATAAGGTATTGTATAGGTGGTACTACACACCGGCGAGACTGGCTCGCTTTATTCCAAATTACTCTCCGCTTTGTTTTAGAGGGTGTTCTCAGGAGGGCTCTATGGCACACATTTGGTGGTCATGCCCGCGGGCGTGCAGACTGTGGATTAGGGTATTTACTCTCATCCACAATCTATTTCAGATTAATATCAAGAGGGACCCTTATGTAGCTCTCCTTGGTAAGCCCATCGTGGAACTACTGCGTCCAGAAAGGCAACTAGCCCAGCATCTTTTTACTGCAACTAGGTTGACAATTGCGAGAGCATTTAAAACCCCCGCACTCAGCTTTGAGGCAGTCAAAAACCGCCTGAACGATGTCATGGTTAATGAGAAACTAACGGCAATCCTTTTGGATACGCATGACAAGTTTCTTGAAGTCTGGCAACCCTGGGTCACATACTACCACCCTCCTAGGTTTGACGCTACATTACTATCACTTTAGGACTCCCCTTGCGCACACCCCGTGGACCTCCTACTTCCCTCTTCTTTCTCTCCTTCTTCACATCCTATCGCTCTTCTTGTTCTGCTCCATCTTTTTTTTTTTTTCCTCTCTTTCTATTCCTTTTTAGGCTCTTATTTTGCTGTTAACCCTTCATATCCTTTCTTGAGGATGCTAACTATCAGGTTCTATTGTTGTGTGTTGTTCACTCACTCTACAGGTTTGCAGACAGCCGGGCATGACCCGGGTCCTGGACCATCTGGTCCTAATGATTGTTTACATTTCTCCTTTATATTTGTGTATAGCATAAGACCATGACTCATGCCTCCTCTCTGCAGGTGAGGACTTCAAGTCCGGATTTGCCATGTATATTACATGCTATAACACTCTATTGTAAACCTGTACTGTTGGTTTATATGACAATAAAACTTTTTTGTAAAAGAAAGCCTGAAGGCGGTGCTTGGTTTTTGGGGTCCCGTAAGCGGCTAGGCTCCCAAAAAGTCCCACACATGTGGTATCGTCGTACTCAGGAGAAGCAACAGAATGTATTTTGGGGTCTAATTCCACATATGCCCATGGCATGTTTGAGCAATATATCATTTAGTGACAACTTTGTGCAAAAAAAATAATATTATTTTTTTCCGCAACTTGTGTCAACATATAAAATATTCCATGGACTCGACATGCCTCTCAGCAAATAGCTTGGGGTGTCTACTTTCCAAAATGGGGTCATTTGGGGGGGTTTTGAACTGCCCTGGCATTTTATACACAACATTAGGAAGCTTATGTCACACATCATCCACTCTTCTAAACCACTTGAAGACAAAGCCCTTTCTGACACTTTTTGTTTACATGAAAACATTTTTTTTTTTGCAAGAAAATTACGTTGAACCCCCAAACATTATATATATATTTTAAAGCAAAGGCCCTACAGATTAAAATGGTGGGTGTTGCATTTTTTTTTCCACACAGTATTTGCGCAGCGATTTTTCAAACGCATTTTTTGGGGAAAATACACTTTTTTTTATTTTAATGCACTAAAACACACCATATTGCCCAAATTTTTGATGAAATAAAAAAGATGATCTTAGGTTGAGTACATTGATACCAAACATGACATGCTTTAAAATTTCGCACAAACGCGCAGTGGCGTCAAACTACATACATTTTTAAAAGCCTTTAAAAGCCTTTACAGGTTACCACATTAGATTTACAGAGGAGGTCTACTGCTAAAATTACTGCTCTTGATCTGACCTTTGCGGTGATACCTTACATGCATGATGCAATTGCTGTTTACATAGGACGCCAGACCGACGCTTGCGTTCGCCTTTGCGCAAGAGCAGGGCGGGACAGGGGTGCTTTTTTTATTTTTTTATTATTAATTTTGCTTTTTAATTTTATTTTTAAACTGTTCCTTCCATATTTTTTTTTAAATAATTTATATTTTTATCTCAGGGAATGTAAATATCCCCTATGATAGCAATAGGTATTGACAGGTACTCTTTTTAAAAAAAAACTGGGGTCTATTAGACCCTAGATCTTTCCTCTGCCCTCAAAGCATCTGACCACACCAAGATCGGTGTGATAAAATGCTTTCCCAATTTCCCAATGGAGCTTTTTATATCCGGGGGGGGACATTCCCTCCCACTGCTTGTAAAAGCAGTCCAGAGGCTAATTTGCCGCTAGGATTTCTTTTAAGTGAAAGCCGGCCGCTGGCTGAAAAGAATGACACCAAGATGATACCTAAACCCGCAGGCATCATTCTGGTATAACCATTCAAAGTCCAGCAACATACCAGTACGTTGCTGGTCCTTGCTGGACATGTATTGTAATCTTTTTTTTCATGCAGCCTGTTGGCTGAACGAAAAAAAGAGATTGATCGGTGGGTATGCCCACCACTAGAATACCTCCCTTCATTCACCCACTTCTAATGATGGGCATACATGCACCATTTATATATGCCGAAGCATGGGGGCATCCTCCCGCAAAAGTTATGCCGCGTACACACGGTCAGACTTTTCCACGGGCAAGCCTCCGTCGGAATTTTGACCGTATGTACGCGGCATTAGGAGCAAAATCGCTCCTCCGCCCCTGCTTCCCCCTTGCTTCGGCATATATGCTCTTTTTTTTAAACTGTGGTGGTAAAATCACCACCTACAGCACTGGAGTCGCAGGGATCAGGCCTGTCTCTGCGAACGCTGCAGTTATGTGTGTTGTGTTTTGTAAGTGACAGTGATTGATCGATACTGCACTTGGGTGGCCTGGGCTGGACAGAGGGGCAAAACGCAGGTGCTAGCAGGTATCTGGGCTGATCCCGCTAACACTGCATTTTTGGGAACCCTAAACTGCTGGGGACGCTAGTATAGATCTGATCAGATCAGATATTGATCTGTTCAGATACTATACCACTAAGGGAGGTGTATGCTTCACGCGTGGGTGTTAGCGCTACTGGCACTAACCTGACGCTGCCTTGGGTGTGACGCAGACCCTCTCTGACGCTAAAACCTAATTGATATTACCCGCCGGGCAATCAGGGGGTTAAACCTTTATTGGGTTATATACGGCGGATGCCCTGACACTATAAAAAGCAAACTAACTAACCAGCGTCACCCGTAACACTTATACGGTGATCACTGGTGAAAGGGTTAACTAGGGGCAATCAGGGGGTTAAAACCTTTATTAGGTAATATATGGGAGTACCTGATGCTATATAAAAACCTGACGGGGAACCTAAATAACAAAATAACTAACTGGCTAACCAGTGTCACCAGTTAAACTTATACGGTGATCACTGGTGAAAGGGTTAACTCTAGGGGCAATCAGGGGGTTAAAACCTTTATTAGATAATATATGGGGGTACCTGACACTATAAAAACCTGGCGGCGAACCTAAAAAATAACTGACTACCTAGCGGCACCAGCATAACGAATACAGCGATCAGAAAAACGATCGCTTAGTGACAGTGGCAAAAGGGGGTGAAAGGGTTACCTGGGGGGCGATCAAGGGGTTAAACCTTTATTAGGTAATATATGGGGGTACCTGACGCTATAAAAACCTGGCGGCGAACCTAAAAAAATAACTGACTACCTAGCGGCACCACCAACACTTATACAGCGATCAGAAAAATGATCACTTAGTGACAGTGGTGCTAGGGGGTGATAGGGTTACCTGGTGGGCGATCAAGGGGTTAAACCTTTATTAGGGGGGGTTAGGGGACTACCCTGGACCTAAAACTAACTGCCCTGACACTTTTACAGCGACAAATGTCACTGTTTGCAGTGATCAGTAAATAAATGATCACTGCAATCAGTGACACTGTGACTGGGGGCTGGGGGGTGATCTGGGGGTGACTGGGGGGGACGATCGTGTGCCTATGTGTCCGGGTGTCAGTGTACTGTTTGTGCACTAACCTTGATGTCTTCTCTCCACGGCGCTCGGCATATGTGAGCGCCGCAGGAGAGATGACATCACTTCCTCCTGCCTGTGTATACATTACACAGGCAGAGGAAGATTGTCATTCGCCGGGAGCAATCGTGAGGGGGGCGGAAACCAATGGCCGCCCCCTCATCACGGATCGCTTCCGAATGGAAAACCACCGCTCACTGTACCAGAGGGGGTCAGATCGGACCCCCCACCCATACGAAGGCAGTCACGTACAGGTACGTGATTGTGCCTGTCTGTGCCATTTTGCCGACGTATATGTACAGTGAGCGGACGTTAAGTGGTTAAGTCATAATGTACTAGCATGCCCAGCATACTAGTACAATATGATAGACTTACCTAGAAATGGAGCCCCCCCTCCCCCCACCAGCACTGGGCTGTCATGGCTCCCCCTGGTCCCCATCGCTTCTATCTTAACCCAGTATTTCTGCCGAGTTCCGAATCCTCAGCCCCTTGAATGGCCGGGCCTTAGTGACATCACTCCTGTGCATGCGCATGGGAGTCTTCTAGCCATGGCACACAACGTGGGTCGTAAATGTGTTCTGAGCTGCGCATTCATGACTCAGAGCTTAGTAACTAGACACAACAAAAGCTAAAGGGTTAAAACAATTTTACATTAAAGAGTTTTCTCCCACCAGCAGTAAAGATTCAATATATATGGTATGCAACTGTTCATAGGCTTATAAGCTTTTTTTTTGTTTTAATATTACAAAAATTCAGTACAGGGATTTACATATAAAAAGATAAAATCACCTTTTGGAGCATGGTACGCATTATACCCATATTTATGGCGTAATATTCAACAAACTCCAGTACATGTACTCCTCACCCCTCCTCACCCCCCCATGACAGCAAGTGGGGGATCCTCTCCCTGCACACACCGTCCACCTGCACAGCAGCATCATTGATTCACAGGAATCTTCCACTAAGACAAATGACTTGTAGTTCTTAATGACCAATGAGGGTGCTGATGAATGCGCTTGCAGTTTATTTACAAGCCCTGCAGCTTTTAAACTGACAGCCTGTACAGAAGTATGGGTTAAATGTTGTGGGGCTTGTCTGCAGGAGCCTGACATTGCAACCGCAATCCACTGATTGTGAATGAAATGCTATGCAGGCTCCTGAGGGAAAAAAGAATAAATGCATTTTTTTTTTCGGCAGAATATGTGCATTTTTTTTTTCCCAAAAGGCGAACTTAGCGTTTAAAATAAAAAAAATTACAACCAAGACATAAGCTTTTGGTTTTACTCCAAACACATATCAACTTATATCATGGTGGCCAAAAGTTACATAAATATATTTTCTCGTTCAAATGTTTTATTGAAAATACCAGAATGGAACAAAGTTCAGATGACACATCAGCAAAAATAAAACATTATGAAGGTGAATAGCCCCATGAAGTGCTAACAAGGGTATAATAGTTCAATAATGAAGACAAAAGAAGGCGAGTTTGCACGGTGAAGATCTAGTGGGACAATATGGGAACAAACATGTAATTACAATAAGTGTGAATTAAAGCAAGATTTCAAAGTATTATATATCTGAGTAAACAGAATGTTTGCGGGCATCTGTGCACAGCTCCCTAGAATAGGGTTTATATATAGAAGTAACTGTGGTGGGTGGGGTATCTAGTCGGTCAGGCTGTATCCAGCTGCAGGTGGCTAGATATATAAAGATGATTTGGATGGACTGGTTCAAGGGGCAATGCCCTTGGAGGAAGAAAGAAGCCAAAGTGTCATCAGACAGAGAGAAGGAAAGGAAGGATAACAAGAAGAAAGGGGAAAAAGATGAAGAAAGAGAAAGTGGGAGAACGTGGGTGGAAAGGGATGGGTCGCTGGGAGGGAAAGGGGAGAGAGCTGGGGAAGTCTGGTGCCAGTGAATAATCAAGGCCTAAAAGGAGGTGAGTTAAGGGAGGAGGAAAGTACTGTCAAAATCTGAGTACCCGAGTACCTATCTGCAGCCCAGACAGGTAGTAGGTGGGTACTCTGATGGGCTGGAGACAGGTACTCAGACACTCTGAGCTGCAGATAGCTACTCAGATACTCTGATGGAAGGTAGATATTTACTCGGGTACTCTTATGGGTTGGAGACAGGTATTTAGGTACTCTGATGGGCTGGAGACAAGTATTCGGGTACTCTTATGGGCTTGAGACAGGTACTCAGATGGGCTTGAGACAGGTAGTTTGTACTCTGATGGGCTGCAGATAGCTACTCGAGTACTTTGGGCTGTAGATAGGTACTCGGGCACTCTGATGGGCTGTATACAAGTACTCGGGTACTCTGATGTGCATGAGACAAGTGGGTTGTATATAAGTATTTGGGTACTATGATGGGCTGAAGACAGGTACTCAGGTACTCTGATTGGATGAAGATAGATATTTGGGTACTCTGGCTGCAGATAGGTACTCGGGTACTCTGGGGGATGCAGATGGGTATTCGGGTACTCTGATGGGCTGCAGATAGGTACGTTTGTACTCTGATGGGCTGCAAATTGGTACTTGGGTACTCTGATGGGTTGGAGACAGGAACTCGGGTACTCTGATAGGCTGGAGACAGGTACTCAGGTACTCTGATTGACTGTATACAAGTATTTGGGTACTCTGATGGGATGCCGATAGGTATTTGGGTAGTCTGATGGGCTGCAGATAGGTACTCGGGTACTCTGATGGGCAGGAGACAGGTACTTAGGTACTCGGGTACCTATCTGTAGCCCATCTGTCAGGGAAATAGCTGAGTTATTGCCATTCGTGCCAGTGTCCATCATGGCCGCGCCAGACTAACCCCTATGCGCATGTGCGCACGCAGATGCGCCACACGGACAGCGCGTACAGATGAACACAGACTGTGTGGGCGCACCCCCCCCCGGCCTATTTAAACCCGTCACTGGCACATACAAGTTGCTGGATTATCATCAGCTTCCTGTGTCTCCTGTGTCTCCTGTATCTTGTGTATGCTGAATCTCTGGCTTGACCCTTGGCTTGCATATGGACCTGTGACCCTGCTTATCCCCTCACATCTGACCCCGGCTTGGCTGACTATTCCATTATCTTCTGCTCCTGTGTATGACCCGGCTTGTTCCTGTAATCCTCTTGGACTGATTCCTGTGTTTGACCCCTGGCCTGGCTTCAGACTCTGTTCTTGGTTTACCTATTGTTTCACACCAGAACCCTTCCTTGCACGGCTACTGATTCCGTTCTTCCAGCGCACCCCAGCTACCTTCTGCCTGCATCTACCCAGTCAGCAGCAGTACCTGCAATCTGTGCACCTTTGGGCCCTGCACTCCCTGTCTCATCCCCAGGGGTGCGGTGCACTTAGCCGCAAGGGGCACCCTCTCAGCAATCCGGCATCACACCAGAGACTTGACACCATCAGGGTACCCAAGTACCTGTCTTCTGCCCATCAGAGTACCCGAGTACCTATCTTCAGCCCATCAGAGTACCTAAATACCTATCCGCATCACATCAGAGTACCTGAGTAGCTATCTGCAGTTTAGAGTGCCTGAGTACCTGTCTCCAGCCCATCAGAGTACCAAACTACCTGCCTGGGCTGCAGATAGGTACTTGGGTACTCTGATGGGTTAGAGACAGGTACTCTAGTACTCTGATGGTCTGAAGACAGGTATTTGGGTACTCTGTACTCTGATGGGCTGCAGATAGGTACTTGAGTACTTTGGGCTGCAGATAGGTACTCTGGCACTCTCATGTGCATGAGACAGGTACTCAGGTACATTGATGGGCAAAAGACAGGTACTCAGGTACTCTGATGGGCTGGAGACAGGTACTTAGGTACTCTGATGTGTTTGCTGGTAGGTATTTGGGTACTCTGAGGGGCTGAAGATAGGTACTCGGGTACTCTGATGGGCAGGAGACAGGTACTCTGGTACTCTAAACTGCAGATAGCTACTCAGGTACTCTGATGTGATGCGGATAGGTATTTAGGTACTCTGATGGGCTTAAGACAGGTACTCCGGTACTCTGATAGGCTGGAGACAGGTACTCCGGTACTCTGATGGGCGGGGGACAGGTACTCGGGTACTCTGATGAGATAAAGATAGGTATTCGGTAGGGTTGCACCGATACCATTTTTTGGATTTTTTTAAAAGTACTCGCCGATACTGATTACCGATACCTATCACCTAGGAAGAGTAGGTAAAGGGGTGGTTTAGGGTGGTTTGGGGGAGTTGGATGAGGCTGGGGTGAAGATGTGCTAGATGAGAAAAAAAAGGAGGGCTGATAAAGTGGGGAAGGGAGTCACAATCCTGGCTACTGCTCTCTATGCAAATAAAACAAAACAAAACAAAATGTATGCGCTGCCACTTAAAGCGGTTGTATACCCGCTGACACATTTTTTTTTTTTACTATACCTGTAAGGCAAAAGGCATAATGAGCTAGTATGCACTGCATACTAGCTCATTATGAAATACTTACCTTAGAACGAAGTGTCGGTATCTTACCCGGTCCACGCCAAGGCAACTGACATTTTGACAGCTCCAGCGATGTGAGTGACTCGAGCCGCAATGTCGTCACTCCCACACATGCGCACGGGAGACTTCTTTTCGGCAAGGTCCGGCGTCTGCCGGGCTTTCAGCCGAAAATCCCTGATGCGCATGCGCCGCTGAAGTCAGCGGCGCATTGCAGGGGGAATATACCTAAACCGTACAGATATTATTTTTACCTACAGGTAAGCCTTATACAGAGCATACAACCGCTTTAAATAAACATGATTGAACACATTCAGCTGGTGCAAACACCCAGTGTATGTTTCCCACCCAAAATAACTATAAATATATATGCTGCGCTGTTGTGTCAAATTCTAATTATATAGTTTTAATAACATAAAACAATAATTACTGGCAAAGAAAAGTGAATATCGATGCCCAAATATATCTTGGCGTGTTAATAATCTGAAAATTTGCATATATATAGTGTCCATGCATAAACAAAATTTCATATATAATACATATTTTTCGATTTCCAACTTTCCACTGGTTGGTGAAACCAAAACTCCAGTGCAACAGTCCTATTTGCTGGAATTACATGGACACTATAGATAATTTTCAGATTATAACACACCAAGATATATTAAGGCATTGATATTAGGATTCGCTTTTCTATGTCAGTTTCATGTATTTAACACTATATAGATAATTAGCATTTGACACATCAGGGGGGGGGGGGATCTGATCACACACTGACCTGCTGCAGTGTTGCTGGCCGTGTGTCTGTGCCTCTGCTTGCTGGAGAGGGGGGCTCCACCAGGCTGAGTACAGACACACAGGGCATGGGGAGAAGCCTCACTGTGTGCAGAGCCTTGCAGCTGCCAGGGAAAAGTCAGATCTGTGCAGAGGTCACACAGGACTCACTCCTGCTCACCGGACTGTGACAGAAATAGTGGAGCCGCGATGAGCAGAGCTGAATGTGAGAGCTGCACCTGGCAGGAGGGGGAGGACAGTTGAATGGGGGGACCTGGGCTTGCTCACCTCTAATGCAGGAAGTTTCCACAGACATGGTGATAGCTGGCGAGAGGGGAGGAGGAGGCGGGGAGGGAAATTCCAAGGACACATGATTGGTTGTTAAGGACACAGCATCCCCGTTCCTTAACAACGAATAATTGCCAGCATTTCTTTCTTTACTTTTCAGGTGTTAGCGGGAAATTCCTGCTGACAGCTGAAAGTACAGAGCCCGGAAGGTATCGGTTTTGGGTATTGGGGCATTTGCACAAGTACCGATACTCTTGCAAATGCTTAGTATTGGCACTGATACCGATACCAGTATCGGTATCGGTGCAACCCTCGTATTCGGGTACTCTGATGGGCTGTAGATAGGTACTCAGATGGGCTTGAGACAGGTAGTCTGGTACTCTGGTGGGCTGGAGACAGGTACTCAGGCACTCTAAGCTGCAGATAGGTACTCAAGTACTTTGGGCAGCAGATAGGTATTCAGGTACTCTGATGGGCTGTATACAAGTACTCAGGTACTCTAAAGGGCTGGAGACAGGCACTCGGATACTCTGATGGGCTGGAGACAGGTACTCAGGTATGCTGATGGGATGCAGATAGGTATTTGAGTACTCTGATGGGCTGCAGATAGGTACTTGGGTACTCTTATGGGCTGGAGATAGGTACTCAGGTACTCTAATGGGCTGGAGACAGGTCCTCGGTTACTCTGATTCTCGGAAGACAGGTACTGGGGTACTCTAATGGGATGCAGATAGGTATTTGGGTACTCTGATTGGCTGCAGATAGATACTCGAGTACTCTAATGGGCATGAGTCAGGTACTCGGGTACTGGGGTACTCTAATGGGATGCAGATAGGTATTTGGGTACTCTGATGGGCTGCAGGTAGGTACGCGAATACTCTTATGGGCTGGAGACTGGTACTCGGGTACTCTGATGGGATGCAGATAGGTATTTGGGTACTCTGATGGGCTGCAGGTAGGTACTTGAGTACTCTTATGGGCTGGAGACAGGTACTCTGGTACTCTAATGGGCTGGAGAAAGGTCCTCGGTTACTCTGATTGGCGGGAGACAGGTACTGGGGTACTCTGATGGGATGCAGATAGGTATTTGGGTACTCTGATTGGCTGCAGATAGATACTAAGGTACTCTAATGGGCATGAGTCAGGTACTCGGGTACTCCGATGGGCTGCAGATAGGTACTTGGATGGGCTTGAGACAGGTAGTCTGGTACTCTGATGGGCTGGAGACAGGTACACAGGCACACTGAGCTGCAGATAGGTATTCAAGTACTTTGGGCATCGGATAGTTATTCAAGTACTTTGGGCTACAGATAGGTACTTGGGTACTCTGGGCCTGAGACACTGCACTGCACTGTGATTGGTTACTGCCAGGCTGTATGCACAGATAAGGGTCTGTTCTGGTACAAATCACTCCTTTTCTTTTTTAACAATGCCTCTGCCCCTTTACTTACATTCTCTGTCAGCCGGGAATACCCTGCCCAGCAGATTCTTTGAGCCTGAGCTATCACAATTAGCAGTGGTAGTAATACCACTGCTAAATTTTTCAACTCTTATTTTGTACATTTGTCAAATAGCAAGTGGGTAGACCATGAGATAAATAACAATTTGATTTGTTTACTGCAATTAATTACTGCATTTGCAGTATTTAATGCAAATATAATATAGATAATAGACACTTTAAATATTGCATGCGATATTTTGTATAAAACGCAAATATTACATGCTATAAATGTTAGTTATTGACCCCAGCAATGACATGCTATTAACATGGCATTTATACAAAAAAGTCATTTCAACAGATAAGTAAGGATGTTCTGAATTTTTAATTTTTTTTATTTATTATAAACCCTATTGCTTTGTGACAGCTTTTCTGTACAAACAAACGCAAAGCCTGTTGGTCACATGGATTTTGTTTTTGATCTACATTATAGTGCCCTAATTTTGTCTTCTCTATTAACTCCAATGCGTTTTGTGAAGCATAATAAATTTGCAGGTACTTGAGTATGAGACCAGTGGTAAAGTACACAAAATAGATACCATGGTCATTCAGTTTGAGAGTTGGCCAATGGACCAACAAGGCCATCATGAAACTGTTACAAACTTATGTGAGGCCAAAACAATTCATAGGCTTTGTTTCTAGAAAGTATATAAGTCTAGGGCTACATTTAGTATGGGTTGGAAGATCCGAGTAATTTCAAAATTGGTTAATGCACCTCATCTCAGCTAGTAAATTATAGGAAGAAAGGAGAAAATGGGATTATAGCGGTGCTAAATTATTACAGAGTCAACATCATCGATTTTGAATTTTTATTAAAATATCCTATAGATATTATACAAAATACACAATGAGAGAAATTTAATAAAAACACGGTTTGGACAAACACAGGTATTCTGGGTCGCTGGTCTTCCCTATTTAGAATGTAACGGGGGTCAGGTGGGATGTTGTGTCCCTATATATTTTGCCAATACTGGCTTCCTCAGGGGAGTACACTTTGACCACCCAAATTTAATAACCAGCTCTATCAAAATAATCAAAAACAAAAACAAAATGTCAGAAACACAAATTCATATGACATTAAATATATATAAATAAAGATTTCAATTTCATAAATGCACTATCAGGATTACCTATCCAGGAGCCCGCCTTCACTCAGCCCAGATAGGTAACTCTACAAGTGATCCCACATAGAGTGTTTTAGCATTTTTCAATACTGCGAGACCACGCAGGGAGCTGCGTTCAGCCGTAGGGGGCATAAAAGACCCAGCTATAGGAAAACAGAGATCCTAATGAATGCTGAGTTCCAACATAAAAGTCAAAGGAGTATAAATGATATATGTAAAAGGCCAGCGGGCTCAAAAAGCAACTTACTTTGTTTAGTATATTAGAGAAAAAACATTAGCGAGGGCGACCAACAAGGCAAATTCCGCATATATTACCAGAAAATAGTAACTGCAAGGCCAACCATAACAGTTCAGTATACTCTGAAAATAGATATACAAATGCTATTCAAAAAATTGCAAACATAGGTGTTGATACATAGTTTAGTAATTTTAAAGAAAAATATAAAGAGGAAGGGGAGGGAGGAAGGGGAGGGTTTTTGTGGGGGGGAGGAAGGGGAGGGTTTTTGTGGGGGGGGGAAGGGGGGAAAATCAAAACAGTGGGATGGTTTACACTGACAAAAATCAAGTGAATTAGCCATGGATTGAAAGGCCAAGTCACATGTATCCAAAACCACACCATGTTCTACAGCAATTGAAAAGACTTAAACAAAGCATTAGTGCGGAGGAATGGATGTTTACCTGGATCAGGAGAAAGCAGAGTGAGGTCGCCTCCGTGTATCAGCCTGTTGTTAATGGTGATAATACCGGCATTTAAACCCCCCCGCTCGCTCGGGCGTCTGACGTCACAGAGCGAGTGCGGACAAGCAGGTGCCCATTGATCATGCGCCGAAGAGAAGAGCCGCGGCGAGCCTACAATCCCCAAAGTGCCTTGCGGTGCGTGCATGCGCCGTGGTGACGCCAGCGAGAATTCTCTAGCCGGCGTCACTGAGATGCCAGAACTAATAGGCAGTGGTATGATGGGGCGTATGAATGCCCAATGAAGGCAAGGGGAGGAGGAGCAAGAGTGAACAGGGCGGGTCAGCAATGGTATAACAAAACGAGCATGAAATGACGACACAGAGTTGGGCTCCAAACGATGCTTGAAGCCCTTGGGTCATCGGAGTGTTTTACGTCACCGCGTTTGGAACGGTCGGTTTTTTGACTGATGGTGTGTAGGCAAGACTGATGGAAGTCAGCTTCATCGGTTTTAGGATGGAAAAATCCATCGGTTTAAAAACCATAGGAAATCCGATCGTGTGTACAGGGCTTAAGAGCTGTGAAAATGTAAAATAGGCACCCTCCAGAGGTGGTTCTGGCCAGCTCAGTAGATTGCTTCCCCTGCTGTAGCAAATTGGATTATGCCTTGCTGTTCTTTTTATTTTTTTGCCTTCAGCCTTGCGTTCAGCCTCGTACACACGACCGATTTTCTCGTCCAAAAACGACAAGAAAACTGCCGAGAGAGCTTTCTTGTCGAAAAAAACGTTCATGTGTATGGTTTTTCGTTGAGAAAACTGCTGTGAATCTCGACGAGAAAAATAGAGAACCTGCTCTCTTTTTTCTCGTCAGGATTCTCGATTTTCTCGTCGTGTTTCTCGTCGGCCTGTTTTGCGACGAGAAAAACGTTTGTGTGTATGCTTTTACGAGTCTTCAAAAAGCGCGCATGCTCAGAATCAAGTATGAGACGGGAGCGCTTCGTCTGGTAAAACAAGCCTTCGTAATGGAGATAGCACATTTGTCCCGCTGTAAATTTTTGCATTGTTTAAATGTTGCGCATTGAAATCTTCTTTAGAATGTTACAATAAGGAAAAATAAAGAACTTGTTTTGCTGCTGATATTCACACAGAGTTCTGACTAACTATTTTAAACCTTTTTCATGCTGATCTCATGAATATTTAGCTTTATTATATCGAGCAAGATCTCCCTAATAATTATATATTTTTTTAATTTTTAATTCAGATCTTCATTTTAAATGCTTCTTTATTTTATAGTGATCTCCATGATTTTTATTTTTTATTTTTTTTCAAATGAATTTTATTTGAAGTTTTTATAATAACAGAGAAATGACATTGGCCACATGGGTTTCAAAAAATCATACAACAAGATATATCTAGAATAAAAGGTGAACCATAATAAGACTTTATATGGGAGTACCTTAGCAACTAGCTAGATATCAGATTCCACTAGGGGGTTAGAGTAACGAACGGATCACGGCCTACACACAGACGTAAGGTGTGTGTGGTCGGTGTTCAGGACTCAGGGGTAAGAGCGAGTTGTAGAACTGTAGAGAGTCGGAGGGAATGGAGTACTCAATGGGGGTATATCGAAGAGGAGTAAGACAAACCTGTGAAGGCCTCAATCCCCCCGCCCACCCCTAATGGGATCATTCTGTGGGCGAGAAGGCGACCTTTTGTATTGACAGGACAATGAAAGACAGACGGTTTTTCAGTAGTATAGTAAAACCTGACATCTTCAGTAGTACTGTCACCCCTCCTGGAATGGTCACGTAAGGACTAATCAATCTCATCAGGGAGACTAAGACGTCTTTGAGTGTAATGTAAAAGTTACAGAAATTATTTTGAAAACTCGAGATATGGGATATTCATTTTCAGGCAAGAAGTACAGTGCAGAACTGAATTCTAAATATCAATACGTGAGAGGGTAAAGGATGGAGAGGGGGGGACTAGGGGAATGACGGAGTGATCGAAATATTCTGAGCGGCGTAAGCATGGTTTTCAGGTGGGAGTGATGTTCCCTGCTAAAGGAATCGGATTCACGTGGGGGTCCGTGGTTGACGTTGTCTCCCTATATTGGATCCAACAAGCCCATATAATTCTGAATTTAGTGGGGTTGTCCTTGGCTTGGAAAATAAGACTTTCCATCTCCGCTATTTTGTCAACTCTATTATGCCATTCGGCTACGGAAGGGGGGGCCGTGTTTCTCCAGTGGATTGGTATGCATTGGGTTGCTGCGTTAATAAGGTGTAGGGTAAGAGATTTGCGGTAGGTTGAACTAGGAATGGATGTGTGATGAAGTAGGTATTGTGCTGGGGAGAAGTCTGGAGTGTACGTAGTGATTTTGGTGATTAAAGTATGTATATCTTTCCAAAAAGGTTGTATCAGAGGGCATTCCCACCAAATGTGGAGAAAAGACCCCGGGGCGGAATTACATCTCCAGCATAGAGGGGAAACGGTCGGGAAGAATCGATGTATTTTGTCTGGCGTACGGTACCATCTTGTGTATAATTTATATCTATTTTCTTGTGCGGATACATTGACTGAGCCTTTGTGTGTATGTTCGCAAACACGATCCCAATCTACCGTGGAGAGGTTTATGGATAGATCATTGGCCCATTGTAGGCGAGTCCGAGTGTCGGGGGGGGGGATCCTGAGAGTAAAAGGGCATATAGAGTGGATATTAAATGTCTGTGTGGTTCCGTGTCCGTGCAGAGGTGTTCGAAGGGTGTAAGAGATCTGGACCACTGAGAGAGAGGGCGAGCCTGAAGGAGGAAATGACGTATTTGCAGATATTTAAAGAAGGGTATGCTGAGGTTAGGGAATTTGGAGGACAATTCGGGTTGTGTGAGAAGTGTGTCGACTTCAAAGCATTGATATGCCCTGACCGGGGGGTCAACGGGTCCCAAGTGCCTGACATTGGCAGGTATATCCGCTGGAAAGTCCGGGTTCTGGGTAAGAGGCGTCAGTGGCCCGGGAAACGGGGTCGTTTGGAGGATGTGGCAGGAGGTTTTGAAGTTGTGTAGTGTTGAACCTATCAGAGGATGAGTGGAGCAGTTCCGGGGGATGGAGCCTGTGTTAATCCATGGTAGATGGGTAAGAGGAATATGGGAAAAAGAATTTTCCACTTGCACCCAGTCTTTGCTAGATGCATGTACATGCCAATCCACAACACGTGTTAATTGGCAAGCCCTGTAATAAGAGTGTAGATCTGGAAGACCTAAGCCTCCCCTACTTTTGGGAAGTGTCAATTTTGCCCAGCTCAGACGAGGGGGTCCCGCTGACCAGGGGAGGCGCCTGCATATTTGTTTAAATGAGGTAAAATAGGACGGGGGGAGTTTAATCGGGATAGCTTGCAAGAGATATAGTAATCTGGGCAGCACATTCATCTTTAGGATGGCAGCTCTGCCAAACCAAGAAAAGGGGCCCCTCAGCCAATCAGTTGTATCCTGCCTAATAGTCTGAAGTGCGGGGAGAAAGTTCTTCGAATACAGGTCAATCAATCTGGTAGAAATTTTAATGTCCAGGTAAGTGAGTTCATTGGGTTCCCATCTAAATGGGAAGTTGGCTTGACAGAGTAGGACCGTTTGTTGTGGTAAGGAAATGTTGAGTGCCTTAGATTTATCAAAGTTGATCTGGAGGTTGGAGAGGTGTTTGAAGAGGGTAAAGTCTTTGAGGAGGTTTGGGATGGTAGTCAAGGGGTTTGAAAGAAATAGTAAAATATCGTCCGCGTATGCCGCAATCTTGTATTGATTGCGATGAATAGTAATCCCCTGGATATCGGGGTTGTCTCTAATTTTGCGGAGGAAAGGTTCCATGGTAAGGACGAAGATGAGCGGAGAGAGGGGGCATCCCTGGCGCGTGCCGTTGGATATTGAGAACGTAGTCGATAGTCGACCATTGACCCATATTTTGGCCGTGGGGGAAGCATACAATGCCATAATCATTTGTATAAGCCGTGTTGGGAGCCCCACAGCTTGAAGACAGGCGGACATATAGTCCCACGCTACCCTGTCAAAGGCTTTTTCCGCGTCAAGGGACAGAAAAAATCCCTTAGATGTAGTGGAGGTCAGCCAGTGGTGTATGTTTAAGGCCTTGGTAGTGTTATCTCTGGCTTCTCTGCCAGGGATAAAACCCACCTGGTCTGTCGAGATTATTTTAGGGAGTAAGGGGAGTATACGGTTTGCCAGAATCTTGGCGTAGAGTTTCACGTCTACATTAAGGAGGGAAATAGGGCGATAGTTGGAAACTACCGTTGCGTCCTTACCTGGTTTTGGAATGAGCGTTACATGCGCCTCTAAAATGTCCCTGTTTTGTGAGGGGGAAGAGGTTGGTAGGTCATTAAAGGCTGCTACAAAATGTGGGAGTAAGATTTCTGTAAAAGCTTTGTAATAGCTGGAAGTCAGTCCGTCCGGGCCTGGGCTCTTGCCTGGTTTCAACTGTTTCAGGGCCCGAAGGGTTTCTTCAGTGGAGATTGGTAAGTCTAGATCAGTTAAATCTTCCGGTGAAAGAGGGGAGGGGCTGTGTTGGGCTAAAAATTTGTTTATAATTTCTGGACGTCTAGCGACAGGGTCAGTCAAGTGTGGAGTGGGAAGGTTGTATAGTTTGGAGAAATATGTTACAAACTGGTCAGCTATGTCTTCTGTGCGGTTAACAGTGGTGCCGGAAGTGGATGCCCCTGTTGAAGAACATTTGTTCGAAACGCGTAGGGCTTGGTACACTACCTCATTCACTGCCCCTTTTTAAATGTTTTTATTGTTTGTGATCACTTTTATGTTGGTTGAATAAACCCTCATTGACCTGCACCATTGGAGCATTCCTTCCCTTCTTTTCTCCTCACATGGGTGGTTGGTCAAGTAATAGCTTCCTTTGGCCACTGGTTACTAATATTCACCGTGGTAAAGAGTCTCCTTGCTGAGTGGCGGTTCCAGTTCAATCGGAGGACCACCTGGATTGGTGTGAAACCCAGAGTCTGCTGTCAATTCGGGGAGCCTACCGGACAGTCTACATTGGGGACCCATCTGATCCAGTTTCCAGACTAACTGATGAGGAGTGCCACTGGGATTTCGTATGCCTATTTGACCTGCCTAAACCACAGGTCTAATGTTCCGGTAAGAGTATTCTACCTCTCTTTTTCTACAAGAGTTATGTGATGACCCTTCAGTGCTACATGTTCTTTCTTCACAACACGAAAAATTTTCTATAGACACTGTATGGACTCATTATATTGATATTATTTATCACTTTGGTTTGATTGGAGGCCCAAATCATTGGGCTTCATTTCTTCACTTAGCGCTACATCTTCATTCCATGTTTATTAATTTTAGTCACATTTTATGCAGCAGCTTTATTTTTATTCACTATTTTAGATTAGCGCAGTATTTTCTTTCTTTATATGCAGGGATAAAACCCACCTGGTCTGTCGAGATTATTTTAGGGAGTAAGGGGAGTATACGGTTTGCCAGAATCTTGGCGTAGAGTTTCACGTCTACATTAAGGAGGGAAATAGGGCGATAGTTGGAAACTACCGTTGCGTCCTTACCTGGTTTTGGAATGAGCGTTACATGCGCCTCTAAAATGTCCCTGTTTTGTGAGGGGGAAGAGGTTGGTAGGTCATTAAAGGCTGCTACAAAATGTGGGAGTAAGATTTCTGTAAAAGCTTTGTAATAGCTGGAAGTCAGTCCGTCCGGGCCTGGGCTCTTGCCTGGTTTCAACTGTTTCAGGGCCCGAAGGGTTTCTTCAGTGGAGATTGGTAAGTCTAGATCAGTTAAATCTTCCGGTGAAAGAGGGGAGGGGCTGTGTTGGGCTAAAAATTTGTTTATAATTTCTGGACGTCTAGCGACAGGGTCAGTCAAGTGTGGAGTGGGAAGGTTGTATAGTTTGGAGAAATATGTTACGAACTGGTCAGCTATGTCTTCTGTGCGGTTAACAGTGGTGCCGGAAGGGGTTTTGATAGTGTGGATCGTGTGTGTGGATTTTGTCTTTTGCAGGGCTCTTGCTAAAAGTTTGCCCGCCTTGTTCCCAAATTCATAGAACAATTTCCGTGTTAGTGTGTATTTACGCTTTAGAGTTTTCTGGAGTTCCTCAAGGAGGTCGGCCCTCGCTGCTAGAAGATCAGTGAGGCATTTGTCAGCCAATGATCGTTTGTGGATGTTTTCGAGTTGTTTCACTCGGTTTGACAGGTCTTCGATGTGTGTCTTTCTAAGTTTGTTTCGTTTAGCCGCCAGAGATATGAGTTCGCCCCTGATTACAAATTTGTGTGCGGCCCAAGTAACTGTCGGGGACGTGTCTCCCTTGGAGTTTTCCTTAAAGTAGTGTGAAAGATATTCCGATATTATTGAGGTATTATCTCCGTCTAGGAGAAGCGAGTCATCAAGACGCCAGATCGCTGATCTGGGCCGTCGGGACGGGAGTGTGAGAGTCATGGTTATGGGGTGATGGTCCGATAGAACCATAGGTTCAATGGTGGCCTCTGTAAGGGTGGTCAGGTCATCTTGTGTTATGAAAAAATGGTCGAGTCTGGAGTATTTGTTGTGTGGTGCGGAGAAAAAGGTGAAGTCTTTTACCGTCGGGTAAAGTGTGCGATATGAGTCATGGAGAGTTAAGGTACCAAAGGCGAGTCTTGATTGCACAAAGGGCACTATATGCAATACAGGAAGAACCATTGGAGGTGTCAAGGGATGGGACGAGAGGAACGTTAAAATCCCCACCCATAATTAAGGTGCCAATTTTAAACGCCGTGAGTTGATCCAGGGTTTTACGGTAGAAGGCCACGTGTTGAGTGTTTGGAGCATAAATGTTTGCAATGGTAATGGGTTTACCATGGATAGTACCTTTTAGGAAGATATATCTCCCGTTAACATCCCTCTCAATATCCGTGATCTGGAGGGGACAATGTTTAGAGATTAAGATGGAGACCCCTTTTGATTTGGCCATGTCGTTTGTCGCGTGGTAGACAGTCGGGTAGTGGAGGTCCTGAAGTTTTGGGATATTATCCAAAAGGAAATGGGTCTCTTGGATAAGAGCGATTTGTGTTTTGGCTCTGTGAAGGGTATGCAATAATTGGGAACGTTTCTCGGGAATATTTAGGCCTCGCATGTTAATAGAATATAGTTTAAGTCGGGTAGGGAGGTTGGGCACCATAGGGTCAGAAGCATTGCTTGGAAGTTTGTCCGCCATTCCTAGGGGGGTGAGTGAGATTATACAGGTGTTACGGGAGTGAAAGCAATACAATCAAAGTGCTTCAGAGGGGAAGATGGGAAGGAGAAGACCGATGAGGGAAAGGAACCTGTCCAAACTCCTCAGAATTGGGGGATGATCGGTGAGTTGTAGGGCGCGGAGGGTAGTCACACGTCCGTCAGGCGTGTTCGTACCCTATCACGCCTCCGTGTGGGGGTTGACCAAGACCAAAGCCGGTGAAGGACTTTAGAATAAGGGGTGGAAATGTGTATACAAGGGATATCCCACCACCTCAGGACAATCCAAACACTGAAGCACGGAGAACCCGTTACCAAATGGGCTAAAGAAATGTGGTGTAAGCTAACACAGATCATACTAACCCGAGGCTGTAGTGCGGGTTTTACAGCCTAGAAACAGAGAGAGGATATTGTGTCTGGGCCATAGGGGGGAGACGGTATCATAAGTAAATAGGGTACCTCCTAGTGTTTCAAGGTCGTGTTGGGATACCTATTGTATATCTTCATAAGTATATCTGCATACATACATTCACGACCCGTCGGCTTGGAGAAAATGTCTTTAAGAGCTTCAGCCTATAGTGGGATCCTTACTAGGGATGAGCTCGGTGTTCGAGTCGAACATACGTTCGACTCGAACATCGGCTGTTCGATCGTTCGACGAAGATCGAACGATTTGGGCCGTTCGCGCCTAATTCGAGTGACGCGAACGGCCCACAATGCACTACGCCATCGCAGTGTCATCCAGGCGCTGTGATTGGCCAAGCATGCACTGTGACCCCGCATGCTTGGCCAATCACAGCGCCGGCAGCGAGGAGAGCAATGATTGGCCACAGGCAGGATGCCTGTGGCCAATTATTGCTGAGGGTGTTTAGTACACGCCCCACACTATAAAAGGCCGCCAGCACGGCGGCCTAGTGTAGTGTGTTCCGGAGCAGGGAAAGAGAAGCATAGGCAGGGACAGTGACATTTATTTTTTCTTGCTTAACCTGGATTCCTTTAGTTTAGGGAAAGAGAAGGATAGGTAGGGAGAGTGTCAGTGTGTTTTACTGTGCGAATCCTTGTTTCTAGGGACAGGGAAGGACAGTGAGGGAAATTCTCCTTGTGCTATAGTGTGCTTTAAAAAAACATTTTTTCTAGGGACAGAAAACTATAGGTAGGGAGAGTGTCAGTGTGTTTTACTGTGCGAATCCTTGTTTCTAGGGACAGGGAAGGACAGTGAGGGAAATTCTCCTTGTGCTATAGTGTGCTTTAAAAAAACATTTTTTCTAGGGACAGAAAACTATAGGTAGGGAGAGTGTCAGTGTGTTTTACTGTGCGAATCCTTGTTTCTAGGGACAGGGAAGGACAGTGAGGGAAATTCTCCTTGTGCTATAGTGTGCTTTAAAAAAACATTTTTTCTAGGGACAGAAAACTATAGGTAGGGAGAGTGTCAGTGTGTTTTACTGTGCGAATCCTTGTTTCTAGGGACAGGGAAGGACAGTGAGGGAAATTCTCCTTGTGCTATAGTGTGCTTTAAAAAAACATTTTTTCTAGGGACAGAAAACTATAGGTAGGGAGAGTGTCAGTGTGTTTTACTGTGCGAATCCTTGTTTCTAGGGACAGGGAAGGACAGTGAGGGAAATTCTCCTTGTGCTATAGTGTGCTTTAAAAAAACATTTTTTCTAGGGACAGAAAACTATAGGTAGGAAGAGTGTCAGTTTCTTTCACTGTGATAATCCTTGTTTCTAGGGACAGGGAAGGACAGTGAGGGAAATTCTCCTTGTGCTATAGTGTGCTTTAAAAAAACATTTTTTCTAGGGACAGAAAACTATAGGTAGGAAGAGTGTCAGTTTCTTTCACTGTGATAATCCTTGTTTCTAGGGACAGGGAAGGACAGTGAGGGAAATTCTCCTTGTGCTATAGTGTGCTTTAAAAAAACATTTTTTCTAGGGACAGAAAACTATAGGTAGGGAGAGTGTCAGTGTGTTTTACTGTGCGAATCCTTGTTTCTAGGGACAGGGAAGGACAGTGAGGGAAATTCTCCTTGTGCTATAGTGTGCTTTAAAAAAACATTTTTTCTAGGGACAGAAAACTATAGGTAGGGAGAGTGTCAGTGTGTTTTACTGTGCGAATCCTTGTTTCTAGGGACAGGGAAGGACAGTGAGGGAAATTCTCCTTGTGCTATAGTGTGCTTTAAAAAAACATTTTTTCTAGGGACAGAAAACTATAGGTAGGGAGAGTGTCAGTGTGTTTTACTGTGCGAATCCTTGTTTCTAGGGACAGGGAAGGACAGTGAGGGAAATTCTCCTTGTGCTATAGTGTGCTTTAAAAAAACATTTTTTCTAGGGACAGAAAACTATAGGTAGGGAGAGTGTCAGTGTGTTTTACTGTGCAAATCCTTGTTTCTAGGGACAGGGAAGGACAGTGAGGGAAATTCTCCTTGTGCTATAGTGTGCTTTAAAAAAACATTTTTTCTAGGGACAGAAAACTATAGGTAGGGAGAGTGTCAGTGTGTTTTACTGTGCGAATCCTTGTTTCTAGGGACAGGGAAGGACAGTGAGGGAAATTCTCCTTGTGCTATAGTGTGCTTTAAAAAAACATTTTTTCTAGGGACAGAAAACTATAGGTAGGGAGAGTGTCAGTGTGTTTTACTGTGCGAATCCTTGTTTCTAGGGACAGGGAAGGACAGTGAGGGAAATTCTCCTTGTGCTATAGTGTGCTTTAAAAAAACATTTTTTCTAGGGACAGAAAACTATAGGTAGGGAGAGTGTCAGTGTGTTTTACTGTGCGAATCCTTGTTTCTAGGGACAGGGAAGGACAGTGAGGGAAATTCTCCTTGTGCTATAGTGTGCTTTAAAAAAACATTTTTTCTAGGGACAGAAAACTATAGGTAGGGAGAGTGTCAGTGTGTTTTACTGTGCGAATCCTTGTTTCTAGGGACAGGGAAGGACAGTGAGGGAAATTCTCCTTGTGCTATAGTGTGCTTTAAAAAAACATTTTTTCTAGGGACAGAAAACTATAGGTAGGGAGAGTGTCAGTGTGTTTTACTGTGCGAATCCTTGTTTCTAGGGACAGGGAAGGACAGTGAGGGAAATTCTTCTTGTGCTATAGTGTGCTTTAAAAAAACATTTTTTCTAGGGACAGAAAACTATAGGTAGGGAGAGTGTCAGTGTGTTTTACTGTGCGAATCCTTGTTTCTAGGGACAGGGAAGGACAGTGAGGGAAATTCTCCTTGTGCTATAGTGTGCTTTAAAAAAAAAATTTTTCTAGGGACAGAAAACTATAGGTAGGGAGAGTGTCAGTGTGTTTTACTGTGCAAATCCTTGTTTCTAGGGACAGGGAAGGACAGTGAGGGAAATTCTCCTTGTGCTATAGTGTGCTTTAAAAAAACATTTTTTCTAGGGACAGAAAACTATAGGTAGGGAGAGTGTCAGTGTGTTTTACTGTGCGAATCCTTGTTTCTAGGGACAGGGAAGGACAGTGAGGGAAATTCTCCTTGTGCTATAGTGTGCTTTAAAAAAACATTTTTTCTAGGGACAGAAAACTATAGGTAGGAAGAGTGTCAGTTTCTTTCACTGTGATAATCCTTGTTTCTAGGGACAGGGAAGGACAGTGAGGGAAATTCTCCTTGTGCTATAGTGTGCTTTAAAAAAACATTTTTTCTAGGGACAGAAAACTATAGGTAGGAAGAGTGTCAGTTTCTTTCACTGTGATAATCCTTGTTTCTAGGGACAGGGAAGGACAGTGAGGGAAATTCTCCTTGTGCTATAGTGTGCTTTAAAAAAACATTTTTTCTAGGGACAGAAAACTATAGGTAGGAAGAGTGTCAGTTTCTTTCACTGTGATAATCCTTGTTTCTAGGGACAGGAAGGACAGTGAGGGAAATTCTCCTTGTGCTATAGTGTGCTTTAAAAAAACATTTTTTCTAGGGACAGAAAACTATAGGTAGGAAGAGTGTCAGTTTCTTTCACTGTGATAATCCTTGTTTCTAGGGACAGGGAAGGACAGTGAGGGAAATTCTCCTTGTGCTATAGTGTGCTAAAGCATTCCTCATCAACCATCTTTGAAATCCTTGTTTTTTGGACAGTCAGGGAAATTGTCGTTGTGCTATTCTGTGCAAAAGCAATCATCCTCAACCATATTTAGAAATCCTTAAGTAAAGGGACAGAGAAGGACACCTGAAGGTAGCCCTTATTGCTTTTTTCCCATCTCCCTGCAGGCCATCTATTAGAATGTCTGGAAGGCAAACAAGGAGAGGCAGACAGTCAGGAGGCAATAAAAGAGGGCAAGCAGGCTCTGTGTCTGGGGACAACAGTGCTGGTCGTGGACGCGGTGCATTGTCATCAGCACATGGCCATGGGACATGCTTGTCCTTCTTTTCGGCAGCTGGACATGTTGAGCCACATCATGCCGAAGACTTGGTAGAGTGGATGACCAAGCCCTCCTCCTCCTCCTCATCCTCTCTCACCCAGGCTCAGGGTACTGGCAAAGCAGCTGCCAAAGCGTCCTCTTCCCTAGTATCAATGTCAGACTCATCATCAGTCACTCCTTCCCTAGACCCACCATGTCCTCCTCCTGAGGAGTCCCCCGAACTGTTTGAGCACAGTGTTGGGTACATGCTCCAGGAGGATGCCCAGCGTTTCGAAGGGTCTGATGATGAAACCCAGCTACAGGAAGGCAGTAGCGTGAGAGCAGACAGAGGGGATGCTCAAGAAGGACACCAATCTGGCAGTCATGTTCCAGCAGCTGCAGCATACTGCCAGATTGGCTCCAGTGATGAGGAGGGAGGGGATGATGAGGTCACTGACTCCACGTGGGTGCCTAATAGGAGAGAGGAGGAGGAGGAGGATGAGGAGGAGGCACATCTCCAACGAGGCAGGATGCCCTTTGGTGGCCAGCGTAAGGGCAGTACACCGACGGAATCACACCGCAGAGCTCCGCCTGTGCAGGGCGCTGCCTCTGCCCGTCATTCAAAAAGTTCTTTGGTGTGGGCCTTTTTTGAGGCTAGTGCATCAGATCGCACAGCTGCTGTTTGCAACATATGTCTCAAGCGTATATCGCGTGGCCAAAACATCAGCCGCTTGGGTACCACATGCCTGACCAGACATATGTTGACCTGCCATGCAGCTCGTTGGCAAGCCTACCTCAAAGACCCACACCAAAGAACAAAGCGGACCTCTCCTTGCACCGCATCAGCTGGGATCTCCAACCCCACTATAACTTCAGTCCTCTCTGAAACATGCACTGAGAGGAATGAAGGTGTAGAATTAGGTGTGTCACAGCCAAGTACTTGCGGCCACTCTGCTAGCAGTACACCGACGTCCGATTCTAGCAGGCAAATTTCCCTGCCCCAGCTGCTGGACCGTCGAAAGAAGTTCACTCCCAGCCATCCACATGCCCAGCGGTTGAATGCTAGCTTGGCTAAATTGCTAGCGCTTCAACTGCTGCCTTTTCAGTTGGTAGACTCGGCCCCCTTCCGTGAGTTTGTGCAATGTGCGGTTCCTCAGTGGCAGGTTCCCAAACGCCACTTTTTCTCACGGAAGGCTATTCCGGCTCTCTACCGGCATGTGGAAGGCAATGTCTTGGCCTCGCTGGACAGGGAGGTCAGCGGTAAGGTGCATATTACTGCTGACTCATGGTCCAGCAGGCATGGACAGGGACGTTACCTTTCTTTCACGGCCCATTGGGTCACTCTTTTGGCAGCTGGGAAGGATGCAGGACAAGGTGCAGTAGTGTTGGAGGTTGTTCCACCGCCACGCCTCCAAAATGCTACTACTGGTTGTGACACACCTCTCTCCTCCACCCCCTCCTCTTCTTCTTCCTCCATGGCCTCTTCCTGTGCTTTGTCCTCTGAACCAGCGGTGCTCCGTAGCCGTTCAAGGGGCTACGCAAGTACGCAGGCAAAAAGATGCCATGCCGTGCTTGCGCTGGTGTGTTTGGGGGACAGAAGCCACACTGGGGCAGAGGTCCTGTCTGCTCTGCAGGGCCAGGCCGAGAGGTGGTTGACGCCACGCCAGCTTAAGCCAGGAATGGTGGTTTGCGACAATGGCACCAACCTCCTCTCCGCCCTCCGACAGGGACAACTGACCCATGTGCCCTGTGTGGCTCACGTCCTTAACCTGGTGGTGCAGCGGTTCTTGGGCAGGTACCCGGGCTTACAGGATGTCCTGAGGCAGGCCAGGAAAGTCTGTGTGCATTTCCGCAGATCTTATAATGCCAGTGCTCGCCTGGCTGAGCTGCAAAAGGAGTTGAACCTGCCCAAGAACCGCCTTATATGTGACATGCCCACCAGGTGGAACTCAACGTTGGCCATGCTGCAGCGGCTGCACACGCAGTAGAGGGCCATCAATGAGTACCTGTGTGACTACGGCACCAGGACAGGGTCAGGGGAGCTTGTTTTTTTTTCTCCACGCCAGTGGGGCATGATCAGGGATGCATGCACTGTCCTGGCACCATTTGAGGAGGCCACGAGGATGGTGAGCAGTGACAGTGCATGCATCAGTGACACTGTACCTCTTGTCCACCTGTTGGAGCACACGCTGCGTGGAATAATGGACAGGGCACTTGAGGCAGAACAGAGGCAGGAAGAGGAGGACTTCCTTGCCTCTCAAGGCCCCCTTTACCCAGACAGTTTTCCTTCTGTCCCACCCATCGCACAGGAAGAGGAGGAGGAGGAGGAGGAGGAGGAGGATTGTGTCAGCATGGAGGGGGAGGCTGGCACTCAGCATCATCAGCAGCAGTCTTTTAGGGATGATTTACAGTCCCAAGAAACCAGTGGACTTGTACGTGGCTGGGAGGAGGTGGCTGCGGATCATGTCGTCCTTAGTGACCCAGAGGACTCCGGAGCGAATGCCTCATCAAACCTACGCTGCATGGCCTCCCTGATCCTGCAAAGTCTGCGGAAGGATCCTCGTATTCTTCGGATCAAGGAGAGGGACCATTACTGGCTGGCCACTCTCCTTGATCCACGGTACAAGGGTAAGGTTGCGGACCTTATGTTACCGTCGCAGAGGGAGCAGAGGATGAGACAACCCTGGGAGGCCTTGCAGAAAGGTCTGTGCAACGCGTTCCCAGAGACTGGGAGGTTACAAACTCCTGGTCCTGGACAACGAGTTGCTGAGGCTTCGGCCAGTCAAAGAAGGAGCGGTGGGGAAGGTGGCCGTCTGACCGATGCGTTCAGACAATTCTTTAGTCCGCAGCCCCAAAGTATGATTGGTTCCAGCAACCATCGCCAGCGTCTGATAAACATGGTGCAGGAATATCTAGGGGCAAGGTCAGACTTGGACACCTTCCCCACCGAAAATCCTCTGGCTTACTGGGTCTTGAGGATGGATCACTGGGCAGAGCTTGCACAGTATGCAATTGAGCTACTGGCCTGTCCTGCATCCAGCGTTCTTTCGGAACGCACATTCAGTGCTGCTGGAGGATTTGTCATGGATCACAGGGTGCGCCTGTCCACCGACTCGGTTGATCGACTGACTTTCATCAAGATGAACCAGTCTTGGATCACCACCAGCTACCACACACCTGATGCTGATATAACAGACTAATTGATTTTAACATGTCACATCCCTTCAAGACTGATGCTGATGCTGAGTGCCTGTGCTGTTATGTTGACTGGCTATCCTCCTCCTCTGAGTCCTCAATGATACGATTGATGATGATAGCTTGGAAGATCATTTTTGTTTATGGGTGCCGCCACCAGTGGCTAAGGCCCAATTTTTCAGCCCCTGTTTTACAGGGGCGTGTAATTACAATTTTTTTAGCAATAATTTGCCATAGGGCTCATTGCTGTGCTCCAAGTACGGTATCTGTGAGGGGTTGGAGTGTTGTGGCACCAGTGCCTAAGGCCCAATTTTTCAGCCCCTGTTTAACAGGGGCGTGTCATTACAATTTTTGAAGCAATACTTTGCAACAGGGCTCATTGCTGTGCTCCAAGTACAGTATCTGTGAGGGGTTGTAGTGTTGTGCCACCAGTGCCTAAGGCCCAATTTTTCAGCCCCTGTTCAACAGGGGCATGCAATTACAATTCTTGATCTAATAATTCACAGCAGGGCCCATTGCTGCACCCACCAAGAGTAACTGTCAGGGCTTACAGTGTTGTGGCACCAGCACCACCATCAAAGGCCCAATTTTTACTACCACTGTTCAACAATTATATGTAATTACAATTCCTGATATAATAGTTGACAGCAGGGCGTTCCAGCACCAACCAAGAGTAACTGTGAGTGCTTACAGTGTTGTGCCAACACCAACAACTAAGGGGCCTATTTCTGCAGAGTATATACGGCAGGTCCCTACTTTCAAACATCCAACTTACAAACGACTCCTACTTGCAAACGCAAGAAGACAACAGGAAGTGAGAGGAAATCTACCCCTTGGAAGGAAAATTCTCTCCTGTAAGAATTAATATGGGAGAAAGGTGTCTCCTCTGTACTGATGCTTTATCAGCAATCCTTGTTTCAAGAAAAACACCACATTTCAAAAACAGTTGTCATTGGGACGGAAAGTGAGGTGAAATGTTCTGAACAGGGGCACAGACAGCAAAACAAATGTTACAGGGGTGATAACCCTTACCTATGTTTTCCAAAAAGTTTAAAAATAGATTTTTGGGCTGGAGCTACACTTAAACAATGTACCTGTTCAAAATTACAAACAGATTCTACATAAGAACAAACCTACAGTCCCTGTCTTGTATGCACCACCTGTATACGGCTGTTCAGAGTATATAGGGCCTTTTTTATTTTATGTGCGGGGTTCCCCTTAATATCCATACAAGACCCAAAGGGGCTGGTAATGGGCTGGGGTAGGGGGGGGGGGTCATGGGGTAGCTATGCCATTTTTCTTAAAGATTTTCATCCATATTACCGGGACCAGACATTACATTAAAGCCGCAAGCAGTTTTAAATGGCTTTTTTTTCCTTTAGAAGTGTCATTTTGTGCAGGGACAGTTCTAAACACGGGAAACACGTGGCACTTCACAGGCATACTTTAGACACCCCCCAGGTACGATATTTAAAGGAATATTTGACTTTTTTTTTTTCACTTTATGCATCATTAAAATGACTGCTCCCGATAAACGACCGTTTTTAAAACTTCTTTTTGCATTGATACATGTCCCCTGGTGCACAACCCGGGTTCCCAAACCCTTTTTAGGACAATAACATGCATAATAGTTGTTATAATTAGCACTTTAGAATTCGAACGTTCGCATCCATTGTATTTAATAGGGTTCTAATGTTCGTACGAACTTTCGGTCCGTTCGCGGGTTCTGGTGCGAACCGAACCCGGGGGTGTTCGGCTCATCACTAATCCTTACCTAAGAAGGAATCGTACCTAAACAAAAGAACCATAAAAACAGTAGAACTGAACAAACTTAAACACGTAATGAACAATAAAAAGGAACTCGGTACAGTGTATGACTCATTGTAAAAGTCTCCGTACTGTACCTTAATGAGCAAGTAAGTGGTGTCTAGACACCAAACTCCCACAGAGCAAATATTAATTTTAAGGACCCATCCGCCCGCCAGCTGAGAAGCCGACCAGTAAAGGTAAGCAACCAAGGCTATATTTTTAAGCTCAGATGGGTAGCCTGAAGGTTGTAATGTCCCTTAGGGCATTTAGCGCGTAGCGGGGGGGGGGAGAAGGGAGGAAGAAAGATGAGAAGGAGAGAAAAGGGATGAAGACGGGATAGAGAGGGGGAAAAGGGGAGGGAAGGGAGGGGGAAGGGGACAAGAGGGAGGGGGAGGTAGGAACCCATGTGGGGGAAGGAGTGGGAGAGGAGGGGGGAGGGGGGGGAGAGGAGGGGGGAGAGGAGGAGGAGAGGGGGGGAGAGGGGGGGAATACAAGGGGGGTTTGGGAGAAAAAGGTGGGATGTTAGTAGAGGGAAGGGGAGAGGAGGAGGAATGGGTGGGGGGCTGTGTAGGGGAGATGGGGTAGAGGAAGGAGGATGGAAAGTAGGGGTGTGAGGAAGAGGTCCAGGAAGAGGGTGAGGTCATGGGGGGTAGCAAGCCGATGCTTCCATTGGTAGCATATGGTAAGTCAGAGAGTACATGTGACCTGCGGAAAAGGATGTAGTGGTATGTAGCTTGGGAAGAGAATACCTTCCCTATAGTCATAGTCTATAGGCGTCCCAAATGTTCCAGTGGTATATTAGAGGAGAGTCCAAAGGATGAAAAGTTCCCTATGGGAAGGGTGATGTGAATGAGGCGAAGAGGGGCTCACCTCTGCAAAGATTGGAGCGGGCAGTCTCTGCATCATTCTTCTAGCGGGGGGGCTCTGAAGCGCAGTTGTCGTAGTGAGCGTAACGGAGCAGCAAGTCAGAGGTACCGGCATCAGATGGGAGTTGATTCGAAGTAAGCGGCCGAGATCGGGTCTTCTTCTGGGAGATTGAGCGGTGTCCAGCGGATGTTGTGCATAGAAGCATCCTGTGCGTCGCACTTGGAAGTGATGTGGCAGGGTGCGCTATTAATGACTTCCTATCACCGCGGGTTGGTCTGGGGGATGTAGTCCACGTAGTACGTTGGAGTACGTTAGCTAAAATAGGCTGGCGGGAGGGCGTCAGTGTCCAAATGTCTTGGGGTGGGAACAGAGGATCAGACAGATAGCGTACTCCTGGAGGAGCTGTTTCTATTGGGCATGACGAAGTGAGGTCTGCAGTATATCGCGGCCTAAGACATTGTGTGAAGGGAAAGTGAATAAAGAATATACCATTTAGAACTGTGGTTATTTCGGGGAAGTTGCATAGTAGTGCAAACGAGGGAAACCGGGGTCAATGGGGCCAAGTCATGGTGGTCAGGGAGTACGATACCTAGTGATCCCGACGGGCTCTCCTGGAAGTAGGGGAATCCGTAGGGCTGGAACCTTGTCGGGAGTTGCGAGAGGTGGCGTGTACTCTGGATCCCGATGGGGATCGCCTCCTTCTGTAGCTGGTAGCCTGGGTTTCCATGGGTTCTTCCCGGAGTTTGGTGGGTTTGCTTACTGAATAGCGTAAGTTTGCGTACCATTCCGGAACGGCCACACGAGGAATTTCCAACGCATCGCAGAACGAGGGTAAATCCTCCGGTACCCTAAGCAGTGCCGTACGTCCCAAAGCGGTGGCTGACAAACAAAAGGGAAATTTCCACTTATATCTGATCCCTTTATCTTGTAATACGGATAGCAGAGGTTTCAAAGCACGGCGATGCTGGAGTGTAATTCCCGACAAGTCCTGGAACAGTTGTATTGGCCTCCCATCATGTACCAACTGTTGACCTCTCGCCTGTTTGAGAATGTCCTCCTTCAGTGTGTAGTCCACCAAACAGCAGACCACGTCTCTTGGGGGGTCGGATTCTCTGCCTTTAGGGCGCAGGGCGCGATGGATGCGCTCCATGATGATCGGGGCTTGCGGAGGCCTATTGAGAATGGTATTGAACAGATTGGTCACTGTTTGGGGGATTTGATCTCCCTCAACGGATTCCGGTACACCCCGTACTCTGAGGTTGTGGCGGCGCCCCCTATTGTCCAGGTCCTCCAAATGGCGCTGCATGTCCCGGAGCTGAAGGGTGTGAGTATCTATTTGTTTGGCAGCCCTGCGAATGTCTTTCTCATGGTACTCCGCCTGCATTTCCACGGAGTGTACCCTGTCATTCAAGTCACGGATGTCCAGGCGGAGGTCCGCAATGGCCGCCGACAGGGTGTCCTTAATGTCGGCCGCAATGGAGCGGAGGTCTTGTATGGTCAACGGTGACTGAGGGGAGTCCGCCCCCCCGTTGTCCGGTGGAGAGGGAGCCGCTGAGACTGCTGACAGGGGTATTCCCTGTACTTGATGGGATTGTGCCCGGGAGCGGCTCTGAGAGTGACCGTGGTGGGACGTCGCCATGTTCCCCCTGTTGTTTCTGAACATCTCAGGTATGTTCTGATTCATACCTCCCAGTTGTTCGAGCGGCGAGCGCGATCTGGAGGTTGAAGATTGCCTGGAAGCAGTCCCCATCTGATAAGGTAAGAATGGGGTGAGTTTGGGGTGTCAGGACTCCTGGAAACGATCAAAATTGTCCTGAGGTGGCAGGAGCTATTAACTCAGGCCTCCATTCAGTAGCAAGGTCCGGCCACGCCCCCTTTTTATTTTTGTTGTGTCAAGTTTACCCCTTATTTTTATTTTTTATTATTTTTAGACCTTCAAGGAATTTCTTTTGTGTTATCTGTCCCTTTTATTTTATTTGTTAAAATGTATCTGCCTACTCCAAAGCTAAATGTATAATTATTATAAAAACACATAGTCAAGCATTAACTGTAAAAATAAAAAAACATTTATTCATGTATATAACAAAATAAATAGAAGGCAGCGCTGGAGAACCTGCTGCCATTTGTGCATCCATGGGACCCCAGAGCACACATCAACCCTGTGTGGCCAATAAAATTGGGAGCTTGAGAAGCACAACAGTTGTGAGCACAATCTGATCCTGGACTCCCAGAGGTCAGGAACAGCAGCAGATGATCTACATGTCCCAAGTCTGTGGTACTACAACAGGCTGCCTTCTGTCAGACCACATCGAAGCAAGGCCATCACTTCCTGGTCTTCTTGCCAGCCTTCCCTGCAGCCTTCCCTGAAGCCTTCCCTGCAGCCTTCCTTCTGCGTGTGGCTGGAGGCTGTGCCACTGGAGGTGTACTCGTGTCAGGAGGAGGAGAAGGAGGTGGAGGAGAAGAAGAAGGTGGAGGAGGAGGAGGTTGAGGTTGTGATAGCTGGGCGACCTCACATATGGCCGTATTGGGGGTAATTCTCTCCATCACCCCCTTGTTCAGCAAGGTGATGAGCATGGGCTCGCATAGGAGGCGTTGCTCCATGCTCATCACCTTGAACTTGGCCTCAACTAGGCCGGCAATGGCCTCTTCAGGGGATGTGGGCTCCTGGAGGGTGGCATGTGCCTCTCTAATAAGGGCCATTGCTGCCTCGCTTGTGCTCCTGTCCCTCCTGGATCTTTTAGGAAGGTGGATGGGAGGCACCTGCGATCTGGCCCTGCTACTTGGCCCAACCACCTCCGGTGTGCCACTGGGCCCTGCCACCTCATGTGTGCCACTGGGCCCTGCAGCCTCCTGGCTCACAGTGGGCCCTGCCTCCTCCTGGCTCACAGTGGGCCTTGCCTCCTCCTGGCTCACAGTGGGCCCTGCCTGACACTTTCCAGACCCTCCTCCTGGCTGATGTCATCCTGTGTATGAAAAAGGGACATAGTTTTAGTTTGTGGTTCATAATTTTCACACAAATTATAGCTCATGACTGTTGCAAATTGAATGTAAATCAATAGAAAAGACTATTATTATGACCCCCATCAGATTTCATTCTTCTCCCCCAATTTTGGGCCCACTACTGTCTATTGATATTTATATCACTTTTTGCTCCCAATTTTTGGGGGGATTTACATATTCTCTTTTTTTCATGCCTTAATTTTCTCACAAGACATTTAATGAAAATACGATACCTGGCTCCAGATGTCCAAATCAGGTTCTTCCAGGATGGCTGCCTCCTCTTGCTCCAGAGAAGGCTCAGGTTGGCTGCAGGGAAGTCTGGGGGGAAGACTGGACAGTGATGGCCTTGCCTCAAGCTGGTCGTTCAGAAAGGACATCCTGCTGTAGTACCACAAATTCGGGACATAGACATCATCTGCTGCTGCTCCTGACCTCTGAGAAGCCAGGACCCTAAAGCGCTCAGTCCTGTATGTGCCTCTCAAGCTCCCAATTTTACTTTCCACCTGTTTTGTGGTTGCTGTGGGTACCTTGGTCTGCACAAATGGGAGCAGGGTCTCCAGCGCTGCTTTCCTTACACCTTTCTTCCTTTGAATGGGGTTTTTGGTCTCCCACAGAGCGGGCAGCTCCCTTACCCGGTCTATAAATTCTGCCAGGAATTCACGGTCGCTGATAAAAGCATTCATTTTGTTTCTGAAAGACAAAAAAGAAGACAAAAAAAGGAATGTCAGTCACACAGTCTAACCTCCTGTAAATCAGATTCCCCATATATATCCTCCAACAATATCTAGGCATTATAGGCCACCGATTTCACAAAGTATAAAAATCACATACCTTTGTTCTCACGTCCGTCACTTTTCCTCCTCTCTCCGCACACCGAACGTAGTATCGTCACATGTGTGTTTGCTTTATAAACACCACGCATGCGTGAAATTCCGCACATGTCGCTCCGCACACGTCACCCGCCCATGACGTTCAAAGTATCAACTTTTCCCCGCCCCTTCTCTTTCGGCGCGCAGACAGATATGGCGGAGGCACAGCAGGTGTCTGCTAATTCTTCAAATAACGAGGAGGAGACCAGCCCAGACCGTGAAACGTCACGATCAAGGAGGAGGTTGAAGGCATCTAATATGTCTTACGCGGAGATGGCGGAGATGGTGGACATATTGCTAAAGTCGGATTATGACGCAAAGCATGGCCCATATAGCCACCCTAATCTAAGGAAGTCCAAAATAATGAAGAAAGTAGTGAAAAGTCTGAAGAAGAATTTCGGAGTGAAACGATCAAAGGAGCAGCTCAGAAAGAGGTGGTCTGACCTCAAACTGAGGGAGCCGGAGCAGTTAAGGAGCATTAAGAGAATGCTAGAAAAAAGTAAGTACTTTTCCTGTGTTCCTATTATTGTATTTCTGAACTTGCATGTTGCTCCATGTTGTTGCATTTTACAATTGTACCTTCCAAAATGTCATCCTTAAAACTTTGTTTGGCCCAGTAATCGTTCGTTACAGACACATCGTTCGCCCACTATATACGATGTTTAGCGATTTTACAGGCTTCCAATAATTTACAGAGATGCCTGTTTTTATTCCATAAATGTTAGTACATTGTTGGCTAGATGATGTGTTTGGAAAGAGAATGAAATGCAAACTTTAATCAGTGTAAAGGAGAGGACACTCAGCAGCTGTTTCCACATCTGGACTCTTGAGCACTATAGTGTGGGCCACCAGAACCACCTTTTTAGGGTGTCCCACACAGGTGCATCAGTGTATTTTTGGGGTGCCTCCATGTGTAAAATTTGTCAGCCAAAGGTGAATAGTCAAGAATATTTTTTGTCCAAAAAATGTCTTCTTCTTGAAATTCATCCCAAACAGACACTTGTACCCCACTTCCAAGCAATGTATCATGTTAATTTATTTTTACAACAATATCTGTGTGCTAAGTATACCTTTTGTTTGATTCTCATAGGGGAGAGAAGACTGAGAGGACACCACTCCAGGGAGCACAGGAACCCCACACCTTCTAAACAACCCCAACCTCACCAAGAACCCCAACCTGAGGATGTTGAGGAAGTTGAAGAGGTGGAGGAAGGAGAAGTGGAGGAAGGAGAAGTGGATGACGTGGTGGAACTGGTCACCAGCCACAACAGGTCAGTATCTGTCACCACAGCTTCAGGTAAGAGATGTACTGTAGGCCTGCAGAGTTATAATACCTTTTGTATTTTTTTATAGGGGATGAAAATGTTGTGGTGAAAGAAAGTATGCGTTTCTCTGCTGACAGTGCCCTACGAATCATACAGCAAGTGATGGAATGTAGTACAGAACTGGACAGAATTAAGCAAAGAATTAATGTGATGGATCAAACCTTTAAGGACATCCTAGATGTTTTGGGGCGAATTGAATAAGGCACAAAACACCCCATTTTATTTTTGGATATTGTTATTACCCCAATTTTATTATGCTTTTAGACAATCAATCAAGCCAAAATTTGAAGATGCATACAGTGTGTCAACATGTGCCATCTGCAATCAGGGGATATCCATGTACGGGTTTTGGGGGTGCAACCCCTTCCTCGCATCTCAAGTCGGTGAAATGAAGAAGGGGTTGCACCCCCAAAACACGTATATTGATCACCCCTGATGGCAGATAGCACATGTTGACAATAGGGATCAGGAGTCAAAAATCCCATTTTAAAATGACTCTAAATTGTGTGCATCTTCAAATTTTGGCTTGGTCAGGGGTGCCAATACCCCATATTATGACGGTCAGATAGAGACATTTTTGGTGAAATTGAATGTCTCATATTGCTAAGAGGTATGCAATGTTGTAGTTTGTTGGATGCTACTGATGGTGTTGTATTTTTTTACCAAAAAAAAAAAATTTTGTTCTATTTACCATGTGTGTGAATGTGCACAGAGTAAAATGTTTGAACAACCACAAAGTGTAGCTTCTTTTTCAAATACGCTATAACCTTATTTGTTTCTATTTTTGGTGTTACAAGGGAAATGGTTGTTATTTACTAAAGAAAAATACAATTGACACTACAAATGCACTAAGACAAACTAGGAGACAGCAAAAAAAAAAAAAAAAATACAGATTAAACCAGATTAAAATTTTGTACTTTCTCTAGAAAAATTCAGACATGGCCTGACATAGAAATTGCCCCCCCTACCCGTGAAATATTCAAGATATTTCTGGCGAACCTCATGGGCATTTTGGGGGGGCAAGCCAGGACGGCCAGATTCTAGGCCCGGCAGGGTATTGCCAGTTGGAAGTCCTGCCTCAGGCACTATTGAGGCAATATAATTTTGGGATTTCCGGATAAGAAAGTTATGTAGCAGACAGCAACAAAAAACAATGTAGTTTTTTTTGTTTTTTTTTTAACAAGTTTTTATTGGAATAATGAAAGACACTTGAACAGGTGTAAAGATAAGTACACAATTACAAAAGAGAACATAAGGCTGTTAGTCAGGTTTAAAACAATGGTTCATAGGAATATCGGTGTAGCTAGTTGGGTACAACAGGTAGGGCAAAAACAAAATGTAACACATGACACTAGCTCACTTGAAGACTAACCTTATGGGGTTATGAAGTTATGAAGATATGAAGATATGAAGAGAGGGAGCTGTATACACAAAATTCTCACCTAGTGAGGGTACAGCAGGTCATCCTAGATAAATACCTAAAAAGCAATGCAACCGGAAGGTGGAATACTGGATGGATCTGTCTACGCACCCCTATGTTTAGAATCAGAAATAGGGGAAAAATCAAAACAGAAACTAGGAAAAAAAAATAAAAAATGGGGGGGGGGAGGAGCTCCAGAGACAGTGATGTGCTGTTCATTCCATTACATGAATGGTCCTGAGAAAGAACAGCCCTGGTGGGCCATCCGGAATGTATAGACTGTGCAATGTCATCAAGATTTACAGCCCAATTGGGATAGGGTCAGCGTACGAGAAGGAGAGTTGTTCCAGAGCTGCCTGATCCGCTGCCGAGAGAGTTGTTATGATGAAGGATTCCCATCTGTAAAAAAAGCGAGCTCTAGATCTGGGTCCTTTAAAGTCCGTAAGAAGTCGTTCTTTGTAGAAGAGGTTGAGGCAGTCCTTTTCGAGTTGGATGAGAGAAGGGCTTTGGGGAGAGATCCAGTGCCTAAGAATGAGTCTCCTCGCGACAAGCAAACAAAGCAAAATCCAGTCTTTCGAGGAGGGACGTTTGGTAGTCCCTGAGGGGATCGATGCAGCCGGCGATAGAGACCAGGGTAACAATAGAGGGTCCCAATAACCAAATATTAGAAGTAAAGGGTCTTTGGGGAGTTTCAGCAGAGTGATTTTGAATATATAGGATAGGACTTGATCCCAAAATGAGGAAATGAAGGAGCAGGACCAGAAGCGGTGGGAGAGAGAAGGTCTGGGTACCTTGCATAGAGGGCAGGAGGCGCCATCTTTATTGGAGTTAGGAGAGATAAATGGGATATAAGCCCGGTGTGCGATCTTGAGTTGGGTTTCTCTCCAAATTTCGTTGGGTGTCAGTCGAAGGGTTTTCTGCAGGCCAGATAGGATTTTATTTGTTATATCTGGAACTGGGAAATCCCTAGCCCAGTTCGCAATAGAGGAGGAGGACATAGACGGGGAAGATTCTTGCAGGAGAGGTCTGTAGATGTCCGTGATTTTATAACGTCCACTTCGCAGTAAACGTTCAGAAAAGCTGTTTTCGAATCTCCGGAGGTTGTCTTTACACGTGTTAGATAAGAAGCTAATGCATTGGTTATAATGAAATACATGAGAGGAGGGCAGAGAAAAAGACAAGGATATTGTAGAAAAGGGCAGTGGTTTTCCAGTGTTGCCATCGCACAGTGAGGAGAAGTTTGACAGACCTTGAGCCTGCCAGACCGAAAAGGCTTTGTAGTGGAGACCAGGGATGAAGTCAGGATTGCCTTGGATTGGTAAATGGGGAGAGATGAAAGGAGATAACTTGAGTGTTTTTCTGATTTCTCTCCAAGCTATAGCTGTGTCCCTTAGCAGGAGATTGTGTTGATATGGTGGGGGGACAGTTTTCCATCTGCAGTGTAGAAGGGCCACCAGAGAGTGCGGGTGAGCCATTTCGGATTCCAGGACGTAATTAGAGTATTGGGATGATTGAGCTATCCAATCTAAGCTGGTCCTGAACAGACATGCTAAATTATACAATCTAATATGAGGTAGACCGATACCCCCGTCGCTTCTAGGAAGGTGTAGTTTTTTAAAGGCTATCCGAGGTCTTTTGCCGTGCCAGATGAACTGTGAAATTTTGGAGTTGAGGAGTTTGATATCTTTATGTTTCAAAAGCAAGGGAATGGTTTGCAAAGGATAAAGCAGTCTGGCGAAGCTAATCATTTTGATAAGGTGACACCTTGCTAGGAGCGAGAGGGGAAGATCCATCCAGTTCGACAGTTCCTGATAGAGTTTTGTGAAGAGGGGGGGTAATTGAGGTGATAGATGGAAGAGGGCAATTTCCCAATCTTTATACCTAGGTAGGTGATGTGAGAAGATGCAACCTTAAACAGAGAGTGGTGAGCCCAGGGGGGTGTGGAGTGTGTCCCTATAGGGAGAATCTCGCTCTTGGAATAATTGATACGGAGGCCGGAGCACAGTCAAAATTCGTCAAAGGTGGTTTTAATGGTCGACATGTCGTTGCTGGGGTTGCCCGTGAATATGAGGACGTCGTCGGCGAATAGTGAGGTGCGAAGTTCCGCTTTGCCTATTTTGATGCCTCGTAAAGGGGCTATCTGGGAAAGGTATCTAGACTAAGGTTCTAAGGCTAAGTTGAACAGGAGGGGGGAGAGAGGACAACCCTGTCTGGTCCCTTTATGGAGGCGGAAATCCTCTGAGAGGAGTCCAGCCGCAACAAGTCTAGCTGAGGGCGCTGTATGCATGGCATTGATAAGGTGGCAGAAAGGGCCTGTGAATCCCATTTTAGACAAAGTGAGGGAAAGCCAGTCAAAGCTTACATTGTCTTTGTTTTGTTGGAGGTGGCGCACACTGGGCTTGCATGTTGAAGGCATCTGTCTCTTAATGTTGGTGACCTGGCAGTTGCATTCTCTGTCTCCTTCCTGTGTAGTCCAGTGCCTCTAATGCCATCCCCAACCTGCTGGTGGTGGTCTTGGCAGATACATTGTCTCTGGTGGCAGCCTTGTGGAGCTTATGGGGTTCATATTACTCAGCATATAGAAATTGTATGGTAAGTCCTCATGTGATATTGTATGGGATTCATTTTGCTTTTTTTTTTAATATTATTTTGTAGTTTGTATTACTGCTATTCCTAATCTTGTAGATGTTCCTGCAAGGTCCCTGAGTAAGCAGCAGCTATACTGGGAAACACATTGGACTAGGCTAAAGGTGCATACAAGCATCCATTTTGGAATTTGTGCAGAACCCTTTATGGTTTTAATATGATGTTGTTTGTACTGTAAAAAATGAATGTGGTCACAACTGATCATATTTTGATACATACTAGTTTTTGTAATACAATTATTTACTTTTATGGAACTTAATTGTGTTGTTTTGCCTTAGACTAAGCCTTTAAAGTGGTTGTAAACCAAATTATATAAAAATAATAATAATAATAACCTGCAAGAGAAAGGCATAATGAGCTAGTATGACTAGCATACTAGCTCATTATGCATTACTTACCTTAGATCAAAGCCTCCAAAGCCGTCCTCGCCTCCCCCTCCGGCCGCAGACATCGCTCCGGAAGGTTACTTCTGGGTATCGCCGCTCCGGTGCTCTGATTGGTTGGAGCGGTGATCACATCACTGCGCATGCGCGTGGGAGTCGTCAAAGCCAGCATTATCTATTGATAAAACCGGCGTTGACAGTGTGGCAGCGCCGTTGTCTATGGCGCGCATGCGCCGTAGACAACGGTGCATTATTTTTGGGAAAATATCTCCTAAACCGTGTAGGTTTAGGAGATATTGCAAACACCTACAGGTAAGCCTTAATCTAGGCTTACCTGTAGGTGGAAGTTGCAAGTGCAATTTGCATAAGTGGGTTTATGCCGCGTACACACGGCCGTTTTTCTCGTCGAGAAAATGAAATTTTTTCCTTTCGACGAGAAAAACGATCGTCTGTGGGCTTTTTGCCGTTTTTTTCTACGAGAAAAACGGCATTAAAAACGAAGAGAAAAATTAGAACATGTTCTAATTTTTCTCGTCGTTTTTTTTCGACATGTTTCCCGTGGCAGTTTTCCCATAGGGAAACACTGCCGCGGAGCCCACAGACGGTCGTTTTTCTCGTCAAGAGAAAAAATGACGTTAAAAAACGACCGTGTGTGGGGAACAAGCCATTCCCTCGTTTTTAATGTCATTATTCACGGCGTTTTTTTAACCGCCGTGAATAATGATCGTGTGTACGCGCCATTACAACCACTTTAAAGTCCTCCTGTTAAATGTTAAATATCACTTTAAAGGTTATCTGTTATTTATGGAATGTTATAAGGTACAGTTCTACATCAATTGCTATATGTTTCAGTAGATCATTTATGCTGATTTATTAGGCTATGTAACTATAACAATTATGATGTCTTTATCTCACAACTCACAACTATTGTTTGCTGGCCATATGTTTTTTGTTTTTCTTTATGTGTTTGCTGGAAAGAGAGTTGGATTCTGACCAAATGTACTCTGGGTTTCAGACAATATGTAAGATTTTTCTGTCATTTTCATGTATATGTTTTTATACTTTAATAAAAAATGTTGGTAAACCAAAAAAAAAGTCCCCCTGTTTATATTAGGAATGATTCATTCCAGCTGTTATTTTTGGGAGGTGGCATCATAAGTCTTCTTTTTAAGACTTGGTATAATATCCTCTGTTTTTATCTGAATAGAAAAATAAAAAAAATAACTGACATGTTCTGTAGTAACCTAATTTTTTTCATAAAAAATCCCTGTACTTTACAATGATTGTCTTTGTGTAATATTGCAGCTAAATAGCCAAAAGATTGTAGAGAATGAATGGTCAACATTCATTTTAGTTAAGAAATTGATAAAATGCCTCTTGGACACCTATTTTATACTGAATTGTTTTGACAGTTTTTGTCACCAGCCTTCCAATCATCAGACCCAAAATGACAATCTGGTAGCTCTGGCAATTGCTTTAGTGGGCAGCTCTTGGCATTGAATTCAACAATTTAATTATCTGCTTGTAGCATTGCTTGTAACAAAACAGCCTTGGATTGCAGTCACAGTACACAGTTTTGAGCTAAAGGATGAACCGTGTTTATGCGCAAAGAAAGGTTTGCTTATTTCCCATGCTTTGTATAATATAGATGCTGTGGAGTACAAAGAGTCTGCACAGAAATTATTTTTATTTTCAAGGATACATTTATGTTATATTGACTAGCAACAATGTGATGATTCTGGACACAAGAGGGAAACTAAAATTCATTATTTCAAAGAAAATTCACAGAGAAGTAAACTGACCTTGCATTTTGATTATGCTGTCTTGTGTTCACTGGCAGCACTTCAATAGTTAACAATTCAGAGATTAGGTTCCCTGGCAAGTGAGTGAGGTGTTTTTTTTTGTGTGACTGCTAGTGATTGTTGGAGCTGCTTCATGTGCTGCAGACATAAAAGACTGTAATGCTGTCATATATTGCTGTGCCACATGTGTGTATTCGGTTATCTGAGGGCACCCACTGTCATTCCTTCACTGCATTTGCCTAGCATGGTCCTAAACTCTGCTTTTTGACACTTGATATTTAGGGTTTCAGGTTAAGACTAAGGTAAACATATTTTTCTAAATTATTTAAGTTCACACTGCTAATGTAAAAAAGGCATTTGAGGTCAGTTATTTAAACTCTTTGATAAATTTGTTTACAATTTTTTTCACTTAGTCCTATAAAAATCTTTCTTAAAGTCATGACAAGAAGTTGAGCATCGCCTTACAGACTGTTCTATTGTTGACAATATGTACAACGCTACTATCCTTCTGCATATTGTATGTTATTTTCATAACTTTTTAATATAAACGTAATACTAATATAAAAAGAAAATGCCCTGGACCACTTAGAGCTTTAGAGTTTTATCATAGCCTTACTAGAGTTTTACTAAAGCTTTACTGAATATAAGGTGACCTCACAGTTAGCCTTACTGATATCCAGAAACTGCCATTATACAGTAAAACCTTGGTTTGAGAGTAACTTGGTTTGAGAGCGTTTTGCAAGACAAGCAACATTTTTTTTATAAATTTTGACTTGATAAACAAGTGAAGTCTTGATATACAAATAGAATCATGTCACAACTGAGTATATAAGTAGAAGAGAGGTGCCTCTAAGTGTAGCAATATGGTTACATTTAATGAAGGTACAACATTTAGCAATATGGTTGATAAAAGAGGCACATCTAAGTATGCAGGCATCTGGGGTAAAGCTGTTCACATAGACCATCCTCCACACCGCCATCTACATCATCCCTTCCACACTACCACTTCAAGCCTCGCTTTCAGATCTCTTTACTGCAGGGTAGTCTTCCCGGTCACGATTGCAGACTGATAGCGGTGAGAGCCAGCGGTGCGGAGGACAATCTATGTGGACAGCTTTACCCCAGATGCCTGCATACTTAGATGTGCCTGTTTTAATCATCAACCCTGTGAGGTGCTAAATGTTGTACCTTCATTAATGTAACCATATTGCTACACTTAAAGGTGCCTCTCTTATCTTTTATTACCCTGTAGCGCCTGCTGCATTTTGCTTCTAATCCCCTTGTGGAGGTTGCCATTTGTGGATAGACATTTTATAGTTACACAACCAATCACATTGCTATAATATTTTTATATGGACTATAAACTGACGGACTTATGAATAAATGGTTGTGGAAAAAATCATCTGAGTTTCCATTATTTCTTATGGGGAAATTCACTTTGATATACAAGTGCTTTGGATTACAAGCATGTTTTCAGAACTAATTATACTTGCAATCCAAAGTTTTACTGAACTTATCTTAGTACAGTTTGTATTATTTTTTATGTTGAACCCATACAGCCCCTGCACCCAATACAATACCAGAGGGGTACACAGACTATATGGAAAGTTTGTTTTCCCACTTATTTCAACTAAAATCTTTGTTAAATTCATGACAAGATGTTGAGCATGGCTTCACCAACTGTTCTATTGTTGACAATATGTAAAATGCTACTGTATTACTGCATATTGTATGTTATTTATATATAATAATTTGAGTAATAGAAGAGGAAGTATTTTATCTTGAGTATATTGAGGAGGGCAGGACCTGCATTTGTTGAGCCAGTGGAGGTGAACAGTCAAGGATAAAGAGATTGAGTGACCCAGTAGGAGACAAAAAAGGGAGCATGTTCCATATTGTCATGCCATTATTATGCCACAATCATGCAGGACTTGAATTCAATGAGCAGATGGAGAGCCATGTAAAGGTGGGTTGTGTGAGCCAATAGATGAAAGGATCATGGATGTTCTACACTGTCATACAAACAGACAAGAGAACATATTTCTACTTGTGTTTACTATCTTTATTTTGTTATTGAGTACTCACTGATGGAGAAAATTTGTTACAAAAAGATTTAAAAAAGATCAGCTTCTATAATTATTTCTAATATGTAGGATTTAAATTGCTCTTTAATAAAACATTATTTTGAGAAACAGTCTTACCAATGTTTTAAATGTACAATAATAATAAAAAGTACATTTTACTTATATTTGGACTCAACACATAACATATCCTTGAAAATGTAGGCCGATCCCAGAAGGGGTGTGGGAGGTGAAGGGGACGGATACCTCTAGATAACCCACTGTTATTGGGTAATCTGTACTGTCACATACTAATGGTCAGTGTCTTTTGTTCATAAATTTGTTCTGGACATTGTTTGTCCATTTTTGTACTGCTGCAAATTTTCAATAAAAATTATTTTGGAAAATGTAGGCCGCACCAATCCCTCCTTTAATACCAAATTTTACCTTCTAGTAAAAAAGGCACTCAGCTAGTTTTTTCCCCTCTTCCGATTTTACGAATTCTTCCCATGGTGCCCATATTTCCTTATTTTGTTCCTGTCTTTCCATATCTCTAGGCCCCAAATTTTCCATTATCCAAATTCTTCTGATTTTATTCAGCCACATAGAGATAGGAGGTGTTCGTGTTTCTTTCCAACACAAAGATATGCAGCTTTTCGCTGCATTCACCATGTGACATATTATTGAATTTTTATATCTTTTCATCGGGATTTGGGAATTTTGTAGCAGGAAGAAGGCTGGGTCATCAGGGACTCGATATTCTGTAAACATTTGCGTTATCCTTTGAACTTCCAACCAGTACTGTCTAATCACTGGGCATTGCCAAAAAATATGAAAAATAGTCCCTCGCTCTCCACAATTTCTCCAACATCTATCCGTTACTTCCGGAGAAAATTTATTCAAGGTTGCTGGAGTGAAGTACCATCGTGTTAGCAATTTATAGTTAGATTCCTGTATCTTGGTACATCTAGAGGTACTCAGTGCCAACTGTACCACTTTCCTGCTCTGGACTGGAGAGAACCTTTGATTCAAATCTCTCTCCCATTTACTCAAACTTCTCATTTTATAATCTTCTGGAGGTGTTACCAAAAGAGCATACATTTTAGACATAACATGGGAGATTGGTTCCTTTCCTTCACAATATATCTCAAATCTTGTATGTGGTCTACAGTATTTCTCCATCGGGCCTAAGGATACCAAGAAATGTCGTATTTGTCTTGCCTGCCAACCAGACATTTCAAATTGACCTCCCTGTCAGGTCATGGATTCTATAGATGGCCAATTATCTAAGTTCGTAAAATGTAATACTTGATGAAAGCCCCTGTCTCTGAGTCCCTGAAATCCTCTTGCTTCTAACCCTGGTGGAAATGCTGGGTTTCCCAGAATTGGTGTCAAAGGTGAATGTTCTGTAGAAATTCTAGGGTTCCGACTTGTCTTATATCCCATTAATAATGTAGGGCCTATCGTAGGGTGTATTTTCAGTGAGGAGGGTAAAGATGTGTAACACCATATGGCTCTGCTTAATGGAATATTACTTATTTGTTGTTCAATTTTAGTCCATAATTTATACTCTGTGTGCCTACACCAATCAATAATCCTGCCTAACTGTGCTGCCTGATAATATTTATACATATCAGGGGCTGCAATTCCACCCCACTCCTTCGGCATTGTCAGCAAACCTCTATTTATCCTAGGACGTCTACAGGCCCAGATAAATTTTGAGAACTCTAACCCTATTTGGCTAAAATAGGTCCTGGGGATATATATAGGCAATGCCTGGAAAAGGTACAAAAACTTAGGGACTATATTAATTTTTAGAATGTTGCATCTCCCGAACCAGGAGTGCATGCCCTTATTCCATTTTTTTAAGAGTATTTTAACTGTCGTAAGTAATGGTCGAAAATTCATGTCATAGATCTTTGTTATGTTTGAGCGAATCTGTGTCCCTAAGTAATTTAATGCTGTTGTCGTCCATCTAAACTTAAAGTTGTGTTGTAAGGTTTTACTTAGTTGTCCCTGCATCGCCACTCCCATCGCCTCCGACTTACTATAATTTATCTTAAAACCAGACAGAGATCCGTACTACTCTATTTCCTTCAGAAGATTTGGCAGTGATATTTGTGGGGATTCTAGAGAAAACAGCAGGTCGTCCGCATAAGCTGACACCTTATACTCTTCTCTTCCCATTCTTATACCCACAATATCCGGGTTCTGTCTGGTTCTATTCAACAGAGGCTCTAGTGTCAGAGCAAATAGGAGTGGCGACAAGGGACATCCCTGACGGGTCCCATTCGATATCGGAAATTTTTTAGAGTGTACTCCATTTGCTTTAACTGTAGCTTGTGGTTTCGAGTATAGCTCATTTATCCACTTTAGCATCCGGTTTCCAAGACCCATGTGTTTCAGTACTCCTAACATAAATATCCAATTCACCCTATCAAATGCTTTTTCCGCATCTGTGTTTATAAAAACACTGTTTTTTTTTTAATTGGTTCGCTTGTTGGATTAGATTTAGTACTTTAATAGTGCTATCTCTTGCTTCACATTTGGGAATAAAACCCACTTGATCTAGATGTACCAACTGAGACACATGGGGTTGTAATCGAATAGCCAAGGTTTTTGTAAAAATCTTTAAGTCTGTATTCAGTAGGGATATCGGCCAATAACTACCACAACATGTAAAGTCTTTACCCTCCTTTGGCAAAATCGTAATATGTGCTCTTAGTGTGTCTGATGTAAAGGTCGTTTTTTGTCCTATCGCATTAAATAATTTGGTCATGTGTGGACCTAATAGAGAGTAAAAACTTTTGAAGTATTGTATAGAAAAGCCATCTGGTCCGGGTGCCTTTCCATGTTTTATCGTTTGTATTGCTGCAAATATTTCCTCTGATGTAATGGGTGCTTCTAATTTTCTTCGAACCGGGGATGGTAATCGAGCTAGTTGAGAGGAGACAAGATATTCATCTATAGACGAGTGAGGCAAAGAAGGAGGTGCTAGGTTATATAGTGAAGAGTAATACTCCCCAAATTCCTGTGCAATCTCTTTCGGGATCGAGATTTTTTGGTCTCCTTTTCCCTTAATATAGGGTATATATGATCGTGTTTGTTGTTCTTTCAGTTTCTTTGCCAGTAATTTGCCGCACTTGTCTCCAGATTTATAAGTCAACCTTCTCCATCTCTGTAATACCGCTTTTGCTTTATATCGTAGGATATCTGATATCTGTCTTCTTAAATGTGCTAATTCATTTCCTACTCCCCTTTCTGACGTCTCTTTATGTAAAATCTCTAATTCCTGAATCTTTCCCTGAACTATTTGGAGAAGATAGAGAAGAATAAAAGTGGGATTTAGGTTTGGAAACCTATTGGCAGAGACACCTTGCTGTCTATTGAAACCGACAGGCAGAGATAGGGAGGTGGGGGTCTTTCTTTTTTTCTTTTTTTTTTCTCTCTGGGGTTGATGGGGATGGGTGCAGGGGAGGGAAGGGAAAAATAAAAATACAGGCAATTAATCATATATGCTTTATTAATATCATTAAGATAATGTTATCTTTTATGTTTTTGATGATGCCTGTAAGAAAAATATGGAAATAAAGAATTAAAAAAAAAAAAAAAGCCACTCAGCAACGTTACTTGGTGTATAATTGGCCACGGCACGTTTATGGCGTAAACTGTAAAAAACTTAAATCAATTCAATCATTTTATTAATACATAAAATTCTCACTTGTAAATAATAAATATAAACAGCTCAGTCTTCAGGACTCTTCAGGACTCGAGCAATATCGCATATCAATAAAACAAGTCCCCCCTTTAAATGTAAAGGGTGACAAAACCAAATAACTTGCCTGCGACAAGGGTGGGGGGGTGGGGAACTTGTTGCTGTACTCTGACCAGCTGTGAGGAAATGCCCCTTTATATAGATGAGCCCCACTTCCAGAATGTTCCCGCTGGTCATGTGACCTTCTGGAACATTCCAGTGCGGTCATGTGACATTCCCCAATATTCTCCAATTTCACATGACCCCGATTTTCCCGTCTGCCATACTATTCATCTTTCTTAAAGTGACCATGACTCCCTTTTTTTAAAAATAATAGACAGCTGTTCGAGTGGTGGTCAGATGTCCATGCTGTTCAGACCAAAATACTTTAGCCCTCTCAGTCCAATCTATGAAAATCCAAAAAACTTTTCTATGAAAAGTGACTTCCGTCTTGCAGCTGGGCAATGCTAAGAATACAATGCCGCAGACACTAGTCCCAGGCTTACTTATAAATCAATTTTATACAGTACATAACATTTTGTTTAACTATAGATTTTTATTGTTTTTTTTTTGTTTGTTTTTTAATACTCCAAATGCATAAGGCATTTTGGTTAAAAGTGTGCCATGGTATAAAACAGATTCAATATTTTTAATATGGCTCTGAGTTCTCCATAGTTATGACCAAACATGGTTGTCATTGAATTTTTGTGACATGTTGTGTTTGGAAATCACAATGGGCAGGGTAGAAAAGGGGAGGGAGGACAGTGGATGGGGAAAAGGATAGGATATGTTATGTAAGGTGGGTGGTGGGAAGTAAAGAAACGGTCAATAAGAAAGGCCTTACTGGTAACATGGGGTACTATTTATCACAAAAAGGTACATCTGAGAGCAAAGATAACTTTTTCTTTGACAATATTGCATAGTCTTTCATAGTTTCAAACTATGTGATAAAAAAAAGGTTTAAAACAATATTTAATATATTTAAAAAAAAAATTGAACCTTAACTCATTGTTTGCAATTAATATTAGCACTTAGCAGCAGTTAGTAATAGCAATTGATTTGAAATCTGCTTTTAGATATGTTGGGTAGTTTGAGCCAGTTAAAAGCTGATTTCTAATTTGTTTTGGTAGTTCTTGGGATAACTGTTTTACACCATATTATTAAATGAAGCCCGGAGACTATTTAATGTGACTGAATTTCATTATCACTTAATTAACACATTTAAATTGTTTATACACACTATTTAAAACATGAGATATGAGAACATGGAAAAGTATACATACATTTATATGTTGAAACCTCTCTTTTAAATGCCTATGGCTCTTTCTGTGAATTAAAGCTGTATAAAATACATATACAATGTTAAAGCATGCTATTTACACAGGCTGAACACCAGTCTAGAAAATGTTTATTTTTTTGCTTGCCTATAATAAGAAGCAATTTATTTTATTGAATACATCAGAAATCATATTAGCATTCTCTTTAAGGGTCAGTGGCCTTTACAATTGCCCTTAGTCTGTAGCCCAAATAGGTTCCTTAACCCATATAAAAGCTACTGTATGTGAACTTTACTTTATTCAGCTTAAAGGCTAAGTTCATCTTTTTAGGCAGAATTTCACTTTTCATAATAAATATGAGATAAGTTGGCCTCTAAAGAAATACATGTAGTGTAATGTTAATTAATAGTACCATCATCCAGAATCAGAATTGAATAAGGGTTGGATTTTGGTCCACAAACCAAAAACCAAACAAAAGCAATTATAAAAATGTACGTGTGAAAAAAAGTATACATTTTATTAACACAAAGACAATAAAATACAAACAAAATAGTGACGATCCATGTGTATCACCACAGTAATAAAATAGTACACCACCCTCACTATTTCACCTTTTCCATTTCCCTATACCACTCACCAATTTGTGCACTCTTTTCTGGAATTCAATTTGCCATATCATTTTTTACGGTTATCTTACACCCCTTCATTTGGTTATCTTACCTAGATACTAAGTCCATTCACATACATGTCCCCCTTGGTCGCCATAGGAGACCTCACCTGGTAACTCCTGCCCCCGCGGACTGTGGGGGTCATAGGTAAGCAGCTCAACCCTTGTCCCCCTCCATATGTTATATCATCATGTCAGGCTTGACTGTATCTCTATGCCTGCCACCTGTTTATTCATTGATTGTTTGTCAATTAATTGCAGATTGTTCTCCTAACAAAGCGGCAATGGCCGCAAAACTAGTAGAGACCCCCCAGTGACCCCTACTCCCATTGTGACCTTCAGCCCCTAGGGGTTGATTACTGTGGTGATACACATGGATCGTCACTATTTCAAATTGTATATTTTTGTTTGTATTTTATTGTCTTTGTGTTAATAAAATTTATACTTTTTTTCACACGTGCATTTTTATAATTGCTTACCCGTACCACAATAGTCCAACTGCCCTAACCCCCTTTTGTTTGGTTTTTGGTTTAGGGCCCAAAATCCAACCCTTATTCATTTCATAATAAATAGAAGCCTTTTGTATTGTTTTTTCTGCCCACACCATCACAATGTGTTTATCTCTCACTTACCTAGTCCATGATGGGCTTTACTCTGTACCTCCTGTGTTCAAAATTAAAAAATATATACTTTCTGTAGCTTCATGTGACCATCCAGGAAACTTCATATCCCATCATACACTGTCTCACTGAATCACAGAATAGGGAGTGCTTTACTTCTCTGGACGACACCCCCCTCATTAATATACCACCTTTTTTGATTTCCACTCACTTACCTACGTCTTCCTTTAAGGTAGCCATACACTGTACAATCTGATTTAGATCTACCATCAACTATATAGTGCAAAGGCCAGTCTGATTTGATACAAATTGTTCAGGTGGGTCCTCTTATTCCATAGTTTGGGTAAATCTAAAGGATATTGTACAGAGATTATACAATTAGATTGCATATTGTATGGCCATCTATCTACAAATACATGGAAGGGAGTGGGTGGCGACACTCAGCTGTCATTGCTCTTGTGTTAACACATTAAGTTTACTTTCAGGCCCCACTCACACCTAACGTAGTAGTGTAGTGGGAGCACACATTTTTTGGAGTGTTTTTGCCATGACACGAATAGGCAGCCCATTTTTTTCAATAGGCTTCCTTATGCATGACACATGTGGCAAAGTAACTCATGGGGCATTTTTGTGTGTTGCAACAAAAGAAACAAAAAATACAAGATTGCACTAAAGACTGTAAGGAGTCCAAAAAGCAAAAAATAAAAACAGTCCAAGGAGAAATGTCCAAGGAAATCCTTCAGCAAAAGGGTTAATATCAATAGATTGTCTCACACTACTCTCCTTGCAGTTCTGTGATCAGCGGGGGAATTGACAGCTGTAGAAACATAAAGGGAGATACGAGTGCACAGACTCATGGTGCAAATAACGTTTGTTTATTTTATAAAGGAAATACAATCAATACACTTACAAGTGTAGATAGAACATAAGTATCTAGAATCCTCCTGTATGGAGCCCTAGCCCTGTATGGAGCTGTTCAGGGCTCCATACAGGAGGATTCTAGACACTTATGTTCTATCTACACTTGTAAGTGTATTGATTTTGTTTCCTTTATCAAATAAACAAACATTATTTGCACCATGAGCCTGTGCTCTTGTATCTCCTTTTTATGTTGCACGTTTTTCCATGTGGCAAAATAGGTGTCTGCTTCTGCATCTGTGGTGCCATTAACAATTAATAGCATGGAAACTTAGTTCATTTTAGGTGTATAAACGTGGCCATACACTATACAAGCTGGTTCTACAATCTCTGTACAATTGTCTTTAGATTTACCAAGACTATATAATATGAGGAAACACCCATATATCAAATCATTCTGTATCCAGGCAGGCAGGCTCTTGCACTACATAGTTGATGGTAGATTTAAAACAAATTTTACAGTCAGATTGTATAGTGTATGGTGATATTTACAGACATCCAGGAACCCACTTCTCCTGTTTTTAACACCACAGCTCTGCTTCACATAAACTGCTAGGCGATTGCTCAGCTCCTGCACACTCTGCCAAATGAACAATCTATGCAGGAAAAAGGTCAGGTATAAAAGAATCACTCAGCAGAGAAAGATATTGGCTGTTTATTCAGTGAGAACAGTGCTCACAATGTCTGCAGTGGAAAAGCATGTAAGTACAGAGGTGGGCAGAAGTAATCTTCTGGATGGTGAGGGCAGGTGCAGGGTGTGTTTTAATGAGGTCAGCTGCTGAAGTACTTCCTCACTCTAATGGTTTTCATGTCCTAAAGACCTGTACCAGGAAGACAAGGAGGAGTTTTATATGGAAGATACTGGATGCTGAGGCAAGTCTGTTCTAGAATATAGAAAAAAGCTTTTTCTTTCCTGCAACAGAGGTACATTAATGGTATATTTGTACATAGGGAAGTTTGAATTTAGCCTTTATCATCCAAACAAAGAATTTCACTTGCTACCTAAATAACAAATCTGGACACATGTTTATGATAGGTTGCTTGCAGATTAACAAGAGCATGACAATAAGTGCTGACAAAACAACTATGATAAACAACTACAGAAAAGTGAAGATTCCTTTACCATTGATGAGTTTAGGTGCAGTCAAATGGAGGTAGTTCATCTTTTGTTAAAATGTATATTTGATCTAATGTACATGGACTGCAAAGTCAACAGTGAAGCACATGCAGTATGCTTTCCAGTGCTTCTGAGCTGTGTTGTTTCTGCTTCTGAGCAGCTCAAGAAGTAGCTTCAAGCTGCTTCTGAGATGTTTTGTGCTGGATCAATTTGCCTTTACACAAAGATTTATAAAGGGAAGAAAAGCAGCTCAGAGGAGAAAAATAATTTGTTGCACATTAACTCCAAGGCAACCCAGAAAGTCTATCAATATGAGCTGCAATTAATGTCATGAGCTAGAGCACTTTTTTCTCTCACTGCAACAAACAAGCAATGAAAGTATGATTTCTTATTTTATGAAGTAAGATGAAACTTTTGAAAAAGTGCAACCAAATGATTGCATACATGCTTGTGAATATCAAGCAATGTATACATGCATTTATTTTCCTGGCAACAAATCAAGCCTGTACCACTCAACTGTAGATAGTTTTATAGCAGCAATATTTATACATGGCTTTTACCAGACAAAAGAATGCTGAGCATTCAAACACTGCACAAAAAGCACTAAAGAAAAGGTTATATCTAAAGAGTAATTTATTATTCAGCTTGTGTAGTGTAACCAATCTCTTCAACAATCCCATCTCTTTGATGTAGTGCTCAATTCCTCTTTTATCCCTTACATGTAGATGTTTCTGATGTCATCAGAGAGAGCAATATGACATGTGTTGTGCTAAAGAAGCATGCATAATTTCCCTAATGAGGTCTGAGTTGTCTTCAGGACAATGTGCGCTGGTATGTAAATGCAAGTCAAGCGTCTGTGAGCTGAAAATGTTTGTACTGCCAAATCATGCATAAGTGGCAATCTTGAAAATGTGAACAGTTTTAACAGAAATTTCCTTTGCTATCTCATTATGCACTGAATACACAACTTAATTTACATTAAATAGGTAGCCACTGTAAGAAGGGAACAAATAACAATGCTGCAGGGGAAACCAAAATAATTGTAAATTGAAATTTGCAGCTTGTCCTTTCTTACTCGAATATAAACCGTAAATTAACTATCCAAATTGATAGTATTTGGATTATCTTCTGTAAACTGAAAAAATACCTATTACTCTTTCGTCCATGGACCGACACAGCTTCTCTATTGACAAAGTAGGTATTATCCGTTAATTAGGAGTGACTAGGCAGAAAAACTTGTAAAAAGTGTTGCATCACACCTTCTACAGTACCGCCCAGGGGGCGGACCCTCTGGGTATACCCTCTCAGTCTGCACATCGCAGATCAGTTTTTTTCTGTCTAGCAAGGAGTAGGACATGGCTCCCTTCGGGCCCATTGGTCCGGGGAAAAAAGATATATATATATATATATTTTTTTTTGCTACATTTGTGGTTTCCTGCGATCTTCGATCAACTGCCGACTGGGTGACAGGCTGGATCCTCGATCCTTGTAGTCTCCCCAGTTTCGGCCATCGAGCGTGTGCCGACCCTAGCAACGCGCTGGGTTTTCCACGACATGTCCGTCGCTCCACGGGTGGCCGGTGAGCTTACGCTCCAGGGCCTGCATCGGACCGCTCAGCTTCGGCTGACCTTACGGCCGAGTCGCAGCAGCCTGGCCGGTGAGCTTACGCTCCAAGGCTTGCATCGGACCGCTCAGCTTCGGCTGACCTTACGGCCGAGTCGCAGCAGCCTGTCCGGTGAGCGTCATGCTCCAGGGCATACATATGATCGTCCCTTCTGGGTCCAATCACAGCATGCCTGGCCAACAGTCACCTTCCGTGCGTGGACGATGATCTGTTTGGAATGTCTTCCAGCAGAATACATGCAGGATAGGTAAGTAAAACTCCCCTGCCTCGGCTGGGTGATTTAGCTGGACATTCCTGGAGAGATCAAGTAAGTGGTTGTGGCCCCTTTCTTCCCTCTCTCCCTGCCTTTCCCTCCTCCCTGGGCTTCTAGCTAAAGGTTGCTGGGTGCTGGGGGTCACCTAGGGGGTCCCACTGGAGCGGGGCTGGCTGTAACTAACATTTAAAAGAAATGTCATTTTTGCTTACCTGTGTTTCTGTGTCTCCATGCTGTCAGCGGCCATTTTGAGGTGGTCCATGCCAAGTTTGGCCTCTTGTAACTGCCTGGCGGCCATCTTCCTGTGGTTCGGCCACACCCACTGGCCCCTATCAGGTGATCGGCGGCCATGTTTGTCCACCCTGTATGCAGATATTGCCTTCGGCGGCCATCTTTTTGTGGGCTATGGCTGCCTGACCTCTATCTTCTGTCGCCGGCCATTTTCTTAGAGCCCACATTATCTCCCATACAGACGTTTTTGGCAACCATTTTGCGAGAGCCTCCGGCCTCTAGGGTGCATTACACTGGCGCGAAAATTCACACAGGAAGTGCTGATAAAAGAAGCAGACTGACACAGCAGCAAGGGGACAGCATCACAGGCACAGCATAGCAGTACCTATCCAGGGTGGTGAGTCCTCTGGGTAACTCAGCATCTCTGCAGCGCAGGAGGGTGGCCTATTGATATCTTGCCTGGAGCCCTGTGAGTGTCAGCGTGTGGTCAGCATGGCATCTGAGCCAGATGTCTTCTCCCCTGAAACACCAGATTTAGCAGCTGGTGTCCCTGAGGTGTCTATGGACGCTATGTCGGCAATCCTAGAGGCGTTTGCTGCCAGGGTGGAAGCAGCACACGGGAATACAGGGGGTAATAAACGCCCCCGTCCCCTGCAATCTTCTGGGGATATTTCTGATGCAGAACCAGGTCCAGCTACGGCTCATGGCCCAGATTCTGATGCATCAGAGACTGCAGACCGTGACCGATCGGACAGTGAGGAGGACTCCAAGTCCAGGTCAGTACGCGAGACGGCTTTGGTATCTGACCTTATTACTGCAGTGCGGGATACGCTAAAGTTGGAAAGGACTGAAGAGGTAGCAGATACTCCAGTCCCCTTTGGGTTTCGTAAACCTGCCCGCACTGCTAAGGTGTTCCCTTGTGTGTCTTATTTTGACAAACTCTTATACAAGGAATGGGAGAACCCACTGAGGGTCTTTACAGCCCCAAAGAGGTTTGCAGTACGGTACCCCTTTGAGGAGAGTTTTCTGAAGATATGGACCTCTCCCCCTATAGTGGACCCTTCGGTGTCCAGACTTAATAGAGCCACCACTATTCCAGAAGAAGGGGCTCCTGTTTTCAAGGACCCTGTGGATAAGAAGGCTGAAGCACTCGCTCGCTACCTATACTCAGTGGTAGGCTCGGCAGTACGCCCGGCATTGGCGGGGGCCCTAGTGTCTCAGACACTTACTGAATGGGCAAAATTGCTACTCCAGGGGTTAAAGGAGCGAGATGCTCCTCCTAATGAGATAACTTTGGCCGACCAGTTGGTCCAGGGCCTTAAGTTTGTCTGCGAGTCAGACATGGATACTATTCCCCTGCTGTCAAGAGCTTCAGTTTATGCAGTAGCAATACGCCGCCTGATCTGGCTAAAGGGCTGGTCTGCGGACCAGACTTCCAAGAAAGCCCTATTGGATCTGCCTTTTAAGGGCGACAGACTTTTTGGGGCTTCTCTGGATGACATCATCAAGGATGCCACAGGAGGTAAAAGCACTTTGCTTCCCCAAACTAGCAAGGGTAAGGGACCACGCCAAGGGCAAGGGCCCTCCTTTACTGCACGCAAGTGGTTTTTTCGCCCCCTTAAGGCGACAGGGAAAAGACCCCAGGCCGATAAAGCGCCTGCCCAAGGACAAAAGCGTCCTTGGTCCCGCAGACCCAACAAGCCTGCGGACAAATCTGCGTCCACATGAAGGTCCGCCCCCACCCAGCTCTCGGGTGGGGGGACGTCTTCGCAAATTCACGACTCAGTGGACTGCTCTAGTCTCCGACAGGTGGGTTTGCGAAGTAATCTCCTCAGGCTACAAGATAGAATTTCTCTCTTGTCCACCAGACAGATTCATCACCTCCAATCTCCAGCTACTACCGACCCGTCGGGAGGCCCTGTATGGGGTGGTCCAGGGTCTACTGGAACCTGGGGTAGTTATTCCAGTTCCAGAACAGGAACGGGGTCAGGGTTTTTACTCAAATCTGTTCATTGTGCCAAAGAAGGAGGGGGTTCATCCAATCTTGGATCTCAGAGCCCTCAATTGCTTTGTGAAGGTACAAAGATTTCGGATGGAGTCGGTTCGATCCGTAGTCACGGCTCTCCATCCGGGGGACTTTCTGGCCTCCTTGGACATCAAGGACGCATACCTGCATGTCCCCATATACTCCAGACACCAGAGGTTTCTGCGATTTGCTATCGGGAAGAACCACTACCAGTTTGTGGCCCTCCCGTTTGGCCTTGCCTCAGCACCCAGGACGTTCACCAAGGTGCTCGCTCCGATTCTGGCACTTCTAAGACAGCGGGGTATTCTGCTGAAGGCCCCTTCAAGCTCAAAATTAGAGGTAAGCGTGTCCATTACCTGTCAGACTCTTCGAGACTGTGGTTGGATACTAAACACGCAAAAGTCAGTATTGGTGCCCACTCAACGCCTAGTGTACCTGGGGTTGATTCTGGATTCCTCAGAGGCAAAGGTATTCCTCCCTGTGGAGAAGTTGCAGACCCTCCGGGCTGCAGTACGGCAGCTGACTTCCAGGAATTGGTCGTCACTCCGTTTTTGCATGCGAGTGTTGGGCCTCATGGTAGCCTCCTTCGAGGCGGTCCCATATGCTCAATACCACACTCGAGTGTTACAGAAGGAAGTTCTGTCCAGATGGAACAGATGCCCTTCATCTCTGGATTATCAAATCCGAGTGAGCCACCTAGTCAGGAGATCCCTGGTATGGTGGCTGACAGCACCGGCTCTAATGGCCGGGAAGTCATTTCTTCCGGTTTACTGGATAGTGATCACGACAGACGCCAGCCTTACAGGTTGGGGGGGGAGTCTGGGGTGTCCAGTCGGCGCAAGGTCGCTGGACCCCAGAGGAAGCCCTCCTGCCGATCAATGTCCTGGAGATCCGGGCGATCAAGCTGTGCCTCTTCAAATGGTCTCAGAGACTGCAAGGGCGTCCAGTCAGGATCCAGTCAGACAACGCCACAGCAGTGGCATATGTCAATCATCAAGGAGGAACAAGAAGCTCAGCTGCAGCATCGGAGATCGCTCACATCCTGAAGTGGGCAGAGAGGAGCGTACCGGCACTGTCGGCCGTGTACATTCCGGGTGTGGAAAACTGGCAGGCGGACTACCTGAGCCGCCAGATGCTGGACCAGGGAGAATGGTCCTTACACCCGGAGGTGTTCCAACTCCTCTGCCAAAGATGGGGCACACCAGACGTAGATCTTCTGGCTTCCCGACTCAATCGGAAGGTATTGAGGTTTGTGGCCCGGTCAAGAGACCCATGGGCAGACGCAACGGACGCGTTGGTAGCATCGTGGGGTCAGTATCGGCTAATCTATGCCTTCCCTCCCTTAAGGCTTCTTCCTCTTCTGCTCCGCAGAGTGGAGGCAGAGGGAATTCCAATGATCCTAATCGCTCCAGATTGGCCTCAGCGTCCTTGGTACGCCGATCTAGTACGTCTGGTAGCAGACGTCCCCTGGCGCCTACCACTACGGAAGGACCTGCTATCGCAAGGTCCCATATTCCATCCTGCTTTACAGTCATTGGCTTTAACGGCATGGCTGTTGAGAACCAGGTACTGAGAGATCGGGGCCTGTCAGACTCAGTAATCTCTACTATGAGAAGTGCTCGGAAACCGTCCTCTAGGAAGGTCTATCACCGCACTTGGAGGGCCTACATCTCCATGTGTGAGGAAATGAAATGGCATCCGCGTACCTATTTGGTTTCCAGAATCCTGCTGTTTTTACAGCATGGGGTAGACCAAAGGCTTGCCCTAAGTACGATTAAGGGACAGATATCTGCCCTGGCTGTCTTTTTTCAGCGACCCCTGGCGACTCACTCTCTTGTGAGTACATTTGTGCAGGGGGTTCGACATGTGGCCCCTCCGGTCCGCCCCCCGTTACCTCCGTGGGACTTGAACCTGGTCCTCACGGTGCTTCAGAAGGCACCATTTGATAATATTAGAGATATTCCCCTGTTGACACTTTATCAGAAGGTGGTCTTTTTGGTGGCTGTTACGTCAGTTAGACGAGTCTCTGAGCTGGCAGCCCTGTCCTGCAAGGCTCCCTATTTGATTTTCCACAAGGATAAGGTGGTGCTGCGGCCGCAGCCTTCCTTTCTTCCAAAAGTCGTTTCGGCTTTCCATCTCAACGAAGACATTGTACTTCCATCCTTGTGTCCTCAGCCGTCGAATCCTAAGGAGTCGGCGTTGCATTCCTTGGACGTTGTCCGAGCTTTGAGAGTATACATATCTGCTACTTCCCTGTTCCGGAAGTCAGACTCACTTTTTGTTTCGGTGGCTGGTCCCAAGAAGGGCCAAGCAGTCTCATCGGCCACCATCTCTAGGTGGATCCGACAGATAGTAATCCAGGCTTACGCCTTAAAGGGTCAGGCGCCCCCCTTTCCTGTCACGGCGCATTCGACCAGGGCAATAGGTGCCTCTTGGGCTTTCCGACATCAAGCGTCTGTTTCCCAACTATGTAAAGCGGCGACTTGGTCGTCCGCTCACACTTTCACAAAATTCTACAAAGTTGATGTAGGTGCATCTTCAGATGCCTCTTTCGGCCGCAAGGTTTTGCAGGCGGCTGTTTAGAGTTGCAACTCCTCCGTTGGAGGAGTGCTGTTTTGTGTTTTGGGGTGAAGTTTGTTTTTATGCTGTTACCACCCCTCGTTTTTTCTCTGACACTGCTTTGGGACATCCCACTTTGTCAATAGAGAAGCTGTGTCGGTCCATGGACGAAAGAGTAAATAGGATTTTTTACTCACCGTAAAATCCTTTTCTCTGAGTCCATGGACCGACACAGCACCCACCCCTCCTTTTAAGTTTGTACTGCTTTTTGACGAACTGATCTGCGATGTGCAGACTGAGAGGGTATACCCAGAGGGTCCGCCCCCTGGGCGGTACTGTAGAAGGTGTGATGCAACACTTTTTACAAGTTTTTCTGCCTAGTCACTCCTAATTAACGGATAATACCCACTTTGTCAATAGAGAAGCTGTGTCGGTCCATGGACTCAGAGAAAAGGATTTTACGGTGAGTAAAAAATCCTATTTTTTACTTTTAAAAAGGCTGGGAAATGCAAGAGAACAAATGAACATATTTCCTTAAATATTTATGTTTGCTATTGTTAATGTAGCAGGGGATTTAGGAAACAAAAGAGTATACAGTTTGAGCTAAATATTTTACGTGTGTTTATCTTCTACCAGAAACTTATGGCTTGATGTAGACAATTACTGGGTGGCCTTCTTTTTGGACCACTGCTAACTCAGGGGGAACCACAAAATGTATTATTTGGAAGAGGTGCTGTGGAGGAGCCCACTGGCTTCCATTTCAGAGAGTTACAGGATTTAATTGGCCAATGTGCCTCAGGTTGGTGGATGGAGCAGCAAGGGGTTTTAGAGCTGACTAAGCAAAGCCATAAATTCGTTCTTTAGAATGCCAATGCCTAGCTGCTAGAAGCAATCATAGGAAATACCTAAACCATATGATCTCAGATTTCCTCTGATGCAAACAACATTTACGTTGAGAAGCCCCTGAACTTTTAAGAGTCCAGGGTGGACCACTGGCTGGAGCTTTCCAAGTGTGCAACTTAGCTGCTGGCTTGCCTTGCAGCTAGCATTCTGTCAAAGACAGCATTCACAAATGTTTAAGTATTTTTCTTTAGGGTCAATCCAGCATAATGCCTCAAAGTTTGCAAATATTGTGCGATCAGGCACTGTCAATGTTTCTGCAGCTGGTCATTAGTTGCTAATTAATGGTGTTTCCCTTGATGGTACATTTTGCTCTGGGAATAGATGTTGCTATTGTCTCTCTGAAAATGTGTACTATAACTGTGATTTGTTTTAATTGCTACCTAGTAAATGTGTTTACATACTGTACATGTCAGATAGTAAAATAATTTGATGACTTTTTTTAAGTAAAATAATACACTCTGATTTATTTTAATTTTTTGTTAAATAAAAGCTGCTTGGTGTCACTCCTGCTTAAAATGGGTCTAAGTACATTTATTACTGTGTATGGAGTCAGTGAAATATTTAGCTGTCTTTCTTCTGTGATTAAACGCTCTATAAAGTTTATTTTTTGCTGAAAGCTCCCCCCACCCCGTTCAAAATTCAGCTTACAAGAAATTGCTGAAATACTGACTATGCAGTGTATACGATATACCTTCTTTTAACAGTGAAAAATATACACTGAATGAGGTATGTTTTAGCAATTATGGCCTACAAGAGATTGCATAAAAATATAAATGAAAAAAATGTTCTGTCCTACTAAGCTATCTTGTGGCCTACTCCAGCTGTTGCATAGATGTCTATGTAGTCGGTATAATATCCCTTCCCTTTTTCTATGACCTATATACACTTGCATTAGGGTGTCGAAAAGCAGAATTCTGTATGTCCATTTAAAATGCAGCCTACTCCAACTGCTTCAGTTCTGACTATGTAGTTTATACAATATTTTCCGATGTTTGTCTCTGAAATAATAAACACTAGTTTTTATTTCACGAAAATCTTGGTCTGTGTCTCTGAAGTTGGACGTGAAGGTGGATATAGTGTCATGAAGTTTGTAACATATTTCTGGCCTTTGTTTCAGAATGAATATACTTTAAACTGTACTTCATGATAAAACCTACCTTGTCTCTCCCTCTGTCTATCCCCATTGTGGCCTTGTAAAACTGCTTATATAATGTGAAGTGAGTCTGTGGAATATTTCTGTCTGTTCTCTCTGAAATAACAAAATAATTCTTATTTCATGATAAAATCTTCTTTGTCTCTTCCTTTTAAATTGAAGCCCAATCAAGATTACAAAATAAATATAGATACTGTTCAATGTGTCAGGCTATGGTCTTTGAAATATGGCACTATAATTTTTATTTTAGCAAAATAAATGCCTTATCTTGAGTGTGGGGGTTGTGGTTTTCAAGTGTTTTTAACCACTTAAGCCCCAGACTATTTTGCTGGTCAAAGACCGGGACACTTTTTGCGATTCGGCACTGTGTCGCTTTAACTGACAATTGCGCGGTCGTGCGATGTGGCTCCCAAACAAAATTTACATCCTTTTTTTCCCACAAATAGAGCTTTCTTTTGGTGGTATTTGATCACCTCTGCAATTTTTTTTTTTTTGCACTATAAACAAAAATAAAGCGACAATTTTGATAAAATGCAATATTTTTTACTTTATACTATAATAAATATCCCCAAAAAATATATACATTTTTTTTCCCTCAGTTTAGGCCGATACATATTCTTCTACATATTTTTGTTAAAAAAATCGCAATAAGCGTTTATTTATCTGTTTGCGCAAAAGTTATAGCGTCTACAAAATAGGGGATAGTTTTATGGTATTTTTATTAATATTTTTTTTTTACTAGTAATGGTGGTGATCAGTGATTTTTATCGTGACTGTGACAGAGGACGACCTACGTCGAAACGCGTCAGTGGATTGGCTACCCAGTACGTCTTGCGTCACATCCGGTTTACAGGGAGAGCGCAGTGGAACGCACACCGCGGCTATCACGAGCCATCCCCTGTAAGCATGGAGTACTGGTTCCTAGGCCTTTTTCTCTGTACTGTCATTTTTATGCTTCAGGTCGGCTTACAGTTAGTAAGCAGTTACATGCAAGCGACCTTATACAGTATATATTTTTATAAGTAATTCATTTTGAATAAAAAAAATGTACACTATGGAAGCATTTTTTTTACTTCCTATGAGGAGCTGTTGGTGACCTTTTTTCTTACACGGGCTGGTCTGAGTAAGGATCGAAGTCTCAGGGAAGTGCCACGGCCAGAGCCATCTAGCGGTGGCAGGAGGAGCAGCTGATCTATCCCCTCTTACGTGCCTTGTACCCCTGCAGGGGTGTCTACGTCCGGTGAGTGGGGAATCATGAGGGGGGGAGCACTATAGTCACCTGTTTCCAACTGAGGACCTTACGGCCTGAATGTACATCACAGAAGTCACCTGCTGGGACCTCACTGAGTGGACTATTTTATCAGTTGTCTAGTGACTTTGCAGTTATATTAGTATATTGGCAGCTCCCACCTGGGGAAGTGACTGAAACAAATATTTTTCAGTCTTTGGAAGTTTATGGTTTTGAAGCACAGATTGTTATTTTACTTTGTTTTTCTTTTTTGTCTTCCTATATTTTTTTCTCACTGTTTGGAACTACACATCTAGAGCCAGGAGACTCAGGATTGTAGAGCTACACTCTATACACTTTGTGGAAGGAATTGATGCACTCAGCATTCACATTTCAATTAACATGATATTCACAGTTATTTTTTTTTGTTTTTGTTTTTTGATATACCGGTATATATATATATATGCCTATGAAGAGCAACTCTGTATTAGATCACTTTTCAGAGGCATACAGTAGTTGTAGAGTCACATCTACATATTTTCCTCAACTTATTAACTCACTTATTTAGGCCACTGGGCTTTCACCATTCACCCTAGTGGCAGTGAATGCATTTTTCACACACACACTAGGTGTTAGACACCACTGGCTTAGGGTTATTATCTAACCTAAACCATCTCTCAGCTAGAGCAGCGCCAATACCTCATACACTATATTTTCATAAACCTTTCAATAGCTTTGCAAAAAAAAAACTGGGAAGAGCCCAGGGAAAAAGGTAGGTACCAAAAGTGATCCTACTAGTATGAAAAAATGCAAAAATAAATTTATTACTGGACATCAAACATTGACAAAATATTAATACCTTGAACCTCTACTTGCCACAATATTAAAAAGTAACAATGTTGTTATTAATTAAAAGAGTCCAAACAATATCCGGATAATATGTAACAAGTGAATTATTTAGGGCAGCATAAAATCACGTTACATGGTACAATGAAGCTGGATCTAGAGTGGGACCCTACAACAAGAAAATGAAATCACATTATCCATCTTGCACAAGGGATCTGGATACAGAATAAAAAAAAAATATAGAGAAAAATCATCTATTACAGGTTTACACATTTGAACCAGCAATAACAATACAGTACGTTAGTAATCAAATTCAGGTATCTACTATAAGTACCTAGCCTTATAAATACAGTACCTACAACAGAATAGAATATTACCCTCTGAGCTATGATGTATAAGTCACTATGGGTTTGTACTAAGAAACCCTAAAAAACACCCTGAATGTGGTAGAGTCTTTCAGTAAAGCCTCGTACACACGATCGGATATCCTATGGATTCTAATCCAATGTTTTTTTCCATCGGAAATCCGATCAAGCTGACTTCCATCAGTCTTGCCTACACACCATCAGTCAAAAAACCGCCCATTCCAAACACGGTGACGTAAAACACTCCGATGAGCCAAGAAAAATTAAGTTTAATGCTTCTGAGCATGCGTCGACTTGATTCTGAGCATGCGTGGGTTTTTTATCTGATGGACTTGCCCATAGACGATCAGAGTTTTCGATCGGTTTTTTATTCATCGGAAAAATTTAAAACATGTTCTATTTTTTAAAACCGATGGAAAAAAGACCGATGGGTCCCATACACGATCGGTTTGTCTGATGAAAACAATCCATCGGACGGTTTTCATCGGTTAAACCGATCATGTGTACAGGGCTTAAGAGGTTTGAGAGAACAGATGAGTTTATAAGTGACCTCCTGAACACCCAGAGTTTATAAAATTAATTTAGCCAATTTATAGGCTATGATCTGTTCTAAGGAGTATGTGCCCACTATGGGGCTGATTTACTATAACTCCAGGAAGTACTGAGCACATCGCAAAAAATAGCTCCAATTTTTGACAATTAAAAATTCCATGCGCGAATTTGCGGATGAAAAAGAGCACTATTAGCAGCAAACAAGGGTTAGTAAATGTGAAATCAGCGCTAATTAGCGAATCCGCGTACGCGCAAATGCAAATTTCCACTAAGTTTTTATATAGCACTGCACTGTAACCATGATCCATGTATGTGAAAGAAACATTTTTATATGAGATGTGCTCTATCTATTGATGTATATTGCAATTAGTATTCCTAGTTTTTTTCCTTCTTTTGCTAACAAATGCAGTTATGAAGGATTATTACATAGTAATGTCTGCTATTATGTAAAATTACACGTATTAAACATTTAGGTTACCTATTTGTTGTATGTTGTTTTTTTCATGTTTTATTTTTTCATTTAGGTGGCTATAAAGCAGTAATTATTTATGTTCATTCTTTAATCATACTACACTATTATGCAGGTCTTGTACTTAGCACAATGGCTTAGTGGTCTGCTCCCATGTCTATACATCTCTCATGTTACAAGTTCAAATACCAGCCAACCTACCATCCAACAGCTATGTTTATTATTTGCACAAGCAAATTAAAATAAACAAACAAAGAAATGTAAACTGCCCGTTAGCTAGTGTGGGATGTTTGGAAGTCCACACTATAATATTATTGAATAAAAGTGCATTGGCTAATTGGCATTCACCTATTTTCAGCATATGCTGCTTTGGCTAATTGGCTAATAGGCATTTGCCTTTTTTCACCAATACAATCTTTTAGCATCTCTCTGTCGGATTTGAACCCATGAGTGCTTCAAAGCCTGAGTTTTTCAAGGTAGAAGTGCTCTAACCACTAGCCTATTGAGCGTAGCACAAACATCTGCTAGTCTGTGTAGGTTAAGGAGATATTTCTTGCACCTACAGGTAAGCCTTAATCTAGGCTTACCTATAGATGCAAGTTGTCTAAGTGGGTTTACAACCACTTTAATATTATTGTAACAACCATGCTCATGCTGATGTGGCATTGGCTAATAGGCATTCACCTCTTTTCAGCATATACTGCTGAGTGTTTGATGGTGGGACTACTTTATATTCTAGGTATAATAGTACTCAGCACAGTGACTTAGGCCCCTTTCACACTTGTGCGACCTGAAAGTTGTGTGATTTTGATGCGACTTTAAGCAATGCCTGTGTAATCTTGAGGTCTATGGACGCAGGAGTCGCAGGGAAAGGCGCGCAAACTTCCATCTGCATTGTTTATGCGATCCCAGGGAATGCCTGTCAACTCGTATCAAAGTCGGACCAAAGTAGTACAGGGACTACTTTGAAGTCGGTGTGACTTGAAGTTTCACAGATATAAATGGTACACATTGAAAATCATGGGGTATGACTTGTCATGCAACTCTGATGACCAAAGTCGCAGGAAAAGTCGCTCAAGTGTGAAAGGGGCCTCAGCCTGGCTTTGTGAGCGATTTCAGAGACATCAGTGCACTTTCCTGCACAGATGTCTAGTGAAATCACATAGGTCTCAACTGTCCCTGATTTGGACCAAAGTCCCTCTGTCCCTCTTTCCTCCTCATTTGTCCCTCATTTTGTTCGGATCTGTATAGTTTGATATAAAATGCAATTGTTATCTTTCAAAAAGTGTTTCCCAGCGCTAAACCTTTCATCTAATTTCTAAATTGCTTTGTTTGTAAATTCTCAAAGCCAATCTAAAGGGATATTATTGTTAAAAAAAAGCACTTGGGGGTTTTACTAATATATATATATTTTTTAATAATTCTCCTTTAAGAAGGTGTTTTAGGAGGTGTGTACTATGCCTACATACTTTTGCTAATAGTTGTCCCTTATACCCATCTCAAAAAGTTGGGAGGTAAGAAATCGCCTCCTGAAGTCGCCCAAAGTAGTGTAGGAACTACTTTTGGGAATCTGTGTGGCGTCGCACCAATTCGGACAGTTCTATTGCCGTCAATAGGCGTCGATTTGGCATGCAAAATGACATGTCAATTCAGAGCTATGTGAACATGGGTGAAGTTGCATAGATTTGAATGGAACTCATGGGGGGGGGGGATACTTTTAATGCGACTCTGAGGTCCAAAGCTGCATGAAAAGTCACATAAGTGTGAAAGTAACCTAATGAGATTAAATTATAACACCTTTGAATAAAGCCCCATTTGCTCTTGTGCGACCTTAAAATTGCACAGCTTTGCCATGACTTGAAGCAATGTCTGTGTTATCTTGTGGTGTAGGGACCTCAAATTGCATCAAAGTCAAACCAAGGTAGTGCAGGGATGAATTTTCCCCACTTTCAGGATGCACAAGTGACAATAGGGCCAAATTCAAAGATATCCTTGAATCTCTTTCACACTGCTGCGACCTGAAATTCACCCTAATTTGCTGCCACTTTGTCGCTGCAACTTGGCCCCAACTTCTGGGAATGCCTGTGTAATATTGCGCCCTATGTACCTTAAGTCACATGAGGCTCTGTTCCACTATTGCAAGCCTAAATTCGCATGATTTTGCCGCAATTTTTTGCCGCGATTTTGATGCGACTTGGAGCAATGCCTGTATATTCTTGAGGTCTATGGACCTCAAGTTGTATCAAAGTGGGTCAAAAGTAGTGCAGGGACTACTTTGATGTCGCACAGATATGAACCATACTCATTGGAAATCATAGGGTATGACAGGTCATGCGACTTTGCAGTCCCAAGTTGCATGACAAGTCGCACTAGTGGAAACCGAGCCTGAAAGTCACACCAAAGTAGTACAAGGACTACTTTGATACTTTGAAGTTGGTCTGACTTAAAGTAGCACAGATATGAATGGTTATCATTGAGAATCATGAAAAGACACCTAACTGTGAATCAAGTCATATATTTTAATAGAAAGGAGCTCTCATTTATACTTGCATAGTCCTTACTGATTTACATCAGCAGAACAAATGCAGGAAGTAGTGATGTGTGCACATGGTCCAGAAGAAAATGTGTAGTGATACCAAACAAATCAATGAAGCCCACCCACACCAAATCCACCCCCACCTTGAGTAAGCACAAGTACATATCCTACACTTACCCGGCAAATCAGCAGCACTTCCTCTATGCTAAAGAGGGACCTCGCCATGTCCACCTAGATGGAGATCCTGACCAGCACAGGAACTTCCGGGTGATTACAATGACTAATTTCCAGGTCAGGAGGTGAAACCACGCTCTGTTGATTGCAGCTGTGAATATTTTATCTCAATCACACTTAGAATTTATTATTTTTGATTATTTGCAGATATGCAAATCTGTATTTCTACATATGATATTTGAAGGTAAACTTTAGGGAGTTTGATAAGAAATGGTGTCTCTGGCATAGCAGCAGGTTAATTACAAAGGCAAAAGGCCCGGTTTGAACCCAGCGGGAGAAAATAGTTCAGCTGAACTCACACGATTTTCATTCCCACATGTCAGTCCCGACTGCAGGAGGGGGGGGGGGCATCAGAGACATCTGTGCAGGTTTCTGCACTTATATCGATACAAATCACACCAATTAGAACAGCGCAATTGCCATTGATCTGACATGTCAAATCGCACCAATGTGAACCAGAGCTGACACATACAACACTGTCTATCCTCCAGCTGAATTCATTACCTGCAATTCTCCACAGCTGTTATAAAGATGCCACCTTTATCATTTACTTGCAGGTGTGCTGAAGCCTTGGTTTACATTGGGGCGATTTGTCATGCACTTTCAGAAATCAAATCGCATGACTATTGGTGGCAATGGCACTGTTCCAATCGATGCAACCCCAATTTTGTGGCGCCGCACCGATTTCCAAAAGTAGTTCCTGCACTACTTTTGCCGATTTCAGGTGCGACTTCAATAGACATTTGTGTATGAAGCCACACAGATGTCTATCAAGTAGTACCTAAAATCGCGCTAGCTTAAGTGAAGTAGCGCAATTTGAAAGTAGCATCAATGTGAACAAGGGCAAAGAGATTCATTTTTTGGTGCACAAATTCATATAGAAATTAAATATTAAGGATTTTGCACTTTGCCCAAAAAAAACGCACACACCAAAGCTCAATAACGTACTTTTATTTTGCTAGCAGAAACAAAATTGGGTACATTCATTTACTAGCTTCAAAAAAATTTGGACAGGATACATGGTGCTACATTTAGCAATTGGATTTTAAGGGCCCTGCTCATAGGAGCTTACAATCTAAAATTTGTCAAAACCTTAGAGTGCACACAGCTTTACTTTTAGTGTATAACGGGCAACACATCACATTTTTATCTGCAAGATTATAGAAACATACTCAAGTCATTATTCTTACAAAGCATTCCAACATAATAAAAAAGACACATGTTCAAAACACCCACCCCCACCCCACAATCCACATATACATACATTGGTGACCATGTTCTGCTGGAAGCTGCATTTCTGTGTACATGATTAAGCAACGAGATCCAAGAGTAGAAGGTCAGCAGATGCTTCCAAACGATTTTGCACGGTCAGACAGGAACAATACACACACAAATTTTGATTGAAAAAATGCACAAGAATTTCAGCAAATAACACTAGTTGGGGGTTTGCCAATCTGCACAATCTCATTCCTTCTCCCCCCACAAATCACAGAAAAAAACCTGGCCTTCTCAGACCAAACGATCCCCCATACTGCAGGCCTTTATATAAGAGAGGTTGTATTGTTAGCAAACTGACACACGCCCAATAGAAGTACACACCCACTAGAAGTACACGCCCACCAGTATCTTTCAATCTGTCTCTTCATGTATGTCTAAAGTGATTTCACCTGATGGGCAGGAACAAATAATACTATTTACAACTGTGTTAGCCCTTGGCTATGTGCATCAAATCTCCAACTACAGGCCAAAGATCCAAGTCCATTTGCATGCACATAAACAAAGCAACAGTTTTCTAAGCATATGTACCTGTGCAGTGTAAACCCTACAATTTTAAATGTCCAAGTCTCTGGGTATGATTAGTGCTAACAAACATTAACATCAGTCCCTGGCTCCAATGAGCTTCCAATCTAAAGTCCAAAATAAACTTTCTTACATTAGAGACTATTTTGACAGGAGACAAATAAAATACCAGCATGTCTTCAACATAAGCATTAGCATGTTGGGGAATTGAACCAGCAAACCCAGTGTTGCTAGACAGAATTGCTGCCCACTTAGACACCAGGCAGCCTCACACATGTTCTCTGCATCTCTGTGGTGTGAACCAGCCCTAAGTCCATAGCCAAGTTCCGTGTCTCCAAGCAATATACAATATATTGGCCTAAGTATTGGGACGCCTGCCTTTAAACGCACATGAACTGTAATCGCATCCCAGTCTTAGTCCGTAGGGTTCAATATTGAGTTGGCCCACCCTTTGCAGCTATAACAGCTTCAAGTCTTCTGGGAAGGCTTCTGGGAAGGCTGTCCACAAGGTTTAGGAGTGTGTCTATGGGAATGTTTGACCATTCTTCCAAGTGCATTTGTGAGGTCAGACACTGATGTTGGACGAGAAGGCTTGGCCTGCAGTCTCCGCTCTAATTCATCCCCAAGGTGTTCTGTTGTGTTGAGGTCAGGACTCTGTCCAGGCCAGTCAAGTTCCTCCACCCCGAACTCACTCATCTATGTCTTTATGGACCTTGCTTTGTGCACTGGTCCAAATCATTTGGTGGAGGGGGATTATGGTGTGAGGTTGTTTTTCAGGGGTTGGGCTTGGCCCCTTAGTTCCAGTGAAGTGAACTCTTAAGGCATCAGCATACTGAGACATTTTGGACAATTTCATGCTCCCAACTTTGTGGGAACAGTTTGGGGGTGGCCCCTTCCTGTTTCAACATGACTGCACACCAGTGCACAAAGAAAGGTCCATAAAGACATGGATGAGTGAGTTTGGGGTGGAGAAACTTGACTGGCCTGCACAGAGTCCTGACCTCAACCCGATAGAACTCCCTTTGGCTGAATTAGAGCAGAGACTGTGAGCCAGGCCTTCTCATCCAACATCAGTGCCTGGCCTCACAAATGCACTTCTGGAAGAATGATCAAACATTCCCATAGACACACTAAACCTTGTGGACAGCCTTCCCAGAAGCTGTTCTAGTTGCAAAGGGTGGGCCAAATCAAATTTTAACCCTACGGACTAAGACTGGGCTGCCATTAAAGTTCATGTGTGTGTAAAGGCAGGCGTCCCAATACTTTGGGCTAAATTGTGTATCTGGCAATATTTACAGTGGTGGTGGAACCCTCCTACACATAAATACAAGATGTAGATATAGTTTTAGGACCTGGGAGATGAGACAACTTCTCTACATGAAGCAGCATGTTTGGGATTTGAACCCAGACACTCATAGATGCTAAGCAGAAGTTCTAACCTCTAAGCCACGGAGCTGCCACATGTGGAATCCTCCTACACGTAAATACACATAAATACTGCATTTCTTTGGACATACAGGTGATGGAATTACATTACTCAAGAGTTATTCTTCTTGATTTATTCTGTGATATTTGGTGTTTTTTTGGGGGTGAGTTTAGAATAGTGATATTACCTTCAAATTTTGGGGAATTACATTTTTATTTCTGATGTTGGAACACATATCAGATTTTTGGGGCTCAAATTATGATTCTTTAGAAATAATAAAAAGCACAAAAAAATGTGACACATTTTAAATTTGCATCAGCAATAGTATTGATTGTGCTTTGTAAAGACACCTGTGTGAGTCTGGGTAATGATTGTTGTGAGATGGAGAGTAGAGCCGGTTCACACAGGGGCGTCTTTGGATCCGACTCCAAATCGCCCCAGGTCGCCCCTAGTCGCCTCAGGTCGCGCTGGCTGAAGAAATCAATGTAAGTTAATGGAGCCGTCCTTATGCACACTACTGCAGTCGCTCCGACTTCAAAAAAGGTCCCTGTACTACTTCAATCCGACTCCTAGGCGACTTGTAACCATTCATTTCAATGGGAGTCGCCTCTCACTGTCTTAATAGGAGCAACTCTCCAGGAAGATAACATACATTTATCAGGCAAAGCTCTCCCTCCCCCCTCCCTCCCACAGAGCTGATTCTTGTTTGATTGGCCACTGGAATGTCTCCTGTCCTGCAGGCAACTTGGAGTTGCCTTGTAAATAGCTCCAGGTCGCGCTGTGATTCATACTCAGGTCGTGTCTGAGTTGCCTCATAAAATCGGGCTGGAAGTCGTGTTGCCCCTGTGTGAATGGGCTCTAACTAGTGAAAGTGACAGAGAAAAATATATTTAATCAAAACATTCCACATTCTAGCTTTCTTTAAAAACAAAATATTTTAATTAGAAGCAACATTGTTGCAAAGGAAAATTTCTTTCAGAGAAAGATACATTTCATCTCAACATTAAAAGGATTTATTTGTGAAAGTTACAATTGTATCATTAGAATCAATGGCTAAAACTTGCATTGGACTAAAATAGCTCAGATTTTCACTTCCAAAACATGCTCTTTAATTAGCTCTCATTTCGGTATTTACTATAACTCTTGTGAAAAAAGTCACTTGAGTTAAAATTTGAGTTATATTAGCTCTGGGCATGCTCAGTTTAGCTTGCAAATAGTTGTCCAAAAACTGGCATTTTTTTACTTCTCAGACTTTTAAAGATATTTCAGTGTAGAAATCACTTTTTCACACAGTTTAAAAGCAGATTATCTTTCAATAATATACCGCATATTTCAGTACCATTTAGGCAATTATATCATGCTCTAAACATTATTTCCATGTGCACAACTCCAGCTTTTAGTAGAGTAAGGATTTGGGCGCTATTTGGATTCTGGGAGCTATAGTAAATTCGATTTTGGTAAGTATTTTTTCTCCAGCGCTATAGTGAATACCGTTTTAGCGCTAATTAGCGCACATTTCCGCGATTTGCGCTAATTAGCGCGAATTCGCTGCAATTTGCGCTAATTAGCGCTGCGGCGCTATAGTAAATTACCCCCTATGTGTCAGATAACCTCTACTACACTTGGAATTGTATTTGATTTCCATTTCTGAAGTAAAATGAGTCATGCCGTGAACAAAACATGCATAGTTATGGGCCTTATGTCTTGGGGAAAGGTATCTAGATTATAGATCAATGCTTAGAATGGCCTGTGGGAAATTGACTTTGGTGATAATACAAGTAATTGCAGAATACGGAGTTCCAGTATTAAAATTCCAACCAGGCCGAAACCCCTCCAGCATAGGTTAGAGGTTGATTTATTGTATTTTAATAATGTGTAAAGTGTGTAATACCATCTTAGATAGAGTTTCTGTGCCATTTCCCAGTATGTCGTACATTATGATGTTGTTAAATTTATTGTACTGGCAGATTGCCATTGTTGGTCATATTGTGTTGTAATTTGGTATCCCACTTGTGTATGTGTATGGATTTATGAAAGTGCAATTTATCATGAAGGTACTGTACAAGCACTGCTTCTCCTAGGCGAGTTTACTCCAGGCTGATCCCCACACAACTGCCTCCAGTCAGGTGCTAGCCCAGCTTGCATGCTGTACCATATGTGCAAAGAAAAGTCTGGATGGCTGTACACCAACAAATCAGTTTATTGATAGTAAAACCACAATGACAGGATATGACAGTATTAAAGCAGATCAACCAGCACAAATAAAATTAACACAAAAAGAATTGCAGCTGAACACTGAGGGTCAAAATATCAAATCCCCAAGTAAACTGGCATAAAAAGCAGTGCAGCGCAGCAAAAAAATTAAATAAAATAAAATCCAAAATAAATCATAAAAAACAACAATACTGAGAACGGTAGTAAATGGTTAAAAACAATGTGTCCATAGAATTCCTCTTAGCAAGAATAGAAGCCCAAGACAGTGTCCATATAGGAAGTGACTCCTAAAGATTATCAAATGGTGACTTATGTGATATTCCTCCACCACCGAAATAGGTTAGCAGCTCACCTCAGAGCATGGACCCCTGAACCAGTCAGTCAGGTCATGCAAGCATGTTTCCCTTGTGGGACAGATATTCCAAGGTAGATAAACTCAGGAAGGCAATACGATAGGGGGAAATCCACAGGTCACTAGATCAGAGCTCCGGTCCGGGTGTAATAATATGCAAGAGAATATATAGAGATCTAATGCTCTCCGTATGGTACAACATGTGTTTATTTTAAAAAAAGAAATGCACTTACATACATAGCACTGTATAAACCCCAGTGCATAGGAATGCCGGCATGTAATAAAACGGGTGTAGCGAGTGTCAGCATGGAAGAGAGGCGCGGGTGACGTCACATCTGCTCACGTATTCCGTACGCGTTGCGTCCTAGCACTGGGCGGGACTTCATCAGCGGTACGGAACAGCGTGAATCACCCGCTATAAATATCAATGGAACGTGGAACCGGCCAATCACAGCACAATCAACAATCGATTGTCATGGAAACCCTGCCAGCAGGGGAATAAGACGGAGGCCGGTAAGGACCAAAATAAAGAAAAAAGCAAAGATCCCTTTAAAAGGGAAAAACTTTACTGCACCACTTACGTGGAGTATATAATTTTGCTTAATTGATTATCAAATCAAGAAACAAATGAACAGTATGTGAATCGTAGCCCACGTCTCCTGCTGACACTGAAAATACAATTTATACTATCCAAATATGTTAAGAAAAAAATCTAAAAGAAGGGAAAGATAGCTGGAATCAGGGAAATCAGTGACAGGTCATGCATATCTAAAATACACTGTTGACCCTATTGAAAAATTCCTAAACAAATAATTTAAGAAAATACATATAAATATATACATATATGTAAAATGAGCATAATAAAAATACCACAAAAATTCATTTTAAAATCAGGCAAAATAAAATAAAATATGGCAAAATTAAAAATTCAACGATCAGAGATAAAACAATTTAAATCAAATTCAACATTCAAGCCAGCAGGTACTAAAACTTGTGTCTCGTGTATCCACTGAGATTCCCTGCGGCTTAACTGGCGTATAAAACTACCACCTCTCCAGTGTTTGATTACTCGTTCGATGCCCCAAAATTTCAAACCTCTAGGGTTTTGATTATGCATCAATTTAAAATGTCTAGACACATTGTGTGTTTTAACTCCTCTTTTAATGTTGTTCACATGCTCCCCTAGACGAACGTGAAGTGGTCTAGAGGTTCTACCAATATACTGAAGACCACATTCACATTCTAGCATGTAAACAACACCTATAGTGGTGCACGTAATCAACTGACCTATCTTATATGATTTTTTGGTAGCAGTGGCCAGAAAATCTTTCCTCTTTTTTATATTGCACTTAGAATGCTTGCAGGCTGTGCATCGCCCGCAAGCATAAAAACCAGCGAGGAAGGAGAAGAGTCTGTTTTCAGAATGCACTGGAGGGTCAACAACTCCTGGTGCCAGACAATCACGCAAAGACGGAGCTTTCTTATAGATAAATGCTGGGCGTGATGGCAACAGCGGGCCCAAAACCTTGTCTTGCTTTAGTATTGACCAGTTATTTGAAACAAGTTTTTCAAATTTCTTATATTGTACATTATAATTGAGTACCATTTTGAAATTCGAGATACTAATATTGGTTTCTCTGACTTTATCAGCTACCAATGGTCCCCTATCCAAGGAACGTACATTCTCTATCTCTTTATCTAAAGAGTCCCTTTATACCCTTTCTGTTGGAATCTGGATGACAAAATCTGTGCCTGTGTGAGAAAATCCTCCTCCCTTGTGCAATTTCGCCTGAGCCTAATAAACTGACCTTTCGGTATATTGCATAGCCACGATTTATGGTGGCAACTATCAAGTGGTATATATGCATTACGATCAGTAGGCTTAAGATAATTACACAGGCGGAATTGCTCACTATCCTTCCAGATTTCCAAATCTAGGAACACAATATTTTTCATACTACTATTCCAGGTTAATTTAATATTCTTGGTATTCTCATTCATTGTCCCGATAAAGTAATCAAGACTGGGACGATCCCCCTCCCAAATTAGAATGAGATCGTCTATGTACCTTTTGTATTGTGTTCCTAGATTTGGAAATCTGGAAGGATAGTGAGCAATTCCGCCTGTGTAATTATCTTAAGCCTACTGATCGTAATGCATACATACCACTTGATAGTTGCCACCATAAATCGTGGCTATGCAATATACCGAAAGGTCAGTTTATTAGGCTCAGGCGAAATTGCACAAGGGAGGAGGATTTTCTCACACAGGCACAGATTTTGTCATCCAGATTCCAACAGAAAGGGTATAATAGGGACTCTTTAGATAAAGAGATAGAGAATGTACGTTCCTTGGATAGGGGACCATTGGTAGCTGATAAAGTCAGAGAAACCAATATTAGTATCTCGAATTTCAAAATGGTACTCAATTATAACGTACAATATAAGAAATTTGAAAAACTTGTTTCAAATAACTGGTCAATACTAAAACAAGACAAGGTTTTGGGCCCGCTGTTGCCATCACGCCCAGCATTTATCTATAAGAAAGCTCCGTCTTTGCGTGATTGTCTGGCACCAGGAGTTGTTGACCCTCCAGTGCATTCTGAAAACAGACTCTTCTCCTTCCTCGCTGGTTTTTATGCTTGCGGGCGATGCACAGCCTGCAAGCATTCTAAGTGCAATATAAAAAAGAGGAAAGATTTTCTTGCCACTGCTACCAAAAAATCATATAAGATAGGTCAGTTGATTACGTGCACCACTATAGGTGTTGTTTACATGCTAGAATGTGAATGTGGTCTTCAGTATATTGGTAGAACCTCTAGACCACTTCACGTTCGTCTAGGGGAGCATGTGAACAACATTAAAAGAGGAGTTAAAACACACAATGTGTCTAGACATTTTAAATTGATGCATAATCAAAACCCTAGAGGTTTGAAATTTTGGGGCATCGAACGTGTAATCAAACACTGGAGAGGTGGTAGTTTTATACGCCAGTTAAGCCGCAGGGAATCTCAGTGGATACACGAGACACAAGTTTTAGTACCTGCTGGCTTGAATGTTGAATTTGATCTAAATTGTTTTATCTCTGATCGTTGAATTTTTAATTTTGCCATATTTTATTTTATTTTGCCTGATTTTAAAATGAATTTTTGTGGTATTTTTATTATGCTCATTTTACATATATGTATATATTTATATGTATTTTCTTAAATTATTTGTTTAGGAATTTTTCAATAGGGTCAACAGTGTATTTTAGATATGCATGACCTGTCACTGATTTCCCTGATTCCAGCTATCTTTCCCTTCTTTTAGATTTTTTTCTTAACATATTTGGATAGTATAAATTGTATTTTCAGTGTCAGCAGGAGATGTAGGCTACGATTCACATACTGTTCATTTGTTTCTTGATTTGATAATCAATTGAGCAAAATTATATACTCCACGTAAGTGGTGCAGTAAAGTTTTTCCCTTTTAAAGGGATCTTTGCTTTTTTCTTTATTTTGGTCCTTACCGGCCTCCGTCTTATTCCCCTGCTGGCAGGGTTTCCATGACAATCGATTGTTGATTGTGCTGTGATTGGCCGGTTCCACGTTCCATTGATATTTATAGCGGGTGATTCACGCTGTTCCGTACCGCTGATGAAGTTCCGCCCAGTGCTAGGACGCAACGCGTACGGAATACGTGAGCAGATGTGACGTCACCCGCGCCTCTCTTCCATGCTGACACTCACTACACCCGTTTTATTACATGCCGGCATTCCTATGCACTGGGGTTTATACAGTGCTATGTATGTAAGTGCATTTCTTTTTTAAAAACAAACACATGTTGTACCATACGGAGAGCATTAGATCTCTATATATTCTCTTGCATATTATTACACCCGGATCGGAGCTCTGATCTAGTGACCTGTGGATTTCCCCCTATCGTATTGCCTTCCTGAGTTTATCTACCTTGGAATATCTGTCCCACAAGGGAAACATGCTTGCATGACCTGACTGACTGGTTCAGGGGTCCATGCTCTGAGGTGAGCTGCTAACCTATTTCGGTGGTGGAGGAATATCACATAAGTCACCATTTGATAATCTTTAGGAGTCACTTCCTATATGGACACTGTCTTGGGCTTCTATTCTTGCTAAGAGGAATTCTATGGACACATTGTTTTTAACCATTTACTACCGTTCTCAGGATATGACAGACCCAGCAGGGTACAAAAAGGTTATCGCATTTCACACTCTCACCAGCGCTAAACCATTACCCAGTGGACCTAAACACATCCTGTATATTTAAAAGTAAAATACAGCTGACATGCATTAGCAAGTGATAGGTCCACTTCCTGAAGCACTGAATTGGCTCTATAGAAAATCCAGCACCTTTGGAATTATATACAGAACCAATTATTTATCAAAGCTGATAAATGAGGAGTTCATTCCATGTTTACTCACTGGTGTTGTTGCTGCCGGTTTGCCACAGTTATTACTACCTCAGCTCCCGGGGATGACGTCTCCTACAGTGCTTCCAGCAATTGTTATCATCAATATATTTTTTTACCCACATACTACAGTTAGGTAAGAGCGTTTGGGATCCATTGTTGTTCCCCCCTCTTTTGCCTCCCCCCCCCCATTTTTTATCTACCATCATACTATTTTGCCATTTTTATTCTATTAGAAATATGTCCAATCTTCACCTGCTCCTGGTGAGTGGCAATATGTCCACGAAACATGTAGAGCTTTCCTACAATACTATGTCACCATAACCATGCGCAAATTTTGAATTTTATCATTTTATTATAATAAATTATTCCCATTAATATTATCATGTTTACATGTTACCATGTTTGTTACTCTGGGTATACACACTTTAGGTCCATTACAATGTGTATCATGTTGGAACAATTGTGTACATATTTATGAATTATCTAGATGATATTTATTGAGACCTATTTTATAAATATATTTTTCTACTGTTTTATGTGTATGTATGCTCATATGTAATACACAATTATTATTACTATATATTTATTGGGTTGTTCATTTTAGCTGTGTGTTTCATATAAAGTCCCAAAAAATCCCCCCTTTTCTTTCAATATGTACTAGGGATGGAGGTATATGAACTTTATAGTCATTGCCTCATATAAAGTCCCAACCCTTTCCTTCCTCGTTTCCAAGTAATATAGGGATGGAAGCACGCAACTAACTTATTATTATACATTATTATTATAGTCGGTGACATATTTCTGCAATTATGGATCTCATTTTGATATAGGGGCCAATTTTGGATGATTACTGGGGGTAGCTTTGGATTTCTGCATCCCTGTTAGCTGCAATGCACACCAGGGCCTTCCCCACCCAATCTATTACATGGTGGAATGGGCGGGCACTCAATGCGGGTCAACGCCACTACCAAATGTCGAGCGGATGTGTCATTTATGATGCCGCGTGCCAACATGGTGTTTGTCCAACTGTGTATACCATGAGGGAGGTTTGAGCACCAACCACTGAGTGTCAATTGCCGCTCAAGCACCGGCGCCGCCTCCCCTTTGACTACACTGCCTGACATTGGTAGTATTATGTGGCTGATTGCTGGTACTTATACCACACTTTCACTGAGATGACACCTTGGCTTGTTCTGATTATTGCGATACTGTTGCACCTTTCTGGAGCATTCCTCAATCTCACGCTTAAAGAGGAAGTCAATCCTGATGGGTTTTACTTCCTTTGTCATTCCCAGCAAAGTAAAAGCATAATGGGCTAGTATGCAATGCATACTAGCCAATTATGTGGCACCTACCTGCAATCGAAGCCTGCACTGTCCCAGCTGGTGGAAGCATCCATCTTCTGCCCTCTTCCTTCCGGAGCCGTGGACTCTGGCTCTGTGACTGGCCACAGAGAGCCACATGCCGTCACTCCTGCTCATGCACATGGGAACCATCAGTCACAGCACATACAAGAGAAGAAACGGCACGGAGGTTCGTTACTTCACAGCGCATGTGCCGATTTCCGTCACCATTTTCGGGTGTGTGGAGCGCATGGGGGTTGTTTGCGCTCCACACACTTCCCTGCGTCGCTATTGGGCTATGGCTAGTGCCCAGTTAGCGATACGGCAACATCATTTCCGGGAGCGTGGAGCACTGATGAGTCTCCCTGTGTTCCACGCGCGGCCTCTGGTATTAGATCTATTGATCTAATACATTATTGTCCTATATTTGCCTTTCCAGTTTGCTATGACCATCGAGGATGGACGGCGCTATCTCTGGTTATCTCCTTCTGTCCATATGCAGGTGGGTGGCGTGTTTAATTAATTAATTAGTTAGTTTAATCTATTTATAATTTATTTATTTCCTTATAACTGTGGTGCCGGTCTGCTTTTGCTATATAGCTGGATATCGCATTGAAGTCCCTGACTGGCCCTGGCGGTGACTTTTCCAGCAGGCTCTGCTGGGGTACTGTTGCTGTCCCTGCTGCTGCTATACATCTGCTCATAAGCGCTTTTGTTTGCTTTGCCTACTTGGTATCTTGCTTGTGGGAGGATTTAGCTGGACCATATATCGCCAATTGTCTACTATTACCGTTTGCCAATGATGTTTGTTTACTCACTGTTTGTGTTATCATTGTGTTGCTCCACCCATGGGGCGTTGGTTCTTTGCCCTATGAGGGAGGAGCCACCGGGCCTCCGGGGGCTCCTCCCCCTCCACCCAATTAGTGGCCCACATGCACATGTCCCCATATAAAGGGTAGGTAGAGGTCTCTTCACTGCGTGGCTTTGATAAAGAAGCTGTGCGATTCGAAATGCGTCAGCCGGTAGTGCGCCCCATCACGGTCTCCTTTATCGGTCGAAGTGTGGTTTGGGTTTCACATGCTGCAGCCTCCAAGGCACTGTTTGTACAATGCAAACTTTTGTACTAGTTTTGTGAGTACCTTTCTATTGCTTTTATTTAAAATAAATTATCCTAAACAATATCACACCAGGCTGGTGCGCCCTTGTTCTTTCTTTTTCATGTGCCGATGGTGCACGTTTAGGAGATATTTCCACTACCTATAGGTAAACCTTATTCTAGGCTTACCTATAGGTAAATGTGACGCAGGAGAGTTTACAACCACTTCAAGGTACCCTTTCCTGTTGTATGGAAGTTAATAAAGGCAAATAATTGTATTTGTACAAATTGGAGGTAGGAGTCGTTAAGGTTATTCCCAAATATGCCAGAGAGTTTGTTGCCCAGGGGTATGGAAACTGAGATTGGAGAAGGGATTGTATCTTTGCAGGAATAAAAATCCCTAGAATGTTAGATTTGGACTCATTGACTTTGTAGTAGGATACGCAATTGAATAGATTTAGCTCTTTGTGGACTGTAGGTAAGGATTGTTTCAAGTTTGCCAGTGTCAAAATGATATCATCAGTAAAAAGTGTAATCACATGGGGTTCTCTTTAAGGGTGATCCCCATAATATGTCCAGGTGGTGAGGATTTGATCCAAATTATTCATGATTGTCCTGTGAGCTACCAGTAAGCATATTTGAGTCCATTGTGAGAGGTTGTTCGATGTAATTATTGCGGATGAGGGAGCTGGTACTTCACATGCAAAAATGCATAGTAAAGGGTCTTTGGGTAGTTGAGTCTTAGTAACTTTGGAGATGTAGGCAATAACAGAGTTCCAGTATAGAGAAATAGCCAAGAAATCCCATAGGCGGTGTAGCAGTGTAGGGCATGGTACTGTGCACCAAGGGCATTGTGCTTGTGAGAAGTATGACGAGTTAGTGCGGAAAGGGAGGTAAGCCCTGTGGATGATCTTAAACTGAGTTTCCCGCCAAGTCTCTGATACAATAAGTTTATGGATGTAGCGGTAGCTGTTAAGGATTTTCTATGGTAGGTCAACTTCATCAAATATAGAAGCCCACTTCCGGAACGGAGCAAGATGGTATTTGTCCAACTGATGCAAGATGAGTTGTGTGGATATAGCGTAGTCATCACGTTGGAGAACTACATTACCAAAGGACTTTTGGAGAGGATCAACTTGTGAACCATGGCAAGATCGTAGGTAGCTAAGTAGTTGTTGGTGATGGAAAAAGTGTGAAGATGGCAGGGAATATTCGCAAGGATTTAAACGCACTAGGGCTGCCATGGTATAAAGATGTTATATTGATGAGGCCACAGGTGTGCCAATGATCAAAGATTTTATAAATGGTAGATGGGAGAAACATGGAGTTACCTTGGAAAGTTAAATGACGGGATATGTTTGAGGGTAGCCTCAGCAGCCTCCACATGTTATGACTGTGTCTCTAATGAGGTGGAACGGTAATCCCTTAATGTGTAATGAAGAACAGCAGGGAGGGTGAGCGGGGAGACCAGGGCATCCTCAAGTATAAGATTAGAGTAACAGGACTTTCCAGATATCCAGTCTAGGCCCTGCCTGAGTAAACAGAAAAGATTGTAAAATTGTAAATTGGGCAGGCCTGTACCACCCTCAGACTTAGGAAAACAAAGCTTTTGGAGTGATAAGCGTGATCTTCTACCAGACCACAGGAAAGCAGTCAATGCCTTATGGATTTTATGTACATCACAGTGTTTCAGTAATAGTGGTAAGGTTTGCAGTTGATATAGAAGATGTGCAATTGACACCATTTTAAAAAGGTGACATCTCCCAAAGAGCAAGAGGGGGAGAACCGCCCAAGCTTCCAACTCCTTAACAATCTTAGTTACTAAAGGTGGGTTGTTAAGGCTGTATAGAGAGGAAGGTTCACGGCCTATGCGTATGCCCAAGTAAGTGATGTGCTGGGTGGTAACAGTAAATGGGGAGGATAATCGCCATTTAGCAGACAGTCTAGGAGGTAGTGCTAGGACCTCTCTTTTTTCAAAGTTAATTCTGAAGCCAGAGCTAAGTCTAATGCCGCGTACACACGACCGTTTTTCATGACGAGAAAAATGCCATTTTTAAAAATGGTCGTGAATTTACTTGGTTGCAAATCCTTTGCAGTCAATTACAGCCTGAAGTCTGGAACGCATAGACATCACCAGACGCTGGGTTTCATCCCTGGTGATGCTCTTCCAGGCCTCTACTGCAACTGTCTTCAGTTCCTGCTTGTTCTTGGGGCATTTTCCCTTCAGTTTTGTCTTCAGCAAGTGAAATGCATGCTCAATCGGATTCAGGTCAGGTGATTGACCTAGCCATTGCATAACATTTCACTTCTTTCCCTTAAAAAACTCTTTGGTTGCTTTCGTAGTATGCTTCGGGTCATTGTCCATCTGCACTGTGAAGCACCGTCCAATGAGTTCTGAAGCATTTGGCTGAATATGAGCAGATAATATTGCCCAAAACACTTCAGAATTTATCCTGCTGCTTTTGTCAGCAGTCACATCATCAATAAATACAAGAGAACCAGTTCCATTGGCAGCCATACATGCCCATGCCATGACACATCCACTACCATGCTTCACTGATGAGGTGGTATGCTTTGGGTCATGAGCAGTTCCTTTTCTTCTCCATACTCTTCTCTTCCCATCACTCTGGTACAAGTTGATCTTGGTCTCATCTGTCCATAGGATGTTGTTCCAGAACTGTGAAGGCTTTTTTAGATGTTGTTTGGCAAACTCTAATCTGGCCTTCCTGTTTTTGAGGCTCACCAATGGTTTACATCTTGTGGTGAACCCTCTGTATTCACTCTGGTGAAGTCTTCTCTTGATTGTTGACTTTAACACACATACACCTACCTCCTGGAGAGTGTTCTTGATCTAGCCAACTGTTGTGAAGGGTGTTTTCTTCACCAGGGAAATAATTCTTTGGTCATCCACCACAGTTGTTTTCCGTGGACTTCCGGGTCTTTTGGTGTTGCTGAGCTCACCGGAGCGTTCTTTCTTTTTAAGGATGTTCCAAACAGTTGATTTGGCCACACCTAATGTTTTTGCTATCTCTCTGATGGGTTTGTTTTGTTTTTTCAGCCTAATGATGGCTTGCTTCACTGATAGTGACAGCTCTTTGGATCTCATATTGAGAGTTGACAGCAACAGATTACAAATGCAAATAGCACACCTGAAATGAACTCTGGACCTTTTATCTGCTCCTTGTAAATGGGATAATGAGGGAATAACACACACCTGGCCATGGAACAGCTGAGCAGCCAAGTGTCCCATTACTAGGGATGAGCCGAACACCCCCGGGTTCGGTTCGCACCAGAACCCGCAAACGGACCGAAAGTTCGCATGAACGTTAGAACCCTATTAAATACAATGGATGCGAACGTTCGAAATCTAAAATGCTAATTATAACGACTAATATGCATGTTATTGTCCTAAAAAGGGTTTGGGAACCCGGGTTCTGCACCAGGGGACATGTATCAATGCAAAAAAGAAGTTTAAAAACGGCCGTTTTTCGGGAGCAGTCATTTTAATGATGCATAAAGTGAAAAAAAAAGTCAAATATTCCTTTAAATATCGTACCTGGGGGATGTCTAAAGTATGCCTGTGAAGTGTCACGTGTTTCCCATGTTTAGAACTGTCCCTGCACAAAATTACATTTCTAAAGGAAAAACAAAGCCATTTAAAACTGCTTGCGGCTTTAATGTAATGTCTGGTCCCGGTAATATGGATGAAAATGTTTGAGAAAAATTGCATAGCTACCCCCCTACCCCAGTCCATTACAAGCCCCTTTGGGTCTTGTATGGATATTAAGGGGAACCCCGCACACAAAATAAAAAAGGCCCTATATACTCTGAACAGCTGTATACAGGCGGTGCATACAAGACAGGGACTGTAGGTTTGTTCTTATGTAGAATCTGTTTGTAATTTTGAACAGGTACATTGTTTAAGTGTAGCTCCAGCAAAAAATTCTATTTTTAAGCTTTTTGGAAAACATAGGGAAGGGTTATCACCCCTGTAACATTTTTTTTGCTGTCTGTGCCCCTGTTCAGAACATTTCACCTCACTTTCCGTCCCAATGACAAATGTTTTTGAAAAGTGGGGTTTTTATTGAAACAAGGATTGGTGATAAAGCATCAGTAGAGAGGAGACACCTTTTTCCCATATTAACTCTTACAGGAGAGAATTTCCCTTCCTAGGGGTAGATTTCCTCTCACTTCCTGTTGTCTCCTTTCGTTTGCAAGTAGGAGTCATTTGTAAGTTGGATGTTTGAAAGTAGGGGCCTGCCGTATATACTCTGCTGAAATTTGCCCCTTACATGTTGGTGTTGCCACAACACTGTAAGCCCTCACAGTTACTCTTGGTGGGTGCATGAATGGGCCCTGCTGTGAATTATTAGATCAAGAATTGTAATTGCATGCCCCTGTTGAACAGGGGCTGAAAAATTGGGCCTTTGGTGGTGGTGGTGGTGTTGTTGACACAACACTGTAAGGCCTCACAGTTACTCTTGGTGGGCGCAGCAAAGTATTGTATCAAAAATTGTAATTACACGCCCCTGTTAAACAGGGGCTGAAAAATTGGGCCTTAGGCACTGCTGCTGGTGCCACGACATTGCAACCTCTCCCAGATACTCTAGTTGGAGTGCAGGAATGAGCCCTGCTGCAAAGCATTGCATAAAAAATTGTAATTACATGCCCCTGTTAAACAGGGGCTGAAAATTGTGCCATAGGCACTGGTAGTGGTGCCACGAAACTGCAACCTCTCTCAGATACTCTAGTTGGAGTGCAGGAATGAGCTCTGCTGCAAAGCATTGCATAAAAAATTGTAATTACATGCCCCTGTTAAACAGGGGCTGAAAAATTGGGCCTTGGGCACTGGTGCTGGTGCCACGACACTGCAACCTCTCCCAGATACTCCCAGATACTCTAGTTGGAGTGCAGGAATGAGCCCTACTGCAAAGCATTGCATAAAAAATTGTAATTACATGGCCCTGTTAAACAGGGGCTGAAAAATTGGGCCTTAGCCACTGGTGGCGGCACCCAGAAACAAAAATGTTCTTCCAAGCTACCATCATCAATCGGATCATTGAGGAGGAGGAGGATTGTCAGTCAACATAACAGGACAGTCAATCAGCATCAGCATCAGTCTTGAAGGGATGTGACATTTGAAAATAAATTAGTCTGTTATATCAGCTTCAGGTGTTTGGTAGCTGGTGGTGATCCAAGACTGGTTCATCTTTATGAAGGTCAGTCGATCAACCGAGTCGGTGGACAGGCGCACCCTGTGATCCGTGACAAATCCTCCAGCAGCATTGAATGTGCGTTCTGAAAGAACGCTGGATGCAGGACAGGCCAGTAGCTCAATTGCATACTGTGCAAGCTCTGGCCAGTGATCCATCCTCAAGACCCAGTAAGCCAGAGGATTTTCGGTGGGGAAGGTGTCCAAGTCTGACCTTGCCCCTAGGTATTCCTGCACCATGTATATCAGACGCTGGCGATGGTTGCTGGAACCGATCATACCTTGGGGCTGCGGACTAAAGACGGCCACCTTCCCCACCGCTCCTTCTTTGACTGACCGAAGCCTCAGCAACTCGTTGTCCAGGACCAGGGGTTTGTAACCTCCCAGTCTCTGGGAACGCGTTGCACAGACCTTTCTGCAAGACCTCCCGGAGTTGTCTCATCCTCTGCTCCCTCTGCGACGGTAAGATAAGGTCCGCAACCTTACCCTTTGTACCGTGGATCAAGGAGAGTGGCCAGCCAGTAATGGTCCCTCTCCTTGATCCGAAGAATACGAGGATCCTTCCGCAGACTTTGCAGGATCAGGGAGGCCATGCAGCGTAGGTTAGCTGAGGCATTCGGTCCGGAGTCCTCTGGGTCACTAAGGACGACATGATCCGCAGCCACCTCCTCCCAGCCACGTACAAGTCCACGGGTTTCTTGGGACTGTAAATCATCCCTAAAAGACTGCTGCTGATGATGCTGAGTGCCAGGCTCCACCTCCATGCTGACACAATCCTCCTCCTCCTCTTCCTGTCCGATGGGTGGGACAGAAGGAACACTGTCTGGGTAAAGGGGGCCTTGAGTGGCAAGGAAGTCCTCCTCTTCCTGCCTCTGTTCTGCCTCAAGTGCCCTGTCAATTATTCCATGCAGCGTATGTTCCAACAGGTGGACAAGAGGTACACTGTCACTGATGCATGCACTGTCACTGCTCACCATCCTCGTGGCCTCCTCAAATGGTGCCAGGACAGTGCATGTATCCCTGATCATGCCCCACTGGCGTGGTGAAAAAAACCCAAGCTCCCCTGACCCTGTCCTGGTGCCGTAATCGCACAGGTACTCATTGATGGCCCTCTGCTGCGTGTGCAGCCGCTGCAGCATGGCCAACGTTGAGTTCCACCTGGTGGGCATGTCACATATAAGGCGGTTCTTGGGCAGGTTCAACTCCTTTTGCAGCTCAGCCAGGCAAGCACTGGCATTATAAGATCTGCGGAAATGCACACAGACTTTCCTGGCCTGCCTCAGGACATCCTGTAAGCCCGGGTACGTGCCCAAGAACCGCTGCGCCACCAGGTTAAGGATGTGAGCCACACAGGGCACATGGGTCAGTTGTCCCTGTCAGAGGGCGGAGAGGAGGTTGGTGCCATTGTCGCAAACCACCATTCCTGGCTTAAGCTGGCGTGGCGTCAACCACCTCTCGGCCTGCCCCTGCAGAGCAGACAGAACCTCTGCCCCAGTGTGGCTCCTGTCCCCCAAACACACCAGCGCAAGCACGGCATGGCATCTTTTTGCCTGCGTACTTGCGTAGCCCCTTGAATGCCTACGGAGCACCGCTGGTTCCAAGGACAAAGCACAGGAAGAGGCCATAGAGGAAGAAGAAGAGGAGGGGGTGGAGGAGAGAGGTGTGTCACAACAACCAGTAGTAGCATTTTGGAGGCGTGGCGGCGGAACAACCTCCAACACTACTGCACCTTGTCCTGCATCCTTCCCAGCTGCCAAAAGAGTGACCCAATGGGCCGTGAAAGAAAGGTAACGTCCCTGTACATGCCTGCTGGACCATGAGTCAGCGGTAATATGCACCTTACCGCTGACCGCCCTGTCCAGCGAGGCCAAGACATTGCCTTCCACATACCGGTAGAGAGCCGGAATCGCCTTCCGTGAGAAAAAGTGGTGTTTGGGAACCTGCCACTGAGGAACCGCACATTGCACAAACTCACGGAAGGGGGCCGAGTCTACCAACTGAAAAGGCAGCAGTTGAAGCGCTAGCAATTTAGCCAAGCTAGCATTTAACTGCTGGGCATGTGGATGGCTGGGAGTGAACTTCTTTCGACGGTCCAGCAGCTGGGGCAGGGAAATTTGCCTGCTAGAATCGGACGTCAATGTACTGCTAGCAGAGTGCCCGCAAGTACTTGGCTGTGACACACCTAATTCTACACCTTCATTCCTCTCAGTGCAGGTTTCAGAGAGGACTGAAGGTATAGTGGGGTTGTAGATCCCAGCTGATGCGGTGCAAGGAGAGGTCCGCTTTGTTCTTTGGTGTGGGTCTTTAAGGTAGGCTTGCCAATGAGCTGCATGGCAGGTCAACATATGTCTGGTCAAGCATGTGGTGCCCAAGCGGCTGATGTTTTGGCCACGCGATATACGCTTGAGACATATGTTGCAAACAGCAGCTGTGCGATCTGATGCACTTGACTCAAAAAAGGCCCACACCAAAGAACTTTTTGAATAACGGGCAGAGGCAGCGCCCTGCACAGGCGGAGCTCTGCGGTGTGATTCAGTCGGTGTGCTGCCCTTACGCTGGCCCCCCAAGGGAATCCTGCCTCGTTGGAGATGTGCCTCCTCCTCATCCTCCTCCTCCTCCTCTCTCTATTAGGCACCCACGTGGAGTCAGTGACCTCATCATCCCCTCCCTCCTCATCACTGGAGCCAATCTGGCAGTATGCTGCAGCTGCTGGAACATAACTGCCAGATTGGTGTCCTTCTTGAGCATCCCCTCTCTCTGCTCTCACGCTACTGCCTTCCTCTAGCTGGGTATCATCATCAGACCCTTCGAAACGCTGGGCATCCTCCTGGAGCATGTACCCAACACTGTGCTCAAACAGACTCCTCAGAAGGACATGGTGGGTCTAGGGAAGGAGTGACTGATGATGACATTGATACCAGGGAAGAGGATGCTTTGGCAGCTGCTTTGCCAGTACCCTGAGCCTGGGTGAGAGAGGATGAGGAGGATGAGGAGGGCTTGGTCATCCACTCTACCAAGTCTTCGGCATGATGCGGCTCAACACGTCCAGCTACCGAAAATAAGGACAAGCGTGTACCATGGCCACGTGCTGATGACGATGCACCGCGTCCACGACCAGCACTGTTGTCTCTAGACACAGAGCCTGCTTGCCCTCTTTTATTGGCTCCTGACTGTCTGCCTCTCCTTGTTTGCCTTCCAGACATTCTAATGGCCTGCAGGGAGATGGGAAAACCAGCAATAAGGGGTAGCTTCAGGTGTATATTTTGCAGGAAGCACACTACGCCCGCTGTAAGTGCTGCAGATGACTGCCTGTGTTACACAACAGGAAAAAACAGCAATAAGGGCTAGCTTCAGGTGTTTATTTTGCAGGAAGCACACTCCGCCCGCTGTAAGTGCTGCAAATGCCTGTTAGTGTAACACAAAAGAAAAAAAGCTCCAGCAATAAGGGCTAGCTTCAGGTGTATAATGTGCAGGAGGCACACTCCGCCCGCTGTAAGTGCTGCAGATGCCTGTTAGTGTAACACACCAGGAAAACACAGCAATACGGGCTAGCTTCAGGTGTATATTTAGCAGGAAGCACACTCCGCCCGCTGTAAGTGCTGCAAATGCCTGTTAGTGTAACACACCAGGAAAACACAGCAATACGGGCTAGCTTCAGGTGTATATTTAGCAGGAAGCACACTACGCCCGCTGTAAGTGCTGCAGATGACTGCCTGTGTTACACAACAGGAAAAAACAGCAATACGGGCTAGCTTCAGGTGTATATTTAGCAGGAAGCACACTCCGCCCGCTGTAAGTGCTGCAAATGCCTGTTAGTGTAACACACCAGGAAAACACAGCAATACGGGCTAGCTTCAGGTGTATACTGTGCAGGAGGCTTAGCAACAATGACACTGACACTGTCCCCTGCCTATCCTTCTCTCTTCCTGCACACAAGGTTTATCAAATAATATGACACTGACACTCTCCCTGCCTATCCTTCTCTCTCCCAGCACACAAGGTTTAGCAAAGAATATGACACTGACACTCTCCCTGCCTATCCTTCTCTCTCCCTGCACTTAAGGTTTAGCAAAGAATATGACACTGACACTCTCCCTGCCTATCCTTCTCTCTTCCTGCACACAAGGTTTAGCAAAGAATATCGCTGACACTCTCCCTGCCTATCCTTCTCTCTCCCTACACACAAGGTTTAGCAAAGAATAGCACAATGACACTCTCCCTGCCTATCCTTCTCTCTCCCTACACACAAGCAGGGATGAGCCGAACACCCCCCTGTTCGGTTCGCACCAGAACCTGCGAACAGACAAAATGTTCGTGTAAACTTTAGAACCCTATTAAATACAATGGACTCGAACGTTCGAAATCTAAAGTGTTAATTATAAAGGCTAATATGCAAGTTATTGTCCTAAAAAGTGTTTGTCCTAAAAAGAAGTTTTAAAAACGGCCGTTTTTTCGGGAGCAGTGATTTTAATAATGCTTAAAATGAAAAAATAAAAGTGAAATATTCCTTTAAATTTCGTACCTGGGGGGTGTGTATGATATGCATGTAAAGTAGCGCATGTTTCCCGTGCTTAGAACTGTCCCTGCAAAAATTGTCATTTTTGAAAGAAAAAATTGCATTTAAAACTGACTCGCGGCTATTAATGAATTGTCGGCTCCCGGCAATACATACAAAAGTCATTGATAAAAAAAAAAAAAAAAGCGTGGGTGTTCCCCAGAATTCAATTACCAGGCCCTTCAGGTCTGGAATGGATATTAAGGGGAACCCTGCCGCAAATTTAAAAAAAAATTGACGTGGGGTTCCCCCAAATATCCATTCCAGGCCCTTCAGATCTGGCATGGATTTTAAGGGGAACTCCACCCCAAATTTAAAAAAAAAATGGCGTGGAGTCCCCCTAAAAATCCATACCAGACCCCTTATCCGAGCACGCAACCTGGCTGGCCGCAGGGGAAAAGGGGGGGACGAGAGAGCGGCCCCCCCTCCCTCCTGAACCGTACCAGGCCACATGCCCTCAACATGGGGAGGATGTCCCCATGTTGATGGGGACAAGGGCCTCATCCCCACAACCCTTGCCCGGTGGTTGTGGGGGTCTGCGGGCAGGGGGCTTATCGGAATCTGGAAGACCCCTTTAACAAAGGGGACCCCCAGATCCCGGCCCCCCCCTATGTGAATTGGTAAGGGGTACGTTGTACCCCTACCATTTCACGAAGAAAGCGTAAAAAAAGTTTAAAAAAACACACAAACACCTTGAAAAAGTCCTTTATTAAAAAAAAAAAAAAAAAAGCGGTGAAATCCAGTGTCCCGCGGCGATCCCGATGTCCAGCGCTGTCCTTCATTGGTTGTGCCTGAGCGGACCTGATGGGGAACTCCCTCTCAGTATTTTAAATGTATAGACCCGCCCCTTCTAAAGTTCCCCATCAGGTCCGCTCCCTCGGTATGTCGGACCCGCCTACGTCATTGGCTTGAGCGGGGAACTTCCTTCACTATGTAATTTAAATTTACATAGTGAAGGAAGTTCCCCGCTCAAGCCAATGACGTAGGCGGGTCTGACATACCGAGGGGGCGGACCTGATGGGGGACTGCTCTCACTTTGGTAATACATGTATAGACCCGCCCCTTCTCATGTTCCGCATCTGGTCCGCTGAGCGGACCTGATGGGGAACTTTAGAAGGGGCGGGTCTATACATTTAAAATACTGAGAGGGAGTTCCCCATCAGGTCCGCTCAGGCACAACCAATGAAGGACAGCGCTGGACATCGGGATCGCCGCGGGACACTGGATTTCACCGCTTTTTTTTTTTTTAATAAAGGACTTTTTCAAGGTGTTTGTGTGTTTTTTTAAACATTTTTTTACGCTTTCTTCGTGAAATGGTAGGGGTACAATGTACCCCTTACCAATTCACATAGGGGGGGGCGGGATCTGGGGGTTTTTGCATTTTTGCATTGATACATGTCCCCTGGGGCAGGACCCGGGTCCCCAAACACTTTTTAGGACAATAACTTGCATATTAGCCTTTATAATTAGCACTTTAGATTTCTCCCATAGATTTTTCGAATTTGCCGCGAACACCCCTATTTGTTCGCTGTTCGGCGAACGGGCGAACAGGCAATGTTCGAGTCGAACATGAGTTCGACTCGAACTCGAAGCTCATCCCTACACACAAGAATAGCACAAAGAATAGCACAATGACACTGTCACTGCCTATCCTTCTCTTTCCCTGGGCCGGGTCACAGTGCATGCTTGGCCAATCACAGCGCCGGGATTGCACTGCGATGGCGCAGTGTATTGTGGGCCGTTCGCGTCACTCGAATTTGGCACGAACGGCCCAAATAGTTCGATCTTCGTCGAACGATCGAACAGCCGATGTTCGAGTCGAACGTATGTTCGACTCCAACACCGAGCTCATCCCTACCCATTACATATGGTCCCTTAAAAAGTGGGAGGCACATATACAAACTGTTGTAATGCCTACACCGTTCACCTGATTTGGATGTAAATACCCTCAAATTAAAGCTGGAAGTCTGCAGTTAAAGCACATCTTGTTTGTTTCATTTCAAATCCATTGTGGTGGTGTATAGAGGCAAAGATATTAGAATTGTGTCGATGTCCCAATATTTATGGACCTGACTGTATGTCTCTTGGAGGAGCCCCATATCAGCACGGAGACATTTTAAATGTCTAAGAATTTGCATTCGCTTACTTTGAGAGTGCAGTCCTTTGACGTACCAAGAAATAATCCTTAGGTGATCCCCATCACTTTGAGGAGCCTTGTCTGTTTTGGTAGGGAGTAAAAAGGCGATAGCACATAAAAAGGCCTCCTGACAGGCATTGTTCCAGTGCATTGAACATTTTCTGAGGGTACAGAAAGAATACAGGTAAATCGTTCTAACGGAAAAAAAAAGAAACTAGAAAAGCAAATGTAAGGTGAAAGAACCACCAAAAGGATATTGTGACCTTCACATTTTTCCGTATGAGGATTAACTCCTATACAGACCTCCCGCCAGTCAATTGCTCCTCTCAAAGGGATGAAGATATAGCTTGGGGGAGGAGGTAGAGAGGGGGTTGGGGGGAGAGGGAGGGAGAGAGGGGGTGGGGGGAGAGGCAGGGGAGGGGACCCGTACAGTGCTAACAGGAGAGCAGAAATGTAGCCCAGGGTTCAACCCACAGAGAGAGCAATGAACTGGTCGAGGAGTGGATATGTAAAACAGCCGGATAAGCTAGGGTGAATTTGATGTGTTTATGGTATAGCATCGAGCAGATCACAGAGAAGGCTTTGCGTTGCTTCATCACCTCCACTGAATAATCTGCGAATAGCAGCAGGTCTGCACCATCAATTGCTAGGGTACGAGAGCGCCAAAACTTCTGCAGAATAGCATGCTTGTCGGTTTAGTTAAGATACCGGTCAATGACAGACCGGGGTTTATTACGATAATCAGTCTGCTGACCAATACGGTGGGCATGCTCTGCAGTGTAAGGAATGATCAAATTGCTCAAGAATGGATCTGGCACATAGGTCTGTGAGCTGTGTAGAAGAGATAGATTCCGGAAGTCCAACAATGTGCAAATTATGCGTGATTTTCCAAATCATCCAGCTTTAGAACACCAACTCCAGATATGGGGACAAAATAGTTTAGAATAGCTGGTAGTATTCTGAGGAAAATTAATCGTGCCCTGGGGATGTGTTATGAGGAAGAGTATGAATAACATCTGTAATTTCTAGTGGTGAATGGTTGGTTGGGTTATAGATGGGTCTATGGGTTGGTTACGTTTTTGGGGGTTGGTTGGGTTATAGATGGGTCCTGTTAGAGATTATATACAGAACCATAGTAAATACTGAAGGTGTCCGCTATTTCTTGAGGAGTTTTTATTTTTTTGGAAAGTTTTTATTGAACTCATAAACAGGATTACAGTAAAGTAGTAAATGCAGACACAGCCGCTACAATGAACACATATGTATAGTTGTACAAATGTAAAGTTAAATTCCAATATCAAACATTAGTTAACAGATCAAAATAAATCAACTAATAGGAGTTGAAATCAGTATGAGAAGGTACATAAATGCTGTTGTAGAGAACACACATGTGGTAAAGGTACCTGAATTGGCAATTCTCTAATCCTTAAATTCCTAAGTTGATAATAACTGAAAAGGGCCAACTTGAGGAGTTTTTTACCTGTAGTAGGATTAAATAAATGTGGAATTATTTGTTTAGCTACTTTCCCTTAGAGTTGTTGTGCTAATAGTTTACCAGCTTTATTACAATGATGATAGCAATTCGATTGCATACACTTTGTCCATCTATGGTGTTGAGACACCAAAAGTAATCTCAGATTATTTCTCATTTCGTTAGATTTGCTAGTAAGGGAACAGTTCGATTTTGCTTGTGTGCATGTTCTAATTGTTTTATAGAGAGAAGGAGGCTATCAAGCTTTTGTGTCCGTTTTGTGAGATTTCCACAGTGTGAAGGGATCTGAAGTGGAGGGGGCATTGATGTCAAAAAAATTATTACAGAACTTCTTCAATCTTTGATTTATTTTCAGGTTGCGACATCATGTGATGAACACAGGAACATGGTCAGACCATGTAATGTTGTCTATGTCAGATCTGCTTACATTTTTAAGTAAACATGTATCAACCATAAACAGATCAATACGCGAGTATGTGTGGTGCGGATGTGAAAAAAAAAAGATTACTCTGTTGAGTTTTGACAGCGCCACACATTGTACAATTGGGGAAAATTGAGAAAATGTGATAAGGTTGCTCGATTGTAGTGATTACGGGAGGGGTCTGAGGTGTCCTTTAACTTACAGTAGACAGTGTTAAAGTCTCCACATAGGATAATGTGTCCTTTACAAAAAGGTGTACTTTCTTTCAGAAATTGGCTTTACGTTGGGAAGGTACACATTTATAATCGAGTAGGTGGTACTATTGACTGTGCAGACGAGTGCCAAATAGTGGCCTTGTGATTCAAACAAAGGTGCATGAAGCTGAAAGACTATACTATCTTTAATTGCTATCAGCACTCCCCTTTTTTGGAGGGAGTGTTTTAGCAATACAGTGTGTTGGTATCTCTTGTGAAGCAATTTTGGTGGTTTACTAGCCTTAAAATGAGTCTCCTGTAGGCATAGTATATCACAATTGAGCTTTCCACACCATATGCCATTTGGCGGGGCTGTTAATGCCTTTATTATTCAGAGAGGACAGTTTAAATTGCATCTTGTAGCCCTTTTAGAAATCTTATCCAAAAGCGTGTGATATTTTAGGCAGGTGTATGAAAATGGAAAAAGTAATCAAAAGTTACCTGTCGAGCTGTCGGACACTGAGAAGGAATGAGGAAGAAGGCTGTACTCTCTGGATGCAGTGGTGATGGCAGTAGAAGTAGGATCTTGACAAACAGTCGAGATGCAAGATTGTGGTACTTGGCCTATATATACTCCTGTGGAATGCAGTAATATGAAGGAAACAAAAAAAAAAAGAGGTACAAAGAACAGAAAAACTGTAACAGCAAATTCAAAAGTATAAGAAACAATGATACCTTTTTGGAATACAAGCAGAATAACAACCTCAAAGCAAGGGGGTGTAAAAAAAAGAAAGGTTTTGATAAGAGATTGCTCCATGTGGCCCTGCTGGAGCCCAATTGTAGTGAATCATTAGTAGAAGGTTACTGAGACTCAGTCAGTTGGTAGGTCCTTAACGGTCGGGGAGATCTGGAGCTGGTGGGAGAGATGCATCAGAGGTGGAGCTATCATTTCCCAGGATTTGCCACTTTTTCACAAGGTCAATGCCTTCAGTTAGTGATGCGATGGTGAAAGTGTGGTTATCCTTGGTGATAAGGAGTTTCACCATAATGTTTCTTATAATATTCAATGGTTATGCAATTGTTTTGTGATGGTAGCAAGCTTCCTGTGTTGCTGCATTGTGTGTGCGGAAAGATCAACAAAAATGGAAAGTCCCTGGAGACATTCTGATTGTGGATCTAAATTTTTGGAGGCTGTCCTGAACTGTTCCTTAATGTGAAAAGACTACATACGGGCAATTGTATCTCTCGCTTTGGTATGCCTTTGGATGCAATCAATTGTTATGTCAAAAAGAGCTCTGCCATAGTGCAGATGGAGTTCTGAGGTGAATGCATATGCATATGCACCAGGCGAGAATGGGCCAAGCAGATGTGCACAGACGTGAGCAAATTCCCGCCCATTTGCAGATGCGTGCCTGTCACCAATACTGGCATATTAAAACTGAGCTACTGCAGTGGCTAATTTCTGTTTGGTCTACAGTGTTCTGTGAGCTTGTTCCTGATCTCTGTGTTTGACTTTAGATCTTGATTCAGTTTGCTCCTGACTATTCCCGTCTGCTACCTGCCTTGACCTTGTTTAATCAATTCTCATTTACTAACTTTTCTTGTGGCTTGACTATCCTGCTGTCTGTCATCTATGCCTGATCTGCCATCTGACCTTGCATCCAGCTCTTCCAGACTGTCTTTATTTGTTTTTGACAGTTTTTTGTAGGGAATGAGTAGGGGTAAAATGTATGTGGGGGCTGGGATCTGGGTGCCCCCTTCTTAAAGGGGGCTTCCAGATTTCGATAAGTCCCCTGCCTACAGACCCCCACAACCACCGCCCAGGGTTGTGGGGAAGAGGCCCTTGTCCCCATCAACAATATTATAAGTATACTAGTGGCACAACAGTTCTAGTATTTTTTTTTTCCGTAAAGGGCCTGGTATGGATTGGGAGGGACCCCCACGCTGTTATGTTTTCATTCATCTGGTGTCATGGACATGGCGACCAGCTTCCCAGCCCCGCTCCTTAACAACCTATTGTCTGTGCGCTCGGCGGGCGAACAGAAGATTCACACAGAAGATTCAGGTGTTTGGCGAGCACCCAAATAGGTGATGTTTGGGCTGAACTTATGTTCAGCCTGAACCGTTCGCCATCCCATATTATTAATATACAGGATTTATATAGCGCCTATAGAGTCATGACATCATCTCCTGTGGGGACGCTGGGTATATGGAAAGTATCATTACTAACTTTTCTCCACAGTTTATTTTTAGTAGCAACAGCATTTTGAAATGTGGATTGGTTTCCTTGTCTAGTGTCCACTACACGTACCTAGCACTCGATGTGTAAAAAATGGTGTCTGGGGGACCTACGGCCGTGGAGCACTGATTTTTTAAACCCGGGCACCCCTTCCATAGACTCCAATGTTAAACGGTCATTTCTCCGGTGATTTTGCGGACCCGGTACCGGCCGGTCGTAGATCCTCTGGACCCCAAACTTGGTACACGTGTAGCCCCATGTCTCCTCTAAAAGCGTGCAATGTTTGGTGTCTGGGGGACCTACGGCTGTGGAGCACTGATTTTTTAAACCCGGGCACCCCTCCCATAGACTCCAATGTTAAACGGTCATTTCTCCGGTGATTTTGCGGACCCGGTACCGGCCGGCCAATCAGCTAGCCTGGAGCGGGGGAGCAGAGAGATGAGATCATCTCTCACCGCCCGTGCCTGCCCTGCATGATTCCTGCAGTGACTTCCGCCCTCACTGTGCAGGCAGCAGAGAGATTACATTATCTCTCTGCTGCCTGACTCTGGGAGTCTGGGACACAGCAAGAGACAACCAAAACTACACCTTAGCAGGCAAGTTAGTGACAATCCGCAAATTGTGGCAGGTGACGTGGCAAATGACAATCTGCATCTGGTGGCAGGCAAGTGACAATCAACAAGGTGTGGCAGGTGACGTGGCAAGTGACAATCCGCAAGGTGTGGCTAGTGACAATCCGCAAGGTGTGGCAGGTGATGTGGCAAGTGACAATCCACAAGGTGTGGCAGGTGACAATCCACAAGATGTGGCAGGTGATGTGGCAAGTGATAATCTGCAACGTGCGGCAAGTGACACGCTCAGGGCTCCCACTAATTGCAGGCGACGGTGGCAAGTGACACACTCGGGGCTCCCACTGATTCGGCATTGAACTATTTAATTTCATATTACAATGTAATAATAGAAATAATGCGCTTCAATCATCCTGACACCATAACAACCATGGTGCCGGGATGATTGAAGCGCCGACACCAACCATTTCCCCGATAAATTTCCCACAAAAAAAACATTTTTTGGCAGTGCCCCTCCCGAGAAAAGACTCTGGATCCGCCCCTGACCAGAACATGCATAGATGGGAAATCTCCCAATGAGACACAGATGGCATAAGGTGATTATAACCCTCCATTACTCAACCTAAAATGAAAAAATAAAAGTTTTTAGTTCTACTTAAACTTTGGATTTATATATGTATATGTGGCAACCATGTCTGTTCATTGCATGTGCAGGCGGTGCTAATTGATCCCCTTTGAGTGAATGTTTAGTGAATGTCACATTCACTGCTTTATTTATACAGTATGCCCAAAGTGCATTTCTTATGCCTTTTTACTTTTTGTGAATTATTGCAAGATTTCATATGAGCTCTGCTTTCTTTTTTTATATCTGAACAAGCAAAGGATGCATATTCTTTTAACAACACTAGTCATTTTTTTCTTGTTAATTTCATACAATAATATAAGTATACTAGTGGCACAACAGTTCTGGTATTTTTGCAAGTATTAGGTTAATACAAGCCCAAAGGATAAATACATTGACAATTTTTTAAGGAGCATGACATAAAATGGTTACCACAGTTAAACTATCTTCTGTATTGCTCACAGCCTGTTGGGTTTATATTATGAAACTAAAATATTGCCTTCATAAAATACTATGCAGCATATCATTGTGCTGAAGATAGAAAAAAAAAACACAAGAAAGGTCACAAGCTACAGTTTTAGTACAAAATGATAAGGTACTAAATATACCAGTGCCCATTCTATAAGGAACATTACACTGCAAATCTCCTGGGAAATTTTCAAAAGAACAGAAGGGCACAAAAGATGTTAGAACATAAGATATTTTTGCTATTTCATGTTTTCATATGCAAGTCAGGGCAGATAGATGTCAGATTTCTTGAAGTGCATGTACATTTTTAGCATTAAATTACTACTGGAAAAGCAGTATTTGCTATTTGTTTGTAACATATAATCAGAAATCTGTGACAGCAGACAGAAGGCCATCCTAAAATGTTTTATTTCCATGCCTGGTATTTGTTCTGTAAATTTGAAGCAGAAATAAGATATACAGAAGAATGTGACTATGCATTCATTAAAAAAAAAAAAAAATTATAACAAGCCACCATATATCAAGCCCAATGTCCAATTCTTCTGCCAGTAAAAACACAAATCTGTCAAACTGGGGACAATGCAGCTCTAAAGCCGTGTACACACGATAGGTTTTACCGATGAAAACAGTCCGATGGACTTTTTTCATCGGACAAACCGATCGTGTATGGGCCCCATCGGTCTTTTTTCCATCAGTGTTTAAAAATAGAACATGTTTTAAATGTATCCGATTGTTAAAAAACCGATAACAAATTACTATCGTCTGTGGGGAACTCCATCAGATAAAAAACCCATGCATGCTCAGAATCAAGTCGACGCATGCTCAGAAGCATTGAACTTCATTTTTCTCAGCTCATCTGAGTGTTTAACGTCACCGTGTTTGGAACGGTCGGTTTTTTGACTGATGGTGTGTAGGCAAGACTGATGGAAGTCAGCTTCATCGGTTTTCCGATGGAAAAATCCATTGGTTTAAAAACCATAGGAAATCCGATTGTGTGTACAGGGCTTTACAATACCAGCGGGAACCAATTAACTGTGGGAGCAAAATTAACAAAGCAAAGAGCGCACAGACCCTAGTACAGTTACCCTTTTAAGTTAACCTAGCAAACACAAAATAAAAACATAATTCATTGCATTCACAAAGGGGGAACTTGTAAAGAGCCCACCAATAATGAAAAATCTAAGCAGCAGTCCTCATTTGATCTCCTGGGTGCTCTGTGAAGGGCCAAACAATCCCGATGGTACTATATCAGTCCATGCAGCACTCCTGTGTCTTCCCAGAGAAGATATCAGTTGTGGGCCAGGCAGAGTGTGTTGCTGGGAGGCTTGAGTGGCTGCTCTCCCCTGTGCAGATTGATCGGCAAGAACCACAGCTCAGAAAAGGAAGGAGACTGCTAAAGATGGCATGAAACAAGTTGTTCTGCTGGGTTGCCGGGACAATCCGGTTTTGGGGGTGTGGCCCCCTTTATCAAGTCTAAGTGGCAACCAAAAAGGCTTCTTTTATTTAGCCAAGCTACCCTGTAATCACTAGTACTGATATCAGCCAAAGCTCACTGCCAGTACAGCAGTAATGTAAAAGTTTATTGAAAAAAAATAGCAATCATGGCTATTTCCCTTAATTATTATACGACAAGTATATAGTAGCCATGTCTAAAAATCTAATTCATGTATATATTAAATATCAAATGCATGTGTTAATTGAACGACTATAGACAATATAAAAAATAATAAAGATATCTAAACAAATCTCTCTCTCTCCGTCACGGTGCTAACATGGGCACTGATAGGCTGCACTGATAGGCGGCACTGATGGGCACTGAATGACACTGATAGGGCTGCACTGATAATCAGTGCCCTGATTAACAGTGTAAATGTTGTGCTGAAAGGCATGCCAGTTTTTGTCTCTCCTTTCCTCCTACAGACACAGCGTGAGAGGAAATAACTGCCATTTACATGTAAACTGCTGTTTACATGTGATCAGCTGTGACTGGACACAGCTGATCACATGGTAAAGGGCTGCTATGATCAGCTGTGTCCGATGGTGAAGGCCATTTGCCCTGATCTGTGATCAGCTGTTTCCAAAATACACAGCGGTCACAGAGTGCAGCCAATGTGTGCCTCAGGAGATGTGCAGGGGGCGGGGTTCTGGGAGGACATCTATTGACACCCTCCCAGAACTGGACAACAGTGATGTAGATGTCTTTAGGCTATATCACTGTACGCAAGTGGTTAAATTAGTCACAATGTAAAATAAAAACGGAAGAATTTCTAAATATAGCCATACATATTACAATTCCATTGTACAAACCCTGCACAATCTCATTAAAAACACCAAAATAGAGCAATATAAGGATGAACCTGTACAGTGCAATCAATTTCTATACAATCTTCCAGGCCCCCAGTGTATGGTCCACGCTATACATACATAAATAACATGAATCCAGGAGTATTCAAATTAATATATATATAAGGGTACAAATATTAAAAAAAAAATATATTTGATGAAAGACAAAATTAACTAAGACTGTCATTAAAGTTCATGTGCGTGTAAAGGCAGGTGTCCCAATGCGTTTGGTAATATAGTATATATATATATATATATATATATATATATATATATATATATATATATATAAAAATATATATATATATATATATATATACTGTATATATATATATATATATATATATATATATATATATATACACAGTATGTACACACAAAAAGGCAAAAAAAAACAGCAGCTGCACTTACATTGATAACAAATATTTAAATTAACTGTGCTAGTGTCTGTGCACTCTTTGCTTTGTTCATTAAAAAATTAGTACATTTATTTTTAAGTGTAACCTATATAAACACCTCACATTGCCATGATAGCAATCATTTTCAACCCCTGTTCAGATTAATTAAGATTGTGTGGGGGAGGGTCAGTACATAAGGTCCATAGAGTGTGGTGCATGCACATGTGCCAACAAGGAGTTATGCCCTGTACACACGATCGGATTTCCGATGGAATTTTCTGTCGGAATTCCGATGAAGCTGACTTTCATCAGTCTTGCCTACACACCATCAGACAAAATTCTGACCGTCCAAAACGCTGTGACGTAAAATACTCAGACGAGCCGAGAAAAATTAAGCTCAATGCTTCTGAGCATGCGTCGACTTGATTCTGAGCATGCGTGGGTTTTTTGCTCCATTGGAGTTCCACACAGACGATCAGAATTTCCTATTGTTTTTTTTTCCATCTGAAAAATTTAAAACATGTTCTATTTTTTAACGCCGATGGACTTTTTTCATCGGAAAAACCGACCGTGTGTACAGGGCATAAGCTAATAAAAGAACAGATAGATTACCTCATTGATTTGCTGAAACTCTTTTACAATTCAATTTTTAGGCTGGGAGTAGGGAGATTAACCACCTCAGTGTGGGGCACTTTCTCCACCTTCCTGTCCAGCCCACATTTCATGTTTCAGCACTGCTACAGTTTAACCACTTGTCGACCAGCCACTGTTATTATACTGCGGCAGGTAGGCTTGCTCCTGCAAATCACCGTAGGTGTATGTCGGCTCCTTTAAGAGCCATAGCAGGCGCACGTGCCTGCTGCACAGCAGGGGACACGATGCGCGTGGCCATCGCCCACTAAGTACCCCTGCCACCTGCAATCACGGTGCCACAATCAGGGCGCAGTGTAAGCTGGTTGTTAAGTAGCAGAGCTGGGAAGCCGGCTGTGGCGCCCTTAACAACAGATGAGTCATCAGCTGTCAATGGGTTTCCATGCTGACAGCTGAACTATAAAAAAAAGGGCTGGAAAAAAAAAAGTTGTGGGGCCCCCCCCCAAAATCCATACCAGACACTTATCAGAGCATGCAGTCCCCCCTCCTGAAACATACCAGGCCACATGTCCTCAAAATGGGGGGCTCTGCCCCCTCACCCCAAGGTACCTTGTTGATAGGCACCACCACTCCTGGAAGCACTGAATGCTGAAGAGAGTAGGGAAGGCTGCAAAAATGGATTATAGAGGAGGCAGGAGACTACCAGACAGGTGAGTACACTACTTTTTTTTCTTCTTAAAACCTGACAGGTCACCATAATGTTAAGTCTTTGGATGTATGAGTACATCTGATATACATACATTTTTTACTCAGAGGGAGCAAAACAAGGTCGGACTTTACAGGCAACACACAAATGGAACAGAAAAAATGCTTTAATATCAAGAAATAATGTAGAACAAAAATTTAAAACCATACAATGTATATGACAATATGATGAAAGTCCCTTGAACGTCAAACATCGGCGTGTTTCACCATGAGGCTTCATCAGGACGGACAAACAGGGTTTTTTTTTTTACACACTTGGGACAAATCTCACTATCTCGGAAGAGAGTCCAGACAGCGAAATTTGCTCACAGGTGACCAATTCCTTAGTATAGTATAGTGGGGGCAGATATATGTATAATCTGCGAATCAGAAATATTCAAAGAAAGATGTTTACGCAGGGATACACTCCACAAATGGAAAAGCTCGATGCTTGAGGCTAGCAAAAAAATTGCTAGGCAAATCGGGTATATCCAATATGTGCTCGCGCGAGGCTGACTCCCGGGGGTATTACCTTTTGACGTCCAGTGGCTAGATTTGAACAGTGATACATGTATCACTGCAGTGGCTTTACTGCCTGCACTCCTATCGCAAGTGCCTTTACTGAGATTCTGTGATGACTATGAAGCTCTTCCTCTCTCTACACTAGGACGTCCCTTACCCCCGTCTGGGCATACCTTATTGGATATACCCGACTTGCCTAGCAATTTTTTTGCTAGCCTCAAGCATTGGGCTTTTCCATTTGTGGAGTGTATCCCTGCGTAAACATCTTTCTTTGAATATTTCTGATTTGCAGATTATACATATATCTGCCTCCACCATACTATACTAAGGAGTTGGTCACCTGTGAGCAAATTTTGCTGTCTGGACTCTCTTCCGAGATAGTGAAATTTGTCCCAAGTGTGTAAACCCCCCCTGTTTGTCGAAGCCTCACGGCGAAACGCGTCGACGTTTGACGTTCAAGGGACTTTCATCATATTGTCATATACATTGTATGGTTTTTAATTTTTGTTCTACATTATTTCTTGATATTAAAGCATTTTTTTTATTCCATTTGTGTGTTGCCCGTAAAGTCCGACCTTGTTTTGCTCCCTCTGAGTAAAAAAATTATTTACGCTATTACGGATGTGGCAATGTGAGTGCTTTCCTTATCCCCTTCTTGAACCTACATCTGATGTACAATTTTGATGTCACATGCCCAGCATTCACCAGTCCGTGACGTCAGATGTTATTTCCTTTGTGATGTTAACTGCTCTCACACCTGCCTAATGCTTTTGAGTCACTATGTTCCATGTCTTCACTCCAGCAGCACTGTTCACAATATGCTATTTGCTTCCCAACCTCCTAACTCAGGTAAAGACTGCCAGGCTTGGGAAAAGGATTTACAACTGGTCTTATCAATAGAACACTGGAAATGTATTTTCACTAACATTTATTTAAAGATTAACCGTTATTTATAAGGTTTTATTGCAGTGGTGCCTGATGCCAGTACAGCTTCACAATTTAAACTTGGATACACCCAATTTGTGTTAGAGATGTGATAAGGAGACAGGAACACTTCTATATATTTGGTGGATATGTCCAAGGCTCAAGCCTTACTGGTCCCAGGTCCATGACATAATTTCCAAAGCTTCCATATACACCTTGATCTATACCCCAGCACATTATCTGGTATAACCCCCTCACCACCCCTGCCTGTGTCTAACCCCCCACCACCCTTGCCTCTGTCTAAACCCCCCCATCACCTCCGCCTGTGTCTAACCCCCCCCACCACCCCTGCCTGTGTCTAAACCCCCCACCACCCCTGCCTGTGTCTAAACCCCCCCACCACCGCCTGTGTCTTTACCCCCCTACCACCCCTGTCTGTGTCTTAACCCCCCACCACCCCTGCCTGTGTCTAACCCCAACACCACCCCTGCCTGTGTCTAAACCCCCCCCCACCACCCCTGCCTGTGTCTAACCCCAACACCACCCCTGCCTGTGTCTAAACCCCCCCCCCCACCACCCTTGCCTGTGTCTAAACCTCTCCCATCACCTCTGCCTGTGTATAAAAAACTGCCACCCCTGCCTGTGTCTAAACCCCTCTCACCACCCCTGCCTGTGTCTGAACCCCCCACCCCCACCATCACCATTGCCTCTGACTAAATCCCCCCCACCACATCTGCCTTTGTCTGAACCCCCCCCACCACCGCCGCTGCCTCTGTCTGAACCCCCCCACCACCCCTGCCTCTGACTGAACCCACCGCCTCTGTCTGAACCCCACCACCACCACTGTTGCATGTAAATCTGACTTCCTGATAAATTAAATTTTAGTCTTAATTGTCATGATATAAAATAATGGATGTGGGGACCTTTTGGTGGGAATGTTTTTTTTTATGGAGGGTGCAGCATTTCATTCCTGGACCCAAGCAGCACAATGTCTAGGGCCAATCCTGCCTGTGAGGATGTATTACAAATCTTTAGCCATGCATATGGCATATATTGCCAAACTTTGTATTCCAGTATGCTGGGGCACAGGCCATGTTCTGTCTGTATCTGAATGGTTGACGTGTCTACGTAATATCAAAGAGATGGAGGAATTCATCTCCATAGCGTGTGACTCCTCCTTTAAATTCTTGCGTATTTGGTGTTGCTGGATTCACTTTTAAACTACTGAAGGATAAAAACACCTGATGGGACGAACCGCCTGACCACCAGTCGTGGGTCATTAGTATTTTTGTTGCCTCTACTCATACAGTACCATTTGACTTAAAGCGGAGGTCCGCCTAAAAAAATTAAAAGCCAGCAGCTACAAATACTGCAGCTGCTGACTTTTAATAAATGGACACTTACCTGTCCAGGGTGCCCGCGATGTCGGCACCCAATGCCGATCAAACGCTTGGATCTTGGCTGCCCCCGCCGCCATCCTCGGTGAGGGAATCAGGAAGTGAAGCATTGCGGCTTCACTTCCCGGTTCCCTACTGCGCATGCGCGAGTCACGCTGCACGCTCTCACTGGTCCCTGCTATTTTCATGTGTGTTTCCCAGAAGACAGCGGCGGGGCAGGAAGGGGGGGCAGGAAGGGGCGTGACTCCCGTGGGAGTCTATGCCTGGAAGTGTGTGCAAATACCAGTATCGTACAGGTATCTGCACCCCCTCCCCCCTGAAAGGTGCCAAATGTGACACCGGAGGGGGGAGGGTTCCAAAAAGCGGAGGTTCCATTTTTGTGCGGACCTCCGCTTTAAGCTGTTGCCCCTATTGGAAATTGCTTTATAGTGAGAAGAACTTCTGACCTGGTTGGAGGCTGAGGAGACCTTCCCAGTCTTTTCCCCCTCCAGCCCCTCCCTCATTATGTGCCTCTTTTCTCATTATTTTCTCCCCTTCCTACCCTACCACCCAGTCCTCCCATACCACCCTTCTCTCCCTCCCTTTTGAATTTTTTTAGAATTTGTTCTTTCCCTATGTCTACAACAAGCCTTGCCCTCAAACCTATTTCCTCTATAATCTATAATCTACAATTTGGGGACACCTCTACTTCTGGATATCAACATCCTTAGTCATGGCCTCTTCCTCCTTAAACTTGTGAAACAGGAAATGGTTATTGTACGACATTGGGCTCTAATTCCTCCATACAACCCATTCATGCTGCTTTCAAAGGTAGACAATGCACTTAGAAATGGCAGTACTCTGATAGCAATCAAGGAGGGGCACACTACAGTAGATTGGTCTTTTGGGGAAGTTCTGTGCTATCAGACTCTAACCTAGCTGACCTTGTGCTGGTTCTCCTGGTTCAGCTGATGAAGAAGGTAAGCAAAGAAAATTTTCTTCCCTGGGCAAGTCCAGGAAGCCAGCTAAATGTGTGAAAAGGAGTTAAAGGGGGCTGCACCTGCATCTAAGCTTGAGAGTAAATAGGCACCCTGAATAGCAGTAAAACTTGCGAAAAGACAGTGGCTATGACCCTTTCCCATTCTACCCAAACCAAATAGTTTGGATACACTTGAACCGTAACAGAGTAATTTGCGTCACCTGTCTGTGCTGTCTGGCAGGACTGTGTAACTATTTTGCCTAGAGATGGACATTAACCACTTCAGTCTACTTGCATATTTTCTGCTTCCTCTCCAAAGTCCCAGAGCCTATTCCTTGTTTCAAGACAGTGGGCATAGCCAGAGGCACAAAATCTGTGGTATAGAGTACAAATATAGCCTAATATTATACAGCCATTTATTCCAAACTGAATACAATTGTTTTGGGCTATTAAACCATCACTAGTGCAGTGTATGGAAACATGGCTTCTATGGAGTAGGGTTTGGGACCTGGAGATACAGTATAACCATACATTTTGGAGGTGGAAGAAAGGGGGAATGGACTAAAGCAAACACAAGTCATCACTGTAATCAGTGCATAGGAATTGTATGTCTCATTCCATCACATATCCCAAAATAAAGGTCCTCATTTCAGGACAGTGAGTGGAGCCATGAAAATCATTGCTTTTTCTTTATTGGCCAGATGTTCTGTATATATGAAATTCTGAAAAAATAGAACTAGAACAAGTTCCTATATTGTTTATGTAATTAATGTCAGCCCCGATGATTAACATACTTCATCATTGACAAAGTCTTCTGACTGCAAGGAAGCAAAATTTATATTGTATGTGAACTAGATAAGTGGTAAAGCTCAAGGTCATAGTTTGCTTTTCAGTTTGGGTAATATATTTGCTTTTTCACAATTGTCTTTCTTCACAGAGATACAACTCTTATTGTTGTATTTCAAACAATAATAAAATGTGCACTATCTCCCTGACACTAACCCAGCACACCAGGCTCAAGTTTTTTTTCTTTTTTATTTTCCTTTTTTTTTGCAGAATAGTTATGAGCATGTAGACTCCTTTCTATGTATGTGCATACCATATGCCATTCAGCATTGTGCTGGTGCTTTAAAGGTAACTCCACAAAAAAAAAAAAAAAAAAAAAAAAAAAGATTAGATTGTAACCCTAAAACACCATTATGGTGATGACAGGCTCTGGGCTCTCCTGAACCATTTATATCCCACAACATTGGTTTGGAAATACCTTTATGTCTTTTCACTTTAACTAGTACAACTAGTAAAGTCATTGTTTAGCTTATCAATCAGTCTAAACCTCTTCTTCTTTTTATTAAATAGAAAATATAAACAATCACTGAGGTGCCTATTATGGGACAAAGAATATTTAAATATCCTTATGAATTATTATAGCATGTAAATGATGAAACTGAATAACAAGGGGGGGGGGGGGCACTCACTTTGAAGTCTGGAATAGGGGTTATTTCCGAAAGGCAAATCCACTTTGCACTACAAGTGCAAACTACAAGTGCAAAGTGCACTTGAAATTGCACTGAAAGTAGATTTAAACACCAATTACAATCCGCCCACAATCCGCTTTTATCATTCCTGAAAAACCCTTGCTTTCTACCCAGCATGGGTCTCCCCCAAGTCATTTAAGGTATGGAATTCATTGAATATTACTCGGCTTTGTAACTTGACTTCTCCATCATCCTTCCATGCATTTCCTATCCTCTGTGACACCTATAACTTACCAAACTCCGAACTTTTTAGATACCTTCAAATTAAAAAAAATTACGCACCTTTGTTAAACGCAGACATCTCTTTTTTTTTTTTTTTTCACAAAGATTTTATTGTATATTTGAAAAAAGTACACAAAAAGTATACAGCACATCGTAAGCAGTACAACAATATAACAAATTGGGCAACAGGATCCATATGCAGTATTCCAAGCAGTGAATAACCGGTGAAGAGTACAGAAAACATCTAGAACAAGCATAGTAAATGCTCGGAAGCTCATTGACATAGAATAAAGTGGCAATATCCTAGGCTTTATGCCCTCTAGGGTATCATGCGACTATTCTTGAATTGATTAACTACTCTTTCAAGGGATTCTCGGAACCACCTGCCAGGGCATTGACAAAATCACTCAACCGTGTCCAATTGTTCTTATCTAAGGGCATGGACCCAGGGCTCAGACTCAGACAATCTCGTCCGCCCCAAGCTCTGTGTCCAACCTGCTACCTGACTCAGAAACTTTAAAGGAAAGAAAAGAATAGAGGAGAGGGGGGGGGGAGAAGAAAAAACAAAAGGGAAAAAAAAAAGAATAAAAAAGGGGGGGGGGGGAAGAAATGCGGAGAGGGGGCGGAAACCCACCTTCTACCCTCTCCGTCCACCGTCCATCAGCTACAATCACTGAGTCTCCCGGATCCCCGGGGAGAACCATCTACGATAAATTTGTATTATGGCAATAGCTTATGCGTCTAGTTGCATCAATACCTGATATGAACGGGAGTTTTTGTACTCGATCCACGCTTCCCAGATAGCTGAGAAGCTCGAGATTTTGTCTTGTGAGGTGAGAATCAGTTTCTCCATCGTTGCAATACGGTCGACACGTAGTGTCCATTCTTTTAGCGAAGGCGGCCGCGTGGACCTCCAATGTACCGGTATACAGAGCCTAGCAGCGTTTATTAAATGCATAGCTATTGATTTGAAGTATTGTCTTTTAGGGATTGTGGATAGGTGTAGTAGATATTGTCCGGGTGTAAACTCCAGTGGGAGCGAAGAGATTGCTGTAGTCACTTCATGTATATTACGCCAGTATGGCTGGATTAGAGGGCAGGACCACCAGACATGGAGAAAGGTGCCTATCTCTGATTCACATCGCCAACAGTAATCAGGTACCGTCGGGAAAATCTTATGGAGCACTTGAGGGGTCTTGTACCATCTAGTTTTGAGTTTGTACCCGTTCTCTTGCGTATTGACATTAAGAGAGCCTTTGTGTATGTATAAATGGATCTGGTCCCAACTAGCGTCTCCTATCTCTCTGTCTAAGGCTGTCTCCCAAAATGTATGATCTGTTTGTAAAGAGGAGTACGAATCTCCAAACATGGACACGTACAAGGCCGAAATGACATTACTCTGGGGTGAAGATCTCAAACATAGGGATTCAAACACTGTGGGCGGGCTCGTGGCAGACATCTCTTTAACCACTTAATGACCGCTCACTGTATATGTACGTCGGCAGAATGGCACCGACAGGCACAATCACGTACAGTGTACGTGATTGCCTTTGTACAGTTGGGGGGTCCGATCGGACCCCCCTCCTATACAGTGAGTGGTCGGTATTCGTTGGGGAGCGATCCGAGATGAGGGGACGGCCGTTCGATTCTGGCCACCCCCCCGATCGCTCCCGGCGAATGAAAATGCTTCCTCTGTCCTGTAATGTAAACACAGGCAGAGGAAGCAGGAGGAAGTGATGTCATCTCTCATGCGGCGCTCACATATACCGAGCGCCGTACAAGAGAAGACATACAGGTTAGTGCACAAACAGCACACTGACACCAGGACACATAGGCACACAAATCGCCCCCCCCAGCCCCCCCCCAGATCACCCCCCAGCCCCCAGTCACAGTGTCACTGATTGCAGTGACCATTTATTTACTGATCACTGCAATCAGTGACATTTGTGACTGTAAAAGTGTCACTAAAGTTAGTTTTAGGTCCAGTGTAGCCCCCTAACCCCCCCTAATAAAGGTTTAACCCCCTGGCCACCCCCCAGATAACCCTTTCACCCCCTAGCACCGCCGCCGCTAAGCGATCATTTTTTTGATCGCTGTCTTAGCGTCGGTGATGCAGATCGGTAGCCAGTATTTTTTTTAGGTTCGCCGCAGGTTTTTATAGCGTGGGGTACCCCCATAAATTATCTAATAAAGGTTTAACCCCCTTGATCGCCCCCCAGGTAACCCTTTCACCCCCTATCACCACTGTCGCTAAGCGATCATTTTTCTGATCGCTGTCTTAGCGTCTGTGATTCAGATCGGTAGCCAGTAATTTTTTTTAGGTTCGCCGCAGGTTTTTATAGCGTCAGGTACCCCCATATATTACCTAATAAAGGTTTAACCCCCTGATCACCCCCCAGATAACCCTTTCACCCCCTAGCACTGCCGTCGCTAAGCGATAATTTTTCTGATCGCTGTCTTAGCGTCGGTGATGCAGATCGGTAGCCAGTAATTTTTTTTAGGTTCGCCGCAGGTTTTTATAGCGTCAGGTACCCCCATAAATTATCTAATAAAGGTTTAACCCCCTTGATCACCCCCCAGGTAACCCTTTCACCCCCTATCACCACTGTCACTAAGCGATCATTTTTCTGATCGCTGTCTTAGCGTCTGTGATGCAGATCGGTAGCCAGTAATTTTTTTTAGGTTCGCCGCAGGTTTTTATAGCGTCAGGTACCCCCATAAATTATCTAATAAAAGTTTGACCCCCTTGATCGCCCCCCAGGTAACCCTTTCACCCCCTATCACCACTGTCGCTAAGCGATCGTTTTTCTGATCGCTGTCTTAGTGTCGGTGATGCAGATCGGTAGCCAGTAATTTTTTTTAGGTTCGCCGCAGGTTTTTATAGCGTCAGGTACCCCCATATATTATCTAATAAAGGTTTTAAACCCCTATTTGCCCCTAGTTAACCCTTTCACCAGTGATCACCATATAAGTGTTACGGGTGACGCTGGTTAGTTAGTTTGCTTTTTATAGTGTCAGGGCAGCCGCCGTATATATAACCCAATAAAGGTTTAACCCCCTGATCGCCAGGCGGGTGATATCAATTAGGTTTTAGCGTCAGAGAGGGTCTGCGTCACACCCCAGGCAGCGTCAGGTTAGTGCCAGTAACGCTAACACCCACGCGTGAAGCATACACCTCCCTTAGTTGTATAGTATCTGAACAGATCAATATCTGATCTGATCAGATCTATACTAGCGTCCCCAGCAGTTTAGGGTTCCCAAAAACGCAGTGTTAGCGGGATCAGCCCAGATACCTGCTAGCACCTGCGTTTTGCCCCTCCGTCCAGCCCAGGCCACCCAAGTGCAGTATCGATCGATCACTGTCACTTACAAAACACAACACACATAACTGCAGCGTTCGCAGAGACAGGCCTGATCCCTGCGACTCCAGTGCTGTAGGAGGTGATTTCACCACCACAGTTAAAAAAAAAAAAAACATATATGCCGAAGCATTGGGGCAGCAGGGGCGGAGGAGCGATTTTGCTCCTAATGCCGTGTACATACGGTCGAAATTCCGACGGAGGCTTGCCCATGGAAAAGTCCAACCATGTGTGTGCGGCATAACTTTTTTGCGGGAGGATGCCCCCATGCTTCGGCATATATAAATGGTGCATGTATGCCCATCATTAGAAGTGGGCATACCCACCGATCAATCTAATGGTGGGCATACCCACCGATCAATCTCTTTTTTCGTTCAGCCAACTGGCTGCATGAAAAAAAAAAATTACAATACATGTCCAACAAGGACCAGCAACGTACTTGTATGTTGCTGGACTTTGAATGTTTATACCAGAATGATGCCTGCGGGTTTAGGTATCATCTTGGTATCATTCTTTTCAGCCAGCGGCCGGCTTTCATGTAAAAGCAATCCTAGTGGCTAATTAGCCTCTGTACTGCTTTTACAAGCAGTGGGAGGGAATGTCCCCCCCCGGATATAAAAAGCGCCATTGGGAAATTGGGAAAGCATTTTATCACACTGATCTTGGTGTGGTCAGATGCTTTGAGGGCAGAGGAAAGATCTAGGGTCTAGAAGACACCAGTTTTTTCAAAAAAAGAGTACCTGTCACTACCTATTGCTATCATAGGGGATATTTACATTCCCTGAGATAACAATAAAAATTATAAAAAAATAAATAAATATGGAAGGAACAATTTAAAAATAAAATAAAAAAGCAAAATTAATAAAAAAAAAAAAACACCCCTGTCCTGCCCTGCTCTTGCCCAATGGCGAACGCAAGCGTCGGTCTGGCGTCATATGTAAACAGCAATTGCACCATGCATGTGAGGTATCACCACGAAGGTCAGATTGAGGGCAGTAATTTTAGCAGTAGACCTCCTCTGTAAATCTAACGGGGATTTAAAGGCTTTTAAAAATGTATGTAGTTTGTCGCCAATGCGCGTTTGTGCGAAATTTTAAATCATGTTGTGTTTGGTATCTATGTACTCAGCCTAAGATCATATTTTTTATTTCATCAAACATTTGGGCAATATAGTGTGTTTTATTGCATTAAAATAAAAAAAAGTGTATTTTTTCCCCAAAAAATGCGTTTGAAAAATCTCTGCGCAAATACTGTGTAGAAAAAAAAAATGAAACACCCACCATTTTAATCTGTAGGGCCTTTGCTTTTAAAATATGTATAATGTTTGGGGGTTCAACATAATTTTCTTGCAAAAAAAAATATGTTTTCATGTAAACAAAAAGTGTCAAAAAGGGCTTTGTCTTCAAGTGGTTAGAAGAGTGGATGTAAGCTTCCTAATGTTGTGTATAAAATGCCAGAACAGTTCAAAACCCCCCAAATTACCCCATTTTGGAAAGTAGACACCCAAAGCTATATACTGAGAGGTATGTCGAGTCCATGGAATATTTTATATGTTGACAAAGGTTGCGGAAAAAAGACAATTTTTTTATTTTTTATATTTTTTTTGCACAAAGTTGTCACTAAATTATATATTGCTCAAACATGCCATGGGCATATGTGGAATTACACCCCAAAATACATTATGTTGCTTCTCCTGAGTACGGGGATACCACATGTGTGAGACTTTTTGGGAGCCTAGCCGCGTACGGGACCCCAAAAACCAAGCACCGCCTTCAGGCTTTCTAAGGGTGTAAATTTTTGATTTCACTTTTCACTGCCTATCACAGTTTCGGAGGCCATGGAATGCCCAGATGACACAAAACCCCCCCAAATGACCCAATTTTGGAAAGTAGACACCCCAAGCTATTTGCTGAGAGGTATTGTGAGTATTTTGCAGATCTCGCTTTTTGTCACAAAGTTTTGAAAATTAAAAAAAAATATATATTTTCTTTCTTCATTTTCAAAAACAAATGAGAGCTGTAAAATACTCACCATGTCTCTCAGCAAATAGCTTGGGGTGTCTACTTTCCAAAATGGGGTCATTTGGGGGGGTTTTGTGCTATTTTGGCATTTTATGGCCTTTGAAACTGTGATAGGTAGTGAGGAGTGAAATCAAAAATTTGTGCCTAGAAATCCTGAAGGCGGTGCTTGGTTTTCGGGGTCCCGTACGCGGCTAGGCTCCTAAAAAGTCCCACACATGTGGTATCCCCGTACTCAGGAGAAGCAGCAAAATGTATTTTGGGGTGTAATTCCACATATAACCATGGCATGTGTGAGCAATATATCATTTAGTGACAACTTTTTGTAATTATTTTTTTTTTTGTCATTATTCAATCACTTGGGACAAAAAAAAATATTCAATGGGCTCAACAGGCCTCTCAGCAATTTCCTTGGGGTGTCTACTTTCTAAAATAGGGTAATTTGGGGGGGGGGTTTGTGCTATTTTAGCATTTTATGGCCTTCAAAACTGTGATAGGTAGTGAGGAGTGAAATCAAAAATTTGCGCCCTTAGAAATCCTGAAGGCGGTGCTTGGTTTCCGGGGGCCCGTACGCGGCTAGGCTCCCAAAAAGTCCCACACATGTGGTATCCCTGTACTCAGGAGAAGCAGCAAAATTTATTTTGGGGTGCAATTCCACATATAACCATGGCATGTGTGAGCAATATATCATTTAGTGACAACTTTTTGTAATTTTTTTTTTTTTTGTCATTATTCAATCACTTGAGACAAAAAAAAAATATTCAATGGGCTCAACATGCCTCTCAGCAATTTCCTTGGGGTGTCTACTTTCCAAAATTGGGTCATTTGGGGGGGTTTTGTACTGCCCTGCCATTTTAGCACCTCAAGAAATGAGATAGGCAGTCATAAATTAAAAGCTGTGTAAATTCCAGAAAATGTACCCTAGTTTGTAGACGCTATAACTTTTGCGCAAACCAATAAATATACGCTTATTGACATTTTTTTTACTAAAGACATGTGGCTGAATACATTTTGGCCTAAATGTATGACTAAAATTGAGTTTATTCGATTTTTCTTATAACAAAAAGTAGAAAATATCATTTTTTTCAACATTTTCGGTCTTTTTCCGTTTATATCGCAAAAAATAAAAATCGCAGAGGCAATCAAATACCATTAAAAGAAAGCTCTATTTGTGGGAAGAAAAGAACGCAAATTTCGTTTGGGTACAACATTGTATGTCCGCACAATTTACAGTTAAAGCAGCGCAGTGCAAAATTCGGAAATCACCTCTGGTCCTTTAGCTACCAAATGGTCCGGGGCTTAAGTGGTTAACCCAACTTACGATATTTGAATCTGCATGCCTGAAAGACCCCCACATAAAAGGCATAATATCCTCTATATACTCCCACATTTCCACTTATCCCAGTTTAGATAAACCACCTTATGCACGCAAATGGGAGGAGGACCTGGAAAGAACATTCAATATGGCTGATTGGTCCAAAATGTGGTCTGTAACAAAATCTTCCTCACCAAGTGTCCTGGCGGTTGAAACCAACTATAAAGTTTTGACTCGTTGGTACCTAGTTCCCTCCAGGTTGGCCAAATTCACGCCAAACCAAACTGGCCAATGCTTTCGGGGCTGTCCTGAGCCTGGCACCCACCTGCACATTTGGTGGTCCTGCCCGTTGGTACAATTATATTGGGAACAGATATTTGAAACTGCCTCCAAGATATTTGGTCTCACTGTGCAACCAGACCCAGCCACAGCCTTGCTCAATCTAAAACCTGACCTCATTACACATAAACAATTCAAACTCCTCACCCAATTACTTACGGCAGCTAAACAAACAATAGCAAAGGCATGGAGGACGCCTGAACTGGAGATATCCGAGACTACACGTAGAGTAAATGACTTCATGTCTCACGCCAAAATGTTAGCTATAGAAAGAGATCAAATTCCAGTCTTTGAAAAAATCTGGAATCCTTGGATTAATTATCACCTACCATCTTTCCGTGATAATTTGATTCTTATGCCATGGTAGATGGAGGACTCAATTGATAAAACTAATTACTAAACCAAACTTCCGGAGCCTGGGAGCTACCCTGCTCATTATAGCGAACACTAAGGTGTTCTGTTTAAACTCTCAGGCCGTAGGCCAATGCGTTCGGGCCATCCAGATGGACTCCTACTCCCCCCCCCTTATTCTTCTCACTATCCTATCTATTTTATTTATATGATCTACCTACTTTATTTTACTTTACTTTCATTCTGTTACCTCAATTTTTTCTATTATTATTTTTTTTGTTTACAAACGTTTTTATTTAAGTATCAGCATCATACAAAGAAAATATCAGACAGCATAATCAATTCAGAGGAAAAATAAACGTTGCATGACATGGGAGAGAGATAGGGGTACATAATAGAGTTGACATTACATAGAATTGCACAAGACTGATAAATCAATTGTGATTACATGTGGTGGTTATGAAAGGTGCCAACAGAAAAAATTCTAAAGTGGGATTACGGTACATCGAACCAGTGTTTCCATTTATCATCATAAATTTGCATAGTGTCATAAAGCGTGTGGTGGATACGATCTGCCAGCTTAATTGCTTCCATTCGTGTCAGCACCTGGGACCAGGCAAGAGACGGGGAGCGCCAGTTGTGTGCAATAACCCAAAGGACGGCCAAAAAGAGGGAGTATATTAGTTTAGCGCAAGGTGTAGGGATATCAGGGATGGGTGTAAAGCATAGACACATTTGGGCTGTAAGGGTAATGGTCCTGCCAGCTATGGTTGAAGCTTTGATGGCTGCCACCTGCCAAGTGGGTTGAAGAAGTGTACAGCTCCAAAAGGTGTGAATTAGTGTGCCAGACATAGGGCAACCCCGAAAACAGAGCGGGGAAACTGCAGGGAAGAGTGTGTGGAGGTGTGCTGGGGTTAGGTACCATCTGAGATGTAGTTTAACAGCCGTTTCACGAATGGAGTAGGCTCTGGTGTGTTTATACATATTTGTCAACATCTCCTCCCATTCTAGGGGTTCAAAAGTCAGGCCTAATTCCTCCTCCCACCTGACCATTGGTTTTGTCTTGGCTGGCAGGGCATAGTTGTTCAGCATGGTGTATATCTTGGATATAACCCCTCTGTCTCTAGATGATTGAGAGCATAAGCGTTCATATGGGGTACAGTGGATGTGGGAATCTAGAGAGCCCCTATGTTGGAAGAAATGTCTAACCTGAATGTACTTATATATTTCGGAGGATGGGAACTCATGATCTGTCTGTAGTTGCTGGAAGGATTTAAAATGTCTGCCTTCTTTTAAGGATTGTAGCGTAATAACCTCCGAGGTCAACCATCTGGAGAATCCCGTCCTATCCTCAAAGGCCGGAGGGAAATCTGGATCTCCTATAAAGGCGTATAATGGGGAGAGAGAGGAGGATAAATCAAACTTATGGCCATACAACCGCCAGAGGTGGAGTGCCTGACCAACAATAGAGTTTAGTGGGGTGAGTAGGCACGGCTTTATAGATCCGGCCCACAAGAGTCCCGATAGGTGGAAAGGGAGTATTGACTGAGTCTCGAAGGCCAGCCAGGGAATACCAGACGGGGTTGCGTGCCATTGTGCAGTTTGTGCAAATCTCGAGGGTTGGGGTCTATATAGTAAGGTTTTATGAAATCTTGTTTTTTTATTATGCCACACAAATCTATTAACCTCTTTTTGGATTGAATCAATATAAGTCTTAGGGACGTATATAGGGAGGGCCCTGAAAAAAAATAATAGCTTGGGCAAAATGGCCATTTTAATGGCTGTGACCCTACCCAGCAGGGAGACATGATATGTATCCCAGGTTTTAAGTAAGGTTTTAACATGGGAGACTATGGGGTGAAAATTCACATGGAACAGGGAATGAAAAGCAGGGGTAAGCTGAATTCCTAAGTAGCGGAGGATGGTCGTGCACCAAGTGAATGCAAAGTGATGTCTCAGGGAGGCCTCAAGATCAGGAGGTATATTTATTGGCATGGCCGAACATTTGGCCAGATTAACCCCCAGCCCAGAGATTGTGTGGAAAGAATCAAGTAAAGATGTGAGGTTGGGTAATGCTATAAGTGGATTGGACAAGAATAGGAGCACATCATCGGCATAGAGGCTAAGTTTAAATTCGTTAGTGCCTTTGCAGTATCCTTTAATGTTAACATTGTTGGTTATAGCACGGGAAAGGGGCTCTATGGCCAGGGCAAAAAGGAGAGGGGATAACGGACATCCCTGCCTCGTGCCCTTCTGGAGGGGAAAAAATGGGGAATTATTGCCTGGGAGTTTAATGCGTGTTTGTGGGTCTCTGTATAAGGAGTGGAAACCGTGTATAAAGTTTCCCGAGATACCGAATTTGGGTAGGAGGTGATCAAGGTAGGACCAGCTGACGCTATCGAACGCCTTGTGAATATCAAGACTGAGTAGGAGAGTTTGCTTAGAATGAAGGTTGGCATCCTGTATTATGTTAGAAACTAGGCGGATATTATCTGTGATCTGCCTACCGGGAATAAATCCCGTCTGGTCGGGGGAGATCAGGCTGGTTATAACAGAGGCAAGTCTGTCTGCTAGCAGTCTATCGAAGATTTTCAGGTCATTATTGATCACTGATATTGGACGAAAGTTTTGGGGCAGGGAATGATCTTTGTGTGGTTTGGGGATGAGGGACATATTCGCTAGAAGCATCTCTGCTGGAAAGTCATTACCTTTCAAGATGTAGTTAAACAGAGAGGTCAAATGAGGGGACAAAATGTGTGTGAATTTCTTATAATAGGAAGTGGAATAGCCATCCGGGCCAGGGGCTGTTGAGGATTTGAGGGATTTGATAATGGATAATATTTCCCGTTCAGAACAGGGGGCATTCAGGGACTCTAATTGTTGGTCTGTTAGAGTAGGTAGGGCCAGGTCCGAGAACCAGGAATGTGCGGAAGGGTCTGAGGTGGGACCCGAAAGTCTGAACAAATCTTTATAATATTTTACAAAAATCTCCAGGACATCCTTAGGGTGAGAGACCAAAATGCCCGCAGAGTTGCGAAGTCTGTAGGTATGTGAGGGCCTTGTGGCCTGGTTCAGTTTCCGGGCGAACATGGTCAAAGACGTATTGTTATGTAGCAAAAACTTAGCTTTGGCCCACCTCAAGGCCTTTTCCGCATCCTCCGAAAGCAGGAGATCTAATGCGTGTCTTTTAATGTGGATTTGCCCAAGAAGGGCAGGGGAGGGATCCTGACTATATTTGTTGTATAGGGTATTAAGGGCCTTTGTGAGCAAACGGAGATCAGATATTTTAGCTTTGTTTCTTTTGGAGGCTAAGTCAATGAGGTTGCCTCTCATGACTGCCTTATGGGCAGTCCATAAAGTACTAGGAGATGTGTCAGGTAGGTGGTTATTAGTGAAGTACTCCTGCAGTTTGGTGTTGAGTGCCTCAACCGTTGGGGAATCAGTAAGTAGTGATTCGTTCAATCTCCAGGAGTAGGTCATGGGTTTGAGGCCCATCCCCCGAATTGTGAACTCAACTATATTGTGATCGGACCAAGGGCAAACGTGAATGTCTGCCCTCGAAGAGTTAGCCAGGATAGTGGGGGTGCTGAGAATATAATCTAATCGCGCAAAGCTATCATGGGGGTTCGAGTAGAATGTATAAGACCTGCACCCAATATTATGTGCCCGCCACGTGTCAATAAGTTGCAGGGCATGTAGACTATTGGACAGGGTTTTAGGAAATGCCTTAGAGGTGGGGGTGCTCCTGCTCCGATCTAGGCTCGGGTTCGCTGCGAGATTAAAATCCCCCCCCCCCCATTATTAAATGCGGTGAAAGGTATCGTTCAAGGATTGAAAAAAAAAACGTTTAAAGAAAGAAGCCTGTGCCTCGTTGGGGGCGTATAAAGAAACCATGGTAACTGCTCGGCCCTGTATTTTACCCTGCAGGATTATAAACCTGCTATCCGGGTCTTTATATATATGTGTCGCCTCGAAGAGGACTGCATTACTAATAAAAATGGCAACTCCACGTGTCTTGTTAGAGTGGGAGGTACAGTGAAATTGTTTAAATGCACGATCAAAATATTGTGGGTGATTTGAGCTAGAAAAATGGGTCTCCTGTAGTAGGAGAATGTCTGCTCCCAGGTTTTTATAGTGTCTAAAGGCCTTTCTACGCTTCTGGGGCAGGTTAAAGCCCTGTACATTATGGGACAAGATCTTAAGGGCCATCATGAACTAACAGGGATAGGGCATATGAATGGGAGGTGCATGTATAAGGAGAAGACCACGTAGAAATGCCATGTGCGCTTCCATCAAACAAGAAACATAGCATGTCTGTCTTTGAGTAGAGAGAATGAGCGTCTGAGCGATACTTTAACAAGGAGAGAAACAACATAAATGACTTTTCAAGGTAGAATGCAAAAATAAGAGCATAACCAGTAAACTTTACCTCAAGGGTGTTAACAAAACCCTTATGAGCATGGGGGTCAAAGGAAGACAGTCCAAATGACCAAAAAAACTTTTCCAATGGACTGTGTAGTCCTATACCAACCGACGGATCCCGATAGGATCGCAGCGACGAACAGGGCGACCATACAACGCACATCGCCCTGAACCCCACCGCGGCCCGGGTCCTAAAGTCAGCAGGGGGGAAGCAGTGGACGAGAGGAGACCCGTCGCCTCAGATCATATTAGCACTATATCAAAAAGATAAAAAAAAAAAAAAAAACCACTGTGAAAAATAGCGTGCCAGAAAAAAGTAAACTGATGCATGCCATTGTGCACGAGCAGAGCAGTGCTCCCGCACCACTATGGTAGAACCATCCCCGAGAGGGGAGAAGTTGATACAACCTAACATAAGGAGTAGTCAAGCGCTACCGGTGTAGGTCACATCGTGGTTCAGCTATGAAGGTCCGTGGTCTGAGAGCCAGCACAGAAGTCCCGAGCGTGGGCAAGAAAGTTAACTGTTATGTAGATAGGATGTCAATACCACTGAGGGGGGCTGGAGTATGAGACATGAGCCAGGGGGCTCTGCAAGCATGCTAGTGATGACTCCACTCTCAAGCATGGACAGGACCCTGATAGGGGAAATCTTGCCCGTCCAAATACCGGAGCCTGTACAAATTCTAAGTGTGGATCTTTAAGCCGGTTGGTCTCGGAAGGGTTGGCGCCATCTGCCCTGGTTCCTACGAGATGAAGGGGTGTTCCAAATTGGGTTGGGTCCCGGAGTAGAGGGTCTGCGGTTAACTGCCTCTGGCTCCAAGAGGCCTAGTTTAAGTAAGATCTCCTTCCCCTCCGCCACATTATAGGCTGTGTAGGTGGTTCCATTGTGTGGGACTGTGAGTTTAAATGGGAAGCCCCATCTGTAGCGAATGTGGGCTGACTGCAGGACTGAAGTGACTTCCTTCATGCGACGTCTGCGGTCGAGGGTAGCCTGAGAGATATCGGGGAAAATTTGGATCTTTACCCCATCCAGATTGATTGTTGCCGAATTTCTTGCTGCACGGAGAATCTCCTCTTTAATCAAGAAGTCCTTGAGACATAAAACTATGTCTCGCGGCGGTTTCTCAGCTGGGGGCTGGGGGCTTGGGGCGCAATGCCCTGTGAATCCTGTCATACACAAATGCTGAGGCGGGTGTAGAGGGAAGGAGGCTGAGGAACAGCTTAGTGGCAGCGGCGGGGAGGTCTATGACAGATTCGGGTAAACCCCGTAGTCTGAGATTGTTCCTCCTGTTTCGATTATCGAGATCCTCGACCTGTGATTGCACCAGTTGGAAATTTTCAGCCAGTGCCTCATAGTCTTTGCGGAGATCCGCGTGCGTTACAGCCAATTCATCATGTTTAGCTTCTAACATGTCCGTGCGGCCTCCCAGCGTGGTGATCTCCAGTGAGAGAATACTAGTGGCTTTGTGTAGTTCACTTTGGAACTTTCCAGCTATTTTCTCATACATGGAGGCAAGGCTGTCTTCAAGGTCAGCCTTAGTTAGCTGATAGGGACACTCACCTTCTGTGAGGGTTGAAACCGAAGCCTCTGGGGATACCGCCGGCGGCGGGGAACCACGTTGTGCCTGGGCGCCATCTTTGGATATGACTGCTTTTACAGCGGTGCGGAGAAGGTAAGTTGTAAGGGACCTCTGCGGCTTAGATCTCGGAGGATTTTTCCGTGAAGGCATGCACCTGAAGTTCCCACAGGGGTGCTGGGTATATTCAGTACAAAACAAGTGTAGTATAGCCCTGTGGGGAGGCGGTTGGTCTCCTCTTCTGTCGGAGCTCCTGCTAGTTGCGACCTTCTCTCATCGCGTCCAGGCCACGCCCCCTAATTTTTTCTATTATTTTTACTTCATATTGCAACTTATTTAAGTAGCAACAAAGTACGGCTTTACACTACCTTATTTCAAATGTACAAATGTAATTATAATCAATATGTCAAATATTTCTTTCAACTCCAACTCTGAATATTTTGATGCAGAACTCATTGACTTGCCTATTTCATTTAAGTTTTTATAATCCACCCATCGAGTGTTATATTGTAGATGTAGACCACAAAATCTGTATTTTCTTTTTCTATATTTGAAGTAGTTGGACAACCTTCTATAACCTGCATTACCCATGATTTGTACATGACTATTGTATTTATCCAATAAAATACTTTGACAAGGAAATTGCACTGAAAGTGTACTTGGAAGTGCAGTCGCTGTAGATCCGAGGGGGACATGCAAGGAAAATAAAAAACAGCATTTTAGCTAGGACATGATTGGATAATAAAATTAGCAGAGCTTCCCCTAATTTCAGATCTACCCCTCAGATTTACAGCGACTGCACTTCCAAGTACACTTTCAGTGCAATTTCAAGTACACTTTGCACTTGTAGTTTGCACGTGTAGTGCAAAGTAGATTTGCCTTTTGTAAATAACCCCCAATGGGTATAGGACACTGTTTATGATTTTTTACATCTAAAACATTGTAAAAATAATATGAAGAATAAAAATAACTTAGAGGACAATGTTTTGCATGTGGGTTGATTAATAGTTGCATACTGTTAATCCACTTACCATGAATCTGCCTGGTAGGGCGCATATCTTGAATTAAGTGGATCTTTTTACTCATCTCTGAACTTTAATAATGTGCTAAAACTTTAAATATTCAATTTATCTGAAAAAGTAAAATGTAATTGTGTGTGACAGCTACAGTGATAATCTCTGCTCTGATCTAAAAAAAAAAAAAAGAATGCAAATTATCTAAAACTCATTTCTGCTTAGTCATCTTTGAAAAAAAATACATAACCTTATTATGTGTCAATTAAATAAAATGACAAAGGATAAAATATAACCTTATCAGCTGTTGAGAGATAAGATTGTGTTGTAAGATTCCTTTGTCTATGTAATGTTCAGTAAAAACAACTATTAATGGTGTCATACACAAGATAAAACGAGAAAAAATAATATTTAAGCTGCATTTTAGTGTTATTTTTAATTTTTTTGGCAGTCCTTTATTAAAGCTGAATATTAGCAACTCCACAATCATACCCTCAGAAGATCTATTTTTACATTATATCAATTTCTTATATAACATGTACATTGTTTAAGCTTGCAGGCTATCCACATTTTCAAGAAAGAACTGAGACAAATACACCTAGCGGAGTTTAAAAGCTTTTTTTTTATTTATTGATAAACTTATCTTATGTTCTTATCTATTGGGCTTTATATTTTTGATAAAATGGCCTCTTTGATCTGGGTTTGGGGTCATTGGGGGGTGGAGTGTTCTCTCCGCCAACACAGTTTGATCCCTTTAGGGGTGCCGGGGGATTGAGAATACTTCTATTTCTTGGGTGTCCCTACAGGGCCTGGATTTTTTCTTAGTTAGACCCAATAGAGTTGTATATATTCCTCTAAAAAAAAATGTATTATTTAAAATAGAGCTATTTAATACTTATTTGTTTCATCTTGTCACCATCCATGATTTATTGTTCATGAAACTTTAAAACAATAATTAATTGTATCAAACTGTATCTTATTAACTATAAAAATTTAATATTTTGAAAGTAAATGCTTTTTATGATCAATAATCTGTTTAGTGCTATACACAGTTAGATTGCCAATGGAATGATTGTACCCAAATAGTTTTTACTGTGGGCAATGTTATGTCAATATAGGAATTTAAAATAGCAAGAACAATTACTTATTTAAATATGCAGTAAGCAGAGTAATGAGAATATTATGGGTTACTGCATTTGTTCATTCTCTATTATTTCACTAAATGAAACACTAGTTTAGAAAGGGAGAGAATGTAGGGAGTTTCCACTGCACTCAGCCCATTAAAACCCATAACAGGATGGGTTAGAGAGAGGTGTGGGAGGAGGATCATGTTTTGCCCATATTAGTGTTTTAAAGGGGTTGTAAAGGTTCGTTTTTTATTATCTAAATAGGTACCTTTAAGCTAGTGCATTGTTGGTTCACTTACCTTTTCCTTTGATTTCCCTCCTAAATGTGTTTTTTCTTTGTCTGAATTTCTCCTCAGTAAACATCACACCATCATCTGAGTGGGGTTTAGTCAGCCAGAACAGCTTACTGAACAGATTACTGAGGAGGAATAGGAAGTGAGAAATTCAGACAAAGGAAACGAAGAAAAAAAAACATTTAGAAGGGAAATCAAGGGAAAAGGTAAGTGAACCAACAATGCACTAGCTTAAAGGAGCCTATTTAGAAAATAAAAAAAATGAACCTTTACAAAGTGGTAAAACTGTCAATAACACTTTTTGTCCAAATGCCAAAGCAATCAAATACATAACCAGCGCTGTCTCAACATTTAATTGTATAAAAGTTTACAACATAATATTTATATCATATTCCACATGCACAGTTCATATAAACTTTAATACCAAAAAGTACAATCAGTGCTTGTGCAAAAAAATTCCTTCGTATAAACAATAAGTCCTTTGAAGTGTGGTTAATAACAATCTTCTAGTGCCAGTCCTATCAATAAAGTGTCATGCTGTGCTCCCCTCTTATGTGCTCTCACTCACCAGCTCATAATGAGTTAAACACTTATATTGGAAGAGCTTGTAATGCTCCAAAATTTTTTTTTTTTCTTGACGCTTCCTGGGCACCCAGAACACCTACCCTGCATTTCTTGCCCAGGCTCCCACACTCAGCAATTGTCCCTCTGTGGAAGCCAACGCCTCCATTCCTCCACTGACAGCCTGCACACCACATCGAGCTACTGAGGATCCTCCCCCCTCCTTGGCTCTGGTGTTCTCATAGACAGGAGGGGGGACATTGCTATGCTAAAGCTGGCTGATGTGAGGACTGCCACTGTGTATGCACAGCACACATGGAGGAGTGATGATAGAGGGGGGAGAGGATTTGTGCTGGGTGGTGGTGGCATTTTAGGTCCTCTCCCCTTCCAAAAGCACCCCCCAGCACAAATCCTCTTACTCCCCCAAATCAAAGAGATGCCACCTGCCACAGAGGTCATGTGTACTCCCCCCACTGAGTCCCCCAGTGTCCCCCCATGGTGCCCCCCTGTCTCCTCCCCCATGGCATCCCCCGGTGTCTCCCCCAACGGCATTCCCCTGTGTCACCACCCACGGTGTTCCCTGTTTCCTCCCCCAACGGCGTCCATCTATGTCCTTCCCTCATTGCATCCCCCTGTGTCATCCCCCCACAGTGTCCCCCTGTGTCATCCCTCCCCCACAGTGTCCCCCTGTGTCACCCCCCCATGGCATCCCCCCATAGCGTCCCGCTGTGTCCTCTTCCCCTTTCCCATGGCATCCCCCTGTGTCCTCCCACCACAGCGTCCCCCTGTGTCCCCCCATGGCATCCCCCTGTGTCCTCCCCCCCCAGTGTCCCCCTGTGTCCTCCCCCCACAGCGTCCCCCTGTGTCCTCCCCCCCAGTGCTGGGACACTGCAGCATCACTGTACTCTGCTGTGTGCCCTGTGTTCTGCTTTGTGCCCCACTGTGTGCCCCATGCCCTGTGATGTGCCCCATGCTCTGCTGAGTACCACCTGATGTGCCCTACTGTGAGCCTCATGCCCTGTGGTGTACCCCATGCCCTGTGATGTGTCCCGTGCCCTGCTGTGTACCCCCTGATGTGCCCTGTGCCCTAATGTGTGCCCTGTGATGTGCTCTAGTGTGTGCCCCATGCCCTGTGTGCCCCATGATGTGCCTACTGTGTGCCCTTGTCCTGTGATGTGCCCCGCTATGCACCCACTGAAATGCCCGGTGTCCCCTGTGATGCACCATGATGTTCTCAATATTTTGTCCTACTGTGTACACCGTAATAAACCCTGCCATGTGCCTCATGATGTGCCCTACTGTGTACCCAATGCCCTGTGATGTGCCCTGCTGTGTACCTCCTGATGTGCCCTGTGCCCCATTATGTGCCCTACTGTGGGCCCTGTGATGTGCTCTAGTGTGTGCCCCATGATGTGCCTACTGTATGCCCCTGACCTGTGATGTGCCCTGCTGTGTACCCACTGAAATGCCATGTGTCCACTGTGATGCACCATGCTGTGCTCAATATTGTGCCCTACTGTGTACACCATAATAAACCCTGCTGTGTGCCTTGTTATGTGCCCTACTGTGTGCCCAATGCCCTGTAATGCGCCCTGCTGTTCACCCCCTGGTGTGCCCTGTGCCCTACTGTGTGCCCTGTGATGTGCTCTAGTGTGTGCCCCATACCCTGTGTGCCCTATGATGTGCCTACTGTATGCCCATGCCCTGTTATGTGCCCAGCTGTGTACCTATTGAAATGCCCTGTGTCCCCTGTGATGCACTATTCTGTGCTCAATATTGTGCCCCACTGTGTACACCATAATAAACCCTGCTGTGTGCCTTGTTATGTGCCCTACTGTGTGCCCAATGCCCTGTGATGTGCCCTGCTGTGTACCCCCTGATGTGCCCTGTGACCCATGATGTGCCCTACTGTGTGCCCCATGCCCTGTGATGTACCCTGCTGTGTACCCCCTGATGTGCCTTGTGATGTACCCTATGATGTGCCCTGTGCCCTTCTGTGTGCCACATGCTCTGTGATGTGATCCGTGCCCTGTTATCTTGTTAGATGCCTTGCTGTGCCCCATAATGTGCCTTCCTGCCCCTTGTAATATCCCCTACTGTGTCCCATAATGTGCCCTATTATCCCACTGTAATGTGCCCTTCTGACCCTTCATGTAATGTGTCCTACTGTGCCCCATAAAGTGCCCTGCTGCCCCCCATATAATGTGCCCCAGTTGCACAGTTTGTCCAGTTCATTTTGTTAGTGGATTAAATATAAGCAAAAAATTTTCACACTACTCGCCAGCATACCTGTGATTTTGAAAAAAAAAAACACTGAAAAGCTGCCAGTCTCTGTCTCTTATTAGATGATAGTTTTCATTTCACTTTATTGTAAAGTGTTTTCTATTTAAAAGGGCGTGCTATATCAAATTGCACACCAAAAATACATTCAACACCTTACATGCACATGCCCCCTTAGCAGCTTCCAAAATACCAAGTCATTTTATAAAAGAAAAAAAATGAAAAGCCATGTAGCTAGAGCTTTGTTCAAAGCTAGCCTTATATTGATTCTCATATCTTTATAGTTGTGTTGGGAGAAAAGTAACAAGAGAGATAAACTATAAAAACAGGGAAAGGAAAAAAAATAAAGGCTCTGTCCAGTTCCTGTAGGAATGATTATTGTACTCAATGATATTCAGCACAAATACTATTACTCAATGAGAAAATACTCATAGGGATGCTTGTAAGGATTACTAAAAGTAATGTAGTATTAAAGTGATTGTAAATGATCACCTTGTAAAACAACCCATTCAGTTTAAGATAGAAATTAAATGCAAAACATTTTTGTGTATATATATATATATATATATATATATATATATATAAAATTATATTTATATATATAGATATATAATATATATAATCATACATACCTTTTTCCCTTTTTTATAAATGATCACATTCCCTCTGTTCTCAGCTCCATGAGAGCTGTGGGGATGAGAAGCAGCAGCACACTGAGCTTCCCATTGATTGGCTGTGCAGCGGGGGCGTGTCAGGACAAGTTTGATCATAGGCGGAGCATACATCAAGTTCCCAGCATAGCTCTAGAACTGACCACAGTGTGCTCTCCTGCTTAGAGTGGTCAATCTGTAACAGGAAAGCAGATGGATTAGCAGGAACACCAGGGATTTCACATAAAGGAATCAATACAAAGAAAACAGGATACTTTTCCATGCAAGTACATGGTACAGCAGGCACATATCAGGAATATGAAGTGTTAAGGTAACAAATAGACTTGTGCACAACGGAAAAATTTGTTTAGTTTCGGCTCGTTTCTTGTGCACAACGGAAAAATTTGTTTAGTTTTGTCTCGTTTCTTTTCGGTCCTGTTGATTCGTAATTGTTCGTAGTTTTGCTACACTGGATTTTTCGTGTTCGGACTAATTCGTATTTTCGCAAGTGACATTTTTCGTTGAATCAGAATGATTCGTATTGATGTAAGTCTTATTTTTAGTTGATTTATAATTCGTACTTTCGGTAGAGTACATTGTTTTCCGTTGAATCTGGACATAACTCCTACTTTCGTAACTTTTTTGGGGTTCGTTGATTCGTAATTTTCCGTGTCTCTCTCACAACGACGCTGCCTATTATGCCTAATGTGCTTCGAATGGATTTGTACTTTTCTAAATACATAGCGGTTATTTGTAACGATTCAAAATCTCGTATTTTACTTTCGTTTTTTACATGCGGCTATAGCCTCTGCCCCTGTACACCATTTTGAGAGAGAGTTCAGCACGGTGAGGGAGAAGCAGAGAGCAGAGCAGAGCAGAGTGTTATTGTGCTTCGAATGGTTTCGAAATCTCGTATTTTACTTTCGTTTTTTACATGCGACTATTGCCTCCGCCCCTGTACACCATTTTGAGAGGAAGTTCAGCACGGTGAGGGAGAAGCAGAGAGCAGAGCAGAGTGTTATTGTGCTTCGAATGGATTTGTACATTCCTAACTTTTTTTATAACGAATTATGCCGAAGACATTCGGGCATTCGCTATTTGCGATATAATTTATTTTGGATTCGGTTTTATTTGTAATTGCTTTGACAGAAAATTCGAATACTTCCGAATGTCCAAAAGTTGCTAAATTCGGACGAATTTCGATTGGTTACGAAACAAATTGCACAAGCCTAGTAACAAACACTTGCATGATTGCTGATAAGGTGGTAAATCATATTCATGAATAATATTCATGAATAAAGATCTAAGCAAATAAATGCAGCCTGTTTCTATATAAGTTCAGTTAAATTCAGGTTATTTTATATCTATTTTATAGATATAATATATAATAATACACAACTCTATATACTGTATATATGTGTTTAAAAGTGGTTGTACAACCACTTTTACCTACAGGTAAGCCATGCGCTGGAGTGACGTCACGCTACTCCGGCCAGCGACAGAGCCGGAGTTCGCTCTGTGACATGTACAATGGGGTGAAGATGGACGTTCGCTACCAGTGGGGACATCGTGATATCGCAGGCTTCGGTTTCAGTTAAGTGACACATAATGGGCTGCTATGCATCATTAGTCCATTATGCTTTACCTTTGCAGGGAATTAAAAAGGAAGTAAAGCCCATCAGGGTTTACTTCCTCTTTAATGGAATGTATGTGTTTGCATAGTGTGTCATTATAAGAAGGAAATTGTAAATTTTTGAGGAAGGACTCAAGAGGGTTTGAGATCAGTTGGGGTTTTTTAGACTTTATGTGTTAGAAGAGATTCACTGCCTGCTTAAGGAACAAAAAAATAAAAAATTTGTCTTTAAATTATGGATTCTTTTAAACTGTTTGTCTGAAGTTCCTCAGTAGGTAAAATATTAGTCATGATTAGGAGCTTGGAATGTGCTGAGAAGTGTTTTTGAATGCAGAATGTGGAATTGGAGCAGAAGTAGTACTGTTAGAAACAGCTAAAGCTTAGAATTCTGCTCTACTGTTCCTGTTCAAATACAGAGAAAGGCAGCTTTTGAGTAAAAAAAAAAAGTGAAATATTCAAGGAGCGGTGAGACTACATTTGAAAGGATACAAAATAAGTTATTATGTGGAACATGCAGACTGTGTTTGAGCCTTGGATCTGGGGTAATGAGTTCTAAAATCGATTGATAACCACTTCAATGAAAACAGATCTACAAAGTGTTTTTGAATGAGAGATCTGCAAACAATGTTTGCCATCAAAAAAACATTAGATCAGTTCTTTGAAAGGTGAACTGTGAAAATAGAACACTATTTTTTTCAATTCAGAGGGCTTTAAGTGTAATTTTCAGTTAACTTTAAAGTTAAATTTTAGAACCACTCATAAACTTTGTAATATTCTTTAACCACTTGCTTACTGGAAACGTATACAGTGGAACCTCGGTTTAAGAGTAACTTGGTTTGAGAGCGTTTTGATTTGTGAGCAAATTAAAAAAAAAGAATTCTGACTCGGTTTGCGAGTGTTGTCTCGCAAGATAAGCAGAATTCAACCTAATAGGGCCTGCAGTACCGCATTTGGCCTGACGTGCGGGGGCGCCGGAGCCGAGCAGAGCCGAACAGCGACGTTCGGCAATGCTCGGAAAGACACGGAAATACTCAATTTGCCAAGGTCAGCCTACATGCCCACGGGCCTTTCTGGCCATTTCCGAGGCTCTCCGGCGCCCACCCACCTCTGGCCGCATATGATATTGCATCCCATTGAAGTCAACGAGGAACAAATTATTTTCATTTCCATTAACTTCAATGGGAAAACTCGCTTTGATATGCAAGTACTTTGGATTACGAGCATACTCCTGGAACGGATTATGCTCGTAATCCGAGATTCAACTGTACCTCTATCCTGACCAGGCCATTTTTCAGCTTTCAATGCTAATGCACTAAGAATGACAATTGCGTGGTCATACAACACTGTAGGCATATGAAACTTTTTGCCTTTTTTGAGAGCGATAGGGCCTAATTCACTAAGAATAAGGAGAAAAGGTAGTCACTCCACATTTAGTTACTCCAAATTAAGCAATTAGGACCTCAACTAGGTAAACATGCAAATGGAAAAGTAAGTAAGTGAGCATTAGTAAATTTCAAATTGGCATATTCGCGGTTCATTAGCTGACAATTGCCGACAAGTTTCCTATATGGAACTGTGTGTACATGTGTGTACATGTGTGTACATGTATGCCAATAAATATGGGGTGTGGCTACCTCACGTGGGGCTATTTATTTATATTAAAATTATTGTACAATACATTAGTTTGTTTTCTTCTTTTGCTAACGAATGCTGTTCTGAATGATTATTACAGAGTAATGTCTGCTATTCCGTGAGGTTACATGTATTTATCATTTACAGTTACATATCTGTTATATGTTATTTTTTTTATTTTTTTCATGTTACATTTATTTTTTATGAGACAAAAGAGTTCTAATTATCTATGTTCATTCTTTAATCATACTAAACTATTATGCGAGTCTAATTGTACTCAGAACATTGGCCTAGTTGTCTGCACTCATGAACAAAAAGCACCTAGGTTATGAGCTATATTCCCAAACCATGCCAACACCCTGCATGTTCACTAGTGTTTGGTTATTTTATTTCCACACAATAATATTTTTTTGAAATAACATACCATTGTATGCAATTGAGCATGCAAACAACTATGCTGATGTGGCAGTGGCAAATAGGTTTTCGCCTATTTTCAGTATACTATGCTGTTTAAGATTTAAAGGGGTTGTAAATAGAGTTGAGCGGACACCTGGATGTTCGGGTTCGACGGGTTCGGCCGAACTTCGGAAAAAAGTTTGGGTTCGGGACCGAACTTTAACCCGAACCCGGACCCGAACCCGAACCCCATTGAAGTCAATGGGGACCCGGACTTCTAAGGACTAAAAAGGCTCTAAAAAAGTAATGGAAAGGGCTAGAGGGCTGCAAATGGCAGCAAAATGTTGTTAAGAGCATGGCAAGTGCTCTGCAAACAAATGTGGATAGGGAAATAACTTAAAATAACATAAAAAAAAAATAATAATAATAATAATCTTGACCTAGGAGGACGAGGTCCATATGGAGTAGGAGGTTGAGGTGGCGGTGGATGTGGCTGTGTATGTGGAAGCGGCGGTGGAGGAGGAAGAGGTAGCCAACACTGATTCAAAAATACAACAATGGCTGGGTAAGGCCGGTGATGTGTCGAATTCTGTCCCCCGTCAAATAGTGTCCACCCTGTACTGCGCTTGCTCAGTATGTAGGACAAGGGGATTTCGAAAATCTCCCAAGACGAACGGCGCCTGCGTGGTGAGTTCAGGTGAAGGCCACACCATCCGTGGTTCAAGCCGAGCCAAGTGAGGCCGTGCCCGAAGCGTGGCGATCGAACCGAGCCCGTGAGGGCCCCTGTTACTATGTGCTACCGTATGTCCACTTGGATGGTGGGGCTTGAACCTGCACTCACAGCGCAGGCGTCGTTCATCTTCAGAGATTTTGTGAATCTCCTTGTCCTCTGTACTGCGTAAGCGCTGCGCCTTCGCAGTATGGGCCGGACACAATCCGATGGCCGGACAGTTTTTGTCACAACACCGGTATACATGTCTATTCTGCACAAGGTACGGACAAGTCCTGTGGGATCCATGCCTGGTTCATTTTAATGAACGTGAGCTTGTCCACATTGGCTCTGGACAGGTGGCTGCGCTTGTCTGTGATAACGCCCCCTGCCGTGCTAAATACACGTTCAGATAATACACTGGCTGCAGGACAGGCCAGCACCTCCAAGGCATAAAGGGCAAGCTCAGGCCATGTGCCCAATTTGGAGACCCAGAAGTTAAAGGGGGCAGACCCGTCATCCAGTACGTGTAGGCCTGTGGACACATACTGCTCAACCATGTTGGTGAAATGCTGCCTCCTGCTAAGACGTTCCATCTCAGCTGGTGGTGCTGGTTGTTGTGGCATGCTGACAAAGCTTTTCCACATTTCAGCCATGCTAACCCTGCCTTCTTAGGTGCTGCCGGTGCCCCGGCTGCGTTGGCGACCTCTTCCTTCTCCTCTGCCTTCGCCTTGTGCTTCCACCGTACACCCGCTGTCAGGTGGGAATGCCACCAGCAGCGCATCTACCAGCGTGCGCTTGTACTCGCGCATCTTACAATCCCGCTCCAGTGAGGGAATTAAGGACGGTACGTTGTCCTTGTAACGGGGATCCAGCAGGGTGGCCACCCAGTAATCAGCACCAGTTAAAATGTGGGCAACTCGGCGGTCATTGCGGAAACACTGCAGCATGTAATCGCTCATTTGTGCCAGGCTGCGCAGAGGCAAAGAAAAGCTGTCCTATGTGGGAGGTGTATCGTCTGTGTCCTCTGTATCCCCCCAGCCACGCACCAGTGATGGCCACAAGCTGGTCTGGGTGCCACCCTGCTGTGAAAATGGCTCCTCCTCCTCCTCCTCCATCTCCTCCTCCACCTCGTCATCCTCCAGAACTGTGCCCTTTCTGCCGGACAATTGTGTACCTGGCGTTTGTTGGTGCAGGAACCCACCCTCGTAGCCACTTGTGAAAGACTGCCCTGAAAGCCTTTGAAATGATCCCGCTTCCTCCTCCTCCTCATCCTCCTGTGCCACATCCTCTTCCATCATCGCCCGAAGCGTTTTTTCAAGGAGGCATAGAACTGGGATAGTAACGCTAAGAACGGCGTCATTGGCACTGGACATGTTGGTGGAGTACTCGAAACAGCGCAACAAGGCACACAGGTCTCGCATGGAGGCCCAGTTATTGGTGGTGAAGTGGTGCTGTTCCGCAGAGCGACACACGCGTGATTGCTGCAGCTGAAACTCCACTATTGCCTGCTGCTGCTCGCACAGTCTGGCCAGCATGTGCAAGGTGGAGTTCCACCTTGTGGGCACGTCACATATGAGGCGGTGAGCGGGAAGGCCGAAGTTACGCTGCAGCGCTGACAGGCGAGCAGCAGCAGGGTGAGAACGCCGAAAGTGCGCACACACAGCCCGCACTTTCTGCAGCAGCTCTGGCATATTGGGGTAATTTTTAAGGAACCTCTGGACCACCAATTTCAGCACATGCGCCAGGCAAGGGATGTGCGTCAAACCGGCTAGGCCCAGAGCTGCTACGAGATTTCGCCCATTATCGCACACCACCAGGCCGGGCTTGAGGCTCACTGACAGCAACCACTCATTGGTCTGTTGTTCCATGTCCCTCCACAACTCCTGCGCGGTGTGGCGTTTTTCCCCCAAACAGGAAAGTTTTAAAACTGCCTGCTGTCGTTTACCCCTGGCTGTGTTGAAGGTGTTACGCTGACCGGATGAGGAGGCGGTAGAGGATGAGGAAGCGGAGTAGGAGGAGTTAGCAACAGGAGGCAAACTGAAGCGCCCTGCAATCCTCGGTGGTGGAAGGACATGCGCCAAACTACTATCTGCCTCAGGCCCAGCCGCCACTGCATTTACCCAGTGTCCTGTTAGGGAGATATAACGTCCCTGACCGTGCTTACTGGTCCACGCATCCGTAGTTGGTGGACCTTGCCACAGATGGCGTTGCGCAGTGCACACCTGATTTTGTCCCCCACTTGGTTGTGCAGGGAAGGGATGGCTCGCCTGGAAAAATAGTGGCGGCTGGGCACGACGTACTGTGGGACAGCCAATGCCATCAGGCTTTTAAAACTCTGCGTCTCCACCAGACGGAATGACAACATTTCAAAGGCCAGGAGTTTTGAAATGCTGGCATTCAGGGCCAGGGATCGCAGGTGGCTAGGGGGGTACTTCCTCTTCCGCTCCAATGTTTGGGAGATAGAGAGCTGAACGCTTCCATGGGACATTGTGGAGATGGTTGGTGACCCAGGTGGTAGTGTTGCTGGCAGATCCTCTGTTTGCGGGGTGGCAGGTGCCACTGTCACTACAGAGGTGGATGAAGAGGCCGAGACTGCAGCAGAAGAGGAAGCAGGAGGAGCCAGAGACCTTTCTTGGTTTTTGAGGTGTCTACTCCACTGCAGCTCGTGCTTTGCACTTAGATGCCTGGTCATGCAGGTTGTGCTCAGGTTGAGAACATTTATGCCTCGCTTCAGCCTCTGATTGCACAGCCTGCAAACCACTCGTGTCTTGTCATCAGCACATTGTGTGAAGAACTGCCACGCTAGGGAACTCCTTGGACCTGGCTTTGGTGTGCTCAGTCCCTTGCTGCGTTGGGCAGTAGCAGACATACTGTCTAGCGGACGGACGCTCCGCTTTTGCACCCTGCTCCCTCTTCTGCTGTGCTGGTGGCTCTGTGCGACCACCGCCTCTTCCTCCAAACTACACTGGTCACCTGCATAACGTTCATTCCATGTGGGGTCGAGGACCTCATCGTCCTCCACATCATCTTCCACCCAGTCTTCACCCCTGCCCTCCTTGTCTGTCTGCACAATTGCGAAAGCAGCAGCAGTTGGCACCTGTGTTTCGTCATCATCCGAGACGTACTGCGATGGTCCTCCCATGTACTCATCATGAAACATAAGTGGTTGGGCATCGGTGCACTCAATCTCTTCCACTTCTGGGGCAGGGCTAGGTGGATGGCCCTGGGAAACCCTGCTAACAGAGTCATCGAAAAGCAGAAGAGACTGCTGCATGATTTGGGGCTCAGACTGCTTGGCTGATTTGCAAGGGGGTGAGGTGAAAGACTGATGGACATGGGTTTCAGGTGCCAACTCTGTTCTTTCATCAGAAGAGTGGGTGGGAGACAATGTGAAGGAACCCGAGGCACTGTCAGCAACCCAATCTACTATCGCCTGTACTTGTCCTGGCCTAAACATTCGTACAGCCTCATTAGGTGCGACAAAATACCGCCGCAGGCTCGGTCGCCTACTCGCACCTGAGGAAGGTGTTTCACTTGTGCGTGTATCTGGCACAGATCCACCATGTCCTCTCCCTGCAACAGGAGCTCCACCAGCAGCACCACGACCGGGGCCACCACGTCCCTTTGACCTTCTCCTCATATTTTCCAAATTTAGGATCTTGCCCTAAATGGGTGTTTTTGGAAGAGCAGGACACACCCACAGTACGTAACCGCTGAATCGCACAGCTACGGAACTGCAGAAAATGCTATTAAAAAAAAATGTGTTTTTTTTTAGTATAGCACATTAGAAGAAAACTATTTAGAAATTGTTTATTTCACACACCTCCAAATATGTATAACACACTGCAAACTATTTTTTGTGCCCCTAAACGGCGTTTTTTGGAAGAGCAGAACACACCCACAGTACGTAACCGCTGAATCGCACAGCTACAGAACTGCAGAAAATGCTATTCAAAAAAAATGTTTTTTTTTTAGTATAGCACAGTAGGAGAAAACTATATAGAAATTGTTTATTTCACACACCTCCAAATATGTATAACACACTGCAAACTATTTTTTGTGCCCCTAAACGGCGTTTTTTGGAAGAGCAGAACACACCCACAGTACGTAACCGCTGAATCGCACAGCTACAGAACTGCAGAAAATGCTATTCCAAAAAAATTTAGTTTTTTTAGTATAGCACAGTAGGAGAAAACTATATAGAAATTGTTTATTTCACACACCTCCAAATATGTATAACACACTGCAAACAATTTTTTGTGCCCCTAAACGGCGTTTTTTGGAAGAGCAGAACACACCCACAGTACGTAACCGCTGAATCGCACAGCTACAGAACTGCAGAAAATGCTATTCAAAAAAAATGTTGTTTTTTTAGTAAAGCACAGTAGGAGAAAACTATATAGAAATTGTTTATTTCACACACCTCCGAATATGTATAACACACTGCAAACTATTTTTTGTGCCTTTAAACTGGGTTTCAGGTGCCAACTCTGTTCTTTCATCAGAAGAGTGGGTGGGAGACCATGTGAAGGAACCCGAGGCACTGTCAGCAACCCAATCTACTATCGCCTGTACTTGTCCTGGCCTAAACATTCGTACAGCCTCATTAGGCGCGACAAAATACCGCCACAGGCTCGGTCGCCTACTCGCACCTGAGGAAGGTGTTTCACTTGTGCGTGTATCTGGCACAGATCCACCACGTCCTCTCCCTGCAACAGGAGCTCCACCAGCAGCACCACGACCGGGGCCACCACATCCCTTTGACCTTCTCCTCATATTTTCCAAATTTAGGATCTTGCCCTAAATGGGTGTTTTTGGAAGAGCAGAACACACCCACAGTATGTAACCGCTGAATCGCACAGCTACAGAACTGCAGAAAATGCTATTCAAAAAAAATGTTTTTTTTTTAGTATAGCACAGTAGGAGAAAACTATATAGGAATTGTTTATTTCACACGCCTCCAAATATGTATAACACACTGCAAACTATTTTTTGTGCCCCTAAACGGCGTTTTTTGGAAGAGCAGAACACACCCACAGTACGTAACCGCTGAATCGCACAGCTACAGAACTGCAGAAAATGCTATTCCAAAAAAATTTAGTTTTTTTAGTATAGCACAGTAGGAGAAAACTATATAGAAATTGTTTATTTCACACACCTCCAAATATGTATAACACACTGCAAACTATTTTTTGTGCCCCTAAACGGCGTTTTTTGGAAGAGCAGAACACACCCACAGTACGTAACCGCTGAATCGCACAGCTACAGAACTGCAGAAAATGCTATTCAAAAATGTTTGTTTTTTAGTATAGCACAGTAGAAGAAAACTATTTAGAAATTGTTTATTTCACACACCTCCAAATATGTATAACACACTGCAAACTATTTTTTGTGCCCCTAAACGGCGTTTTTTGGAAGAGCAGAACACACCCACAGTACGTAACCGCTGAATCGCACAGCTACAGAACTGCAGAAAATGCTATTCAAAAAAAAATTTGTTTTTTTAGTATAGCACAGTAGGAGAAAACTATATAGAAATTGTTTATTTCACACACCTCCAAATATGTATAACACACTGCAAACTATTTTTGTGCCCCTAAACGACGTTTTTTGGAAGAGCAGAACACACCCACAGTACGTAACCGCTGAATCGCACAGCTACAGAACTGCAGAAAATGCTATTCAAAAAAAATGTTGGTTTTTTTAGTATAGCACAGTAGGAGAAAACTATATAGAAATTGTTTATTTCACACACCTCCACATATGTATAACACACTGCAAACTATTTTTTGTGCCCCTGAATGGCTCTTTTTGCAAGCGTACATTAAAGTGCAAATTTATTTTTTGCCCTAAACGGGTCTTTTTTTGCACGAGCAAAATAAAATGCTTTTTTTTTTTTGCCCTATGGGTCTTTTGGAAAAGAGCACAATAAAGTGCCTTTTTTTTTTCCCCTAAAAGTTAGATTTTCTCTGACACTGGGCTCATGGCAGTGTAAAAAGACTGCACTGCAACACAAATAGGTAAACCTATCTAGATCGCTGATTTTAATCTCTGAATCTGGACTCCTATATAATATTCTCTCTCCCTGAAAGCACCAACAGGAACCTGGCCCTACACTACACTATCTCTCTATCTTTTCCCTCAGATTGTAGAATCAGGACTACCTCATCTATTTTTCTATCTCTCCCTAAAAGCAGCAGCAGCAGACTAGATCCTCTCCCTATCTATTCTGAAGCAGAGTGACGTGTGTGCTGTGTGCCTCTAGCTTATATAGAAGCTGGGTCACATGTTGCACTGACCAATCACAGCCATGCCATTAGTAGGCATGGCTATGATGGCCTCTAAGGGCACACCAGCTAATCAAAAGGTGATTGGCTGGCCCCTGAAGCATTTCTAAATGCGTAATTAGATTGCCTAACCCGAACCCGAACCCGGACTTTTGGGCAAAGTCCAGGTTCGGGTTCGGGAAAAAGCTAAAGTTCGGTACGGACCCGAACTTTACAGTTCGGGTTCGCTCAACACTAGTTGTAAACCCTCATTTTTTTTAAAATAACAAACATATCATACTTACCTCCACTGTGCAGTTCATTTTGCACAGTGTGGCCCCGAACCTCATCTTCTGGTGTCCCCTGGCGGCGCTCGCGGAACCTCCTTGCATCGGTAAACCCCCTGGGAGAACCGCTCTCCCTGGGGGTTACCTTGCGGGTGCACTCCCGAGTCCAGCATTTGGGTGCATAGACACAGAATGCCGGACTCTGCCCTCCCCCCCCCCCCGGCGGCTGTGTCATTGGATTTGATTGACAGCAGCAGGACCCAGTGGGCAGAGAGGTACAGCGTGTCTCCGCCGAGGGAACCAACGGGCTCAGGTGAGTAAAATGGGGGGGCAAGGGTCGGTCAGTGTCAGAAGTTTTTTCACCATAGGATGCATTAAGGTAAAAAAACACAAGGGTTTACAACCCCTTTAAGCAGGTGATACCATGCTTGAGATTTGAACCCATGGTCTGAGTCTTTCTAGATAGGAGTGCTACCCATTAAGTCATTGAGCTGAGCACAACTATACCTAGAATATACAGTAGTACAATGATTAATGAATGAACATAGATCAAGATAATCTATATTCTCCTAAAATACAAATGCTAGATCATTGCTAAATCGTCAAAAAATAGTAGATGTGACTTGTTTTGCTTCTCTTGCTGATATTTATATTATTATCATTGATGTAAGAGTTATATCTCTATTCTATATATGTCAAACCTTTTTTATGTCTAATTCGTATTTTATGAAAATGTTGAGCTCCATTTATATATGTTTATTCTGTAATCATGGTACTTCTTTATATTCTAGGTATAATTGTACTCAGCACAGTGGTTTAATCTTTAGCACTCTTAGGTAGCAGCACTTAGATCATGAGTTCAAATGCCACCCATGCTACCACCTCCCTAGAATTGCAATGGCAAATTCATATGTACTTTGGCAAATGCATAAGTGCCATCAGCAAGAGATAAATTGTATCATGCTGATGGCAAAAATATGCTTACCCCTATGTACATATCCATCCCCATTGAAACTTTAGGGAGGTGGGATTTCAACCCATGACCTGACTGTTGCTAGATCAGAGCGCTAACCACTAAGTCACTGTGTTGATCAGATTTATATCTAGAATATATAGTAGTATCATGATGAAAGCATAAACATATATAACTAAAAGTCAACATTCTAATACAATTCTATTTAGACATTAACACTAGGGATGAGCCGAACACCCCCCAGTTCGGTTCACACCAGAACATGCGAACAGGCAATAAATTTGTTCGAACATCCGAACCCCGTTAAAGTCTATGGGACACAAACATGAAAAATCAGAAGTGCTAATTTTAAAGGCTTATATGCAAGTTCAGTGGCGGCTGGTGCTCAAATTCTTTGGGGGGGCGCAAAAAAACTGAAAAAAAAAATCATCAATTGCCGCCACTGTGCCCATTAAACGCAGCCACTGTGCCCAAACGCCACTAGTTTGTCCCCAAATGCAGCCAGTTTCCCCCCCATATGCAGCCAGTTTCTCCCCCATAATGCAGCCAGTTTCTCCCCCATAATGCAGCCAGTTTCTCCCCCATAATGCAGCTAGTTTCTCCCCCATAATGCAGCCAGTTAATCCCCCATAATGCAGCCAGTTAATCCCCCATAATGCAGCCAGTTTCCCCCCATAATGCAGCCAGTTCTCCCCCATAATGCAGCCAGTTTGTCCTCATAATACAGCCAGTTTGTCCCCCATAATACAGCCAGTTTCTCCCCCAAATGCAGCCAGTTTCTCCCCTATATGCAGCCAGTTTCTACCCCAATATACAGCCAGTTTCTCCCCCATATGCAGCCAGTTTCTCCCCCAATATACAGCCAGTTTCTCCCCCAATATACAGCCAGTTTCTCCCCTATATGCAGCCAGTTTCTACCCCATATGCAGCCAGTTTCTACCCCAATATACAGCCAGTTTGTCCCCAATATGCAGCCAGTTTCTACCCCATAATTCAGCCAGTTTCTCCCCCATAATACAGCCAGTTTGTCCTCATAATACAGCCAGTTTCTCCCCCAATAATACAGCCAGTTTCTCCCCCATAATGCAGCCAGTTTGTCCTCATAATACAGCCAGTTTCTCCCCCCCAGCCCTGCACTTACCTTCCTCGAGTCAGCGCCGTCCTTCTTCCGTCCTCGATATCTTCTCCCGCCCTCGATGTCACTTCAGCCAATCAGGTTACCGATAACCAGACCCGGTAAACCTGATTGGCCAGGGAACGCACCCCTGTGCGTCCTCTCATTAGGTATGTAGAAGCCGATTACAGCCCTCAGGCTGTAGTCGGGAAGCCTATCAGAGCCTGCTGGCTCTGATAGGCACTTCTAAAGGCCAATCAGACGCTGTGACTCAGATGGCCGGCGCTCAAGGGGCCGGCCATCTGAATAGTGGGCGGCAGCAATACATAGGTTCATGCAATGCATGAACCTATGTATTGTTGTGGTGAGTGACGGCCGGGCGCAGAAGCGAGCGGTAGCGGCGCTTCTGTGCCCACTATGGTCGCGCCGCCATGTGTAAAAAAAAGACATAAAAAAAAAAAAAAAAAATCTTAAAGGGCCCTTTTTTTTTTTTTGGTGACCACAGGAGGGGGGCGGCGCCCGGGCGCCCCTTATGGATGGGCCGCCACTGTGCAAGTTATTGTCATAAAAAGTGTTTGGGGACCCGGGTCCTGCCCCAGGGGACATGTATCAATGCAAAAAAAGTTTTAAAAACTTACGTGGAGCAGTGATTTTAATAATGCTTAAAGTGAAACAATAAAAGTGAAATATTCCTTTAAATGTTGTAACTGGGGGGTGTATATAGTATGCCTGTAAAGCAACGCTTGTTTCCCATGCTTAGAACAGTCTCTGCACAAAATGTAATTTCTGAAGGAAAAAAAGTCATTTAAAAGTACTCGGGGCTGTTGCCGGTCCCGGCAATACAGAGAAAAGTCATTGAAAGTCATTGATAAAAGAAAAAAAAATAAGTGGGGGTCCCCCCAAATTCAATTACCAGACCTTTCAGGTCTGGTATGGATTTTAAGGGGAACTCCTTGCCAAAAAAAAAAAAAATGGCGTGGGGTTCCCCCCAAAAATCCATACCAGATCCTTATCCGAGGACACAACCTGGCAGGCCTCAGGAAAAGAGGGAGGACGAGAGACTGCCCCCCCTCCTGAACCGTACCAGGCCACATGCCCTCAACATGGTGAGAATGCTTTGGGGTCTGGACCCCAAAGCACCATGTCCCCATTTTGATGGGGACAAGGGCCTCATCCCCACAACCCTTGCCCGGTGGTTGTGGTGGTCTGCGGGCGGGGGGCTTATTGAAATCTGGAAGACCCCTTTAACAAAGGGGACCCCAAGATCCCGGCCCCCCATGTGAATTGGTAATGGGGTACATGGTACCCCTACCATTTTACAAAGAAAGTGTAAAAAAAACAAAAAAATAACACACAGACACAGTTGGGATAAGTCCTTTATTAAAAAAAAAAAAAGACTAAAAAAAAAGACTACAACGGTGGTAATCCACTCTCGATCTCCACTCCAGTGATGTCGGTATCCTGCAATGGATGATCTCTCCAGGCTCCAGCGACGATGTCCAGCTACGAGGAACACCACACGATCCTCTCTTCACCGGAGCGGAGACACCCCGGGAATGACGCGGCCTCTGCCAGTGACAGCTCTTATGTAGCTGAGGGCAGGGCCACCCTTCATGTGACCCCGTCCCCCTCTGACGCAAGGGGAAACCCGGGCTTCCCCAGTGACGTGATGGGTGACCCTGCCCGCCTCTGATGCAAGGGAGACATGCATTGCATCAGAGGGGGGCGGGGTCACCTGCACGTGACTGGGAAAGCCTGGGTTTCCCCTTGCGTCAGAGGGGGACAGGGTCACGTGACAGGTGGCCCCGTCCTCGGCTACATAAGACCTGTCAGGCTTTGACGGCGTCATTCCCGGGGTGTCTCTGCTCCGGTGAAGAGAAGATCATGTGCTGTTCCTCGTCGCTGGAGCCTGGATAGATCATCCACCGCAGGATACCGACATCGCTGGAGTGGAGATCGAGAGTGGATTATTACCGCTGGAGTCTTTTTTTTTATTCTTTATTTTTTTTAATAAAGGACTTATCCCAACTGTGTCTGTGTGTTTTTTAGTTTTTTTTACACTTTCTTTTGTGAAATGGTAGGGGTACAATGTTCACATGGGGGGGCCGGGATCTGGGGGTCCCCTTTGTTAAAGGGGTCTTCCAGATTCCGAAAAGCCCCCCACCCGCAGACCCCCACAACCACCAGGCAAGGGTAGTGGGGATGAGGCCCTTGTCCCCATCAACATGGGGACATGGTGTTTTGGGGTTCAGACCCCAAAGCATCCTCCCCATGTTGAGGGCATGTGGCCTGGTACGGTTCGGGGAGGGACGCTCTCTTGTCCTCCCTCTTTTCCTGTGGCCTGCCAGGTTGCGTGCTCGGATAAGGGTCTGGTATGGATTCTTGGGGGGAACCCCACGCCATTTTTTTTTTATTTGGCGCAGGGTTCCCCTTAATATCCATACCAGACTTGAAGGGCCTGGTAACTGAATTTTGGGGGGCCCCCATGCATTTTTTTTTTTTTTTTACCAATGACTTTCAATGACCTTTTTCTGTATTGCTGGGACCGACAATTCATTACAGCCGCAAGTACTTTTAAATTACTTTTTTTCCTTCAGAAAGGACATTTTGTGCAGAGACTGTTCTAAGCACGGGAAACAAGCGCTACTTTACAGGCATACCATATGCACCCCACAGGTATGAAATTTAAAGGAATATTTCACTTTTATTGTTTCACTTTAAGCATTATTAAAATCACTGCTCCCAAAAAAACCTAAGTTTTTAAAACTTTTTTTTGCATTGATACATGTCCCCTGGGGCAGGACCCGGGTCCCCAAACACTTTTTATGACAATAACTTGCATATAAGCCTTTAAAATTTGCATTTTAGATTTCTCCCATAGACTTTTACAGGGTGTTACGCAGCTTTTCGAATTTGCCACAAACACCACAAATTGTTCGCTGTTCACCGAACGGGGAACAAGCAATGTTCGAGTCGAACATGAGTTTGACTCGAACTTGAAGCTCATCCCTAATTAACACTTATTTATCATATAATAGAGACCTAAGAGCCTGGTTTGGATTGGGGGGACCCCCACGCTGTTTTTTTTTAATCAAATTTGTGTTGTTACACCCACTTGTGGCAGGCAGCACAACTCCCCTCCACAAAGCTACTTAGAGTTCCCTGGACACAATTAAGAGCTACCCCTAACCTTCTAAATGTTACTGAAGTGGCCTAGCTCTGAGGAAGGGGGTGCGCCCCTGAAATGCATTAGCTGTACCCCGTGTTCTGTGCATGTCCATGTTTATGGACTTTTGTCAGTTGCATTTTGTGAGTACCCATTTTTACACAAAAAAATCTTATTATTAAATTATCTCTGATAATGCACCAGGTGTGCGCGCCTTACATTTCTGTTTTTCTTACAAAATTCCAAACACTACATCCCCCTAAACCCTGGGAACACCAAGACATCTCCCACAAATAAACTTTATGGAATATAGGATCTCAGCCTCTCTATGATAAGGAACAATATGGATGGGGTTTTATTACAAAAGAAGGTATTCTGAATCTTTATATTGAATACATTGGATTCCTATGGGTTAAGCAATAAATTCAATTTATGAGCATTTTTGCAATTTACAGTTGTGTTTGTTATTATTATTTCACTGGGCAATTCTCCCAGTGAATAGTTTGTAGATATAATATTCACCCACCATAACTCCCTGCAATCCACAGTCACATTAATTCAATTTATAATAGAATAAATGTGCACCAGGTGAATGCAGCTGCAGGAGAAGAAACATTGTATATTTAATGTACAATTAGTGAACATTGAGCCTGCAGGCTAATCTATTGCCATTAGCCTTCCATGGTGCTGAAACTGATCTTTTTTTTGTGGTTCTTTTTTTTTGCAATAGTTTTTTTTTTAGGTTTTATACATAAGTACAAAGTGAAGATGTAGAGTACAAGAGAACAAAAATTATACAGGACAATATAAAATATATCAGGTACAGTAGATGTCTGAGTAAGATACTGTATTTCCCCAGGATCCACAAGGCAGTATATACAGTATATCAAAAGAGTAGAAATTACTAATAATAAATAAAAATGATTAATAATTTATTAACACAAATAAAAACAAGAAAAATCACTCACATAAATGTGTGCATCATAGCGTGTGTTGTGTCCTACGGGCTGACGTCATCTATGACCTTAGGGCCACTCATTTTCCTGGATTTAATGAAAGTCTCAGTTTTAGACCATTCCTTTGACGTTATCTCCTGGATGGATTTTCTGTTTTTATATTCATTGTTTTTTCCCCCTTCTTTTCCCAATTTTTTTTTTTCTTTAGCTGCCTACTGTTGCCACTGTAAAATGGTGTATGTCTCTGCATCAAGGGTCACGAGTATATTCTCGTGGCCCTTTATGTTATGGACATTTGAGCTTCAACCTTCATCTAAAGGTTATTGCATTATAATAAGTGTTGTTTTATCTGTTTGATATTATGTAACATTCTATATATTTGTATCATGTAGTTCTGATATAACTGTTTAGAGAATGACATGGGTCTCCTCTCTTTTCCCTCCCTTGGAGCATCAGGCCATGTGAGCTGGATATCCAGCTGGGCCCGTTTATCTGTATCTGTGCTTACCCCTCTAATTTTTGACATCAGCCACCTGCCCTGTCTGTTGTGTGCCACCATCTCGCTCAGGCCATGATTTCCCCTTGATTTGTGCGGTGTGACCATATGGGCGCCCAGGGTCATCTATGTTCCTCCATGGATGACCCTATTCCAGCGCAGCGTCATCCTTGGTGACAGGCACATTGTCCGCCTTAGGCTGCCTTCGTCATCCCCAACGGAGGATGTGTTCGCACATCCTCTGTTGATTGGTCATTCCAATGGGGAGTGTCCGCTTGCGTCTGTCCCGCCCGCTGTGACGGTGAGCGGCTCCTCCCCTTGCCCTGGTGCATTCTGGTTTCCACAGTCCTCGGCGTGTGTTGTGTCCTACGGGCTGACGTCATGCGCTCTTAGCCCGCATTGCGGTCGGTGATGTCAGACGCTGACCGCAATGGCGGACAGTATATAACCTGCTCACACGCTGGTCGCAGCAGTGTGGGCTGGTGGAGCCAAAGCTGATGTCTTGGACATCGATAGGTAAGGTTCAGCCAAATTCTGTTTTTTCTGGTTTTCTTTTTTGGTTTTCTCTATATACTCCCTTTTTGTTTAGTACCTACCTCTTAGTCTGCACTACTAATAGGGGATCATACCAAATATATATGATGTTTTCTATTTGGTTAGAGTGGGCTCTTGTCCCACTTTATTTTGGACTGTTGGACCTGTAATTAATTAATTATTTATTGTTTTCATTTTTATTATTGACTTTGCTATATATATATGGAGACTATTGTCCATGATGTTTTATTTCGTTTCCTTTGGAATAACTTTAAATATTTAAATATCTATTTATAATAATATTGCTTAAATGCAATACACGTCCTGCAATACATCCAGTCCGTTAATCTCTCTTAATGAATTATATTTTTTGATTTTGTGTGCTTATTTTTGGAGGATATAGGCACGCCATGCTATTCATATCTATAAACTAAACCTATTGTGGTTTCTTCTAGTGGCTTCCACAACAAAAATCGGTCTTTTTCCAAGCAGACAGCCTCACAATATCTGCAAGTGAACATATTTTTGTTCACTTGACTATATGTAAGTTAACCTTATTTATTGCATTCTGAACTCATAGTAGACGGATTTTTCCGTCTTCTGTGGTTTGCTTATTGGTTTACCAATCCTACTGCAATTGTATTCCCTTTTCTTTTCTCTTTCTTTCTTTTTACTCCTGTCCTTGTCTTTGACATATAGCTGGTCCCCTATCTACTGTTCGCTGTGGTCACACAACCGCGCCTGTCGTTATAAGGGTTGATCGTAGTTCTTGATCCTGTGTTTCTTGGTGGTGCTCTGCAGATGGTACGGGTGACTTGTCATACTTAACAAACGTTGATGGTCTTCGCATACCCCTGAGGAAGCTTTTTTAAGCGAAACATGTTGGGTTTCTATGCAAGTTCTTATATTCCATCCTAAACGTTATGTATTATAACCACCATCTCTGTATGACATACCATGTATTGAATATACTTTGGATCTGTGTTTTTATATTTCTTGTAATAATTTGTACCAAATAAAAAATTATATATTTTTAGAAACTCTCTTTCATTGATTTATCTATGCACCACAAAAATCCCTTTTGTTCTACCTTCCCTTTACTAACTTTAATGTTTTGTTATTTTTTAATTCATGAAGCCATTTTTTTTCCAAAAAAAAGGCGTTTGAAAAATTATTGTGCAAATACCGTGCGAGATAAAAAGTTGCAACGACTGTCATTTTATTTCCTAGGGTGTCTGCTAACAAAACATACATAATGTTTGGGGGTTCTGAGTAATTTTCTAGCAAAAGAATGATGATTTGTACATGTACGAGAGAAGTGCCAGAATAGGCCCGGTATGGAAGTGGTATAAAAAGCCCTGTATTGAAAGGGTTCATTTTATTGTGGAAGAGAAAGTAAATCAAAAAATATCTGTTTATTCAGCTCATTGTGTAATTTTTAGGAAGCTACTGAAAAGTGTACAGTTTTGGAACAGTTTATACTGTAAATAGCTGTATAATTGTTCTGTTAAGTCATGCTTACTGTTTTTGATTACCTATAAGTAGTAGCATAAAGAGTTCCTAAATTAAAATAAAGTATGAAGATACCTCAGAGGATAAAGCACTGTAAAAGTGTCCAGCACCAAGACAGTTCTAAGTGACTAGCCATTCTTTGCCATCTGATGTTTTCAGGCCTGGAAGTGCATTATGGATAGTTGGTTTCAATAGCGGTGAACAGGTGCATTGGCTCCCCATGTCTGAAAACTGCAAATGGGTTAGATTCACTGTGAACCCAACCTTGACCAGATCCCAAAGGTCATGCTTATTAAACTAAACTTAACAAAGAACTGTTTTCCTTCAATGATGATCAATGCTATGTGTCATCATCACAAATTTGATCCATTAAACTTTTTTTTTTTAATTAAACCTTTTAAGTATTATCTGCAAACCAAAAAATAAAAATGTCAATGAGCAATACAAGAATTTTTTCTTTTTTTCTTTTTTTCTCTTTTGTCAAGCAAGGCACTCGTGTTGGTTTTATTTGCATTTGGCTTTGAGCATACCATTTACATAAATAGATGTTCTGCATGAAAAAGAATCATATAGCAAGTGAATATTAGGCCTCATGCCCACGGACGTTTTTACAGCCGCGTTTTTGAGCGTTTTTTACAGCTTAAAAACGCCTGTCCATGTTAGTCTATAGCTTCATGCCCACCTAGGCATTTTTGAGCTGCAAATAGCATAGGCGTTTTTAAGCTGTAAAAAAAAACCCAGGACCAGTGCTTTCCGCGGCGTCAGGCGTTAGGCATAAAAAAACGTGAAGCGTTAAAAAAACGCGCAAAAATGCGTATACATAAAAAAAAGTATACATTTTGTTCCAAGGCGTTTATAGCAGGAAAGGGCTTTACTAAGTCCTTTGTTAGGGGAATTGTGTCCAGGTATTTTATGGCTGATACAACATATAGTCATGAATTTAGTATATAGTAGAGGTTTAGCAGAAGTAAACTAAAAAACTGATAGAGGTGTCACTTTAGAAAGGTATATGAGGACGCCAGGAACCTGCAAGAGGTGATACCATAGTCGACCACAAGAGTAAACGGGATAAAGTGGGTGTGAGACCTGAGACAAAAAGTAGAGGTACAGAACATTTGTTTGAAATATGTAAGCTTTGAAAACTGACCAAATAAAACAATACAAAAAAAACAAATTTTGCCATGAACTACTGGCAAAGTTCCATGAACATGAAACCTTATAGTAAACAAATCAGGGTCAGGGAATAAAATACTTCCTGATAAAAAGAGACAAACACCAAGACAAAAAAGTCCCAAACTCAGCTGTGAAAATACCACATACCAAAAAACAGGAATACAAACGGATCACACAAGAAAATACATTCATAAACTAGATATGTGCATATGTAAAAAATGCATCATCACAGCTGGTTGGGGAAGCAAAGCACTAACACCAGGTAATGGCACCCTGGTAATAGTGCAATTGATGTGTTGAGCATGCCAAGGGTTAAAACAAAAGAAAAGAAGTCCAGCGTGCCCACCAAGTCTTGAAAGAAAGAAAGGGTGGCCTTTTTTGATAAGGGGCCCAACAATCAGCCTATTTCAAGGTGGATACTCCGATGCTCCCTTCTGGGCAAAAGCATATGCCATATAATTGAAGGTCTGGGAGTGGAAGATGGACGTGGAATCACAGCAGCTTTAAGTTTCACCAAAATGTATTGACCCTCAGGGATGGTAGCGGCAACTAGGGATGAGCCGAACACCCCCGGGTTCGGTTCGCACCAGAACCCGCGAATGGACCGAAAGTTCGCACAAACTTTAGAACCCTATTAAATACAATGGATGCGAACGTTCGAAATCTAAAGTGCTAATTATAACGACTATTATGCATGTTATTGTCCTAAAAAGGGTTTGGGAACCCGGGCTCTGCACCAGGGGACATGTATCAATGCAAAAAGAAGTTTTAAAAACGGCCGTTTTTCGGGAACAGTCATTTTAATGATGCATAAAGTGAAAAAAAAAGAGTCAAATATTCCTTTAAATATCGTACCTGGGGGGGTGTCTAAAGTATGCCTGTGAAGTGCCACGTGTTTCCCGTGTTTAGAACTGTCCCTGCACAAAATGACATTTATAAAGGAAAAAAAAGCCATTTAAAACTGCTTGCGGCTTTAATGTCATGTCTGGTCCCGGTAATATGGATGAAAATCTTTGAGAAAAATGGCATAGCTACCCCATCACCCCCCCCCCCCACTCCAGCCCTTTACCAGCCCCTTTGGGTCTTGTATGGATATTAAGGGGAACCCCGCACACAAAATAAAAAAGGCCCTATATACTCTGAACAGCCATATACAGGTGGTGCATACAAGACAGGGACTGTAGGTTTGTTCTTATGTAGAATCTGTTTGTAATTTTGAACAGGTACATTGTTTAAGTGTAGCTCCAGCCAAAAAATCTATTTTTAAGCTTTTTGGAAAACATAGGGAAGGGTTATAACCCCTGTAACATTTATTTTGCTGTCTGTGCCCCTGTTCAGAACATTTCACCTCACTTTCCGTCCCAATGACAAATGTTTTTGAAAAGTGGGGTTTTTATTGAAACAAGGATTGGTGATAAAGCATCAGTAGAGAGGAGACACCTTTTTCCCATATTAACTCTTACAGGAGAGAATTTCCCTTCCTAGGGGTAGATTTCCTCTCACTTCCTGTTGTCTCCTTCCGTTTGCAAGTAGGAGTCGTTTGTAAGTTGGATGTTTGAAAGTAGGGGCCTGCCCTATATACTCTGCTGAAATTTGCCCCTTACATGTTGGTGTTGCCACAACACTGTAAGCCCTCACAGTTACTCTTGGTGGGCGCATGAATGGGCCCTGCTGTGAATTATTAGATCAAGAATTGTAATTGCATGCCCCTGTTGAACAGGGGCTGAAAAATTGGGCCTTTGGTGGTGGTGGTGTTGACACAACATTGTAAGCCCTCACAGTTACTCTTGGTGGGCGCATGAATGAGCCCTGCTGTGAATTATTAGATCAAGAATTGTAATTGCATGCCCCTGTTGAACAGGGGCTGAAAAATTGGGCCTTTGGTGGTGGTGGTGTTGACACAACATTGTAAGCCCTCACAGTTACTCTTGGTGGGCGCAGGAATGGGCCCTGCTGTGAATTATTAGATCAAGAATTGTAATTACATGCCCCTGTTAAACAGGGGCAGAAAAATTGGGCCTTAGGCACTGGTGCCACAACACTGCAACCCCTCACAGATACTGTACTTGGAGCACAGCAATGAGCCCTGTTGCAAAGTATTGCATCAAAAATTGTAATTACACGCCCCTGTTAAACAGGGGCTGAAAAATTGGGCCTTAGGCACTGGTGCTGGTGCCACGACACTGCAACCTCTCCCAGATACTCTAGTTGGAGTGCAGGAATGAGCCCTGCTGCAAAGCATTGCATAAAAAATTGTAATTACATACCCCTGTTAAACAGAGGCTGAAAAATTGGGCCTTAGGCACTGGTGGCGGCACCCAGAAATAAAAATGTTCTTCCAAGCTATCATCATCAATCGGATCATTGAGGAGGAGGAGGATAGTCAGTCAACATAACAGGACAGTCACTCAGCATCAGCATCAGTCTTGAAGGGATGTGACATTTGAAAATAAATTAGTCTGTTATATCAGCTTCAGGTGTTTGGTAGCTGGTGGTGATCCAAGACTGGTTCATCTTTATGAAGGTCAGTCGATCAACCGAGTCGGTGGACAGGCGCACCCTGTGATCCGTGACAAATCCTCCAGCAGCACTGAATGTGCGTTCTGAAAGAACGCTGGATGCAGGACAGGCCAGTAGCTCAATTTCATACTGTGCAAGCTCTGGCCAGTGATCCATCCTCAAGACCCAGTAAGCCAGAGGATTTTCGGTGGGGAAGGTGTCCAAGTCTGTCCTTGCCCCTAGGTATTCCTGCACCATGTATATCAGACGCTGGCGATGGTTGCTGGAACCAATCATACCTTGGGGCTGCGGACTAAAGAATTGTCTGAACGCATCGGTCAGACGGCCACCATCCCCACCGCTCCTTCTTTGACTGACCGAAGCCTCAGCAACTCGTCCAGGACCAGGAGTTTGTAACCTCCCAGTCTCTGGGAACGTGTTGCACAGACCTTTCTGCAAGGCCTCCCGGAGTTGTCTCATCCTCTGCTCCCTCTGTGACGGTAAGATAAGGTCTGCAACCTTACTCTTGTACCGTGGATCAAGGAGAGTGGCCAGCCAGTAATGGTCCCTCTCCTTGATCCGAAGAATACGAGGATCCTTCCGCAGACTTTGCAGGATCAGGGAGGCCATGCAGCGTAGGTTAGCTGAGGCATTCGGTCCGGAGTCCTCTGGGTCACTAAGGACGACATGATCCGCAGCCACCTCCTCCCAGCCACGTACAAGTCCACGGGTTTCTTGGGACTGTAAATCATCCCTAAAAGACTGCTGCTGATGATGCTGAGTGCCAGGCTCCACCTCCATGCTGACACAATCCTCCTCCTCCTCCTCCTCCTCTTCCTGTGTGATGGGTGGGACAAAAGGAACACTGTCTGGGTAAAGGGGGCCTTGAGAGGCAAGGAAGTCCTCCTCTTCCTGCCTCTGTTCTGCCTCAAGTGCCCTGTCCATTATTCCACGCAGCGTATGTTCCAACAGGTGGACAAGAGGTACAGTGTCACTGATGCATGCACTGTCACTGCTCACCATCCTCGTGGCCTGCTCAAATGGTGCCAGGACAGTGCATGCATCCCTGATCATGCCCCAGTGGCGTGGTGAAAAAAAACCGAGCTCCCCTGACCCTGTCCTGGTGCCGTAGTCGCACAGGTACTCATTGATGGCCCTCTGCTGCGTGTGCAGCCGCTGCAACATGGCCAATGTTGAGTTCCACCTGGTGGGCATGTCACATATAAGGCGGTTCTTGGGCAGGTTCAACTCAGCCAGGCGAGCACTGGCATTATAAGATCTGCAGAAATGCACACAGACTTTCCTGGCCTGCCTCAGGACATCCTGTAAGCCTGGGTACCTGCCCAAGAACCGCTGCACCACCAGGTTAAGGACGTGAGCCACACAGGGCACATGGGTCAGTTGTCCCTGTCAGAGGGTGGAGAGGAGGTTGGTGCCATTGTCGCAAACCACCATTCCTGGCTTAAGCTGGCGTGGCGTCAACCACCTCTCGGCCTGCCCCTGCAGAGCAGACAGAACCTCTGCCCCAGTGTGGCTCCTGTCCCCCAAACACACCAGCGCAAGCACGGCATGGCATCTTTTTGCCTGCGTACTTGTGTAGCCCCTTGAACGCCTACGGAGCACCGCTGGTTCCGAGGACAAAGCACAGGAAGAGGCTGTGGAGGAAGAAGAAGAGGAGGGGTGGAGGAGAGAGGTGTGTCACAACCAGTAGTAGCATTTTGGAGGCGTGGTGGCGGAACAACCTCCAACACTACTGCACCTTGTCCTGCATCCTTCCCAGCTGCCAAAAGAGTGACCCAATGGGCCGTGAAAGAAAGGTAATGTCCCTGTCCCTGCCTGCTGGACCATGAGTCAGCGGTAAGGTGCACCTTACCGCTGACCGCCCTGTCCAGCGAGGCCAAGACATTGCCTTCCACATGCTGGTAGAGAGCCGGAATCACCTTCCGTGAGAAAAAGTGGTGTTTGGGAACCTGCCACTGAGGAACCGCACATTGCACAAACTCACAGAAGGGGGCCGAGTCTACCAACTGAAAAGGCAGCAGTTGAAGCGCTAGCAATTTAGCCAAGCTAGCATTCAACCGCTGGGCATGTGGATGGCTGGGAGTGAACTTCTTTCGACGGTCCAGCAGCTGGGGCAGGGAAATTTGCCTGCTAGAATCGGACGTCGGTGTACTGCTAGCAGAGTGCCCGCAAGTACTTGGCTGTGACACACCTAATTCTACACCTTCATTCCTCTCAGTGCAGGTTTCAGAGAGGACTGAAGGTATAGTGGGGTTGGAGATCCCAGCTGATGCGGTGCAAGGAGAGGTCCGCTTTGTTCTTTGGTGTAGGTCTTTAAGGTAAGCTTGCCAACGAGCTGCATGGCAGGTCAACATATGTCTGGTCAAGCATGTGGTGCCCAAGCGGCTGATGTTTTGGCCACGCAATATACGCTTGAGACATATGTTTCAAACAGCAGCTGTGCGATCTGATGCACTCGACTCAAAAAAGGCCCACACCAAAGAACTTTTTGAATAACGGGCAGAGGCAGCGCCCTGCACAGGTGGAGCTCTGCGGTGTGATTCCGTCGGTGTGCTGCCCTTACGCTGGCCCCCCAAGGGCATCCTGCCTCGTTGGAGATGTGCCTCCTCCTCATCCTCCTCCTCCTCCTCTCTCCTATTAGGCACCCACATGGAGTCAGTGACCTCATCATCCCCTCCCTCCTCATCACTGGAGCCAATCTGGCAGTATGCTGCAGCTGCTGGAACATGACTGCCAGATTGGTGTCCTTCTTGAGCATCCCCTCTCTCTGCTCTCACGCTACTGCCTTCCTCTAGCTGGGTATCATCATCAGACCCTTCAAAACGCTGGGCATCCTCCTGGAGCATGTACCCAACACTGTGCTCAAACAGTTCGGGGGACTCCTCAGGAGGAAATGGTGGGTCTAGGGAAGGAGTGACTGATGATGACATTGATACCAGGGATGAGGACGCTTCGGCAGCTGCTTTGCCAGTACCCTGAGCCTGGGTGAGAGAGGATGAGGGGGATGAGGAGGGCTTGGTCATCCACTCTACCAAGTCTTCGGCATGATGCGGCTCAATACGTCCAGCTGCCGAAAAGAAGGACAAGCGTGTCCCATGGCCACGTGCTGATGGCGATGCACCGCGTCCACGACCAGCACTGTTGTCTCTAGACACAGAGCCTGCTTGCCCTCTTTTATTGGCTCCTTACTGTCTGCCTCTCCTTGTTTGCCTTCCAGACATTCTAATGGCCTGCAGGGAGATGGGAAAACCAGCAATAAGGCCTAGCTTCAGGAGTATATTTTGCAGGAATCACACTATGCCTGCTGTAAGTGCTGCAAATGCCTGTTGGTGTAACACACTAGGAAAACACAGCAATACGGCCTAGCTTCAGGAGTATATTTTGCAGGAATCACACTATGCCTGCTGTAAGTGCTGCAAATGCCTGTTGGTGTAACACACTAGGAAAACACAGCAATATGGCCTGGCTTCAGGAGTATATTTTGCAGGAATCACACTACGCCTGCTGTAAGTGCTGCAAATGCCTGTTGGTGTAACACACTAGGAAAACACAGCAATACAGGCTAGCTTCAGGTGTATAATGTGCAGGAGGCACACTATGTCCGCTGTAAGTGCTGCAAATGCCTGGTAGTGTAACACACCAGGAAAACACAGTAATACGGGCTAGCTTCAGGTGTATAATGTGCAGGAGGCACACTACGTCCGCTGTAAGTGCTGCAAATGCCTGGTAGTGTAACACACCAGGAAAATACAGCAATACGGGCTAGCTTCAGGTGTATAATGTGCAGGAGGCACACTACATCCGCTGTAGTTGCTGCAAATGCCTGGTAGTGTAACACACCAGGAAGACACAGCAATACGGGCTAGCTTCAGGTGTATAATGTGCAGGAGGCTTAGCAACAATGACACTGACACTGTCCCCTGCCTATCCTTCTCTCTCCCTGCACACAAGGTTTAGCAAAGAATATGACACTGACACTCTCCCTGCCTATCCTTCTCTCTCCCTACACACAAGGTTTAGCAAAGAATATGACACTGACACTCTCCCTGCCTATCCTTCTCTCTCCCTACACACAAGGTTTAGCAAAGAATATGACACTGACACTCTCCCTGCCTATCCTTCTCTCTCCCTACACACAAGGTTTAGCAAAGAATATGACACTGACACTCTCCCTGCCTATCCTTCTCTGTCCCTACACACAAGGTTTATCAAAGAATAGATATGACACTGTCCCTGCCTATCCTTCTCTTTCCCTGCTCCGGAACACACTACACGAGGCCGCCGCGCTGGCGGCCTTTTATAGTGTGGGGCGTGTACTAAACCCCCTCAGCTATAATTGGCCACAGGCATCCTGCCTGTGGCCAATCATTGCTCTCCTCGCTGCCGGCGCTGTGATTGGCCAAGCATGCAGGGTCACAGTGCATGCTTGGCCAATCACAGCGCCGGGATTGCACTGCGATGGCGCAGTGTATTGTGGGCCGTTCGCGTCACTCGAATTTAGCGCGAACGGCCCAAATCGTTCGTTGTTCGCCGAACGAGCGAACAGCCAATGTTCGAGTCGAACGTATGTTCGACTCGAACACCGAGCTCATCCCTAGTGGCAACATACATAGCCTTACTGCGTGGAACAATCAGCCTAAATGGAAATCCCCAGCGATAGCCAATGCAAGCAGATTGGAGAGCTGAGGTGATATCCTTTATGTTGTGGTGTCTATCCAGAGTCACAGAAGATACATCTGTAAAATTTGGAATTCATATCCATCTACTATTATATTGGGGGTGTTCTTAGCCGCTCTCAAGATCTCCTCTTTTACCAAAAAGTCCTTCGGTGGCGTTTTTGAGCTCTGGCGTTTTTTTTTGTTTGTTTTTTCGAAAAAAATACGGTCCAAAAATGTATTCAACAACATGGACAGGCGTTTTTAAGCTATGTCCATGTGGGTGCTCTATCCCTCCTATAAATACCCCTTCAAATTACTAAACAAGTTCCTGCTGATGTAGGCTTGATGACGCTCATTGGAGCTTTGATTTCCCCTGTGATCAGCCTTGTAGTTCCAAAAGGTGGGAAAATCACTAAAATAACTAAACAGAATGTCTATCTACAACTAGGGATGAGCCAAACACCCCCCGGTTTGGTTCGCACCAAAACATGCGAACAGACAAAAAATGTGTGCAAACATGTGAACACCGTTAAAGTCTATGGGACACAAACATAAAAAATAAAGTGCTCATTTTAAAGGCTTATATGCAAGTTATTGCCATAAAAAGTGTTTAGGGACCTGGGTACTGCCCCAGGGGACATGAATCAATGCAAAAAAAAAAGTTTGTAAAATGGCTGTTTTTTCAGGAGCAGTGATTTTAATAATGCGAAACAATAAAAATTAAATATTCCTTTATATATCCTTTATATATCATGCTTGGGGTCCCCTTAGTCTGCCTGTAAAGTAGTGCCTCTTTCCCATGTTTATAACAGTACTGCAGCAAAGTGGCATTTCTAAAGGAAAAAATATAATTTAAACTAGCTTGCGGCTGTAATGTATTGCCGGATCCCGGCAATATACATAAAAAATTATTGAAAAAATGGTTTGGGTTCCCCCCCCCCAGTCCATTACCAGGCCCTTCGGGTCTGGTATGGATATTAAAGGGAACTCCACACCAAAATTAAAAAAAAAAAATGACAAAGGGGTCCCCCCAAAATTCATACCAGGCCCTTCAGGTCTGGTATGAATATTAAGGGAAACTCCACACAATTTTTTTTTTAATTGGCACAGGGGTCCCCCCAAAATCCATACCAGACACATCAGGTCTGGTTTGGATTGTAAGGGGAACCCCGTGTCAATTTTGTTTTTTAAATGGTGTGGGGGTCCCCCCAAAATCAATACCAGACCATTATCGGAGCATGCAACCTGGCATGCCGCAGGAAAAGGGTGACCAAAGAGCACCCTTCCCCCCTCCTGAACCGTACCAGGCCACATGCCCTCAACATGGGGAGGGTGCTTTGGGATCCCCTCAAAGCACCTTGTCCCCATGTTGATGGGGATAAGGGCCTCATCTCCACAACCCTTGCTCGTGGTTGTGGGGGTCTGTGGGCGGGGGGCTTATCAGAATCTGTAAGCCCCGTTTAACAAGGGGGCCCCCAGATCCTGGCTCCCCTATGTGAATGGGTATGTACCCATTCACCAAAAAAGTGTCAAAAAAGTAAAAACGATAGCAGACAGTTTTTGACAATTCCTTTATTAAAAAAAAAAAAGTGTCCCGCAATGAAAATTTATCATCATTCACGGCGTCCGAAACTGTCCCGAGAAAAAAAAGGGAAAAACTCTGACTCCTATGTGAGGCGTCCCACCGACTGCAGTCTTTTCGCAGTGACAGCTGTTGTATAGCCAAGGGTGGGGCCACCCGGTGACGTAATGTCACATTCTCTCAGTCCTGTTGGCGCCATGATTGACGATGGATTTACATTGCGGGACACTTTTTTTTTTAATAAAGGGATTGTCAAAAACTGTCTGCTGTAGTTTTTACTTTTTTACCACTTTTATAATGAATGGGTAGGGGTAAAATGTACCCCATACCCATTCACATAGGGGGCCTGGTATAGTTCAGGAAGGGGGTCTTTCTCATCTTTCTCATCTCCCCTTTCCTGCGGCCTACCGGGTTGCATGCTCAGATAAGGGTCTGGTATGGATTTTGGGGGGCCCCACGCCATTTTTTTAAAAATTTGGCGCAGGGTTCCTCTTAAAATCCATACCAGACCTGAAGAGCTGGTATGGATTTGGGGGGGACCCTCATGCCATTTATTTTTATTTTTATTTTGGCGCAGTATTCCCCTTAACCACTTCAATACACTGGGGCGGATTTACTAAGAACAACGCGTTGCGCCGGTTCATACCTTAATTGGTGCGCTGGATAAATAATTGATTGGGCGTGCGAATCAGCGCACACTGACGCGCAATGCAATAATAAATATGTAAACGGCAACTGGTGCCAAGGTAACTGCTGTTTTCTCATTGATAATAGCGCACGCCCATCTCATTGGATGTGTCTTGTTAGGCAATTAGTAGGTGTTCTCACTTAATTAAACCTTGTGATGCTAATCTCATTCCTATTACTTCTAATATATCTTTGAATTTTTATTTTTTTCTATTTTCACACAAATCTTTCAATACATTACAAAGAACAGAAAAGTGTTTCTAAACCCTATAAATTAATATTTTCAGATCTTGATCTTTAAAGGTGATCTGAAATCAAACTGCATCTTAAAAAAATTATAAAAATTAGATTGGCAAGAGCCTGTTTGATTTCAAAAAAATTGAATTAATTGTTCAAGTGCGTATTCCTAATTAGGGATGAGCCGAACACCCCCCCGGTTCGGTTCGCACCAGAACCTTCGAATGGACCGAAAGTTCGCGCGAACGTTAGAACCCTATTAAATACAATTGACGCAAACGTTTGAAATCTAAAGTGCTAATTATAATGACTAATATGCATGTTATTGTCCTAAAAAGGGTTTGGGGACCTGGGTTCTGCCCCAGGGGACATGTATCAATGCAAAACGAAGTTTTAAAAACTGACGTTTTTCGGGAGCAATCATTTTAATGATGCATAAAGTGAAAAAAAAAAGTGAAATATTCCTTTAAATATCGTACCTGGGGGGTGTCTAAAGTATGCCTGTGAAGTGGCATTTGTTTCCCGTGTTTAGAACTGTCCCTGCACAAAATGACATTTGTAAAGGAAAAAAAGCCATTTAAAACTGCTTGCGGCTTTAATGTAATGTCTGGTCCCGGTAATATGGATGAAAATCTTTGAGAAAAATGGCATGGCTACCCCATCACCCCCCCCCCCACCCAGCCCATTACCAGCCCCTTTGGGTCTTGTATGGATATTAAGGGGAACCCCACACCCAAAATAAAAAAAAGGCCCTATATACTCTGAACAGCAGTATACAGGCGGTGCAAACAAGACAGGGACTGTAGGTTTGTTCTTAAGTAGAATCTGTTTGCAATTTTGAACAGGTACATTTTTTAAGTGTAGTTCCAGCCCAAAAATCTATTTGTAAGCTTTTTGGAAAACATAGGAAAGGGTTATCACCCCTGTAACATTTGTTTTGCTGTCTGTGCACCTGTTCAGAACATTTCACCTCACTTTCCAATGTTTTTTGAAAATGTTTTTTTTTTTTTATTGAAACAAGGATTGGTGATAAAGCATCAGTGGAGAGGAGACACCCTTTTCCCATATTAACTCTTACAGGAGAGAATTTCCCTTCCTAGGGGTAGATTTCCTCTCACTTCCTGTTGTCTCCTTCTATTTGCAAGTAGGAGTCATTTGTAAGTTGGATGTTTGAAAGTAGGGGCCTGCCGTATATACTCTGCTGAAATTTGCCCCTTACATGTTGGTGTTGCCACAACATTGTGAGCCCTCACAGTTACTCTTGGTGGGCGCTGGAACACCCTGCTGTGAACTATTATACCAGGAATTGTAATTACATGCCATTGTTGAACAGTGGTAGGAAAAATTGGGCCTTTGGTGGTGGTGCTGGTGCTACAACACTGTCAGCCCTCACAGTTACTCTTGATGGGCGCATGAATGGGCCCTACTGTAAATTATTAGATCAAGAATTGTAATTGCATGCCCCTGTTGAAGAGGGGCAGAAAAAATTGGGCCTTTGGTGGTGGTGGTGGTGTTGCCACAACATTGTAAGCCCTCACAGTTACTCTTGGTGGGCGCAGGAATGGGCCCTGCTGTGAATTATTAGAACAAGAATTGTAATTACATGCCCCTGTTGAACAGAGGCAGAAAATTTGGGCCTTAGGCACTGGTGCCACAACACTGCAACCCCTCACAGATACTGTACTTGGAGCACAGCAATGAGCCCTGTTGCAAAGTATTGCATCAAAAATTGTAATTACACGTCCCTGTTAAACAGGGGCTGAAAAATTGGGCCTTAGGCACTGGTGCCACAACACTGCAATCCTTCACAGATACTGTCCTTGGAGCACAGCAATGAGCCCTGTTGCAAAGTATTGCATCAAAAATTGTAATTACACGCCCCTTTTAAACAGGGGCTGAAAAATTGAGCCTTAGGCACTGGTGCTGGTGCCACGACACTGCAACCTCTCCAGATACTCTAGTTGGAGTGCAGGAATGAGCCCTGCTGCAAAGCATTGCATAAAAAATTGTAATTACATGCCCCTGTTAAACAGGGGCTGAAAAATTGGGCCTTAGCCACTGGTGGCGGCACCCAGAAACAAAAATGTTCTTCCAAGCTATCATCATGAATCGGATCATTGAGGAGGAGGAGGATAGTCAGTCAACATAACAGGACAGTCACTCAGCATCAGCATAGGCAGTCTTGAAGGGATGTGACATTTCAAAATAAATTATTCTGTTATATCAGCTTCAGGTGCTTGGTAGCTGGTTGTTATCCAAGACTGGTTCATCTTTTTGAAGGTCAGTCGATCAACCGAGTCGGTGGACAGGCGCACCCTGTGATCCATGACAAAGCCTCCAGCAGCACTGAATGTGCGTTCCGAAAGAACGCTGGATGCAGGACAGGCCAGTAGCTCAATTGCATACTGTGCAAGCTCTGGCCAGTGATCCATCCTCAAGACCCAGTAAGCCAGAGGATTTTCAGTGGGGAAGGTGTCCAAGTCTGACCTTGCCCCTAGGTATTCCTGCACCATGTATATCAGACGCTGGCGATGGTTGCTGGAACCGATCATACCTTGGGGCTGCGGACTAAAACATTGTCTGAACGCATCGGTTAGACGGCCACCTTCTCCTCCGCTCCTTCTGCTACTGACCGAAGCCTCAGCAACTCGTTGTCCAGGACCAGGAGTTTGTAACCTCCCAGTCTCTGGGAACGCGTTGCACAGACCTTTCTGCAAGGCCTCCCGGAGTTGTCTCATCCTCTGCTTCCTCTGCGACGGCAAGATAAGGTCCGCAACCTTACCCTTGTACCATGGATCAAGGAGAGTGGCCAGCCAGTAATGGTCCCTCTCCTTGATCCGAAGAATACGAGGATCCTTCCGCAGACTTTGCAGGATCAGGGAGGCCATGCAGCGTAGGTTAGCTGAGGCATTCTGTCCGGAGTCCTCTGGGTCACTAAGGACGACATGATCCACAGCCACCTCCTCCCAGCCACGTACAAGTCCACGGGTTTCTTGGGACTGTAAATCATCCCTAAAAGACTGCTGCTGTTGATGCTGAGTGCCATGCTCCACCTCCATGCTGACACAATCCTCCTCCTCCTCCTCTTCCTGTGTGATGGGTGGGACACAAGGAACACTGTCTGGGTAAAGGGGGCCTTGAGAGGCAAAGAAGTCCTCCTCTTCCTGCCTCTGTTCTGCCTCAAGTGCCCTGTCCATTATTCCATGCAGCGTATGCTCCAACAGGTGGACAAGAGGTACAGTGTCACTGATGCATGCACTGTCACTGCTCACCATCCTCCTCAAATGGTGCCAGGACAGTGCATGCATCCCTGATCATGCCCCACTGGCGTGGTGAAAAAAACGAGCTCCCCTGACCCTGTCCTGGTGCCGTAGTCGCACAGGTACTCATTGATGGCCCTCTGCTGCGTGTGCAGCCGCTGCAGCATGGCCAACGTTGAGTTCCACCTGGTGGGCATGTCACATATAAGGTGGTTCTTGGGCAGGTTCAACTCCTTTTGCAGCTCAGCCAGCCAAGCACTGGCATTATATGATCTGTGGAAATGCACACAGACTTTCCTGGCCTGACTCAGGACATCCTGTAAGCCCGGGTACCTGCTCAAGAACTGCTGCACCACCAGGTTAAGGACGTGAGCCACACAGGGCACATGGGTCAGTTGTCCCTGTCGGAGGGTGGAGAGGAGGTTGGTGCCATTGTCGCAAACCACCATTCCTGGCTTAAGCTGGTGTGGCGTCAACCACCTCTCGGCCTGCCCCTGCAGAGCTGACAGAACCTCTGCCCCAGTGTGGCTCCTGTCCCCCAAACACACCAGCGCAAGCACGGCATGGCATCTTTTTGCCTGCGTACTTGCGTAGCCCCTTGAACGCCTACAAAGCACCGCTGGTTCCGAGGACAAAGCACAGGAAGAGGCCATGGAGGAAGAAGAGAAGGGGGTGGAGGAGAGAGGTGTGTCACAACCAGTAGTAGCATTTTGGAGGCGTGGCAGCGGAACAACCTCCAACACTACTGCACCTTGTCCTGCATCCTTCCCAGCTGCCAAAAGAGTGACCCAATGGGCCGTGAAAGAAAGGTAACGTCCCTGTCCATGCCTGCTGGACCATGAGTCAGCGGTAATATTCACCTTACCGCTGACCACCCTGTCCAGCGAGGCATGGACATTGCCTTCCACATGCCGGTAGAGAGCCGGAATCGCTTTCCGTGAGAAAAAGTGGCGTTTGGGAACCTGCCACTGAGGAACCGCACATTGCACAAACTCACGGAAGGGGGCCGAGTCTACCAACTGAAAAGGCAGCAGTTGAAGTGCTAGCAATTTAGCCAAGCTAGCATTCAACCGCTGGGCATGTGGATGGCTGGGAGTGAACTTCTTTTGACGGTCCAGCAGCTGGGGCAGGGAAATTTGCCTGCTATAATCGGACGTCGGTGTACTGCTAGCAGAGTGCCCGCAAGTACTTGGCTGTGACACACCTAATTCTACACCTTCATTCCTCTCAGTGCAGGTTTCAGAGAGGACTGAAGGTACAGTGGGGTTGGAGATCCCAGCTGATGAGGAGCAAGGAGAGGTCCGCTCTGTTCTTTGGTGTGGGTCTTTAAGGTACGCTTGCCAACGAGCTGCATGGCAGGTCAACATATGTCTGGTCAAGCATGTGGTGCCCAAGCGGCTGATGTTTTGGCCACGCGAGATACGCTTGAGACATATGTTGCAAACAGCAGCTGTGAGATCTGATGCACTCGACTCAAAAAAGGCCCACACCAAAGAACTTTTGGAATAACGGGCAGAGGCAGCGCCCTGCACAGGCGGAGCTCTGCTGTATGATTCAGTCGGTGTGCTGCCCTTACGCTGGCCCCCGGAGTGCATCCTGCCTCGTTGGAGATGTGCCTCCTCATCATCCTCCTCCTCTCTCCTATCAGGCACCCACGTGGAGTCGGTGACCTCATCATCCCCTCCCTCCTCATCACTGGAGCCAATCTGGCAGTATTGTGCAGCTGCTGGAACATGACTGCCAGATTGCTGTCCTTCTTGAGCATCCCCTCTCTCTGCTCTCACGCTACTGCCTTCCTCTAGCTGGGTATCATCTTCAGACCCTTCGAAATGCTGGGCATCCTCCTGGAGCATGTACCCAACACTGTGCTCAAACTGTTCGGGGGACTCCTCAGGAGGACACGGTTGGTCTAGGGAAGGAGTGACTGATGATGACATTGATATCAGGGAAGAGGACGCTTTGGCAGCTGCTTTGCCAGTACCCTGAGCCTGGGTGAGAGAGGATGAGGAGGATGAGTAGGGCTTGGTCATCCACTCTACCAAGTCTTCGGCATGATGCGGCTCAACACGTCCAGCTGCCGAAAATAAGGACAAGCGTGTCCCATGGCCACGTGCTGATGATGATGCACCGCGTCCACGACCAGCACTGTTATCTAGACACAGAGCCTGCTTGTCCTCTTTTATTAGCTTGTGACTGTCTGCCTCTCCTTGTTGGCCTTCCAGACATAGTAATGGCCTGCAGGGAGATGGGAAAACCAGCAATTGGGTAGTGTATATTGTGCTGGAGGCACACAACACCCACTAACGCCAGCAGATGCCTTTATTAGAGAACAGCAATGACGGGTATATACAGGTATATACTGTACTAGGTCACACAACACCCACTAACTCCTGCAGATGCCTGTATTAGAGAACACCAATGATGGGTATATACAGTTGTTTACTGTACTAGGGCACACAACACCCACTAACTCCTGCAGATGCCTGTATTAGAGAACAGCAATGACGGGTATATACAGGTGTATACTGTACTAGGGCACATAACCTGAGAAAAGAACAGAACATAGAACACACTGTCCCTGCCTATGTGTCTCTTTCCCTGCACGCCGGAACACACTGCACAAGGCCACCGCGCTGGCGGCCTTTTATAGTGTGGGGCATGTACTAAACCCCCCTGAGCTATGATTGGCCACAGGCATCCTGCCTGTGGCTAATTATGGCTCTCCTCGCTGCCAGCGCTGTTATTGGCCAAGCATGCCGGGATTGCACTGCGATGGCGCAGTGTATTGTGGGCTGTTCGCGTCACTCGAATTTTGCGCGAACGGCCCATAACGTTCGATCTTCGTCGAACGATCGAACAGCCGATGTTCGAGTCGAACGTGTGTTCAACTCGAACACGAAGCTCATCCCTATTCCTAATACCTATTTTTTTAAGCTCGAGTTGTACAGAGATTGCCAATCAGATTGCATAGTGCATGACCATCTTAAGGCCCCACACTGAGGCGTATTTCAGGCGTTTTAAAAATAGCGCACAAATAAAGCCTGAAATAATCCTGCCCCAGTATGCTCAAGGCTTTCACACTGGGGCGATGCGCTGGCGGGAGGAAAAAAATCCCCTGCAAGCCGCATCTTTGGAGCGGTGTGTATACCGCTCCTTTACTGCTCCTTCCCATTGAAATCTATGGGACACCGCGGTAATACCGCTCGCAAACCGCGGCTGTAGCCGCGGTTTGCGGGCGGTATTTACCCTTTTTCGGCCACTAGCGGGGGTTAAAACCGCAGCGCTAACGCCCGAATATCGCGGTAAATACGACGGTATAGCGGCGCTAAAAATCGTGCCGCTATACCGCCACCGCACCTGCCCGCCCCAGTGTGAAAGGGGCCTAAGCGCCAAATTTGGAATGTAGATGTGCCATGACCCACTTGTATTTTGACAAGTGGACACAAGAACCCACTCTAGATACATATTTGTGCAGCACAGTGGTGTAGTGGTTAGCACTTTCACCTAGCAGCAAAAAGGGTCGCTGGTTCGAATCCCGTCCATGACACCATCTGCCTGGAGTTTGCTTGTTTTCCCTGTACCTGCGTAGGTTTACCCCGGTTTCCTCCCACAAGCTAAAAACATGCTGTAAATCGGATCCTGTCTAAATTGGCCCTAATATGTATAAATGTATGTTAGGGATCCACACAAATACCACCCCATGTTAAATTTTCTTTTTTTTCTTAGCTTGCAAATAAGTATCATCTCTTCCTCAGAGAACTTAGTAGCAGTACAAGCAACTTCTTGTAGGGGCGTGATGTCATTCCTGTGTGCTGGCCACCGCTTTCCGAGAGCCACATATGCACATTGTGAGGGGGTTAGCTCGGCAGCGGGTGTGTGTGACCCCCGGGATGGGCTCCCCACACAAAAACAGGCCCAGCAAACGGAGGTTGTGGTTTTCAAAATCAAAAAAAGGTGCGGTTTATTTTCTATTTACAGTGACAAAACACAGCAAAGCCAAAAGAAACATAAACAAAATAAATCCTGGTCAACTTGACCTCTGACTAAACATACAGGTTTCCTAACTAACAACTGGGATCAGCCTAGTGCTGTCCTAGTCCCTAAGTCCCTGGTTTTAAATGTCCAAGCAAATAGCCACACAGGCTTTGTCTCACCGCACAGGGGTTCACTCTCCCTAGACAGTCCACACAGGTCTGGTTCCAGGCATGAGCTAACATCTAATGAAGCTGGGAGTTCTTATAGAGGCCTAAATGAGCTGACAAGCTTCAGCTGGTCTCATCAACTCCCTGTCTGCACGACGCCCCACACTCTCCCTAGACATATGAGTCATCCATGAGCCCACTAGCCTTAGCTGGGCTTATACAACTCTCCACCTAGTTGTATAAGTCGGCGTAAAGCCTGAATCTGGGCGAAATATATCTTCCCCCCTGGATGCAACCAGGTGACTTTACCTTCCTGCTGTCACAACATACAAAGCAGTTGCGCATCTCATATACACAGCGGTCGCGCATCTACATACATTTGGCGCAACTATCTGCAGGAACTAACTTTTTATGAAAATTAATAGTAAAGCATATGCATATTTCCAGGACTGGACTAACAAATGTTTCTAGTGAAAGGCAACTGGTGTTTTCTATTAACCACTTAACGACCGCCCACCGCCGATTTACGTCGGCAGAATGGCACGGACAGGCAGAATCACGTAGATCTACGTGATCGCCTTTGTGCAGTTGGGGGGTCCATCCGGACCCCCCTTCACTGCAGTGAGCGGCCGTTAAGTGTTCGGGAGCGATCAGGCATGAGGGGGCGGCCGCTCGATTCGGCCCCCCCCCCGTCGCGATCGCTCCCGGCCAATGAAAATGCTTCCTCCGCCATGTGATGTAAACAAGGCTGGAGGAAGTGATGTCATCTCCCTCGCCGCGGTCTTTTCGTTCCCGGCGCCGAGGAGTGAAGACAGAGGTTAGTGCACCAACAGTCCACTGACACGTAGGTACACATAGGCACACAAATCACCCCCCAGTCACCCCCAGATCACCCCCCAGGTCACCCCAAAGCCCCCAATCACAGTGTCACTGATTGCAGTGATCATTTATTTTACTGATCACTGCATTTAGTGTCATCTGTGATTGTAAAAAGTTGCAGGGCAGTTAGGATTAGGCCCCTTTAGGTCCAGGGTAGCCCCCTAACCCCCCCTAATAAAGGTTTAACCCCTTGATCACCCCCCAGGTAACCCTTTCACCCCCTAACTTCAGCGTCACTAAGCGATTGTTTTTCCGATCGCTGTATTTGTGTCGCTGGTGTTTTAGATTATTAGTTTTTTTTTTTTTTAGGTTCGCTGCAGGTTTTTATTAGTGTCAGGTACCCCCATATATTATTTTAACCCCCTGATTGCCCCTAGAGTTAACCCTTTCACCAGTGATCGCCGTATAAGCGTCACTGGTGTCACTGGTTAGCCAGTAAGTTATTTAGTTATTTAGGTTACCCGTCAGGTTTTTATATAGTGTCAGGTACCCCCATATTTAACCTAATAAAGGTTTTAACCCCCTGATTGCCCCTAGTTAACCCTTTCACCAGTGATCACCATATAAAGGTTACGGGTGACGCTGGTTGATTAGTTTGCTTTTTATAGCATCAGGGCACCCGCCGTATATAACCCAATAAAGGTTTAACCCCCCTGATCGCCCGGCGGGTGAGATCAATTAGGTTTTAGCGCCAGAGAGGGTCTGCGTCGCCCCAGGCAGTGTTAGGTTAGTGCCAGTAACGCTAACACCCACGCGCAAAGCATACACCCCCCTTAGTGGTATAGTATCTGATCAGATCTATACTAGCATCCCCAGCGGTTTAGGGTTCCCAAAAACGCAGTGTTAGCGGGATCAGCCCAGATACCTGCTAGCGCCTGCGTTTAGCCCCTCCGCCCAGCCCAGCCCAGCCCACCCAAGTGCAGTATCGATCGATCACTGTCACTTACCAAACACAACACACATAACTGCAGCGTTCGCAGAGACAGGCCTGATCCATATCAACCAGTCCATAGCAAACGTCCATAGCAACCAGTCCATAGCAACCGTCCATAGCAACCATCCATAGCAACCAGTCTATAGCAACTGTCCATAGCAACCATCCATTGCAACCAGTCCATAGCAATCGTCCATAGCAACTGTCCATAGCAACCATCCATAGCATCCAGTCCATAGCAACTGTCCATGGCAACCAATCCATAGCAACCGTCCATAACAACCAATCCGTAGCAACCGTCTATAGCAACTGTCCATAGCAACCGTCCATAGCAACCAGTCCATAGCAACAATCAATATCAACCAGTCCAAGGTGAATGTTTTGAACGCTACCACTCAAAAGTGAAGTTTTAGCGTAGGGTACAGCATTTCACAGACAAGGACACACTTACACAGGGTCTCCCAAGATGCCATTACATTTTGAGAGACCCGAACCATTACAGTTGTAAAGTTACAAAAAAAGTGTAAAAAAGAAAAAAAAAAACGTAAAAAACAAAACACAAAAAAAATATAAAATAAAAAAAACAAAAATAGTTGTCGTTTTATTGTTCTCTCTCTCTCTATTTTCTCTCTATTGTTCTGCTCTTTTTTACTGTATTCTATTCTGCAATGTTTTATCATGCTTGCTTTTCAGGTATGTAATTTTTTGTTTTCAGGTGCGCCATTCAACTGCAGCGCGGAATTATTTATCTTGACAGCAACAGCGTTTGCTCCCACGATACATAAAGCCGTGACACCACAGTTAAAAAAAAGAGCATATATGCCGAAGCATGGGGGCAGCAGGGGCGGAGGAGCGATTTTGCTCCTAATGCCGCGTACATACGGTCGAAATTCCGACGGAGGCCTGCCCGTGGAAAATTCCGACCGTGTGTACGCGGCATAACTTTTTTGCGGGAGGATGCCCCCATGCTTCGGCATATATATATTTTAGGCACAGGTTGCGTTAAAACATTTTTTTATTTTTTACTAGGTTTTGTTTTGGTATTTGCTTTGCAGGTATGGCATGGTAAGGTCTTACTGTTGTACTGTAATGTTACTTTGTTTTAATGTTAACCACCATTTGCTTAGCAGGTACGCCATTCAGTTGCAGCGCGGATCTATTTATCTTGACAGCCGTGACTCCAACGCTGTAGGAGGTGATTTCACCACCACAGTTAAAAAAAAGAGCATATATGCCGAAGCATGGGGGCAGCAGGGGCGGAGGAGCGATTTTGCTCCTAATGCCGCGTATATACGGTCGAAATTCCAACGGAGGCTTGCCCGTGGAAAAGTCCGACCGTGTGTACGCGGCATAACCTTTTATGCCGCGTACATACGGTCGAAATTCCGACGAAGGCTTGACCGTGTGTACGCGGCATAACTTTTTTGCGGGAGGATGCCCCCATGCTTCGGCATATATGCCCATCATTAGAAGTGGGTGGATGAAGGGAGGTATTCTAATGGTGGGCATACCCACCAATCAATCTCTTTTTTTCGTTCAGCCAATAGGCTGTATGAAAAAAAAGATTACAATACATGTCCAACAAGGACCAGCAACGTACTGGTATGTTGCTGGACTTTGAATGTTTATACCAGAATGATGCCTGCGGGTTTAGGTATCATCTTGGTATCATTCTTTTCAGCCAGCAGCCGGCTTTCATGTAAAAGCAATTCTAGCAGATAATTAGCCTCTAGACTGCTTTTACAAGCAGTGGGAGGGAATGTCCCCCCCCCCCCGGATATAAAAAGCACCATTGGGAAATTGGGAAAGCATTTTATCACACCGATCTTGGTGTGGTCAGATGCTTTGAGGGCAGAGGAAAGATCTAGGGTCTAACCCCCCAATTTTTTTCAAAAAAAGAGTACCTGTCACTACTTATTGCTATCATAGGGGATATTTACATTCCCTGAGATAACGATAAAAATGGTAAAAAAATAAAATATGGAAGGCACAGTTTAAAAATAAAATAAAAAAGCCAAATAAATAATAAAAAAAAAAAAAAAAAAGCACCGCTGTCCCCCCCTGCTCTTGCGCAAAGGCGAACGCAAGCGTCGGTCTAGTGTCATATGTAAACAGCAATTGCATCATGCATGTGAGGTATCACCGCGAAGGTCAGATCGAGGGCAGTCATTTTAGCAGTAGACCTCCTCTGTAAATCTAACGTGGTAACCTGTAAAGGCTTTTAAATGCTTTTAAAAATGAATGTAGTTTGTCGCCGCTGCGCGTTTGTGCGCAATTTTAAAGCATGTCGTGTTTGGTATCCATGTACTCGGCCTATGATCATCTTTTTTATTTCATCAAACATTTGGGCAATATAGTGTTTTTTAGTGCATTAAAAATAAAAAAAGTGTGTTTTTCCCCCAAAAAATGTGTTTGAAAAATCGCTGCGCAAATACTGTGTGGAAAAAAAAATGCAACACCCACTATTTTAATCTGTAGGGCCTTTGCTTTAAAAAAATATATAATGTTTGGGGGTTCAACATAATTTTCTTGCAAAAAATTTTTTTTTTTCATGTAAACAAAAAGTGTCAGAAAGGGCTTTGTCTTCAAGTGGTTAGAAGAGTGGATGATGTGTGACATAAGCTTCCTAATGTTGTGCATAAAATGCCAGGACAGTTCAAAACCCCCCCCAAATGACCCCATTTTGGAAAGTAGACACCCCAAGCTATTTGCTGAGAGGCATGTTGAGCCCATTGAATTTTTTTTTTTTTGTCCCAAGTGATTGAATAATGACCAAAAAAATAAAAAAATGTACAAAAAGTTGTCACTAAATTATATATTGCTCAAACATGCCATGGGCATATGTGGAATTACACCCCAAAATACATTCTGTTGCTTCTCCTGAGTACGGGGATACCACATGTGTGGGACTTTTTGGGAGCCTAGTCGCGTACGGGACCCCAAAAACCAAGCACCGCCTTCAGGATTTCTATGGGTGTAAATTTTTGATTTCACTCCTCACTGCCTATCACAGTTTCGGAGGCCATGGAATGCCCAGATGGCACAAAACCCACCCAAATGACCCCATTTTGGAAAGTAGACACCCCAAGCTATTTGCTGAGAGGTATGTTGAGTATTTTGCAGATCTCGCTTTTTGTCACAAAGTTTTGAAAATGTAAAAAAAGAAAAAAAAAAAGAAAAAAAAATGTCTTTCTTAATTTTCAAAAACAAATGAGAGCTGTAAAATACTCACCATGCCTCTCAGCAAATAGCTTGGGGTGTCTACTTTCCAAAATGGGGTCATTTGTGGGGGTTTTGGGCTATTTTGACATTTTATGGCCTTCAAAACTGTGATAGGTAGTGAGGAGTGAAATCAAAAATTTATGCCCTTAGAAACCTTGAAGGCGGTGCTTGGTTTTTGGGGTCCCGTACGCGGCTAGGCTCCCAAAAAGTCCCACACATGTGGTATCCCCGTACTCAGGAGAAGCAGCAGAATGTATTTTGGGGTGTAATTTCACATATAACCATGGCATGTGTGAGCAATATATAATTTAGTGACAACTTTTTGTACATTTTTTTTTTCTTTTTGTCATTATTCAATCATTTGGGACAAAAAAAAAATATTCAATGGGCTCAACATGCCTCTCAGCAAATAGCTTGGGGTGTCTACTTTCCAAAATGGGGTCATTTGGGGGGGTTTTGTGCCATCTTGGCATTTTATGGCCTTCAAAACTGTGATAGGTAGTGAGGAGCGAAATCAAAAATTTATGCCCTTAGAAACCTTGAAGGCGGTGCTTGGTTTTTGGGGTCCCGTACGCGGCTAGGCTCCCAAAAAGTCCCACACATGTGGTATCCCCGTACTCAGGAGAAGCAGCAGAATGTATTTTGGGGTGTAATTTCACATATAACCATGGCATGTGTGAGCAATATATCATTTAGTGACAACTTTTTGTAATTTTTTTTTTTTTGTCATTATTCAATCACTTGGGACAAAAAAAAAATATTCAATGGGCTCAACATGCCTCTCAGCAATTTCCTTGGGGTGTCTACTTTCCAAAATGGGGTCATTTGGGGGGGTTTTGTACTGCCCTGCCATTTTAGCACCTCAAGAAATGAGATAGGCAGTCATAAATTTAAAGCTGTGTAAATTTCAGAAAATGTACCCTAGTTTGTAAACGCTATAACTTTTGCGCAAACCAATAAATATACGCTTATTGACATTTTTTTTACTAAAGACATGTGGCTGAATACATTTTGGCCTAAATGTATGACTAAAATTGAGTTTATTCGATTTTTCTTATAACAAAAAGTAGAAAATATCATTTTTTTTCAAAATTTTCGGTCTTTTTCTGTTTATATCGCAAAAAATAAAAATCGCAGAGGCAATCAAATACCATTAAAAGAAAGCTCTATTTGTGGGAAGAAAAGGACGCAAATTTCATTTGGGTACAACATTGCATGTCCGCACAATTTACAGTTAAAGCAGCGCAGTGCCGAATCCCAAAAACAGGCCTGGTCCTAATGGCCCGAAATGGTCCGGGGCTTAAGTGGTTAAACAAGGTCTAAATGGGCCATTGACATGCATCACAGTCGTACTTAGGAATGTGTCTTTGCAAAGTTAAACTAAATTAAATCATTTCTTCTTTTTGATTGGGGATAGAGTGCAGAGGGATTAGAAGTCTGGTCAGTTTTTGGGGATGTCTGCACCCCTGATAGGGTGAAGACAACTCCCAAATTTTGCCACTTTCTCCTTAAAATGTATTCACTTCCTGTCACATAGCCAAACAGGAAGTGAGGGTTAATCCCTACCAATGTCTTTCCTTGGGGACACACAGGTCAATCTAAATAGTTTACCCATTATGCAAATTGCACTCCAGCATTTTGCTGTGTACACCCCAAATTATTAGGTATCTTAGACTTTGTTTTTTTTTTTTACTAAAGGCAAATCCCCTTTGCACTACAAGTGCACTTGCTGCATATCTGAGGGGGACATGCAAGGAAAAAAAAAAAAAACACCATCTTTGCTTCTACATGATTGGATGTTAAAATCACCAGTGCTTCCCCTCAGACTTTAAGCAACTACACTTGTACTGCAGAGTAGATTTGCCTTTACTAAACCCCAAACTACCTAATGATTTGGGGTGTACACAACAAAGTGCTAGAGTGCAATTTGCTTAATGGGGACAATAGTTAGATTGATCTGTGTGTCCCCAAGAAAAGACATTGGTAGGGTGACAGGAAGTGAAGCCAATTTTAAGAAAAGGGACACAAAGCCCAACCTAAAAAAGACAAGCAAGGGTTTTAACACTCACTCAAATGCCCCCAATTAGAATAGAATTGCCTTAAGCTAGATTTTAGTGCAGTGCTCTAAATCAGTGCTTCTCAAGTACCCCCAACAGGCCATGTTTGCAGGTTTTCCTTCATCTTGCACATGTGCTTTAAATCACAGTCAATGGCTTGATATTTTGAACAGCAATTCTAGATAACATAAATTGACAAAACATGTCCTGTTGGGGTACTTGAGGACTGAGGCCGAGAACCACTGCAGTAAAAAGGAAAATTGAATACTTACCGCTCTGTACTTTTCCTTTCCTGGTGACGATCCTTGGCAGCACACAATCCATGCATATGCTACCATGAAGGCACCAGGAAAGTAACTTTTAGACAATTCACACCTGTTTTGTTTGGACATGCCAATCAGCCTAGTTAAGGAGCAGCTGTGAAATTTGTTGCATGAAAAATAACAAAAAACAAACATCCAAATTTGCATCAAATTATATTGGTCAACAAAACAGGACTTGGAAAAGAGCAAGGAAAGCAAAAAAAAAACATGTATGTTAATTTGAAACCTTAGTCACAACATCTTGAGAAAGATTTTTGAAAATAATGCAGCACAGACAATTAAATCAAAGTGAACAATCGACACACATTAACAACATCAAAAATATTTCAGGGGAAAATGTCACCCACCCTAAAAAATACAATAAACCAAAGTAAAAAAAAAATCTGTTTTGCAAAGACATAACAAACAAAATACAAAGCGAAAATACATGTGTTACAAACTCAATAAAGACACCCAAATGTACTCTCTTGCCAGCCGGCTGGCCACACACACACACACAATCTTGCCTCTCTTCAGGGCAAGGTAGAGAATGCTATCTGCAAGCTTTATATAACATAGGTTTGTGTGCTAATAAGGCAATTGAAAACACATGCACAGTCCATGAAACACACAAAATGCAAGTTCACCCCATGTAGAGACTGAACTTTAAAGTGGGTACACCTGTTAAGGATGTCCTTCAATTACTAACCCATAAAAAACACACTCTATGAGCATGCACAGAAACATCCAAGTGCTGTTCACACACAAAAAGCACCAAAAAAAGTCCCTGAGCATGCCCAAACCAAGCCAAATGCAGCTAGCACAAAATAAGCCACCCCCTGTCCAAAATTATGCACATAATCCAGCATTCTACTAAATTAGAGATGGGACAAACACCCCCGGTCCAGAGGGGCAAACAAAGAGCCTAACGTGGGCAAAAGTTAGACAACAAATAACATTGCTGTCTATGGGAACTGACTTGTTAATTTTGCTAGTCCCCACTTGGCTGCCTTATCTTCTAGTTATTGGCCTTAAAATGGGTATGGGGGCCCAGGTCCCACTCTAAGGGACATATATCAATGTCACCAATTTGGAGAACCCCAAAAACGAAACAAGGAGAAGTGCCTTTAAATATGCCAAATTGCGTAAGGGCCAGTTCACACCACATGCAGTCCAGTGCATTTTTTATGCCTCAAAAACGCATGGAAAGTAGGTTATATGTTTTTCAATGGCATAGTTCACACCATTGCTTGCAGTTCCAGTGCGTTCCAGTTCAAGAAAATAAAGTAAAACATGCTGCATTTTTCCTGCACTGGACTGTACTGGAACGCTGTAAAACACTAAAAAAAGCATCATAAATGCACAGGAACGCATCCAAAAAGCACATGCAGAAAAGCATCTGGACTGCATTTCTATAGAGTGAACTTGCCCTAAATCTATTAACTTGGGGGGGGGGGGTGTTACTCTGCCTGTAAAGTGGTGCATCTGTAGCATGTATCCAAAATGCTGCTTCAAAGATGTACGGCTTTAGAGCAAACTTACAAATCGACATTGTAGCTGCAAGATTTTGACTCAAAAAAAAAAAGAAAAAAGCCCGCCCCCCCAATACATACAAGGCCATTTGGGTCTGGAAAGGCGTAAAATGAGAACCCTTACATAAAAAAAAACACCCCCTCCAACGCACTAACAAACCCCTAGCCAAACACAGCAAGCCAGCTAATGAAAGGGGTGGATGCTTGGGGGCAGGAAGGGCTCAGGCACCCCAAAAGTGGTTTGGATTGGTGAAGGCAGCTCACAGGCATTGGAGAACAGAGTGGATTCTGGAGTTCCCCTTTAAAAGCATAAAACTAGCCCCAAAGATAACATATGCATTAGAAGGGGGAGACAAGAGCATTGGAGTGTGGAGTTCCCCTTTAAAAGCAAAAACTAATTGTGGTACCATTTTCACAAGTCATGTCACGCATTGACAAAATTATGTTAATTGAAAACATTTTTCATACATTACATAACTCAATCTTCTTTCGATGCAAAATGGGATCCATGGATTATTTACCACCACTCAGATTTATGCAGCTCTAACTAGTTCTAAACCTTATAGGGTCCAAGATAATCTGACCTTATGTAATTGTTGTGACATGGAAACGAGACATAGGGGGTTATTTACGAAAGGCAAATCCACTTTGCACTACAAGTGCAAACTAGTGCAAAGTAGTGCAAAGTGGATTTGCCTTTCGTAAATAACCCCCTATGTTTTTAGGTCTGTGTTATTATTGTTTCTGTTCACATGCTTGAGATCCTCTTCGGTTGCTTTTGACAGAAAAGAATACAAGCATTACCTATCAGGTTGCTTATCAATTGTATTTTATTTAATATATCACCTAGTCCTAAGGAAGTGGTGGTGGACCGCAAAACATGTTAATGAACATAAGTGTTGATGCATATTTTAACTTATATATTTGAACTGTATAGCGTACTTTATCTCATGTATGTATGTTTTATGTGATTATTGCTGAACTTCATGAGTGGTTGATCAGCCCTCATCTCTTTCTAACCACTTAAGGACCGCCTCGCGCCAATAGAGGTCCTTCTCAAAAAATTAGCATATTGTGATAAAGTTCATTATTTTCTGTAATGTACTGATAAACATTAGACTTTTATATATTTTAGATTCATTACACACAACTGAAGTAGTTCAAGCCTTTTCTTGTTTTAATATTGATGATTTTGGCATACAGCTCATGACAACCCAAAATTCCTATCTCAAAAAATTAGCATATCATGAAAAGGTTCTCTAAACGAGCTAATAACCTAATCATCTGAATCAACTAATTAACTCTAAACACCTGCAAAAGATTCCTGAGGCTTTTAAAAACTCCCAGCCTGGTTCATTACTCAAAACCGCAATCATGGGTAAGACTGCTGACCTGACTGCTGTCCAGAAGGCCATCATTGACACCCTCAAGCAAGAGGGTAAGACACAGAAAGAAATTTCTGAACAAATAGGCTGTTCCCAGAGTGCTGTATCAAGGCACCTCAGTGGGAAGTCTGTGGGAAGGAAAAAGTGTGGCAGAAAACGCTGTACAACGAGAAGAGGTGACCGGACCCTGAAGAAGATTGTGGAGAAGGACCGATTCCAGACCTTGGAGGACCTGCGGAAGCAGTGGACTGAGTCTGGAGTAGAAACATCCAGAGCCACCGTGAACAGACGTGTGCAGGAAATGGGCTACAGGTGCCGCATTCCCCAGGTCAAGCCACTTTTGAACCAGAAACAGCGTCAGAAGCGCCTGACCTGGGCTACAGAGAAGCAGCACTGGACTGTTGCTCAGTGGTCCAAAGTACTTTTTTCGGATGAAAGCAAATTTTGCATGTCATTCGGAAATCAAGGTGCCAGAGTCTGGAGGAAGACTGGGGAGAGGGAAATGCCAAAATGCCTGAAGTCGTGTGTCAAGTACCCACAGTCAGTGATGGTCTGGGGTGCCATGTCAGCTGCTGGTGTTGGTCCACTGTGTTTTATCAAGGGCAGGGTCAATGCAGCTAGCTATCAGGAGATTTTGGAGCACTTCATGCTTCCATCTGCTGAAAAGCTTTATGGAGATGAAGATTTCATTTTTCAGCACGACAGTGCCAAAACCACTGGTAAATGGTTTACTGACCATGGTATTACTGTGCTCAATTGGCCTGCCAACTCTCCTGACCTGAACCCCATAGAGAATCTGTGGGATATTGGGAAGAGAAAGTTGAGAGACGCAAGACCCAACACTCTGGATGAGCTTAAGGCCGCTATCGAAGCATCCTGGGCCTCCATAACACCTCAGCAGTGCCACAGGCTGGTTGCCTCCATGCCACGCCGCATTGAAGCAGTCATTTCTGCAAAAGGATTCCCGACCAAGTATTGAGTGCATAACTGAACATAATTATTTCAAGGTTGACTTTTTTTGTATTAAAAACACTTTTCTTTTATTGGTCGGATGAAATATGCTAATTTTTTGAGATAGGATTTTTGGGTTTTCATGAGCTGTATGCCAAAATCATCAATATTAAAACAAGAAAAGGCTTGAACTACTTCAGTTGTGTGTAATGAATCTAAAATATATAAAAGTCTAATGTTTATCAGTACATTACAGAAAATAATGAACTTTATCACAATATGCTAATTTTTTGAGAAGGACCTGTATACGTCGGCAGAATGGCACGGCTGGGCACATTCACGTACAGGTACGTTGCCCTTTAAGAGCTCAGCTGTGGGTCGCGTGCACGCCGCCGGCGGCGTGCTCGCGACCCAGTCCTGAGCTCCGTGACCGCGGGTTCCGCGGACCCGATCGCCGCCACAGAGCTGAAGAATGGGGAGAGGTAAGTGTAAACAAATCTCTCCCCGTGCTTCCCAGTCATAGGGAACGACGATCAGTGATGTCACATGCCAAGCCACGCTCCGCTACAGTAAGAAACACATTAGGTCACACTTAACCCATTCGGCGCCCCTACAGGTTAACCCCTTCACTGCCAGTGTCATTTTCACAGTAATCAGTGCATTTTTATAGCACTGATTACTGTGAAAATGACAATGGTCCCACAATAGTGTCAAAAGTGTCCGATGTATCCGCCATAATAAAACAAAGGATTCACCCTGGGACTTTAAATGAAGTGGGTAACGTTTCCGCCAGTAAACATAACAGTAGTAAATACAGTATATGGTTTATTCAAGTAAAATTGTTTACATGCATAGCCACTTAACGACCGCCCACTGTAAATATACGTCGGCAGAATGGCACCAACAGGCAGAATCACGTACATATACGTGATTGCCTTTGTATAGTTGGGGGGTCCGATCGGACCCCCCTTCTTTACAGTGGGTGGTCGTTTTACCTTCGGGAGCGATCCGGCATGAGGGGACGGCCGTTCGATTCTGGCCACCCCCTCTCGATCGCTCCAGGCGAATGAGAGAGCTTCCCCTGCCTGCCAGGAAGGAGGAAGTGATGTCATCTCTCCTGCGGCGCTCACATATACCGAGCGCCGTACAGGAGAAGATGCAGGTTAGTACACAAAACAGCACACTGACACCAGGACACATAGGCACATAAATCGCCCCCCCAGGCCCCCCCAGACACCCCCAGATCACCCCCCAGCCCCCAGTCACATTGTCACTGATTGCAGTGACCATTTATTTAGTGATCACTGCAATCAGTGACATTTGTGACTGTAAAAGTGTCACTACATTTAGTTTTAGGTCCAGTGTAGCCCCCTAACCCCCCCTAATAAAGGTTTAACCCCCTGATCACCCCCCAGATAACCCTTTCACCCCCTAGCACCGCCGTCACTAAGCAATCATTTTTCTGATCGATGTCTTAGCGTCGGTGATGCTGATCGGTAGCCAGTAATTTTTTTTAGGTTCGCCGCAGGTTTTTATAGCGTCGGGTACCCCCATATATTACCTAATGAAGGTTTAACCCCCTTGATCGCCCCCCAGGTAACCCTTTCACCCCCTATCACCACTGTCACTAAGCGATAATTTTTCTGATCGATGTCTTAGCGTCGGCGATGCTGATCGGTAGCCAGTAATTTTTTTTAGGTTCGCCGCAGGTTTTTATAGCATCGGGTACCCCCATATATTACCTAATAAAGGTTTAACCCCCTTGATCACCCCCCAGGTAACCCTTTCACCCCCTAGCACCGCCGTCGCTATGCGATCATTTTTCTGATCGATGTCTTAGCGTCGGTGATGCTGATCGGTAGCCAGTAATTTTTTTTAGGTTCGCCGCAGGTTTTTATAGCGTCGGGTACCCCCATATATTACCTAATAAAGGTTTAACCCCCTTGATCGCCCCCCAGGTAACCCTTTCACCCCCTATCACCACTGTCACTAAGCGATAATTTTTCTGATCGATGTCTTAGCGTCGGCGATGCTGATCGGTAGCCAGTAATTTTTTTTAGATTCGCCGCAGGTTTTTATAGCGTCGGGTACCCCCATATATTACCTAATAAAGGTGTAACCCCCTTGATCACCCCCCAGGTAACCCTTTCACCCCCTAGCACCGCCGTCACTATGCGATCATTTTTCTGATCGATGTCTTAGCGTCGGTGATGCTGATCGGTAGCCAGTAATTTTTTTTAGGTTCGCCGCAGGTTTTTATAGCGTCAGGTACCCCCATATATTATCTAATAAAGGTTTAACCCCCTGATTGCCCCCCAGGTAACCCTTTCACCCCCTATCACCACTGTCGCTAAGCAATCGTTTTTATGATCGTTGTCTTAGTGTCGGTGATGCCGATAGGTAGCCAGTAATTTTTTTTTAGGTTCGCCGTCAGGTTTTTATATAGCGTCAGGTACCCCCATATATTACCTAATAAAGGTTTTAACCCCCTAATTGCCCCTAGTTAACCCTTTTACCAGTGATCATCATATAAGTGTTACGGGTGACGCTGGTTAGTTAGTTTGCTTTTTATAGTGTCAGGGCACCCGCCGTATATAACCCAATAAAGGTTTAACCCCCTGATCGCCCGGCGGGTGATATCAGTTAGGTTTTAGCGTCAGAGAGGGTCTGCGTCACACCCCAGGCAGCGTCAGGTTAGTGCCAGTAGCGCTAACACCCACACGTGAAGCATACACCCCCCTTAGTGGTATAGTATCTGATCAGCTCAATATCTGATCTGATCAGATCTATACTAGCGTCCCCAGCAGTTTAGGGTTCCCAAAAACGCACTGTTAGTGGGATCAGCCCAGATACCTGCTAGCACCTGCGTTTTGCCCCTCCGTCCAGCCCAGGCCACCGAAGTGCAGTATCGATCGATCACTGTCACTTGCAAAACACAACACACATAACTGCAGCGTTCGCAGAGACAGGCCTGATCCCTGCGACTCCAGTGCTGTAGGAGGTGATTTCACCACCACAGTTAAAAAAAAAAGCATATATGCCGAAGCATTGGGGCAGCAGGAGCGGAGGAGCGATTTTGCTCCTAATGCCGCGTATATACGGTCAAAATTCCGACGGAGGCTTGCCCGTGGAAAAGTCTGACCATGTGTACGCGGCATAACTTTTGCGAGAAGATGCCCCCATGCTTCGGCATATATAAATGGTGCATGTATGCCCATCATTAGAAGTGGGTGGATAAAGGGCGGTATTCTAATGGTTGGCATACCCACCGATCAATCTTTTTTTTTCGTTCAGCCAACAGGCTGCATGAAAAAAAAAGATTACAATACATGTCCAACAAGGACCAGCAACGTACTGGTATGTTGCTGGACTTTGAATGTTTATACCAGAATGATGCCTGCGGGTTTAGGTATCATCTTGGTATCATTATTTTCAGCCAGCGGCCGGCTTTCATGTAAAAGCAATCCTAGTGGCTAATTAGCCTCTGGACTGCTTTTACAAGCAGTGGGAGGGAATGTCCCCCCCCGGATATAAAAAGCGCCATTGGGAAATTGGGAAAGCATTTTATCACACCGATCTTGGTGTGGTCAGATGCTTTGAGGGCAGAGGAAAGATCTAGGGTCCAATAGACCCCAGTTTTTTCAAAAAAGAGTACCTGTCATTACCTATTGCTATCATAGGGGATATTTACATTCCCTGAGATAACAATAAAAGTGATAAAAAATAAATAAATATGGAAGCAACGGTTTAAAAATAAAATAAAAAAGCAAAATGAATAATAAAAAAAAAAAAAAAAAAAGCACCCCTGTCCTGCCCTGCTCTTGCCCAATGGCGAACGCAAGCGTCGGTCTGGCGTCATATGTAAACAGCAATTGCACCATGCATGTGAGGTATCACCGCGAAGGTCAGATTGAGGGCAGTAATTTTAGCAGTAGACCTCCTCTGTAAATCTAACGGGGTAACCTGTAAATGCTTTTAAAGGCTTTTAAAAATGTATGTAGTTTGTCGCCAATGCGCGTTTGTGCGAAATTTTAAAGCATGTCGTGTTTGGTATCTATGTACTCGGCCTAAGATCATCTTTTTTATTTCATCAAACATTTGGGCAATATAGTGTGTTTTAGTGCATTAAAATAAAAAAAGTGTATTTTTTCCCAAAAAAATGCGTTTGAAAAATCGCTGCGCAAATACTGTGTAGAAAAAAAAATGCAACACCCACCATTTTAGTCTGTAGGGCCTTTGCTTTAAAAATATATATAATGTTTGGGGGTTTAACATAATTTTCTTGCAAAAAAAAAAATGTTTTCATGTAAACAAAAAGTGTCAAAAAGGGCTTTGTCTTCAAGTGGTTAGAAGAGTGGATGTAAGCTTCCTAATGTTGTGTATAAAATGCCAGAACAGTTCAAAACCCCCCCAAATGACCCCATTTTGGAAAGTAGACACCCCAAGCTATATACTGAGAGGCATGCTGAGTCCATGGAATATTTTAAATGTTGACACAAGTTGCGGAAAAAAATACAATTTTTTTTTTTTTTTTTGCACAAAGTTGTCACTAAATGATATATTGCTCAAACATGCCATGGGAATATGTGGAATTACACCCCAAAATACATTCTGTTGCTTCTCCTGAGTACGGGGATACCACATGTGTGAGACTTTTTGGGAGCCTAGCCGCGTACGGGACCCCAAAAACCAATCACCGCCTTCAGGCTTTCTAAGGGTGTCAATTTTTGATTTCACTTCTCACTGCCTATCACAGTTTCGGAGGCCATGGAATGCCCAGATGGCACAAAACCCCCCCAAATGACCCCATTTTGGAAAGTAGACACCCCAAGCTATTTGCTGAGAGGTATTGTGAGTATTTTGCAGATCTCGCTTTTTGTCACAAAGTTTTGAAAATTGAAAAAAAAAAGAAAAAAAAAAAAATGTTCTTTCTTCATTTTCAAAAACAAATGAGAGCTGTAAAATACTCACCATGCCTCTCAGCAAACAGCTTGGGGTGTCTACTTTCCAAAATGGGGTCATTTGGGGGGGTTTTGTGCTATTTTGGCATTTTATGGCCTTCAAAACTGTGATAGGTAGTGAGGAGTGAAATCAAAAATTTGCGCCCTTAGAAATCCTGGAGGCGGTGCTTGGTTTCCGGGGTCCCGTACGTGGCTAGGCTCCTAAAAAGTCCCACACATGTGGTATCCCCGTACTCAGGAGAAGCAGCAGAATGTATTTTGGGGTGCAATTCCACATATAACCATGGCATGTGTGAGCAATATATCATTTAGTGACAACTTTTTGTAATTTTTTTTTTTTGTCATTATTCAATCACTTGGGACAAAAAAAAAATATTCAATGGGCTCAACAGGCCTCTCAGCAATTTCCTTGGGGTGTCTACTTTCTAAAATGGGGTCATTTGGGGGGGTTTTGTGCTATTTTGGCATTTTATGGCCTTCAAAACTGTGATAGGTAGTGAGGAGTGAAATCAAAAATTTGCGCCCTTAGAAATCCTGAAGGCGGTGCTTGGTTTCCGGGGTCCCGTACGTGGCTAGGCTCCTAAAAAGTCCCACACATGTGGTATCCCCGTACTCAGGAGAAGCAGCAGAATGTATTTTGGGGTGCAATTCCACATATAACCATGGCATGTGTGAGCAGTATATCATTTAGTGACAACTTTTTGTAATTTTTTATTTTTTTGTCATTATTCAATCACTTGGGACAAAAAAAAAAAATATTCAATGGGCTCAACATGCCTCTCAGCAATTTCCTTGGGGTGTCTACTTTCCAAAATGGGGTCATTTGGGGGGGTTTTGTGCTATTTTGGCATTTTATGGCCTTCAAAACTGTGATAGGTAGTGAGGAGTGAAATCAAAAATTTGCGCCCTTAGAAATCCTGAAGGCGGTGCTTGGTTTCCGGGGTCCCGTACGTGGCTAGGCTCCTAAAAAGTCCCACACATGTGGTATCCCCGTACTCAGGAGAAGCAGCAGAATGTATTTTGGGGTGCAATTCCACATATAACCATGGAATGTGTGAGCAGTATATCATTTAGTGACAACTTTTTGTAATTTTTTATTTTTTTTGTCATTATTCAATCACTTGGGACAAAAAAAAAAAATATTCAATGGGCTCAACATGCCTCTCAGCAATTTCCTTGGGGTGTCTACTTTCCAAAATGGGGTCATTTGGGGGGGTTTTGTACTGCCCTGTCATTTTAGCACCTCAAGAAATGAGATAGGCAGTCATAAATTAAAAGCTGTGTAAATTCCAGAAAATGTACCCTAGTTTGTAAACGCTATAACTTTTGCGCAAACCGATAAATATACGCTTATTGACATTTTTTTTACTAAAGACATGTGGCTGAATACATTTTGGCCTAAATGTATGACTAAAATTGAGTTTAATCGATTTTTCTTATAACAAAAAGTAGAAAATATCATTTTTTTTCAAAATTTTCGGTCTTTTTCCGTTTATATCGCAAAAAATAAAAATCGCAGAGGCAATCAAATACCATTAAAAGAAAGCTCTATTTGTGGGAAGAAAAGGACGCAAATTTCGTTTGGGTACAACATTGCATGTCCGCACAATTTACAGTTAAAGCAGCGCAGTGCAAAATTCTGAATTCACCTCTGGTCCTTTAGCTACCAAATGGTCTTAAGTGGATAGATAACACCAACAATTGCCAATGAAAAAAGGTACATAAACAAGGAATATTGGTACATAAATGTAGTAATAGTCAGAGTACACGTACACATTTATGTACCAATATTCCTTGTTTATGTATCTATTCAGCCATCCACACATGGTGTTGGGGGTGGAGCCTCCTGGGCTCTTCCGGGGTTAAATTGGAGGTCAGGCATGGCTTGGATTTCATTTCACTCTTCACTGAGGACACGCACAGCTGTGGAGATTGCCTGCTGTGTTTCATTACCTTTATACTTGGGTTATTCACCATACTCAGGTACTTGCTATATACACCTTTGATACTTACTATATTTAGGCACACTTGCATTTCTTACACAGTTCATTTCTTGAACTCCTTTTTTATTTTTATTTTTGTGTCTGTTTTTTGCTATCACAGATTCCTCCACACAACCAAAGTTCACCTCTTTAATGCAAGTAAAATTGTTTACATGCATAGATAACACCAACAATTGCCAATTAAAAAAGGTACATAAACAAGGAATATTGGAGGGGCGTGGCTTGGCGCGCAACGGGTATGGACGCACACTAGGAGAGCTCCGGCGCACACACAGCCTGCAATCGCCTAATTTCCCAACCCTAAGCCTCCAGATGCCAGGCAAACGCCTGTACAACACCCCGCACTCACGCCCGAGGAGAGGTTCGACTTCCACCACAGCGCGGAACATCACAGAGCTATTTAAACCTGCGGCGGGGACCCGCAACAACGTGGGGAAGACCAAGATGGCGCTGATGCAGCCACACGAGGAGGAATACAGCGAGGACTCCCAATCCCCGCCTGAGGATTCAGGTAAAGGAAATGCCCGCTTGAATCATCCCCTCACCCTAGCCGATATGTCAGTGATAGCCGCGGATATTAAATCCTCCTTCTCGGCCGCCATCACGGACATTAAATCTAACCTATTGGCTCTGAATGAGCGGATGGCGGTGTCTGAGGCAGCGGGAAGGCACAGGGACAAAGCAATTCTCAGATTGGAGAAGAAATGCACGACTCAAAACCACCATTTTATTGAAATAAATAGGCATTTGGAAGACCTGGATAACAGGGGAAGGAGGGCCAATATACGGGTGAGGGGTATCCCTGAGACAGTAGACGCAGCTCAAATCATTCCGGCATTGCAACGAGTTTTCAATAGCTTGCTAGAGCGGCAGGAAGACATGGCGATCGATTTTGTCAGGGCCCACAGAGCACTCAGACCAAAAGGCCCAGATGATGCTCCTCCAAGGGACATCATATGTTGCCTTCAGAGCTTCATGCTTAAAGAGGACATAATGAGAAAGGCGAGGAGAAATGAACATATTATTTTCAATGGAGCCACTATCCTGTTGTTTCAGGACTTATCTCAGATTACCCTGAGGAACCGAAGAGCCTTGCGCCCTCTGCTGGAGAAACTCAGGGAACGTGAATTAAAATACACCTGGAAGTTCCCTTTTGCACTATCTGTGCATTACAATGGTCGTCAATGTATTGACGACCATTACAATGGTCGTCAATACATTCTGTGTGATCCGGGTGACCTTCCAGCCTTCTGTGCCACTCTGGACCTTGAATACATCCCATTGCCTGACTGGTATGCTGAGTTCCAGGAACCACCCCGAGACCTGTCACCTTCCAGATCCCCCTTCTCCACTCCTGACAAAAGAGTGAACAAGAAACAGAAGCAGAACCGCTCTGGGAAATTTGGAACCCCAGGTCCCAGCAGAGAGGAACGCAGAGATCATGCTGATGACTGATCGACACTTGTTGAGTTCAACCTGCCATGCTCCTTTGTTTTTATTCGTTTACTATGGGTCCCTTTGGGATTCCCTTGGGAAATATTAACAACTTTGCTAAAAATCTATTACTCGCCCCCTACTCCCGGGTTTGTTCTCCTGGCTGGCCTTACCCCCTCCCCCCCCTGTGTTTTTTTTTTTTTTTTGTAATTTTCCTGACCTACCACCCCCATGTGAAGCCAGAGTCTGTCCCTCTGTCACCTACCACAGTACCATGTACCTCCTCCTAGCCTGGAAGCCTGCTGACCTGGGCCTACATGGGACAATTGCTGCTGTTCAGATAAGACGGACCTGGATCTTGAGCTTCGATACTGGCTATCAGGTTACAAGTTCACAGGGAGTCATAGTTGGAGGTTGGTCATCTGCTGCCCTGGCTTGAAGACTAGAAACTCTGATACTGAATAACATTCCCTGTGACCAGATGCCTAGCGACCAAAGAGGGTACGGGACTATGGGGGGCAATGGGTGAAATGGGGGAGTCTCCCCTCCCCCCCCTTTTTTTTTTTGGCCAGATCAAGGAGGGTAATACTGTTATATTGTTGCATGTTGCTGCGTATAGGGGCGCTTTATCTAATGCGTTGCCCGTGAGCACTTAAGTTTGTACCACCCCTGGGTCGGGGGGAAAAAACACTTTCATCTAGTATTAGATGAGGCCAGATTTGCTTTCATGTGCAGGCTGTGTGTGTTATGTTGCACCCTATCCACATACATTTAACGTTTATTCTTACAGAGTTATACTGGCAGAGTCGAGTAGCTGACTGTTTTACCCTGTTGTCAGCTGCCTCCCTCTACCCCCACCAAGTGCCTCTTCGCCTACTGGTTGGGCGTGAGACGCACTAACCTACCTACTACTCAGGTCAGGATTTCCGGCCTGTCTAGGGAATTCTTTAAATTGCTCCATCATCTTTACTCTCCCCTTTTCTGACTCTCCTTTTCCTTCTTCTTTTTCTCTTTTTTTTTTTTTGTTTTGTTTTGTTTGGTCTGACCTGATATTAACAGCTTTGTGTTCTAGGATCACTACGGGCCGTCTCGCTTTGGGCTCCCGGCATGGCGTACGCAGATCTCGGCCGAAATCCACTCGTTATATCCCACAATGTTAGGGGCTTGAACATACCCGAAAGGCGCTCCACTCTGCTGAGGGAGCTCAAAAAAGGTAGGCCGCATTTTGTATTTTTACAAGAGACCCATTTCAAAACGCATCATGTCCCCAAACTCACGAGTTCTTACTTTAGCGAGGCATTTCACGCTACGAGTGATGATTCCAGGGCCAGGGGGGCATCTATTCTGATTGGTAGAGATGCACCCTTCACCCTACAGGAAAAAAAGCTGGACCCCAAGGGTAGATATGTATTCCTCAAGGGGTTGTATAACAATACACCCATGACGTTAGCCAATGTCTACTTTCCAAACAAGTCTCATATATCCTTTTGTCAGCAAATTGTTCAAGAGCTTTTGGGGTTTTCCTCGGGATGTATGATCCTGGGTGGAGACTTCAACCTGCCACTCAGCCCGCTGCAGGATACGTCCAATGGGAAAACATGCATCACGTATAGGACCCTTAAGCGAATTAAGGCTATGCTACAATCCTTGCACCTGACTGACACCTGGAGATTTGTGCACCCTGACGGTCGTGACTTTACGTTTTTCTCTCCCCCCACAACCGACACTCCCGCATAGACTACCTTTTCATTACACAAAAGGATTTAGCCCTCATAACGGGAGCTCACATTGGCATCCAATCCTTCTCGGACCATGCCCCAATTTCACTCTCCGTAAAGGAAGTCACTCCAGCCCCCAAATCATTCGCTTGGAGGTTGAATGCTTCCCTGCTAACTGATCCAGCCCTCCTGGCAGAACTGACCGCCTCCCTGACTGATTTCTTTCAGCGAAATTCTTCCGCTGATACTGACCCACTAATGACCTGGGAGGCGCACAAGTGCACGATTAGGGGGGTCCTCATGGGAATGGGCGCGAGGCGTAAAAAAGAAAGAGAAAAACTTGTCAAGAACCTGACAGACAGGATAAAACACTTAGAAACGCTTCATAAACAATCCCTTACTGTCCAGACAGCCACCGAACTTTTAGAGAAAAGGAAGGCCCTTCAACAGGTTTTCGATGACAAGTCGCGGAGATTCCTGTTCTTTAAGAGGGGAATCTACTACGAGTCTGGAAATAAGTCGGGGAAATTTTTGGCGGGGGCCCTAAAGGAGCAGACGGGGAAAAATTTCATACAGGGTATTAGGAGGGCGGATGGCAATTTGGATGTATCTACTGAAGCCATAGCGAACCACTTCCATGCCTTCTACACAAAGCTATATAACCTACCAACCCATCATAGACTGGCAGACATGGAGGGAGAGAGACCACAGATCATTTGTGCTTACCTGGAGAAGAGTGGCATGCCCACCCTCTCAGATTCGGACATATCACTCTTAGAGGGACCAGTTACGGCAGAGGAGATCGCGGTGGCCATTAAGCAACTTAAATCTGGTAAGAGCCCAGGACCAGATGGATTCACTTCCATTTATTATAAAACCTTTTCCAACATATTAGTAGACCCACTTAGGGCCGCGCTAGACTCTATGTCTGAACCTAGAGTAATTACCCCAGACTTTTTGTCAGCACACATCATGGTGATCCATAAGGAAGGTAAAGATCCGGCAGATTGTGCAAGTTATCGACCTATATCTTTACTAAATCTAGACGCCAAAATACACGCTAAGATCCTGGCCTCGCGATTGAGCCCTTTGCTCGTGGACTTAATAGGAATGGACCAGGTAGGCTTCATGCCTGGCCGTGAAGCCAAAGACAACATTATAAAAGCTATGCTCTTGATTCAAGCGGCCCGGGACGGTAACACAGAGGGTCTTCTCCTGTCCACGGATGCGGAGAAGGCCTTTGATCGTGTTGCCTGGGACTACATGCTGGCTGTATGTTCTAGAATCGGATTGGGTCCGCACATGATGGCCAGGATCTCGGCGTTGTACCAGTGCCCTTCGGCGAAGCTTAAAATTAATGGTGCTTTATCAGACAAGGTCCAGATACTAAATGGCACAAGACAGGGCTGCCCGCTGTCTCCTCTGTTGTTCATACTTTCCCTGGAACCGTTCATTAGATTAATTAGAGCCAATACAGACATCCGGGGCTTCAGGGTCTTGGATAGGGAATACAAGGTCGCCGCTTATGCGGATGACCTGCTCTTCTTTCTAACAAGCCCTGTCACATCCCTACCCGTTCTCCTCAGGGAGTTTGCGGTATACGGATGCGTCTCTAATCTCAAAATCAACTATGCTAAATCTGAGGCCCTGAATGTATCCTTGCCAGACAACCTGCTAGGTCGAGTTAAGTCGACATCTTCCTTTAGATGGGAACCTGAGAAACTTAAGTACCTTGGAGTGTGGCTCACGCCCAGATTGGCTGACACTTATGGACAGAACTTTCCGAGGTTTCTCAAGACTGTTAAGGAGGACTTGGACAGATGGCAGTCAGGCTATTTTTCTTGGTTTGGTCGTGCGGCCATAATAAAGATGATGATCCTACCCAGGTTGCTTTATCTGCTCCATGCCCTACCCCTCAAGATCCCTACAGCCTTCTTCTCCTCGCTGAAAACCATTTTGTTGAGATTTCACTGGAATGCTCAGCGACCGAGGATCAGGTATTCCCTCTTGATGAAACCAAAGGCCTTTGGTGGCATGGGTATACCTGACTTTGGGTCCTACTATCAGGCCACGCACCTGACCAGGATAGTGGACTGGCACTGTCATGGAAATACTAAAGATTGGGTGACCCTGGAAAATGACTTATGTCCACTCCCGTTGAAATTCTCTCCGTGGATAACATGGGATAACTGTCCGAATAACCTTAAAAAGCACCCCGTCACCGGATGTACATTGAAGATTTTCCACAGACTGACCAAAACCTTGAACATATCCTCACAACCCAGCCCCCTGACCCCCTTAAAAGACAACCCAGACTTTGAGCCTGGTCTGTTTAACCCGCACTTCCAACCCTTGGACGCCTCTAAACCGTGCCTACTAGGAGACTGCTTTGACGGAGGGGTTATAAGGGAGTGGACAACACTTAAATTGAAACTGAATACCCCACGTTTACCCTTTTGGACGTACCTGCAACTCCGCAGCTACTTGGGAAGGCTGCCAGATAAAACTAAGATACATAGGCCCCCCACGGCCCTGGAGGAGATCTGCCTTGCTGGTGTCGGGTGCCCAAAAGCCACCTCCATGGCCTACGCGTTGTTACGAGATTTGAAATATGGGCCGGAGGAGGTGCTCAGAGTGAGATGGGCCACGGATCTACAGACGGAAATAACCACTAAAGACTGGAGGTATGCGTGTATTTTGACTCATAAGTGCTCAATAAGCTCAAAAATGCAAGAGACAGTCTACAAAATCCTCACTCACTGGTACAACACCCCAGCCAAGATACATGGATGGAACCCACAATTTCCAGACACCTGCTGGAGGTGTAAAACTGAAAAGGGCACACTGCTACACATTTGGTGGCAGTGTCCGCTAATCGCGCACTTTTGGGAGGAAGTTAACCTTCTAATCAAGAAAATAACTGAGACCAAGATTAACCTAAATGCTGCAGCATGCCTGCTCCATATCACGAATGTCTCGTTGAGGAGATACAAAAAATCCTTGACGAGACATCTCCTAAATGCGGCAAAATCTCTGATTCCGCTGAACTGGAGGTCTCAAAGGGTTCCCTCCATTGTAGAATGGCTTAACAGGGTCTCTGATATCTACAAGATGGAAGAGACGCTGACACAGACCACTGATGAGGTGGAAAAATTTCATGAGACATGGCAGCCCTGGCTGCTCTTTAAATACTCAGCTGAATACACTGATATTATACCGCCCCCTCCAGACTGAGACTGTTTGCATAGGGTACACAGACCAAATTTGTCCTTCCACTTCTGCTTTACATACTTTTCCTCTTGATTTCTTCTTTCTTTTCTCTTTCTCTTTGCTATTGACTGTTTATAATTTTTTTTCTTTTTTAGGCGCTAGTTGGTAATAGTGAGTACCGACTTGAAACGTGCTTGCATAAAGCCCCAGTGATGTACAAGTTTGTATTAACATATTATGTTCTAATAGGTCTTATTACCTAAACTAATTGGAATGTTGCAATAAGAGTAGTTGCGCCTACTCCTGTTTTTTTTTGTAACACTTTTTATTTGCTCAATAAACTTGTAATGTTTAAAAAAACAAGGAATATTGGTACATAAATGTAGTAATAGTCAGAGTACACGTACACATTTATGTACCAATATTCCTTGTTTATGTATCTTTTTTAATTGGCAATTGTTGGTGTTATCTATGAATGTAAACAATTTTACTTGAATAAACCATATACTGTATTTACTACTGTTATGTTTACTGGCGGAAACGTTACCCACTTCATTTAAAGTCCCAGGGCGAATCCTTTGTTTTATTATATGTTATAGGGATGGAAGTGTGTTACTGGGGACGCCAGACCTTTCCCTTTTCTTGATGTGTCCGCCATAATGTCGCAGTCATGATAAAAATCGCTGATCGCCGCATTACTAGTAAATAAAAATTATTAATAAAAATACCATAAAACTATCCCCTATTTTGTAGACGCTATAACTTTTGCGCAAACCAATAAACGCTTATTGCGATTTTTTTTTACAAAAAATATGTAGAGGAAGACGTATCGGCCTAAACTGAGGGAAAAAAAAGTTTTTTTATATATTTTTTGGGGATATTTATTATAGCAAAAAGTTAAAAATATTGAATTTTTTTCAAAATTGTCGCTCTATTTTTGTTTATAGCACAAAAAATAAAAACCGCAGAGGTGATCAAATACCACCAAAAGAAAGCTCTATTTGTGGGAAAAAAAGGACGCCAATTTTGTTTGGGAGCCACATCGCACGACCACGCAATTGTCAGTTAAAGCGACGCAGTGTCGAATCGCAAAAAGGGGCCTGGTCCTTTAGCTGCAAAATGGTCCGGGGCTGAAGTGGTTAATTATTATAATAATTTTTTATTTTTTTATTTTTATGGACATATGGTTTTGAGATTTTAAGTCATTAATTTCCTTGTGACTACATTTAAAGTATGTTTTTGTTGGGTGTTTTCACAGTATCTTAAGACAATTACAACCCATTTGTTTAATTTACCTTTGTTAAATGAAGTAATAATAATCATAATAATAATGTGAAAATATAAATTCTGTGCAAATAACCTTCACACTAACATTGAAGTAACAAAGGTTTCTTACTCCCATAAACCATTCAAAACAGCATAAAAAAAATGGCTACAACTTATCTTGATTATCAAGCCATATGTACTCTGCAAATGCATCAGCATGATATAACAACAAAGAAGAAGAGATGTAGGACTTTTTAGGTGCTTACTTTATAGAACCATACTTCAAAATCTGTTAAAAACAGTAAGATTTATTAGATCACAAAAATCGAGATAAAAACATAGATACATCCAACTGTCATCTCCCATTAGAGGTAGATAACCAATACTATTTAGTAGTATTGTTGATTCCATGCTTTCATTTCAACATGTTTTGCCATGTAGGCTTCTTCAGGAAAAGGTGTGGTATAATAACTACTAAACAAACATAGAAGCATGTGTCAGAAAAAAATTATTATATATATATATATATATATATATATATATATATATATATATATATATATATGTATACAGTGGGCAAAAAAGTATTTAGTCAGCCACCAATTGTGCAAGTTCTCCCACTTAAAAAGATGAGAGAGGCCTGTAATTGTCATCATAGGTATACCTCAACTATGAGAGACAAAATGTGGAAACAAATCCAGACAATCACATTGTCTGATTTGGAAAGAATTTATTTGCAAATTATGGTGGAAAATAAGTATTTGGTCAATATCAAAAGTTCATCTCAATACTTTGTTATATATCCTTTGTTGGCAATGACCGAGGTCAAACGTTTTCTGTAAGTCTTCACAAGGTTGTGTGAGGGGGTTAGCTCGGTAGCGGGTGTGTGTGACCCCCTGGATGGGCTCCCCACACAAAAACAGGCCCAGCAGACGGAGGTTGTGGTTTTCAAGATCAAAAGGTGCGGTTTATTTCTCTATTTACAGTGACAAAAACACAGCAAAGCAAAAAGAAACATAAACAAAATAAATCCTGGTCAGCTTGACCTCTGACTAAACATGCAGGTTTCCCTAACTAACAACTGGGATCAGCCTGGTGCTGTCCTAGTCCCTAATTCCCTGGTTTAGTAAATGTCCAAACAAATAGCCACACAGGCTTTTTCTCACCGCACAGGGGTTCACTCTCCCTAGACAGTCCACACAGGTCTGGTTCCAGGCATGAGCAAACACCTAATGAAGCTGGGAGTTTTTATAGAGGCCTTAAACGAGCTGACAAGCTTCAGCTGGTCTCATCAACTCCCTGCCTGCACGACGCCCAGCACTCTCCCTAGAGGTATGAATCATCCATGAGCCCACTAGCCTCAGCTGGGCTTCATCAACTCTCTCCCTAGTTGTATAAGTCGGCATAAAGCCTGAATCTGGGAGAAATATACCTACCCCCCTGGATGCAACCAGGTGACTTTACCTTTCTGCTGTCACATACCCCCCCTCTTGTTTTAACTTTGGGGTTGGAACACCAGCAATCAGGCATTCATGTACTCGAGACAAAGCATCCACATTCCCCATTTGAACGCCAGGGCGATGCTTTACTGTGAAGTTGAATTCCTGTAGGGCCAGGAACCACCTATTTACTCTTCTATTTGTCTCCTTGTTTTGAGCCATCCACTTTAACGGAGCGTGATCCGTAACCATGTCAAAGTGCCTACCTAGCAGATAGTACCGAAGGGAATCTAGAGCCCACTTCACCGCTAAACACTCCTTTTCAACCGTGGCGTAATTTACCTCATGGGACTTCAACTTCCTGCTGAGGTAAATGACTGGGTGCTCTTCCCCGTTCCAGACCTGGGACAATACTGCTCCTAACCCCACATCTGACGCATCACTTTGTACGACAAAGTCTTTAGAGAAGTCGGGTGAGTACAACACTGGCTGGCTACATAAGGCTTGTTTCAAGAATTGGAATGCTGCCTCAGCCTCGGGGGTCCATTTAATCATGACCGACCCTTTCCCTTTCGTCAGGTTGGTTAGGGGCACAGCCTTAGAAGCAAAGTGGGGAATGAAGCGCCGATAATAACCCGCGATTCCCAGAAAGGCTCGTACCTGCTTCTTGCTGTTGGGACGTGGCCAACTCTGGATGGCCTCGACTTTGTTGAGTTGGGGTTTTATTACTCCCCTGCCAATGGTGTACCCAAGATATTTGGCCTCCTCCTGCCCAATGGTACACTTCTTGGAGTTAGCCGTAAACCCCGCTTCCCGGATAGAGTCTAGGACTGCTTGCACTTTTGGCAGATGTGAGGCCCAATCTGTGCTATGGACAATTACGTCATCCAGGTAAGCCGCAGCATACTTCCGATGGGGCCTCAGTATCTGGTCCATTTTCCGCTGGAATGTGGCCGGCGCATTCTGTAACCCGAACGGCATTCTCTTATATTGGAACGCCCCGTCTGGGGTTACAAATGCGGTTTTCTCTTTGGCCGACTTGGCCAGGGGAATTTGCCAATACCCTTTTGTGAGGTCAAGAGTCGTCATGTATCGGGCTGTTCCCAGCCGGTCGATCAACTCATCTATACGTGGCATGGGGTAGGTGTCAAATTTTGTAACTTTGTTCAACTGACGAAAATCGTTACAAAATCGCCAGCTCCCATCCGGTTTAGGCACCAACACAATGGGACTAGACCAATCACTTTGGGACTCCTCTATCACCCCTAAGTTCAGCATTTTCTGTACTTCCTCCCGTATTGCCTCCCGTCGGGCCTCTGGGATCCGATAGGGTTTTAACTTCACCCTTTCACCGGGCGGGGTAATAATATCATGCTCTACCCCAGATGTTTGTCCCGGCAGCTCAGAGAACACCTCCTTGTTGCGAAGCACAAACTCCTTAACCTCCTGTTGTTGGGGTTGTGACAAGGTGGCTGCTATTCCAACCTCCGGAATCACGCAACCAGTTTGAGCTGGTGACCAAGTTTCTGCGACTAGGGACTCTCTATCCCTCCAGGCTTTCAACAGATTAACGTGATAGATCTGTTCGGGCTTTCGCCTTCCTGGTTGTCTGACCTTGTAATTCACTTCGCTCACTTTTTCCATTATCTCGTAGGGGCCTTGCCATTTGGCAAGGAATTTACTTTCAACCGTAGGGACAAGTACCAATATCTTATCCCCCGGGGAAAAGGTACGGGTCTTGGCTCCACGGTTGTACACTCTCTGCTGTGCCAACTGCGCTTGGGCCAAATGTTCCTTCACGATGGGCATTACCTGTGCAATTCGATCTTGCATCAGGGCGACATGCTCAATCACACTCCTGTGGGGAGAACTATCACTTTCCCAAGTTTCCTTGGCAATATCCAACAGCCCTCTTGGGTGTCTCCCATACAGTAACTCAAAGGGGGAGAATCCCGTAGAGGATTGGGGCACCTCCCTAATAGCAAACATCAAATAAGGAAGTAGACAGTCCCAATCCTTTCCATCTCTATCCACCACTTTCTTCAACATTTGTTTTAGGGTTTTGTTGAATCTTTCAACCAGCCCATCGGTTTGGGGGTGATACACAGACGTACGCAATTGCGTCACTTTGAACAATTTACACAGCTCTTTCATAACCCGGGACATAAAGGGTGTACCTTGGTCCGTAAGCAGTTCTTTACAAATACCCACCCGGCTAAAAACAAGAGATAGCTCTTTGGCTATGGTTTTGGCCGAGGTATTTCGGAGAGGGATCGCTTCTGGATAACGGGTGGCATAGTCCATTATAACTAATATGTACTGGTGCCCCCTAGCGGACTTGATTATAGGACCTACCAAATCCATTGCGATCCTCTCAAACGGGACCTCAATGATGGGTAGAGGGACCAGCGGGCTACGGAAATGTGGCATCGGGGCCGACCTCTGACACACAGGGCAGGAGGAACAATAATTTTCTATGTCCTTCATCACCCCAGGCCAATAGAATCTCTGTAATACCCTCTCTCGGGTTTTCTCTGTCCCCAGATGACCTCCAAGAATGTGCCCATGGGCCAACTCCAACACCAACTTCCTGTAAGGTTTGGGCACCACAAGCTGCTCAACGGTTTCTTCTGCCCTTTTTGCCACCCGATACAGTAGGTCCTTCTCTACGCTGAAGTATGGGTAAGTGCAGGTATTATCTGGGTTCACTAACTCGCCATCTATTTCCACTACGTTTTCCCGTGCCTTTATTAGGGCGGGGTCTTTTAACTGTTCTGTGGCAAAATTTTCCCTGTGAACCTCAAGATCAGAAAACTCCACAGACGGTAGGTTTTCGTCTGAGGAGGTGGGCTCCTCTCCAGTTTCTTGAGTCTCGCCTGCCAATACTGACAAGGGAAATTCTGGAGAGTCCTCACCACTCTCAGAGGAGTTCTGGCTATCGCCTTCCTGGTACATAGGGGCACCAGTGGGGGGCTCAGGATCATCCCACAGTTCCCAGAACTTCGGAAAATCCCTTCCCACAATGGCATCATGCGGTAATTGAGATACTAACCCCACTGGATGAGAGAGGGTACCTTTGGGGGTCTTGAAACACACTGTAGTCACTGGATACTCTCGGGTGTCCCCATGCACACAAATAACAGCTACCTTGCTATTCCCAGAGACCTCTGTTTTAACTAATTCAGCCTTTATCAGGGTCACAAGGCTACCTGAATCCAGTAATACCACAACATTTCTACCATTAATACACATTTTGCATAAATGTTTCTCAGTTCCCCGAATGGCAGTGCATGCGACTGTCGCACACAGCGACTGACGTCTGTCCGTCAGAAAGTCACATTGCATGGGTTCCTCCACAACCGGGCAATTTGCTGCAATATGTCCCGCTTGCCGGCAGCGGTAGCAAACAATCCTTTTGGCTGCCTCTTGAGCCCCCGACTTCCCAGGCTGTTCTCGCCAAACCCTGGGCAGAGCTCCCACCCTCTCACTCTCTCCACCCTCACCCCTTGGAATCATCTTATCCGCCCCTGGGGATGGTCTGGTCTTAGGGTGGAAAGTCCGAGAGTCTCTGGAAGAGGCCGTCAGGTTCTCTGCAGCCAAGTATCTCTCTACACGATCCACAAGTTTACCGGCCGTTTCTGGGTCTCCATGGCTTACCCACTTTTGAATGGCGGTAGGAAGAGCTCTCAAGAAACGATCCATCACAACACGTTCCACAATCTCCGGTGCGGACAAAGTCTCTGGCTGTAGCCACTTCCTGCTCAGGTGAATGAGATCATACATTTGAGACCTGGGGGGTTTTCCAAGCTGGAAAGTCCAGTTATGCACACGCTGAGCCCGGACAGCCAGGGTGACACCCAGCCTTGCCAATATTTCAGCTTTTAGCATCCCATAGTCTTTTGCTTGGTCAGGCTCTAGGTCATAGTAAGCTTTCTGCGATTCACCAGTTAACAGAGGAGCCACCAGTCCAGCCCACTGCTCCTCAGGCCACTTTTCTCTTTCAGCAGTCCTTTCAAATGTGGTCAAAAATACCTCTGGATCATCCTCTCCAGTCATTTTTGTCAATAAACGACTCACCCCAAAGGACGCGGTATTAGTGGGACGGCTTTCCTCACTGGTCTGCGGACGTTGCTGCATTACTGCTTCCATCTGTTGTTGTAGTCTCTGCTCTTGCTTCTGCAACAGGTCTATGAAGCGGGCCTCAGATTGCTGCTGGGCTTGTTGCTGGGCTGCGAAGCTCTGTTGTTGAGCTGCAAGGCTCTTTTGCAAACCTGCATTTGTCTGCTGTTGATTGGCATTTGCTAGAGCCAGCTGTTTCAGTATCTCCTCCATGCTGGCTTAAAAAAAAAACTGCCTGCATTCTCCACCAACTGTGAGGGGGTTAGCTCGGTAGCGGGTGTGTGTGACCCCCTGGATGGGCTCCCCACACAAAAACAGGCCCAGCAGACGGAGGTTGTGGTTTTCAAGATCAAAAGGTGCGGTTTATTTCTCTATTTACAGTGACAAAAACACAGCAAAGCAAAAAGAAACAAACAAAATAAATCCTGGTCAGCTTGACCTCTGACTAAACATGCAGGTTTCCCTAACTAACAACTGGGATCAGCCTGGTGCTGTCCTAGTCCCTAAGTCCCTGGTTTAGTAAATGTCCAAACAAATAGCCACACAGGCTTTTTCTCACCGCACAGGGGTTCACTCTCCCTAGACAGTCCACACAGGTCTGGTTCCAGGCATGAGCAAACACCTAATGAAGCTGGGAGTTTTTATAGAGGCCTTAAACGAGCTGACAAGCTTCAGCTGGTCTCATCAACTCCCTGCCTGCACGACGCCCAGCACTCTCCCTAGAGGTATGAATCATCCATGAGCCCACTAGCCTCAGCTGGGCTTCATCAACTCTCTCCCTAGTTGTATAAGTCGGCATAAAGCCTGAATCTGGGAGAAATATACCTACCCCCCTGGATGCAACCAGGTGACTTTACCTTCCTGCTGTCACAGTTGTCACACACTGTTGCTGGTATGTTGGCCCATTCCTCCATGCAGATCTCCTCTAGAGAAGTGATGTTTTGGGGCTGTCGCTGGGCAACACAGACTTTCAACTCCCTCCAAAGGTTTTCTATGGGGTTGAGATCTGGAGACTGGCTAGGCCACTCCAGGACCTTGAAATGCTTCTTACGAAGCCACTCCTTCGTTGCCCGGGCGGTGTGTTTGGGATCATTGTCATGCTGAAAGACCCAGCCACGTTTCATCTCCAATGCCCTTGCAGATGGGAGGAGGTTTGCACTTAAAATCTCACAATACATGGCCCCATTCATTCTTTCATGTACACGGATCAGTTGTCCTGTTCCCTTTGCAGAGAAACAGCCCCAAAGCATGATGTTGCCACCCCCATGGTTCACAGTAGGTATGGTGTTCTTTGGTTGCAACTCAGCATTCTCTCTCCTCCAAACACGACGAGTTGTGTTTCTGCCAAACAGTTCTTCTTTGGTTTCATCTGACCATATGACATTCTCCCAATCCTCTTGTGGATCATCCAAATGCTCTCTAGCAAACCTCAGACAGACCCGGACATGTACTGGCTTAAGCAGTGGGACACTACTGGCACTGCAGGATCTGAGTCCCTGTCGGCGTAGTGTGTTACTGATGGTAGCCTTTGTTACGTTGGTCCTAGCTCTCTGCAGGTCATTCACTAGGTCCCCCCGTGTGGTTCTGGGATTTTTGCTCACCGTTCTTGTGATCATTTTGACCCCACAGGGTGAGATCTTGCGTGGAACCCCAGATCGAGGGAAATTATCAGTGGTCTTGTATGTCTTCCATTTTCTAATTATTGCTCCCACAGTTGATTTCTTCACACCAAGCTGCTTGCCTATTGCAGATTCAGTCTTCCCAGCCTGGTGCAGGTCTAAAATTTTGTTTCTGGTGTCCTTCGACAGCTCTATGGTCTTCCCCATAGTGGAGTTTAGAGTGTGACTGTTTGAGGTTGTGGACAGGTGTCTTTTATACTGATAACAAATTCAAACAGGTGCCATTAATACAGGTAATGAGTGGAGGACAGAGGAGCCTCTTAAAGAAGAAGATACAGGTCTGTGAGAGCCAAAAATCTTGCTTGTTTGTAGGTGACTAAATACTTATTTTCCACCATAATTTGCAAATAAATTCTTTCCAAATCAGACAATGTGATTGTCTGGATTTGTTTCCACATTTTGTCTCTCATAGTTGAGGTATACCTATGATGACAACTACAGGCCTCTCTCATCTTTTTAAGTGGGAGAACTTTCACAATTGGCGTTTGACTAAATACTTTTTTGCCCCACTGTATATATATACAGAACATAATATGTTACATGTAATTAAGTTCATCATACAAAGATTGCATATATACGTCAAAAGATAAGGATGCACCCTATAAATCGGCAAAAGTTACCAAACATGGCTTCCTACCTCAATGACAAAAGGTGATGAAACCATAAAAGCAAGTTCACAGTGAAGGGAGTGTGTCCTTGGCAGTCGTGTACATCTGCCAACTACACAACTGCCAAGGACATATAATAAGCACCCATAAAGTCCTGCATCTCTTCCTCTTTGTTGTTCTAAATTTCCATATGTTTGGGATGTTGGTGCCATATGTTGATTTTTTGGATAATTCTGGGCTTGTCCACATAGCCTACCAGATGATATAACAACCCTCTTTTTTTAAAGAGCTTATCTCTACTTCTGCACTTCCAGTACTCCTGGCAGCTCATTAAAACTCAGTGATGGGTTTAATTTGCCATTACAGAAGCATTCTATTTCCAGCTCAAAGTAGTAAGCACTACATTTTTAATGTTCATTTTGTCAGACAATTGTCAGTAAAGTACACTACTTTCTCTTTAGGAAATGCCACACTGTTTTTAAAGACATATTAAACTAATATTAAATTTAAATGCTACCAGTCTTTAAAATTTTACTTGTATACATAAATAATAATAGTTACTTTTATGTATATGGATCCTCCAAAAACTTTCACAATTCAAATTATGGTATATTAACCAGCTATATTAATCCAGCTACTGTAACCTTCAACAGCAATTGGTAATATCAGCTATTTCATGCTAGAAAGAGCATGTTGAACAGATGCATACTATTGACTTTACAATGACTACCTATGTTTAGCAAAATACCTTGCCAAAATTATATTTATTTTTTCTCAGATGTCCATTTACAATTTGAATTATTTGCCTACAACTAGCTTAACTAGTATGAGCCTATAATAATAAAAAAAAAACAAAAAAAAACACACATCATATATCAACAAAACACGTCACTTTTCCCAAATCACATTATGTGAAAAATGAACTCCTTCTCTTGAAATATACATGTAGAGTCCAACTATTATCAGTTTCATATTATTAGAAACCCAAAAGGATTTATTATTTTCATTCATAGAGAATTTGTCTTGTAGATGTGCAGCAACATACAGTAAGTGGATCAGCAAAGCACAATCAAAAAGCACAGCTTGTATGTACAGTGTATGTAATTAATATGGAAAGCACATGAGCATATACCATATACATACAAAAAATTACCTAAAACAAGGTTTTTAAAACATGGCCATTTGTTAACAGAATTATTTGCATTAAGCTTATCTTTTTTATATGTAGAATATAAAAAAAAACAAAAAAAAAAAACACATTAACTCATCAAAACATATAGGGTAGTTCATTTTCTGATCACAATTCATTTTTTACATGTAATGGTTAGAACTACAGTATGCCTTAACTTTTTATTTCCCAAACTGGAGTATTATACAGGACATCTTTAACATCTACACCTTTTACTTTGATGTTACTTCAAATAACAATAATGCTTTGAACTTATTTTCAAAGACTGGATTTAATGGAGTTGATGTCATTTTACAGTTTTCTTTATTGCTGTTTCCTCTCTCAAATACTTGGAAACTACTATAAAACATTGATAACAAGTCTAGAAACAGTTTTTAATACATGTAGCCAAACACATATCAATACAAATTCTCAAAGCAATGGCGCTCCAACATAATTAGGTAAAGGTAGATAATGCATACGCACAAATACCAGTGAAAGCACAAGTTTGAAAACTTATATTTTTTATTTAATTTATCTTCTTATCATTTTTATTATGCCTTTAATTTGCAGGGTTTCTTTAAAAAAAAGAAGGAAAATTGGGCACGGTTTACTTCCTCTTTAGGGCTTTCAAGACTCACATGTGAAATACAATTACAAATTGTTTGAAATGTTAACACATGATTTTCTATATCCTCCTCAAAAAACTCCACTCCTTTGGTCTCTGTGACTGTACTCTTTGCTGGTTCTCATCCTATCTATCCCACCGCACCTTCAGTGTCACTAATGTCGTGGAAGAATTCCCTTGGGCTTTGTACGCAAATCCACACCGCGCCTAAATGTGGACTTCCAGCGTCTAAATGCACACAAAGCACAAAACAATTCCTTCGTGCTTAAAAGCACGTTTGTATCAAGCTCTTTGGTACAAGGAATTTGAAGTACTTCAATGGCACCAGGTAGAATCAGAAACAATGCTGCTTTAAGCTGGAGTCTCAAGCGTCTGGGGCCAGAGCTCAGCCACCCGGATTCTTTTATTCATTGGAAACAAAAGGATAACAAAACAGGAAGTGATGGCCCCAACAGCCAATCACTTCCCTTAATACAAAATGACATCACAGGAAATGACAAACAGTAAAGGGGAGGGCACTCACAGGAGGGAAAGGGGAGGAAGTGCACACCCCCCATCTTAATCAGCATGGAGCCCACACAATACTGTTCAAAGTAAACAGTATCTAGTGAGATCATTCTACTTGTTCTTATAGTTTTGGGACAATCTGCGGGGACATTGCTACTGCTGTTGTCAATATACGGTACAAGTACACCAACAAGGCAGATATCAATGTCCTCTTATAAATACAGATATGTATCCATAAAGCGGATAACGAAGTCCGCAAGAGAGAATTAATAGGTTTCTCTCATTATGCGGACTTCGCTTCTCTAAAGTGTATAGCCATTGGAAAGCATGCAGTCCAGCACATTGCGCTTGATATCTACAAACCAACAAACACCCACACACGCAGAGAACACGTTTCAATCCCATAAGAAGGTTTTCATACTGACCGTTTTTACCGCTGGTCTCGATTCAACCCAAGTGCGCTCTGCTAGAGCGCTCCTCGATTAAACATCAGACACAGGGAGACAGATGACAATCTATAAAACGCACATCCTAGAATAAAATGTCCACATAAATCTTGTATAATAAAATTTCCACAACAGTCCCTCCTTTTTGTCATATGCTCCCATGTGTCTCTCAAAACTTGATCTTCTTACACCTGGAAATGAATCAGTCCTTACAATCCATAAAAAGTAAAACGCGGCTTGACATGTAGATTCTGTTCTTCAGGAGACATGACTTATAAGGAGGGTACGAAATGGTGAGCTGTAGTAATCGCCGATCGGTCTGGAATCCTCTGCATCTGATACGTTGGTTGGGCTTCGGGGCGTCTTATCTCATTCAAGAAAATGTGGTCATCTGCTCGGGCTCTGGTCACGCGTCCAATCAGGCAACAGGAGCACCTCATCACGACATATAGAAGGAATAGAAACAAAAATGACATGAGTATATACACCCCTACTTCCTTCAACCAAGATCCAATGGAAAATAAAAAATCCCCAAAGTTTCCCAAACCCTTAAAAGGATTCCAACCCTCACTAGCTATAGCTCTGGCTTTGCCTTGCAGGGATCTAGCCTTATCCATATGGGCCTGAACTTTGTCATTGGTATCCTCAATCCAGGTACAACAATCTTCACCTATGAATTCACAGAAACCCCCCTTGGATGCTAACAGATAATCAAGGGCCATCTTTTCCTGTAAAAGAAGGGTCCTGATCTGCCGTTGTTCCTGTGAGATTTCCTTTACAGCCTCTACGGTTTCATTGAATATCCCATCCACAATGGATGAGAAATTATTCAATCGTTTCATAAGTTCAATCCCCCAACCCGTCCAAGCAGGAAACCATGCCCTGGCCTGGTCAGAGTTGGTGAACAATTCCCTTCTAGCTTTTCCTGACGTTCTTACCTTCTCTCGTGCCATCAGATCCTCTCGATCATCCGCGATGTAAGATGCTGGGACTAGTTTAACCAGGACGCAGGAACCTCTTGCATTAGGGGGGATTACCTTATAAGCTGAGGTACCGCATAAGAAGTAGTAGGGGCCAGTCAGAGTCGCACAGGGGGAACCACTCTGACGGTTACGTGCATTGAGTAGTAACAGGATAGACTGGGGGATTGCTCCCTCGGTCTGAACGTCACACCCTTCCTTCCAACAGATGTAATCTGGTCTATTAGTGTTATTAAAGAAGACAGGGGTTTCGTTGGTTAGATTAACTGTTATACCTTCTTTACAGGTGGTGGACCCAACAAAGTTATCCCCTCTACCGAAACTAAAGTTGAAGCACACTTGTGGGCTACCTAGTTGTCCCGATACCCACACTGGTTTTGTGAGGGAGGGGCAAAAGCCAGAGCTAATGTTAAAACTATAACTAATTTTACCCTCTAGGAATGTATCATTAAGTTCTATTGACAAGTGTCTGTTTGGAGTCTTTAGTTTCCTCATACCGATACGGACATCATATATCGCATGTACTGCTGCCATTGCCGGGGCATCAAGGCTTGGTGGAGGTTTGGAGCATACCCAGCAGTTGGTCCTGTTCGCCATTTTTGCCAGCTGGAGATGCATTTTAAACAATAAATGGGGGTGCTTTTCATCATTACCCTTGCTAAAATACACTAAACTAAAACTATAAATAAAGAAGATACTCCTCATTCTTTGATGTAGTTGAGCAGCTTCTTGCAGTGGCTGGCGTGGATCCAGTTGTCCCGTTCTTCAATCTTTAGTGAGGTTGGCATGGTCAGCTGAACCTGGAATGGTCCGACGTATCTCGATTCTAGTCCCGTCCTCTGGTATTTCTTTACAATGACCCAGTCACCTGGTTGGATAGAATGTAAACCGGTTATTGAGTCAGGGTCTGGAAGGGACTCATGAACCCTGTGGTGGATTTTTTTTAGCTCACGTTGCAGTGACTGCACATACCCCGTCAGCTGAGAATGTAAAGACGACAGCTGCTGGGGAAAGTACAACCCTGTTTTTGGTTGACATCCGAACAAAACCTCATATGGAGATAACCCGTGAGGTCGTCTAGGTGCATTTCTGATGGAGTGGAGAGCTATGGGGAGACATTCAGGCCAAGGTTTCCCAGTATCAGCTATTATTTTGGAGATTTTGTTTTTAAGGGTTCCGTTTAACCTTTCAACCTTACCACTACTTTGGGGGTGATAAGGAGTGTGTAATCCCTGATTGATATGGAGGGCTTTACACACTTCTGCAAATATTTGACCAGTGAAGTGGGAGCCTCGATCCGACTCGATCGTTTCAGGTAGGCCCCAGCGACACACTATTTCGGACAGGATCTTTTTGGCTGTGGTTGTGGCGTTTGCTTTCTGAACCGGCCATGCCTCCGGCCAACCTGAAAACATATCTACACAGACTAAGACGTGTTCGTACGGCCCACTCCTTGGCAATGTAATGTAGTCTATCTGGATGCGCTAAAATGGATATTCTGGTCGGGGGGAATGTTGTTTGGGTACTGGTACCGTCCTACCTGGATTGTGCAATGCACAAACCAGGCAGGCTGCTGCAAAATTAGCAGCTGCGGTAGTAAATCCAGGGGCGATCCAATGCTCCTCCACCTGCGCACACATAACCATCTTTGACTGATGCCCTGGATAATGAGCCGAATGGGCCATCATTGGAAAAAGTGATCTTGGCAGACACCATTTTTTACCAAGACCCCAGATGTCATCTGGACCTCTCATGGCCCCTAGTGCTGTCCATCTCCTCTTTTCATGTAATTCCGCTTGTGACTGTAGTCTCTTAAACTCTTCCAGAGACACATCAGAGGGGATGGCTAGCATCAGGGTTTTCCCAGGAGGGTGCAGAGCACCTTCTTTGGCAGCTCTATCTGCCAAGGCATTGCCATCGGCCTCCAAAGTCCTATCAGTCGTGTGGGCCTTAACTTTTAGAATGGCTATCTCACGCGGCAGGTTGAAAGCAACAAATAACCTGTTGATTAACTGTGCATGTTTCACGGGCTTCCCTGAACTAGTCAGAAAGCCTCTTGCTTTCCAGATAGGACCAAAATCATGGGCTATCCCAAAAGCATACCTAGAATCCGTGTAGATATTGATCCTTTGACCCTCTTGGGTCTCACAGGCTCTTGCCAGTGCCCACAGCTCAGCTTCCTGTGCAGACATGTTGGAACTCAATGAACCCTTTTCCACAATTTCACTGACTGTAGTCACTGCATAACCTGTGTGTGGCTTACCATCTGGGGTGTAATACCTGGAACCATCGACAAAAAGGTTTTTAGCGTTTGGGATGGGGGTCTCCTTCACCGGGCTGATGGTTGTTGACTCGAGTTCCATCAGAGAAACACAGTCGTGGTGATCATCAGCATGTTGTCCTTCTAAATTAACAAGTTGGTTAGAGGTAGAGAGGTTGGTATTGTTAGTCTGGAAGGTTTGAGTATCATTTTTAACACCATTATCTCCCCCCTTCTCTTCCTCCTCAGTAGGAAGAAGAGAGGCTGGGTTTAAAATGGTGCATCGTCTTAAAGTCAGGTTAGTAGGGGTTAGGAGAGCCACTTCGTACTTAGTCAATCTGGCAGCAGAGAGGTGTTTTGTATAGAGGGTCAGTGGGGAGTCCAAGACTATGTCACCTACCTTCTGTAACAATACAGCGCAGGCGGCTACGGCTCGTACACAACCTGGTGAACCTCGAATGACTGGATCTAGGGCAGTTGATAGATACATGATGGGTCGGTACCAGGACCCATGTAGTTGGGTCAGTACTCCAGTGGCGTGGCCTTTGCTTTCATAGCAGAAAAGGTAGAAGGGGAGGTCATAGTTGGGCAAACCTAAAGCAGGTGCTTTGGAGAGTTCTTGGATCAAGTCCTGTAGGGTTGACCAGTTATCATCAGTCAGTTGAAAGGGAGTTTGGGATAGGATTTCGTAAAGGGGTCCTAAAGTCGAAGAGATGTTAGGGACCCAGTCTCTACAGTAGTTGATAAGACCGAGAATGTCTCTCGTTTGTCGTGCGTTTCGGGGTTTTGGGAAGTCTTTCAGTGTCTGAATTCTCTGGGTTGTCAGGTGTCGAGTACCCTGAGATATACAATGTCCTAAAAAGGTGACCTTCTCCCTACAAAACTGCAATTTCTCCTTGCTAGCTTTATTCCCCGTGGACGCCAGATGGTTAAGCAATGAGACAGTATGCTGATAACAGACATCCCTTGCAGGGCAACAAAGCAGCAAGTCATCAACATACTGGATCAGCGCCACCTCTGGATTCGTTGGGGTCCATTGATCCAACACTATTTTAAGTTTGCAACTGTACTCCGAGGGACTAGTCACAGACCCCTGAACGAGACGTGTCCAAGTCAATTGTCGACCCTGGAATGAAAAAGCAAAAAGGTACTGGCACTGGGGGTCCAGTGGTACCGAAAAAAATGCATTAGTCAGATCAATAACACTGAAGAAAATTGCGTTAGGTGGTATAGAGGCCAACAAGGTGTGTGGGTTGGGTACCAAAGGGGCATCGATGATAATGATTTTATTGATAGCCCTTAAATCATGTACTAAACGGAAAGTTGTTTCCTGACCCTTGACAGACTTTTTAGCCACAGGAAACAAAGGGGTGTTACAGGGGGATTTGGTTGGCGTAAGAACTTTTATCAGCAGGTACCGGTCTATTTGGATTTTAAGGCTATCCATCTGAGCCACACTGAAAGGGTATTGTGGTAATTGGGGCAAAATACTCCCTGGTCTGATGTTTACTGTGGTTGGCAGGACCGGCAGAAGACCCACATCATACTTATCAAACGCCCAAAGTTTGGGATCCACTTCTGCTAGCACATCCAACCCCAGAAAACAACCAGGTTCTATCATATACGGTAGAGCCACCATTGCACATAGGCGCTCATCCGTCAATGCACTGCTAACCACAACACCTGTTGGAGTGTACTCAATGACCGCTTGTATCTCAGATAAAATATCAGCTCCCAATAGGTTGATGGGAACATCATCCGATACCAGTATCGACTTAATGGCTTCTGTGTGTTGGCCCAACCTACAATGGAGTGGTTTGGTGGTATGTAGAGACACTGTCTGACCTGTTAGACCCACAGTGGGTATAGTCTCCCCAGAAAGGGGAACCTTGCCTCTGAGATCTTTGGATCTCAGAACAGTTCGAACGGCACCGGTGTCAATGAGCCAAGGGAGGGGATATTTTAATTCCTCGATAAACAGGTTGATATGTCCTGACACCGCTTTGCCAACGTCCTATGAAGAATCATAGTCGTGGCTGGCCATCCCTACAACTGAAGTTGTTGGATCGCGAGAGCCTGGTACCGGATCGTCTGGGATGAACTGCCACTTACCCTTGGGTCTGTTAGGACAGTCACGCCTTAGATGTCCTTCCTTTCCACAGATGTAACAAGTTCGGGCTTTCCAGCGTTGTGTCTTTTTCCCACCATCCTGGCCCGTTTGTCCTGCAGAAGGGGCTTGAGACACAAGGATTTTGGATGCTTTGTCCTGTTTCTTCCTATCCATCTCTCTCTCTATAGCGGAGAGAGTGGATAGAATGGCAGGTATTGTCATTTCATTAAATTCGGGTCTGGCTAATAATAGCCGGTCTCGAATTTTCATATGGATGCCTTCTAAAAATTTGGCTCTAGCAAAAGGTGAATGGCGGATAACTTACCTCCGTCGGTTGGCACATCCGGACCAACCTCCAGATCTGCATCCAATGCAGCTTGTTTCAGGCGACGCCAGAAACAAGCACATTCCTCGCCTGGGTTTTGACTGAGTTTCATCACATCTGTGGTAGAAGATGCACCATACAACTCTGGAAGTTTGGCTAGCAGGGCCACACAGAATTGCTTACCTCCAGAAGTGGCTTGTTCGTGGGTGACAATGCCGCAACGGGAGATTATAACCCCTGCCAGTTCTTCTCCTACTTTCGCCCTCAGAACCTGGGCACAATCTGTTCCGCTCATGCCGTAGCTAAATTGATTTTGACAAAACATTCTCGCGAACCCTCGTGGATTTGTTCTATAGTCAGGCAGTTCGGCCAGTATGGTCCTGATTTCTGAGGAAGCAAAAGGGACATGCCATACCACCCTTTCCCCCAAAGTCCTTTCACCGTTGGTATTTGGAACACCCTCATATTGTTGCACCCGGACTGGGTAAGTACCAGGTTCAGTGACATAAGTGGGGCTAGGTGTGTACTTTGGAGGTTGTGGCTTCATTGGTTGGCTAATGTGTGCTACCTTGCCCACAACGTTCCCTGTCTGGAAGCCAACCAATGAAGGGTAGATGGTAGGTATGACTGAGTCAAAAGCTCTCAGCGCAGTTATGCAATCCCCACGGTTCCTTTGTCTGGTCTCAATTCCCTTAGACTCACATAGCATCTGTAGATCACCAGTTGAAAATGATTCATAATCAGCCGCAATCGGCGGAGAAAATGCCCCAGATATGGGGAAAGGCGACTGATAGAGAGGGTTAGCTTGAGGTTTAGCGTCAGAGGTGACATGGTTAGATGGAGACGTGGGAGAGAGAGAGATGTTAGTTGGAGAGTGCAGAGTAGGGTTGGTTAGATTGGTGATGGCAGAAGCATCAGAGGAAACTACAACAGATCTAGTGTTGGTGGATCCAGCCTGCCTCAGCAGAGTTAGCCCAGAAAGAGCCTCTTCCGCTTCCAGCATTGGATCGGCAGTCACTGCTATCCCCTCAGGCCAGGTGTACATAATGTGGTTCTTCCGGACTGAAACTGCCTTCTGTATACCCTGCCTGCTTACCATAATAGACTTCTGAAGCCACAGCTCAGCTACATCTAAGGTTTTTGCTGCCCAGAGCCTGGGTTTAAACTCAGTAATGAATTTCTCCCACCTCCAGGCATCAAATGTCCCCTCTAGAGGAATAGCCCAAGTAGTATCCTTGGACCAACTATGCCATTCCTTTAGAGGTTTCATGACCTTTGCCCCAAAGCTAGATTTCATGTACTGTGCAGCCGTCTGACTCTGGGAAGCCTCACATTCCTTCCCTTGCATGGACTTCAAATTGCCCATGGCGATTCGAATCGGCTTATAGTCTTATTCCTGCGTCCAGGAAAAACCCCTGCACCTATTTAGGAGAGCACCGTCAGGTGCCTTCTTCTACGGTGGATTGACGAACTGCAACCACTATATCTGGTCCAGTCCCCCAACTAGAAAACCTAACCGAGGTGTTATTAACTCTATGGCTTGTTGCCCCAACACTTTTGGCACAGGACTACAGAGTACTACTATTTTACACCGCAATACTCGTAATAACTATGCCCAATGATTAGTCAACAACCACAGACCACCCCCCGAATTATGTCTCTACCCCTTACAGTGTATACATACATTACTCTGTACGACTGTACACTGCGTCGTCAGATTGAACTGCACAGCACACTTCCGTTTATTTTCGCTACAGAGCAATGTGGCTTCTCTAAATAATCACAAAAATAAAATAAAAAAATTAAATGGGGATAGCCTTCTGTTGTCTATTTCAGCAGTTGTACGATGTCTCAGTAGTTACACGATCAAACTAATAAACTAACAGTCTTAGCGTGAACAAAAAATTGACTACTTGCTGCGCAAAAGTAACTCAATTAACAATAAAAGTGAATATAAAGCGAGTTTTAAAACCAAAGCCTTTCTTTCCTACCGCAAGCTATACAATAAAAGATGCAGCTCTAAAACCAAAAACAATGGGGGAGGGGCATGAATTGCCTTTTGAGAAACTCAAAGAAAATGCCCAAACAATTAAAAATTAAAACACACACCCCGTTAAGAGTACAAAAACTCAGTTAAAGTTAGTTTTACTATCTATTGAAATTCAGTGTAAAGCAAAATTTTCACTTTAAACTGAAATTAAAACCAAAAGAAAACACAATCGTTTTACAAAAAAATATGCAAAAATAACCAAACCTGAAGATTGGGTTCATACAAAGAAAAACAAAAATGGTGACTCAGACCACATGGCTGAACAAACACAAAGGAAAACAAAATGGTGTCTTCAAAACAAGATGGTGTCCTCAGGCCACATGGCTGAACAAACACAAAGGAAAACAAAATGGTGTCTTCAAAACAAGATGGTGTCCTCAGGCCACATGGCTGAACAAACACAAAGGAAGACAAAATGGTGTCTTCAAAACAAGACCAAACCGTGCCTCTTACAAACAAAAATCACTGTTTTAACACAAAACAGACTGTGCTACTTTACTCATAATAAACGTTAGACAAACTATAATAGCTACACACTTTACAAAAGTTATTTCACACGGTGACCAGCACTATGAAATAACTCAGACACACAATGCTATGTCATTCAATCTCTGCCGCACATTTAAAACATCAACTAGCACACTCCATGCATACCGTCATGTTGTACTACAGGAAATGGTTTTACATTTAACATAAACCCCATACAAGGACCCTCTAGGCTGTATTGACTATGGGGTCTACACAGAGGACAGCAATATAGACTTCTATCCCAAGCCAATACAGCTATCCCTCCCAGTACAAATATTAATCCCTGTCCTTGTACACAAAGAGTGAAACCGCAAAAATTTGTTCTTTTGCTAAGCGGAGTTACCTGCAACAGCGAGCAGAGAGACCAGATTCCGGTTCTAGAACAACAAAAATTTCAAAAGTTGAAATGGAGTCTGTCTTACCAAACTTTGCCGGCCTTTTTCTGTCCCAGAAACGCGGACCCAATCTCTCCTCTCGGATCGCTGTGCTGGAACTACGTTGGCTCCAAGCTGGCTCGCCGAAATGTCGTGGAAGAATTCCCTTGGGCTTTGTACGCAAATCCACACCGCACCTAAATGTGGACTTCCAGCGTCTAAATGCACACAAAGCACAAAACAATTCCTTTGTGTCAAGCTTTGTATCAAGCTCTTTGGTACAAAGAATTTGAAGTACTTCAATGGCACCAGGTAGAATCAGAAACGATGCTGCTTCAAGCTGGAGTCTCAAGCGTCTGGGGCCAGAGCTCAGCCACCCGTATTCTTTTATTCATTGGAAACAAAAGGATAACAAAACAGGAAGTGATGGCCCCAACAGCCAATCACTTCCCTTAATACAAAATGACATCACAGGAAATGACAAACAGTAAAGGGGAGGGCACTCACAGGAGGGAAAGGGGAGGAAGTGCACACCCCCCATCTTAATCAGCATGGAGCCCACACAATACTGTTCAAAGTAAACAGTATCTAGTGAGATCATTCTACTTGTTCTTATAGTTTTGGAACAATCTGCGGGGACAGCTACTGCTGTTGTCAATATACGGTACAAGTACACCGACAAGGCAGATATCAATGTCCTCTTATAAATACAGATATGTATCCATAAAGCGGATAACGAAGTCCGCAAGAGAGAATTAATAGGTTTCTCTCATTATGCGGACTTCGCTTCTCTAAAGTGTATAGCCATTGGAAAGCATGCAGTCCAGCACATTGCGCTTGATATCTACAAACCAACAAACGCCCACACACGCAGAGAACACGTTTCAATCCCATAAGAAGGTTTTCATACTGACCGTTTTTACCGCTGGTCTCGATTCAACCCAAGTGCGCTCTGCTAGAGCGCTCCTCGATTAAACATCAGACACAGGGAGACAGATGACAATCTATAAAACGCACATCCTAGAATAAAATGTCCACATAAATCTTGTATAATAAAATTTCCACAACACTAACAACTCTACTTCCTCCTCTTCTCTTCCTTTCTCCATTGAGGTCCCCCAAGGTTCTGTTCTTGGACCTCTCCTTTTCTCAATCTATACCTCATCCCTGGGCCAGTTGATTGCCTCCCATGGCTTTCAATATCATCTCTACACTGATGACACCCAAATCTATCTCTCCACCCCCCAGCTCACTCCATCTGTCTCATCACGCATCACCAACTTACTAACAGACATATCAGCCTGGATTTCACATCACTTCCTCAAACCCAACCTATCCAAAACCGAGCTCATGATATTTCCTCCCCCATGTGCCAAGGTCCTAGGTATAATCCTGGACTCTGAACTATCCTTTCAGCCCCACATCCAATCGCTATCCAAAGCTTGCTACCTCAACCAAAATCTCCAAGATATGCCCCTTCCTAACCAATGTCACCACAAAGCTTCTAATCCACTCCCTGGTCATCTCTGGCCTTGACTACTGCAACTGCCTCCTCATTGGCTTACCTTTAAATAGGCCATCCCCCCTTCAGTCCATCATGAACGTTGCTGCCAGGCTGATCCACCTTACAAACCACTCTGCGTTTACTACTCTTGTCTGTCAATCCCTCCACTGGCTGCCACTCAACCAACAAATAAAATTCAAGATAATAACAATAGCTTACATAGTTACATAGTTAGTCAGGTTTAAAAAAGACTCAAGTCCATCCAGTTTAACCATAAAAAAATAAACAAAAATAAAAAGCCATCCACAACCTGGCCCCAGCTACATCACTGACCTGGTCTCAAAATACCAACCAAATTGTTCCCTTCGCTCCTCCAAAGACCTCCTGCTCTCTAGCTCCCTTGTCAACTCATCCCATGCTCTCATCCAGGACTTCTCCCAAGCCTCTCCTATCCTCTGGAATACTCTACTCCAATCTATCTCCTACTTTGTCCACTTTCAGACGATCCCTGAAAACTCCTATCTGGCCCCCACCCAACAACTGTACATTTATTTTCTGGAACAGCACACTCCCCACAGTTATTACCGCTTGTATCTCTTGACCCTACCTCTTTGATTTTAAGCTCTAACAGCCAGGGCCCTCTGACTCCTACTGTATTAAAGTGTATTGTATTTGTACTGTCTACCCTCACGTTGTAATGTGCTGCATAAACTGTTGGCGCTATATAAATCCTGTATAATAATAAATAAAAATACATAGACAGATGAAAAGTTTGGTCTGGTATTCAGATATGAAAGAATTGATGATGAGAAAAACAAAAAATTCTTACTAAAAACAATGGTGTTTATTTACTAAAGACAAATCCCCTCTGCACTATAAGTGCACTGCAAGTGCAGTTGCTGTAGATCTAAGGGGAAGATCTGAAATGAGGGGAAGCTGTGCTTATTTTATCATTCAATCATGTGCAAGCTAAAATGCTGTTTTTTTTCTTCCATGTCCCCCTCAGATCTACAGCGACTGCACTTTCAAGTGCACTTCTAAGTGGATTTGCATTTAGTAAGTAAATCACACAGAATCAGCCATTAGAGCAACTATGCAGCCTATGGGGGGTTATTTACGAAAGGCAAATCCACTTTGCACTACAAGTGCACTGCAAGTGTACTTGAAAGTGCACTTTCAATTGCAGTCGCTGTAGATCTGAGGGGGGGATAAAAAATAGCATTTTTAGCTTGCACATGATTGGATAATAAAATCAGCAGAGCATCCCCTCATTTCAGATCTTCCCCTCAGATCTACAGCGACTGCACTTCCAAGTGCACTTTCAGTGCACTTACAAGTGCACTTGCAGTGTACTTATAGTGCAAAGTGGATTTGCCTTTCGTAAATAACCCCCATGGTGTCAACAATGGACCACCTGGGGATCCTGTATAAAACAACAGCCTCTCTGCCTGTTATTCTATACTGGGTCCCCCCATGGGCCAAGTGGTCCATTTTCCCTTTATGTCTTTCAGGATAGCCACAATGAGAGATGTAGGCTCCTCCTCTTCCCCCTGCCGGACCTCAGTTATTAGTGTTTCCTCCGGTGGGGAGACACTGTGTTGGAACCAGGCTGGTCAGTCAGGGAGACTGTGGCCATTGGAAAAACCCTGTATGGGAGGCAGGGGCTCTCCTGGGGACTAAGGTGTGGTACACACCCGCCGTGTGATGCCACCCCATCTTTGTTGAGTGCGGCAAGAAGATACGGGGGACCCCTATTGTGTCCACAGGGCCGCAGCAGGAAGGCAGCTCCGCTCTCCCTGTACACTGCTACAGGCCGCATTTTGGAACCAGGCAGGCCGGACGGCGGGTGATGTAATTTCCGATGGAGGGCGGATGCTTCCCTTTGACCCGCGACTTCCGGTTCCGGGTCGCAGAGCTGATAGGAGGCCGGGCACAGGCTGGAGAAGAGTTGGGAATGCAGCACAGGCAGTGTGAGACTCTACAGCAGCAACTACTGGCAGTCATGTCTGAAGCAGACACCCAGACAGTGCACAGCGACACTACCTCCAGCCTTCCTAAGGTAAGAGTACCCTGGGGAAGGGTCCTCTCTATCTGGGGTTGCCCCTCCATGTATGGTTCCTGTTTATGGGGGGCAGGCCCTCTGGGTGTTCAGAGGGGGGGGCTCAGATCCTTGCATACTAAGAAGGTCTAGTGCACTCCCCAGGGTTTTAACCTGGATACTTAAAGTAATATTTTTTTTCTTCTGTTTTTGGTACATGTATTTCAGAAAGCTACAGAAAAGTCAAAGTCGACACATAGTTCTAAAAGAAAGTGCACCTCTTGTAGGGAAACACTAGGGGAGTCATGGACAAAGGTTTTGTGTAAGGACTGCATAGATGCTTTGGTTAGAGAAAGGGCATCAGAACAGGAAACAGGATTAGCACCCTCAGTGAAGGAGCTTTCTTCCACCTTTCAATCGTTCAAATCTCTGTTTAAAAATTTTCAAATCCCTACTAATCCCTCACCTGCATCCCAAGGTACAACCCCTCCACATGCGGTCAGGGCAGAGGGAATTTCAGGCCCTTCTGGGGTGGAGCATGAGGAAGAGCCGGATAGTGCCACCTCTGGCTCCCAGGAGGAATCAGAGGGAGAGGACCAGGACAGGGAGTCCAGGAAGCCCTCTAGATATAAACTGTCCCTGGATGAGATATAGGACCTCTTAAGGGCAATTTACACCACCCTCGGTATTCAGGCGGACAAGAAACCCCTGACACTACACGACCAAATGTACAGGGGCTTGGGGGAACAAAAGAAGGTTTTCCCAGTGCAGGAGGTCCTGGTTGAAACAGTTAAAAAGGAGTGGCAGTATCCCAAAAGGAAACCCTTTTTCTCTAGATCCTTAAAGAGAAGATTTCCATTTTTGGAGGATCCTGCATCCATTTGGAATAAAATCCCCAAATTAGACACTGCCTTCTCCCAGGTCTCCAGACACACAGATCTGGTGTTTGAAGATATGGGGGCTCTGGCAGATGTAATGGACAAAAGAATAGACTCCCTCCTAAAAAAGACCCGGGACTCAACAAAGGCAGAAATGGCTGTCACAGTTCTGGCCCGCAACTTGGAACATTGGCTTTCCCAAATTCAGGATCACATTGAAGCAGGAACTGCCAAGGAGACTATTTTGTCTTCTTTCCCTACGATTCTGCGAGGAGTCGCATACATAGCGGATGCCTCCGCAGAGTCGGTCCACATGTCGGCTAGATCCACGGCCCTGGCCAACTCTGCCAGAAGAGCCCTCTGGCTGAAAACATGGCCAGGCGACAGCGCCTCTAAGGTCAAACTTTGTGGGATCCCATTAACGGGGGATCTACTCTTTGGCCCGGGCTTAGAAACAGTTCTAGACCGCACAGCGGATAAAAAGAAGTCCTTTCCGCTTAACGAAAGCCCAGAGTTTAAACAAAGAAGGGATTTTGTCTGCAAAAGCGTAGGGGGCCCCTAAGCCAGAAGGGGAAAAGAAAGCTTGGGGCCAAAGGGGCAAGGGCAGAGGAGGGGCAATTTTTTGCCCTCCTGAGCAGGCCCGAAAAAAACAATGACCCTCCAAAAACGGTGGGAGGAAGACTGGGGGCCTTCCTCCCACAGTGGGAGGTGATTTCCCCCAACCAGTTTATCCTGGGGGTCATAAGAAGGGGTACACATTCTTGTCACACACCTGCCCAGGTGCACGGCAAAGGCGGAGGCTCTGCTGGAGGCACTAAGAGATCTAGAAGAACAGCATGTAGTTTTCAGGGTACCAAAGGTGGAGCAAGGGGAGGGGTTTTATTCACACATCTTTGTAGTGAAAAAAAACCCTCAGGAAAATTCAGCCTAATTCTGAATTTACAGCCCCTGAACAGGTCCCTGAAAAAGATTTCATATGGAGTCAATCTTTACAGTCAGAGCCCTGTTGTCCCACAATTGCTACATGGTGTCGCTGGACCTCAAGGACGCTTACCTCCACGTCCCTATCGCAGAAACCTCTCAGAGGTTTCTCCGGCTAGCAATAGACTTAGATGGAGTAACAGTACATCTAAAGTTTCAGGCGCTTCCATTCGGCCTATCCTCCTCACCCCGCATATTTACAAATGTCATGGCAGAAGCCATGGCCTTTCTGCGACTCCAGGGAGTATTAATAATAGCATACCTGGACGACCTGCTCCTGTTTGCAGCATCTCTAGAACAACTAGCCAGAAATCTGGAATTAGCAAAAAAAGGTCCTGACAGTCCTGGGGTGGCTGCTGAATTTGGAAAAGTCCAGCCTGATTCCATCACAGCATATTACATACCTAGGGTATCTGCTGGACTCAACTCTGTTGAGAGTTTTTCTCCCGACTGAGAAAATACTGAAGCTGGACAGAGCAGTAGCCTCTCTCCAGAACAGCCAACATGTTTCTATGAGGTCAGTAATGTCAATATTGGGTCTGCTAACCTCTACCCTCCCAGCGGTTCAGTGGGCAGGACTACATTTTCATCCCCTACAGGCCTTTGTCCTAAAGGTGTGGGACCACAACCAAAAATAATTAGACACCCTAATACACGGTCCCTGAAAAAAAATTCATATGGAGTCAATCTTTACAGTGCCAAAGGATAGATCAGGATTTGTCCTCCAAGCAGCACATAGCTGTGTGCTGCTTGGAGGACACATCCTGATCTATCATTTGGCATTCAAAATCCCTTTTTATTGGGGAAGCCCGTTAGTCACAGGCACCTGGGACTGCTGCCTTGTTTCATCTTTGGTTACATCACCCATAACCATATCACCTATTTCTGGTCACTAGTATTTCTTACTTATATGTCCCAGTAGATCTCCAAAAACTATTTTGTTAAGATACTCTTTTAAATATCACTAAAAGACCTCCCTATATCCAGAGGGGTCTATTATCCAGTCTGTTACCCTTCTCATCTTATACGCCTATTATTTCTGGGATAATTCTGGATGTGTCCTCCTAGGAGACTATTTCCTCCTGGATACCTGTGTCTCTGGTGGTGTCCCATGTCCCCGTGGACACACCTGGATCCTTGATCCAGGTCTCGGCCGTTTGGCCCAGCTCCCATGTCACGTGACAACTCATGCTTTTATCCATTGAAAATAATATTTGTATCTAGCTCCTGAAGAAGGGAATTCCCTTGGAATCATTAACGCGAAACATGTTGAGCACTGCATACTATGTAACTATATCTGTATGATTTCCCATTGTTTCACAATGGTATGAATTGTCGATTGTCACAAAACTATTTATCTATGAATGTGTACATGGTAAAAACTTTTTTCTCAATACTTTTGTAATAATAAAAAAACTTTTTATACTTATACCTTGAACTGTCTATCAGTTTTACATATGGTGCCGATATAGTCTATTGAAGCCTCCTTTTCTCCCCATACAAAAAATTGATGGGACGAAGGCACTGACTTATATTTCTTGATACCTATAGCACTTCTAACACAATCTCATATACAAAAGATGGGGACCTCCGGAAGTGGACCTTTTCACATCAAGGGACAACGCGAAAGCCCCCTGTTTTTTCTCCCTAAACAGGGAGGAAGGGGCACTAGGGGTGGACGCGTTGACGCAGAACTGGCATTTTAAAACATGCTATGCCTTCCCACCTCCGGTATTGCTGCCGACAGTTCTGAGAAAGTTTCAAATAGAGAACACTTCTCTGATTCTGGTGGCACCACATTGGCCCAAAAGAGCCTGGTTCTCGATTCTCAAACAACTAGCAGTAGAGCCTCCTTTGTTTCTGCCACCTCGGGAGGATCTCCTCTCACAAGGTCCAATCCTCTGTCCCCAGGTACACCAATGGAATCTAGCGGCCTGGCTACTCAGGAGGGAATATTAAAATCCAAGGGATTTTTAGATAGGTGGATCTCCACCCTCCTCAATAGCAGAAAGAAGGAGACGCGCTGGATCTACAGGAAGGTCAGGCTCCGCTTTAATGAGTGGTGCGTAGGAAACCGGTGCAGAGCCCCACAGCAGTTTTGGAATTTCTACAGTGCGGTGCAGATAAGGTTTATCCATAAATACCCTTAAGAGTCAGGTTTCAGCACTCTATTTAGAAAAGCCTCTGGACACCAACCTGTGGGTGGTCAGATTTTTCAGGACTCTAACAAGACAGAGACCAGCTCTGGGTCCATCCTTCCCCAGGTGGGACCTATCTTTAGTCTTGCAGGCCCTAACGGGAGCTCCCTTTGAATCTTTAGAAGATTGTTTACTAAAGGAACTTACTTTAAAACAGTATTTTTGGTAGCAGTGACAACTGCCAGGAGGGTCAGCGAGATAGAGGCCTTATCAGTTAGACCCCCTTTTTGTGTTATTTTCCCAGATGGGGTCATTTTCAAAACCGATCTGGCATTTTTACCTAAAGTGGCTTCAAGATTTCATAGAAGCCAAGAGGTAGTCTTACCCTCTTTTTGCCCCAACCTCTCAGGAGAAAGGGAGTTGAGATTTCATACTTTGGACGTAAGGAGATGTATCCTGCAGTACTTAGAGCAGACGAAAGCAGTAAGGAAGTCAGACTCTCTATTTATTTTGTTTTCAGGGGCCAAAAAGGGGTACAAGGCGTCTAGACGCACTATTGCCAGATGGCTCAGAGTAACCATTGGCCAAGCTTATGCATTAGCAGGGAAACAAATCCCTAATTGTATAAAAGCACACTCTACCAGAGCTATGGCAGCTTCTCAGGCAGAAAAGGCTGGAGCTATGCCAGAACAAATTTGCAAAGCAGCAATCTGGTCCAGCTACACCACCATTGAAAAACATTACAGAGTGGACCTGGTGTCGGCAGGTGAGCAAGCCTTTGGGTGAAAGGTTTTGCAAGCTGTAGTCCCACCCTAACTGGTAAGTTATCGTCTATCCTCTCATTGTGGCTGTCCTGAAAGACGTAAAGGGAAAATTAAAGTTACGCTTACCGGTAATGTCTTTTCCAGTAGTCTTTCAGGACAGCACTAGTTACCCACCAGAAAGTTTGGGGGGTCTTATGAAAGACTAGAACGCAGCATGATAATGATACGTGATAGTATGTTATGAATGTGTTCTTGTGTCTCCCCAGCTGGCCAGAGGTGCTCTTGAAAAAACTGAGGTCCAGCAGGGGGAAGTAAGAATTTATGGGCTGGCACAGTGTTTCCTAGGGAAGAGGAGGGGCCTACATCTCTCATTGTGGCTGTCCTGAAAGACTACTGGAAAAGACGTTACTGGTAAGCGTAACTTAAATTTTTGTCACCATAGGTTGTATGATTGATGCCTTGGACAGATAAAAATACAAACATTACCAACCTGCTTGGCAATTTAAAAAATATGTAAGCAATGTGTAGGAAGGATATTTGTATTAGTTGTTTGATGTACAGTGCCTTGAAAAAGTATTCATACCCCTTGACATTTTGCACATATTGTCATGGTACAACCAAAAATGTAAACATATTTTATTGGGATTTTATGTGATAGACCAACACAAAGTGGCACATAATTGTGAAGAGTAGGGATGAGCCGAACACCCCCCGGTTAGATTCGCACCAGAACATGCGAACAGGCAAAAAATGTGTTTAAACATGCAAACACCATTAAAGTCTATGGGACATGAACATGAAAAATCAAAAGTGCTAATTTTAAAGGTTAATATGCAAGTTATTGTCATAAAAAGTGTTTGGGGACCCGGGTCCCGCCCCAGGGGACTTGTATCAATGCAAAAAAACGTTTTAAAAACTGCAGTTTTTTCGGGAGCAGTGATTTTAATAATGCTTAAAATGAAACAATAAAAGTGAAATATTCCTTTAAATTTCGTACCTGGGGGGTGTCTAAAGTATGCATGTAAAGTAGCGCATGTTTCCCGTGTTTACAACTGTCTCTGCACAAAGTGTAATTTCTGAAGGAAAAAAGTCATTTAAAACTACTCTGGCTATTCATGAATTGTCGGTCCTGGCAATACAGAGAAAGGTAATTGAAAAAAATGGCATTTAAAGTAGTAGTAGTTTTAAATGACTTAAAAAAAAAATGTGTGGGGGTCCCCCCAAATTCCATATTAGGGGGTCCCCCCAAATTCCATATTAGGCCCTTCAAGTCTGGTATGTATTTTAAGGGGAACTCCGCGCCAAAATAAAATAAAAATATTGTGGGGTTCCCCCAAAAATCCATACCAGACCCTTATCCAAGCACGCAACCTGGCAGGCCGCAGGAAAAGAGGGAGGTCGAGAGATCGCCCTCCCCTCCTGAACCGTACCAGGCCACATGCCCTCAACATGGTGTCAAAAAAGGTAAAAAAAGGTAAAAAAACACACAGACAGCTTGGGAAAACTCCTTTAATAAAAAATAAATAAATAAATTCCAGCGATGTACATCCTTCCATGACCCAGACCCCCGCTACCCACTGCTATCCGCCGCTACCCGCCGCTACGAACGATACAGCCTCCTCTATAGAAGGCTCCCGGGCGAATGACGCGTGAGCCGTGTGGCATTTCTTTTATACCCGAGGGCGGGGCCACCCGTGACGTGCTGAGTGACCCCGCCCCGTTCTGATGTAACGGGGGTTTCCGCGGCTTCCCTGTGGTGTCACAGGTGACCCCGCCCCCTCTGGCGCGTCACGGGAAACCCAAACCCAAAGCACCCTCCCCATGTTGAGGGCATGTGGCCTGGTGCGGTTCAGGAGGGGGGGCGCTCTCTCATCCCCCCTCTTTTCCTGCGTCCTGCCAGGTTGCATTCTCGGATAAGGGTCTGGTATGGATTTTTGGGGAAACCCCACACCTTTTTTTTTTATTTTGGCGTAGAGTTCCCCTTAATATCCACACCAGACCTGAAGGGCCTGATATGGAATTTGGGGTGACCCCCACACGTTTTTTTTTTAAATTTTGGTTCCCTGCACAAAATATCATTTTTGAAGGAAAAAAAAGTCATTTAAAACTACTTGCGCTATTAATGAATTGGCGGGTCCCGGCAATACAGATTAAAGTCGTTTAAAAAAAATGGCGTTTTTTTCAATGACTTTTCTCTGTATTGCCAGGACCGACAATTCATGAATAGCCGGAGCAGTTTTAAATTACTTTTTTCCCTTCAGAAATGACACTTTGTGCAGAGACAGTTGTAAACACGGGAAACATGCGCTACTTTACAGGAATACTTCAGACACCCCCCAGGTATGAAATTTAAAGGAATATTTCACTTTTATTGTTTCACTTTAAGCATTATTAAAATCACTGCTACCGAAAAAGCGTTAGTTTTTAAAACTTTTTTTGTATTGATTCATGTTACCTGGGGCAGGACCCGGGTCCCCAAACACTTTTTATGACAATATCTTGCATATTAACCTTTAAAATTAACACTTTTGATTTCTCCCATAGACATTTAAAGGGTGTTCCACGGTTTTTCGAATTTGCCGCGAACACCCCAAATTGTTTGCTGTTCGCCGAACGGGCAAACAGCCAATGTTCGAGTCGAACTCATGTTCGACTCGAACATAAAGCTTATCCCTATTGAGGAGAAAGGAAAATTATAAATGGTTTTCAACATTTTTTACAATAAATGTGTGAAAAGTATGGCATGCATTTGTATTCACCCCCTTTACTCTGAATCAATTGCCTTCAGAAGTCACCCGATTTAGAAATAACAGTCCACATGTGTGTAGTTTAATCTCAGTATAAATACAGCTGTTCTGTGAAGCCCTCAGAAGTTTGTAAGAGAACGTTAGTAAACAAACAGCATCATGAAGGCCAAGGAACACACCAGACAGGTCAAGGATAAAGTTGTGGAGAAGTTTAAAGCAGGGTTAGGTTAGAAAGAGAATCCAAAGCTTTGAACATCTCACGGAGAACTGTTCAATCTATTATCTGAAAATGGAAAGAGTATGGCACAATGACAAACATACCGAGAGATGGCCGTCCACATAAACTGACAGGCTGGGCAAGGAGAGCATTGATCAGAGAAGCAGCAAATAGGTCCATGGTAATTTTGGAGGAACTGCAGAGATCCTCAACTCAGATACAGGTATGGGAAAATCTATTAGTCGTGCACTCCACAAATCTGGCCTTTATGGAACAGTGGAAAGAAGAAAGCCATTGTTGACAGAAAGCCATAAGAAGTCCTGTTTGCGAGAAGCCATGTGGGGGACACAGCAAACATGTGAAAGAAGGTGCTCTGGTCAGATGAGATAAAAAAAATACTTTTTGATCTAAAAGCAAAACGTTGTGTGGTTGAAAACTAACACGGCACATCACCCTGAACACACCATTCCCATCGTAAAACATGGTGGTTGCAGCATGATGTTGTGAGGATGCTTTTCCTCAGCATGGACAGGGAAGCTGGTCAGAGTCAATGGGAATATGATTGGAGTCAAATACAGGGCAATCTTAGGAGAAAACCTGTTAGAGTCTGCAAAAGACTTGAGACTGGGGCGGAGGTTCACCTTCCAGCAGGACAACGGCCCTAAACATACAGTCAAAGCTACAATAGAATGGTTTAAATCAAAGAATACCCATGTGTTAGAATGACCCAGTCAAAGTCCAGACCTAAATCCAATTGAGAATCTGTGGCAAGAATTGAACATTGCTGCTCACAGATGCTCTTCATCCAATCTGACAGAGCATAAGCTATTTTGCTAAGAAGAATGGGCAACAATTTCACTCTCTAGATGTGCAAAGCTTTTAGAGACATACCCAAAAAGACTTGCAGTTGTAATTGCAGCGAAAGGTGATTCTACAAAGTATTGACTTGGGGGGCTAAATAAAAATGCATGCCACACTTTTCAGATATGTATTTGTAAAAAAACATTTATCATTTTCTTTCCACTTTACAATTATGTGCCACTTTGTGTTGGTCTGTCACATAAAATTCCAATAAAATATATGTACGTTTTTGGTTGTAACAAGACAAACTTTTTCAAGGCACTGTATAGTATTACATATCTCATTATACATATTTGCCTGTGACAGATCAACTGAAGGTGTTTTATACATCATATTTCATCTCTCAGTCATGAGGAAGTGGTTGTGGATCTCACAACACATAAACATGAACAGGAATGTTGATGCTTTTTTAAACCTGTATGTTTGATCTGTGTAATACATTTTATCTTATGTACTGTATATGTGTTTTTATGCAATCATACTGTAGCTGCATGTTATGAGGGTTGATCAGCCCTCATGTCTTTTTAATTAGTATAATAGGGTTACTGTAATTAATATAATAAAAATATAGATTTTTATAGATACGGTATATGATTTTGGGATACAAAGTAATTTATTTATTTGTGAGTACATATAAAGTTCTGTGTTTTTGGTGGGTTTTCACATGGTATTTATACCATGATGGGATGGTAACCCCAGAGGAAATTGAACAGATTAATGGTTTCTATTTTACACCTGTTTTGAAAAAAAAAAAAATATCTAAATGTCATAAGACTGTAGGTTTCAACCCCTGCATAATTATTTGTGGGAATAAGTAAGGTAAATATAAAAGCAAAGCAGAGTTAGATAAGTTTATCTCTGGGAAAAAAGGAAAGGGGAAGAAGTAATATACTTTCTAAATTTACTGTATCATGCCTGGAAATTTTCCTCCAGAACTTAATGTCCAGAGTAGAAAAACATACAGGAAAAAAAAAGACATTTTAGACAGTGTAGAACATTGAAAACTTTTTCCAAGCTTTCACAAAACTAGGTCACACTACTACAACTGTAGTAAAATAACACAGAAATAGACGAAATACAGCTATAGTTACTGTAACATATAACAAGTTAAGTATTTTATTTTTTATTTTATATCTTGCTGTGATAACTATAACATCAATGTTTAAGTACTGCAACAATTACAATTAAACCACTTGGAGAACAGTAATTGTTTAGAGATAAGATATTTTAGAATCAGTTCCTCTGATGGTTCATCCAATTCAACCCCTTGATCTGATCTATAGCTAAGTAATCCACCACTTATCCTAAAGGTTAACTCTACTTTAATGCAAATAACACATAGAAAATAAAAAATAATACTATAGCATATACACTTGCTACACAAGCCATATTGTACTATAATGTTATTAAAAATTACTTTTTTTATTTCTTTCACTGTACAGAACACCTCCAAAAATGTAATTTCCTGCTTGTGTGATTGGCTCACTGATATTTCCAGATGTCTATAGTAAGTTACTAGTCAGGGGGGCGCATGCGCGGCGTGATGCTGGACAGACGCTGCTGAGCAGAGCTCCGTCTGACCAGGTCTGCTAGGCAGGATTCCCGAGGCTATTCCAGCACATAATTCAGCCCAAAGTCACTCAGCACCCCTGTGAGACACCCAGGTACATGCCATCAGACAAAAAAGGACGGAGAACCCGCTCACAACACTCGCTCACCAACTTTCTTTTGGAGATTGAGCGCTCCTGCACAACAAGAAAGATGACCCAAAATGGCGCCGGCTCACACGCGGCCCCCAGCAGCTCCATGCAGGCTCAGACAACAAATCCTCCAAACAGTGAGTACAATCCTCCCCTGACAAAAGCTGACCTGGATGCCAGCCTCACAGCCATTTATGAAAAGCTGGTGGGGAAGCTGGAGTCTGAAATACATAAATCCACCAGTGCTCTATCACAGGAGATAGCCAGCATAGGAGGAAGAACTGACATTTTAGAGGCCAAGCATGACGAGCTTTCCTTGGCTCACAATGACTTGAGAAAGGATTATGAATCACTTGCAGACAGCTTTTCCTTTATGCAAGCTCACGTAGAAGATTTAGACAACAGGAACAGGAGACACAATATAAGGCTGCGTGGTGTCCCTGAAACAATCACTGATCTTAACCAGACCATCACTAAACTGTTTCATAACCTTGTCCCAGACAAGCCCCTGTCTGCCTTTGCATGCGACAGAGTACATAGAGCTCTGAGGCCCAAACCAACTCCTGATAAACCCCCTCGTGACATAATCATCTGTATGAAAGACTTTGTCACTAAGGAAGACATCATGAGAGCGGCTAGAAACACTCAGAATATAGACCTGGATGGTATTAGGATCCAGATCTACCCGGACATCTCTCCTGCGACTCTGGATAGACGCCGCAGGATGAAGGAGGTTACCAGTATCTTACAATCTGCCGGAATTAAGTACAGATGGGGATTTCCCTTCAAGTTGTCTATTATGCACAATGGCACCACGTATTCTGTCTATAATGTTATAGAAGGGAATGATCTGCTGGTCAAGCTGGGCCTCTTGGATCAGGCCCTTCAACGCCGATTCCCTCCCACACCTAGATCATCACCCATTTGGTCCACCCCTAGGCGCTCACAAAGGGATCAGAGAAACCAAAGGGACCAGAGAAGATGGAACCCTCCCTCCCCAGATCATCATGCATGATCCTGCAAGTTCTATTTTCATAAACTGACCACACTATTCTTTTGAGATTTTGAGTCATTGCTCGTTGGGTCTTATTTCCACCCCCTGTTTTTTTTTTCACTACAAATGCATGCTCTCATGACATGAGGTGCAGTCCTAGGTCTATCTTTTTGTTCCCCCATCTTTTGAACCTCTACCTCTGGATCCACATTAACGAGCACTACTATTATATATTCAGCTGTATCTCCCCCATTGAGAACGGGGGGTCACCCAAATCTCCCTATGCCCCTGGTAGAGACGTGCCTAAGTAATGGTACCCCTTGTTCTCAACAAATTGTTATTGAACAGGACAACTACAAATCTCTTCCCACGGCTGAATCAACACCCACTGGATTCATCCTGAAGATTTCAGAATTGGTTCGGAAATTTCTGAGTAGCAAGTTCCAACCCTTCTCAAACTACTAAATTGATCAATATCCTATAAACTGACCACACTAAACTTTCACAATTTTACTTTTTTTTTTACTTGTTTGTTTCGCAATGTTCACACTGCAGTTCTCCTTCCCCATCATACCACCTGCCCTAACTGGAGTTCATCCAAATATAACCAAAGACTTCCTGGGCTGTTTCACTGTTTATCTTCTTGTCATGTTTGTTTCCCTGACAGGACGAACACTCCCAGCTGAACCTGGTCCTGCGGCAGCCTAGTCTGCTATATGATCTCCACTCAAAAACAAACCCTCTGGACTCACGTGAGACCTTTCTCCTACTCCTTCTTTTTTTATTATTCGGTTAATTTTTTACCGCTGCCCCTCAATTTTTCATGTATTGTACCTTTTGTGATAACTACCATTTCTCACCATGTACCCTATACTGTGATTTTTCAATGTTTTCAATTGCCTGGCGAGTCTGCCGTCACTGGATTGTTCCCCACTCTGCCTCCGTGGTTTGCTCCCTCATCTCATTGAGGTGGGGGGGCGCACCTCGTTGGTAGAATTAGGACAGATTTGTCCTCTACATACTGTTTTTGGGCCAGGTGGCTCTATGTTTCCTGGCCCCCAGTTTTTTCTCATTTATTTTTCATTTACTTTTGCCCTTTTGGCCTCAAAAATGTTCAGAAATGTAAATGGAAGACCACAAATGACCTTTCTCTATAGTCACAATAAGTTGATCATATTTTTAGTTGCTATAAGATATATGATGACACGTCTATATTCACACTCTATCAAAATACATGTCTGGCACTATACAACTTTTCTACATAATTTCCCCTTCCCTGTTATACTTGAACTTCTTGGGAGCCCTCATTATTTGACGGAGCTTGAGATATCTTATAGCTTTAACTATAACTTACCTAACAAAACTCTCCCTCTTTTACAACTATGGGTATTAGAATAATCTCCCACAACGTTCAGGGGTTTAATTCTCCCAATAAACGCAAAAAAGCATTCAAACATTACAAAAGATTGGGAGCTGACATCATTTTATTACAAGAAACCCATTTTGCCCAAGCCAACCACCCACAATATTTTGACAAAACATTTAGTCAACATCATTATACTACCTTTACAAATAAAACCAGGGGGGTCGCCATCTTTATCAAAAACTCAATTATTTTCGAAATCCAAAATATTTACAAAGATAAGGATAGCCGCTTCATTATTCTGAAGGGCACAATTAACAGGCGCTCAATTACATTAGCGTCAGTTTACGCCCCTAATGAGTCACACACAACCCCATCCTCTAAAGCCTTCTCCAAAACTATTAATCACTCTCTGAACAATCTTCAATTAATTGACACATGGAGATCACACCATATAGGGATTAAGGCATTCACACATTACTCTCATCCTCACGATTGTTATGCCCGCCTTGACTACATTTTTAGCACCCCTATTCTCTTAGCAAACTCCTCTTCAGCCCAGATCCACCCTTGCCCTTGGTCAGACCATAATATGACCGCCTTTGAGACCTCCCACATAGGAATGGCCCCAACTACCTTTAAATTGCGCCTTAACGACTCTCTACTCACAGACCCCGCCACCTTCCAACTAATAAATTCCCATATTGAAAATTACTTCAAAGAAAATATAACAAATGAGACACTTCCCACATCCATATGGGCTGCTCACAAAGCTGTTCTCAGGGGCCATCTTATAAACATTGCTGTGGCTAGGAATAAAGCTAAAATTGCAGACATTAAATGTCTCACTAAAGAATTAAATGACTTATATAACAAGCTGAGTCACTCAGTCTCCCCGGAGCTAACTAATCTAATCCAAATCAAGCGTCAAGCATTGAATACACTATTATCCGATGACACTGAAAAATCTCTACGCTTTTCAAAAGCCAGATTCTTACTATTCAGCAATTCTTCCTCAGCAATGTTTGCTAAAAAACTCAAGCAAGACTCTAATCCTACACACGTCTACAAGTTGCGTAATTCGAATGGTAATTTCGTAACTCACCCCCAGGATGTGCTCCAAATATTCACAAACTTTTATAAAGACCTACTTTCAGGCCCGCAAACAATTCCTAACCCCTCCTCTTTAAGGTGGCTAGACAACCTCCCACTCCCTAAACTTAGCGATCATCAGACCTCCTCCCTTAATATACCCTGCACAGATGAGGAAATTTTGAACATAATCAAATCACTTAAGACATCCACAGCCCCAGGTCCAGACGGTTTTTCGTCTTCATACTATAAAAATGTTGCCCCTCTTCTAGTACCCAATCTCACTAGACTATTCAATCATATTTTAAATAGAGGCCAATTCCCTGACGAGATGTTGATGGCTAACCCCTCCTTAATCCCAAAACCCCATAAAGATCACTCCCTTCCTCAAAACTTTCGCCCCATATCTGTCCTCAATAATGATATTAAGCTTTTTGGTAAATTACTAGCCTACAGACTAGCTTCTATTGTCACTTCCTTAGTACACACTGACCAGTCGGGCTTTATCCCAGGACGTCAAATTACGGATAACATCAGACTAGTATCCAACGTTATACAAGACGCTAATCTTCACTCCCGCCCAATCTGCCTTTTAAGCCTTGATATACACAAGGCTTTCGACAGCGTCAGCTGGTCATACATCAATCACCTCCTTCCTAAACTTGGCCTCTCAGAAAAATTCATACACGGCTTTAATGCCCTTTATCACTCCCCAAAGACTAGAATTAGAATTCCAGGTAGCAACTCCGAATTTTTTCCCCATAAATAGAGGTACTAGACAGGGCTGTCCACTTTCCCCCCTCCTGTTTGCCTTGGAAATGGAGCCCCTTGCCATAGCTATCAGACAAAATATTAACATTAAAGGATATCAGAAAAACGTCACTCAATTTAAAATTAGCCTATATGCTGATGACGCTCTAATATTTCTGACCGATCCAATTACCTCCATTCCCAACTTATTAGATGAACTCAACTCCTTCCATGCAATCTCCGGCCTATCTATAAACACCAACAAAAGCTCTGCTCTACCTATAAACTACCCCCCAAACATGCTAAGCACACTCCAAAATAATTTTAACTTCATCTGGCCATCCAACTCAATCAAATATTTGGGAGTCTATATTACCCCCACCCACACATCTCTTTATAAAGCCAATTACATTCCTCTTTTCTCCAACATAAATTCACTACTTAAATCATGGTCCAATCGTCACATCTCCTTCTTAGGCAGAATCTGTGCGTTCAAAATGTCGATCCTCCCCAAGCTTCTCTACTATTTCAGAGAGCTCCCCATTAATGTCCCCAAATCCAGAATAACATCCCTTCAAAGGGAAATCAATAAATTTATCTGGAACAATAAAAAACCCAGGTGTAGTTATGCGCTTATGCATAACCCACAAAACAAAGGCGGCATGGGCCTCCCAAACCTCTGGCAGTATTATTTAGCAGCCAGACTCTCACATATGGCCCAATGGCATTCCCCCACTACACACATTCCATGGTTGATCTTTGAATCTTCTTCCATCTCCCCTTTATCATTAAAGGGCATTTCATGGTCCCCTATAACTCACTACCGCTCTCTTCTTAAGAAAAACATGATTATCGCCTACTCTTTGCAACTATGGAATAAAATCAAAGACTATTACGCCTTGTCCTCAACTACCCCCCCTTTGGCCAACTTCCTGGGAGATCCCAGATTTACCCCCGCGTTCCCAAACTACAATCTCTTTCATCACTGGATTCAACTTAAATTAACCACTCTTAGATCACTAGTGGTCAACCTAAAATTCCCAACCTTCGCATCCCTCCAATCTAGTCACAAACTCCCTGACTCTGAACTTCCCCAATATCTCCAAATCCAAAACTTTTTTGCCACTCACTATTCCCTTTCCATCGACACCCCATGCACCACTTTTGAGCGCATCTGCACTTCCTCTTATAGAGATAAGGGTGTCATCTCACAAATGTACAATTTCTTAAACGATCTACATCAGCCCGAGAAAACAGGCCCTATGATACGTTGGGAAGCTGACTTGAGCTGCTCCCTCCCCATAAAAACCTGGTTAAGGATGATAGACAACCTCCGCAAAAGCAATCGCGCTGCAGCCTTTAGGGAATCCCCCCTTAAACTCTTTGTTAGATGGTATATGACCCCTGCCAAGATCCATTCATTTTATCCCTCAGTCTCCAATACCTGCTTTAGAGGCTGCCCTGATGAAGGGAACTATCTCCACATCTTCTGGAGCTGCAAACTTCTTGAACCCATATGGCAAGCAGTGGTAACCACTTTAGAACCCACACTCAAGAAAAAAATCCCCCTCTCACCACAAAGCTGCATTCTTTATGCTGAGGTTTCAGATATCCCCTTACCTTGTACTAGACTACTTCATTCACTGATAAGCTCCGTTCAATGGATGATCGCCCTAAACTGGAAAACACACAACCTTCCTTGGTCCCAGGTCTTATCCAGAATGGAGGCTCTTAGATTATCTGAAAGGATCCACCATACTCTCTTTGATAGCATACACACATACAATGGAAAGTGGATGTATTGGTCTCCAACTTAACAGAACATACCGCTATAACATACTATTGAGCGTACTCCTATGGGACCTTTTTTTTCCCACACCACCCCACCTTCACACCCAAATGTTATCTTGTCCTTATGGTTGATACAGATTGCATATGGATATAACCTTTGTTGCCATTCTCATGTACAAACCTTTGTAAACCCTAGCACTACTGTATTTTGTATATCACTTTATACTGAAGTTTGTCATTTTCCTGTCTTCCAAATAAAACTTTTGTAAACAAAAAAAAGTTACTAGTCAGATTTTAGGCATCCTCTGCAACACAACTGACATTCCTTAATGGTAATTACTTTTAAAGGGATGCAGACACTGACTTTCCCCATCAGAACACTGAGCGTGCACCAGCTGATTATAAAGAACCATTAATTTTATTCAAGATCAGTATCCAAAAGACAAGGTCAAATAAACAGCTATTGTTCGGAGCAGAAACAGGTAGGTATCTGCAACAAAGTTTCCTAAAATCATTGTTTTTTTTTCCTCAGCAATAGTGGAGTTATTCTTTGACTTTACCTAGTAATATTAGTGTAAACTAAATATATAGGATAGCATGCCCTTCTAAGAACATTGTGGTAAAGCATTATTCTTTTAAATTTTATTATTGTGGTTATACTGAGAAAGCATGTAAGACACTTTATTTTATTTAGATTAGGCACCCAGTGTAACAAGTAGTTAAAATGACAATAAAGAATGGTTATAAAGAAAACATAACTGTTCTTTGGAGCTGTGGGGGATTGGAAAAACCATGTCAAACATAATTTTTCTTTTTAATTGCAGTAGGTTAAATTAGTTAAAGTCCCCATCGAGTGTGAAGGTTTTTTTTTTTTTGAAAAGTTTTATTTATAGCTTTTGACAAAACAAACAGACTCAATGGGCCAAACACAAACACAAACTATATACAAATCTTCAGCATTGGCTCCCTCTCCCTCCCTCCAGACCCCCACCCATCAACAGGAATAATACAGTTATAAAGTCACTTTAACTCATTCACAGTCATATGTTGTTTGGAAATGTCACATAATCACAACCATATTCAACTCTTACTGCAAGTGCATTTATAATGGGTGCCACTCAATCCTCCACCGTAAGTTCACTATTCATCCAACCGCCCCATACTTTATCAAATTTCTGAGGTGCGCCCCTACTAGCATACGTAGCTTTGTACAGCGGTACAGCTCTATTCACCACCCCCTTCCATGCTGATACAGTGGGCGGATTGGGCTTTTTCCATGATAACACTATCAGTTTCCTGGCGTAATATATGAGAATCGTCAACAGAGCACGAGTCGCTCTCCTTGGGGCTAGATTGTCTACCAGACCCAAGAGGCATACCTCAATTGAAGGCTGTACCTGGATGGTGGTCACCCCAGCTATGCAGTCGGCAACCCCTCTCCAGAACCCTTGGATGAATGAGCAATTCCAAAAGACATGCATGAAATCGGCCGTGAGGGAACTGCACCACCAGCAACAAGGAGACTGTGTAGGGAATATCTTGGCCAGTCTAGCCGGCATAAGATAGATGCGATGCAGGAATTTAAATTGGATGAGATGGTCCCTGGCAGAGACCAATCTGGTAAAATTAATGTCCCATACATCATCCCAGTCATCCCTGTCCATCTGGGGGAACACCTCACCCCACGCCGCCCTACACTTTGCCGGGAGATCACCTCCCTCACTGAACAGCTGTTTATATATTGTAGACAAGGCCTTGTCTAAAGTGTCCTCTCTCAGTAAAGACTCCATATCACTAGTTTGCATGGTGATACCAATATCTCCAAATTGGGCCTTAAATGCATGTCTGAGCTGAAGAAAACGAAACAAGTGCGTATTGGGCAGATCAAACTTGGCTTTAAGGGCGTCAAACTGTAAGAGTTTCCCACCCCCCACTATGTCCCTCAGAGTCTTAATGCTATATTTAGTCCAGGTGACTGGATCGGGGTACTCACAAAAGTGTGCTAGCTGAGGATTCTTCCAAAGTGGTGTGTAAGGAGAAATTTCAGAGGCGCCACCCACCTTATTCACTGCCACCCATGCCCTACAGGCAGCACGCATGGATATCGTGAGCCTATACGGAGCCCTGATTCCCCGAAGCGGGAGATGCTTCAGTGCCTCATACGAACCCACAACAGCCGCCTCCAGCGTATTAGCAGTGTCGTCCTCAGGTAGAGTGAACCACCTGTGGACAAATACCAGCTGACCAGCTAAGAAATACCGGTGGAAGTCCGGGACCGCCAGTCCCCCTTGTTTCCACGGCAGTTGTAACACCCGGAATTTAATTCGAGGGCGTCGTCCCTGCCATAAGAAAGTTGTTATGAGACTATCTATTTTTTTTAAAACATATCTCGGTATCCAAACAGGGGAATTCCGAAATATATACAAAAACAAAGGTAAAAATTTCATTTTCACTAAATTCACCCTACCAATGAGCGTCAAAGGTAAGTTTTGCCATGCCTGTAGCCTGGATTTCAGTTTAGTCAAAAGTGGATCGACATTTAAGGCAATAAAATCGGACACGGAATTAGAAATGTTTAACCCCAGAAATTTGAGCACCTCCACCCGCTGTAAAGGACAATCAACAGGAATCTCACACCTGGGGGATGGCGTCCTGAGTGATAGAATTTGCGATTTTCCCCAGTTGACTTTCAGACCCGAAAAACGTGCAAAAGAATTCAGGATATCTAGTGCTGCCGACAAGGAATTTCCGGAGTCCCGCAGAAAAAGAACCATGTCGTCCGCATAGAGTGCCGTCTTTTCGTTCAAGTCACCCACCATGATCCCCCGCACCTCCTCAGAGGCCCGCAAGGCCGCAGCCACGGGTTCAATCATGATGGAAAATAGACCCGGGGACAAAGGGCAACCCTGGCGAGTGCCCCTCCGCACTGAAAAAAATTCCGACAACATAGTGAAGGTTTTTTAACATAAAAAAATGTCAAGGTAGATAAGTAGCATACATATATAGTTTCTTAATTTAGCTTTTCTTGTTGTAGCATTAAATTCCCTCATTTTTTTTACAGGGAAAGGGATCACTTTCTTTAACAGCAGGATTATACTTGTTCTAGAAGCAAACTACTTGCAGCCTGCCCTGCTTGACAGCCTGTTTAATTTTGAGGTCCCGTTTACCTCCTTCTCTGATTCCCACCAAAATCCTTTATTAGGTCATCATCACCATTATTGTTACTGCTGGCACATCTGCCAAAGATGTGCAGCATCCATATCCCCATACTTTAGTAACAGTCCTATATATTCCTTTTAAAACTTTAGTCAAAGGTAAATTCTGCTCACTTTCACCATCATGGCTCATTTGCCATATAGATTCTAAAATTGTATGTTACCCCCAACATTTCATATTTCTGATATGTGCCCACGGGACAAGAAAGAGGAAGTCAGCTGGTGTCTCTGAGCGTGTAGAGAGCTGCGTAGAGGCAGGATGACGTCAGTAAGACAAGGGTGCAATGCGATGTGTTTCGGATCATGTGCCATGCTGTATTGGAGCATGCACACTCCTTTCTCAAGCCAACCACCGAGGCTGTGAGAGACACCAGCTGACTTCCTTCTCCTCGTCCTGTTGGGCACATCTTGCAACCCACCCCACGGCTAAGTGGACTGATCTTCCATCTGGCATCACAGACCCCCTTCTATGATGAGCTCATTTTTACTTATATCACATGAGTAACCCCTTAGGGAGGTTTAATAAAAAATAACCAAACCTACTACACTTAGTGGCACTTCTCTTCTTTTTTTTTATCCCTACTTTTACACAATTGTCCAGCTTAAAGTGATATTGCATAATATGTGAAACACAAATCCCTGTTTTAATGCAATATGTGCTAGAAATGTATAAGGGTGTATAGCAGCGTGCAGGGGGTTGATTTAGATTTGTTAGTGTTCATGTGGTCACACCCCATTAGCACCTCATGGGTTATATATATACTGTATGTGTGTAAAGCTATTTGGACTTGAGCACAGACATATCTTATCTCTATTTCAGTGCAGGCCACTGACCAGATCTGAGTATGTAACTTTCTTACAAATGTAATTACCAAGTGAAAACAAAAATGGGGTGGAACTTTGCATGTACCTAGCAGGGTCTAATGAATACAGATACCAAAAAAAACTTAAAAAATAAACAAATCTTTATTTTCCATATACAAATGGTTACATTTAAAAAAAGGTAAATGCAATTACCGGTAGTTAAAACCACAGTTACTGTAAATCTGTCCAGGATGTGCTGGTCCTGGTTAAAGATTTGAGAAAAGTGGCCTACACGTTTCGCTGGGAATCCCACTTTATCGGGGCCTGAGATTGAAGCAAAATTTTGTTCATGTAGTGCAATAATATACAAGCATATTATTAATAAATAATATATGTAAACATTATCAAATGATTTTATTATTACCAAGGAACTCTAAACATTAAAATATTTCAATCAACTCAATCCCCCCTGGGGTGCCTGTAGGGATTAACTCCGTTATTAACTCCACGGGCTCCCCAGGCTTCTCCTCCACTGGTCCGGCTGACAAAAATTACACAGGTGAATTAGCAGTTTTTTCTGTATGCTCCCCTATATGCTTTGGGGTATAAATGTAGATGTTGGAACATAGTATGAATTCATATTCCATTTGAGATAATTTGTCCTCCCCGCCCACCTTCTTTGCCCATGACTTGCTGTGGTGCATGTAACAAGCTTTACTAAGATAGTACTATATACAGGTAAGAAATTTAAAGTAATGTGACTCGGTTGATTGAAAGCTTTTAATGTTTAGTGTTCCTTGGTAATAATAAAATATTTTGTTAATGTTTACATATATTATTTATTAATAATATGCTTGTATATCATTGCAGTATATGTACAAAATTGTGCTTCAATCAAAGGCCCTGATGAAGCAGGATTCCCTGTGAAATGCGTAGGCCACGTTTCTAGACTCTTCAACCAGGACCAGCACATCCTGGACAGATTTATAGTAACGTATATACTCGAGTATAAGCCGACCTGAATATAAGCCGAGGCACCTAATTTTACCACAAAAAAATGGGAAAACGTATTGACTCAAGTATAAGCCTAGGGTGTCCATCTGCATGCCTCACTGTGCCTCACTTTGCCTCACTGTGTCCATGTGCATGCCTGACTGTGCTTCACTGTGTCCATGCCTCACTGTTGCCATGCCTCACTGTGTCCATGCCTCACTGTGCCCAATCTCCCTACCCGATCTCCGGCGCTGTGTGACTAGACTGACGTTTAACATGGAAGTCTATGGAAGGGGTGCCCGACTTTGAAAAATCAGTTGTCCCCGGCCGTAGGTTTCCTGGGCAACAAACTTTGTACACGTATAGATGAAGAGTGGGGCTACATGTGTGCCAGGTTTTAGGTCCAGGGGACCTAGGGACGGCTGGTACTAGGTCCCCAAAATCACTGGAGAAATGACCGTTTAACATTGGAGTCTATGGAAGGGGTGCCCGGGTTTGAAAAATTGATGCTCCCCCGCTGTAAGATCTCCGGACAACAAACTTTAAACACTTGTAGAGGAAGAGTGGGGCTACATGTGTGCCAAGTTTGGGGTCCAGGGAACCTACGGCTGGCCCAGGATCAAGCGCACAAATTTGAAGATGGACACAGACTCGAGTATAAGCCGAGGGGGCATTTTCAGCACAAATAAATGTGCTGAGAAACTCAGCTTATACTCGAGTATATACGGTAACTGTGGTTTTAACTAAATGTATTCAACCTTTTTATAAATTTAACCATTTGTATATGGAAAATAAAGATTTGTTTATTTCTTATTTTTTTTTTTTTTGTATCTGTATTCATTAGACCCTGCAAGGCACATGCAAAGTCCCATCCCATTTTTGTCTTCACTCTGGAATTGCTTTATATGAGATGGTACCTTTGCCTCACATTCATCCCTCACACTCTTTTAACATCTCCTACAAATGTATTGTATCTCCCCCATAGTGGCACAGTTGGCCATGTTAAACATGTCTAGCGGGGTGTTCCCCTTTAATGCAGAGAGACAAGAAGTTCCAGGTGAGAGGTGAGTCGGGAGGAAGTAAAGAGACATTATGGAAGTGAAAGCAGAGGAGAGAGAGACTACATCTCCCAGTACATCTTGCAGCACCCAGGGTGCATTGCTCCAGAACAGAGACTGCTGGGGCAGACTTTATAAAGGGGAGGCAGAGTTTTGGTCGGCCTCTTTGGACCCCCCTCTCCTAGCAAGAGGATGTCTGTGCTGAACTGCTGTGTGCACAAGGCCTGAAGCCCGGGCCGTGTGCTCCTTTCCAAAGAGCCCTCTGCCAACCTAGCAGAGCCTTAGAGACATCTAATCCTCCTTGCTGCAGTACACCAGAAGGATTGAAGACTTGGATGTCGGTGGATTCCTGTTCCTAGACGAATCGATGGAGGAAAGGGACTTGGACTTGTCCAGGTGGTGAGAGCTGTTTAAAGACAGATACTTTATCTTTAGTATTCGTTGGGATTACAAAGTTGTTCTTCAAGTGCACCACCGAGAGATTGCTAGCGAATATTGTTTCACTGAACTTCCATTTAGATCAGTCAGGCCTGACTTCATAGGTAGACATTGCTGGGTGTTAGTCTACCCATGAGGGGAAGTAGCTGTAAAAGGGCAGCGCTAGAGTTGCATAGCAATACTTTATTATTCTGATTACTCTGTTTATCTTTATTACTGTTTATTGCAGGGATCTGCAACTTGTTATACTGTTGTTTATTACTTGCCCATTAGCCTCAGTAAAATATCTGGGTAAAGTACATTTGGTGTCAGTTCCGCTTACTTTAATAGGAGTTTTAAAGTATATTCTGTGTATGTTTGTTATAGGACTGCGTCACCAACAGTTGCGATCACGCGGTCCTATCTCTCTATCACCAGCTGTGCCACGGGAGGTTAGAGCCGATTGCCGGGGGTTGACAGCGGTGCACTGCAGGGCCCAAATCAATATCAGCGGCTCTCTTAACTGGGGGTAGCGCTACACGTGGGGGCTCGAGTCCGGGATCCTTGTACGTTGCACGCTGCAATCAAGCCGGTCAGAAGTACCAGCATGGACCCGCTGGCAATGTCACAGTGGTGCGCAGCGATTGGCGCCGATCCAACCGCGGCGGTAGTCATTGTACTCCCGGGGGAAAGATGGAAGGAAGAGGAGATAAAACAGCTCGTATTGTTACTGTCTCCGAGCCACAAAGCATGGGTGATGGATTTTAGGCCAGATCCAGTGATCTCGTTTACATACGCACTGGTAGAATGGAAAAAAGAACTCCCAGAGCATTTTAAAAGTCAGAGTATACAAGCCATAGATAATCAGATCTATCACTTGATACATACGCTGCCAGTGAAGGAAGAATGGTTTCAGACACCAAAGCCATCACTCCCACAATTATCTCCACCACTATCCCCTAAAGCAGAAAAGCTTAAGGAACTATTAAGCCCGGGATCACCGCTGGCCGCTATAGGGCCTGAATTGTTGAATGCTCTAGGAGACCTTGTAATTAAGTGCCAGAAAAGCAGTACGGTGCATGTGGAGGCCGGTTACCGGAAGCTTAGCACCTTCTCAGGGAACCTCCCCGTCCCTGCGGGGGAGGAAGATTTTGACACTTGGGTGGAACAGGCATTGCAGGCAGTAGAAGCATGGGAGGTGCCTGAGGCACAGAAGAGACAGCGAGTCTTAGAAAGTCTGAAAGGTGCCGCGGCAGAAGCGGTGAAGAGCTTCCGGTTTGGAAATGAAAACTGTACAGCTCAAGATTGCCTGGCCATGCTGCAGGAAGAGTTTGGTCAGCTGGAGAAGGTGTCAGAGATGATTTATCAAATTGAACACACTCTCCAGCAGCCGAATGAGAAACTGTCAGAATATGTTAGAAGGCTGAACAGGCAGTTATGCAAGATTGTACTGAAGAAGGGAATGCTGCCCAAAGATGCAGATGAAGCACGCATGAAGCAGATCATGAGGGGAGCGCGGCGCTCAGACCCGGTCTGGCTGCACCTGAAAACCTCAGGAGGAGGAATGTCACTAACCTACTCTGATCTAATAAAAATTATTAGGGACGAAGAGGCGCTGGAGGAAGATCAGCAGGTGGCCAAGGCGAATGTCACACCTGTACCAGTGTTGGTCCATTCGGTCAAGAGCCCAGAAAGAGATGCGGAGGTTGACACTCTGAAATCGCAAATGGCCCAAGTGTTGGAGATGCTGACCTCTTTGATGGAGAAAGATCAGAGAAGACGAGAGAAACCAAGCCCAAGAAAGGAGTTGTTCCCGAACACCTCAGCACCGGCCTCCCTACAGGACCGAGAAGAGGTGATTTGCTATAACTGCGGAGGGAGTGGCCACTTTGCTAACGTATGCTCCAGCCCAAAGAAGAAGAGAACAGATAATTGCAAGCCGGCGGGAAACTCCAAAGGGCCCCGGTGAAGGAGTCAACCGGGTGCCCATCATCTTCAGTGCGCTCCAAACTAAAAAAAAAGGCCAAGAATGGAGGAGACAAAACTCCTAGGAGGAGGTATAGTACACCCCCACCAAGATGTACCCCAGAGGGAGGGGGCAAGACCCCTCAGTGGAAGTACAGCACCCCAAAGAAGGAACATCCACCTAAAAGGAACAATAACATCCCTCAGCGGGTTTGTGCCCCCATTGAGAGGGAGAAAGTCAATGCATGCCAGGCTCAGGAAAAATTAAAGTCCAAAAGGAGCAGGGCAAGGGTCGAAAGCCAAAAAAAAGAGGTGACCCCAGTCCGGCCATACCCAAAGGAACTGGTGGGCAAGTCTCCTACTGTGCCCATTCAAGTGGAAGGAGTCTATACTAAAGCTCTTTTGGACACCGGAGCACAGGTGACTTTACTATACCGGGACTTCTATGATAGGCACTTGAGTCATCTGCCTATCCAGAAGATAGAAGAGCTGGAGATATGGGGACTTGGAACCCAGAGTTTCCCTTATGATGGGTACCTGCCCATAAAGATGACTTTCGACCCATCCGTGGCTGGGAAGGCTGAAGTGTTTGACACCCTGGCAGTTGTGTGTCCCCGGCCGCCTGGAGCCAGCAAGATTTCCCTGATCATTGGGACAAACACAGATCTAGTCAGGAGACTCCTGACCCCTCTAGTGAAAGAGAGAAACCATTCAGCCACCAAAATCCATCCCATGCTAAAGACGGCCTACCAACGACTGGTCTTAGAGCAGAAGACCTCGGGAGAGGGGATAGGGAAGGTGTGGAGACTTGGCAGAGAAGGAGTAGTGCTACAGCTCGGAGAAGTAACCTGTCTTAGGGCCACTGTGAAGCTTTCGTGGGAACAACCTGGCCCCTTTGTCATGCTGGAATCAGACCCAAGGGAAGAGTCCTCAGGCCTGGAAGTGATACCAGAAGTGATTCCGTTCAAGGCCCTGAAGAAGGCCCATGGCAGAGTTCCGGTGAGTGTTAGGAACACTACGGGAGGACCCATGGAGATCCCTGCCAGAGTGTTGCTTGGTCAGGTGAGCCCTGCTGCCCCGGTCACTTGGTCCGAAGTCAAGGGGACAGGTGACGGAGGAGATGTTTGGGAGAAACTGTCCGTGGAAAACCCGAACCTACCCAGGGCTTGGAAAGAAAGAGCCAAGGCCCAGCTGACCAGGTGAGAGAAGATCTTTTCCGAAGATGAATTCGATGTGGGGTGTGCAAGAAGTGCCCCCCATCGGATCCGCCTCCAAGAAGATAAGCCCTTCTGAGAGAGGGTCAGGCGGGTCCCCCTGGCAGATCTGGAGGATCTGAGGGAACAACTTGTAGAACTAAAGAAGACTGGTGTGATCCGGGAGTCTAGAAGTCCCTATGCCTCCCCAATCGTGGTGGTCAGAAAGAAGAATGGGTCGTTGAGGCTTTGTATCGATTATAGGACTCTCAACAGGAGAACCATCCCTGACCAATACACCACGCCAAGGATAGAAGATGCCCTACAAAGTTTGTCTGGAGCCAAATGGTTCAGTGTGATGGACCTCAAGAGTGGGTACTATCAAATCCCTATGCACCCAGAAGACAGGGAGAAGACAGCCTTCATAACCCCGGTGGGATTCTTCGAATTCAATAGGATGCCTCAGGGTCTGTCTGGAGCTCCTGCTACCTTTCAACGCCTTATGGAGAAGACTGTTGGAGACATGAATCTTATAGAAGTCCTTGTGTACTTGGACGATGTAATTGTCTTTGGAAGAACCTTGGAAGAACATGAAGCCAGGTTGGAGAAAGTATTGAGAAGACTCAGCGAAGAGGGACTTAAGCTTTCCCCCGAGAAGTGTCGGTTCTACCAGTCTTCTGTGAACTATCTGGGGCACATAGTGTCTGAAGAAGGGGTGGCCACAGATCCTGAGAAGTTGGAAGCAGTCACTTCCTGGCCACGACCCACCACAGTAACAGAGCTCAGATCCTTCCTGGGGTTCTGCTCCTATTATAGGAGGTTTGTGGAGGGGTTTGCTCGGATTGCCCGCCCGTTGAATGAATTGCTAAAGGCAGAAGGGGAAGAGGATGACTCAGGGCCCAGGAGGCCTGGTGAGTCAGTTCAAGATCAGTGGAACCCAAGGTGTGAAGAGGCCTTTCATGCTCTGAAGAGGAGCTTAACCACTGCCCCAGTCCTGGCCTACGCCGACCCTACCAGACCTTATGAATTACATGTGGATGCCAGCCATGAGGGTCTAGGTGGTGTACTCTACCAAGAACATGAAGGACAACTGCGACCAGTGGCCTATGTGAGCAGGAGCCTGACCCCCTCAGAAAAGAATTACCCCACTCATAAGCTGGAATTCCTGGCCATCAAATGGGCGGTAGTAGACAAGCTAAAAGACTACTTGTATGGGGCAGAGTTTACTGTGAAGACAGACAACAACCCCCTGACCCACCTCTTCATCACCGCGAAACTAGATGCCACCGGACACAGGTGGTTGGCCGCATTGTCTGGATTCAACTTCAGTCTGAAGTACAGACCAGGAGCCGGAAATAGGGATGCAGATGCCCTGTCCCGGAGGTCTCATGCCACGACAAATGACTGGGAAGATTGGACCCAAGTGGCACCGGACGGGGTGCGGGCCCTTTGTCAAGGGGCTGAATTCCAAGCCAGAGGAGGCTCCAGAGCAGAAGAAATAGGGGTTACCATGGTAGGAGTCCCCAAACACTATTGTGGGGTAACTCAACTGGAGGAAGACAACCTACCGAGACTGTCCAAGAAGGAGTTGAGGTGTGACCAATTGGAAGACCCCATGGGGAGATTGGTCCTCGAAGCCCTGGAGAATCAGGATCCCAACAAATTCCTACATCACCCCTCAAAGGAGGCTCGCCTGTTGAGGAAGGAATTGGACAGGCTATAGGTACATCAGGGAGTGGTCTACCGAAGGGGCCCCTCTGATGACTCAGAAGATAAGTGGCAGTTATTTCTTCCAGAGAAGCACCGAGAGACTGTACTAATTGCCCTGCATGACCATCATGGTCACCTAGGGGCAGAAAGGACCTTCCAGCTTGTCAGAAATCGGTTCTATTGGCCCTGCATGAGGGCAGAAGTAGAGGAGTATTGCCATTCCTGTGCACGATGCATTCAGAGAAAGACCCTACCCCATCAAGCTGCCCCAATGGGCCACTTAGAGTCAAGGCCCAATGGATCTGGTATGCATTGACTTTCTCTGCCTCGAACCCGACCTGAGTGGATTGGGGAATGTTCTGGTAATAACCGACCATTTCACCCGCTATGCTCAAGCTTTCCCAACCAAAGACCAGAAGGCATCCACCGTGGCCAAGGTACTTATGGAGAAGTATTTTGTCCATTACGGACTACCACAGAGACTCCACTCAGATCAAGGAAGGGACTTTGAGAGTCGGTGATCCGAAGACTTTTGGATTCATTAGGAATAAAGAAGACCAGAACCACGCCTTACCACCCACAAGGAGATGCTCAGCCGGAGAGATTTAACCGGACCCTGCTCAACATGTTGGGAACCTTAGAAACAGAGAAGAAGCAACACTGGAGTCAGCACATATCAGCCCTAGTACATGCCTATAACTGTACCACAAGTGACGCCACTGGCTACTCCCCTTATCGACTTATGTTTGGGAGAGAAGCAAGGCTACCTGTGGACCTGGCCTTTGGCACTTCTATAGACAATACCTCAGCTACATCCCACAAGGGATACGTGGACAGACTTAGACGTAGCTTGCAGGTGGCCTATGAACAAGCCCAGGCGGCTTCGGATCAAAGGGAGGCCCGCAACAAGAGAAATTTTGATCTGAAGGTTCGAGTGCAAGATCTGCAGCCCGGGGACCGAGTACTGCTACGCAATCTGGGGGTCCCTGGAAAACACAAGCTTGCCGACAGGTGGAGATCTGAGCCCTATGTTGTCTGTAGGAAGTTGCCCGGTTTGCCTGTCTACAAACTAAAGCCAGAAGGAAAGGTGGGTCCACTGAAGACGTGGCATCGGAACCACCTGCTCCCACTTGCTGAGGCAGTCAGAATACCTCCCGTGAGAGACTCCCCTGAACCGGCCTCTATCCTGGATATTCCTAGGCCGAACACTCGGTCCCAGACCTCTCGAGCCAAAGATGGGGAGGCCTCCCAATTGAGTACAGAAGAAGGTGGAGAACTGGACTGGCTGTGGCCTCCCTCGACTCTGGGAACGTCCGCCATAGATCTCCCAAATGGAGGGGATACCCCAGATGCAACGCTGAATCCGGAGGCTACTGAATTCATACCCTTCAGTCCCTCAGCTGATTACTGGGAAGATGTTCCTGACACTTGCGCAGAGGAGGACTCTAGAGATTCCATACGTCAGTCGACTTCTGAATCAGAGGTTCCAGAACCAGCAATGTTACCTGAACTTACTCCTGAAGAAGAGCCTGTGGTGCCAGAGTCAGAAGCACCAAGAGAGCAGAGGGCTCGCAGAGTCATCAGGCCTCCCAAGAAACTAACTTACCCCCAAATGGGGACGAGCTCAGAGGACTCTGTTGTAACGGCTAGGAGAAGTGTTGAACAACCTGATCCTTCCACCGTCCATTTGGTGGAGGGCAACCCCAGCTCACTCTCTGGCACAGTTAGGCAGGCCACTCATGGTAGTGTGACCTGTGGGCAAGAGAGTTCCATCCCAAAGTTTTGGTGGGAATTCCCTATGCCAACATCATGCTCGACATTGTCCAAAATGGTAAACAGTATTTGTTGAAGTTTATCTTTGGGGACCAAAGAGTTCAAGTGGGGGGAGTGTGTAGCGGGGTGTTCCCCTTTAATGCAGAGAGACAAGAAGTTCCAGGTGAGAGGTGAGTCGGGAGGAAGTAAAGAGACATTATGGAAGCGAAAGCAGAGGAGAGAGAGACTACATCTCCCAGTACATCTTGCAGCACCCAGGGTGCATTGCTCCAGAACAGAGACTGCTGGGGCAGACTTTATAAAGGGGAGGCGGAGTTTTGGTCGGCCTCTTTGGACCCCCCTCTCCTAGCAAGAGGATGTCTGTGCTGAACTGCTGTGTGCACAAGGCCTGAAGCCCGGGCCGTGTGCTCCTTTCCAAAGAGCCCTCTGCCAGCCTAGCAGAGCCTTAGAGACATCTAATCCTCCTTGCTGCAGTACACCAGAAGGATTGAAGACTTGGATGTCGGTGGATTCCTGTTCCTAGACGAATCGATGGAGGAAAGGGACTTGGACTTGTCCAGGTGGTGAGAGCTGTTTAAAGACAGATACTTTATCTTTACTATTCGTTGGGATTACAAAGTTGTTCTTCAAGTGCACCACCGAGAGATTTCTAGCGAATATTGTTTCACTGAACTTCCATTTAGATCAGTCAGGCCTGACTGCATAGGTAGACATTGCTGGGTGTTAGTCTACCCATGAGGGGAAGTAGCTGTAAAAGGGCAGCGCTAGAGTTGCATAGCAATACTTTATTATTCCGATTACTCTGTTTATCTTTATTACTGTTTATTGCAGGGATCTGCAACTTGTTATACTGTTGTTTATTACTTGCCCATTAGCCTCAGTAAAATATCTGGGTAAAGTACATTTGGTGTCAGTTCCGCTTACTTTAATAGGAGTTTTAAAGTATATTCTGTGTATGTTTGTTATAGGACTGCGTCACCAACAGTTGCGATCACGCGGTCCTATCTCTCTATCACCAGCTGTGCCACGGGAGGTTAGAGCCGATTGCCGGGGGTTGACAGCGGTGCACTGCAGGGCCCAAATCAATATCAGCGGCTCTCTTAACCGGGGGTAGCGCTACACATGTATTGTAATATATTGTGTGGCAAAAATCCCTGGCTTATGCAGTTTGCTAGCGAGTATATAGCACTGTGCAGAGGGTTGATTCAGATTTTTTTGCAGGCTACAAGCACACTGATAGCTAAATAATGCAATCTTAATCTTGGGCCTCTGAGAGCTAAAGAAGCCAGAAGGATGACTACTCAAGAACGCTTGCAGAATGACAGATACTCTGATCACTTGGAAGAAACATAGAATGCATAAAAAAGAAGCACAGGAGCATAACACATGGAGGGACCCTGGAAGGATGGCTGCAGTAGGATGACATTTAATTAAAGCTTTAAAAGCCTTCAGGATAAAAAAATCTGGTCCCCACAATGACACCTGGAAGTATTTCGGTTCCAATTTAAGTCTTACATCTATGGCAGCAAAAGAGTTAAACAAATTTCTTCTGGACTTACCTTTAGTCTTGTTAAAGTGGTTGTAAACCCACTTTGTAAACAAACACCTACAGGTAAGCCTAGATTAAGGCTTACCTGTAGGTGCAAGAAATATCTCCTAAACCTACACGGTTTAGGAGATATTTGCAAAAAAAGACATGCACCGATGTCTATGGCGCATGTGCGCCGTAGACAACGGTGCATTCACAGGGTTAATCCCATTCACAATTCCGGCTCTGCCGGAATAGACAGCTCCCGCGCGCGTGCGCGGAGTGACGTCTTCGCCGTTCCGGCCAATCACAGCGCCGCAGCGGCGCTGTGATTGGCTGGAGCGGCGATACCCGGAAGTAACCTTCCGGGTATCTGAGGAGCGATGGCTGCGGCCGGAGCGGGGGACGAGGATGGCTTCGGGGGTCCCGATCTAAGGTAAGTGATGCATAATGAGCTAGTATGCTAGTCATACTAGCTCATTATGGCTTTGTCTTGCAGGTGATTTAAAAAAAAAAAAATTTATCTGGGTTTACAACCTCTTTAAATGTTTTTTTAAGGGCCTATTAGGCATAACCACATAACAAGAGTCTATCCCTTAAACCTTTGCTTCGCAATGAAAATTCATATTATGTGGCAAAAATAATGGCTGTATGGGATACTTTAAAAAAGTAAGGCAGTATATGCACTACCGTTGTGGAGATCAGTGTTTTTCTGCCTGAAGACGCCCACAGGTGCAGTGAAACATGGTGGGTGGAGTCCATAGTTCCCGATTTCCGGTGATATCACTTCTGGCCCATGAAGCGCATGGTGCAGCGGTGCTTGTGGGTCTTGGGTCACATCTCTTTAATGCATGCTTTTTTAATGTACTAAGTGAGTGCGATTTTTATTTTGGCAATTGTATTAGACGTTGAATACTACACTATAATGGGATCCCCCCTTTACTCCCCTGCTATATATGGAGTGTAAGGGCTGGGTTCTCAGTCCTTCTTTCTCTGTGCTCAGGTTGCTCGGTTATTTGCCAGAACTCATCGTTCCACAGTGGATCACCTGTTGTTCATCTCCTGCTCGTCAGTCAAGCCCACAGCCAGACCCTCCTGGCTATTTAAACTGCCTGGTTCTTTTCATCAATTGCCTTTGCCTTGGTCAAACATATCTAGAGACTCTGCTGTGTACCTGTTAAAGACTTACCGGGCTAATGTCCCTTCTGGTTCCTGATCCTGTCTGCTGCATCTGACTATGCTGATCTCTGGCTCCCAGATTTCCTGGCTTGTTCTGACTACCCAATTTGGCTACTGAACCCTGGCTATGTTTTGTCTATGTTTACAAGTTGTACCATTTTTACCATTTTGTGATTTTTACAGCATTTTCTGTCTCCGTCTGTTTCATGGTTCCTGACAGTCACAAGCTACTTGTAGGAGAACAAGATAAGTACAATTAAAAGGATACTGACACTAAAGGAGGATAAGTTCAGAGTAGGAGGAAAAACTTCAAAGACTTCAAAGAGGAAGACTTTATTCAGAGCTAGTGATGAGCCGAACACCCCCGGGTTCGGTTCGCACCAGAACCCGCGAACGGACCGAAAGTTCGTACGAACATTAGAACCCTATTAAATACAATGGATGCGAACGTTCGAATTCTAAAGTGCTAATTATAACAACTATTATGCATGTTATTGTCCTAAAAAGGGTTTGGGAACCCGGGTTCTGCACCAGGGGACATGTATCAATGCAAAAAGAAGTTTTAAAAACGGTCGTTTTTCGGGAGCAGTCATTTTAATGATGCATAAAGTGAAAAAAAAAAAGTCAAATATTCCTTTAAATATCGTACCTGGGGGGTGTCTAAAGTATGCCTGTGAAGTGCCACGTGTTTCCCGTGTTTAGAACTGTCCCTGCACAAAATGACACTTCTAAAGGAAAAAAAAGCCATTTAAAACTGCTTGCGGCTTTAATGTAATGTCTGGTCCCGGTAATATGGATGAAAATCTTTAAGAAAAATGGCATAGCTACCCCATGACCCCCCCCCCTACCCCAGCCCATTACCAGCCCCTTTGGGTCTTGTATGGATATTAAGGGGAACCCCGCACATAAAATAAAAAAGGCCCTATATACTCTGAACAGCCGTATACAGGCGGTGCATACAAGACAGGGACTGTAGGTTTGTTCTTATGTAGAATGTGTTTGTAATTTTGAACAGGTACATTGTTGAAGTGTAGCTCCAGCCCAAAAATCTATTTTTAAACTTTTTGGAAAACATAGGTAAGGGTTATCACCCCTGTAACATTTGTTTTGCTGTCTGTGCCCCTGTTCAGAACATTTCACCTCACTTTCCGTCCCAATGACAACTGTTTTTGAAATGTGGTGTTTTTCTTGAAACAAGGATTGCTGATAAAGCATCAGTACAGAGGAGACACCTTTCTCCCATATTTATTCTTACAGGAGAGAATTTTCCTTCCTAGTGGTAGATTTCCTCTCACTTCCTGTTGTCTTCTTGCGTTTGCAAGTAGGAGTCGTTTGTAAGTTGGATGTTTGAAAGTAGGGACCTGCCGTATATACTCTGCAGAAATAGGCCCCTTAGTTGTTGGTGTTGGCACAACACTGTAAGCACTCACAGTTACTCTTGGTTGGTGCTGGAACGCCCTGCTGTCAACTATTATATCAGGAATTTTAATTACATATAATTGTTGAACAGTGGTAGTAAAAATTGGGCCTTTGATGGTGGTGCTGGTGCCACAACACTGTAAGCCCTGACAGTTACTCTTGGTGGGTGCAGCAATGGGCCCTGCTGTGAATTATTAGATCAAGAATTGTAATTGCATGCCCCTGTTGAACAGGGGCTGAAAAATTGGGCCTTTCGTGGTGGTGGTGGTGGTGGTGGTGTTGCCACAACACTGTAAGCCCTCAGAGTTACTCTTGGTGGGTGCAGGAATGGGCCCTGCTGTGAATTATTAGATCAAGAAGGCACTGGTGGCACAACACTACAACCCCTCACAGATACTGTACTTGGAGCACAGCAATGAGCCCTGTTGCAAAGTATTGCTTCAAAAATTGTAATGACACGCCCCTGTTAAACAGGGGCTGAAAAATTGGGCCTTAGGCACTGGTGGCACAACACTACAACCCCTCACAGATACTGTACTTGGAGCACAGCAATGAGCCCTGTTGCAAAGTATTGCTTCAAAAATTGTAATGACACGCCCCTGTTAAACAGGGGCTGAAAAATTGGGCCTTAGGCACTGGTGGCACAACACTACAACCCCTCACAGATACTGTACTTGGAGCACAGCAATGAGCCCTGTTGCAAAGTATTGCTTCAAAAATTGTAATGACACGCCCCTTTTAAACAGGGGCTGAAAAATTGGGCCTTAGGCACTGGTGCCACAACACTCCAACCCCTCACAGATACTGTACTTGGAGCACAGCAATGAGCCCTATGGCAAATTATTGCTAAAAAAATTGTAATTACACGCCCCTGTAAAACAGGGGCTGAAAAATTGGGCCTTAGCCACTGGTGGCGGCACCCATAAACAAAAATGATCTTCCAAGCTATCATCATCAATCGTATCATTGAGGACTCGGAGGAGGAGGATAGCCAGTCAACATAACAGCACAGGCACTCAGCATCAGCATCAGTCTTGAAGGGATGTGACATGTTAAAATCAATTAGTCTGTTATATCAGCATCAGGTGTGTGGTAGCTGGTGGTGATCCAAGACTGGTTCATCTTGATGAAAGTCAGTCGATCAACCGAGTCGGTGGACAGGCGCACCCTGTGATCCGTGACAAATCCTCCAGCAGCACTGAATGTGCGTTCCGAAAGAACGCTGGATGCAGGACAGGCCAGTAGCTCAATTGCATACTGTGCAAGCTCTGGCCAGTGATCCATCCTCAAGACCCAGTAAGCCAGAGGATTTTCGGTGGGGAAGGTGTCCAAGTCTGACCTTGCCCCTAGATATTCCTGCACCATGTTTATCAGACGCTGGCGATGGTTGCTGGAACCGATCATACTTTGGGGCTGCGGACTAAAGAATTGTCTGAACGCATCGGTCAGACGGCCACCTTCCCCACCGCTCCTTCTTTGACTGGCCGAAGCCTCAGCAACTCGTTGTCCAGGACCAGGAGTTTGTAACCTCCCAGTCTCTGGGAACGCGTTGCACAGACCTTTCTGCAAGGCCTCCCGGAGTTGTCTCATCCTCTGCTCCCTCTGCGACGGTAACATAAGGTCCGCAACCTTACCCTTGTACCGTGGATCAAGGAGAGTGGCCAGCCAGTAATGGTCCCTCTCCTTGATCCGAAGAATACGAGGATCCTTCCGCAGACTTTGCAGGATCAGGGAGGCCATGCAGCGTAGGTTTGCTGAGGCATTCGCTCCGGAGTCCTCTGGGTCACTAAGGACGACATGATCCGCAGCCACCTCCTCCCAGCCACGTACAAGTCCACTGGTTTCTTGGGACTGTAAATCATCCCTAAAAGACTGCTGCTGATGATGCTGAGTGCCAGCCTCCACCTCCATGCTGACACAATCCTCCTCCTCCTCCTCCTCCTCCTCTTCCTGTGCGATGGGTGGGACAGAAGGAACACTGTCTGGGTAAAGGGGGCCTTGAGAGGCAAGGAAGTCCTCCTCTTCCTGCCTCTGTTCTGCCTCAAGTGCCCTGTCCATTATTCCACGCATCGTGTGCTCCAACAGGTGGACAAGAGGTACAGTGTCACTGATGCATGCACTGTCACTGCTCACCATCCTCGTGGCCTCCTCAAATGGTGCCAGGACAGTGCATGCATCCCTGATCATGCCCCACTGGCGTGGAGAAAAAAAACCAAGCTCCCCTGACCCTGTCCTGGTGCCGTAGTCGCACAGGTACTCATTGATGGCCCTCTGCTGCGTGTGCAGCCGCTGCAGCATGGCCAACGTTGAGTTCCACCTGGTGGGCATGTCACATATAAGGCGGTTCTTGGGCAGGTTCAACTCCTTTTGCAGCTCAGCCAGGCGAGCACTGGCATTATAAGATCTGCGGAAATGCACACAGACTTTCCTGGCCTGCCTCAGGACATCCTGTAAGCCCGGGTACCTGCCCAAGAACCGCTGCACCACCAGGTTAAGGACGTGAGCCACACAGGGCACATGGGTCAGTTGTCCCTGTCGGAGGGCGGAGAGGAGGTTGGTGCCATTGTCGCAAACCACCATTCCTGGCTTAAGCTGGCGTGGCATCAACCACCTCTCGGCCTGGCCCTGCAGAGCAGACAGGACCTCTGCCCCAGTGTGGCTTCTGTCCCCCAAACACACCAGCGCAAGCACGGCATGGCATCTTTTTGCCTGCGTACTTGCGTAGCCCCGTGAATGGCTACGGAGCACCGCTGGTTCATAGGACAAACCACAGTAAGAGGCCATGGAGGAAGAAGAAGAGGAGGGGGTGGAGGAGAGAGGTGTGTCACAACCAGTAGTAGCATTTTGGAGGCGTGGCGGTGGAACAACCTCCAACACTACTGCACCTTGTCCTGCATCCTTCCCAGCTGCCAAAAGAGTGACCCAATGGGCCGTGAAAGAAAGGTAACGTCCCTGTCCATGCCTGCTGGACCATGAGTCAGCGGTAATATGCACCTTACCGCTGACCGCCCTGTCCAGCGAGGCCAAGACATTGCCTTCCACATGCCGGTAGAGAGCCGGAATAGCCTTCCGTGAGAAAAAGTGGCGTTTGGGAACCTGCCACTGAGGAACCGCACATTGCACAAACTCACGGAAGGGGGCCGAGTCTACCAACTGAAAAGGCAGCAGTTGAAGCGCTAGCAATTTAGCCAAGCTAGCATTCAACCTCTGGGCATGTGGATGGCTGGGAGTGAACTTCTTTCGACGGTCCAGCAGCTGGGGCAGGGAAATTTGCCTGCTAGAATCGGACGTCGGTGTACTGCTAGCAGAGTGGCCGCAAGTACTTGGCTGTGACACACCTAATTCTACACCTTCATTCCTCTCAGTGCATGTTTCAGAGAGGACTGAAGTTATAGTGGGGTTGGAGATCCCAGCTGATGCGGTGCAAGGAGAGGTCCGCTTTGTTCTTTGGTGTGGGTCTTTGAGGTAGGCTTGCCAACGAGCTGCATGGCAGGTCAACATATGTCTGGTCAGGCATGTGGAACCCAAGCGGCTGATGTTTTGGCCACGCGATATACGCTTGAGACATATGTTGCAAACAGCAGCTGTGCGATCTGATGCACTAGCCTCAAAAAAGGCCCACACCAAGGAACTTTTTGAATGACGGGCAGAGGCAGCGCCCTGCACAGGCGGAGCTCTGCGGTGTGATTCCGTCAGTGTACTGCCCTTACGCTGGCCACCAAAGGGCATCCTGCCTCGTTGGAGATGTGCCTCCTCCTCATCCTCCTCCTCCTCCTCTCTCCTATTAGGCACCCACGTGGAGTCAGTGACCTCATCATCCCCTCCCTCCTCATCACTGGAGCCAATCTGGCAGTATGCTGCAGCTGCTGGAACATGACTGCCAGATTGGTGTCCTTCTTGAGCATCCCCTCTGTCTGCTCTCACGCTACTGCCTTCCTCTAGCTGGGTTTCATCATCAGACCCTTCGAAACGCTGGGCATCCTCCTGGAGCATGTACCCAACACTGTGCTCAAACAGTTCGGGGGACTCCTCAGGAGGAGGACATGGTGGGTCTAGGGAAGGAGTGACTGATGATGAGTCTGACATTGATACCAGGGAAGAGGACGCTTTGACAGCTGCTTTGCCAGTACCCTGAGCCTGGGTGAGAGAGGATGAGGAGGAGGAGGAGGAGGGCTTGGTCATCCACTCTACCAAGTCTTCGGCATGATGTGGCTCAACATGTCCAGCTGCCGAAAAGAAGGACAAGCGTGTCCCATGGCCATGTGCTGAAGACAATGCACCGCGTCCACGACCAGCACTGTTGCCCCCAGACACAGAGCCTGCTTGCCCTCTTTTATTGCCTCCTGACTGTCTGCCTCTCCTTGTTTGCCTTCCAGACATTCTAATAGATGGCCTGCAGGGAGATGGGAAAAAAGCAATAAGGGCTACCTTCAGGTGTCCTTCTCTGTCCCTTTACTTAAGGATTTCTAAATATGGTTGAGGATGATTGCTTTTGCACAGAATAGCACAACGACAATTTCCCTGACTGTCCAAAAAACAAGGATTTCAAAGATGGTTGATGAGGAATGCTTTAGCACACTATAGCACAAGGAGAATTCCCCTCACTTTCCTTCTTTGTCCCTAGAAACAAGGACTCGCACAGTGAAAGAAACTGACACTCTCCCTACCTAGAGTTTTCTGTCCCTAGAAAAATTTTTTTTTAAAGCACACTATAGCACAAGGAGAATTCCCCTCACTTTCCTTCTTTTTTCCTAGAAACAAGGACTCGCACAGTGAAAGAAACTGACACTCTCCCTACCTAGAGTTTTCTGTCCCTAGAAATTTTTTTTTTTAAAGCACACTATAGCACAAGGAGAATTCCCCTCACTTTCCTTCTTTTTTCCTAGAAACAAGGACTCGCACAGTGAAAGAAACTGACACTCTCCCTACCTAGAGTTTTCTGTCCCTAGAATTTTTTTTTTTTTAAAGCACACTATAGCACAAGGAGAATTCCCCTCACTTTCCTTCTTTTTTCCTAGAAACAAGGACTCGCACAGTGAAAGAAACTGACACTCTCCCTACCTAGAGTTTTCTGTCCCTAGAATTTTTTTTTTTTTAAAGCACACTATAGCACAAGGAGAATTCCCCTCACTTTCCTTCTTTTTTCCTAGAAACAAGGACTCGCACAGTGAAAGAAACTGACACTCTCCCTACCTAGAGTTTTCTGTCCCTAGAAATTTTTTTTTTTTAAAGCACACTATAGCACAAGGAGAATTCCCCTCACTTTCCTTCTTTTTTCCTAGAAACAAGGACTCGCACAGTGAAAGAAACTGACACTCTCCCTACCTAGAGTTTTCTGTCCCTAGAATTTTTTTTTTTAAAGCACACTATAGCACAAGGAGAATTCCCCTCACTTTCCTTCTTTTTTCCTAGAAACAAGGACTCGCACAGTGAAAGAAACTGACACTCTCCCTACCTAGAGTTTTCTGTCCCTAGAAATTTTTTTTTTTAAAGCACACTATAGCACAAGGAGAATTCCCCTCACTTTCCTTCTTTTTTCCTAGAAACAAGGACTCGCACAGTGAAAGAAACTGACACTCTCCCTACCTAGAGTTTTCTGTCCCTAGAAAATTTTTTTTTTTAAAGCACACTATAGCACAAGGAGAATTCCCCTCACTTTCCTTCTTTTTTCCTAGAAACAAGGACTCGCACAGTGAAAGAAACTGACACTCTCCCTACCTAGAGTTTTCTGTCCCTAGAAAATTTTTTTTTTTAAAGCACACTATAGCACAAGGAGAATTCCCCTCACTTTCCTTCTTTTTTCCTAGAAACAAGGACTCGCACAGTGAAAGAAACTGACACTCTCCCTACCTAGAGTTTTCTGTCCCTAGAATTTTTTTTTTTTTAAAGCACACTATAGCACAAGGAGAATTCCCCTCACTTTCCTTCTTTTTTCCTAGAAACAAGGACTCGCACAGTGAAAGAAACTGACACTCTCCCTACCTAGAGTTTTCTGTCCCTAGAATTTTTTTTTTTAAAGCACACTATAGCACAAGGAGAATTCCCCTCACTTTCCTTCTTTTTTCCTAGAAACAAGGACTCGCACAGTGAAAGAAACTGACACTCTCCCTACCTAGAGTTTTCTGTCCCTAGAAATTTTTTTTTTTAAAGCACACTATAGCACAAGGAGAATTCCCCTCACTTTCCTTCTTTTTTCCTAGAAACAAGGACTCGCACAGTGAAAGAAACTGACACTCTCCCTACCTAGAGTTTTCTGTCCCTAGAAAATTTTTTTTTTTAAAGCACACTATAGCACAAGGAGAATTCCCCTCACTTTCCTTCTTTTTTCCTAGAAACAAGGACTCGCACAGTGAAAGAAACTGACACTCTCCCTACCTAGAGTTTTCTGTCCCTAGAAAATTTTTTTTTTTAAAGCACACTATAGCACAAGGAGAATTCCCCTCACTTTCCTTCTTTTTTCCTAGAAACAAGGACTCGCACAGTGAAAGAAACTGACACTCTCCCTACCTAGAGTTTTCTGTCCCTAGAATTTTTTTTTTTTTAAAGCACACTATAGCACAAGGAGAATTCCCCTCACTTTCCTTCTTTTTTCCTAGAAACAAGGACTCGCACAGTGAAAGAAACTGACACTCTCCCTACCTAGAGTTTTCTGTCCCTAGAAAATTTTTTTTTTTCAAGCACACTATAGCACAAGGAGAATTCCCCTCACTTTCCTTCTTTTTTCCTAGAAACAAGGACTCGCACAGTGAAAGAAACTGACACTCTCCCTACCTAGAGTTTTCTGTCCCTAGAAATTTTTTTTTTTTTAAAGCACACTATAGCACAAGGAGAATTCCCCTCACTTTCCTTCTTTTTTCCTAGAAACAAGGACTCGCACAGTGAAAGAAACTGACACTCTCCCTACCTAGAGTTTTCTGTCCCTAGAAATTTTTTTTTTTTAAAGCACACTATAGCACAAGGAGAATTCCCCTCACTTTCCTTCTTTTTTCCTAGAAACAAGGACTCGCACAGTGAAAGAAAATGACACTCTCCCTACCTAGAGTTTTCTGTCCCTAGAATTTTTTTTTTTTAAAGCACACTATAGCACAAGGAGAATTCCCCTCACTTTCCTTCTTTTTTCCTAGAAACAAGGACTCGCACAGTGAAAGAAACTGACACTCTCCCTACCTAGAGTTTTCTGTCCCTAGAAATTTTTTTTTTTAAAGCACACTATAGCACAAGGAGAATTCCCCTCACTTTCCTTCTTTTTTCCTAGAAACAAGGACTCGCACAGTGAAAGAAACTGACACTCTCCCTACCTAGAGTTTTCTGTCCCTAGAAATTTTTTTTTTTTAAAGCACACTATAGCACAAGGAGAATTCCCCTCACTTTCCTTCTTTTTTCCTAGAAACAAGGACTCGCACAGTGAAAGAAACTGACACTCTCCCTACCTAGAGTTTTCTGTCCCTAGAATTTTTTTTTTTTTAAAGCACACTATAGCACAAGGAGAATTCCCCTCACTTTCCTTCTTTTTTCCTAGAAACAAGGACTCGCACAGTGAAAGAAACTGACACTCTCCCTACCTAGAGTTTTCTGTCCCTAGAAATTTTTTTTTTTTAAAGCACACTATAGCACAAGGAGAATTCCCCTCACTTTCCTTCTTTTTTCCTAGAAACAAGGACACGCACAGTGAAAGAAACTGACACTCTCCCTACCTAGAGTTTTCTGTCCCTAGAATATTTTTTTTTTAAAGCACACTATAGCACAAGGAGAATTCCCCTCACTTTCCTTCTTTTTTCCTAGAAACAAGGACTCGCACAGTGAAAGAAACTGACACTCTCCCTACCTAGAGTTTTCTGTCCCTAGAAATTTTTTTTTTTTAAAGCACACTATAGCACAAGGAGAATTCCCCTCACTTTCCTTCTTTTTTCCTAGAAACAAGGACTCGCACAGTGAAAGAAACTGACACTCTCCCTACCTAGAGTTTTCTGTCCCTAGAATTTTTTTTTTTTTAAAGCACACTATAGCACAAGGAGAATTCCCCTCACTTTCCTTCTTTTTTCCTAGAAACAAGGACTCGCACAGTGAAAGAAACTGACACTCTCCCTACCTAGAGTTTTCTGTCCCTAGAAATTTTTTTTTTTTTAAAGCACACTATAGCACAAGGAGAATTCCCCTCACTTTCCTTCTTTTTTCCTAGAAACAAGGACTCGCACAGTGAAAGAAACTGACACTCTCCCTACCTAGAGTTTTCTGTCCCTAGAATTTTTTTTTTTTTAAAGCACACTATAGCACAAGGAGAATTCCCCTCACTTTCCTTCTTTTTTCCTAGAAACAAGGACTCGCACAGTGAAAGAAACTGACACTCTCCCTACCTAGAGTTTTCTGTCCCTAGAAATTTTTTTTTTTTAAAGCACACTATAGCACAAGGAGAATTCCCCTCACTTTCCTTCTTTTTTCCTAGAAACAAGGACTCGCACAGTGAAAGAAACTGACACTCTCCCTACCTAGAGTTTTCTGTCCCTAGAAATTTTTTTTTTTTAAAGCACACTATAGCACAAGGAGAATTCCCCTCACTTTCCTTCTTTTTTCCTAGAAACAAGGACTCGCACAGTGAAAGAAACTGACACTCTCCCTACCTAGAGTTTTCTGTCCCTAGAATTTTTTTTTTTTTAAAGCACACTATAGCACAAGGAGAATTCCCCTCACTTTCCTTCTTTTTTCCTAGAAACAAGGACTCGCACAGTGAAAGAAACTGACACTCTCCCTACCTAGAGTTTTCTGTCCCTAGAAATTTTTTTTTTTTAAAGCACACTATAGCACAAGGAGAATTCCCCTCACTTTCCTTCTTTTTTCCTAGAAACAAGGACTCGCACAGTGAAAGAAACTGACACTCTCCCTACCTAGAGTTTTCTGTCCCTAGAATTTTTTTTTTTTTAAAGCACACTATAGCACAAGGAGAATTCCCCTCACTTTCCTTCTTTTTTCCTAGAAACAAGGACTCGCACAGTGAAAGAAACTGACACTCTCCCTACCTAGAGTTTTCTGTCCCTAGAATTTTTTTTTTTTAAAGCACACTATAGCAGAAGGAGAATTCCCCTCACTTTCCTTCTTTTTTCCTAGAAACAAGGACTCGCACAGTGAAAGAAACTGACACTCTCCTTACCTAGAGTTTTCTGTCCCTAGAATTTTTTTTTTTTTAAAGCACACTATAGCACAAGGAGAATACCCCTCACTTTCCTTCTTTTTTCCTAGAAACAAGGACTCGCACAGTGAAAGAAACTGACACTCTCCCTACCTAGAGTTTTCTGTCCCTAGAAAAAATGTTTTTTTAAAGCACACTATAGCACAAGGAGAATTCCCCTCACTTTCCTTCTTTGTCCCTAGAAACAAGGACTTGCACAGTGAAAGAAACTGACACTCTCCCTACCTAGAGTTTTCTGTCCCTAGAAATTTTTTTGTTTTAAAGCACACTATAGCACAAGGAGAATTCCCCTCACTTTCCTTATTTTTTCCTAGAAACAAGGACTCGCACAGTGAAAGAAACTGACACTCTCCCTACCTAGAGTTTTCTGTCCCTAGAAAAAATGTTTTTTTAAAGCACACTATAGCACAAGGAGAATTCCCCTCACTTTCCTTCTTTGTCCCTAGAAACAAGGACTCGCACAGTGAAAGAAACTGACACTCTCCCTACCTAGAGTTTTCTGTCCCTAGAAAAAATGTTTTTTTAAAGCACACTATAGCACAAGGAGAATTCCCCTCACTTTCCTTCTTTTTTCCTAGAAACAAGGACTCGCACAGTGAAAGAAACTGACACTCTCCCTACCTAGAGTTTTCTGTCCCTAGAAAAAATGTTTTTTTAAAGCACACTATAGCACAAGGAGAATTCCCCTCACTTTCCTTCTTTTTTCCTAGAAACAAGGACTCGCACAGTGAAAGAAACTGACACTCTCCCTACCTAGAGTTTTCTGTCCCTAGAAATTTTTTTTTTTTAAAGCACACTATAGCACAAGGAGAATTCCCCTCACTTTCCTTCTTTTTTCCTAGAAACAAGGACTCGCACAGTGAAAGAAACTGACACTCTCCCTACCTAGAGTTTTCTGTCCCTAGAAATTTTTTTTTTTTAAAGCACACTATAGCACAAGGAGAATTCCCCTCACTTTCCTTCTTTTTTCCTAGAAACAAGGACTCGCACAGTGAAAGAAACTGACACTCTCCCTACCTAGAGTTTTCTGTCCCTAGAAATTTTTTTTTTTTAAAGCACACTATAGCACAAGGAGAATTCCCCTCACTTTCCTTCTTTTTTCCTAGAAACAAGGACTCGCACAGTGAAAGAAACTGACACTCTCCTTACCTAGAGTTTTCTGTCCCTAGAATTTTTTTTTTTTTAAAGCACACTATAGCACAAGGAGAATTCCCCTCACTTTCCTTCTTTTTTCCTAGAAACAAGGACTCGCACAGTGAAAGAAACTGACACTCTCCCTACCTAGAGTTTTCTGTCCCTAGAAAAAATGTTTTTTTAAAGCACACTATAGCACAAGGAGAATTCCCCTCACTTTCCTTCTTTGTCCCTAGAAACAAGGACTTGCACAGTGAAAGAAACTGACACTCTCCCTACCTAGAGTTTTCTGTCCCTAGAAATTTTTTTGTTTTAAAGCACACTATAGCACAAGGAGAATTCCCCTCACTTTCCTTCTTTTTTCCTAGAAACAAGGACTCGCACAGTGAAAGAAACTGACACTCTCCCTACCTAGAGTTTTCTGTCCCTAGAAAAAATGTTTTTTTAACCACTTGACAACTGGGCACTTAAACCCCCTTCCTAACCAGACGAATTTTCAGCTTTCGGTGCTCTCACATTTTGAATGACAATTACTCAGTCATACAACACTGTACCCATATGAAATTTTTGTCCTTTTTTTCACACAAATAGAGCTTTCTTTTGGTGGTATTTAATCACTGTTGGGTTTTTTATTTTTTGCGCTATAAGAGAAAAAAGACTGAAAATTTTGTAAAAAAATGAATTTTTCTTTGTTTCCGTTATAAAATTTTGCAAATTAGTATTTTTTCTTCATATATTTTGGCCAAAATTTATACTGCTACATATCTTTGGTAAAAATAAGTACAAATTGGTGCATATTTTTTGGTCTTTGTGAAAGTTATAGAGTCCACAAGCTATGGTGCCAATACCTGAAAATTGATCACACCTGAAGTACTGACAGCCTATCTCATTTCTTGAGACCCTAACATGCCAGAAAAGTACAAATACCCCCCAAATGACCCCTTTTTGGAAAGAAGACATTCCAAGGTATTCAGAAAGAGGCATTGTGAGTTTTTTGAAGTTGTCATTTTTTCCCACAATTCTTTGCAAAAATCAAGATTTTTTTTTCTTTTTTTTTTTTGTCCACAAAATTGTCATATTAGCAGGTTATTTCTCACACACAGCATATGCATACCACAAATTACACCCCAAAACACATTCTGCTATTCCTCCCGAGTATGGCGATACCACATGTGTGAGACTTTTACACAGCGTGGCCACATACAGAGGCCCAACATGCAGGGAGCACCATCAGGCGTTCTGGAGAACCCAGGCCAATTCTGACATTTCTCTCCTACATGTAAAAATCATAATTTGTTTGCTAGAAAATTACATAGAACCCCAAAACATTATATATGTTTTTTTAGCAAAGACCTTAAAGAATATAATGGTGGTCATTGCAACTTTTTATCTTGCACGGTATTTGCGCAGAAATTTTTCTAACGCGTTTTTTACGGAAAAAAACGGTTTTGTGCCTAAAAGAAAAAAAAACAGTAAAGTTAGCCCAATGTTTTTGCATAATGTGAAAGATGAAGTTACGCCGAGTAAATAGATACCTAACATGTCACCCTTCAAAATTGCACACGCTCGTGGAATGGCGCCAAACTTCGCTACTTAAAAATCCCCATAGGCAACGCTTTAAATATTTTTACTGGTTACATGTTTTGAGTTACAGAGGAGGTCTAGGGCCAAAATTATTGCTCTCGCTCTAACGTTCGCAACGATACCTCACATGTGTGGTTTGAACACCGTTTTCATATGTGGGCGGGGCTTACGTATGCGTTCACTTCTGCATGCGAGCTCGCGGGGGCAGGGGCGCTTTAAAAAAAATATATATATTTTATTGTTCATTTTACTTAATTTATTTTAGTTTGACATGTTTTTCCGCCCCAAATTTTTTTTTGATCACTTTTATTCCTATTACAAGGAATGTAAACATCCCTTGTAATAGGAATATGGCATGACAGGTCCTCTTTACAGTGAGATATGGGGGGGGGGTGTCAATAAGACCCCACATCTCACCTCTAGGCTGGGAAGCCTGAAAAAAAAAACAATCCTGGCTTTGATCGTAGCGGTGAGTCGGTAGAAGCACCGGAGGGCAGCGGGAGGGGGGGGGGCATCCCCTCTCACCTTCCGTAAGAGCGATCAAACGGTGGAACAGCCGCTATGATCGTTCTTATGGTGCAGGGAATCGCCAGCTGAAAAAGCGAATATCTGAATGATGCCTGTAGCTGCTCCCATCATTCAGATATCTCCGCACAAAGTCAAGGACGTCATATGACGGCCGGCGGGCGGAAAGTGGTTATTGCAGAGTTTTGCCGGGTATTGCGGAGTATTGCCGGGTATTGCGGAGTATTGACGGGTATTGCGGAGTATTGACGGGTATTGCGGAGTATTGCTGGGTATTGCGGAGTATTGCAGGGTATTGAGGAGTATTGCCGGGTATTGAGGAGTATTGCCGGGTATTGAGGAGTATTGCCGGGTATTGTGGAGTATTGCCGGGTATTGAGGAGTATTGCCGGGTATTGTGGAGTATTGCCGGGTATTGAGGAGTATTGCCGGGTATTGTGGAGTATTGCCGGGTATTGTGGAGTATTGCAGGGTATTGAGGAGTATTGCCGGGTATTGTGGAGTATTGCCGGGTATTGTGGAGTATTGCCGGGTATTGAGGAGTATTGCCGGGTATTGTGGAGTATTGCCGGGTATTGTGGAGTATTGCCGGGTATTGTGGAGTATTGCCGGGTATTGAGGAGTATTGCCGGGTATTGTGGAGTATTGCCGGGTATTGTGGAGTATTGCCGGGTATTGTGGAGTATTGCCGGGTATTGTGGAGTATTGCCGGGTATTGTGGAGTATTGCAGGGTATTGTGGAGTATTGCAGGGTATTGTGGAGTATTGCAGGGTATTGTGGAGTATTGCAGGGTATTGTGGAGTATTGCAGGGTATTGTGGAGTATTGCAGGGTATTGAGGAGTATTGCAGAGTATGGCAGGGTATTGCGGAATATGGCAGAGTATTGCACAGTATGGGCAGAGTATGGGCAGGGTATTGCACAGGGTATTGCAGAGTATGGGCAGGGTATTGCAGAGTATTGCACAGGGTATTGCAGAGTATTGCACAGGGTATTGCAGAGTATTGCACAGGGTATTGCAGAGTATTGGCAGGGTGTATTGCAGAGTATTGCACAGGGTGTATTGCAGAGTATTGCACAGGGTGTATTGCAGAGTATTGCACAGGGTGTATTGCAGAGTATTGCACAGGGTGTATTGCAGAGTATTGCACAGGGTGTATTGCAGAGTATTGCACAGGGTGTATTGCAGAGTATTGGCAGAGTATTGCACAGGGATGGCTGAGCAGGGATGGATGGATTGCTGGATCTGTGACTGCAATTGTCACAGATCCAGCCCACAGCTGACATGGGGGAGGGAGCGGACATGATCCGCTCCCTCCCCTCTCCTCTCACACTGTACCGATCGGTACAGAGAGGGGAGAGAGGAAACCGGCGTCATCACATGACGCCGGTCTGTTTACAAGTGATCGCTCCGTCATTTGACGGAGCGATCACGTGGTAAACGGCCGCGATTAGCGGCCATCTACCGTGATCCGTGATGCGCCGGGTCTTCCGGACCCGGCGGTCACGGTCATATCCTGGAGCGCGCCCCAGGGGGCGCGCAGGAGCAAGATTCTGTGAGGACGTCCCTGGGACGTCCACTCAGGATAACTCGACCGCGCTGTGGACGTCTTTTGTACATGGCGCGGTCGGGAAGTGGTTAAAGCACACTATAGCACAAGGAGAATTCCCCTCACTTTCCTTCTTTGTCCCTAGAAACAAGGACTCGCACAGTGAAAGAAACTGACACTCTCCCTACCTAGAGTTTTCTGTCCCTAGAAAAAATGTTTTTTTAAAGCACACTATAGCACAAGGAGAATTCCCCTCACTTTCCTTCTTTTTTCCTAGAAACAAGGACTCGCACAGTGAAAGAAACTGACACTCTCCCTACCTAGAGTTTTCTGTCCCTAGAAAAAATGTTTTTTTAAAGCACACTATAGCACAAGGAGAATTCCCCTCACTTTCCTTCTTTGTCCCTAGAAACAAGGACTCGCACAGTAAAACACACTGACACTCTCCCTACCTATCCTTCTCTTTCCCTAAACTAAAGGAATCCAGGTTAAGCAAGAAAGAAATAAATGTCACTGTCCCTGCCTATGCTTGTCTTTCCCTGCTCCGGAACACACTACACTAGGCCGCCGTGCTGGCGGCCTTTTATAGTGTGGGGCGTGTACTAAACACCCTCAGCAATAATTGGCCACAGGCATCCTGCCTGTGGCCAATCATTGCTCTCCTCGCTGCCGGCGCTGTGATTGGCCAAGCATGCGGGGTCACAGTGCATGCTTGGCCAATCACAGCGCCTGGATGACACTGCGATGGCGTAGTGCATTGTGGGCCGTTCGCGTCACTCGAATTTGGCGCGAACGGCCCAAATCGTTCGATCTTCGTCGAACGATCGAACAGCCGATGTTCGAGTCGAACGTATGTTCGACTCGAACACGAAGCTCATCCCTATTCAGAGCCCTTTAGCAACCCTGGAAGATGCTATATATGCTTGTTAGACTTCTATATTACACAGAGTCCTTTCCTTCTGGTGAGTGTGGGCACATCTGGGGGGAGTGCACTGTCACTTCATTGAGAGTTCTAAGGAAGTGGTCGATTTACATACATATTTACATAAAAGTGAAATATTCCTTTAAATTTCGTACCTGGGGGGTGTGTATGATATGCATGTAAAGTGGCGCATGTTTCCCATGCTTAGAACTGTCCCTGCACAAAGTGTCATTTTTAAAGGAAGAAAAGTCATTTAAAACTCACTCGCGGCTATTAATGAATTGTCGGCTTTTATCAATACATAGAAAAGTCATTGATAAAAAATAAAAAAAAGCGTGGGGGTTCCCCCAAATTCAATTACCAGGCCCTTTAGGTCTGGAATGGATATTAAGGGGAACCCCGCCGCAAATTAAAAAAAAATGGCGTGGGGTTCCCCCTAAATATCCATACCAGGCCCTTGAGATCTGGCATGGATTTTAAGGTAAACTCCACCCCAAATAAAAAAAAATGGCGTGGAGTCCCCCCAAAAATCCATACCAGACCCTTATCCGAGCACACAACCTGGCCGGCCGCAGGGGAAGGGGGGGGACGAGAGAGCGCCCCCCTCCCTCCTGAACCGTACCAGGCCACATGCTCTCAACATGGGGAGGATGTCCCCATGTTGATGGGGACAAGGGCCTCATCCACACAACCCTTGCCCGGTGGTTGTGGGGGTCTGCGGGCGGGGGGCTTATCGGAATCTGGAAGACCCCTTTAACAAAGGGGACCCCCAGATCCCGGCCCCCCCCTATGTGAATTGGTAAGGGGTACATTGTACCCCTACCATTTCACAAAGGAAGTGTCAAAAAATGTAAATAAAAACACACACACCTTGGAAAAGTCCTTTATTAAAAAAAACAAAAAACATTCCAGCGATGAAATCCAGTGTCCCATGGCGATCCCGATGTCCAGCGCTGTCCGTCATTGGTTGTGCCTGTGCGGACCTGATGGGGAACTTCCTCCGCTGTGTTGTGGGGGTCTGCGAAGGAAGTTTCCCGCTCAGGCCAATGACGTAGGCGGGGTCCGACATACCGAGGGGGTGGACCTGATGGGGAACTTCTCTCACTTTGTAATACATGTATAGACCCGCCCCTTCTCATGTTCCGCATCTGGTCCGCTGAGCGGACCTGATGGGGAACTTTAGAAGGGGCGGGTCTATACATTTAAAACACAGCGGAGGAAGTTCCCCATCAGGTCCGCACAGGCACAACCAATGACGGACAGCGCTGGACATCGGGATCGCCGCGGGACACTGGATTTCATCGCTGGAATGTTTTTTGTTTTTTTTAATAAAGGACTTTTCCAAGGTGTGTGTGTTTTTATTTACATTTTTTGACACTTCCTTCGTGAAATGGTAGGGGTACAATGTACCCCTTACCAATTCACATAGGGGGGGCCGGGATCTGGGGGTCCCCTTTGTTAAAGGGGTCTTCCAGATTCCGATAAGCCCCCTGCCCGCAGACCCCCACAACCACCGGGCAAGGGTTGTGGGGATGAGGCCCTTGTCCCCATCAACATGGGGACATCCTCCCCATGTTGAGAGCATGTGGCCTGGTACGGTTCAGGAGGGAGGGGGGCGCTCTCTCGTCCCCCCCTCTTCCCCTGCGGCCGGCCAGGTTGTGTGCTCGGATAAGGGCCTGGTATGGATATTTAGGGGGAACCCCACGCCATTTTTTTTTTATTTGCGGCGGGGTTCCCCTTAATATCCATTCCAGACCTAAAGGGCCTGGTAATTGCATTTGGGGGAACCCCCACGCTTTTTTTTTTTTATCAATGACTTTTCTATGTATTGATAAAAGCCGACAATTCATTAATAGCCGCGAGTGAGTTTTAAATGACTTTTTTTCCTTCAAAAATGACACTTTGTGCAGGGACAGTTCTAAGCACGGGAAACATGCGCCACTTCACATGCATATCATACACACCCCCCAGGTACGAAATTTAAAGGAATATTTCACTTTTATTTTTTCATTTTAAGCATTATTAAAATCACTGCTCATAAAAAAACGGCAGTTTTTAAAACTTTTTTTTGCATTGATACATGTCCCCTGGGGCAGGACCCGGGTCCCCAAACACTTTTTAGGACAATAACTTGCATATAAGCCTTTATAATTAGCACTTTAGATTTCTCCCATAGACTTTTCGAATTTGCCGCGAACACCCCAAATTGTTCGTTGTTCGGCGAACGGGCGAACAGGCAATGTTTGAGTCTAACCTGAGTTCGACTCAAACTCGAAGCTCATCCCTACTTATTATCCACAGAAGCACAGAGAACTTTATATAAGTTTGGCACATGCATTTGGACTTTATACTTAAATATAGAGACTGCTATATATTCACATATACATGAAAGAAGGAATGATGAATGTGATTTTTTGAGGGTGCAAGAAAGCAAATATCAAACAGCTTATATATAAAAGTATTTTTATTTTGATATAAGTGTATAGGTAGGGGATGAATTGGGACCGCGTAAATGTTTTTCATGTATATGTGTTTTAGTATCTGTGTATTGTAATGTATGTAATGTACGGTATGTTGGAAAAGATTAAAAAAGACATTTAAAAAGAAACAAAAATTTTTATTTTTTTTGATAACAAAATAAAAAATATAGATAAAAATAGTTTATGGAGAGTACAAGTACTAGATGATACAGTATTACAGGACAGTAGAGTGGATAAACATTCCCGACATGTTTCGCCCATAGATCAGGCTTCTTCAAAGAGGAAACTGTCCAATTAGTAGTACAAGTATTCTAAGAAAGGAATAACAAAGAAAAAACAGACATATCAAAATCAGTACTCTCCATAAACTATTTTTATCTATATTTTTTATTTTGTTATCAAAATAAAAATATTTTTATATATAAGCTATTTGATATTTGCTTTCTTGCACCCTCAAAAAATCCCATTCATCATTCCTTCTTTCAATTAAATTGGGGATTTTGGTGCTAAAAATTGCCTGGCAACCCACAGTCCAAAACCAATCCATTCACATATACATATTTCAAGACCCTGCAGAAGTTGAGTCCCTCTCAACCAGGTTTCATACATTAAACAAGGAATCTTTCACTTTTCCAAACAATATAACCTATAGCAAAGACCAAGGCCAAAGTAAACCACAAACAAAATACCCCATCTTGTGGACTGATCGATTTTACTATCTTTTTACATCTTATAGGTTCGACTTTACTGCTAGACGAGTTTGATATCCCCCTGCTGTATCTTAGCTATGTTATATAATTGAATGCTCCTTCTCTGTACTTATGGTTCCGCTCTGCAGTAGACATGTGCATTCGTTTTCGTCCGAATGCATTTTCGTCCGAATTTCAGCTATTTTCGTTATCGTTTTAACAAACGAAAACGAAAGCACAGAATCCGAAAACCGAAAGATCCGACATAAACAAATGCTTTATTTTCGTTTTCGTTGCTACAACAGTTCGATATAGATAGGAGATTTGACGTGACGCTGACAATAACAATCTGTGCCTATTGAACCTGTGGTCGAATGTGCCTAACCTTAACTCTATTAGTCCAAGATTATTCTACATAGGAGAGAAAAGATTTGACATTATAGAGAGAAAAGATTTGACATAGGAGAGAAAGATTCGACATAGGAGAGAAAAGATTCGACATAGGAGAGAAAAGATTCGACATAGGAGAGAAAAGATTCGACATAGGAGAGAAAAGATTTGACATAGGAGAGAAAAGATTCGACATAGGAGAGAAAAGATTTGTTATTATAGAGAGAAAAGATTTGACATAGAGAGAAAAGATCACTGCTGGAATTGGGTGGGGGAAGTAAAATAAAAATAAAGTTGATGATGAATGTTATTGGCTGATTGTAACCAAAGAGGAGGAGCAGTAAAATAGCTAGAATGACGAAGATTCGACAAAGCATCGAAAGTTAGAAGATTCGACGGTGCAGCAAAACTGTACGACGCTGCAATCGTACATTTCCGGTCAAATGCATCCTCCCATAGGCTATAGAAGAATTCTAATGTTGGTTGACTAGTAATAGTAATGAATAAATATAATTATTACTAGTCATACAACATTAGAATTCTTCTATAGCTTGTGGGCGGAACATTCGACCGGAAATGTACGATTGCAGCGTCGTACAGTTTCACTGCTCCGTCGAATCTTCTTTGAACATTCGACAGACACCATAAGCCTTCAATGACAGATTCGACCTTAATTAATTCAGATTTTCGGACGAATGCAATTTCTAACGAAAAACGAAATAAATAAAAACGAATTTCGGGAGTAACTAAATAAATGTATTTTTCGGACCAAAACGAAATTCCGAAACGAAATATTTCAGTGTGCACATGTCTACTCTGCAGTACAGAGCTGCCCTTCCTTAACTATGTGTGCAGATGGCAGATTGAAGGGATTTACTAAAACTGGAGCACCCAGAATGTGGTGCAGCTGTGATAGTAACCAACCAGCTTCTATGGCTGGTTTTACACTGGGGCGGTGGGTGCGGTGGCGGTATAGCACCGCTATTTTTAGCGGCGCTCTACCGTCGGGATTGCTGAGGTATTCAGCCGCTAGCGATGCGGTTTTAACCCCCGCTAGCGGCCGAAAAAGGGTTAATACCACCCGCAAACCACGGCTACAGCCGGTGTCCCATTAATTTCAATGGGAAGGAGCGGTGTAGGAGCGGTAAACACACCACTCCTCTCACCGCTCCAAAGATGCGGGTAGCAGGACTTTTTTTACATCCTGTTAGCACACCGCTCCAGTGTGAAAGCCCTTTAGGCTCGGTTTGCAGGCGCTATTTTTAGCACAATAGCGCCTGCAAACCGCCCCAGTGTGAAAGGGGCCTTAGTGTTATTATCAAAAATGTATTGAACAAGCTGAAGTTAGAAGCTAGTTGGTTACTATGCACAGCTGCACCAGATTATAAAAAATGGGTGGGTGAGGTAGTGAAATCTCTATCAGATGTTCAACAGGCTGGGGTACTCATTCCATTTAATAAAAAGTTACCATATGTTTTAAAATCATGTATACATGATCATGCACATGCCTGTGTAACCTCTTGCTGACCATCGTTTGACAGTGGCAGAATGGCTCCCCTGCGCAAATTGCTGTAGCTTTATGGCGTCCCCTTTAAGGGGTATAGGGGGCGCGTCCGCTCCCGCCGCATCACTAAGGAGCCGATGTGCATGCCCGGCACCCGCGATCGCTCCCGACAGAGCCAGAATGGAGATGTGTGTGTGTAAACACAAATCCACGTTCTGGCAGGGGAGAGGAGACAGATTGTGTGTTCCTAGTATATAGGAACAACGAGTCCCACCCCCCTACAGTTAGAACACACTGAGGGAAAACATTTAACCCCTTGATCGCCCCTGGTGTTATCAACAAGCCAAGTCACATCCACTGAGGGCTATATGGGAATCCCTAGTGGGTAAGATAGAAATAGCATAGATAGATATTAGCCATTATTAACAATTTGCCAACCAGCCGCCATCATTATACTGCAGCAGGTTGGCTCTATTGCGCGAATCGCCGTTGCTGTACGTCAGTTAGTGCAATAGATACAGTGGGCGTGCACACGGTGCCGAATGGGCGCGCATGCCCACGGCGCAGCACCGGAACCGATGCGCGTGACCGGCGGCCGTGATATCTGCAGTCCACCCACGATCATTCCACAGAGAGCCAGAATAGGAATATGTCGATGTAACCAAACAGGGGAGTAGAGAGAGATTGTCTGTTCCTAGTGATCAGGAACATGGATCTCTCTCCTCCTCCAGTCAGTACACTCCCTCCATAGTTAGAAACACCTCCCAGGGAACACATTTAACCCCTTAATCACCACTAGTGTTAACCCCTTCCCTGCCAGTGACATTTATACAGTAAGCATTGGCTATTTTTAGCTCTGATTGCTGCATAAATGTTAATAATCCCAAAAAAAGGTCAAAAGTGTCCGTTCTGCCTGCCGCAATGTTGCAGTCCCAATAAAAATCTCAGATGCCGCCATTACTAGTAAAAAAAATAATAATAATAAAAATGCCATAAATCTATCCCTTATATTGTAGATGCTATAACTTTTGCGCAAACCAATCAATATTTACCAAAAATATGTAGAAGAATATATATATATGCCTAAACGGAGAAAGAATTTTTTATTTTTTTTGCATTTTGGGGATATTTTTTATAGCAAAAAGTAAAAAATATTGTGTTTTTTTTCAATATTGTCGCTCTTTTTTTATTCACAGTGCAAAAAGTAAAAAGCACAGAGGTGATCAAATGCCACCAAAAGAAAGCTCTATTTGTGGGGGGAAAGGACATAAATTTTGTTTGGGTACAGCGTCGAACGACTACAAAATTGTCAGTTAAAACAACGCAGTGCCGTATCGCAAAAAATGGCCCAGTCAGGAAGGGGGTAAATTCTTCCGTGGCTGAAGTGATTTCAACTCCACAATAAGCAAAATAGAAGACAGTTACTTACAAAAAACCCATACTTGCCCTAGCTGAAATGTTCTCAGCTTTAAATTTAATAGACCTTTGGAGAATAATTCACCCCTTGGACAGGGAATATACCCATGTTTTACTAGTCCATAGCCCCGTAATTAGACAGGCATACCTATTCTGCACTCCAGGTTTGCTATCATATATTGTCCATACCAATATCCATGAAAGACTCTCCACACAAAGGCAATACCTTTACTTGGTGTTTCCCCAACTATCTTTAAAACAATTACTTTTTTCAGAATATGTTGAGGGGTGATTGGTCCTACTTAATGGAAACAAATGCTGATCACACTTCCAACCCAACTTTGTTTTGGTAAACAGGAATGGCATACCTGAAAGGCAGAATACTATCTTTCACCTCTGCCTACAAAAAAAGATTTTAAACCAATATCTCCAAGCTATTGCTGAACCTCTGACAGCCATAGTTCTGCTGAACCATCTACACAATGTATGGGCAGGCTGAATGTACCCAAGATCGATTGATCAACTTGGGTACAACCAGCCAGTCAGATTTTACATGCGATTATTACTAACGACTGTTTTGACTGGCCTTAGAAAAGGTCCAAGAAGCCCTCTACAGCAAGACAATGCCCTTGCACAAACAAGCCTGGCAAAAGGCTAAAATCAAACTAGAGCTCTGGCATTCCAAATATGACAGAGTGAATTATTGTACCTTGATTTGCAAATTTCCAAATATGGGAATAAAATGGGAAAGGTATTAGGACGCTTAGTAAATGGCACCTATATTCCCACATTTATGTTTCAATGTTTTATATTACGTTTTTTTCAGAAAACAAAAGCAAAATTTGCAAACATTCAGATGAGGCAGAATCTATTGCCTATTAAAGAAATAATAAGAACAGAGGTACGCGGCTAAACATATATACTGTGATCAATAAAGAACCAATAAAGCTGAACAATAGGAAGAACCAGGTGCATGGGGAGTTCTGGAACCAATTAAAAGAGATGTTGGACATGCCTCTAGAATACCCGACCACCCCTAATGGGAGCACGCTGTGATCGGGAGGGGGCATATCCAACTCTCCCTCTCTTGTTTTATCTTTTCTGTTTCCCGAATCATTATTTTTTATCGTGTGCAACTATCCATAACTCAACCCTATAGTCATCCAAATGAAAAGGGGAATATAGAGAGAGCACTGGGGAAGGAGTAGAAGAAGCAAAGGTGAGAATGAAGAGAAGAGTGGGAGATTATCGGCCCGGAAGGCAAATATGTTGGGAAGTAATTAGATAAGAAAGACAATTAGGTAATGAGGGGGACCTTCATATAGCGAGCCCAAGGTTCCCAAATCAAGTCAAATTTCTTGCTGGTATTAAAAAGAGTACTAGCAATTTTTTTTATCATGCCATAATCCAAGAGATTTTCCATTTGGCCAAGGAGATGGAGACCGAAGGGAATTTCCATGCATGAGCGACCATAATTTTGTCTTCTAATGGGATAAAAAAGATCAGTGTTTGAGAATATTTAGGAACTGTATCTACCCGTTGGTTGAGGAGAGCTACTTGAGATAGCACAATCCCCGTTATTTTGGGGAATTAAATGAAATATCTTGTTCCAAAAGCCCTGGTGTCTCGGACATAACCACAGGGTCTTAATGGGAGCAAGGAGCCCGTAAATCCACAGCCTCAGAAGCATAAAGGGGAGGTATCAGGGTATAGTCCAGTAAGGAGGGATTGTACCAGATACCAGCGGGAGATAACTTTGAAGTTGCCTTTAATTAAGGAAACATTATTGATCCCCTTAAATGAGCGAGAGAAATAATGATGGCAGGTATCTAGGTCCCAGTCCAACTCCAGGTCATTTTCCCAATTTAGCATATTGGAAGTTTTATCCGTGACGTCATCTAGAGCAGAATAGATTATGGAAATACCTCCTCTCTGTTCGTGATCCCAGAGCACCATTGTTCATAAGTAGTGAACTTTGGAAGAACCGGAATCTCTCCGAAAGAGGCATCTCCAATTTGCTAACAAAAAAGCTATAAGTTAAAGGGCCATTGGAATTGAAGAAATGTCAGATTCTGAAGAGGTCTTTTATTTAGCCACCATCGGAAGGCTCTAATATCTAATCCCAGGGGAAAGAGGGGGTTGAGAAATATATGTTTCATTGGGTGTAATTCTGAGCTAATTTTAGGAGATTTGTGCAAGACATTACACAGAGCTATTGAGTGCGATAGGGTGGGAGATAGTGTGGGGGGGCAGGATTTCGGGGAGCACCACAGGAGGTAATCTAAGGTGTTGTTAGGTACAGCCTGTCTTTCCATGAAGACCCAATCAGGCTTGACTCCTCTTGAGTAAATAATTGATATTTGAGATAGCTGTGCCACCTGATAGCACCACCATAAATTTGGAAGTCCCAACCCCCCTTGATGACGGGTTCTGTAGAGGATTCATCTAGAGAAACGGTGTCCTGTTTTTCCCCATATAAACTGGACAACTGAGTATTATCAATTGTCTTATTTAAGTGAAATTTAACTATGGGGATAGGGTGTGAAGGAAATAGATAAAAGGATACAGGGAAGAAGGGTCATCTTGACCGTGTTAACCCTACCCAGCCAAGAGAGCCCAAGGAGGAACCACTGTGAAAGATCGGCCTCAATTTTTTTGTAAATAGAGAGATAATTAATCTTGTAGAGATTGTCGTTAGCGACAGCCAAGCTGGTTCCCAAATAAGGAATAGATGAATGATTCCATGAAAAGGAGAAATGATCCTGGATTTTAGGATTGTCGATATGTTAAGGGCCATGGACTTGTCCATGTTAACTTGGAGGCCAGAGAATAGACCAAAGTCTTGTAGCAATTTGAAGATATTAGGGGTCAAGATAAGGGGAGAGGTTATGAAAAGGAGTATGTCATTAGGGATGAGCTTCGTGTTCGAGTCGAACGCATGTTCGGCTCGAACATAGCCTGTTCGGCCGTTTGCCGAATTACGAACACTATGGGCCATTTGCGCCAAATTCGAGTTGTGCGTCACGGCCCATAATGCACTACATCATCGCAGTGCATTGCTGGCTGATGATTGGCCAAGCATGCACTATGACCCGCATGCTTTGGCCAATCACAGCGCCGTCAGCACAGAGAGCCATGATTGGCCTTTGGGGACTAAGTACACGCCCCACACTATATAAGGCCGCCTGCGTGTCGGCCTTGTGTAGTCTGTTCCGGCGGCGTTTAGAGACAGACAGAGAGAGAGAGATTTTTGTTCTATTTCAGTTAGCAATAGCTAGATTGAGCAGGCAGTAGATTAAGCTAGTTAGATCCAGTATATTTAGTATATGCATGCACTGCACGCTTTGTATATATATATATACACTGCATACAGTTTAGCTAGATCTCATTGCAGAGCGTTCCTGTTATTCTATTCCTACTAATAATACAGGCAGGCAGTTGAGCTAAGCTGCAGGATATTAAGTCAGTGTACTGTATACTGGGCACAGTGTGCAGCTAAAGCTGACTGCAGACCTTTCCTGTTCTCTTTCAAATAATACAGATAGGCAGTTGAACTAAGCTGCAGGATATTAAGTCAGTGTACTGTATACTGGGCACAGTGTGCAGCTAAAGCTGACTGCAGACCATTCCTGTTCTATTCATAATAATACAGGCAGGCAGTTGAGCTATGCTGCAGTATATTAAGTCAGTGTACTGTATACTGGGCACAGTGTTCAGCTAAAGCTGACTGCAGACCATTCCTGTTCTATTCATAATAATACAGGCAGGCAGTTGAGCTAAGCTGCAGTATATTAAGTCAGTGTAATGTATACTGGGCACAGTGTGCAGCTAAAGCTGACTGCAGACCATTCCTGTTCTCTTTCAAATAATACAGGCAGGAAGTTGAGCTAAGCTGCAGTATATTAAGTCAGTGTACTGTATACTGGGCACAGTGTGCAGCTAAAGCTGACTGCATACCATTTCTGTTCTCTTTCAAATAATACAGGCAGGCAGTTGAGCTAAGCTGCAGTATATTAAGTCAGTGTACTGTATACTGGGCACCGTGTGCAGCTAAAGCTGACTGCAGACCATTCCTGTTCTATTCATAATAATACAGGCAGGCAGTTGAGCTAAGCTGCAGTATATTAAGTCAGTGTACTGTATACTGGGCACAGTGTGCAGCTAAAGCTGACTGCAGACCATTCATGTTCTCTTTCAAATAATACAGGCAGGCAGGTGAGGTAAGCTGCAGTATATTAAATGAGTGTACTGTATACTGGGTACAGTGTACAGCTAAAGCTGATAAAAGGGGAATATTGCGCTATTCAGAAAAAAAGAATTAAGCAGCAACAAAGGTGCTATACAACACAAAACAGATATACTAAGAAAAAAGGTTGCGCTAAAACATGATGTGAAATGGCAAAATACCATACATAAATGTGAATAAACAAAATGTATAAAATATACCACTATATAAATAGTGTCCAAATAATCAAAAAATATATGAATGTGAAAAAATTGATTAGACTCAGTCCATAAACCAAGATATATATAGAAAAATTGTATATAGAAAATTCATTCCAAACAGTATCCAAACGTAAATCAAAGAAACTGTTGATGCTTGTGAAAATAAATCCACAGTGCCACACTTGTCCCCAACGGTTGAGAAAGACGTTATGATAGTAAAACACCTCCACCATAAGCAAACAATGCCGCTTACCAGATGGGCGTGATCTCTTATTACAGGAGATCAAAACATGCATAGGCTAATGACCCAGCCTGGGGTTCTTTGTAGTAAACACCTCGGCGTACAGCATACAGTATACAGGGATTTGGACCTCATCAGGGATTTGTCCATTCACCTGGAGATGAAGTATAACCCAGCAGCTCTTATGCAGCTATAAACAGAGGGAATGTGATCACTTAAAGGGGAAAAAGGTGGCGTGACTCCGGGTGCTGTTGACTGAGGTCCACATCCCTGTATGCTGTATGCTGTACGCCGAGGTGTTAACTACAAAGAACCCCAGGCTGGGTCATTAGCCTATGCATGTTTTGATCTCCTGTAATAAGAGATCACGCCCATCTGGTAAGCGGCATTGTTTGCTTATGGTGCAGCTAAAGCTGACTGCAGACAATTCCTTGTGTACCTATTCCAATACATCAAATACAGTATGTCTGGAAGGCCAACAAGGAGAGGCAGCCACTCACAGGCCAATAAAAGAGGGCAAGAAGGCTCTGTGTTTAGAGGCAACAGTGCTGGTCATGGACACGGTGCATCCTCATCAGCACGTGGCCGTGGGGCACGCTTGTCCTTTTTTTCGGCAGCAGGCCATGTTGAGCCGCAACATGCTGAAGAGTTGGTAGAGTGGATGACCAAGCCGTCCTCATCCTCCTCATCCTCTCTCACCCAGCTTCAGGGTACTTTGTCTGCCAAAGCGGCCTCTTCCATTGGCTCAATGGCATCAGTCACTCCTTCCCTAGCCCCACCATGTCCTGAGGAGTCCCCCGAACTGTAAGAAACCCATGGACTTGTACGTGGCTGGGAGGAGGTGGCTGCATATCATGTCGTCCTTAGTGACCCAGAGGACTCTGGGCCGAATGCCTCAGCAAACCTACGCTGCATGGCCTCCCTGATCCTGCAAAGACTGCGAAAGGATCCTCGTATTCGTGGTATCAAGGAGAGGGTTCATTACTGGCTGGCAACCCTCCTTGATCCACGTTACAAGGGTAAGGTTGCAGACCTTATCCAGCCATCGCAGAGGAAGGAGAGGATGAAACATCTTCGGGAGGCCTTGCAGAAAGGTTTGTGCAATGCGTTTCCAGAGCCTGGGAGGTTACAACTTCCTTGTCCTGGACAACGTGTTGCTGAGGCTTCGGTCAGTCACAGAAGGAGTGGTGGAGAAGGTGGCCGTCTGACCGATGCGTTCAGACAATTTTTTGGTCCGCAGCCCCAAGGTATGATCGGTTCCAGCAATCATCGCCAGCGTCTGATTTACATGGTGCAGGAATACCTAGGGGCAAGATCAGACTTGGACACCTTTCCCACTGAAAATCCTCTGGGTTACTGGGTCTTGAGGATGGATCACTGGCCAGAGCTTGCACAGTATGCAATTGAGCTACTGGCCTGTCCTGCATCCAGTGTTCTTTTGGAACGCACATTCAGTGCTGCTGGAGGCTTTGTAACCGATCACAGGGTGCGCCTGTCCACCGACTCGGTCGATCGGCTGACCTTCATAAAAATTATTCTGTCTTGGATCACCAGCTACCAAGCTCCTGATGCTGATGTAACCAAATATTTTTTTTTTTGAATGTGAGATTCCTTCAAGACTGCCTATGCTGATGCTGAGTGACTATCCTGCTATGCAGAGTGACTATCCTCTTCCTCCTAAATGTTCATGCTGATAGCTTGTAAGAAAATTTTTGGTTCTGGGCACCGCCACTAGTGGCTAAGGCCCAATTTTTCTGCCCCTGTTTAACAGGGGCGTGTAATTACAATTTTTGCTGCAATACTTTGCAGCAGGGCTCATTCCTGCGCTCCAACTAGAGTATCTGTGAGGGGTTGCAGTGTTGTGGCACCAGCACCAGTGCCTAAGGCCCAATTTTTCTGCCCCTGTTTAACGGGGGCGTGTAATTACAATTTTTGCTGCAATACTTTGCAGCAGGGCTAATTCCTGCGCTCCAACTAGAGTAACTGTGAGGGGCTGCAGTGTTGTGGCACCAGAATCTGTGCCTAAGGCCCAATTTTTGTGCCACTGTTTAACAAGGGCATGTAATTACAATTTTTGATGCAATACTTTGCAGCAGGGCTCATTCCTGCGTTCCAACTATAGTATCTGTGAGGGGTTGCAGTGTTGTGGCACCAGTGCCTAAGGCCCAATTTTTCTGCCCCTGTTCAACAGGAGCATGTAATTACAATTCTTGATCTAATATTTCACAGCAGGGCCTGCGCCCACCAAGAGTAACTGTGAGGCTTTACAGTGTTGTGGCAACACCACCACACCGTCCACCACTAGGGTTGAGCGAACCCGAACTGTAAAGTTCGGGTCCGTACCGAACTTTAGCTTTTTACCGAACCCGAACCCGGACTTTGCGCGAAAGTCTGGGTTCGGGTTCGGGTTCGGCAATCTAATGGCACAGTTAGAAATGCTTCAGGGGCCAGCCAATCACCTTTTGATTAGCTGGTGTGCCCTTAGAAGCCATCATAGCCATGCCTACTAATGGCATGGCTGTGATTGGTCAGTGCAACATGTGACCCAGCTTCTATATAAGCTAGAGGCACACAGCACACACGTCACTCTGCTTCAGAATAGATAGGGAGAGGATCTTGTCTGCTGCTGTTGCTTTTAGGGAGAGATTTAAAAATACATGAGTTAGTCCTGATTCTGGAATCTGAGGGAAAAGATAGAGAGACAGTGTAGTGTAGGGCCAGGTTCCTGTTGGTGCTTTCAGGGAGAGAGATTTATTATATAGGAATAGGAGTCCAGAGTCCAGATTCAGAGATATAACTCAGCGATCTGCATAGGTTTACCTGTTTGTGTTGCAGTGCAGTCTTTTTACACTGCCATGAGCCCAGTGTCAGAGAAAATCTACCTTTTATCTGCAAGCTCAGTGCACCAGCACTGCATATATTACGTTGAGAGATACACCGTTTCCATACTGTGGGTGTATTCTGCTCTTGGAAAAAGATCCATTTAGGGCAAAAAAAAAGGCACTTTATTGTGCTCTTTTCCAAAAGACCCATTAAGGGCAAAAAAAATAAGAAATTTTCATTTTATTTTGCTCGTGCAAAAAAAGACCCGTTTAGGGCAAAAAATAAAAATAAAAAAAATTTGCACTTTAATGTACGCTTGCAAAAAGACCCATTTAGGACCACAAAAAATATTTTGCAGTGTGTTATACATATGTGGAGGCGTGTGAAATAAACCATTTCTATATATTTGTCTTCTACTGTGCTATACTAAAAAAAAAACATTTTTTTTGAATAGCATTTTCTGCAGTTCTGTGGCTGTGTGATTCAGCGGTTACGTACTGTGGGTGTGTTGTGGTCTTCCAAAAAACACCATTTAGGGCCACAAAAAATATTTTGCAGTGTGTTATACATATGTGGAGGTGTGTGAAATAAACAATTTCTATATAGTTTTCTTCTACTGTGCTATACTAAAAAAACAAAATATTTTTTTTAATAGCATTTTCTGCAGTTCTGTAGCTGTGCGATTCAGCGGTTACGTACTGTGGGTGTGTTGTGGTCTTCCAAAAAACGCCATTTAGGGCCACAAAAAATATTTTGCAGTGTGTTATACATATGTGGAGGTGTGTGAAATAAACAATTTCTATATAGTTTTCTTCTACTGTGCTATACTAAAAAAAAACCATTTTTTTTTTAATAGCATTTTCTGCAGTTCTGTAGCTGTGCGATTCAGCGGTTACGTACTGTGGGTGTGTTGTGGTCTTCCAAAAAACGCCATTTAGGGCCACAAAAAATATTTTGCAGTGTGTTATAGATATGTGGAGGTGTGTGAAATAAACAATTGCTGTATAGTTTTCTTCTACTGTGCTATACTAAAAAAAAAAAAAAAATTTTGAATAGCATTTTCTGCAGTTCTGTAGCTGTGCGATTCAGCGGTTACGTACTGTGGGTGTGTTGTGGTCTTCCAAAAAACACCATTTAGGGCCACAAAAAATATTTTGCAGTGTGTTATACTCCAAATTGGGCACATGGCCTGAGCTTGCCCTTTATGCCTTGGAGGTGCTGGCCTGCCCTGCAGCCAGTGTATTATCTGAATGTGTATTTAGCACGGCAGGGGGCGTTATCACAGACAAGCGCAGCCGCCTGTCCAGAGCCAATGTGGACAAGCTCACGTTCCTTAAAATGAACCAGGCATGGATCCCACAGGACTTGTCCGTACCTTCTGCAGAATAGACATGTATACCGGTGTTGTGACAAAAACTGTCCGGCCATCGGATTGTGTCCGGCCCATACTGCGAAGGCGCAGCGCTTGCGCAGTACAGAGGACAAGGAGATTCACAAAATCTCCGAAGATGAACGGCGCCTGCGCAGTGAGTGCAGGTTCAAGCCCCACCATCCAAGTGGACATACGGTTGCACATAGTAACAGGGCCCCTCACGGGCTCGGTTCGATCGCCACGCTTCGGGCACGGCCTCACTTGGCTCGGCTTGAACCACGGATGGTGTGGCCTTCACCTGAACTCACCACGCAGGCGCCGTTCGTCTTGGGAGATTTTCAAAATCCCCTTGTCCTACATACTAAGCAAGCGCAGTACACGGTGGACACTATTTGACGGGGGACAGAATTCGACACATCACCGGCCTTACCCAGCCATTGTTGTATTTTTGAACCAGTGTTGTCTACCTCGTCCTCCTCCACCGCCGCTTACACCTACACAGCCACATCCACCGCCACCTCAACCTCCTACTCCATATGGACCTTGTCCTCCTAGGTCAAGATTATAATTTTTATTTTATTTTTTTTGTAGCGCACAAATCCTTTCCCCCTTACCTGCCTTTATGTTGTTGGCTCCTCGCAGGAGGGAGAAAGGCACACCGCACTACCAGCCCGTACCCTCCTATATAAAGAGGTTGAGCGGTGTACTTGACGGGCCGTGTCCACAGCCGGAGTCAAAACTCCTCCAGAGGATGATTCTCACCTCTACTGTAGGTAGAGGCAAGTCCTTTAATTCCCAGTAAAGTCAATGTCCACACCAGCTGAAATCACAACTCTTATTCTCTCATGGCAAAATAAACTCTACTCGGATAGAAAAGGTTAAAGCAAAGAAACAGGACAGCTTAAGGTGTGGAGGAGGTCCAGGCACAAACGTAGCACATTCACTTCACTGCTTAGGTTTCTCAAACAGTTTTAGGTGCACGGTCTCTGCCACAGACCTTGAGGTTGGTCTCTGCCACAGACAGGGTGTACAAGGCCCCTGCCAGGGACCTGGAGAACTTTGGTCTCTGCCACAGACCAGGGTGTATAAGGCCCCTGCCACGGGCAGGGTGAATAAGGCCTCTGATACAGTCAAGATGACCTTGAGCTTCTCCTTCTACGAACCTAGCCCATATCAAGGGGAAGACATCTCTCCAGGGAGTCAACAGACCCTTCCTTCACCGTGACTCCCGCATCGGTCCATCAGAATGATCCTCCCTTCCCTGGAACATGGTCCCCTACACGAGGCGGCACCCTAAGACTCCTCGACCCGTAGCGGACTCCAGACGAAGGCTCTGGACTCCAGGCTTTACTCCCGCACCTAGGCCTCCATACCCAGGGCAGCAGGAACTCCAGGATAGTACCTCACCCCGGGCTAAAGGTACCCGAGATGGAACAGGAACACATGCACCCAGGTCGAAGGCACCTGGACGTGGACCCCACTGGACATCAGCCCCCAGGCCAAAGGTCTGCCCCTTTTATATGCTCTCCCGGCATGCACAGCAGGTTCCCCGCCCCGCTGTACTACTGCCAAGAGGGGACACAAAAGGCACAGCACTGTATCGGCGGTTCAACCCTAGCCTACCATGGCAGCGCCACCTGTAGGCCGCAGGGAACTGCACACCAATACTGTCCCCCGAGGACAAAATGGTCCATGAATCCTACAGAATTAGGGTGTTTGAGCCTATTTACCACTCAAACACTTCCCTTAAATTTAGCACCCCGCTACATTTTTATTTCAAAGTATTTTATTTTCCCACTAGCTTATCCATTAAATTGAATAATTTATTCCAGAAAGGGCGTATTCTGGGGCATTCCCACCATATGTGTGGCATTGTGCCGTTGAGTTTCTGAGGTTCTTAATGACTTCCCGTACCTCTTCTGCTGAAAAGGGGGCCTCCAGCATATTTTTTTATTTTTTTTATGTTATTTTAAGTTATTTCCCTATCCACATTTGTTTGCAGAGCACTTGCCATGCTCTTAACAACATTTTGCTGCCATTTGCAGCCCTCTAGCCCTTTCCATTACTTTTTTAGAGCCTTTTTAGTCCTTAGAAGTCCGGGTCCCCATTGACTTCAATGGGGTTCGGGTTCGGGTTCGGGTTAAAGTTCGGTCCCGAACACGAACTTTTTTCCGAAGTTCGGCCGAACCCGTCGAACCCGAACATCCAGGTGTCCGCTCAACTCTATCCACCACCAAAGGCTCAATTTTTCCGACCCTGTTCAACAGGGGCATGTAAATGCAATTCTTGATCTAATATTTCACAGCAGGGCCCGTTCCTGCGCCCACCAAGAGTAACTGTGAGGCCTTACAGTGTTTTGCCAACACCAACACCTAAGGCCCAAATTTGTGCAGAGTATATAGGGCAGGCCCCTACTTTCAAACATCAGACTTTCAAACGACTCCTACTTACAAACGGAGGGAGACAACAGGAAGTGAGAGGAAATCTACCCCTAGGAAGGGAAATTCTCTCCTGTAAGAGTTAATATGTGAAAAACTTGTCTCCCCTCCACTTATGCTTTATCACCAATCCTTGTTTCACTAAAAAACCCAAATTTTCAAAATCCAATTGTCATTGGGACAGAAAGTGAGGTGAAATCTTCTGAACAGGTGCACAGACAGCAAAACAAATGTTATAGGGGTGATAACCCTTCCCTATGTTTTCCAAAAAGCTTAAAAATAGATTTTTTGGCTGGAGCTACACTTTAAAAATGTACCAGTTCAAAATTACCAACAGAGTCTACTTAAGAACAAACCTACAGTCCCTGTCTTGTTTGCACCACCTGTATACTGCTGTTCATAGTATATGGGTGCCTTCCCTTTTTATTTTTTTTGGGTTCCCCTTAATATCCATACAAGACCCAAAGGGGTTGGTAATGGGCTGGGGGGGGTACCCATGCAGTTTTTCTTAATGATTTTCATCCATATTGCCGGGACCAGACATTACATTAAAACTGCAAGCAGTTTTAAATGACTTTTATTCCTTAATGCCTGTGGCGCTGGCGGTATAGAGGCGCTATTTTTAGTGCCGCTATACCGTCGTATTTACAGTGATATTGATATTCGTCCGCTAGCGGGGTGATTTTAACCCCCGCTAGCGGCCAAAAAAGGGTTAATACCGCCGGCAATGCGCCTCTGTAGAGGCGCATTGCCGGCGGTATTACCGCGGTTTCCGATTGCTTTCAATGGGCAGCAACAGTAAAGAAGCAGTAAACACACCGCTCCTTCACCGCTGCAAAGATGCGGCTAGCAGGACTTTTGGAGCGGTCCTGCTAGCGCACCACTTCAGTGTGAAAGCCTTCGGGCTTTCACACTGAAGACTGCAGGGCACGATTTTTTCAGGCGGTATAGCAGCGCTATTTTTAGCGCTAAACCGCCTGAAAAACGTGTCAGAGTGAAAGGAGCCTTAGAAATGTAATTTTGTGCAGGGACAGTTCTAAACACCGGAAACACGTGCCACTTTACAGGCATACTATAGGCACGAAATTTAAAGGAATGTTTCACTTTTATTTTTTAACTTTAATCATCATCAAATTTACTGTTCCCGAAAAAACTGCAGTTTTTAAAACTTTTTTTGGCATTGATACATGTACCCTGGGGCAGGACCCGGGTCCCCATTCCCTTTTTACGACAATAACTTGCATATTAGCCTTTAAAATTCTCACTTTTGATTTCTCACGTTTTAGTCCCATAGACTTTAACGGGGTTCGAAAGTTTGCGCAAACTTTCGGTCCGTTCGCATGTTCTGGATGCGAACCGAACCGGTGGGTGTTCGGCTCATCCCCATATGTCAGCTGCAAAGAGAGCACACTTGTGAGTAAGGGGACCTCAGCGAACTCCATGTATATATTCCCACATTTATATGTAAACCAATCGCAGCAACAGGCAGCCTAGTTACTGCTCCTCTAGAGATGAATGCTTTTTTTTTTTATAAAATCTTTATTTTTTCAATTACAATATACATATATACATCAACATTTCCGAATTCCATTACAGCTTAATACTTCCTTCAACTTTTCCAATTACTACCGCCTATCTCAAATTGTTGTATTATCCTTCAGCCTAGCCTCATCATTTGCTCGTGTTTCCTCATAATTCTAATACAACCCTTTGATATTTCTACTCTTATTGCAATTTCATTTTCCTTAACCTGGGATAACCGTGGTTATTCTCCCGGACATAACCCAAAAAAAAAAACGAGAACGAAAAAAGAACAGAAGAAGAAAAGGAAAAGAAAAAACAAAAAAAGGAGGAATCCCCCAAAATTGGTATTATGCCTCACTCTTTGGCATCTGCCACCTTTTCAAAATGATAAGCTTTCCCTGCTTACTTTAGTCTTTCTAATCCATCTCCTTACTTTATGTGGCAAGGTAGATGGTCTTGTACCACTTTAATTAAATTGCACCTCCCAAGAAGTGATGAGGTATCCCAAATCTCAGAGTGTATAATATAGCTTGCCTCCTGAGACATGCTCTGGACTGGCTCTCAAATGCTTCTAAACATTCCTATGTGAACCTGGAAACTGAAATGATGCCACTCTGGTCTCCATCTGGGATTCTCTACTGCAAGTTAAATGCTCTACCTCCTGAGATACGTAATAAAATTTTGCTAAAAGACACGAATATCTCTTGCTGAGAGGCCAGAAAATACTAGGCCTTTCTCCTCCCTACATATCTCACTTTACTCAAATTTTGAGAATCCAATGTTTCCACCCAGCACTGATCTCCAAGCTTTTATCTGCTGGTACCGTGCGGGTTTGACCTCTTTATGCAACTTGTTTGATGACAACACCCTTTGCACAAATTCTTTCCAAGCTCTATCTCAGGAGTACGATCTCCCATCAAGCTTTACATTTTCACCAACACCTGCTATTGGAAATCTCTTGCAGGAAACATCACAAAGGACTTGCAACCTAACTTCACGGATATCCTGCTATATCATAGCACCACCGATATCTCCAAAATATATCAGTTTCTTCTCTATAATTACTTCATAGCTTTGGAAGGATAGAGTGTTGCTAACTGGGCTAAGGACATCCTGGTCAACCACATAGTTGACAAATTCTTAAAGGGTTACCACACCTCTACTTTATTTGTCTCTAGTGAATCTTGGAAAATAAACTAATCTCAGAATTATGCATTGGGTATACACTTTATACTTTATCACTAGAGATGCCAACATGAGCTTTTCCACCTGTGTTTCTATATGCCCAAAATGTCAGTTAAAGTCATCTCTGGCCAACTGCTTCTGGACTTGAAAGCATACATCTTAACAGTTGCCCAATTTCTAATCCCACAGGATCCTCTCCTACCTTTCGGTAATGAAAACTGTGTGGAAATACCCAGCCTTACTCCCACTCCTTTACCTACCAAATGAGCATGCCTATGTTTACTCACTGCCAAACATTCTGGTAACAAATGGACTCCCCCCCCCATGCTCCCAACATTACCAATGTCCAAGCTGTAGTTCACTAAGTATACCTCAGCAAAAAGCTTGACACTGACCTTAACCTTGACTCTCTTCTCCTATCTAAGTGGGAAGCCTATCATAGAACCATTGATTCAACATGAGATGTCTCAACACTCGGTACCACATGACTTTTAGTGACGTACCATTTACAGCCCTCACCACACTGCTCTATTCTACAAAACATGCCCTGATACAGTGAAAAAGTTTCATACTTATTTCATTTGGTAATATTTGTGCTTCTGTTTTTCTCTTTATTTGTAGTTAAAGCAGTCAATAGGGATGGGCCGAACACCCCCCGGTTTGGTTCGCACCAGAACACCTCCAACAGGCAAAAGGTTCTAGCGAACATGCGAACCCTATTAAAATCTATGGGACGTGAACACAAAAAATTAAAAGCCCTCATTTTAAAGGCTTATATGCAAGTTATTGCCATAAAAATGTATGGGGACATGTGTCAATGCAAAAAAAAAGTTTTTAAACAATCGTTATTTCAGTGGCAGTGATTTTAACAAGGGGCCCCCCAGATCCTCCCTATGTGAATGGGTATTGGGTACATTGTACCCCTACCCATTCACCAAAAAAAGTGTCAAAATGTAAAAACCACAATAGACAGTTTTTGACAATTCCTTTATTTTAAAAAAAAAAAGTGTCCCACGGTGTACATCCATCGTCAATCACACCGCCCGACGGACCCAAAAAATAGAAAAACAGAAAAACACTCTGCCTCCATGGGAGGCCTCCCAGCGACTGCTTTCTTTTCGCTTTGACAGCTCTTATATAGGCAAGGGGGGCCACTCAGTTACGTCACTGGGTGGCCCCGCCCTTGCCTATATAACAGCTGCCAAAGCCAAAAGACAGCAGTCGCTGGGAGGCCTCCCATGGAGGTGGAGCTTTTAAAAAAAAAATTGGTTCCGTGGGGCAGCGTGATTGAAGATGGATGGACATCACGGGACACTTTTTTTTTCTTTTTTAATAAAGCAATTGTCAAAAACTGTCTGTTGTGCTTTTTACTTTTTGAAACTTTTTTGGGTGAATGTGTAGGGGTACAATGTATCCAATACCCATTCACATAGGTGGGAAGGGATCTGAGGAACTGTTAAAGGGGGTTTCCAGATTCCGATAAGCCCCCTGCCCGCAGACCCCCGACAACCACCAGCCAGAGTTGTTAGAACAAGACTCTTGTCCCCATCAACATGGGGACAAGGTGCTTTGGGGGGCACCCCAAAGCACCCTCTCCATGTTGAGGGCAAATGGCCTGGTATGGTTCTGGGGGGGTGCTTGCTCGTCCCACTCCCCTCCCTTTTCTAGCCTGCCAGGGTCATGCTCGGATAAGGGTCTGGTATGGATTTTGGAAGGGACCCCACACCATTTAAAAAAAAAAAATTGCCATGGAGTTCCCCTTAAAATCTATGCCAGACCCAAAAGGCCTGGTATTAATTTTGGGGGGGACCCCACGCATTTTTTTTCTTAATTCTGTCATAGGGTTACCCTTAATCACTTCAATACAGGGCACTTTCACCCCTTCCTGCCCAGACCAATTTTCATCTTTCAGCGCTCTCACACTTTGAATGACAATTACTCAGCCATGCAACACTGCACCCAAACAATTTTTTTATCATTTGTTTCACACAAATAGAGCTTTCTTTCAGTGATATTTAAAGGGTAAGTTCACCTTTTTGGGCAGAATTTTAATTGTCATATTAAATAGAAGCATTTTCCAATGCCATTCCTGGCCCAGCCCTCCTAATATGCTTTTCTCTCACTTACCTCATTCACATGATATTTAGAATCTTGAAGTCTTGTATCTTTGAATGGATTTTCAGAATACATCACTTCCTGTAGCTTGTATCAGCATTCACTTCCTGTAAGGTCATCTCCCAGAAGCCATCCCTTCCTTGGTGCATCACAGAATTGGACCACACCTCCCTCATTACAATACCACCTTCCACCCACTTTCTCTACAATCTGATTATACAATCTCCTGTGATGAATCCTCATTCACATCTCCACCTAACAAAAACTCACATTCCCACATGCATTTGTTTTGTGTATTTTGGAGTATTTTCACTAGTCATGCATAGGGCAACCTATTCACTTGAATAGACTGCCCTACGCGCAACAATCACCCCAGAGAAGCTCCAAAACAATTTTTGGAGTGGTGCATGGTGCGTTACTGCAGTTTTCAGTGTGTTTGTCGCACTTGGGGAGCCCTTAACATGTGATGACAACACAAACACGATGCACATTTGCAGCATTCATGAAACGCATGGCAAAGCGCACATTTTCTGTGCAGTTTGCCATGCGTTTGGAAACACACAGATGTGAATGGAGCCTCATTGTTCTATTGTAAATGCACTGATTTCCCTTTCAGGCCCCATTCACTCCTAGAGTTGTGGGAGTGCATGTTTTTTGGCTCATTTTTCCAGTGACACACAGCAGACAGCCAGTCGATTTCCATGGGCTGCGCTCCACCTGGCAAAGTAGCTCATAGGACATTTTTGTAAATTTGTTACTGCATTTGTCACTTGTTTTTCCATGTGGCAAAATATGTGTTTTCTTCCGTGCTTGGTGTGCCGTTAACAATGAATGACACTGAAAGCGTAACTAAGTACATTTAGGTGTATAAATGTGGCCATACACTATACAATCTGATTGTACAATCTCTTTACAATCTCCTTTAGATTTACCAAAATTATATAATAGCAGGAGTCACCATCAATCCAACCACTCTGTATCCAATCAGGCAGGCACTTGCGCTACATCAGGGATATTTGTTTATACATTTGGGCCAAAAGTTATACTGCTACATATCTTTGGTAAAAATAACCCAAATTAGTGGATATTATTTAGTCTGTATGAAAGTTTTAGAGTCTACAAGCTATGCAAGCTATGGTGCAAATCATAAAAATTTGATCACACCTGAGACCTCTTCTTGAACCTATCAAACCATCCACAGTTAGCTGAAAACTCTGCATCCTTTGCTGTCTCACCTTTCTTAGCCTTCAGGTCATTGAATAGGCTTAAGGCTTTACTTTGTATAATTGCCTGGTTGACAGGAACATGACGTGTAGTCTGATTTTCTATCTAAAGTATTAAGAGTCTCTCCATATCTGAAAAATGCTATTCCTTTCTTGTTGTTGTGTTAACAGGTGTAGCAATCTTAATTTCTGCAAGAATGGCGGCGCATGCGCGGCTCTTGGACATGGCAGATGTGTAGAGGCTGAGCTCCGGATCCCGCCCGCACTCCTGACCCCTGTAAAGCTTCCACGAAACAACGATCGCCACGGGGGTAAGCGCATTTCCATCCGGTAAGCTTATAGCACCCCATGGGTAAAATCGGGCAGCAAAAACAGTTTTACAAACCGCAAACAGACCCACACACGCTGACCGCGATGAACAGATTCGTCACTAGGCCGCAATCCCCGGCCTTGCCTGCACTAGCGGAACCGCTCGCGGCCACGGATCCCTCGCGGGTGATAGAGGACATGGAGAGTCATGCTGCACAAAGCTCACAGTCTGGGGGCACTCGGACACCCCCCGTAGTGTCTTCCCATACTGTTCAGAACATTCTAACCCCAGAACTCATGGATGAAAAGCTCCAGGCTCTCCTCATGCAGATGACACGCAATATGGCTGCTGAAATGGGAAAACTCTCACAGGAGTTAAGGAGTGAAATAGCTCAAATTGGGGACAGAACTGATGCTCTTGAGTATAAATTTGACGACTTGGTCAATTATGTGCAGGAATTGGTGATGAACAGATTCGTCACTAGGCCGCAATCCCCGGCCTTGCCTGCACTAGCGGAACCGCTCGCGGCCACGGATCCCTCGCGAGTGATAGAGGACATGGAGAGTCATGCTGCACAAAGCTCACAGTCTGGGGGCACTCGGACACCCCCCGTAGTGTCTTCCCATACTGTTCAGAACATTCTAACCCCAGAACTCATGGATGAAAAGCTCCAGGCTCTCCTCATGCAGATGACACGCAATATGGCTGCTGAAATGGGAAAACTCTCACAGGAGTTAAGGAGTGAAATAGCTCAAATTGGGGACAGAACTGATGCTCTTGAGTATAAATTTGACGACTTGGTCAATTATGTGCAGGAATTGGAGGAGGAAACTTCCACATTGAAAAACTCTTTCTCACAACTCCAACTGCAACAGGAGGACCAGGAGAATAGGGAGAGGAGACAGAACCTGAGATTCCGAGGAATACCGGAGTCAGTGGGAGACAACAATCTTCGCCAGTACTTGCTGGGGTTGTTTAACACCTTAGCCCCCAGAATTGCAGATATTGATTGGCGCATGGACCGAGCACATCGATCCCTGGGTCCCAAACCGCCCGTTGGTAACAGGCCAAGGGATGTCATAGTACGTTTTCATTACTATGAGAGCAAGGAGGCACTGACCCTTGCTACACGTAACAAATCAGCAACTGAATATAATGGGGCTAAAATACAGATCTACAACGATCTGTCTCCAGTGACCCTGGCGAAACGTAGGAACCTGCGCCCCATCACATCCCATCTGCAAAACCTGCGCGTCCCATACTTCTGGGGTTTCCCCTTTCGTTTGATTGTACCCCGAGATGGAAATCAACACTGTCTCCGTGATATGCATGAGGGTGAAGCATTCATTAAAAGTCTAGGCCTACCTCCCTTGCCTGAAGAGCTGATGCCGATTCCAGCAACCCAGCAAAATCGAATTGCACCAAATACGCCTTCCAGAGAATGGACCCCAGTCCACAGAAAGCAGATGAAATCCTTCTCCACTCCACATCGTGGCTCCAGACGCCCCCCTTGAAAGGTCAAGAAGTCAAGGCTGGCTCTAATCTTTTTGTGGCTGAAATAGCCTATACCCTGGTGTCAGATAATTGACCTGTGTTCTATTTGCTGTTTTTTTTTTGTTTTTTTTTGTTTTTTTTGTTTTTTTTGCAGCCACCAATCTGAACAACCAGTGGTCAAGATACCTGACATTTGGAGTTCCAACTCTGCTCACCCATGGGGTAAAGTTTTTTTCTTTTTTGGAAGTTTTTGAAAGTCTCTTTCTATCTTTATTGAGATGACACTAGTGGGTTTGATAGCCCTATTAATCTTACTTTCATGAGAATTTCCTTTTTGTTTTCTTTTTGCTGGAGAGCGGGGGGATCCCCCTCTTCATGTCTCCATGTGATGGGAGTTGCCAAGTGGCCCCAATTGGTCCCAGGCTTCGGTATGGGAATCCTGAGTGTTTTCTACTACTCAGGTGTAACAACTTTGACTCTTATGTTTTTTTTTTGTTCAGAACCCCCCCTGGGTTCATTCGTTAATATTTTTATTTTGCTTTTTTCCAATACATCTCTACTACAACATACCAGTGCTGATTGCTTGTTAAGGTATAGGGCAACTTTATGTTCAAGAGTTATACAGGTGATATGTTTTCAAGGTTTACAATGCAGTAGTTTTAATGATTCATTATGGCTTTGAAGATAGTATCTCACAACGTTAAGGGACTGAACTCAATTTCAAAACGTTGGATTGCTCTTAAAGATTTTCGACGGTCAGGGGCGGACATAATACTAGTTCAGGAAACTCACTTCCGTACTGGGGGTTCGATGAAATTTGCATCTAAATTCTATCCCACATCCTATGTTGCATCTGCTCCTTCTGGCAAAGCTGGAGTGGCTATTTTGATAAAAAAATCATGCCCGGTAAAGGTCAGAGAAAAATACATCGACCCCCAGGGGAGGTTTGTCATCCTGATTTGTGAATACATGTCATCTACATTTACTTTGGTCAATGTATATGCGCCCAATTCGGGCCAAATGGTATTTCTGAACGATTTTTTTGATAGGCTTCAAAGGTACTCTAATCCATTCATGATATTAGGGGGAGATTTCAATCTGATTATGTCCCACAGGCGCGATCGTCATACGCTCTTTGGGGACACCCCTTCCCAACGGGTGATATCTCAATCCGCCTCCTTTAGGAAACTGGTCAGAGCACACAGACTGCTGGATTCATGGAGAATCAGACATCCGATCCAAAGACAGTACACCTTCTATTCTATGGCGCATAAGATGTACTCAAGACTGGATCATTTCTTTATTACGTCCCCTTTACTCCCTCTCCTAGTAGACTCCAACATTTCTCCCATTACATGGTCGGACCATGCTCCTATTTCACTAGAACTACTATTGCATGACTCGCCCTCTAGGACTTGCCACTGGAGACTTAATGAACACTTACTCAGTTCACCCCCCATTAGGGATAGACTGACCAAAATTTTGAATGAATATTTTGAACTAAATGTGGGTTCCGTACACAAGGTTTCTACCCTTTGGGAGGCTCATAAGGCTTGTTTCCGTGGTACATGTATTGCCGAGGGCTCTCGTCTGAAGAAGGATGGCGAGAGTCGTCGGATCTCCCTATTAGCTGACTTGAAGCGGGCGGAGCGGGTTCTGCTGGGATCCCCAACAGTTGAGGCTCTCCGTAGGGTTGTAGCTCTTCGCAACCAACTGAAAACGTTAGAGTATAGTAAGGCAACAAAATCTCTTATGTGGGTGAAACAAAAATTCTACGAGTATTCTAACAAGCCACATAGGATGCTAGTGAACAAACTTAGACCACGTCCATTCCATTCCTTCCCTGAATTGTTGATCCAAAGAGATGGCACCCCCACTCATTGTCCCCAAACTATGACCAAAGTTTTTGGTAACTTTTACAAAGAATTATACAATTGTCTTACCCCCGAAAATAATTTTCATTTTACTCAGGATAGGTTTGACCAGTTCGTTCAGACTCTCCCCTTGCCGAAGTTGTCCTCCTCAGATCTGGAAAAGCTTAATGCCCCCATCACCCCTGAGGAGCTTACAAAAACTATCAAAGACCTACCCACGCTTAAATCTCCGGGACCCGACGGCCTCACCTACCTATACTACAAGACCTTTTTACCTACCCTATTGCCACATATGATAAACTTGTATACATCACTTTTACGAAGAGAAATTCCACATAGCCAGTTTACACATTCATATATTTCAGTGATTCCAAAGCCGGGGAAGGATCATTCCTTACCGGACAACTATAGGCCTATAGCCCTATTAAATTCGGACTATAAAATTTTCACGAAACTTCTCTCATCTAGATTGTCCCAGTTCATTCCCAAATTAATTAACAAAGATCAAGTAGGATTTGTTCCTTCCCGACACGCTGGAGACAACACAAGACGTACTGTGGACTTGATTGACCTGATAAACAAATTTCCCCACCCAACGCTTATACTGAGCTTGGATGCACAAAAGGCGTTCGATCGCTTAAGCTGGCCCTATATGTTTTCTGTACTGCGGAGATTTGGGTTTGACGGTCCTTTCTTTAAAGCTATACAGGCCTTGTACACAGGCACGTCTGCTCAGGTACAAATGGCCTCTTTTCTGTCCCCATATATACCTATGTCCAATGGTACTAAACAGGGGTGCCCGTTGTCCCCCCTCCTTTTTATTCTTTGTTTGGAGCCATTGGCAGAGGCTATTAGATGTCACCTAGATATTAAGGGGGTACTGATGAGACATAGAGAATATAAATTATCCCTTTTTGCGGATGACATCCTCTTGACAATAACGAGCCCTATTACGTCACTCCCCTCTCTACATGCACTCCTTCAGAATTTTGGGTCTATATCAGGCTACAAAATAAACACGACTAAAACGGAAGTACTCCCCATACATGTCCCGCCAGATCTGTTGTTACAATTACAAAACACATACCCTTATAGGTGGTGTTCTCATGCCTTGACATATTTGGGCGTGAAGATTACCCCCTCGTACAGTACAATATACGCTGCAAATTTTCCCCCTCTGTTCCAGGACATCTATAAAAATTTACGTCAGTGGGCTGCATACCCTATTACTATGCTGGGCAGAATTAATGTACTAAATATGTCTGTATTGCCTAGACTTCTCTATCTTTTTGATACGCTCCCTGTAGCCATTCCTACCAGTCAGCTTAAAGCTCTTCAGAGAGGGTTTTTGAAGTTCATATGGAATAATAGCACACATCGGATAGCCAGCACGGTGGTATTTTCCTTGCGGTCACAGGGGGAATGGGAGCACCTGACATCATTAGATATTACCTAGCCACTCATTTAAGGGCGGTTGTATCCTGGTCATGTCAGAGCAGCCCTAATAGGTGGTCAGAGATAGAGAAAGGTGCCATCTATCCGGTACATTTGTGCTCTTTAGTGTGGTCTAGACCCTTACACGGCGACCCCATACTGAAGAGAATGTGTCTTGCACCTATGCTATTCACCATTTCCATTTGGAATAAATGCAAATCAAAATTTCCGCTTGCATCAATGTGCCCTCCTCTTACTAACGTACTACTGAATCCAGTATTGCCTGATAGTTTGGTCTATGGCCGTCTGTTACCATGGATGCAGTCTCCATTGTTTCAGTTGCGAAATTTGGTTAACCCGGTCACTCGCAAATTTCTTGATTTCGCAACCCTTCAAAACAAATACTATATCCCCCAAAAGTTATTTTATTTTTATTTTTTCAGTCCCTGTCCCCTAATCTTACCCTAGAAAGGCCGACTCCTTTTGAACGTGTGTGTGCGGAAGGCCCTCATCAATTACATCTTATATCATCCATATATCACATTTTACACAAACCTAAAGATTTAACGGCTGACACGCACCTATACATGCGCAAATGGAATCTGCTAATGGAGCGCCCTATCCCTTTGCAAATGTGGACCGCAATATGGTCTTCAACTTTTAAATCCTCTAAATGTGTAACTCAGAGGGAAACAGCAGTGAAGGTTCTGATGTTTTGGTATAAAACCCCTGATAGACTTCATCGAGTTAACCCTACCCTCCCCCCTACATGCTGGAGATGCAAAACTGAGATAGGTTCACACTTTCACATATTTTGGTCCTGTACACTTATACGGTCATTCTGGACGGAGGTTATGCAAACTCTTCAGTCTGTAACAAGTCTATCTCTCCCTCTAGACCCTATTCACTATTTGCTTGGACTTCCCTTTCCGGGGGTCCCAAAATCTGTTAAACGTTTAATCTCATATATACTTTTGGCTGCTAAAAGGGCTATACCGATGTGTTGGTTGTCCACCACCCCCCCTCTCACCTGCAGTTTCTGCAATTAATTGCAGAGATTCGGAGAATGGAATTTCTTACGGCTAGAGTACATGACACAGTGATTCAATTTGACAGGGTTTGGGAACTTTGGGACTCCTCGAGTTGTGGGGAACAGGAGATTTAAGATTAGACTTTCTGTACGGATCCCTTCGTTGCGAGTTGCCTTACACTGTCTCTGTAACCTGTAATCGTTCATAATGTCCTCTGCAATTTCTATTTGTTAATGACATGTATGCAATTCGTACTGGTATGGTTTTTATATTATCTTGAGTGTACTCTTAAATATGTACCAACTGCCTTTCAAATGTACTAATGTCTCTCAGATAATTGCCTTGAGATGTTTATGTTTATTACGTACTGTAACTTTTTTTCTTTTGAACTAATAAAAATTACAATTATAAAAAAAAAATTTCTGCAAGAATTTTTTCTCTGTTTTTCATGATAGTGTTAACTGTAGTCCGAGTGTAGCCTAGCCTTCAGCTTATTTCAGCTTGACTTACACCTTCATCATACAATTTGATAATTTTAGCCTCTGTATCCAAGGTAATAGATCTACGGCTTTTTTTTGGTACTATCTGACATTATTTAATGTGTACCTGTAACAATCAAAAGAATAAATACTGTACAGTACTGTAGAAACTGTAGAAGTTCCTAAAATATGTACTGTAACTGTATTTTAGAGGGTCATGGGCTGTAATAAAGGGGTTAGGGGCTGTAATGAGGGGGTCAGGGGATGTAGTAGGGAGTCAGGGGATGTAGTAGGGGATACAAGGATGTAGTGGGGGTTCAGGGGCTCTAATGGGAGGTCAGGGCCTATAGTGGGGGGCTATACAGTACTGTACACTTACATTTATGCAGACTGCAATGCTTGGCTGGCTGGTGAGTAACTGTGGGCCTCTGGGCTGGTGGGCAATGCTTGGCTGGCTGGCGGGCACCTCTGGGCAATGCTGGGCTGGCTGGTGGGCACCTCTGGGCCTCGGTGCTGGCAGGCGGGCACCTCCGAGCCTTGGTGCTGGCTGGCGGGCACCTCTGGGCTGGCAGGCAATGCACAGTACATGATAGGTACCTGTAAAAATGAAAAGAACAGTGGGGGTCAGGGGCTGTAATGTGGGGTCCATGGCCTGTAGTGGGGGGTCCAGGGCCTGTAGTGGGGGAGCAGGGCCAATAGTGGGGGGGCTACAGTACTGTTCAGTTCTTACGTTTATGCAGAATGCAGTGCTGGGCTGGCTGGCGAGCAACTCTGGGCCTCTGGGCTGGCGGCACCTCTGGGCAATGCTGGGCTTGCTGACCGGGACCTCTGGGCCTCTGAGCTGGCTGGCAGGCACCTCTGGACTGACAGGAAATGCTGAGCTGGCTGGTGGGTACCTCTGGTCCGGCAGGCAATGCTGGGCTGGCTTGCTGGCAATACTGGGCTGGCTCACAGGAACTTTGCCTCTTCCCTCTACAACTCCGGGCGACAGCTCCGCCTCTCCCAGGTCCTACTGCGGCTGCATGGCGCGGGAATGACCGTAATTTCTGTACTTGCGAGGCACTTCACGTATACTCGCTGGCATGTCCGTACTCACGAGTGTACGTAAAGTGAGTGTCCGTAAAGCGGGATATACCTGTATACATCTTTTGTAGATTTTATGTCTCAGTTCTACTAAATAGGGATGTGTTCTGTTCTACCCTCCTCTATGTCTGGGGTCTGTGCTCAATTCTGGGGGTCATAGTTGAAGTCACATTGAATTATGATGTAAGCTATTTTGCTGTATACGAGGATTTTCCAATTGAATTGTTGTGATAATGTTGAATTATAATATTATTCATTCATTTCTAGTGTGGTACTTTCCTGAGGAAGATTGTGTTATAAAAAGATGTAAAACTACTCTTAACTTAAAGCGGTGTTCCGCTCAAAAAAAAAAACACAGCAGCTACAGATACTGCAGCTTCTGGCTTTTAATAATAGGACACTTACCTGTCCTGGAGTCCAGCGATGTCGGCACCCTCAGCTGATGTTTCAGCTGTCGGGTGCTGCCGCCGCCATTGCGGTAAGGGTAGCCGGCAGTGTAGCCTTTCGGATTCATGCCGGGAACCCTACTGCACATGTGCGAGGCTCGCTGCTCTCTCCCACTGGCCCGAAGGCCGGGGGAGGGAGGAGGGAGGAGGAGGGAGCCCCAGCCATGATGTCAATATCCGTGGATGTGGCTCCCGGATATGGGAAAGGATAACTGTCAAACATAGGTATCCTGTCCCCCCTCCCCCCAAAAGGTGCCAATAGTGGCACCGGAGGGGGGGAGGAATCAGATGAGCGGAAGTTCCACTTTAGGGTGGAACTCTGCTTTAATGAATATATGTGTATACCCCTTTTTTTGGTTGTCTATAAAGTCCCAATAAGAGTTTTTTTTTTAAAGAAAGTTTATGCAGTAAGGACAATGGCAATCATCACCTACTTTTGAAGTGATAATTTGTTATTGATTTTTCAGTCAAGGGATGTTAGATGGGAGGCAGCCAATAAGGGACTACCCAAAATTCGCACAAAGCATGCCTTTTGCTTGCCTTTTTAGTTTAGATCCTCTTTAAAAAAGATGGGCCATACTTCACTGCAATTCTGGACCTCAATACATACATCCATTATGGTTCAGCTTATGCCATGATTTACAATATACAGTATATAATTTTTTTCTAGTCCATAACATTAGAGCTCCTGTTCTATATATACACAATATCTCACTTCCCTGCCTTTTTTAATAAGCACTGAAACAACAAAGGTAAGTACAGTATGTTAATTTAATGCAGTGTTATATAGTATACATTTAACAAATGTAAACTGTAAATTGAATGTTATAAAATGAAAGTACAATAGTCACAAATATTCTAATAAAGAAATCTATCAGCATAAGAGTAGACAGTTATTTTCTACTTGAAGAGACAAGAAAATGTAAGTGGTTTCCTAGAGTTTAGATGACTAGTCAAATATAATGCAATACTAGACAGTAAAAAGCAATTTTTAAAAAGTGAAACATAAGTGAGCCTTGATCTAAATTCATGCTACTGTGAGTGCTATGACAATAAGAGCCTGCTTAAAAACACAATCAGCAACCTTTCAGAGTGCTGGAGAGGCCAAAAATACTTCAGTGGGAAATAAGAAAAGCATTATAACAGTTGGAAGGCTCAAAAACAACTCATTCTAACGATTTAATGTCTCAGAATACCAAGGAAAGAGTGAAGAAGACAGACAGGCATGATCAAAATCTAACAGCTTGAGCTACATATTTTATATGCTCTACAATGTATGTCTCACTTCTTTATTATAATAATAATAATAAATAATAATAGCTATTGTTATTATTAAAAATAATAGGTGAAAAACTAAATCTTCATAAATAAGGGTCCACAAAAAATGGTATACTCTGTGGCACTATAACTAACAATGCTTTATAAATATGTTCTCTGGGCTGGACTGTTTACTGAGGTCCTATTAGGTGGGAACATATTTCATTACTAGTTCAGAAAATGTTTGCCCAGGGTCCAATCAATATTAAAGACGCCCTGATTGTAGGCCATGAGACTGTGTCAAATGCTTTTCTTATGTTTGGGGATACAAAGCAAGAGGGTATTTCACGGGAGCGTGCTGCATGGGCCAAAAGTACCGCCCGGCGGAAGTTATCTCCTGCTTGTCGGACGGGGATAAAGCCCATTTGATCATTATGGATCAAAGAACCAATAATTGGGTTCAGGCGGGTAGAAAGAATCTTAGCTAATAGTTTGATGTTGAGGTTGAGAAGGGAAATTGGGTGATAGTTGGAGCAGGAGGTATCGTCTGTATGTGGTTTGGGTAACATTGTTATAACAGCTGTCAGGGTTTCAGGTCTGAAAGTTTGGTCTTTTAGGAGAGAATTAAATGTTTTAACTAGTAATAAAGAAAGGAGGTCTGCAATTTTTTAGTAGGTGGCCGAAAGGCCATCCGGACGAGGGTGTTTGTGTGGTTTCAAATTTTTTAGCAGAAAGAGATTTCATCCCCTCCCCTGTGCTGTTCTATGGGGAAAAGTTTAAATCTCAGGACTGAATGGATACAAAACCTTTGGCAGGTAAAACAGCTAGCACATATGTACATGATCTGCATATTTAGCTATTTCCCTGGATTTTAGCTTTTACTATAATTAATCTAAAATGTGAAATAAAAGTGTTTCTGAAGTGGCACAATACCCATCTATACAGAATACAACACATCAATCTTTTGAATCAGTAAGGTACAAATGTGTTAACTGGTGGTTAATAATGTTCTTTTTTTACGCACACATAATTCCACTTGAGTGAATCGCCAGATATTAATAAAGTAGTCAGCTTAGCATTTTTTCTGTACATTTTGTAATTTAATTCATTCAAAACAACACAGATTTGACAACCCATGCAACTCTATAGCTGTTTATCATTATTATATTGTATAGTATAAATAATAATAACACACACTGTCAAGCACCCACAATAAATACAAAGTAATTTAGATTGCAAAAAAAAAATAACTTCAAAAGGAGAAAAATTGAACGTGACATTGCAATAAAGGTCATTTGCAGAAATATAATTAAAACTTCAGATAGCATTAAATGTGCTGATAATGAATTATACAAATAAATCAATAAATTGTATTCCTTATAAATCACTGATTTCCTTTCAGCCTTGGTAGTTCATCTTGTAATAATTTTATTGAAAGTAGATATTTTTCTTTTTGAAATCAATTTAACTAGATTTATTTGCATCATGAAATGGAAGCTCTGCTACAATTTATTTTGGGCATTATTGTTTCTGCCAAGTTGTCAATGTTTCAATTAATTCTGTCATCCCATTCAGTTTATTCAAGCATATACATTGTTCTAGAACAGGGGTCCTCAAACTACGGCCCGCAGGCCGCATACGGCCTGCCAAGGTGATTTACCCGACCCATGGCACGGACTTCCCCTTTCATAAGATCGCAGAACTTCCCCTCCACAGCACTTCCCCTCCCCTCTGCTACATTATTCACACAAGACACAAAGCATGACAGGTCCAGACAAAGGGCGGTACTTTGAGTTAAGAAGCGGGTAATGGGTTACTAGGCAGCGGGGTGGTCCCAGCAATCAATCATCTGCCTTTCACTTGAAAAGTCACGCTCTTTGTCCAGATCTGTCATGCTTTGCGTCTTGTGTGAATAAGATAAGGGAGGGGGGAGTGCTGCGATCTTATGGAAGGGACAGTGTAATATCGCTGGAGGGATCTGTGATGGGGATCTGTGATGGGTGGCTTTGTGATTGGGGGGATCTGTGATTGGGGGGAGTCTGTGATGGGGGATCTGTGATTGGGGGGATCTGTGATGGGGGCTTTGTGATGGGGGGATCTGTGATGGGGCTTAATGATTGGGGGGATCTGTGATGGGGGGACTTTGTAATGGGGGAGTCTGTGGTCTGAGGGATCTGTGATGGGGGCTCTGTGATGTGGAGCTTTGTGATTGGGGGAGCTGTGATAGGGGGCTTTGTGATGTAGAGGAATCTGTGATGGAGAGGACTCTGTGATGGGGGATCTGTGATGGAGAGGAGTCTGATGGAGGGATCTGTGATGGGGGATCTGTGATGAATAGGAGTCTGTGATGGGGGGATCTGTGATGGGGGGCTTTGTGATGGAGAGGAATCTGTGATGGAGAGGAAAAGGTAAAAATGGCGCAAAATAGTTCTGGTATAATAGGAGTTAGAATGTCACTGGAAAATACACTATAAATTATTCCAATGTCCATCAGATGATGTATGCACCAGCGGCAGCTACCATAGGCAGAAGCAGGCTCTGGAAGATAAATGAGGAAAGGAAGGTGCGCCAAACTAAGTGCAGTATTAACGTTTTAATAACCATTAATAAAAACAGCCAAATGGCTACTCACAAATAGGAAGAAGTAATCAGGCATGTAGAGTGTAAATAGCATACAGGGTCCGGTGTCATCAACAGTCCGAGGGAAAGATGTAGGTCCCAGATGGAGAATAAGGCTGAAGGCTGAAGGCAGATGTAGTGTCAGCAATGGAAGTCCTGGGCGTAGAGATGCTGTATGTATGTTGTTATTCTTCCTGTAGTGGAGGAAGAGCCAGGACGATGCGCATCAGCGTGCGCTTCAGCGTGGAGCGCAGCGTGCCGTCGGACCGGAAGTGACCGGAAGTGACGTGGTAAGAAGAACGGACCAATAGGATGACGCGTTTCTCAGCTTCCGCTGTTTCATCAGATCCATGGATATCATGGGGGTGGGCGGAGAATATATGGCAGAAAGGAGTGCTGTGATAGGTCGATTAGCACATATGCATTTGTGGGAAAAGCGCAAAGGGATATTGAAAACATGTATTGCAGGGATACAAGACGGCATGTTTACAAAAAGGAAATTGAATGAAAAATAGTGTGATTTGATAATGGAAGGGAAAAAGGCTTTAATGCTTGAAATAATATATATAAAAAAAGGAGGGAGGGGAGGTATTATAAGACGAATTTCAAGAGGAGGGAAGGGGAGGGGGGAAAAAGGGGAGGGGGACGGTGGTGCTGTTAATATTTAAGCAAGTACAGGGAGAATGATATGGCAAGTATGAGAGATCAGGGCTGGATGGAAGACCATGTAATACTAAGCAGGGATAGTAGGAGAGGATTCATAATCGTAATAATAATGATGATAATGAACTATATAAAATTAACCCATAAATAAAAGTTGGATACAATCTCAGAAAAAATAAAAGGAAGAGAAAAGGAAGAAGGGGATGGAGTATTGATAACATGATATGTAATGTATAAAGAGGTACACATATATGAATATACACATATGTATACAAAAAAAAAAAAAAAAAAAAAAATAAAGATAAAAATAAAGGTAAAAATAAAATAAAATAAAGATGGAAATAAAAATAAAAAGGAAATTTATAATAATAATAAAAAAACAAAACAAAAAAAAAACAAAAAAAAAACAAGGAAAGATAGAAAAAAAAAAAAAAAAAAAAAAAATTGGTGTGGGTGACTGATATGTATAGACACACACACAAATGCCAACATAGGTACATGTATGCATCCGTATGTATGGCAAAAGTTAGGCGAATGAAAGTGAGGGGACATCTGTATTAATGTGTAAAGAACATGGAGATTATGGGGAAATGGGGGGTATATGTAATAAACATGCATAAAAACACAATAGCACATATACATATATACTAAAATCCTACATATATAAAAATATTATATAAATTATACATAGGTGATAGAAAACACATGTATAAAACATATAAATATATATATAAAAAATATATATAAAATACATACACATAAAAAATATATATATATAAAAAATATATATAAAAAATATATATATAAAAAATAATGTGAAAAGGGGGAGGGGGGGTGGGGTGTGGGGGGAGAAAAGGTGAGGGGGGAGGGTAAAATATAATAATAAAAGCATAATGAAACACATGCAGCGAATTGCATGAGACAAGAATACGCAGGGAAGTAGCAACGCAAGAATATTTAGATGATGTTGTTAGTTTCTATTTCTTCATTAAGGCCATGAGGCGACATAGTGTTCAAAGAATATATCCAGTAAGTCTCTTGTCTGCAGAGACGTTGGAATCTCTCAACTGCAGTGGGAGTATCTGGTATGGATTCAATGATCCACACTTGGAGGGCACTAGTGTCTTTGTGATGGTGGGCTGAAAAATGGCGTGCCACACTGTATTTAGGGTTGCCTCCTTGAACTGCACGACGGTGTTCTCCAAATCTGGCCCGTAAGGCTCTGATGGTTCTGCCTACGTAGAGGAGGCCACATGGGCAAGAAATGCAATAAATTACGTAGGTGGTAGAGCAATTGTAAAAAGAACTTAGGTTAAAAGTTTTATTATTGGCCTTGAAAGATTTTTTACCGTGGGTAACATTAGAACAAGTTAGACATAGGGCCTTTTTACATTGAAACATCCCTACAAGGGGGATTAAAGTAAGCTGTTTTAGCATATAGTTCTTATGATTGTTCGGTGCTTTCATTTTGCTTGGAGCAATCTTGCTCTTAATATTTGGGGCCCTACGATAGGCGAACTTGGGAGTGGCTGGTATGGACTTCGATAAGTGAGGATCTTGAGTGAGAATAGTCCAATGCTTCATGAAGATGTTTTCCATTTTCTTATGTTTGGCATGGTATTGGGTGATGAAACGGGTGGTGGGTTCTGGGTTGGATTTTTTGGGGGGCGGCAAGGAGTCTTGGAGGTAGATGGTACGAACTTCTTCAATTAGATGAGGAGGATATCCTTTTTCAATAAATTTGTTTTTAAGTAAAATACTTTGAGATGTATAGTCTTCTAGTCTGGTGCAATTGCGTCTGAGCCGATGGAATTGGCTTTTGGGGACATTGTTAACCCACCTAGGGTGGTGGCAACTGGAATAATGTAGGTAGGAATTGCCAGCTGTGGGCTTAGTATAATTTTTAGCAGTAATGGAATTATCTATATGGAAAAGCTCAAGATCCAGAAAACATATGGACTCAGGGTCCATGGCAGAGGTAAAAGTTAATCCAAAATTATTGCAATTGCAGTAGGTAACGAAGTCTGTAATCGAGGTGGCTGGCCCATCCCAAATGATGATTATGTCGTCTATATAACGACCATAGAAGACGAGATTGGCCGAAAAGGGGTTGTTGACTTCAATGCATCTGGACTCCCACAGTCCCATGGTGAGGTTAGCGTAGCTCGGGGCAAAATTTGCGCCCATCGCGGTACCTTGCTTTTGTAGAAAAAATTCCCCAGCAGATAGAAAATAATTGTGCTCCAGACAAAAACGAGTGGCCAATAGGATGAACTCAATTTGGAGTGAATTAAGATCAGGATCATCTTTCAAGAAGTGGGCCACTGCCTCAAGACCCACAGAATGTGGTATGGAAGTGTAAAGAGAGCATACATCAAGGGATACCCAAGAATATGAGGGTTCCCAAGTGTAAGGTTTGAGTAGGTCAATCAAGTGGGTGCCATCACGGATGTAGGAGGGAAGAGCTTGAGCTAATGGTTGTAGGAAATGATCAATGTAGAGGGAAAAGTTGGTGGTGATACTATCCATGGAGGCAACAATGGGACGGCCTGGCGGGTTGATGGTATCTTTGTGAATTTTTGGTAAGTGATACAAATATGGTACTTGAAAAAAGGGTTTCAGGAAAAAGGCGGCCTCTAACTTGTTCAGGATCCCATCAGCGAAAGCTTGCTTGATGATGTTGGTGGCTTCTTCTGTAAATTTCGGCAATGGGTCAGCTTTTAATTTTTCATACGTGTTTTTGTCAGAGAGGAGTCGTGTTGTTTCTTTCATATAGTCAATTTTGTTCTGTAGCACTATACCTCCTCCCTTATCTGCAGATCTAATAATGATGTTTGGATTTGTACTTAAGGATTTCAAAGCTTCATATTCTGGTGGGCTAAGATTGTTATTATATCGTTGAGATTTGGATGATTCAGATGCACATAGGTCGGTAAGTTCTTTGAAAACTACTTGATAGAATGTGGATAAGTAAGGACCTTTTGATTGGGTGGGATTAAAGATGGATTTGGGTCTGAATGAAGTGTGGGCTATAGACGGATTGGATTGAGTATATTGTGACCACACTATCAGGTCATCCTCTTCATCCACGTTCCATAAGTCGCAAAGATCTTGAATTGCTTGTTGGTCCGCAGAGGTATCTAAGAGGTTGGGTGTAACATCAGAGGGGGTGGTGGAAGGATAAGTAGTATTATCGGCTTTCATATTGAAATGTCTTTTTAGGGTAAGGTTACGAATAAATTTATTAAGATCTTTGAACATGGTGAAAGAATTGGGAAGGGTGGTGGGAGCAAAATTCAGACCTCTGGCCAATAATGAAGTTTCTTGCGCATTCAGGGTGAGGGAAGATAGATTATAAATTTTTATAGTTTTCTCAATTTGTCCGGGCGTAATGGATGGAGATTTGTGTTTCCCCCCTCTTCCTCTTCCTCCTCTTCTACGTGTTTTCTTTTGGTTTTTGGAAGGGATGGGCTGAGTGGAGGGGTCTGCACTAAAAAAGAAGAGGCACGCCATTTTTCAGCCCACCATCACAAAGACACTAGTGCCCTCCAAGTGTGGATCATTGAATCCATACCAGATACTCCCACTGCAGTTGAGAGATTCCAACGTCTCTGCAGACAAGAGACTTACTGGATATATTCTTTGAACACTATGTCGCCTCATGGCCTTAATGAAGAAATAGAAACTAACAACATCATCTAAATATTCTTGCGTTGCTACTTCCCTGCGTATTCTTGTCTCATGCAATTCGCTGCATGTGTTTCATTATGCTTTTATTATTATATTTTACCCTTCCCCCTCACCTTTTCTCCCCCCACACCCCACCCCCCCTCCCCCTTTTCACATTATTTTTTATATATATATTTTTTATATATATTTTTTATATATATATATTTTTTATGTGTATGTATTTTATATATATTTTTTATATATATATTTATATGTTTTATACATGTGTTTTCTATCACCTATGTATAATTTATATAATATTTTTATATATGTAGGATTTTAGTATATATGTATATGTGCTATTGTGTTTTTATGCATGTTTATTACATATACCCCCCATTTCCCCATAATCTCCATGTTCTTTACACATTAATACAGATGTCCCCTCACTTTCATTCGCCTAACTTTTGCCATACATACGGATGCATACATGTACCTATGTTGGCATTTGTGTGTGTGTCTATACATATCAGTCACCCACACCATTTTTTTTTTTTTTTTTTTTTTTTTTTTTTTTTATTATTATTATAAATTTCCTTTTTATTTTTATTTCCATCTTTATTTTATTTTATTTTTACCTTTATTTTTATCTTTATTTTTTATTTTATTTTTATTTTTGTATACATATGTGTATATTCATATATGTGTACCTCTTTATACATTACATATCATGTTATCAATACTCCATCCCCTTCTTCCTTTTCTCTTCCTTTTATTTTTTCTGAGATTGTATCCAACTTTTATTTATGGGTTAATTTTATATAGTTCATTATCATCATTATTATTACGATTATGAATCCTCTCCTACTATCCCTGCTTAGTATTACATGGTCTTCCATCCAGCCCTGATCTCTCATACTTGCCATATCATTCTCCCTGTACTTGCTTAAATATTAACAGCACCACCGTCCCCCTCCCCTTTTTCCCCCCTCCCCTTCCCTCCTCTTGAAATTCGTCTTATAATACCTCCCCTCCCTCCTTTTTTTATATATATTATTTCAAGCATTAAAGCCTTTTTCCCTTCCATTATCAAATCACACTATTTTTCATTCAATTTCCTTTTCGTAAACATGCCGTCTTGTATCCCTGCAATACATGTTTTCAATATCCCTTTGCGCTTTTCCCACAAATGCATATGTGCTAATCGACCTATCACAGCACTCCTTTCTGCCATATATTCTCCGCCCACCCCCATGATATCCATGGATCTGATGAAACAGCGGAAGCTGAGAAACGCGTCATCCTATTGGTCCGTTCTTCTTACCACGTCACTTCCGGTCACTTCCGGTCCGACGGCACGCTGCGCTCCACGCTGAAGCGCACGCTGATGCGCATCGTCCTGGCTCTTCCTCCACTACAGGAAGAATAACAACATACATACAGCATCTCTACGCCCAGGACTTCCATTGCTGACACTACATCTGCCTTCAGCCTTCAGCCTTATTCTCCATCTGGGACCTACATCTTTCCCTCGGACTGTTGATGACACCGGACCCTGTATGCTATTTACACTCTACATGCCTGATTACTTCTTCCTATTTGTGAGTAGCCATTTGGCTGTTTTTATTAATGGTTATTAAAACGTTAATACTGCACTTAGTTTGGCGCACCTTCCTTTCCTCTGTGATGGAGAGGAGTCTGTGATGGGGGGGCTTTGTGACGGAGAGGAGTCTGTGATGGAGAGGAGTCTGTGATGGAGAGGAGTCCGTGATGGGGGATCTGTGATGGAGAGGAGTCTGATGGAGGGGATCTGTGATGGAGATGAGTCTGTGAAGGGGGGATCTGTGATGGAGAGGAGTCTGTGATGGGGGGATCTGTGATGGGGGGCTTTGTGATGGAGAGGAGTCTGTGATGGAGAGCAGTCTGTGATGGGGGATCTGTGATGGAGAGGAGTCTGTGATGCGGGGGATCTGTGATGGGGGCTCTGTGATGGAGAGGAGTCTGTGATGGGGGGCTCTGTGATGGAGAGGAGTCTGATGGAGGGATCTGTGATGGAGAGAAGTCTGTGATGGGGGGGTCTGTGATGGGGGAGAGTCTGTCATGGAGAGGAGTCTGTGATGGGGGCTCTGTGATGGAGAGGAGTCTGATGGAGGGATCTGTGATGGAGAGGAGTCTGTGATGGAGGGATCTGTGATGGAGAGGAGTCTGTGATGGGGGATCTGTGATGGAGAGGAGTCTGTGATGGGGGGATCTGTGATGGAGAGGAGTCTGTGATGGGGGGATCTGTGATGGGGAAAGTCTGTCATGGAGAGGAATCTGTGAAGGGGGATCTGTGATGGAGAGGAGTCTGTGATGGGGGGTATCTGTGATGGGTGAGAGTCTGTCATGGAGAGGAATCTGTGAAGAGGGATCTGTGATGGAGAGGAGTCTGTGATGGGGGAATCTGTGATTGAGAGGAGTCTGTGATGGAGGGATCTGTGATGGAGAGGAGTCTGTGATGGGGGATCTGTGATGGAGAGGAGTCTGTGATGGGGGGATCTGTGATGGAGAGGAGTCTGATGGAGGGATCTGTGATGGAGAGGAGTCTTATGGAGGGATCTGTGATGGAGAGGAGTCTGATGGAGGAATCTGTGATGGGGGATCTGTGATGAATAGGAGTCTGTGATGGGGGGATCTGTGATGGGGGGCTTTGTGATGGAGAGGAGTCTGCGATGGAGAGGAGTCTGTGATGGGGGATCTGTGATGGAGAGGAGTCTGATGGAGGGGATCTGTGATGGAGATGAGTCCTGTGAAAGGGGGATCTGTGATGGAAAGGAGTCTGTGATGGGGGGATCTGTGATGGCAGGCTTTGTGATGGAGAGGAGTCTGTGATGGAGAGCAGTCTGTGATGGGGGATCTGTGATGGAGAGGAGTCTGTGATGCGGGGGATCTGTGATGGGGGCTCTGTGATGGAGAGGATTCTGTGATGGGGGGCTCTGTGATGGAGAGGAGTCTGATGGAGGGATCTGTGATGGAGAGAAGTCTGTGATGGGGGGTCTGTGATGGAGATGAGTCTGTGATGGGGGGATATGTGATGGGGGAGAGTCTGTCATGGAGAGGAGTCTGTGATGGGGGGCTCTGTGATGGAGAGGAGTCTGATGGAGGGATCTGTGATGGAGAGGAGTCTGTGATGGAGAGATCTGTGATGGAGAGGAGTCTGTGATGGGGGATCTGTGATGGAGAGGAGTCTGTGATGGGGGGATCTGTTATGGAGAGGAGTCTGTGATGGGGGGATCTGTGATGGGGGAGAGTCTGTCATGGAGAGGAATCTGTGAAGGGGGATCTGTGATGGAGAGGAGTCTGTGATGGGGGCGATCTGTGATGGGGGAGAATCTGTCATGGAGAGGAATCTGTGAAGAGGGATCTGTGATGGAGAGGAGTCTGTGATGGGGGAATCTGTGATGGAGAGGAGTCTGTGATGGAGGGATCTGTGATGGAGAGGAGTCTGTGATGGGGGGGATCTGTGATGGAGAGGAGTCTTATGGAGGGATCTGTGATGGAGAGGAGTCTGATGGAGGGAAACTATGATGGAGAGGAGTCTGTGATGGGGGGATCTGTGATGGAGAGGAGTCTATGATGGGGGGCTCTGTGATGGAGAGGTATCTGTGATGGAGAGTAGTCTGTGATGGAGAGAGGAGTCTGTGATAGGGGGAGGGGTCTTTCATGGAGAGGAGTCTGATATGGGGGGGATCTGTAACGGGAAGGGGGGGGGAGTCTGTGATGAAGGGATTCTGTGAAATACTAATACGTTTATGTTGATTAAAACTGTTTTTTGTGCACTACAAAAAAAATATGTGCAGTGTGTAAAGGAATGTGAGAGGAGTCTGTGATGGGGGGATCTGTGATGGGGGAGAGTCTGTCATGGAGAGGAATCTGTGAAGGGGGATCTGTGATGGAGAGGAGTCTGTGATGGGGGGGATCTGTGATGGGGGAGAATCTGTCATGGAGAGGAATCTGTGAAGAGGGATCTGTGATGGAGAGGAGTCTGTGATGGGGGAATCTGTGATGGAGAGGAGTCTGTGATGGAGGGATCTGTGATGGAGAGGAGTCTGTGATGGGGGATCTGTGATGGAGAGGAGTCTGTGATGGGGGGGATCTGTGATGGAGAGGAGTCTTATGGAGGGATCTGTGATGGAGAGGAGTCTGATGGAGGGATCTGTGATGGAGAGGAGTCTGTGATGGGGGGATCTGTGATGGAGAGGAGTCTATGATGGGGGGCTCTGTGATGGAGAGGTATCTGTGATGGAGAGTAGTCTGTGATGGAGAGAGGAGTCTGTGATAGGGGGAGGGGTCTTTCATGGAGAGGAGTCTGATATGGGGGGGATCTGTAACGGGAAGGGGGGGAGTCTGTGATGAAGGGATTCTGTGAAATACTAATACGTTTATGTTGATTAAAACTGTTTTTTGTGCACTACAAAAAAAATATGTGCAGTGTGTAAAGGAATTTGTTTATATTTTTTTCAAACTATAGTCCGGCGCCCCAACAGTCTGAGGGACCATGAACTGGCCCCCTGTTTAAAAAGTTTCAGGACCCCTGTTCTAGAACATACAAGGATATAATCCATTTGAGTTATAATTTCATAAATTAATGTTAGTTTTAAAAAAAAGAGTAAAATAATAATTTATTTTGGTATTTAAATGGCCACGGTGTTATCCAAGGTAACCTGATAATAAACTTTTAATTTACCACTTCAGCCCCAGACCATTTAGCAGCTAAAGGACCAGGCCCCTTTTTGCGATTCGGCACTGCGTTGCTTTAACTGACAATTGCGCAGTCGTGCGGCGGGGCTCCCAAACAAAATCGGCATCCTTTTTTTTCCCACAAATAGAGCTTTCTTTTGGTGATGTGTGGTAAGAGATACAGTGCTAAGTGATGAAATAAAATCCTAATTAAAGGAAATCATACATTGATAAATCTAGTAGATGTATAATAATACAATAAAGTGTATACCAAAAAATCTGTTAAAAATACCATTGAAATGTACCAATTGGTTAAAAACTCAGTGCTTGCAAAATGTGAATAGAAAACACCAACATCACATATAACTGAAATGCGGCTGGCATATAGCAAATAATAACAGTCATATAAAGTGATTCCCAACTGTGAAAAAGGAATTATGAGTGAGAAAATAAATAGTCCCAACACAGCAGATAAAATTGATATTAATGAGCTGACGGATAAATCCTGGATGTGAGTGGTTAATCTCAAAACAGTTCTTATAGGATTATTCCATAGTGGTTCAAGAAAAGAAAACTTGTGACAAGAGAATCTTCATCCACCAATGAGGCACCCAAGAGATAGTATTGTAGTCTCCTTACCCTATCAATATGACCGCTATCACAGCGGTCACTCCAAGCACAGGGGTTTAAGGTCTCCCTATAGACCCACTGTTGGTGGCTGGGTAACAGAGGTATACACGATATCTGGTGTCTCAGGAAGATATAAGCGAAAAAAGCTCCATAGCGTACCAATACGCAGCCCCGGACCAATACGCAGCATAAAGACCAGGCCCCTTTTTGCGATTCGGCACTGCGTCGCTTTAACTGACAATTGCGCGGTTGTGCGACGTGGCTCCCAAACAAAATTAGCGTCCTTTTTTTCCCACTAATAGAGCTTTCTTTTGGTGGTATTTGATCATCTCTGCGGTTTTTATTTTTTGCACTATAAACAAAAATAGAGCGACAATTTAAAAAAAAATGCAATATTGTTCACTTTTTGCTATAATAAATATCCCCCAAAAATATATAAAAAAAGTTTTTTTCCTCAGTTTAGGCCGATACGTATTCTTCTACATATTTTTGGTAAAAAAAAATCGCAATCGCCGTTTATTCATTGGTTTGCGCAAAAGTTATAGCGTTTACAAAATAGGGGGTAGTTTTATGGCATTTTTATTAATTGTTTTTTTTTTACTAGTAATGGCGGCGATCAGTGATTTTTTTTGTGACTGCGACATTATGGCGGACACATCGGACACTTTTGACACATTTTTGGGACCATTGTCATTTTCACAGCGATCAGTGTTATAAAAATGCACTGGTTACTGTGAAAATGACACTGGCAGTGAAGGGGTTAACCACTTGGGGCGCTGGAGGGGTTAAGTGTGCCTAGGGGAGTGATTACTACTGTGTGGGGGCATGGCTACGACAGACACATCACTGATCTCCACTCTGATTACACAGAGCGGAGATCGCTGACATTGTCAGCAGGGGAGTGGGGAGATTTTGTTTTTACACTAACATCTCCCTGCTCCATGCCTCCGTGAGACGATCACGGGGATCCCCGCGGCGATCGAGTCCGTGGGACCCGCGATCCGACTCACGGGGAAGGCAGTGGGGTCACGAGCGCGCCGGCGGCGGCGCGTGCGTGACCCCGACGTCGGGCAGTTAAAGGGGACTTACAGGTACGTGATTGTGCCTGTACGAGCCATTCTGCCGACGTATATATACAGTGAGCGGTCCTTAAGTGGTTAAACAAGATTAAACGGTGTCCATCCAGACAATGCTGGACAACTACTCCCCATCGGATGAGGCCAGCAGAGAAGCTACTGGCTGAAGTCCCCCCCGACACCGTGGCCGATTCAAACTTCAAACTTTGCAATCCCATATTAAATATGTCCAAGCCTATAGCAGATAGGTGGACTGAATCATTCTGAAATAAATCCGGAAGAAAACCTTCCAACTCCGAGTCGCGATAAGTTATCCCACCCGCCAAAAGTAGAAAGCTATGGATTGTTCTATTGAGACGTCTCCTAATCTTATCCACGTAAAATAAATTACCCGAAGGGGACTATACAAGTCTAGGAATCATTTCCGAAAATGCCAAAATAGCAGAAGGAAACATAAGCTTTATCGAACAAAGGTCTCTTTTTATGTCACACATGAGATCCCATGTCCTAACCTTCCCTAAATAATTAGCCCCCGTATGAATAACTAAAACCTGGGGGTTGGGTCAAATTCTAGCTAAATAAATTAAATTATCTCTTAAGTTCCGCCACCTTAAACCCCGAACACCTGACCAAAAAACTGTGAAAGACTCAATGTCCAGACCTAAGTTGGTGAAGTAGTTCCTAGTTCCGGCATGTTTTGCAGCCCAGAAAATTTAGGAATGTCCCACTATCCAGATAACATCTTTGGAAACATCTGAAAAGAGAAATTCATAAAGTTAGCAGATCAGGTTGGATATATATTTTGTACCTATCGCTCCCCCAGCGGCCCACTCTTTTCAAAACTTTGGACGAAAAGCCCAAGGAATCAGCTGTAGTGTCTGCTCCAATCCTAAGGAATGGGAAGAAAAGCAAAAATCCGACAGGTTCAAGCGTTTCAAGGAGGAAGCCAATACAGCCGAAAACTGATACCTAGTTAGGGAAGACAGGTCCTGGTGAAGAAAAAATGAATCATCAGAAGGTCTGACAGACATAAACCTTGAAACATGCAAGACTGGACATATGTCTGGATTGGTGGAGCTAGCTAGAGAAAACTATTGGCCTTTTCCCACCGGCAAGGATTTTGACCTAGAAAGGAAGATGTTGAGGGAACCATCACAGACCGTAACATGTTGAAAACAAAGAAAAGACAAAGACCTCCTATTTACCGCTGTAAATTCCCCAACTCTCAGAGCACCAAAAAAGGCCATTGAAAAAGCGGCTCTAAAAAGAAGAAGCTCAAACTCTGAAAAACACACTTCTGCTAGAACTCTTATCAAATCAACCAACAACAAAGCCAAAATGGGATGTCTATTATCATGAGAAGATCTGGATCTCCTAAAACTTTTAAGTACCTGACTGACCTGAAAGAAAGAGGTTAGAGATGGTAAGCCTGCAAATTTCAGGAAAAAGGAAACACCCGCTAAAATTTTGCTCACAGATGCTGGACTGAGATTTGACTGGATCAGTGAAGACACGAAAGCCAGCAAGATATATGAGGTCACAACTAAAGTATCCAAACCTGACTCCTGACAAAAAGAGCACCATCTGGACCAAGAAAATAGATAATCTGACCAAGTCTTCTGTGAAACTGAATTTTTGAGATTAGACAATTATAGCTCCAAATTAAGCCCCAGGGGAAATCTGGGCAGGGAATTCCATGCTGGTCCGCCTCTGGAGCCAAGTCCCGAAAATTCTTGAACTGCGAACGAGTCAAAACATCAGCAATGTTATTGTGTATACCTGCTATATGTGATGATTTTAACCAAATATTAAAACGCATGCAATGCAAAACTCAACACTTTAATTACCGGTTCAGACTTAGAAGATAATGTATTAACTGCAAAGAAAACACCTTTGTTACCAGCACCCTACGGTTCATAAAGACATCCTTCCAAACTACAACAGAAACGATAACCGGAAATAATTCCAAAAGGACAAGATTTTGAAGAATATCTTGCTGCAGCCAATCCGGGTGCCAAACCCCAGCGCACCACTGACCGTCCAAAAATGCTCCAAAACCAAAGGATCCAACCGCATCCGTGATGAAATTCAGCTGGTAGTTAGTAACAAATTCTTGTTGTCATATGGTTGTACCGTTAAAATTACACAAAAAGGCATCCCAGACTTTTAAGATCATCCTTAATGCTCTTGGGGATACCAACATGAGAGTAAGGACTCTTAAGGCCTCTGGTGGCTAAAGAAAACCTACGAGAAAAAACCCTGGCCATAGGGATGACTCTGGCTGACAGTAGAAGGAAGAACCGTTTTTTTTGGATGCAAGCGGAACTCCAAATTATTCACAAATGCTGAAGAACGTTTGCAAAGATTTTAGACAATCTGAGGAATCTGCTAGGCCAACAAATAAAAAATCGTCTAAATAGTGCAAAAACCCCTCTTCAGGATAAATTCTGCCAAAACCCCAGTGCAAAAAGGTAGAAAAGGCTTCAAAGTAAAAACAGGACAAAGAAAACCCCATTGTCAAAGAAAATTGATCCTGAAAATGAAAGCCTAAGGAATTAAAACCCTGAGGGTGGACTGGGAGTAAACGAAAAGCAGATTTTATGTCTGCCTTAGCGAGTAAGGCACCATGACCGTTTTGCAGCAGAAAATCCAAAGCTCCATCAAAGGAAGAGTAGCAGACCAGAGCCTCAACGTCAGAGACCTCATCATTCAAAGAAGAGTTCAATGGATAAGAGAGATGGTGTATCAAACGATAACATCCACTCTTCTTCTTTGGAACTATCCCCAAAGGCAAAAGCCTGAAGTTCGGAAATGGGGGAGATGAAAAAGGGCCTGCAATCCTACCCTCAGCCAACTCTTTGGATATTTTTTCTGGAACCACAGAGGTATGCAAAGATACAGATTTCAAATTGCTGACCATAAAACAGCCAGGTCCTTGAAAAGTAGGAACCAAGAAACCATCCCTGAAGCCTTCAATTAGTAGAGCCGCCATCTTGAGATTGGGATAGCGCTCTAACCAGGGAAGCATTCTTGACAGGTTCACTGGGGTCAAGGCTTTTCGCACTAGAGTCCCTGGAATGTGTTTGAAAAGCAGTTGCGGCAGAATTGTGAAAACACCTGTTGGCCGCATGACTCCCATTACAGTAGGAGCATTCGTGCCTATATCGGCAGTTCAAAAGAAACTTATATTGCCCTTCATTAAAGGCGAAACAAAAACCTTTGCGGAAAGGGGTCTGTGGATTGGTCACTATCTTCAGGGTGAACTGAGGTTTTGGGGGCAACATTAGATTTAGCCACAAGCCTATGTCCTTAGAACCCCAATGCAGAAAGGGATTACCCGCCAACTTTTGGCAAAAATTCTCATCGTAAGTGTACCATGCAGAACCGCCAAAATGCCAGAACGCTTCAGAAATGATATCCAAGTGTTGGAACAAACCTGAGCATTTCCCAGGGAAGCGTTCACCCATAACTGCTGCAAAAATGCAAAAGGCCTGTAACCAATTTTGGAAGGTTTTAGGAATAGCTCTTTTCCTATCTTCTTCAGACCTGTCTCCTAACTGTTTGTCAGATTTAGATAAAAATTCTTTGGAAGCTGGAAGCAATGATAACATATCTATGAATTCACCACTCCAAATCTTCTCCTTTACTGATTTAGCCAAGTGAAAACCCAATGGTGATAACTCACAAGGCAGGGGCTCCTTAAAGGAGGACTCACCAACCAATGTGGCCGAGGGCCTGAGAGGTAAAGAGGAGTTAATTGGCATGGAAGGGTTAAGAAACTTAGCACGGGGTAAAATATCTGTATTTCTTCCTGTAAAGCATGGTCACTCAAACTTTGTCAGACAAAACCAACCTCAGCAGACTGTGCATTACCAACAGCACCTTAGGAATGTGCCCCTGTACTCAATCTTCCAGTGTCATACATAGAAATGTTGCCAGCACCAGTGACCTGTGCTCCCAGAAACTCTCTATCAGCATTAATATTGGATTGAAAATAGATTTTTTCACCAGGGACTTGACCCACAAATTCAGTAGTATTAACATCCATTGTTCCAGCACCAGAGACCTGTGCTCCTTGACCACCAATATTAGCACCAAGTGAATGTGCCACTTTAACTTGTTTTAAACCATTAGACAAGGAGTTAAACAGAACTGACATGTCAGCAACAGATATAGCAGAATACTCACCAGGGAACAGCTGTTGCGTGCCCACTGCTGGCTGCCACTGGGGGCAGCTGAGCAGCGCCGCTCTTCCTCACAGGACTTGTCCACCGCAGACCCGAACCGCCGGCTCTCTCCCCGCCGGCCTGCTGAGGAGAAGCAGCTGTTCTTCATCGCTTCTTTGTTCTTTGCGGCTGTTGGCGCGTCCCGCTGAAAACAGGCGCTGTCTCCTCTTCCGTCCCAGGGGATGCGCAGACCGACTTAGCAGGCGGAGTCGAACTGTTCCTCTCCTCAAGGCACCGCAGCAGCCATTCCTCCCCTCCTTCTCCCTCTGCTCTCTCCAGCAGGCGACATAAGAGGGTCTCCCGTCTGCCATGCGAACAGCGCTTCATGCTGCAGTCGTGGTCCAGTCCAAACGGTCAGTGAGACCCTGCTCTCTGCTCCTTTTATCAGCTCCCTCCGCGCGGGCTTTACACCCGCTGAATTCAGACCAATCAGCTGTAGCCCTTGGTAACCAATTCCATGGCTGTTGCTGCCCAGGGAAAAAGCTGCTACCAATGGCAACCTGAAAGATAAAGCACAGGGAAAATATCCGTGGCCCCCTTTGAGCTCCCCCATTGTTGTCCAGCATATTTCTATGACCTTTCTTTCTTTGACACAAAAGGAACCATATAGGTTGTGTTTTTGAGTTAGGAAAAGGGTGAATACATGGGAATGTAAGCCGTACCAAAGAAGTCATAAATCTATAAATAAATAGTCTGGACACCATATAATAAGAGTAAACGATAATTTATTATATATAATTAAAAAAAAAAAAAATTTGGTGATAAAAAAAGGCCGAGGCACCTTACATTGGTAATAAAACATAAATAAATATATATAATCTATTTAATACTCATAAAACTTGAATTATAATTAATTTAATAAAATAAAATTTATTACTTAAATGTAACCAAAATTTCTCAAATATCTCGCTCAGTCACAGAACTCGAGCGAATACCATAAATAAAATTATTTTAAAGTCCCCCCTTGATTCAAGGGTGACAAACCATATAAAGGTGCTGCGACGGGTGGGAGGGAAGGGGAGCACACCTATCCTGGAATAGCTCGAATTTTGACTGGAGCCTGAGCCTGGGGGGTTTATATAGCCCCCCACACGTGTACTAATGCGGAACCCACGTGTTTTTCCCGCCTGAGAAAACACCTGTTCAGCAGGCGGGAAAAGTCTTAAAGTGACAGCACTAAAAATTTTTTTTTTTTTTTTTTTCTTCTGACTGCCACAATCCCATGCTGTGGGCACTAATTAATGCCCACTTTTTCATGGGAATGTAGGCCGTACCAAAGAAGTCATAAATCTATAAATAAATAGTCTGGACACCATATAATAAGAGTAAACGATAATTTATTATATATAATTTTTATTTTTTATTTTTTTTGGTGATAAAAAAGGCCGCGGCACCTTACATTGGTAATAAAACATAAATAAATATATATAATCTATTTAATACTCATAAAACTTGAATTATAATTAATTTAATAAAATAAAATTTATTACTTAAATATAACCCAAATTTCTCAAATATCTCGCTCAGTCACAGAACTCGAGCGAATACCATAAATAAAATTATTTTAAAGTCCCCACCAGCCGGTTTTTGTCCGCTAACAAAAAAACGGCCTACCCCACAACCCCTATCATGGTTTGTAGATCCAGATTGAAAATATCCAGCCCAACATCGGACAGATGAATTCCGTCTGGTCTATAAAGACCAGAAAACCCCCCTTCCAATTCAGTATGCCTAAAAGAAAAACTATCTAAATGTGGCATAAATTTTTCAATTGAATGGTTTACACGTCTCCTGATCTTTTCCAAAGATCTGTTTTCTGATGGAGATAACCAGATAAGACGCAGAACCATTTCAGAGAAAATAACCCTAGTGCCAGGGAAAGAAAGGTGAATTTGATGTAAATCATTTTTCATTCTAAAAATCAAATCTAATGTTGAACTTTTTCCTACATCATTACCACCAAGATGAATTATAATAATATCTGGAAAAGGCCAAACTCGTGCCAACTTGAATAGATGAAAAAGAAGATTATTCCAATGTAGCCCACAAATACCCTTCCAAAGAATTTGAAAATAATTTTCAGGTAAAGATAAATTCTGGGTATAACAACGTTGACATGCCCTTTTTCGGGCCCAATGAACAAACGAATGCCCAATGATCCATATGAAAATCTTTTTACCTAAAATTAGAGAGATAGATTAGGACGAATATATAACGTATACCTTTCAGAATCCCACCTTCCTAACCTTTTAATAATTGAATCATTTAAACCCAATCTAGCTGCTTCCGTGGCAGCTCCAATGCGGAATGAGTGTGATGAAAATTTCATGTGCGCCAAGCCTAATTCATGCAAACAATGCTGAAAAACTGCGGAAAATTGAAACCTCGTAAGGGGGGAAAAGTCTAGATGAACCAAAAAATTACCTGAACAGGAAGGCCTGCAGGATAAGTATTTTGATAGTATAAAATATGGACAAATAATGGAGTCGCCACAAGCATGTAAATTAAGCCAATGACCTTTACCCGAAATATCAGTTTTAGATTTGCTAATAAAAACCTGAACTTTTCCCTCAGAGAGAGTGACCTCACTGAATTTTAATCCCGAACGACCTTTCTTGTTATTAGGTACCAATTGCGATATACGAAGCGCCGCAAAGAAAGCTAACACGAACGCTGCATGGAATAGTAACGCCTCGTACTCAGAATGGCACACCAACGGTGTGATTAAACAAATTATTTTTAATAATTCTAAAGACACCGGTCTACGCGTGTCAGGCTTAAAAGTTTTTTTTCTGTAACCTTTTAGTGCTTGACGAACAGAAAAGAAACTTGTACAAACTGGTAGCTTATGTAGCTTCAGAAAAAAGGAAACGCCTGCCAAACTCTTGTTAATGTGATTATAATAAAAAAATAATTGCATTAGCGAACAAAGGAAAGCCAAGACTGTTTGTTCCGTAGGCAACAAACCAGATATTCCTACTTCCTCAGCAAATAAGAGCCATTTTTTCCATGCGACCGAATATTCGATCCATGTTTTGGGGGCAATAGAACTCTGAATAGCTGAAAAAACAGGAGTTAGATCAAATTCCATAGATGACTGGGGCGTGTGTGACCCAATAGGTCCGCTTCGGGAAAAAGTTGTCTGAAACTAGCCATCTGGAAACGAGACAGTGCGTCAGCTAACAAATTAAGTTTTCCCAGGACATAAGTAGCTTTTACCCAAATATTATATCTTAAACATAACAGCACAAAATAACGTAATAGTTTTATCACACTTAACGATTTTGAAGAAAGACAATTTAATGCAAATAATACACCCTTGTTATCCGAATGGACTAAAATCCTTTTATTTGCAAAAAATTCTCCCCATAACTCGAAAGCCACTACTATAGGGAAAAGCTCCAAGAGGACGATATTTTTTGTGGCTTTATTGGCGATCCATAAAGGAGGCCAGGAGCCACTACACCAATGTGTCCGCCATATAGCCGCAAAACCCAGCGAGCCCGCCGAATCTGTGAATAAATTCATGTCTGCAGAAAAAACAAAATCATCCTGAAAGAAAGTGCGACCATTATAATCCATCAAAAATTGGGACCATACCAGCAGATCATCTTTTAACTCCGATGTAAGGCGTATATGTGAGGAAGGCGACTTTAATCCAGACATTGCCATTGACAATCTCCTGGAGAAAATTCTGCCAACCGGCATAACACGTGATGCGAAAGCTAACAAACCTAAAAAAGACTGAAGATCTTTTAAAATAATTTTTTTCTTGCGCAAAAAGAGACATATCAAATATTGAATCCGAGAAATTTTTTCGAAAGGAAGTTGGTACTGGCATAGCGTGGTATCAATACAAATACCTAAAAATTCTATGATAGTCGCAGGAAGAACAGTTTTCTCGAAAGCAATGGGTACGCCAAAATTCTGAGCAATAGCCAAAAATTATTTTAAAAGTAACGCACACATTGGAGAATCAGAAGGGCCTATAAAAAGGAAATAGTCTAAATAGTGAATAACTCCCTCACAGCCAGATTCATAAATAGCAACCCATTGCAAAAAAGTAGCGAATGTCTCAAAATATCTGCATGACAGGGAGCAACCCATTGGCAAACACATGTCAAAGAGAAAAAAAATTTCAAAACAAAAACACAACGAATTGAATGATTCAGGAGCAATAGGAAGCAACCTAAGAGCAGACTTGATATCTGATTTTGCCAATAAAGCTCCAGCTCCAAATTTTTTAATAAGCTTTACCGCATCATCAAAACTCGCATATGAAACTGAAGATAAAGAATTATCAATTTCATCGTTTAGAGAACCACCCCTCGGAAATGAGAGGTGATGTATCAAACGATAGGAGTTAGGCTCCTTTTTCGGCACTACCCCTAAAGGGGAGACCCTAAAATTTTGAAAGGGGGGGGGAAATAAAAGGCCCCGCCACCCTACCTGCTGCAATCTCTTTTATTATTTTTTCCGCAGAGATTAATATAGGCTTCTCATGACGTCACAGTCACATGGTCCCATGATGTCACAGTCACATGCTCCGGGGCCATGTGCCCCGGAGCATGTGACTGTGACGTCATGGGACCATGTGACTGTGACGTCATGAGAAGCCTATATTAATCTCTGCGGACCGAAGATTTATCATTACTGTGAGAGGAAGCGTCGAGTCAACATCGAGGAGGAGAAGAGGGAAGAAGACGCTGACGGCGACGACGGGAAGACCGGCTCCTCCACTAGCAAAAGAGCTACCAAGAAGTTAGTGGAAGGGCCGGCAGAAGGACAACGGAGAGCCGGACGAGACAACAGAGAAGACCGGGCCTCCGCTAGCAAAAGAGCTAAAAAGAAGTTAGCGGAGGCCCGGCGGAAGAAAGAACCAGAGAGCGGGAGAAGAACCGGAGAGCGGGAGAAGAAGAAGGTGACGGAGAAGACCGGGCCTCCGCTAGCAAAAGAGCTAAAAAGAAGTTAGCGGAGGCCCGGCGGAAGAAAGAACCGGAGAGCGCGACGACGACACCGGAGACCCCCGAAGTCGGAAGAAGACCTCCGGAGCGGTGCAATAAAATACTTTTAAAAACTGTGTTGTGTTTTTATTACCATTTTTTCCCACCAGGTGAATGGGTAGGGGTACGATGTACCCCATACTCATTCACATAGGGTGGGGGGCCGGGATCTGGGGGCCCCCTTATTAAAGGGGACTCCCAGGTTCCGATAAGCCAACCGCCCGCAGACCCCGACAACCAACGGCCAGGGTTGTCGGGAAGAGGCCCTGTCCTCATCAACATGGGGGCAGGGTGCTCTGGGGTGGGGGGGGCCGCAGGTCGCCCCCTGCCCCAGAGCACCAAACCCCCCATGTTGAGGGCAAGTGGCCTGGTACGGTTCAGGAGGGAGGGGGGGCCGCTCTCGTCCCCCCTCTTCCCCTGCGGCCTGCCAGGTTGCGTGCTCGGATAAGGGTCTGGTTTGGATCTTGAGGGGGACCTCCACGCCGTTTTTTCGGCGTAGGGTTCCCCTTCAAATCCAGACCAGACCCAAGGGCCTGGTATGCTCCTGGAGGGGGAACCCACACCGTTTTTTTCTTTAAAAATTGGCGTGGAGTTCCCGCTCAGGATTCATACCAAACACAGTGCCTGGTATTGGCGGGAATCCACGTCGAATCCCCGCTCAATACAGTGTCGCGTCTCCTCGCTATTGCAGCGAGCGCGACATGTGTCGCCACCCTGCTGCCAAGATCTCGGCACTCCTGTCGCCGAGAATCTCGGCGATGGGAGCGCAATAGATATACAATATCGGCGGCACCTACTGTAATGCTGTATTATCTGACCAAACAACTGCTGGGGAAGTGACAGCTACCTGTGCTTGCTGGGCATTCAAGGAATTATTTAATTTATCCAGAGAAGTAAGTAATTTATCCAATAATTTCTTGTGAACAAACTCACCACTAAGCGCTTCATTAATATCTGGCTGGCTTCTTTGGGGAATGCTGCTTTGAGCATTGTCACTTACAACAGCTTGTCCTGCTTGAGACTCCCTCTGCTGCTGAGCCATCCCAGTTTCCAGCTGAGTCTGCCTGGAAACGAGAGACGCTGATGCCCGTTCTGCTGCTGCAAGTACCTGAGAAGAGAAAATAAAATTTTCCCCTGCGTGAGGAGACTGCTGCGCTCTCCCCCGCCCCCTAGTGACACGGAGCAGAGATGGAGAGCATGACCTCCTCTTCCTCTGACTTTTCTTGCTGCTGGGTTGGCGTACTGCGACGTCCCTGGCCTCGGCATCCTGTGGGCGGGCTTCCATCACCTCACGCGATAGCTCAGTTGCTGCCGAACGCTCTGGCGGGGAGCTACGAGAGAGCCTGCGGGATAGAGAAGGCTGAGCAGGCAGAAACTGCGCTGAAACAGGCAAGCTCACCACCTCTGCAGACAATGGACTCCCCGCGATGTCCTCCGCTCCTGGGACTAACTCCGGCTCCTCTTCCAATTCCGCCAGACAACTCCTGAGCCAGTCTTCTCCTCCTTCAGATGCCGTCTTCTCCAGGACCCGCCGAACTAGCGTCTTCATGAGGTATCTTGGGAGGGGGAGCACACCTATCCTGAAATAGCTCGAATTGTGACTGGAACCTGAGCCCGGGGGGTTTATATAGCCCCCCGCACATGTACTAATGCGGAACCCACGTGTTTTTCCTGCCTGAGAAAACACCTGTTCAGCAGGCGGGAAAATCTTAAAGTGACAGTACTAAAAAAAAATGTTTTTATTTATTTATTTTTTTTTCTTCTGACTGCCACAATCCCATGCTGTGGGCACTAATGAATGCCCACTTTTTCATTCTGCTAAAGAAATTATAAGCTCCATAAAACAGGAATGTAAAGAACTTTAATTTAATGATATAAAATAAATTGTAGAAATAAATAAAAGTGATAATTTACATTTACAAATGGGAAGCTTGCTGTTGCATTTAAACATTTTTTTTGAAAGATCTGGTTACAGCTGTAATGCAGTGACATCAAAGTTTGTTTGTTATAGAAATATTTTAAAGCAACTTTTACACAGGTTGAGGAGCATGGCACTAGAAGCAATCATGATATCTTTGCTGAAGTCCTATACAATAGTGTTTTATAGAACACAGTATAAAAAAAAAAAAAAAGAATTATGGAATAATTTAGTATGTAGATTATTTTATTCAAGTCTTTAAATGATGTATGACTTTGTGGCCATTACAATTTCAAGGGGTGAATAACCTAAATGATCTATTTCTATTCATGATTCAGCCTATTTAGTATTGACAGAATAATTATGAAGCATGACAAGATGAAAAATGTGTATGCTAAGATTTATGTTACTACATTTGGGTGAATATATTATTATTATTATTATACAGGATGTATATAGTGCCAACGGTTTGCGCGGTGCTTTACAACATCAGGGAAGACAGTATAGTTACAATACAATTCAATACAGGAGGGATCAGAGGGCCCTGTTCATTAGAGCTTACATTCTAGAAGGGAGGGTCAAGTGGAACAAAGGGTAGTAGCTGTGGGAGATGATCAGATGGACAAAATAAAAATAAAAAAACAGTTGCTAGGTGTGGGTAGGATAGGCTTTTTTGAAGAGGAGGGTTTTCAGTAATTGCCTAAAAGCTAATAGAGAAGGATATAGACGGACAGATTGGGGTAAGGAGTTCCATAGGTTTGGAGAGGCTCTGGAAAAGTCCTGAAGACGAGCATGGGAGGAGGTGATGACAGAGCAAGAGAGCAGGAGGTCTTGAGAAGAACGAAGAGAACTATTAGGTTAGTATTTTGAGACTAGGTCAGTGATGTAGCTGGGGGCAGAGTTGTGGATGGCTTTGTAGGTAGTTTGTTGGGTGACAGAGGAGTAGCAAAGACAGAGCGGTTGGTAAGGTGGATGAGTCTGGCAGCAGCATTCATGATGGACTAAATGGGGGATAGAGTATGCAGAGGTAAGCCAATGAGGAGGGAGTTGCAGTAATCAAAGCGAGAGATGACCAGGGAGTGAATTAAGAGCTTTGTTGTGTCATGGTTAGAAAGGGGCATATTTTGGAGATGTTGCTGAGGTGGAGGCGGCAAGATTGAGTTTGAGGAAGTGGTGTGACATCCAAACTGATATATCTGATAGTAAATTAGTGATACATGAGAAGACTGAAGGAGTGAGTTGAGGGGTAGAGAAACAGATTTGAGTGTCGTCAGCGTAGAGACTTCAATATACAGTATATACTGTATATATACATAATACGTAATATACGTTATATATACGTCAGCGTATATATAATTCAATCAACCAATATTTCAAATGTCATATGTAATACTTTGTGATAAAATTTCTTCCATTTTTATAGATAAGTCATAAGTAGGGATGAGCTTCGTGTTCGAGTCGAACATACGTTCGACTCGAACATCGGCTGTTCGATCGTTCGACGAAGATCGAACGATTTGGGCCGTTCGCGCCAAATTCGAGTGACGCGAACGGCCCACAATGCACTACGCCATCGCAGTGTCATCCAGGCGCTGTGATTGGCCAAGCATGCACTGTGACCCCGCATGCTTGGCCAATCACAGCGCCGGCAGCGAGAAGAGCAATGATTGGCCACAGGCAGGATGCCTGTGGCCAATTATTGCTGAGGGTGTTTAGTACACGCCCCACACTATAAAAGGCCGCCAGCACGGCGGCCTAGTGTAGTGTGTTCCGGAGCAGGGAAAGACAAGCATAGGCAGGGACAGTGACATTTATTTCTTTCTTGCTTAACCTGGATTCCTTTAGTTTAGGGAAAGAGAAGGATAGGTAGGGAGAGTGTCAGTGTGTTTTACTGTGCGAGTCCTTGTTTCTAGGGACAAAGAAGGAAAGTGAGGGGAATTCTCCTTGTGCTATAGTGTGCTTTAAAAAAACATTTTTTCTAGGGACAGAAAACTCTAGGTAGGGAGAGTGTGAGTTTCTTTCACTGTGCGAGTCCTTGTTTCTAGGGACAAAGAAGGAAAGTGAGGGGAATTCTCCTTGTGCTATAGTGTGCTTTAAAAAAAACATTTTTTCTAGGGACAGAAAACTCTAGGTAGGGAGAGTGTCAGTTTCTTTCACTGTGCGAGTCCTTGTTTCTAGGGACAAAGAAGGAAAGTGAGGGGAATTCTCCTTGTGCTATAGTGTGCTTTAAAAAAACATTTTTTCTAGGGACAGAAAACTCTAGGTAGGGAGAGTGTCAGTTTCTTTCACTGTGCGAGTCCTTGTTTCTAGGGACAAAGAAGGAAAGTGAGGGGAATTCTCCTTGTGCTATAGTGTGCTTTAAAAAAACATTTTTTCTAGGGACAGAAAACTCTAGGTAGGGAGAGTGTCAGTTTATTTCACTGTGCGAGTCCTTGTTTCTAGGAAAAAAGAAGGAAAGTGAGGGGAATTCTCCTTGTGCTATAGTGTGCTTTAAAAAAACATTTTTTCTAGGGACAGAAAACTCTAGGTAGGGAGAGTGTCAGTTTCTTTCACTGTGCGAGTCCTTGTTTCTAGGAAAAAAGAAGGAAAGTGAGGGGAATTCTCCTTGTGCTATAGTGTGCTTTAAAAAAAAAAAATTTCTAGGGACAGAAAACTCTAGGTAGGGAGAGTGTCAGTTTCTTTCACTGTGCGAGTCCTTGTTTCTAGGAAAAAAGAAGGAAAGTGAGGGGAATTCTCCTTGTGCTATAGTGTGCTTTAAAAAAACATTTTTTCTAGGGACAGAAAACTCTAGGTAGGGAGAGTGTCAGTTTCTTTCACTGTGCGAGTCCTTGTTTCTAGGAAAAAAGAAGGAAAGTGAGGGGAATTCTCCTTGTGCTATAGTGTGCTTTAAAAAAAAAAAAATTTCTAGGGACAGAAAACTCTAGGTAGGGAGAGTGTCAGTTTCTTTCACTGTGCGAGTCCTTGTTTCTAGGAAAAAAGAAGGAAAGTGAGGGGAATTCTCCTTGTGCTATAGTGTGCTTTAAAAAAAAAAATTTTCTAGGGACAGAAAACTCTAGGTAGGGAGAGTGTCAGTTTCTTTCACTGTGCGAGTCCTTGTTTCTAGGGACAAAGAAGGAAAGTGAGGGGAATTCTCCTTGTGCTATAGTGTGCTTTAAAAAAACATTTTTTCTAGGGACAGAAAACTCTAGGTAGGGAGAGTGTCAGTTTCTTTCACTGTGCGAGTCCTTGTTTCTAGGAAAAAAGAAGGAAAGTGAGGGGAATTCTCCTTGTGCTATAGTGTGCTTTAAAAAAACATTTTTTCTAGGGACAGAAAACTCTAGGTAGGGAGAGTGTCAGTTTCTTTCACTGTGCGAGTCCTTGTTTCTAGGAAAAAAGAAGGAAAGTGAGGGGAATTCTCCTTGTGCTATAGTGTGCTTTAAAAAAAAAAAAATTCTAGGGACAGAAAACTCTAGGTAGTGTGACAGCAGGAAGGTAAAGTCACCTGGTTGCATCCAGGGGGGTAGATATATTTCTCCCAGATTCAGGCTTTATGCCGACTTATACAACTAGGGAGTTGATGAAGCCCAGCTGAGGCTAGTGGGCTCATGGATGACTCATACGTCTAGGGAGAGGGCTGGGCGTCGTGCAGGCAGGGAGTTGATGAGACCAGCTGAAGCTTGTCAGCTCATTTAAAGGCCTCTATAAAAACTCCCAGATTCATTAGGTGTTTGCTCATGCCTGGAACCAGACCTGTGTGGACTGTCTAGGGAGAGTGAACCCCTGTGCGGTGAGAAAAAGCCTGTGTGGCTATTTGTTTGGACATTGACTAAACCAGGGACTTAGGGACTAGGACAGCACCAGGCTGATCCCAGTTGTTAGTTAGGAAACCTGCATGTTTAGTCAGAGGTCAAGCTGACCAGGATTTATTTTGTTTATGTTTCTTTTTGGCTTTGCTGTGTTTTTGTCACTGTACTTAGAGAAATAAACCGCACCTTTTGATTTTGAAAACCACAACCTCCGTCTGCTGGCCCTGTTTTTGTGTGGGGAGCCCAACCAGGGGGTCACACACACCCGCTACCGAGCCAACCCCCTCACAGTTGGTGGAGAACCAGTGGCAGTTTTTTTTAAGCCAGCATGGAGGAGATACTGAAACAGCTGGCTCTAGCAAATGCCAATCAACAGCAGACAAATGCAGGTTTGCAAAGGAGCCTTGCAGCCCAGCAGCAAGCTCATCAACAGAGCCTTGCAGCCCAGCAGCAAGCTCACCAACAGAGTCTGGAAGCTCAGCAACAAGCCCAGCAGCAATCTGAGGCCCGCTTCATAGACCTGTTACAGAAGCAAGAGCAGAGACTACAACAAATGGAAGCAGTAATGCAGCAACGTCCGCAGACCAGTGAGGAAAGCCGTCCCACTAATACCGCGTCCTTTGGGGTGAGTCGTTTATTGACAAAAATGACTGGAGAGGATGATCCAGAGGTATTTTTGACCACATTTGAAAGGACTGCTGAAAGAGAAAAGTGGCCTGAGGAGCAGTGGGCTGGACTGGTGGCTCCTCTGTTAACTGGTGAATCGCAGAAGGCTTACTATGACCTAGAGCCTGACCAAGCAAAAGACTATGTGATGCTAAAAGCTGAAATATTGGCAAGGCTGGGTGTCACCCAGGCTGTCCGGGCTCAGCGTGTGCATAACTGGACTTTCCAGCTTGGAAAACCCCCCAGGTCTCAAATGTATGATCTCATTCACCTGAGCAGAAAGTGGCTACAGCCAGAGACTTTGTCCGCACCAAAGATTGTGGAACGTGTTGTAATGGATCGGTTTTTGAGAGCTCTTCCTACTGCCATCCAAAAGTGGGTAAGCCATGGAGACCCAGAGACGGCCGGTGGTCTTGTGGATCGTGTGGAGAAATACTTGGCTACAGAGAACCTGACGGCCTCTTCCAGAGACACTCGGACTTTCCACCCTAAGACCAGACCATCCCCAGGGGCGGATAAGAGGATTCCAAGGGGTGAGGGTGGAGAGAGTGAGAGGGTGGGAGCTCTACCCCAAGTTTGGCGAGAACAGCCTGGGAAATCAGCGGCTCAAGAGGCGGCAAGAAGGATCGTTTGCTACCGCTGCCGGCAAGCGGGACATATTGCAGCCAATTGCCCGGTTGTGGAGGAACCCATGCAGTGTGACTTTCTGACGGGCAGACGTCAGTCGCTGTGTGCGACAGTCGCATGCACTGCCATTCGAGGAACTGAGAAACATTTATGCAAAATGTGTGTTAATGGTAGAAATGTTGTGGTATTGCTGGATTCAGGTAGCCTTGTGACCCTGATAAAGGCTGAGTTAGTTAAAACAGAGGTCTCTGGGAATAGCAAGGTATCTGTTATTTGTGTGCATGGGGACACCCAAGAGTATCCAGTGACTACAGTGTGTTTCGAGACCCCCAAAGGTACCCTCTCTCATCCAGTGGGCTTAGTATCTCAATTACCGCATGATGCCATTGTGGGAAGGGATTTTCCGAAGTTCTGGGAACTGTGGGATGATCCTGAGCCCCCCACTGGTGCCCCTATGTACCAGGAATGTGATAGCCAGAACTCCTCTGAGAGTGGTGAGGACTCTCCAGAATTTCCCTTGTCAGTATTGGCAGGGGAGACTCAAGAAACTGGAGAGGAGCCCACCTCCTCAGACGAAAACCTACCGTCTGTGGAGTTTTCTGATCTGGAGGTTCACAGGGAAAATTTTGCCACAGAACAGTTAAAAGACCCCGCCCTAATAAAGGCACGGGAAAACGTAGTGGAAATAGATGGCGAGTTAGTGAACCCAGATAATACCTGCACTTACCCATACTTCAGCGTAGAGAAGGACCTACTGTATCGGGTGGCAAAAAGGGCAGAAGAAACCGTTGAGCAGCTTGTGGTGCCCAAACCTTACAGGAAGTTGGTGTTGGAGTTGGCCCATGGGCACATTCTTGGAGGTCATCTGGGGACAGAGAAAACCCGAGAGAGGGTATTACAGAGATTCTATTGGCCTGGGGTGATGAAGGACATAGAAAATTATTGTTCCTCCTGCCCTGTGTGTCAGAGGTCGGCCCCGATGCCACATTTCCGTAGCCCGCTGGTCCCTCTACCCATCATTGAGGTCCCGTTTGAGAGAATCGCAATGGATTTGGTAGGTCCTATAATCAAGTCCGCTAGGGGGCACCAGTACATATTGGTTATAATGGACTATGCCACCCGTTATCCAGAAGCGATCCCTCTCAGAAATACCTCGGCCAAAACCATAGCCAAAGAGCTATCTCTTGTTTTTAGCCGGGTGGGTATTTGTAAAGAACTGCTTACGGACCAAGGTACACCCTTTATGTCCCGGGTTATGAAAGAGCTGTGTAAATTGTTCAAAGTGACGCAATTGCGTACATCTGTGTATCACCCCCAAACCGATGGGCTGGTTGAAAGATTCAACAAAACCCTAAAACAAATGTTGAAGAAAGTGGTGGATAGAGATGGAAAGGATTGGGACTGTCTACTTCCTTATTTGATGTTTGCTATTAGGGAGGTGCCCCAATCCTCTACGGGATTCTCCCCCTTTGAGTTACTGTATGGGAGACACCCAAGAGGGCTGTTGGATATTGCCAAGGAAACTTGGGAAAGTGAGAGTTCTCCCCACAGGAGTGTGATTGAGCATGTCGCCCTGATGCAAGATCGAATTGCACAGGTAATGCCCATCGTGAAGGAACATTTGGCCCAAGCGCAGTTGGCACAGCAAAGAGTGTACAACCGTGGAGCCAAGACCCGTACCTTTTCCCCGGGGGATAGGATATTGGTACTTGTCCCTACGGTTGAAAGTAAATTCCTTGCCAAATGGCAAGGCCCCTACGAGATAATGGAAAAAGTGAGCGAAGTGAATTACAAGGTCAGACAACCAGGAAGGCGAAAGCCCGAACAGATATATCACGTTAATCTGTTGAAAGCCTGGAGGGATAGAGAGTCCCTAGTCGCAGAAACTTGGTCACCAGCTCCAACTGGTTGCGTGATTCCGGAGGTTGGAATAGCAGCCACCTTGTCACAACCCCAACAACAGGAGGTTAAGGAGTTTGTGCTTCGCAACAAGGAGGTGTTCTCTGAGCTGCCGGGACAAACATCTGGGGTAGAGCATGATATTATTACCCCGCCCGGTGAAAGGGTGAAGTTAAAACCCTATCGGATCCCAGAGGCCCGACGGGAGGCAATACGGGAGGAAGTACAGAAAATGCTGAACTTAGGGGTGATAGAGGAGTCCCAAAGTGATTGGTCTAGTCCCATTGTGTTGGTGCCTAAACCGGATGGGAGCTGGCGATTTTGTAACGATTTTCGTCAGTTGAACAAAGTTACAAAATTTGACACCTACCCCATGCCACGTATAGATGAGTTGATCGACCGGCTGGGAACAGCCCGATACATGACGACTCTTGACCTCACAAAAGGGTATTGGCAAATTCCCCTGGCCAAGTCGGCCAAAGAGAAAACCGCATTTGTAACCCCAGACGGGGCGTTCCAATATAAGAGAATGCCGTTCGGGTTACAGAATGCGCCGGCCACATTCCAGCGGAAAATGGACCAGATACTGAGGCCCCATCGGAAGTTTGCTGCGGCTTACCTGGATGACGTAATTGTCCATAGCACAGATTGGGCCTCACATCTGCCAAAAGTGCAAGCAGTCCTAGACTCTATCCGGGAAGCGGGGTTTACGGCTAACCCCAAGAAGTGTACCATTGGGCAGGAGGAGGCCAAATATCTTGGGTACACCATTGGCAGGGGAGTGATAAAACCTCAACTCAACAAAGTCGAGGCCATCCAGAGTTGGCCACGTCCCAACAGCAAGAAGCAGGTACGGGCCTTTCTGGGAATCGCGGGTTATTATCGGCGCTTCATTCCCCACTTTGCTTCTAAGGCTGTGCCCCTAACCAACCTGACGAAAGGGAAAGGGTCGGTCATGATTAAATGGAACCCCGAGGCTGAGGCAGCATTCCAATTCTTGAAACAAGCCTTATGTAGCCAGCCAGTGTTGTACTCACCCGACTTCTCTAAAGACTTTGTCGTACAAAGTGATGCGTCAGATGTGGGGTTAGGAGCAGTATTGTCCCAGGTCTGGAACGGGGAAGAGCACCCAGTCATTTACCTCAGCAGGAAGTTGAAGTCCCATGAGGTAAATTACGCCACGGTTGAAAAGGAGTGTTTAGCGGTGAAGTGGGCTCTAGATTCCCTTCGGTACTATCTGCTAGGTAGGCACTTTGACATGGTTACGGATCACGCTCCGTTAAAGTGGATGGCTCAAAACAAAGAGACAAATAGAAGAGTGAATAGGTGGTTCCTGGCCGTCCAGGAATTCAACTTCACAGTAAAGCATCGCCCTGGCGTTCAAATGGGGAATGTGGATGCTTTGTCTCGAGTACATGAATGCCTGATTGCTGGTGTTCCAACCCCAAGGTTAAAACAAGAGGGGGGGGTATGTGACAGCAGGAAGGTAAAGTCACCTGGTTGCATCCAGGGGGGTAGATATATTTCTCCCAGATTCAGGCTTTATGCCGACTTATACAACTAGGGAGTTGATGAAGCCCAGCTGAGGCTAGTGGGCTCATGGATGACTCATACCTCTAGGGAGAGGGCTGGGCGTCGTGCAGGCAGGGAGTTGATGAGACCAGCTGAAGCTTGTCAGCTCATTTAAAGGCCTCTATAAAAACTCCCAGATTCATTAGGTGTTTGCTCATGCCTGGAACCAGACCTGTGTGGACTGTCTAGGGAGAGTGAACCCCTGTGCGGTGAGAAAAAGCCTGTGTGGCTATTTGTTTGGACATTGACTAAACCAGGGACTTAGGGACTAGGACAGCACCAGGCTGATCCCAGTTGTTAGTTAGGAAACCTGCATGTTTAGTCAGAGGTCAAGCTGACCAGGATTTATTTTGTTTATGTTTCTTTTTGGCTTTGCTGTGTTTTTGTCACTGTACTTAGAGAAATAAACCGCACCTTTTGATTTTGAAAACCACAACCTCCGTCTGCTGGCCCTGTTTTTGTGTGGGGAGCCCAACCAGGGGGTCACACACACCCGCTACCGAGCCAACCCCCTCACAGTAGGGAGAGTGTCAGTTTCTTTCACTGTGCGAGTCCTTGTTTCTAGGAAAAAAGAAGGAAAGTGAGGGGAATTCTCCTTGTGCTATAGTGTGCTTTAAAAAAACATTTTTTCTAGGGACAGAAAACTCTAGGTAGGGAGAGTGTCAGTTTCTTTCACTGTGCGAGTCCTTGTTTCTAGGAAAAAAGAAGGAAAGTGAGGGGAATTCTCCTTGTGCTATAGTGTGCTTTAAAAAAAAAAAATTTCTAGGGACAGAAAACTCTAGGTAGGGAGAGTGTCAGTTTCTTTCACTGTGCGAGTCCTTGTTTCTAGGAAAAAAGAAGGAAAGTGAGGGGAATTCTCCTTGTGCTATAGTGTGCTTTAAAAAAAAAAAATTCTAGGGACAGAAAACTCTAGGTAGGGAGAGTGTCAGTTTCTTTCACTGTGCGAGTCCTTGTTTCTAGGAAAAAAGAAGGAAAGTGAGGGGAATTCTCCTTGTGCTATAGTGTGCTTTAAAAAAAAAAAAATTTCTAGGGACAGAAAACTCTAGGTAGGGAGAGTGTCAGTTTCTTTCACTGTGCGAGTCCTTGTTTCTAGGGACAAAGAAGGAAAGTGAGGGGAATTCTCCTTGTGCTATAGTGTGCTTTAAAAAAACATTTTTTCTAGGGACAGAAAACTCTAGGTAGGGAGAGTGTCAGTTTCTTTCACTGTGCGAGTCCTTGTTTCTAGGAAAAAAGAAGGAAAGTGAGGGGAATTCTCCTTGTGCTATAGTGTGCTTTAAAAAAACATTTTTTCTAGGGACAGAAAACTCTAGGTAGGGAGAGTGTCAGTTTCTTTCACTGTGCGAGTCCTTGTTTCTAGGAAAAAAGAAGGAAAGTGAGGGGAATTCTCCTTGTGCTATAGTGTGCTTTAAAAAAAAAAATTCTAGGGACAGAAAACTCTAGGTAGGGAGAGTGTCAGTTTCTTTCACTGTGCGAGTCCTTGTTTCTAGGAAAAAAGAAGGAAAGTGAGGGGAATTCTCCTTGTGCTATAGTGTGCTTTAAAAAAAAAAAATTTCTAGGGACAGAAAACTCTAGGTAGGGAGAGCGTCAGTTTCTTTCACTGTGCGAGTCCTTGTTTCTAGGAAAAAAGAAGGAAAGTGAGGGGAATTCTCCTTGTGCTATAGTGTAATTTAAAAAAACATTTTTTCTAGGGACAGAAAACTCTAGGTAGGGAGAGTGTCAGTTTCTTTCACTGTGCGAGTCCTTGTTTCTAGGGACAAAGAAGGAAAGTGAGGGGAATTCTCCTTGTGCTATAGTGTGCTTTAAAAAAACATTTTTTCTAGGGACAGAAAACTCTAGGTAGGGAGAGTGTCAGTTTCTTTCACTGTGTGAGTCCTTGTTTCTAGGAAAAAAGAAGGAAAGTGAGGGGAATTCTCCTTGTGCTATAGTGTGCTTTAAAAAAACATTTTTTCTAGGGACAGAAAACTCTAGGTAGGGAGAGTGTCAGTTTCTTTCACTGTGCGAGTCCTTGTTTCTAGGAAAAAAGAAGGAAAGTGAGGGGAATTCTCCTTGTGCTATAGTGTGCTTTTAAAAAAAAAAATTTCTAGGGACAGAAAACTCTAGGTAGGGAGAGTGTCAGTTTCTTTCACTGTGCGAGTCCTTGTTTCTAGGAAAAAAGAAGGAAAGTGAGGGGAATTCTCCTTGTGCTATAGTGTGCTTTAAAAAAACATTTTTTCTAGGGACAGAAAACTCTAGGTAGGGAGAGTGTCAGTTTCTTTCACTGTGCGAGTCCTTGTTTCTAGGAAAAAAGAAGGAAAGTAAGGGGAATTCTCCTTGTGCTATAGTGTGCTTTTAAAAAAAAAAATTTCTAGGGACAGAAAACTCTAGGTAGGGAGAGTGTCAGTTTCTTTCACTGTGCGAGTCCTTGTTTCTAGGAAAAAAGAAGGAAAGTGAGGGGAATTCTCCTTGTGCTATAGTGTGCTTTAAAAAAAAAAATTTTCTAGGGACAGAAAACTCTAGGTAGGGAGAGTGTCAGTTTCTTTCACTGTGCGAGTCCTTGTTTCTAGGAAAAAAGAAGGAAAGTGAGGGGAATTCTCCTTGTGCTATAGTGTGCTTTAAAAAAACATTTTTACTAGGGACAGAAAACTCTAGGTAGGGAGAGTGTCAGTTTCTTTCACTGTGCGAGTCCTTGTTTCTAGGAAAAAAGAAGGAAAGTGAGGGGAATTCTCCTTGTGCTATAGTGTGCTTTAAAAAAACATTTTTTCTAGGGACAGAAAACTCTAGGTAGGGAGAGTGTCAGTTTCTTTCACTGTGCGAGTCCTTGTTTCTAGGGACAAAGAAGGAAAGTGAGGGGAATTCTCCTTGTGCTATAGTGTGCTTTAAAAAAACATTTTTTCTAGGGACAGAAAACTCTAGATAGGGAGAGTGTCAGTTTCTTTCACTGTGCGAGTCCTTGTTTCTAGGAAAAAAGAAGGAAAGTGAGGGGAATTCTCCTTGTGCTATAGTGTGCTTTAAAAAAACATTTTTTCTAGGGACAGAAAACTCTAGGTAGGGAGAGTGTCAGTTTCTTTCACTGTGCGAGTCCTTGTTTCTAGGAAAAAAGAAGGAAAGTGAGGGGAATTCTCCTTGTGCTATAGTGTGCTTTAAAAAAAAAAAATTTCTAGGGACAGAAAACTCTAGGTAGGGAGAGTGTCAGTTTCTTTCACTGTGCGAGTCCTTGTTTCTAGGAAAAAAGAAGGAAAGTGAGGGGAATTCTCCTTGTGCTATAGTGTGCTTTAAAAAAAAAAAAATTCTAGGGACAGAAAACTCTAGGTAGGGAGAGTGTCAGTTTCTTTCACTGTGCGAGTCCTTGTTTCTAGGAAAAAAGAAGGAAAGTGAGGGGAATTCTCCTTGTGCTATAGTGTGCTTTAAAAAAAAAAATTTCTAGGGACAGAAAACTCTAGGTAGGGAGAGTGTCAGTTTCTTTCACTGTGCGAGTCCTTGTTTCTAGGGACAAAGAAGGAAAGTGAGGGGAATTCTCCTTGTGCTATAGTGTGCTTTAAAAAAACATTTTTTCTAGGGACAGAAAACTCTAGGTAGGGAGAGTGTCAGTTTCTTTCACTGTGCGAGTCCTTGTTTCTAGGAAAAAAGAAGGAAAGTGAGGGGAATTCTCCTTGTGCTATAGTGTGCTTTAAAAAAAAAAAAATTCTAGGGACAGAAAACTCTAGGTAGGGAGAGTGTCAGTTTCTTTCACTGTGCGAGTCCTTGTTTCTAGGAAAAAAGAAGGAAAGTGAGGGGAATTCTCCTTGTGCTATAGTGTGCTTTAAAAAAACATTTTTTCTAGGGACAGAAAACTCTAGGTAGGGAGAGTGTCAGTTTCTTTCACTGTGCGAGTCCTTGTTTCTAGGAAAAAAGAAGGAAAGTGAGGGGAATTCTCCTTGTGCTATAGTGTGCTTTAAAAAAAAAAAAATTCTAGGGACAGAAAACTCTAGGTAGGGAGAGTGTCAGTTTCTTTCACTGTGCGAGTCCTTGTTTCTAGGGACAAAGAAGGAAAGTGAGGGGAATTCTCCTTGTGCTATAGTGTGCTTTAAAAAAACATTTTTTCTAGGGACAGAAAACTCTAGGTAGGGAGAGTGTCAGTTTCTTTCACTGTGCGAGTCCTTGTTTCTAGGGACATAGAAGGAAAGTGAGGGGAATTCTCCTTGTGCTATAGTGTGCTAAAGCATTCCTCATCAACCATCTTTGAAATCCTTGTTTTTTGGACAGTCAGGGAAATTGTCGTTGTGCTATTCTGTGCAAAAGCAATCATCCTCAACCATATTTAGAAATCCTTAAGTAAAGGGACAGAGAAGGACACCTGAAGGTAGCCCTTATTGCTTTTTTCCCATCTCCCTGCAGGCCATCTATTAGAATGTCTGGAAGGCAAACAAGGAGAGGCAGACAGTCAGGAGGCAATAAAAGAGGGCAAGCAGGCTCTGTGTCTGGGGGCAACAGTGCTGGTCGTGGACGCGGTGCATTGTCATCAGCACATGGCCATGGGACACGCTTGTCCTTCTTTTCGGCAGCTGGACATGTTGAGCCACATCATGCCGAAGACTTGGTAGAGTGGATGACCAAGCCCTCCTCCTCCTCCTCATCCTCTCTCACCCAGGCTCAGGGTACTGGCAAAGCAGCTGCCAAAGCGTCCTCTTCCCTGGTATCAATGTCAGACTCATCATCAGTCACTCCTTCCCTAGACCCACCATGTCCTCCTCCTGAGGAGTCCCCCGAACTGTTTGAGCACAGTGTTGGGTACATGCTCCAGGAGGATGCCCAGCGTTTCGAAGGGTCTGATGATGAAACCCAGCTACAGGAAGGCAGTAGCGTGAGAGCAGACAGAGGGGATGCTCAAGAAGGACACCAATCTGGCAGTCATGTTCCAGCAGCTGCAGCATACTGCCAGATTGGCTCCAGTGATGAGGAGGGAGGGGATGATGAGGTCACTGACTCCACGTGGGTGCCTAATAGGAGAGAGGAGGAGGAGGAGGATGAGGAGGAGGCACATCTCCAACGAGGCAGGATGCCCTTTGGTGGCCAGCGTAAGGGCAGTACACTGACGGAATCACACCGCAGAGCTCCGCCTGTGCAGGGCGCTGCCTCTGCCCGTCATTCAAAAAGTTCCTTGGTGTGGGCCTTTTTTGAGGCTAGTGCATCAGATCGCACAGCTGCTGTTTGCAACATATGTCTCAAGCGTATATCGCGTGGCCAAAACATCAGCCGCTTGGGTACCACATGCCTGACCAGACATATGTTGACCTGCCATGCAGCTCATTGGCAAGCCTACCTCAAAGACCCACACCAAAGAACAAAGCGGACCTCTCCTTGCACCGCATCAGCTGGGATCTCCAACCCCACTATAACTTCAGTCCTCTCTGAAACATGCACTGAGAGGAATGAAGGTGTAGAATTAGGTGTGTCACAGCCAAGTACTTGCGGCCACTCTGCTAGCAGTACACCGACGTCTGATTCTAGCAGGCAAATTTCCCTGCCCCAGCTGCTGGACCGTCGAAAGAAGTTCACTCCCAGCCATCCACATGCCCAGCGGTTGAATGCTAGCTTGGCTAAATTGCTAGCGCTTCAACTGCTGCCTTTTCAGTTGGTAGACTCGGCCCCCTTCCGTGAGTTTGTGCAATGTGCGGTTCCTCAGTGGCAGGTTCCCAAACGCCACTTTTTCTCACGGAAGGCTATTCCGGCTCTCTACCGGCATGTGGAAGGCAATGTCTTGGCCTCGCTGGACAGGGCGGTCAGCGGTAAGGTGCATATTACCGCTGACTCATGGTCCAGCAGGCATGGACAGGGACGTTACCTTTCTTTCACGGCCCATTGGGTCACTCTTTTGGCAGCTGGGAAGGATGCAGGACAAGGTGCAGTAGTGTTGGAGGTTGTTCCACCGCCACGCCTCCAAAATGCTACTACTGGTTGTGACACACCTCTCTCCTCCACCCCCTCCTCTTCTTCTTCCTCCATGGCCTCTTCCTGTGGTTTGTCCTATGAACCAGCGGTGCTCCGTAGCCGTTCACGGGGCTACGCAAGTACGCAGGCAAAAAGATGCCATGCCGTGCTTGCGCTGGTGTGTTTGGGGGACAGAAGCCACACTGGGGCAGAGGTCCTGTCTGCTCTGCAGGGCCAGGCCGAGAGGTGGTTGACGCCACGCCAGCTTAAGCCAGGAATGGTGGTTTGCGACAATGGCACCAACCTCCTCTCCGCCCTCCGACAGGGACAACTGACCCATGTGCCCTGTGTGGCTCACATCCTTAACCTGGTGGTGCAGCGGTTCTTGGGCAGGTACCCGGGCTTACAGGATGTCCTGAGGCAGGCCAGGAAAGTCTGTGTGCATTTCCGCAGATCTTATAATGCCAGTGCTCGCCTGGCTGAGCTGCAAAAGGAGTTGAACCTGCCCAAGAACCGCCTTATATGTGACATGCCCACCAGGTGGAACTCAACGTTGGCCATGCTGCAGCGGCTGCACACGCAGCAGAGGGCCATCAATGAGTACCTGTGCGACTACGGCACCAGGACAGGGTCAGGGGAGCTTGGGTTTTTTTCTCCACGCCAGTGGGGCATGATCAGGGATGCATGCACTGTCCTGGCACCATTTGAGGAGGCCACGAGGATGGTGAGCAGTGACAGTGCATGCATCAGTGACACTGTACCTCTTGTCCACCTGTTGGAGCACACGCTGCGTGGAATAATGGACAGGGCACTTGAGGCAGAACAGAGGCAGGAAGAGGAGGACTTCCTTGCCTCTCAAGGCCCCCTTTACCCAGACAGTGTTCCTTCTGTCCCACCCATCGCACAGGAAGAGGAGGAGGAGGAGGAGGAGGAGGATTGTGTCAGCATGGAGGTGGAGGCTGGCACTCAGCATCATCAGCAGCAGTCTTTTAGGGATGATTTACAGTCCCAAGAAACCAGTGGACTTGTACGTGGCTGGGAGGAGGTGGCTGCGGATCATGTCGTCCTTAGTGACCCAGAGGACTCCGGAGCGAATGCCTCAGCAAACCTACGCTGCATGGCCTCCCTGATCCTGCAAAGTCTGCGGAAGGATCCTCGTATTCTTCGGATCAAGGAGAGGGACCATTACTGGCTGGCCACTCTCCTTGATCCACGGTACAAGGGTAAGGTTGCGGACCTTATGTTACCGTCGCAGAGGGAGCAGAGGATGAGACAACTCCGGGAGGCCTTGCAGAAAGGTCTGTGCAACGCGTTCCCAGAGACTGGGAGGTTACAAACTCCTGGTCCTGGACAACGAGTTGCTGAGGCTTCGGCCAGTCAAAGAAGGAGCGGTGGGGAAGGTGGCCGTCTGACCGATGCGTTCAGACAATTCTTTAGTCCGCAGCCCCAAAGTATGATCGGTTCCAGCAACCATCGCCAGCGTCTGATAAACATGGTGCAGGAATATCTAGGGGCAAGGTCAGACTTGGACACCTTCCCCACCGAAAATCCTCTGGCTTACTGGGTCTTGAGGATGGATCACTGGCCAGAGCTTGCACAGTATGCAATTGAGCTACTGGCCTGTCCTGCATCCAGCGTTCTTTCGGAACGCACATTCAGTGCTGCTGGAGGATTTGTCACGGATCACAGGGTGCGCCTGTCCACCGACTCGGTTGATCGACTGACTTTCATCAAGATGAACCAGTCTTGGATCACCACCAGCTACCACACACCTGATGCTGATATAACAGACTAATTGATTTTAACATGTCACATCCCTTCAAGACTGATGCTGATGCTGAGTGCCTGTGCTGTTATGTTGACTGGCTATCCTCCTCCTCCGAGTCCTCAATGATACGATTGATGATGATAGCTTGGAAGATCATTTTTGTTTATGGGTGCCGCCACCAGTGGCTAAGGCCCAATTTTTCAGCCCCTGTTTTACAGGGGCGTGTAATTACAATTTTTTTTAGCAATAATTTTCCATAGGGCTCATTGCTGTGCTCCAAGTACAGTATCTGTGAGGGGTTGGAGTGTTGTGGCACCAGTGCCTAAGGCCCAATTTTTCAGCCCCTGTTTAAAAGGGGCGTGTCATTACAATTTTTGAAGCAATACTTTGCAACAGGGCTCATTGCTGTGCTCCAAGTACAGTATCTGTGAGGGGTTGTAGTGTTGTGCCACCAGTGCCTAAGGCCCAATTTTTCAGCCCCTGTTTAACAGGGGCGTGTCATTACAATTTTTGAAGCAATACTTTGCAACAGGGCTCATTGCTGTGCTCCAAGTACAGTATCTGTGAGGGGTTGTAGTGTTGTGCCACCAGTGCCTAAGGCCCAATTTTTCAGCCCCTGTTCAACAGGGGCATGCAATTACAATTCTTGATCTAATAATTCACAGCAGGGCCCATTGCTGCACCCACCAAGAGTAACTGTCAGGGCTTACAGTGTTGTGGCACCAGCACCACCATCAAAGGCCCAATTTTTACTACCACTGTTCAACAATTATATGTAATTAAAATTCCTGATATAATAGTTGACAGCAGGGCGTTCCAGCACCAACCAAGAGTAACTGTGAGTGCTTACAGTGTTGTGCCAACACCAACAACTAAGGGGCCTATTTCTGCAGAGAATATACGGCAGGTCCCTACTTTCAAACATCCAACTTACAAACGACTCCTACTTGCAAACGCAAGAAGACAACAGGAAGTGAGAGGAAATCTACCACTAGGAAGGAAAATTCTCTCCTGTAAGAATAAATATGGGAGAAAGGTGTCTCCTCTGTACTGATGCTTTATCAGCAATCCTTGTTTCAAGAAAAACACCACATTTCAAAAACAGTTGTCATTGGGACGGAAAGTGAGGTGAAATGTTCTGAACAGGGGCACAGACAGCAAAACAAATGTTACAGGGGTGATAACCCTTACCTATGTTTTCCAAAAAGTTTAAAAATAGATTTTTGGGCTGGAGCTACACTTCAACAATGTACCTGTTCAAAATTACAAACACATTCTACATAAGAACAAACCTACAGTCCCTGTCTTGTATGCACCGCCTGTATACGGCTGTTCAGAGTATATAGGGCCTTTTTTATTTTATGTGCGGGGTTCCCCTTAATATCCATACAAGACCCAAAGGGGCTGGTAATGGGCTGGGGTAGGGGGGGGTCATGGGGTAGCTATGCCATTTTTCTTAAAGATTTTCATCCATATTACCGGGACCAGACATTACATTAAAGCCGCAAGCAGTTTTAAATGGCTTTTTTTTCCTTTAGAAGTGTCATTTTGTGCAGGGACAGTTCTAAACACGGGAAACACGTGGCACTTCACAGGCATACTTTAGACACCCCCCAGGTACGATATTTAAAGGAATATTTGACTTTTTTTTTTTCACTTTATGCATCATTAAAATGACTGCTCCCGAAAAACGACCGTTTTTAAAACTTCTTTTTGCATTGATACATGTCCCCTGGTGCAGAACCCGGGTTCCCAAACCCTTTTTAGGACAATAACATGCATAATAGTTGTTATAATTAGCACTTTAGAATTTGAACGTTCGCATCCATTGTATTTAATAGGGTTCTAATGTTCGTACGAACTTTCGGTCCGTTCGCGGGTTCTGGTGCGAACCGAACCCGGGGGTGTTCGGCTCATCACTAGTCATAAGGGCCAAAGAGGCTGACACAACAACACCTCTTACCAAAACCAGTATAAATGGCCCTTCCTCTTCCTAAGAGATGTCAGAAACTATGCATAGTCCAGAAACCTTGCTTTGGATATGGTTCGTGTTAAAGTAGAATTCCAGCTAAAACCTAACTAATCTTAAAAATTATCCCCCTAACACCTATGCTGACTAACCTGTGTAAGAAGAATCTGTATATATACCAGGCCACTCTGGTCTGGTCATGTGATCTGGTTCCCCTATGTTAGCCATTAATGGCTACAGTGGACAGGAAGGAGTGTTGATTATGGATAGACCATAGTAGGCCAATGGTTAATGCCACTGCTCCAAGGCATTACCAGTCATTGTCAAGCATGCTCTCCTCTCCCCTGCAGCCCCTGGCTGACAAAGAAGAGATCATGTGAATGGACTGGAGTCCCCTTTAAGTGATATTAAAGTCTTGTTTTTTTTTGTTTAAAAATAACAAAGATGTTATACATGCCGGCTCTGTTCAGTGGCTTTGCACAGAGCAGCCCAGATCCTCCTCTTCTCTGGACTCTTGCTGGTGCTCCTGGCCCCTCACTCCTGCAAAGTGCTCACACAGCAAGCAGCTTGCTATGAGGGCACATGGGCCGAGCTGCTGCTCTGTGTGTCCATTCAGACATGGAGCCACAGCTCGGCCCTGCCTCTATCTCTCCTCATTGGCTGGCTTTGATTGACAGAAGCAGGAGCCAATGGCACCCCCATGTAAATCAATGAGGAGAGAGAGTCCAGGACAGCCGAGGCTCTCATGCAACATCTTAAGGGAAAAAAAAAAGGTTGCGCTGTCTGGTTCGTAACACAAGCATTTGTGTTACGAATCAATAGTTAAATATGATGTTTATAAAAACATTAAAAAAAGAGATAAGTGATATAAATGTAGCAAAAAATGCGAACAATCAAAACAATAAAGTAAAAACAAGTGTCCATATTGTATTCAAGGAAAAAAAAAATGATACAAGATGCGCTACTCCCAATACCAGATAGTCATGATCTCTAAATTATAGGAGATTATGAGAAGCGTGGAATAAAGGGGTATCTTTTAGAGGGCCAATCTCATCATCACAGTTGCATTAATCAGAATGGATCTTATGCTCAATGGTCAGTGTCCCAGCATCCACACATGTATATAACAACATGCTGCAAACCATGAATCGGCTTTCCCTTTCACTCGGATGATCCTCCAACCCCAGATGATGCCTTTTACGGGGAGACGCGTCAGATGGAAACAGGAGTTGTGATGTCACTACATTCCTGACCTGCTGGTGTACCCCACGGTCGGATTTTACTTTTACCACTTAACTACATTTTTATCCTGTAAGTGAAATATTTTTAGTGTTTAATAAACAGTGTGGAATTACTGCATGATGAGCCCTCTTCTCTTTTGTAAATTAATTATATATCATGGTCCGAGTGAAAGGAAAAGCGGATTTGTGGTTTGCAGCAAGCTTTAATATGCATGTGTGGAGGCTGGGACACTGGTCATTGAGCATAGGATCAATTCTGGTTAATGCAGCTGTGATGATGATATTGGCCATCTAAAGGATACCTCTTTATTCTACGCTTCTCATGATCTCCTATAATTTAGAGATCATGACTATCTGGTAAGAGGCTATTATTTCTTAGAGCACTGGTGGCGCATGGAAGCACTTGATTGGGGATCACCGAATATTGGGAGTAGCACACCTAAACAAAACCAAACTAAACAACAAACAAAACAAATATAAAATAACACCACATACCTAAGACCCTGGATTGGTGACAGTGATCTCTTTGCCGAAGAAGCTACAGCCATGATGGTGGAACTAGAAAGAGCCGGATTGGCCCTTGCAATATAAGGGTTAGATTGAGGAGACCAGTCCAAAAAGTGGAAACAAGTTAGAAAGGAAAGTGAAACAAAGAAGGGTGGCGGCACATACAGGAATTAAAATAAATAAATTTTATTGAAGATCCATAAAATCAAGGGACATGACACACAATGATCCAATAATGATTTTGATAATGATTTTGACAGAGAGGCTACAGCACTGTACAATAGGTTTAGACAGTGTTAGACAGCGTGGTTATCCAAAATGGATGTTGGAACATGCATACACTATTTCAAAAAACAAGAACAGGGAGGATCTATTAACTAATCACCAATGACCCCAACATAAATATAATAACAAACCAGCTTTGGTTACCCCATTTAGTCAGGAGTTTTACCAAATTTGGGACACGGTGAACAGGTATCTGCTGCTTTTGTTTGAGGATGGGTCATTGCTGGAGATTTTACATGATGGGATCAATGTTATACCCAGCAAAGGCTACTCCCTAGAAAATACTCTCTCTCCCAGTTTCTTTTGTCCTACACCTAAGCCATGCCACTACTTTGCTACATTTTAAAGGAAATTTTAAATGGGGCACAAGAGATTGTCCATGTTGCCCACACATTCTCAGAGGTCATGAATTGACATCTAGTAGTAACAATAAGATTATTAGTTTGAAACACTTCTTTAATTGCAACACCACATATGTGATCTATGTCATCACGTGTACATTTTGCAAAATTCTAAATCTGAGACATCCTACCCTACGTGATGGTTTCCGTGAACACTTAAGCGACATTGGAGTGGGCAAATCCACCAATGTGGCAAGATATTTCACTGATCACCATGATGGGGATGTTGCCTTAGTACATGTACAGGTTGTGGAGTGGGTCAAACTTCCAGTTAGAGGTGGTGATTTGTTTAGATTGTTATGTAAAAAGGATGTTTTTTTTGGATTTTTCATTTATGTACTCATATTCCCTCTGGTCTTAATTTTGAATGGGATGTTTCCCACTATTTTGATAAGGCTTTATGATCTGGTGATGTTGGTTTGCCCCTGTGATATATGTACATGGATATATGGTATATTTGTATGTGTATTCTTTTTAATACGCGTTACAATATTTTTTCTTAAATAATATAAATGCATATTTTTGGTAAACATTTTTGGAATATTTTCATAATGGAAATGCATTATTTTGGGTGCATTTCGTACTTTCCATGTTCAATGGTTCCCTTGATGTTTAGTTTGCAATAATACTATTTTTTGTTGCATATATGCCTTTTGTCACTCCATTAGGGTAACATTGGTAGCTGTTTGTATTCACCTCATTACTTTTTCAGGCGCTTATATGTCTGTATATATATATTATTGAAAACTACATATGTCTAATTCCAATTCCTTAACAATGGTTTTTATTCACTTTTGGATGATATGTATTCTCTCTCTCTAGTTTTCTCTTTCCCTCATCCTTTTCTCGTGCAGCATTCAAACAGGGAGGTGCAGTCCCTGTATGACAGGCTATGTCTCCAGCATTTTCTGACACTGGTTTTCAAATTGTTAAGTGTCCCGTTCACCCCCTATTTATATTTATTTATTTATTTATATTTGGATTGCATTTCTAACTGTCTTTATATTATTCTACCAGAAATCTTTACAATGGGTGGCCTTTAACCAGATGATTTAAGCCAGGGGTCTCAAACTGGTGGCCCTCCAGCTGTTGCAGAACTACAATTTCCATGAGGCATTGCAAGGCTAAACAGTTACAGGCATGACTCCCATAGGCAGAGGCATGATGGGACTTGTAGTTCCACAACAGCTGGAGGGCCGCAGGTTTGAGACCCCTGATTTAAGCTGTGGGACATTTAGCTTTAGCTCAGTTTTTGAGTTTTTTCAGGTGCTATCTCTACTGCCCCTGAACTTTTTCTATATCTTAATTTTCTCTCTTTTTGTTTTATATCTTTGTATCGTTGTGTGTTATGTTCCTTGATTTTATGGATCTTCAATACAATTATTGATTTTAATTCCTGGATGTGCTGCCACCCTTATTTATTTCAGTTGGATTTTTCTGGCTGCGGACCAGGCAGGCACCCGGATTCATTTAGCAGTATATGAGATCCTTCATGTGGCTTGTGAGCGGTGTGTACCCAGCTCTCTCTTCCACAAGATAGAAAGGCAGACACTTCTAATTTTGGTAGAGTATGGTCCATGATTGCTTGTCATCTGGAGTTGAAACGGTGGACAGTGGTTGAACTTAACATGGTCATTTCATGATATAGGAAGGTTTTCAGCTTTTTTCTTTGGCCTTGTGGATGCTGTTCATTTTTATAGCATAGCTCTGCGTGTGATTAACAGGCAGATATAGATTCAGGCCTTGTTGCAGTTGACCCTCTCCATGTGAACTTGGATAATCCAAGTTGTCAAGGTGCCATAGCCACACAGCATGAGAAGAGGATCTTTAGGAACATGGCGCCGTGTAACTCCAAAGAGGAAGTTGGAAACCTCTTCCCAGTAATTGGAGATGCATGCACACAACCAGAGACAATGCATAAGGGATGGTCTAAGTAGACTGCATAATTGGCAAGCAGCTGAAGAAGAGTCACCTTTGGATAAGAGAAAATTAATGTAATCTCTATGGAGAAGTTTAAATTGTGATTCTCTCCAGGTTTCGTTGGAAACAAAATGCATGACCTTTTTGTTTGAGCTGAGAAGTTTTTCAATAAGAGATTCTTCTGGCAAATCCTTCCATCAGTGGTATACTGAAGAGTATGAGAGAGATTTTGAGAAAGCCATATTAAGAGGCCGATAAATATCTGAGATGGAGAAGAAGACGGTTAATCAGAGATAGCTGAAACGTAATAGCTTTGCCTGTGCCACATCACTTTACATAGCTTGAGCATTGCCAATAATAGAAGATATAGTGCTCGGGCAAGTCCTATCGAGTGGAGATCACTCTGAAAAGTTTCAGGTTTCCAGGGTCAATTTAAAATCTACCATTTGCCGACTGGGCCATAGCCAAATGACGGCTACAGCGCAGTCGGCTAATTCTGGGAGGGGCTTTTTACCTTCATGCAAAGAATGCACAAAGGTAAAAAAAACTTGTGCCTTTACAATCACTTTAAGACCAATTCTTTAAGACCAATTCTAACTTGGTGTACAGAGACAGGCAAATGAAGGCAGAAGGTGGCATGTTTCCCGCTGTTCTGTCAGATTAGCGAACCCATCAGATCAGCGAACGGAAGTGACATTCCATCAGTTGCGCATGCTTTCCACCGCTACCAGGTTTGCTAATCTGACAGAACACTTTCTGTTCGCTGATTTCATGGGTTCGCTAATCTGGCAGAACAACGCCACTACCCTTCCCCATCTGTCACTGGTGTTTAAGGATGCTGTCATTTTCACAGCCAATGACATCCAGCAATCAATGATGCTAACAGTGGATGGAAGCTAATGGGAAAGCTGAGACACTAGTTTCCCATCAGGACTGCTCTCTCCTTGCAAATGATAGCAGGCAGTGTGCGGGCCGTGTATTGGCTATAGATCCGCCTACTGTCTGCTGTCAAGCACAGGGCGAGAGAGGACCCAATGGGTGACTAGATTCTCTAAATTCTGGTCAGGATCCCAGCTTATAAAATATTCTGTGCTACTCTGTCTATGTAACAGCTGCAGCTGCAGCTCAGGTGCACTGAGAACAAAGTGTCCATATGGACATTCCAGTGTTAGTGTGTCTCTGCAAGTGATGAATGCCCAGAATTCATGTACCTTTTTAGAATAGGTACAGTATATGAATCTGTCACCCGCACTGACGTATGTCATGTGAAGAGTGTCGTATTCCCCCTAATAGTGTCAGGACAGATAGACACAGTATCAGGACTAGGGATGAGCTTCGTGTTCGAGTCGAACATACGTTCGACTCGAACATTGGCTGTTCGATCGTTCGACGAAGATCGAACGATTTGGGCCGTTCGCGCCAAATTCGAGTGACGCGAACGGCCCACAATGCACTACGCCATCGCAGTGTCATCCAGGCGCTGTGATTGGCCAAGCATGCACTGTGACCCCGCATGCTTGGCCAATCACAGCGCCGGCAGCGAGGAGAGCAATGATTGGCCACAGGCAGGATGCCTGTGGCCAATTATTGCTGAGGGTGTTTAGTACACGCCCCACACTATAAAAGGCCGCCAGCACGGCGGCCTAGTGTAGTGTGTTCCGGAGCAGGGATAGAGTAGCATAGGCAGGGACAGTGACTGTTATTTCTTTCTTGCTTAACCTGGATTCCTTTAGTTTAGGGAAAGAGAAGGATAGGTAGGGAGAGTGTCAGTGTGTTTTGTGCTTCTGCTATAGTGTGCTTAAAAAAAACATTTATTCTAGGGACAGAAAACTCTAGGTAGGGACAGTGTCAGTTTCTTTCACTCTGCAAGTCCTTGTTTCCAGGGACCTGTAAGGACAGTGAGTTAATTGTCCTTGTGCTATATTGTGCTTAAAAAAAACATTTATTCTAGGGACAGAAAACTCTAGGTAGGGACAGTGTCAGTTTCTTTCACTCTGCAAGTCCTTGTTTCCAGGGACCTGTAAGGACAGTGAGTTAATTGTCCTTGTGCTATATTGTGATTAAAAAAAACATTTATTCTAGGGACAGAAAACTCTAGGTAGGGACAGTGTCAGTTTCTTTCACTCTGCAAGTCCTTGTTTCCAGGGACCTGTAAGGACAGTGAGTTAATTTTCCTTGTGCTATATTGTGATTAAAAAAAACATTTTTTCTAGGGACAGAAAACTGTAGGTAGGGAGAGTGTTTTTTTTCTTTCACTCTGCAAGTCCTTGTTTCCAGGGACCTGTAAGGACAGTGAGTTAATTGTCCTTGTGCTATATTGTGCTTAAAAAAAACATTTATTCTAGGGACAGAAAACTCTAGGTAGGGACAGTGTCAGTTTCTTTCACTCTGCAAGTCCTTGTTTCCAGGGACCTGTAAGGACAGTGAGTTAATTTTCCTTGTGCTATATTGTGATTAAAAAAAACATTTATTCTAGGGACAGAAAACTCTAGGTAGGGACAGTGTCAGTTTCTTTCACTCTGCAAGTCCTTGTTTCCAGGGACCTGTAAGGACAGTGAGTTAATTTTCCTTGTGCTATATTGTGATTAAAAAAAACATTTTTTCTAGGGACAGAAAACTGTAGGTAGGGAGAGTGTTTTTTTTCTTTCACTCTGCAAGTCCTTGTTTCCAGGGACCTGTAAGGACAGTGAGTTAATTTTCCTTGTGCTATATTGTGCTTAAAAAAAACATTTTTTCTAGGGACAGAAAACTGTAGGTAGGGAGAGTGTTTTTTTTCTTTCACTCTGCAAGTCCTTGTTTCCAGGGACCTGTAAGGACAGTGAGTTAATTGTCCTTGTGCTATATTGTGCTTAAAAAAAACATTTATTCTAGGGACAGAAAACTCTAGGTAGGGACAGTGTCAGTTTCTTTCACTCTGCAAGTCCTTGTTTCCAGGGACCTGTAAGGACAGTGAGTTAATTTTCCTTGTGCTATATTGTGATTAAAAAAAACATTTATTCTAGGGACAGAAAACTCTAGGTAGGGACAGTGTCAGTTTCTTTCACTCTGCAAGTCCTTGTTTCCAGGGACCTGTAAGGACAGTGAGTTAATTTTCCTTGTGCTATATTGTGATTAAAAAAAACATTTTTTCTAGGGACAGAAAACTGTAGGTAGGGAGAGTGTTTTTTTTCTTTCACTCTGCAAGTCCTTGTTTCCAGGGACCTGTAAGGACAGTGAGTTAATTTTCCTTGTGCTATATTGTGATTAAAAAAAACATTTTTTCTAGGGACAGAAAACTGTAGGTAGGGAGAGTGTTTTTTTTCTTTCACTCTGCAAGTCCTTGTTTCCAGGGACCTGTAAGGACAGTGAGTTAATTGTCCTTGTGCTATATTGTGCTTAAAAAAAACATTTTTTCTAGGGACAGAAAACTCTAGGTAGGGAGAGTGTTTTTTTTTTTTCACTCTGCAAGTCCTTGTTTCCAGGGACCTGTAAGGACAGTGAGTTAATTGTCCTTGTGCTATATTGTGCTTAAAAAAAACATTTATTCTAGGGACAGAAAACTCTAGGTAGGGACAGTGTCAGTTTCTTTCACTCTGCAAGTCCTTGTTTCCAGGGACCTGTAAGGACAGTGAGTTAATTTTCCTTGTGCTATATTGTGCTTAAAAAAAACATTTATTCTAGGGACAGAAAACTCTAGGTAGGGACAGTGTCAGTTTCTTTCACTCTGCAAGTCCTTGTTTCCAGGGACCTGTAAGGACAGTGAGTTAATTGTCCTTGTGCTATATTGTGCTTAAAAAAAACATTTATTCTAGGGACAGAAAACTCTAGGTAGGGACAGTGTCAGTTTCTTTCACTCTGCAAGTCCTTGTTTCCAGGGACCTGTAAGGACAGTGAGTTAATTTTCCTTGTGCTATATTGTGATTAAAAAAAACATTTATTCTAGGGACAGAAAACTCTAGGTAGGGACAGTGTCAGTTTCTTTCACTCTGCAAGTCCTTGTTTCCAGGGACCTGTAAGGACAGTGAGTTAATTTTCCTTGTGCTATATTGTGATTAAAAAAAACATTTTTTCTAGGGACAGAAAACTGTAGGTAGGGAGAGTGTTTTTTTTCTTTCACTCTGCAAGTCCTTGTTTCCAGGGACCTGTAAGGACAGTGAGTTAATTTTCCTTGTGCTATATTGTGCTTAAAAAAAACATTTTTTCTAGGGACAGAAAACTGTAGGTAGGGAGAGTGTTTTTTTTCTTTCACTCTGCAAGTCCTTGTTTCCAGGGACCTGTAAGGACAGTGAGTTAATTGTCCTTGTGCTATATTGTGCTTAAAAAAAACATTTATTCTAGGGACAGAAAACTCTAGGTAGGGACAGTGTCAGTTTCTTTCACTCTGCAAGTCCTTGTTTCCAGGGACCTGTAAGGACAGTGAGTTAATTTTCCTTGTGCTATATTGTGATTAAAAAAAACATTTTTTCTAGGGACAGAAAACTGTAGGTAGGGAGAGTGTTTTTTTTCTTTCACTCTGCAAGTCCTTGTTTCCAGGGACCTGTAAGGACAGTGAGTTAATTGTCCTTGTGCTATATTGTGCTTAAAAAAAACATTTTTTCTAGGGACAGAAAACTGTAGGTAGGGAGAGTGTTTTTTTTTTTTCACTCTGCAAGTCCTTGTTTCCAGGGACCTGTAAGGACAGTGAGTTAATTGTCCTTGTGCTATATTGTGCTTAAAAAAAACATTTATTCTAGGGACAGAAAACTCTAGGTAGGGACAGTGTCAGTTTCTTTCACTCTGCAAGTCCTTGTTTCCAGGGACCTGTAAGGACAGTGAGTTAATTTTCCTTGTGCTATATTGTGCTTAAAAAAAACATTTATTCTAGGGACAGAAAACTCTAGGTAGGGACAGTGTCAGTTTCTTTCACTCTGCAAGTCCTTGTTTCCAGGGACCTGTAAGGACAGTGAGTTAATTGTCCTTGTGCTATATTGTGCTTAAAAAAAACATTTATTCTAGGGACAGAAAACTCTAGGTAGGGACAGTGTCAGTTTCTTTCACTCTGCAAGTCCTTGTTTCCAGGGACCTGTAAGGACAGTGAGTTAATTTTCCTTGTGCTATATTGTGATTAAAAAAAACATTTATTCTAGGGACAGAAAACTCTAGGTAGGGACAGTGTCAGTTTCTTTCACTCTGCAAGTCCTTGTTTCCAGGGACCTGTAAGGACAGTGAGTTAATTTTCCTTGTGCTATATTGTGATTAAAAAAAACATTTTTTCTAGGGACAGAAAACTGTAGGTAGGGAGAGTGTTTTTTTTCTTTCACTCTGCAAGTCCTTGTTTCCAGGGACCTGTAAGGACAGTGAGTTAATTTTCCTTGTGCTATATTGTGCTTAAAAAAAACATTTTTTCTAGGGACAGAAAACTGTAGGTAGGGAGAGTGTTTTTTTTCTTTCACTCTGCAAGTCCTTGTTTCCAGGGACCTGTAAGGACAGTGAGTTAATTGTCCTTGTGCTATATTGTGCTTAAAAAAAACATTTATTCTAGGGACAGAAAACTCTAGGTAGGGACAGTGTCAGTTTCTTTCACTCTGCAAGTCCTTGTTTCCAGGGACCTGTAAGGACAGTGAGTTAATTTTCCTTGTGCTATATTGTGATTAAAAAAAACATTTTTTCTAGGGACAGAAAACTGTAGGTAGGGAGAGTGTTTTTTTTCTTTCACTCTGCAAGTCCTTGTTTCCAGGGACCTGTAAGGACAGTGAGTTAATTTTCCTTGTGCTATATTGTGATTAAAAAAAACATTTTTTCTAGGGACAGAAAACTGTAGGTAGGGAGAGTGTTTTTTTTCTTTCACTCTGCAAGTCCTTGTTTCCAGGGACCTGTAAGGACAGTGAGTTAATTGTCCTTGTGCTATATTGTGCTTAAAAAAAACATTTTTTCTAGGGACAGAAAACTCTAGGTAGGGAGAGTGTTTTTTTTTTTTCACTCTGCAAGTCCTTGTTTCCAGGGACCTGTAAGGACAGTGAGTTAATTGTCCTTGTGCTATATTGTGCTTAAAAAAAACATTTATTCTAGGGACAGAAAACTCTAGGTAGGGACAGTGTCAGTTTCTTTCACTCTGCAAGTCCTTGTTTCCAGGGACCTGTAAGGACAGTGAGTTAATTTTCCTTGTGCTATATTGTGCTTAAAAAAAACATTTATTCTAGGGACAGAAAACTCTAGGTAGGGACAGTGTCAGTTTCTTTCACTCTGCAAGTCCTTGTTTCCAGGGACCTGTAAGGACAGTGAGTTAATTGTCCTTGTGCTATATTGTGCTTAAAAAAAACATTTATTCTAGGGACAGAAAACTCTAGGTAGGGACAGTGTCAGTTTCTTTCACTCTGCAAGTCCTTGTTTCCAGGGACCTGTAAGGACAGTGAGTTAATTTTCCTTGTGCTATATTGTGATTAAAAAAAACATTTTTTCTAGGGACAGAAAACTGTAGGTAGGGAGAGTGTTTTTTTTCTTTCACTCTGCAAGTCCTTGTTTCCAGGGACCTGTAAGGACAGTGAGTTAATTTTCCTTGTGCTATATTGTGATTAAAAAAAACATTTTTTCTAGGGACAGAAAACTGTAGGTAGGGAGAGTGTTTTTTTTCTTTCACTCTGCAAGTCCTTGTTTCCAGGGACCTGTAAGGACAGTGAGTTAATTGTCCTTGTGCTATATTGTGCTTAAAAAAAACATTTTTTCTAGGGACAGAAAACTGTAGGTAGGGAGAGTGTTTTTTTTTTTTCACTCTGCAAGTCCTTGTTTCCAGGGACCTGTAAGGACAGTGAGTTAATTTTCCTTGTGCTATATTGTGCTTAAAAAAAACATTTATTCTAGGGACAGAAAACTCTAGGTAGGGACAGTGTCAGTTTCTTTCACTCTGCAAGTCCTTGTTTCCAGGGACCTGGAGAGACATTGAGTGAATTGTCCTTGTGCTATATTGTGATTAAAAAAAACATTTATTCTAGGGACAGAAAACTCTAGGTAGGGACAGTGTCAGTTTCTTTCACTGTGAAAGTCCTTGTTTCAAGGGACAGAGAAGGACACCTGAAGGTAGCCCTTATTGCTTTTTTCCCATCTCCCTGCAGGCCATCTATTAGAATGTCTGGAAGGCAAACAAGGAGAGGCAGACAGTCAGGAGGCAATAAAAGAGGGCAAGCAGGCTCTGTGTCTGGGGGCAACAGTGCTGGTCGTGGACGCGGTGCATTGTCATCAGCACATGGCCATGGGACACGCTTGTCCTTCTTTTCGGCAGCTGGACATGTTGAGCCACATCATGCCGAAGACTTGGTAGAGTGGATGACCAAGCCCTCCTCCTCCTCCTCATCCTCTCTCACCCAGGCTCAGGGTACTGGAAAAGCAGCTGCCAAAGCGTCGTCTTCCCTGGTATCAATGTCAGACAAATCATCAGTCACTCCTTCCCTAGACCCACCATGTCCTCCTCCTGAGGAGTCCCCCGAACTGTTTCAGCACAGTGTTGGGTACATGCTCCAGGAGGATGCCCAGCGTTTCGAAGGGTCTGATGATGAAACCCAGCTAGAGGAAGGCAGTAGCGTGAGAGCAGACAGAGGGGATGCTCAAGAAGGACACCAATCTGGCAGTCATGTTCCAGCAGCTGCAGCATACTGCCAGATTGGCTCCAGTGATGAGGAGGGAGGGGATGATGAGGTCAATGACTCCACGTGGGTGCCTAATAGGAGAGAGGAGGAGGAGGAGGATGAGGAGGAGGCACATCTCCAACGAGGCAGGATGCCCTTTGGTGGCCAGCGTAAGGGCAGTACACCGACGGAATCACACCGCAGAGCTCCGCCTGTGCAGGGCGCTGCCTCTGCCCGTCATTCAAAAAGTTCTTTGGTGTGGGCCTTTTTTGAGGCTAGTGCATCAGATCGCACAGCTGCTGTTTGCAACATATGTCTCAAGCGTATATCGCGTGGCCAAAACATCAGCCGCTTGGGTACCACATGCCTGACCAGACATATGTTGACCTGCCATGCAGCTCGTTGGCAAGCCTACCTCAAAGACCCACACCAAAGAACAAAGCGGACCTCTCCTTGCACCGCATCAGCTGGGATCTCCAACCCCACTATAACTTCAGTCCTCTCTGAAACATGCACTGAGAGGAATGAAGGTGTAGAATTAGGTGTGTCACAGCCAAGTACTTGCGCCCACTCTGCTAGCAGTACACCGACGTCCGATTCTAGCAGGCAAATTTCCCTGCCCCAGCTGCTGGACCGTCGAAAGAAGTTCACTCCCAGCCATCCACATGCCCAGCGGTTGAATGCTAGCTTGGCTAAATTGCTAGCGCTTCAACTGCTGCCTTTTCAGTTGGTAGACTCGGCCCCCTTCCGTGAGTTTGTGCAATGTGCGGTTCCTCAGTGGCAGGTTCCCAAACGCCACTTTTTCTCACGGAAGGCTATTCCGGCTCTCTACCGGCATGTGGAAGGCAATGTCTTGGCCTCGCTGGACAGGGCGGTCAGCGGTAAGGTGCATATTACCGCTGACTCATGGTCCAGCAGGCATGGACAGGGACGTTACCTTTCTTTCACGGCCCATTGGGTCACTCTTTTGGCAGCTGGGAAGGATTCAGGACAAGGTGCAGTAGTGTTGGAGGTTGTCCCACCGCCACGCCTCCAAAATGCTACTACTGGTTGTGACACACCTCTCTCCTCCACCCCCTCCTCTTCTTCTTCCTCCATGGCCTCTTCCTGTGGTTTGTCCTATGAACCAGCGGTGCTCCGTAGCCGTTCACGGGGCTACGCAAGTACGCAGGCAAAAAGATGCCATGCCGTGCTTGCGCTGGTGTGTTTGGGGGACAGAAGCCACACTGGGGCAGAGGTCCTGTCTGCTCTGCAGGGCCAGGCCGAGAGGTGGTTGACGCCACGCCAGCTTAAGCCAGGAATGGTGGTTTGCGACAATGGCACCAACCTCCTCTCCGCCCTCCGACAGGGACAACTGACCCATGTGCCCTGTGTGGCTCACGTCCTTAACCTGGTGGTGCAGCGCTTCTTGGGCAGGTACCCGGGCTTACAGGATGTCCTGAGGCAGGCCAGGAAAGTCTGTGTGCATTTCCGCAGATCTTATAATGCCAGTGCTCGCCTGGCTGAGCTGCAAAAGGAGTTGAACCTGCCCAAGAACCGCCTTATATGTGACATGCCCACCAGGTGGAACTCAACGTTGGCCATGCTGCAGCGGCTGCACACGCAGCAGAGGGCCATCAATGAGTACCTGTGCGACTACGGCACCAGGACAGGGTCAGGGGAGCTTGGTTTTTTTTCTCCACGCCAGTGGGGCATGATCAGGGATGCATGCACTGTCCTGGCACCATTTGAGGAGGCCACGAGGATGGTGAGCAGTGACAGTGCATGCATCAGTGACACTGTACCTCTTGTCCACCTGTTGGAGCACACGCTGCGTGGAATAATGGACAGGGCACTTGAGGCAGAACAGAGGCAGGAAGAGGAGGACTTCCTTGCCTCTCAAGGCCCCCTTTACCCAGACAGTGTTCCTTCTGTCCCACCCATCGCACAGGAAGAGGAGGAGGAGGAGGAGGAGGAGGAGGAGGAGGAGGATTGTGTCAGCATGGAGGTGGAGGCTGGCACTCAGCATCATCAGCAGCAGTCTTTTAGGGATGATTTACAGTCCCAAGAAACCAGTGGACTTGTACGTGGCTGGGAGGAGGTGGCTGCGGATCATGTCGTCCTTAGTGACCCAGAGGACTCCGGAGCGAATGCCTCAGCAAACCTACGCTGCATGGCCTCCCTGATCCTGCAAAGTCTGCGGAAGGATCCTCGTATTCTTCGGATCAAGGAGAGGGACCATTACTGGCTGGCCACTCTCCTTGATCCACGGTACAAGGGTAAGGTTGCGGACCTTATGTTACCGTCGCAGAGGGAGCAGAGGATGAGACAACTCCGGGAGGCCTTGCAGAAAGGTCTGTGCAACGCGTTCCCAGAGACTGGGAGGTTGCAAACTCCTGGTCCTGGACAACGAGTTGCTGAGGCTTCGGCCAGTCAAAGAAGGAGCGGTGGGGAAGGTGGCCGTCTGACCGATGCGTTCAGACAATTCTTTAGTCCGCAGCCCCAAAGTATGATCGGTTCCAGCAACCATCGCCAGCGTCTGATAAACATGGTGCAGGAATATCTAGGGGCAAGGTCAGACTTGGACACCTTCCCCACCGAAAATCCTCTGGCTTACTGGGTCTTGAGGATGGATCACTGGCCAGAGCTTGCACAGTATGCAATTGAGCTACTGGCCTGTCCTGCATCCAGCGTTCTTTCGGAACGCACATTCAGTGCTGCTGGAGGATTTGTCACGGATCACAGGGTGCGCCTGTCCACCGACTCGGTTGATCGACTGACTTTCATCAAGATGAACCAGTCTTGGATCACCACCAGCTACCACACACCTGATGCTGATATAACAGACTAATTGATTTTAAAATGTCACATCCCTTCAAGACTGATGCTGATGCTGAGTGCCTGTGCTGTTATGTTGACTGGCTATCCTCCTCCTCCGAGTCCTCAATGATACGATTGATGATGATAGCTTGGAAGATCATTTTTGTTTATGGGTGCCGCCACCAGTGCCTAACGCCCAATTTTTCAGCCCCTGTTTAACAGGGGCGTGTAATTACAATTTTTGAAGCAATACTTTGCAACAGGGCTCATTGCTGTGCTCCAAGTACAGTATCTGTGAGGAGTTGCAGTGTTGTGCCACCAGTGCCTAAGGCCCAATTTTTCAGCCCCTGTTTAACAGGGGCGTGTCATTACAATTTTTGAAGCAATACTTTGCAACAGGGCTCATTGCTGTGCTCCAAGTACAGTATCTGTGAAGGGTTGCAGTGTTGTGCCACCAGTGCCTAAGGCCCAATTTTTCAGCCCCTGTTCAACAGGGGCATGTAATTACAATTCTTGATCTAATAATTCACAGCAGGGCCCATTGCTGCACCCACCAAGAGTAACTGTCAGGGCTTACAGTGTTGTGGCACCAGCACCACCATCAAAGGCCCAATTTTTACTACCACTGTTCAACAATTATATGTAATTAAAATTCCTGATATAATAGTTGACAGCAGGGCGTTCCAGCACCAACCAAGAGTAACTGTGAGTGCTTACAGTGTTGTGCCAACACCAACAACTAAGGGGCCTATTTCTGCAGAGTATATACGGCAGGTCCCTACTTTCAAACATCCAACTTACAAACGACTCCTACTTGCAAACGCAAGAAGACAACAGGAAGTGAGAGGAAATCTACCACTAGGAAGGAAAATTCTCTCCTGTAAGAATAAATATGGGAGAAAGGTGTCTCCTCTGTACTGATGCTTTATCAGCAATCCTTGTTTCAAGAAAAACACCACATTTCAAAAACAGTTGTCATTAGGACGGAAAGTGAGGTGAAATGTTCTGAACAGGGGCACAGACAGCAAAACAAATGTTACAGGGGTGATAACCCTTACCTATGTTTTCCAAAAAGTATAAAAATAGATTTTTGGTCTGGAGCTACACTTCAACAATGTACCTGTTCAAAATTACAAACAGATTCTACATAAGAACAAACCTACAGTCCCTGTCTTGTATGCACCGCCTGTATACGGCTGTTCAGAGTATATAGGGCCTTTTTTATTTTATGTGCGGGGTTCCCCTTAATATCCATACAAGACCCAAAGGGGCTGGTAATGGGCTGGGGTAGGGGGGGGGGTCATGGGGTAGCTATGCCATTTTTCTTAAAGATTTTCATCCATATTACCGGGACCAGACATTACATTAAAGCCGCAAGCAGTTTTAAATGGCTTTTTTTTCCTTTAGAAGTGTCATTTTGTGCAGGGACAGTTCTAAACACGGGAAACACGTGGCACTTCACAGGCATACTTTAGACACCCCCCAGGTACGATATTTAAAGGAATATTTGACTTTTTTTTTTTCACTTTATGCATCATTAAAATGACTGCTCCCGGAAAACGACCGTTTTTAAAACTTATTTTTGCATTGATACATGTCCCCTGGTGCAGAACCCGGGTTCCCAAACCCTTTTTAGGACAATAACATGCATAATAGTTGTTATAATTAGCACTTTAGAATTCGAACGTTCGCATCCATTGTATTTAATAGGGTTCTAATGTTCGTTCGAACTTTCGGTCCGTTCGCGGGTTCTGGTGCGAACCGAACCCGGGGGTGTTCGGCTCATCACTAATCAGGACAGGCATACAGCGCACAGTCACAGTGCCAGGACAGACACATACATACACTGCTAGGGGAGACACACGCATACAAATAGGGCACACATACAAAGTTTTAGAGCATACATAACCATTTACAGAATGAGGGGAGACACACACAGTACCAGGGCACTCCAATAACATTGTCAAGCTATGTGTCTGCAAGGTCTATTACTAAAGCTTAATTGCTTCATTACAGATAGCCTTGCTAATTTCTTCACATCTTCCATGCTCATTTGGAACTATAGCATACAGCTGTGTCACTTTATTGCACCCATAAACTAATGAAACACTTAAAAGAGAAGTCCAGCCTGCGCTTTTTAGGCTGGGCTCCCCCTATGGGTAACAAGAGTGCATTCGCTTTGCACTCCTGTGACCCGTTTTCAGCGGAGAGTGGTCTGAAGTCCGCTCTCCACTGATGTGACAGGAATCAGTCCAGGCAGCGCGTCATCCCAACTTAGGAAGTCTGGATCCACCAGCTACCTGGACTGATGGCAGTCTCAGCCTCGCAGTGAGCCGCTGAGAGGCTAAGATGGCCGCTCCCCGCCCCTCCACAGCTCAGCACTCCAATGAGCAGGGAGGAGCAGAGCAGGAAAGATGCTGACTGACAGGCAGCATCTCTCTGCTCAGGTAGGTGAGAGAACTGAGCCATTGCCGGTGTTTAGTGGCTCGGTCCTTAGTGCAGAGGCGGTGGGAGACAGATGCAGCATCAGTCTGATGCTGCATCCACCTAGGTAAGTATGAATAGCCCATAAAATAACATACTTCTCTTTTAATCAAACACACTATTCCAAATTATTAATTAAAAAAATGCTGGTCTGTAATGCACAAGAACATATATTATACCATAGGTGTAATATTGCTATGGAATGGATCTAATTTTATTGTAATATTATGGGATATTCTGATAAAAACATAACAACTCTGGTACAATACAAGTATCTGAAATCCTAGCAGGTAGCTTTGCTTAACAACAAATACAGAATACAATAATTCAGTTGGTATAACGCAGTCACATGTAACTTTACAAGTCTGTATACGCAGTCACTACATTTAACTTTAGTGGTCTTAATATCTACATATATGTAGGAATAATACGTTTTAATACACCACAGGGTCATAGAGAGATTCCTGCTTCAAAAAAAAAATATTGTAGAAAAATGGCAGCCTTACCGATTAAGCTCATTAGAGGGCAAAACATGTCTGAGGGAACTTTAATGTGGGTGGAGAGCAGAGCTGAAGCCATCCTATACTACCTAGTTTAGTTTTGGTCACATTGAGTTGGCGTCCTGTGTGCGATCGGTTGCCATTTCTCGGTAGCATATTGAAGCCTGACAAGCTGCTTTACATGATCTGTACCAGCTTATTACATGTCATGTTGGCTGATATCAGTGACAGGTGCATTAGAGTGGTACTTTTTTTATGTGTTGGTCCACAATTGAAACATAATGAATACAATGAACACTAAAGGAGGCAGGATGTGCTCTAATTGGTAACTCACAATGCTCATGTCTCAAAGTCAACTTTAGTTTCTTAACTAACAAAATAAAGTGTCAACAACCTACAATAGCAGGACAGGTGAAAGGACATCAAGAATGTACACAACATTTAATTATGATATTTTACTGTAAAATGGCACCCATGTGATTGTACATGCGGACCACTGATGCCAGGCTGATATACCGGCTGGAGGAGTGGAGGAAACATTTAAATGACTATGAGTCTGGCTGACATCTAATGCATATAAGTGATTTTGACCTCCATTTTATAGTGCAGGCCACGAGATATAGTGAGAACGACACCCATAGGGGTCTTTAGTAGTGGGCACACTGAGAGTCCATTTATAGTGAAGTTTCTGGTGCTTACTGGAGTATCGAGATGATTTGGATTTTATTTGTAGTGGTATTTGAAACTTGGCTACAGAGTGGACACCTATATTCATATTGGTGCTGCTGCACTTTAAAATGATTTAATTGATCTCACATCCTACAGTAATTGTATTGTGTATGGGACTTTTTTTTCTTTTTATTGAATGTTCTTTTTATTAGTCCTTATATTTATGCTACACTATATTTTGCACCTTGATACATTTCTTGTGTATTTTTGATATATGTACATTATATATCTTGGGGATTGTAACACTTTTCATTAATTAGAGTGCTTCACTTTATTTCTTTTTTTAGTTATATAATATGGTAAATGCACTGTTCAGTGGTAGCAGCTCTAACTTTCTTTATACTCTTATAATTTTGTACCTTGGCTTATTTCTATATAATAGTGCAGGGATTTTTTGTTTCACATTTTTACTGTAATATGCTAATTGAATTGGAAAAACAAACAGCTTGATTCCCCACAGTATTATTTCACAATATTATCTATCTATCTATCTATCTATCTATCTATCTATCTATCTATCTATCTATCTATCTATCTATCTATCTATCTATCTATTCATCTATTCATCTATCTATCTATCTATCTATCTATCTATCTATCTATCTAAAGTTTATTCTCATTCACCATTTATATTTTATCAGCTCTGCCTTCAGATAGTATAAAACAATAAATCAATGTTCTGAGTATAATACAATGTACATATTTTAAAGCATTTGCTGGATTTTAAAGGTTTTTCAAGCATATCAATTTTGTTCTAAAGGAAAAAAAAATCTATTTAGCCCTTGGGTCTGTTTAATGGAACTAATAGCTATGTCTACACAGAATATTAAGGGAACAGACTGCATGAACTGGACACTTTTGGAAACTAGTAAACAACTGTGATATATATTTGTCTATGACTTAATGAGGCCAGCTCTTACAGAACTGTGGAATATTCATAAATATATGTTATTTTAATAAAGAGCAAACTTTTTACTAGCAGTAGAACTGCTGTTTGTTTAGTTAAATATATGTTTACAGTATTTATGTATATTTATGTGTGTATGTATATTATGTAAGGGTTTGCTCTGTTTCGGATCACCTTTTCTGATCAGGAGGATGTGCAAGAAGACTTCCAATAGACATTATTTTTAAAACTGACACACAGGCAGCTTGTTGAAAAGTTGCAAAATAGTTAAATAAACAAAATGAACAGAAAATAAATTCTAGCCAGTCATATAATAACTACATATGCACAAACCCATCTGTCAGTCAGTCTAAACCCTGTCGATTGCCAAAATAAAATTCTAGCAACTTTAAACTCAATACCAAAAAAATAATATATTGCAGCTTGCATTAGAAGTGGTGGCAGCATTAGTTTTGTTTTTTTTTAGGCCTTTTTTTCCTCTGCTTTAACCTGGTGATCTGGTCAGTAATACACCACCCTGGATGAATGAGAACATAGGTCACAGCAGGTAGCAGCATTGTCAGTCTGTGGGTAGTGTTAAATGTACTAGCAGTTTAAAATACACTAACAAATTGAAGCCAAACTCTAGCTAACACTTTATAATCAGTTCCTGTTAGGATAAAGGTTTTACATGAAAAAATAAAAGTTGATCATTGTAAGCACCCCTGCCAGAGTTAAATACTTTGTCTCATGTAAATTATGTATTCTGCTGGAATGCTGGTTCTTTTGAAAAACAACATAATTTCTGGCTGCATCACCAGGTTAGAAACGAAGAAAGAAAATAATTCAATACTGATTTAGGTGCTCGTATGCACTTGTGTTACCCTCTGAAAAGCAATCTGTGGTGGGTATTTGACAGGCAGCGAGCAGACATTATGTTGTCATTTTTTTTTTCACAATTTTTTTAAATTTTTTATTGGAGAAAATTAAGATGAGTTTACAATACAGTACGGTCAGCATTTCATTTTAGAATAGGTTTCATGACTAAACAAAACAGTAAGATGATATATGGTATGAACAACCCTTCGGGGTAAGACCGCGCTATATTAAGATACCTCTCAACTCAACTCAACTCAACTCAGCTCAAAACATGGTATGGGTAACTGTTGAGGTTATTCAGTAGTCTTTATTACATGCAGATTTATTGATCTTGCATTAACATAAAACAATAAGAAAACATATAAGTAGTTGGTTCTTTTCAAAGCCAACCCACTCGGCTGATTGGGGCAATATAACTGAGACCAATATCAGCAGGTCTTGACAGTGGTAATTTTGATTCTAGTGGGGTCAGCCTCCATCTTGTGTTATGGGTCATAATGAAAAGTGCTGGTGTGTAGGGTTCAGTCATGTGTAAGAATAGGAATAAGTGAAAGGGGAGAAGAGGGGAGTGAAAGGGGGAGAAAGTAAAGGAAAGAGAGGGAGGGAGGGGATGGGGGATGGGGGATATGGGGGTAGGGACCGCTCTCTGATGTGAACCCCCATCCAAGACATGTATATTGTGTTTCCTAGTAGATTATTCAGGCGACCACGTCAAGGGACGGGAAGTAGGATTTAAAGCTTTCGGTAGATTTGAAATGAGTCCAAAAAGCCCAGACAGTTGTGAAGTTTTGTAGGGGTTCTTGGGAGACATGGATCAATTCCTCCATCTCCTCAATCTTTGAGACCCTGACTAGCCATTCTCTAATGGATGGTGTTATCTGTAGATTGACAGTGCACGGGAGTGCAGAGTCTAGCTGCACTTACCATATGCATGGCAAGCGATTTGTGATAGTGTTTCCTAGGTAGAGTCGTGTGGTGCAAGAGATATTGAGCTGGGCTATAGTCTAGCGTGTATGTAGTGATTTGTGTTGCTAGGGCGTGCACTTCTTTCCAAAACTGTTGGATTGGAATACACTCCCACCAGATATGGAGCAGTGAGCCTTCCACTTTCTTGCATCTCCAGCAGATTTTAGGGGTTGTAGGGGAGAATTTGTGTAGATGAGCAGGGGTTATATACCATTTTGTTGCGATTTTGTAGCAATTTTCCTGGATTGCCACATTCAGTGGGCCTTTATGAATGCACTCATATATGTTCTCCCAATTATCATTTGTAAGGGTCGTTTGAAGGTCTCTTTACCAGGACAGACGTGAAGCATCTTTCTTGGGGGGAGGGGAGTCCCCCTGGAGTAGAGTGTATATGTATGATATTAGATGTCTTTGAGGTGTTGTTCGTGTGTGTAAGGATTCGAAGGCTGTAAGCTGTCTGCCCCATGTAGCCGAGAGATCTCATGACACAAAAAAAGTGTCTCATTTGTCTGTAAGTGCAGAAGAGGAACGTTTTAGTACATGATGAGGACACCAAGTCTTCAAAGGGACGTATGTGTCCCTTGTGAAAGAACTGATGTGCAAGTACTTCCTCATGGGGCCATTCCTTTCGGAGACACATGTCAGATTGCCTGGGGCGGAAATCAGGATGTCCCCGTAGAGGAGTCAATGGGCCTGGGTATGAAGATAGCTTGTAAGGCCCCATAGTCTTTTTGAAAGCCATTAATGAGGGGTAAATTAAGGGGTGTGCCTTCAGGTTCTGGGGCCAAAGCGAAGGATTCAGCCAGGAAAGCGTGTGTATTAAGGTGTCCGTAAACAAATTTTCAAGATCAACCCAAACCTTCTCATGTCTGTGTTCCCTCCAATCCACCACTCTGTTCAAGTGACAGGCTAGATAGTATTTTTATACATCAGGTAATCCGATCCCACCTCTGCTATTATCACGCGTGAGGCGTGAGTAATTGATATACGTGGAGTGCTATTTTTCCAAATAAAAGCTGTGCATCATTTTTTGTATAGTGTAAAGAAGGATGGGGGAAGGTGAATGGGGATCATCTGCATTAGGTAGAGTAGGCGGGGAAGGATAATCATTTTTACTAGGGCTGAATGTTCAAACCAGGAAACTTTAAGGCTGGCCCAATCTTTCAGGTTCAATTGGATCCTGGTTAATATAGGTAAAAAGTTGTGATGATCGAGTTCAGACAGTTTCCTGGTTATATGTATGCCCAAATATGGGTCCTCATTCCATATGAATGGGAAGGATTCTTGGCAATGTAATACTTATTGTTGAGGAAGTGAGAAATTCAATGCATGTGATTTGGAAAAATGTATTTTAAGATTTGATAGGTCACCAAACTGCCTTATGTCTTTTAGTAGGTTTGGCAAGGAAACTCGAGGTTCTTGAAGTGACAGTAGGATATCATCAGCGAACACCGCTACTTTGAAGTCTCTACTCGCTATGGTGATTCCCTTAATGTCAGAGTTTGCCCTTAGCTTATTTAAGAGGGGTTCTAGTGTCAGGACAAAGATTAGGGGTGAAAGGGGACATCCTTGACATGTCCCATTGCTGATGGTATAGGCGTTCAACAGGTGGCCATTCACTTTCACCCTCGCCGAAGGGTTGGAATAGAATGCTGCAATGTAGGAACACATACGAGTTTAAAGGCCAGTACCTTTTAGAACCTCCTGCATGTAGTCCCAGGCCACTCTGTCGAACGCCTTCTCTGCGTCCAGGGAGAGGAGAAACCCCTGAGTTTTAGAAGAAGTAAGCCAATGATGCAAGTTTAAAGTGCGTGTGGTATTATCTCTTACCTGGTATGAAACCTACTTGATCGGAGGATATGAGGTTGGGTATGTCCACGTTTAACAGTGAGATGGGCCTGTAGTTGGAGACTAGGGATGAGCTTTGAGTTTGAGTCGAACCAATGTTCGACTCGAACATCGCCTGTTCGGTTGTTCGTCGAATTGCTAACATTATGGGCCATTTGCGCCAAATTCGAGTGGCGCGTCATTGCCCATAATTCACTGCAGCATCGCAGTGCATTGCATGCACTATGATGCGCATGCTTTGGCCAATCACAGCGCGCAAAAAACAGAGAGCCATAATTGGCCAAAGCTAGGGTGGCTTTGGCCAATTATGTCTCAGGGGGTTTAGTACACGCCCCACACTATATAAGGCCGCCTCAGTGGCAGCCTTGTGTAGTGTGTTGCAGTGTTGGTTAAAGAGAGAGCTTACAGAGAGAGAGAGGCAGTGTCATTTATCTTGAGTTAGATAGAGCAGGCAGGTGAGTCAGTTAGCTGCAGTTACAGTGTGTAGAGGATATATATGCATCCTAGGTGTTGTATATATATTTATACACTGTATTCAGTTTAGCTAGACCCGTTCCTGTTATTCTCTATACTGTTACAGGCAGGCAGGTGATTGTGCTAGCTGCAGTGTTTGACTTAGTGTACTGTGTGCTTTGCATAGCGTTCACCTAAAGATTACCTGAATACAATTAGTGGTGTTCTCATAATAAAACCACAGGCAGGGAGATGCATTAATTTAATTTAGTGTACTGCAGTACTTCTTTCCTTTGCACAGCGTTCACTTAAAGGAACCTGAATACAATTTGTGGTGTTCTCATAATAAAACCACAGGCAATGAGCTGCAAGTATTTTCAGTTAGTGTACTGTGTCCTCTGCACAGTGTTCACCTAAAACTAACTGAAGACAATTGCTGCTTTTCTCATACTAATACCACAGCAGGCAGTTGATTCTGATAGCTGCATTATAATCAGTACAGATATATATATATATATATATATATATATATATATATATATATATATACATACATACATCCCACCTTTGTGCAGCTACATCTCACTGCAGGCCATTAGTATGTCTGGAAGGCAAACAAGGAGAGGCAGACAGTCACAAGGCAATAAAAGAGGACAAGCAGGCTCCGTGTCTAGAGGCAACAGTGCTGGTCGTGGACACAGTGCATCCTCATCAGCACGTGGCCGTGGGACACGCTTGTCCTTCTTTTCGGCAGCTGGCCATGTTGAGCCGCAACATGCCGAAGACTTTGTAGAGTGGATGACCAAGCCGTCCTCATCCTTTCTCACCCAGGCTCAGGGTACTTTGTCTGGCAAAGCATCTGCCAAATCGGCCTCTTCCCTCGGCTCAATGGCATCAGTCACTCCTTCCCTAGCCCCACCATGTTCTCCTGAGGAGTACCCCGAACTGTTTAACCACAGTGTTGGGTACATGCTCCAGGAGGATGCCCAGCGCTTTGAAGGCTCCGATGATGGAACCCAGCTAGAGAAAGGCAGTAACGTGAGCCCAGAGAGAGGGGGTGCCCAATAAAGACAGCTATCTGGCAGTCATGTTCCCCCAGCTGCAGCATACTGCCAGATTTGCTCCAGTGATGAGGAGGGAGGGGATGATGAGGTCACTGACTCCACGTGGGTGCCTGATAGGAGAGAGGAGGAGGAGGAGGAGGAGGCACATCTCCAACAAGGCAGGATGCCCTCCAGGGGCCAGCTTAAGGGCAGCACACCAACTGCATCACACCGCAGAGCTCCACATGTGCAGGGCGCTGCTGTCTCTGTGCGTTATTCCAAAAGTTCTTTGGTGTGGGCCTTTTTTCAGACGTGTGCAGCAGATCGCACCTTTGCCATTTGCAACATATGTCTCAGGCGTATCTCCCGTGGCCAAAACATCAGCCACTTGGGCACCACGTGCTTGACCAGACATATGTTGACCTGCCATGCAGTTCGTTGGCAAGCGTACCTAAAAGACCCACACCAAAGAACAATGCAGACCTCTTCTTGCTCCTCATCAGCTGGGATCTCCAACCCCACTATACCTTCAGTCCTCTCTGAAACCTGCACTGAGAGGAATGAAGGTGTAGAATTAGGTGTGTCACAGCCAAGTACTTGCAGGCAATCTGCTATTGGTACACCGACGTCAGATTGTACCAGGCAAATTTTCCTGCCCCAGCTGCTGCACCGCCGAAAGAAGTTCGCTCCCAGCCATCACATGCCCAGCGGTTGAATGCTAGCTTGGCTAAATTGCTAGCACTTCAACTGCTGCCTTTTCAGTTGGTAGACTCTGCCCCCTTCCGTGAGTTTGTGGAATGTGTGGTTCCTCAGTGGCAGGTTCCCAAATGCCACTTTTTCTCACGGAAGGCGATTCCGGCTCTCTACCGGCATGTGGAAGGAAATGTCTTGGCCTTGCTGGACAGGGCGGTCAGTGGTAAGTAGGGATGAGCTCGGTGTTCAAGTCGAACATAAGTTCGACTCGAACATCGGCTGTTCGGCGAACATCGAACGATTTGGGCCGTTCGCGCCAAATTCGAGTGACGCGAACGGCCAACAATACACTGCGCCATCGCAGTGCAATCCCGGCGCTGTGATTGGCCAAGCATGCACTGTGACCCCGCATGCTTGGCCAATCACAGCACCGGCAGCTAGGAGAGCCATAATTGGCCACAGGCAGGTTGCCTGTGGCCAATTATAGCTCAGGGGGTTTAGCACACGCCCCACACTATAAAAGGCCGCCAGCACGGCGGCCTTGTGTAGTGTGTGTCGGCGCAGGGAAAGAGAAGGATAGGCAGGGACAGTGTGATATTCTTTGTGCTATTCTTGTGTGCAGGGAGAGAGAAGGATAGGCAGGGAGAGTGTCAGTGTCATATTCTTTGCTAAACCTTGTGTGCAGGGAGAGAGAAGGATAGGCAGGGGACAGTGTCAGTGTCACATTCTTTGCTAAACCTTGTGTGCAGGGAGAGAGAAGGATAGGCAGGGAGAGTGTCAGTGTCATATTCTTTGATAAACCTTGTGTGCAGGGAGAGAGAAGGATAGGCAGGGAACAGTGTCAGTGTCATATTCTTTGCTAAACCTTGTGTGCAGGGAGAGAGAAGGATAGGCAGGGAGAGTGTCAGTGTCATATTCTTTGATAAACCTTGTGTGCAGGGAGAGAGAAGGATAGGCAGGGGACAGTGTCAGTGTCATTGTTGCTAAGCCTCCTACACATTATACACCTGAAGTTAGCCCGTATTGCTGTGTTTTCCTGGTGTGTTACACCAACAGGCATTTGCAGCACTTACAGCGGGCGGAGTGTGCCTCCTGATCATATTACACCTGAAGTTAGCCTGTATTGCTGTGTTTTCCTGGTGTGTTACACCAACAGGCATTTGCAGCACTTACAGCAGGCGGAGTGTGCCTCCTGCACATTATACACCTGAAGTTAGCCCATATTGCTGTGTTTTCCTGGTGTGTTACACCAACAGGCATTTGCAGCACTTACAGCGGGCGGAGTGTGCCTCCTGATCATATTACACCTGAAGTTAGCCCGTATTGCTGTGTTTTCCTGGTGTGTTACACCAACAGGCATTTGCAGCACTTACAGCAGGCGTAGTGTGATTCCTGCAAAATATACCCCTGAAGCTAGGCCTTATTGCTGTGTTTCCCATCTCCCTGCAGGCCAATAGAATGTCTGTAAGGCAAACAAGGAGAAGCAGACAGTCAGGAGCCAATAAAAGAGGGCAAGCAGGCTCTGTGTCTAGAGACAACAGTGCTGGTCGTGGACGCGGTGCATCGCCATCAGCACGTGGCCATGGGACACGCTTGTCCTTCTTTTCGGCAGCTGGACGTGTTGAGCCGCATCATGCCGAAGACTTGGTAGAGTGGATGACCAAGCTCTCCTCATCCTCCTCATCCTCTCTCACCCAGGCTCAGGGTACTGGCAAAGCAGCTGCCAAAGCGTCCTCTTCCCTGGTATCAATGTCATCATCAGTCACTCCTTCCCTAGACCAACCATGTCCTCCTGAGGAGTCCCCCGAACTGTTTGAGCACAGTGTTGGGTACATGCTCCAGGAGGATGCCCAGGGTTTTGAAGGGTCTGATGATGATACCCAGCTAGAGGAAGGCAGTAGCGTGAGAGCAGAGAAAGGGGATGCTCAAGAAGGACACCAATCTGGCAGTCATGTTCCAGCAGCTGCAGCATACTGCCAGATTGGCTCCAGTGATGAGGAGGGAGGGGATGATGAGGTCACTGACTCCACGTGGGTGCCTAATAGGAGAGAGGAAGAGGAGGAGGATGAGGAGGAGGCACATCTCCAACGAGGCAGGATGCCCTCGGGGGGCCAGCGTAAGGGCAGCACACCGACGGAATCACACCTCAGAGCTCCGCCTGTGCAGGGCGCTGCCTCTGCCCATTATTCAAAAAGTTCTTTGGTGTGGGCCTTTTTTGAGTCGAGTGCATCAGATCGCACAGCTGCTGTTTGCAACATATGTCTCAAGCGTATATCGCGTGGCCAAAACATCACCAAACCAAAGAACAAAGCGGACCTCTCCTTGCACCGCATCAGCTGGGATCTCCAACCCCACTATACCTTCAGTCCTCTCTAAAACCTGCACTGAGAGGAATGAAGGTGTAGAATTAGGTGTGTCACAGCTAGGGATGAGCTTCGTGTTCGAGTCGAACATACGTTCGACTCGAACATCGGCTGTTCGATCGTTCAACGAAGATCGAACTATTTGGGCCGTTCGCGGCAAATTCGAGTGACGCGAACGGCCCACAATGCACTACGCCATCACAGTGTCATCCAGGCGCTGTGATTGGCCAAGCATGCACTGTGACCCCACATGCTTGGCCAATCACAGCGCCGGCAGCGAGGAGAGCAATGATTGGCCACAGGCAGGATGCCTGTGGCCAATTATTGCTGAGGGGGTTTAGTACACGCCCCACACTATAAAAGGCCGCCAGCGCGGCGGCCTTGTGTAGTGTGTTCCGGACCGGAGTAGGGTGAAGAGAAGCATAGGCAGGGACAGTGTCATTATTTTTCCTTTACATAATCCTGGATTCCTTGTGTTTAGGGACAGATAAGGATAGGTAGGGAGAGTGTCAGTGACAGTGTGCTATTCTGTGCTAATCCTTGTTTGTAGGGACAGAGAGGTACAGTGAGGGAAAGTGTCAGTGTGCTATTCTGTTCTAAATCTTGTTTGTAGGGACAGAGAGGTACAGTGAGGGAAAGTGTCAGTGTGCTATTTTGTGCTAAATCTTGTTTGTAGGGACAGAGAGGTACAGTGAGGGAAAGTGTCAGTGTGCTATTCTGTTCGAAACCAATTTTGCTGTTCCATATTTTCAATCCTTGAGTTTAGGGACAGGGAAGGACACTCGTAGAAATTATCAGTGTGCTATTCTGTGCTAAATCTTGTTTGTAGGGAGGGACAGAGTAGGACAGTGAGGGAAAGTGTCAGTGTGCTATTCTGTTCTAAAACTATTTTGCTGAACCATATTTTCAATCCTTGAGTTGAGGGACAGAGAGGTACAGTGAGTGAAACTGACAGTGTGCTGTTCTGTTCTAAACCAAATTTGCTGTTCCATATTTTCAATCCTTGAGTTGAGGGACAGAGAGGTACAGTGAGGGAAAGTGTCAGTGTGCTATTCTGTTCTAAAACTATTTTGCTGAACCATATTTTCAATCCTTGAGTTGAGGGACAGAGAGGTACAGTGAGTGAAACTGACAGTGTGCTGTTCTGTTCTAAACCAAATTTGCTGTTCCATATTTTCAATCCTTGAGTTGAGGGACAGAGAGGTACAGTGAGGGAAAGTGTCAGTGTGCTATTCTGTTCTAAAACTATTTTGCTGAACCATATTTTCAATCCTTGAGTTGAGGGACAGAGAGGTAAAGTGAGTGAAACTGACAGTGTGCTGTTCTGTTCTAAACCAAATTTGCTGTTCCATATTTTCAATCCTTGAGTTGAGGGACAGAGAGGTACAGTGAGGGAAAGTGTCAGTGTGCTATTCTGTTCTAAAACTATTTTGCTGGACCATATTTTCAATCCTTGAGTTGAGGGACAGAGAGGTACAGTGAGTGAAACTGACAGTGTGCTGTTCTGTTCTAAACCAAATTTGCTGTTCCATATTTTCAATCCTTGAGTTGAGGGACAGAGAGGTACAGTGAGGGAAAGTGTCAGTGTGCTATTCTGTTCTAAAATTATTTTGCTGAACCATATTTTCAATCCTTGAGTTGAGGGACAGAGAGGTACAGTGAGTGAAACTGACAGTGTGCTGTTCTGTTCTAAACCAAATTTGCTGTTCCATATTTTCAATCCTTGAGTTGAGGGACAGAGAGGTACAGTGAGGGAAAGTGTCAGTGTGCTATTCTGTTCTAAAACTATTTTGCTGGACCATATTTTCAATCCTTGAGTTAAGGGACAGAGAGGTACAGTGAGTGAAACTGACAGTGTGCTGTTCTGTTCTAAACCAAATTTGCTGTTCCATATTTTCAATCCTTGAGTTGAGGGACAGAGAGGTACAGTGAGGGAAAGTGTCAGTGTGCTATTCTGTTCTAAAATTATTTTGCTGAACCATATTTTCAATCCTTGAGTTGAGGGACAGAGAGGTACAGTGAGGGAAAGTGTCAGTGTGCTATTCTGTTCTAAAATTATTTTGCTGTTCCATATTTTCAATCCTTGAGTTGAGGGACACAGAGGTACAGTGAGGGAAAGTGTCAGTGTGCTATTCTGTTCTAAAACTATTTTGCTGAACCATATTTTCAATCCTTGAGTTGAGGGACAGAGAGGTACAGTGAGTGAAACTGACAGTGTGCTGTTCTGTTCTAAACCAAATTTGCTGTTCCATATTTTCAATCCTTGAGTTGAGGGACACAGAGGTACAGTGAGGGAAAGTGTCAGTGTGCTATTCTGTTCTAAAACTATTTTGCTGAACCATATTTTCAATCCTTGAGTTGAGGGACAGAGAGGTACAGTGAGTGAAACTGACAGTGTGCTGTTCTGTTCTAAACCAAATTTTCTGTTCCATATTTTCAATCCTTGAGTTGAGGGACAGAGAGGTACAGTGAGGGAAAGTGTCAGTGTGCTATTCTGTTCTAAAATTATTTTGCTGAACCATATTTTCAATCCTTGAGTTGAGGGACAGAGAGGTACAGTGAGTGAAACTGACAGTGTGCTGTTCTGTTCTGTTCTAAACCAAATTTGCTGTTCCATATTTTCAATCCTTGAGTTGAGGGACAGAGAGGTACAGTGAGGGAAAGTGTCAGTGTGCTATTCCGTTCTAAAACTATTTTGCTGAACCATATTTTCAATCCTTGAGTTGAGGGACAGAGAGGTAAAGTGTGTGAAACTGACAGTGTGCTGTTCTGTTCTAAACCAAATTTGCTGTTCCATATTTTCAATCCTTTAGTTGAGGGACAGAGAGGTACAGTGAGGGAAAGTGTCAGTGTGCTATTCTGTTCTAAAATTATTTTGCTGAACCATATTTTCAATCCTTGAGTTGAGGGACAGAGAGGTACAGTGAGTGAAACTGACAGTGTGCTGTTCTGTTCTAAACCAAATTTGCTGTTCCATATTTTCAATCCTTGAGTTGAGGGACACAGAGGTACAGTGAGGGAAAGTGTCAGTGTGCTATTCTGTTCTAAAACTATTTTGCTGGACCATATTTTCAATCCTTGAGTTGAGGGACAGAGAGCTACAGTGAGTGAAACTGACAGTGTGCTGTTCTGTTCTAAACCAAATTTGCTGTTCCATATTTTCAATCCTTGAGTTGAGGGACAGAGAGGTACAGTGAGGGAAAGTGTCAGTGTGCTATTCTGTTCTAAAACTATTTTGCTGAACCATATTTTCAATCCTTGAGTTGAGGGACAGAGAGGTACAGTGAGTGAAACTGACAGTGTGCTGTTCTGTTCTAAACCAAATTTGCTGTTCCATATTTTCAATCCTTGAGTTTAGGGACAGAGAAGGACACTCGTAGAAATTATCAGTGTGCTATTCTGTGCTAAATCTTGTTTGTAGGGAGGGACAGAGTAGGACAGTGAGGGAAAGTGTCAGTGTGCTATTCTGTTCTAAAACTATTTTGCTGAACCATATTTTCAATCCTTGTGTTTAGGGACAGAGAAGGATAGGCAGGGGACAGTGTCAGTGTCATTGTTGCTAAGCCTCCTGCACAGTATACACCTGAAGGTAGCCCTTATTGCTGTTTTTCCCATCTCCCTGCAGGCCATCCATTAAAATGTCTGGAAGGCAACCAAGGAGAGGCAGACAGTCAGGAGGCAAAAAAAGAGGGCAAGCAGGCTCTGTGTCTGGGGGCAACAGTGCTGGTCGTGTACGCGGTGCATTGTCATCAGCACATGGCCATGGGACATGCTTGTCCTTGTTTTCGGCAGCTGGACATGTTGAGCCACATCATGCGGAAGACTTGGTAGAGTGGATGACCAAGCCCACCTCATCCTCCTCATCCTCTCTCACCCAGGCTCAGGGTACTGGCAAAGCAGCTGCCAAAGCATCCTCTTCTCTGGTATCATTATGTTCATTAGTCAATCCTTCCCTAGATCCACCATGCCCTCCTCCTGAGGAGTCCCCCGAACTGTTTGAGCACAGTGTTGGGTACATGCTCCAGGAGGATGCCCAGCGTTTGGAAGGATCTGATGATGATACCCAGCTAGAGGAAGGCAGCAGCGTGAGAGCAGAGAGAGGGGATGCTCAAGAAGGACACCAATCTGGCAGTCATGCTCCAGCAGCTGCAGCATATTGCCAGATTGGCTCCAGTGATGAGGAGGGAGGGGATGATGAGGTCACTGACTCCACGTGGGTGCCTAATAGGAGAGAGGAGGAGGAGGAGGATGAGGAGGAGGCACATCTCCAACGAGGCAGGATGCCCTTGAGTGGCCAGCGTATGGGCAGCACACCGACGGAATCACACCGCAGAGCTCCGCCTGTGCAGGGCGCTGCCTCTGCCCGTCATGCAAAAAGTTCTTTGGTGTGGGCCTTTTTTGAGGCGAGTGCATCAGATCGCACAGCTGCTGTTTGCAACATATGTCTCAAGCGTATATCGCGTGGCCAAAACATCAGCCGCTTGGGCACCACATGCTTGATCAGACATATGTTGACCTGCCATGCAGCTCGTTGGCAAGCCTACCTTAAAGACCCACACCAAAGAACAAAGCTGACCTCTTCTTGCACCGCATCAGCTGGGATCTCCAACCCCACTATACCTTCACTCCTCTCTGAAACCTGCTCTGAAAGGAATGAAGGTGTAGAATTAGGTGTGCCACAGGCAAGTACTTGCGGGCACTCTGCTAGCAGTACACCGACGTCCGATTCTAGCAGGCAAATTTCCCTGCCCCAGCTGCTGGACCGTCGAAAGAAGTTCACTCCCAGCCATCCACATGCCCAGCGGTTGAATGCTAGCTTGGCTAAATTGCTAGCGCTTCAACTGCTGCCTTTTCAGTTGGTAGACTCGGCCCCCTTCCGTGAGTTTGTGCAATGTGCGGTTCCTCAGTGGCAGGTTCCCAAACGACACTTTTTCGCACGGAAGGCTATTCCGGCTCTCTACAGGCATGTGGAAGGCAATGTCTTGGCCTCGCTGGACAGGGCGGTCAGCGGTAAGGTGCATATTACCGCTGACTCATGGTCCAGCAGGCATGGACAGGGACGTTACCTTTCTTTCACGGCCCATTGGGTCACTCTTTTGGCAGCTGGGAAGGATGCAGGACAAGGTGCAGTAGTGTTGGAGGTTGTTCCACCGCCACGCCTCCAAAATGCTACTACTGGTTGTGACACACCTCTCTCCTCCACCCCCTCCTCTTCTTCTTCCTCCATGGCCTCTTCCTGTGGTTTGTCCTTGGAACCAGCGGTGCTCCGTAGGCGTTCAAGGGGCTACGCAAGTACGCAGGCAAAAAGATGCCATGCGGTGCTTGCGCTGGTGTGTTTGGGGGACAGGAGCCACACTGGGGCAGAGGTCCTGTCTGCTCTGCAGGGGCAGGCCGAGAGGTGGTTGACGCCACGCCAGCTTAAGCCAGGAATGGTGGTTTGCGACAATGGCACCAACCTCCTCTCCGCCCTCCGACAGGGACAACTGACCCATGTGCCCTGTATGGCTCACGTCCTTAACCTGGTGGTGCAGCGGTTCTTGGGCAGGTACCCGGGCTTACAGGATGTCCTGAGGCAGGCCAGGAAAGTCTGTGTGCATTTCCGCAGATCTTATAATGCCAGTGCTCGCCTGGCTGAGCTTCAAAAGGAGTTAAACCTGCCCAAGAACCGCCTTATATGTGACATGCCCACCAGGTGGAACTCAACGTTGGCCATGCTGCAGCGGCTGCACACGCAGCAGAGGGCCATCAATGAGTACCTGTGCGACTACGGCACCAGGACAGGGTCAGGGGAGCTTGGGTTTTTTTCACCACGCCAGTGGGGCATGATCAGGGATGCATGCACTGTCCTGGCACCATTTGAGGAGGCCACGAGGATGGTGAGCAGTGACAGTGCATGCATCAGTGACACTGTACCTCTTGTCCACCTGTTGGAGCACACGCTGCGTGGAATAATGGACAGGGCACTTGAGGCAGAACAGAGGCAGGAAGAGGAGGACTTCCTTGCCTCTCAAGGCCCCCTTTACCCAGACAGTGTTCCTTCTGTCCCACCCATCGCACAGGAAGAGGAGGACAAGGAGGAGGAGGAGGAGGAGGATTGTGTCAGCATGGAGGTGGAGCCTGGCACTCAGCATCATCAGCAGCAGTCTTTTAGGGATGATTTACAGTCCCAAGAAACCAGTGGACTTGTACGTGGCTGGGAGGAGGTGGCTGCGGATCATGTCGTCCTTAGTGACCCAGAGGACTCCGGACTGAATGCCTCAGCTAACCTACGCTGCATGGCCTCCCTGATCCTGCAAAGTCTGCGGAAGGATCCTCGTATTCTTCGAATCAAGGAGAGGGACCATTACTGGCTGGCCACTCTCCTTGATCCACGGTACAAGGGTAAGGTTGCGGACCTTATCGTACCGTCGCAGAGGGAGCAGAGGATGAGACAACTCCGGGAGGCCTTGCAGAAAGGTCTGTGCAACGCGTTCCCAGAGACTGGGAGGTTACAAACTCCTGGTCCTGGACAACGAGTTGCTGAGGCTTCGGGCAGTCAAAGAAGGAGCGGTGGGGAAGGTGGCCGTCTGACCGATGCGTTCAGACAATTCTTTAGTCCGCAGCCCCAAAGTATGATCGGTTCCAGCAACCATCGCCAGCGTCTGATATACATGGTGCAGGAATACCTAGGGGCAAGGTCAGACTTGGACACCTTCCCCACCGAAAATCCTCTGGCTTACTGGGTCTTGAGGATGGATCACTGGCCAGAGCTTGCACAGTATGCAATTGAGCTACTGGCCTGTCCTGCAACCAGCGTTCTTTCAGAACGCACATTCAGTGCTGCTGGAGGATTTGTCACGGATCACAGGGTGCGCCTGTCCACCGACTCGGTTGATCGACTGACTTTCATCAAGATGAACCAGTCTTGGATCACCACCAGCTACCACACACCAGATGCTGATATAACAGACTAATTGATTTTAAAATGTCACATCCCTTCAAGACTGATGCTGATGCTGAGTGCCTGTGCTGTTATGTTGACTGGCTATCCTCCTCCTCCTCAATGATACGATTAACGATGATAGCTTGGAAGATCATTTTGGTTTATGGGTGACGCCACCAGTGGCTAAGGCCCAATTTTTCAGCCCCTGTTTAACAGGGGCGTGTAATTAAAATTTTTGATGCAATACTTTGCAACAGGCCTCATTGCTGTGCTCCAAGTACAGTATCTGTGAGGGGTTGCAGTGTTGTGCCACCAGTGCCTAAGGCCCAATTTTTCAGCCCCTGTTCAACAGGGGCATGCAATTATAATTATTGATCTAATAATTCACAGCAGGGCCCATTGCTGCGCCCACCAAGAGTAACTGTCAGGCCTTACAGTGTTGTGGCACCAGCACCACCATCACCACCACCACCACCACCAAAGGCCCAATTTTTAAGCCCCTGTTCAACAGGGGCATGCAATTATAATTATTGATCTAATAATTCACAGCAGGGACCATTGCTGCACCCACCAAGAGTAACTGTCAGGCCTTACAGTGTTGTGGCACCAGCACCACCATCACCACCACCACCACCACCACCACCACCAAAGGCCTAATTTTTCAGCCCCTGTTCAACAGGAGCATGCAATTACAATTCTTGATCTAATAATTCACAGCAGGGCCCATTGCTGCGCCCACCAAGAGTAACTGTCAGGCCTTACAGTGTTGTGGCACCAGCACCACCATCACCACCACCAAAGGCCTAATTTTTCAGCCCCTGTTCAACAGGGGCATGCAATTACAATTCTTGATCTAATAATTCACAGCAGGGCCCATTGCTGCGCCCACCAAGAGTAACTGTCAGGCCTTACAGTGTTGGGGCACCAGCACCACCATCAAAGGCCCAATTTTTACTACCACTGATCAACAATTATATGTTATTACAATTCCTGATATAATAGTTGACAGCAGGGCGTTCCAGCACCCACCAAGAGTAACTGTGAGTGCTTAAAGTGTTGTGCCAACACCAACACCTAAGGGGCCAATTTCTGCAGAGTATATACGGCAGGTCCCTACTTTCAAACATCCAACTTACAAACGACTACTACTTGCAAACGGAAGAAGACAACAGGAAGTGAGAGGAAATCTACCCCTTGGAAGGAAAATTCTCTCCTGTAAGAATTAATATGGGAGAAAGGTGTCTCCTCTCTAATGATGCTTTATCACCAATCCTTGTTTCAATAAAAACACCACATTTCAAAAACAGTTGTCATTGGGACGCAAAGTGAGGTGAAATGTTCTGAACAGGGGCACAGACAGCAAAAAAAATGTGACAGGGGTGATAACCGTTCCCTATGTTTTACAAAAAACTAAAAAAAAGGAATTTGCCATGGAGCTCCACTTAAACAATGCAGCTGTTCAAAATTATAAACAGATTCTACATAAGAACAAACCTACAGTCCCTGTCTTGTATGCACCGCCTGTATACGGCTGTTCAGAGTATATAGGTCCTTTTTTATTTTGTGTGCGGGGTTCCCCTTAATATCCATACAAGACCCAAAGGGGCTGGTAATGGGCTGGGGTAGGGGGGGGGGGGTTGATGGGGTAGCTATGCCATTTTTCCTAAAGATTTTCATCCATATTACCGGGACCACACATTGCATTAAAGCCGCAAGCAGTTTTAAATGACTTTTTTCCCTTTAGAAATGTTATTTTGTGCAGGGACAGTTCTAAACACGGGAAACACATGGCACTTCACAGGCATACTTTAGACACCCCCCAGGTACAATATTTAAAGGAATATTTGACTTTTTTTTTTCACTTCATGCATCATTAAAATGACTGCTCCCGGAAAACGTCCGTTTTTAAAACTTCTTTTTGCATTGATACATGTCCCCTGGTGCAGAAGCCGGGTTCCCAAACTCTGTTTCGGACAATAACATGGATAATAGTCGTTATAATTAGCACTTCAGAATCCGAACGTTCGCATCCATTGTATTTAATAGGGTTCTAATGTTCGTGTGAACTTTCGGTCCGTTCGCGGGTTCTGGTGCGAACCGAACCCGGGGGTGTTCGGCTCATCACTAGTCACAGCCAAGTAATTGCGGGCACTCTGCTAGCAGTACACCGACGTCCGATTCTAGCAGGTAAATTTCCCTGCCCCAGCTGCTGGACCGTCGAAAGAAGTTCACTCCCAGCCATCCACATGCCCAGCGGTTGAATGCTAGCTTGGCTAAATTGCTAGCGCTTCAACTGCTGCCTTTTCAGTTGGTAGACTCGGCCCCCTTCCGTGAGTTTGTGCAATGTGCGGTTCCTCAGTGGCAGGTTCCCAAACGCCACTTTTTCTCACGGAAGGCGATTCCGGCTCTCTACCGGCATGTGGAAGGCAATGTCTTGGCCTCGCTGGACAGGGCGGTAAGGTGCATATTACCGCTGACTCATGGTCCAACAGGCATGGACAGGGGCGTTACCTTTCTTTCACGGCCCATTGGGTCACTCTTTTGGCAGCTGGGAAGGATGCAGGACAAGGTGCAGTAGTGTTGGAGGTTGTTCCGCCGCCACGCCTCCAAAATACTACTACTGGTTGTGACACACCTCTCTCCTCCACCCCCTCCTCTTCTTCTTCCTCCATGGCCTCTTCCTGTGCTTTGTCCTCGGAACCAGCGGTGCTCCGTAGGCGTTCAAGAGGCTACGCAAGTACGCAGGCAAAAAGATGCCATGCCGTGCTTGCGCTGGTGTGTTTGGGGGACAGGAGCCACACTGGGGCAGAGGTTCTGTCTGCTCTGCAGGGGCAGGCCGAGAGGTGGTTGACGCCACGCCAGCTTAAGCCAGGAATGGTGGGTTGCGACAATGGCACCAACCTCCTCTCCGCCCTCTGACAGGGACAATGGACCCATGTGCCCTGTGTGGCTCACGTCCTTAACCTGGTGGTGCAGCGGTTCTTGGGCAGGTACCCGGGCTTACAGGATGTCCTGAGGCAGGCCAGGAAAGTCTGTGTGCATTTCCGCAGATCTTATAATGCCAGTGCTCGCCTGGCTGAGCTGCAAAAGGAGTTGAACCTGCCCAAGAACCGCCTTATGTGTGACATGCCCACCAGGTGGAACTCAACGTTGGCCATGCTGCAGCGGCTGCACACGCAGCAGAGGGCCATCAATGAGTACCTGTGCGACTACGGCACCAGGACAGGGTCAGGGGAGCTCGGGTTTTTTTCACCACGCCAGTGGGGCATGATCAGGGATGCATGCACTGTCCTGGCACCATTTGAGGAGGCCACGAGGATGGTGAGCAGTGACAGTGCATGCATCAGTGACACTGTACCTCTTGTCCACCTGTTGGAGCACACGCTGCGTGGAATAATGGACAGGGCACTTGAGGCAGAACAGAGGCAGGAAGAGGAGGACTTCCTTGCCTCTCAAGGCCCCCTTTACCCAGACAGTGTTCCTTCTGTCCCACCCATCGCACAGGAAGAGGAGGAGGAGGAGGAGGAGGAGGAGGAGGATTGTGTCAGCATGGAGGTGGAGGCTGGCACTCAGCATCATCAGCAGCAGTCTTTTAGGGATGATTTACAGTCCCAAGAAACCAGTGGACTTGTACGTGGCTGGGAGGAGGTGGCTGCGGATCATGTCGTCCTTAGTGACCCAGAGGACTCCGGACTGAATGCCTCAGCTAACCTACGCTGCATGGCCTCCCTGATCCTGCAAAGTCTGCGGAAGGATCCTCGTATTCTTCGAATCAAGGAGAGGGACCATTACTGGCTGGCCACTCTCCTTGATCCACGGTACAAGGGTAAGGTTGCGGACCTTATCGTACCGTCGCAGAGGGAGCAGAGGATGAGACAACTCCGGGAGGCCTTGCAGAAAGGTCTGTGCAACGCGTTCCCAGAGACTGGGAGGTTACAAACTCCTGGTCCTGGACAACGAGTTGCTGAGGCTTCGGGCAGTCAAAGAAGGAGCGGTGGGGAAGGTGGCCGTCTGACCGATGCGTTCAGACAATTCTTTAGTCCGCAGCCCCAAAGTATGATCGGTTCCAGCAACCATCGCCAGCGTCTGATATACATGGTGCAGGAATACCTAGGGGCAAGGTCAGACTTGGACACCTTCCCCACCGAAAATCCTCTGGCTTACTGGGTCTTGAGGATGGATCACTGGCCAGAGCTTGCACAGTATGCAATTGAGCTACTGGCCTGTCCTGCAACCAGCGTTCTTTCAGAACGCACATTCAGTGCTGCTGGAGGATTTGTCACGGATCACAGGGTGCGCCTGTCCACCGACTCGGTTGATCGACTGACTTTCATCAAGATGAACCAGTCTTGGATCACCACCAGCTACCACACACCAGATGCTGATATAACAGACTAATTGATTTTAAAATGTCACATCCCTTCAAGACTGATGCTGATGCTGAGTGCCTGTGCTGTTATGTTGACTGGCTATCCTCCTCCTCCTCCTCCTCAATGATACGATTAACGATGATAGCTTGGAAGATCATTTTGGTTTATGGGTGACGCCACCAGTGGCTAAGGCCCAATTTTTCAGCCCCTGTTTAACAGGGGCGTGTAATTAAAATTTTTGATGCAATACTTTGCAACAGGCCTCATTGCTGTGCTCCAAGTACAGTATCTGTGAGGGGTTGCAGTGTTGTGCCACCAGTGCCTAAGGCCCAATTTTTCAGCCCCTGTTCAACAGGGGCATGCAATTATAATTATTGATCTAATAATTCACAGCAGGGCCCATTGCTGCGCCCACCAAGAGAAACTGTCAGGCCTTACAGTGTTGTGGCACCAGCACCACCATCACCACCACCACCACCACCAAAGGCCCAATTTTTAAGCCCCTGTTCAACAGGGGCATGCAATTATAATTATTGATCTAATAATTCACAGCAGGGACCATTGCTGCGCCCACCAAGAGTAACTGTCAGGCCTTACAGTGTTGTGGCACCAGCACCACCATCACCACCACCACCACCACCACCAAAGGCCTAATTTTTCAGCCCCTGTTCAACAGGGGCATGCAATTACAATTCTTGATCTAATAATTCACAGCAGGGCCCATTGCTGCGCCCACCAAGAGTAACTGTCAGGCCTTACAGTGTTGTGGCACCAGCACCACCATCACCACCACCACCACCACCAAAGGCCTAATTTTTCAGCCCCTGTTCAACAGGGGCATGCAATTACAATTCTTGATCTAATAATTCACAGCAGGGCCCATTGCTGCGCCCACCAAGAGTAACTGTCAAGCCTTACAGTGTTGGGGCACCAGCACCACCATCAAAGGCCCAATTTTTACTACCACTGATCAACAATTATATGTCATTACAATTCCTGATATAATAGTTGACAGCAGGGCGTTCCAGCACCCACCAAGAGTAACTGTGAGTGCTTACAGTGTTGTGCCAACACCAACACCTAAGGGGCCAATTTCTGCAGAGTATATACGGCAGGTCCCTACTTTCAAACATCCAACTTACAAACGACTACTACTTGCAAACGGAAGAAGACAACAGGAAGTGAGAGGAAATCTACCCCTTGGAAGGAAAATTCTCTCCTGTAAGAATTAATATGGGAGAAAGGTGTCTCCTCTCTACTGATGCTTTATCACCAATCCTTGTTTCAATAAAAACACCACATTTCAAAAACAGTTGTCATTGGGACGCAAAGTGAGGTGAAATGTTCTGAACAGGGGCACAGACAGCAAAAAAAATGTGACAGGGGTGATAACCGTTCCCTATGTTTTACAAAAAACTAAAAAAAAGGAATTTGCCATGGAGCTCCACTTAAACAATGCAGCTGTTCAAAATTATAAACAGATTCTACATAAGAACAAACCTACAGTCCCTGTCTTGTATGCACCGCCTGTATACGGCTGTTCAGAGTATATAGGTCCTTTTTTATTTTGTGTGCGGGGTTCCCCTTAATATCCATACAAGACCCAAAGGGGCTGGTAATGGGCTGGGGTAGGGGGGGGGGGGGTTGATGGGGTAGCTATGCCATTTTTCCTAAAGATTTTCATCCATATTACCGGGACCACACATTGCATTAAAGCCGCAAGCAGTTTTAAATGACTTTTTTCCCTTTAGAAATGTTATTTTGTGCAGGGACAGTTCTAAACACGGGAAACACGTGGCACTTCACAGGCATACTTTAGACACCCCCCAGGTACAATATTTAAAGGAATATTTGACTTTTTTTTTTTCACTTTATGCATCATTAAAATGACTGCTCCCGGAAAACGTCCGTTTTTAAAACTTCTTTTAGCATTGATACATGTCCCCTGGTGCAGAAGCCGGGTTCCCAAACTCTGTTTCGGACAATAACATGGATAATAGTCATTATAATTAGCACTTTAGAATCCGAACGTTCGCATCCATTGTATTTAATAGGGTTCTAATGTCCGTGTGAACTTTCGGTCCGTTCGCGGGTTCTGGTGCGAACCGAACCCGGGGGTGTTCGGCTCATCACTAGTCACAGCCAAGTAATTGCGGGCACTCTGCTAGCAGTACACCGACGTCCGATTCTAGCAGGTAAATTTCCCTGCCCCAGCTGCTGGACCGTCGAAAGAAGTTCACTCCCAGCCATCCACATGCCCAGCGGTTGAATGCTAGCTTGGCTAAATTGCTAGCGCTTCAACTGCTGCCTTTTCAGTTGGTAGACTCGGCCCCCTTCCGTGAGTTTGTGCAATGTGCGGTTCCTCAGTGGCAGGTTCCCAAACGCCACTTTTTCTCACGGAAGGCGATTCCGGCTCTCTACCGGCATGTGGAAGGCAATGTCTTGGCCTCGCTGGACAGGGCGGTAAGGTGCATATTACCGCTGACTCATGGTCCAACAGGCATGGACAGGGGCGTTACCTTTCTTTCACGGCCCATTGGGTCACTCTTTTGGCAGCTGGGAAGGATGCAGGACAAGGTGCAGTAGTGTTGGAGGTTGTTCCGCCGCCACGCCTCCAAAATACTACTACTGGTTGTGACACACCTCTCTCCTCCACCCCCTCCTCTTCTTCTTCCTCCATGGCCTCTTCCTGTGCTTTGTCCTCGGAACCAGCGGTGCTCCGTAGGCGTTCAAGAGGCTACGCAAGTACGCAGGCAAAAAGATGCCATGCCGTGCTTGCGCTGGTGTGTTTGGGGGACAGGAGCCACACTGGGGCAGAGGTTCTGTCTGCTCTGCAGGGGCAGGCCGAGAGGTGGTTGACGCCACGCCAGCTTAAGCCAGGAATGGTGGGTTGCGACAATGGCACCAACCTCCTCTCCGCCCTCTGACAGGGACAATGGACCCATGTGCCCTGTGTGGCTCACGTCCTTAACCTGGTGGTGCAGCGGTTCTTGGGCAGGTACCCGGGCTTACAGGATGTCCTGAGGCAGGCCAGGAAAGTCTGTGTGCATTTCCGCAGATCTTATAATGCCAGTGCTCGCCTGGCTGAGCTGCAAAAGGAGTTGAACCTGCCCAAGAACCGCCTTATGTGTGACATGCCCACCAGGTGGAACTCAACGTTGGCCATGCTGCAGCGGCTGCACACGCAGCAGAGGGCCATCAATGAGTACCTGTGCGACTACGGCACCAGGACAGGGTCAGGGGAGCTCAGGTTTTTTTCACCACGCCAGTGGGGCATGATCAGGGATGCATGCACTGTCCTGGCACCATTTGAGGAGGCCACGAGGATGGTGAGCAGTGACAGTGCATGCATCAGTGACACTGTACCTCTTGTCCACCTGTTGGAACATACGCTGCGTGGAATAATGGACAGGGCACTTGAGGCAGAACAGAGGCAGGAAGAGGAGGACTTTCTTGCCTCTCAAGGCCCCCTTTACCCAGACAGTGTTCCTTCTGTCCCACCCATCGCACAGGAAGAGGAGCAGGAGGAGAAGGATTGTGTCAGCATGGAGGTGGAGCATGGCACTCAGCATCATCAGCAGCAGTCTTTTAGGGATGATTTACAGTCCCAAGAAACCAGTGGACTTGTACGTGGCTGGGAGGAGGTGGCTGCGGATCATGTCGTCCTTAGTGACCCAGAGGACTCCGGACCGAATGCCTCAGCTCACCTACGCTGCGTGGCCTCCCTGATCCTGCAAAGTCTGCGGAAGGATCCTCGTATTCTTCGGATCAAGGAGAGGGACCATTACTGGCTGGCCACTCTCCTTGATCCACGGTACAAGGGTAAGGTTGCGGACCTTATCTTACCATTGCAGAGGGAGCAGAGGATGAGACAACTTTGGGAGGCCTTGCAGAAAGGTCTGTGCAACGCGTTCCCAGAGACTGGGAGGTTACAAACTCCTGGTCCTGGACAACGAGTTGCTGAGGGTTCAGTCAGTCAAAGAAGGAGCGTTGGGGAAGGTGGCCGTCTGACCGATGCGTTCAGACAATTCTTTAGTCTGCAGCCCCAAGGTATGATCGGTTCCAGCAACCATCGCCAGCGTCTGATATACATGGCGCAGGAATACCTAGGGGCAAGGTCAGACTTGGACACCTTCCCCACCGAAAATCCTCTGGCTTACTGGGTATTGAGGATGGATCACTGGCCAGAGCTTGCTCAGTATGCAATTGAGCTACTGGCCTGTCCTGCATCCAGCGTTCTTTCAGAACGCACATTCGGTGCTGCTGGGGGATTTGTCACGGATCACATGGTGCGCCTGTCCACCGACTCGGTTGATCGACTGACCTTCATAAAGATGAACCAGTCTTGGATCACCACCAGCTACCAAACACCTGAAGCTGATATAACAGACTAATTTATTTTCAAATGTCACATCCCTTCAAGACTGATGCTGATGCTGAGAGACTGTCCTGTTATGTTGACTGACTATCCTCCTCCTCCTCAATGATCCGATTGATGATGATAGCTTGGAAGAACAGTTTTTGTTTCTGGGTGCCGCCATGAGTGGCTAAGGCCCAATTTTTCAGCCCCTGTTTAACAGGGGCATGTAATTAAAAATTTCTATGCAATGCTTTGCAGCAGGGCTCAATCCTGCACTCCAACTAGAGTATCTGGGAGAGGTTGCAGTGTCGTGGCACCAGCACCAGTGGCTAAGGCCCAATTTTTCAGCCCCTGTTTAACAGGGGCATGTAATTACAATTTTTGATGCAATACTTTGCAACAGGGCTCATTGCTGTGCTCCAAGTACAGTATCTGTGAGGGGTTGCAGTGTTGTGGCACCAGTGCCTAAGGCCCAATTTTTCTGCCCCTGTTTAACAGGGGCAGGTAATTACAATTCTTGATCTAATAATTCACAGCAGGGCCCATTCCTGCGCCCACCAAGAGTAACTGTGAGGCCTTACAGTGTTGTGTCAACACCACCACCACCACCACCAAAGGCACAATTTTTCAGCCCCTGTTCAACAGGGGCATGCAATTACAATTCTTGATCTAATAATTCACAGCAGGGCCCATTCATGCGCCCACCAAGAGTAACTGTGAGGGCTCACAGTGTTGTGGCAACACCAACATGTAAGGGGCAAATTTCAGCAGCGTATATACGGCAGGCCCCTACTTTCAAACATCCAACTTACAAACAACTCCTCCTTGCAAACGGAAGGATACAACAGGAAGTGAGAGGAAATCTACCCCTAGGAAGGCAAATTCTCTCCTGTAAGAGTTAATATGGGAAAAAAAAGTGTCTCCTCTCCACTGATGCTTTATCACCAATTCTTGTTTCAATAAAAACCCCAAATTTTCAAAAAACATTTGTCATTAGGACGGAAAGTGAGGTGAACTGTTCTGAACAGGTGCACACTGCACAGACAGCAAAACAAATCTTACAGGGGTGATAACCCTTCTCTATGTTTTCCAAAAAGCTTAAAAATAGATTTTTTGGCAGGAGCTACACTTAAACAATGTACCTGTTCAAAATTACAAACGGATTCTACATAAGAACAAACCTATAGTCCCTGTCTTGTATGCACTGCCTGTATACGGCTGTTCAGAGTATATAGGGCCTTTTTTATTTTGTGTGCGGGGTTCCCCTTCATATCCATACAAGACCCAAAGGGGCTGGTAATGGGCTGGGGTAGGGGCTGTGATGGGGTAGCTATGCCATTTTTCTTAAAGATTTTCATCCATATTACCGGGACCAGACATTACATTAAAGCCGCAAGCAGTTTTAAATGGCTTTTTTTCCTTTAGAAATGTAATTTTGCGCAGGGACAGTTCTAAACACGGGAAACACGTGGCACTTCACAGGCATACTTTAGACACCCCCCAGGTACGATATTTAAAGGAATATTTGTCTTTTTTTTCACTTTATGCATCATTAAAATGACTGCTCCTGAAAAACGGACGTTTTTAAAACTTATTTTTGCATTGATACATGTCCCCTGGTGCAGAACCCGGGTTCCCAAACCCTTTTTAGGACAATAACATGCATAATAGTCATTATAATTTGCACTTTAGATTTCGAACGTTCGCATCCATTGTATTTAATAGGGTTCTAAAGTTCGTGCGAACTTTCGGTCCGTTCACAGGTTCTGGTGCGAACCGAACCCGGGGGTGTTCGGCTCATCACTAGTGGTAAGGTGCATATTGCCACTGACTCATGGTCCAGCAGGCATGGACAGGGACGTTACCTATCTTTCAAGGCGCATTGGGTGACTCTGCTGGCAGCTGGGAAGGATGCAGGACAAGGTGCAGTAGTGTTGGAGGTTGTTCCGCCACCACGCCTCCAAAATGTTACTACTGGTGATTCTGACACACCTCTCTCCTCCACCCCCTCCTCTTCTTCTTCCGCCTAGTTTCCACTATGTGCTATTTCTGTGTATGACCCGGACTGTTTATCGCACTTGAAGTAAAGATATTTTTCCAGTTTCCGCTATCTGCTATTTCTGTGTATGACCCGGACTGTTTATCGACTATGCCTCTGCTAACCATGTTTTTGCCATCCACATGAATTGACCTCAGCCTGTTAAATGACCATGCTTTTTGCCTGCCTCCTGAACTGGTCATTTGCCCTGCTACTGTATTAGTGGGATTCAAGACAGCACAGTGGTCTCACATATGTGAGGGCTCCAGAATAGATTTTCCGAGTGGAGAAAACTTTTTTGTCTTTCTCCGGTCTGGAGACTCAGAGGCTTCAAAGAGATTTGGGTGGAAAGAAGCCTCTACCCTTGCCCTGGTCCTAAGCCTTATAGTGCTGCCTGATGCCATCTGAACTGGCCATGCCTCTGCCTGCCACCTGAACTGCCTGCTTATGGACTATGTTCTTGTCTACTGCCAAAACCAATACTTTGGCATATCTCTGCCTGCTGCCTGGACAATGCATGGACAATTCCTTTGGCTGTCTGGACCAATGATTTGCCTGTGCTGGGACAGTATTCCTGCCTTCTAAAACCACAGGTAATCCTTTTTTTTTTCAAAATTGGTAAAGGAAAATACTGTGCTAACAGAAAATAAAATAACACCTAAATGAGCAGCAGCTAGAAAGTGAAATACACACTAATAAACAAGAAAAAGGGTTGTAGCCACGCTAGCCCAACATACTGTAATATAAAGAAATAGTGATAAATAATTGGGATAAAGTTCAACACATACAGTATTGCACAAAGTGTTGGAATGCACCAAAATTCATCATAAACTAATGTTAAACAAATGACCAATATTGAATAAAATTTCATAAACAGGTGATGTGCATAAATATCAAATAAATGTCCAGTATTGAGTGAAGATCATAAACAGATATCGTGCATAAGTGAAATAATATCGTCAATATGTTCCACCACCAGAAAGTGCCAGCACCACATAGATTGCGTGCTTACCACATGGCAAGCAAGGTGAGCTTGTGGCTGTAAACCCCAGCCAGGGCCTTTATCCAGGAACTCGCTGTGGTGGCAGCTTCAAATGATCAGAGGTAGTGGATGACTGGATACTTGCAATGATTCAGATATCATACGGATAGGTAGGTAAAAAGGCTGCTATCTGTCCTCTGAGATCTTCAGCAGGGATGAGCCGAACACCCCCCTGTTCGGTTCGCACCAGAACCTGCGAACAGACAAAATGTTCGTGTGAACTTTAGAACCCTATTAAATACAATGGACTCGAACGTTCGAAATCTAAAGTGTTAATTATAAAGGCTAATATGCAAGTTATTGTCCTAAAAAGTGTTTGGGGATCCGGGTCCTGCCCCAGGGGACATGTATCAATGCAAAAAGAAGTTTTAAAAACGTCCGTTTTTTCGGGAGCAGTGATTTTAATAATGCTTAAAATGAAAAAATAAAAGTGAAATATTCCTTTAAATTTCGTACCTGGGGGGTGTGTATGATATGCATGTGAAGTGGCGCATGTTTCCCGTGCTTAGAACTGTCCCTGCAAAAAATGTCATTTTTGAAAGAAAAAAATGCATTTAAAACTGACTCGCGGCTATTAATGAATTGTCGGCTCCCGGCAATACATTCAAAAGTCATTGATAAAAAAAAAAAAAAAAAAGCGTGGGGGTTCCCCAGAATTCAGTTACCAGGCCCTTCAGGTCTGGAATGGATATTAAGGGGAACCCTGCCGCAAATTTAAAAAAAAATTGACATGGGGTTCCCCCAAATATCCATTCCAGGCCCTTCAGATCTGGCATGGATTTTAAGGGGAACTCCACCCCAAATTTAAAAAAAAATGGCGTGGAGTCCCCCTAAAAATCCATACCAGACCCCTTATCCGAGCACGCAACCTGGCCGGCCGCAGGGGAAAAGGGGGGGACGAGAGAGCGGCCCCCCCTCCCTCCTGAACCGTACCAAGCCACATGCCCTCAACATGGGGAGGATGTCCCCATGTTGATGGGGACAAGGGCCTCATCCCCACAACCCTTGCCCGGTGGTTGTGGGGGTCTGCGGGCGGGGGGCTTATCGGAATCTGGAAGACCCCTTTAACAAAGGGGACCCCCAGATCCCGGCCCCCCCATGTGAATTGGTAAGGGGTACATTGTACCCCTACCATTTCACGAAGAAAGCGTAAAAAAAATGTTTAAAAAAAACACACAAACACCTTGAAAAAGTCCTTTATTAAAAAAAAAAACATTCCAGCGGTGAAATCCAGTGTCCCGCGGTGATCCCGATGTCCAGCGCTGTCCTTCATTGGTTGTGCCTGATCGGACCTGATGGGGAACTCCCTCTCAGTGTTTTAAATGTATAGACCCGCCCCTTCTAAAGTTCCCCATCAGGTCCGCTCAGCGGACCAGATGCGGAACATGAGAAGGGGCGGGTCTATACATGTATTACCAAAGTGAGAGCAGTTCCCCATCAGGTCCGCCCCCTCGGTATGTCGGACCCGCCTACGTCATTGGCTTGAGCGGGGAACTTCCTTCACTATGTAAATTTAAATTACACAGTGAAGGAAGTTCCCCGCTCAAGCCAATGACGTAGGCGGGTCCGACATACCGAGGGGGCGGACCTGATGGGGAACTGCTCTCACTTTGGTAATACATGTATAGACCCGCCCCTTCTCATGTTCCGCATCTGGTCCGCTGAGTGGACCTGATGGGGAACTTTAGAAGGGGCGGGTCTATACATTTAAAATACTGAGAGGGAGTTCCCCATCAGGTCCGCTCAGGCACAACCAATGAAGGACAGCGCTGGACATCGGGATCGCCGCGGGACACTGGATTTCACCGCTGGAATGTTTTTTTTTTTTTTTTTTTTCAATAAAGGACCTTTTCAAGGTGTTTGTGTGTTTTTTTTAAACATTTTTTTACGCTTTCTTCGTGAAATGGTAGGGGTACAATGTACCCCTTACCAATTCACATAGGGGGGGCCGGGATCTGGGGGTGCCCTTTGTTAAAGGGGTCTTCCAGATTCCGATAAGCCCCCCGCCTGCAGACCCCCACAACCACCGGGCAAGGGTTGTGAGGATGAGGCCCTTGTCCCCATCAACATGGGGACATCCTCCCCATGTTGAGGGCATGTGGCTTGGTACGGTTCAGGAGGGAGGGGGGCCGCTCTCTCGTCCCCCCTTTTTCCCCTGCGGCCGGCCAGGTTGCGTGCTCGGATAAGGGGTCTGGTATGGATTTTTAGGGGGACTCCGCGCCATTTTTTTTTAAATTTGGGGTGGAGTACCCCTTAAAATCCATGCCAGATCTGAAGGGCCTGGAATGGATATTTGGGGGAACCCCACGTCAATTTTTTTTTTAATTTGCGGGGGAGTTCCCCTTAATATCCATTCCAGACCTGAAGGGCCTGGTAATTGAATTCTGGGGAACCCCCACGCTTTTTTTTTTTTTTTTCATCAATGACTTTTGTATGTATTGCCGGGAGCCGACAATTCATTAATAGCCGCGAGTCAGTTTTAAATGCATTTTTTTCTTTCAAAAATGACATTTTTTGCAGGGACAGTTCTGAGCACGGGAAACATGCGCCACTTCACATGCATATCATACACACCCCCCAGGTACGAAATTTAAAGGAATATTTCACTTTTATTTTTTCATTTTAAGCATTATTAAAATCACTGCTCCCGAAAAAACGGCCGTTTTTAAAACTTCTTTTTGCATTGATACATGTCCCCTGGGGCAGGACCCGGGTCCCCAAACACTTTTTAGGACAATAACGTGCATATAAGCCTTTATAATTAGCACTTTAGATTTCTCCCATAGATTTTTCGAATTTGCCGCGAACACCCCAATTTGTTCGCTGTTCGGCGAACGGGCGAACAGGCAATGTTCGAGTCGAACATGAGTTCGACTCGAACTCGAAGCTCATCCCTAATCTTCAGTGATCCCCAGGGAGAGCTGTGCTTAGTGATGAGCCGAACACCCCCGGGTTCGGTTCGCACCAGAACCCGCCAACAGACCGAAAGTTTGCACGAACTTTAGAACCCTATTAAATACAATGGATGCGAACGTTCGAAATCTAAAGTGCTATTTATAACGACTAATATGCATGTTATTGTCCTAAAAAGGGTTTGGGAACCCAGGTTCTGCACCAGGGGACATGTATCAATCCAAAAAAAAGTTTTAAAAACGGCCGTTTTTCGGGAGCAGTCATTTTAATGATGCATAAAGTGAAAAAAAAAGTCAAATATTCCTTTAAATATCGTACTTGGGGGGTGTCTAAAGTATGCCTGTGAAGTGCCACGTGTTTCCCGTGTTTAGAACTGTCCCTGCACAAAATTACATTTCTAAAGGAAAAAAAGCCATTTAAAACTGCTTGCGGCTTTAATGTAATGTCTGGTCCGGGTAATATGGATGAAAATCTTTAAGAAAAATGGCATAGCTACCCCATCACAGCCCCCCCCCCTACCCCAGCCCATTACCAGCCCCTTTGGGTCTTGTATGGATATTAAGGGGAACCCCGCACACAAAATAAAAAAGGCCCTATATACTCTGAACAGCCGTATACAGGCGGTGCATACAAGACAGGGACTGTAGGTTTGTTCTTATGTAGAATCTGTTTGTAATTTTGAACAGGTACATTGTTTAAGTGTAGCTCCAGCCAAAAAATCTATTTTTAAGCTTTTTGGAAAACATAGGGAAGGGTTATCACCCCTGTAACATTTGTTTTGCTGTCTGTGCAGTGTGCACCTGTTCAGAACAGTTCACCTCACTTTCCGTCCTAATGACAAATGTGTTTTGAAAATTTGGGTTTTTTATTGAAACAAGAATTGGTGATAAAGCATCAGTGGAGAGGAGACACTTTTTTTCCCATATTAACTCTTACAGGAGAGAATTTCCCTTCCTAGGGGTAGATTTCCTCTCACTTCCTGTTGTATCCTTCCGTTTGCAAGGAGGAGTCGTTTGTAAGTTGGATGTTTGAAAGTAGGGGCCTGCCGTATATACTCAGCTGAAATTTTCCCCTTACATGTTGGTGTTGCCACAACACTGTGAGCCCTCACAGTTACTCTTGGTGGGTGCATGAATGGGCCCTGCTGTGAATTATTAGATCAAGAATTGTAATTGCATGCCCCTGTTGAACAGGGGCTGAAAAATTGGGCCTTTGGTGGTGGTGGTGTTGACACAACACTGTAAGGCCTCACAGTTACTCTTGGTGGGCACAGGAATGGGCCCTGCTGTGAATTATTAGATCAAGAATTGTAATTACATGCCCCTGTTAAACAGAGGCAGAAAAATTGGGCCATAGGCACTGGTGCCACAACACTGCAACCCCTCACAGATACTGTACTTGGAGCACAGCAATGAGCCCTGTTGCAAAGTATTGCATCAAAAATTTTAATTACACGCCCCTGTTAAACAGGGGCTGAAAAATTGGGCCTTAGCCACTGGTGCTGGTGCCACGACTCTGCAACCTCTCGCAGATACTCTAGTTGGATGGCAGGAATGAGCCCTGCTGCAAAGCAATGCATAAAAAATTGTAATAACACGCCCCTGTTAAATAGGGGCTGAAAAATTGGGCCTTAGCCACTGGTGGCGGCACCCAGAAACAAAAATGTTCTTCCAAGCTATCATCATCAATCGGATCATTGAGGAGGAGGAGGATAGTCAGTCAACATAACAGGACAGTCTCTCGGCATCAGCATCAGTCTTGAAGGGATGTGACATTTGAAAATAAATTAGTCTGTTATATCAGCTTCAGGTGTTTGGTAGCTGGTGGTGATCCAAGACTGGTTCATCTTTATGAAGGTCAGTCGATCAACAGAGTCGGTGGACAGGCGCACCCTGTGATCCGTGACAAATCCTCCAGCAGCACTGAATGTGCGTTCTGAAAGAACGCTGGATGCAGGACAGGCCAGTAGCTCAATTGCATACTGTGCAAGCTCTGGCCAGTGATCCATCCTCAAGACCCAGTAAGCCAGAGGATTTTCGGTGGGGAAGGTGTCCAAGTCTGACCTTGCCCCTAGGTATTCCTGCACCATGTATATCAGACGCTGGCGATGGTTGCTGGAACCGATCATACCTTGGGGCTGCGGACTAAAGAATTGTCTGAACGCATCGGTCAGACGGCCACCTTCCCCACCGCTCCTTCTTTGACTGACCGAAGCCTCAGCATCTCGTTGTCCAGGACCAGGAGTTTGTAACCGCCCAGTCTCTGGGAACGCGTTGCACAGACCTTTCTGCAAGGCCTCCCGGAGTTGTCTCATCCTCTGCTCCCTCTGCGACGGTAAGATAAGGTCCGCAACCTTACCCTTGTACCGTGGATCAAGGAGAGTGGCCAACCAGTAATGGTCCCTCTCCTTGATCCGAAGAATACGAGGATCCTTCCGCAGACTTTGCAGGATCAGGGAGGTCATGCAGCGTAGGTTAGCTGAGGCATTCGGTCTGGAGTCCTCTGGGTCACTAAGGACGACATGATCCGCAGCCACCTCCTCCCAGCCACGTACAAGTCCACTGGTTTCTTGGGACTGTAAATCATCCCTAAAAGACTGCTGCTGATGATGCTGAGTGCCAGGCTCCACCTCCATGCTGACACAATCCTCCTCCTCCTCCTCTTCTTCCTGTGCGATGGGTGGGACAGAAGGAACACTGTCTGGGTAAAGGGGGCCTTGAGAGGCAAGGAAGTCCTCCTCTTCCTGCCTCTGTTCTGCCTCAAGTGCCCTGTCCATTATTCCACGCAGCATATGTTCCAACAGGTGGACAAGAGGTACAGTGTCACTGATGCATGCACTGTCACTGCTCACCATCCTTGTGGCTTCCTCAAATGGTGCCAGGACAGTGCATGCATCCCTTATCATGCCCCACTGGCGTGGTGAAAAAAACCCGAGCTCCCCTGACCCTGTCCTGGTGCCGTAGTCGCACAGGTACTCATTGATGGCCCTCTGCTGTGTGTGCAGCCGCTGCAGCATGGCCAACGTTGAGTTCCACCTGGTGGGCATGTCACATATAAGGCAGTTCTTGGGCAGGTTCAACTCCTTTTGCAGCTCAGCCAGGCGAGCACTGGCATTATAAGATCTGCGGAAATGCACACAGACTTTCCTGGCCTGCCTCAGGACATCCTGTAAGCCCGGGTAAGAAAGGTAACATCCCTGTCCATGCCTGCTGGACCATGAGTCAGCCGTAATATGCACCTTACCGCTGACCGCCCTGTCCAGCGAGGCCAAGACATTGCCTTCCACATGCCGGTAGAGAGCCGGAATCGCCTTCCATGAGAAAAAGTGGCATTTGGGAACCTGCCACTGAGGAACCGCACATTGCACAAACTCACGGAAGGGGGCCGAGTCTACCAACTGAAAAGGCAGCAGTTGAAGCGCTAGCAATATAGCCAAGCTAGCATTCAACCGCTGGGCATGTGGATGGCTGGGAGTGAACTTCTTTCGACGGTCCAGCAGCTGGGGCAGGGAAATTTGCCTGCTAGAATCGGACGTCGGTGTACTGCTAGCAGAGTGCCCGCAAGTACTTGGCTGTGACACACCTAATTCTACACCTTCATTCCTCTCAGAGCAGGTTTCAGAGAGGACTGAAGGTATAGTGGGGTTGGAGATCCCAGCTGATGTGGTGCAAGAAGAGGTCCGCTTTGTTCTTTGGTGTGGGTCTTTAAGGTAGGCTTGCCAATGAGCTGCATGGCAGGTCAACATATGTCTGGTCAAGCATGTGGTGCCCAAGCGGGGGATGTTTTGGCCACGCAATATATGCTTGAGACATATGTTGCAAACAGCAGCTGTGCGATCTGATGCACTCGACTCAAAAAAGGCCCATCACCAAAGAACTTTTTGAATAACGGGCAGAGGCAGCGCCCTGCACAGGCAGAGCTCTGCGGTGTGATTCCGTCGGTGTGCTGCCCTTACGCTGGCCCCCCGAGGGCATCCTGCCTCGTTGGAGATGTGCCTCCTCCTCATCCTCCTCCTCCTCTCTCCTATTAGGCACCCACGTGGAGTCAGTGACCTCATCATCCCCTCCCTCCTCATCACTGGAGCCAACCTGGCAGTATGCTGCAGCTGCTGGAACATGACTGCCAGATTGGTGTCCTTCTTGAGCATCCCCTCTCTCTGCTCTCACGCTACTGCCTTCCTCTAGCTGGGTATCATCATCAGACCCTTCGAAACGCTGGGCATCCTCCTGGAGCATGTACCCAACACTGTGCTCAAACAGTTTGGGGGACTCCTCAGGAGGACATGGTTGGTCTAGGGAAGGAGTGACTGATGATGACATTGATACCAGGGAAGAGGACGCTTTGGCAGCTGCTTTGCCAGTACCCTGAGCCTGGGTGAGAGAGGATGAGGAGGATGAGGAGGGCTTGGTCATCCACTCTACCAAGTCTTCGGCATGATGCGGCTCAACACGTCCAGCTGCCGAAAAGAAGGACAAGCGTATCCCATGGCCACATGCTGATGGCGATGCACCGCGTCCACGACCAGCACTGTTGTCTCTAGACACAGAGCCTGCTTGCCCTCTTTTATTGGCTCCTGACTGTCTGCCTCTCCTTGTTTGCCTTCCAGACATTCTAATGGCCTGCAGGGAAATGGGAAAACCAGCAATAAAGCCTAGCTTCAGGAGTATATTTTGCAGGAATCACACTACGCCTGCTGTAGGTGCTGCAAATGCCTGTTGGTGTAACACACCAGGAAAAAGCAGCAATACAGGCTAACTTCAGGTGTAATATGATCAGGAGGCACACTCCGCCCGCTGTAAGTGCCGCAAAATCCTGTTGGTGTAACACACCAGGAAAAAGCAGCAATACAGGCTAAGTTCAGGTGTAATATGATCAGGAGGCACACTCCGCCCACTGTAAGTGCCGCAAATGTCTGTTGGTGTAACACACCAGGAAAAAGCAGCAATACAGGCTAACTTCAGGTGTAATATGGTCAGGAGGCACACTCCGCCCGCTGTAAGTGCCTCAAAATCCTGTTGGTGTAACACACCAGGAAAAAGCAGCAATACAGGCTAAGTTCAGGTGTAATATGGTCAGGAGGCACACTCCGCCCGCTGTAAGTGCCGCAAAATCCTGTTGGTGTAACACACCAGGAAAAAGCAGCAATACAGGCTAAGTTCAGGTGTAATATGATCAGGAGGCACACTCCGCCCGCTGTAAGTGCCGCAAATGTCTGTTGGTGTAACACACCAGGAAAAAGCAGCAATACAGGCTAAGTTCAGGTGTAATACGATCAGGAGGCACACTCCGCCCGCTGTAAGTGCCGCAAAATCCTGTTGGTGTAACACACCAGGAAAAAGCAGCAATACAGGCTAAGTTCAGGTGTAATATGATCAGGAGGCACACTCCGCCCGCTGTAAGTGCCGCAAAATCCTGTTGGTGTAACACACCAGGAAAAAGCAGCAATACAGGCTAAGTTCAGGTGTAATATGATCAGGAGGCACACTCCGCCCACTGTAAGTGACGCAAAATCCTGTTGGTGTAACACACCAGGAAAAAGCAGCAATACAGGCTAACTTCAGGTGTAATATGATCAGGAGGCACACTCCGCCCGCTGTAAGTGCTGCAAATGCCTGTTGGTGTAACACACCAGGAAAACACAGCAATACGGGCTAACTTCAGGTGTATAATGTGCAGGAGGCTTAGCAACAATGACACTGACACTGTCCCCTGCCTATCCTTCTCTCTCCCTGCACACAAGGTTTATCAAAGAATATGACACTGACACTCTCCCTGTCTATCCTTCTCTCTCCCTGCACACAAGGTTTAGCAAAGAATATGACACTGACACTGTTCCCTGCCTATCCTTCTCTCTCCCTGCACACAAGGTTTATCAAAGAATATGACACTGACACTATCCCTGCCTATCCTTCTCTCTCCCTGCACACAAGGTTTAGCAAAGAATATGACACTGACACTGTCCCCTGCCTATCCTTCTCTCTCCCTGCACACAAGGTTTATCAAAGTATATGACACTGACACTCTCCCTGCCTATCCTTCTCTCTCCCTACACACAAGGTTTAGCAAAGAATATGACACTGACACTCTCCCTGCCTATCCTTCTCTGTCCCTACACACAAGGTTTAGCAAAGAATAGATTTGACACTGTCCCTGCCTATCCTTCACTTTCCCTGCTCCGGAACACACTACACGAGGCTGCCGCGCTGGCGGCCTTTTATAGTGTGGGGTGTGTACTAAACCCCCTCAGCTATAATTGGCCACAGGCATCCTGCCTGTGGCCAATCATTGCTCTCCTCGCTGCCGGCGCTGTGATTGGCCAAGCATGCAGGGTCACAGTGCATGCTTGGCCAATCACAGCGCCGGGATTACACTGCGATGGCGCAGTGTATTGTGGGCCGTTTGCGTCACTCGAATTTGGTGCGAACGGCCCAAATCGTTCGTTGTTCGCCGAACGCGGCGAACAGCCAATGTTCGAGTCTAACCTATGTTCGACTCGAACACCGAGCTCATCCCTAGCTGTGCTCTGTGCTGGACAGGAGGAAAGTGATCGAGGGTGCACTGTGATGATCTCTTCCTCTTCCTGCTCCTCCCACCTGTACTGAGCTGTAAAAAAACAGACTCTGCCAGACAGGAACCCGAGGAGAGAGAGTTTCCCCCATATGCTGCATTACAGCGGAGTTCGGCAAGAAGACATCTGAGGCGTAAATCTGAAATGAGGGGATGTTGATTTTATTATCCAATCATGTGCAAGCTAAAATGCTGTTTTTTTATTTTCCTTGCATGTCCCCCTCTGATTTACAGTGACTGCACTTCCAATTGCACTTTCAGTGCAATTTCAAGTGCACTTTGCACTTGTAGTTTGCACTTGTAGTGCAAAGTGAATTTGCCTTTAGTAATTAACCCCCTTTGTGTTTTTCATTGGGAAAAGGCTTTATAATTGCTTATAGATGGTACCTAACACCTTACCGGTTACATAGATCTATACATTATAAGTCAAAAAAAAAAAAAATGGGCAGACTCCATGGACTACTCTGTCTTTTTCTGCCATAATTTTTCTATGTTTCTATCCTGACATTCCTCCAGATTTCTGGAAGTATTGTGGCCAGTGTGGCAACTTACTCCATATTTTGTGGTATTGTAAATCTGTTGCAAGTTTCTGGAAATCAATCTTTAAGCTGATATCTTCTATTATGGGTATTATCTCTCCCCCCCCTCGGCTTTAGCATTGCTTGTTTCTCGGCAAGAACCAGCAAGTTTCTTGCTGGTTCTTGCCGAGAAAATCGGTCGTGTGTACGAGGCCTTTGTCCCTTTAACTGACAATTTAACGGTCGTACGACGGGGCTCCCAAACAAACTTAACGTCCTTTTTTTCCCACAAATAGAGCTTTATTTTGGTGGTATTTGATCACCTCTGCGGTTTTTATTTTTTGCGCTATAAACAAAAATAGAGCGACAATTTTGAAAAAAATGCAATATTTTTTTACTTTTTGCTATAATAAATATCCCCAAAAAATATATAAAAAAAACATTTTTTTCCTCATTTTAGGCTGATATGTATTCTTCTACATATTTTTGGTAAAAAAAAACCACAATAAGCGTTTATTGATCGGTTTGCGCAAAAGTTATAGTGTCTACAAAATAGGGGATAGTTGTATGACATTTTTATTAATATTTTTTTTTTTACTAGTAATGGTGGCGATCAGCGATTTTTATTGTGACTGTGACATTATGGCGGACACATCGGACACTTTTGACACCATTTTGGGACCATTGTCATTTTTACAGCGAGCAGTGCTATAAAAATGCACTGATTACTGTGAAAATGACACTGGCAGTGAAGGGGTTAACCTGTAGGGGGCGCTGTAGGGGTTAAGTGTGTCCTGATAAGTGCTTCTAACTGTAGGGGGGATGGGCTGTGTGACAAAACAGTGATCACTGCTTCCGACTACAAGAAGCGGTGATCACTGTCATTGTCACTAGGCAGAGCGTGGAGATGCTTGTTTACATAAGCACCTCCCCATAGAGCTTTCTTTTGGTGGTATTTGATCACCTCTGCGGTTTCTATTTTTTGCGCTATAAATAAAAAAAGAGGGACAATTTTGAAAAAAACACAATATTTTTTGATTTTTGCTATAATAAATATCCCAATTTTTTTCTCAGTTTAGGCCGATACGTATTCTTCTACAGTACATATTTTTGGTTAAAAAAAATCCCAATAAGCATATAGTGATTGGTTTGCGCAAAAGTTATAGCGTCTACAAAATTTGTTTTATTATTATTTTTTTACTAGTAATGGCGGTTATTTGCAATTTTTATTGTGACTGCGATATTATGGCGGACACCTCGGACACTTTTGACACATTTTTGGGACCATTCACATTTATACAGCGAACAGTGCTATAAATATGCACTGATTACTGTATAAATGTGACTGGCAGGGAAGGAGTTAACACTAGGGGGCGAGGAAGGGGTTAAATGTGTGCCCAATGAGTGATTACTACTGTGGGGGGAGGGGACTGACTGGGGGAGATGACCGATCTGTGTCCCTATGTACAAGGGACACAGCATCGGTCTCCTCTCCCTGACAGGACGTGGATCTCTGTGTTTACACACAGAGATCCACGTCCTTGTCTGTGTACCGGCCGATCGCGGGTACTTGGCGGACATCGCGGCCGCCAGGCACGCGCATCGGCATCTCAGTGATGCGCTCATGCGCCCCCCAGTGCCCGGAGGAGCGGAGGCCGTATAATGACGGCCTCCCGACATTTTAAAACCACTTTGCGGCCGTCATTTGTCTACGGCGGGCGCGAAGTGGTTAAACGGTTAAAATGGTGGTCATACTGTAACAAGCAGGTATGTTGTTAAATGGATAATTTCAGAAATAACTGTACAAAAGTAAAAGAATAACAGCATGAATAATCAAAAAAAGCATAATAAACGGTAACAGTATATATAGGCGTGAGTCACAACACTGCAAGGTATATCTAAAAGTTTGCTTACCCTGCAATAAACTCCACCATTATCAACCACTGCCAAGTACCGGAACTGACAAAAATCCCAGAGGGGGTCCTGCGTGGTCGCAGAGGACACACACTGACCGAGCTAAACAAGCGAGAAAAAATGAAGAATGGAACGGCAAAACCATTAGTGAACAAAAAAAAAGGGGAAAGAAATGCTGTAAATCAGCAACAAGGCAGAAGTTACTTACTTTAAAAACGAATAAAGCAAAAAGCATGGGGTGGAGGGCAACTGTTAACAACTTTCTAAATATATACTAGCAGGGTGTCATTCTGAAAAAAAGGGGGGAAAGGAGAAAGAGAGAATCAGGGAATGGTAGAAATAACTAATGTTGTGGGTAGGTAGGGAATAAATTCACATAAGGAAAACAATGATGAATAAATGATCGGAATGATATTATTGTAAAGCTAATGAAAATATATGCATATCTTAATTGCAGCCCGACTTACTATAATGAGCCAATGGAAGAGGAATATTACACCTACATTAGTGGAAGCTATAGATCGGGTTTCTCTGCAGTGTTCCTATGAATACCTCTTCACTATATCACTAGTAGGGATGAGCTTCGTGTTCGCGTCGAACACACGTTTGACTCGAACATTGGCTGTTTGATCGTTCGACGAAGAACGAACGTTATGGTCCGTTCATGCCAAATTCGTGTTGCGCGACACGGCCCATAATTCACTTCGGCATCGCAGTGCATTGCTGGCTGATGATTGGCCAAGCATGCACTATGACCCGCATGCTTTGGCCAATCACAGCGCAGAAAAAACGAAGAGCCGTAATTGGCCAAAGCCAGGGTGGCTTTGGCCAATTATGGCTCAGGGGGTTTAGTACACGCCCCACACTATATAAGGCCGCCTGGAAGTCGGCCTTGTGTAGTGTGTTGGCGTTTGTGAAAGAGGCAGTTTCAGAGAGATAGACAGTGTCATTTATATTGAGTTAGATAGAGCAGGCAGGCGAGTCAGTTAGCTGCTGTTACAGTGTGTAGAGGATATATATGCATCCTAGGTGTTGTATATTTATTTATACACTGTATTGAGTTTAGCTAGATCCGTTCCTGTTAGTCTCTATACTGTGACAGGCAGGCAGGTGATTGTGCTAGCTGCAGACAGTCAGTGTTTCACTTAGGCCCCTTTCACACTGGGGCGGTTTGCAGGCGCTATTGTGCTAAAAATAGCGCCTGCAAACCGTCCCTAAACAGCTGCTGCTGTTTCTCCAGTGTGAAAACCCGAGGGCTTTCACACTGGAGCGGTGCGCTAGCAGGACGGTAAAAAAAGTCCTGCTAGCCACATCTTTGGAGCGGTGAGAGGAGCGGTGTGTTTACCGCTCCTCCACCGCTCCTTCCCATTGAAAGTAATGGGAAACCGCGGTAATACCGCCGGCAATGCGCCTCTGCAGAGGCGCATTGCCGGTGGTATTAACCCTTTTTTGGCCGCTAGCGGGGGTTAAAACCGCACCGCTAGCGGACGAATACCTCCGCAATTCCGACGGTATAGCGCCGTTAAAAATAGCGGCGCTATACCACCACCGCACCCACCGCCCCAGTGTGAAACCAGCCTTAGTGTACTACTGTGTGAATTGCATAGCATCCACCTAAAGCTCACCTGGATACAGTTATTCTCTATACTGTGACAGGCAGGCCGGTGATTGTGCTAGCTGCAGACAGTCAGTGTTTCACTTAGTTTACTACTGTGTGCTTTGCATAGCGATCACCTAAAGCTCACCTGAATACAGTTATTCTCTATACTGTGACAGGCAGGCCGGTGATTGTGCTAGCTGCAGACAGTCAGTGTTTCACTTAGTGTACTACTGTGTGCTTTGCATAGCATTCACCTAAAGCCTACATTTTTGATGCAATACTTTGCAACAGGACTCATTGCTGCGCTCTAAGTACAGTATCTGTGAGGGGTTGCAGTGTTGTGGCACCAGTGCCTAAGGCCCAATTTTTCAGCCCCTGTTCAACAGGGGCATGCAATTGCAATTCTTGATCTAATAATTCACAGCAGGGCCCATTCCTGCACCCACCAAGAGTAACTGTGAGGGCTTACAGTGTTGTAGCACCAGCACCACCACCAAAGGCCCAATTTTTCCTACCACTGTTCAATAGTGGCATGTAAATACAATTCCTGATATAATAGTTGACAGCAGGGCATTCCAGCGCCCACCAAGAGTAACTGTGAGGGCTTACAGTGTTGTGGCAACACCAACACCTAAGGGGCAAATTTCTGCAGAGTATATATGGCAGGCCCCTACTTTCAAACATCCAACTTACAAACGACTCCTACTCACAAGCGGAAGGAGACAACAGGAAGTGAGAGGAAATCTACCCCTAGGAAGGCAAATTCTCTCCTGTAAGTGTTAAAATGTGAAAAAGGTGTCTCCTCTCCACTGATGCTTTATCACCAATCCTTGTTTCAATAAAAAACCCAAATTTTCCTAAAACATTTGTCATTGGGATGGAAAGTGAGGTGAAATGTTCTGAACAGGTGCACAGACAGCAAAACAAATGTTACAGGGGTGATAACCCTTTCCTATGTTCTCCAAAAAGCTTAAAAATAGATTTTTTGGCTAGCGCTACACTGAAAAAATGTACCTTTTCCAAATTACAAACAGATTGTACTTAAGAACAAACCTACAGTTCGTGTCTTTTTTGCACCACCTGTATACTGCTGTTCAGAGTATATAGGGCCTTTTTTTATTTTGGGTGCGGAGTTCCCCTTAATATCCATACAAGACCCAAAGGGGCTGGTAATGGGCTGGGATAGGGGTGGCTGATGGGGTAGCCATGCCATTTTTCTCAATGATTTTCATCCATATTGCCGGGACCAAACATTACATTAAAGCCGCAAGCAGTTTTAAATGGCTTTTTTTTCCTTTAGAAATGTCATTTTGTGCAGGGACAGTTCTAAACACGGGAAACACGTGCCACTTCACAGGCATACTTTAGACACCCCCCAGGTATGATATTTAAAGGAATATTTCCCTTTTTTTTTTTCACTTTATGCATCATTAAAATCACTGCTCCCGAAAAAACGACCGTTTTAAAAGATTATTTTTACATTGATACATGTCCCCTCGGGCAGGACCCGGGTCCCCAAACCCTTTTTAGGACAATAACATGCATATTAGGCGCTATAATTAGCACTTTAGATTTCGAACGTTCGCGTCCATTTTATTTAATAGGGTTCTAAAGTTTGCGCGAACTTTCGGTCCGTTCGAAGGTTCTGGTGCGAACCGAACGGGGGGGTGTTCGGCTCATCCCTAATCACTAGACAGAAGGGAACTTTTTAAGCAAATAGGGGATCCTTGGTTGGTTACCTTTAATTCTCAAAATGTATCTTGACTGTAATACACATCATAATTTAAGACATAGGGAGCTTACTCTCTTTTGAAATAAGTGAGGACATCTGATTGATAGATGTAAGATGTTTCTTTTTCCTCTCTCTTTTCTTTTTTATTTATAACTTTGGTTCTTTGTCTTACGCTTGGTCTATCAGGAATTTTGTAATGGTTTACGCTGATAGACTGACAGACCTATTTTGATGTTCTTTGTGAAGTTATAGATGTGTGACTTTATCTTATGTACAAGATTATATTGTATTATATATGAGATTTATTTTCCTACTGAATTGTGCAATGTATGCTCTGCTGGTCTTATACATATTTTTTTTCTTCTTTTGTTGTTATTTCTTATTGTTGAAATGTAATAACTAAACATCAAAAAGTTTATTTGAAAAAATGATAAATGTTTACAACATTTGCATAAGTAAATAAAAAAATCTATGCATACAAGGTACAAAAGTAAATTTAACAGTTTCTAAGGGTGATTACATCCTTAGTTTCCCGCAGTTTGTTTACATCAAAGTGGTGTTATAACCATCGAACAGCAAGTCTCAGAATGAATTCTGAATGTAATCTCCTTATACCGATATTAGCCCATTTGACGTTAATGCTATTGTTTTGAGTCATCTTAATGTACACTTTCGCTCTATAACCAATGCATATTCAGATTTTTTGCTAAGCAACGTATTTTCATAAATATTATAAAGAGAAATAAGAAAAGAATCTTCGTGCTCCCATTTGTTAAAAAAAATATTAGCTACACTGGGGGCATACTTAGCCCCCATAGCCACCCCTTTAACTTGGTTGTAAAAATCACCCCCGTACCAGAAAAAATTATTGGACATAGCCATTTTTAGTCCTTCGACAAAAAAGGCTATTTGGCTTTGTTTCATACTGGTATGCTTATGCAAAGACCACTTTACAGCTTCTAATGCATCATTCTGCTTAATATTGGTATAGAGGGATTCTACATCAGCTGTTACCAGCAGAGTAGGACCCTCCATCTCTATATCCCGCAATATATTTTTCAATTCCTTCCCATCCCTTAAAAATGCTTTAACCTTAGCTGCCATTGGTTGAAAAAATGTATCTAAATATTCCCCAATACGGGAATACAGGGAATTAATCCCACTAATAATTGGTCTCCCTGAAGGCATATTTTATTTTTATGCATCTTGGGTAATTGATACATTACTGGTATTCTCGGGGCCCTCAAATTCAGATATTTGGCCTCTTTTTTATCTAAAATATATTTTTTATACCTCTTTTTAGCCATTCCTCTAATACATTTTTGAGCTTAAGAGTGGGATTACCCGGTAATTTCACATAAGTGTCCCTGTCTCCAAGGATCTTATTCATTTCAGCTATATAATCAGATTTTTTTAAAACAACCATACCCCCCCCCCCTTATCAGCCAGTCTAATTACTATGTTTTCTTCTTTTCCAACTTTTTAATAGCCTCCCACACTTTCTTCATCTTTCGCTTTCTATCACTTTTTATTTTCCCAATGTCCTCCTGTACCATATTCTTAAAAATGTCAATACATTTGTGGCTGTATGGTTTAGGGTTGAATGTGGATTTGTTCTTCAATCCACTATGTTCATGAACGGCTTCTATGGGCTGGGCATCCTTGGATTTGGCCTCCATATTTTTTTTTTTTATATTTAGTTTCCTAGAGAATTTTTCAACATCTATCATTGTGTCAAATTTATTAAGATATCTTGCTGGGACAAACTTCAAACCTTCCTGAAGAATGAGCAACTCTTCCTCAGTGAAGGACTCCCCAGCTAAATTAAAAATCCCTGACTCTAATTGTCTCTCTTTCTTTTTTTGCCTGTCTCCTCTGCAGCCTCTTTTCTTTTGTCTACTTGGGGCCTGCCTGGAGGGATGGGGTTTGCCTTGTAGGGTTCCTTCCAATCCCTCCATTCCCCCGACTGTTGATGGTGCTGATTTTCATACCCTTGCGGTGGAGGTCTCGGGAAACCTCTTCCCCGATTTCCTCCTCTGAAGGGTCTACCTCTGAAAGGTCTTCTATATGGGGTTTCATAAGATCTGTAATGAGGGGGTGGAAGAGGATGTGGATGGTCTCTATAATAAGGTCTATCATCATAGTAATCAACATATTCTCCCTGGTATGCATACCCACTCCCAGAGATCTGTTGTGGATAATAATTCTGTTGGTCATGTATTTTTGGAGTTTTTTCTCTTAATGGTAAAAAACAATTCTCTGTATATACGTTATACTGGGGTGAGTCCGTGCCACCCAATCTGGCTGGAGGGGGACCTCTTACATTAGAGTTAGATTTGGAGTTCTTACTAGATTCTGATGTGTTTATATCAAAACACACACTCTCCCCTCCCTCTTTGTGGTAATAGATAGGGATTACGGTCCTGACCAGCGGGGGGTATGTCCTCCTGTTCCATTGAAGACTCTCGTGAAATGGGTTTAATCATATCTTCCTGCCACCTGTATACATTGCATTCTTTATAATCCTTAATGTCTCTTTGATGTTTCTTGACTTTTTTATTTTTAATGTCATTATCATATTTTATAAGATGTTTTTCTAATTGTGCAGATTTCTCCTCATATTCTTGTGAATCCACATGAGGGGACAAATTTTCCTTAGATTGTGAGATTTTTGTTACCAAGAGGTTGAGTTTGATGTTCCTCCTGCTAACAATCATCTCCATGAGTTTTTTCTCACATTTATTAAAAAAATCATACCACTCCAGACTAATCTTAGAGTCATCAAGGCCATCATTGGGTCCTATATCCCACCTTAAACTTCTGGGTGTGATGTTCTCTTTCATATATAGTTCAAGGGTGGTGATGTCCCACCATGACCTGATTTGCTTCTCCATGTCATGTTTTAATTGACTAAATGCCTGATCTAAATTAACATAATTTTCAGTGTGTTCTTGGAAGATGTCTGCTATATTCAAATGCCTGTTATTCAAAAAACTAAAAATATCCATATTGAACCATGTGGAGCTCAACTAATGACCAGTGGACCATATAATATTAATATAGTGCTAATAAAAAAGGCAGCCACCCAATTGCAACAAGCAAACAGTATAAATGAAAAAAAAAGGGGGGGGGTGTGGTGCCAATACAATCAAAAATATCAATAATATCCAATGCTGCACCTAAAATTAGTGAATACTAATAGCAAAAAATAAAGGTAACAAAGGGCGCAAAAGACCATATATATAAAAATTGGATCAAAGTGAACACACTGTAAAAAAATGATACCATGCATATAGAATCATACATGTATAATATTTAAGTCCATATATGTGCAAAAATGGAAAAACAGGATTGTTATCTTCTGTATAATCCATTCACTGTGACTTTCTAAAAAGTGCAATTGTGCTTCAATAAAGTGCTACACCCGAAGTGATAATTCTTAAACGCTCACCAGAAAGCTTTGGCCACCAAGTGACCCACAGGCATGTAATAGAAGACCTCTCAGGACCTCCAGGAATCACACAGCAAGCCACATCAATATCAATGTATTTCCAATCTGATTGGCATCAGCATGTATGTGGTAATTCGCTCATATCCCCATCATCTGCAAATGTTTGGCAATAATGATCTTGTTACCATTGAAATTGTGCAGGACATTCCATACCTGGGGAAAACAGAGACCCATAGACGCAATGGGGTTGATTTACTAAAACTAAAACATTTACTTGAACAAGCTGAAGTTAGAAGCTGATTGGCTCCCATGCACAGCTGCACCAGATTTTCCACTTCACTGACATGTAAAATGGCCTATTACCGGCAATGGCACCATCCGAATCGGTGCTGCGCCACACAGATTCCCAAAAGTAGTTTCTGAACTACTTTTGGCGACTTCTGGGGCAATTTCACTAGACATTTGTGCATGAACCTGCACAGATGTCTGTCAAATCGCCCCCAAATTTGGACTGAAATGCCGGTTTTAAATCATGCGAGTTCAGCTTAACTTGTGCGATTTCAAACCAGACCTCAGTGTGAACGTGGGCTATGTGTGTGTTATTATGGAATTTAAAGATTTTGGTGGTTGTTATATGAGAGCATTGTTTGTTGCTAGCCAGGTAGTATTGATAAATATTAGGAACTGCCAAGCCCGCAATCAATTTTGGGTCAAACATAATCTGTTAGATTTGGGCTTAAACATGTCCCCAAACAAATTGTAGAAGTTTACAAAATATAAATAGTGTCAATGTGCAGCAATGCATTTTCTCCAACTCTCTCTCTAAAGCTCTGTACACACGGCCGAGAATCTCGTCGTAAAAAAAACATTGTTTTTCTCAACGAGATTCTTGTCAAGCTTGACAGGATTCTTGTCAAGCTTTCCTTGCATACACACTGTCAATTAAAAATCTTGTTGTTGTAAAGCACGGTGACGTACAACACGTACGATGGCAGTATAAAGGGGAAGTTTGATTCCAATGGCGCCACCCCTCGGGCTGCTTTAGCTGATCTTGTGTTACCGCATGTTAGTAAAAGTTTGGGGAGAGACGATTTCCGCTTTTCAGTCTTCATGCTTTTTAGTTCGTTACAGCGTGACGAATGTGCTATCTCCATTACAAACACTAATTTTACCAGAAGGAGCGCTCCCGTCTCATACTTGATTCTGAGCATGCGCGGTTTTTTAAGACTCGGAAAAGCATACACACGACTAGTTTTCTCGTCAGGAAACAGGCCGACGAGAATCCCGACAAGAAAAACGAGAATCCTGATGAGGAAATAGAGAACAGGTTCTCTATTTTTCTCGTCGAGATTCCCGGCAGTTTTCTCGACGAGAAACCATGCACACAAACGGTTTTCTCGGCAAGAAACTCTCCCAGCAGTTTTCTTGTCGTTTCTTTCCGAGGAAACCGGTCGTGTGTACGAGGCCTAAGAGTCTGCTTGCATCAATATTTGTGATTCACCATATACAAAATCAAAGTACATACATAAAATGTGAGGCGCACAAAATTTTAAACAAAAGGGAAAAATAAACAATCCTCAAATCTTATCAACAAAATTAATAAAATTAACTATACCAAAACAAATCACGCATGACAAAACCCCTACCTTTGTATACACAAAAAATATATACAATCTATATAATAATAAATAACAAATTATCAATGTCATGAACAATAATAACAATGATGCAGTGACAAACAAATTACAGTGAACTGAGATAAAGTCACTGAAGGAAGGAAGTGCTTTGCTTTTGATATGGGTCCTGGGAGCTCTGAGCGATAATATAGAAGTCACTAATGGAGTGAGCATATATAAATAGATGAGCTCTGTGTGGTAGTGGAGTGTTTTTGGGGGAGGTTTTTTCACAGTTTCTCAAGCTGAAGAGGAGCAGGGATGAGCCGAACACCCCCCTGTTCGGTTCGCACCAGAACTTGCGAACAGACAGAATGTCGCGTGAAAGTGTTTGGGGACCCGGGTCCTGCCCCAGGGGATATGTATCAATGCAAAAAAAAGTTTTAAAAATTTACGTTTTTACGGGAGCAGTTATTTTAATAATGCTTAAAATGAAAAAATAAAAGTGAAATTTTCCTTTAAATTTCGTACCTGTGGGGGGGGGGGGGGGTGTGTATAATATGCATGTGAAGTGGCGCTTGTTTCCCGTGCTTAGAACTGTCCCTGCACAAAATGTCATTTTTGAAGGAAAAAAAGTAATTTAAAACTCACTTGCGGCTATTAATGAATTGTCGGCTCCCGGCAATAGAAAAGTCATTGATTAAAAAAAAAAAAAAAAGCATGGGAGTCCCCCAAAATTCAATTACCAGGCCCTTCAGGTCTGGTATAGATATTAAGAGGAACCCCGCCGCAAATTTAAAAAAAAATGCGTGCGGTTCCCCCCAAATATCCATACCAGGCCCTTCAGATCTGGCATGGATTTTAAGGGGAACTCCACTCCAAATTTAAAAAAATGGCATGGAGTCCCCTTAAAAATCCATACCAGACCCTTATCCGAGCACGCAACCTGGCAGGCCGCAGGAAAAGAGGGCGAGAGAGCGCCCCCTCCCCCTCCTGAACCATACCAGGCCACATGCCCTCAACATGGGGAGGATGTCCCCATGTTGATGGGGACAAGGGCCTCATCCCCCCAACCCTTGCCCAGGGGTTGTGGGGGTCTGCGGGCAGGGGGCTTATCGGAATCTGGAAGACCCCTTTAACAAAGGGGACCCCAGATCCCGGCCCCCCCTATGTGAATTGGTAGAAAGTGTAAAAAAAATGTTAAAAAAAAACACACAAACACCTTGGAAAAGTCCTTTATTAAAAAATACATGAATAGACCCGCCCCTTCTAAAGTTCCCCATCAGGTCCGCTCAGCCAATGACTAGGTGTAAGGCTAAGCGGACCAGATGCGGAACATGAGAAGGGGCGGGTCTATTCATGAATTACACAGTGAAGGAAGTTCCCCATCAGGTCCGCCCCCTCGGTATGTCAGACCCCGCCTACGTCATTGGCCTGAGCGGACCTGATGGGGAACTTCCTTCACTGTGTAATACATGAATAGACCCGCCCCTTCTCATGTTCCGCATCTGGTCCGCTTAGCCTAACACCTATTCATTGGCTGAGCGGACCTAATGGGGAACTTTAGAAGGGGCGGGTCTATTCACGTATTACACAGTGAAGGAAGTTCCCCATCAGGTCCGCTCAGGCTCAGCCAATGACGGACAGCGCTGGACATCGGATCGCCGCGGGACACTGGATTTCATCCCTGGAATGTTTTGTTTTTTTATTTATTTTTTATTTTTTAATAAAGGACTTTTCCAAAGGGTTTGTGTGTTTTTTTTGTTTTGTTTTTTACACTTTCTTCGTGAAATGGTAGGGGTACAATGTACCCCTTACCAATTCACATAGGGGGGGCTGTGATCTGGGGGTCCCCTTTGTTAAAGGGGTCTTCCAGATTCCGATAAGCCCCCTGCCCGCAGACCCCCACAACCACCGGGCAAGGGTTGTGGGGATGAGGCCCTTGTCCCCATCAACATGGGGACATCCTCCCCATGTTGAGGGCATGTGGCCTGGTATGGTTCAGGAGGGGGGGTGGCGCTCTCTCGCCCTCTTTTCCTGTGGCCGGCCAGGTTATGTGCTCGGATAAGGGTCCAATACGATATGGAAAAACAAATACGTCTTTGGTGGGACATCATTTGAAATGTACATCGGGAGGAACCTCACCCCCAGGAGGTTGAGGTGGGATGTACACCCAAATGATGGGGTAGAAGATTTAACACTTATTGATGAGTGGTTTCAATTCTTCAACGCATGTGAGCAAAAACGTATGCAACTTATGATACGGAGACTCCGAGCAAAGAATGTTTTATTAGCAGCCAATATAGCTGACTTGAAAGAGAAAATGGGGCCCCATATGGGAACGAAAGAATATTTGGATAAAGCTCAGGGGTTGCAAACCTATTTGTCCAAATACGATGGGGAAATCAAACAGAAGAAACTCAAGAAATATCAGAGAGATGTTAAGGATTATGAGGAGGAACAAGGTATATAAGTGGCAGGTGGAATTTGATCCTTCAAGTTCCAAAGAATCTTCCGTGGAGAGGGACTTGGAAGTCCATAATGTTGTCACTCATTTAGCTAGTAAATTTAAAAATAAAGCACGTACCCCTACTAAAACTAAAACTCCATCTAAAAATAAGGTACAAGCTAATTCTAATGGGAGGGGGCCTCCACCACCCCCCCCCCGCCTCGCATTACGGAGGTGGGTATTCCCAGTCCAATGACTACTATCCAGCCCCATACATGGCACCTACATACAATAGGTATGGTCCTCTGGATGGCAGACTCATGGACTATAATTACCAGCAATATAATCAGGGACCCAGTCATTATGCCCCTAGACCACCTAGAGGTAAATTTAGAGGAAACTATAGAGGAAGACCAGTCCAACATCAAAACAACTATTCACAGGGGGGGAATGGAGGGGATGGAAAGAGCCCTACAAAATTCCTTCCAATACTCCACAATACCCCAAAGAAAAGTTAGAAAAAGAGGTAGGAGAGGGGGAACCAGAAAGAAAAAGACCGCGGGACAACTAAATTAAGGAATTTTCAATCTTGCAGGAGCTAACTTTTTGAAGGCGGAGTTAAAAGTTATTTCGCAAGGTTTGAAATTTGCTCCAGATAGGAAGATCAATAAATTTGATCTATTCATTGATATCGAAAAATATGTCAGAAAATGAAACATTAAAAAACATTTTGCTTCTCAAACCCCCACTATTCCTCCGGAGGTGGAGGAGGGTATTTACCAACACAGCGGATTAAAAAACAATTCCACATTCAACCCTAAGAAAGGCATGCACCATTATGTAGAAGTTTTCAAACATATGGTGCAAGATGATATTAACAGGTTAGACCTAATCAATCCATGATGGAGGGTATCAGATCACTTGAAAAAAATAAAAATATTGTTATCCGCCCTGCGGACAAGGGGGAGGGGTAGTGGTACTATCCAAACAAAAGTACCATGATGAAATTGATCGCCTATTGGAAGATCAGAGTACTTATAAACCTCTCCCAGGTGACCCCATGAGAAAACTTAAAGAAGATCTATCTAGTTGGATCATGGAAGGAGCGGATAGGAACATATTATACACCAAGGAAGCCCAATATCTTTTACCCCGACTGCCCTGTACGCCGGTATTATACATATTACCGAAAGTCCACAAGAATAAGGATAACCCCCCTGTTCAACCAATCATAAGTGGGATTGGGTCACTCTATTCTAGGTTGGGGGAATATTTGGATATATATTTACAACCCTTGGTCACACAAGGGAAGTCCTATCTTAAAGACAGTAGAGAACTTATCAAATCACTGTCTTCCATAGAAGTTACACGGGAGACCTTGATGGTCACCATAGATGTTGAATCTCTTTACACGAATATTAAGCAGGGAGATGCCTCTGTGGCGGTCGAACTGGCTCTTATAGAGCACTCACATCTACCCATAGAACAAATTAAATTCTTGGTGGATGGATTGAAACAAGTCATGGGTAATAACTATTTTTGGGCACAGGGCAAGTTCTATAACCAGATCAAAGGTGTTGCAATGGGGGCTCGGTATGCCCCCAGTGTGGCTAACCTGGTCCTTAACAAATGGGAAGAAGAGTCAATACATTGTGACGTTTCTGGGTGTTTGATTTACTATAAAAGGTACATTGATGACATTATTCTTCTTTGGGAGGGGCCATTATCCCTTTTTGAAATTTTCCTAGATGCCATGAATGTCAATCATTATGGTCTCAAGTTTACATCAGAAAGCAGCCTTACTTCCATCAACTATCTAGATCTAACACTAGTCAAAAAAGAGGATCGAGTGGGCACAAGGACATACTTTAAAGTCACAGATAGGAATGGATTTGTTCCCACTTCAAGTTGTCATCACCCTCAATGGTTGGGTGCGGTCCCCAAGGGGCAATTTATGCAGATTAGACGCAGTTGTGATCAAATTTCAGACTTTGAATCCCAGGCTACCACTCTTACTAAGAGGTTTGTAGAAAAGGGTTACCCCCAACACAATCTTGTGAAAGCAAAAAATGAAGTGCTTTTCATGGATAGAGAATCCCTTTTGGTTTCCAAGAAAAAGCCTCCATATTCAGGTGATCTTGCCTTTCTTTCGGTTTCCACAGGCAGTACAAGGATGTGGAAAAAACTTTCAAGAAATTCTGGCCTATACTTCTAAAAGATGCGGATTTGGCCACAATTTTAACCCCCAAACCGAAATGAATTTATAGGAGGGCGCCTGCGTTGCGAAACATGATTGCGCCCAACATACCTGATCCTCCTAAGAGACCTTCCACTTTTTTGGATGGGGTGGGCTTCCATTATTGCACCCGTTGCAAATCCTGTAGGAGAACTAAAAGACACACAAGGAAAATTAGCAAGTTTAGGTCTAATGTCACACAGCAAGAATTTGAAATTAGACCGCTTATAACTTGCGACTCTAGTCATGTGACATATGTTTTAGAGTGTCCTTGCTCCCTTCAATATGTGGGTAGGACCACTAGGGAATTGAAGGTGAGGATAAATGAGCATGTGACAAACATTCTTAAGGGATTTCCTAACCATAGTGACTCACGCCACTTTGCCCAATACCATGATCAAGATCCTAGGAAATTGACTTTCTATGGGATTGACAAGGCAGTTGGCCATTGGAGGGGAACGGATCTCAAGAAATCCATATCTCAGAATGAGACCCAATGGCTGTATCGACTTCGCACAATGCAGCCATTGGGCCTTAACATTGATTTGGATCTAAATTGTTTCCTCACTAATGAATAAATATTAATAGGGGCTATATATTATTTTTTATTTATTTTTAAACAGTTTTAACAATTTTCGGTAATTTTGCCATGTTACTGATTATTTTATGTGGTATTTTATTATGTATGTAATGGTTTTTATAAAATTTACAATGTGATCTTGTATGGAATTTTCCCACGCTTTTGTATTGTTACAATACGTTGTGCCGCCTTGCCGGGACAGAGGCTGTCTGCAAATTTATCCCCTCCCACATGTAAATTGAGTGACATAAATATCGCACCTCCAGCGTGACCTGGTACGCTTCCTGATGATGGAATCCGAAACGTACGTCGAGGCGCAATACAGGTGACGCAACTGATGTCACTTCCGGTCTCGCTGGCTGTTTGTTCCTAGAGGTGGAATGCACGCCAGCTTCCATAGGTTCGGGACCGCCACTCACCTTGCCCACGCGATCACAGCCTCAGTGCTGGGTTCGGGGCACTTTTTAAAGTAAGCGTGCATTTGGCTTTTTTATACTATATCTTTACAATAAATAGGATTACACTATTTTGGCCTCTCTCTTCTATTTACATACCACCGGAGCTTCCTAGGCATTATCATCGTCGGTCCAGCTGACACTTTCCTCCAAGCCATACAGCAAGCTGAGACTTGCAGAAAGCCTGTTTGACCTCTTTTTTAGTTAAAAGGGTCAATTTGTTGGGGTAAGCTGCCATCTTTATCATAGCACTTCGGGTGACATTGCTTTTGGTGAAGGTGGATCCTAAAAAGTCACAAGGATTTTAAAAGTCACAAGAATTCATTTTGAATACTACACAGCATTCAGCACTTGAAGGAATCCCAACACATGCAGAAAAAGCTCCCTTTTCTGTTTAAGACTGTTCACTGTCATTGTGTTTTTTTTTTGTGTCAACTTTATTGAAATTTCTTTGGACTTTTTTGCACACTATTTCTATCACCAATAGAAATAGTTTTTATTTGATCAAGTCCGTTCACTGTCATTATAAGGATTTATGTATCATTTCTATTTGCCTTGGTTGCACACTATATCCAACATTGGTTTAGATTGTGAGGTATCTTATTGGTCACTCCATTGTTTCACGTATATTTTTGTGTTTATTACTCATTATTTTGGGAGAGATTTTTTGATTTATATACACTATTACAGTATCGCTAGGCAGGTGTAATTATAACTCTTTTGTGCTATTCATATAGGGGTTATCACATACATAATAAGTAATTTCTTTACTTTTCTAGCACCCTCACTACTTATTAATTTCCACAGGGTTCTTGAGGAACGAAAGCAAGGGATTATGTGGGGATTGGAGCTTATGTGAGTTTCTAAATGTATCCCATATTGCTAAGAAATGCTTCGTTATTGGGTTAGAAAAATGAGATCTGTCTGTGGGCTTGAGCCATAGCATGTTAGCCATTGAAATAGGATCAGTATCTATTGATTCAACTGCAACCCATAGAGGTGTTTCTACTGCAGTGTGGTATTTAGAAATGGATGCAATTTGTGAAGCGTTATAATAATAAGAGAAATTAGGTAATCTTGGTCCACCATTCATCTTATGAAGATAAAGCGTAGATTTAGAAATCTGCGGTTTAGTTGAGCCCCAGATAAAGGACATAACTCTATTTTGGATAAGTCTTAGGAAGTAAGATGGTAATGGAGTGGGGAGCGCCCTAAATAAATATAACAATTTTGGTAGTATAGACATTTTTATAGCCTTAAGCCTACCAATCCATGACAGTGGTAGAGTCATCCATAATTTAATTAAACCTGAAGTTTGTTTCAGTAGAGGTAAATAATTTGTGGTAAAAATATCTTAAAGAGAGATTGTGAGTTGAAATCCTAAAAAAGGTAATTGTTTTGGAACCCAATTGAATGGTAAAGAGGTTTGAGCGAGTTGGAGCTCTGATTGTGGTAGGGAAATGTTTTATGCATTTGATTTCGTATGGTTAACATGAAGTCATGATATTTGGGCAAATTTATCCAATAATTTCAGTAAATTTGGTGCTGATATGTGAGGATGCGACAAGAAGATGAGGATATTGTCTGCAAAGAGACATAATTTATGGTGATGACCTCCCAATTCTATACCCTTTACGTCGGGATTAGTGTTGAGCGAACCCGAACTGTAAATCTAATTACGCATTTAGAAATGCTTCAGGGGCCAGCCAATCACCTTTTGATTAGCTGGTGTGCCCTTAGAGGCCATCATAGCCATGCCTACTAATGGCATGGCTGTGATTGGTCAGTGCAACATGTGACCCAGCTTCTATATAAGCTAGAGGCACACAGCACACACGTCACTCTGCTTCAGAATAGATAGGGAGAGGATCTAGTCTGCTGCTGCTGCTTTTAGGGAGAGATAGAAAAATACATGAGGTAGTCCTGATTCTGCAATCTGAGGGAAAAGATAGAGAGATAGTGTAGTGTAGGGCCAGGTTCCTGTGTTGGTGCTTTCAGGGAGAGAGAATATTATATAGGAGTCCAGATTCAGAGATTAAAATCAGCGATCTGCATAGGTTTACCTGTTTGTGTTGCAGTGCAGTCTTTTTACACTGCCATGAGCCCAGTGTCAGAGAAAATCTAACTTTTAGGGGAAAAAAAAAGGCACTTTATTGTGCTCTTTTCCAAAAGACCCATAGGGCAAAAAAAAATAAATTGCATTTTATTTTGCTCGTGCAAAAAAAGACCCGTTTAGGGCAAAAAAAATAAAATAAAAAAAATTTGCACTTTAATGTACGCTTGCAAAAAGAGCCATTCAGGGCCACAAAAAATAGTTTGCAGTGTGTTATACATATGTGGAGGTGTGTGAAATAAACAATTTCTAAATAGTTTTCTTCTACTGTGCTATACTAAAAAAACAACATTTTTTTAAAATAGCATTTTCTGCAGTTCTGTAGCTGTGCGATTCAGCGGTTACGTACTGTGGGTGCGTTCTGCTCTTCCAAAAAACGCCTTTTAGGGACGCAAAAAATTGTTTGCAGTGTGTTATACATATTTGGAGGTGTGTGAAATAAACAATTTCTAAATAGTTTTCTTCTACTGTGCTATACTAAAAAAACAACATTTTATTTGAATAGCATTTTCTGCAGTTCTGTAGCTGTGCGATTCAGCGGTTACGTACTGTGGGTGTGTTCTGCTCTTCGAAAAAACGCCTTTTAGGGGCACAAAAAATAGTTTGCAGTGTGTTATATATATTTGGAGGTGTGTGAAATAAACAATTTCTAAATAGTTTTCTTCTACTGTGCTATACTAAAAAAACAACATTTTATTTGAATAGCATTTTCTGCAGTTCTGTAGCTGTGCGATTCAGCGGTTACGTACTGTGGGTGTGTTCTGCTCTTCGAAAAAACGCCTTTTAGGGGCACAAAAAATAGTTTGCAGTGTGTTATATATATTTGGAGGTGTGTGAAATAAACAATTTCTAAATAGTTTTCTTCCACTGTGCTATACTAAAAAAACAACATTTTTTTTAATAGCATTTTCTGCAGTTCTGTAGCTGTGCGATTCAGCGGTTACGTACTGTGGGTGCATTCTGCTCTTCCAAAAAACGCCTTTTAGGGACGCAAAAAATTGTTTGCAGTGTGTTATACATATTTGGAGGTGTGTGAAATAAACAATTTCTAAATAGTTTTCTTCTACTGTGCTATACTAAAAAAAACACATTTTTTTTGAATAGCATTTCCTGCAGTTCTGTAGCTGTGCGATTCAGCGGTTACGTACTGTGGGTGTGTTCTGCTCTTCGAAAAAACGCCTTTTAGGGGCACAAAAAATAGTTTGCAGTGTGTTATACATATTTGGAGGTGTGTGAAATAAACAATTTCTAAATAGTTTTCTTCTACTGTGCTATACTAAAAAAACAACATTTTTTTTTAATAGCATTTTCTGCAGTTCTGTAGCTGTGCGATTCAGCGGTTACGTACTGTGGGTGTGTTCTGCTCTTCCAAAAACACCCATTTAGGGCAACATCCTAAATTTGGAAAATATGAGGAGAAGGTCAAAGGGACGTGGTGGCTCCGGTCGTGGTGCTGCTGGTGGAGCTCCTGTTGCAGGGAGAGGACGTGGTGGATCTGTGCCAGATACACGCACAAGTGAAACACCTTCCTCAGGTGCGAGTAGGCGACCGAGCCTGCAGCGGTATTTTGTCGCGCCTAATGAGGCTGTACGAATGTTTAGGCCAGGACAAGTACAGGCGATAGTAGATTGGGTTGCTGACAGTGCCTCGGGTTCCTTCACATTGTCTCCCACCCACTCTTCTGATGAAAGATCAGAGTTGGCACCTGAAACCCATGTCCATCAGTCTTTCACCTCACCCCCTTGCAAATCAGCCAAGCAGTCTGAGCCCCAAATCATGCAGCAGTCTCTTCTGCTTTTCGATGACTCTGTTAGCAGGGTTTCCCAGGGCCATCCACCTAGCCCTGCCCCAGAAGTGGAAGAGATTGAGTGCACCGATGCCCAACCACTTATGTTTCATGATGAGTACATGGGAGGACCATCGCAGTACGTCTCGGATGATGACGAAACACAGGTGCCAACTGCTGCTGCTTTCGCAATTGTGCAGACAGACAAGGAGGGCAGGGGTGAAGACTGGGTGGAAGATGATGTGGAGGACGATGAGGTCCTCGACCCCACATGGAATGAACATTATGCAGGTGACCAGTGTAGTTTGGAGGAAGAGGCGGTGGTCGCACAGAGCCACCAGCACAGCAGAAGAGGGAGCAGGGTGCAAAAGCGGAGCGTCCGTCTGCTAGACAGTATGTCTGCTACTGCCCAACACAGCAAGGGACCGAGCACACCAAAGCCAGGTCCAAGGAGTTCCCTAGCGTGGCAGTTCTTCACACAATGTGCTGATGACAAGACACGAGTGGTTTGCAGGCTGTGCAATCAGAGGCTGAAGCGAGGCATAAACGTTCTCAACCTGAGCACAACCTGCATGACCAGGTATCTAAGTGCAAAGCACGAGCTGCAGTGGAGTAGACACCTCAAAAACCAAGAAAGGTCTCTGGCTCCTCCTGCTTCCTCTTCTGCTGCAGTCTCGGCCTCTTCATCCACCTCTGTAGTGACAGTGGCACCTGCCACCCCGCAAACAGAGGATCTGCCAGCAACACTACCACCAGGGTCACCGACCATCTCCACAATGTCCCATGGAAGCGTTCAGCTCTCTATGTCCCAAACATTGGAGCGGAAGAGGAAGTACCCCCCTAGTCACCCGCGATCCCTGGCCCTGAATTCCAGCATTTCAAAACTCCTGGCCTTTGAAATGCTGTCATTCCGTATGGTGGAGACGCAGAGTTTTAAAAGCCTGATGGCATTGGCTGTCCCACAGTACGTCGTGCCCAGCCGCCACTATTTTTCCAGGCGAGCCATCCCTTCCCTGCACAACCAAGTGGGGGACAAAATCAGGTGTGCACTGCGCAACGCCATCTGTGGCAAGGTCCACCTAACTACGGATGCGTGGACCAGTAAGCACGGTCAGGGACGTTATATCTCCCTAACACCACACTGGGTAAATGCAGTGGTGGCTGGACCTGAGGCAGATAGCAGTTTGGCGCATGTCCTTCCACCACCGAGGATTGCAGGGCGCTTCAGTTTGCCTCCTGTTGCTAACTCCTCCTACTCCGCTTCCTCATCCTCTACCGCCTCCTCATCCGGTCAGCGTAACACCTTCACCACCAACTTCAGCACAGCCAGGGGTAAACGACAGCAGGCAGTTTTAAAACTTTCCTGTTTGGGGGAAAAACCCCACACCGCGCAGGAGTTGTGGAGGGACATGGAACAACAGACCAATGAGTGGTTGCTGTCAGTGAGCCTCAAGCCCGGCCTGGTGGTGTGCGATAATGGGCGAAATCTCGTAGCAGCTCTGGGCCTAGCCGGTTTGACGCACATCCCTTGCCTGGCGCATGTGCTGAACTTGGTGGTCCAGAGGTTCCTTAAAAATTACCCCAATATGCCAGAGCTGCTGCAGAAAGTGCGGGCTGTGTGTGCGCACTTTCGGCGTTCTCACCCTGCTGCTGCTCGCCTGTCAGCGCTGCAGCGTAACTTCGGCCTTCCCGCTCACCGCCTCATATGTGACGTGCCCACAAGGTGGAACTCCACCTTGCACATGCTGGCCAGATTGTGCGAGCAGCAGCAGGCGATAGTGGAGTTTCAGCTGCAGCAATCACGCGTGAGTCACTCTGCGGAACAGCACCACTTCACCACCAATAACTGGGCCTCCATGCGAGACCTGTGTGCCTTGTTGCGCTGTTTCAAGTACTCCACCAACATGTCCAGTGCCAATGACTCCGTTCTTAGCGTTACTATCCCAGTTCTATGCCTCCTTGAAAAAACGCTTCGGGCGATGATGGAAGAGGATGTGGCACAGGAGGATGAGGAGGAGGAGGAGGAAGCGGGATCATTTCAAAGGCTTTCAGGGCAGTCTTTCACAAGTGGCTACGAGGGTGGGTTCCTGCACCAACAAACGCCAGGTACACAATTGTCCAGCAGAAAGGGCACAGTTCTGGAGGATGACGAGGTGGAGGAGGAGATGGAGGAGGAGGAGGAGGAGGAGCCATTTTCACAGCAGGGTGGCACCCAGACCAGCTCGTGGCCATCACTGGTGCGTGGCTGGGGGGATGCAGAGGACACAGATGATACACCTCCCACAGAGGACAGCTTTTCTTTGCCTCTGGGCAGCCTGGCACACATGAGCGATTACATGCTGCAGTGTTTCCACAATGACCGCCGAGTTGCCCACATTTTAACTGGTGCTGATTACTGGGTGGCCACCCTGCTGGATCCCTGTTACAAGGACAACGTACCGTCCTTAATTTCTTCACTGGAGCGGGATCGTAAGATGCGCGAGTACAAGCGCACGCTGGTAGATGCGCTGCTGGTGGCATTCCCACCTGACAGCGGGCGTACGGTGGAAGCACAAGGCGAAGGCAGAGGAGGAGGAAGAGGTCGCCAACGCAGCCGGGGCACCGGCAGCACCTCAGAAGGCAGGGTTAGCATGGCTGAAATGTGGAAAAGCTTTGTCAGCACGCCACAACAACCAGCACCACCAGCTGAGATGGAACGTCTTAGCAGGAGGCAGCAATTCACCAACATGGTTGAGCAGTATGTGTCCACAGGCCTACACGTACTGGATGACGGGTCTGCCCCCTTTAACTTCTGGGTCTCCAAATTGGGCACATGGCCTGAGCTTGCCCTTTATGCCTTGGAGGTGCTGGCCTGCCCTGCAGCCAGTGTATTATCTGAACGTGTATTTAGCACGGCAGGGGGCATTATCACAGACAAGCGCAGCCGCCTGTCCAGAGCCAATGTGGACAAGCTCACGTTCATTAAAATGAACCAGGCATGGATCCCACAGGACTTGTCCGTACCTTGTGCAGAATAGACATGTATACCGGTGTTGTGACAAAAACTGTCCGGCCATCGGATTGTGTCCGGCCCATACTGCGAAGGCGCAGCGCTTGCGCAGTACAGAGGACAAGGAGATTCACAAAATCTCCGAAGATGAACGGCGCCTGCGCTGTGAGTGCAGGTTCAAGCCCCACCATCCAAGTGGATATACGGTAGCACATAGTAACAGGACCCCTCACAGGCTCGGTTCGATTGCCACTCTTCGGGCACGGCCTCACTTGGCTCGGCTTGAACCACGGATGGTGTGGCCTTCACCTGAACTCACCACGCAGGCGCCGTTCGTCTTGGGAGATTTTCGAAATCCCCTTGTCCTACATACTGAGCAAGCGCAGTACAGGGTGGACACTATTTGACGGGGGACAGAATTCGACACATCACCGGCCTTACCCAGCCATTGTTGTATTTTTGAACCAGTGTTGGCTACCTCGTCCTCCTCCACCGCCGCTTCCACCTACACAGCCACATCCACCGCCACCTCAACCTCCTACTCCATATGGACCTCGTCCTCCTAGGTCAAGATTATTATTTTTTATTTTTATTTTTTTTATGTTATTTTAAGTTATTTCCCTATCCACATTTGTTTGCAGAGCACTTGCCATGCTCTTAACAACATTTTGCTGCCATTTGCAGCCCTCTAGCCCTTTCCATTACTTTTTTAGATCTTTTTAGTCCTTAGAAGTCCGGGTCCCCATTGACTTCAATGGGGTTCGGGTTCGGGTCCGGGTTCGGGTTAAAGTTCGGTCCCGAACCCGAACTTTTTTCCGAAGTTCGGCCGAACCCGTCGAACCCGAACATCCAGGTGTCCGCTCAACTCTAGTCGGGATTAGTTCTAATTAATTGTGCTAGGGGTTTAATTAATAATGCAAAAAGTAATGAGAAAGGGGACATACCTGTCTAGTTCCTCTTTGAATATCGAACATTGGCGATTTGTAGCCAGCATATTTAATATAGGCTTTTGGGTTATTATATAAGGAAGAGACCCAGGTCAGGAAATGATTACCAAAACCCAATTTTTGAAGAATGTATTGCATATATGGCCATGAGACAGAATCAAATGCCTTTTTTAGATCTAAGGACACTAGACAGGCCAGGATTTGCCTAGTTTTGGCTTCATGGATGAGTAAAAGTGCTCGTCTAATGTTATCACCGGCTTGGCGTTTCGGTATAAAACCTGTTTGGTCTCTGTATATTAAGCGGCCAATAATAATATTTAATCTAGTGGCCATAATTTTAGCTATTCATTTTATAGCTAAGTTTAGAAGGGAAATGGGTCAATAATTGGCCCAAGAAGTAGAATTGGAGTGTGGTTTAGGTATCATAGCTATAATATAAGTCAGAGTTTCCACTTTGAATGATTGTCCAGTGAGGATCGAGTTAAAGGCTCTGGTCAAGACTGGCGCTAAGATGTGTGAAAATTTCCTATAATAGGCTGCTGAAAATCCATCAGGACCCGGTCTCTTATGAGGTTTTAGAGTTTTTATAGCATTTAAGACTTCTGTGTCTGTTATAGAACTTTCAAGGAGCTCACGTTGTTCTTGGTCAAGAGTTGGAAGGTTGATATTAGGAAATAGAGCATCAGCTTTTGTAGTATCAAAGTTCTGGGCCAGGGAGTATAACTTAGCTAAATTAGAACGAAAATCTCTATAATCTTGACTGGGTTACTGGTATATGCTTCCCGGGATACTTTCAATCTAATGGGTACCTGAGTATGTTTTGTGGATCTAAGACCTCTAGCCATGGGAGTATCGGGTTTGTTATCTTTAAGATATTGTATATGTTGTCGTTTGCGTATAAGTTTATCAGCTGAATCTGTCAAGAAGAGATCGAGATCAAGACGGGCTTTTTTGAGTTTGGAATTATTAATGGCATTCGGGGTTGTTTGAAAAGCCAAGTGTCATGAGTTGAAAATAGACTCGAGCTTGGCAAATAATAGTTTACGTTCTCTTTTAACCACTTAACGACCGCCCACTGTAAATATACGTCGGCAGAATGGCACCGACAGGCAGAATCACGTATATGTACGTGATTGCCTTTGTATAGTTGAGGGGTCCGATCGGACCCCCCTTCTTTACAGTGAGCGGTCGTTTTACCTTCGGGAGCGATCCGGCATGAGGGGACGGCCGTTCGATTCCGGCCACCCCCTCTCAATCGCTCCCGGCGAATGAGAGCTTCCCCTGCCTGTGTACTTGTTTACACAGGCTGGAGGAAGTGATGTCATCTCTCCTGCGGCGCTCACATATACCGAGCGCCGTACAGGAGAAGATACAGGTTAGTGCACACAACACTACACTGACACCAGGACACATAGGTACATAAATCGCCCCCCCCAGGCCCCCCCAGACCCCCCCAGATCACCCCCCCAGATCACCCCCCAGCCCCCAGTGACAGTGTCACTGATTGCAGTGACCATTTATTTAGTGATCACTGCAATCAGTGATATTTGTGACTGTAAAAGTGTCAGTACATTTAGTTTTAGGTCCAGTGTAGCCCCCTAACCCCCCCTAATAAAGGTTTAACCCCCTGATCACCCCCCAGATAACCCTTTCACCCCCTAGTACCGCCGTCGCTAAGCAATCATTTTTCTGATCGATGTCTTAGCGTCGGTGATGCTGATTGGTAGCCAGTAATTTTTTTTAGGTTCGCCGCAGGTTTTTATAGCGTCGGGTACCCCCATATATTACCTAATAAAGGTTTAACCCCCTTGATCACCCCCCAGGTAACCCTTTCACCCCCTATCACCACGGTCACTAAGCGATAATTTTTCTGATCGATGTTTTAGCGTCGGCGATGCTGATCGGTAGCCAGTAATTTTTTTTAGGTTCGCCGCAGGTTTTTATAGCGTCGGGTACCCCCATATATTACCTAATAAAAGTTTAACCCCCTTGATCACCCGCCAGGTAACCCTTTCACCCCCTAGCACCGCCGTCACTAAGCGATCATTTTTCTGATCGATGTCTTAGCGTCGGTGATGCTGATCGGTAGCCAGTAATTTTTTTTAGGTTCGCCGCAGGTTTTTATAGCGTCGGGTACCCCCATATATTACCTAATAAAGGTTTAACCCCCTGATCGCCCCCCAGGTAACCCTTTCACCCCCTATCACCACTGTCACTAAGCGATAATTTTTCTGATCGCTGTCTTAGCGTCGGTGATGCAGATCGGTAGCCAGTAATTTTTTTTAGGTTCGCCGCAGGTTTTTATAGCGTCAGGTACCCCAATATATTACCTAATAAAGGTTTAACCCCCTTGATCGCCCCCCAGGTAACCCTTTCACCCCCTATCACCACTGTCGCTAAGCGATCATTTTTCTGATCGCTGTCTTAGCGTCGGTGATGCAGATCGGTAGCCAGTAAATTTTTTTAGGTTTGCCGCAGGTTTTTATAGCGTCAGGTACCCCCATATATTATCTAATAAAGGTTTAACCCCCTGATCGCCCCCCAGGTAACCCTTTCACCCCTATCACCACTGTCGCTAAGCGATCGTTTTTATGATCGTTGTCTTAGTGTCGGTGATGCAGATCGGTAGCCAGTAATTTTTTTTTAGGTTCGCCGTCAGGTTTTTATATAGCGTCAGGTACCCACATATATTACCTAATAAAGGTTTTAACCCCCTAATTGCCCCTAGTTAACCCTTTGACCAGTAATCACCATATAAGTGTTACGGGTGACGCTGGTTAGTTAGTTTGCTTTTTATAGTGTCAGGGCACCCGCCGTATATAACCCAATAAAGGTTTAACCCCCTGATCGCCCGGCGGTGATATCAATTAGGTTTTAGCATCAGAGAGGGTCTGCGTCACACCCCAGGCAGCGTCAGGTTAGTGCCAGTAATGCTAACACCCACGCGTGAAGCATACACCCCCCTTAGTGGTATAGTATCTGAACAGATCAATATCTGATCTGATCAGATCTATACTAGCGTCCCCAGCAGTTTAGGGTTCCCAAAAACGCAGTGTTAGCGGAATCAGCCCAGATACCTGCTAGCACCTGTGTTTTGCCCCTCCGTCCAGCCCAGGCCACCCAAGTGCAGTATCGATCGATCACTGTCACTTGCAAAACACAACACACATAACTGCAGCGTTCGCAGAGACAGGCCTGATGCCTGCGACTCCAGTGCTGTAGGAGGTGATTTCGCCACCACAGTTAAAAAAAAAAAAGCATATATGCCGAAGCATTGGGGCAGCAGGGGCGGAGGAGCGATTTTGCTCCTAATGCCGCGTACATACAGTCGAAATTCCCGACGGAGGCTTGCCCGTGGAAAAGTCTGACCATGTGTACGTGGCATAACTTTTGCGGGAAGATGCCCCCATGCTTCGGCATATATAAATGGTGCATGTATGCCCATCATTAGAAGTGGGTGGATGAAGGGCGGTATTCTAATGGTGGGCATACCCACCGATCAATCTTTTTTTTTCGTTCAGCCAACAGGCTGCATGAAAAAAAAGATTACAATACATGTCCAACAAGGACCAGCAACGTACTGGTATGTTGCTGGAATTTGAATGTTTATACCAGAATGATGCCTGCGGGTTTAGGTATCATCTTGGTATCATTCTTTTCAGCCAGCGGCCGGCTTTCATGTAAAAGCAATCCTAGTGGCTAATTAGCCTCTGGACTGCTTTTACAAGCAGTGGGAGGAATGACCCCCCCGCCCGGATATAAAAAGCGCCATTGGGAAATTGGGAAAGCATTTTATCACACTGATCTTGGTGTGGTCAGATGCTTTGAGGGCAGAGGAAAGATCTAGGGTCCAATAGACCCCAGTTTTTTCAAAAAAGAGTACCTGTCATTACCTATAGCTATCATAGGGGATATTTACATTCCCTGAGATAACAATAAAAATGATTAAAAAAAAAAAATATGGAAGCAACAGTTTAAAAATAAAATAATAAAGCAAAATTAATAATAAAAAAAAAAAAAAAAAAAAGCACCCCTGTCCTGCCCTGCTCTTGCCCAATGGCGAACGCAAGCGTCGGTCTGGCGTCATATGTAAACAGCAATTGCACCATGCATGTGAGGTATCACCGCGAAGGTCAGATCGAGGGCAGTAATTTTAGCAGTAGACATCCTCTGTAAATCTAACGGGGTAACCTGTAAAGGCTTTTAAAGGCTTTTAAAAATGTATGTAGTTTGTCGCCAATGCGCGTTTGTGCAAAATTTTAAAGCATGTCGTGTTTGGTATCTATGCACTCGGCCTAAGATCATCTTTTTTATTTCATCAAACATTTGGGCAATATAGTGTGTTTTAGTGCATTAAAATTAAAAAAAAGTGTATTTTTTCCCCAAAAAATGCGTTTGAAAAATCGCTGCGCAAATACTGTGTAGAAAAATAAAATGCAACACCCACCATTTTATTCTGTAGGGCCTTTGCTTTAAAAATATATATAATGTTTGGGGGTTCAACATAATTTTCTTGCAAAAAAAAATATGTTTTCATGTAAACAAAAAGTGTCAAAAAGGGCTTTGTCTTCAAGTGGTTAGAAGAGTGGATGTAAGCTTCCTAATGTTGTGTATAAAATGCCAGAACAGTTCAAACCCCCCCCCCCCCAAATGACCCCATTTTGGAAAGTAGACACCCCAAGCTATATACCGAGAGGCATGTCGAGTCCATGGAATATTTTATATGTTGACACAAGTTGCGGAAAAAAGACAATTTTTTTTGCACAAAGTTGTCACTAAATGATATATTGCTCAAACATGCCATGGGCATATGTGGAATTACACCCCAAAATACATTCTGTTGCTTCTCCTGAGTACGGGGATACCACATGTGTGAGACTTTTTGGAGCCTAGCCGCGTACGGGACCCCAAAAACCAATCACCGCCTTCAGGCTTTCTAAAGGGTGTAAATTTTTGATTTCACTTCTCACTGCCTATCACAGTTTCGGAGGCCATGGAATGCCCAGATGGCACAAAACCCCCCCAAATGACCCCATTTTGGAAAGTAGACACCCCAAGCTATTTGCTGAGAGGTATTGTGAGTATTTTTCAGATCTCGCTTTTTGTCACAAAGTTTTGAAAATTGAAAAAAAAAAAGAAAAAAAAAAAAATGTTCTTTCTTCATTTTCAAAAACAAATGAGAGCTGTAAAATACTCACCATGCCTCTCAGCAAACAGCTTGGGGTGTCTACTTTCCAAAATGGGGTCATTTGGGGGGTTTTGTGCTATTTTGGCATTTTATGGCCTTCGAAACTGTGATAGGCAGTGAGAAGTGAAATCAAAAATTTACACCGTTTAGAAAGCCTGAAGGCGGTGATTGGTTTTTGGGGTCCCGTACGCGGCTAGGCTCCCAAAAAGTCTCACACATGTGGTATCCCCGTACTCAGGAGAAGCAACAGAATGTATTTTGGGGTGTAATTCCACATATGCCCATGGCATGTTTGAGCAATATATCATTTAGTGACAACTTTGTGCAAAAAAAAAAAAAAAATTGTCTTTTTTCCGCAACTTGTGTCAACATATAAAATATTCCATGGACTCGAGGAGTCAAATCAAAAATTTGTGCCTAGAAATCCTGAAGGCGGTGATTGGTTTTCGGGGTCCCGTACGCGGCTAGGCTCCTAAAAAGTCCCACACATGTGGTATCCCCGTACTCAGGAGAAGCAGCAAAATTTATTTTGGGGTGCAATTCCACATATAACCATGGCATGTGTGAGCAATATATCATTTAGTGACAACTTTTTGTAATTTTTTTTTTTTGTCATTATTCAATCACTTGGGACAAAAAAAAAATATTCAATGGGCTCAACAGGCCTCTCAGCAATTTCCTTGGGGTGTCTACTTTCTAAAATGGGGTCATTTGGGGGGTTTTGTGCTATTTTGGCATTTTATGGCCTTCAAAACTGATAGGTAGTGAGGAGTGAAATCAAAAATTTACACCCTTAGAAATCCTGAAGGCGGTGCTTGGTTTCCGGGGTCCCGTACGTGGCTAGGCTCCTAAAAAGTCCCACACATGTGGTATCCCTGTACTCAGGAGAAGCAGCAGAATGTATTTTGGGGTGCAATTCCACATATAACCATGGCATGTGTGAGCACTATATCATTTAGTGACAACTTTTTGTAATTTTTTTTTTTTTGTCATTATTCAATCACTTGGGACAAAAAAAAATATTCAATGGGCTCAACATGCCTCTCAGCAATTTCCTTGGGGTGTCTACTTTCTAAAATGGGGTCATTTGGGGGGGTTTTGTACTACCTTGCCATTTTAGCACCTCAAGAAATGAGATAGGCAGTCATAAATTTAAAGCTGTGTAAATTCCAGAAAATGTACCCTAGTTTGTAAACGCTATAACTTTTGCGCAAACCGATAAATATACGCTTATTGACATTTTTTTTACTAAAGACATGTGGCTGAATACATTTTAGCCTAAATGTATGACTAAAATTGAGTTTATTCGATTTTTCTTATAACAAAAAGTAGAAAATATAATTTTTTTTCAATATTTTCGATCTTTTTCCGTTTATATCGCAAAAAATAAAAATCGCAGAGGCAATCAAATACCATTAAAAGAAAGCTCTATTTGTGGGAAGAAAAGGACGCAAATTTCGTTTGGGTACAACATTGCATGTCCGCACAATTTACAGTTAAAGCAGCGCAGTGCAAAATTCTGAATTCACCTCTGGTCCTTTAGCTACCAAATGGTCCGGGGCCTAAGTGGTTAAGCTTAGATGCTTGTTGTATCAAACCTCCCCTAATGACAGTTTTATGAGCTTCCCATAGAGTGAGGTCAGAAATGTCATCTGTTTCATTCGTTTTCAAGTAGACGCTAATCATCTTCTCGATTTCAATGCTATGAGATGGATGAGTTCAAATGGAATCATTAATACACCAAGTTTTATCATGTGATCTGGGAATAGTGGTTGTAAATACTGTGCAATGGTCAGTCCATGGAAAGGGGATGATTTTGGAAGAGATGATTTCAGGTAACATACTAGATAGGATTAGGATGTGATCAATGCGTGAAAAGGATTTGTGTGGATAGGAGTAGTGGGTATAGCACCTACTGGTAGGATTTATTTCTCGCCATGTGTCAACTAAATTGTGTGTTGTCAGTAAATGTTGAAATTTACATGTAGACAAATTATCGGTTGGACCTGACGGAAACTTATCATGAAAAGAGAAAACAGTTGCATTAGAATCACCACATAGAATAACAGTGCCAAACTTATGAGCTTCTACCACCTGGAAGACATGAGAAAGAAAAGCAATTGAATGTTTAATGGGGGCGTAATAAGATACAATTGTGATGGGATTATCAGAAATGTAACCAGTAAGGAGAATATATCTACCCTTGGGGTCTTTGTGATATAAGGTTAAACAGAGTGGAACGGTGAAAACTAATAAGAGTTCTGCACTGTTTAACCGTCGTTGATGCAGAATAAAATTGTGAATAGGAGGTTGAAAGAAATTTAGGGTGGGCTTTATCTGTAAAATTAGTTTCCTGAAGACAAATAATATGGGCTTTTTTAGCCATAAAAGATCGAAGAGCCTTAGTTCGTTTGTGAGGAATAATTAACCCTTGTACAGTTAAAGATAATACATTTATAGGAGCCATAAGACCAATGTGACAAGCAGTAATTCATTACAATCATAGTACTTACCAGGAGCCAGAGTCACCGACCGGGGGAAAAGGAAAGAGGAAGCATAGATAAGGAAAAAAGAGAAAAAAATATGTACCAAATAAAATGATATTTCAAACCCAGTATAATGACTTTGTATCATAAAATTAAGGAAGAACCATAGGGTGTAGGAACGTCTCAGAAGAGTAATCAAAACCCTCTGAGAAGGTCCAGGCCCACCAGGAGAGCCCCACATAACTATGTCAGGAGTCTCCTGGTGGTGTAGGGGGCAGCAAGAAATTCCTACGGGAAGAGCAACACCGGAGAACAACAGGAACCTTCAAAAATATTAACTTAAGAGTATAGTACCGAAAAATATGTTAAAAAAAAAAGAATAAAAATACATTTTCTCTATATCACATACTGTGAACAAGCTTAAAAAAACATAAACCATTTCAGTCCAAGAAATGTTTTAGCAAACAGGTAGCAAGACCGTTTAGTAATGCTGGATATCTGTAAGAAGAGAAAAGAGGGAAAAAAAATATCTCTAGTTGAAAAAATAGCTCAGTCCATAGTGTCCTCATTGACAGGTGATATAGGGGCTGATTTACTATAACTCCAGGAAGTACTGAGCACATCGCAAAAAATAGCTCCAATTTTTGACAATTAAAAATTCCATGCGCGATTCCGGGGGGCGTGGCTACAGCGCAAGTGAATGGACGTGTAAGAGCACAGCTCTGCTCCAGACACGGGAACCGCAAACAACTACGGGGTCGCAACAGGCTGTATTCACATCCACATTACCTGTAAAGGTCTAGCAACACCCGCGGAATGACCCGCAAGCGAAAAGAAACGGCCAAGCCAAAAAAACTAGATGACTTTTATTCGCCGAAAGGCCGCAGCATTATCCAAGATGGCGCCGGCGGGGAAGGCATCTCTCCTTCCTCCTCCTGCAACTCGCAGTCCACAGCGTCTAACCCAGGATTACAGCTGAGAGCGCCGCAACACTCTCCGGAGGCATCTACTCCTTTAGCACGCAGCCCTGCGAAGTCCAAGCCTCGCCTGGATGTTAACACTAATAAGGTGAGCACAGGCCATGACTCTATGGAGGACACGAGGGAGCTCGTGGATCCCTTCACTGCATTCCCCACAACAGGCGCGGCGGTCTCTGACACTACCCTGAAGGACATGCTTGTCTCCCTCCGCAGCTCCATGCATGCGGACCTGATGCAGTGTATGAAGAACTTTAAGACTGACATAACTGAGCTGGGGGGAAGGGTAGCACATGTTGAGGACAAAATGGGGGAATTTGCAGCATCCCATAATACCCTGATTGATGCGCACTCCGATCACTCTGATGAGCTGGCCTGGCTGAGGGCAAAGGTCGCTGACCTCGAAGACAGGTCAAGGAGGAACAATGTAAAGATCAGAGGCGTACCAGAGACTGTTCTCCCCGCACAACTTCAGCAATATGCTCATGACCTTTTGAAGAAGTTCCTCCCATCAGTCCCTGACTCAGAACTGTGGACTGCCTAAGCCGTCACACCTCCCAGGCAACGTACCCCGAGATGTCCTGATGCGGGTGCACTTATACCAAGTAAAAGAACAACTCATGGTAGCATTCTGAAAGTGCCAGCAACCTCCTGAACAATTCGCTCATATCCAGCTTTTTGCAGATTTGTCACAGTTCACCATGCAAAAGCGTAAGGCATTACTCCCTGTGACCAAAGCACTCCGCAACCACAATATCCCCTACCGCTGGGGATATCCGGTAAAGCTTACTGTCACCCATGATGATAAAACCACTGTAATCATGGAGCTGGACGAGGGCCTAGCTCTTCTACGCTCTTTGGATATACTCCCTGATCTAGCGCCCGCAAGTTCCTCTCCCCCTGCGAGGTTCAATAGCCAGTTTGAATGGCAAACGGTGTCAAACAAAAAAAGCGGCAAGAAACACGCCGCATAATCTGCCACCCTGAGATCCGCATACTCCAAGTTCAAGGTTCCTGATGTGTTCTGGAATATTCAGTTCGCTGTTTCTTGTTTTCCCCTCCCATGTTCTGGGCAGCTGATCTGCTCTCAGACTCTTGTTTGAGCAAATTTTTTACTCTAGTAACTGTTTTTTTTCTATATTTCATTTTGTTTTATCCCTTTGATTCATCTTTTTCTCCCCCTCTGCTGCTCCATCCTGCGCTGGATCCAACACACTTCTGCGATCTTGATGCTGCTCATCTCATGAACCCTTACCCTGTGCCGAATGACTGCGACAACAACCTTCCCTTCTTTGAGGATAAGGTACTGTTCCTATCTACACCAACAATGCTCACATGGCGCTTAAGATAGTTTCATTTAATGTGAATGGCCTCAATCACCCGGCCAAAAGGACCTCGGCCTGGAGAGAAGCGCTTAAACTCCAGGCTGACGTCCTCTGCATCCAAGAGACTCACTTTTTAGCTGACAAACCTCCTCACTTTCATCACAAGAATTTTCCCCACATCTTTTTAGCCTCAGCACCCATCAAACAGAAAGGCGTGCTGATCGCAATCAGGGACTCTGTAGCCTTCTGCCTCATAGAAACCCACGCTGACCCGGAAGGGAGGTTTCTCATTCTGGTGGGAGAACTCAACAATAAGCCCTTCACTATTGTTAACTTGTACGGACCCAACTCCCACCAATTCCGCTTTTTGAAAAAACTTTATAGCAAGATTGCAAATCTCCAGAAAGGCTCCCTAGTAATATGTGGGGACCATAATGTTACTGTAGATCATACTATGGACTCCTCTTCCAAGGTGAAACGTCCTTCCCCTCAACTTCAACGTCTGCTTCATACAGAGGACGTCTATGATGTGTGGCGATGCCAACATGCGAATGAGAGGGACTACACATATCGCTCTGCCAGACATAATTCTTATTCCAGAATTGATCTGATCATTGTTGACAAAATGCTTTTGCAGGCAGTGTCCTCCTCCTCCATCCATGATATCACGTGGTCAGATCATGCCCCGGTTTCAATCACGGTGGTGGAGGGGCACACACCCAGCCCTGCCTATATCTGGAGGGCTAACTCTCGAGTTTGTCCAAGTTCTTTGCTGAAAACACAGGCTCCGTGTCTGAGCCTGCGATGTTATGGTGTGCCCATAAGGCATATATAAGAGGTATAATTTTACAAATTTGTGCTAGGGTAAAGAGGCAGAGGACACAGAAACTGGACTGTCTTCTGAATGATATTAAAGTATTGGAGACCCAAAACAAATCCAATGCTAGTACACAATTAGCCCAACAAATCTCCCAGCTTCGCTCTGATCTCAGACTCCTTCTTATTGAACAATATGACAAGCATCTCCAATACCTGAAACTAAACCATTACTCCTCCGGCAATAGGGCAGGTAAATTCCTGGCCCAGAGGCTAAAATCCGCCAGACTTAGATCGAAAATAAAATTTTTGATCCACCCGACAAATAAACACAAAATCCTTAATCCTAAAGACATAGCAAACTCGTTTGCAGAATATTATTCCTCCTTATATAATCTCAACACTGACCCCAAAACCCCTCAACCTACGGAGGATGGTATTCAGGCATTCCTAGCTAAAATTAACCTCCCCTCCCTCACGCAAACACAACTTCAGGCGTTGAATGCTCCCATTATGGACTCTGAGATCAAGAGACTTATTAAAACTCTTCCCCTGGGTAAGTCACCTGGCCCCGATGGTCTGCCGAATGACTATTATAAATCATTCCAGGATAATTTGGTTCCGACCTTGCAGGCGGTATTTATGAATGCAATGTCCTCTGCCTCGTTCCCTGCTGAGATGCTTAAGGCATATGTGGTTACTATTCCTAAGCCTGGTAAAGAGCCTACTACTCCGGGTAACTTTCGGCCAATTTCTTTGCTCAACACGGACGTCAAGTTATATGCAATAATTTTAGCTCATAGACTATTACCCATTCTCCCTTCTCTCATCGGTCCTGACCAGTCTGGCTTCACCCCCGGAAGGCAGACGTCGGACGCCACTAGAAGAGTCATGGGCGTTATACAGTGTGCTTGGTCCAGTCGGACGCCTTCTCTGCTCCTATCCTTGGACGCGGAGAAGGCGTTCGACAGGATTCACTGGGGATACATGAAAAGCACCCTACAGAGATTCGGATTTACGGGGCCCATACTCTCGGCCATTCTTGCTCTCTACTCGTCTCCCTGTGCTCAGGTTTACACATCCAATTTGCTGTCCGATACCTTCACTATCTCTAATGGCACTAGACAGGGGTGTCCCCTCTCCCCCTCTATATTTAACCTTCTTATTGAGCCCCTGGCGGAGAGGATCAGGTCCCATCTAGACATCACAGGGTTCCCCATAAAAGGTAAAATACACAAGATAAATTTGTTTGCAGATGACATTATTCTGTTTTTGACTTCCCCCTCCACTTCTCTGCACCATGCTCATGACGCTCTTAATGCATTTAGTGCAGTCTCCTTTTACAAGGTAAATTTCACAAAATCAGTCATCCTGGAAATGGGCATACCACCCCCTTTGAAAAATCGCCTACAGGCATCTTTTCCCTACTCATGAAGTAAATCGAATATTTCCTACTTAGGAATTAAACTAACGACTGACCCCCGACAACTAGCTGAAGCAAACTATTCCCCATTGCTTGACAAAATCTCCACTGAAGCTAAAAGACTATCCAACACAGAATTGTCCTGGTCTGGCCGCCTAGCTGCATTTAAAATGCTCATTCTTCCGCAAATACTTTACATTTTTAGAACACTTCCTGTGCCCATCCCTAGATCACACCTCACTCACTTGAACTCTCTACTCTCCAGATTTCTTTGGAGAACTAATAGACCAAGATGCTCCAAATCTTTATTGGTTAAAAACAGATTAGCAGGTGGCATGGGCCTGGTCGACATACGGGATTACTTCCGCGCTGCCATCCTCGTACAATTGAAGGGGTGGTTAGTCCCGACGGCTGACTCAAATTGGTGTGATATTGAACAATCTCTGAGCCCTACTAAAAACCTTTGTCTTCTCCTCTTAGTAGATGTGTGGAAACCAATTCCTATACATGCACTACCTCCAACGATCCAGGCCTCTTTGGAGGCCTGGAGAGATCTCCTAAAAATCCTAGTCCCACTCTCTGATCAAACGTCAGTTCCCATTCCCATAACAATCCTCTCCCAGATTATCCCTAACATATCTCTCTCTGACTGGCAGGTGAAAGGGATTAAAACGATAGATGACTTATATCATGACCACACCCTCCTTTCGTTCACCTCAATTCAAGAAAAGTTTAATCTAGCATCTAACGACCAATACAAACACACTCAAATTTCTCACTTCCTTGGCTCTCTCAGTTCACATCAGATTCTGCTGCCAAAAGAAGTTTGGCGTTTCTATACTACGACCCCCACTCCCCCTAGAGGCATCTCCTTGTTCTACAATCTCTTCCAACACAAACTACAATTCGTAAAATCCCAACCCTTTAGAAAGTGGGAGGTGGATTTGGGTATTAACATCTCGACTCTTCAATGGCAACAGGCACTGAAATCGCTCTATAAAGCCTCTAGCTGCATTAACCACTGGGAGCTCTCCCAAAAGATAGCACTTAGGTGGTACCTCACCCCCTACAGAATATCTAGGTTTGGCGCCCTCAACTCTCCGTTGTGCTGGAGGAATTGTGGAATGACAGGCAATCTACTACATATGTTCTGGTCGTGTAGACATTTAACTAGTTTTTGGAACTCGGTCTTCCGCTATGTCTCCAGGATCACTGGGGTCCTGACTCGCCCAAAGCCTAGCCTGGCATTACTACATATTGGCATCGAAATGTTCCCCCCAGACTTCAGGGTGGTGGTGACTCATATCCTCCTAGCAGCCAGGTCTTTGATTGCAAAGCAATGGAAAGCAGATAAGGCACCCAACGCCTCAGAGGTACTCTTGATCACCCAGACGCATTATGTATATGAGTCTATGCTGGCTGGTAGAAGAGGGAATAAACAAAAGTTTGATAGTAATTGGAAAATATGGACGTTATGGTTTAAAAGTAACAAAAGTCATGTTTGAATTTATTATGTGAGTTTGCATTTTATGTAATTGCTCTTCTTGTGCTATATTTATGGTGAGACCGCAGGATGACCCTTTTGACCCTTTTTTCCCCTCTCCCCTTTCCCTAGTCCCTTCCCCCTCTCTCTCTTTCCAACTTCCCCCTATTCTCTCTCTTCTCCTTCCCCCTTTTCTTTTTTTTTTTTTTTTTTCTTTCTTTTTTTTTTTTCTCTCCCTTTTCTCCAGTTTTGCATTGTTTCAAGTAAGTTATGATATCCTAATCAAACGGGCCAAGGTTTATCGTTATCTTTAATTCCTCGCGACTATGTCATCGACACGCGTGTGTCTTTAATTTTTCCACACTGCTGATATTGTAATGCTATATTACTTACTTGCTTTGATTTTTGTATCTTGTCATTTGTTTTTTTTTCTTTGAAAATTCTTAATAAAACCGATTTGAAAAAAAAAAAAAATTCCATGCGCAAATTTGCGAATGAAAAAGAGCGCTATTAGCAGCAAACAAGTGTTAGTAAATGTGAAATCAGCGCTAATTAGCGAATCCGCGTAGGCGCAAATGCCAATCTCAACTAAGTTTTTATATAGCACTACACTGTAACCATGATCCATGTATGTGAAAGAAACATTTTTATATGAGATGTGCTCTATCTATTGATGTATATTGCAATTAGTATTCCTAGTTTTTTTCCTTCTTTTGCTAACAAATGCAGTATGAAGGATTATTACATAGTAATGTCTGCTATTATGTAAAATTACATGTATTAAACATTTAGGTTACCTATTTGTTGTATGTTCTTTTTTTCATGTTTTTATTTTTTCATTTAGGTGGCTATAAAGCGGTAATTATTTATGTCCATTCTTTAATCATACTACACTATTATGCAGGTCTTGTACTTAGCACAATGGCTTAGTGGTCTGCTCCCATGTCTATACAGCTCTCATGTTACAAGTTCAAATACCAGCCAACCTACCATCCAACAGCTATGTTTATTATTTGCACAAGCAAATTAAAATAAACAAACAAAGAAATGTAAACTGCCCGTTAGCTAGTGTGTGGTGTTTGGAAGTCCACACCATAATATTATTGAATAAAAGTGCATTGGCTAATTGGCATTCACCTATTTTCAGCATATGCTGCTTTGGCTAATTGGCTAATAGGCATTTGCCTTTTTTCACCAATACAATCTTTTAGTATCTCTCTGTGGGATTTGAACTCATGAGTGCTTCAAATCCTGAGTTTTTCAAGGTAGAAGTGCTGACCACTAGCCTATTGCGCGTAGCACAAACATCTACTAGTGTGTGTAGGTTAAGGAGATATTTCTTGCACCTACAGGTAAGCCTTAATCTAGGCTTACCTATAGATGCAAGTTGTCTAAGTGGGTTTACAACCACTTTAATATTATTGTAACAACCATGCTGATGTGGCATTGGCTAATAGGCATTCGCCTCTTTTGAGCATATGCTGCTGAGTGTTTGATGGTGGGACTACTTTATATTCTAGGTGTAATAGTACTCAGCACAGTGACTTAGGCCCCTTTCACACTTGTGCGACCTGAAATTTGTGTGATTTTGATGCGACTTTAAGCAATGCCTGTGTAATCTTGAGGTCTATGGACGCAGGAGTCACAGGGAAAGGCGCGCAAACTTTTGTCTGCATTTTTTCTGCGATCCCAGGGAATGCCTGTCAACTCGTATCAAAGTCGGACCAAAGTAGTACAGGGACTACTTTGAAGTCGGTGTGACTTGAAGTTTCACAGATATAAATGGTACACATTGAAAATCATGGGGTATGACTTGTCATGCAACTCTGATGACCAAAGTCTCAGGAAAAGTCGCTCAATTGTGAAAGGGGCCTTAGCCCGACTTTGTGAGCGATTTCAGAGACATCAGTGCACTTTCCTGCACAGATGTCTAGTGAAATCACATAGGTCTCAACTGTCCCTGATTTGGACCAAAGTCCCTCTGTCCCTCTTTCCTCCTCATTTGTCCCTCATTTTGTTCGAATCTGTATAGTTTGATATAAAATGCAATTTTTATCTTTCAAAAAGTGTTTCCCAGCGCTAAACCTTTCATCTAATTTCGAAATTGCTTTGTTTGTAAATTCTCAAAGCCAATCTAAAGGGATATTATTGTTAAAAAAAAAGCATTGGAGGTTTAACTAATATATATATATATATATATATATATATATATATATATATATATTAATAATTCTCCTTTAAGAAGGTGTTTTAGGAGGTGTGTACTATGCCTACATACTTTTGCTAATAGTTGTCCCTTATACCCATCTCAAAAAGTTGGGAGGTAAGAAATCGCCTCCTGAAGTCGCCCAAAGTAGTGTAGGAAATACTTTTGGGAATCTGTGTGGCGTCGCACCAATTCGAACAGTTCTATTGCCGTCAATAGGCGCCGATTTGGCCTGCAATTTGACATGTCAATTCAGAGCTATGTGAACATGGGTGAAGTTGCATAGATATGAATGGAACTCATGGGGGGGGGGGGGGATACTTTTAATGTGACTCTGAGGTCCAAAGCTGCATGAAAAGTCACATAAGTGTGAAAGTAACCTAATGAGATTAAATGATAACACCTTTGAATAAAGCCCCATTTGCACTTGTGCAACCTTAAAATTGCACAGCTTTGCCATGACTTGAAGCAATGTCTGTGTAATCTTGTGGTGTATGGACCTCAAATCGCATCAAAGTCAAACCAAGGTAGTGCAGGGATGAATTTTCCCCACTTTCAGGATGCACAAGTGACAATAGGGCCAAATTCAAAGATATCCTTGAATCTCTTTTACACTGCTGCGACCTGAAAGTCACCCTAATTTGCTGCCACTTTGTCGCTGCAACTTGGCCCCAACTTCTGGGAATGCCTGTGTAATATTGCGCCAAATGTACCTCAAGTCACATGAGGCTCTGTTTCCACTATTGCAACTCTAAATTCGCAATTTTTTGCCGCGATTTTGATGCGACTTGGAGCAATGCCTGTATATTCTTGAGGTCTATGGACCTCAAGTTGTATCAAAGTGGGTCCAAAGTAGTGCAGGGACTACTTTGAAGTCGCTGCGACTTGATGTCGCACAGATATGAACCATACTCATTGGAAATCATAGGGTATGACATGTCATGCGACTTTGCAGTCCCAAGTTGCATGACAAGTCGCACTAGTGGAAACCGAGCCTGAAAGTCACACCAAAGTAGTACAAGGACTACTTTGAAGTTGGTCTGACTTAAAGTAGCACAGATATGAATGGTTATCATTGAGAATCATGAAAAGTTGCCCAACTGTGAATCAAGTCATATATATTTTAATAGAAAGGAGCTCTCATTTATACTTGCATAGTCCTTACTGATTTACATCAGCAGAACAAATGCAGGAAGTAGTGATGTGTGCACATGGGCCAGAAGCAAATGTGTAGTGATACCAAACAAATCAATGAAGCCCACCCTCACCAAATCCACCCCCACCTTGAGTAAGCACATGTACATATCCTACACTTACCCGGCAAATCAGCAGCACTTCCTCTATGCTAAAGAGGGAGCTCGCCATGTCCACCTAGATGGAGATCCTGACCAGCACAGGAACTTCCGGGTAATTACAATTACTCATTTCCGGGTCAGGAGGTGAAACCACGCTCTGTTGATTGCAGCTGCGAAAATTTGATCTCAATCACACTTAGAATTTATTATTTTTGATTATTTGCAGATATGCAAATCTGTATTTCTACATATGATATTTGAAGGTAAACTTAAGGGAGTTTTAAAAGGAATGGGGTCTCTGCCATAGCAGCAGGTGAATTACAAAGGCACAAGGCCCGGTTTGAGCCCTGCTTCACACTGACAGCGGTAAGAAATCGTTCAGCTGAACTCATACGATTTTCATTCCCGCATGTCAGTCCCGACTGCAGGAGGGGGGGGGGGGGACATCAGAGACATCTGTGCAGGTTTCTGCACTTATATCAATACAAATCACACCAATTAGAACAGCGCAATTGCTACCGATCTGACATGTCAAATCGCACCAATGTGAACCAGAGCTGACACATACAACCCTGCCTATCCTCCAGCCGAATTCATTACCTGCAATTCTCCACAGCTGTTATATATAAAGATTCCACCTTTATCATTTACTTGCAGGTGTGCTGAAGCCTAGGTTTACATTGGGGCGATTTGTCATGCACTTTCAGAAATCAAATCGCATGACTATTGGTGGCAATGGCACTGTTCCAATCGATGCAACCCCAATTTTGTGGCGCCGCACCGATTTCCAAAAGTAGTTCCTGCACTACTTTTGCCAATTTCAGGTGCGACTTCAATAGACATTTGTGTATGAAGCCACACAGATGTCTATCAAGTAGTACCTAAAGTCGCGCTAGCTTAAGTGAAGTAGCGAGATTTCAAAGTAGTATCAATGTGAACAAGGGCAAATAGATTAATTTTTTTGTGCACAAATTCATATAGAAATAAAATATTAAGGATTTTGCACTTTGCCAAAAAAAAAAAAAACACACACACCAAAGCTCAATAACGTACTTTTATTTTGCCAGCAGAAACAAAATTAGGAACATTCATTTCCTAGCTTCAAAAAAATTTGGACAGGATACATGGTGCTACATTTAGCAATTGGATTTTAAGGGCCCTGCTCATAGCTTACAATCTAAAATTTGTCAAAACCTTAGAGTGCACTCAGCTTTACTCTTAGTGTATAACGGGCAACACATCACATTTTTATCTGCAAGAATATAGAAACATACTCAAGTCATTATTCTTACAAAGCATTCCAACATAATATTAAAAAAGACACATGTTCAAAACACCCACCCCCACCCCACAATCCACATATACATACATTGGTGACCATGTTCTGCTGGAAGCTGCATTTCTGTGTACATGATTAAGCAATGAGATCCAAGAGTAGAAGGTCAGCAGATGCTTCCAAACGATTTTGCATGGTCAGACAGGAACAATACACACACAATTTTTGATTGAAAAAATGCACAAGAATTTCAGCAAATAACACTAGTTGGGGGGGGGGGGTGTCAATCTGCACAATATCATTCCTTCTCCCCCCCACAAATCACAGCAAAAAACCTGGCCTTCTCAGACCAAATGATCCCCCATACTGCAGGCCTTTATATAAGAGAGGTTGTATAGTTAGCAAACTAACACACGCCCAATAGAAGTACACGCCCACCAGTATCTTTCAATCTGTCTCTTCGTGTATGTCTAAAGTGATTTCACCTGATGGGCAGGAACACATAATACTATTTGCAACTGTGTTAGCCCTTGGCTATGTGCATCAAATCTCCAACTACAGGCCAAAGATCCAAGTCCATTTGCATACACATAAACAAAGCAACAGTTTTCTAAGCAAATGTACCTGTGCAGTGTAAACCATACAATTTTAAATGTCCAAGTCCCTGGGTATGATTAGTGCTAACAAACATTAACATCGGGCCCTGGCTCCAATGAGCTTCCAATCTAAAGTCCAAAATAAACTTTTTTACATTAGAGACTATTTTGACAGGAGACAAATAAAATGCCAGCATGTCTTCAACATAAGCATTAGCATGTTGGGGAATTGAACCAGCAACCCCAGTGCTGCTAGACAGAATTGCTACCCACTTAGCCACCAGGCAGCCTCACACATGTTCTCTGCATCTCTGTGGTGTGAACCAGCCCTAAGTCCATAGCCAAGTTCCGTGTCTCTAAGCAATATACAATATATTGGTCTAAGTATTGGGAAGCCTGCCTTTAAATGCACATGAACTGTAATCACATCCCAGTCTTAGTCCGTAGGGTTCCATATTGAGTTGGCCCACCCTTTGCAGCTATAACAGCTTCAAGTCTTCTGGGAAGGCTTCTGGGAAGGCTGTCCACAAGGTTTAGTAGTGTGTCTATGGGAATGTTTGACCATTCTTCCAAGTGCATTCGTGAGGTCAGGCACTGATGTTGGATGAGAAGGCCTGGCCTGCAGTCTCCGCTCTAATTCATCCCCAAGGTATTCTATCGGGTTGAGGTCAGGACTCTGTCCAGGCCAGTCAAGTTCCTCCACCCCGAACTCACTCATCTATGTCTTTATGGACCTTGCTTTGTGCACTGGTCCAAATCATTTGGTGGAGGGGGATTATGGTGTGGGGTTGTTTTTCAGGGGTTGGCTTGGCCCCTTAGTTCCAGTGAAGGGAATTCTTAAGGCATCAGCATACTGAGACATTTTGGACAATTTCATGCTCCCAACTTTGTGGGAACAGTTTGGGGGTGGCCCCTTCCTGTTTCAACATGACTGCACACCAGTGCACAAAGCAAGGTCCATAAAGACATGGATGAGTGAGTTTGGGGTGGAGAAACTTGACTGGCCTGCACAGAGTCCTGACCTCAACCCGATAGAACTCCCTTTGGGATGAATTAGAGCAGAGACTGCGAGCCAGGCCTTCTCATCCAACATCAGTGCCTGGCCTCACAAATGCACTTCTGGAAGAATGATCAAACATTCCCATAGACACACTAAACCTTGTGGACAGCCTTCCCAGCCTTCCCAGCAGCTGTTCTAGTTGCAAAGGGTGGGCCAAATCAAATTTTAACCCTACGGACTAAGACTGGGCTGCCATTAAAGTTCATGTGTGTGTAAAGGCAGGCGTGCCAATACTTTGGGCTAAATTGTGTATCTGGCAAGGTTTACAGTGGTGGTGGAACCCTCCTACACATAAATACAACATTTAGACATAGTTTTAGGACCTGGGAGATGAGACAACTTCTCTACATGAAGCAGCATGTTTGGGATTTGAACCCAGACACTCAGGGATGCTAAGCAGAAGTTCTAACCTCTAAGCCACAGAGCTGCCACATGTGGAAACCTCCTACACGTAAATACACATAAATACTGCATTTCTTTGGACATACAGGTGATGGAATTACATTACTCAAGAGTTATTCTTCTTGATTTATTCTGTGAAATTTGGTGTTTTTTTGTGCATGATTTTAGAATAGTGATATTACCCTCAAATTTTGGGGAATTACATTTTTATTTCTGATGTTGGAACACATATCAAATTTTTGGGGCTCAAATTATGATTATTTAGAAATAATAAAAAGCACAAAAAAATGTGACTGGTTTTAAATTTGCATCAGCAATAGTATTGATTGTGGTTTGTAAAGACACCTGTGTGAGTTTGGGTAAAGAATGTTGTGAGATGGAGAGTAACTAGTGAAAGTGGCAGAGAAAAATATATTTTATCAAAACATTCCACATTCTAGCTTTCTTTAAAAACAAAATATTTTAATTAGAAGCAACATTGTTGCAAAGGAAAATTTATTTCAGAGAAAGATATATTTCATCTCAACATTAAAAGGATTTATTTGTGAAAGTTACAATTGTATCATTAGAATCAATGGCTAAAACTTGCAGATTAGACTAAAATAGCTCAGATTTTCACTTCCAAAACATGCTCTTTAATTAGCTCTCATTTCGGTATTTACTATAACTCTTGTGAAAAAAGTCACTTGAGTTAAAATTTGAGTTATATTAGCTCTGAGCATGCTCAGTTTAGCTTGCAAATAGTTGTCCAAAAACGGGCATTTTTTTACTTCTCAGACTTTTAAAGATATTTCAGTGTAGAAATCACTTTTTCACACAGTTTAAAAGCAGATTATCTTTAAATAATATACCACATATTTCAGTACCATTTAGGCAATTATATCATGCTCTAAACATTATTTCCATGTGCACAACTCCAGTTTTTAGTAGAGTAAGGATTTGGGCGCTATTTGGATTCTGGGAGCTATAGTAAATTCGATTTTTGTAAGTATTTTTTCTCCAGCGCTATAGTGAATACAGTTTTAGCGCTAATTAGCGCAAATTGCCACGATTTGTGCTAATTAGCGCTAATTCGCGGCAATTTGCGCTAATTAGCGCCACGTCGCTATAGTAAATTACCCCCATAGTGTCAAAGCGACCACGCTTATGAAGATTTTGCTGAGTGGAGGAGGATGATCCAGGGCCTGATTTAAATCATTGCTGGGAAGATCGAGAGGCTGAACGTCTGCGAGGTTGGTCCTCATTTATGGATTTTTCTGCAAGACCCATGTCAATCAATGCCGATTGCAAATCCTCAGAGGAGCGACATACGTATTTAGTTTCCAGATGGGTGAATCGGAGGCAAAAGGGAAATCCCCAGTGGTAGGAGATTTGGTTATGCTGGAGCACTTGCAATTGTGGTTTAAGTGCACGTCTCTTGGCAACTGTAGGTGGAGACAGGTCAGTGAACAATTGAAAGGTGTTACCCTGGAAGCTGAGGGTATCTTTGTCTCTAGCAGCTGCTAGAAGCTGTTCTTTGGTGCGGTACAAGTGCAGCTTGGCAATAATGTCCCTAGGGGGACCATTTGGTTTACGTGGAGCTAAAGCTCTGTGCACTCTGTCCATTTCAAGTCTATCAATCGGGGTACCAGGTATGAGTTCCTGGAAAAGCGCTGTTATGGTTGCCTGTAAGTCAAGGACAGTTTCAGGGATACCTCTGATCCTTACATTTGACCTGCGGTCCCTATTTTCCTGATCTTCTAAACGTGTTTGTAGAATTAAATTATCTTCTTTAATAGATGAGAGTTCAGAGCTGTGGTGCTGTGTATAGTTATCAATTACATCAACTCTCTGTTCCAGTTCAGCAGTTCTCTGACCAAGTTCTCTAATCTCCCGTCAGTTTATTTGTAATATGGTCAGAGGTCTCTTTAAGTGCTTTCTGTAGCATTAATTCAAATTGTTTAAACATGTCAAGCTGGGCCCCAGTTTGTATAGGTGATTTTTCACCATCAGTCACATCAACTTTATGAGGTATTGTTTGACTGAGAGACTGTGTCTTCACTGAGGTGTTTGAAGAGCGCTGTGAGGAGGAGGGAGAAGCCACCATGTCAGCTGTCAGCACATTGACATTACTTTCCCCTCAGGCAGCCGCGCATGTGCCCCGTAGTAAGATCTTTTTAAGATAGCAAGCATTTGGTGTAGTAAAGTTATGGACTTTGTTTTGACTTAGTCGGATTTACTTGGCTTGGGTGGTGCTATAAAGATCAATTTCTAATAAATAAATTGTCACTGAACACTGTGAACAGCAATGAAACCTCTACCAATTCCTATCCAAATAAGCTGCTAGCACAACCTTTGTGATCCACCTACACACAATCAATATATTGTAAACCCAAAAACAACTTTCAAAATCAGATATTGTTTGTGCCACTTATATACAGCACATGTGTGACTAGTGCACCTCCAAAACATTTATATACATTCACACATTAACATTTATTCATAAAGAAAACAAGGGGGATCAGTATGGAAGTATTTTCCTATATTTGTTTTTAGGAAGGGGATGTTATATAGTCACATATATCAATATTCCCCTTATAGCCCAAATAACAAAACCCTACACCTGAGATCTATAAATACAATAGGCGGTGTGTTTCTCTGAATCACAGTAAAGCATATCAAAAAATGGGGGAAGGAGGGAGGACAGGATTCCCCCCTAAAAGAGGATTCTTCAAGGAGAAACAATGGGTTATAAAGAGTTAATTTATTATTTGTATATTAAATAATCCACCATATAATTAAAAAATTTACAGAAAGATACCTTCACCATAACCATATATAGAATGATAACGTTATCAAAATCACAAACAGAAAAACACCTGTACATATATCTAATTAACATTCATTCAGATATTGCTACGCTGTTAGTGCATGATATCACATAAATAATCCTAAGTAATTGAAGTATTTTCTTCAGAGATGTAAAGGTTCAAAAAGAGGGTATCCCCCTTTGGTCACCCAAATCACCTAAGGGATTTGGGAAATAAATTAGGGGTTAAATGAGATTCCTGCTGCTGTAGTAGATCTTATATTAATAAAGATGTTTAACTCAGTCCGGTGTAGATTGACCTAATTTGTTATCCTGTTAGGATTTAGATAGTATCTGTCTCTGATTCCATATAATTAGGTCAAAGGATGTATATTATCTCCCCTATGGAGAATAGATAGTATTCGCTGCACTGAAATAGTCATAGATGACCGAACTTTATAATAGATCAAAGTAATGGGAATTGTATCAAACAATAAGACTGTGAGAGGTAAATTCCTTTGCTTACCCCAACCTGTGTGTAGAGATGCAGGAAGCCGGGAATTGTTCAGTTTATTCCACTATGTGAACACGTCTTGTGCGATGTCCCTTTGATCTATTAATGTGGTCGGTCTGTGTATGGTAGCACGGAGAGTTGTCTTTCACAGAGAGTGTTTACTCTTGCATCTGAAAGGGATTGTAGGTCCTTGCCGTAGTCGGTTCATGTGGAACTCCCTCAGGTGCAGTAAGTCTGTTATAACACTTGTGTCTTGTTTTCTTTTTTGCCGACAGAGGAGATAAGGGGAACAAAGTTTTTCAATTTGTTCAAGTCCCAATGGATTGGAGTTATTCCGCTGTGTAATCACAGTTCAGGGAATCTTCCCAGTTTCTCTTCAGAGAAATACAGACCGGTATCTGTTCAGTGTCTCTTAAAGCCGTGCAGCTGATTTAACTCTATGATGATTGATTCAGGTCCATAGAGATAGGGGAAGAAAAATATATGCCGGGGTTGTAGAGCTTTTTTTCTTTGGGGGGATTTTTATATATAATAATAATAAGATCCCCAAAGGTGATTTAGAGTTCGTGATAGGAGATAAAAAAGATGCAGCTATAGTCAGTGCATCTAGCTGGCTGACGCATTTCCTTCGTCCAATGGGACGAGTTCTTCAGAGCTAATGTGAAGTGTGTTTCAGGTTCTATTTAACAGTGAGCCCATTACGTAAATCAACAGCACCTGAATGCATACACACAACAATTACAGCTTAGCATTTCAATCTGCCCTAAGGATTCACCGTGAATTAAAAATTTGAGTAATAGAAAAATCGTTGGTAATGAAACAGATTACATATGTGTTAAGTGGCTTTATCCTTATCAGAATGAAGTAAAGAAGGGATTCTAATCAGTCAGGAAATTTATACTTTTAGAGGCATAGTGACCAAAAAGTACATTTAATTCTGACTATATTGAAAAGTGTGGGTCAGTAATGTATATTGTATTATGTATCCAGACTATTCAGTTATCCCATGCAGATTCAACTCTGAGAAGTTGGCCACTTTAGTAACTTAAAGGGTGAAAAAAATAATAATAGAAATGCAAGTTTTAGACAGAAGATGCAAATAGATAATATATATTTTACATATAGGTCAGCTGACCATATATCGCTAGATTGCATATCGATAGAAAACTGTTTAGTGGGAGATTTTTTATATAGAAGGAGCACAGACTGTATATATATAGGAATGTCCTCATAGTAAGTCTCAGTTCTAAGGGATTAGTTGAGCAAAATATTAGAATGGCAGTGATCATCAGTGAAAGAAGTATCACTGGGCAATTAGTATACATATATGTCCGGACATGTAGGATTTTTTAGAGAGATGTACATAGGCATATGTCCATTTTGTTATAAATGGATCCTAAGATTCTCAAGCCCGGATCAAATGGATATCTGCCGTTATGTTATGCTGAGTATATTGAATATTGTTCCTAACTGACCAGAAACAAAGTATATCGATATGTAGAGTGTACTAAGGTAATGGAGATACTGAGAGGATATGTTAAATGGCTTTATCCTTATTAGAATGAAGTAAAGCAGGGATTCTAATCAGTTAGGAAATTTATATTTTTAGAGGCATAGTGACCAAAAGGTACATTTAGTTCTGACTATATTGAAAAGTGTGGGTCAGTAATGTATATTAGGCTTGTGCAATTCGTTTCGTAACGAATCGAAATTCGTCCGAATTTAGCAACTTTCGGACATTCGGAAGCATTCGAATTTCCGAACAAAGCAATTACGAATAAGACCGAATCCGAAATAAATTATACCGCAAATAGCGAATGCCCGAATGTCTTCGGCATAATTCGTTATGAAAAAGTTACGAATGTACGAATCCATACGAAGCACAATAACACTCACTCTGCTCTGCTCTCTGCTTCTCCCACACCGTGCTGAACTCCCTCTCAAAATGGTGTACAGGGGCGGAGGCTATAGCCGCATGTAAAAAACGAAAGTAAAATACGAGATTTTGAATCCATTCGAAGCACAATAACACTCTGCTCTGCTCTCTGCTTCTCCCTCACCGTGCTGAACCCTCTCAAAATGGTGTACAGGGGCGGAGGCTATAGCCGCATGTAAAAAACGAAAGTAAAATACGAGATTTCGAATCGTTACAAATAACCGCTATGTATTTAGAAAAGTACAAATCCATTCGAAGCACATTAGGCATAATAGGCAGCGTCGTCGTGAGAGAGACACAGAAAATTACGAATCAACGAACCCAAAAAAAGTTACGAAAGTAGGAGTTGTGTCCAGAATCAACGAAAAACAATGTACTCTACCGAAAGTACGAATTATAAATCAACTAAAAATTCAACGAAAAATGTCGCTTGCGAAAATACGAATTAGTCCGAAAACGAAAAATCCCGTCTAGCAAAATTACGAATGATTACGAATCAGCAGGACCGAAAGGAAACAAACCGAAACTAACCGAATTTTTCCATTGTGCACAAGCCTAATGTATATTATATTATATATCCAAACTATTCAGTTATCCCATGCAAATTCAACTCTGAGAAGTTGGCCACTTTGGTAACTTAAAAGGTGAAAAAAATAATAATAGAAATGCAAATTTTAGACAGAAAATGCAAATAGATAATAGATATTTTACATATAGGTCAGCTGACCATATATCGCTAGATTGCATATCGATAGAAAACTGTATAGTGGGAGATTTTTTATATAGAAGGAGCACAAATTGTATATATATATAGGAATGTCCTTATAGTAAGTCTCAGTTCTAAAGGATTAGTTGAGCAAAACATTAGAATGGCAGTGATCATCAGTGGAAAAAGTATCGCTGGGCAATTAGTATACATATATATATGTCCGGACATGTAGGATTTTTTAGAGATGTACATAGGCGTATGTCCATTTTGTTATAAATGGATCCTAAGATTCTCAAGCCCGGGTCAAATAGATATCTGCAGTTATATTGTGCTGAGTTATATTAAATATTGTTCCTAACTAGGGATGAGCTCGGTGTTCGAGTCGAACATACGTTCGACTCGAACATCGGCTGTTCGATCGTTCGCCGAACAACGAACGATTTGGGCCGTTCGCGCCTAATTCGCGGCCCACAATGCACTACGCCATTGCAGTGTCATCCAGGCGCTGTGATTGGCCAAGCATGCACTGTGACCCCGCATGCTTGGCCAATCACAGCGCCGGCAGCGAGGAGAGCAATGATTAGCCACAGGCAGGATGCCTGTGGCCAATTATTGCTGAGGGTGTTTAGTACATGCCCCACACTATAAAAGGCCGCCAGCACGGCGGCCTAGTGTAGTGTGTTCCGGAGCAGGGAAAGAGAAGCATAGGCAGGGACAGTGACATTTTTTTTTTCTTGCTTAACCTGGATTCCTTTAGTTTAGGGAAAGAGAAGGATAGGTAGGGAGAGTGTCAGTCTGTTTTACTGTGCTAAACCTTGTTTGTAGGGACAGGGAAGGACAGTGAGGGAAATTCTCATTGTGCTATACTGTGCTAAAGCATTCCTCATCAACCATCTTTAAAAAAAAAATTTTTTATAGGGACAGAAAACTATAGGTAGGGAGAGTGTCAGTGTGTTTTACTGTGCTAAACCTTGTTTGTAGGGACAGGGAAGGACAGTGAGGGAAATTCTCATTGTGCTATACTGTGCTAAAGCATTCCTCATCAACCATCTTTAAAAAAAAAAAAATTTTATAGGGACAGAAAACTATAGGTAGGGAGAGTGTCAGTGTGTTTTACTGTGCTAAACCTTGTTTGTAGGGACAGGGAAGGACAGTGAGGGAAACTCTCATTGTGCTATACTGTGCTAAAGCATTCCTCATCAACCATCTTTAAAAAAAAAAAAAATTATAGGGACAGAAAACTATAGGTAGGGAGAGTGTCAGTGTGTTTTACTGTGCTAAACCTTGTTTGTAGGGACAGGGAAGGGCAGTGAGGGAAATTCTCATTGTGCTATACTGTGCTAAAGCATTCCTCATCAACCATCTTTAAAAAAACATTTTTTATAGGGACAGAAAACTATAGGTAGGGAGAGTGTCAGTGTGTTTTACTGTGCTAAACCTTGTTTGTAGGGACAGGGAAGGACAGTGAGGGAAATTCTCATTGTGCTATACTGTGCTAAAGCATTCCTCATCAACCATCTTTAAAAAAAAAAAAATATAGGGACAGAAAACTATAGGTAGGGAGAGTGTCAGTGTGTTTTACTGTACTAAACCTTGTTTGTAGGGACAGGGAAGGACAGTGAGGGAAATTCTCATTGTGCTATACTGTGCTAAAGCATTCCTCATCAACCATCTTTTAAAAAAAAAAAATTATAGGGACAGAAAACTATAGGTAGGGAGAGTGTCAGTGTGTTTTACTGTGCTAAACCTTGTTTGTAGGGACAGGGAAGGACAGTGAGGGAAATTCTCATTGTGCTATACTGTGCTAAAGCATTCCTCATCAACCATCTTTGAAATCCTTGTTTTTTGGACAGTCAGGGAAATTGTCATTGTGCTATTCTGTGCGAAAGCAATCATCCTCAACCATATTTAGAAATCCTTAAGTAAAGGGACAGAGAAGGACACCTGAAGGTAGCCCTTATTGCTTTTTTTCCCATCTCCCTGCAGGCCATCCATTAGAATGTCTGGAAGGCAAACAAGGAGAGGCAGACAGTCAGGAGGCAATAAAAGAGGGCAAGCAGGCTCTGTGTCTGGGGGCAACAGTGCTGGTCGTGGACGCGGTGCATTGTCATCAGCACATGGCCATGGGACACGCTTGTCCTTCTTTTCTGCAGCTGGACATGTTGAGCCACATCATGCCGAAGACTTGGTAGAGTGGATGACCAAGCCCTCCTCCTCCTCATCATCCTCTCTCACCCAGGCTCAGGGTACTGGCAAAGCAGCTGCCAAAGCGTCCTCTTCCCTGGTATCAATGTCAGACTCATCATCAGTCACTCCTTCCCTAGACCCACCATGTCCTCCTCCTGAGGATTCCCCCGAACTGTTTGAGCACAGTGTTGGGTACATGCTCCAGGAGGATGCCCAGCGTTTCGAAGGGTCTGATGATGAAACCCAGCTAGAGGAAGGCAGTAGCGTGAGAGCAGACAGAGGGGATGCTCAAGAAGGACACCAATCTGGCAGTCATGTTCCAGCAGCTGCAGCATACTGCCAGATTGGCTCCAGTGATGAGGAGGGAGGGGATGATGAGGTCACTGACTCCACGTGGGTGCCTAATAGGAGAGAGGAGGAGGAGGAGGATGAGGAAGAAGGCACATCTCCAACGAGGCAGGATGCCCTTTGGTGGCCAGCGTAAGGGCAGTACACCGACGGAATCACACCGCAGAGCTCCGCCTGTGCAGGGCGCTGCCTCTGCCCGTCATTCAAAAAGTTCTTTGGTGTGGGCCTTTTTTGAGGCTAGTGCATCAGATCGCACAGCTGCTGTTTGCAACATATGTCTCAAGCGTATATCGCGTGGCCAAAACATCAGCCGCTTGGGTACCACATGCCTGACCAGACATATGTTGACCTGCCATGCAGCTCGTTGGCAAGCCTACCTCAAAGACCCACACCAAAGAACAAAGCGGACCTCTCCTTGCACTGCATCAGCTGGGATCTCCAACCCCACTATAACTTCAGTCCTCTCTGAAACATGCACTGAGAGGAATGAAGGTGTAGAATTAGGTGTGTCACAGCCAAGTACTTGCGGCCACTCTGCTAGCAGTACACCGACGTCCGATTCTAGCAGGCAAATTTCCCTGCCCCAGCTGCTGGACCGTCGAAAGAAGTTCACTCCCAGCCATCCACATGCCCAGCGGTTGAATGCTAGCTTGGCTAAATTGCTAGCGCTACAAGTGCTGCCTTTTCAGTTGGTAGACTCGGCCCCCTTCCGTGAGTTTGTGCAATGTGCAGGTTCCCAAACGCCACTTTTTCTCACGGAAGGCTATTCCGGCTCTCTACCGGCATGTGGAAGGCAATGTCTTGGCCTCGCTGGACAGGGCGGTCAGCGGTAAGGTGCATATTACCGCTGACTCATGGTCCAGCAGGCATGGACAGGGACGTTATCTTTCTTTCACGGCCCATTGGGTCACTCTTTTGGCAGCTGGGAAGGATGCAGGACAAGGTGCAGTAGTGTTGGAGGTTGTTCCACCGCCACGCCTCCAAAATGCTACTACTGGTTTTGACACACCTCTCTCCTCCACCCCCTCCTCTTCTTCTTCCTCCATGGCCTCTTCCTGTGCTTTGTCCTCTGAACCAGCGGTGCTCCGTAGGCGTTCAAGGGGCTACGCAAGTACGCAGGCAAAAAGATGCCATGCCGTGCTTGCGCTGGTGTGTTTGGGGGACAGAAGCCACACTGGGGCAGAGGTCCTGTCTGCTCTGCAGGGGCAGGCCGAGAGGTGGTTGACGCCACGCCAGCTTAAGCCAGGAATGGTGGTTTGCGACAATGGCACCAACCTCCTCTCCGCCCTCCGACAGGGACAACTGACCCATGTGCCCTGTGTGGCTCACGTCCTTAACCTGGTGGTGCAGCGGTTCTTGGGCAGGTACCCGGGCTTACAGGATGTCCTGAGGCAGGCCAGGAAAGTCTGTGTGCATTTCTGCAGATCTTATAATGCCAGTGCTCGCCTGGCTGAGCTGCAAAAGGAGTTGAACCTGCCCAAGAACCGCCTTATATGTGACATGCCCACCAGGTGGAACTCAACGTTGGCCATGCTGCAGCGGCTGCACACGCAACAGAGGGCCATCAATGAGTACCTGTGCGACTACGGCACCAGGACAGGGTCAGGGGAGCTTGGTTTTTTTTCTCCACGCCAGTGGGGCATGATCAGGGATGCATGCACTGTCCTGGCACCATTTGAGGAGGCCACGAGGATGGTGAGCAGTGACAGTGCATGCATCAGTGACACTGTACATCTTGTCCACCTGTTGGAGCACACGCTGCGTGGAATAATGGACAGGGCACTTGAGGCAGAACAGAGGCAGGAAGAGGAGGACTTCCTTGCCTCTCAAGGCCCCCTTTACCCAGACAGTGTTCCTTCTGTCCCACCCATCGCACAGGAAGAGGACGAGGAGGAGGAGGAGGATTGTGTCAGCATGGAGGTGGAGCCTGGCACTCAGCAGCATCAACAGCAGCAGTCTTTTAGGGATGATTTACAGTCCCAAGAAACCCGTGGACTTGTACGTGGCTGGGAGGAGGTGGCTGCGGATCATGTCGTCCTTAGTGACCCAGAGGACTCCGGACCGAATGCCTCAGCTAACCTACGCTGCATGGCCTCCCTGATCCTGCAAAGTCTGCGGAAGGATCCTCGTATTCTTCGGATCAAGGAGAGGGACCATTACTGGCTGGCCACTCTCCTTGATCCACGGTACAAGGGTAAGGTTGCGGACCTTATGTTACCGTCGCAGAGGGAGCAGAGGATGAGACAACTCCGGGAGGCCTTGCAGAAAGGTCTGTGCAACGCGTTCCCAGAGACTGGGAGGTTACAAACTCCTGGTCCTGGACAACGAGTTGCTGAGGCTTCGGCCAGTCAAAGAAGGAGCGGTGGGGAAGGTGGCCGTCTGACCGATGCGTTCAGACAATTCTTTAGTCCGCAGCCCCAAAGTATGATCGGTTCCAGCAACCATCGCCAGCGTCTGATAAACATGGTGCAGGAATATCTAGGGGGAAGGTCAGACTTGGACACCTTCCCCACCGAAAATCCTCTGGCTTACTGGGTCTTGAGGATGGATCACTGGCCAGAGCTTGCACAGTATGCAATTGAGCTACTGCCCTGTCCTGCATCCAGCGTTCTTTCGGAACGCACATTCAGTGCTGCTGGAGGATTTGTCACGGATCACAGGGTGCGCCTGTCCACCGACTCGGTTGATCGACTGACTTTCATCAAGATGAACCAGTCTTGGATCACCACCAGCTACCACACACCTGATGCTGATATAACAGACTAATTGATTTTAACATGTCACATCCCTTCAAGACTGATGCTGATGCTGAGTGCCTGTGCTGTTATGTTGACTGGCTATCCTCCTCCTCCGAGTCCTCAATGATACGATTGATGATGATAGCTTGGAAGATCATTTTTGTTTATGGGTGCCGCCACCAGTGCCTAACGCCCAATTTTTCAGCCCCTGTTTAACAGGGGCGTGTAATTACAATTTTTGAAGCAATACTTTGCAACAGGGCTCATTGCTGTGCTCCAAGTACAGTATCTGTGAGGGGTTGCAGTGTTGTGCCACCAGTGCCTAAGGCCCAATTTTTCAGCCCCTGTTTAACAGGGGCGTGTAATTACAATTTTTGAAGCAATACTTTGCAACAGGGCTCATTGCTGTGCTCCAAGTACAGTATCTGTGAGGGGTTGCAGTGTTGTGCCACCAGTGCCTAAGGCCCAATTTTTCAGCCCCTGTTCAACAGGGGCATGTAATTACAATTCTTGATCTAATAATTCACAGCAGGGCCCATTGCTGCACCCACCAAGAGTAACTCTGAGGGCTTACAGTGTTGTGGCAACGCCACCACCACCACCACCACGAAAGGCCCAATTTTTCAGCCCCTGTTCAAAAGGGGCATGTAATTACAATTCTTGATCTAATAATTCACAGCAGGGCCTATTCCTGCACCCACCAAGAGTAACTCTGAGGGCTTACAGTGTTGTGGCAACACCACCACCACCACCACCACCACGAAAGGCCCAATTTTTCAGCCCCTGTTCAACAGGGGCATGCAATTACAATTCTTGATCTAATAATTCACAGCAGGGCCCATTGCTGCACCCACCAAGAGTAACTGTCAGGGCTTACAGTGTTGTGGCACCAGCACCACCATCAAAGGCCCAATTTTTACTACCACTGTTCAACAATTATATGTAATTACAATTCCTGATATAATAGTTGACAGCAGGGCGTTCCAGCACCAACCAAGAGTAACTGTGAGTGCTTACAGTGTTGTGCCAACACCAACAACTAAGGGGCCTATTTCTGCAGAGTATATACGGCAGGTCCCTACTTTCAAACATCCAACTTACAAACGACTCCTACTTGCAAACGCAAGAAGACAACAGGAATTGAGAGGAAATCTACCCCTAGGAAGGAAAATTCTCTCCTGTAAGAATTAATATGGGAGAAAGGTGTCTCCTCTGTACTGATGCTTTATCACCAATCCTTGTTTCAAGAAAAACACCACATTTCAAAAACAGTTGTCATTGGGACGGAAAGTGAGGTGAAATGTTCTGAACAGGGGCACAGACAGCAAAACAAATGTTACAGGGGTGATAACCCTTACCTATGTTTTCCAAAAAGTTTAAAAATAGATTTTTGGGCTGGAGCTACACTTAAACAATGTACCTGTTCAAAATTACAAACAGATTCTACATAAGAACAAACCTACAGTCCCTGTCTTGTATGCACCGCCTGTATACGGCTGTTCAGAGTATATAGGGCCTTTTTTATTTTATGTGCGGGGTTCCCCTTAATATCCATACAAGACCCAAAGGGGCTGGTAATGGGCTGGGGTAGGGGGGGGGGGTCATGGGGTAGCTATGCCATTTTTCTTAAAGATTTTCATCCATATTACCGGGACCAGACATTACATTAAAGCCGCAAGCAGTTTTAAATGGCTTTTTTTCCTTTAGAAGTGTCATTTTGTGCAGGGACAGTTCTAAACACGGGAAACACGTGGCACTTCACAGGCATACTTTAGACACCCCCCAGGTACGATATTTAAAGGAATATTTGACTTTTTTTTTTCACTTTATGCATCATTAAAATGACTGCTCCCGAAAAACGACCGTTTTTAAAACTTCTTTTTGCATTGATACATGTCCCCTGGTGCAGAACCCGGGTTCCCAAACCCTTTTTAGGACAATAACATGCATAATAGTCATTATAATTAGCACTTTAGAATTCGAACGTTCGCATCCATTGTATTTAATAGGGTTCTAATGTTCGTACGAACTTTCGGTCCGTTCGCGGGTTCTGGTGCGAACCGAACCCGGGGGTGTTCGGCTCATCACTATTCCTAACTGACCAGAAACAAAGTATATCGATATGTAGAGTGTACTAAGGTGATAGGAATACTGAGAGGTTGCATTCATTATTTAATCCTTGAGGCTGTAAAGCTTTAAGGAGAAAAATCCTCATTTTTTCTTTCTGCAACAGGATTTTATTGAAGTCACCTCTCCTAAGTGGTAAATTTAGTCTATAGATGCCTTTTACCTTAAGGCCCTGTGGGTCCCCATTGTGAAAATTCAAAAAATGCAGGGCCACTACTCTTTCGTCATCCTTTTTGATAATGCTATTGATGTGTTCACTGATTCTGATTTTCAATTGTCTTTTGGTCTTACCAACGTAAATTTTACCGCATGGACAGGTGATCATATAGATCACCCGTGTCGTAGAGCAGTTAATAAAGTCACGGATTGTATATTGTTTTTTATTATCAGAACCAGTGAACACGTCAGTCTTTTCTACATATTTGCAAATGGAACATTTGCCACAGGTATGCATCCCTTTGAGTTGTGGAAGGTCGGTCAGCCAGTTTTTACCCCCAGATCTAGTGTATTCAGAGTGGGTAAGGGTATCCCCCAAATTTTGGGCTCTTCGTGCTGTTAGATGGGGATGGTCTCCTATAAATTCTCCCAGGATTGGTGCTTCCGAAAGAACATGCCAGTGTTTATTTAGTATGTTTCTTACTTGATTCCACTGTGAGCCAAATTTGGTAATAATTCTAATGGGGCCGGGTTGTTGTTGAGGTTGATTTCGAACCTCAGTGCTCTCAATGAGTTTTTTTCTATCTGTCTGGATAGCTCTTTTTTTAGCTTTTCTAATATTTTGATGAGAGTATCCCCTCTCTCTGAATCTCCCATATAGTTAAGTAGCTTCTGTATTAAAGTCATGCTCCAGTGTGCAGTTCCTTCTTATACGAAGGAACTGTCCTATCGGAATACCTTGAATAAGCGACTGTGGATGGTGACTAGTGGCATGAAGTAATGTATTGGCAGAGGTTTTTTTACGAAAGGTTTTTGTCACAAGAACTCCCTCTTGGGCATTGATTGTGAGATCGAGGAAGTCTAGAGTTTTTGGGCTGAAATTATAGGTCAATTTGAGATTTCTGTCGTTTGTATTTAGTTCTTCCATGAAACTATGTAGCTCATGGGTGAATCCCCCCATATCATCAGCACGTCATCAATGTACCTCAGCCATAGATGGCAGTGGCTGAGGTACAGTGATGAAGCATAGACTATCTCTTCCTCCCAAAGTCCTAGGTGTAGGCATGCGTAGGATGGTGCCCACGGGGCACCCATAGAGGTGCCTCACGTTTGTTGATAAAAGATTCCCATAAATTGGAAAAAATTGTTGTTCAACATAAATTCCAAAATTTCTACAATGTATTCATTTTGAGCTCCGAGTAAGGGGAAGTTCTTTTCCAAGAAAAATGTGACAGCTTTAAGTCCCCATTCATGATATGCTTTACTGTGATTCAGAGAAACACACCGCCTATTGTATTTATAGATCTCAGGTGTAGGGTTTTGTTATTTGGGCTATAAGGGGAATATTGATATATGTGACTATATAACACCCCCTTCCTAAAAACAAATATAGGAAAATACTTCCATACTGATCCCCCTTGTTTTCTTTATGCCAAAACGGGATTTTCTATTTATCCCTTCTAGTTGGAAGTATTCTCAACCACCAATCTATATCAGCAAATCGATACCTTCATCCATATATTATTTTATTTATGTTTCTATTCGAACAGGCAGCTTTATTCACTGTGGTGTTTTTTCATATAATTATTAAGTTGGTAATATAATAGTAATTCTATAATCATACGTTTCTAAATGGCATATCTTTTGGATGATAAAATAGACCTTGAGATTCAAACAGCAGTTTCTAATGAAATAACAACGCAAGAATCCACAGATGAGTCCCTAAAAAAACTGTTTAATGCACATAAAAAAACTGACCATAAAATATCTAAACAGGAAATGGGATATTTCATCCCTGAAATCCCATATTGAACAAAAAATCATCCCCAGGGGACTCAGGGAAAAGGTGATCCCCGCAGCCCATTTACACACTCCAAGATTCTTAGAAATCTGGAAGAAGAGCTGCCTAGACAGAGGCATTGAACTTATGCGACTTATTGTCGCAGAAGAACTTCTTCAACTGACAGAAATACAAGCGGAAATTGATAAAAGTGTAAGCCTTCTGGAACCACATAAGGAAGACCCCGACTTTGAGAAGTTAAATGACTCTCTTAAAAAAGAGGTAGAGCGAACCCAAAAATATTTAAGAACAAATAAACAAGAGAGATTTAGACAAAATCTATTGGATTGGGAGAGAAACAAAACCTTTAATCTTACCATCCAAAGAGGGAGGAGTAATTCTCGTAAAAGAGGAAATCGGAAATCTCATTCCCAGTCCAATAGATCGGGTCGCTCTTCCTCTGACAGTGAGGGAGACTCCATTCTAAAAACGGTTTCTTTTTTAGACAAAACCCAGGGGGGGGAGAGACAACCCAGGCCAAGAGACCAAAGATTACCCCCAGACCTCACAGAGAGGAAAGCCAAAACGGGGGGTAGACAAGGAGAAAGGGAGGGAACAGGGAGGAAAAACATCAAGGGAACTCCGAGCAAGTTCTCGGAGGAGATAAAAATAAATATGACTGTAGAACCAAACGATGGAAGCACAGACATACAGACCACAGATCTAAAAATTGTTAACCTCACTGAATTCCCCCTAAATTGTCATCACATCTTACTCAAAAGAGGTTTGTCATTTTCACCAAATTCCTCAATGAGTGAATTTGAGGTATACAAAGATATTAACCTCTTCCTGAGGAAAGTGATTTTCAGATACTGGCATTCCAACCGCGACAATTCTGTAATCACTCCTCAAACTGACAAGGAGGAAGAAGCAGCATTATCTATATTGGTGTCACTGTTAGAGGAAAACAGTGACACTGACATTGATACAGACCTCATGGCAGCAACAACTGCCTGTAGGAGATCTGCGGAACTCTGTATTCGATCTGTCACTATGCCCCCACTCTCTAAACATAAATGGATCAGTCTTTTTTTGGATTTGGTCAAAAATGACCTTTCTAAAATTAACTGGACATGGAAGGGAATTGATAACCTTAGTAAACAAGAAAGAAAAGCTTTAAAAGAACTACAGGATGCACCTGACCTGATAATTAAAAGAAGTGACAAAGGCGGTAACATTGTTCTTCTTTCAGAAGACAACTATGAACAAGAAGTCCTTAGACAACTTTCTGATGCATCAACATATAAAAAGGTGTCTTTCAACCCCTTTCATAGAGTGGTGGCAACCCTCAATCAAAAACTCATCTATGCCCTTGAAGCAGATCTTATTAGTAAAAAGGAGCAAACCTATCTAAGGTTTAGGGAGTTCAATACCCCTACATTTTACACAATTCCCAAACTCCATAAATCCATGACATATCCCCCTGGGAGACCCATAGTCTCTGCTATAAATGGTCCATTGGAAAGACTAGGAAAATACACGGATGCACTCATCCAAGATGTAGTCCGTGATCTCCCTTCATTCGTTAGAGACACCAGAGACGTCCTCAATAAATTAGAGGATACCTACATACCAGAGGGAGCGCTTCTTGTTGGGATTGATGTAGAATCATTATATACATCAATCCCACATGAATGGGGACTTAAAGCTGTCACATTTTTCTTGGAAAAGAACTTCCCCTTACTCGGAGCTCAAAATGAATACATTGTAGAAATTTTGGAATTTATGTTGAACAACAATTTTTTCCAATTTATGGGAATCTTTTATCAACAAATGCGAGGCACCTCTATGGGTGCCCCGTGGGCACCAACCTACGCATGCCTACACCTAGGACTTTGGGAGGAAGAGATAGTCTATGTTTCATCACTGTACCTCAGCCACTGCCATCTATGGCTGAGGTACATTGATGACGTGCTGATGATATGGGGAGGCTCCACCCATGAGCTACATAGTTTCATGGAAGAACTAAATACAAACGACAGAAATCTCAAATTGACCTATAATTTCAGCCCAAAAACTCTAGACTTCCTCGATCTCACAATCAATGCCCAAGAGGGAGTTATTGTGACAAAAACCTTTCGTAAAAAAACCTCTGCCAATACATTACTTCATGCCACTAGTCACCATCCACAGTCGCTTATTCAAGGTATTCCGATAGGACAGTTCCTTCGTATAAGAAGGAACTGCACACTGGAGCATGACTTTAATACAGAAGCTACTTAACTATATGGGAGATTCAGAGAGAGGGAATACTCTCATCAAAATATTAGAAAAGCTAAAAAAAGAGCTATCCAGACAGATAGAAAAAAACTCATTGAGAGCACTGAGGTTCGAAATCAACCTCAACAACAACCCGGCCCCATTAGAATTATTACCAAATTTGGCTCACAGTGGAATCAAGTAAGAAACATACTAAATAAACACTGGCATGTTCTTTCGGAAGCACCAATCCTGGGAGAATTTATAGGAGACCATCCCCATCTAACAGCACGAAGAGCCCAAAATTTGGGGGATACCCTTACCCACTCTGAATACACTAGATCTGGGGGTAAAAACTGGCTGACCGACCTTCCACGACTCAAAGGGATGCATACCTGTGGCAAATGTTCCATTTGCAAATATGTAGAAAAGACTGACGTGTTCACTGGTTCTGATATTAAAAAACAATATACAATCCGTGACTTTATTAACTGCTCTATGACACGGGTGATCTATATGATCACCTGTCCATGCGGTAAAATTTACGTTGGTAAGACCAAAAGACAATTGAAAATCAGAATCAGTGAACACATCAATAGCATTATCAAAAAGGATGACGAAAGAGTAGTGGCCCTGCATTTTTTGAATTTTCACAACGGGGACCCACAGGGCCTTAAGGTAAAAGGCATCTATAGACTAAATTTACCACTTAGGAGAGGTGACTTCAATAAAATCCTGTTGCAGAAAGAAAAAATGTGGATTTTTCTCCTTAAAGCTTTACAGCCTCAAGGATTAAATAATGAATGCAACCTCTCAGTATTCCTATCACCTTAGTACACTCTACATATCGATATACTTTGTTTCTGGTCAGTTAGGAACAATATTTAATATAACTCAGCACAATATAACGGCAGATATCTATTTGACCCGGGCTTGAGAATCTTAGGATCCATTTATAACAAAATGGACATACGCCTATGTACATCTCTAAAAAATCATACATGTCTGGACATATATATATGTATACTAATTGCCCAGTGATACTTTTTCCACTGATGATCACTGCCATTCTAATGTTTTGCTCAACTAATCCTTTAGAACTGAGACTTACTATAAGGACATTCCTAAATATATATACAATTTGTGCTCCTTCTATATAAAAAATCTCCCACTATACAGTTTTCTATCGATATGCAATCTAGCGATATATGGTCAGCTGACCTATATGTAAAATATCTATTATCTATTTGCATTTTCTGTCTAAAATTTGCATTTCTATTATTATTTTTTCACCTTTTAAGTTACCAAAGTGGCCAACTTCTCAGAGTTGAATTTGCATGGGATAACTGAATAGTTTGGATATATAATATAATATACATTACTGACCCACACTTTTCAATATAGTCAGAACTAAATGTACCTTTTGGTCACTATGCCTCTAAAAATATAAATTTCCTGACTGATTAGAATCCCTGCTTTACTTCATTCTAATAAGGATAAAGCCATTTAACATATCCTCTCAGTATCTCCATTACCTTAGTACACTCTACATATCAATATACTTTGTTTCTGGTCAGTTAGGAACAATATTCAATATACTCAGCATAACATAACGGCAGATATCCATTTGATCCGGGCTTGAGAATCTTAGGATCCATTTATAACAAAATGGACATATGCCTATGTACATCTCTCTAAAAAATCCTACATGTCCGGACATATATGTATACTAATTGCCCAGTGATACTTCTTTCACTGATGATCACTGCCATTCTAATATTTTGCTCAACTAATCCCTTAGAACTGAGACTTACTATAATGACATTCCTATATATATACAGTCTGTGCTCCTTCTATATAAAAAATCTCCCACTAAACAGTTTTCTATCGATATGCAATCTAGCGATATATGGTCAGCTGACCTATATGTAAAATATATATTATCTATTTGCATCTTCTGTCTAAAACTTGCATTTCTATTATTATTTTTTCACCCTTTAAGTTACTAAAGTGGCCAACTTCTCAGAGTTGAATCTGCATGGGATAACTGAATAGTCTGGATATATAATACAATATACATTACTGACCCACACTTTTCAATATAGTCAGAATTAAATGTACTTTTTGGTCACTATGCCTCTAAAAGTATAAATTTCCTGACTGATTAGAATCCCTGCTTTACTTCATTCTGATAAGGATAAAGCCACTTAACACATATGTAATCTGTTTCATTACCAACGATTTTTCTATTACTCAAATTTTAAATTCACGGTGAATCCTTAGGGCAGATTGAAATGCTAAGCTGTAATTGTTGTGTGTATGCATTCAGGTGCTGTTGATTTACGTAATGGGCTCACTGTTAAATAGAACCTGAAACACACTTCACATTAGCTCTGAAGAACTCGTCCCATTGGACGAAGGAAATGCGTCAGCCAGCTAGATGCACTGACTATAGCTGCATCTTTTTTATCTCCTATCACGAACTCTAAATCACCTTTGGGGATCTTATTATTATTATATATAAAAATCCCCCCAAAGAAAAAAAGCTCTACAACCCCGACATATATTTTTCTTCCCCTATCTCTATGGACCTGAATCAATCATCATAGAGTTAAATCAGCTGCACGGCTTTAGGAGACACTGAACAGATACCGGTCTGTATTTCTCTGAAGAGGAAACTGGGAAGATTCCCTGAACTGTGATTACACAGCGGAATAACTCCAATCCATTGGGACTTGAACAAATTGAAAAACTTTGTTCCCCTTATCTCCTCTGTCGGCAAAAAAGAAAACAAGACACAAGTGTTATAACAGACTTACTGCACCTGAGGGAGTTCCACATGAACCGACTACGGCAAGGACCTACAATCCCTTTCAGATGCAAGAGTAAACACTCTCTGTGAAAGACAACTCTCCGTGCTACTATACACAGACCGACCACATTAATAGATCAAAGGGACATCGCACAAGACGTGTTCACATAGTGGAATAAACTGAACAATTCCCGGCTTCCTGCATCTCTACACACAGGTCGGGGTAAGCAAAGGAATTTACCTCTCACAGTCTTATTGTTTGATACAATTCCCATTACTTTGATCTATTATAAAGTTCGGTCATCTATGACTATTTCAATGCAGCGAATACTATCTATTCTCCATAGGGGAGATAATATACATCCTTTGACCTAATTATATGGAATCAGAGACAGATACTATCTAAATCCTAACAGGATAACAAATTAGGTCAATCTACACCGGACTGAGTTAAACATCTTTATTCATATAAGATCTACTACAGCAGCAGGAATCTCATTTAACCCCTAATTTATTTCCCAAATCCCTTAGGTGATTTGGGTGACCAAAGGGGGATACCCTCTTTTTGAACCTTTACATCTCTGAAGAAAATACTTCAATTACTTAGGATTATTTATGTGATATCATGCACTAACAGCGTAGCAATATCTGAATGAATGTTAATTAGATATATGTACAGGTGTTTTTCTGTTTGTGATTTTGATAACGTTATCATTCTATATATGGTTATGGTGAAGGTATCTTTCTGTAAATTTTTAAATTATATGGTGGATTATTTAATATACAAATAATAAATTAACTCTTTATAACCCATTGTTTCTCCTTGAAGAATCCTCTTTTAGGGGGGAATCCTGTCCTTCCTCCTTCCCCCATTTTTTGATAACATTTATTCATTTATTATACTAAGTCTATATAAAGTCCCCAATCATAATCTTTCACCTACTGGATTAAGACTTATGCGTGAAAACATAAAAATCTGTGAAACCTCAGTGCACTTCTTCATCTAAACGAACACCTCCAACCATGCAAGAGTCTTATATGCTCACCTGCATGGAGACCTCTTAATCACAGGAGGATGGTCCCATTCTGCTCGATAGCAACTTTCCAGACATCCCCAGTATTCTTTCCTTCCCAGAGTTCCTCAGTAGGAAAATTAAACAGACATCTAATGCTCTCTCCGAGTTAATCCACTTCATTTAATTAAAAACAGCATATCTTACTTGTTTTATGTCCTTACCCGTTTGTTAAAATGCTACATTACTAGCAACGCGGAGTGTTTCCCGTTGCATGCAAATTTATTATCTGTATTTTAAATTTTTCGATAAATTCTTTTGAAAAAAAAAAAAACAGCATATACTCATATACTGTAGCAACAGGATAACTACAGTATATAAGTGGTTAATACCACAATCACCAGTGGCCGATCCTATGCCATTCAGCTCCTTGCAGCTTGCACCCAACCCAGCGCAATGGCTCTGCCTCCAGGAGATAATGTCACAAGGGTGCCCTATCTTACGTTATGTCCCTAAGGGGGCTGGACTTCCTCTACTGAAGTATGGCAGAGGAGAAAGATCCTTGAGGTTCATAATGGTCTGCAGAATTCTTGGAATTGGCATATACGCTTTAAGTAGGTCTTTATGTGAAAGCAAAAAATATAAGGGAAAGATACTTGCTGCAGACAGAGTAGGTGTATGTGTGTGGGGGGGAAAGCTGAAAGATGGTGTTTAAAATGTATACATAAAACTCCTTGAGTATTAAAATATGTTGTCTAAATTAGCATTGCTTCTAGTTATAAACCTCATCATAGGAAATGTGCATAAAATGGTTCTACATCTGTTAGATAACATTGTATTAGGTTGATCCCCTTTAGCATAGAATTTTTGCCAATTCCAACATATGCAACATACCGCTAAATCAGTGAGACATAAATTAAGTTTAGTTAGTGTCCAGGCTTTGCAAGTGGCTATTGTGGGATATGATTCAAAAGCTTTGGAAGCTGGTTCTAATCTCTAGCTGCTGCAAAAGGCACAAGCACTGTTTCTTACATTCAGATGCAATTTGGATAACGTGGCGCTGCATTTCAGCTTTGTAAACTTATCATGGGGTGGATGCTACGGAAACGAAAACCTTGTTTAAATCAAAATATTCTCTCAATTTCAACTAGAGGTCGTCAAAAACATGGACAATAGAGAGTAGGGTGTTTTCCATGGCTCAATGGAAAGTAGATGGTCTTTGTAGGAGAGATCAATACAAAAAGAACAGAGAGCACCACATTAACTAAGCTCTGGGGAAAAGGAGTGTAATTGCACTTGCAACAGGTACAGTCAATTTGCCTTTAGTAAATCAACCCAAATGTTTCTAAAGCCACGCACACATGGTTCGATTGTTGGACAACCGAGCATCTGATTTTTGTCAAAAGGGCGTGTGCCATGATCTTGTCTTGCATACTAACGTTACACAAATTGCCACCCTTTGGACCCCTTCTGCTAATTTTGTGTTTGGTGAGCACTGATTCCGAGCATGCGTGTTTGTACTTTCGACTTTTGTGTGACGGATTTGTGTACTGACCATCAGAAAATCTGACTTGGAGCTCTTGTTTGACAAAAATTTACTAGCCTGTCATCCAACATTTGTTGTTGGAAAATTGGACAACAATTGTCAAAAGGAGCGCACTAATGGTAAGAATTCCTGACAACAGTCTGTCAACAGACAATCCCCTTCCAACAATCGAACTGTGTGTATGAGGCTTAATTGTAAATCAAACTCAAAATAAGGATGATTCTGTTGTATTTTGACAATGATTACAATGAACCTTTTTTTAAATACTAGTACTGACTTCTATGTTCTCTTACAGCTCCTGAGGTCATACTGTTGAAAAACAGGATCTGGTAGGTCTACCTAGCTGTTGTAACTTTATTATAATGGTTAAGAAAGTGCCTAGAGATACTATGGTTCAGGTTGCCCTGCTTTATGGGTCATCTACGATTTTCAAATCTGGTGTGCATAGTTCTGGTCTGCATGTTGCATCAAACAAAATATAGTCCATAGGGGCATTGGAGAGCATAGAACTTGTGCAGATGATAAAGTATTCAATCTTAAACTCTTTGCCATTTTGACTTCTTAAATATTTCTTTTTTTGAGGGACAAAATGGTATGAACAACATATTTTCTTGTTACACCAAAAGCTTCCTGTTATACTAAGGAAATAGATTGACAGGAGAGAGACAGTTGTGATCAAACTAGGGTAAGTATGGAAGTCAAAAGCACCATTGGGGAAAATTTCACAGGAATAAATCTGTGATCAATAAATACATGAGTGTGATTTGTGGTGATACAAATAGAGTGTGTAGTCTCTGATGGGAGCGTTATGTCCACACCAAATATCTACCAAATCATACTGAGTCATGGTGGAGGGAAATTTAAGTCAGTGGAGGGATATGAGGGATCTGAAGAGTGTTTATACAATTTGGTGTTTGAGATTGGATTCAAATCTCCCATGAGGGAGGTAAGGTAATGGATAGGAAAGATAGAAAAGGTGAACAAGAAAATGTGAAAATAGAAGAAATTAGATTTGGAAGCAAATAAATAGAATGAGCCATGAGTTACATAACACACATGTAGGCTGATTAGAAGTGTGTACAAAATGCACATTACTAGAACTAGGAGGGGTGGCATGGAACCACTGGGAATCTAGAAGGTGTATATAAATGTGTAGTTGTTGCAGGGGCACTCCCAAAGGATGGTGATAAATTACATATTTTCTGAGTGGTCTGCAGTTATAAGTGGGGTACCCCAGGGCTCTGTAGACACGTGCAATTCGTTTTGGATTGAAACTAAATGTGGACAAATTTTTTGGTTATTCAGAGACTCTGATGTATCAAAATTTATGAATAATAATAGTAATGGATTTTGTTGAAATTTGTTTTGTTTATTCGTTTTCTAAAGAATTCCAATTTTTTTTAAATTTGTTTAACTAGTTGCCGCCTGTCTGCCCACCTTCAAATGATGGCGGTGTGGTGCGGCTCTCGTTCTGGGATGCCGTCATATGATGGCATCCCAGAACGGCCTCTCTCGGGTGCCCGCATCGCATGACCGCGCATGATCGCAACAAATGGTCATTAAAGAGGTAAATCTTTTCCGGGGCTGAAGTGATTAAATGAAAAAGCTTAAGTTAGATGCTGATTGGCTACCATGCACAGCTGCACCAGATTATGCACTCGCCAGTTTTAGTAAATCAACCCACAGTGTCCTTCAAAGCACTAGGTGTTTAGCCAAGAATTTTACTAGCTGTATGTCCATAGTGAGTGCCATTGAAATGCACAAGTATAATTGTCAAGTAAAATGTTCAGCTGTACCAGGATATCAGGGGAAGCACTGGATAATGGTGCACACGCACTCCAAATGAAACATCCAAAATTTTATGGAAGATTCAAATATAAAGTTGGGCGAGCAGTTCGGGACGAACAAAAGTTGGGCCCGAACATTGCCTGTTTGTCCGTTCGGGGAACACTCAAATTTGCGGGATGTTCGCGCGCCGAGTGGCCCGCAATGCACTACGCAATACACAATGCATTCTATGGCCCTAATTGGATGAAGCAATGCACCTGGCCACTGATCAGGTGTAAGGCTTTGCCCAATTAGGGTACAGAGTCCTGTCAGAGCCATGATTGGACAAACTCATGATGACTTTGCCCAATCTTGGCTCAGTGCTCATAGTTCCATCCCACACTATAAAAGGTTCCTTCCCACAGGAAACTTTTGCAATGTGTTGTTGGAGTGGAGATAGATAGAGCAGGACTCAGTTTGCTACTAGCGAGGTAGTATGTTATTGTGACTCTGAGTGTAGGGTGTTAGTATAGTGTGAGCATAGTGTAAGGGTAGTGTGAGCATAGTGTAAGGGTAGTGTGAGTATAGTGTGTTAGTATAGTGTAGTGCCAGTGAAGTGTGAGTATAGTGTAGTGTTAGTGTAGTTTGTCAGTATAGAGTGAATACTGTGTAGCGGGGTCTTTAAATTTAGTTGGGATACACCTGGGTGGTAGTATGACCCAGGTGTGTAATTGTGAGAGGTTTTGGACCCCTTTGTATTCGTGGAGGATTGGGTGGTGTATTATTCTCCTTGGCCTGTGGGTGGCGGGGTACCCGCAGGCTCAAGGTAGAATCACTGCCACAGTGCTACCCTTTTTGTCCCTTTCCAGAGACGGTACGGCGAGGGCGGGGAACCTGCCGTGGGGTCGATGGGAGGAGATAAAGGGGAGAGACGCCCTCGCCACGAGGTTTTCGAGGATCTTCTCTTCACGCACCCAGGCACCTTAGGCCTGGGTGCAGGCGGTTCGGAGTTCCGGCCCAGGCGCCCTAGGCCTGATCGGAATGGAGTTGGAGTCCATCCCAGGCACCTTCAGCCCTGGGGTGAGGTACTAGATCATAGGCCTGGGGCCCAGTAACTTCGACTGGGTCCCGCAAGGGCGAAGTGATCCGAGGGTCCCCGAGGTGGGGAGTCCGGAGCAGCATCAACCCGGTGGCGGATGGGCCTCCGGTAACTCCCTTAGAGGGACATCTTCCCCTGATAGGGGCCACAGCACTGCGAAGGTACTCCTAAATACGTTCTCTTGAGTTGCGGGTAGAGACTCACAAGTTCCATGTTCTGTGCTAATCAAGGCTATGATAACCGCTGGTGAAATCACTGTGGTTTAGATTGAAATCAGGATAGTGCCTCGACCTGCTCATCCCACTGTATCAGGCTGTTAAAATGTTCCAACCAGTTGGCTACAGAAGCACTGTTTATTGTGAAGCTTACAATAAAGCAAGAGTTGGACTGTGATCGGTGTGTGGACTCTGGTTAATGGGAGCAAAGGAGGGTACCAGCATAGCAGGACTGAGTTTCATAACTAAAGCACATTGGCCCGAGGAAGATACTGATACTGGCCTTCACCTCATCCACAGCCATGGGGAGGACATGGGCCGTAGCGCATCTCACCCTGTCGTGGGACATACCCCTAGACAAAAGAGATGGGGTGAGGTTGCTACAACTGTATAGTGTGAGTATATTGTGTCAGTATAGTGTGAGTACTGTATGATGTAGTGTCAGTGTAGTGTGCTAGTGTAGTGCAGTGTTTAACGCAGCATTACATAACATTTAGTGCTGTATACTATGTATACTATGTAACTCACCTTTCATATCTACCCCCCGCTATTTCTCATGACCTCTCAGCAGCCTCCACTGACAGAGATGATGGTATGGCAAAGCGTATCATAGGTCCTTGAAACACGTCTGCCATCAGCACACCACCAGCTGTAGAGTGTAGCAGGCAAATTTCTCTGCCCCATCTGCTGCAGCAGAAAAAAATAATACACTCCCTACCACCCACATACCCAGCATCTAAATTCCAGCTTGTCCAAATTGCTGGTATTGCAAACCTTCCCTTTCCATCTGGTGGATTCTGCCCCCTTCAGTACATTTGCAAAATGTGCTGTACTACAACGACAGGTTCCCAGTTATTTATTTGCACGTAAGGCCATTCCAGCTCTATACTATCATGTGGAAGGAAATGTTTTGGCATCATTGGGCAAGGCAGTCAGCAGCAAGGTCCACATTACTGGTGACACATAGTCCAGCAAGCATGGTCAGGGACGATATATTTTGTTCACAGCACACTGGGTAACTCTGCTTGCAACTAGGAAGGATGCAGGAAAGGGCTCAGTGCTGCTGCTTGTTTTGGCGCCACATCTCCATACAGCTGGTGGTGATGATGTGAGATCTGTAAGCTCCACCCCCTCCTCCTCTTCCTCTATGCCATCTTCTGCTGAACCACCAGTACCCCCTAAGCATTCAAGGGGCTATTCAACTAGTCAGACTAAAAGATGTCATGCAGTGCTTCAGCTGGTCTGTCTAAGAGACAGGAGCTACACTGGAGCAGAGATTATTTCAGCTCTTCAGGGGTAGGCCCAGAGGTGGTTCAACACCACAGCAGCTTGAGCCAGGAATGGTGGTGTGTGATAATGGCACTAAGCTTCTGTCCACTCTTCAACAGGGAAAGTTGACACATGTACCATGCCTGGCACATGTCCTCAATTTGCTTATGCAGCGTTTCTTAAACAGGTACCCAGGGTTGCAAGATATTCTAAGACAGGCCAGAAGAGTCTGTAGCCATTTCAGGCGGTCAAACACGGTCAGTGTTCTGTTGGCTGAAATTCAGTGGGAATTCCACCTGCCCCTAAACTGCCTGATTTGTGACATGTCCACCAGGTGTGACTCAAATTTGGCAATGCTGCAGCATCTGCACATGTAGCAGAGGGCCATCAATAAGATACCATGGGAGTATTGCACAAGGACAGGCTCAAGGGAGCTCTTCTTTATTTCCCCATGCCAATGGCTTCTGATAAAGGATGCATGCACTGTACAGTCACCATTTGAGGAGGTGCCAAGTATGGTGAGCCGTGAAAAAGCATGGATCAGTGACACAATCCAATTGTGCTCCTGCTGGAGCATAATCTACGTGGTATTATGGACAGGGCACTTGAGACAGAGCAGCGGGAGGAAGAGGTGGACTTCCTTTTATCTCAAGGCCGCTTTATGCAGACACCATTTTTGTGACACCACAGAACACACAAGAGGAGAGGGAGGAGAAGGAGTATTCTGGCAGTTTTGGAGGCATTGAAGCCAAGGAAGATATACTGTCATGGATATGCATTAATGTCTGTCTGCCATCTTACCTTCCTCCTCATGTGTTCATCTAGAGACCAGACCTCCTTCACCTGGCTTCCTTTATAATCGCCTCCCAGCCTGACTCCACCCCAGGCCCTATCACTGAACACTATATTAACCTGTGCACTGCAAGCCTGCTTTGCTGATCAACGTGTTTGTTAGGCATTGTGTGTTTGGGTTCCTGCCTGCCATGTGCTACGTCTGTCTCTCTGTTATGTTATTGGCTTGTCCCCGACTATCCCTGTCTGCTCGTGACCCTTGACCTTCGGCTCGTTCTTCGTTATCCTTGTCTGCTTGTGGCCCCTGACCTTCAGCTTGTTATTCGGTTCTCTCTATCGTGTGCTGCTGCTTCCCCTCTTTTCCCCTTATCCTACGGGGCGTGAGCTAGGAAACTCCAGGGGCCGCGACCTGGTCCCAGCCTGCAGCGTAACATCCTCACCACTAGAGGCCCTGGAGAAGACCAGCTGGGTCTTAGACTCCGCGCCCTGGGGAATCTTGGCTCTCGCTTCCGTTGGGATCCCGGTTGTGCTCCTCTGGTCCCGCTTTCCACAACCACCCAGTTTCCTATCCGCAGAAGCCAGCCATAGGGTTCACTACCTCGCGGTGCACTCCTGTCCCCCTACGGTGTGCATCTGTCACCTGGCCACAGGTGACACTGACATATACATCAAACCTTAAGAGTTGGTTTTCCACAGAAACCTTGGAAGTAGTATGTGGCTGGGAAGAAGCAGTTCCAGATACTGTAATCCTCAGTGACCCTGAGGTTTCTGCTTCCCATGCCTCTGCATGGGCTCCCTTATTCTTAAAAGCCTGTAAAAGGACCCGAGAATTAGTGGCATCAAGGAGAAGGATCATTATTGGTTGGCAATCCTCCTTGACCAACATTGCAAGGGAAAAGTCTCTGAACTCACCCTGCCCTCACAGAGGGAGCACATAATGAAATATCTTCAGGACACCTTAAAGACGAGTTTATGTAACACCTTTCCAGATTCTGTTAGGTTACAGTCTCTTGGAAAAGGTAGTTTTGAGGTGTCTGTTGGTCAAAGGAGTAAGTGATGCATTTAAAAAAAAGTTTTAGTCCTCGGCACCCAGGGTTGTCAGCTTCAGAATCCCATCGGCAGCATCTGCATCATATGGTGGAAGATTAAACATACGTGGAGAGCTTTCCAGTAGACGATCCACTGGGTTACTGGGTCATGAAAATAGACCACAGTCCAGAACTTGCCCCATATGCAATTGAGCTGATGGGCTGCCCTGCATCCAGCATGATTTCCATAAGGGCATTCAGTCCTGCCAGAGGTTTGTGACAGATAAAAGAGCGTTTCTGTACACAAACACCGTTGACCGGTAGACATTTGTCAAAATGAATCAGTCCTGGATTAGCAGCAGCTATCAAGCCCCTGATGCCAATGTCACTGAGTAAGTGTTTTTTTGGGCCTAGGTCTAGCTTTGTGGGTGTTGATTTTATCTTGAAGTAATTTTTTGGCGTAGGTTTAATGGGCACAATTAACACCCAAAGACCAATTTTTCCACACCTGTTTGACAGGTGCATATAATTTAAATTTTTTACAGCAATGCCAATTATTGCTTTTAGCAAGAGTACCTCTAAAGCGTTACAGTGTGAAGACAATACAAACACCTAAAGACTAATTTCCCCCACTTTCCACAACTGTTTGACCAGGCTTACAATTAATTTTCTTTACAGCAAGGCCTATTCTTGTTTTCATCAAGAGTACCTCTATAAGGTTACAGAATGAAGGCACTACTAACACCCAAAGCCCAATTTCTCAGCACCTATTACTTCTATCCAAAGTCTGCGAAAGAGACGCCAGACTTTATCTAAAATAAAATTGTTAATCTTGGCCTAAGTGTACTATAAATTGGGTCCTTCACAAAAGGCTTGCTTGCTGTGGTGCAAAACTTTGTTATTTCCATCCAAAGTCTGCCAGAGAGACACCTGAATTTATCCAAAAAATCTTGAATCTTGTTCCGAGTGCACTAAATTGTGGCCTCATCATACAGACTGGATCCCCATGCTGTTGTTTACAAATTAAAGAAAGCTTGCAGGGAAAATTAATAAATGTCAGTTTTTCTGAAGCAGGTTCTATATGCGGTACAGATGCACCACTTTACATGCAGACTAAGGGGGGACCCTCCCCCCAGCACTATATTTAATTTTTTTTTTTATGTTATTGTTCCACTTTAAGCATCATTAAAATCACTGCTCTCTTAAAAATTATCTTTTTTTTAAAAACATTCTTGCATTGGCACATGTCCCCAAGGGCAGTACCCGGACCCACATACCAATTTTATGGCCAATAACTTGCATATACAGTAAGCCTTTAAAATGGGGACTTTTGATTTTTCATGTTCGGGTCCTATAGACTTTAATAGGGTTCACAGTTCGGGCTAGAACCTTTGTGATTTTTGATACTTGTGGTGCAAACCAAACCCAGGTGGTGGTCGGCCCAACTCTATTCATATATATGGAGAGTCAAAAGCCTTAGCAGAGACTGTGCTAAAATAACTGGTCAACATGTCAAAAATTGTATCTTTGGTAGCAAAAATATAGTCAGTTTTGTTAGGAATTGTCACCAGAAGTATAGCAACAGACCAATGCAACTAGGAAGGAACATGTGAAACTTAATTGTCAGAACCACTTAGTGATATCAAAAAAGCGAAAATAGATCTAAAATACAGAATATTCATATAACTGAGGCCATCTGAAAGCTATGTGATTGTAGATGGCAGGGTGTTTGGGACTCATGAATACTTAACGTTCTTAGGCCATGGTGAGGTGGTCTGGATAAGGATCAACAATCCAAGGATTGAAATGCCATTTATGTTGAGGAAACTTCAACAAATATTTCCTGGAAGCACTTGCTTAGGTCTGCAGGTAAAGAGGCTTTGAGCTAGTGATCTTGATAAAGAATAATTAGTGAAAACCCCCAACTGTATTTAGGATTTGGGTAGCATTTCAGGTTCCCTTATTTAGCAATAGTAGATAGGGCAAGGTCAACAAATATTTTGTGCCTAACCCATTTTTGGCAAATTAATCAATCAAATTAAATGAAGGTGAGAAATAAAAAAAAACTGACTGCAACACTCACTGATATTCACAAACACATGTAGAAAATGGTGCAGTGCTTATATGGGAACTGAATCACTCATAACAATAAATGTAATTGAACAATAATAAAGTCCATATAAAAATTCTTGTGGAGATCACTGACTACCACCAACACTGACTACCACCAACACCCAAACACACTGCTTCTTACCAAAAGGAAGATAAAAAACTTGCAAGACAATATATCAATAGAGGCTCTTCAACAGCAAAGGGTATAGAGAAAAGGCAGCAGCTCCTTTAGTATAAGCCAGCAATCCTGGATGCCTCCCAAGATAGGATCCTCAGCAGTAGGGATGAGCCGAACACCCCCAAGTTCGGTTCGCACCAGAACTTGCGAACAGGCAATAAATTTGTTCGAACATCCGAACACCGTTAAAGTCTATGGGACTCGAACATGAAAAATCTAAAGTGCTAATTTTAAAGGCTAATATGCAAGTTATTGTCATAAAAAGTGTTTGGGGACCCGGGTCCTGCCCCAGGGGACATGTATCAATGCAAAAAAAGTTTTAAAAACTGCAGTTTTTTCAGGAGCAGTGATTTTAATAATGCTTAAAGTGAAACAATAAAAGTGAAATATTCCTTAAATTTTCATATCTGGGGGATGTCTAGAGTATGCATGTAAAGCAGCGCTTGTGTCCCATGCTTAGAACTGTCCCTGCACAAAGTGTAATTTCTGAAGGAAAAAAAGTAATTTAAAAGCACTCACGGCTATAATGAATTATCAGCTCCCGGCAATACAGAGAAAAGTCATTGATAAAAAAAAAAATGTGTGGGGGTCCCCCCAAATTCAATTACCAGGCCCTTCAGGTCTGGTATGGATATTAAGGGGAACCCTGCATCAAATTAAAAAATAAAATGACGTGGGGTTCCCCCCAAATATCCATACTAGATTCTTCAGGTCTGGTATGGATTTTAAGGGGAACTCCACTCCAAATAAAAAAAAAATGGCATGGAGTTCCTCCCAAAAATCCATACCAGACCCTTTATCCGAGCACGCATCCTGGCAGGCCGCAGGAAAAGAGGGGGATGAGAGAGCGCCCACCCTCCTGAACTGTACCAGGCCACATGCCCTCACCATGGGGAGGATGCTTTGGGGGTCTGTGACCCCTCAAAGAACCATGCCCCCATGTTGATGGAGACAAGGGCCTCATTCCCACAACCCTTGCCCAGTGGTTGTGGGGGTCTGCGGGCGGGGGGCTTATCGGAATCTGGAAGACCACTTTAACAAAGGGGACCCCCAGATCCCGCCCCCCAATGTGAATTGGTAAGAGTAACATTGTACCCCTACCATTTCACAAAGAAAGTGTAAAAAATACAAAATAAAACACACAGACACAGTTGGGATAAGTCCTTTATAAAAAAAAAAGAATAAAAAAAAAAAGATTCCAGCGGTGGTAATCCACTCTCGATCTCCACTCCAGCGATGTCGGTGTCCTGTGGTGGATGATTTATCCAGGCTCCAGCGATGAGGAACAGCACACAATCCTCTCTTCACCGGAGCGGAGACACCCCAGGAATAATTTTTTTTTTAATAAAGGACTTTTCCCAACGGTGTCTGTGTGTTTTTTTTTTACATTGTTTACACTTTCTTTGTGAAATGGTAGGGGTACAATGTACCCCTTACCAATTCACATGGGGGGACTGGGATCTGGGGTCCCTTTTGTTAAAGGGGTCTTCCAGATTCTGATAAGCCCCCCGCCCGCAGACCCCCACAACCACCGGGCAAGGATGTGGGGATGAGGCCCTTCTCTCCCCATCAACATGAGAACATGTTGCTTTGAGGGGTCACAGACCCCCAAAGCATCCTCCCATGTTGAGGGCATGTGGCCTGGTATGGTTCAGGAGGGGGGGTTCTCTCTCATCGTCCCCCCCTTTCCTGTGGCCTGCCAGGTTGCGTGCTCGGATAAAGGGTCTGGTATAGATTTTTGGGGGGATCTCCACGCCATTTTTTTTTTTTGCCGTGGAGTTCCCCTTAAAATCCATACTAGACCTGAAGGGTCTAGTATGGATATTTGGGGGGAACGCAGGGTTCCCCTTAATATCCTTACCAGACCTAAACGGCCTGGTAATTGAATTTGGGGGGACCCCCACGCATTTTTTTTTCTTTTTTATCAATGACTTTTCTCTGTATTGCCGGGAGCCGACAATACATTATAGCCGCGAGTGCTTTTAAATAACTTTTTTTCCTTCAGAAATGTCACTTTGTGCAGGGACAGACTTAAGCACGGGAAACAAGCGCTGATTTACAGGCATACTGCTCCAGAAAAAACTGCAGTTTTTAAAACGTTTTTTTTGCATTGATACATGTCCCCTGGGGCAGGACCCGGGTCCCCAAAAACTTTTTATGACAATATCTTGCATATAAGCCTTTATTTCTCCCATAGACTTTTACAGGGTGTTCCACGGCTTTTCGAATTTAACGCAAACACCCCAAACTGTTCGCTGTTCGGCGAACGGACGAACAGGCAATGTTCGAGTCGAACATGAGTTTAAATCGAACTCGAAGCTCATCCCTACTCAGCAGCATGAGCATAATCAGGCCCTTACTCAACCTCGTTAGCGGAGAACCCAGCAAAGAAAAGAAAACACTTCATAGTGCAGACATCCCAAGAAGTAGTTTAATAATGGATAAAGAAGTTGACACACTCACATTTATGAAGTAAATATCAAGCAGATAAAAAACGGAAGAAACGTCCAGCGCTTCTAACCATAAAGATGGCCGCTGTGTCCCAGTACAAGTGTCGTGTCGCATGTTACAGGCTCCTCCTTACTAGTTTTGTCATCACTGATGTCTTCAGGGGCGTGGCCTGACGTGTGGTGCGATAATCATAAATAGGGGACGGCAGAAAATAGGCGGGTCACTGATTGCATTCCAAATACAGGAAACAGGAAGTAAAAATGCGCTCAAAAAACAGGAAACGGCCATAGATACGAACTAGTTCTGTTCAAATGACAGTAACAGAACAAGTAATCGGTATTCTGGTACTAAAATCAGAACACAAACACTAATCTTAACTAATTCATAATAACATAGTGAATAGGTGGGATAGTGTTACGTTAAAATTCAAATGGCAAGAATAAAAAGTAGCGACCGCACTGGAAAACAGCGCCATCTTGTGGTTTGATAAAATTATGGCTAGAATAACAACACAAAGGTTACAATCAACACCATTATACACAACAAAACCAGTAAAATTGCATATTAAAAAATACATATCAACACATAAAAATACTCTAAAAAAGGTCAGAATACAAATTCTTAAACCGTAAAAAAAATTAGAGGAGAAAACAGACTTAAAAATAGTAGTTAATAACTCATAATCAACTATTGTTGATAAAGGTATTTACATCCCACTCAATATTCATGCCATGGGGAGCATAGCATTTAACTTGATATATCAGTTTGGTCTCTAAACGTGATATTTCTCTAACAGTATTGCTACCTCTCCAGTTATTTTTAAAATGGTCAATCCCTAGTAGTGATGAGCCGAACACCCCCGGGTTCGGTTCGCACCAGAACCCGCGAACGGACCGAAAGTTCGTACGAACATTAGAACCCTATTAAATACAATGGATGCGAACGTTCGAATTCTAAAGTGCTAATTATAACGACTATTATGCATGTTATTGTCCTAAAAAGGGTTTGGGAACCCGGGTTCTGCACCAGGGGACATGTATCAATGCAAAAAGAAGTTTTAAAAACGGTCGTTTTTCGGGATCAGTCATTTTAATGATGCATAAAGTGAAAAAAAAAAAGTCAAATATTCCTTTAAATATCGTACCTGGGGGGTGTCTAAAGTATGCCTGTGAAGTGCCACGTGTTTCCCGTGTTTAGAACTGTCCCTGCACAAAATTACACTTCTAAAGGAAAAAAAAGCCATTTAAAACTGCTTGCGGCTTTAATGTAATGTCTGGTCCCGGTAATATGGATGAAAATCTTTAAGAAAAATGGCATAGCTACCCCATGACCCCCCCCCTACCCCAGCCCATTACCAGCCCCTTTGGGTCTTGTATGGATATTAAGGAGAACACCGCACACAAAATAAAAAAGGCCCTATATACTCTGAACAGCCGTATACAGGCGGTGCATACAAGACAGGGACTGTAGGTTTGTTCTTATGTAGAATGTGTTTGTAATTTTGAACAGGTACATTGTTTAAGTGTAGCTCCAGCCCAAAAATCTATTTTTAAACTTTTTGGAAAACATAGGTAAGGGTTATCACCCCTGTAACATTTGTTTTGCTGTCTGTGCCCCTGTTCAGAACATTTCACCTCACTTTCCGTCCCAATGACAACTGTTTTTGAAATGTGGTGTTTTTCTTGAAACAAGGATTGGTGATAAAGCATCAGTACAGAGGAGACACCTTTCTCCCATATTAATTCTTACAGGAGAGAATTTTCCTTCCTAGGGGTAGATTTCCTCTCACTTCCTGTTGTCTTCTTGCGTTTGCAAGTAGGAGTCGTTTGTAAGTTGGATGTTTGAAAGTAGGGACCTGCCGTATATACTCTGCAGAAATAGGCCCCTTAGTTGTTGGTGTTGGCACAACACTGTAAGCACTCACAGTTACTCTTGGTTGGTGCTGGAACGCCCTGCTGTCAACTATTATATCAGGAATTGTAATTACATATAATTGTTGAACAGTGGTAGTAAAAATTGGGCCTTTGATGGTGGTGCTGGTGCCACAACACTGTAAGCCCTGACAGTTACTCTTGGTGGGTGCAGCAATGGGCCCTGCTGTGAATTATTAGATCAAGAATTGTAATTGCATGCCCCTGTTGAACAGGGGCTGAAAAATTGGGCCTTTCGTGGTGGTGGTGGTGGTGGTGGTGTTGCCACAACACTGTAAGCCCTCAGAGTTACTCTTGGTGGGTGCAGGAATGGGCCCTGCTGTGAATTATTAGATCAAGAATTGTAATTACATGCCCCTTTTGAACAGGGGCTGAAAAATTGGGCCTTTCGTGGTGGTGGTGGTGGTGGCGTTGCCACAACACTGTAAGCCCTCAGAGTTACTCTTGGTGGGTGCAGCAATGGGCCCTGCTGTGAATTATTAGATCAAGAATTGTAATTACATGCCCCTGTTGAACAGGGGCTGAAAAATTGGGCCTTAGGCACTGGTGGCACAACACTGCAACCCCTCACAGATACTGTACTTGGAGCACAGCAATGAGCCCTGTTGCAAAGTATTGCTTCAAAAATTGTAATGACACGCCCCTGTTAAACAGGGGCTGAAAAATTGGGCCTTAGGCACTGGTGGCACAACACTCCAACCCCTCACAGATACTGTACTTGGAGCACAGCAATGAGCCCTGTTGCAAAGTATTGCTTCAAAAATTGTAATTACACGCCCCTGTTAAACAGGGGCTGAAAAATTGGGCCTTAGTCACTGGTGGTGGCGCCCATAAACAAAAATGATCTTCCAAGCTATCATCATCAATCGTATCATTGAGGACTCGGAGGAGGAGGATAGCCAGTCAACATAACAGCACAGGCACTCAGCATCAGCATCAGTCTTGAAGGGATGTGACATGTTAAAATCAATTAGTCTGTTATATCAGCATCAGGTGTGTGGTAGCTGGTGGTGATCCAAGACTGGTTCATCTTGATGAAAGTCAGTCGATCAACCGAGTCGGTGGACAGGCGCACCCTGTGATCCGTGACAAATCCTCCAGCAGCACTGAATGTGCGTTCCGAAAGAACGCTGGATGCAGGACAGGCCAGTAGCTCAATTGCATACTGTGCAAGCTCTGGCCAGTGATCCATCCTCAAGACCCAGTAAGCCAGAGGATTTTCGGTGGGGAAGGTGTCCAAGTCTGACCTTGCCCCTAGATATTCCTGCACCATGTTTATCAGACGCTGGCGATGGTTGCTGGAACCGATCATACTTTGGGGCTGCGGACTAAAGAATTGTCTGAACGCATCGGTCAGACGGCCACCTTCCCCACCGCTCCTTCTTTGACTGGCCGAAGCCTCAGCAACTCGTTGTCCAGGACCAGGAGTTTGTAACCTCCCAGTCTCTGGGAACGCGTTGCACAGACCTTTCTGCAAGGCCTCCCGGAGTTGTCTCATCCTCTGCTCCCTCTGCTCCCTCTGCGACGGTAACATAAGGTCCGCAACCTTACCCTTGTACCGTGGATCAAGGAGAGTGGCCAGCCAGTAATGGTCCCTCTCCTTGATCCGAAGAATACGAGGATCCTTCCGCAGACTTTGCAGGATCAGGGAGGCCATGCAGCGTAGGTTTGCTGAGGCATTCGCTCCGGAGTCCTCTGGGTCACTAAGGACGACATGATCCGCAGCCACCTCCTCCCAGCCACGTACAAGTCCACTGGTTTCTTGGGACTGTAAATCATCCCTAAAAGACTGCTGCTGATGATGCTGAGTGCCAGCCTCCACCTCCATGCTGACACAATCCTCCTTCTCCTCCTCCTCCTCCTCCTCTTCCTGTGCGATGGGTGGGACAGAAGGAACACTGTCTGGGTAAAGGGGGCCTTGAGAGGCAAGGAAGTCCTCCTCTTCCTGCCTCTGTTCTGCCTCAAGTGCCCTGTCCATTATTCCACGCAGCGTGTGCTCCAACAGGTGGACAAGAGGTACAGTGTCACTGATGCATGCACTGTCACTGCTCACCATCCTCGTGGCCTCCTCAAATGGTGCCAGGACAGTGCATGCATCCCTGATCATGCCCCACTGGCGTGGAGAAAAAAAAACCAAGCTCCCCTGACCCTGTCCTGGTGCCGTAGTCGCACAGGTACTCATTGATGGCCCTCTGCTGCGTGTGCAGCCGCTGCAGCATGGCCAACGTTGAGTTCCACCTGGTGGGCATGTCACATATAAGGCGGTTCTTGGGCAGGTTCAACTCCTTTTGCAGCTCAGCCAGGCGAGCACTGGCATTATAAGATCTGCGGAAATGCACACAGACTTTCCTGGCCTGCCTCAGGACATCCTGTAAGCCCGGGTACCTGCCCAAGAACCGCTGCACCACCAGGTTAAGGACGTGAGCCACACAGGGCACATGGGTCAGTTGTCCCTGTCGGAGGGCGGAGAGGAGGTTGGTGCCATTGTCGCAAACCACCATTCCTGGCTTAAGCTGGCGTGGCGTCAACCACCTCTCGGCCTGGCCCTGCAGAGCAGACAGGACCTCTGCCCCAGTGTGGCTTCTGTCCCCCAAACACACCAGCGCAAGCACGGCATGGCATCTATTTGCCTGCGTACTTGCGTAGCCCCTTGAACGGCTACGGAGCACCGCTGGTTCAGAGGACAAAGCACAGGAAGAGGCCATGGAGGAAGAAGAAGAGGAGGGGGTGGAGGAGAGAGGTGTGTCACAACCAGTAGTAGCATTTTGGAGGCGTGGCGGTGGAACAACCTCCAACACTACTGCACCTTGTCCTGCATCCTTCCCAGCTGCCAAAAGAGTGACCCAATGGGCCGTGAAAGAAAGGTAACGTCCCTCTCCATGCGTGCTGGACCATGAGTCAGCGGTAATATGCACCTTACCGCTGACCGCCCTGTCCAGCGAGGCCAAGACATTGCCTTCCACATGCCGGTAGAGAGCCGGAATAGCCTTCCGTGAGAAAAAGTGGCGTTTGGGAACCTGCCAACGAGGAACCGCACATTGCACAAACTCACGGAAGGGGGCCGAGTCTACCAACTGAAAAGGCAGCAGTTGAAGCGCTAGCAATTTAGCCAAGCTAGCATTCAACCGCTGGGCATGTGGATGGCTGGGAGTGAACTTCTTTCGACGGTCCAGCAGCTGGGGCAGGGAAATTTGCCTGCTAGAATCGGACGTCGGTGTACTGCTAGCAGAGTGGCCGCAAGTACTTGGCTGTGACACACCTAATTCTACACCTTCATTCCTCTCAGTGCATGTTTCAGAGAGGACTGAAGTTATAGTGGGGTTGGAGATCCCAGCTGATGCGGTGCAAGGAGAGGTCCGCTTTGTTCTTTGGTGTGGGTCTTTGAGGTAGGCTTGCCAACGAGCTGCATGGCAGGTCAACATATGTCTGGTCAGGCATGTGGTACCCAAGCGGCTGATGTTTTGGCCACGCGATATACGCTTGAGACATATGTTGCAAACAGCAGCTGTCCGATCTGATGCACTAGCCTCAAAAAAGGCCCACACCAAAGAACTTTTTGAATGACGGGCAGAGGCAGCGCCCTGCACAGGCGGAGCTCTGCGGTGTGATTCCGTCGGTGTACTGCCCTTACGCTGGCCACCAAAGGGAATCCTGCCTCGTTGGAGATGTGCCTCCTCCTCATCCTCCTCCTCCTCCTCTCTCCTATTAGGCACCCACGTGGAGTCAGTGACCTCATCATCCCCTCCCTCCTCATCACTGGAGCCAATCTGGCAGTATGCTGCAGCTGCTGGAACATGACTGCCAGAGTGGTGTCCTTCTTGAGCATCCCCTCTGTCTGCTCTCACGCTACTGCCTTCCTGTAGCTGGGTTTCATCATCAGACCCTTCGAAATGCTGGGCATCCTCCTGGAGCATGTACCCAACACTGTGCTCAAACAGTTCGGGGGACTCCTCAGGAGGAGGACATGGTGGGTCTAGGGAAGGAGTGACTGATGATGAGTCTGACATTGATACCAGGGAAGAGGACGCTTTGGCAGCTGCTTTGCCAGTACCCTGAGCCTGGGTGAGAGAGTATGAGGAGGAGGAGGAGGGCTTGGTCATCCACTCTACCAAGTCTTCGGCATGATGTGGCTCAACATGTCCAGCTGCCGAAAAGAAGGACAAGCGTGTCCCATGGCCATGTGCTGATGACAATGCACCGCGTCCACGACCAGCACTGTTGCCCCCAGACACAGAGCCTGCTTGCCCTCTTTTATTGCCTCCTGACTGTCTGCCTCTCCTTGTTTGCCTTCCAGACATTCTAATAGATGGCCTGCAGGGAGATGGGAAAAAAGCAATAAGGGCTACCTTCAGGTGTCCTTCTCTGTCCCTTTACTTAAGGATTTCTAAATATGGTTGAGGATGATTGCTTTCGCACAGAATAGCACAACGACAATTTCCCTGACTGTCCAAAAAACAAGGATTTCAAAGATGGTTGATGAGGAATGCTTTAGCACAGTATAGCACAAGGAGAATTTCCCTCACTGTCCTTCCCTGTCCCTAGAAACAAGGATTATCACAGTGAAAGAAACTGACAGTCTTCCTACCTATAGTTTTCTGTCCCTAGAAAAAATGTTTTTTTAAAGATGGTTGATGATCAATGCTTTAGCACAGTATAGCACAAGGAGAATTTCCCTCACTGTCCTTCCCTGTCCCTAGAAACAAGGATTATCACAGTGAAAGAAACTGACACTCTTCCTACCTATAGTTTTCTGTCCCTAGAACAAATGTTTTTTTAAAGATGGTTGATGATCAATGCTTTAGCACAGTATAGCACAAGGGGAATTTCCCTCACTGTCCTTCCCTGTCCCTAGAAACAAGGATTATCACAGTGAGAGAAACTGACACTCTCCCTACCTATAGTTTTCTGTCCCTAGAAAAAATGTTTTTTTAAAGATGGTTGATGATCAATGCTTTAGCACACTATAGCACAAGGAGAATTTCCCTCACTGTCCTTCCCTGTCCCTAGAAACAAGGATTATCACAGTGAAAGAAACTGACAGTCTTCCTACCTATAGTTTTCTGTCCCTAGAAAAAATGTTTTTTTAAAGATGGTTGATGATCAATGCTTTAGCACAGTATAGCACAAGGAGAATTTCCCTCACTGTCCTTCCCTGTCCCTAGAAACAAGGATTATCACAGTGAAAGAAACTGACACTCTCCCTACCTATAGTTTTCTGTCCCTAGAAAAAATGTTTTTTTAAAGATGGTTGATGATCAATGCTTTAGCACACTATAGCACAAGGAGAATTTCCCTCACTGTCCTTCCCTGTCCCTAGAAACAAGGATTATCACAGTGAAAGAAACTGACACTCTCCCTACCTATAGTTTTCTGTCCCTAGAAAAAATGTTTTTTTAAAGATGATTGATGATCAATGCTTTAGCACACTATAGCACAAGGAGAATTTCCCTCACTGTCCTTCCCTGTCCCTAGAAACAAGGATTATCACAGTGAAAGAAACTGACACTCTTCCTACCTATAGTTTTCTGTCCCTAGAAAAAATGTTTTTTTAAAGATGGTTGATGATCAATGCTTTAGCACACTATAGCACAAGGAGAATTTCCCTCACTGTCCTTCCCTGTCCCTAGAAACAAGGATTATCACAGTGAAAGAAACTGACACTCTTCCTACCTATAGTTTTCTGTCCCTAGAAAAAATGTTTTTTTAAAGATGGTTGATGATCAATGCTTTAGCACACTATAGCACAAGGAGAATTTCCCTCACTGTCCTTCCCTGTCCCTAGAAACAAGGATTATCACAGTGAAAGAAACTGACACTCTCCCTACCTATAGTTTTCTGTCCCTAGAAAAAATGTTTTTTTAAAGATGGTTGATGATCAATGCTTTAGCACACTATAGCACAAGGAGAATTTCCCTCACTGTCCTTCCCTGTCCCTAGAAACAAGGATTATCACAGTGAAAGAAACTGACACTCTTCCTACCTATAGTTTTCTGTCCCTAGAAAAAATGTTTTTTTAAAGATGGTTGATGATCAATGCTTTAGCACAGTATAGCACAAGGAGAATTTCCCTCACTGTCCTTCCCTGTCCCTAGAAACAAGGATTATCACAGTGAAAGAAACTGACACTCTCCCTACCTATAGTTTTCTGTCCCTAGAAAAAATGTTTTTTTAAAGATGGTTGATGATCAATGCTTTAGCACACTATAGCACAAGGAGAATTTCCCTCACTGTCCTTCCCTGTCCCTAGAAACAAGGATTAGCACAGTGAAAGAAACTGACACTCTCCCTACCTATAGTTTTCTGTCCCTAGAAAAAATGTTTTTTTAAAGATGGTTGATGATCAATGCTTTAGCACACTATAGCACAAGGAGAATTTCCCTCACTGTCCTTCCCTGTCCCTAGAAACAAGGATTATCACAGTGAAAGAAACTGACACTCTTCCTACCTATAGTTTTCTGTCCCTAGAAAAAATGTTTTTTTAAAGATGGTTGATGATCAATGCTTTAGCACACTATAGCACAAGGAGAATTTCCCTCACTGTCCTTCCCTGTCCCTAGAAACAAGGATTATCACAGTGAAAGAAACTGACACTCTTCCTACCTATAGTTTTCTGTCCCTAGAATTTTTTTTTTTTTAAAGATGGTTGATGATCAATGCTTTAGCACAGTATAGCACAAGGAGAATTTCCCTCACTGTCCTTCCCTGTCCCTAGAAACAAGGATTATCACAGTGAAAGAAACTGACACTCTCCCTACCTATAGTTTTCTGTCCCTAGAAAAAATGTTTTTTTAAAGATGGTTGATGATCAATGCTTTAGCACACTATAGCACAAGGAGAATTTCCCTCACTGTCCTTCCCTGTCCCTAGAAACAAGGATTATCACAGTGAAAGAAACTGACACTCTCCCTACCTATAGTTTTCTGTCCCTAGAAAAAATGTTTTTTTAAAGATGGTTGATGATCAATGCTTTAGCACACTATAGCACAAGGAGAATTTCCCTCACTGTCCTTCCCTGTCCCTAGAAACAAGGATTATCACAGTGAAAGAAACTGACACTCTTCCTACCTATAGTTTTCTGTCCCTAGAAAAAATGTTTTTTTAAAGATGGTTGATGATCAATGCTTTAGCACAGTATAGCAAAAGGAGAATTTCCCTCACTGTCCTTCCCTGTCCCTAGAAACAAGGATTATCACAGTGAAAGAAACTGACACTCTCCCTACCTATAGTTTTCTGTCCCTAGAAAAAATGTTTTTTTAAAGATGGTTGATGATCAATGCTTTAGCACACTATAGCACAAGGAGAATTTCCCTCACTGTCCTTCCCTGTCCCTAGAAACAAGGATTAGCACAGTGAAAGAAACTGACACTCTCCCTACCTATAGTTTTCTGTCCCTAGAAAAAATGTTTTTTTAAAGATGGTTGATGATCAATGCTTTAGCACACTATAGCACAAGGAGAATTTCCCTCACTGTCCTTCCCTGTCCCTAGAAACAAGGATTATCACAGTGAAAGAAACTGACACTCTTCCTACCTATAGTTTTCTGTCCCTAGAAAAAATGTTTTTTTAAAGATGGTTGATGATCAATGCTTTAGCACACTATAGCACAAGGAGAATTTCCCTCACTGTCCTTCCCTGTCCCTAGAAACAAGGATTATCACAGTGAAAGAAACTGACACTCTTCCTACCTATAGTTTTCTGTCCCTAGAAAATTTTTTTTTTTAAAGATGGTTGATGATCAATGCTTTAGCACAGTATAGCACAAGGAGAATTTCCCTCACTGTCCTTCCCTGTCCCTAGAAACAAGGATTATCACAGTGAAAGAAACTGACACTCTCCCTACCTATAGTTTTCTGTCCCTAGAAAAAATGTTTTTTTAAAGATGGTTGATGATCAATGCTTTAGCACACTATAGCACAAGGAGAATTTCCCTCACTGTCCTTCCCTGTCCCTAGAAACAAGGATTATCACAGTAAAACACACTGACACTCTCCCTACCTATAGTTTTCTGTCCCTAGAAAAAATGATTTTTTTAAAGATGGTTGATGATCAATGCTTTAGCACACTATAGCACAAGGAGAATTTCCCTCACTGTCCTTCCCTGTCCCTAGAAACAAGGATTCGCACAGTAAAACACACTGACACTCTCCCTACCTATCCTTCTCTTTCCCTAAACTAAAGGAATCCAGGTTAAGCAAGAAAAAAAATGTCACTGTCCCTGCCTATGCTTCTCTTTCCCTGCTCCGGAACACACTACACTAGGCCGCCGTGCTGGCGGCCTTTTATAGTGTGGGGCGTGTACTAAACCCCCTCAGCAATAATTGGCCACAGGCATCCTGCCTGTGGCCAATCATTGCTCTCCTCGCTGCCGGCGCTGTGATTGGCCAAGCATGCGGGGTCACAGTGCATGCTTGGCCAATCACAGCGCCTGGATGACACTGCGATGGCGTAGTGCATTGTGGGCCTTTCGCGTCACTCGAATTAGGCGCGAATGGCCCAAATCGTTCGATCTTCGTCGAACGATCGAACAGCCGATGTTCGAGTCGAACGTATGTTCGACTCGAACACCGAGCTCATCCCTAATCCCTAGGAACACTGTACCTTTGGGATCCCGATTGTGGCATAAATTATAATGTTTTGCTAAGCTGTGTTTCGGGAATCCTTTCTTGATATTGGCCACATGCTCACTAAGCCTTATATGAAGCATGCGAATGGTACGGCCAATATATTCCTGAAGACGTCAGTGATGATTTAACTAGTAGGGAGGAGCCTGTAACGTGCGACGCAATGCTTGTACTGGAACACGGGGGCCATCTTCATGGTTAGAAGCGCTGAACGTTTCTTCAGTTTGTTTTCGGCTTGATATTTACTTCATAAATGTGAGTGTATCAACTTCTTTATCCTTTAATAAACTACTTATTGGGATGTCTGCACTATGAAGTGTTTTCTTTCTTTGCTGGGTTCTCCGCTAACGAGGTCGAGTAAGGGCCTCTTTATGCTCATGCTGCTGAGGATTCTATCTTGAGAGGCATCCAGGATTGCTGGCTTATACTAAAGGATAGGGATGAGATTCGAGTTCGAGTCGAACTCACGTTCGACTCGAACATTGCCTGTTCGCCCGTTCGCCGAACAGCGAACAAATTGGCGTGTTCGCGGCAAATTTGAAAAATCTATGGGAGAAATCTAAAGTGCTAATTATAAAGGCTTATATGCAAATTATTGTCCTAAAAAGTGTTTGGGGACCGGGGTCCTGCCCCAGGGGACATGTATCAATGCAAAAAGAAGTTTTAAAAACGGCCTTTTTTTCGGGAGCAGTGATTTTAATAATGCTTAATGTGAAACAATAAAAGTGAAATATTCCTTTAAATTTCGTACCTGGAGGGTGTGTATGATATGCATGTAAAGTGGCGCATGTTTCCCGTGCTTAGAACTGTCCCTGCAAAAAATGTCATTTTTGAAAGAAAAAAATGCATTTAAAACTGACTCGCGGCTATTAATGAATTGTTGGCTCCCGGCAATACATACAAAAGTCATAGATAAAAAAAAAAAAAAAAGCGTGGGGGTTCCCCAGAATTCAATTACCAGGCCCTTCAGGTCTGGAATGGATATTAAGGGGAACCCCGCCGCAAATTTAAAAAAAAATTGACATGGGGTTCCCCCAAATATCCATTCCAGGCCCTTCAGATCTGGCATGGATTTTAAGGGGAACTCCACCCCAAATTAAAAAAAAAATGGCGTGGAGTCCCCCTAAAAATCCATACCAGACCCCTTATCCGAGCACGCAACCTGGCCGGCCGCAGGGGAAAAGGGGGGGACGAGAGAGCGGCCCCCCTCCCTCCTGAACCGTACCAAGCCACATGCCCTCAACATGGGGAGGATGTCTCCATGTTGATGGGGACAAGGGCCTCATCCCCACAACCCTTGCCCGGTGGTTGTGGGGGTCTGCGGGCGGGGGGCTTATCGGAATCTGGAAGACCCCTTTAACAAAGAGGACCCCCAGATCCCGGCCCCCCCCTATGTGAATTGGTAAGGGGTACATTGTACCCCTACCATTTCACGAAGAAAGCGTAAAAAAATGTTTAAAAAAACACACAAACACCTTGAAAAAGTCCTTTATTTAAAAAAAATAAAATAAATACATTCCAGCGGTGAAATCCAGTGTCCCGCGGCGATCCCGATGTCCAGCGCTGTCCTTCATTGGTTGTGCCTGAGCGGACCTGATGGGGAACTCCCTCTCAGTATTTTAAATGTATAGACCCGCCCCTTCTAAAGTTCCCCATCAGGTCCGCTCAGCGGACCAGATGCGGAACATGAGAAGGGGCGGGTCTATACATGTATTACCAAAGTGAGAGCAGTTCCCCATCAGGTCCGCCTCCTCGGTATGTCGGACCCGCCTACGTCATTGGCTTGAGCGGGGAACTTCCTTCACTGTGTAATTTAAATTTACATAGTGAAGGAAGTTCCCCGCTCAAGCCAATGACGTAGGCGGGTCCGACATACCGAGGGGGCGGACCTGATGGGGAACTGCTCTCACTTTGGTAATACATGTATAGACCCGCCCCTTCTCATGTTCTGCATCTCGTCCGCTGAGCGGATCTGATGGGGAGCTTTAGAAGGGGCGGGTCTATACATTTAAAATACTGAGAGGGAGTTCCCCATCAGGTCCGCTCAGGCACAACCAATGAAGAACAGCGCTGGACATCGGGATCGCCGCGGGACACTGGATTTCACCGCTGGAATGTTTATTTATTTATTTTTTTAAATAAAGGACTTTTTCAAGGTGTTTGTGTGTTTTTTTAAACATTTTTTACGCTTTCTTTGTGAAATGGTAGGGGTACAATGTACCCCTTACCAATTCACATGGGGGGGCCGGGATCTGGGGGTCCCCTTTGTTAAAGGGGTCTTCCAGATTCCGATAAGCCCCCCGCCCGCAGACCCCCACAACCACCGGGCAAGGGTTGTGGGGATGAGGCCCTTGTCCCCATCAACATGGGGACATCCTCCCCATGTTGAGGGCATGTGGCTTGGTACGGTTCAGGAGGGAGGGGGGCCGCTCTCTCGTCCCCCCCTTTTCCCCTGCGGCCGGCCAGGTTGCGTGCTCGGATAAGGGGTCTGGTATGGATTTTTAGGGGGACTCCACGCCATTTTTTTTTTATTTGGGGTGGAGTTCCCCTTAAAATCCATGCCAGATCTGAAGGGCCTGGAATGGATATTTGGGGGAACCCCACGTCAATTTTTTTTTTAATTTGCGGCGGGGTTCCACTTAATATCCATTCCAGACCTGAAGGGCCTGGTAATTGAATTCTGGGGAACCCCCACTCTTTTTTTTTTTTTTTTTATCAATGACTTTTGTATGTATTGCCGGGAGCCGACAATTCATTAATAGCCGCGAGTCAGTTTTAAATGCATTTTTTTCTTTCAAAAATGACATTTTTTGCAGGGACAGTTCTAAGCACGGGAAACATGCGCCACTTTACATGCATATCATACACACCCCCCAGGTACGAAATTTAAAGGAATATTTCACTTTTATTTTTTCATTTTAAGCATTATTAAAATCACTGCTCCCGAAAAATTGGCCGTTTTTAAAACTTCTTTTTGCATTGATACATGTCCCCTGGGGCAGGACCCCGGTCCCCAAACACTTTTTAGGACAATAACTTGCATATAAGCCTTTATAATTAACACTTTAGATTTCGAACGTTCGAGTCCATTGTATTTAATAGGGTTCTAAAGTTTACACGAACATTTTGTCTGTTAGCAGGTTCTGGTGCGAACCGAACAGGGGGGTGTTCGGCTCATCCCTGCTAAAGGAGCTGCTTACTTTTCTATATACCCTTTGCTGTTGAAGAGCCACTATTTATATATTGTCTTGCAAGTTTTTATCTTTCTTTTGGTAAGAAGCAGTGTGTTTGGGTGTTGGTGGCGGTGTCCAAGCCAGTGATCTCCACAAGAATTTTTATATGGACTTTATTATTGTTCAATTACATTTATTGTTATGAGTGATTCAGTTCCCATATAAGTGCTGCACCATTTTCTACATATCTCTATTGTGCTTTTCCTGCATACTGTGTCAGCTGCTTTTTATTCATCTAATTTATTTCATTGCTTCTTTGATCTCAGCACAACAAAGTTGTGTTTTTTTATATTCACACATAAATATCAAAAGACAACTGGAAAAATTAGTGTTGCACTGTCAGAAAAAAAGTCCACCAGAAGTGTACAAAATCTTCATACAGCTACTGTGCACCAACCACTAAGTGATTATGATGTTATTTACCAAATCCTTAGACACCAAAACTCAAGAGGTCTAAATCAGCATTTAAAAAATAACATATTCCGCATGGATGGATGAATGGGTGGATCCAGTTCTTTTCCTCTCACACCCTAGCAAGCCTCAAGCCTCACTCTCTCATAAATTGCATGCCCCAAAAATGGTCAGTGGATTGCTTGTCATATACCAATCTCAGCAGCAAAAACACATACCAAGGAAAGAGCAAGGAAATACCATAGTGAAGTACCATTTAAAAAACATTTAATAATAAACCAAGTGGGTACTCACAAAACAGATAGTATGACAAGCATATTGCACAGCACTAGGGATGAGCCGAACACCCCCCCATTTTGGTTCGCACCAGAACCTGCGAACGGACCGAAAGTTTGCGCGAACATTAGAACCCTATTAAATACAATGGACTCGAACGATCAAAATCAAAAGTGCTAATTATAAGGGCTAATATGCAAGTTATTGTCCTAAAAAGGGTTTGGGGACCCGGGTTCTGCCCCAGGGGACATGTATCAATGCAAAAAGAAGTTTTAAAAACTGACGTTTTTTTCGAGAGCAGTGATTTTACTGATGCTTAAAGTGAAAAAAAAAAGTGAAATATTCCTTTAAATACCGTACCTGGGGGGTGTCTATAGTATGCTTGTGAAGTGGCACGTGTTTCCCGTGTTTAGAATTGTCCCTGCACAAAATGACATTTCTAAAGGAAAAAAAGTCATTTAAAACTGCTTGCGGTTTTAATGTAATGTTTGGTCCCGGCAATATGGATGAAAGTCATTGAGAAAAATGGCATGGGTACCCCCCGCCCCCCCCCCCTAGCCCACTACCAGCCCCTTTGGGTCTTGTATGGATATTAAGGGAACCCGCACCCAAATTTAAAAAAGGCCCTATATACTCTGAACAGCAGAATACAGGCGGTGCAAACAAGACAGGGTCTGTAGGTTTGTTCTTAAGTAGAATATGTTTGTAATTTGGAACAGGTACATTGTTTAAGTGTAGCTCCAGACCAAAAATCTATTTTTAAGCTTTTTGGAAAACATAGGGAAGGGTTATAACCCCTGTAACATTTGTTTTGCTGTCTGTGCACATGTTCAGAACATTTCACCTCACTTTCCGTCCCAATGACAAATATTTTTTTTAAATTTGGGGTTTTTATTGAAACAAGGATTGGTGATAAAGCATCAGTGGAGAGGAGACACCCTTTTCCCATATTAACTCTTACAGAAGAGAATTTCCCTTCCTAGGGGTAGATTTCCTCTCACTTCCTGTTGTCTCCTTCCATTTGCAAGTAGGAGTCGTTTGTAAGTTGGATGTTTGAAAGTAGGGGCCTGCCGTATATACTCTGCAGAAATTTGGCCCTTAGATGTTGGTGTTGCCACAACACTGTAAGCCCTCACAGTTACTCTTGGTGGGCGCTGGAACGCCCTGCTGTGAACTATTATATCAAGAATTGTAATTACATGCCATTGTTGAACAGTGGTAGGAAAAATTGGGCCTTTGGTGGTGGTGCTGGTGCCACAACACTGTAAGTCCTCACAGTTACTCTTGGTGGGTGCAGGAATGGGCCCTGCTGTGAATTATTAGATCAAGAATTGTAATTACATGCCCCTGTTGAACAGGGGCAGAAAAATTGGGCCTTAGGCACTGGTGCCACAACACTGCAACCCCTCACAGATACTGTACTTGGAGCGCAGCAATGAGCCCTGCTGCAAAGTATTGCATCAAAAATTGTAATTACAAGCCCCTGTTAAACAGGAGCAGAACAATTGGGCCTTAGGCACTGGTGCTGGTGCCACAACACTGCAACCCCTCACAGATACTCTATTAGGAGCGCAGCAATGAGCCCTGCTGCAAAGTATTGCATCAAAATTTTTATTTACACGCCCCTGTTAAACAGGGGCTGAAAAATTGGTCCTTAGCCACTTGTGGCGGTGCCCAGAACCAAAAATGTTCTTATAAGCTATCAGCATGATCATTGAGGAGGAAGGGGATAGTCACTCAGCATAACAGGATAGTCACTCAGCATCAGCATAGGCAGTCTTGAAGGGATCTGACATTTAAAAAAAAAATATTTGGTTACATCAGCATCAGGTGCTTGGTAGCTGGTGGTGATCCAAGACTGATTCATTTTTATTAAGGTCAGTTGATCGACCGAGTTGGTGGACAGGCACACCCTGTGATCGGTTACAAAGCCTCCAGCAGCACTGAATGTGCGTTCCGAACGCTGGATGCAGGAAAGGCCAGTACCTCAATTGCATACTGTGCAAGCTCTGGCCAGTGATCCATCCTCAAGACCCAGTAACCCAGAGGATTTTCGGTGGGAAAGGTGTCTAAGTCTGATCTTGCCCCTAGGTATTCCTGCACCATGTAAACTAGACGCTGCCGATGGTTGCTGGAACCGATAATACCTTGGGGCTGCGTACTAAAAAATGTCTGAACGCATCGGTCAAACGGCCACCTTCTCCAACGCTCCTTCTTTGACTGACCGAATTTGTAACCTCCCAGTCTCTAGGAACGCGTTGCACAGACCTTTCTGCAAGGCCTCCCGAAGATGCTTCATCCTCTACTCCCTCTGCAATGGCAAGATAAGGTCCGCAACCTTACCCTTGTAATGTGGATCAAGGAGGGTTGCCAGCCAGTAATGATTCCTCTCCTTGATCGCACGAATACGAGGATCCTTCCACAGGCTTTGCAGGATCAGGGAGGCCATGCAGCGTAGGTTTGCTGAGGCATTCGGTGCAGAGTCCTCTGGGTCACTGAAGACGACATGATCTGCAGCCACCTCGTCCCAGCCACGTACAAGTCCATGGTTTTATTGGGACTGTAATTGATCCCTTGAATGCTGCTGCTGCTGCTGAGTGCTAGGCTCCACCTCCATGCTGATACAATAATCCTCCTCCTCCTCCTCCTCCTCTTCCTGTGTGATAGCCGGGCCAGCAGGAACACTGTCTGGATAAAGGGGGCCTTGAGAGGTAAGGAAGTCCTCCCCTTCCTGCCTCTGTTCTGCCTCAAGTGCCCTGTCCATTATTCCACGCAGCGCGTGCTCCAACAGGTGGACAAGAGTGACAATGTCACTGGTGCATGCACTGTCACTGCTCACCGTCCTCGTGGCCTCCTCAAATGGTGCCAGGACAGTGCATGCATCCCTGCTCCCCTGACCCTGTCCTGGTGCCATATTGCAACAGATACTCATTGATGGCCCTCTGCTATGTGTGCAGCAGCTGCAGCATGGCCAACGTAGAGTTCCACCTGGTGGGCATGTCCAGATTAGGCAGTTCCTGGGCAGGTTGGATTCCTTTTGCAGGTCAGCCAGCCGAGCACTGGCATTATATGACCGTCAGAAATGCCCACAGTTTCCTGGCCTGCTTCAGGACCTCCTGTAAGCCCGGGTACCTGCCCAAGAACCGCTGCAACACCAAGTTAAGGACGTGAGCCAAACAGGGCACATGGGTCAGTTGTCCCTGTCGGAGGGCGGAGAGGAGGTTGGTGCCATTGTCGCAAACCACCTTTCCTGGCTTAAGCTGGCATGGCGTAAACCACCTCTGAGCCTGCCCCTGCAGAGCTGACAGAATCTCTGCCCCAGTGTGGCTCCTGTCCCCCAAGCACACCAGCTCAAGCACCGCATGGCATCTTTTTGCCTGCGTACTTGCGTAGCCCCTTGAACGCCTACGGAGCACCGCTGGTTCCGAGGACAAAGCACAGGTAGAGGCCATGGAGGAAGAAGAAGAGGAGGGTGTGGAGGAGAGAGGTGTGTCAGAATCACCAGTAGTAACATTTTGGAGGCGTGGTGGCGGAACAACCTCCAACACTACTGCACCTTGTCTTGCATCCTTCCCAGCTGCCAGCAGAGTCACCCAATGTGCCGTGAAAGATACTGTAGGTAACGTCCCTATCCATGCCTGCTGGACCATGAGTCAGCGGTAATATGCACCTTACCGCTGACCGCCCTGTCCAGCGAGGCCAAGACATTGCCTTCCACATGCCGGTAGAGAGCCGGAATCGCCTTTCTTGAGAAAAAGTGACATTTGGAAACCTGCCACAGAGGAACCGCACATTCCGCAAACTCACGGAAGGGGGCAGAGTCTACCAACTGAAAAGGCAGCAGTTGAAGTGCTAGAAATTTTAGCCAAGCTAGCATTCAACCGCTGGACATGTGGATGGCTGGGAGCAAACTTCTTTCGGCGGTGCAGCAGCTGGGGCAGGGAAATTTGCCTGGTACAATTGGACTTCGGTGTATCGATAGCAGATTGCCCACAAGTACTTGGCTGTGACACACCTAATTCTACACCTTCATTCCTCTCAGTGCAGGTTTCAGAGAGGCCTGAAGGTATAGTGGGGTTGGAGATCCCAGCTGATGAGGAGCAAGGAGAGGTCTGCTTTGTTCTTTGGTGTGGGTCTTTTAGGTATGCTTGCCAACGAACTGCATGGCAGGTCGACATATGTCTGGTCAAGCACATGGTGCCCAAGCGGCTGGTGTTTTGGCCACGCGAGATACGCTTTAGACATATGTTGCAAATGACAATGGTGCAATCTGCTGCACACGTCTGAAAAAAGGCCCACACCAAAGAACTTTTGGAATAATGCGCAGAGACAGCAGCGCCCTGCACATGCAGAGCTCTGCGGTGTGATGCAGTCGGTGTGCTGCCCTTAAGCTGGCCCCTGGAGGGCATCCTGCCTCGTTGGGTATGTACCTCCTCCTCCTCTCTCCTATCAGGCACCCACGTGGAGTTAGTGACCTCATCATCCCCTCCCTCCTCATCACTGGAGCAAATCTGGCAGTATACTGCAGCTGGGGGAACATGACTGCCAGATAGCTTTCCTTGTTGGGCACCCCCTCTCTCTGGGCTCACGTTACTAACCCCTCTCTCTGGGCTCACGTTACTGCCTTCCTCCAGCTGGGTTCCATCATCGGAGCCTTCAAAATGCTGGGCATCCTCCTGGAGCATGTACCCAACACTGTGGTCAAACAGTTCGGGGGACTCCTCAGGAGGACATGGTGGGGCTGATGCCATTGAGCCGAGGGAAGAGGCCGCTTTGACAGCTGCTTTGCCAGACAAAGTACCCTGAGCCTGGGTGAGAGAGCATGAGGAGGATAAGGATGGCTTGGTCATCCACTCTACCAAGTCTTGGGCATGTTGCGGATCAACATGGCCAGCTGACAAAAAGAAGGACAAGCGTGCCCCAAGGCCACGTGCTGATGAGGATGCAGCGTGTCCACGACCAGCACTGTTGCCTCTAGACACAGAGCCTGCTTGCCCTCTTTTATTGCCTCGTGACTGTCTGCCTCTCCTTGTTTGCCTTCCAGACATACTAATGGCCTGCAGTGAGATGTAGCTGCACAAAGGTGGGATGTATATATATATATATATATATATATATATATACATATATATATATACTGATTATAATGCAGCTATCAGAATCAACTGCCTGCTGTGGTTTTAGTATGGGAAAAGCAGCAATTGTCTTCAGTTAGTTTTAGGTGAAAACTGTGCAGAGGACACAGTACACTAACTGAAAATACTTGCAGCTCTCTGCCTGTGGTTTTATCATGAGAACACCACAATTAGTCACTAACTGTATTCAGGTAAGCTTTAGGTGAACGCTATGCAAAGCACAAAGTACACTAAGTGAAACACTGACTGCAGCTAGCACAATCACCTGCCTGCCTGTCACAGTATAGAGAATAACAGGAACGGATCTAGCTAAACTGAATACAGTGTATAAATATATATACAACACCTAGGATGCATATATACATACTGTAACTGCAGCTAACTGACTCGCCTGCCTGCTCTATCTAACTCAATATAAATTACACTGTCTCTCTCTGTAATCTCTTTCTTTAAACAACTCCAACACACTACACAAGGCCGCCAAGCCGGCGGCCTTATATAGTGTGGGGCGTGTACTAAACACCCTGAGCCATAATTGGCTGAAGCCACCCTGGCTTTGGCCAATTACGGTTCTCTGTTCAGACGGCGCTGTGATTGGCCAAGCAGGCGGGTCATAGTGCATGCTTGGCCAATCATCAGCCAGCAATGCACTGCGATGCCGCAGTGAATTATGGGCCGTGACGCGCCACTTCAATTTGGCGCGAACGGCCCATAATGTTTCCAATTCGGTGAACAGCCGAACAGACGATGTTCAAGTCGAACATGGGTTCGACTCGAACATGAAGCTTATCCCTACACAGCACTGTTGGGCAGGCATGATAACGGCACGGCTAAACTTTGCCCTACGCATGATGGGACATCTTCCAAGGGGCAACAGGGTCTTTGGAGTTTAAATGACTTAATATTTTTTGATTTGTTTGTTATACACTATAAAGTATATTCAATTAGATGTTTTTCTGACAGGGCAACACTATTTTTTTCAATGTTCACAAATAGTTGTTGGCTGTAGTTTTAACCCTGATTGGGTAGATGCTATTTACTACCCATGATTAGCTTTGCTTTACCTATTACACAATTTGTCTCTTCTGTCTATCATAACATCATACATAACTAAAAAGAACATTCTATTGTTTGAATGGACGGGCAAAAGATGAGAATAGCATATCACAAGCTCCAACAACCTGCTCCCAACATAGGTGCTAATTTGTCCAACATTTGGTTATACAACCTATTCAGTATTCTGTGGCATGTCCGGAATTTGGCTCAATAACTCTTCTTTGTATACTAACCCAGATTCAGAAAAAACATCCTGGTGCCTGTCTGGGATCCTACAATCCTACATACTCGTATACACCTGCCCCCCCCCCCCCCTGTTATCAAGTGTAACATATTACTCTGAGATATAACTATTATTTGGAAGAAAGTTGGAAAAATATTATGACTTCAAGTCTTGCACTCTTATTTTTCACTACAAGCCCCCCTAACCCAAGTAGCAGAGTTTAAATCTTGTAGAACTCGGGATGACAAAGGTCTCCATCCATTCCATATTATTTTAGTGGGGCACTAGTTGTAATATAAACAGGGCCATTACGCTGTTTTTTCCCCTGTGGGCTGCTTTCCAAATCCATCATACCCAACAACACTATAATCACAATATATTCACAACATTTTTAGATATAACCGAAATTGACGACAAAGCTCACACTTGCTATTTAAAAATTATAGTTGCAAATGATATTACTTGTTGATACTGACAAACTAACATGAATAAAATAAGCAGTGATTCTGCAGGGAATAAGTGAATTCAAATACGTTATGTATATGATACGCTGTGATCTTTTGTTTTCAATCTTATTGTAAGACTTCAATTCCAAACCTAATTTAATTCCACTGACAACATTGAAAATGATCTTCATTTCCTTTATGATCCTATTTTAATAAATAATTCATAATTTAAAAAGTCTGGAATAAAGTAATAAGTGACTGAGAAATGTAGAATCTGACAGCTGCTTTGTTTCTTCATATTTACGGTCATTATTTTACTGTAAGATAATTTTAGTCTTGTTCTGACATTGATTCCTGTAAAAGACACATTATTTTAACTATACAAAATGTGCAATTATACAGGTGCATCTCATAAAATTAGAATATCATCAAAAAGGTAATTTCTTTCAGTATTTCAGTTCAAAAAGTGAAACTCATATATTACAGTATATACAGTATACTGTAGATGTGTCACATGTAGAGTGATATAGTTCAAACATCTTTCTATTAGTTTTGATGATTATGGCCTACAGCTAGTGAAAACCCAAAATTCAGTATCTCAGAAAATTAGAATATTACATAAGACAAACTAACAGTGGATCAACACCAGTAGATGACATGGCTCCCCAAATCATCACGGACTGTGGAAAATGTAGCATTTTATTTGGAAATCAAGGTCCCAGAGTCTGGAGGAAGAGTGGAGAGGCACAAAATCTAAGTTGCATGAGGTCCAGTGTGAAGTTCCCACAGTCAGTGATGATTTGGGGAGCCATGTCATCTGGTTGTGTTGGTCCACTGTGTTTTTTATCAAGTTCAAAGTCAGCGCAGCCCTCTATCAGGAAATTCTAGAACACTTGATGAGTAATCTCACTCACATTTGTTCAGTGAAAAAACACATATTGTACGATCAGGTTCGCAAGCAGCTTGTTCCTCTTCACTTCACATCCAGTGTAACGAACCACCGGAAATGTCGTCACTGGCTCCTCCCCGATGCATTGCATCACAGGTCACGTGACTTTCTCAAGTCATGTGACCTGTGACGCAACGTATCGGGTGGAGCCAGTGACGACACTTCTGGTGGTTCGTTACACTGGAGTCACGTGACCTGTGATGCAACACGTCGGGAGGAGCCAGTGATGACACTTCCGGTGGTTTGTTACACTGGATGTGTAGTGAGGAGGAACAAGCTGCTTGCGAAACTGATGGTACAATATGCGTTTTTTCACTGAACAAATGTGAGTGAGATTACTTTAATTACCAGATCCTATGATATTTTTTCAATCTTGCGTGATGATTTTATTCTGTTTTATGTGAGAATCATTGTACACAGAGAACCCCAGACAGCACTGCGGGCCACTACTTGGAATCCGAACATATATGAACTGACCGTATTAAGGTGTCTTAAAGTGACATTACACACTATTTGTTTGCTTGGAAGGTGAGCAGGCAATTCACATTCAGGTGGTGGTGATTTTTTGGTCTGCACTTCATGTTTAATTTTATCTTCACGGAGGAAGGTGTTTTTGTAATTTTTTTTATTTTTTATCTCAAATATTATATTATTGAAAATAAAACAACATGCAGTTACAGATATCTTGAATGACAGTAGTACAAAGTGGTAGTATATAACCACAAGATAACATTGCAACATTGCAAAATAGGTGAAGACACTTCAACATAGAGCGAATTGTATAATTAAATGTGTAGGGGTATCGGGGCTCAGTCCATGGGTCTATGCGAGTAAAGGGGAGCTCGCAAGCTATAGTGTAGAAATATGACTATTTATGATCAACTGATACAGATGAGGTCAGGGATTGTATAATGAGGGATGGTGAATTGATCAAGAGGCGCTATAAATGCGTTGGATTCTGAGGAGATAGGGGGTACCGGTGGACTCGTTGTTGCTGATCGGAGTGAGTCCCGAACCAGGGCTTTGATGAAGGGAATGCGTGATTATGCAAAGTGAAGTGTAGAATTGGGTGTGTGGATGTTTGAACTAAATATCTAAGAGGAAAGTAGGTGTTTGGGGGGGGGGAGAAGAATAGAGGGAATAGAGGGAGGGGAAAGGAAGTGGGTTAGGGATTGCCTCTGACTTCCCCAGATATTTGCGTATGGATAGGGGAGTTTGGAATGAGCAATCTGATGTGAATCTATGAGAGGGGGTCTTGTGAGACACAGAAACGGCAATAAATGATTTGGAATATGGAGGAAGGAAGGTACACCTCTCCATAGTCCGGAGTTAACCCAAATTGTAGTGTTTGTCAGGTAGTATTGTTAAATATGCTTAAGGATTCGGGAGTTGTCTGGTAGCTGGACCCAGCAGGCCCATTTCATGCTAAATTTTGTTGGGGTGTCCCTAGCGATAAGGTTTTCCATTTCCTCAACTTTGCGAATTCTGGTAAACCATTCTTTCAATGTCGGTTGCCTTGTTGAGTTCCAATGTAAGGGAATACACTGTTTCCAGTGTTGATCATGTGCATCGCCAGGGATTTGTGGTAAGATTTGTGTGACAGGGATGAGTGGTGGAGAAGAAATTGAGCTGGAGAAAAGTCTAGCTTATATGTAGTGACTTGGGAAGTGATGCGACAAACCTCTTCCCAAAAGGTTGTAAGGGAGGGGCATGTCCACCAGATGTGGAGAAGAGTAGTGACTTGGGAAGTGATGCGACAAACCTCTTCCCAAAAGGTTGTAAGGGAGGGGCATGTCCACCAGATGTGGAGAAGAGTACCCCTTTCTCTGTGGCATCTCCAGCAGGTCTCCAGAACCGAGGGGAAGAATTTGTGTAAGAGGGTGGGTGTGCGGTACCATCTGGATTGTATTTTGTATCCATTTTCCTGAGTAGTGACATTAGTCAACCCCTTATGTATGTTGAGGAAAATTTGTTCCCATTGATCTGCCGAAAGTGAGATAGAGAGATCCAGCTCCCAGTTTTTACTAGGCCCTCATTGGCTTTCATATCAGTGAAAAGGAGCTCGTGTGTGAAAGAAACCAAGTGGGATCGAGGTGTCGTTTGAGTACATAATTTTTCAAAAGGGGTAAGCTGTCTTGAACATTGTGCATTCCTGTCAAGGGATTTCAGGTAATGTGCAAGCAGTATATACGTCCAAGGAGGAATGGGTGGCTTCTCAAGCCAGGAAAACATTTGGGATGTGGATAGTAATTTACCTTGGAGAAAGAATTGATAAGCTCTAATTGGGCTGTTTGTCCAGTTGTCGGAGAGGAATTGTGCATGCATTCCTGGTGGGAAATCAGGGTTGAATTTTATTGGCGATAATGGGCTAGGGATCGAAGATATGGAAGTTCGTTTGCACATTATTTGGAAGCATTGCAATGTGGGTCCTATTAAGGGGTAAAGACGAAGTTCCAAGGAGATCTGTCGTGGGAATGCCCATGGGAGAGATTCTAAGGGAAGGGTAGTGAAAGATGCTTCTAAAGAAACCCAGTCCTTATGTAGGGAGTGAGCGTTCCAATCTACTATCCTGGTGAGGTGGGTGGCAGTGTGATAGTTGTGGAGGTTCGGAAGACCTATCCCTCCAAGACGTTTGGGTCGAGTAAGGTGCGTGAAACTGATTCTGGGCCTACGATACCCCCCATAGAAATTTAGAACAAATGTGTCTGTAAGATTTAAAAAAGGCTGGCGGGATATGTATAGGAATTGTTTGTAGTATGTAGAGCATTCTCGGAAGGGCGTTCATTTTCAGAATCACAGCTCTGCCAAACCAGGAGAACAGCGGTTTGTTCCATGTTTTGAGATCAGAGGTTAGATTGTTTAAGAGGGGAACATGATTTCTTGTGTAAAGGTCCGAAAGTTTGGATGGGAGTTGGATGCCAAGATGCCATTGGAATGGGAAGTTCGTTTTACATTGTTTGATTATACGTTGGGGTAATGTTATGTTTAGTGCATAAGATATTGAGGTGGGAGAGATCTTGGTATCGGTTGAATTCCGATAAGAGGTTTGGCAGAGATATCAACGGATTTGAGAGGAATAGCAATATGTCGTCGGCGAAGGTGGCATATTTATATTCTCTCTTGTGGGTTTTGATGCCTTGGATATCTGGGTTAAGACTTAGCTTATGGAGGAATGGTTCTAATGTGAGTACAAAGATGATTGGAGATAGAGGACAGCCTTGTCTCGTACCATTACGGATGGGGAAGGCATTCGACAGAGTATTGTTGACCCGCACCTTAGCTGATGGCTCTGTGTATAAAGACATAATTAGGTTGGACATGTGTGGACCAATACCTATGGCCCGCAGAACCGCTGTCATATAATCCCAGGCTACTCTGTCGAATGCCTTCTCTGCATCGAGTGATAGGAATAAGCCTTTTTGATTTGTTTGTGTCATCAGGTAATGTAAATTAATAGATTTATTAGTGTTATCCCTGGCTTCACGACCAGGGTTAAAGCCTACTTGATCCTGGGAAATGAGGGAAGGGAGAAGAGGTATTAGTCTGTTTGCCAGAATCTCAGAGACAATCTTAATATCTACATTTAGTAGCGATATTGGTCTATAATTTCCGGTTTGTGTGGGATCTTTGTCTTCTTTGGGAATGACGGCTATATGGGCTTCTAACATCTCCCTTTTGAGAGGGTTTGAGGGGAGAGGGAATTGAAAGTGTTCAGATAGGGTTGTTGGAGGATTTCAGAGAACGTTTTATAATACACAGAAGGGAGGCCGTCAGGACCGGGGCTCTTGCCTGGTTTAAGTAGTTTTATTGCTTGTTCCCATTCATGAGTGGTGATCGGAGATTCAAGATCTGTGGCAGTGTCTATGGGCATTTTCCCGGGGGGCAAATTGGTCTAAGAATGATCTGATATCGTCAGTTCTTTGTTCAGGTGAGGTCACAAGGGGTTCGGACTTACTGAGATCATATAAGGATGAGTAATATTTTTAAAATTCTCCTGCAATGTCTTTATTGTTTGAAATCATCTGACCTGTATGGGAGTGTAAGTGATGTATCATGTTGGCGGCTTTTTTCTTGCCTAAGGCTTGTGCAAGGAGATGACTACTTTTGTTGCCAAACTCATAGAAGAGTTTCTGGGATAGGGTGAATTTTTTCCGGAGGTGGTGACCTAATTCTTCTTGGATGAGCTTACGGGTCTCAAGAAGGTCTATGTGGGTTCGCTGAGCTAGATTAGGTTTGTGGAGCACTTTTAATTTTTTAAGTTTGGAGAATAATTCGGCTAGCTTGGCTTTTTTTTTCCTTCTTGATTGCGGCTGTAAGAGCTATCAGTTTACCCCTAACTACACACTTATGAGCTTCCTATTGCGTTAGCTTAGAGGCGTCTGGGGTATTGTTTTCAGTAAAATAGTTACTTCAGCAGGTGCGTACCTCTAATTCTTTGATTTTGTCCGTCAGAATGGACTGGTCCAATCTCCAGATGTGTGTATGTTGGATTTTGTCAGGAAAGGTGAGCGTCATGGAGATAGGATGATGGTCATAAAATATCATTGGTTTGATGGTTGCTGCTGTCAAGGTCAGAAGATCTTGTTGTGTAAGGAAGGGATAGTCGAGACGCAAATATTTGTTGTGAGGGGCGGAGAAGAAGGTAAAGTCTTTCACATTCGGGTGCAAAGTGCACCATGTGTCATGGAGTAGCAGATCCTGTAAGCATTTTCTAAATTGTCTAAGCGCTCTGTATGGTAGATGGGATTTGCCGGAATAGGTGTCTATAAGAGGGTCTAGGGATACATTCAGGTCTCCTCCTAGAATCAGAAGCCCCTCCTGAAAATTAGCTAGGTGTCGCGTTATGGTTCGGATGAAGGGGATTTGGGACGAGTTGGGGCTGTATATGTTTGCTAATGTGATTGGTTTGTTTCTCAGGGTACCCTTCAAAAAGATAAATCTGCCTTGTTCATCAATATGAGTGTCTGTGATATCGATGGGTACATTTTTGGATAATAGTATAGAGACGCCTTTAGATTTCGATATGGGGAAAGAGGCATGATAACAGTGTGGGAAGAAGTGGTTTGCTAATTTGGGTATTTTTTTCATGCAAAAGTGCGTTTCCTGTAGAAAGACCACATCTGCTTTCATGCTGCGCATATTGGAAAGTAGTTGTGAACGTTTTTCTGGTGTATTCAATCCTTTGGTATTGAGGGAGACCACCTTCAGGGAGAAGCTGGAAGTTCGGGGCTTGTCAGGATTCATTTTGGTATTGGGGTAAGAGAGCCGAGGAGTAAAGTGGGTATGGGGAAGTCAGAGACAGAGGGGGCAGGGATAAGAGTATAGAGAAGGAGAGTGGTACGGTTTGTAAAAGAGCCTAGGGGTAGGGTATGGGAGTGGAAAGAGAGGGACAAGGAAGGAGAGAGGAATCAATAAGAGGAGTTAAGAGACTAAACCAGGTGTGGGAATTGACCTGCAAGCCCACTAATTGGACAAGGGGGGTATCCGGTAAGGTTCAGCGGTGTCTACCAGAGCCCGCTGTGTGTGAGGTTAGTAGGGGTCGTTCAACCAGAGGGAGGCGAGTTCTGCGTCCCTATGAAGTCTTTGAGGTAAAGTGTGATACTAGATGTGGGCGTTATCAGGGGTCAAGCGGAGAGCTAAATTAGATATCAGTCAATGCTGACAACGGTTAGAACATATTGTGACATGGAGAGAGGGTGAATGATTGATAATGTGAGGGAGGTACCTTGTGGCGTTGCCTGTATGATTTGTAGAATTCGTAAAGAAGGAAGATTAAGTATATGTGGACATGGAATGCCCAGTATGGCATTAGGTGAAGGTATCAGTAGGAGGGGGAAGTGGGAGTACTGCAACATGTGGAGGTATGGAGGTATTATTTACTAATGAAGCTTGTATTTCGGAGATGGGGTTTACATGGCAAAGAGTAAAGCCCTGTACACACGATCGGATAACCTATGGATTTTCGTCCGATGGATTTGACCATCGGAAATCCGATGAAACTGTTTTTCATCAGTCTTGGCCACACACCATCAGTCAAAAAACCGACCGTTCCAAACGTGGTGACGTAAAACACTCCGATGAGCCGAGAAAAATTAAGTTTAATGCTTCTGAGCATGCATCGACTTGATTCTGAGCATGCGTGGGTGGGTTTTTTAACCAATGCACTTGCCCATAGACGATTGCAAATTACCATTGGTTCTTGATCCATCGGAAAATTTTAAAACAAGTTCTATTTTTTCCATCCGATGGAAAAAAGACCGATGGGTACCATACACGATCGGTTTGTCTGATGAAAACCATCCATCGGATGGTTTTCATCAGTTAAACCGATCGTGTGTACGGGGCTTAAGAAAACAAACATTGACATTAAACTTTTAAAGTATAGAACCAACAGGAATTTTGGTAAGAACAGTAATTGCGGTAGATGAAGCAATAGTAATATTCAAAACTCCAATCCAAACTATTACTAGAAATTCAATTACAGATAAATAAACATACCCAAGGGAGGCAAGCATAATTCTGAAAGCTCAGAGGGGGACATGCCCAGAACGAAATTCCAAAAGCAATATCTCGTGAGAGGCCATTTTTTCCCCAGTGTGGTAAGGAGTACCGATGTGCAAGTAATGGTATTGTGAAGTTCATACCTGGGCATGTCCCCATCGAATCCCCGATCACATTCAGGCTAGAATGATATAGTGTTCAGGAACCCTGGAACTCTGTAGGGGAATAAAGAATGAGTAAGACATCAAGAGAAGTAAACAATTCTATTTGTGATTGCCCTCTGTAGAAATAATGAGAGTGTATGGGTAAGGAGATTTTGGAAGGGGGGGAAGAGCCAGCGGGAAGCAGATATGGAAGAGGGAGAGCGAAGGGGAGGAAAAAGGGAGAGGAAGGAAAAGTGGCTGGGAGGAATCCAGGGGTATATGGTCAGGTTCGAGGGGGAGTAGGGCTTCACCCATTTCACACTTGGGGTGCTCAGGAAGAGAGCTATCATAAGGTAGTTCCATGTAAGTTTAGTGAGAGCTTCTATATGGAGATACCTTACTTCCTATGGTATCTAGGTTCTTGCTGTTGTAGGGGTACATGGAGGAGGTGTGTACCCGTCTGTCCTTGTATGCGGCTGTGAGGGATGCTGAAGATATATTTCGGAGATTCCGGGGATGAAAGTTAGTTTGACGGAATGTTCAGACAGAGCATGGATCCATAATGCGAGTCGTTGATAGAATAAGAATAGAATGTTCAATGCAATACAAGTCACTAACAATGGAAGCAGATGGTTGACTCAGGGAAGCAGGCCTCACAACTAAAGATTGTCATATGGGATATTTTACTCCTGGCACAACATTGTGGGAGCAGTACACATAAATGGGTAAAGTGGATATGGTTGGGGATCATTGCGTCATATGCAAAGTGAAAAGAATGTTCAGGATGGAGGGGTCACATCTATGGTTATCCAATAGGAGAAGCATAAGAGACAAAGGAGAAGTCAGTAGGCTACTGCTGGGCAAAATTAGTGGTGAGAGACGGGGAAAGGTTCCTCCTATATGTGTATTCATTGTCCGAAGGTGATCAACAGTTCGTAGGAATCATTCTTGACAGAAACAGTAGCTGAAACATTCATCTCCTGTAAAAGGGAAGGAAAGAGAATATGTTTGCCTCCTTAGCTGATGCGAGCCTTGCGGTGCGCTGGTGAGGCAGTGGGACTGCCATTGCGCGATGCTCCTGGGTCCTTTGGAGGGGAACGAGGAGGAGGCGGATGGGATCGACGGCGACCAATACTGAAGTTGCCTGCCTCAGCGATGCCTTCCATGGAGGTTGCTCTTCTGGGTGAAGGAATATGGAAGTCAATATACCAATCAGGTACATCAATGAGGGGAATATCTATAGTATCACAAAAATGTTCTAGGTCCTCTGGCACTTTGAGATTAGCTGTGCGGCCTTGCTGAGTCGCTGTGAGGCAGAAGGGGAATTTCCACCGATAGATTATGGATCTGGCTCTCAGTGTTTCTAGAAGGGGCCGGAGTTCACGTCTGCGTTGCAGGGTGATGTTTGACAGGTCTTGATAGATCTTTATTTCAGCCCCTTGCAGAGACAGTTGACTGCGACTTCTGGCCTTGCGGAGGATTTCCTCCTTCAGGGGAAAGTCAATGAGACAGCAAACTGCATCTTTGGGGGATCTGCATCTCTTCCCCTCGGGCGGAGAGCTCTGTGCAGCCTTTCAAAGGCAATTGGGGTTACAGGTGGCCTCTCTAGTAGATTATTAAAAAATAATAGTGACTGCCGTGGAGAGCTGGCTGGGTCAATGGTTTCCGGGATTCCTCTTACCCTGAGGTTGTGGCGTCTTCCGCGGTTATCCAAACCTTCCATGTGCCGGTTGATCTCCCTGAGATGGACAGCGTGGGATTCGGTGATCTGCTGTACATGACATATCGCCGTGTCATGACGGGCTTGAGTTGTTTCAAAATCTTCTACTCTGAGCGTCATGGCCTGGATTTCTGACCGCATGTCCAAGATGGCTGCCATGAGAGTGCTCTTAATGTCTGACGCGACACTGCGGAGGTCATCCAGGCTTACTGCTGGGGGGTAACTCTTCCCCGTTGCTGGTCCGGGTGCGCTCTGAGTACCGGAGCATTGTGGACTAGTGCTCGGATAGCGGGTCTCAAGCGAGGAGGCCGCTTGTGAGGCCTGCATCTTTTCCCTAGGCCGGGACCGAAAGATTTTGGGAATGTGCTGGCTTAGCTGAGTGTCGGTGCCCAGCGGGGATTGGGATCGGTTTGCTGAGGCACTCCGGGGTGTTCTCTCCATGTCTGGGGAAGAAAGAAGCCAAAAAGCTAAAGTTGCTGGACCTCGAGGAACAGGAACTCCAGACTACACGTCCATCTCGGAACGGCACCAGACCACGCCCCCGTTTTTGTAATTTTTATCAATACATGTGTATATATTTATAGGTGTATTATTACGCACTGTGTAATATTAATAGGTTGTTTTTAGCGCACTATTAACTATTATTTTAATACTTTTATGTAGTGTCAGAACACTTTTGAATAGCTGCAGCTGAATTCATTTAATAGTCTTTTAATATCATCTATTTTATATTCATTCATATCAGCTCTTGAGTTATTTCACTTTATACAGCAAGGATCCTTAAACTACGGCCCTCCAGCTGTTGCGGAACTACAAATCCCATGAGGCATTGCAAAACTCTGACATTCACAGATACGACTAGGCATGATGGGAATTGTAGTTCCTGAACACCTGGAGGGCCGTAGTTTGAAGACCCCTGTTATACAGCAACAAGATAACCTTTTCAAGGACAGATATAATTAGGGTAGGACAATAAGCTTAAAGGGGTTGTAAAAACTTTCTGTGCTGCAGTTGCCTCAAGAGCCCCCCTTTTTCTTACGTACGCCCATTAGTTTCAACAGATGGGTAAATTCGTACATGAGAAAAGGAATGTTGTATCGGGCCGGCATCAGAGCATATCTTCTCAAGTGGGGTTAATGTGGATTGGTAGGCACAAGGAGGGAAAGGTAATTTTAAGAAGTGTCTAATTTGTAGCGCTTTTCATAAGTCTAGCTAGAAGGGATTAGCAGCCTGTATCAACGTGGGAATGGATGGTCATTGGGAGGAGACTAAAAATTGAGAAGCCTGAAAGCAATGGGAGTGCAATAGACTCCAAAAAGGTCTTTCCCAAGTAACCCAAGTGGGAGGCATGGGTTTCCCAGAATAGGAAATAGTGGGGAGTGTTCAGGGCGATAGAAAAATGGTCTTAGCGCTCATGTTCAGAGTGGTGTCAATAGTTTAGTTTTTTAATGGGTAGGAATGAAATAGGGAACCAAGAATGGAGAAAAACATTTATAATATTGCAGTGTGAAACTATCTGGGCCAGACGCCTTTCTCTTGTCTTGGCAAGTTTATAGCAGCTAGGATTTCCTCTGTGGTGATTGTTTTTTACAGCTCTTCTTTAAGAGAAATGTGGAGTTTGGGGGGGGCAGGAGGAAAGTAAATAGTCTTCCATTTGAGATTGTAGTTGAGATGTGGATGAGGGAGAACAGAGAGTAGAGAGGTTATATAAGGACACATAGAAAATGGGGTGTTGGTCATTATGCACAATACCCCCCCCCCCAAAAAAAAGGACGACAGCAAATAATCTGGCCTCTTCTCAGGCCAAGCAAACCCCACTACTGCAGTTCTTTGTATAACATAGGCTGTATTGTTAGCAAGCATTCCAAACAATTACACATGCTCAATAAAGGACACACCCACCAGTGTAATGCATTCTATTTCTTTGTGGATGCCTAAAATACTTGCACCTGATTAGCAAGCACAAATACTCTTTCCTACTGTGTAAGACATCAGCGCATCAACTCACAGACCACAGGCCAAACATCTAGGTCCATTAGCATGCACAGAAATAAAAGAAAAAAGGAGGAAAACTGCGCTAACTAAAGAAAAGGGACGTACAGCAGCAGCTGTGTTCATGTGATACACATAAATAATAAACAGAAAGAACAATAAACAGCTGCGCTACAACATTAGGGACCCAACTTTCTAATAGAAGTAATCAGTGATGGAAATATTCTGTGGAGGAAGGTGAGAAAATATTGAGAGAAGATCTTTATACAATATTCCATGCAACACCCATGATCCACCACCATATGAATGTGCCGCTTACCAGAGGCAAGGGGATATCAAGCCCATCAACAGTCCACACTTTCCAGTGGGAAAACCGAGTCCAGAGCGATAAACCAGGAATTGACCTCAGCTCACGAATGGTCCCAGAAAGTAAAAACACTCAATAGTGTATTTCCGTAAAAAGATTTATTTAAAAAAACATAAAATACACTTGCAGGAAAGACTATAAATCATCTCAATGTAAAAATCCGGCCGGCCTGCAGTCGCCTGTCCCTTGGTGATGACGTCAGCGCGTTCACCTCCCGACATACGTTTCGTGTTACAACACATCGTCAATGGGGAATCAGGCGACGCACTGACGCATCACTCTAATATAGTAAACAAATGTGAAACCAATAAGATTCAAATAAAATAAGCTGCGCTAATAAACTATTAATACTAAATTGATTCTGTAATAAGTGCTTTACAAGTAAATTTACACCCTCTCACAGGTGTAGTGATACGTGGAAAAGAAGACAAAAACAAATTGAAAAAATTGCCGTCCCAATAATAATAAAAAACAACAAAATCTGATGCTTATATTCCAAAGTCTCTTTCAGATACAGAGTATGATTATTGTGTATAAGACACTATTGCAGTTGTTCGCCCATCTGATGTTGTCACCATATAGTTGATGGAAAAAAAACAAATTAATAATAAAGAGTCCTCTCCACCCGGATGTCAAACGTGATGGTTAACAAACACCCAAGGAAAAGTGAATGATAGAAGAATCCTCCACCTATAGTCTGCTGCTGCTTACCAGAAGCTGAGATCTCTTTTTAGGGAGATCGTACACGCTTTGGGCTATTTCCCCTGCCCCGGGTCTCTGTACCCTGAAGTTTTGAAATGCTGTCACTCGTTCTCAATCTAGAGCTCCGCAGTAGCATTCATATTCCATGTAAACAAAAGAAGGGGATGCCACCATAGCGTAATTCCGTAATAAAACATTTATTGTAAAAAAGAATCACACTTACAATTAAGCTGATGTATAAAGGCAGTTGTATATAAAAGAATTTTCGAGCCGGCCGGCTCTCGATCACAGCCCGTGACTTCCGGGACTGGCAGTACGCGGTGACGTCAGCACGCCGCTTTACCCTTCGCCGTTTCGTCAAAATTGACGTCTTCCAGGGGCACGGGCGGCGTGCTGACACACCGCCTGAAATACATATCACAGAGGGCGACGCCCCATTCTGAGCTCCTGGTGCTCACTTTCTTGGATCGCCATTTTAAAACCTGGCAATTGCCATCAATACTCGGAACATGAGCTGTGCTGACAGCTAATATCTCCCATTGGATATGGCTATAAGAATTATGAAAGGAGGAAATACATTTAAATGCAAATAATATTATACTGATAAAACTGACATCTAAAAAGATATGTATAAAGAGTGATATAAAATAACACCTCTATTGCATAAATCAGTAGCAGTCATTATAGAGCCTCTGTAATATATTATCCTCTATTTAGATGATTTGGGCTACATATATAGAAAAATATATAAAAACTATGAATCCATTTCACAGAGAAAAAGGATAGGGAAAAAAATCCTCTCTTCATACATGTTGATATTAATATTAGTATTGACACTACATATGTATATATATCAAAATCAATAGTACATGTAGTTAATCATCTTCACTTGTTCCAGATGATTATCTGTTTGAAGAGATTCTTTAAAAAATTCAATCTAAGTTAAAAATTGATCTATTTATATTTTTAATTAAAAAATATATGGCAAAAATATATAGAAAAAAAGAGATAAAACTATAACAAATTAGAAAAAAGAAAAAAAGATTTTGGTTTGTATTTAACTAGAAAACAATAATGAAACAGTCTCCTTTGCTAAGAGTCCATTCTGCTTATCAACCATCCCATGGTGTAATCAAACACATTGGATGTTCAGAGATAGAACACCCTATGTGATTCGTCTTCCCATAAACCCATATGAACAACCTACATGATGTTTAAACCTTATGGGCATTATGGGCATACAATATATGTTCAATTTAAGAACCAGAAAATATTATAGGAACCAAATTAATAGAAAGAAAGGGAAAAGAAAAGAAAGGAAATACTCAATCAACAGCACCCCCTGATGGTTCTATATTCCAATTAGAATGTTTTCCTTATTTGAACAACCAGGAAAACAGAAGTGGTTCACATTTGAACAGTATCAAACATTATCAATGACTGCATTGACATCCGTGTCTATGTTCAGGCCATACGGGGTATAGCACCGAACCCTATGTATCCACGCCATTTCTAGCCTTGAAATTTCTCTTACCAGAGAGCTACCTCTCCAGTTTGCACTAAATGTATCTATTCCTAGAAAAGTGTATTGGCTGGATTACGATTATGGTGGATTGCATAATGTTTAGAGATGGAATGAAAACGAAAACCACTTTTGATGTTTGTAATGTGTTCCCCCAAGTGAACCTGCATGGAACGCTTGGTCCTGCCAATGTATTGGAGCCCGCATGGACATTGTAAAAGATATACAATGCCCGTAGAACTACAGGTAATGAAGGGCTCAATTTGATGTACATTGGATGTGCTGGTTGACACGAAAGATTCTGTTTTTCTGTTTCTGGTTTTATTTAATTTACAGACCTGACATCTCCGACACTGATGGTAACCAGTAATATTCTGGAAAAATGACACTTTCTTACCAGGGGGATCCACAACATTTGGGGCAACCCTATCCCTTAGGGAAGGGACCCCTCTGAAAATGATCTGGGGTTTGGCAGGAAGAAAGGTTTTAATAATCCTGTCATTACCCAAAAGATGCCAGTGTCTCCGGAGGAGTTTTTTGATTTGGTAGTGTTGGGTGGAAAAAGTCGTGATAAATGGGACAATGGGTCTCTCCCTTTGTTTCTTAGGGCCATCCTTTAATAGTATTGATCTATCTATTGCGGCTACCTCTTCCAAGGTTTTTCCCAACATATTAGAGTCATAGCCCTTTTCTTCCAGTCCCACTCGTAGGACACCTGCTTGATCCCTATAGTCACCTAGGGTTGTGCAGTTGCGTCTCATTCTGATGAACTGACTCCTTGGTACCGATCGAAGCCAAGGGTCATGATGGCAACTCCCCATTGGTATAAAGGAGTTGCGATCTGTTTTTTTTAAAGAAAGAGGTAGTTGAAAACTTACCATCCATTTTTGATATCACCAAGTCTAAAAAAATGATTTTATCCAGACTAGATTCATGGACAAATCGAATCCCCAACTATTATTGTTGATGGTAGAAAAAAATTCGTCCAATTGTGCGCTAGTGCCTAGCCCATAACGTCAGGTATGGGCTCCGGTCCTTAAAGATGGCGTCCTCCTCCCACTTGGCCATAAATAAGTTGGGAGCTGAAACCAAGCCTCAATGTGATCCTCTGGCAGCAGCTCACAAACTCCAGAAGCGGAGTGAAAATACTAGTTAGTATATAATAGAATCAGGGATAATACGATGTGATTACTATGAACATAATGATCGATATGGCATACAGTCCCTCCGATCATGTGACTAGGCTCAGGTAAACAGAGCAAACCCGTGCAGCAACATTATATAAGCGCACATAGATTAAATGAGGAGGCAATCACTCTCGTAGCTAAACAAGAAGGTGGATGTCTCAGTCAAAGCCATGTAATAATCACTTAATTGAAGGGACTACAATATATATGAGAAAATTATTGATTATATATGGATGAAAAAAATATGGATAGGTAGGTAAGTGCCCAGACCAATAAGTGGGTCCAAAAACAAAATATAAAAGAAAAAAAAACACACATATATCCGGGCAAAACACACATCCAATGAATGGTCCTGAGCCATATAAATCAATTGAAGTATGTAAAATGAAACAAGGGGCAAATGGCAAGAAAAATATAAATAAACTGAATTAAATTAATGAAAAAATACCATGGGATCACATCAAGTACACATATATAGGTGTGTGAAAATGACAGAAGCATGCCTAGGAGTTATCAATAAAGGCATTAAGGTCTACCTCTACATTCATCCCAAACAGGGTATAACATCTTAATTTGTGAATCCAGACCATTTCAAGTCTGGATATACTCCGTATCATAGAATCTCCTCTCCATTGTGGAGCATATCTATCTATACCCAGAAAGACTGTATTAGTAGTGTTCTTAGCGTGGACTTCCAAATAATGTCATGACACTGGATGTTTGGGGAAACTGGTAAGTATGTTTGTAATATGTTTGTTTAGCCTCACACGGAGAGGTCGTTTGGTCCTGTCCACATATTGCAGCCCACACAGGCACTGCAGCAGGTAAACGACTCTCTCCGTGGAGCATGTGATGAAAGCCGTTATCTCGAACTCAGCACCAGTGCAAGTGGACGTAAACATATTAACCGAACACACCCTACACCTCCTACATTGGTAAAAACCCACCAAATGATCAAGGAAAGTCCCCCTAGTAGGAGGTGGGTCTAGAATATTGGGTGCCACTCTCCCTCTGAGGGATGGGGCACCTATATAAACAACTTGTGGTTGCTCCGGTAAAACTGCCTTCAGAACCTGGTCGTTGGTAAGTATATGCCAATGCTTCTTGATAAGCTTCTTAACACTCATGTGTGGAGCTGAGTAAGTAGTAATGAAGGGAATGGATGGTGCTCTCATAGTCGTCTGAGACCTATCTTTTAATAGGTCCTTCCTGTGTAACAAGGCCACCTCACTCAGAGTGTTTATGAGGGAGGTAGTTGAATATCCCTTCTCTAAGAAACAAGTGGTCAAAACTTCAGCTTGAGATAGAAACTCACCATGGTCAAAAGAGGCGTAACTAGAAACTTCAGGGCCCCGGTGCAAGAAATCATGAAGGCCCCCCCCCTGAAAAAGCATAATTGTGATATACTTTATTTTTCTGAGGAGTGTTGGGGGGAGGGGGTGGCATCAGTGGTGGTGTTGAATGGGGGTGGCAGCAGTGGTGTCTGGGGGTGTGGCAATGGCTGTGTTGAGGGGTGGCAGCAGTGCTAGTGTTGAGAGGGGGTGGCAGTGGTGATAGTGTTGAGGGGGGGTGGCAGCGGTGGTGTTGAGGGGGGTGGCAGCGGTGGTGTTGAGGGGGGTGGCAGCGGTGATGTTGAGGGGGTGGCAGCACTGGTGTTGGGAGGGGTGGCAGCGGTGGTGTTGGGAGGGGTGGCAGCGGTGGTGTTGAGGGGGTGGCAGAGGTGGTATTAAGGGGGGTGGCAGAGGTGGTGTTGGGGGGGGGCAGCGGTGGTATTAAGGGGGGTTGCAGCGGTGGTATTAAGGGGGGTGGCAGTGGTGGTGTTTGGAGGGTGGCAGTGGTGGTGTTGAGGGGGGTGGCAGAGGTGGTATTGGGGGTGGCAGCGGTGGTGTTGAGGGGGGTGGCAGCGGTGGTGTTGAGGGGGGTCGCAGAGGTGGTGTTGAGGGGGGGTGGCAGCGGTGGTGTTGAGGGGGGTGGCAGCGTGGTGTTGAGGGGGGTGGCAGCAGTGATGTTGAGGGGGTGGCAGCGGTGGTGTTGGGAGGGGTGGCAGTGGTGGTGTTGGGAGGGGTGGCAGTGGTGGTGTTGAGGGGGGTGGCAGAGGTGGTGTTGGGAGGGTGGCAGAGGTGGTATTAAGGGGGGTGGCAGAGGTGGTGTTTGGAGGGTGACAGCGGTGGTATTAAGGGGGGTGGCAGTGGTGGTGTTTGGGGGGTGGCAGCGGTGGTGTTGAGGGGGGTGGCAGAGGTGGTGTTGGGGGGTGGCAGCGGTGGTGTTGAGGGGGTGGCAGAGGTGGTGTTGGGGGGGTGGCAGAGGTGGTGTTGAGGGGGGTGGCAGAGGTGGTGTTGAGGGGGGTGGCAGCGGTGGTGTTGAGGGAGGGTGGCAGTGGTGATGTTGACCTCACACTGGCGGACGGAAGAAGGGGGGCCCGAGGTCCCCCCTAAAGTAGCGGAACTGCGGGGCCCAGTCGCAATTGCGACTGCTGCGACCACGATAATCCCGCCACTGATGGTCAGTACAGTTTGAGTCTTATGTACTGACTCTTAGGTACAGTGTTCAACCATGATGAATGATGGCAACTACCGATAGGAATTTAGGAATTCCTATCAGTGTCTTTGAAGTAAGTGGATGTTGAAAAGGAGCCATCTTTGATGGTAATCTTCAAATCCAAAAAGTGGATCTCCTCCTGGCTAGCCTTGAAAGAAATCCCCCTGGTGTTGACAAATCGCTACGGCTATCGTCCCATAGGAGGAGGACGTCATCAATATACCTTGCCCATAGCACTACCTGAGGTCGCCGTTGGGCATAGATGACATCCTCCTCCCAAAGGGCCATAAACAGGTTTGCCAGGCTAGGGGCATACTTAGCCCCCATAGCGACTCCCCTGTCTTGCCTGTAGATTTGGTTATTGAACAGAAATAAAGCACCAATTATATAAGCATTAGGGATGAGCCGAACACCCCCCAGTTCGGTTCGCACCAGAACATGCGAACAGGCCAAAAATTTGTTCAAACACGCAAACACCGTTAAAGTCTATGGGACATGAACATGAAAAATCAAAAGTGCTAATTTTAAAGACTTATATGCAAGTTATTGTCATAAAAAGTGTTTGGGGACCCGGGTCCTGCCCCAGGGGACATGTATCAATGCAAAAAAGTTTTAAAAACTGCATTTTTTTCGGGAGCAGTGACTTTAATAATGCTTAAAGTGAAACAATAACAGTGAAATATTCCTTAAAATTTTGTACCTGGGGGGGTGTGTATAGTATGCTTGTAAAGCAGCGCGTGTTTCCCGTGTTTAGAATTGTCCCTGCACAAAATGTAATTTCTGAAGGAAAAAGTCATTTAAAACCACTCGCGGCTATAATGAATCCCCAGGTCCCTGTCAATACAGAGAAAAGTCATTGAAAAAAACGGCAGGGGTCCCCCCCCCAGTACATTACCAGGCCCTTTGATGCCGTTTTTTTAAATTATTTTTATCTGTATTGCTGACCCGACAATTCATTAATAGATGCAGTAGTTTTAAATGACTTTTTTTTCCTTCAAAAATGACATTTTGCGCAGGGAACCAAAATTTTTTAAAAAAAAGATGTGTGGTGGTCCCCCCCAAATTCCATATCAGGCCCTTCAGGTCTGGTATGGATATTAAGGGGAACCCCGCACCAATATAAAAAAAATGGCGTGAGGTCCCCCCCAAAAATCCATACCAGACCTTTCAGGTCTGGTATGGATTTAAAAGGGGAACCCCGCACCAAAATGAAAAAACAAATTGTGTGGGGTACCCCCCAAAATCCATACCAGACCCTTATCCAAGCACGCAACCTGGCAGGCCTCAGGAAAAGAGGGGGGACCAGAGAGCGCCCCCCTCCTAAACCGTCTCAGGCCACATGCCCTCAACATGGGGAGGATGTCCCCATGTTGATGGGGACAAGGGCCTCATCCCCACAACCCTTGCCCGGTCGTTGTGGGGGTCTGCGGGCGGGGGACTTATCAGAATCACTGCTCCCGAAAAAACATCAGTTTTTAAAACTTTTTTTGCATTGATACATGTCCCCTGGGGCAGGACCCGGGTCCCCAAACACTTTTTATGACAATAACCTGCATATAAGCCTTTAAAATTAGCACTTTAGATTTCTCCACTAGACTTTTACAGGGTGTTCCGCGGCTTTTCGAATTTGCCGTGAACACCCCAAATTGTTCGCTGTTCGGCGAACGGGCGAACAGGCAATGTTCGAGTCGAACATGAGTTCGACACAAACTCGAAGCTCATCCCTAATAAGCATATGCGCCTGTGTGGTGTACAACAGAAAATGTGAAAAAGTCCCTGGGCATGCTCAGTGCTAAAAAAACATAAAATAATGTTAAAAGTCCTTGTGTAGAGATAGTGGGGATAACTCAAAAGAGAAACACCCAAAAAGGTCGGACTTTGGAGGCACAAGACATGGTAGGTAGTCAAAATATGTAAAAATATATATTTATTATAGAACAACAACACAGAGATTACAAAAATGCACAGCATGCAGCTGTCTCCATGGGCGTTTGTGTGATCTTTAAACCAGTGGCGACTAAAACTGCACGGCTATCTTCCCTGCCTATTTGGCGTATCTGTTTGATCTGGAGGATCCAATTATTTTTAAGCCTGGCTGCACTCTATGTTTAGAGCCCTGGTCTATCCACAAACTGTCCCCGTACAATATTTGTATATATACCTAACAGTGGGTGTTCTATGGATGTGCTAAGTCACATGACCCCTGTGTATAGTCTTCTCTCATTATAGGAAGTACCCTACACCTTATTTTGACACTACTGAGATGCGAATGACCTGCATCCTTTGTATTGGATCTGTGCAATATTGCACCTCTTTTAAATAAGGGCTAATAGATCTCCTGTCAGTCCCAAGATAGCAAGTCCTGTTTTTTCCTTGCTATCCCCAAGCTGTCCTGAAGAAGCCTGACGGCGAAACGTGTTGACGCAAAGGGACCACATTTTTCCATCTTGTGACAATATTTTAATTCTCTTTTGCATTTTTGTAATCTCTGTGTTGTTGTTCTATAATAAATATATATTTTTACATATTTTGACTACCTACCATGTCTTGTGCCTCCAAAGTCCGACCTTTTTGGGTGTTTCTCTTTTGAGTTATCCCCACTATCTCTACACAATTCTACGGATGTGGCACTGTGAGTGCTCCCCCATTTTTTCCTTTTTGATTGTTAAAAGTCCTTGGGCATGTGCAGGGTACAAAGCAGGAAATCTCAAATTTACGAGGGCTGCTTCGCACCACATGCAGACAAGCACATTCTTCATCAGCATTAAAAACACAAGTAAAGTATTTTCCATTGGTTACAATGGCCCTAGTTCACACTAGGGAGCATCCGAGAAGTGCTGGGACATTGATATGAGTTTAAACAAGGTAGTGAGAGGGCACAAAAACATTTGAAGAGCCCACTGGCTCAGGTTAGGTTGCTCACAACAGGCAAGGCTACTTGGGCATAGCAATAGGGGTTGCAGGGTTTGCCAAAGTGACCTCGTTAATGCTCCAGGGGGCCCGGGCAGCAAGAGGAACAATCATTTCTGCAGAAGTTCAAAGTCCGCTTCTCCGCCTCCCTGACGGTATTCAGCTACTGCAGGAAAATACAGCTGATCAGATGTAGTAAATGCCGGCCCTACAGTTCTGTTTCTCTTCTTGCCCGGGGTGCCCCCTGGTGTGTTCTCTTGGTCCCCCTTCCCCACAGTGCTGTCACCCGGCCAGCTCAAGATCACACAGTGAAGTAATTAAGGAGCCAAGCTAAAGCCGAAGAATTCCCTGAGAACATTCATAACTCCGTAGGAGCCAAGTAACAACCAAGGCAGGGAGTAAAGGATTTCATGGATGGCACGGCATTGTGACCGCTGAGCAGGACACAGACATCGATCATCATTATTAGCATTGCCGATCCCGGGGGACAGACAGGAATTCACAGCCATTCTGTATGAGCAGGAGCTCAGCAGCTGCACAGACCTAACCCCATAGCTGCTGGGGAGAGAACCAAGCAGGTGGCTAACAATTAACCCCTCAATTGCCAGATACCTCTTCCATGTACATAAAGCTTAAAAAAAACACTGATTTACTTACAAAGGACAAGAAAGAGAGCAGGATAATTGTGAGTGGGGGAGGGGCAGTAGTTGGGTGGTGGGGGTTTGTCAGTGGGGGGAGGGGGCAGTAGTTGGAGTGGTGGGGTCTGTCAGTTGTGGGAGGGGGCAGTGGTTGGAGTGGTGGGGGTCTGTCAGTGGGGGGGTGGAGGTCTGGCATATAGTAATGCAGACTGTGATATTCTGAACCCCATCTATATTTCCTCAAATTATAATTCAGCCCAAGGTACTCTGTCACCCATGATACCCCTGCCCCACACAGACAGACCCCCTCACTCCCCCAGACTGACACGCCTCATCCTCAACTCCCCCTACCTGCCACGTACAGATCCCCAACTACCAACCCCTGCCCCCCCCCCCCCACTGACAGACTCACTCCCCACACTGACTGAGAAATGACAGGTGTAAAATAACTAGCAAGCTTCAAGTAGTAGACTGCATCTCTGTTGTGTGAACCAGCCCTAAGTCTCTGTGCATGTTCAATGCACAAGGCAGTACATGCATAAGTTTAGTATATATAATGCAGAAAATGTATGTTCAAAAAAAATGTGTGTGTGTGTATATATATATATATATATATATACACTGATATTCATATACGGTACTACCATTGTATAAAAAACTTGAAAAGAAAAAGATCTATAAGAAACAAAAAAACACAGCCAAAAAAAGATTACAAAGGGAATGGGAAAGTTTTTATGATATCTATATATGTGTTTCTTTGCATAGTAATAGTACTAGTGCTGCAGTAACATTCATTGATGTATATAAATATATCTAAATGTTAACCTGTGTTTAAATTGCATGTTTTTGAACTCTTGCAAACACTAATATTTACTATAGCACGCCTCTCCTTGAAAGATGAAGTCAATGTCTAAATGGATTTTAAGTGGAATGTCAGTTAAAACATGCCACTTTTTCATGGAAAGCTAGTCATAACGTATTACTTTAAATATAAATAATTTTAAAATAAAAAAAACAAACAAAATACTATTGCATGTGGATGTAATGGCTGCGGCCTTTATTATTGGTATAGATAAATATTTTATCAATTATAAATATATCAATACTTATATCACATTAGATATATAATTCAACAAAAATGAGTACCATATATATAAAGCTTAGCTATTTAAAGCTCAAGCTACATTACACAACATTAAGTCCCTTTTCAAACAGAAAAGGACAACAACCACATAATAAAGCCGCGACAAGGGAGGGTGGGAGGGACAAGCTTCTTCTCTGTAGATCACCGCCGGAGTGTACTAATGTGACGCATTTTTTTCTTTTTATAGGAAAAATACTCGTGCCAAGAAGACCGTTACCATTTCAACCAATTACAGGTAAGTGCATAAAACGGTTAAAAAAACTGCCTTGAATTACAATTTTTGTCTGACAGTTTTCCATGTGTGATGGGCGGGGACATTTCATGCCCCTCCCCTCACCTTTATTCTTTCACTGCATTTATTGTTTTCATGAATAAACATGTCTGTAGAAGAGATACAATTTATTTAAATATCTTTTAATAAAAAACATTTCTTTGCTGTACGCCTGGTCCTAGTAGGTGCACATATTTAGGCAATGGCTTAGTCTAGTCCCAGTTAATAAATCCACATTGGCGTCAATGTGTTGGTGACTATGTTAAAAAATCTTTAAGCAGCTGTCCTATAACCTAAACCCGGAAACAGGAAGTGACATACCAGTACATCACTCCGCCTGTACAGGCCACCCATCCACAGTGTATTGTGGGTGGGTGTTCTACAAGTGGTTAAACTGTCATTTTGCCACCTCCTCTCTATTTCTGATTCAAAATTAAACCAGGCAGGGATGCCCCCTCTTAATTCTCCTATTCATACTTTGTATTGAACCCCTCATTTCCAAAAAACTTCGCTAGATATCACAGGTGTTGAACTATCTGATCACCACTTTACACTATCTCTTTTCATGGATGACATCCTGCTAACGCTAACAAACCCCATGCTTTATTTTCTTGTTTAATCCTTTAATTATTGTTTTAAGAGCATGTAGCATAGGCTGAGTCAATTGTAGGTGCTAAGCAGTAAACCGCTAGATTGCCAGTGATGATTATAGAGGATGTTTAGGAGGCAATAGCTATCAGGTTCAGACTACTAAAGAATCCACGTAGTGGGGTAAGTCTCAATTTCCCAGATATCACAAAATACTACTTAGCTGCCCAGCTATGCCATTTTACCTTTTGGTCCACATTCTACCCACTTAACAAATGGACTAAGATTGAAAGTCTCTGGTTCACTCCTCTTCACACCAATTTGCTAATATGGTCCTCTACATAGGGGCTCCATGTCATTGTTTATCCATTTTACACACTAGAGACATATGATCATATTTTAAGGTACAATTTAGTATATCCTCTGTAAAAACCCAGCTGACTTTATGTATACTTCCTTTCTTCCCTCGAGTGTTGTGGAACCTTGGGTACAATATAAATTACCATATAGAGCCTTATTACCTCCTTATATTAAGCATTATGTTCAGTCACTAAAATATAAATCAACATTTGTTAAGTTGATGAAAAAGATAAATTAAATGGACCCTTTGAACCACATCTCATAACTGACATCTACAAGCTCCTCTTCACAATAATATACAGTCAGGTCCATAAATATTGGGACATCGACACAATTCTAATCTTTTTGGCTCTATACACCACCACAATGGATTTGAAATGAAACGAACAAGATGTGCTTTAACTGCAGACTTTTAGCTTTAATTTGAGGGTATTTACATCCAAATCAGGTGAACGGTGTAGGAATTACAACAGTTTGTATATGTGCCTCACACTTTTTAAGGGACCAAAGTAATGGGACAGATTAACAATCATTAATCAAACTTTCACTTTGTAATACTTGGTTGCAAATCCTTTGCAGTCAATTACAGCCTGAAGTCTGGAACGCATAGACATCACCAGACGCTGGGTTTCATCCCTGGTGATGCTCTGCCAGGCCTCTACTGCAACTGTCTTCAGTTCCTGCTTGTTCTTGGGGCATTTTCCCTTCAGTTTTGTCTTCAGCAAGTGAAATGCATGCTCAATCGGATTCAGGTCAGGTGATTGACTTGGCCATTGCATAACATTCCACTTCTTTCCCTTAAAAAAGTATTTGGTTGCTTTCGCAGTATGCTTCGGGTCATTGTCCATCTGCACTGTGAAGCGCCGTCCAATGAGTTCTGAAGCATTTGGCTGAATATGAGCAGATAATATTGCCCGAAACAATTCAGAATTCATCCTGCTGCTTTTGTCAGCAATCACATCATCAATAAATACAAGAGAACCAGTTCCATTGGCAGCCATACATGCCCATGCCATGACACTACCACCACAATGCTTCACTGATGAGGTGGTATGCTTTGGATCATGAGCCGTTCCTTTCCTTCTCCATACTCTTCTCTTCCCATCACTCTGGTACAAGTTGATCTTTGTCTCATCTGTCCATGGGATGTTGTTCCAGTACTGGGAAGGCTTTTTTAGATGTTGTTTTGCAAACTCTAATCTGGCCTTCCTGTTTTTGAGGCTCACCAATGGTTTACATCTTGTGGTGAACCCTCTGTATTCACTCTGGTGAAGTCTTCTCTTGATTGTAGACTTTGACACACATACACCTACCTCCTGGAGAGTGTTCTTGATCTGGCCAACTGTTGTGAAGGGTGTTTTCTTCACCAGGGAAAAAATTCTTTGGTCATCTACCACAGTTGTTTTCTGTAGTCTTCCGTGTCTTTTGGCGTTGCTGAGTTCACCGATGCGTTCTTTCTTTTTAAGGATGTTCCAAACAGTTGATTTGGCCACACCTAATATTTTTGCTATCTCTCTGATGTATTTGTTTTGTTTTTTCAGCCTAATTATGGCTTGCTTTACTGATAATGACAACTCTTTGGATCTCATATTGAGAGTTGACAGCAACAGATTCCAAATGCAAATAGCACACTTGAAATGAACTCTGGACCTTTTATCTGCTACTTGTAAATGGGATAATGAGGGAATAACACACACCTGGCCATGGAACAGCTGAGCAGCCAATTGTCCCATTACTTTTGGTCCCTTAAAAAGTGGGAGGCACATATACAAACTGTTGTAATTCCTACACCGTTCACCTGAGTTGGATGTAAATACCCTCAAATTAAAGCTGAATGTCTGCATTTAAAGCACATTTTGTTCGTTTTATTTCAAATCCATTGTGGTGGTGTATAGAGCCAAAAAGATTAGAATTGTGTCGATGTCCCAATATTTATGGACTTGACTGTAGAGCCCCTTGAAAAACATAATATATGCTTAAATGGGAGAAAGCCATAGGTTGTATGCAAGGAAACGCACAAATGTAAATGGAGCCTCATTGTTCTTGTGTTAATGCACCAATTTCACTTTCAGGACCCATTCATACCTAGCGTAGTGGCAGTGCACGTTTTGTGGCTCGTTTTTCCTGTGACACGCATAGAGCAGCCTGGTAATTTCAATGGACTACATGTGGTTCATGGGACATTTTGGCGTGTTGTGGGTTGCATGTTTTTTGCAGCATTTGCCACAATTTTTTTTACATGGCAAAATGTTTGTTTGCTCCTGTGTTTGGTGTGCCATTAACAAATAATGGAACTGAAAGTGCAACTAGGTCATTTTAGGTGTATAAAGGTGGCCATGTACAATCTACTTTAGGTTTACCAAATTTATAAAATAGGAGGAATCAGGCAGGCCCTTGCACTACATAGTTGATGGTAGATCTAACGGAGGTTGTTTAATCAGATTGTATAATATATGGTGAACTTTACAGAACCCAGGATACACTTCTCCTGTTTTAGATACTACAGCTCTATCCACATAGGCTGTTATCTCATCTCTCATTGCTGCACACTTCAAAATGCCAAATGAACGATCTAAAAAGCAAGCTTAAAATTAAGGAAGGGAAAAAAAATGATGCCTGTGTATTTAGTGAGAAGGGTGATCACTGATTGATTGCATGTCATTTAAAAAAACATACACCTGGGAGTGGGTGGGTAGGTAGGAAGGTGGATGATGCAGGATGTGTGCTAATGAGGTCAGCTGGTCAACTCCTGCCTGTGTCATGATCTATAGTCTGACCAGGAAGTAAGGCAGAATGATTGATTCATTTTGGAAACATCCATGAAGACAGCGAAGTAAGTGTATGTAGAATTAATGGAAAGCTTTGATATTTGTGCAAAAGAAGTACACTAATGCTATATTGGTACATATGGGAGCTGGGATTTAGAAAAAAAAATTAACTAAGGTGAACTTAGCCTTTAAGTAGACAAAAAGCAAGGTAAGTATAAGGAGGTATGTGAAATAACAAAAGGAAAAGTAAATTGGATAATTAATGGTGCTTAAACCCCCTCACAGAGGAAATTTCAGAGAGTCGTGTTCTTAAAATCAATAATTGTGTAATTTGGGGCGGTATACTTCCCAGACGAGGTCGTTGCCTTTTAGGGGTCTGCTGCTATTAAAGCGGAAGTAAACCCATCAATGTAACAGTTTAAAAAAACTGTTACATTCCCGGCATGCCGGAAATGCTAACGGTCACATTGGTTGTGCTCTCAAGCAAACTGTCAAACCATACAATGGCTGGTGTCATAACAGATCACATGTGCAGCACCATGGCAGTTGAAGTTTAAACAGAGGCCAAGATGTCAGTTTCCTTAGCTGAAAACGATAGGAGGGTTTACTTCCACTTTAAGGCTGCGGTTACAGCTATCCATTGCCGTTTCTCATTGCTGACATTGTTTTTGTTCTCGGCTTCTATTATAATTCTTCAGCGATTTGGGGCTTAATCAACTACCTTGCCTGAGGGGGTTCTTCACTTTTATATACGGTCTATAATGGTTCCCCTGTTTATTTAAATGTCCCTGCTCATTGTGGTTTAAAACGGAAGACAATCTCAAAGCTGTCCTTTAGCATTGCTACCTAGTACATTACCATCCCCGTTTGTCAACGCCTCAGTCTCCTTCCTGATGTCTGTATCGGGACGTTATTTTTAGACAAGTACCTTTTACCTTTACCTCAGATTTTTGCATTAATATGCAACGCTCCTGAAGAAGCGTGTTTGCACGCGCAACATGTCACGCCACCTGTTGATCAATCTGCATTAACACCATCCTACCACTTCATTGCTGTTCAACCAATCTCTTGGACTCTTGCTGTACTATGGAATGATGTCACTGTACCATCCCAGCTTCCTTGTTAGATTTGTGGTTGCTAAACCATTAGCGGCATCTCTTGATCATTTGTATATTTCTATATCAAATATGAGGTTTTTAAGAGTTTGTGATCTTTATATGTGTTTTGAATAAATTTATATTTTTCTAAAACGTTTGTGGTAAACTGTGCCTAAAAAGTCCCAAGTCCCAATTTCCCAATTTTTCAAATAATTGTATTACAATGTATCATTAAAACGTTTTTGAAGAAGTGGTCCCCTAAAATACTTTAAAAACACTTTCCCAGAAGGATATGTCATCTGAGCTGGTAGAAACCTTGCAGACCCTGTTATGGAGTAGTATATGGCAGTGGATGACAATTGAAGATAGTGCCCACACACCCAGCCCGAGAAGCGAAAAGACTACGCATAGGGAGTATAGACCATAACTCAATCTGCAAAAACGCCTCAATTCCAAAAAGTGACAACAATAAATGGAACAAATAGGGTGTAACGAGGGGAATAGAAGGTGGTAGTGGATACCTTGTTTGAACCGCTGCTAGAAATGCATCTGGCAGCTCACTTATAAAAAACTCACCAACAAATTATACAACAACATATAAAAACATGATAATGTAAAAAATAGATGCGCATAATCACCCCCATCTACTTGTAGAGTTGCATGGGCTACAAAACAAGATGATAGGCAAAATGATAGAGAATGATAAACCCCTAAGGTAGTGTTGTGATTTAGCCTCATATATTTCTCATTAGTTGTGATACTGACACCAGGGAATAGTGGGATGTACTGTATCCCTAGGAAGGATAGCTGACAGACAGGCTCAAATATCACTCTGCCCACTGGAGAAAAACTACCCCACACACAGAGCAATCACCAAGTCTGACGTCCAGCCATAAACCACTGTCTCTTGCATGAATGAATGGTTAATGACACAACACTAACCTAATTTGCATCTACTGGGGAAAAACACCTCTCCTCTGTAATGCAGTGTCTGCCATCAGCCAGAAATAAACACCAGGGGGATTTAATGGCTCATTTAAAGATCCCACCTACACCAATATTTAAGAACCAAGAGATGAAGAAAAAAGATAAAGATGAAGTAAAAAAGCCCTAACTTTAAAGTGCAATGTTCCAACCATTCAGGTCATAAGTGGCCATACACAGGCCAACCTCTCTATACAATCTCTTGATTGGTGAGAGCATGAATGTAATTTAGGCATCTGTGTACCATGTGTACACTACTACCAAGGAGTGTACAAGATTAACCCCCATACATGAATGATCTCTATGCTTCAAAAGGCGCTAGTATCTAGCGTACCTCATGTTAACACAGACGGTTATGAGACTGTTTTAGGGACCATGTATATGACACCATAAAAAAACATGATACTAGTATAGCAAAACACTTCAATGAGAAACATGGAGGTGACACCATGGCAATAGAGAAATTGGTGACTCCCAACAGGGGGGGGGGTGTATTTAGGCTGTTGTGTAAACTAGCATCCCCTAAAGATGCGCATTCACATGTAACACATTGGGGCAGAAGCTACACTCTTATGTCTCGCTGCCACTTCCATGCTTGGAAAGTGCGGCTCTCTTTTTGAGTGGACTGTTTTACTTGTCATGATAATCATTTTACTGACATTAGGATGAAGCCTTTTACTTTTCTATGTGGAGTAGTCTATACTTTTTTTTTATCCACAATTTTTTTTATTGAAAGTTTTCATGAGTAATACAAATGAAACCATAAAGCACAAAACCAGGATACAGATACATATACATGTTCCAACTAGAAGGAGGCATAGACTTTAAAGTTTGAGAGAGTAGAAACCCACAGATGACGCCTCTACGGGTTGCCAATATAATGGGCACATAAATTTTTTTTTTTTTAAGTAGCAAGGCACAGACTTTTAAAGAGGGTATACTGCAGTGTATAACAGGCCTGCCTGACTAACGTTGGAATGCAATACTTCATAGGAAAGTATTCAATATGGCCTCTGTAAATACTAAAAAAACAAACACGGATCCTTCAACATCTTTCCAAAAAAAAAAAAAAAGGGGGAAGAGAAGGGAGAAAGGGGAAAGGCCAGAGTGGAGAGGAAAGGGGGAAAGCAAAGGGGGGGTGAGGGGGGTCCTATCAGGAGAATGAATGAAGAGGGGGTGGGGTCACCACCAGCAACCCTCCCCAGTAGACTCCAAATGTTGTGAAAGTTATCGCTGCCCTTAATGTACCGTTCAAGGATTATCCCGGGAAAGGTCCTGAAAGCGCTGCGAATTTCGGTACTCAAGCCAGGGTGCCCATGTCGCGGAAAAGTATGCTATTCTGTCCTGTGTGGTGTAGATTAGCTCCTCCATCGCTGCAATGCGATCAACCCGCGCCACCCATTCCTTTATGGAAGGGGGAGCCTTGGATCTCCAGTGGACCGGCAAACACAGTCTGGCGGCATTTAAAATATGCATAGCTATTGAGCTATAATATGTTTTAGGGGGAATTTTAGAGAGGTGAAGGAGGTATTGCGCCGGCGAAAATTCCAAAGGAAGCGAGGATATCCCAGTCGCCGCCTCATGCACCTTGCGCCAATATGGCTGAATCACTGGGCACGTCCACCATATATGGAGGAACGTGCCCAGCCCCTGTTCGCACCTCCAGCACTGGTCTGAGACTGTCGGGATAAATTTGTGAAGTGTTTCCGGGGTTCTGTACCACCTTGTTTTAATTTTGTAGCCATTCTCTTGAGTAGGGATGAGCTCGGTGTTCGAGTCGAACATACGTTCGACTCGAACATCGACTGTTCGATCGTTCGACGAAGATCGAACGATTTGGGCCATTCGCGCCTAATTCGAGTGACGCGAACGGCCCACAATGCACTACGCCATCGCAGTGTCATCCAGGCGCTGTGATTGGCCAAGCATGCACTGTGACCCCGCATGCTTGGCCAATCACAGCGCCGGCAGCGAGGAGAGCAATGATTGGCCACAGGCAGGATGCCTGTGGCCAATTATTGCTGAGGGTGTTTAGTACACGCCCCACACTATAAAAGGCCGCCAGCACGGCGGCCTAGTGTAGTGTGTTCCGAAGCAGGGAAAGAGAAGCATAGGCAGGGACAGTGAAATTTTTTTTCTTGCTTAACCTGGATTCCTTTAGTTTAGGGAAAGAGAAGGATAGGTAGGGAGAGTGTCAGTGTGTTTTACTGTGCTAATCCTTGTTTGTAGGGACAGGGAAGGACAGTGAGGGAAATTCTTCTTGTGCTATACTGTGCTAAAGCATTGATCATCAACCATCTTTAAAAAAACATTTTTTCTAGGGACAGAAAACTATAGGTAGGGAGAGTGTCAGTGTGTTTTACTGTGCTAATCCTTGTTTGTAGGGACAGGGAAGGACAGTGAGGGAAATTCTCCTTGTGCTATACTGTGCTAAAGCATTGATCATCAACCATCTTTAAAAAAACATTTTTTATAGGGACAGAAAACTATAGGTAGGGAGAGTGTCAGTGTGTTTTACTGTGCTAATCCTTGTTTGTAGGGACAGGGAAGGACAGTGAGGGAAATTCTCCTTGTGCTATACTGTGCTAAAGCATTGATCATCAACCATCTTTAAAAAAACATTTTTTATAGGGACAGAAAACTATAGGTAGGGAGAGTGTCAGTGTGTTTTACTGTGCTAATCCTTGTTTGTAGGGACAGGGAAGGACAGTGAGGGAAATTCTCCTTGTGCTATACTGTGCTAAAGCATTGATCATCAACCATCTTTAAAAAAACATTTTTTATAGGGACAGAAAACTATAGGTAGGGAGAGTGTCAGTGTGTTTTACTGTGCTAATCCTTGTTTGTAGGGACAGGGAAGGACAGTGAGGGAAATTCTCCTTGTGCTATAGTGTGCTAAAGCATTGATCATCAACCATCTTTAAAAAAACATTTTTTCTAGGGACAGAAAACTATAGGTAGGGAGAGTGTCAGTGTGTTTTACTGTGCTAATCCTTGTTTGTAGGGACAGGGAAGGACAGTGAGGGAAATTCTCCTTGTGCTATACTGTGCTAAAGCATTGATCATCAACCATCTTTAAAAAAACATTTTTTATAGGGACAGAAAACTATAGGTAGGGAGAGTGTCAGTGTGTTTTACTGTGCTAATCCTTGTTTGTAGGGACAGGGAAGGACAGTGAGGGAAATTCTCCTTGTGCTATACTGTGCTAAAGCATTGATCATCAACCATCTTTAAAAAAACATTTTTTCTAGGGACAGAAAACTATAGGTAGGGAGAGTGTCAGTGTGTTTTACTGTGCTAATCCTTGTTTGTAGGGACAGGGAAGGACAGTGAGGGAAATTCTCCTTGTGCTATACTGTGCTAAAGCATTGATCATCAACCATCTTTAAAAAAACATTTTTTATAGGGACAGAAAACTATAGGTAGGGAGAGTGTCAGTGTGTTTTACTGTGCTAATCCTTGTTTGTAGGGACAGGGAAGGACAGTGAGGGAAATTCTCCTTGTGCTATACTGTGCTAAAGCATTGATCATCAACCATCTTTAAAAAACATTTTTTCTAGGGACAGAAAACTATAGGTAGGGAGAGTGTCAGTGTGTTTTACTGTGCTAATCCTTGTTTGTAGGGACAGGGAAGGACAGTGAGGGAAATTCTCCTTGTGCTATACTGTGCTAAAGCATTGATCATCAACCATCTTTAAAAAAACATTTTTTCTAGGGACAGAAAACTCTAGGTAGGGAGAGTGTCAGTGTGTTTTACTGTGCTAATCCTTGTTTGTAGGGACAGGGAAGGACAGTGAGGGAAATTCTCCTTGTGCTATACTGTGCTAAAGCATTGATCATCAACCATCTTTAAAAAAACATTTTTTATAGGGACAGAAAACTATAGGTAGGGAGAGTGTCAGTGTGTTTTACTGTGCTAATCCTTGTTTGTAGGGACAGGGAAGGACAGTGAGGGAAATTCTCCTTGTGCTATACTGTGCTAAAGCATTGATCATCAACCATCTTTAAAAAAACATTTTTTATAGGGACAGAAAACTATAGGTAGGGAGAGTGTCAGTGTGTTTTACTGTGCTAATCCTTGTTTGTAGGGACAGGGAAGGACAGTGAGGGAAATTCTCCTTGTGCTATACTGTGCTAAAGCATTGATCATCAACCATCTTTAAAAAAACATTTTTTATAGGGACAGAAAACTATAGGTAGGGAGAGTGTCAGTGTGTTTTACTGTGCTAATCCTTGTTTGTAGGGACAGGGAAGGACAGTGAGGGAAATTCTCCTTGTGCTATACTGTGCTAAAGCATTGATCATCAACCATCTTTAAAAAAACATTTTTTCTAGGGACAGAAAACTATAGGTAGGGAGAGTGTCAGTGTGTTTTACTGTGCTAATCCTTGTTTGTAGGGACAGGGAAGGACAGTGAGGGAAATTCTCCTTGTGCTATACTGTGCTAAAGCATTGATCATCAACCATCTTTAAAAAAACATTTTTTATAGGGACAGAAAACTATAGGTAGGGAGAGTGTCAGTGTGTTTTACTGTGCTAATCCTTGTTTGTAGGGACAGGGAAGGACAGTGAGGGAAATTCTCCTTGTGCTATACTGTGCTAAAGCATTGATCATCAACCATCTTTAAAAAACATTTTTTCTAGGGACAGAAAACTATAGGTAGGGAGAGTGTCAGTGTGTTTTACTGTGCTAATCCTTGTTTGTAGGGACAGGGAAGGACAGTGAGGGAAATTCTCCTTGTGCTATACTGTGCTAAAGCATTGATCATCAACCATCTTTAAAAAAACATTTTTTATAGGGACAGAAAACTATAGGTAGGGAGAGTGTCAGTGTGTTTTACTGTGCTAATCCTTGTTTGTAGGGACAGGGAAGGACAGTGAGGGAAATTCTCCTTGTGCTATACTGTGCTAAAGCATTGATCATCAACCATCTTTAAAAAAACATTTTTTATAGGGACAGAAAACTATAGGTAGGGAGAGTGTCAGTGTGTTTTACTGTGCTAATCCTTGTTTGTAGGGACAGGGAAGGACAGTGAGGGAAATTCTCCTTGTGCTATACTGTGCTAAAGCATTGATCATCAACCATCTTTAAAAAAACATTTTTTCTAGGGACAGAAAACTATAGGTAGGGAGAGTGTCAGTGTGTTTTACTGTGCTAATCCTTGTTTGTAGGGACAGGGAAGGACAGTGAGGGAAATTCTCCTTGTGCTATACTGTGCTAAAGCATTGATCATCAACCATCTTTAAAAAAACATTTTTTCTAGGGACAGAAAACTATAGGTAGGGAGAGTGTCAGTGTGTTTTACTGTGCTAATCCTTGTTTGTAGGGACAGGGAAGGACAGTGAGGGAAATTCTCCTTGTGCTATACTGTGCTAAAGCATTGATCATCAACCATCTTTAAAAAAACATTTTTTCTAGGGACAGAAAACTATAGGTAGGGAGAGTGTCAGTGTGTTTTACTGTGCTAATCCTTGTTTGTAGGGACAGGGAAGGACAGTGAGGGAAATTCTCCTTGTGCTATACTGTGCTAAAGCATTGATCATCAACCATCTTTAAAAAAACATTTTTTCTAGGGACAGAAAACTATAGGTAGGGAGAGTGTCAGTGTGTTTTACTGTGCTAATCCTTGTTTGTAGGGACAGGGAAGGACAGTGAGGGAAATTCTCCTTGTGCTATACTGTGCTAAAGCATTGATCATCAACCATCTTTAAAAAAACATTTTTTATAGGGACAGAAAACTATAGGTAGGGAGAGTGTCAGTGTGTTTTACTGTGCTAATCCTTGTTTGTAGGGACAGGGAAGGACAGTGAGGGAAATTCTCCTTGTGCTATACTGTGCTAAAGCATTGATCATCAACCATCTTTAAAAAAACATTTTTTATAGGGACAGAAAACTATAGGTAGGGAGAGTGTCAGTGTGTTTTACTGTGCTAATCCTTGTTTGTAGGGACAGGGAAGGACAGTGAGGGAAATTCTCCTTGTGCTATAGTGTGCTAAAGCATTGATCATCAACCATCTTTAAAAAAACATTTTTTCTAGGGACAGAAAACTATAGGTAGGGAGAGTGTCAGTGTGTTTTACTGTGCTAATCCTTGTTTGTAGGGACAGGGAAGGACAGTGAGGGAAATTCTCCTTGTGCTATACTGTGCTAAAGCATTGATCATCAACCATCTTTAAAAAAACATTTTTTATAGGGACAGAAAACTATAGGTAGGGAGAGTGTCAGTGTGTTTTACTGTGCTAATCCTTGTTTGTAGGGACAGGGAAGGACAGTGAGGGAAATTCTCCTTGTGCTATACTGTGCTAAAGCATTGATCATCAACCATCTTTAAAAAAACATTTTTTATAGGGACAGAAAACTATAGGTAGGGAGAGTGTCAGTGTGTTTTACTGTGCTAATCCTTGTTTGTAGGGACAGGGAAGGACAGTGAGGGAAATTCTCCTTGTGCTATACTGTGCTAAAGCATTGATCATCAACCATCTTTAAAAAAAACATTTTTTCTAGGGACAGAAAACTATAGGTAGGGAGAGTGTCAGTGTGTTTTACTGTGCTAATCCTTGTTTGTAGGGACAGGGAAGGACAGTGAGGGAAATTCTCCTTGTGCTATACTGTGCTAAAGCATTGATCATCAACCATCTTTAAAAAAACATTTTTTATAGGGACAGAAAACTATAGGTAGGGAGAGTGTCAGTGTGTTTTACTGTGCTAATCCTTGTTTTTAGGGACAGGGAAGGACAGTGAGGGAAATTCTCCTTGTGCTATACTGTGCTAAAGCATTGATCATCAACCATCTTTAAAAAAACATTTTTTCTAGGGACAGAAAACTATAGGTAGGGAGAGTGTCAGTGTGTTTTACTGTGCTAATCCTTGTTTGTAGGGACAGGGAAGGACAGTGAGGGAAATTCTCCTTGTGCTATACTGTGCTAAAGCATTGATCATCAACCATCTTTAAAAAAACATTTTTTCTAGGGACAGAAAACTATAGGTAGGGAGAGTGTCAGTGTGTTTTACTGTGCTAATCCTTGTTTGTAGGGACAGGGAAGGACAGTGAGGGAAATTCTCCTTGTGCTATACTGTGCTAAAGCATTGATCATCAACCATCTTTAAAAAAACATTTTTTATAGGGACAGAAAACTATAGGTAGGGAGAGTGTCAGTGTGTTTTACTGTGCTAATCCTTGTTTGTAGGGACAGGGAAGGACAGTGAGGGAAATTCTCCTTGTGCTATAGTGTGCTAAAGCATTGATCATCAACCATCTTTAAAAAAACATTTTTTCTAGGGACAGAAAACTATAGGTAGGGAGAGTGTCAGTGTGTTTTACTGTGCTAATCCTTGTTTGTAGGGACAGGGAAGGACAGTGAGGGAAATTCTCCTTGTGCTATACTGTGCTAAAGCATTGATCATCAACCATCTTTAAAAAAACATTTTTTATAGGGACAGAAAACTATAGGTAGGGAGAGTGTCAGTGTGTTTTACTGTGCTAATCCTTGTTTGTAGGGACAGGGAAGGACAGTGAGGGAAATTCTCCTTGTGCTATACTGTGCTAAAGCATTGATCATCAACCATCTTTAAAAAAACATTTTTTCTAGGGACAGAAAACTATAGGTAGGGAGAGTGTCAGTGTGTTTTACTGTGCTAATCCTTGTTTGTAGGGACAGGGAAGGACAGTGAGGGAAATTCTCCTTGTGCTATACTGTGCTAAAGCATTGATCATCAACCATCTTTAAAAAAACATTTTTTATAGGGACAGAAAACTATAGGTAGGGAGAGTGTCAGTGTGTTTTACTGTGCTAATCCTTGTTTGTAGGGACAGGGAAGGACAGTGAGGGAAATTCTCCTTGTGCTATACTGTGCTAAAGCATTGATCATCAACCATCTTTAAAAAAACATTTTTTATAGGGACAGAAAACTATAGGTAGGGAGAGTGTCAGTGTGTTTTACTGTGCTAATCCTTGTTTGTAGGGACAGGGAAGGACAGTGAGGGAAATTCTCCTTGTGCTATACTGTGCTAAAGCATTGATCATCAACCATCTTTAAAAAAACATTTTTTATAGGGACAGAAAACTATAGGTAGGGAGAGTGTCAGTGTGTTTTACTGTGCTAATCCTTGTTTGTAGGGACAGGGAAGGACAGTGAGGGAAATTCTCCTTGTGCTATACTGTGCTAAAGCATTGATCATCAACCATCTTTAAAAAAACATTTTTTCTAGTGACAGAAAACTATAGGTAGGGAGAGTGTCAGTGTGTTTTACTGTGCTAATCCTTGTTTGTAGGGACAGGGAAGGACAGTGAGGGAAATTCTCCTTGTGCTATACTGTGCTAAAGCATTGATCATCAACCATCTTTAAAAAAACATTTTTTCTAGGGACAGAAAACTATAGGTAGGGAGAGTGTCAGTGTGTTTTACTGTGCTAATCCTTGTTTGTAGGGACAGGGAAGGACAGTGAGGGAAATTCTCCTTGTGCTATACTGTGCTAAAGCATTGATCATCAACCATCTTTAAAAAAACATTTTTTATAGGGACAGAAAACTATAGGTAGGGAGAGTGTCAGTGTGTTTTACTGTGCTAATCCTTGTTTGTAGGGACAGGGAAGGACAGTGAGGGAAATTCTCCTTGTGCTATACTGTGCTAAAGCATTGATCATCAACCATCTTTAAAAAAACATTTTTTATAGGGACAGAAAACTATAGGTAGGGAGAGTGTCAGTGTGTTTTACTGTGCTAATCCTTGTTTGTAGGGACAGGGAAGGACAGTGAGGGAAATTCTCCTTGTGCTATACTGTGCTAAAGCATTGATCATCAACCATCTTTAAAAAAACATTTTTTATAGGGACAGAAAACTATAGGTAGGGAGAGTGTCAGTGTGTTTTACTGTGCTAATCCTTGTTTGTAGGGACAGGGAAGGACAGTGAGGGAAATTCTCCTTGTGCTATACTGTGCTAAAGCATTCCTCATCAACCATCTTCAAAAAAACATTTTTTATAGGGACAGAAAACTATAGGTAGGGAGAGTGTCAGTGTGTTTTACTGTGCTAATCCTTGTTTGTAGGGACAGGGAAGGACAGTGAGGGAAATTCTCCTTGTGCTATACTGTGCTAAAGCATTGATCATCAACCATCTTTAAAAAAACATTTTTTATAGGGACAGAAAACTATAGGTAGGGAGAGTGTCAGTGTGTTTTACTGTGCTAATCCTTGTTTGTAGGGACAGGGAAGGACAGTGAGGGAAATTCTCCTTGTGCTATACTGTGCTAAAGCATTCCTCATCAACCATCTTCAAAAAAACATTTTTTATAGGGACAGAAAACTATAGGTATGGAGAGTGTCAGTGTGTTTTACTGTGCTAATCCTTGTTTGTAGGGACAGGGAAGGACAGTGAGGGAAATTCTTCTTGTGCTATACTGTGCTAAAGCATTGATCATCAACCATCTTTAAAAAAACATTTTTTATAGGGACAGAAAACTATAGGTAGGGAGAGTGTCAGTGTGTTTTACTGTGCTAATCCTTGTTTGTAGGGACAGGGAAGGACAGTGAGGGAAATTCTCCTTGTGCTATACTGTGCTAAAGCATTGATCATCAACCATCTTTAAAAAAACATTTTTTATAGGGACAGAAAACTATAGGTAGGGAGAGTGTCAGTGTGTTTTACTGTGCTAATCCTTGTTTGTAGGGACAGGGAAGGACAGTGAGGGAAATTCTCCTTGTGCTATACTGTGCTAAAGCATTCCTCATCAACCATCTTCAAAAAAACATTTTTTATAGGGACAGAAAACTATAGGTAGGGAGAGTGTCAGTGTGTTTTACTGTGCTAATCCTTGTTTGTAGGGACAGGGAAGGACAGTGAGGGAAATTCTCCTTGTGCTATACTGTGCTAAAGCATTGATCATCAACCATCTTTAAAAAAACATTTTTTATAGGGACAGAAAACTATAGGTAGGGAGAGTGTCAGTGTGTTTTACTGTGCTAATCCTTGTTTGTAGGGACAGGGAAGGACAGTGAGGGAAATTCTCCTTGTGCTATACTGTGCTAAAGCATTGATCATCAACCATCTTTAAAAAAAACATTTTTTATAGGGACAGAAAACTATAGGTAGGGAGAGTGTCAGTGTGTTTTACAGTGCTAATCCTTGTTTGTAGGGACAGGGAAGGACAGTGAGGGAAATTCTCCTTGTGCTATACTGTGCTAAAGCATTGATCATCAACCATCTTTAAAAAAACATTTTTTATAGGGACAGAAAACTATAGGTAGGGAGAGTGTCAGTGTGTTTTACTGTGCTAATCCTTGTTTGTAGGGACAGGGAAGGACAGTGAGGGAAATTCTCCTTGTGCTATACTGTGCTAAAGCATTGATCATCAACCATCTTTAAAAAAAACATTTTTTATAGGGACAGAAAACTATAGGTAGGGAGAGTGTCAGTGTGTTTTACTGTGCTAATCCTTGTTTGTAGGGACAGGGAAGGACAGTGAGGGAAATTCTCCTTGTGCTATACTGTGCTAAAGCATTGATCATCAACCATCTTTAAAAAAACATTTTTTATAGGGACAGAAAACTATAGGTAGGGAGAGTGTCAGTGTGTTTTACTGTGCTAATCCTTGTTTGTAGGGACAGGGAAGGACAGTGAGGGAAATTCTCCTTGTGCTATACTGTGCTAAAGCATTGATCATCAACCATCTTTAAAAAAACATTTTTTATAGGGACAGAAAACTATAGGTAGTGTGACAGCAGGAAGGTAAAGTCACCTGGTTGCATCCAGGGGGGTAGATATATTTCTCCCAGATTCAGGCTTTATGCTGACTTATACAACTAGGGTGGAGAGTTGTATAAGCCCAGCTGAGGCTAGTAGGCTCATGGATGACTCATACCTCTAGGGAGAGGGCTGGGCGTCGTGCAGGCAGGGAGTTGATGAGACCAGCTGAAGCCTGTCAGTTCGTTTAAGGCCTCTATAAGAACTCCCAGCTTCATTAGATGTTAGCTCATGCCTGGAACAAGACCTGTGTGGACTGTCTAGGGAGAGTGAACCCCTGTGCGGTGAGGCAAAGCCTGTGTGGCTATTTGTTTGGACTTTTACTAAACCAGGGACTTAGGGACTAGGACAGCACCAGGCTGATCCCAGTTGTTAGTTTAGGAAACCTGCATGTTTAGTCAGAGGTCAAACTGACCAGGATTTATTTTGTTTATGTTTCTTTTTGGCTTTGCTGTGTTTTTGTCACTGTACATAGAGAAATAAACCGCACCTTTTGATTTTGAAAACCACAACCTCCGTCTGCTGGCCCTGTTTTTGTGTGGGGAGCCCAACCAGGGGGTCACACACACCCGCTACCGAGTTAACCCCCTCACAGTTGGTGGAGAACCAGTGGCAGTTTTTTTTAAGCCAGCATGGAGGAGATACTGAAACAGCTGGCTCTAGCAAATGCCAATCAACAGCAGACAAATGCAGGTTTGCAAAGGAGCCTTGCAGCCCAGCAGCAAGCTCATCAACAAGCCCAGCAGCAATCTGAGGCCCGCTTCATAGACCTGTTACAGAAGCAAGAGCAGAGACTACAACAAATGGAAGCAGTAATGCAGCAACGTCCGCAGACCAGTGAGGAAAGCCGTCCCACTAATACCGCGTCCTTTGGGGTGAGTCGTTTATTGACAAAAATGACTGGAGAGGATGATCCAGAGGTATTTTTGACCACATTTGAAAGGACTGCTGAAAGAGAAAAGTGGCCTGAGGAGCAGTGGGCTGGACTGGTGGCTCCTCTGTTAACTGGTGAATCGCAGAAGGCTTACTATGACCTAGAGCCTGACCAAGCAAAAGACTATGTGATGCTAAAAGCTGAAATATTGGCAAGGCTGGGTGTCACCCTGGCTGTCCGGGCTCAGCGTGTGCATAACTGGACTTTCCAGCTTGGAAAACCCCCCAGGTCTCAAATGTATGATCTCATTCACCTGAGCAGGAAGTGGCTACAGCCAGAGACTTTGTCCGCACCAGAGATTGTGGAACGTGTTGTAATGGATCGGTTTTTGAGAGCTCTTCCTACTGCCATCCAAAAGTGGGTAAGCCATGGAGACCCAGAGACGGCCAGTGGTCTTGTGGATCGTGTAGAGAAATACTTGGCTACAGAGAACCTGACGGCCTCTTCCAGAGACTCTCGGACTTTCCACCCTAAGACCAGACCATCCCCAGGGGCGGATAAGAGGATTCCAAGGGGTGAGGGTGGAGAGAGTGAGAGGGTGGGAGCTCTACCCAAAGTTTGGCGAGAACAGCCTGGGAAGTCAGGGGCTCAAGAGGCAGCCAAAAGGATTGTTTGCTACCGCTGCCGGCAAGCGGGACATATTGCAGCAAATTGCCCGGTTGTGGAGGAACCCATGCAATGTGACTTTCTGACGGACAGACGTCAGTCGCTGTGTGCGACAGTCGCATGCACTGCCATTCGGGGAACTGAGAAACATTTATGCAAAATGTGTATTAATGGTAGAAATGTTGTGGTATTACTGGATTCAGGTAGCCTTGTGACCCTGATAAAGGCTGAATTAGTTAAAACAGAGGTCTCTGGGAATAGCAAGGTAGCTGTTATTTGTGTAATAAAGATAATAAAGCTGCGCAAATAGTGAAAAATGGTATATGAGCACCACCTTAAAACATAAGTGAAAGATATATATTGAATGAAAAAATAATGATGATTAAATAAATTAATATAATTGGACTGGAACTTATTTGCCAATGTGACAAATAGAACTGAAGAAAGTCCCAACTGTCAATCAGACACCCACATCACATTCAGCAAAAGTCTTGTGTAGTGAAAGAATTGATGTTGAATAGTAACTGTGTGAATAGTACAGTCCAGATAGCCAAAACTGCAACGAAGTGTAGATATGGATCTTCTCGTTAGGCTAATTGGTGACTTCAAACACACAACACCCAATGAAAAGTGCCAAACACTGGATAGATGTAGATTCCACCACCATCAGTTCACACTGCCGCTTACCAGAAATGGTGATCTCCACAGAGATCGATACAAGCAGATGGCTATTCCCCAGCCAGGGTCTCTAGATAGTATCAGTTTAACTCCCGAATTTCACGCCACTCCTCTCCACATATCGCAAAGTAAATATGCAAATGGAAAGAAAGCCACCATAGCGTGAAACCGATAAAACAATTTTTTGTAAAAAAGTAATGCACTTACATGAAACGCAAGTTATTATGGCGTGTAGTATATTTAGCCGGCCGGCTAAGACTGCCCGTTCCTTCCGGGACTCGTTGGTATGTCGGTGACGTCAGCACGCCGCTCCTCCCTACGCCGTTTCGTCACAGATGACGTCGTCCAGGGGCACGGGCGGCGTGCTGACTCACCGCCATAAATACTCATGAATACAATAGGAACGCCCAGATCTGATCATTCAGCACTCCTGACAAATGAATCGCCATGTTGACTATTGGCAAGCATGCCCATACAGCAACAAGATGATAAGGCGATAATCCATATTGCCACCTAAAAATGTAAACACTCCTAATCATAGGACAAAAAATTATTTATATTTATTTCTGATTGGAGCCTGGGGACGAAAGAAGGAACTTTAGTCTGTAAATGGTATGCGGGCTGGCTGGTGGTGCCGCGCGCAGCACAACCATAACTGACCAAATCACATCTTCCAACAACAACCCCATATATTAAGCAATATATATCGCCAACTCATATATGTTACCTTTAATAGAATTACAAGTTGGTGCATATTTAATATAGAGGTCTCTGGGAATAGCAAGGTAGCTGTTATTTGTGTGCATGGGGACACCCGAGAGTATCCAGTGACTACAGTGTGTTTCGAGACCCCCAAAGGTACCCTCTCTCATCCAGTGGGGTTAGTATCTCAATTACCGCATGATGCCATTGTGGGAAGAGATTTTCCGAAGTTCTGGGAACTGTGGGATGATCCTGAGCCCCCCACTGGTGCCCCTATGTACCAGGAATGTGATAGCCAGAACTCCTCTGAGAGTGGTGAGGACTCTCCAGAATTTCCCTTGTCAGTATTGGCAGGGGAGACTCAAGAAACTGGAGAGGAGCCCACCTCCTCAGACGAAAACCTACCGTCTGTGGAGTTTTCTGATCTGGAGGTTCACATGGAAAATTTTGCCACAGAACAGTTAAAAGACCCCGCCCTAATAAAGGCACGGGAAAACGTAGTGGAAATAGATGGCGAGTTAGTGAACCCAGATAATACCTGCACTTACCCATACTTCAGCGTAGAGAAGGACCTACTGTATCGGGTGGCAAAAAGGGCAGAAGAAACCGTTGAGCAGCTTGTGGTGCCCAAACCTTACAGGAAGTTGGTGTTGGAGTTGGCCCATGGGCACATTCTTGGAGGTCATCTGGGGACAGAGAAAACCCGAGAGAGGGTATTACAGAGATTCTATTGGCCTGGGGTGATGAAGGACATAGAAAATTATTGTTCCTCCTGCCCTGTGTGTCAGAGGTCGGCCCCGATGCCACATTTCCGTAGCCCGCTGGTCCCTCTACCCATCATTGAGGTCCCGTTTGAGAGAATCGCAATGGATTTGGTAGGTCCTATAATCAAGTCCGCTAGGGGGCACCAGTACATATTGGTTATAATGGACTATGCCACCCGTTATCCAGAAGCGATCCCTCTCAGAAATACCTCGGCCAAAACCATAGCCAAAGAGCTATCTCTTGTTTTTAGCCGGGTGGGTATTTGTAAAGAACTGCTTACGGACCAAGGTACACCCTTTATGTCCCGGGTTATGAAAGAGCTGTGTAAATTGTTCAAAGTGACGCAATTGCGTACATCTGTGTATCACCCCCAAACCGATGGGCTGGTTGAAAGATTCAACAAAACCCTAAAACAAATGTTGAAGAAAGTGGTGGATAGAGATGGAAAGGATTGGGACTGTCTACTTCCTTATTTGATGTTTGCTATTAGGGAGGTGCCCCAATCCTCTACGGGATTCTCCCCCTTTGAGTTACTGTATGGGAGACACCCAAGAGGGCTGTTGGATATTGCCAAGGAAACTTGGGAAAGTGAGAGTTCTCCCCACAGGAGTGTGATTGAGCATGTCGCCCTGATGCAAGATCGAATTGCACAGGTAATGCCCATCGTGAAGGAACATTTGGCCCAAGCGCAGTTGGCACAGCAGAGAGTGTACAACCGTGGAGCAAAGACCCGTACCTTTTCCCCGGGGGATAGGATATTGGTACTTGTCCCTACGGTTGAAAGTAAATTCCTTGCCAAATGGCAAGGCCCCTACGAGATAATGGAAAAAGTGAGCGAAGTGAATTACAAGGTCAGACAACCAGGAAGGCGAAAGCCCGAACAGATATATCACGTTAATCTGTTGAAAGCCTGGAGGGATAGAGAGTCCCTAGTCGCAGAAACTTGGTCACCAGCTCAAACTGGTTGCGTGATTCCGGAGGTTGGAATAGCAGCCACCTTGTCACAACCCCAACAACAGGAGGTTAAGGAGTTTGTGCTTCACAACAAGGAGGTGTTCTCTGAGCTGCCGGGACAAACATCTGGGGTAGAGCATGATATTATTACCCCGCCCGGTGAAAGGGTGAAGTTAAAACCCTATCGGATCCCAGAGGCCCGACGGGAGGCAATACGGGAGGAAGTACAGAAAATGCTGAACTTAGGGGTGATAGAGGAGTCCCAAAGTGATTGGTCTAGTCCCATTGTGTTGGTGCCTAAACCGGATGGGAGCTGGCGATTTTGTAACGATTTTCGTCAGTTGAACAAAGTTACAAAATTTGACACCTACCCCATGCCACGTATAGATGAGTTGATCGACCGGCTGGGAACAGCCCGATACATGACGACTCTTGACCTCACAAAAGGGTATTGGCAAATTCCCCTGGCCAAGTCGGCCAAAGAGAAAACCGCATTTGTAACCCCAGACGGGGCGTTCCAATATAAGAGAATGCCGTTCGGGTTACAGAATGCGCCGGCCACATTCCAGCGGAAAATGGACCAGATACTGAGGCCCCATCGGAAGTATGCTGCGGCTTACCTGGATGACGTAATTGTCCATAGCACAGATTGGGCCTCACATCTGCCAAAAGTGCAAGCAGTCCTAGACTCTATCCGGGAAGCGGGGTTTACGGCTAACCCCAAGAAGTGTACCATTGGGCAGGAGGAGGCCAAATATCTTGGGTACACCATTGGCAGGGGAGTGATAAAACCCCAACTCAACAAAGTCGAGGCCATCCAGAGTTGGCCACGTCCCAACAGCAAGAAGCAGGTACGGGCCTTTCTGGGAATCGCGGGTTATTATCGGCGCTTCATTCCCCACTTTGCTTCTAAGGCTGTGCCCCTAACCAACCTGACGAAAGGGAAAGGGTCGGTCATGATTAAATGGACCCCCGAGGCTGAGGCAGCATTCCAATTCTTGAAACAAGCCTTATGTAGCCAGCCAGTGTTGTACTCACCCGACTTCTCTAAAGACTTTGTCGTACAAAGTGATGCGTCAGATGTGGGGTTAGGAGCAGTATTGTCCCAGGTCTGGAACGGGGAAGAGCACCCAGTCATTTACCTCAGCAGGAAGTTGAAGTCCCATGAGGTAAATTACGCCACGGTTGAAAAGGAGTGTTTAGCGGTGAAGTGGGCTCTAGATTCCCTTCGGTACTATCTGCTAGGTAGGCACTTTGACATGGTTACGGATCACGCTCCGTTAAAGTGGATGGCTCAAAACAAGGAGACAAATAGAAGAGTGAATAGGTGGTTCCTGGCCCTACAGGAATTCAACTTCACAGTAAAGCATCGCCCTGGCGTTCAAATGGGGAATGTGGATGCTTTGTCTCGAGTACATGAATGCCTGATTGCTGGTGTTCCAACCCCAAGGTTAAAACAAGAGGGGGGGGTATGTGACAGCAGGAAGGTAAAGTCACCTGGTTGCATCCAGGGGGGTAGATATATTTCTCCCAGATTCAGGCTTTATGCTGACTTATACAACTAGGGTGGAGAGTTGTATAAGCCCAGCTGAGGCTAGTAGGCTCATGGATGACTCATACCTCTAGGGAGAGGGCTGGGCGTCGTGCAGGCAGGGAGTTGATGAGACCAGCTGAAGCCTGTCAGTTCGTTTAAGGCCTCTATAAGAACTCCCAGCTTCATTAGATGTTAGCTCATGCCTGGAACAAGACCTGTGTGGACTGTCTAGGGAGAGTGAACCCCTGTGCGGTGAGGCAAAGCCTGTGTGGCTATTTGTTTGGACTTTTACTAAACCAGGGACTTAAGGACTAGGACAGCACCAGGCTGATCCCAGTTGTTAGTTTAGGAAACCTGCATGTTTAGTCAGAGGTCAAACTGACCAGGATTTATTTTGTTTATGTTTCTTTTTGGCTTTGCTGTGTTTTTGTCACTGTACATAGAGAAATAAACCGCACCTTTTGATTTTGAAAACCACAACCTCCGTCTGCTGGCCCTGTTTTTGTGTGGGGAGCCCAACCAGGGGGTCACACACACCCGCTACCGAGTTAACCCCCTTACAGTAGGGAGAGTGTCAGTGTGTTTTACTGTGCTAATCCTTGTTTGTAGGGACAGGGAAGGACAGTGAGGGAAATTCTCCTTGTGCTATAGTGTGCTAAAGCATTGATCATCAACCATCTTTAAAAAAACATTTTTTCTAGGGACAGAAAACTATAGGTAGGGAGAGTGTCAGTGTGTTTTACTGTGCTAATCCTTGTTTGTAGGGACAGGGAAGGACAGTGAGGGAAATTCTCCTTGTGCTATACTGTGCTAAAGCATTGATCATCAACCATCTTTAAAAAAACATTTTTTATAGGGACAGAAAACTATAGGTAGGGAGAGTGTCAGTGTGTTTTACTGTGCTAATCCTTGTTTGTAGGGACAGGGAAGGACAGTGAGGGAAATTCTCCTTGTGCTATAGTGTGCTAAAGCATTGATCATCAACCATCTTTAAAAAAACATTTTTTCTAGGGACAGAAAACTATAGGTAGGGAGAGTGTCAGTGTGTTTTACTGTGCTAATCCTTGTTTGTAGGGACAGGGAAGGACAGTGAGAGAAATTCTCCTTGTGCTATACTGTGCTAAAGCATTGATCATCAACCATCTTTAAAAAAACATTTTTTATAGGGACAGAAAACTATAGGTAGGGAGAGTGTCAGTGTGTTTTACTGTGCTAATCCTTGTTTGTAGGGACAGGGAAGGACAGTGAGGGAAATTCTCCTTGTGCTATACTGTGCTAAAGCATTGATCATCAACCATCTTTAAAAAAACATTTTTTCTAGGGACAGAAAACTATAGGTAGGGAGAGTGTCAGTGTGTTTTACTGTGCTAATCCTTGTTTGTAGGGACAGGGAAGGACAGTGAGGGAAATTCTCCTTGTGCTATACTGTGCTAAAGCATTGATCATCAACCATCTTTAAAAAAACATTTTTTCTAGGGACAGAAAACTATAGGTAGGGAGAGTGTCAGTGTGTTTTACTGTGCTAATCCTTGTTTGTAGGGACAGGGAAGGACAGTGAGGGAAATTCTCCTTGTGCTATACTGTGCTAAAGCATTGATCATCAACCATCTTTAAAAAAACATTTTTTCTAGGGACAGAAAACTATAGGTAGGGAGAGTGTCAGTGTGTTTTACTATGCTAATCCTTGTTTGTAGGGACAGGGAAGGACAGTGAGGGAAATTCTCCTTGTGCTATACTGTGCTAAAGCATTGATCATCAATAGGGATGAGCTTCGTGTTCGAGTCGAACATACGTTCGACTCGAACATCGGCTGTTCGATCGTTCGACGAAGATCGAACGATTTGGGCCGTTCGCGCCAAATTCGAGTGACGCGAACGGCCCACAATGCACTACGCCATCGCAGTGTCATCCAGGCGCTGTGATTGGCCAAGCATGCACTGTGACCCCGCATGCTTGGCCAATCACAGCGCCGGCAGCGAGGAGAGCAATGATTGGCCACAGGCAGGATGCCTGTGGCCAATTATTGCTGAGGGTGTTTAGTACACGCCCCACACTATAAAAGGCCGCCAGCACGGCGGCCTAGTGTAGTGTGTTCCGGAGCAGGGAAAGACAAGCATAGGCAGGGACAGTGACATTTATTTCTTTCTTGCTTAACCCGGATTCCTTTAGTTTAGGGAAAGAGAAGGATAGGTAGGGAGAGTGTCAGTGTGTTTTACTGTGCGAGTCCTTGTTTCTAGGGACAAAGAAGGAAAGTGAGGGGATTTCTCCTTGTGCTATAGTGTGCTTTAAAAAAACATTTTTTCTAGGGACAGAAAACTGTAGGTAGGGAGAGTGTCAGTTTCTTTCACTGTGCCAGTCCTTGTTTCTAGGGACAAAGAAGGAAAGTGAGGGGATTTCTCCTTGTGCTATAGTGTGCTTTAAAAAAACATTTTTTCTAGGGACAGAAAACTGTAGGTAGGGAGAGTGTCAGTTTCTTTCACTGTGCCAGTCCTTGTTTCTAGGGACAAAGAAGGAAAGTGAGGGGATTTCTCCTTGTGCTATAGTGTGCTTTAAAAAAACATTTTTTCTAGGGACAGAAAACTGTAGGTAGGGAGAGTGTCAGTTTCTTTCACTGTGCCAGTCCTTGTTTCTAGGGACAAAGAAGGAAAGTGAGGGGAATTCTCCTTGTGCTATAGTGTGCTTTAAAAAAACATTTTTTCTAGGGACAGAAAACTGTAGGTAGGGAGAGTGTCAGTTTCTTTCACTGTGCCAGTCCTTGTTTCTAGGGACAAAGAAGGAAAGTGAGGGGATTTCTCCTTGTGCTATAGTGTGCTTTAAAAAAACATTTTTTCTAGGGACAGAAAACTGTAGGTAGGGAGAGTGTCAGTTTCTTTCACTGTGACAGTCCTTGTTTCTAGGGACAAAGAAGGAAAGTGAGGGGATTTCTCCTTGTGCTATAGTGTGCTTTAAAAAAACATTTTTTCTAGGGACAGAAAACTGTAGGTAGGGAGAGTGTCAGTTTCTTTCACTGTGCCAGTCCTTGTTTCTAGGGACAAAGAAGGAAAGTGAGGGGATTTCTCCTTGTGCTATAGTGTGCTTTAAAAAAACATTTTTTCTAGGGACAGAAAACTGTAGGTAGGGAGAGTGTCAGTTTCTTTCACTGTGCCAGTCCTTGTTTCTAGGGACAAAGAAGGAAAGTGAGGGGATTTCTCCTTGTGCTATAGTGTGCTTTAAAAAAAACATTTTTTCTAGGGACAGAAAACTGTAGGTAGGGAGAGTGTCAGTTTCTTTCACTGTGCCAGTCCTTGTTTCTAGGGACAAAGAAGGAAAGTGAGGGGATTTCTCCTTGTGCTATAGTGTGCTTTAAAAAAACATTTTTTCTAGGGACAGAAAACTGTAGGTAGGGAGAGTGTCAGTTTCTTTCACTGTGCCAGTCCTTGTTTCTAGGGACAAAGAAGGAAAGTGAGGGGATTTCTCCTTGTGCTATAGTGTGCTTTAAAAAAACATTTTTTCTAGGGACAGAAAACTGTAGGTAGGGAGAGTGTCAGTTTCTTTCACTGTGCCAGTCCTTGTTTCTAGGGACAAAGAAGGAAAGTGAGGGGAATTCTCCTTGTGCTATAGTGTGCTTTAAAAAAACATTTTTTCTAGGGACAGAAAACTGTAGGTAGGGAGAGTGTCAGTTTCTTTCACTGTGCCAGTCCTTGTTTCTAGGGACAAAGAAGGAAAGTGAGGGGATTTCTCCTTGTGCTATAGTGTGCTTTAAAAAAACATTTTTTCTAGGGACAGAAAACTGTAGGTAGGGAGAGTGTCAGTTTCTTTCACTGTGCCAGTCCTTGTTTCTAGGGACAAAGAAGGAAAGTGAGGGGATTTCTCCTTGTGCTATAGTGTGCTTTAAAAAAACATTTTTTCTAGGGACAGAAAACTGTAGGTAGGGAGAGTGTCAGTTTCTTTCACTGTGCCAGTCCTTGTTTCTAGGGACAAAGAAGGAAAGTGAGGGGAATTCTCCTTGTGCTATAGTGTGCTTTAAAAAAACATTTTTTCTAGGGACAGAAAACTGTAGGTAGGGAGAGTGTCAGTTTCTTTCACTGTGCCAGTCCTTGTTTCTAGGGACAAAGAAGGAAAGTGAGGGGATTTCTCCTTGTGCTATAGTGTGCTTTAAAAAAACATTTTTTCTAGGGACAGAAAACTGTAGGTAGGGAGAGTGTCAGTTTCTTTCACTGTGCCAGTCCTTGTTTCTAGGGACAAAGAAGGAAAGTGAGGGGAATTCTCCTTGTGCTATAGTGTGCTTTAAAAAAACATTTTTTCTAGGGACAGAAAACTGTAGGTAGGGAGAGTGTCAGTTTCTTTCGCTGTGCCAGTCCTTGTTTCTAGGGACAAAGAAGGAAAGTGAGGGGATTTCTCCTTGTGCTATAGTGTGCTTTAAAAAAACATTTTTTCTAGGGACAGAAAACTGTAGGTAGGGAGAGTGTCAGTTTCTTTCACTGTGCCAGTCCTTGTTTCTAGGGACAAAGAAGGAAAGTGAGGGGAATTCTCCTTGTGCTATAGTGTGCCAAAGCATTCCTCATCAACCATCTTTGAAATCCTTGTTTTTTGGACAGTCAGGGAAATTGTCGTTGTGCTATTCTGTGCAAAAGCAATAATCCTCAACCATATTTAGAAATCCTTAAGTAAAGGGACAGAGAAGGACACCTGAAGGTAGCCCTTATTGCTTTTTTCCCATCTCCCTGCAGGCCATCTATTAGAATGTCTGGAAGGCAAACAAGGAGAGGCAGACAGTCAGGAGGCAATAAAAGAGGGCAAGCAGGCTCTGTGTCTGGGGGCAACAGTGCTGGTCGTGGACGCGGTGCATTGTCATCAGCACATGGCCATGGGACACGCTTGTCCTTCTTTTCGGCAGCTGGACATGTTGAGCCACATCATGCCGAAGACTTGGTAGAGTGGATGACCAAGCCCTCCTCCTCCTCCTCATCCTCTCTCACCCAGGCTCAGGGTACTGGCAAAGCAGCTGCCAAAGCGTCCTCTTCCCTGGTATCAATGTCAGACTCATCATCAGTCACTCCTTCCCTAGACCCACCATGTCCTCCTCCTGAGGAGTCCCCCGAACTGTTTGAGCACAGTGTTGGGTACATGCTCCAGGAGGATGCCCAGCGTTTCAAAGGGTCTGATGATGAAACCCAGCTACAGGAAGGCAGTAGCGTGAGAGCAGACAGAGGGGATGCTCAAGAAGGACACCAATCTGGCAGTCATGTTCCAGCAGCTGCAGCATACTGCCAGATTGGCTCCAGTGATGAGGAGGGAGGGGATGATGAGGTCACTGACTCCACGTGGGTGCCTAATAGGAGAGAGGAGGAGGAGGAGGATGAGGAGGAGGCACATCTCCAATGAGGCAGGATGCCCTTTGGTGGCCAGCGTAAGGGCAGTACACCGACGGAATCACACCGCAGAGCTCCGCCTGTGCAGGGCGCTGCCTCTGCCCGTCATTCAAAAAGTTCCTTGGTGTGGGCCTTTTTTGAGGCTAGTGCATCAGATCGCACAGCTGCTGTTTGCAACATATGTCTCAAGCGTATATCGCGTGGCCAAAACATCAGCCGCTTGGGTACCACATGCCTGACCAGACATATGTTGACCTGCCATGCAGCTCGTTGGCAAGCCTACCTCAAAGACCCACACCAAAGAACAAAGCGGACCTCTCCTTTCACCGCATCAGCTGGGATCTCCAACCCCACTATAACTTCAGTCCTCTCTGAAACATGCACTGAGAGGAATGAAGGTGTAGAATTAGGTGTGTCACAGCCAAGTACTTGCGGCCACTCTGCTAGCAGTACACCGACGTCCGATTCTAGCAGGCAAATTTCCCTGCCCCAGCTGCTGGACCGTCGAAAGAAGTTCACTCCCAGCCATCCACATGCCCAGCGGTTGAATGCTAGCTTGGCTAAATTGCTAGCGCTTCAACTGCTGCCTTTTCAGTTGGTAGACTCGGCCCCCTTCCGTGAGTTTGTGCAATGTGCGGTTCCTCAGTGGCAGGTTCCCAAACGCCACTTTTTCTCACGGAAGGCTATTCCGGCTCTCTACCGGCATGTGGAAGGCAATGTCTTGGCCTCGCTGGACAGGGCGGTCAGCGGTAAGGTGCATATTACCGCTGACTCATGGTCCAGCAGGCATGGACAGGGACGTTACCTTTCTTTCACGGCCCATTGGGTCACTCTTTTGGCAGCTGGGAAGGATGCAGGACAAGGTGCAGTAGTGTTGGAGGTTGTTCCACCGCCACGCCTCCAAAATGCTACTACTGGTTGCGACACACCTCTCTCCTCCACCCCCTCCTCTTCTTCTTCCTCCATGGCCTCTTCCTGTGGTTTGTCCTATGAACAAGCGGTGCTCCGTAGCCGTTCACGGGGCTACGCAAGTACGCAGGCAAAAAGATGCCATGCCGTGCTTGCGCTGGTGTGTTTGGGGGACAGAAGCCACACTGGGGCAGAGGTCCTGTCTGCTCTGCAGGGCCAGGCCGAGAGGTGGTTGACGCCACGCCAGCTTAAGCCAGGAATGGTGGTTTGCGACAATGGCACCAACCTCCTCTCCGCCCTCCGACAGGGACAACTGACCCATGTGCCCTGTGTGGCTCACGTCCTTAACCTGGTGGTGCAGCGGTTCTTGGGCAGGTACCCGGGCTTACAGGATGTCCTGAGGCAGGCCAGGAAAGTCTGTGTGCATTTCCGCAGATCTTATAATACCAGTGCTCGCCTGGCTGAGCTGCAAAAGGAGTTGAACCTGCCCAAGAACCGCCTTATATGTGACATGCCCACCAGGTGGAACTCAACGTTGGCCATGCTGCAGCGGCTGCACACGCAGCAGAGGGCCATCAATGAGTACCTGTGCGACTACGGCACCAGGACAGGGTCAGGGGAGCTTGGTTTTTTTTCTCCACGCCAGTGGGGCATGATCAGGGATGCATGCACTGTCCTGGCACCATTTGAGGAGGCCACGAGGATGGTGAGCAGTGACAGTGCATGCATCAGTGACACTGTACCTCTTGTCCACCTCTTGGAGCACACGCTGCGTGGAATAATGGACAGGGCACTTGAGGCAGAACAGAGGCAGGAAGAGGAGGACTTCCTTGCCTCTCAAGGCCCCCTTTACCCAGACAGTGTTCCTTCTGTCCCACCCATCGCACAGGAAGAGGAAGAGGAGGAGGAGGAGGAGGAGGTGGAGGAATGTGTCAGCATGAAGGTGGAGGCTGGCACTCAGCATCATCAGCAGCAGTCTTTTAGGGATGATTTACAGTCCCAAGAAACCAGTGGACTTGTACGTGGCTGGGAGGAGGTGGCTGCGGATCATGTCGTCCTTAGTGACCCAGAGGACTCCGGAGCGAATGCCTCAGCAAACCTACGCTGCATGGCCTCCCTGATCCTGCAAAGTCTGCGGAAGGATCCTCGTATTCTTCGGATCAAGGAGAGGGACCATTACTGGCTGGCCACTCTCCTTGATCCACGGTACAAGGGTAAGGTTGCGGACCTTATGTTACCTTCGCAGAGGGAGCAGAGGATGAGACAACTCCGGGAGGCCTTGCAGAAAGGTCTGTGCAACGCGTTCCCAGAGACTGGGAGGTTACAAACTCCTGGTCCTGGACAACGAGTTGCTGAGGCTTCGGCCAGTCAAAGAAGGAGCGGTGGGGAAGGTGGCCGTCTGACCGATGCGTTCAGACAATTCTTTAGTCCGCAGCCCCAAAGTATGATCGGTTCCAGCAACCATCGCCAGCGTCTGATAAACATGGTGCAGGAATATCTAGGGGCAAGGTCAGACTTGGACACCTTCCCCACCGAAAATCCTCTGGCTTACTGGGTCTTGAGGATGGATCACTGGCCAGAGCTTGCACAGTATGCAATTGAGCTACTGGCCTGTCCTGCATCCAGCGTTCTTTCGGAACGCACATTCAGTGCTGCTGGAGGATTTGTCACGGATCACAGGGTGCGCCTGTCCACCGACTCGGTTGATCGACTGACTTTCATCAAGATGAACCAGTCTTGGATCACCACCAGCTACCACACACCTGATGCTGATATAACAGACTAATTGATTTTAACATGTCACATCCCTTCAAGACTGATGCTGATGCTGAGTGCCTGTGCTGTTATGTTGACTGGCTATCCTCCTCCTCCGAGTCCTCAATGATACGATTGATGATGATAGCTTGGAAGATCATTTTTGTTTATGGGTGCCGCCACCAGTGGCTAAGGCCCAATTTTTCAGCCCCTGTTTTACAGGGGCGTGTAATTACAATTTTTTTAGCAATAATTTGCCATAGGGCTCATTGCTGTGCTCCAAGTACAGTATCTGTGAGGGGTTGGAGTGTTGTGGCACCAGTGCCTAAGGCCCAATTTTTCAGCCCCTGTTTAACAGGGGCGTGTCATTACAATTTTTGAAGCAATACTTTGCAACAGGGCTCATTGCTGTGCTCCAAGTAACGTATCTGTGAGGGGTTGTAGTGTTGTGCCACCAGTGCCTAAGGCCCAATTTTTCAGCCCCTGTTCAACAGGGGCATGCAATTACAATTCTTGATCTAATAATTCACAGCAGGGCCCATTGCTGCACCCACCAAGAGTAACTCTGAGGGCTTACAGTGTTGTGGCAACGCCACCACCACCACCACGAAAGGCCCAATTTTTCAGCCCCTGTTCAAAAGGGGCATGTAATTACAATTCTTGATCTAATAATTCACAGCAGGGCCCATTCCTGCACCCACCAAGAGTAACTCTGAGGGCTTACAGTGTTGTGGCAACACCACCACCACCACCACCACGAAAGGCCCAATTTTTCAGCCCCTGTTCAACAGGGGCATGCAATTACAATTCTTGATCTAATAATTCACAGCAGGGCCCATTGCTGCACCCACCAAGAGTAACTGTCAGGGCTTACAGTGTTGTGGCACCAGCACCACCATCAAAGGCCCAATTTTTACTACCACTGTTCAACAATTATATGTAATTAAAATTCCTGATATAATAGTTGACAGCAGGGCGTTCCAGCACCAACCAAGAGTAACTGTGAGTGCTTACAGTGTTGTGCCAACACCAACAACTAAGGGGCCTATTTCTGCAGAGTATATACGGCAGGTCCCTACTTTCAAACATCCAACTTACAAACGACTCCTACTTGCAAACGCAAGAAGACAACAGGAAGTGAGAGGAAATCTACCCCTAGGAAGGAAAATTCTCTCCTGTAAGAATAAATATGGGAGAAAGGTGTCTCCTCTGTACTGATGCTTTATCAGCAATCCTTGTTTCAAGAAAAACACCACATTTCAAAAACAGTTGACATTGGGACGGAAAGTGAGGTGAAATGTTCTGAACAGGGGCACAGACAGCAAAACAAATGTTACAGGGGTGATAACCCTTACCTATGTTTTCCAAAAAGTTTAAAAATAGATTTTTGGGCTGGAGCTACACTTCAACAATGTACCTGTTCAAAATTACAAACAGATTCTACATAAGAACAAACCTACAGTCCCTGTCTTGTATGCACCGCCTGTATACGGCTGTTCAGAGTATATAGGGCCTTTTTTATTTTATGTGCGGGGTTCCCCTTAATATCCATACAAGACCCAAAGGGGCTGGTAATGGGCTGGGGTAGGGGGGGGGGGGTCATGGGGTAGCTATGCCATTTTTCTTAAAGATTTTCATCCATATTACCGGGACCAGACATTACATTAAAGCCTGGGAGAAAAAGAAACCCTGGACTGCCGCACTCTGTATAGACAGTTATTTATTCCAAAATTTCAGGTAAAAAATCCAAATTCAAAATAAATCCATAAATCCAAAACAACAAATGCAGATGGTGTGCATGCAGGGAAGGGTGGCTAACGCGTTTCACGTCACGAATTGACGCTTACTCATAGCTGAGTCCTTTCCTTTCCTCTATTACATTAAAGCCGCAAGCAGTTTTAAATGGCTTTTTTTTCCTTTAGAAGTGTCATTTTGTGCAGGGACAGTTCTAAACACGGGAAACACGTGGCACTTCACAGGCATACTTTAGACACCCCCCAGGTACGATATTTAAAGGAATATTTGACTTTTTTTTTTTCACTTTATGCATCATTAAAATGACTGCTCCCGAAAAACGACCGTTTTTAAAACTTCTTTTTGCATTGATACATGTCCCCTGGTGCAGAACCCGGGTTCCCAAACCCTTTTTAGGACAATAACATGCATAATAGTTGTAATAATTAGCACTTTAGAATCCGAACGTTCGCATCCATTGTATTTAATAGGGTTCTAATGTTCGTACGAACTTTCAGTCCGTTCGCGGGTTCTGGTGCGAACCGAACCCGGGGGTGTTCGGCTCATCACTAATCATCAACCATCTTTAAAAAAACATTTTTTCTAGGGACAGAAAACTATAGGTAGGGAGAGTGTCAGTGTGTTTTACTGTGCTAATCCTTGTTTGTAGGGACAGGGAAGGACAGTGAGGGAAATTCTCCTTGTGCTATACTGTGCTAAAGCATTGATCATCAACCATCTTTAAAAAAACATTTTTTCTAGGGACAGAAAACTATAGGTAGGGAGAGTGTCAGTGTGTTTTACTGTGCTAATCCTTGTTTGTAGGGACAGGGAAGGACAGTGAGGGAAATTCTCCTTGTGCTATACTGTGCAAAAGCATTGATCATCAACCATCTTTAAAAAAACATTTTTTATAGGGACAGAAAACTATAGGTAGGGAGAGTGTCAGTGTGTTTTACTGTGCTAATCCTTGTTTGTAGGGACAGGGAAGGACAGTGAGGGAAATTCTCCTTGTGCTATACTGTGCTAAAGCATTGATCATCAACCATCTTTAAAAAAACATTTTTTATAGGGACAGAAAACTATAGGTAGGGAGAGTGTCAGTGTGTTTTACTGTGCTAATCCTTGTTTGTAGGGACAGGGAAGGACAGTGAGGGAAATTCTCCTTGTGCTATACTGTGCTAAAGCATTGATCATCAACCATCTTTAAAAAAACATTTTTTATAGGGACAGAAAACTATAGGTAGGGAGAGTGTCAGTGTGTTTTACTGTGCTAATCCTTGTTTGTAGGGACAGGGAAGGACAGTGAGGGAAATTCTCCTTGTGCTATAGTGTGCTAAAGCATTGATCATCAACCATCTTTAAAAAAAAAAAATTCTAGGGACAGAAAACTATAGGTAGGGAGACTGTCAGTGTGTTTTACTGTGCTAATCCTTGTTTGTAGGGACAGGGAAGGACAGTGAGGGAAATTCTCCTTGTGCTAAACTGTGCTAAAGCATTGATCATCAACCATCTTTAAAAAAACATTTTTTCTAGGGACAGAAAACTATAGGTAGGGAGAGTGTCAGTGTCTTTTACTGTGCTAATCCTTGTTTGTAGGGACAGGGAAGGACAGTGAGGGAAATTCTCCTTGTGCTATACTGTGCTAAAGCATTGATCATCAACCATCTTTAAAAAAACATTTTTTCTAGGGACAGAAAACTATAGGTAGGGAGAGTGTCAGTGTGTTTTACTGTGCTAATCCTTGTATGTAGGGACAGGGAAGGACAGTGAGGGAAATTCTCCTTGTGCTATACTGTGCTAAAGCATTGATCATCAACCATCTTTAAAAAAACATTTTTTATAGGGACAGAAAACTATAGGTAGGGAGAGTGTCAGTGTGTTTTACTGTGCTAATCCTTGTTTGTAGGGACAGGGAAGGACAGTGAGGGAAATTCTCCTTGTGCTATAGTGTGCTAAAGCATTGATCATCAACCATCTTTAAAAAAACATTTTTTCTAGGGACAGAAAACTATAGGTAGGGAGAGTGTCAGTGTGTTTTACTGTGCTAATCCTTGTTTGTAGGGACAGGGAAGGACAGTGAGGGAAATTCTCCTTGTGCTATACTGTGCTAAAGCATTGATCATCAACCATCTTTAAAAAAACATTTTTTATAGGGACAGAAAACTATAGGTAGGGAGAGTGTCAGTGTGTTTTACTGTGCTAATCCTTGTTTGTAGGGACAGGGAAGGACAGTGAGGGAAATTCTCCTTGTGCTATACTGTGCTAAAGCATTGATCATCAACCATCTTTAAAAAAACATTTTTTATAGGGACAGAAAACTATAGGTAGGGAGAGTGTCAGTGTGTTTTACTGTGCTAATCCTTGTTTGTAGGGACAGGGAAGGACAGTGAGGGAAATTCTCCTTGTGCTATACTGTGCTAAAGCATTGATCATCAACCATCTTTAAAAAAACATTTTTTATAGGGACAGAAAACTATAGGTAGGGAGAGTGTCAGTGTGTTTTACTGTGGTAATCCTTGTTTGTAGGGACAGGGAAGGACAGTGAGGGAAATTCTCCTTGTGCTATACTGTGCTAAAGCATTGATCATCAACCATCTTTAAAAAAACATTTTTTATAGGGACAGAAAACTATAGGTAGGGAGAGTGTCAGTGTGTTTTACTGTGCTAATCCTTGTTTGTAGGGACAGGGAAGGACAGTGAGGGAAATTCTCCTTGTGCTATACTGTGCTAAAGCATTGATCATCAACCATCTTTAAAAAAACATTTTTTCTAGGGACAGAAAACTATAGGTAGGGAGACTGTCAGTGTGTTTTACTGTGCTAATCCTTGTTTGTAGGGACAGGGAAGGACAGTGAGGGAAATTCTCCTTGTGCTATAGTGTGCTAAAGCATTGATCATCAACCATCTTTAAAAAAACATTTTTTATAGGGACAGAAAACTATAGGTAGGGAGAGTGTCAGTGTGTTTTACTGTGCTAATCCTTGTTTGTAGGGACAGGGAAGGACAGTGAGGGAAATTCTCCTTGTGCTATACTGTGCTAAAGCATTGATCATCAACCATCTTTAAAAAAACATTTTTTCTAGGGACAGAAAACTATAGGTAGGGAGAGTGTCAGTGTGTTTTACTGTGCTAATCCTTGTTTGTAGGGACAGGGAAGGACAGTGAGGGAAATTCTCCTTGTGCTATACTGTGCTAAAGCATTGATCATCAACCATCTTTATAAAAACATTTTTTATAGGGACAGAAAACTATAGGTAGGGAGAGTGTCAGTGTGTTTTACTGTGCTAATCCTTGTTTGTAGGGACAGGGAAGGACAGTGAGGGAAATTCCCCTTGTGCTATACTGTGCTAAAGCATTGATCATCAACCATCTTTAAAAAAACATTTTTTATAGGGACAGAAAACTATAGGTAGGGAGAGTGTCAGTGTGTTTTACTGTGCTAATCCTTGTTTGTAGGGACAGGGAAGGACAGTGAGGGAAATTCTCCTTGTGCTATACTGTGCTAAAGCATTGATCATCAACCATCTTTAAAAAAACATTTTTTATAGGGACAGAAAACTATAGGTAGGGAGAGTGTCAGTGTGTTTTACTGTGCTAATCCTTGTTTGTAGGGACAGGGAAGGACAGTGAGGGAAATTCTCCTTGTGCTATACTGTGCTAAAGCATTGATCATCAACCATCTTTAAAAAAACATTTTTTATAGGGACAGAAAACTATAGGTAGGGAGAGTGTCAGTGTGTTTTACTGTGCTAATCCTTGTTTGTAGGGACAGGGAAGGACAGTGAGGGAAATTCTCCTTGTGCTATACTGTGCTAAAGCATTGATCATCAACCATCTTTAAAAAAACATTTTTTATAAGGACAGAAAACTATAGGTAGGGAGAGTGTCAGTGTGTTTTACTGTGCTAATCCTTGTTTGTAGGGACAGGGAAGGACAGTGAGGGAAATTCTCCTTGTGCTATACTGTGCTAAAGCATTGATCATCAACCATCTTTAAAAAAACATTTTTTATAGGGACAGAAAACTATAGGTAGGGAGAGTGTCAGTGTGTTTTACTGTGCTAATCCTTGTTTGTAGGGACAGGGAAGGACAGTGAGGGAAATTCTCCTTGTGCTATACTGTGCTAAAGCATTGATCATCAACCATCTTTAAAAAAACATTTTTTATAGGGACAGAAAACTATAGGTAGGGAGAGTGTCAGTGTGTTTTACTGTGCTAATCCTTGTTTGTAGGGACAGGGAAGGACAGTGAGGGAAATTCTCCTTGTGCTATACTGTGCTAAAGCATTGATCATCAACCATCTTTAAAAAAACATTTTTTATAGGGACAGAAAACTATAGGTAGGGAGAGTGTCAGTGTGTTTTACTGTGCTAATCCTTGTTTGTAGGGACAGGGAAGGACAGTGAGGGAAATTCTCCTTGTGCTATACTGTGCTAAAGCATTGATCATCAACCATCTTTAAAAAAACATTTTTTCTAGGGACAGAAAACTATAGGTAGGGAGAGTGTCAGTGTGTTTTACTGTGCTAATCCTTGTTTGTAGGGACAGGGAAGGACAGTGAGGGAAATTCTCCTTGTGCTATACTGTGCTAAAGCATTGATCATCAACCATCTTTAAAAAAACATTTTTTATAGGGACAGAAAACTATAGGTAGGGAGAGTGTCAGTGTGTTTTACTGTGCTAATCCTTGTTTGTAGGGACAGGGAAGGACAGTGAGGGAAATTCTCCTTGTGCTATACTGTGCTAAAGCATTGATCATCAACCATCTTTAAAAAAACATTTTTTATAAGGACAGAAAACTATAGGTAGGGAGAGTGTCAGTGTGTTTTACTGTGCTAATCCTTGTTTGTAGGGACAGGGAAGGACAGTGAGGGAAATTCTCCTTGTGCTATACTGTGCTAAAGCATTGATCATCAACCATCTTTATAAAAACATTTTTTATAGGGACAGAAAACTATAGGTAGGGAGAGTGTCAGTGTGTTTTACTGTGCTAATCCTTGTTTGTAGGGACAGGGAAGGACAGTGAGGGAAATTCTCCTTGTGCTATACTGTGCTAAAGCATTGATCATCAACCATCTTTAAAAAAACATTTTTTATAGGGACAGAAAACTATAGGTAGGGAGAGTGTCAGTGTGTTTTACTGTGCTAATCCTTGTTTGTAGGGACAGGGAAGGACAGTGAGGGAAATTCTCCTTGTGCTATACTGTGCTAAAGCATTGATCATCAACCATCTTTAAAAAAACATTTTTTATAGGGACAGAAAACTATAGGTAGGGAGAGTGTCAGTGTGTTTTACTGTGCTAATCCTTGTTTGTAGGGACAGGGAAGGACAGTGAGGGAAATTCTCCTTGTGCTATACTGTGCTAAAGCATTGATCATCAACCATCTTTAAAAAAACATTTTTTATAGGGACAGAAAACTATAGGTAGGGAGAGTGTCAGTGTGTTTTACTGTGCTAATCCTTGTTTGTAGGGACAGGGAAGGACAGTGAGGGAAATTCTCCTTGTGCTATACTGTGCTAAAGCATTGATCATCAACCATCTTTAAAAAAACATTTTTTATAGGGACAGAAAACTATAGGTAGGGAGAGTGTCAGTGTGTTTTACTGTGCTAATCCTTGTTTGTAGGGACAGGGAAGGACAGTGAGGGAAATTCTCCTTGTGCTATACTGTGCTAAAGCATTGATCATCAACCATCTTTAAAAAAACATTTTTTATAGGGACAGAAAACTATAGGTAGGGAGAGTGTCAGTGTGTTTTACTGTGCTAATCCTTGTTTGTAGGGACAGGGAAGGACAGTGAGGGAAATTCTCCTTGTGCTATACTGTGCTAAAGCATTGATCATCAACCATCTTTAAAAAAACATTTTTTATAAGGACAGAAAACTATAGGTAGGGAGAGTGTCAGTGTGTTTTACTGTGCTAATCCTTGTTTGTAGGGACAGGGAAGGACAGTGAGGGAAATTCTCCTTGTGCTATACTGTGCTAAAGCATTGATCATCAACCATCTTTATAAAAACATTTTTTATAGGGACAGAAAACTATAGGTAGGGAGAGTGTCAGTGTGTTTTACTGTGCTAATCCTTGTTTGTAGGGACAGGGAAGGACAGTGAGGGAAATTCTCCTTGTGCTATACTGTGCTAAAGCATTGATCATCAACCATCTTTAAAAAAACATTTTTTATAGGGACAGAAAACTATAGGTAGGGAGAGTGTCAGTGTGTTTTACTGTGCTAATCCTTGTTTGTAGGGACAGGGAAGGACAGTGAGGGAAATTCTCCTTGTGCTATACTGTGCTAAAGCATTGATCATCAACCATCTTTAAAAAAACATTTTTTCTAGGGACAGAAAACTATAGGTAGGGAGAGTGTCAGTGTGTTTTACTGTGCTAATCCTTGTTTGTAGGGACAGGGAAGGACAGTGAGGGAAATTCTCCTTGTGCTATACTGTGCTAAAGCATTGATCATCAACCATCTTTAAAAAAACATTTTTTATAGGGACAGAAAACTATAGGTAGGGAGAGTGTCAGTGTGTTTTACTGTGCTAATCCTTGTTTGTAGGGACAGGGAAGGACAGTGAGGGAAATTCTCCTTGTGCTATACTGTGCTAAAGCATTGATCATCAACCATCTTTATAAAAACATTTTTTATAGGGACAGAAAACTATAGGTAGGGAGAGTGTCAGTGTGTTTTACTGTGCTAATCCTTGTTTGTAGGGACAGGGAAGGACAGTGAGGGAAATTCTCCTTGTGCTATACTGTGCTAAAGCATTGATCATCAACCATCTTTAAAAAAACATTTTTTCTAGGGACAGAAAACTATAGGTAGGGAGAGTGTCAGTGTGTTTTACTGTGCTAATCCTTGTTTGTAGGGACAGGGAAGGACAGTGAGGGAAATTCTCCTTGTGCTATACTGTGCTAAAGCATTGATCATCAACCATCTTTAAAAAAACATTTTTTATAGGGACAGAAAACTATAGGTAGGGAGAGTGTCAGTGTGTTTTACTGTGCTAATCCTTGTTTGTAGGGACAGGGAAGGACAGTGAGGGAAATTCTCCTTGTGCTATACTGTGCTAAAGCATTGATCATCAACCATCTTTAAAAAAACATTTTTTCTAGGGACAGAAAACTATAGGTAGGGAGAGTGTCAGTGTGTTTTACTGTGCTAATCCTTGTTTGTAGGGACAGGGAAGGACAGTGAGGGAAATTCTCCTTGTGCTATACTGTGCTAAAGCATTGATCATCAACCATCTTTATAAAAACATTTTTTATAGGGACAGAAAACTATAGGTAGGGAGAGTGTCAGTGTGTTTTACTGTGCTAATCCTTGTTTGTAGGGACAGGGAAGGACAGTGAGGGAAATTCTCCTTGTGCTATACTGTGCTAAAGCATTGATCATCAACCATCTTTAAAAAAACATTTTTTATAGGGACAGAAAACTATAGGTAGGGAGAGTGTCAGTGTGTTTTACTGTGCTAATCCTTGTTTGTAGGGACAGGGAAGGACAGTGAGGGAAATTCTCCTTGTGCTATACTGTGCTAAAGCATTGATCATCAACCATCTTTAAAAAAACATTTTTTATAGGGACAGAAAACTATAGGTAGGGAGAGTGTCAGTGTGTTTTACTGTGCTAATCCTTGTTTGTAGGGACAGGGAAGGACAGTGAGGGAAATTCTCCTTGTGCTATACTGTGCTAAAGCATTGATCATCAACCATCTTTAAAAAAACATTTTTTCTAGGGACAGAAAACTATAGGTAGGGAGAGTGTCAGTGTGTTTTACTGTGCTAATCCTTGTTTGTAGGGACAGGGAAGGACAGTGAGGGAAATTCTCCTTGTGCTATACTGTGCTAAAGCATTGATCATCAACCATCTTTAAAAAAACATTTTTTATAGGGACAGAAAACTATAGGTAGGGAGAGTGTCAGTGTGTTTTACTGTGCTAATCCTTGTTTGTAGGGACAGGGAAGGACAGTGAGGGAAATTCTCCTTGTGCTATACTGTGCTAAAGCATTGATCATCAACCATCTTTAAAAAAACATTTTTTATAAGGACAGAAAACTATAGGTAGGGAGAGTGTCAGTGTGTTTTACTGTGCTAATCCTTGTTTGTAGGGACAGGGAAGGACAGTGAGGGAAATTCTCCTTGTGCTATACTGTGCTAAAGCATTGATCATCAACCATCTTTATAAAAACATTTTTTATAGGGACAGAAAACTATAGGTAGGGAGAGTGTCAGTGTGTTTTACTGTGCTAATCCTTGTTTGTAGGGACAGGGAAGGACAGTGAGGGAAATTCTCCTTGTGCTATACTGTGCTAAAGCATTGATCATCAACCATCTTTAAAAAAACATTTTTTATAGGGACAGAAAACTATAGGTAGGGAGAGTGTCAGTGTGTTTTACTGTGCTAATCCTTGTTTGTAGGGACAGGGAAGGACAGTGAGGGAAATTCTCCTTGTGCTATACTGTGCTAAAGCATTGATCATCAACCATCTTTAAAAAAACATTTTTTATAGGGACAGAAAACTATAGGTAGGGAGAGTGTCAGTGTGTTTTACTGTGCTAATCCTTGTTTGTAGGGACAGGGAAGGACAGTGAGGGAAATTCTCCTTGTGCTATACTGTGCTAAAGCATTGATCATCAACCATCTTTAAAAAAACATTTTTTCTAGGGACAGAAAACTATAGGTAGGGAGAGTGTCAGTGTGTTTTACTGTGCTAATCCTTGTTTGTAGGGACAGGGAAGGACAGTGAGGGAAATTCTCCTTGTGCTATACTGTGCTAAAGCATTGATCATCAACCATCTTTAAAAAAACATTTTTTATAGGGACAGAAAACTATAGGTAGGGAGAGTGTCAGTGTGTTTTACTGTGCTAATCCTTGTTTGTAGGGACAGGGAAGGACAGTGAGGGAAATTCTCCTTGTGCTATACTGTGCTAAAGCATTGATCATCAACCATCTTTAAAAAAACATTTTTTATAGGGACAGAAAACTATAGGTAGGGAGAGTGTCAGTGTGTTTTACTGTGCTAATCCTTGTTTGTAGGGACAGGGAAGGACAGTGAGGGAAATTCTCCTTGTGCTATACTGTGCTAAAGCATTGATCATCAACCATCTTTAAAAAAACATTTTTTATAGGGACAGAAAACTATAGGTAGGGAGAGTGTCAGTGTGTTTTACTGTGCTAATCCTTGTTTGTAGGGACAGGGAAGGACAGTGAGGGAAATTCTCCTTGTGCTATAGTGTGCTAAAGCATTGATCATCAACCATCTTTAAAAAAACATTTTTTCTAGGGACAGAAAACTATAGGTAGGGAGACTGTCAGTGTGTTTTACTGTGCTAATCTTTGTTTGTAGGGACAGGGAAGGACAGTGAGGGAAATTCTCCTTGTGCTATACTGTGCTAAAGCATTGATCATCAACCATCTTTAAAAAAACATTTTTTCTAGGGACAGAAAACTATAGGTAGGGAGAGTGTCAGTGTGTTTTACTGTGCTAATCCTTGTTTGTAGGGACAGGGAAGGACAGTGAGGGAAATTCTCCTTGTGCTATACTGTGCTAAAGCATTGATCATCAACCATCTTTAAAAAAACATTTTTTCTAGGGACAGAAAACTATAGGTAGGGAGAGTGTCAGTGTGTTTTACTGTGCTAATCCTTGTTTGTAGGGACAGGGAAGGACAGTGAGGGAAATTCTCCTTGTGCTATACTGTGCTAAAGCATTGATCATCAACCATCTTTAAAAAAACATTTTTTATAGGGACAGAAAACTATAGGTAGGGAGAGTGTCAGTGTGTTTTACTGTGCTAATCCTTGTTTGTAGGGACAGGGAAGGACAGTGAGGGAAATTCTCCTTGTGCTATACTGTGCTAAAGCATTGATCATTAACCATCTTTAAAAAAACATTTTTTATAGGGACAGAAAACTATAGGTAGGGAGAGTGTCAGTGTGTTTTACTGTGCTAATCCTTGTTTGTAGGGACAGGGAAGGACAGTGAGGGAAATTCTCCTTGTGCTATACTGTGCTAAAGCATTGATCATCAACCATCTTTAAAAAAACATTTTTTATAGGGACAGAAAACTATAGGTAGGGAGAGTGTCAGTGTGTTTTACTGTGCTAATCCTTGTTTGTAGGGACAGGGAAGGACAGTGAGGGAAATTCTCCTTGTGCTATACTGTGCTAAAGCATTGATCATCAACCATCTTTAAAAAAACATTTTTTATAGGGACAGAAAACTATAGGTAGGGAGAGTGTCAGTGTGTTTTACTGTGCTAATCCTTGTTTGTAGGGACAGGGAAGGACAGTGAGGGAAATTCTCCTTGTGCTATACTGTGCTAAAGCATTGATCATCAACCATCTTTAAAAAAACATTTTTTATAGGGACAGAAAACTATAGGTAGGGAGAGTGTCAGTGTGTTTTACTGTGCTAATCCTTGTTTGTAGGGACAGGGAAGAGTGAGGGAAATTCTCCTTGTGCTATACTGTGCTAAAGCATTGATCATCAACCATCTTTAAAAAAACATTTTTTATAAGGACAGAAAACTATAGGTAGGGAGAGTGTCAGTGTGTTTTACTGTGCTAATCCTTGTTTGTAGGGACAGGGAAGGACAGTGAGGGAAATTCTCCTTGTGCTATACTGTGCTAAAGCATTGATCATCAACCATCTTTATAAAAACATTTTTTATAGGGACAGAAAACTATAGGTAGGGAGAGTGTCAGTGTGTTTTACTGTGCTAATCCTTGTTTGTAGGGACAGGGAAGGACAGTGAGGGAAATTCTCCTTGTGCTATACTGTGCTAAAGCATTGATCATCAACCATCTTTAAAAAAACATTTTTTATAGGGACAGAAAACTATAGGTAGGGAGAGTGTCAGTGTGTTTTACTGTGCTAATCCTTGTTTGTAGGGACAGGGAAGGACAGTGAGGGAAATTCTCCTTGTGCTATACTGTGCTAAAGCATTGATCATCAACCATCTTTAAAAAAACATTTTTTATAGGGACAGAAAACTATAGGTAGGGAGAGTGTCAGTGTGTTTTACTGTGCTAATCCTTGTTTGTAGGGACAGGGAAGGACAGTGAGGGAAATTCTCCTTGTGCTATACTGTGCTAAAGCATTGATCATCAACCATCTTTAAAAAAACATTTTTTATAGGGACAGAAAACTATAGGTAGGGAGAGTGTCAGTGTGTTTTACTGTGCTAATCCTTGTTTGTAGGGACAGGGAAGGACAGTGAGGGAAATTCTCCTTGTGCTATACTGTGCTAAAGCATTGATCATCAACCATCTTTAAAAAAACATTTTTTATAAGGACAGAAAACTATAGGTAGGGAGAGTGTCAGTGTGTTTTACTGTGCTAATCCTTGTTTGTAGGGACAGGGAAGGACAGTGAGGGAAATTCTCCTTGTGCTATACTGTGCTAAAGCATTGATCATCAACCATCTTTATAAAAACATTTTTTATAGGGACAGAAAACTATAGGTAGGGAGAGTGTCAGTGTGTTTTACTGTGCTAATCCTTGTTTGTAGGGACAGGGAAGGACAGTGAGGGAAATTCTCCTTGTGCTATACTGTGCTAAAGCATTGATCATCAACCATCTTTAAAAAAACATTTTTTATAGGGACAGAAAACTATAGGTAGGGAGAGTGTCAGTGTGTTTTACTGTGCTAATCCTTGTTTGTAGGGACAGGGAAGGACAGTGAGGGAAATTCTCCTTGTGCTATACTGTGCTAAAGCATTGATCATCAACCATCTTTAAAAAAACATTTTTTATAGGGACAGAAAACTATAGGTAGGGAGAGTGTCAGTGTGTTTTACTGTGCTAATCCTTGTTTGTAGGGACAGGGAAGGACAGTGAGGGAAATTCTCCTTGTGCTATACTGTGCTAAAGCATTGATCATCAACCATCTTTAAAAAAACATTTTTTCTAGGGACAGAAAACTATAGGTAGGGAGAGTGTCAGTGTGTTTTACTGTGCTAATCCTTGTTTGTAGGGACAGGGAAGGACAGTGAGGGAAATTCTCCTTGTGCTATACTGTGCTAAAGCATTGATCATCAACCATCTTTAAAAAAACATTTTTTATAGGGACAGAAAACTATAGGTAGGGAGAGTGTCAGTGTGTTTTACTGTGCTAATCCTTGTTTGTAGGGACAGGGAAGGACAGTGAGGGAAATTCTCCTTGTGCTATACTGTGCTAAAGCATTGATCATCAACCATCTTTAAAAAAACATTTTTTATAAGGACAGAAAACTATAGGTAGGGAGAGTGTCAGTGTGTTTTACTGTGCTAATCCTTGTTTGTAGGGACAGGGAAGGACAGTGAGGGAAATTCTCCTTGTGCTATACTGTGCTAAAGCATTGATCATCAACCATCTTTATAAAAACATTTTTTATAGGGACAGAAAACTATAGGTAGGGAGAGTGTCAGTGTGTTTTACTGTGCTAATCCTTGTTTGTAGGGACAGGGAAGGACAGTGAGGGAAATTCTCCTTGTGCTATACTGTGCTAAAGCATTGATCATCAACCATCTTTAAAAAAACATTTTTTATAGGGACAGAAAACTATAGGTAGGGAGAGTGTCAGTGTGTTTTACTGTGCTAATCCTTGTTTGTAGGGACAGGGAAGGACAGTGAGGGAAATTCTCCTTGTGCTATACTGTGCTAAAGCATTGATCATCAACCATCTTTAAAAAAACATTTTTTATAGGGACAGAAAACTATAGGTAGGGAGAGTGTCAGTGTGTTTTACTGTGCTAATCCTTGTTTGTAGGGACAGGGAAGGACAGTGAGGGAAATTCTCCTTGTGCTATACTGTGCTAAAGCATTGATCATCAACCATCTTTAAAAAAACATTTTTTATAGGGACAGAAAACTATAGGTAGGGAGAGTGTCAGTGTGTTTTACTGTGCTAATCCTTGTTTGTAGGGACAGGGAAGGACAGTGAGGGAAATTCTCCTTGTGCTATACTGTGCTAAAGCATTGATCATCAACCATCTTTAAAAAAACATTTTTTATAGGGACAGAAAACTATAGGTAGGGAGAGTGTCAGTGTGTTTTACTGTGCTAATCCTTGTTTGTAGGGACAGGGAAGGACAGTGAGGGAAATTCTCCTTGTGCTATACTGTGCTAAAGCATTGATCATCAACCATCTTTAAAAAAACATTTTTTATAGGGACAGAAAACTATAGGTAGGGAGAGTTTCAGTGTGTTTTACTGTGCTAATCCTTGTTTGTAGGGACAGGGAAGGACAGTGAGGGAAATTCTCCTTGTGCTATACTGTGCTAAAGCATTGATCATCAACCATCTTTAAAAAAACATTTTTTATAAGGACAGAAAACTATAGGTAGGGAGAGTGTCAGTGTGTTTTACTGTGCTAATCCTTGTTTGTAGGGACAGGGAAGGACAGTGAGGGAAATTCTCCTTGTGCTATACTGTGCTAAAGCATTGATCATCAACCATCTTTATAAAAACATTTTTTATAGGGACAGAAAACTATAGGTAGGGAGAGTGTCAGTGTGTTTTACTGTGCTAATCCTTGTTTGTAGGGACAGGGAAGGACAGTGAGGGAAATTCTCCTTGTGCTATACTGTGCTAAAGCATTGATCATCAACCATCTTTAAAAAAACATTTTTTATAGGGACAGAAAACTATAGGTAGGGAGAGTGTCAGTGTGTTTTACTGTGCTAATCCTTGTTTGTAGGGACAGGGAAGGACAGTGAGGGAAATTCTCCTTGTGCTATACTGTGCTAAAGCATTGATCATCAACCATCTTTAAAAAAACATTTTTTATAGGGACAGAAAACTATAGGTAGGGAGAGTGTCAGTGTGTTTTACTGTGCTAATCCTTGTTTGTAGGGACAGGGAAGGACAGTGAGGGAAATTCTCCTTGTGCTATACTGTGCTAAAGCATTGATCATCAACCATCTTTAAAAAAACATTTTTTCTAGGGACAGAAAACTATAGGTAGGGAGAGTGTCAGTGTGTTTTACTGTGCTAATCCTTGTTTGTAGGGACAGGGAAGGACAGTGAGGGAAATTCTCCTTGTGCTATACTGTGCTAAAGCATTGATCATCAACCATCTTTAAAAAAACATTTTTTATAGGGACAGAAAACTATAGGTAGGGAGAGTGTCAGTGTGTTTTACTGTGCTAATCCTTGTTTGTAGGGACAGGGAAGGACAGTGAGGGAAATTCTCCTTGTGCTATACTGTGCTAAAGCATTGATCATCAACCATCTTTAAAAAAACATTTTTTATAAGGACAGAAAACTATAGGTAGGGAGAGTGTCAGTGTGTTTTACTGTGCTAATCCTTGTTTGTAGGGACAGGGAAGGACAGTGAGGGAAATTCTCCTTGTGCTATACTGTGCTAAAGCATTGATCATCAACCATCTTTATAAAAACATTTTTTATAGGGACAGAAAACTATAGGTAGGGAGAGTGTCAGTGTGTTTTACTGTGCTAATCCTTGTTTGTAGGGACAGGGAAGGACAGTGAGGGAAATTCTCCTTGTGCTATACTGTGCTAAAGCATTGATCATCAACCATCTTTAAAAAAACATTTTTTATAGGGACAGAAAACTATAGGTAGGGAGAGTGTCAGTGTGTTTTACTGTGCTAATCCTTGTTTGTAGGGACAGGGAAGGACAGTGAGGGAAATTCTCCTTGTGCTATACTGTGCTAAAGCATTGATCATCAACCATCTTTAAAAAAACATTTTTTATAGGGACAGAAAACTATAGGTAGGGAGAGTGTCAGTGTGTTTTACTGTGCTAATCCTTGTTTGTAGGGACAGGGAAGGACAGTGAGGGAAATTCTCCTTGTGCTATACTGTGCTAAAGCATTGATCATCAACCATCTTTAAAAAAACATTTTTTCTAGGGACAGAAAACTATAGGTAGGGAGAGTGTCAGTGTGTTTTACTGTGCTAATCCTTGTTTGTAGGGACAGGGAAGGACAGTGAGGGAAATTCTCCTTGTGCTATACTGTGCTAAAGCATTGATCATCAACCATCTTTAAAAAAACATTTTTTATAGGGACAGAAAACTATAGGTAGGGAGAGTGTCAGTGTGTTTTACTGTGCTAATCCTTGTTTGTAGGGACAGGGAAGGACAGTGAGGGAAATTCTCCTTGTGCTATACTGTGCTAAAGCATTGATCATCAACCATCTTTAAAAAAACATTTTTTATAGGGACAGAAAACTATAGGTAGGGAGAGTGTCAGTGTGTCTTACTGTGCTAATCCTTGTTTGTAGGGACAGGGAAGGACAGTGAGGGAAATTCTCCTTGTGCTATACTGTGCTAAAGCATTGATCATCAACCATCTTTAAAAAAACATTTTTTATAGGGACAGAAAACTATAGGTAGGGAGAGTGTCAGTGTGTTTTACTGTGCTAATCCTTGTTTGTAGGGACAGGGAAGGACAGTGAGGGAAATTCTCCTTGTGCTATAGTGTGCTAAAGCATTGATCATCAACCATCTTTAAAAAAACATTTTTTCTAGGGACAGAAAACTATAGGTAGGGAGACTGTCAGTGTGTTTTACTGTGCTAATCTTTGTTTGTAGGGACAGGGAAGGACAGTGAGGGAAATTCTCCTTGTGCTATACTGTGCTAAAGCATTGATCATCAACCATCTTTAAAAAAACATTTTTTCTAGGGACAGAAAACTATAGGTAGGGAGAGTGTCAGTGTGTTTTACTGTGCTAATCCTTGTTTGTAGGGACAGGGAAGGACAGTGAGGGAAATTCTCCTTGTGCTATACTGTGCTAAAGCATTGATCATCAACCATCTTTAAAAAAACATTTTTTCTAGGGACAGAAAACTATAGGTAGGGAGAGTGTCAGTGTGTTTTACTGTGCTAATCCTTGTTTGTAGGGACAGGGAAGGACAGTGAGGGAAATTCTCCTTGTGCTATACTGTGCTAAAGCATTGATCATCAACCATCTTTAAAAAAACATTTTTTATAGGGACAGAAAACTATAGGTAGGGAGAGTGTCAGTGTGTTTTACTGTGCTAATCCTTGTTTGTAGGGACAGGGAAGGACAGTGAGGGAAATTCTCCTTGTGCTATACTGTGCTAAAGCATTGATCATTAACCATCTTTAAAAAAACATTTTTTATAGGGACAGAAAACTATAGGTAGGGAGAGTGTCAGTGTGTTTTACTGTGCTAATCCTTGTTTGTAGGGACAGGGAAGGACAGTGAGGGAAATTCTCCTTGTGCTATACTGTGCTAAAGCATTGATCATCAACCATCTTTAAAAAAACATTTTTTATAGGGACAGAAAACTATAGGTAGGGAGAGTGTCAGTGTGTTTTACTGTGCTAATCCTTGTTTGTAGGGACAGGGAAGGACAGTGAGGGAAATTCTCCTTGTGCTATAGTGTGCTAAAGCATTGATCATCAACCATCTTTAAAAAAAACATTTTTTCTAGGCACAGAAAACTATAGGTAGGGAGACTGTCAATGTGTTTTACTGTGCTAATCCTTGTTTGTAGGGACAGGGAAGGACAGTGAGGGAAATTCTCCTTGTGCTATACTGTGCTAAAGCATTGATCATCAACCATCTTTAAAAAAACATTTTTTATAGGGACAGAAAATTATAGGTAGGGAGAGTGTCAGTGTGTTTTACTGTGCTAATCCTTGTTTGTAGGGACAGGGAAGGACAGTGAGGGAAATTCTCCTTGTGCTATACTGTGCTAAAGCATTGATCATCAACCATCTTTAAAAAAACATTTTTTATAGGGACAGAAAACTATAGGTAGGGAGAGTGTCAGTGTGTTTTACTGTGCTAATCCTTGTTTGTAGGGACAGGGAAGGACAGTGAGGGAAATTCTCCTTGTGCTATACTGTGCTAAAGCATTGATCATCAACCATCTTTAAAAAAACATTTTTTATAGGGACAGAAAACTATAGGTAGGGAGAGTGTCAGTGTGTTTTACTGTGCTAATCCTTGTTTGTAGGGACAGGGAAGGACAGTGAGGGAAATTCTCCTTGTGCTATACTGTGCTAAAGCATTGATCATCAACCATCTTTATAAAAACATTTTTTATAGGGACAGAAAACTATAGGTAGGGAGAGTGTCAGTGTGTTTTACTGTGCTAATCCTTGTTTGTAGGGACAGGGAAGGACAGTGAGGGAAATTCTCCTTGTGCTATACTGTGCTAAAGCATTGATCATCAACCATCTTTAAAAAAACATTTTTTATAGGGACAGAAAACTATAGGTAGGGAGAGTGTCAGTGTGTTTTACTGTGCTAATCCTTGTTTGTAGGGACAGGGAAGGACAGTGAGGGAAATTCTCCTTGTGCTATACTGTGCTAAAGCATTGATCATCAACCATCTTTAAAAAAACATTTTTTATAGGGACAGAAAACTATAGGTAGGGAGAGTGTCAGTGTGTTTTACTGTGCTAATCCTTGTTTGTAGGGACAGGGAAGGACAGTGAGGGAAATTCTCCTTGTGCTATACTGTGCTAAAGCATTGATCATCAACCATCTTTAAAAAAACATTTTTTCTAGGCACAGAAAACGATAGGTAGGGAGACTGTCAGTGTGTTTTACTGTGCTAATCCTTGTTTGTAGGGACAGGGAAGGACAGTGAGGGAAATTCTCCTTGTGCTATACTGTGCTAAAGCATTGATCATCAACCATCTTTAAAAAAACATTTTTTATAGGGACAGAAAACTATAGGTAGGGAGAGTGTCAGTGTGTTTTACTGTGCTAATCCTTGTTTGTAGGGACAGGGAAGGACAGTGAGGGAAATTCTCCTTGTGCTATACTGTGCTAAAGCATTGATCATCAACCATCTTTAAAAAAAACATTTTTTATAGGGACAGAAAACTATAGGTAGGGAGAGTGTCAGTGTGTTTTACTGTGCTAATCCTTGTTTGTAGGGACAGGGAAGGACAGTGAGGGAAATTCTCCTTGTGCTATACTGTGCTAAAGCATTGATCATCAACCATCTTTAAAAAAACATTTTTTATAGGGACAGAAAACTATAGGTAGGGAGAGTGTCAGTGTGTTTTACTGTGCTAATCCTTGTTTGTAGGGACAGGGAAGGACAGTGAGGGAAATTCTCCTTGTGCTATAGTGTGCTAAAGCATTGATCATCAACCATCTTTAAAAAAACATTTTTTCTAGGGACAGAAAACTATAGGTAGGGAGACTGTCAGTGTGTTTTACTGTGCTAATCTTTGTTTGTAGGGACAGGGAAGGACAGTGAGGGAAATTCTCCTTGTGCTATACTGTGCTAAAGCATTGATCATCAACCATCTTTAAAAAAACATTTTTTCTAGGGACAGAAAACTATAGGTAGGGAGAGTGTCAGTGTGTTTTACTGTGCTAATCCTTGTTTGTAGGGACAGGGAAGGACAGTGAGGGAAATTCTCCTTGTGCTATACTGTGCTAAAGCATTGATCATCAACCATCTTTAAAAAAACATTTTTTCTAGGGACAGAAAACTATAGGTAGGGAGAGTGTCAGTGTGTTTTACTGTGCTAATCCTTGTTTGTAGGGACAGGGAAGGACAGTGGGGGAAATTCTCCTTGTGCTATACTGTGCTAAAGCATTGATCATCAACCATCTTTAAAAAAACATTTTTTATAGGGACAGAAAACTATAGGTAGGGAGAGTGTCAGTGTGTTTTACTGTGCTAATCCTTGTTTGTAGGGACAGGGAAGGACAGTGAGGGAAATTCTCCTTGTGCTATACTGTGCTAAAGCATTGATCATCAACCATCTTTAAAAAAACATTTTTTATAGGGACAGAAAACTATAGGTAGGGAGAGTGTCAGTGTGTTTTACTGTGCTAATCCTTGTTTGTAGGGACAGGGAAGGACAGTGAGGGAAATTCTCCTTGTGCTATAGTGTGCTAAAGCATTGATCATCAACCATCTTTAAAAAAACATTTTTTATAGGGACAGAAAACTATAGGTAGGGAGAGTGTCAGTGTGTTTTACTGTGCTAATCCTTGTTTGTAGGGACAGGGAAGGACAGTGAGGGAAATTCTCCTTGTGCTATACTGTGCTAAAGCATTGATCATCAACCATCTTTAAAAAAACATTTTTTATAGGGACAGAAAACTATAGGTAGGGAGAGTGTCAGTGTGTTTTACTGTGCTAATCCTTGTTTGTAGGGACAGGGAAGGACAGTGAGGGAAATTCTCCTTGTGCTATACTGTGCTAAAGCATTGATCATCAACCATCTTTAAAAAAACATTTTTTATAAGGACAGAAAACTATAGGTAGGGAGAGTGTCAGTGTGTTTTACTGTGCTAATCCTTGTTTGTAGGGACAGGGAAGGACAGTGAGGGAAATTCTCCTTGTGCTATACTGTGCTAAAGCATTGATCATCAACCATCTTTATAAAAACATTTTTTATAGGGACAGAAAACTATAGGTAGGGAGAGTGTCAGTGTGTTTTACTGTGCTAATCCTTGTTTGTAGGGACAGGGAAGGACAGTGAGGGAAATTCTCCTTGTGCTATACTGTGCTAAAGCATTGATCATCAACCATCTTTAAAAAAACATTTTTTATAGGGACAGAAAACTATAGGTAGGGAGAGTGTCAGTGTGTTTTACTGTGCTAATCCTTGTTTGTAGGGACAGGGAAGGACAGTGAGGGAAATTCTCCTTGTGCTATACTGTGCTAAAGCATTGATCATCAACCATCTTTAAAAAAACATTTTTTATAGGGACAGAAAACTATAGGTAGGCAGAGTGTCAGTGTGTTTTACTGTGCTAATCCTTGTTTGTAGGGACAGGGAAGGACAGTGAGGGAAATTCTCCTTGTGCTATACTGTGCTAAAGCATTGATCATCAACCATCTTTAAAAAAACATTTTTTATAGGGACAGAAAACTATAGGTAGGGAGAGTGTCAGTGTGTTTTACTGTGCTAATCCTTGTTTGTAGGGACAGGGAAGGACAGTGAGGGAAATTCTCCTTGTGCTATACTGTGCTAAAGCATTGATCATCAACCATCTTTAAAAAAACATTTTTTATAAGGACAGAAAACTACAGGTAGGGAGAGTGTCAGTGTGTTTTACTGTGCTAATCCTTGTTTGTAGGGACAGGGAAGGACAGTGAGGGAAATTCTCCTTGTGCTATACTGTGCTAAAGCATTGATCATCAACCATCTTTAAAAAAACATTTTTTATAGGGACAGAAAACTATAGGTAGGGAGAGTGTCAGTGTGTTTTACTGTGCTAATCCTTGTTTGTAGGGACAGGGAAGGACAGTGAGGGAAATTCTCCTTGTGCTATACTGTGCTAAAGCATTGATCATCAACCATCTTTAAAAAAACATTTTTTATAGGGACAGAAAACTATAGGTAGGGAGAGTGTCAGTGTGTTTTACTGTGCTAATCCTTGTTTGTAGGGACAGGGAAGGACAGTGAGGGAAATTCTCCTTGTACTATACTGTGCTAAAGCATTGATCATCAACCATCTTTAAAAAAACATTTTTTATAGGGACAGAAAACTATAGGTAGGGAGAGTGTCAGTGTGTTTTACTGTGCTAATCCTTGTTTGTAGGGACAGGGAAGGACAGTGAGGGAAATTCTCCTTGTGCTATACTGTGCTAAAGCATTGATCATCAACCATCTTTAAAAAAACATTTTTTCTAGGGACAGAAAACTATAGGTAGGGAGAGTGTCAGTGTGTTTTACTGTGCTAATCCTTGTTTGTAGAAGGACAGTGAGGGAAATTCTCCTTGTGCTATACTGTGCTAAAGCATTGATCATCAACCATCTTTAAAAAAACATTTTTTATAGGGACAGAAAACTATAGGTAGGGAGAGTGTCAGTGTGTTTTACTGTGCTAATCCTTGTTTGTAGGGACAGGGAAGGACAGTGAGGGAAATTCTCCTTGTGCTATACTGTGCTAAAGCATTGATCATCAACCATCTTTAAAAAAACATTTTTTATAGGGACAGAAAACTATTGGTAGGGAGAGTGTCAGTGTGTTTTACTGTGCTAATCCTTGTTTGTAGGGACAGGGAAGGACAGTGAGGGAAATTCTCCTTGTGCTATAGTGTGCTAAAGCATTGATCATCAACCATCTTTATAAAAACATTTTTTCTAGGGATAGAAAACTATAGGTAGGGAGACTGTCAGTGTGTTTTACTGTGCTAATCTTTGTTTGTAGGGACAGGGAAGGACAGTGAGGGAAATTCTCCTTGTGCTATACTGTGCTAAAGCATTGATCATCAACCATCTTTAAAAAAACATTTTTTCTAGGGACAGAAAACTATAGGTAGGGAGAGTGTCAGTGTGTTTTACTGTGCTAATCCTTGTTTGTAGGGACAGGGAAGGACAGTGAGGGAAATTCTCCTTGTGCTATACTGTGCTAAAGCATTGATCATCAACCATCTTTAAAAAAACATTTTTTCTAGGGACAGAAAACTATAGGTAGGGAGAGTGTCAGTGTGTTTTACTGTGCTAATCCTTGTTTGTAGGGACAGGGAAGGACAGTGAGGGAAATTCTCCTTGTGCTATACTGTGCTAAAGCATTGATCATCAACCATCTTTAAAAAAACATTTTTTATAGGGACAGAAAACTATAGGTAGGGAGAGTGTCAGTGTGTTTTACTGTGCTAATCCTTGTTTGTAGGGACAGGGAAGGACAGTGAGGGAAATTCTCCTTGTGCTATACTGTGCTAAAGCATTGATCATCAACCATCTTTATAAAAACATTTTTTATAGGGACAGAAAACTATAGGTAGTGTGAGGGGGGTTAACTCGGTAGCGGGTGTGTGTGACCCCCTTGTTGGGCTCCCCACACAAAAACAGGGCCAGCAGACGGAGGTTGTGGTTTTCAAAATCAAAAGGTGCGGTTTATTTCTCTATGTACAGTGACAAAAACCACAGCAAAGCCAAAAAGAAACATAAACAAAATAAATCCTGGTCAGTTTGACCTCTGACTAAACATGCAGGTTTCCTAAACTAACAACTGGGATCAGCCTGGTGCTGTCCTAGTCCCTAAGTCCCTGGTTTAGTAAAAGTCCAAACAAATAGCCACACAGGCTTTGCCTCACCGCACAGCGGTTCACTCTCCCTAGACAGTCCACACAGGTCTGGTTCCAGGCATGAGCTAACACCTAATGAATCTGGGAGTTCTTATAGAGGCCTAAATGAGCTGACAAGCTTCAGCTGGCCTCATCAACTCCCTGTCTGCACGACGCCCCACACTCTCCCTAGACATATGAGTCATCCATGAGCCCACTAGCCTTAGCTGGGCTTATACAACTCTCCACCTAGTTGTATAAGTCGGCGTAAAGCCTGAATCTGGGCGAAATATATCTACCCCCCTGGATGCAACCAGGTGACTTTACCTTCCTGCTGTCACATACCCCCCCCTCTTGTTTTAACCTCGGGGTTGGAACACCAGCAATCAGGCATTCATGTACTCGAGACAAAGCATCCACATTCCCCATTTGAACGCCAGGGCGATGCTTTACTGTGAAGTTGAATTCCTGGAGGGCCAGGAACCACCTATTCACTCTTCTATTTGTTTCCTTGTTTTGAGCCATCCACTTTAACGGAGCGTGATCCGTAACCATGTCAAAGTGCCTACCTAGCAGATAGTACCGAAGGGAATCTAGAGCCCACTTCACCGCTAAACACTCCTTTTCAACCGTGGCGTAATTTACCTCATGGGACTTCAACTTCCTGCTGAGGTAAATGACTGGGTGCTCTTCCCCGTTCCAGACCTGGGACAATACTGCTCCTAACCCCACATCTGACGCATCACTTTGTACGACAAAGTCTTTAGAGAAGTCGGGTGAGTACAACACTGGCTGGCTACATAAGGCTTGTTTCAAGAATTGGAATGCTGCCTCAGCCTCGGGGGTCCATTTAATCATTACCGACCCTTTCCCTTTCGTCAGGTTGGTTAGGGGCACAGCCTTAGAAGCAAAGTGGGGAATGAAGCGCCGATAATAACCCGCGATTCCCAGAAAGGCCCGTACCTGCTTCTTGCTGTTGGGACGTGGCCAACTCTGGATGGCCTCGACTTTGTTGAGTTGGGGTTTTATCACTCCCCTGCCAATGGTGTACCCAAGATATTTGGCCTCCTCCTGCCCAATGGTACACTTCTTGGGGTTAGCCGTAAACCCCGCTTCCCGGATAGAGTCTAGGACTGCTTGCACTTTTGGCAGATGTGAGGCCCAATCTGTGCTATGGACAATTACGTCATCCAGGTAAGCCGCAGCATACTTCCGATGGGGCCTCAGTATCTGGTCCATTTTCCGCTGGAATGTGGCCGGCGCATTCTGTAACCCGAACGGCATTCTCTTATATTGGAACACCCCGTCTGGGGTTACAAATGCGGTTTTCTCTTTGGCCGACTTGGCCAGGGGAATTTGCCAATACCCTTTTGTGAGGTCAAGAGTCGTCATGTATCGGGCTGTTCCCAGCCGGTCGATCAACTCATCTATACGTGGCATGGGGTAGGTGTCAAATTTTGTAACTTTGTTCAACTGACGAAAATCGTTACAAAATCGCCAGCTCCCATCCGGTTTAGGCACCAACACAATGGGACTAGACCAATCACTTTGGGACTCCTCTATCACCCCTAAGTTCAGCATTTTCTGTACTTCCTCCCGTATTGCCTCCCGTCGGGCCTCTGGGATCCGATAGGGTTTTAACTTCACCCTTTCACCGGGCGGGGTAATAATATCATGCTCTACCCCAGATGTTTGTCCCGGCAGCTCAGAGAACACCTCCTTGTTGCGAAGCACAAACTCCTTAACCTCCTGTTGTTGGGGTTGTGACAAGGTGGCTGCTATTCCAACCTCCGGAATCACGCAACCAGTTTGAGCTGGTGACCAAGTTTCTGCGACTAGGGACTCTCTATCCCTCCAGGCTTTCAACAGATTAACGTGATATATCTGTTCGGGCTTTCGCCTTCCTGGTTGTCTGACCTTGTAATTCACTTCGCTCACTTTTTCCATTATCTCGTAGGGGCCTTGCCATTTGGCAAGGAATTTACTTTCAACCGTAGGGACAAGTACCAATATCCTATCCCCCGGGGAAAAGGTACGGGTCTTTGCTCCACGGTTGTACACTCTCTGCTGTGCCAACTGCGCTTGGGCCAAATGTTCCTTCACGATGGGCATTACCTGTGCAATTCGATCTTGCATCAGGGCGACATGCTCAATCACACTCCTGTGGGGAGAACTCTCACTTTCCCAAGTTTCCTTGGCAATATCCAACAGCCCTCTTGGGTGTCTCCCATACAGTAACTCAAAGGGGGAGAATCCCGTAGAGGATTGGGGCACCTCCCTAATAGCAAACATCAAATAAGGAAGTAGACAGTCCCAATCCTTTCCATCTCTATCCACCACTTTCTTCAACATTTGTTTTAGGGTTTTGTTGAATCTTTCAACCAGCCCATCGGTTTGGGGGTGATACACAGATGTACGCAATTGCGTCACTTTGAGCAATTTACACAGCTCTTTCATAACCCGGGACATAAAGGGTGTACCTTGGTCCGTAAGCAGTTCTTTACAAATACCCACCCGGCTAAAAACAAGAGATAGCTCTTTGGCTATGGTTTTGGCCGAGGTATTTCTGAGAGGGATCGCTTCTGGATAACGGGTGGCATAGTCCATTATAACCAATATGTACTGGTGCCCCCTAGCGGACTTGATTATAGGACCTACCAAATCCATTGCGATTCTCTCAAACGGGACCTCAATGATGGGTAGAGGGACCAGCGGGCTACGGAAATGTGGCATCGGGGCCGACCTCTGACACACAGGGCAGGAGGAACAATAATTTTCTATGTCCTTCATCACCCCAGGCCAATAGAATCTCTGTAATACCCTCTCTCGGGTTTTCTCTGTCCCCAGATGACCTCCAAGAATGTGCCCATGGGCCAACTCCAACACCAACTTCCTGTAAGGTTTGGGCACCACAAGCTGCTCAACGGTTTCTTCTGCCCTTTTTGCCACCCGATACAGTAGGTCCTTCTCTACGCTGAAGTATGGGTAAGTGCAGGTATTATCTGGGTTCACTAACTCGCCATCTATTTCCACTACGTTTTCCCGTGCCTTTATTAGGGCGGGGTCTTTTAACTGTTCTGTGGCAAAATTTTCCCTGTGAACCTCCAGATCAGAAAACTCCACAGACGGTAGGTTTTCGTCTGAGGAGGTGGGCTCCTCTCCAGTTTCTTGAGTCTCCCCTGCCAATACTGACAAGGGAAATTCTGGAGAGTCCTCACCACTCTCAGAGGAGTTCTGGTTATCACATTCCTGGTACATAGGGGCACCAGTGGGGGGCTCAGGATCATCCCACAGTTCCCAGAACTTCGGAAAATCCCTTCCCACAATGGCATCATGCGGTAATTGAGATACTAACCCCACTGGATGAGAGAGGGTACCTTTGGGGGTCTCGAAACACACTGTAGTCACTGGATACTCTCGGGTGTCCCCATGCACACAAATAACAGCTACCTTGCTATTCCCAGAGACCTCTGTTTTAACTAATTCAGCCTTTATCAGGGTCACAAGGCTACCTGAATCCAGTAATACCACAACATTTCTACCATTAATACACATTTTGCATAAATGTTTCTCAGTTCCCCGAATGGCAGTGCATGCGACTGTCGCACACAGCGACTGACGTCTGTCCATCAGAAAGTCACATTGCATGGGTTCCTCCACAACCGGGCAATTTGCTGCAATATGTCCCGCTTGCCGGCAGCGGTAGCAAACGATCCTTCTTGCCGCCTCTTGAGCCGCTGATTTCCCAGGCTGTTCTCGCCAAACTTGGGGTAGAGCTCCCACCCTCTCACTCTCTCCACCCTTACCCCTTGGAATCCTCTTATCCGCCCCTGGGGATGGTCTGGTCTTAGGGTGGAAAGTCCGAGAGTCTCTGGAAGAGGCCGTCAGGTTCTCTGTAGCCAAGTATTTCTCTACACGATCCACAAGACCACCGGCCGTCTCTGGGTCTCCATGGCTTACCCACTTTTGGATGGCAGTAGGAAGAGCTCTCAAAAACCGATCCATTACAACACGTTCCACAATCTCTGGTGCGGACAAAGTCTCTGGCTGTAGCCACTTCCTGCTCAGGTGAATGAGATCATACATTTGAGACCTGGGGGGTTTTCCAAGCTGGAAAGTCCAGTTATGCACACGCTGAGCCGGACAGCCAGGGTGACACCCAGCCTTGCCAATATTTCAGCTTTTAGCATCACATAGTCTTTTGCTTGGTCAGGCTCTAGGTCATAGTAAGCCTTCTGCGATTCACCAGTTAACAGAGGAGCCACCAGTCCAGCCCACTGCTCCTCAGGCCACTTTTCTCTTTCAGCAGTCCTTTCAAATGTGGTCAAAAATACCTCTGGATCATCCTCTCCAGTCATTTTTGTCAATAAACGACTCACCCCAAAGGACGCGGTATTAGTGGGACGGCTTTCCTCACTGGTCTGCGGACGTTGCTGCATTACTGCTTCCATTTGTTGTAGTCTCTGCTCTTGCTTCTGTAACAGGTCTATGAAGCGGGCCTCAGATTGCTGCTGGGCTTGTTGATGAGCTTGCTGCTGGGCTGCAAGGCTCCTTTGCAAACCTGCATTTGTCTGCTGTTGATTGGCATTTGCTAGAGCCAGCTGTTTCAGTATCTCCTCCATGCTGGCTTAAAAAAAACTGCCACTGGTTCTCCACCAACTGTGAGGGGGGTTAACTCGGTAGCGGGTGTGTGTGACCCCCTGGTTGGGCTCCCCACACAAAAACAGGGCCAGCAGACGGAGGTTGTGGTTTTCAAAATCAAAAGGTGCGGTTTATTTCTCTATGTACAGTGACAAAAACCACAGCAAAGCCAAAAAGAAACATAAACAAAATAAATCCTGGTCAGTTTGACCTCTGACTAAACATGCAGGTTTCCTAAACTAACAACTGGGATCAGCCTGGTGCTGTCCTAGTCCCTAAGTCCCTGGTTTAGTAAAAGTCCAAACAAATAGCCACACAGGCTTTGCCTCACCGCACAGGGGTTCACTCTCCCTAGACAGTCCACACAGGTCTGGTTCCAGGCATGAGCTAACACCTAATGAATCTGGGAGTTCTTATAGAGGCCTAAATGAGCTGACAAGCTTCAGCTGGCCTCATCAACTCCCTGTCTGCACGACGCCCCACACTCTCCCTAGACATATGAGTCATCCATGAGCCCACTAGCCTTAGCTGGGCTTATACAACTCTCCACCTAGTTGTATAAGTCGGCGTAAAGCCTGAATCTGGGCGAAATATATCTACCCCCCTGGATGCAACCAGGTGACTTTACCTTCCTGCTGTCACAGTAGGGAGAGTGTCAGTGTGTTTTACTGTGCTAATCCTTGTTTGTAGGGACAGGGAAGGACAGTGAGGGAAATTCTCCTTGTGCTATACTGTGCTAAAGCATTGATCATCAACCATCTTTAAAAAAACATTTTTTATAGGGACAGAAAACTATAGGTAGGGAGAGTGTCAGTGTGTTTTACTGTGCTAATCCTTGTTTGTAGGGACAGGGAAGGACAGTGAGGGAAATTCTCCTTGTGCTATACTGTGCTAAAGCATTGATCATCAACCATCTTTAAAAAAACATTTTTTATAGGGACAGAAAACTATAGGTAGGGAGAGTGTCAGTGTGTTTTACTGTGCTAATCCTTGTTTGTAGGGACAGGGAAGGACAGTGAGGGAAATTCTCCTTGTGCTATACTGTGCTAAAGCATTGATCATCAACCATCTTTAAAAAAACATTTTTTCTAGGGACAGAAAACTATAGGTAGGGAGAGTGTCAGTGTGTTTTACTGTGCTAATCCTTGTTTGTAGGGACAGGGAAGGACAGTGAGGGAAATTCTCCTTGTGCTATACTGTGCTAAAGCATTGATCATCAACCATCTTTAAAAAAACATTTTTTATAGGGACAGAAAACTATAGGTAGGGAGAGTGTCAGTGTGTTTTACTGTGCTAATCCTTGTTTGTAGGGACAGGGAAGGACAGTGAGGGAAATTCTCCTTGTGCTATACTGTGCTAAAGCATTGATCATCAACCATCTTTAAAAAAACATTTTTTATAGGGACAGAAAACTATAGGTAGGGAGAGTGTCAGTGTGTTTTACTGTGCTAATCCTTGTTTGTAGGGACAGGGAAGGACAGTGAGGGAAATTCTCCTTGTGCTATACTGTGCTAAAGCATTGATCATCAACCATCTTTAAAAAAACATTTTTTATAGGGACAGAAAACTATAGGTAGGGAGAGTGTCAGTGTGTTTTACTGTGCTAATCCTTGTTTGTAGGGACAGGGAAGGACAGTGAGGGAAATTCTCCTTGTGCTATAGTGTGCTAAAGCATTGATCATCAACCATCTTTAAAAAAAACATTTTTTCTAGGGACAGAAAACTATAGGTAGGGAGACTGTCAGTGTGTTTTACTGTGCTAATCTTTGTTTGTAGGGACAGGGAAGGACAGTGAGGGAAATTCTCCTTGTGCTATACTGTGCTAAAGCATTGATCATCAACCATCTTTAAAAAAACATTTTTTATAGGGACAGAAAACTATAGGTAGGGAGAGTGTCAGTGTGTTTTACTGTGCTAATCCTTGTTTGTAGGGACAGGGAAGGACAGTGAGGGAAATTCTCCTTGTGCTATACTGTGCTAAAGCATTGATCATCAACCATCTTTAAAAAAACATTTTTTCTAGGGACAGAAAACTATAGGTAGGGAGAGTGTCAGTGTGTTTTACTGTGCTAATCCTTGTTTGTAGGGACAGGGAAGGACAGTGAGGGAAATTCTCCTTGTGCTATACTGTGCTAAAGCATTGATCATCAACCATCTTTAAAAAAACATTTTTTATAGGGACAGAAAACTATAGGTAGGGAGAGTGTCAGTGTGTTTTACTGTGCTAATCCTTGTTTGTAGGGACAGGGAAGGACAGTGAGGGAAATTCTCCTTGTGCTATACTGTGCTAAAGCATTGATCATCAACCATCTTTAAAAAAACATTTTTTATAGGGACAGAAAACTATAGGTAGGGAGAGTGTCAGTGTGTTTTACTGTGCTAATCCTTGTTTGTAGGGACAGGGAAGGACAGTGAGGGAAATTCTCCTTGTGCTATACTGTGCTAAAGCATTGATCATCAACCATCTTTAAAAAAACATTTTTTATAGGGACAGAAAACTATAGGTAGGGAGAGTGTCAGTGTGTTTTACTGTGCTAATCCTTGTTTGTAGGGACAGGGAAGGACAGTGAGGGAAATTCTCCTTGTGCTATACTGTGCAAAAGCATTGATCATCAACCATCTTTAAAAAAACATTTTTTATAGGGACAGAAAACTATAGGTAGGGAGAGTGTCAGTGTGTTTTACTGTGCTAATCCTTGTTTGTAGGGACAGGGAAGGACAGTGAGGGAAATTCTCCTTGTGCTATAGTGTGCTAAAGCATTGATCATCAACCATCTTTAAAAAAACATTTTTTCTAGGGACAGAAAACTATAGGTAGGGAGACTGTCAGTGTGTTTTACTGTGCTAATCTTTGTTTGTAGGGACAGGGAAGGACAGTGAGGGAAATTCTCCTTGTGCTATACTGTGCTAAAGCATTGATCATCAACCATCTTTAAAAAAACATTTTTTCTAGGGACAGAAAACTATAGGTAGGGAGAGTGTCAGTGTGTTTTACTGTGCTAATCCTTGTTTGTAGGGACAGGGAAGGACAGTGAGGGAAATTCTCCTTGTGCTATACTGTGCTAAAGCATTGATCATCAACCATCTTTAAAAAAACATTTTTTCTAGGGACAGAAAACTATAGGTAGGGAGAGTGTCAGTGTGTTTTAATGTGCTAATCCTTGTTTGTAGGGACAGGGAAGGACAGTGAGGTAAATTCTCCTTGTGCTATACTGTGCTAAAGCATTGATCATCAACCATCTTTAAAAAAACATTTTTTATAGGGACAGAAAACTATAGGTAGGGAGAGTGTCAGTGTGTTTTACTGTGCTAATCCTTGTTTGTAGGGACAGGGAAGGACAGTGAGGGAAATTCTCCTTGTGCTATACTGTGCTAAAGCATTGATCATCAACCATCTTTAAAAAAACATTTTTTATAGGGACAGAAAACTATAGGTAGGGAGAGTGTCAGTGTGTTTTACTGTGCTAATCCTTGTTTGTAGGGACAGGGAAGGACAGTGAGGGAAATTCTCCTTGTGCTATACTGTGCTAAAGCATTCCTCATCAAGCATCTTTGAAATCCTTGTTTTTTGGACAGTCAGGGAAATTGTCATTGTGCTATTCTGTGCGAAAGCAATCATCCTCAACCATATTTAGAAATCCTTAAGTAAAGGGACAGAGAAGGACACCTGAAGGTAGCCCTTATTGCTTTTTTCCCATCTCCCTGCAGGCCATCCATTAGAATGTCTGGAAGGCAAACAAGGAGAGGCAGACAGTCAGGAGGCAATAAAAGAGGGCAAGCAGGCTCTGTGTCTGGGGGCAACAGTGCTGGTCGTGGACGCGGTGCATTGTCATCAGCACATGGCCATGGGACACGCTTGTCCTTCTTTTCGGCAGCTGGACATGTTGAGCCACATCATGCCGAAGACTTGGTAGAGTGGATGACCAAGCCCTCCTCCTCCTCCTCATCCTCTCTCACCCAGGCTCAGGGTACTGGCAAAGCAGCTGCCAAAGCGTCCTCTTCCCTGGTATCAATGTCAGACTCATCATCAGTCACTCCTTCCCTAGACCCACCATGTCCTCCTCCTGAGGAGTCCCCCGAACTGTTTGAGCACAGTGTTGGGTACATGCTCCAGGAGGATGCCCAGCGTTTCGAAGGGTCTGATGATGAAACCCAGCTACAGGAAGGCAGTAGCGTGAGAGCAGACAGAGGGGATGCTCAAGAAGGACACCAATCTGGCAGTCATGTTCCAGCAGCTGCAGCATACTGCCAGATTGGCTCCAGTGATGAGGAGGGAGGGGATGATGAGGTCACTGACTCCACGTGGGTGCCTAATAGGAGAGAGGAGGAGGAGGAGGATGAGGAGGAGGCACATCTCCAACGAGGCAGGATGCCCTGTTGCGCAACGAGGCAGGATGCGTAAGGGCAGTACACCGACGGAATCACACCGCAGAGCTCCGCCTGTGCAGGGCGCTGCCTCTGCCCGTCATTCAAAAAGTTCTTTGGTGTGGGCCTTTTTTGAGGCTAGTGCATCAGATCGCACAGCTGCTGTTTGCAACATATGTCTCAAGCGTATATCGCGTGGCCAAAACATCAGCCACTTGGGTACCACATGCCTGACCAGACATATGTTGACCTGCCATGCAGCTCGTTGGCAAGCCTACCTCAAAGACCCACACCAAAGAACAAAGCGGACCTCTCCTTGCACCGCATCAGCTGGGATCTCCAACCCCACTATAACTTCAGTCCTCTCTGAAACATGCACTGAGAGGAATGAAGGTGTAGAATTAGGTGTGTCACAGCCAAGTACTTGCGGCCACTCTGCTAGCAGTACACCGACGTCCGATTCTAGCAGGCAAATTTCCCTGCCCCAGCTGCTGGACCGTCGAAAGAAGTTCACTCCCAGCCATCCACATGCCCAGCGGTTGAATGCTAGCTTGGCTAAATTGCTAGAGCTTCAACTGCTGCCTTTTCAGTTGGTAGACTCGGCCCCCTTCCGTGAGTTTGTGCAATGTGCGGTTCCTCAGTGGCAGGTTCCCAAACGCCACTTTTTCTCACGGAAGGCTATTCCGGCTCTCTACCGGCATGTGGAAGGCAATGTCTTGGCCTCGCTGGACAGGGCGGTCAGCGGTAAGGTGCATATTACCGCTGACTCATGGTCCAGCAGGCATGGACAGGGACGTTACCTTTCTTTCACGGCCCATTGGGTCACTCTTTTGGCAGCTGGGAAGGATGCAGGACAAGGTGCAGTAGTGTTGGAGGTTGTTCCACCGCCACGCCTCCAAAATGCTACTACTGGTTGTGACACACCTCTCTCCTCCACCCCCTCCTCTTCTTCTTCCTCCATGGCCTCTTCCTGTGCTTTGTCCTCTGAACCAGCGGTGCTCCGTAGGCGTTCAAGGGGCTACGCAAGTACGCAGGCAAAAAGATGCCATGCCGTGCTTGCGCTGGTGTGTTTGGGGGACAGAAGCCACACTGGGGCAGAGGTCCTGTCTGCTCTGCAGGGCCAGGCCGAGAGGTGGTTGACGCCACGCCAGCTTAAGCCAGGAATGGTGGTTTGCGACAATGGCACCAACCTCCTCTCCGCCCTCCGACAGGGACAACTGACCCATGTGCCCTGTGTGGCTCACGTCCTTAACCTGGTGGTGCAGCGGTTCTTGGGCAGGTACCCGGGCTTACAGGATGTCCTGAGGCAGGCCAGGAAAGTCTGTGTGCATTTCCGCAGATCTTATAATGCCAGTGCTCGCCTGGCTGAGCTGCAAAAGGAGTTGAACCTGCCCAAGAACCGCCTTATATGTGACATGCCCACCAGGTGGAACTCAACGTTGGCCATGCTGCAGCGGCTGCACACGCAGCAGAGGGCCATCAATGAGTACCTGTGCGACTACGGCACCAGGACAGGGTCAGGGGAGCTTGGTTTTTTTTCTCCACGCCAGTGGGGCATGATCAGGGATGCATGCACTGTCCTGGCACCATTTGAGGAGGCCACGAGGATGGTGAGCAGTGACAGTGCATGCATCAGTGACACTGTACCTCTTGTCCACCTGTTGGAGCACACGCTGCGTGGAATAATGGACAGGGCACTTGAGGCAGAACAGAGGCAGGAAGAGGAGGACTTCCTTGCCTCTCAAGGCCCCCTTTACCCAGACAGTGTTCCTTCTGTCCCACCCATCGCACAGGAAGAGGAGGAGGAGGAGGAGGATTGTGTCAGCATGGAGGTGGAGGCTGGCACTCAGCATCATCAGCAGCAGTCTTTTAGGGATGATTTACAGTCCCAAGAAACCAGTGGACTTGTACGTGGCTGGGAGGAGGTGGCTGCGGATCATGTCGTCCTTAGTGACCCAGAGGACTCCGGACCGAATGCCTCAGCTAACCTACGCTGCATGGCCTCCCTGATCCTGCAAAGTCTGCAGAAGGATCCTCGTATTCTTCGGATCAAGGAGAGGGACCATTACTGGCTGGCCACTCTCCTTGATCTACGGTACAAGGGTAAGGTTGCGGACCTTATGTTACCGTCGCAGAGGGAGCAGAGGATGAGACAACTCCGGGAGGCCTTGCAGAAAGGTCTGTGCAACGCGTTCCCAGAGACTGGGAGGTTACAAACTCCTGGTCCTGGACAACGAGTTGCTGAGGCTTCGGCCAGTCAAAGAAGGAGCGGTGGGGAAGGTGGCCGTCTGACCGATGCGTTCAGACAATTCTTTAGTCCGCAGCCCCAAAGTATGATCGGTTCCAGCAACCATCGCCAGCGTCTGATAAACATGGTGCAGGAATATCTAGGGGCAAGGTCAGACTTGGACACCTTCCCCACCGAAAATCCTCTGGCTTACTGGGTCTTGAGGATGGATCACTGGCCAGAGCTTGCACAGTATGCAATTGAGCTACTGGCCTGTCCTGCATCCAGCGTTCTTTCGGAACGCACATTCAGTGCTGCTGGAGGATTTGTCACGGATCACAGGGTGCGCCTGTCCACCGACTCGGTTGATCGACTGACTTTCATCAAGATGAACCAGTCTTGGATCACCACCAGCTACCACACACCTGATGCTGATATAACAGACTAATTGATTTTAACATGTCACATCCCTTCAAGACTGATGCTGATGCTGAGTGCCTGTGCTGTTATGTTGACTGGCTATCCTCCTCCTCCGAGTCCTCAATGATACGATTGATGATGATAGCTTGGAAGATCATTTTTGTTTATGGGTGCCGCCACCAGTGGCTAAGGCCCAATTTTTCAGCCCCTGTTTAACAGGGGCGTGTAATTACAATTTTTGAAGCAATACTTTGCAACAGGGCTCATTGCTGTGCTCCAAGTACAGTATCTGTGAGGGGTTGCAGTGTTGTGCCACCAGTGCCTAAGGCCCAATTTTTCAGCCCCTGTTCAACAGGGGCATGTAATTACAATTCTTGATCTAATAATTCACAGCAGGGCCCATTGCTGCACCCACCAAGAGTAACTCTGAGGGCTTACAGTGTTGTGGCAACGCCACCACCACCACCACCACGAAAGGCCCAATTTTTCAGCCCCTGTTCAAAAGGGGCATGTAATTACAATTCTTGATCTAATAATTCACAGCAGGGCCCATTCCTGCACCCACCAAGAGTAACTCTGAGGGCTTACAGTGTTGTGGCAACACCACCACCACCACCACGAAAGACCCAATTTTTCAGCCCCTGTTCAACAGGGGCATGCAATTACAATTCTTGATCTAATAATTCACAGCAGGGCCCATTGCTGCACCCACCAAGAGTAACTGTCAGGGCTTACAGTGTTGTGGCACCAGCACCACCATTAAAGGCCCAATTTTTACTACCACTGTTCAACAATTATATGTAATTACAATTCCTGATATAATAGTTGACAGCAGGGCGTTCCAGCACCAACCAAGAGTAACTGTGAGTGCTTACAGTGTTGTGCCAACACCAACAACTAAGGGGCCTATTTCTGCAGAGTATATACGGCAGGTCCCTACTTTCAAACATCCAACTTACAAACGACTCCTACTTGCAAACGCAAGAAGACAACAGGAAGTGAGAGGAAATCTACCCCTAGGAAGGAAAATTCTCTCCTGTAAGAATTAATATGGGAGAAAGGTGTCTCCTCTGTACTGATGCTTTATCACCAATCCTTGTTTCAAGAAAAACACCACATTTCAAAAACAGTTGTCATTGGGACGGAAAGTGAGGTGAAATGTTCTGAACAGGGGCACAGACAGCAAAACAAATGTTACAGGGGTGATAACCCTTACCTATGTTTTCCAAAAAGTTTAAAAATAGATTTTTGGGCTGGAGCTACACTTAAACAATGTACCTGTTCAAAATTACAAACACATTCTACATAAGAACAAACCTACAGTCCCTGTCTTGTATGCACCGCCTGTATACGGCTGTTCAGAGTATATAGGGCCTTTTTTATTTTGTGTGCGGTGTTCCCCTTAATATCCATACAAGACCCAAAGGGGCTGGTAATGGGCTGGGGTAGGGGGGGGGGTCATGGGGTAGCTATGCCATTTTTCTTAAAGATTTTCATCCATATTACCGGGACCAGACATTACATTAAAGCCGCAAGCAGTTTTAAATGGCTTTTTTTTCCTTTAGAAGTGTCATTTTGTGCAGGGACAGTTCTAAACACGGGAAACACGTGGCACTTCACAGGCATCCTTTAGACACCCCCCAGGTACGATATTTAAAGGAATATTTGACTTTTTTTTTTCACTTCATGCATCATTAAAATGACTGCTCCCGAAAAACGACCGTTTTTAAAACTTCTTTTTGCATTGATACATGTCCCCTGGTGCAGAACCCGGGTTCCCAAACCCTTTTTAGGACAATAACATGCATAATAGTCGTTATAATTAGCACTTTAGAATTCGAACGTTCGCATCCATTGTATTTAATAGGGTTCTAATGTTCGTACGAACGTTCGGTCCGTTCGCGGGTTCTGGTGCGAACCGAACTCGGGGGTGTTCGGCTCATCACTACTCTTGAGTATGAACATTTAAGGAGCCCTTGTGAATATACAAATGTACTTGATCCCAGGCAGTGTCATCAATCACCATGTCTAGCTCCGTCTCCCAAAAGGCATGCTCTGATCTCAGGGAGGCATATGGCTCACCAAACATTGTGGCATAAAGAACTGAAATGAGATGACTCTGGGGAGAAGAGCGAGAACACAGCGATTCCAGAACAGTAGGAGCTTTTGCAAAGCCGTCTCTATTCGTAGAGCTGTCCAGGAAGTGCCTCAATTGGATATAGGCCCAAAAGGGGAAAGTCTTTGTGTTGGACAGTAATGCAAGTTCATCTCGCTGGAGAAACCTTCCCCTGGAAAAGAAGTGTTTGGCCTGCATTTCTGGGTAAGAGTCTATACTTTTTAACAGATATACTATACTATATGTGATTACCTGCTTGTAGTACTTTTGATTTTTCATGTTCGGGTCCCATAGACTTTAACGGTGTTCGCGTGTTCGAACAATTTTTTTGCCTGTTCGCATGTTCTGGATGCGAACGGAACCGGGGGGTGTTTGGCTTATCCCTAATTGGGAGCAGTGATCGCTGTCATGTTAGTGATAGCCCATCCTCCCACAGTTAGAATCACTCCCTAGGACAAACTTAACCCCTTGATTGCCCCCTAGTGTTTAACCTCCCTGGTGGTATGATTATGTCATATTTATAATGCTGAAAGCGGTACAATGTTTTGCATGGGAATTTGACGTTTTATATTGTAGGCATGTAATTCTTAGAAATAACTCACTTAAATCTGTCCAAACAAGTGTCTAGTAGACATCCCGGGTATGATAATGTTTGAAACACAAAATCGTAAATTATAATATAATAAATAATTATAAATAATTATAACAAATAATAATAATAAAAATTATTCAATAATGTAATCAAATCAAAAACACTGAAATTTGCTCAGTTTCAGAATTGTCGCTGTCATTACTTTCAGTGTTTTATGATGAATTTCCCCACAAATTACTATTTCTCAATTCTGCAAGTGATTCTAATTCATTATCGCTGTTTTCTAGCTGGTCGAAAAGCACTTTTGACGTGAACGGACACTTTTTGGTTGCTATGGAAAATCTCCAGTTTCCAGGCAGAAAGAACAGTATTTATAATATAAAACTGGATGCAGGGCACTGGCAAAACCACTAGGGACAAAGGGGATGTGTAATTATTTGATACAGTACTGTAATCTGTAAGATTACATTGTACTGTATGTATACTGTGTTTTTAACTTTTTGAATTTGGCGCTGAGCTCCATCCCCATGCGTCGCAACGCTCGCAGGGAATGGAGCTTGGCACTGTGAATCGAGCGGAGACACAGCTCGCAGATACAGCGGGGAGACATCGCAGGATCCCGGGACAAGGTAAGTAAGAGCTGTACATGGATCCTGCGATGCGATCCCAAATGTGGCTCAGGGTTACCGCTTTTGGTACTGAAAATCCCCCCCCCCGAGCTACACTCGGGAATACAACCAGGGAGGTTAACTCCTTCCCTGCCAGTGTCATTTACACAGTAATCAATGAATTTTTATAGCACTGATCGCTGTATAAATGACAATGGTCCCAAAATAGTCTCAAAAGTGTCCAATGTGCTACTTCCTTTTTCAAATCTACATGAGACTTGATTTTGTTATTCTTTAAGCAGTGTGCAACTAAGAGTGGTGATTTTCTGTTGCAAAGAGATCGGATAGAACCATCCATTCCCAATGGAAAGTCAGGGTTAGTTGTCAGTGGGGTTAGTGGCCCCAATGAGGATGTGAGTGAGTGTCTCTGAGTAATTGTTTGTAGGTTTTTTAGTGTTGCCCCTATGAGGGGATATTGTTTTAGTATTTTCGGACATGAGTTCCAGGGTATCCATGGGGTGTGTGACACCGGTATAGGTCCCATGCTATTCTCCAATCCCACCCAATCTTTATTCTCATTGTGGCAAGTCCAATCTATGATTCTAGTTAGATGCGTAGCTAGGTAATAATTTTTAAAATTGGGAAAACCCATGCCTCCATTTTGTTTATTCATAGTAAGTAAGTTCAGACTGATTCTTGGTTTTTTGGAGGCCCAAAGAAATTTTCTTAACAAGCTATGTAAGGATTTGAAGAACTTTGAGGGTAGTAGTATAGGTACTGTTTGAAAAAAATATAGTATTCGAGGCAGAATTGACATTTTAATTATAGCTGCCCTGCCAAACCAAGAAAAAAAATTCAACGTCCACTTCTCTAGATCTTTGGTAATGTTTTGTAAGAGTGGTTGAAAATTGACTTTGTACATTGAGTCTAATTTTGGAGTTAATTGTATCCCCAAGTATGTGAGGGATGTTGTTTCCCATTTGAATTTGCAATTGTTTTTTGCATTATTTAGTGTGGTTTCCCGTAGTGTCAAGTTCAAAGCTTCGGATTTATTGTAATTAATTTTGAAATTTGATATATAGCTATATTGGGAGAATACATAACATAAGTTGGGCATGGTGATATGTGGTTGGGATATAAAAAACAGTAAATCGTCCGCATATGCTGCGCATTTATATATTTTGTCATTGACATTGAAACCATGAATGTCAGGTAGTTTATTTATAGTGCGGATTAGTGGTTCCAGGGTGAGAATGAATAGCAGGGGTGATAATGGGCATCCCTGTCTAGTCCCATTTTGAATTATTACTTTGTCAGATAGTGTATCATTTATTTTGATCTGGGCTGTCGGGTTGTGGTATAAGGCCTTTATCCAAGTTAGCATATGTGTTTTTAGACCTATATGGGAGCATGTGGCAAATAGGAAGTCCCACGACACTCGGTCGAAAGCCTTCTCTGCATCAGTTGATAATAGCATGCCTTTGTGTTTATCTATGTGTGTTTTATGTATGAGGCTCATAGCTTTTATCACATTATCTTTGGCTTCCCTGCCAGGCATGAATCCCACCTGTTCTGGTCCTATTAGTTGATTCAGTAAAGGTCTTAGTCGGTTTGCTAGTATTTTTGCGTGCAATTTCAAGTCAAGGTTAAGTAGGGATATCGGTCTGTAATTGGCACAGTCTGTTGGGTCTTTATTAGGTTTAGGTAATACCGTTACATGGGCTCTTAAAAAGTCTTCAGAGATGGCTTGTGGGTTTTTTAGTGAGTTCAAAGTCTTGAGGAGGTGAGGTGTCAGGATATCGGAGAATGTCTTGTAATAGTGTGCCGTGAGGTCGTCTGGTCCTGGGCTTTTCCCTGATTTAAGGGATTTAATAGCTTCGGTCATTTCTAGTACTGTTATTGGTTCCTCTAATGTTTGTGTGTCTGTGTCATTTAGAGTGGGGAGTCCGCTATCTGTGAGGAATTTGTGAATTATTTCTGCTCTTGGTCCTGTAAGGTCTTTCACGGAATATCAACAAATACATGATTTCATCATGAACTCTCAAAGACAAAAACATTTCACTAGACCCTTAACGCCCTTCGAAACCATATGTTTCTTGGCTACCACGACCACAAAGAACATCTCCTTAACATACACCTGGTTGCAGTCCTATGATTTACAGGAGCCCAACAGACACAAAATATTCTGGGAAACAACCCTAAAAAGAACCTTTACGGGAGATCAATGGCTACAAGCCTGTGTGTTCACACACAAATGCGTAATCAGTGTGAGATTACAAGAAACTTCATTCAAAATCCTAACAAATTGGTATATCACACCAAACAAATTACACAAATGGTTCTCGCCGGTTCCTGGACATTGTTGGCGCTGCAACCGGGAAGAAGGCACCTTATACCACATCTGGTGGGAATGTGACTTGATTAAACCCTTTTGGGACCAAGTAATCAAGATCATAAAACACATTACAGAAACAAAAATTCATTTAGACGCAGCTTGCTGTCTTATAAACATCACCAATTGCACCATGAGAAAATACAAAAACTCCTTGACCAGATTCTTAATCACTGCAGCAAAAACAGTGATACCAAGGCACTGGAGAAGTACCGCCGCACCCACGATTAAAGAATGGCTAGAAGAGATACATCTACTCAGAGGTATGGAGGAGATCAGGGCTACATCACAGGAGAATACAGAAAAATTCAATAAAATGTGGCAACCGTGGATCATTTTTAAATTCTCTGATTCCTATACCACCTTTACTCGAACATAGACCTTCAAATATAGAGAAACGTGAATGAACAATATCTCTCCTTATTTTTATTTCCCTTCCTTCTATTCCCTTTCATTTCTATCATTATACCTTCTTCTATGGGCTTCTCCCTGAGGTCCACAAAGTTTTACTTTTGTTCCTTTCTTTTTGAGATTAAATAATCAATTTTTTCTACAAATATTCAGAGAATTTTTAAATAGACTATCGATGCAATGATCAGTTAATTACGAAGCCACTTCAATGGTTTTATTATTAAAATACTCTACTATTGAACTCAATTATACAATGTTATACTTTTATATGATACTTATGTACAGATGCTAGTATGATTGTACAAATGTTATTATTAAGCATTATAAAAGCTTTATGGTTTTAAAAAAAAAAAAGTGTCCAATGTGTCCGCCATAATGTCGCAGTCCCAATAACAATCACAGATCGCTGACATTACTAATAAAAAAATAAATAATAAAAATGCTATAAATCTATCCCCTATTTTGTAGATGTTATAACTTTTGCGCAAACAAATCAATATATGCTTATTGCGATTTTTTTACCAAAAATATGTAGAATACATATCGGCCTAAACTGAGGATTTATTTATTTATTTTTTGGAAAAAAAAAAGGTGGGATATTTATTATGGCAAAAAGTAAAAGATATTGGGGTTGATTTACTAAAGGCAAATCCACTTTGCACTACAAGTGCACTTTGAAGTGCAGTCGCTGTAGGTCTGAGGGGGACATGCAAGGAAAATTACAGCATGTTTGCTTGCACATGATTGGATGATAGAAATCAGCAGAGTTTCCCCTCATTTCGATCTTACCCTCAGATCCAAAGGGGATTTGCCATTAGTAAATCAACCTCATTGTGTTTTTTTCAATATTGTTGCTATTCTTTTGTTTATATCGCAAATAATAAAGACCTCAGAGGTGATCAAATACCACCAAAAGAAAGCTCTATTAGTGGGAAAAAAAGGACGTCAATTTTGTTTGGGTACAGCGTCGCACGACCGCGCAATTGTCAGTTAAAGCGACGCAGTGCCGTATCGCAAAAAATGGCCTGGTCATTGGGCAGCCAAATCTTCTGGGGCTGAAGTGGTTAAAGGATCCTGACTACATGCAAGTCTGGTCAATTTGTTCATGTCTGTGGTCCAATTTTTCACCCAAAGACTGCCCTATAAGTGATATCTAGGTCTACTGGGCAGTGTCGGGATAAGGTCACTCCGTGCCCAGGGCGAAGATGGCAAACTGCGCCCCCCCCGATGGTTATTGTGATAGAGACCTGGCATCCGGAAGTGTTCTGTTATGCATGTTTCATGTTGTTTGTGTTGTTTACTTGTTAGCATACATGCTGTACACTGTATCTTAGTTTGTGTGTTTCTCCAGACTGAGAGTCTCTTTGATACCCTCTATCTTTAAACCACTTACACACTGGGCACTTAAACCCCCATCCTTACCAGACCAATTTTCAGCTTTCGTGGCTCTCATATTTTGAATGACAATTACTCAGTCATGCATCACTGTACCTATATGAAATTTTTTTGTCCTTTTTTTTACACAAATAGAGCTTGTTTTTTGGGGGTTTTTTTTGCGCTATAAAAGAAAGAAGACGGAAAATTCTGTAAAAAAATACATTTTCTTTGTTTCTGTTATAAAATTTAGCAAATTAGTAATTTTTCTTCATACAGATTTGGCCAAATTTTATAATGCTACATATCTTTGGTAAAAATAACCCAAATTGGTGTATATTATTTGGTTTTTGTGAAAGTTATAGAGTCCACAAGCTATAGTGCCAATCTCTGAAAATTGATTACACCTGATGTACTGACGGCCTATCTAATTTCTTGAGACCCTTTTTGCAAACTCAAGATTTTTTTTTTCACAAAATTGTTATATTACCATGTTATTTCTCACACACTGCATATGCATAGCACAAATTACATACCACATGCGTGAGACTTTTACACAGCATGGCCACATACAGAGGCCCAACATGCAGGGAGCACCATCAGGCGTTCTAGGGACATAAATTACACATCTAATTTTTTGACTACCTGTTGCACTTTTGAAGGCCTGGAGTACCAGGACAATGAAATGACCCAATTTTGGAAAGAAAACACCCCAAAGTATAATCTATGTTGCATAATGAGTCTTTTGAACGTGTAATTTTTTTCGTTTTTGGAAAATGTGGAAAGAAAATTAAAACACATTTTTTTTTTACACAAAGTTGTCCATTTATACAATATGTCTAGCACATAGCATTTACATACCGAAAATCACACCCCAAAATTGATTCTCCTACTCCTTCCGAGTATAATGATACCACATATGTGATACTTTTCCACAGCCTGGCCACATAGAGAGGCCCAACATGCAGGGAGCACCATCAGGTGTTCTAGGGCCATACATTTCAAATCTAAGTTGACTACCTATTACACTTTTGTGATGCACTGTAGTGGCGTGGATGTGGCATGGATGAGAACTGATGTGGCATGGATGAGCATGAATGGGGAAGGATGAGCCGTGGATGGGGATAGCTGAGTATGGATGGAATCACTGAGCATGAATGAGCATGTATGGGTATGGCTGGGTACGGCTGGGTACCGCTGGGTATGGCTGAGTATGGATGGGGGTGAATAGGATGGCTGAGCATGGATGGATGGATGAGTATTGCTGATTATGGATGGGTGGCTGAACATGGATAAGTATTGCTGAGTATGGATGGATGGATGAGTGCAGGAATTGTCACAGAGCAGCGCTGTGAGCACTACAGATCCAGCCCACAGCGCTGCTGCACATGATTTCTCCCCTCTCCTTTCACACTGTACCGATCGGTACTTTTTATTGCACATGATTTGCTGAGTGCAACTTTGCAAAGTGCACAGTCCGTTTGCCTTTAGTAAATTAACCCCACTTTGTCACAAAAAATACACTTTTCTTCATCCTTGTCTTTTGTTACTTGGATGAAACCCCATTTTTTTGTATTTGTAATATGCAGCATGGGAGGATTAATGCACTGCCACTGGTCACTGATGCATTAGTGACTGACCAGTGGCAGTTAATTAACCCCTTTGTGCTGCATTAGTGGCACCAGTGTCAGCTTTAATTAACACTGACACTGGTGCCACTATCACAGCAGTACAATAACCCCCCCATGCTGCATATTACCAAAATTAAACCATTGGTAAATGTGATCAACCTCCCCTCAGCCTTCTCCCTCCCCCAATATGATCCAGACACTTCAGCCCCGGACCATTTGTCTGGGTAAAGACCAGGCCACTTTTTGCGATTCGGCACTGCATCGCTTTAACTGACAATTGCGCGGTCGTGTGACGTGGCTCCCAAACAAAATTGATAACCTTTTTTTACCACAAATAGAGCTTTCTTTTGGTGGTATTCGATCACGGTTTTTATTTTTTGCGCTATAAACAAAAATTGAGCGACAATTTTGAAACAAATTCAATGTTTTTTACTTTTTGCTATAATAAACATCCCCAAAAAATATATAAAAAAAATTTTTTTCTTCAGTTTAGGCCGATACGTATTCTTCTACATATTTTTGGTAAAAAAAATCACAATAAGCGTTTATTGATTGGTTTGCACAAAAGTTATAGCATCTACAAACTAGGGGTAGTTTTATGGCTTTTTTTTTATTTATTGAGTAAATTCAAGGATACAGAAATGAGACCAATGACAGACTTACAGGTTTAAGGATATACAGATGGGAGTAACCAGTGAGATCAAACGATAACATTAAGTAGAGAGCACTTCTAGTTATCAGCGAGTCACCCCACCGCCCACAGCACCCCGTATGGGAGCAAGCTGTGCCATGGGCAGTCAGGTCCCGCGGCCCTAAACGATTAAACCTACTAAAAAATATATAAACGAAAGGCAAGGAGACCTTTACCAACCTGTCAGATCAACTTTTTGATTCAAGGTCCTGGTTATTCAATGATGTAGAAGCACAAAATTTATTCTGCATCATAACATTGAGGAGTAAAAACAGAGGGAATATATCGCCATTGTTATCTGAATGATTGCCTGCAGAGGCTTGTCTAAGTACTAAGGAGAGAAGTAGACAAAAGAGATTGAGAAGTAAAGGAAAGAGAGAAACAGCAGAGAGAGGGAGAGAAGAGGGGGGGATGAGGGTGGTAGTGATGGACACACAGAGGACAGGAGGAGTGCATAGAGCCCAATAGTTCACGGGTCTTGAGTGCTGTGGAGAGGCCTCAGGCCTATATTGAGACCCCAATGTAGCGGTCCCAGGGTTCCCATACACGTTTGAATTTCTCTAGAGTGTCGAGTATAGTATTAGAAATTCTCTCTTGAGACATAATCCAAGAGATTTTCTGCTTAGTTATAAGGAAGGAGACAGAGGGAGATTTCCAGACCTGTTCCATTGTGATATTGGCTTCAAGGAGGATAAAATGAATTAGAATCTGAGTGGTTTTAGGAATTTGAGGAATATTGTGGTTGAGGGGGGCTATTGCCGGGTCTTGGTTAACCGCAAATCCCGTGATCCTCCGAATCAAGTGAAATACTTTATTCCAATAACCTCTAACTCGGGGGCATTGCCACCAAGTGTGGAGGACAGTACCTAAGTGGCCACATCCCCTGAAGCAGATAGGTGATGATTGCGGATAATATTTCGCTAGGCGTGTGGGCACTAGGTACCAGTGGGTTATAACCTTGAGGTTGGCTTCTATTAGAGATATATTTAGCATCCCCTTGTAGGCGCTAGAGACGTGGGAGTGCCAAACATCCAGGTCCCAATCGATGTCAAGGTCACGTTCCCAGCCCAGCATGTAGGACGCTTTCCCCGATGGCTCAGCTAGGGCCGAGTAAATCAGGGAAATTCCCCCCTTTGTATTTATGGCTAATGAGCACCATTGTTCATACGGGGTGACTGATAAGGGGTGTGAATGTTGAGCTAGGATGGAGTGCAGGTAGTGGGATATTTGGTGGAAGCAAAATTTTTCCGAGGAGGGCATTTCTAGTTTTGAGGTACAAAAGCTTAGTGTGAGAGGTCTATTCAAGTTAAAGAAGTGTCCTATCCGGTAAAGGCCTTTATCTAACCACCATTGGAAGGCCTTAATGTCCATCCCAGGAGGGAACTGGGGATTGTGAAAGATGTGGGTCAGGGGTTGCCACTTAGATGTTAGGAGGTTCCTTTTATGCAGGGAGTCGCGCAATGCTACTGGGTGAGATAGAGTGGGGGAGAGAATCGGGGGCCTACTCCTGGGTGGTCGCCAGAGCAGGAAGTCAATGGTAAAGTCCGGGACCGCTTGCCGTTCCATTCTCACCCAGTCTGGTTTACAGTGTTGGGAATAAACAATGGAAATTTGGCTAAGTTGGGCTGCCTGGTAATACCACCAGAGGTTAGGTAGCCCCAAACCCCCTTTCTTTCTAGGTCTGAAGAGGACTGTTTTTGCAAGGCGGTGGTTTGTTTTCCCCCAAATAAAGCGAATTATGGACGACTGGAGGTTGTCTAAAAATTAAGTAATTGGTATGGTTAGGGAGCGCATAAGATAGAGGAGTCTTGGTGAAAGGGTCATTTTGATTGCATGGACTCTCCCTAGCCATGACATCTTATAGAACGACCATTGTTCCAAGTCTTCTTTAAGCTTTTTATACATGGGGTAGTTTATATTGTATAGTCCAATTATGTTGTTCGTTAGATGTATGCCAAGATATGGTATAGAACCATCACTCCAGGTAAAAGGGAAGTGTTTTTGTCTGTCTAATAAAGTCTGGGGGGTCGATATGTTAAAGGCAACGGATTTGGACATGTTGACTATTAGGCCTGAAACCTGTCCAAATTTGTTTAGAAGTTGGAGAATGTTAGGGGTGGAAATTAGAGGGGAAGTGATAAAAAGTAGTACATCATCTGCAAAAAGTGCACATTTGTGGGATAACTGACCGCATTTGACACCATGGATGTCCGGGTGACCTCTAATGGCAATTGCTAGTGTCTCTATTGCAAGCACAAATAGTAGAGGGGACATGGGGCATCCCTGTCGAGTACCTTTTGTGATTGGGAACGGGTCCGAGAGGTGCCCTTGAAGTCTGACCTGGGCTTTTGGGAGGGAGTATAAAGCTTTTAATATATTAAGGAAGTTGGTCCCAAATCCCCATTTTTCTAATATGGAAAATAGGTAGGGTCAGGTCACGGTATCAAAGGCCTTTTGAAGGTTTATGGATAGGAGAAAACCATCCTGAGGAGGACCTTCGTCCCAGCCTGAATTGAGGAGGGAGATAACATCCACTGCTCTCCTCACCTGATCCAATCCCTGTCGCCCTGGGATAAACCCTACCTGGTCTCTGTGGACATAGTCCCCTACAAAGGATGCTAATGTATTGGATAAAATTTTTGTCATAATCTTCATGTCATTATTGAAGAGAGAGATTGGTCTATAGTTACAGACTTCACTCGGATCCTTGCCGGGCTTAGGGATTACCGTTATGTATGCTAAATTAGCTGTTGGTTCCAAAGTAGAGCCTTGTCTAAGAGAATTGAAGAGTCGGACCAGGTAAGGAGAGAGGACCTCTATAAAAGTTGTATAATAATGTGAAGAAAAGCCATCAGGCCCAGGAGCTGACCCCTTTTTGAGACCCTTGATGACCGCCCGGACCTCGGCTTCTGTTATTGGGGATTCCATTGCGACCCTGTGGGTAGACGATAGTTTAGGTAGGGGGATGTCATTAAGGAAGGCATTTAATTTGGTTTGGGGGTTGGAATCCAACCCGAAGTATAGGTTAGTGTAAAATTAGTGGATGGTCTCGAGGATCCGTTTAGGATTCTGGGTTAAGGAGCCAGATAATGATCTGATTTTGAGTAGAGTATAAGTCCATGTTTAGGGGACAGTTTTGACGCTAGTTGGGGGCATACTTTGTCCGTCTGGAGATAAAATCGTCCCTTTGTCCATCTAAGGTGTTTTTCAGCGCTGGAAGTGAGCACCAGATTTAGTTCTATTCTGGCAGCTTCGAGGCTAGCAAGAGAATCAGGAGTAGGTTTGCGTTTGTGAGCTTTACTGAGGGATTAAAATGTATTTTCTAGTTTGACTAGATCTATCTGCCGTTCCCACTTCAGACGGGAAGCTAGCTGGATGAGTTTCCCCCTTAAAACAGCTTCATGTGCCCCCCAAAGCGAGCTCAGGGAGATCTCCCCGGAGTCATTATGACAAAAAAATTCCTTGATATCTTTTTCAATCAGGGTGCAGTGTATTGGGTTGGAAAGGAGTGATTCATTGAGACGCCACTGACGAGGACCTATTGGGGTCACCGGACCCGCAATCTTGATGGTGACCAGTGAGTGGTCCGACCAAGGGATTGCACTGATGGTGGCACTGGAGGTCAGGTAGATATCTGAGGAGTGGATAAAAATGTGATCTATTCTGGCATAGGTCTTGTGTGGGGCTGAGAAATGGGTGTAATCTTTTGTGGAGCGGTTATGTTCTCTCCATGAATCTATGAGGCCTAGGGAGTGAAGGAGCCAATCAATCCGTAGGCTTTAAAAAAAAACAAAAGGAAACACTGCGCTAAGAATTGTTGCAAGAAAATAAATATGGTAAAAAAAGTTAATTGAATGTAAAACAGCTGCTAGTACCAAAAGTTAGATACACAACTCAACAGATAATAGTAATAAGGTACAGCGATGAAATGTGTGCAACAAATCCCACAGTGAAGGAATAAAGGATAAGTGAAAATGAAATAAACAGTTTAGAATGAACTAAAATAAATTATAATATAAATATTATATCTATATATAAATATGTGTACCAAAGAACATATACATGAATATATATGAATTCAAATGAAAGAATCAACTGAATGAATAAAGATTAATATCAAAAAATATATGTGAACCACTAAAAAATGCTAGCAGGCATCACAATGAACCAATGTCATAAACTCCTAAAATTTGGAAATGTGACTAACACATATATGAGTGTATGAAAATTCCAACAGAATCCAACAAAACAGTTACCAACTGTGAAAAAGGAAACTTGTGAAAAAATTAAGAGAAAAAGTCCCAAAAACAATAAACTGGATATGAATAATGCATGCAGATGTATATCTCCCAAATGCTAGGATGATGAGACGATTAATCCCAAAAGACAGTCTATCTTTAAAATTATATTTCCACAATGGTGCAGGAAAAAGGAGAAAGAAAAACTTGTGAGGAGAACCTTCATCCACCAATAGGACATAAGAGGGTGATATTGTAGTCTCCTTACCAGAAAGGTATGACCGCTAATACAGCGGTCACTCCGGACACAGGGATTTAAGGTCTCCCTATAGACCAAGGCTGGCAATCAGGTAGGCAGAGACTCAATCCGAACTCAGTATCTCAGGGAAATGTAAACACAAAAGAGAGGCTCCATAGCGTGATACTGTATATACAAGTTTAATAATCCAAAAGGTATTACAGATATGATTTACACTTACAGATATGAGGTAGTAATGGCACGATATGATAAATTCAAATAACCAAGCGCGGCTTCTCCATGAGGCTTCCTCTGCTAGTTCGCTTGCTGTAGCTGTCTGTCTCCGTAGAGAGAGGGCGTGATGATGATGCATCTCCGACGTCATCACGCCCTCTCTCACAAATTTCCTTTTTCACAGTTGGTAACTGTTTTGTTGGATTCTGTTGGAATTTTCATACACTCATATATGTGTTAGTCACATTTCCAAATTTTAGGAGTTAATGACATTGGTTCATTCTGATGCCTGCTAGGATTTTTTAGTGGTTCACATATATTTTTTTATATTAATCTTTATTCATTCAGTTGATTCTTTCATTTGAATTCATATATATTCATGTATATGTTCTTTGGTACACATATTTATATATAGATATAATATTTATATTATAATTTATTTTAATCCGTAGGCTTTGTTTGGGGGGCCTCCTTAAGTGGGGGAGGCCTTGTCCCGATTTATCTAGGAGGCAATCAAAGGCGATGTTTGAGTCTCTGCCAATAATCACCTTCACTTTGAGGTGTGGGGACAACGCAGTGAGCATAGAGGAGAAAAAGGAGGCTTGCCCTTGGTTGGGTGCATAGTACGATATAAGTGTATACATAACCCCGTTCATATGGCCATTAACTAATATATACCTTCCCTCTACATCTCTAATGGTGGTGGAGTGCATGAAAGGTGTTCGTTTAGAGTCAAATATATTTTTATTTCATTTCACAGAGTGAAATAATACAGACAACTGTCAAATGTCCACAATTCAGGTTATTATCATACAAATCACACTGTCCGCTCATCGCAGGAAACATTTTCAACATAAACACTAACACACCGCTGTCCTCTAGGGGCAGACGGTGTCACTCCATATAAAGGACAGTAAGGGCTAATAAAATTAGTAAGTATGACATTTGAATATTAAAATGGAATTACCAACACAGAGAGAGAAAGAGAGAGAGAGGGAAAGAGAACAATAGAAGATAGAGGGGGGGGAAAAGAAGATAGAGAAGACATTGAGAAAGGGGGGGGGCCGAGCTGACCTTGGCATATCAAACCTGCATGATGGAATCAGGGTGGACGACTGGGTTGACCCAGAGGTGTCAATAATGTTTTCAGGGAGTCCGAGGCAGAGTAGTCGATCCACAGGAGCCATAAGGTCTTAAATTTGTCGAAGGTGTCAGTATCAAGGGCCAGCATCTCCTCCATGCGCATGATGGCGTTGACCGTGGAGACCCACAAAGTCAAGGGGGGGTGGTAGTGGTTTTCCAAAACAGGGGGATAAGCTGCCAGCTGACAGGAAGAAGCGCGGTATAGTGCGTTTCTGGGAGGCTATGGAGCCAGGAAGCATGGACAATAAAGCTATCTCTGGGGAGGGCGTCAAAGACCGATTGTATAGACTTCTGTATATGGAAAAAACCTGTGACCAGAGGGGTTGAATGGACTGACAATCCCACCATATGTGGAGATAGCTTCCATCTGCCGCGCCGCATCTCCAACACGAGGGAAGTACGGATGGAAATATTTTATGTAGAGATGGAGGGTCCCTGTACCAACGAGAGATAAGTTTGAAGTTTTTCTCCTGGGAATAACAGGAGATAGAGGATTTGTGTGTAAAGTGGTAGGACATTTTCCAGTCCACCAAGTGGAGTTCCCTTCCCAGATCCGTGGACCACTTCCTGGTGTAAGAGGGGGGTTGGCCATGTATCAGTGCAGTGTTTCCGAGAGAGAGCACAGCTGTTCGAATCCCGTCAGGGATCTATGAGTTTGAGAAGATGAAAAGAGGTCAGAACAAAAGGAAGATATGCGGAGGGCTGTGAGCCAGTTGCCCTGGACACTTGGCACTACAGGAGCACCCAAAGTGGAGTCTACAAAAGAGCTTGCCACTGGCCAAGCGGGGCAGAAGTAGGGGCCCACCAAGTTGGAGGCCATGCCTTGGGGCAATGCGGGGTTGTCAAAAAAGGGTGTGAGGGGCGAGGGATCCGAGGACAATAAAAAAAGCATCCCCTTTTTGTACCATAGGTGTAGGGCAACGATTGTCGATGGGGAGGTGGCGGAGAGTAAGTGTAGGTGTTGCCCATAGCCCAAGAGTAGGGCCCGGAGGTCACGGGTGGACAGGTCTTGTTCCACCATAGTAGATGCTTTGGGGAAGGGGCGGGGGAACCACTCCAATACCCTAGACAGCAGAGCCACCCTGTGATATAATTCAAAGTCAGGGAGGCCTACCCCACCCTGGATCTTGGGATAAGTAAGCAGGGTGTGACGAATGCGAGACATGCCTTGGTGCCAAATGAAACGTATGGACATTGAACGCAGGGAGGTAAAAAAACGTTTAGGGACGGAGATAGTTACCATTTGAAACAAACAAGTAGTTTAGAGAGGGTGTCCATCTTCAATGTGTTAATACGACCAAACCAGGGTAAAGGGGAGGAGTTCCAAGAGTTTAGTTCCTTCCGAAGTCGGTTCAGCAAAGGGAGATAATTGAGAGCGTAAAGCGCCGATAAGTCAGAGAGGATTGTTATCCCCGAATAGGAGATGCCCTTGGAGCTTCATTGGAAGGGGAAGTTAGCCTGTACGCGTGTGAGGGTCGCATGCGGTAGGGATATAGTAAGGGCCTCCGTTTTAGACATGTTTAACTTAAAGTTGCTAAATTTCCCGAATCTACGAAATTCATGCATCAGAGAGGGGAGGGACGTCTGTGCTTGTTGGACGTAGACCAGAAGGTCGTCCGCATAGAGTAAAAGTTTATGGTCGGAGGAGGGTGTCTGGATCCCCACTATAGATGCATTATGTCTAATGGCCTGAGCAAGATGTTCTATTACTAAAACAAAAAGCAGGGGCGACAGGGGGCAGCCCTGCCGAGTACCATTGGAGATCTGAAAGGGTGCAGAGGAGGAGCCGTTGACCAGGACAGATGCCGAGGGGCGAGAGTACAGTGCCATAAACTTGGAGACAAAGGTGGGGCCAAGGCCCACCTGTTCCAAGGAGAGGCACAGAAATTGACAGTTGACCCGGTCAAAGGCCTTCTCGGCGTCAAACGATAGTAGTCATGCTTTTAAGTTGTGCCGTTGGATGTATGAGATAAGATGGATGGTTTTGGTGGTATTGTCCCTGGCCTCACGACCAGGGACAAATCCCACTTGACCTCTAAGAGGAGAGAGACGGCTTGCCAAGACCTTAGCGTAAAGTTTGACGTCGAGGTTAAGGAGCAAAATTGGTCGGTAGCTACTGCATTGAGAGGGATCTTTGCCGGGCTTGGGTATGACCGAAATATTAGCCGATAGAAGATTACTGGAAGGTGGGTGCGCATCGTCGATAGAGTTAAACACTGTGGACATTAGTGGAGCTAGGGACTGGGCAAATGACTTATAGAACCTGGGGGAGAACCCATCAGGACCAGGGCACTTACCACATGTCAACCCCTTAATGGCAGTAAGGAATTCTGCAGCCGTTAGGGGGTCATCCAAGTCAGTTGCCTGCTCAGGAGCTATCTGTGGTAGGGCCGTCTCTGAAATGTAATCCGCCATGTTGGAAAGGTGTAGGTCTCCCGTATGGGCCGGTGTGGTCCATGGGGGCAGGTTGTATAGTTTAGAGTAGTAACGCTGGAAGGCGTCTGAGGTACCGCGCATGTTGCTGATTTTTTGTTGATCTGCAGTACAGATATGTCGGATGGGTCAACATGGGGGGCGGGGGTGGAGGACCCTCATCAGGTGTTGCTCACATTTGTTGGCCAGAGTGTAGTGCCGGTTGCGTCCCCTATCCCTAGCTACGAGGGAGTTTGCATCTAGAATGCAAAGCAATTTCTGAGTCTGAGTCACGTTCATGTGCTAGTTCTAATGTATTTATAGTGGACAAAATGAAAAAAATTAAGGGTAAACTCAAGGAGGAGAAATACCCAAAGAGGCCGGACTTTAGAGGCAATGACACGGTAGATAGACAAAAAATAAAAATGTATTTATAATAAACAAAAAACACAGTAACTACATGATTGAGAAGAGTTAAAAGATGTCACAAGATGGAAAATGTAGCCCCTTTTGCGTGAACGCGTTTTGCCGCAAGGCTTCTTCAGGACGACTCAAGGATAGCAAGAGAAAACAGGACTTGCTATCTGCAATACAACACATTACATGATTATGATACATGTGTGAGCATAAAAACATTATATTTCATTAAATAGACATAAAGAGGAAAGGAAAAAGCAAAATTCAGAATGCACTCAAGAGACAACTGGTCATAGCTATCATAGCCCCATACATACCTTGGGACTGGCGGGGTATATATTAACCCTTGTTTAGAAAAAGTGAAATTATGCACAGATCCAATATAAAAAATGAGAATCATTCACATCTATAAAAACAACAACAAAACAAAAACAAAAATAACCACAGGGTCAAGGATAGGAATAGAAATATGTCTCTCATTGTATGGGAAGCCTAATCTAGAAGATAAAAGATAAAAGGCATGTGATATAATTAATATCTCAGTGGTGCCAGAATGAAGTTCAGGGTGCTTCTTATAATGGGGGGTGGCTATACAAAGGAGTAATTTGACTCAGCACACCGATAGAGCACCCAGTAGCTAGAATAAAAGACAAGATGAAATTAACCAGCTGTCCTATCAATATATATTTGGTTCACAGGGGAATGAAAAAGTACTTACTAACTATATGAAAACATATTGTATGGGGACAATTGTAGATAGACCAGAGCTATAAGCATGGAACCATCAACATAACATTTTTGAAAACAGAATAATAACTTTGAGGCACAGATGCACTACAGGAGGTGAGCCCCCCACCTAGTTCTAGGTAACATAAAGGGGAACCTAGGGGACTCTACATAACAAAGAGCCTGGATAGGGACAGACAGAGGGGGGGGTACAAACAGCAACGATAAAATTAAACCCACTAATCACTGCCTAAGAAATAAGTCCCCATTGAGTCCAGATACAAAGGAGTTTGTTTAGATAGAAGAACAGCCACCCCCTTTTCTTGACATCAGCATTGGCTAGAAAGAAAGTAGGATAGTTTTGGTGCAATAATGATGGGGAATAGCTTTTAGGGAAGTGTGTTTCCTGGTGGAGAAGTATTTCAATGCCCTTGGAGTGATAATTATGGAAAGCTTTACGCCTTTTGACTGGGGAGTTTAGGCCTTGTGTGTTATGGGAAGCTACTTTGAGGTATGTCAGAGGGGGAGTGGAGTCAGCCATGGGTACGAAGGGGTTATGCGAACACATGTGATTGGCACGTACCTGGTCCTGTGCTGGACGACGTTCGATTCAAATGATTCTAAAAGAGCATCGAGCCCCCGCCGAAGTCTCCATGTAGCCACCTGGTAGGGGAACAATAAGAAAACCGTTTGAGCAACAATAAATGTGGGGAAGAAGAAGAGAGTGAGAAGGCAGGAGAGTAGAGTAGACAGGAGAGAGAAGATCCAGAACTTCGGTGATGCAGGGCTGGCCAGCCAAGTCCTGCTCTGACACCCTACAGGATATAGGGGGCGGTTTAAAGGCAACTAAAATAAAGGTTGCATACCTGGCAACTCCTCAGGGTACAACAGATGGAGCGACATGCGGTCCTGCTCAGGTCACCCAGTCCCTAATGAAGAGATGTGTGTGTATGTGGGACCCTAAAACAAATATCAGAAGATATATTAATGATTATTAACTTTAAACATTCCTGAGAACCATAAATGAAACTGGGTAGTAACTTGCAAATACACCACCCCCAACTTTGGACCCTTGCACATTACACACACCTCCAGCTCTGGACCCCTGCACATTGACCCTTCCTACCTTACTGGGGCATGCATGCAGAGCTGGAGACACAGAAGCAGTGAACAGAGGGCGGGAACTGCTGGAGTTATTTTTTCATATTAACAAGCTAATGAAAAATTACCTGTTGGTTAACTTGAAAAGATAAGTCCAGCAGTTGTCGTCCTCTATTCAGTGCTGCTCACTGCCTCTCTCCCCTGCTGTGAGCGGCAGAGTGATCCGGCCGCCGGTCCTGAGTGTCAGTCACCAAAGTATGGTCCGCACACGGGCACCCTGTCACAGATCACCTCTCCCAGATTAAGATGATGATGATGATGATATAGGATTTGTACTGCGCCAAATACGTCACCTTAGGAGCGCGTCTAGGCGCACGCTCTCTATCCCTGCCCTTGTTGTTACAGAGCCACTGCCTGAGCCTGGCGCTTCACTCACAGGGGGGTGCCAGGCTGACTCCCCCAATGTGTGGCACCCGGGGTGAACCGCCCCCTGTTGGCACACCACTAGGGACAGGACTATGAAGCACCTTCATAGGGGGAGTGAAGCGATGACAGGGAAAGGCTGGTGATCTGTCTAGGCTTGTGCTGGGTGCCGGAGCACACTCAGCACCTTGTTACAGGTACAGAGTACAGACTACAGTACAGCTATTGGTGGCTAGTGTGTACTGTAAAGTACACTGCCGGCACTTCACCTGCGCCCCCCTTCCAGAAAATTGCACCACCTAGGGCATCTGCCCCTTATGCGCCCCCCTTCCACGGCCCTGCTACTGGGGCTCTAGTATTAGGCCAATCTCTCCTAAGGATTGAGTGTTCGATTAATTCCAGCAGGATCACAGTATCCCATTATATTGCTCCACTGGAATTTTGCAAAGATATCTTCTGTTTTGAAGAGGAATTGATGAACAGTCCTTTTTGTTTCTTGTTTTTCAACTTTTGTTTTTAACTTAACAGGTCTTTATTAACATTGAAACAAGATACTTTGTCAGGGGGGGCTCCATGATGAGTGAACATTATCTTGCATGGTTGCTGGCCAGTGGCCACTTAAGGGCCTTGTGTGGATTTTAGGTATAGAGTTTTGGAAGGGCTTCACAACATTGTTTGTTATTTTTGCATGGGTCCCCCTTAAAATTCCTACCAGGCATAAAGGGGGAACCGCATGCATTTGTTTAACTGCCCTACCCCATTGCTTACATGGCCAGAGATTCTCAGTAATGTAAGTGAATGGAGATGGTGAAATCATTGGTTGTTAAGGACTCAAGGACTCGGTAGACATTTTGAGAAAGATGGACCAAGGTTTATTGAAATATTGACAATAAAAATAATACATTATATTTCTATTTTTTTAATATAATTTTAATAATTGAATATAATTCTATCAACCATTCTGGAAATAGCAATACTGTTATGATATGTTATTGCTAAAATTATTCATTTTAATATCATTATTTATTATTTTACCATGATCCTCATTTTTATTACCATCAGTTTGATTACTAATACTATATTGATTTAATGCTTTGACACCTCTATACACCTTCACCCTTTATTGGATCCTTTTACTGTATCTAATTTTGTGAATTATGTGTTACAATGATTCATATATATATATATATATATATATATATATATATATATATATATGTGTAGCGGGTGGTTACATTTAGGGGGAAGCATCTGAGTGGTAACTAGGCTCAGATGCACTAATTGTTAGGTCTCATGGACCATTTCTGTCCCTGGGAGATAGTACTGGTGTGTAAGTTCACTGGGGCCTATAGGTGGTGCTGTTGCCATGGGCCTGGGTTGAACCGCAGTACAAGGTTGTGTCCTTTTTGTCCCCTCTCAGCAGCAGTACGGCGGGGCGGGAACCTGCTGTGCCTGTCGGTAGAGGATATAAAAGGGGCGGCCATCTTCCAGAGGGGTCGGTTCTGTGCTCAGGCACCTTAAGCCTGGGTGCGTGTGTGTCGCCTCTGGGTGCCCTAGGCCCGGAGGCCTGGTCGGGTTGTCTCTGGGTGCCCTAGGCCCAGAGACGGAGCTGCTGTTCCATCTCAGACACCACCTTCAGTCTGGGGTGAGGTACTTTGGAGAAAGGCCCGGAGCACAGCAGCCTTAGGCTGGGATCCGCCGGGGACCGAGATTCCCAGGGATCTGCCTTGCGAGGGGACCTGTATCCAGGACGAGGAGGCCAGGGAGGTGACCCTTTCTGAAGACCCAGCGCAGAGTCGTGGTGACAGATGGGGCCTTTGGTAACTCTCCGGAGGGATGTTCTTGTCCTATAAAGGGCTAGTTCACTAACGGAAGGAAGTGAGTGTTCTTTAGGTCACAGTAGCAGTGACACTACTCACCCAAGGTCAGTGGCAGTGACTTTTATGTTTTCACCCGGTCAGTGGCAGTGACCAACCTCATGGTCTGTGGCAGAGGCCGTGCGCTAAGCCTGTTCGTACTGATCAGAGCAGGAGAAACCCAAATTCAAGTTTGTCCCTGGACCTTCTCCCACCTTATCTGACCTGTGTTTGTCCCAACCTGTCTGCTCTCAAAGAGATTGTTTATTGTGCAGGAAGGAATAATTAGGTGTTGGACCTTTCAGTTAGTGTGGACAGTTGCTTACTGGGGAGAATTAAAGACTTGCTTCTGACTACTGCAGAAACGAGGTCAGCACTGGAGGCTTTTTGACACTGGCTGCAGGCAGGCCCGAGAAACTAACACCGCTCAACCTCCCTATTCAGGACATTACGGGCTTGTGGTGCGGTGTGCCTCATTCTTTTCCTGCGGAGGAGCCAAGCAGAAGAAAAGCAGGTAAAGTCTGGGGTTGGTGCGCTACATATATATATATATTGTGAGGGGGTTAGCTCGGCAGCGGGTGTGTGTGACCCCCGGGATGGGCTCCCCACACAAAACAGGCCCAGCAAACGGAGGTTGTGGTTTTCAAAATCAAAAAAAGGTGCGGTTTATTTTCTATTTACAGTGACAAAACACAGCAAAGCAAAAGAAACATAACCAAAATAAATCCTGGTCAAGTTGACCTCTGACTAAACATACAGGTTTCCTAACTAACAACTGGGATCAGCCTAGTGCTGTCCTAGTCCCTAAGTCCCTGGTTTAGTAAAAGTCCAAACAAATAGCCACACAGGCTTTGCCTCACCGCACAGGGGTTCACTCTCCCTAGACAGTCCACACAGGTCTGGTTCCAGGCATGAGCTAACATCTAATGAAGCTGGGAGTTCTTATAGAGGCCTAAATGAGCTGACAAGCTTCAGCTGGTCTCATCAACTCCCTGTCTGTACGACGCCCCACACTCTCCCTAGAGGTATGAGTCATCCATGAGCCCACTAGCCTTATACAACTCTCCACCTAGTTGTATAAGTCGGCGTAAAGCCTGAATCTGGGCGAAATATATCTACCCCCCTGGATGCAACCAGGTGACTTTACCTTCCTGCTGTCACATACCCCCCCCTCTTGTTTTAACCTCGGGGTTGGAACACCAGCAATCAGGCATTCATGTACTCGAGACAAAGCATCCACATTCCCCATTTGAACGCCAGGGCGATGCTTTACTGTGAAGTTGAATTCCTGGAGGGCCAGGAACCACCTATTCACTCTTCTATTTGTTTCCTTGTTTTGAGCCATCCACTTTAACGGAGCGTGATCCGTAACCATGTCAAAGTGCCTACCTAGCAGGTAGTACCGAAGGGAATCTAGAGCCCACTTCACCGCTAAACACTCCTTTTCAACGGTGGCGTAATTTACCTCATGGGACTTCAACTTCCTGCTGAGGTAAATGACTGGGTGCTCTTCCCCGTTCCAGACCTGGGACAATACTGCTCCTAACCCCACATCTGACGCATCACTTTGTACGACAAAGTCTTTAGAGAAGTCGGGTGAGTACAACACTGGCTGGCTACATAAGGCTTGTTTCAAGAATTGGAATGCTGCCTCAGCCTCGGGGGTCCATTTAATCATGACCGACCCTTTCCCCTTCGTCAGGTTGGTTAGGGGCACAGCCTTAGAAGCAAAGTGGGGAATGAATCGCCGATAATACCCAGCGATTCCCAGAAAGGCTCGTACCTGCTTCTTGCTGTTGGGACGTGGCCAACTCTGGATGGCCTCGACTTTGTTGAGTTGGGGTTTTATTACTCCCCTCCCAATGGTGTACCCAAGATATTTGGCCTCCTCCTGCCCAATGGTACACTTCTTGGGGTTAGCCGTAAACCCCGCTTCCCGAACAGAGTCCAGGACTGCTTGCACTTTTGGCAGATGTGAGGCCCAATCTGTGCTATGGACAATTACGTCATCCAGGTAAGCCGCAGCATACTTCCGATGGGGCCTCAGCATCTGGTCCATTTTCCGCTGGAATGTGGCCGGCGCATTCTGTAACCCGAACGGCATTCTTTAATATTGGAACGCCCCGTCTGGGGTTACAAATGCGGTTTTCTCTTTGGCCGACTTGGCCAGGGGGATTTGCCAATACCCTTTTGTGAGGTCAAGAGTCGTCATGTATCGGGCTGTTCCCAGCCGGTCGATCAACTCATCTATACGTGGCATGGGGTAGGTGTCAAATTTTGTAACTTTGTTCAACTGACGAAAATCGTTACAAAATCGCCAGCTCCCATCCGGTTTAGGCACCAACACGATGGGACTAGACCAATCACTTTGGGACTCCTCTATCACCCCTAAGTTCAGCATTTTCTGTACTTCCTCCCGTATTGCCTCCCGTCGAGCCTCTGGGATCCGATAGGGTTTTAACTTCACCCTTTCACCGGGCGGGGTAATGATGTCATGCTCTACCCCAGATGTTTGTCCCGGCAGCTCAGAGAATACCTCCTTGTTGCGAAGCACAAACTCCTTAACCTCCTGTTGTTGGGGTTGTGACAAGGTGGCTGCTATTCCAACCTCAGGAATCACGCAACCAGTTTGAGCTGGTGACCAAGTGTCTGCGACTAGGGACTCTCTATCCCTCCAGGCTTTCAACAGATTAACGTGATAGATCTGTTCGGGCTTTCGCCTTCCTGGTTGTCTGACCTTGTAATTCACTTCGCTCACTTTTTCCATTATCTCGTAGGGGCCTTGCCATTTGGCAAGGAATTTACTTTCAACCGTAGGGACAAGTACCAATATCCTATCCCCCGGGGAAAAGGTACGGGTCTTGGCTCCACGGTTGTACACTCTCTGCTGTGCCAACTGCGCTTGGGCCAAATGTTCCTTCACGATGGGCATTACCTGTGCAATTCGATCTTGCATCAGGGCGACATGCTCAATCACACTCCTGTGGGGAGAACTCTCACTTTCCCAAGTTTCCTTGGCAATATCCAACAGCCCTCTTGGGTGTCTCCCATACAGTAACTCAAAGGGGGAGAATCCCGTAGAGGATTGGGGCACCTCCCTAATAGCAAACATCAAATAAGGAAGTAAACAGTCCCAATCCTTTCCATCTCTATCCACCACTTTCTTCAACATTTGTTTTAGGGTTTTGTTGAATCTTTCAACCACCCCATCGGTTTGGGGGTGATACACAGACGTACGCAATTGCGTCACTTTGAACAATTTACACAGCTCTTTCATAACCCGGGACATAAAGGGTGTACCTTGGTCCGTAAGCAGTTCTTTACAAATACCCACCCGGCTAAAAACAAGAGATAGCTCTTTGGCTATGGTTTTGGCCGAGGTATTTCGGAGAGGGATCGCTTCTGGATAACGGGTGGCATAGTCCATTATAACTAATATGTACTGGTGCCCCCTAGCGGACTTGATTATAGGACCTACCAAATCCATGGCGATCCTCTCAAACGGGACCTCAATGATGGGTAGAGGGACCAGCGGGCTACGGAAATGTGGCATCGGGGCCAACCTCTGACACACAGGGCAGGAGGAACAATAATTTTCTACGTCCTTCATCACCCCCGGCCAATAGAATCTCTGTAATACCCTCTCTCGGGTTTTCTCTGTCCCCAGATGACCTCCAAGAATGTGCCCATGGGCCAACTCCAACACCAACTTCCTGTAAGGTTTGGGCACCACAAGCTGCTCAACGGTTTCTTCTGCCCTTTTTGCCACCCGATACAGTAGGTCCTTCTCTACGCTGAAGTATGGGTAAGTGCAGGTATTATCTGGGTTCACTAACTCACCATCTATTTTCACTACGTTTTCCCGTGCCTTTATTAGGGCGGGGTCTTTCAACTGTTCTGTGGCAATGTTTTCCCTGTGAACCTCAAGATCAGAAAACTCCACAGACGGTAGGTTTTCGTCTGAGGAGGTGGGCTCCTCTCCAGTTTCTTGAGTCTCCCCTGCCAATACTGATAAGGGAAATTCCGGAGAGTCCTCACCACTCTCAGGGGAGTTCTGGCTATCACATTCCTGGTACATAGGGGCACCAGTGAGGGGCTCAGGATCATCCCACAGTTCCCAGAACTTCGGAAAATCCCTTCCCACAATGGCGTCATGCGGTAACTGAGATACTAAGCCCACTGGATGAGAGAGGGTACCTTTGGGGGTCTCGAAACACACTGTAGTCACTGGATACTCTCGGGTGTCCCCATGCACACAAATAACAGCTACCTTGCTATTCCCAGAGACCTCTGTTTTAACTAACTCAGCCTTTATCAGGGTCACAAGGCTACCTGAATCCAGCAATACCACAACATTTCTACCATTAACACACATTTTGCATAAATGTTTCTCAGTTCCTCGAATGGCAGTGCATGCGACTGTCGCACACAGCGACTGACGTCTGCCCGTCAGAAAGTCACACTGCATGGGTTCCTCCACAACCGGGCAATTGGCTGCAATATGTCCCGCTTGCCGGCAGCGGTAGCAAACGATCCTTCTTGCCGCCTCTTGAGCCGCTGATTTCCCAGGCTGTTCTCGCCAAACTTGGGGTAGAGCTCCCACCCTCTCACTCTCTCCACCCTCACCCCTTGGAATCCTCTTATCCGCCCCTGGGGATGGTCTGGTCTTAGGGTGGAAAGTCCGAGTGTCTCTGGAAGAGGCCGTCAGGTTCTCTGTAGCCAAGTATTTCTCCACACGATCCACAAGACCATCGGCCGTCTCTGGGTCTCCATGGCTTACCCACTTTTGGATGGCAGTAGGAAGAGCTCTCAAAAACCGATCCATTACAACACGTTCCACAATCTTTGGTGCGGACAAAGTCTCTGGCTGTAGCCACTTTCTGCTCAGGTGAATGAGATCATACATTTGAGACCTGGGGGGTTTTCCAAGCTGGAAAGTCCAGTTATGCACACGCTGAGCCCGGACAGCCTGGGTGACACCCAGCCTTGCCAATATTTCAGCTTTTAGCATCACATAGTCTTTTGCTTGGTTAGGCTCTAGGTCATAGTAAGCTTTCTGCGATTCACCAGTTAACAGAGGAGCCACCAGTCCAGCCCACTGCTCCTCAGGCCACTTTTCTCTTTCAGCGGTCCTTTCAAATGTGGTCAAAAATACCTCTGGATCATCCTCTCCAGTCATTTTTGTCAATAAACGACTCACCCCAAAGGACGCGGTATTAGTGGGACGGCTTTCCTCACTGGTCTGCGGACGTTGCTGCATTACTGCTTCCATCTGTTGTTGTAGTCTCTGCTCTTGCTTCTGCAACAGGTCTATGAAGCGGGCCTCAGATTGCTGCTGGGCTCGTTGCTGAGCCTCCAGACTCTGTTGCAAAGTTGCGTTTGTCTGCTGCTGGGCTGCAAGGCTCCTTTGCAAACCTGCATTTGTCTGCTGTTGATTGGCATTTGCTAGAGCCAGCTGCTTCAGTATCTCCTCCATGCTGGCTTAAAAAAAACTGCCACTGGTTCTCCACCAACTGTGAGGGGGTTAGCTCGGCAGCGGGTGTGTGTGACCCCCGGGATGGGCTCCCCACACAAAACAGGCCCAGCAAACGGAGGTTGTGGTTTTCAAAATCAAAAAAAGGTGCGGTTTATTTTCTATTTACAGTGACAAAACACAGCAAAGCAAAAGAAACATAACCAAAATAAATCCTGGTCAAGTTGACCTCTGACTAAACATACAGGTTTCCTAACTAACAACTGGGATCAGCCTAGTGCTGTCCTAGTCCCTAAGTCCCTGGTTTAGTAAAAGTCCAAACAAATAGCCACACAGGCTTTGCCTCACCGCACAGGGGTTCACTCTCCCTAGACAGTCCACACAGGTCTGGTTCCAGGCATGAGCTAACATCTAATGAAGCTGGGAGTTCTTATAGAGGCCTAAATGAGCTGACAAGCTTCAGCTGGTCTCATCAACTCCCTGTCTGTACGACGCCCCACACTCTCCCTAGAGGTATGAGTCATCCATGAGCCCACTAGCCTTATACAACTCTCCACCTAGTTGTATAAGTCGGCGTAAAGCCTGAATCTGGGCGAAATATATCTACCCCCCTGGATGCAACCAGGTGACTTTTCCTTCCTGCTGTCACAATATATATATATATATATATATTATGGTAACTGTGGTGAGAGTCACAGTCCCCAAAACACAGTGGTGGAACTACCAGGGTCACAGCAGTCGCACTTGCGACCGGGCCCTGGCACTTTTCATACAGCTCAGAGCCGACAGCTCTCCCAGCTTCGCCTCCCTCCTTCCTCTCTTGCACAGGATGACACAGCCAATCTGCTCCTTCTCCCCCTCCCCTGTCCTGTGTGTCAAGTCAAGTCAAGTGTGAAGCTAACAATCTCACACCTTCTGCGGTACACACAGGTGAGGGGAGGGGGGAGAAGGAGCAGATTGGCTGTGTCATCCTGTGCGAAAAAAGGAGGGAGGGAGGGGGAGCAATGAGAACTGTCGGCTCTGAGCTGTATGAGAGAGACGTTCTCCGCTCATAGTTGTCCTGAGGAGGCAAGCAGCAATGATAAACACTGATCGGCTGCACTGATAGGCAGTAGGGATGAGCCGAACACCTCCCTGTTTGGTTCGTACCAGAACATGCAAACAGGCAAAAAAATTGTTCGAACACGCAAACACCGTTAAAGTCTATGGGACACGAACATGAACAATCAAAAGTGCTAATTTTAAAGGCTAATGTAGCGGGGTGTCACTTAATGGTGTTCATAAGAGACTATATTGCATTAAGTGAGTCCCGTCCTCCTCTGGTTCCTATTGGATAATACACTGGCTATTGCTTGACAATAAGAGGGAAGTGCATGGTGGGATTTGTGGTACCGGGAGAGTTGGACTCCAATGGCAAGGGTACTACACAGACTACCATACCCACAGTGCAACGGAACATCCATCGTGCATTGCCCGGTGCAAGGTCTGCTGGGGGTGAACTATTTAAGGGATGGAGGAGCAACGCGCAATCTCTTTGGACATAGCCCGCCCAGCAACTTGGATCCTGTTGGGGCCTATCGCATTGATTTAGGCCGGAGAGTCTGGGCCTACCGAGTGAGAGCAAGCCTGCTAATCGGAGAGGGAGAGAAGCCTCATCCAGAGAGCCTGTTGACATCTCAGAGTTCTGAGGTTTGAGCCATCTCCACCTTCCCCTTTGTATCTCCAAGCGGGAACTTCCCGTACCTACGCATTATTAGAGTGGAGGGATGGTGTGCCCGAGGATTTCAGAGGACGGAGTGTACAGTCCAAGGACCGGAAGACATACTATCTGGTGCACCCAAAGACTGTAAAAGAAGAGGTTCCTGAAACTAGACAAGGAAAACCCCTAAGAGAACCGACAACCTTCCCGGCACCCCTGACCACTATAGGCCCTGAACTCCTTAACGCTTTAGGGGACCTCGTGACAAAGTGCCAAAAGAATAACACAGTGTGCGTAGAGACCGGATACAGAAAGCTGAGGACTTTCTCGGGGACACAGCCTGTGCCGCTTGGAGAAGAGAACTTTGATACCTGGATAGAACAAGCAATGCAGGCTGTGGAAGGTTGGGAACTGTCAGAAGCCCAAAAGAAGCAGTGCATAAATGAAAGTTTAAAGGGAGCTGCTGCGGAGGCTGTGAAGAATCTAAGATTCAGCAATGTTACTTGTACTGCCTATGATTATTTAGTCATGTTACAAGAGGAATTCGGTCAGTTGGAGAAAGTAACTGACCTAATCTACCAGTTTGAGCACACGCATCATCAGCCAGGAGAACGTTTGTCTGAGTATGTCCGAAGATTGAATAAAATGCTCTGCCAGATAGTTCTGAAGAAAGGGATGGTACCACAGGACATGGATGCAACAGATTTTAAGAGGGGCTCTGCGTAATGACTTGGTTTGGCTCCATTTGAAAACCACAGAAGGAGTCATGTCCATAAGTTACCCAGACCTGGTGCGAATAATGAGAGATGAGGAGTCTTTGCTAAAAGGTCAACAAGCAGCTGATAAACGCACCTCTCCCCCCTCCGCTGGGGTTGGAGCAGCCATAGCCACAGGACGTGACTCTGAGGTGGCTGTTTTAAAGTCACAGATGACTCAAGTGTTGGAGATGCTTACTTCTTTGATGGCCAAAGACTCAGGAGCTACAAAAGAAGAAGGCAAGAAAGGAATAGTCCGGAATACCTCAACCCCTGTCTATCAACAGATGAGGAAGTTTGTTTCAATTGCGGGGGGATTGGGCACTACAGGCAAGTGTGCCCCAGTCTGAAGAAAACTGCAGTCTTATACCGCAAGCCGGCTGAAAACTTCAGAGGGCCCCGGTGAAGGAGTCAACTGGGTGCCCATCAGTTCCAGCCAACTCCAACAAAATACGAGACCCAGGGAGGTCGCAAAGGGAGAACAATTCTCCACCCAATGAATCTGATACTTCTTACTTCAGGTCCAGATATAATGACAGGAGGAAGGAGATCAGTGCATACCAGGCCCAACAAGGACTGAGGTCCCGGAAGAGACTGAGAAACAAAAAAACAAAAAAAAACTCAAGCAGTAGAACCCAGTCAGGAGACTTCTCAGTGGAAATTTCCTGTTACACTGGTGGGACCCTCCCCAGTTGTCCCCATTCAAGTAGAAGGAATCTATATGAAGGCTCTTCTTGACACAGGAGCTCAAGTGACCCTTCTATATCGGGACTTTTACCAAAAATATCTGAGACATCTGCCCTTGCAGAAGCTAGAAGACCTGGAAATATGGGGCATTGGGACCCAGAGTTTCCCATATGATGTAAAATAGGAAAAATACTGCGCCAACCTTCAAATTTCTAGCAGCCTACACAACATCTGTGAGAAAATTGGACACTAATATATATTGTGGATCACTTTCACAGATGATATTCATGTCATTTTATATTTTTTCAGTGTTAGGTTAATTTACCTATTTAAATTTATTTATATATTTCACGCCATTGCACTCATTGAATTTTTGCAGGGTATATGCACTTTTTTACATAAGTGTACAGAACCACTATCAGGTTCAACACGATATACGGGTCTTTATATAGACCAATTACCAACCAGACATTTTATATATATATATTTTTCTGTTTGCACATAGCGCCACACTTTATTTATTATTTTTCCCATATGATGGATACCTCCCGATCAATTTGGCCTTCGACCCTTCAGTCGCTTGGGCAGCAGAGATCTTTGACACACTGGCTGTGGTTTGTCCTCGCCCACCAGGAGCTAACAAGAGTTACCTCATAATAGGGACCAACACTGACCTGGTCAGGAGACTACTGACACCCATAGCCCAGGAACAGGATATCCCAATGCCCAGGGTTCACCCTATGTTGCACCGGGCGTATCAGCGTTTGGTGCTAGAACAGAAGGCCCCGAAAGAAGGAGTAGGGAAGGTCTGGAAGCTAGACAAGATGGAGAGAGTGCTACAGCCGGGAGAAGTAACCTGTCTGAGGGCTACTGTCAAACTCACCGGGCCCTTTTGTCATACTGGAACCAGACCCTCCGGATACCTATCAAGGGTTGGAGGTAATCCCCGAAGTGGTCCCATTGAGGGCACTGAAGAAGAGCAATGGTAGGGTATCGGTGAGCATCAGGAATACTGCTACTGCCCCGGTGAAGATCCCAGCCAGAATGATGTTGGGCGGGTGAATCCTGCCACCCCAGTCGCTCTATCGGACTTGGAGAAGGGAGAAAAGAGAGGGGCCACGATAGAGTAGCTTTGTCTTGAAGACATGACCCTCCCACCGGCTTGGAAGGAGAGGGCCAAAATCCAGTTGACTAGGTGGCAGAAGATCTTTTCTAAGAATGAGTTTGATGTGGGATGTGCAAGAAGTGCCACTCATAAGATTTGCCTGCAGGAAGACAAACCGTACAGGGAAAGAGTCCGGCGGGTCCCTTTGGCCGACTTGGAAGATCTGCGTGAGCAACTGGCAGAACTTAAGAGAACCGGTGTCATCAAGGAAACCAGGAGTCCATACGCTTCTCCAATAGTGGTAGTCAAGAAAAAGAACGGGTCACTGAGGCTGTGTATTGACTATAGGACACTCAATAGAAGAACAATACCGGATCAGTATACCACTCCCCAAATAGAGGATGCATTACAGAGTTTGTCTGGAGCCAAGTGGTTCAGTGTGATGGACCTGAAAAGTGGATATTACCAAATCCCAATGCACCCAGAAGATCAGCAGAAAACAGCCTTTATTACCCCTGTGGGTTTCTTCGAATTTAATCGCATGCCTCAAGGGTTGCCCGGTGCCCCAGCCACCTTTCAGCGATTTATGGAGAAGACAGTGGGGGACATGAATCTCATTGAGGTGCTGGTCTATTTGGATGACATCATTGTGTTCGGAAAAACCCTGGAAGAGCATGAGGAAAGATTGGAGAAAGTCCTGAGGAGGCTCCATGATGAAGGCTTAAAGCTTTCCCTGGAGAAGTGTCAATTCTACCAGTCTTCAGTGCATTACTTGGGACATATTGTGTCCTCAGAAGGAGTGTCTACAGATCAAGAAAAATTGTAGGCTGTCATCTCTTGGCCCAAGCCTACAACTGTGACTGAACTTCGGTCGTTTTTGGGATTCTGCTCCTACTACAGGAGGTTTGTTGAGGGCTTTGCCAAGATTGCCAGGCCCTTGAACGAGCTTCTGAGGACTGAAGGAGAAGAAGAAGATTTCGGGCCCAGGAGAGCAGGGGAGTCTATAGAAGACCAGTGGACCATCGAGTGTGAAGAGGCTTTTTCCAGGTTGAAGGAAAGCCTAACACTGCCCTCGTCTTGGCCTATGCAGACACTAGGAAGCCCTATGAGTTACATGTAGATGCCAGTCGTGATGGTCTAGGAGGGGTGTTGTATCAAGAGCATGATGGTCAGTTAAGACCTGATGCTTATGTGAGCAGAAGCCTGGGCCCGGCGGAGAAAAACTATCCCCTCCACAAGCTGGAATTTCTGGCCTTAAAATGGGCTGTGGTGGATAAATTAAAAGAATACTTGTATGGGGCTGAGTTTGTGGTTAAGACAGACAATAACCCACTCACCTACCTTCTGACCACCGCCAAATTAGATGCCACAGGCCACCGTTGGCTGGCAGCCCTTTCGGGATTTACCTTCAGTTTGAAATACAGGCCTGGGGCTGGAAATAGAGATGCAGATCAGATGCCCTATCCAGAAGAGCTCATACCACAGGGGATTCTACTGAAGGATGGACTCAGCTGGCCCCAGAGAGGGTGCGAGCCCTATATCAGGGAGCGGAGTTCCAGGCAAATGGAGGATCCAGAGCTGAAGAGATGGGAGTTTTGGTTGTCGGAGTGCCTAAATATTACTGTGATGTAACTCAGATCGAGGAAGAGAATCCTCCAAAGCTGTCAAAGGGAGATCTAAGAAGAGACCAGCTGGAAGACCCCCTAGGGAAATTGATATTGGAGGCATTGGAGATTCAGGACCCAGATATGCTCTCAAAGGACTCTTCAAGTGAGGCTCGCCTGTTAATAAGGGAATGGGACCGGTTGCAGTTACATCAAGGGGTGGTCTACCGAAGGGGTCCCTCTGACAATCTAGAGGAAAAATGGCAGCTGTTCCTGCCCAAAAAACACAGGAGGGCCGTATTGATTGCTTTACATGATGACCATGGCCATCTAGGCTCTGAGAGGACTTTCCAACTCGTAAGGAACAGGTTCTATTGGCCCTGTATGCGGGCTGAAGTGGAGGAATACTGTCACTCTTGCGCACGCTGCATACAGAGGAAGACCCTGCCTCACCAAGCTGCCCCAATGGGCCACCTACAAAGTCAGGGCCCCTTGGATCTGGTATGCATTGATTTCCTTTGTTTGGAGCCTGATCTGAGTGGACAAGGGAATGTTTTGGTAGTAACTGACCATTTCACTAGATATGCTCAAGCGTTCCCGACCAAAGACCAGAAGGCCTCAACAGTGGCTAAGGTGCTTGTCGAAAAGTTCTTCGTGCATTACGGGTTACCTCAACACCTCCATTCGGATCAGGGAAGAGACTTTGAGAGTAGACTAATAAAGAAGTTGTTGGATTCGCTGGGCATCAAGAAAACCAGAACAACTCCCTATCATCCCCAGGGTGATGCTCAGCCTGAGAGATTTAACTGGACCCTGTTGAATATGCTGGGGACCCTAAGTGAGGAGAAGAAGCAACATTGGAGCAAACACATAGCTGCTATTGTACATGCTTATGATAGCACAACCAGTGACGCTACTGGATACTACCCATACAGACTGATGTTCAGGTGGGAAACACGATTACCGGAGGATTTTTGCCGTTGGCACCTCTCTAGATCATACCTCAGTAGCTTCTCACAAGGGGTATGTAGACCGGCTGAGACAGAGTTTAAGGATGGCATACGAGAAAGCTCGGGCGGCTTCTGATCAAAGAGAAGTAAGAAATAAAAAGAGCTTTGACCTCAAGGTCCGGATACAAGATCTACAACTCAGGGATAGAGCGCTGTTGCAGAATTTAGGTGTCCCGGGAAAACACAAGTTGGCTGACCGATGGAGATCCCAGCCCTATGTGATATGTAAACAGCTGCCTGGCTTGCCGGTGTATCAGATCAAACCAGAAGGAAGTGTGGGACCTTTGAAGACTTGGCACAGAAATCATCTATTGCCCCTCTCGGAAGCAGTTTACCCCCACCTTGGAACTTCAAGAGACCCCTTCGACCTCCCGTACCCCTGGACCAGTCACTAGGTCTCAGGCTACGCTGTCAGATGGGGGGGGGCAACAGAATCGATGATGCATCCAGTGAAGCAAAAGAGATGGGGTTTGATTGGTTGTGGTCATCTCAAGGGCCGGAATACTTGGATGTTACCCCATTGCCTCCTGAAGATACTTTGAACCCGAAGGCTATTGAGTTTATGCCACATCCTACTCTTACTGAGGAATGGGAGGACGCTTTAGAATCCTTCCCAACTGAAGACCACAGAGAACTTTCATCCTCTCTTGTATCTGATTTGGATGCTCCCGAAACTGCAGGATCAAACACACTTAACCAAGAAGAGAGAATCAGTAAAGAAGATACAGAAGGAGCTGGACCTGTTACTTTGGATATACAGACCCCAAAGCCAAGAAGAGAAAGAAGAGCCATCCTCTGGTTCCTATCGGATAATACGCTGGCTATTGCTTGACAATAAGAGGGAAGTGCATGGTGGGATTTGTGGTACCGGGAGAGTTGGACTCCAATGGCAAGGGTACTACACAGACTACCATACCCACAGTGCAACAGAACAGCCATCATGCATTGCCCGGTGCAAGGTCTGCTGGGGATGGACTATTTAAGGGAAGGAGGAGCAACGCGCGGTCTCTTTGGACATCGCCCGCCCAGCAACTTGGATCGTGTTGATTTAGGCCGGAGAGTCCGGGCCTACCGAGTGAGAGCAAGCCTGCTAATCGGAGAGGGAGAGAAGCCTCATCCAGAGAGCCTGTTGACATCTCAGAGTTCCTGAGGGTCGAGCCATCTCCACCTTTCCCTTTGGTTGTCCGGAGGATCGGAGACTGTGAGTGACCGGGAGATTGCATGCTGAAGCCCAGCAGCGGGGTCGGTTGACGGATTGGTCTGATCGGGTGAGAGAGCACTGTTCAGGAATTCTTAACTGTGTTAGGCCTGTGATTCTTTACTTAGGCCCCACCGCCATCACAGCAGTGTGCCGCTCACCCAGTATAGCGTGCTGCGCAGTTGAAGTTGGGCGTCTCATTGCCTGTGACTTTGGGCCCAAATCTACAGTAGGATTACAACTAACTGGGTTATTCCTTGGATTACAAATGTAAAAGTGCACCAACGTTGCTAGCGAAGATCCCTTCTATAGGAGTGACTATAACTCACAGGGACATTGTTCGGGTGCCATATTGCCCACGAGGGGGAAGCTCGTGAGCGCAGTTCTATTAGAGACAATTAGTGTGTATAAGATTGGTATATCAAGTGGTTATATTGTGCATAACTTTGACGTTGCAGGGCTCTGCATGTTTAAATGCCTGTCTGTTAACCTAACCTTTTCATTACCCAGTAAAGATATTTTATGGTTAAGCAATCACGGTGTGTGGACTGTTAACTGTTCCAGAGAGACAGCCAGCACAGGTACTCTAGTCTTAAACAGTGAAGGTATATTGCATTGTGGTTTTCATTCTTGTGTGCTGGAGAATCTCACTTGTTTAACCGCTGTGCCAGCGGAGGGTCAGAGACAGTTTATCAGGGGTTGACAGCAGTAAGGTACAGGCCCAAATCAATACCAGTGTAAAAAATATTTGGGAACACTGCGCTAAATAATGAGCAACCAAAAAAGTGAAATGAGTGAAAAAACAACCGTGAAGTAAAAAGCTGCCAGTACAAAAAATTCAGACACAGAATTTAAAACACTAGAAATAAAAATAAAGTACGGCGCTAATATATGAACATAAACCTTGTATGATAAGATATATGAAAAAAATGTAACCAATAATAATTGATTATTAAAGTGCATATGGATATTTGATGAACACAGATAATTGTGTGGAAAAAACAGCAAAACACCTCAAAAAATGTAAATAGTCCCAATCACAACAGTGAAGACACAAATTGATGTGAAAAAAAACAATCTGCGAAGGAGAATAGTCCCAATCACAATAGTGCAGTCAGTAATATGTAAGTATGTGTACAAGATCTATTTCAGGGGAACGTCCTACATAGTTACATAATTAGTAAGGTTGAATAAAGACACCAGTTCAACCTGAGTGAGTGTCTACAATTCTCCCTATCCCTGTACATAGTGTCTCATTTTATTATTATTTTTATTTAAGGTACCCATATAGTGCCGACAACCTACGCAGCGCTCCACACACACATCACACACCCACACCCTCAAGAAGCCCACAATCCAAGGTCCCCAACTCACACCCACATACTAGGGCTAATTTTGGACAGAAGCCAATGTCTTGGAGTGTGGGAGGAAACCCACGCAGGCACAGGGAGCATATCTTTGGAGTGTGGGAGGAAACTGGAGTACCTGGAGGAAACCCACGCAGGCACAGGGAGAACATGCAAACTCCAGACAGGTAGTGTCATGGTTGGGATTTGAACCAGTGACCCTTTTTACTGCTAGGCGAGAGTGCTACCCTCTACACCACTGTGCCACCCTTTCGTTCCCACAACTACAAGAGAAATTCAATCTTAGTCACACGGAATTCTTCACTTACATCCGAGTTAAACATTGCATCTCTCACATGGCTTATCCATTCTACACACTTCCTCCTAAGGTATGGAATTTCCTGACTAACCCCACCTCAAAACTGAAGGGCATCTCCCTTTTTTATAACACCTTCCATAAAAAACAGGAGCTTACTAAATCTAAACCACACCTTCACTGGGACACCGATTTAGGTCAAACTTTTGCTGAAGCACACTGGCAGGTAGCTCTAGGCTCTATTTACAAAGCCACTCAAAACTCTGCGTTTTGGGAACTCACACAAAAAATATCACTAAGGCCCCTTTCACACGGGGCGGATCCGTGAAGATCCGCCCCGTGAAGCTCCGCTTGCTCAGCGGGGATCGCTCCGTTGATCCCCGCTGAGCCGACGGATGACTGGGCGGTCCCCGCACACTGTGCAGGGACCGCCCTGTCAGAGCGCCGCTCTCCCCTATGGGGAATCGGATGACGACGGATCGTAGAGTCCGTTGTCATCCGATCCGCTCCGCCGACGGAAGGAAAAATAGGGTTTTCCTCCGTCACACTTTGGCGGAGCGGAGCGGATGTCAGCGGACATGTCTCCGCTGACATCCATGCTTCCATAGGGGTACATGGAGGATCCGTTTCAGGTCCGCCTAAAAAACTGACAGGCGGACCTGAACGGACCTCCGTGTGAAAGAGCCCTTAGGTATCTCACACCCACAAAAATTGCAGCATTTAACAACACGGCTCCGGACATTTGCTGGAGATGTAACACAGATAGAAGAGACTTACTACACATCCTCTGGTCTTGTCCATTCATAAAACCTTATTGGACAACTATTTTTCACATCCTGTCAGATATCACACAGAGACACATACCCCACACACCAGCATTAGCATTGCTTAATCTGACGATTGAAACAATCCCCAACCCACTGAGACTGGTAGTAACCAATATCCTCCTTTCAGCTAGACTGAGCCTAACCAGACTCTGGAAAACCACCCAGTCACCTACAACAGAAAACACTCTTGATCTAGTTAATTTACATTACAACTATGAGCTAATGCTAGCCTCCAGTAAAGGCCTGCTTAAGAGCGCTCAAAATGAGTGGCTTCCCTGGACGCAGTGGGCAAGAGCAGCGATATTCCTATGAACCTAGTAACATGGTAAATTCTGTACTCCATACTCTTGAGTTTAGACACGTTCCATGAGCTGAATCTAATGTTTCGATCTTATGAATGACATTCCTACTTTAAACTTGAAAACGCTACCTGTATCTTTGAGCTGTATTACATGTTTTGATATGGTGAAAAAAATTGCAATGTAACCTGTATACTCTTCATGTTTCACATTTGAAAATGTAATAAAAAAACTATTAAAAAAAAAAAAAAATGGTTAAGCATATACTGTATGTATAAAAAAAAAAGAATGTTTTATAAATTAACCCAAATTTGCCTAATTTAGTTCATTTTAAAGTGCACCTATGCCCATGTGTGTATTCATTACAAGCAGTAAACGGGCTTTAGAACAAGATATTCTTTATCTCTCTAGCTGCTTACATTGTGAAATAATTTACTCGCAAAGAACAGATCACAACACAAATTGTGTATTTATCAGTTTCCAACAGCTTAGAAACATTTGCTGTTTGTTTACATTGGAAGGCCGACAGGTGGTTCAACTCTTTACATGCCCAAACTTAGAAGAGGCTTGTGGTTGCCTAATATCTTGAAATACTACCAGGTTACTCATTTGGCTCAGCTCCCCAAATACCATGCCTCCAAGGAAATACCTTTATCAGTAGCTAACCTCTTATGGCTCGATCTGTCTCATTGTCGTTCCCTCACTAATCCTATAATGCTACATTACCTTACCATCTGGGACAGACATAAAACTCACTACAGTTTACAATCACCACACAAACCTCTCCTTTCTTTTCTCCACAATCCAGCATTCTACCAGGCTTGGACATCACCCGCCTCTTTCTCGGCATGGTCCTCAGCTGGCCTCTTTTCTGAGTATACATTTTTTACCTCCACCACGAACCTGTTATTCCCATCCATATGCAAATTTTACAATATTCCTTCCTCTGAACTATTTTGCTATCTTCAGGTAAATCACTTTCTGATTCCATTGACATCATCCAACCCCTGCACATCCCAAATGTCCTCTTTTGAACATGTTTGTAAAAGTGACCACAGGAGGGATCTTATTTCAGATCTATATTGACAACTGCTAGAACCCATCAGCACTACTAACACCCCCCCCCCTATATGTCAGTAGAAGGGAGAGGGACCTCAGAATTACTTTAGATCCTATAGATTGGACCCACATATGGGAAGCCACCAAGTCTTCCTCTCAGAATATTGTAGCACTAGAAACAAACTATAAAGTTCCTACTAGGCGTTGTCTGGTCCCCGCCAGGATCTCCAAATTTTTGTCACACTACCCCCCCCCATTGCTTTCGTGGTTGCAATATTGTAGGCATATACTCTCATATTTGGTGGGAATATCTAATTGTACAGATCTTTTGGTTGATTATTTTTGACATTCTTGCTAAACTTTCTGATTCTTCCATTACACCAGACCCCTCTGTGGGTTTTTTGAATAATAAAGCACAGGACATAAGTCATCGACAATTCAAACGGCTGCTCCAAGTCACTATTGCAGCTACACAGACGATATTGAGAGCCTGGAAATCCCTCTCCTTTTGTGTCCTTGCAGTTCGTAATAGGGTCACACAAGCTATGATCCATACCAAAATTTAACGATCGGACTTCAAACAAACTTTTCCGTGGATTTTTGTCCGAAGGGAGTTGGTCGGGAACGCCCATAGCATACACACGACAGGACTTTTTCAGCCAACAAACATGAACATGTTTTTTCTGCTCTTTACCGCCACCCTTTGGTCAACTTCTGCTATTGTTGGTTGATTTTAACATTGGTTCTGTGCATGCGTATTTGTACTTCGGACAAAAGTCCGATGGATTTCTGTACACACGGCAGGACTTTGCACCATAAGACTTTTGTTGCCGAAAAGTTTGTCCGTTTGCAGAGCGAACCTTTGTCCGATGAAAACCGAAAAAGTTTGTCCGATGGAGCGTACACACGGTCTGATTTTTTTGAAAACCTTCTCATTTTGAAGTTTGTTGTCAAAAAGTCTGATCGTGTGTATGGGGCTTTAGACAAAGTGGCCAAATATGAAAAACTCTGGGACCTATGGGTGACAACTTTCTTGCCTCCTAACTTGGATACTACACTGTTACTCCCTTAAAAACTGATACATATGCACAGTATATGCTCGACAACACCTCTTAGAAATTCCAGCCTCCCCCCAGGGACACCTCTAACCCCTTCTTTCCCTCCCCTTGCCTTCCATTGAGGCCCCCCTTTTGTTCTCTCATTTTTTCCCAATCTTGGTTATCGCCCTTACTTGAACTTGTATCCCCCACCTACGTTTCCTACTGTGAATTGCATGTCCCCATCAGCTCCTCTGAAGCCATAGTCCCCCACATATGGTTTGCTTAACCGCTTCAGCCCCGGACCAGTTGGCTGGCCAAAGACCAGAGCACTTTTTGTGTTAATTTAATTGACAATTGCGCGGTCATGCGACGTGGCTCCCAAACAAAATTGACGTCCTTTTTTCCCACAAATACAGTTTTCTTTTGGTGATATTTGATCACCTCTGCGGTTTTTACTTTTTGCGCTATAAACAAAAATAGAGCGACAATTTTGAAAAAAAAACTTTTTTTTTTTACATTTTGCTATAATAAATATCCCCCAAAAATATATAAAAAAAAAAAAAATTCCTCAGTTTAGGCCGATACGTATTCTTCTACATATTTTTGGTAAAAAATCGCAATAAGCGTTTATTCATTGGTTTGAGCAAAAGTTATAATGTCTACAAAATAGGGGATAGTTTTATGTCATTTTTATTAATATTTTTTTTTTTTTACTAGTAATGGCGGTGATCAGCTATTTTTATCATGAATGCTATATTATGGCGGACACATTGGACACTTTTGGCGCTATTTTGGGACCATTCTCATTTATACAGCTATCAGTGCTATAAAAATGCATTGATTACTGTGTAAATGTGACTGGCAGTGAAGGGGTTAACCAGGAGGGGGCGCTGAAGGGGTTAAGTGTGTCCTAGGGATGTGTTCTAACTGTAGGGGGGATGGGCTACGTGTGTCACGACAGTGATCACCGCTCCCTATCACAGGGTGCTGTGATCAGTGTCCTGTCACTAGGAAGAATGGGGAAATGCTTGTTTACTGTGAGACGATCGCGGCGGACAACGAGTCCACGGGACTCCCGGTCAGACTCACGGAGCTCGCGGCGGGCACGCCCACAATGCCGCATCTTAAAGGCGACGTATATATATACGTTGATCTGCCCACACGAGCCATTCTGCCGACGTATATGTACGTTAGGAGGTCGGCAAGTGGTTAAAGTGTTTGTAAACCCTTTACAACCACTTTTTGCTACAGGTAAGCCTATAATAAGGCTTATCTGTAGCTACCCCGGATATCTCCTAAACCTGCACAGTTTAAGAGATATGCCCTGTATCTGCATGTGCCTACGTCATTGCCACATGTGCACTGAAGCAATGTGACGTTTTCAGCGGCTCCTGCATGCATGCCCGGAAGTGACGTTGTTGTGACTCCGGACAATCACAGCGCTGGAGCCCGCAATACCCCAAAGTAACTCGATGTCGCCGGCCAGAGCGATGTACGAGGACCGCTGCGGGGGCTTCGATCTAAGGTAAGTAATTCATAATGAGCTAGTATGCTATGCTCATTATGCCTTTGTCTTGCAGGGGTTTTTTTTGGGGATCGTGGGTTTACAACCACATTAACCCAATTATCCTAGAAGCATCCTACACCATGGTGGCCTGACCTTATGGTCTTAAACTGCTTATATACCTGCTTTACAGGAAACATCCTCCCCATTCTATTGGCAGACCTCACTACCACCATATGGTTGTATAAAGCATACCTCCTGTTACTTCAGATTTTTAATCCAATGTCAGAAACTTCACTTTCTGTAATAAATCTGTTTCTGCCTTGGATACCTGACCATTATTTCATGTTATGCTTATCCTTTGAGCCATTTTTCTATTTTACTGGTTGTACACTCTTTGTATGCCGTTTGTCTCAAAAGTGACATGTATTTTCTGTCCTCTTGACTCTTGTTATCAATAAACTATTTGAACAAAAAAAGTGAAGTGTTACAGCCAAAACAACCTGAACAGCCTTTTTTTCAAAAATAAAATTAATCACAATTGTGGTCTGCCACTTTATTTAATCCAAGCTAAATGTAAAAGCATTGCCAGAATATGGTACAGTTGTCTGACAGGTTGAAGGCATCTCCCAAAATGTAATTTAAAGGAGTGGTATTTTTCTCACACCAACCTTGAAGTCACATTAAAATAACTCTCTCCTTAAAGTGTACACACGATCGTTTTTAATGTCATTTTCAAAAACAACGTTTTTCTCAACGTGATTTTTCTTGTTTCCTCTCAAGCCTGTCTTGCATACACACGTTCATTAAAAAAAACGCTCGAGCAAAGCGCAGCGACGTACAACACGTACGACGGCACTATAAAGGGGAAGTTCCGTTCGAATGGCGCCACCCTTCATGTTAGTAAAGTTTGTTGAGCGATGATTAGCGCTTTTCAGCCTCATGCTTTTCAGTCCGTTACAGCGTGACGAATGTGCTATCTCCATTACGAACGCTAGTTTTACCAGAACAAGCGCTCCCGTCTCATACTTGATTCTGAGCATGCGCGTTTTTTTTCCCCTTGTAAAAGCATACACACTACCGTTTTTCACGTCGTTAAAAAAAACGACGTGAAAAACGACGTGAAAAAATGGAGCAGGTTCTCATTTTTTTTAGGCCATTTTCACGTAGTTAAAAATGCTCTGGAGCCTACACACGATCGTTTTTAACCACTTAACGACCGCTCACTGTATATATACGTCGGCAGAATGGCACTGACAGGCACAATCACGTACAGTGTACGTGATTGCCTTTGTATAGTTGGGGGGTCCGATCGGACCCCCCTTCTATACAGTGAGTGGTCGTTATCCATTGGGGAGCGATCCGGGATGAGGGGACGGCTGTTCGATTCCGGCCACCCCCTTGCGATCGCTCCCGGCGAATGAAATTCTTCCTCTGCCTGTGTAATGTAAACACAGGCAGAGGAAGTGATGTCATCTCCCCTTGCGGCGGTCTTTTCGTCCGCAGCGCCGAGGAGAGAAGACGCAGGTTAGTGCACCAACAGCCCACTGACACGTAGGTACATATAGGCACACATTTCACCCCCCAGTCACCCCCAGATCACCCCCCAGGTCACCCCCCAGCCCCCAGTCACAGTGTCACTGATTGCAGTGATCATTTATATTACTGATCACTGCATTTAGTGTCATCTGTGACAGTAAAAAGTTGCAGGGCAGTTAGGTTTAGGCCCCTTTAGGTCCAGGGTAGCCCCCTAACCCCCCCTAATAAAGGTTTAACCCCTTGATCGCCCCCCAGGTAACCCTTTCACCCCCTAACTCCAGCGTCACTAAGCGATCGTTTTTCCGATCGCTGTATTCGTGTTGCTGGTGCCCTAGATAGCCAGTTATTTTTTTTTTAGGTTCGCCGCAGGTTTTTATAGCGTCAGGTACCCCCATATATTATTTTAACCCCCTGATTGCCCCTAGAGTTAACCCTTTCACTAGTGATCACCGTATAAGTTTTACTGGTGACACTGGTTAGCCAGTTAGTTTTTTAGGTTACCCGTCAGGTTTTTATATAGCGTCAGGTATCCCCATATTTAACCTAATAAAGGTTTTAACCCCCTGATTGCCCCTAGTTAACCCTTTCACCAGTGATCACCATATAAAGGTTATGGGTGACGCTGGTTGGTTAGTTTGCTTTTTATAGCATCAGGGCACCCGCCGTATATAACCCAATAAAGGTTTAAACCCCTGATCGCCCGGGTGAGATCAATTAGGTTTTAGCCCTAGAGAGGGTCTGCGTTGCCCCAGGCAGCGTTAGGTTAGTGCCAGTAGCACTAATACCCATGCGCAAAGCATACACCTCCCTTAGTGGTATAGTATCTGAACAGATCAATATCTGACCTGATCAGATCTATACTAGCGTCCCCAGCAGTTTAGGGTTCCCAAAAATGCAGTGTTAGCGGGATCAGCCCAGATACCTGCTAGCACCTGCCTTTAGCCCCTCCGCCCAGCCCAGCCCAGCCCAGCCCAGCCCACCCAAGTGCAGTATCGATCGATCACTGTCACTTACCAAACACAAAACACATAACTGCAGCATTCGCAGAGACAGTCCTGATCCCTGCGATCGCTAACAGTTTTTTTTTTTAAGCGTTTGATACATTTGCTGACAGTCAGGTGCTTTTTTACCTGTGAATCTTACTAGTGTACCCCTAAATTTAGAGGCCAAAATGGCAAATCGAAGGTACACTAGTAAAGAGGCCTACGAGATTCTGAGCATGACAGATAGTGAAGAGGAGGTCACATATCTGTCAGATTCAGGCTCAGAATATCTTCCTGTAGAAGACAGTGAAGTCAGCGGCTCCACGTCAGATAGCTCTGACGATGAAGGTGAGGTCCCTGCTAAGGTCAGGTGTACCCAATCCCGATCTTCTGCTGTTGTTGAGGAGCAAGAACCGCAGGTCTCTCGTATCATGGAGCAGAGTAGTACTAGTGCCGCTATTCCTTCTGGTGAATTGGCAAGCACCAGCGGCCTAGTACAGCCTGGGCGTACATCCAGCACTGCAGTATCACGTGGTGACGTGGCGAGTCCCATAAGTGCAGTTCAAGCTGGCGAGGTGGCAAGCACAAGTAGTGTCCCGCTGCCACCAAGAAGAAGACAAAGGCAGGCCCGTCGTGCCCATAGTGCCCTTCCTGCAGAGTTTGCCTATCCTGATTGGGTCCCCACCACTTCTGCAGAACCCGTACTTCCCCATTCACTGCCCAACCCGGTATTCAGGTGGAAACAGCTGATTTTATGCCAATTGATTTTTATTTGCTGTTTTTCACGGAAGATCTCTATAGATCTATTGTGGACCAGAGTAATTTATATGCTGGTCAATTCATCGCCGCTAATCCCCAGTTGCCTTCCATTGCCAAAGATTGGAAACCAATTACGGTTTCCGAATTTAAGACCTTTCTGGGCCTTTCCCTCAACATGGGCACAAATAAATTTCCGTCATTGCGTGCTTATTGGTCCACACACCCAATTGACCACATGCCCGTGTTCTCTGCCTCCATGCCCAGGAAACGATACGAGCAGATTTTGCGGTTCATGCACTTCAACGACAATGAACTTTGTCGTCCACGTGGAGACCCTGAATACGACCGGCTCTACAAAATTCGGCCCCTCATAAACCACTTCAACGAACGTTTTGCAACCTTGTTTATTCCCGATCAAGTTGTCTGCGTTGATGAGTCCCTGATTAAATTTTCTGTCCGCTTGTCTTTCAAGCAGTACCTTCCCAGCAAGCGTGCCAGATATGGGGTCAAGCTCTATAAGTTCTGTGACAGGACAACAGGCTATGTATGGAGCTTTACAGTTTATGAGGGAAAAGATAGTCAGGTTGAGCCGGTCAACTGCCCGGATTACATAGGGAGCGCTGGCAAGATAGTGTGGAACTTGGTGTCACCCTTATTCGGAAAGGGGTACCACTTGTATGTGGCCAATTATTACACGAGCGTGCCACTGTTTAGTCACTTGTTTGATCATCAGATTGGAGCATGTGGCACCGTGCGACCTAATCGCCGGGGCTTTCCCCAGCGGCTTGTAGATGCCCATCTTAGGCTGGGGTAGAGAGCCTGCTTGAAGTGTAATAACTTGCTCGCTATGAAGTGGAGGGACATTAAGAATGTTTTCCTTCTTACCTCCCTTCATGCAGACACGACAGTCCAAATTCCTACGGCGACTGGTGTTGTGGAGAAACCCCTCTGTGTCCACGAATATAACAAAAATATGGGAGGGGTGGACCTCAACGACCAGTTGTTGGCGCTGTATCAAATTGACCGTAAGGCGAGATGCTGGTACAAAAAAGTGTCTCTATCCTTATTCCAATTGGCTTTGCTGAACGCTCATGTGCTATACAGAGCTTCAGGCGGGACTTTATCTCTCCTAAAATTACAGGATGAGATAGTCACAGAACTCCAGGCGGTTCTGCACCTCACCATCCCCTACCAAATGCAGTAAGCCGGCTGCATGAGAGGCATTATACGTATGTCCTTGAGAGTACCCCTACCCAATGAGCCCCCCAAAAAAGATGTTGTGTCTGTAGCAAGTGCGGATTTAGGCGTGACACCCGTTATTATTGTCCACGCTGTCCTGACAAGCCTGGTCTTTGCCTTGGTGAATGTTTTGAACGCTTCCACTCAAAAGTGAAGTTTTAGCGTAGGGTACAGCATTTCACCGACTAGGACACACTTACACAGGGTCTCCCAAGATGCCATCGCATTTTGAGAGACCCGAACCATTACAGTTGTTAAAGTTACAAAAAAAAGTGTAAAAAAGAAAAAAAAAACGTAAACACAAAAAATATATAAAATAAAAAAAACAAAAATAGTTGTCGTTTTATTGTTCTCTCTCTCTCTCTATTTTCTCTCTATTGTTCTGCTCTTTTTTACTGTATTCTATTCTGCAATGTTTTATCATGCTTTCTTTTCAGGTATGTAATTTTTTGTTTTCAGGTGCGCCATTCAGCTGCAGCGCGGAATTATTTATCTTGACAGCAACAGTGTTTGCTCCCACGATACATAAAGCCGTGACTCCAGTGCTGAAGGAGGTGATTTCACCACCACAGTTAAAAAAAAAGAGCATATATGCCGAAGCATGGGGGCAGCAGGGGCGGAGGAGCGATTTTGCTCCTAATGCCGCGTACATACGGTCGAAATTCCGACGGAGGCTTGCCCGTGGAAAAGTCCGACCGTGTGTACGCGGCATAACTTTTTTGCGGGAGGATGCCCCCATGCTTTGGCATATAAATATTTTAGGCACAGGTTGCGTTAAAAAAATGTTTTATTTTTTATTAGGTTTTGTTTTGGTATTTGCTTTGCAGGTATGGTATGGTAAGGTCTTACTGTTATACTGTAATGTTACTTTGTTTTAATGTTAACCATCATTTGCTTAGCAGGTACACCATTCAGTTGCAGCGCGGATCTATTTATCTTGACAGCAATAGCGTTTGCTCCCACGATACATAAAGCCGTGACTCCAACGCTGTAGGAGGTGATTTCACCACCACAGTTAAAAAAAAGAGCATATATGCCGAAGCATGGGGGCAGCAGGGGCGGAGGAGCGATTTTGCTCCTAATGCCGCGTACATACGGTCGAAATTCCGACGGAGGCTTGCCCGTGGAAAAGTTCGACCGTGTGTACGCGGCATAACTTTTTTGCGGGAGGATGCCCCCATGCTTCGGCATATATATATTTTAGGCACAGGTTGCGTTAAAAAAATGTTCTATTTTTTACTAGGTTTTGTTTTGGTATTTGCTTTGCAGGTATGGTATGGTAAGGTCTTACTGTTATACTGTAATGTTACTTTGTTTTAATGTTAACCATCATTTGCTTAGCAGGTACGCCATTCAGTTGCAGCGCGGATCTATTTATCTTGACAGCAACAGTGTTTGCTCCCACGATACATAAAGCCGTGACTCCAACGCTGTAGGAGGTGATTTCACCACCACAGTTAAAAAAAGAGTATATATGCCGAAGCATGGGGGCAGCAGGGGCGGAGGAGCGATTTTGCTCCTAATGCCGCGTACATACGGTCGAAATTCCAACGGAGGCTTGCCCGTGGAAAAGTCTGACCGTGTGTATGCGGCATAACTTTTTGCGGGAGGATGCCCACATGCTTTGGCATATATAAATGGTGCATGTATGCCCATCATTAGAAGTGGGTGGATGAAGGGAGGTATTCTAATGGTGTGCATACCCACCGATCAATCTCTTTTTTTCGTTCAGCCAACAGGCTGCATGAAAAAAAAGATTACAATACATGTCCAACAAGGACCAGCAACGTACTGGTATGTTGCTGGACTTTGAATGTTTATACCAGAATGATGCCTGCAGGTTTAGGTATCATCTTGGTATCATTCTTTTCAGCCAGCGGCCGGCTTTCATGTAAAAGCAATCCTAGCAGATAATTAGCCTCTAGACTGCTTTTACAAGCAGTGGGAGGGAATGTCCCCCCCCCGGATATAAACAGCGCCATTGGGAAATCGGGAAAGCATTTTATCAGACCGATCTTGGTGTGGTCAGATGCTTTGAGGGCAGAGGAAAGATCTAGGGTCTAACCCCTAAATTTTTTTCAAAAAAAGAGTACCTGTCACTACCTATTGCTATCATAGGGGATATTTACATTCCCTGAGATAACAATAAAAATGGTAAAAAAAAAATAAAATATGGAAGGAATAGTTTAAAAGTAAAATAAAAAAGCAAAATAAATAATAAATAAAAAAAAAAGCACTGCTGTCCCCCCCTGCTCTTGCGCAAAGGCGAACGCAAGCGTCGGTCTAGCGTCATATGTAAACAGCAATTGCACCATGCATGTGAGGTATCACCGCGAAGGTCAGATGGAGGGCAGTAATTTTAGCAGTAGACCTCCTCTGTAAATCTAACGTGGTAACCTGTAAAGGCTTTTAAAAATGAATGTAGTTTGTCGCCGCTGCGCGTTTGTGCGCAATTTTAAAGCATGTCGTGTTTGGTATCCATGTACTCGGCCTAAGATCATCTTTTTTATTTCATCAAACATTTGGGCAATATAGTGTGTTTTAGTGCATTAAAAATAAAAAATAAATGTTTTTTCCCAAAAAATGCGTTTGAAAAATCGCTGCGCAAATACTGTGTGGAAAAAAAAATGCAACACCCACTATTTTAATCTTTAGGGCCTTTTCTTTAAAAAAATATATAATGTTTGGGGGTTCAACATAATTTTCTTGCAAAAAAAATATGTTTTCATGTAAACAAAAAGTGTCAGAAAGGGCTTTGTCTTCAAGTGGTTAGAAGAGTGGATGATGTGTGACATAAGCCCCCCCAATGACCCCATTTTGGAAAGTAGACACCTCAAGCTATTTGCTGAGAGGCATGTTGAGCCCATTGATTTTTTTTTTGTCCCAAGTGATTGAATAATGACAAAAAGAAAAAAAAAATGTACAAAAAAGTTGTCACTAAATGATATATTGCTCAAACATGCCATGGTTATATGTGGAATTGCACCCAAAATACATTCTGTTTCTTCTCCTGAGTACGGGGATACCACATGTGTGAGACATTTTGGGAGCCTAGCCGCGTACAGAACCCTGAAAACCAAGCACCGCCTTCAGGATTTCTATGGGTGTAAATTTTTGATTTCACTCCTCACTGCCTATCACAGTTTCGGAGGCCATGGAATGCCCAGATGGCACAAACCCCCCCAAATGACCCCATTTTGGAAAGTAGACACCCCAAGCTATTTGCTGAGAGGTATGTTGAGTATTTTGCAGATCTCGCTTTTTGTCACAAAGTTTTGAAAAAAATAAAAATAAATTCTTTCTTCATTTTCAAAAACAAATGAGAGCTGTAAAATACTCACCATGCCTCTCAGCAAATAGCTTGGGGTGTCTACTTTCCAAAATTGGGTCATTTCTGGGGGTTTTGTGCTATCTTGATAGGTAGTGAGGAGTGAAATCAAAAATTTGTGCCCTTAGAAATCCTGAAGGCGGTGCTTGGTTTTCGGGGCCCCCGTACGCGGCTAGGCTCTCAAAAAGTCCCACACATGTGGTATCCCCGTACTCAGGAGAAGCAGCAAAATGTATTTTGGGGTGTAATGCCACATATAACCATGGCATGTTTGAGCAATATATCATTTAGTGACAACTTTTTGTACATTTATTTTAATTTTTTTTTGTCATTATTCAATCACTTGGGACAAAAAGAAAATATTCAATGGGCTCAACGTGCCTCTCAGCAATTTCCTTGGGGTGTCTACTTTCCAAAATGGGGTCATTTTGGGGGGTTTTGTGCTATCTTGGCATTTTATGGCCTTCAAAACTGTGATAGGTAGTAAGGAGTGAAATCAAAAATGTATGCCCTTAGAAACCTTGAAGGCGGTGCTTGGTTTTTGGGGTCCCGTACGCGGCTAGGCTCCCAAAAAGTCCCACACATGTGGTATCCCCATACTCAGGAGAAGCAGCAGAATGTATTTTTGGGTGTAATTTCACATATGCCCATGGCATGTGTGAGCAATATATCATTTAGTGACAACTTTGTGCAAAAAAAAAAAAAGTTTGTCATATTCCCGCAACTTGTGGCAAAATATAAAATATTCCATGGACCCAACATGCCTCTCAGTAAATAGCTTGGGGTGTCTACTTTCCAAAATGGGGTCATTTGGGGGGGTTTTGTGCTATTTTGGCATTTTATGGCCTTCAAAACTGTGATAGGTAGTGATAGGTAGTGAGGAGTGAAATCAAAAATTTACGCCCTTAGAAATCCTGAAGGCGGTGCTTGGATTTTGGGGCCCCGTAGGCAGCTAGGCTCTCAAAAAGTCCCACACATGTGGTATCCCCGTACTCAGGAGAAGCAGCATAATGTATTTTGGGGTGCAATTCCACATATAACCATGGCATGTGTGAGCAATATATCATTTAGTGACAACTTTTTGTACATTTTTGTACATTTTTTTTTCTTTTTGTCATTATTCAATCATTTGGGACAAAAAAAAAATATTCAATGGGCTCAACATGCCTCTCAGCAAATAGCTTGGGGTGTCTACTTTCCAAAATGGGGTCATTTGGGGGGGTTTTGTGCCATCTTGGCATTTTATGGCCTTCGAAACTGTGATAGGTAGTGAGGAGTGAAATCAAAAATTTGTGCCCTTAGAAATCCTGAAGACGGTGCTTGGTTTCCAGGGTCCCGTACGTGGCTAGGCTCCTAAAAAGTCCCACACATGTGGTATCCCCGTACTCAGGAGAAGCAGCAAAATGTATTTTGGGTTGCAATTCCACATATAACCATGGCATGTTTGAGCAATATATCATTTAGTGACAACTTTTTGTAATTTTTATTTTTTTTGTCATTATTCAATCACTTGGGACAAAAAAAAAAAATATTCAATGGGCTCAACATGCCTCTCAGCAATTTCCTTGGGGTGTCTACTTTCCAAAATGGAGTCATTTGGGGGGGTTTTGTACTGCCCTGCCATTTTAGCACCTCAAGAAATGAGATAGGCAGTCATAAATTTAAAGCTGTGTAAATTCCAGAAAATGTACCCTAAACGCTATAACTTTTGCGCAAACCAATAAATATACGCTTATTGACATTTTTTTTACTAAAGACATGTGGCTGAATACATTTTGGCCTAAATGTATGACTAAAAATGAGTTTATTCGATTTTTCTTATAACAGAAAGTAGAAAATATAATTTATTTTCAAAATTTTCGGTCTTTTTCCGTTTATATCGCAAAAAATTTAAATTGCAGAGGCAATCAAATACCATTAAAAGAAAGCTCTATTTGTGGGAAGAAAAGGACGCAAATTTTGTTTGGGTACAACATTGCATGTCCGCACAATTTACAGTTAAAGCAGCGCAGTGCAAAATTCTGAAAACACCTCTGGTCCTTTAGCTACAAAATGGTTCGGGGCTTAAGTGGTTAATGCCCAATTTAAAAAATGGCATTTTTAACGACGTGAAAAATGATTGTGTGTACGCGGCAAAAGGGTTTGTTGCTAAATTTGGATTTTTTTGGACTTCATGCAGGTTTCACTGAACTCCAGTGAAAAATTTGCTCATCCTTGTCTGTAATAATAAAGCCAAAATTCACAGTTCAAAAAGTAAGAGGATGTCAGTAAAGAGTAAAGACAGTTGTCTTTCACTGATAAGTTGCCAACTACAGTGGCCTTTTCTCAACTGTGGTTTCTATACTATTTTCATGGTAAAGGGGGTGACAGATGTGTGAATTATAATGAACCCAGAGTGGAACGGTGCACCTCTATTAGTCTTTGAAGCTGTAAAGTTAATTTGTGGATGCATCTGGTGGGTAGACCCCTGTGGTCCACAGTGAGCGACAATTGGTATAGATTTCCACTTCCATGTTAACTTTTTCATTAAAAATAATTTAAAAACAGGTTGAACAGAGTACAGACATTATACACTGTTAAAATGTAACTTCACCCAATAGGGGAAATTCTGTTTGTTTGCATCCTTACCCCCTCCTCTTTAAAAATGTATTCTTTTTTTTGGAGGGAGGAGCTTGTACCTGGGTTTTGCAGGACCCGCTCCCACTTCTGTCCGGATTGCCACAATGATATGAGTGGAAGTTCACCCATCCTTCTTCCCCTGCAGCCTTCTGTGACACATCAGAGGTTCCAGAAGACTGAAAGATCATTCACTCACACATGGGCAGTGGAGAGCTGACTGTGAGGCCCCAAGGCTTCACTGCTGGTCTCCCTTAGTTAAGATGCCAGCACTTGGACCCGAAGTCGATTGAAAATTGGCTCGGTGAGGACAGCACTGGATTCCTGGACAGGTAAGTGTCCTTATATTAAAACTCAGCAGCTACAGTATTTTTAGCTCTTGACTTTCATCTTTTTGGGGGGCGACTGGAGCTACTCTTTGGATACTACTCTGGATATTATCTGTAGTTTAACTTGTGACCTTGTGTGTGTGTGTGTGTGTGTGTGTGTGTGCATGCATGTATTAAAATATTTTTTTTCACAATGACAAACCTTGATCATTTTAAAATGCATGCATTTGTAATATTGTAGCATAAAAGTACTGTATTACTTTTGATACAAACAATATACCTTTTAAAATACTGCACAGTCATGCATCAAGCCAAGCGAGGAAGAACCAAGTCTGAATTACAATGACAAATCATCTTTTGACCTTGTGTAAATGACTTTATCTTCAGGCAACAAAATATGATTGAACATTTAAATAACTCTGAACCAAACTTGCCTCCAAAATTGTTTGTAGAGGTTTGAATTGATTGCTTGAATCACATACAAGAAATGAATTAATGAGGTCTAGTAAAAAAAAAAAAAAAAAAAAGCTTCTTCAATTCCTGAAATACTATAAATGCCCTTCCAGATTTTGAAAAGGTGTGTTTGACTGTTTGCTAATGTTGGTTTTATAGATACTGTCATTTCAGATCAGATAGCATTCAGAACACATAATGTAAATTCATAAAACAAAACATTCTTTACTTAATGGGGAGCAGACAGAGAATTTTAGCATCATTTACATACATTATTTACTGTCAGCATAACTTATTTTAACTTTGTATTTCTCGTTTAAAACCAACATGAATGCATTTATGTAAAAAATGTATATTATCATAAATAATAGGATTAATTATACCTAATGTTGATTATAACTATGAAAAAATAGCACAACTTGCACAATTTTTTTTTTTTTTTTTTTTATGAGTTCTTCATATACAAGGGGTTATTTACTAGAACTGCATAGTGCATAATCTGGTGTACCTCTGCATAGAAACCAATCAGCTTCCAGGTATTATTGTCAAAGCTTAGTTTAACAAGCTGAAGTTAGAAGCTGATTGGCTACCACGAACAGCTGCACCAGATTCTGAGTGCTCCAGTTTTAATAAATCCGCCCCACAATATCTTCTGGTGAATCTAGCACCAAGCCTCCTTTGCTTACAAACATAAGGGCAATAGCTATTTTACATAACACAGTGACAAATAAAGCCAATGCTAGAGAAAACTTTAAAAACAACTGTTACATTGGTCAAATATTGTACTTTTAGCAAAAATTAGTACAAAAGAGCATTTAAAACTAAAGCCTCTAATACATAAAAACCATTTCAGTTTAGCTTGTTAACTTGCATATGCATATTTAGAAACCATTTACAAAGAATTTAACAAACTTCAAGTAGCCTCAAAGAAGCCTTAACACACTCATCCACTCATCTAGGAGTGCTAAATTCAAAATTCATTAGCAGAACTGACTGTAGCTTTAACCAATTCAAATCTAGCCTATAGACAAATGACAGCTGGGTGGGAGCACTACAGCTCTGAGTGAATGTCATAAAACATATTCCCAGTCACGCACCCCGTGCGTGCCCTAGGAATCATGCTGCAGTGTGATCTGTCACCTGCTGTGTCCATCGAATGATTACTGTTGCTGGCTGTAGCTAGCGGCACTAATCATTTAGGAGGAACTCGGCAGACTGGTTGTACACAAGCTAATCGATAAAATGAGTACAACTGTACAACCAGGGTGCCCATACATGGAACAAAATTTGTCTTGTCCCTGCTGAACTGGCTGAATTTTGATCTATGTATGGCTGGCTTTAATGTTGCTAATCTCCTCCAATCTCTTCCAGATACTTTTGGTTTCTGTTCCTATTTTCTGTTATTATTTACCTTTTTTTTTGTATTAGAAAAGAAAAAACAAAGGCTCAAAAATACTTAGAGACAGTACACATAATTGTGTTTCTTTAAAAACTATGTATATAGGAATAAATAGAGAGAATTTTAGTGGGATTTTGGAGGTGCAAAGTAAGATCCAGTGATCTCAAAAATATGGTATATTTTTTTTAATTTAAAGACAGAATAAAAAATGTTAAAAAACAATTGGCAAGCAGGCTGAAGCCATGGAGAGCCCATTCTCCATGGAAGAACTCCTCTTAGCAATCAAACAGATGAAAGTGGGAAAAAGCCCAGATCCCGATGGCCTCCCTCTGTTATACTACAAATGCTTTCAGGAGGATCTTACCCCCAAAATGCTAAACACATTTAACTCCCTTTCGTCCCCTCACACTTCCCTAGGCAGATTATTGAAAGCCCATATAGCAGTTATCCTGAAAGTCAGGAAAGATACCACACAAGTCTCTAACTATAGGCCGATCTCTCTGCTTAATGTAGACATAAAAATCTACGTTAAGATGCTAGCAAATAGGTTACTCCCTTTGATCCCTGGCCTCATATTATCTGACCAAGTGGGCTTTATCCCGGGTAGGGAGGCTAGGGATAATACCATCCACACTTTAAATGTACAGCACTGGCTGGCTTCATTGGAGACCAGGGGATTCCTCTTATCCCTTGATGCTGAGAAGGTGTTTGACAGGGTGTCATGGGATTACGTGCGGGCGGTCTTGGAGGGCATAGGCCTCCTGCCACATATGCTTGCACACATCACTGCCCTCTATACTAGTCCCTCGGCAAGACTGAGGGCTAATGGCCTCCTGTCAGACGCCTTCTCAATAAGCAATGGCACCCATCAGGGCTTACCGTTATCTCCCCTGATCTTTGTTTTGACGCTAGAGCCCCTCCTAAACAGACTAAGGTCCAACACGGATATCAAAGGAATCTCCATTGCCCATAGAGAATTTAAAGTAGCGGCCTTTGCTGACGATATCTTACTATCCTTACAATCCCCTCGGATATCGTTACCTAATCTTTTGAAAGACATAAAATGGCGAGTTATCAAATCTCAAAATCAATTACTCCAAATCGCATGTCCTAAATGTATCCCTTACCCCTCAGGAAGTCACTCATTGCCAGGAATCCTTTCCTTTTCATTGGCAGAAGACAGCCATTACCTATTTAGGCATCAAGGTCACTAAGAACATAACGGATCTTTATATCCACAACTTCCTTCATGCCCTCTCTAAGCTCCAGGCAAATTTGAGGGATTGGGCCAACCTCAACGTTTCTTGGTTTCTCGGCCCTCATTAGGATGGTTGTTCTCCCCCGCCTATTGTATTTAATGCAGACGATTCAGATACACTTACCCCCCTCATTTTTTGCGGCATATAAAAAAGCCTGCACTAGCTTCATATGGAAGAATAATGCCCCATGAATTAAATACTCACGGCTGACATGCTCCAAAGCAACAGGTGGCATTGGTTTGCCAGATCTTTATAAATATTAACTGGCCTGCCACCTAACTAGAGTGGTGGACTGGAAACTTCACAAACTAAGGAAAGCATGGGTGATGCTGGAAAACTCTCTCACGCGAACCCCGATTGCCACACTACCTTGGCTGTCACCTAGATTCTGGCCCCTGACCCTCAAGACACACCCGCTCATCGCACCCTCCCTATCGGCCTTTAGGAAAGCAGTCGCTCTCTTTAACTTATCCTCACAACCGGGTCCGCTAACCTCTTTGAGAGGTAACCCTGAGTTCCCTCCGGGAGATTCAAACGCATTCCTCCACATGGAATGGCCACACAAGGAGGTTCTAGCGTGTCATTTCTTTCACAAAGGCCGTAGGCGATCCTATGAGGAGCTTACCTCTGAATCACATACTAACACTTTTTCTTTTTGGTCTTTTAGACAGCTGACTAACTTTCTTACCTCTAAAGATGTGAATGTCACGTGGGATAGACAACTTACACCATTTGAAGCACTTTGCTCACGCAATGCACCACAACGACACCTTGTGTCGTACATTTACACCCTACTGCAGGTCGTTCCTGGTACTCCCGCGATGCAGACTGTGCGTGCTTCTTGGGAAAGGGATATGCAAATCACACTTGAGGATGATGACTGGGAATCCATATTCACTCTTGCGCATAAAGGCTCGATGAACGTAGCGATCCAAGAAAATGGTTATAAAATTATCACGAAATGATATAGAACCCCAGCTCGTTTACAAAAATTCACCCTCAATCCCGAATACATGTTGGAGGTGTACAGAAGAGGTAGGATCCATGATAAACATTTGGTGGGAGTGTACCTTGCTCCAGCCTTTTTGGAGAGAGGTCCACTCCATCATTACATGGGTCACCACTTTCACTCTAGACTATACCCCTGCTCAATACCTCCTACACCATACTACTCTACCCAAACGAAACTACCAAAAATCATTGGCTATGCATATGGTGAATGCAGCCAGACTCTGCGTTCCTACAGATTGGCGCTCGAAAGATATCCCGACCATTCAAGAATACTTGATCAGAGTCGCCAAGATAGAGGAGATGGAGGAATTGATACATACAGCCCATGACCGTTTACAGAAGTTTAGTTTGACCTGGTCCTGTTGGACGCATTTTAGGACCACGGATTACTATAAATCCTTCTTCTAAACGCTGTCCTAAAGTATTTAAAGTGCTCACTGTGATCTCTCCTGCGTTTTGAACTGGTGCGGGGGCCCGGGACGGAGAGCGGTCCCCACTTCTCCCCACTACTCTCTATTTTCTCTTCTTGACTGCTATCCCTTGCCTACCCTTCTTCTTCTTCTCTTACTCCTTTCCCACATCTATGTCATTGTAAACCTCTTTTCTGTTTACTTTTATCTCCCCCCTCTTTTTTTTAATTATTATTATTATTATTTTTCTTTATTTGTCTTTCCCGATTGTGATGTAACCGACCAAATGATAGCCTGGAGCCTTGCTAGGGGTTCCCAACATCTATACGACCATTGCAATTTCCGAGTTGAGAAGTTTTACCATGACCCCGGATAGGCCTGCTGATATTGGTCTACGGTGGGTCTTTGCACTCTTACGCAGGTTTACTTGCTCTCATTCAGTTTTTGGGCATTGCTTTGTTTAAGTGTTGGTTATTCTTGAAATGTTCATGAGCTTGTATGTCTTGTATGTACATGTAACCTTATTTTTCTTTCAATAAAATCGTTTATGGAAAAAATAAAAAAAACAATTGGCAAGTACATTTCAATACAATTTCATGGATACAGCACTGTAGAATGGAGTTCCCAACATGTTTTGCCCATATATCGGGCTTCCTCAGGGGATGCTGTCCATTAGAGGTACAAGCCTTCTACTGAGAAAAAAAATATATACATATAATCATCACATCAAAAATCACATAATGTATATGCACATTCCTTTATTCACTCCTGTTTGGAGTTTATTTTCAATACATAATAATTTCTATATATGTGCACATTCAATCTGACGACAATATTGCTTACCCAAATCTCTTGATATTATGATATTATGATCAAATCACTATGTGGGTCAAAAAATGTCTGCCTGTGTCAAAGAGACCAGGAGCTATAGGTGACCATTGGGAGCATTCAAGAACCAGCTAAAGAAAAAAGAGCGTTTGTTTATTTAATTTTAATGTAAAAAAAATGGGAATAAATCTCCAAGAATAAAGATACTACATAAAAAATATCAACTTACAAAACAAGGTTTTGCAATGAACTCAATACCCAGGGACATAGGCTATCTGCGCAAACCAGCACTTGTCTATAAGGCTTTTAAAAAAAGCCAAAAAAGAAAAACAGAAGAAGGAACAAACAAATCAGAAAAAGACGTATGTATATAGGAAAGCACATACTGTATAAACAAAGAGAAATGGAATTGCAATGGAATTGCAATCAAGTAGTTTTTGTTTATCAGGAAAGTCATGTCAAACAGGGTGTGATATTTTGACCAACAAGGCCATGTATTAACCTGGTCTTAAAAACTGTAAGTGCTGCTTGCTTTTAGCTTTAAAGGTAAAAATGTTAATTCAAATTTTGCTGCATTTTTTGGTAAATGAAAAATTGCTTAATTCTCCTTAAAAACTCACGTCACAGATAAAACATAAAATATGTTTGTATATATATTTCCTAAAACATAATTGTTTAGTCGGAAAAAAAATAATATCTGCAATATCTAACTGCAATTGCAATGGCAAAAATAAATGTGTAACTCCACCACAAAAACAAATTATTTTACATAAAGAGATACAATCAGAGCTATGATATTGTGAAAAAAATCATGAGATTCTCAGAAAAATACCAACTCTTGCAATCAAGTGTTAAAGTCAAAACAAATACCACACGTCTGGCATTTGAGGACAGCGGGACACAGCGGCTCCATGTCAGCCCAGCAAAATACAGCATATAACACCTGGTAATGACTCTTTTAGCAGCCAACACGGACCAATCCCCCCTTAATATGGAGCGTCACCTCATCATCTCCCACTCCAGCTCTCCATCTCCCTCCCGCTCCACACTGCTAAGCCTCCCCACAGAGGAAGACAAGATGGCTGCCAGACCTGCTCCTGAGCTGGAGAATGTGGACATGCTCCTGCCAGAGCAATGGGACTCCTCAGCCTAACACATATGAAAAATGACTTGGGTAGTAGCGGCCCTGATACTCCCTATTATCACCACAGCAGTGGACATTGCCATAGTCTCCGAAATCAACCAACTCAAGGAACTGGGGGAACAAGCTTGCAGACTGACAGACACTGCATGCTGAATTTCAACACTAAAGGATAAAGTGTACCAGAATAACGGTACCCTTCAGTAACACTCCCAAATCCACACCATCATCCAAGAGAAACTGGAAGACTTGAAAATCTGATCCTGCAGAAACAATCTGCGGATAATCCGTTTACCAGAAACCTATCAAGCAAACACTCTGCTTCACCTCTGTGCATCTCGCATACCAGAGGCACTGGGCCTCCCAAATCAATGGGTGGCTGAACAGGCACACAGAATTGGCGCACCAGCTATCAACTGTAAGTCACCCAGACACGTGATAGTTAAATACCTAAATTATGCTGACAGGCTGGCTATCCTTCAAACCTAGGACATGCTCTGTCAAAATAAATGGCCATAACCTTCTGATTTTTGTCTACTCGGCCAAAGTCACTCGGAGGAGAAAGGATTTCCAACCCTTATGTGTGGAACTTTTTAAACAGGGCCTTTGCTTCACATTAGCCTATCTTGTTACACTGCGATTACAAGCTCCAAAGGGGGACCAACTCACTTTCCATTCCCTGGCAGAGGCAGAATCCTATCTTCGCCCTCTATTACAACATACAGAAGTTCATCCCTGCACATGGAAAAACCTCATACAGAACCTAGAGTGTAACGCAGCCCCAAGCGCCTAAGAGTTGTATACCCTAATGGGGCAACCAGAAACAAGTGAAATTCACTGGCCTCAGCCTTTCTACTTCATGAGTTAAGTCTACCCCAAAAGACAAACCAGGCAGGGTTTACTTGTGTGAGACTTAAAAACAAGCTCATCCAGGTTCTCTACATACATATTTTTATGGTTACCTAACTAATAGTTATAATCTTGCTGCTAAAGCTGGCTAGGGGAGAATTTTACAGGTCATGGCGGGTGACCCACCTAATTGTCCTTTCCTGAAGGGCTATTACCTGGCTTCTCTCCTACTCAGCCTCTGGGCTCACGATAACGCTGTGTGATCTAGGCAAACACATGCCGAAAAAAAGCAAAGTTGACAACGAACACTGTAGTTATGTTTTGTTTCGAGTTTATGGTATATGTTCTCCTCTTCCCCTCTTTCCTGCAGGACCTGCCTTATGTTCACTCTTCACGATGCCATCACCATCATCCTCTAAACCGTGAGTCACATTTTTATTCTATACAATGTCACAATGATTTTAGAGCCAGACAACTACATCATCTCCACAAACACATATGCAAATAGTCTCCTCGAACAATGAGGGTCTTCGCTCCCCCCATCTAAGCGCATGAACATTTTAAGACGTTTATAGTGACTCAAAACGTATATAGCCCTACTCTAGGAAACACACTTGTCCCCTAAAGGCTACTACCGCCTTTAAAAATTATGTGTGGGAAGGGTAGGAGGTTTGGAAGCGATTGGAAAAAAAGCTGGAGGAGTCATTTTTCTACACAAATGCCTGGCTTATGATATTCTAGCGGATCCTTCCCACCCCCAAAATTTCAGACCCATCTCATTATTGAACTTGGATCTCAAAATCTATGCCAAAGCAATAGCTAACAGACTGATGGACATCACCCCCACCCTAGTAGGCCTAGAAAATGTGGGACTTGTCAAGGGGAGACAGGCCCCAGACAGTAACAGATGAATGATAAGCCTAATGAGACATGCAGAAATCACACATAAACCCAGTATATTCGTAGCCATAGACACGGAAAAGGCATTTGACAGAGTGCATTGGAAATACCTATCTGAAACACTTACCACATTTGGACTGAGGGGATTTGTCTACTCAGCAATAATGTCCCTATATTCCAACCCCACAGCCAACGTACATACCTCAGGAATGCTATCTGACCCCTTCAAACGCGTCAAGGGTGCCCACTATCCCCAATAGTCTTCTCTCTAGCCATAGAACCACTAGCAGAACTCATAAGAACCAATACTGACATTGAGGGACTTAAATTAGGACATAAGGACCACAAAATAGGACTTTTCGCAGATGATATTATATTAACCCTGTCTAACCCTGAATCCTCCCTAAACAACGCAAAAAAATACTACATGAATTTGGAAATAATAAGCTACTACAAATTTAATACTAAATGTTTTGCTCTTCCCTTAAACCTTTCTAAGGAAAATATATCCAAGCTTCAAAATATATTTCAATGTGCCTGGGACTCACCCACCATCACCTATCTAGTATACAACTAACTCATCCCGTCTCCAACCTACATGCCACCAATTTCTCCCCCTACTATCACAAATACAGACAGAATTCTCCCAACTTACCAAAATTCACTTAACATGGGTAGGTCGCATAGCAGCTTATCAAATGCCCAAATTGATCTAGTTCTTCAACACTCTCCCAATCCCAATACCACAAAAGTTCTTCTCCGACTTGGCATCATGCTTAAATAAATATATTTGGCAAAACAAAACCTAGAGTGGCCCTAGCAACTCTATATAAACATAGGAAAATAGGAGGGGGCGGATTACCTAACGCCCAAGCCTATTACCAAGCATCTTTGCTGGACCAACTGAAATACTGGTTCTCTTGCCAAGAGGACAATCTGTGGTCCCAAATAGAACAAGAAATTAAACTGGGACACGACCTAACAGCACTATTAATGGCCTCTACTATTCATCACAAACCTTTCACTCCCTCTTACCCAACTATACAAGCAACACTCATGGCCTGGTCCTTATTCACTAGGAATTTTTTTCCAGAGGAAACACTCTTTAAACTAAACATACCTTTAACAACCTATGAATACCTCATACAAAACTTTTCAACACACCACTGGAAACAAACAAAATTGTATCCACTTCTCTACTGACGACTTAATAAACCCAACTGCTCTCAAAGTTTTTAGGATCCAGCAAATTAATCACTTCAAACAGAAAAACCCGATCCCTTCCTCGTAGGTACCACTTACAATATGGAACTTTCTACTGAAAAACACAACCCCAGAACTAAAGGTATACCATTATCAACTATGAATAAATGGGAAACAGAACTGCAAATGTCTTTCACACTACCACAGTGGCTACTAGCAATAAAACACAATAGCACATCATCAGCGTGTTCGGACCACTGGGACAACTCTCACAAGATACTCCACAGATGGTACATAACCCCCATGCGTCTACACACCATCAACCCCACACTCTTACCATAATGGCAACCTGCTGCACATCATGTGGCATTGTAAAGCCCTACATGGCTTTTGGAAGGATGTATTCTCCCTTCTCTCAAAAACTATCAAAACTCCAACCCCGGAACTAGCGTTACTAAGCCTGGGGATAGAATCCTTTCCTATACAGGAAAGTGGTTGTGCACATACTTTATGCAGCAAGCATATCCAGAGCAACAATATGTAAATCAATTATCCCCCAAAACTAAAATAAGTTATTGATAGAGTAAACTCACAATGCCTAATGGAGAAAATGCTAGCACGCAAAGAAGGAAGAGTACACACTTACTATAAGTTTTGGAATATATGGTTGTCGCTCCAGAATAGCCTCTAGTGTTGATACTAATGGTGCTTGTGTATTGTTACATCTGATTATTGGAAAATGAATCGCATCTAAAGGTGTTATAGCAAAACAGTGCAGTGGGAATGGAAATAACATTGATGACCTGTTGTATTTGAGCAAGTGATTTAGTTCTTATAGTCAGAACCTCAACTGCTACATACAAATTAGAATTAGCTTCAGTATTGCTTGGTTTGTGTACAACTACATAGGTAAAAAATGTATTGCCCACTCAGAGCGACCACCACCTGGGTCGCTACCGCAGTTCCTGAAAGTAAAAATGAATAGCCTGCTCATAGTATTCTCCCAATAGGGGTGACAGGTTTCTCCTTCCAATAAAAATACCCCAACCTAAGATATTGGGAACCCTGGAATAAAATATAGAATCAACTAACGATGTAACTAACAAAGTATAATTAGTTTTGCTTATTTTGCTTCAGAATTGTAAAATGTATTGATCTCTGTACAACTACCTTGTTTTGTATCTATATTTCTTGATACTTAACCACTTAACGACCGCTCACTGTACATATACGTCGTCAAAATGGCACGGACAGGCACAATCACGTACCTGTACGTGACTGCCTTCGTAAGGGTGGGGGGTCCGATCGGACCCACCTCCGTTACAGTGAGCGGTGGTTTTCCGCTCAGAAGCGATCCGTGATGAGGGGGCGGCCATTGGTTTCCGGCCACCCCCTCGCGATCACTCCTGGCGAATGACAATCTTCCTCTGCCTGTGTAATGTATACACAGGCAGGAGGAAGTGATGTCATCTCTCCTGCGGCGCTCACATATACCGAGTGCCGTGGAGAGAAGACATCAAGGTTAGTGCACAAACAGTACACTGACACCAGGACACATAGGCACACGATCGCCCCCCCAGTCACCCCCAACTCACCCCCAGATCACCCCCCAGCCCCCAGTCACAGTGTCACTGATTGCAGTGATCATTTATTTACTGATCACTGCTAACAGTGACATTTGTAACTGTAAAAGTGTCAGGGCAGTTAGTTTTAGGTCCAGGGTAGCCCCATAACCCCCCCTAATAAAGGTTTAACCCCTTGATCGCCCCCCAGGTAACCCCTTCACCCCTAGCACCACTGTCACTAAGCGATCATTTTTCTGATCGCTGTATTAGTGTCGGTGGTGCCGCTAGGTAGTCAGTTATTTTTTTAGGTTCGCCGCCAGGTTTTTATAGCATCAGGTACCCCCATATATTACCTAATAAAGGTTTAACCCCTTGATCGCCCCCCAGGTAACCCTTTCACCCCCTTTTGCCAGTGTCACTAAGCGATCGTTTTTCTGATCGCTGTATTCGTTATGCTGGTGCCGCTAGGTAGTCAGGTATTTTTTTAGGTTTGCTGCCAGGTTTTTATAGCGTCAGGTACCCCCATAAATTACCTAATAAAGGTTTAACCCCTTGATCGACCCCCTGGTAACCCTTTCACCCCCTTTTGCCAGTTTCACTAAGCGATCGGTTTTCTGATCGCTGTATTCGTTATGCTGGTGCCGCCAGGTAGTCAGTTATTTTTTTAGGTTCGCCGCCAGGTTTTTATAGCGTCAGGTACCCCCATATATTATCTAATAAAGGTTTTAACCCCCTGATTGCCCCTAGAGTTAACCCTTTCACCAGTGATCACTGTATAAGTGTCACTGGTGACACTGGTTAGCCAGTTAGTTATTTTGTTATTTAGGTTCCCCGTCAGGTTTTTATATAGCGTCAGGTACCCCCATATATTACCTAATAAAGGTTTTAACCCCCTGATTGCCACTAGTTAACCCTTTCACCAGTGATCACCGTATAAGTGTTACGGGTGACGCTGGTTAATTAGTTTGCTTTTTATAGTGTCAGGACACCCGCCGTATATAACCCAATAAAGGTTCAACCCCCTGATCGCCCGGCGGGTGATATCAATTAGGTTTTAGCATCAGAGAGGGTCTGCCCCAGGCAGCATCAGGTTAGCGCCAGTAGCGCTAACACCCACGCGTGAAGCATACACCTCCCTTAGTGTTTAGGGTTCCCAAAAACGCAGTGTTAGCGGGATTAGCCCAGATACCTGCTAGCACCTGCGTTTTGCCCCTCCGTCCAGCCCAGGCCACCCAAGTGCAGTATCGATCGATCACTGTCACTTACAAAACACAACACACATAACTGCAGCGTTCGCAGAGACAGGCCTGATCCCTGCGACTCCAGTGCCGTAGGAGGTGATTTCACCACCACAGTTAAAAAAAAAGAGCATATTTGCCGAAGCATGGGGGCAGCAGGGGCGGAGGAGCGATTTTGCTCCTAATGCCGCGTACATACGGTCGAAATTCCGACGGATGCTTGCCCGTGGAAAAGTCTGACCGTGCGTACGCGGCATAACTTTTTGCGGGAGGAGGCCCCCATGCTTCGGCATATATAAATGGTGCATGTATGCCCATCATTAGAAGTGGGTGAATGAAGGGAGGTATTCTAATGGTGGGCATACCCACCGATCAATCTCTTTTTTTCGTTAAGCCAACAGGCTGCATGAAAAAAAAAGATTACAATACATGTCCAACAAGGACCAGCAACGTACTGGTATGTTGCTGGACAGGGATGAGCTGAACACCCCCCTGTTCGGTTCGCACCAGAACCTGCGAACAGACAGAATGTTTGCGTGAACTTTAGAACCCTATTAAATACAATGGACTCGAACGTTCGAAATCTAAAGTGCTAATTATTAAGGCTAATATGCAATTTATTGTCCTAAAAAGTGTTTGGGGACCCGGGTCCTGCCCCAGGGGACATGTATCAATGCAAAAAAAGTTTAAAAATAGACGTTTTTACGGGAGCAGTGATTTTAATAATGCTTAAAATGAAAAAATAAAAGTGAAATTTTCCTTTAAATTTCGTACCTGGGGGGTGTGTATAATATGCATGTAAAGTGGCGCATGTTTCCCGTGCTTAGAACTGTCCCTGCACAAAGTGTAATTTTTGAAGGAAAAAGTCATTTAAAACTCACTCGCGGCTATTAATGAATTGTCGGCTTTTATCAATACATAGAAAAGTCATTGATAAAAAAAAAAAAAAAAGCGTGGGGGTTCCCCCAAATTCAATTACCAGGCCCTTCAGGTCTGGAATGGATATTAAGGGGAACCCCCGCCGCAAATTTAAAAAAAAATGGCGTGCTGTTCCCCCTAAATATCCATACCAGGCCCTTCAGATCTGGCATGGATTTTAAGGGGAACTCCACCCCAAATTGAAAAAAAAAATGGCGTGGAGTCCCCCCAAAAATCCATACCAGACCCTTATCCGAGCACGCAACCTGGCCGGCCGCAGGGGAAGAGGGGGGGACGAGAGAGTGACCCCCCTCCCTCCTGAACCGTACCAGGCCACATGCCCTCAACATGGGGAGGATGTCCCCATGTTGATGGGGACAAGGGCCTCATCCCCACAACCCTTGCCCGGTGGTTGTGGGGGTCTACTGGCAGGGGGCTTAGCGGACCAGATGTCGAACATGAGAAGGGGCGGGTCTATTCACGTATTACACAGTGAAAGAAGTTCCCATCAGGTCCGCCGCCTCGTAGATCAGACCTGATGGGGAACTTCCTTCACTGTGTAATACATGAATAGACCCGCCCCTTCTCGCGTTCCGCATCTGGTCCGCTGAGCAGACCTGATGGGGAACTTTAGAAGGGGCGGGTCTATACATTAAAAACACTGCAGAGGAAGTTCCCTATCAGGTCCGCTCAGGCACAACCAATGACGGACAGCGCTGGACATCGGGATCGCCGCGGGACACTGGATTTCATCGCTGGAATGTTTTTTTTTTGTTTTTTTTTTTGTTTTTTTTTTAATAAAGGACTTTTCCAAGGTGTTTGTGTGTTTTTATTTACATTTTTTTACACTTTCTTCGTGAAATGGTAGGGGTACAATGTACCCCTTACCAATTCACATAGGGGGGAGCCGGGATCTGGGGGTCCCCTTTGTTAAAGGGGTCTTCCAGATTCCGATAAGCCCCCTGCCCACAGACCCCCACAACCACCGGGCAAGGGTTGTGGGGATGAGGCCCTTGTCCCCATCAACATGGGGCCATCCTCCCCATGTTGAGGGCATGTGGCCTGGTACGGTTCAGGAGGGAGGGGGGCCGCTCTCTCGTCCCCCCCTCTTCCCCTGCGGCCGGCCAGGTTGCGTGCTCGGATAAGGGTCTGGTATGGATTTTTGGGGGGACTCCACGCCATTTTTTTTTAAATTTGGGGTGGAGTTCCCCTTAAAATCCATGCCAGATCTGAAGGGCCTGGTATGGATATTTAGGGGGAGCCGCACGCCATTTTTTTTTATTTGCGGCGGGGTTCCCCTTAATATCCATTCCAGACCTGAAGGGCCTGGTAATTGAATTTGGGGGAACCCCCGCGCTTTTTTTTTTTATCAATGACTTTTCTATGTATTGATAAAAGCCGACAAATCATTAATAGCCGCGAGTGAGTTTTAAATGACTTTTTTTCCTTAAAAAATTACACTTTGTGCAGGGACAGTTCTAAGCACGGGAAACATGCGCGACTTTACATGCATATCATACACACCCGCCAGGTATGAAATTTAAAGGAATATTTCACTTTTATTGTTTCACTTTAAGCATTATTAAAATCACTGCTCCTAAAAAAACTGCAGTTTTTAAAACTTTTTTTTGCATTGATACATGTCCCCTGGGGCAGGACCCAGGTCCCCAAACACTTTTTAGGACAATAACTTGCATATAAGCCTTTATAATTAGCACTTTAGATTTCTCCCATAGACTTTTCGAATTTGCCGCTAACACCCCAAATTGTTCGTTGTTCGGCGAACGGGCGAACAGGCAATGTTCGAGTCGAACATGAGTTTGGCTCGAACTCGAAGCTCATCCCTATTGCTGGAATTTGAATGGTTATACCAGAATGATACCTGCGGGTTTAGGTATCATCTTGGTATCATTCTTTTCAGCCAGCGGCCAGCTTTCATGTAAAAGCAATTCTAGCAGCGAATTAGCCTATGGACTGCTTTTACAAGCAGTGGGAGGGAATGTTCCCCCCCCGGATATAAAAAGCGCCATTGGGAAATTGGGAAAGCATTTTATCACACCGATCTTGGTGTGGTCAGATGCTTTGAGGGCAGAGGAAAGATCTAAGGTCTAATAGACCCCAGTTTTTTCAAAAAAATTGTACCTGTCACTACCTATTGCTATCATAGGGGATATTTACATTCCCTGAGATAACAATAAAAATGATAAAAAAATAAATAAATATGGAAGGAACAGTTTAAAAATAAAATAAAAAAGCAAAATTAATAAAAAAAAAAAAAAAAAAAAAGCACCCCTGTCCCGCCCTGCTCTTGCGCAAAGGCGAACACAAGCGTCGGTCTGGCATCATATGTAAACAGCAATTGCATCATGCATGTGAGGTATCACTGCAAAGGTCAGATCGAGGGCAGTAATTTTAGCAGTAGACCTTCTCTGTAAATCTAATGTGGTAACCTGTAAAGGCTTTTAAAGGCTTTTAAAAATGTATGTAGTTTGTCGCCACTGTGCGTTTGTGAGAAATTTTAAAGCATGTCGTGTTTGGTATCCATGTACTCTGCCTAAGATCATCTTTTTTATTTCATCAAACATTTGGGCAATATAGTGTGTTTTAGTGCATTAAAGTTAAAAAAAGTGTATTTTTTCCCAAAAAAATGCGTTTGAAAAATCGCTGCACAAATACTGTGTGGAAAAAAAAATGCAATACCCACCATTTTAATCTGTAGGGCCTTTGCTTTAAAAAAATATATAATGTTTGGGGGTTCAACGTAATTTTCTTGCAAAAAAAAAAATGTTTTCATGTAAACAAAAAGTGTCAGAAAGGGCTTTGTCTTCAAGTGGTTAGAAGAGTGGATGATGTGTGACATAAGCTTCCTAATGTTGTGTATAAAATGCCAGGACAGTTCAAAACCCCCCCAAATGACCCCATTTTGGAAAGTAGACACCCCAAGCTATTTGCTGAGAGGCATGTCGAGTCCATGGAATATTTGATATGTTGAGACAAGTTGCGAAAAAAAAAATATTTTTTTTTTTTCACAAAGTTGTCACTAAATTATATATTGCTCAAACATGCCATGGGCATATGTGGAATTACACCCCAAAATACATTCTGTTGCTTCTCCTGAGTACGGGGGTACCACATGTGTGGGACTTTTTGGGAGCCTAGCCGCGTACGGGACCCCAAACACCAAGCACCGCCTTCAGGCTTTCTAAGGGTGTAAATTTTTGATTTCACTCCTATCACAGTTTCAGAGGCCATGGAATGCCCAGATGGCACAAACCCCCCAAATGATCCCATTTTGGAAAGTAGAAACCCCAAGCTATTTGCTGAGAGGTATGGTGAGTATTTTGCAGATCTCGCTTTTTGTCACAAAGTTTTGAAAATTGAAAAAAAAAAAAATATATTTCTTCATTTTCAAAAACAAATGAGAGCTGTAAAATACTCACCATGCCTCTCAGCAAATAGCTTAGGGTGTCTACTTTCCAAAATGGGGTCATTTGGGGGGGGGGGGGTTTGTGCTATTTTGGCATTTTATGGCCTTCAAAACTGTAATAGGTAGTGAGGAGTGAAATCAAAAATTTGTGCCCTTAGAAATCCTGAAGACGGTGCTTGGTTTTCGGAGTTCCGTACATGGCTAGGCTCCTAAAAAGTCCCACGCATGTGGTATCCCCATACTCAGGAAAAGCAGAAAAATGTATTTTGGGGTGCAATTCCACAAATAACCATGGCATGTGTGAGCAATATATCATTTAGTGACAACTTTTTGTAATTTTTTATATATTTTTTTCATTATTCAATCACTTGGGACAAAAAAAAATATTCAATGGGCTCAACATGCCTCTCAGCAATTTCCTTGGGGTGTCTACTTTCCAAAATGGGGTCATTTGGGGGGCGTTTTGTTCTGCCCTGCCATTTTAGCACCTCAAGAAATGAGATAAGCAGTCATAAATTAAAAGCTGTGTAAATTCCAGAAAATGTTCCCTAGTTTGTAGACGCTATAACTTTTGCGCAAACCAATAAATATACGCTTATTGACATTTTTTTTACTAAAGACATGTGGCTGAATTCATTTTGGCCTAAATGTATGACTAAAATTGAGATTATTTGATTTTTCTTATAACAAAAAGTAGAAAATATAATATTTTTTCAAAATTTTCGGTCTTTTTTTTATTTATATCACAAAAAAAAAAAAATCGCAGAGGCAATCAAATACCATTAAAAGAAAGCTCTTTTTGTGGGAAGAAAAGGACGCAAATTTTGTTTGGGTACAACATTGCATGTCCGCACACTTTCCAGTTAAAGCAGTGCAGTGCCAAATTGTAAAATCAGCTCTGGTCTTTAGGCTGCGTATTGGTCCGGGGCTTAAGTGGTTAATAAAAATCTTAAAGTTAAAAAAAATACAGTCCTGAGAAATGAGGAAGACAGATCTAACACATGGCCTCTCCTTTTCACAAAACCCAACCGGCCGCTCAACACTCTTATGCCGCGTACACACGATCAGATTTTCCATCGGAAAAACCTTGGATTATTTTTTCGACGGAATTACGCTCAAGCTTGGCTTGCATACATACGGTCACACAAAAGTTCTCTGAACTGTCGACCGTCAAGAATGCAGTGACGTACAACACTACGACAAGCCGAGAAAATTAAGTTCATTGCTTCTGAGCATGCGTCAAATTGTTTCCGAGCATCCGGCGGAAAATTAGGGAACCAGCTCTCAAATTTTTGCTGGCGGAAATTCCGACAGGAAAAGTCCGATGGAGCCTACACACGGTCGGAATTTCCGACCAAAAGCTCACATCTGACTTTTCTTGTCGGAATTTCCGATCGTGTGTACGCAGCATTAGAGCAATTCACGCTGGGATCCAATCTAATACTGTAGATCCTTGGTGCCTCTCTCAACCTACAGTCAAAGAGAATACCTTTTATTCCTCCCCTCACAAATCCTTTCCATGGTTAGATTGATTTTTTCAGTACCCCCTCCCTACTGCCACATGTTAGAGAAGCCACCATCCACAAACTGGTGATATTGGACCACAGCCCAATATCAGTCCATGTCAGTGACTTTACCCCCAAAGACACAGCCAAACTATGGAAATTCCTTTCCTTTCTAGCTCATGATGACCAATTGAAAAAAGTTATTCAGGAAGCATGGGAGGAATTCCCTACAACAAATGGTTTCCACTCGCAACAACACAATTTGTACTGGGACGCAGGGAAAGCCTTTCTGAGGGACAAAATTATATTGTATGCCTCTTATTACAAATCCAACACCCTTAGACAATTTAAAAAGGCAAGCATCCATTTGCTCACAGCTTAAGCACGTCTTATACAGAACAACTCCTCGGACGATAGGAAGGCTTGATACTAGGCCAAGCACTCCTTTGACACTAAAGCTGAACAACAAGAAAAAAAGAACGTATAAGGTTTGCCCATGCAGATCTACACTTCCATAAGTATGGCAACAAAGCCATAAAGCTTATTTTCAGACTTTGTAAAGGCCCGTTTAAACCTATACATATTACAACCCTAAAAGACCATCAGGGCCACGTAGCGTCCTCCCCTTCAGAGTTCAACAAGCCAAACACTTTCTGGACTCGGCCAAACTCCCCCAGATATTCCCAGAACAATGCCTCACTCCCATCTCTCAGGAAGAGATAGCGGAAGCTATCAAAACTCTAGCTAGCAACAAAACACCAGGGCCAGATGGCCTGTCAGGCAAATTTTACAAACTGACATGTAGCTTTCCACTCCCAACTCTCCACAAGGTGTTTAATGGGATCTGGGAGGGGGGGTTACCTCCCTTCAGGTCACCAGGCTTACATTATAATAATAGACAAAAAAGGCAAAGACACAACGGAGCCGAGCTCCTACCGCCCCATCTCATTACTTAACGTAGGTTCTAAACTACTCTCCTAAATTATAGCCTCATGACTGTCCACTATACTATCCATGATTTATCTGGCACAGGTAGGCTTTGTCAAGAGATGCTTGGCCCCTTCGAACATAAGAAAAGTGCTTGCAATACTAGAACAAGCTAAAGCCCACCCAACCGAAGACATAGCCATTGTCACTTTAGACGCTTAAAAGGCTTTTGACAATGTAAGCTTTCAATGGTTGGCACTTGTTTTCAAAAGGTTACCACTTCGCAAGGGTGATAAAAGCCCCTTGATGACCTCTTTACCCTTCCTCATAGCGTCACACCACATCACATACTTAGGAGTGAACATAGGCAGAGAACCTTTGTCTATCTACCAGCTAAACTATCCTCCTCTGATATCTAAAATAATCAGCAAATTGGAAGCGTGGATGGACCTTCCATTATCGCTCTTCGGTAGATGGCACCTTTACAAGATGGCCAGCTTCTTACGCCTGCTGTAACTAATGCAAACGATACTAGTACTAATCAAGCACAAAGACATACAAAAGATCAATAGAGCTCTTTTGGCCTTCCTATGGCGCTACAAAAGACCTTGAATCACCTTAACAAAATGATAACTCCCAAAGAGTGAGGGAAGGGCAAGTCTCCCTTTTATTAGACTGTATAACTTATCATGTTTATTTTGTCTAGGCTTAGACTGGATAGTTCAGGGCTCATAGTTCACTAACTATGGGGTGGAGTCGGCCATGGCACATCCATACAATCTACCATCTATCCCTCATAGCAACCTAAAATCGCTACCACATAACCGCCAACAAAATCTACTAATTCGGGACACCGTTATTACTTGGAGGGACATCAGAAAGTGCTTAGGGGTTTCTCTGCACATCTCTTCTCATCTTCCGACACATGGCAACTTGGCAACCCCATGTTCCCACAGACCACCCACCATAAAGCCTTCAACACATGGAAGCTTAAAGGCCTAAAGAACGTTTTTCTCTCTCTATGACACAGCCAATGGTTGTCTTAAACCCTACCAAAAAATTGCTTCTGATTTCGATCTTCCAAACCAATATATTTTCCATGTCATGCAGCTTTCAACTTTCATCAACAAAATCTGCCCAAAACCACATCTCAGGTTCCAAACCACATTTATAGACAAGCTTATTGCAGCTCGGACTATTTCTACCTCGGAGGTCTATAACCCTTTCCTACCATTCTTTACTAAACCGCTGGATTACACAGCCTCAAAAGCCTGGTGCAAAGACCTCCCTCTAGATAGCCTTCCACACCTATTATTGAAGGGCTACAAAACAACTTTGAAACAAAACTATCCTCAAACACTGGATCTCACCTCAAGCCCCCTCTATTATGGAAGTAAAGAGGAAAATTAAACTACTACTTTATGAGGAGCAACTAGAGGTATGGTCCCACAAAACGGGGTCTAAAAAATGGTTCTACCAATGATAGCAGGCATTCATAGATGCCACCTTCCCAACTCACGAGAAAATATCTTTACGATCTCCTTACCTTCAAAATATTTTGTACTCTACCTCCCACAAACCTAATTCTGGACATACCCTATCAGAAAAACGAGTAAACTCTTCACCTGTAGCCAAGCAAAACAATGCCCACCAACAAGATACAACTATAAGCTTCCTGGAGCCCTCCCCCCCTCCTCTTCCCCGATATAAATGGAAATCAGATTCCAAGCTCAGACAGGTCACCCAAAGGTTTCTGTCACCGGACACATAGGTCTCACTTCTCCATCCAAGCTTCCATATACAGGTCCTTCTCAAAAAATTAGCATATTGTGATAAAGTTCATTATTTTCTGTAATGTACTGATAAACATTAGACTTTCATATATTTTAGATTCATTACACACAACTGAAGTAGTTCAAGGCTTTTCTTGTTTTAATATTGATGATTTTGGCATACAGCTCATGACAACCCAAAAATCCTATCTCAAAAAATTAGCATATCATGAAAAGGTTCTCTAAACAAGCTATTAACCTAATCATCTGAATCAACTAATTAACTCTAAACACCTGCAAAAGATTCCTGAGGCTTTTAAAAACTCCCAGCCTGGTTCATTACTCAAAACCGCAATCATGGGTAAGACTGCCGACCTGACTGCTGTCCAGAAGGCCATCATTGACACCCTCAAGCAAGAGGGTAAGACACAGAAAGAATTTTTTGAACGAATAGGATGTTCCCAGAGTGCTGTATCAAGGCACCTCAGTGGGAAGTCTGTGGGAAGGAAAAAGTGTGGCAGAAAACGCTGCACAACGAGAAGAGGTGACCGGACCCTGAAGAAGATTGTGGAGAAGGACCGATTCCAGACCTTGGAGGACCTGCGGAAGCAGTGGACTGAGTCTGGAGTAGAAACATCCAGAGCCACCGTGAACAGGCGTGTGCAGGAAATGGGCTACAGGTGCCGCATTCCCCAGGTCAAGCCACTTTTGAACCAGAAACAGCGGCAGAAGCGCCTGACCTGGGCTACAGAGAAGCAGCACTGGACTGTTGCTCAGTGGTCCAAAGTACTTTTTTCGGATGAAAGCAAATTTTGCATGTCATTCGGAAATCAAGGTGCCAGAGTCTGGAGGAAGACTGGGGAGAGGGAAATGCCAAAATGCCTGAAGTCCAGTGTCAAGTACCCACAGTCAGTGATGGTCTGGGGTGCCATGTCAGCTGCTGGTGTTGGTCCACTGTGTTTTATCAAGGGTAGGGTCAATGCAGCTAGCTATCAGGAGATTTTGGAGCACTTCATGCTTCCATCTGCTGAAAAGCTTTATGGAGATGAAGATTTCATTTTTCAGCACGACCTGGCACCTGCTCACAGTGCCAAAACCACTGGTAAATGGTTTACTGACCATGGTATTACTGTGCTCAATTGGCCTGCCAACTCTCTGACCTGAACCCCATAGAGAATCTGTGGGATATTGGGAAGAGAAAGTTGAGAGACGCAAGACCCAACACTCTGGATGAGCTTAAGGCCGCTATCGAAGCATCCTGGGCCTCCATAACTCCTCAGCAGTGCCACAGGCTGGTTGCCTCCATGCCACGCCGCATTGAAGCAGTCATTTCTGCAAAAGGATTCCCGACCAAGTATTGAGTGCATAACTGAACATAATTATTTGAAGGTTGACTTTTTTTGTATTAAAAACACTTTTCTTTTATTGGTCGGATGAAATATGCTAATTTTTTGAGATAGGATTTTTGGGTTTTCATGAGCTGTATGCCAAAATCATCAATATTAAAACAAGAAAAGGCTTGAACTACTTCAGTTGTGTGTAATGAATCTAAAATATATGAAAGTCTAATGTTTATCAGTACATTACAGAAAATAATGAACTTTATCACAATATGCTAATTTTTTGAGAAGGACCTGTATAACAGCCTAAGTCAAGCTATGTAGTTTGTTTGAAGTTTTCTTTCCCTCCCCTGATATATCCAATTTCTAGAACAGGTCTGTCATCCTGTTCTTCTTCCTCTTCTTCTTCTTCTTCTTTCAATCTTACCTCCCTTTTCTTTTTTTCTTTACTTAACTACCCCCACCCTTTTTCTCCTGAATCTACAAGTATCTCTGCTCTTTATATAATCTTGTTCAGGTCAAGATTTACAAATCCAATGTATTTTCTGTATCTGTATTACTTGTACTGTTCTTTCTTAATTAACCACTTCGCATCCGGGCCAATTCTGAAACTTCGCTCCTACATGTAAAAATCCAATTTTTTTTGCTAGAAAATTACATAGAACCCACAAACACTATATATGTTTTTTTTAGCAAAGACCCTAGAGAATACAATGGCGTCATTGCAACTTTTTATCTTGCACGGTATTTGCGCAATAATTTTTCAAACGCAGTTCAAACATTAAAGTTAGCCCAATTTTTTTGCATAATGTGAAAGATGAAGTTACGCCGAGTAAATAGATATGTAACATGTCACCCTTCAAAATTGCACACGCTCGTGGAATGGCGCCAAACTTCGGTACTTAAAAATCCTCATGGGCGCCGCTTTATTTTTTTTTTACTGATTACATGTTTTAAGTTACAGAGGAGGTCTAGGGCTAGAATTATTGCTCTCGCCTCTAACATTCGCTGCGATACCTCACATGTGTTTTCTGAACACCGTTTTCATATGTGGGCGGGACTTAGGTATGCCTTCGCTTCTGCGTATGAGCTACCGAAGACAGGGGCATTTAAAAAAATATATATTATTTTTTATTGTTAATTTTACTTTTTACTTTGACACTTTAAAAAAAATAAACAATTATCACTTTTATTCCTATTACAAGGAATGTAAACATCCCTTGTAATAGGAATAAGCATGACAGGTCCTCTTTACAGTGAGATATGGGGTCAATAAGACCCCACATCTCACCTCTAGGCTGGGAAACCTGAAATAAAAAAAAAACCGATCACCGCTTCCTAGCCGAGGCGGCGCCATTTTTTTGAATGCAGAGGCCGGACGTGGCGTCATAACATCGCGCCCGGCCTCCGAACGATCATAGAGACGCCGGCCACCATCTAGTCCACCAGAAATCTCTATGGTAAGAAGCCGGGGCCGGCGGATCCTGTCACGACTCACCGATCGCACAGATGAGTCGGTAGAAGCACCGGAGGGCGGCGGGAGGTGTCCCCTCTCGCCGCCTGTAAGAAGCATCAAGCGGTGGAACAACCGCTGTGATCTTTCTTAAGGTGCACAGAATCACTGACTCTAAAAAACGATATCTGAATGATGCCTGTAGCTGCAGGCATCATTCAGATATCCCGGCTCAAAGTCAAGGACGTCCAGGGACGTACCTTGGATCTCAAGTGGTTAAAACCAACTAAAACATGTTATAAAAAACAAACATAAAAGTCCTTGGGTACAATCAAAATAAATAGATAGGAAGTGTATGTTTAATCAACATTAACAGATGTAAATAATTTTGTAATTAGGAATATATTTTAGTTAGATTGGGAATATATTTAAAGCATTTCCCCAGTATACTACTCCTAGACTCCCAGTTGGTGCTACTGTAAACATTTTTCTACTTTAAAGGTCTGGCCATTGTTTTTCCTTATCACATCTCACATGGCTTGTAAACAGCAGCCTTCTTTGAATCCCCCAATCAGACTGTGCCAAATATATATTTGCTAGATACAGTGACCAATTAGGAAGCATTTATATTAGCCACTGTATAGAAAGGAGAGGGGGATATAATGACTTGCAACCAAGCTGTGCACTTGCTTTGTGCGGGGACACAAAAAGCAGTTAGCATTACCAGATCTGAAGCTGAGAGCTAAGCTGTACATTGTATTGTAAATATATTTCTGTGTGTAATTTGTAAATATCATGTAATCCACCATAGTTAGGCCCCTTTCACACGGACAGTCCGTTCAGGTTCACCTGTCAGTTTTTTAGGCGGACCTGAACGGATGCTCCATGTAGCCCTATGGAGCCACGGATGTCAGCGGTGACATGTCCGCTGACATCCGACCCGCCAAAGTGTGACGGAGGAAAACCCTATTTTTCCATCCGACGGCGGAGCGGATCGGATGACAACGGACTCTACGGTCCGTCGTCATCCGATCCCCCCATAGGGGAGAGCGGCGCTCTGACAGGGCGGTCCCTGCACAGTGTGCGGGGACCGCCCAGTCATCCGCCGGCTCAGCGGGGATCAACGGAGCGATCCCCGCTGAGCAAGCGGAGCTTCACGGGCGGATCTTCATGGATCCGTCCCGTGTGAAAGAGCCCTTATACTATACATTGTGTTGTAAATACTGTTTAGGGTGTAATTTGTATATATTATTCAACCCTATCATAAATGTATGTTGCAGATCGAACTACTACTTTTGTTTAAGAATCCTCAGATCTAGCTGTAGAAAAATTCCCCCACTATAGGATGAGACTTTATAGGCAACCAATTCACCAAAATAATTGTTCGTTAAAAAAAACAACATATTTTATTTGTACATGTTAAAAGAGATTCAAATGTATGAAAAAATAAAAGTCTACCTGACGTGTTTCTGGTTAAACACCTTTCTTCAGGGGTATTGACAGGGAGATATACAATATCTATTCAGCATTTCCAACAAAGTGATGTGTACATTAAAATCAAAAAGAAGATCAGATTGCCTTTGCCTGGGTAGGACAATCACGGGAAGTGCCACCGCCGCTGAGCCCCAGAGTCCCCCACACAGGTCCCCTTGTATATGAGGCACTGATAATAGGACGCAATGAAATGATCAATTCTATGTATTTAAGGAAATATGGATGAATTGTTCATATATCCTGAGAGGGTAACATGGTCTTAAAGTACACAGGATTCACCAAAAGGAGTCCATCCCTTACTGGGGCAGGAGGAAAATTTGTCTGTGTGTCGTCCTCCTGGCGACAGTTAACCTAGTTAACACAAAACATGTAATATAAATCCTGCCTGTGCTTCACAAAATAATACCCAAAAAACACAAAAAGTCCTGTGTTCCAAATGAAGCATCAAATGTTGCAAAACAACAATATAATATTAATCCTATGTGAGCTTTACAGAGTAATACACAAAAAGCATACATAAACAAAAAAGAAAAACTTCTCCGGGCCCCCTGTGTTCAGTGGTAAAACTTTACAAATGCTGATAGATGTACAGCTATAAGTATCACAGAGGAAAGTATGGGCCCCCAACCTAAACAAAAAAAAAAAAAGAAGAAGTTTAAACAAAATTTGTAAAGAATTAACTTGTCCCCAATTGGACATCGATCCCTGTAGATTACCTGGCTTATCCGTAATAAAATATATTTTAAAGACAAAAATAACCTTAATATAATGACAGTATTGAATTTACATAATTTACTTCCCACTACAAATTTTGTGTTGGAACGTACTTAAATTTAAATAGCGAATAAGCTTGAAGCACCAAATTATAACATTCAGCCAGATGTTCAAAAATGTTTATTTACAGCACATGGAAGATTTTAATTACTTTTACTTATTTACACATGTCAATATGTGGAAATGATATGCTTTCCAAATAGATGTCTGGCTTATTTACTTTGCATTAACATTAGTTTATCCACTATATTTAGACTCAACAGATGTCCTCTATTGCTTCTGAAGCCTTTCTTACTCATGAAGTTTGAAATGTTGCTATATATCTAAAAATCATTAGTGTAAAATTATTTAAATATCTTTAAAAAAGGGGTTAACCCCTTTAAAAAATACTTTAACATAGTTATGGATTAACTCTTTAAAGTGACCCTGGCACTAGAATAATAATGAAAAACAAAACACAAATTGCTCCTTACAAAGAAGCGTTTGTGTTTATCACTTCTGCCATTCACACCTCTGTGCTGTATTGCAAGGATATCACAGCTGAAAAAATTTTAACAAACGTCTAGGAGTGTCAGATTTAACCAAGCATCACTCAAATATATATATATATATATATATATATATATATATATATATATATATATATATATATATGTATTATATATATATATATATATATATATATATATATATATATATATACTGCTCAAAAAATGTAAGGAACACTTTGAAAACACATCAGATCTCAAAAAAAAAAAAAATATCACGCTGGATATCTATACTGATATGGACTGGGTAATGTTTTAGGAACAAAAGGATGCCACATCATTTGATTGAAAAGAAAATTATCAACCTACAGAGGGCTGATATCAAAGACACTCTGAAAATTAAAGTGAAAAAATTATGCAGCAGGCTAGTCCATTTTGCTGAAATTTCATTGCAGCTACTCAAAATGGTACACAGTAGTTTGTATGGCCCCCACGTGCTTGTATTCATGCCTAACATCATCGGGGCATGCTCCTAATGAGATGACGGATGGTGTCCTGGGTATTTCCTCCCAGATCTTGACCAGAGCATCACTGAGCTGAGGTGCAACCTGGTGGCGTCAGATAGAACAAAGCATAATGTCCCAGTGGTGTTCTATTGGATTTAGGTCAGGCGAACATGGGGGCCATTCAATGGTATCAAATGCTTCACCCTCCAGGAACTGGCTGCATAATCTCGCCACATGAGACCGGCATTGTCGTGCACCAGGAGGAACACAGGACCCACTGCTCAAGTGTAGGGTCTGACAATGGGTCCAAGGATTTCATCCCGATACCTAATGACAGTCAGGGTTCCATTGTCTAGCTTGTAGAGGTCTGTGCATTCCTTCATGGATATGCCTCCCCAGACCATCACTGACCCACCACTAAACTGGTCATGCTGAATGATGTTACAGGCAGCATAACGTTCTCTGTGGCTTTTCAAGACCCTTTCATGTCTGTAACATGTGCTCAGGTGAACCTGTTCTCATCTGTGAAAAGCACAGGGTGCCAGTGGCTGACCAGCCAATTTTGGTGTTTAATGGCAAATGCCAATCAATCTCCATGGTGCTGGGCAGTGAGCACAGGGCCCACTAGAGGACGTTGCGCCTTCAGGCCACCCTCATGAAGTCTGTTTCTGATTGTTTCATGGAAGAGAGTCCAGTCGCAAGTTGGTGAAAGATGCTTCCAGGGAAACCCAGTCTTTTTGAAGTGAGTGTACATTTCAGTCCACTATCCTTGTGAGGTGGGTAGCTGTGTGATAGTTTAGGAGGTCTGGGAAGCCTATGCCTCCATGTCGCTTTTGACGGGTAAGTAGTGAGTAACTTATTCTGGGTTTGCGTTCCCCCCAGAGGAATCTGGAACAAATACTTCAGTTCGTTTTGAAGAAGGCAGGTGGGGGCTGTATAGGAACTGTCTGTAATACGTAGAGCATTCTCGGTAGAGCATTATTTTTTAGTATTGCCGCTCTGCCAAACCATGAGAACATTGAATTGTTCCATGATTTGAGGTCAGAGGTCAGTCTATTTAGGAGGGAGAAATGGTTCAATGGTTCAAGTCAGTGAGCTTGGATAGGAGATGTAAACCCAGGTATGTGATTGATTCGCGTTTCCACTGGAATGTGAAGTTTTCTTTGCATTGGGTTACTAGAGATTGAGGTAAGGATATGTTGAGGGCAAAGGATTTTGAAAAATAAATTTTGAGGTTGGAGAGTAGTTGGAAATGTTTGAATTCAGACAATAGCATAAGTCACCGGATTAGTTAGGAATAGCAATATGTCGTCTGCAAAGGCGGCATATTTATATTCCTTTATGGGCGTTCGAATTCCCTGAATATCTGGGTTGAATCTCAATTTATGGAGGAACGGTTGGAGTGTGAGTACCAAGAGAATGGGGGATAAGGGGCACCATTTTCTTGTTCCGTTACGGATGGGGAAGGCATTTGACAGAGTGTTGTTTACCCGGACTTTAGCCGATGGGCCTGCGTAGAGCGAAAGTATTAGGTCTGATAAGTGTGGACCCAAGCCTGTGTGGGCCTGTAAAACCGTTCTCATGTAGTCCCATGCCACTCTGTCTAATGCCTTCTCCGCAACTAGGGATAGGAAAAAGCCTTTTTGGTTTGTATGTGTCATCAGGTGGTTTAGGTTAATTGCTTTAATGGTGTTGTCCCTGGCTTTTCGGCCAGGGACAAATCCTACTTGATCTTGGGAAATGATAGAGGGAAGTAGCGGTAAGAGTCTGTTTGCTAGCATCTTGGAAAATATCTTAATACCCGCATTTAATAGTGATATTGGTATGTAGTTACTTGTACATGTGGGATCTTTGTCGCCTTTAGGGATGACTACAATGTGGGCTTCCAACATCTCTTTTGTGAGAGGGTTTGAGGGAGAGAGGGAGTTGAAGGCATTTAAAAAGGGTGTTTGGAGGGTGTTAGAGAATGTTTTGTAATATACCGCAGAGAGGCCATCAGGGCCTGGGCTCTTGCCTGGTTTTAATTGTTTTAATGCCTGTTTCCATTCTGCTACGGTGATCGGGGATTCGAGGTTTGTGGCAACGTCTTCGGGAATCTTTTCAGGGCCATATTTAGCTAAGAACAAATGTATTTCATTAGTTCGTTTGGAGGACGGGGTCGTAAGGGGGTTGGATGTGTTGAGATCGTAGAGGGAGGCGTAGTATTGTTCAAACTCTTCTGCTATTTCAATGTTATTCGTAAATGTCTTGCCCGTGCGGGAGTGCAATTGGTGAACCGTGGTGCTGGCTATTTTCTTACGCAAGGCTTGTGCGAGGAGGTGGCCACATTTGTTTCTGAATTTGTAAAAGAGTTTCTGGGATAAGGTGCATTTTTTCCTGAGGTTTTGACCTAGTTCCTCTTGTATTTGACTGCGCGTTTCGATTAGTTCTTGGTGAGTTTGTGTAGCTAGATTGTGCTTATGTAGTGCTTCAAGTTTTTTAAGTTTGGTGTAAAGTGTAGCCAGGTTGATTTTCTTTTCTTTTTTGAGTGCAGCTGTTAAGGAGATCAGCCTGCCCCGTATTACACATTTGTGGGCCTCCCATTGTGTCAATTTTGAGGTGTCTGGGGTGTCATTTTCGGCAAAGTAGTTGGTTAAACATTTGCAAATCTCTTTTTTGTGTTGTCTGTTAGGATGGTAGGGTCTAGTCTCCATATGTATAACTCAACAAAAAGTTTTACATCATGACTAGATTAAGATGTTGCCAACATCCCGTGTGTTACTGGAACAAAAGAGAGTGTCCCCCTAACTAGGGACTGGGACTTTAACGGCAACAGAAGATTTTAACAAAATAATTGAAGTATAAAGTAATTTAATCTGATTGTTTAAGAAGCCAACCATGTGGCAACATATGATTGACTGCAGAATAAAATATTCATATACAGTAAAGGTACATAAAAACAAGGAAATACAAATTGTTCTCCAATCTGTGGTTGAGCCTGACGCGTTTTAGGGATAGTTCCCTTTCCTCAGGGGCGTGTCCTTGTTGGAGATTTAAATAGCGTCTAAAAAATATATACAAAGACATGGTTGGTAACAAGCAATCAGGGGACAAATGAGCATCGTTGAAGCAGAAGGTGAAAAACAACTGTCAAAAAACAAAACAAAATGGGAGACATGTGACAGAGAATAGATAAACGTGTATAGGGTTAGTGGTGCTGCCTCTTAAACTAAATTCAACCCCCAATGGGTTATGGCTAAGTGAAGAGGGGCTTAATGTGCTCCACTCTAGGTGTGTTAGTAAAAAGTGTAAGAGAGTAGGTGAAAAATATATAACAATGCAATGATGTATGAGTAATCCTATATTAAAAAGTGCCCAGTATATACCAAATAGAATGGTGGCCGGATTAACCGTGTCAAGACAGGCCTGCAATAGGCGATATATGGTGATTGCTCTTTGGCCACTCCTATAAAACCTTGTGAAAAATAATTGTTAACTCTATGATAGTGTGCTCACTTTAGACTGGGTAGGTGATAGTGCTTGAGTATTAACCCAGCGAGTGCTGGTGTGTGCAAAAGGTGATAGCAAATGTTCCTGTTACATGTGTGGTACCATAACACATTAGTGTAGCAACAGACAGTATAATAATGATAATTAGAGCCAACGGGCAGTTCTGGAAAGTAGGTTCAAAGGGTGATTGATAGTATAATTAACTGTATAGATGACCACCATATAAAGTTGCTTGAGTGGACCAGGGACCCTCATACAGCCCTGGAGGGGCAGAGTGAGTCACCTCAGTGTGGTTACCACTTGTCCAGGTACTAAGTTTAAAAGTACATTACTAGAATGATAGAATGGTTCTCTTCTCCTATTGGTCTCCTTAACGGCTCAATAAAAACAAAAAAATTTCGCTCAAAACGGAAACATTTGTTTTAATGCACTATGTACTTTTGAACTTAGTTCCTGGACAAGTGGTATCCACACTGAGGTGACTCACTCTGCCCCTCCAGGGCTGTATGAGGGTCCCTGGTTCACTCAAGCAACGTTATATATGGTGGTCATCTATACAGTTAGTTATACTATCAATCACTCTTTGAACCTACTTTCCAGAACTGCCCGCTGGGCTCTAATTATCATTATTATACTGTCTATTGCTACACGAATGTGTTATGGTACCACACTGTCTGTTGCTACAAAAGTGTTCCTGATCTTACGATACTTTGAGGTTTGCTGTTCGGCCCTGGTGCGTCACTGATAAGCATAAGGGGAACTTCCAGTGGTAAATGATGGATCTAGCTCTCAGGATTTCCAGTAAAGGCTGCAGTTCCCACCTGCATTGTAGGGTGATATTAGATAGGTCTTAGTAGATCCTTATCATCGCCCCCTGGAAGGATAGTTGGTTACGGCTTCTTGCTTTGCGGAGGATTTCCTCTTTCAGTGGAAAGTCCATGAGACAGCATACCGCGTCTCTAGGGGGATCTGTGTCCCTTCCCCTCGGGTGTAGCGCCCTGTGGATCCACTCAAAGGTGATCAGTGTGTCTAGGGGCCTCTCTAGGAGATCATTAAATATATTGGTGACCGTTAGGGATAGATGACTGGGGTCTATCAATTCCGGGACTCCTCTTACTCTAAGATTTTGGTGTCTCCCACGATTGTCCAGGTCCTCCATGTGGCGATTTATCTCTCTGAGGTGGACGGCGTGGGATTTAGTCAGCTGCTGTACATGACATAGGGAAGTGTCTTGGTGGGCTTGCGTTATTTCCACTTCCTCCACCCTTAAGGCTATGGCCTGGATGTCGGACCTCATGTCCATGATGGCCGCCATGAGTGTGTTTTTATTATCAGGTCCTCAAGGTTAACAGCAGGGGGATATCTCTTACCTGCTTCCGCTCCGAACGGACTCCGAGCTCCAGAGCGTTGTGGGCTGATGCTTTAGGAGCGGGGCTCACATGAGGAGGGTGTTTGTGAGGCCTGCATCTTGCTTCTAGGCCACGATCGGAAGATCGCGGGAATGTGTCCGCTTAACTGAGTGTCTTGTTCCTGCGGGGATCAGGAACGTGTTGCCGAGACACTGCGGGAGGTTCTCACCATGTCTTGGTGGTTCTTAGGCTCGTTAGCTGATGTGGCTGGACCTCGTGGAACGGGAGCTCCGGATTTACACGTCCATCTCGGAACGGCTCCAGACCATGCCCCAAGATTTTTTACCTTGTGCTGTTCATTGTTTAAGTGCAGTGCTCTTTTGTCATAGATTTTTCCATGTTAAGGTTTTTTTTTCTCACAGTTTTGGGGATAATGCTTATGAAAATTGGGGTAAGTGTATTGCTGGGAGGATTGGGGTGGGTTATTATTATTTCCCCATTTGTAGTGTGTCAAGCCTGAGTGTCTTAGTAGTATTTGGTGTGTCATTATACCTCTGCTCTTGTCTGTAAAAAAACATTATTTGGTGTTGGTGTTTGGTGTTCATCTGGCTATCCAACAATTGTATATTCTAACTTTCCATTGGATCCCTTAAAATAAATGGGTGAAGTGTCACAGGTATGCATCACAAAATGAAATGCCCCTTTCATTCTTGCTTTCTTTAAAGTTGAACTCAAGTCCTTTTTTTTTTAAATTACAAGGAGGAAGACTGTTTATTGCAGAAGAGACATGCAATGCCTCTTCTGCAATAAAATAAAGCTACCTGCCTGCTTGCATTGCTTCTTAGAATGTATGCAGACCTCAGCTCAGTACACATTCTGTCACCGTGCCTGTGTGCCGGGAATATTAAACTCATACGCAGGAGTTAGATCATCCTGCAACAGCCAATAAAAGTGGTTAAATCCTAGCATCCAGAGAATGTCATGGAGAAGATGCAGGTTAAGGCAAGGAACCTTGTGGGTGTTTGACCATTGGAGCTATGGTAGGTATCCCAGATTTTAGTTCCACTTTAAGCAAAAGGATGAAGTCATTGTTATTTTCGAAACCCACTTGACTGACGTGACCCAACACTGCGTCAGGAGACCATGGGGTATTAGGATTATCATGCTATCATGCAACCCATACGTTCTCATTTGGGGGAAGGTCCATTCTTATACCTACATTTGTTCAGTTTATGTTACATCATGTGGTGGGGACGTGGCGACCAAGCTCCAAAGATGGATGCTTGAACTAGGAGCCTGCTTGGCCATCGGAGAGAATCCACAACCATCCGAGCCAGTGGCTCCATCTGTTACCACACATGCCATAACAGACTTGCTGAACCCTCCAGGGATAACGAGGCACTGGGAGAACCAGCTGGACCTCAGAAAATGTCACACTTCTTTACTGCAGCCCCGCGTGGGCTACAACAAAATGGCAGCAGCGCCCGAGCACAGCAACCAGTCCACAAGGCCGCGGTGTCTCGCAGCAATATGAGGGGCATCAAAAATGACATACCAAGGCTGCACCGCAAAGCAGATCATCATCTGGGACTTGTAGTCCCTCTACCAGAAGCCCAGCGAAGCAAAAGCAATGCAATAGCTCCCCAGCCAGGCCGCAGGCAGACCCAGACATGGAGGTAAGCAGGCCTAACATCACAAGCAATGCTGCACAGTCCCAAATGAATTACCCCATTGCTGCATTCCCCACCTCAGACCAATATTGCTATATGCTATACTCTCACTAAAAGCCTCACTACAATCTGATATGAATGCAGGGATTAACAAATGCCAAATAGAGGTCCAAACCATAGGAAAAAGGGCGGATCATGTCAAACAAACAATGGGAGAATACACCTTTTCATTTAACACATTAGTCGATGCTCACACTGCTCAAGGCGAGGAGCTGGCTTTGTTAAAAGACAAAGTGGCAGACCTGGAAGACAGATCCAGAAGGAACAACATCAAGATAAGTGGTGTTCCAGAAACCATACTAGCTACCAGCTACTACAGTACACACAGGCCCTGTCCTCCACACTGGTACCAACCCTGACAGCACAAGTTCTCATAGTGGACAGAATTCCCAGGATCCCCAAACCGTCCTTCCTTTCTGCGGAAACCCCAATAGAAGTGCTGTTAAGGGTACACTTCTACCATTTCAAGGAACAGATTATGATTGCATCTCACAGACCTGAAAACATCCATTCCCAATACGCAACCTTACAACTCTTTCCAGACCTGTCCAGACACACCTTACAGCGACGGGGCAACCTGGCAACAGTCACTAAAGCTCTACAGAACCACAAGGTCTTCCATAAATGAAAATATCCAGCAAAGCTATTTATAACCCATAATGGGACCACAACATTAATTTCAACACTGGAGAAAGTAATCAATGCCTTACCTCAATGGGGCATCCTCCCTGATCAAGCTCTGAACGATACGTCTATCTCGCAGCCACAGCCACTTCACAATGAATGGCAGGTGGTATCACGCAAACGTTCAAATAAAAAACAAGCCGGTGGAAACTCATGAGCAAGATGCATATAATCCTCCATAACTCTTTCCAGATACAGGGGTTCACAGATTAACTCCCTGTTCTTCCCCTTAGATTATTTAAAGCAGTCATATCTGCACATGGATCAGTTAAAAGATCCTTTTCTTATGGATTTATATATGTTCTTATGTTGCGTTTGTTAAAAATATGATTTTTATTATATTAATCAGACATAGGATACATGGGACAATTTTACAATAGTGAGTTGGTCAGATTACTGTCAGTCTTTTGGTTTAAGTAGATTTCTCAAACAAATGCTGTTTTCATACAATGGGGTTAGATACCATTGTTGTATTCAACAGGCAAATGTCTCTATAGCTACAGTAAACAAGTAAGACATTACTTGTTTGAGATTTCTTTCAGCTCTCAAACTGAAAGAATGACTGTTAGATTTCTGACAGATTTGGTTTAAGTAGACAATAGGTAGATAGCATTGTTGTATTCAACAGTCCATTGTTTCTACAGCTACAGTAAACAGGTATGTTTTCTGTTGTTTGGTAACTCAGCCTGACACATAAAAGCAGGCATAAGCTAGGACACAGACATCATGTTGCTGTAAGATCAGGAGAAGGCACTCATCATAAGAAGAAGATGCCTGGTCACCAGGAATGGAGATCATGAACATAGAGTAATCGAAGTTAAGTAACCTTTAAATGTATTTGTACTGTTATAGACCATAGGCTGTTCATTTGCTAGGCATTTTGCTTGTTATAGAGATCTGTCAGTCTTGCATTGTATTCCTAAGATTGTAATAGTTTTGTATGTACAGCATCTTTGTATAGTAAAAGCACATTTACACACTGCAGAAGTCTCAGCTTCCTTGTTATACCACAGAGTAACCTTGCTAGATAGACGCAATCAAAACATTTGGGGGCTCGGCCGCGATCTGTGCTATAATTCAATTGAAGCAGACTTGTTTTTCTGTAGTTTGTTGTGTAGCTTGTGCTAGGTAAAATGCTGCGTAAGCTGTTTAGGAAAAGCAAGGCTGCAGAGGGTTCTGGTGACCAGAAGAAAGTGTGCAGCTTACCTATCTGGGCCACAAATAATGAGTGGGAGCCTCTTGCTAAAGAATTTGTGAAGTATGCTTCTCCCTTGAAGCTGACTTGGGGTGATAAAGTCTCAGATCATTTTGTAGATTTTAGCCTTAAGGGGTTGGATTTAAGTAAGAAATAGAAGAGTACAGTGTCCACAGTGGGTTGGAACTTCCTCCATGCTCTCTATACTGAATCACATAGAAGGGAGAAGGCAGAGGCAGAAGTTAAGGTATTAAAAGCCCAGCTAGCAGTTGCTTCAGAGTGTGTACGTTCAACCGCTAGTCGGGCTGATGATTTGCAAGAGCGGTGTGCAGCCCTCATGACCAAATCAATTAATGCCTTAAGGAAAAGGAAGGGCGAAAACCTGTTAGTAAAGCCAGGGTATGTGCCATTGTCACATCCCAAGATTGGGATTGTGAGGATGTGCTCTCCTCAAATGATAGTGAGGATGAGGAGATAGAGTTTGATATTTCAGATGATGGTCTGCTAGTGGGAAAGAAAAAGTATGCCAGACCTCTCATTACTAAGCATAGGAAACGGCAACATGATAGAGAGGATATGGCAGATGGGGAGGTGCATTATCGCAACCCCAGAGATGTTAAAATTGAAGAAGTACGGGAGTTTTCACAAACTGAACTTCATGAGCTGGCAAAACAATACAAACAAAAGGTCTGGGGAGCCCCTATTGGGTTGGCTCCTACGCTTATGGGATGAAGAGGCGGACAGTGTTGTTTTGTCAGGTAAGGATACAGTGGCTATGGGAGTGTTAACCCATGATCCACAATTGCGTCAGGCAATGCAAAAAGCCTGAGAGTTTAGCGTGAATTTTTCACTGTTAGACCTTGTGAGAGATGGAATAGTCCGAGTATACGCTAGTCCTACTGACTTGGAAAATACCTACTCCTGGAGATCAATGGGAGAGGGTATTTCTAGGTTACGTGAGATGGGTTGTATAACTGGATTAAATAAATTTCCAGAATGGATAGGTCCAGATATGGAACCCTTTACGTCTGCTCTGCGCTCTAAGCTGATGAAGTCTGCACCATTTAATCTCAGGGCTCCATTTTTGTCTTTGTTGGGAGGCCTGGGATTAAACAGCAAGATTCATGAAGCCACAACCCTTTTAAGCCAGATGGGGGAGATAGAGGAGACTAAAGCAAAACCTGTCAGGGCAGTAGATAAGGTCAAGGCCAGACAGGAAGAATACAAGCAGAAAAGAACAGAGAAGAAACGGAATGGGGTAGAGAAGACAGAAGGTGAAGAGAAAACCAGGCTAGTTATTTCTAGGAAAGAAATGTGGGTGGACCTATTAAAGGCAGGAGTACCTAAAGATGAGATAGATGGCATTTCTACTGCAGAAATGCTGAAGAGGTGGAAACATTTAGTAGGTAAAACTGTCAGGGTTAGAAACACTACTCCTAGTGAAGATAACATCAGCCTAGACTTAGAGGAAACAGAACAGACCCCTCCTGTTAGCCCCAAACCAATTCCCAAAACTGTACATGAACCCAAATCCCTTTATCCTGGGGAGGAGTTAGAGAGAATCAGAAAAGGGGATTGGGAGGTTCCTTATCCTTTATGAAGGGAAGGTGAGTCTCCTGTAATAGCAGCAAGGGCAGTGACAGCAGGAGACCAACGCCCATATGCACCTGTCACTGTATGGTGGGGGAAGTCATCTTCTCCTACACATGTAATGGCTTTAGTTGATAGCGGAGCTGAAGTTACACTTTTGCAAGGAAATCCTTCCCATCACAAAGGAGAATTGATTTATGTAGAAGGTTTGGGAGAGCAAACTACACCAGCAGTTAGGATACGGGTAAAATTGGCAATTGGCAAGGGATCAGGATTTATGACAAATGTTTTGATATCAGAGTTACCCGAAAATATTCTTGGGATGGATGTACTTCAAGGTCAGTCAATTCAGACTGAAAGAGGTACATTCACATTCGGGTATCCTGATAAAGCGTATCTGGTAAGGGCGGTGAAGGCTGTGGTCAGAGGTCATGCGAAATGGACCCCTGTCTACATTCCTCCACCAGAGAAGCCAGTCTGTCTCAAGCAGTACAGACTTCCTGGAGGCCACAAAGAAATTGGGGAGACTATTCAAGAACTGTTGAGAGTAGGGATCCTTAGACCTGCTGTAAGTCCTTCTCGTCTCCGGTGTTCCCAGTAAAGAAACCTGATGGGACATATAGAATGACTGTGGATTACAGAGGTCTAAACAAAGTGTCACCTCCATTGAAGTCAGCTGTACCAGATATGATCTCAATTGTTGAGAAAATTGCTAAAGATGCAGGAGAATATCATGCTGTGATAGACCTGACTAATGCTTTCTTTTAAATTTTGATAGACCCAGAGTGTCAAGACCAGTTTGCTATGGTGTGGGACAGCCGCCAGTACACTTTCACTGTCCTTCCGCAAGGCTATCTTCATTCTCCAATGATTTGTCATGGACTGATTGCCCGAGATTTAAGTACCCTGAATTTGAAAGTCGCTGTGTTTCACTACATTGATGACATCATGATCTCTGGGACAAAAAAAGATGTAACTGAAGCACTGCACCTGCTGATACAGCACTTGGAGAGCAGAGGGTGGGCTATCAACAGAGACAAAGTCCAAGGACCTGCCACAGAGGTGAAATTCCTAGGAATGATGTGGACTGGGCCACAGAGGAAGATTCCAGAGACAGTTGTGCAAACTATCCAGGCGCTGTCGCCCCCTACTACCAAAAAGGAATCAAATAAGTTCATTGGAGTTGTGGGATTCTGGAGATCGTTCATCCCACATCTTGGACTGATTCTGAGGCCTATATACAATGTTACCAGAAAAAGACTGAGTTTTCATGGGGTTCAGAGCAGCGGACTGCATTCCTGGCTGCTAAAAAGCTATTTTGCAGCATCAGGGATTGGGACCAGTGAGACAAGGAGTACCATTTCAGCTGGATGTAGTGGAGCAGAATGGTACCATATCTTGGAGTCTGTGGCAGCCAAATGAAAAGAAAGGACTGAGAGCAATACCTTTTGGATTTTGGCCCAAACAACTGACAGGGGCACAGACGAGATACACGCCCCTAGAGAAGTACCTGTTTGGTTTAAGTAGACAATAGGTAGATAGCATTGTTGTATTCAACAGTCCATTGTTTCTACAGCTACAGTAAACAGGTATGTTTTCTGTTGTTTGGTAACTCAGCCTGACACATAAAAGCAGGCATAAGCTAGGACACAGACATCATGTTGCTGTAAGATCAGGAGAAGGCACTCATCATAAGAAGAAGATGCCTGGTCACCAGGAATGGAGATCATGAACATAGAGTAATCGAAGTTAAGTAACCTTTAAATGTATTTGTACTGTTATAGACCATAGGCTGTTCATTTGCTAGGCATTTTGCTTGTTATAGAGATCTGTCAGTCTTGCATTGTATTCCTAAGATTGTAATAGTTTTGTATGTACAGCATCTTTGTATAGTAAAAGCACATTTACACACTGCAGAAGTCTCAGCTTCCTTGTTATACCACAGAGTAACCTTGCTAGATAGACGCAATCAAAACATTTGGGGGCTCGGCCGCGATCTGTGCTATAATTCAATTGAAGCAGACTTGTTTTTCTGTAGTTTGTTGTGTAGCTTGTGCTAGGTAAAATGCTGCGTAAGCTGTTTAGGAAAAGCAAGGCTGCAGAGGGTTCTAGTGACCAGAAGAAAGTGTGCAGCTTACCTATCTGGGCCACAAATAATGAGTGGGAGCCTCTTGCTAAAGAATTTGTGAAGTATGCTTCTCCCTTGAAGCTGACTTGGGGTGATAAAGTCTCAGATCATTTTGTAGATTTTAGCCTTAAGGGGTTGGATTTAAGTAAGAAATAGAAGAGTACAGTGTCCACAGTGGGTTGGAACTTCCTCCATGCTCTCTATACTGAATCACATAGAAGGGAGAAGGCAGAGGCAGAAGTTAAGGTATTAAAAGCCCAGCTAGCAGTTGCTTCAGAGTGTGTACGTTCAACCGCTAGTCGGGCTGATGATTTGCAAGAGCGGTGTGCAGCCCTCATGACCAAATCAATTAATGCCTTAAGGAAAAGGAAGGGCGAAAACCTGTTAGTAAAGCCAGGGTATGTGCCATTGTCACATCCCAAGATTGGGATTGTGAGGATGTGCTCTCCTCAAATGATAGTGAGGATGAGGAGATAGAGTTTGATATTTCAGATGATGGTCTGCTAGTGGGAAAGAAAAAGTATGCCAGACCTCTCATTACTAAGCATAGGAAACGGCAACATGATAGAGAGGATATGGCAGATGGGGAGGTGCATTATCGCAACCCCAGAGATGTTAAAATTGAAGAAGTACGGGAGTTTTCACAAACTGAACTTCATGAGCTGGCAAAACAATACAAACAAAAGGTCTGGGGAGCCCCTATTGGGTTGGCTCCTACGCTTATGGGATGAAGAGGCGGACAGTGTTGTTTTGTCAGGTAAGGATACAGTGGCTATGGGAGTGTTAACCCATGATCCACAATTGCGTCAGGCAATGCAAAAAGCCCGAGAGTTTAGCGTGAATTTTTCACTGTTAGACCTTGTGAGAGATGGAATAGTCCGAGTATACGCTAGTCCTACTGACTTGGAAAATACCTACTCCTGGAGATCAATGGGAGAGGGTATTTCTAGGTTACGTGAGATGGGTTGTATAACTGGATTAAATAAATTTCCAGAATGGATAGGTCCAGATATGGAACCCTTTACGTCTGCTCTGCGCTCTAAGCTGATGAAGTCTGCACCATTTAATCTCAGGGCTCCATTTTTGTCTTTGTTGGGAGGCCTGGGATTAAACAGCAAGATTCATGAAGCCACAACCCTTTTAAGCCAGATGGGGGAGATAGAGGAGACTAAAGCAAAACCTGTCAGGGCAGTAGATAAGGTCAAGGCCAGACAGGAAGAATACAAGCAGAAAAGAACAGAGAAGAAACGGAATGGGGTAGAGAAGACAGAAGGTGAAGAGAAAACCAGGCTAGTTATTTCTAGGAAAGAAATGTGGGTGGACCTATTAAAGGCAGGAGTACCTAAAGATGAGATAGATGGCATTTCTACTGCAGAAATGCTGAAGAGGTGGAAACATTTAGTAGGTAAAACTGTCAGGGTTAGAAACACTACTCCTAGTGAAGATAACATCAGCCTAGACTTAGAGGAAACAGAACAGACCCCTCCTGTTAGCCCCAAACCAATTCCCAAAACTGTACATGAACCCAAATCCCTTTATCCTGGGGAGGAGTTAGAGAGAATCAGAAAAGGGGATTGGGAGGTTCCTTATCCTTTATGAAGGGAAGGTGAGTCTCCTGTAATAGCAGCAAGGGCAGTGACAGCAGGAGACCAACGCCCATATGCACCTGTCACTGTATGGTGGGGGAAGTCATCTTCTCCTACACATGTAATGGCTTTAGTTGATAGCGGAGCTGAAGTTACACTTTTGCAAGGAAATCCTTCCCATCACAAAGGAGAATTGATTTATGTAGAAGGTTTGGGAGAGCAAACTACACCAGCAGTTAGGATACGGGTAAAATTGGCAATTGGCAAGGGATCAGGATTTATGACAAATGTTTTGATATCAGAGTTACCCGAAAATATTCTTGGGATGGATGTACTTCAAGGTCAGTCAATTCAGACTGAAAGAGGTACATTCACATTCGGGTATCCTGATAAAGCGTATCTGGTAAGGGCGGTGAAGGCTGTGGTCAGAGGTCATGCGAAATGGACCCCTGTCTACATTCCTCCACCAGAGAAGCCAGTCTGTCTCAAGCAGTACAGACTTCCTGGAGGCCACAAAGAAATTGGGGAGACTATTCAAGAACTGTTGAGAGTAGGGATCCTTAGACCTGCTGTAAGTCCTTCTCGTCTCCGGTGTTCCCAGTAAAGAAACCTGATGGGACATATAGAATGACTGTGGATTACAGAGGTCTAAACAAAGTGTCACCTCCATTGAAGTCAGCTGTACCAGATATGATCTCAATTGTTGAGAAAATTGCTAAAGATGCAGGAGAATATCATGCTGTGATAGACCTGACTAATGCTTTCTTTTAAATTTTGATAGACCCAGAGTGTCAAGACCAGTTTGCTATGGTGTGGGACAGCCGCCAGTACACTTTCACTGTCCTTCCGCAAGGCTATCTTCATTCTCCAATGATTTGTCATGGACTGATTGCCCGAGATTTAAGTACCCTGAATTTGAAAGTCGCTGTGTTTCACTACATTGATGACATCATGATCTCTGGGACAAAAAAAGATGTAACTGAAGCACTGCACCTGCTGATACAGCACTTGGAGAGCAGAGGGTGGGCTATCAACAGAGACAAAGTCCAAGGACCTGCCACAGAGGTGAAATTCCTAGGAATGATGTGGACTGGGCCACAGAGGAAGATTCCAGAGACAGTTGTGCAAACTATCCAGGCGCTGTCGCCCCCTACTACCAAAAAGGAATCAAATAAGTTCATTGGAGTTGTGGGATTCTGGAGATCGTTCATCCCACATCTTGGACTGATTCTGAGGCCTATATACAATGTTACCAGAAAAAAGACTGAGTTTGCATGGGGTTCAGAGCAGCGGACTGCATTCCTGGCTGCTAAAAAGCTATTTTGCAGCATCAGGGATTGGGACCAGTGAGACAAGGAGTACCATTTCAGCTGGATGTAGTGGAGCAGAATGGTACCATATCTTGGAGTCTGTGGCAGCCAAATGAAAAGAAAGGACTGAGAGCAATACCTTTTGGATTTTGGTCCAAACAACTGACAGGGGCACAGACGAGATACACGCCCCTAGAGAAGTACCTGTTTGGGGCCTACACAGCACTTCAACATGTAGAGACCATTACAGAAAAGGACACAGTCACCATCCATACTGCATTGCCAATAGCAGGATGGGTGAGAGATAATGGACTGACCACTAGGGCAGCTGGAGCCCAGAACCAGACACTGATGAAATGGAAGTTGTACCTTCAAGAAAGAGGGGGTATTGCAGTTGGGGATGTTAGAGACATTTCAAAACAGTTGGCAGGGCTTGTTACTTTTACCAGCACCCGGCCAGAACAAGAAATTCCTATGCTGCAGTCATCCTACATTCAAGAGGCTCCACCCTTTGAGTCTCTGTCAGAAGACATGAAGGAGTCAGCGTGGTTCACTGATGGTTCAGCCATAATCACCTCGTCTGGGCGTAAATGGACAGCAGCAGCTTACAACCCAAGTACAGACACAGTCCTGCAGGAGTCCGGAATCGGAGGGTCCAGTCAGTATGCAGAGTTGAAAGCTGTAGTGATGACTCTTCAGGAGGATCCTTCTTCCCATGTCACTATCTACACTGACAGCTGGGCGGTTTTTAAAGGACTGACAACATGGATGCCCACGTGGAAGTCCAATGAATGGATGATTCATGGAAAGGTGGTGTGGGGAGGCAAGGAAGTCTGGGACTACATCTGGAAGGAAGCTTACTCCCGCACCATAAAAGTGGGGCATGTTGATGCACATGTGCCCCTAGTACCAGACTTTGAGAACTATAACAGAGTTGCAGATGAAATCGCCAAAGTGAAAGCAGTTGTGCCAATTGATCCTGTTTTGATGAACTTGGCCAACTGGGCCCACAAGCAATCTGGACATTTGTGTCAGAAAGCAACATATGAATGGGCACAGCAGAGAGGATTGCCTATATCCAAGGACATGATAAAGACTGTAATAGGGAACTGTACAGTGTGTGGAGTAGTGCGACAATGGCCATTGCAAAAGTACTCCACCGGGTCGATTAAGAGGGGTGAGAGGCCTGCAGAGATCTGGCAGATTGACTTCATTGGTCCCCTGTCCCGGGGAAACAACGGACTGAGATATTGTTGCACTGCAGTGGACACCTATTCGGGACTTATGCTTGTCCATCCTTGCAAACGTGCAGATCAAGCCGCAACGCTTCAACTGCTTCAGAAACTTGTCGTTGCTTATGGTTGTCCCAAACAAGTCCAAAGTGATAACGGCTCACACTTCACCGGATCAACAGTACAGCAGTGGGCCAAAAATTCTGGAGTGTACTGGTTGTGCCACATCCCATACCATCCACAGACAGCTGGTTTGATTGAAAGATACAATGGGCTATTGAAGGACCAGATACGCAAACTTACACCCACACATACACTAAGGGGGTGGGATCGGGTCCTCACACAGGCAGTCATGTTGTTAAATTCTAGGCCAATAGCCAAAAGCACACCATATGAGAGGATGGTAGGGGCTTAGGCACAGATTCCACAGCTGGAGTGCAGAGTTCAGTATTTATGTAAGGTTCCTTAAAGAACAGGGTTTAACAGATACCATGTTACTGCTTCCCATGACATATAAACCAAGAGTGATGTATCTGAAGTTGAAGCCTATCTAGCAATGAGAGGGAATCTGGCAGGAAGGTTTGAAGTTATATTTGCGTTGGCAGACGAGCTTCAAGACAGTGGCCGGGACTCTGACTGGTTAGTGGATACTTCTCAGCAAGAGTGGAAAATGAGGCTACATAACATCAAACCTTCCAAAATAAACAGCAGTGATCTTCTGGGAAATATCAGTATATTTCCTCTCCTCCCTATTGATGTTCTTTGGGAGGGTCAGAGGTGCATACAGGCAGGTGGCAAAGTATTGGTCAGATATCCAGGCAAGAAGCCATTTAGAGGAGAGATTGTAGCTGAAGGGCCAGGATCTACTGTTTATGTATTATTAGAAGGAACAGATAATCCGCTTTGTTTTCCACTCCACAGGCTGTCTCCGATTTGATTCATAGGAAGACCAGAGAAAAGTGGTTACATGATGGAAAGAATGACGGAAGATTGCAAGAGCTGTGGAGAGCAAGGCCTTTGACGTATTTCAAGCCTGGACTTATTTCTAAAGAACTTTAGAATGGACTTTCTAATGAACTTTTATCCAAAGACTGAAACACCTTCCCAGTGACAGAAATATGGGAGGAGTTGCATTTAAGGAAAATTCATGTGTAGAATGAGTTGTTAGTAATGAAGAGATTTTCTGTGTAGTCTGAGAGAAAAAAAAAATCATAGGGCGGAATGTGTTGCGTTTATTAAAAATATGATTTTTATTATATTAATCAGACATAGGATACATGGGACAATTTTACAATAGTGAGTTGGTCAGATTACTGTCAGTCTTTTGGTTTGAGTAGATTTCTCAAACAAATGCTGTTTTCATACAATGGGGTTAGATACCATTGTTGTATTCAACAGGCTAATGTCTCTATAGCTACAGTAAACAAGTAAGACATTACTTGTTTGAGATTTCTTTCAGCTCTCAAACTGAAAGAATGACTGTTAGATTACTGACAGATTTGGTTTAAGTAGACAATAGGTAGATAGCATTGTTGTATTCAGCAGTCCATTGTTTCTACAGCTACAGTCAACAGGTATGTTTTCTGTTGTTTGGTAACTCAGCCTGACACATAAAAGCAGGCATAAGCTAGAACACAGACACACACATCATGTTGCTGTAAGATCAGGAGAAGGCACTCATCATAAGAAGAAGATGCCTGGTCACCAGAAATGGAGATCATGAACATAGAGTAATCGAAGTTAAGTAACCTTTAAATGTATTTGTACTGTTATAGACCATAGGCTGTTCATTTGCTAGGCATTTTGCTTGTTATAGAGATCTGTCAGTCTTGCATTGTATTCCTAAGATTGTAATAGTTTTGTATGTACAGCATCTTTGTATAGTAAAAGCACATTTACACACTGCAGAAGTCTTAGCTTCCTTGTTATACCACAGAGTAACCTTGCTAGATAGACACAAGCAAAACAGTTCTTTACACAAATGTTTTCTTATAATTTGTTCTTTGAGCACCATGATTGAAACACACAGAAATGTTCTACAAATGGTACACATCCCTAAAGTCGATGTTAGGCTTTTTCTGACATCATTAGAAAGTTGCGATCCAACCAAGAAGAGAATCTTTGGACATAATGAGTACTTACACTACACCAGAGGATAATGGGCGATAGCAGATAAAATAGGAACATACATGAACTACATCAAATATTGTGATGAATACTGAGAAAAAGCAATAAAAAAATTTAAAAAAATTGATCCAGTGGAAAAGTCAGTTTCACAATACAATATGTGACAATTATCCAACAAAAATCCGTGAGTGAAGAAAATTGAGTAATCCATGAGTGAAGAAAATTGAATTAAATTGGACTAGTAGAAAAGTCTATGTCAAAATATGTGACAATTATCCAACAAAAATTGGTGAAAATAAATAAATAAATAAAAATGATCTAGTAGAAAAGTCTGTGTCAAAATGGGAATAAGTGACAGAAATCCAACAAAAGTCTGTGCTCAAGTATATAAAATGGATCCCATCACCAGAAAATATTGATAAGGTGCTTAGAGAGCATAAATCTACAGTGGTCACACCAGTGTATCCACAGACTATTTGCGCTGTGTATAACAAAGAGAGTATGCTAGGGGAATGTAGTAATAGGTGGTAGCAGATAAATAGGAACATACATGAACTACATCAAATATTGTGATGAATACAAAATACTGGGTGAAAGCAATAAAAAATGAAAAGTCTGTTTCACAATACAATATGTGACAATTATCTAACAAAAATCCATGAGTGAAGAAAATTGAATTCAATTGATCTAGTAGAAAAGTCTATGTCAAAATATGTGACAATTATCCAACAAAAATCCGTGAGTGAAAAAAATAAAGCAATTAAATTGAAACGATCTAGTAGAAAAGTCTGTGTCAAAATGGGAATATGTGACAGAAATCCAACAAAAGTCTGTGCTCAAGTATATATTTTTTTTCCAAATATAGCTTTTTTATTAGTTTTTCCAAATAAAATCAAAAATCAAAAGAAAATAAGATCTGGACTCAGCCCAAAATACATAAATAGCTCATATCAGTGGAGGACACAGCCTCCTGATCATATAACACAGAAATGTCAGTACATTGCATATTGAACCATATATATCTTGGAGTTCCTATTATCTCCTATTATTCTCCTAGCAAAAAAAAAAGGGGGGGGGGAATTCTGAAGAAAGTACATATTAAGAAAATACAGAAGGACGGTGCTGAGTCGAAAACACCCATCTGTTCCGGAGTCTAGTAATTCTCCTGGCCCACATCTATATACTAGGTATTTTAGATCTCTAAGAGATTTTCCCCCTCATCTGAATGTACAAACGTATTCCAGCTTTCCCATGTCGCTTTATAAATCCCATGTCTATCCTGTGCAGTCATTATTAGATCCTCCATTTTATTTATGTTTTCCACCTTTTGTAACCACATCGCCACTGACGGTGGGTTCTGGGTTTTCCATATCATGGGGATGCAAGCTTTAGCAGCATTGATTAGATGCCTCAATAAAGATTTTTTATATACCCGGGGGGCTAGAGTTGACACGTGAAGTAAGAAAAACGCTGGGTCGTTTGGGATCGAGAAATCAGTGAATCATTGCGATATATTGTGCACCGTCGTCCAAAAGTCAATCAATTTAGGGCAAAACCAGAATATGTGTAGCATCGTATCTTTGTCTTCGCCACAACGCCAGCAATGTTCTGATATTTCTGGACACATCACATGCAGGCGGGCAGGTGTCAAATACCACCTTGTCAGAACTTTATAGTTGGTTTCCTGTATTTTTGTACATATCGTGGACTTAAGGGAGAGGCTAATCATATTCTGTTTTTGGGTCAAGGAGAATGTGCGGTCTAGTTCAGTTTCCCACTTCGCAATATAAGGCAGATCAGTTTGTTGTTCTGGCGTATTTAGAAGAGCATACATTTTGGATAAAATCTGTGATAACGGTTCTGTGCTCGAGCAATATTCCTCGAACTTATTCAGGGGTCTAGTGTAGCTCCGGGGATTCGGGATAGTCAGGAAAAAATGCTGCAACTGTACCGCATTCCAGAACTCCAATCTATAGGGGCCTGCTGTATCCATCAATTCCGAAATATTGGGCCATCTATCATTCATTACAAATTGAGAGGCTGTCATAAGGCCAGAAGTCCTTAGTTGCCTAAATTGTGTATTTGAGAGTCCCGGAGGGAAACTAGGGTTACCCAATATCGGGGTCAAAGGCGATGTCGTAGCTGTTGAGGAGTGTTTTAGGATAACACGGGCGCTCTGTCGCAGTGTATTGCCTATCAATGGGTGTGCTTTTAATTCAGTGGGTAGAGAATCTCCACACCACAGCGCGGTCCGTAAGGGAATCTCTGTCTGATATTGTTCTATTTGTATCCATAGTTTGGACTCATAATGTCGCCACCAATCGATCACCCTACCCAAATGAACCGCCTGATAGTATCTCTTAATATCTGGTAGTGCAAGACCTCCGTGTTGTTTTGGTCTCGTAAGCTGAATATGGGAGATTCAAGGTTTTTTATGGGCCCAAACAAAACGTGTAAAGAGGGCTTGGACTTGTTTAAAATATGCAAAAGGTATCCTAACCGGGAGGGCTTGGAAAAGATATAAAAATTTAGGCAGAACATTCATCTTTAACAAGTCACACCTCCCAAACCATGAATGTAATCCCTTATTCCATGTCTCTAACTGCAATCTAGTTTGAACAAGTAAGGGAGGAAAGTTACTCTCATATAGATGAGAAAGGTCCGATGGAATACTAATCCCCAAATAACTCAATGCAGATGATGTCCATTTAAAATGGAAATTTGTGCACATGTTTGGTAAAGCCTGTGATGTCAATGGCACTCCCATTGCTTCGGACTTCGAGAGATTAATTTTAAAATTAGACAGTGCTCCGTATCTCTCAAACTCCTTCAGAAGATTTGGCAAGGAGACTACCGGGTTGGTCAAGGAAAATAATAGATCGTCAGCATATGCTGAGATCTTACATTGTATCCGGCCTGTCCTTATCCCTTGTATATCTGGATTCATTCTAATTGTCGCTAAAAAAGGTTCTAGGGAGAGGGCGAACAAAAGAGGGGACAGCGGACATCCCTGTCTTGTACCGTTTTGTATTGGAAAGGGGTCTGATAGGACCCCATTCACCTTCACCCGAGCTGTCGGGTTAGAATATATTCCAGCTATTCGATTAAGCATCACCTCCCCTAAACCAATGTGTCTGAGCACAGCGAACAAAAATGACCATTCAACACGATCAAAAGCCTTTTCGGTGTCTGTGTTTAAAAATACACATGGGGTATTTGTTGAGCGTGCAACATGAAGTAGATTTAATACCTTAGTAGTACTATCTCGTGCCTCTCTAGATGGTATAAAACCCACTTGGTCTAGATGGATAAGTTGCTGAAGATGGTACGCCAGTCGAGCAGCCAGGACCGTGGTATACAGCTTAAGGTCCACATTCAGAAGCGATATGGGCCGATAGCTGCCACAGTCCGCCGGATCTTTTCCTTCCTTATGGATCATCGAAATGTGGGCTCCCAAGGTCTCTTTAGCAAACATTCCCCCTGCGCCTACCGTATTATACAATGTAAGCATTCGAGTGCCCAGTATTGGTAACAATGTCCTGTAATATTGTGATGTCAAACCATCTGGGCCTGGTGCCTTCCCTAGTTTCATATGTCTAACTGCGTGTTCAACTTCCATTAAGGTAATGGGGGAATCTAAATCTATTCGTATCTCCTGTGATAGAGATGGCATCTGAGAAGATGTAATATAATCCTCTAACTCTGCTTGGTTCTTTGTTACTCCCGGCAAATTATATAAGCAGGAATAAAAATCCTTAAACGCTTGAGTAACTTGTGCCGGTAGGACTGCCTTTTGACCATTTCTCCTATTAATATGAGGAACATATGTAGAGAGTTTATGATCTCTAACCGCTTTCGCTAACATTTTCCCACACTTATCTCCTGACTCATAGCTCACTCTGCGACAGAACTGCAAAGCCGCCTTAGCCTTATACCAGAGCAAGTCTGTAATCTGTGTCCTAATTGACTTCAATTCGGCCTCTGAGGATTGCATAGGGATATGTTTGTGCCTAGCTTCAGTCTCTGACAATTTCTGTAGCCAACCAAGAAGTTGTTTGTTCCGTTCACGTTTAATTCGTGCCCCGTGCTTAATCAAGATTCCCCTAATAACCGGTTTATGGGCTTCCCATAAAATGCCCGGGTCACAGTCTGATTGATCATTCTCCTGGAAGTATAATTTCAATGTTTCATTTACCTCAGTCAATACCTCCGGTACTTGTAAAAGACTCTCATTAAGACGCCAGAAACGGTGTCGAGGCATAGAGGTGTCATTAAGTTTGTAAGTTAGGAATATCGGCGCATGGTCCGACCATGTCCTGTCTCCAATCGATGTCTCGCTCACCGCATGTAACTGTGTGTGGGGAACAAGGAAATAGTCTATCCGAGTATATACCCGATGCATAGGGGAGTAAAACGAATAGTCACGTTCCCCTGAATGTTGCAGGCGCCAGGCATCTATTAATTGTGCTTTATGAAGCGTCTTTGCTATTCTTTTTAATTGGCTCGGCGGAGTAGATGATTTACCAGTTGAAGTATCTACCGAGGGAATTAGTGGAACATTAAGTCTCCGCCGAGAATCAATTGTCCCTCTCTAAATTCCTGCAGTTTCTCCAGTGTGTCTCTCATAAAGGTAGCTTGTAGTTCATTGGGGGTATATATTGTAGCTAATGTCACCTGTTTATCCCAAATCAACCCCTTAAGAAAAATATAGCGCCCTGTCTGGTCTATAATAGAGCTCTGGTATTTCCAAGGTATTTTACTGGATAGTAATACCGATACCCCTTTTGATTTACTTATCGGGTTAGTAGAGTGATAAGCGATAGGGTAGAATCTATTTCTTAAGTAGGGGAGCTTGTCATTTTTAAAATGTGTTTCCTGAATAAAGGCGATATCGGCATTATATCTTTTCATATCGTTAAAGAGCATATGTCTCTTCTCAGGAATATTTAGGCCCCTCACATTAAGTGACATCACTCGAACACCGTCCATCTTTACACAAAAAAAAAAAAGGGGGGGGGGAAAGAAACCCCCCTCCTATCTACTATGTTTAGCTATATGCTAAAAAAAAGAACGCTCACCGACTATCGGTATCTGAGCGTCTGCCTAATTAGGTGCGTGTGCCTGGATTGGCCGACTGAGATGACAATAGATAAAAAATGAGAAAAAAAAAGGCGAAAAATGCAAGCTCCAGAGACCTCCCCACTCCTTAGATTATTTAGAAACTGATAGCCTTATTAGGAGGATCGGGGGGAAAAGAAAAGAAATAAAAAAGGAAAGAGAGAGAGAGAATAAAAAAAAAAAAAGTATATAAAATAGATCCCATCACCAGAAAATATTTGTAAGGTAGGTGCTTAGAGAGCATAAATCTTCAGTGGTCACACCAGTGTATCCGCAGGCCGCTCACCTTACTGCCGCAAGGTATACAGCATAAATTAGTCACAAGTGCCCGATGTAGTAATTTCCTCTTGGTTGTCCTACTCTTGATCCTTTACATATCTCAGTAGCAGATGAAACATGAGAAAAAAGACATAGAAACACTCCTGGTGTAATACTATCAAATAAGGAGGGAGGGGGGTAGGTAACAGCAGACCCAACAGTGATGCACTCACTATTTTAATATAAAACATGGGCATCAGTCCACGAACGCCGAGTTTGTAAGCCTCTGTATATGATCCTGGCGCTGTCTAAAGTCCAAAGTCCCTCAGATAGGTTTGATGTATAAAATTAGGAAAGAAAGGTGCCCATAGAGTAATCCCTTATGGTAAAACCGATTTATTTAGACCAGGGGTCTCAAACCTGCGGCCCTCCAGCTGTTGCAGAACTACAAGTCCCATCATGCCTCTGCCTGTGGGAGTCATGCTTGTAACTGTTTAGCCTTGCAATGCCTCATGGGAATTGTAGTTCTGCAACAGCTGGAGGGCCACCAGTTTGAGACCCCTGATTTAGACAATAACAATAAGAAACAAACTCACATTTAGTGCTGTGTCAAAAATGCAGCAAACCACGAGCGCCAAGCTCGTATCCTTTCGTCAGCTGTGAATGATACCTAATGCTCCAAACCCGACTAATATCGTCACATCACATGACTTCATCAGGGGTATTTTTAATTTTTTTCATCGATTTTTGTTGAAAAATTGTCACATATTTTGACATAGATATTTCTACTAGTCCAATTTAATAAAATTTTCTTCACTCACGGATTACTCAATTTTCTTCACTCACGGATTTCTGTTTTTGTTGGATAATTGTCACATATTTTGACATAGATATTTCTACTAGTCCAATTGAATAAAATTTTCTTCACTCACGGATTACTCAATTTTCTTCACTCACGGATTTCTGTTGGATAATTGTCACATATTATATTGTGAAACTGACTTTTCCACTGGATCAATTTTTTTTTTCACTTTTATTGCTTTTTCTCAGTATTCATCACAATATTTGATGTAGTTCATGTATGTTTCTATTTTATCTGCTATCACCCATTATCCCCTAGTACACTCTCTTTGTTATACACAGCGCAAATACCACCATTTACTTTATTATTTCTTTGTCTGCTTAGGAACAGATCCACAGGTGTTTGCAGCAGTTCCCCCTCCCTTTAGCTTGTTAGCATTCCCTTAGACAGCGCAGGAGTCATTCATTTATACTTACACTACACCAGACACACCAATTCCCAGTCCACTATCAATGACCATTGCATGCTTATCTATTAACTCCAGGGGCCTAAACCACCCCACAAAAAGATTCTCCATGTGGAATGAGGCTAGTAAACACAGAGCTGACATCCTGTGTGTACAAGAAACCCACTTCCACATGAATAAAGCCCTGCGATGCTCACACAGAGACTACCCTCATGTGATTTTGGCATGCACGCCCGGACACAAAAAGGGAGGTGTACTTCTATTACTCAAAAATTCACTGTCTTTCCAACCTAGGGAAACCATTCTGGACGAAGGAGGCAGGTACATATTCATAACAGGTGACATCAACTAAAAAGCCATATGTTATGGTGACGGTTTATGCTCCAAACTCACATCAGTTCAGATTTTTAAGAGAACTGCTAAAAAAAAAACACTCTGTGCAGTATGGCAATCTCCTTATACAGTAGGTAGTGACTAGAGTTGAGCGGACACCTGGATGTTCGGGTTTGACGGGTTCGACCAAACTTCGGAAAAAAGTTCGAGTTCGGGACCAAACTTGACCCCGAACCCGAACCCAATTAAAGTCAATGGGGAGCCGAACTTCTGAGGACTGTTCGCGCTTGTTTCCCGTGCTTAGAACTGTCCCTGCACAAATTGTCATTTCTGAAGGAAAAAAAGTCATTTAAAACTCACTCGCGGCTATAATGAATTGTCGGCTCCCGGCAATACATAGAAAAGTCATTGATAAAAAAAAAAAAAAACGTGGGGGTTCCCCCAAATTCAATTACCAGGCCCTTCAGGCCCGGTATGGATATTAAGGGGAACCCTGTCGCAAATAAAAAAAAAAATGTGTGCGGTTTCCCCAAATATCCATACCAGGCCCTTCAGGTCTGGTATGGATTTTAAGGGGAACTTAACCCCAAATAAAAAAAAAAATGGCGTGGAGTACCCCCAAAAATCCAGACCAGACCCTTTATCCGAGCACGCAACCTGGCAGGCCGCAGGAAAAGGGGGGGTACGAGAGAGCGCCCCCCTCCTGAACCGTACCAGGCCACATGCCCTCAACATGGGGAGGATGTCCCCATGTTGATGGGGACAAGGGCCTCATCCCCACAACCCTTGCCCGGTGGTTGTGGGGGACTGCGGGCAGGGGGCTTATAGGAATCTGGAAGGCCCCTTTAACAAAGCGGACCCCCAGATCCCGCCCCCCCTATGTGAATTGGTAATGGGGAAACTTCCTCCGCAGTGTAATAAATGAATAGACCCGCCCCTTCTAAAGTACCCATCAGGTCTGCTCAGCCAATGACGTAGGTGTAAGGCTGAGGACCTGATGCGGAATGTGAGAAGGGGTGGGTCTATTCATTTATTATACTGGAGGAAGTTCCCCATCAGGTCCGCTCATCCAATGACGTAGGCGGGGTCTGACATACGAGGGGGCAGACCTGATGGGATACTTCCTCCACAGTGTAATACATGAATTTCTTGGCCATTTTTCATGTCGTGAAAAATGCTCGGAAGCCCATACACGATCATTTTTAATGACCATTTTAAAAAATAGCATTTTTCTCGTCATTAAAAATGGTTGTGTGTACGCGGCATAACACATGAATATGCTTTCATCTAAACCATTCCATTGTAGCTCTGGATGTATGTTTAACCACTTAAGGACCGCCGCACGCCGATGTACGTCGGCAAAATGGCATGGCTGGGCACAAGGGCGTACAGGTACGTCCCCTTTAAGATCCCAGCTGTGGGTCGCGACCGATCCTCTTCTCCGTGACCGTCCCCGCAGGAACAGCGGACCCGATCGCCACCGCTGTCCTGCGATCGGGTCACAGAGAGGAAGAACGGGGAGAGGTAAGTGTAAACAAACCTCTCCCTGTGCTTCCTAGTGAGCCTGTCACTGTTCGTCTGTTCCGTGTCATAGGGAACGACAATCAGTGATGTCACACGCTAAGCCACGCCCCCTCACAGTAAGAAACACACATCAGGGCACACGTAACCCCTACAGCGCCCCCTCCTGGTTAACCCCTTCACTGCCAGTGTCATTTTTACAGTAATCAGTGCATTTTTATAGCACTGTTCGCTGTAAAAATGACAATGGTCCCAAAATAGTGTCAAAAGTGTCTGATGTGTCCGCCATAATGTCGCGGTCACGATAAAAATCGATTATCGCCGCCATTATTAATAAAAATGCAATATAACTATCCCCTATTTGGTAGACGCTATAAATTTTGCGCAAACCAATCGATAAACGCTTATTGCAATATTTTTTACCAAAAATAGGTAGAAGAATATGTATCTGCCTAAACTGAGGAAAAAAAATGTTTTTTTTTTAATATATATTTTTTTGGGGGATATTTATTATAGCAAAAAGTAAAAAATATTGTTTTTTTTTCAAAATTGTCGCTCTATTTTCATTTATAACGCAAAAAATAAAAATCGCAGAGGTGATCAAATACCACCAAAAGAAAGCTCTATTTGTGGGAAAAAAAGGACGCCAATTTTGTTTGGGAGCCACGTCGCACGACCGCGCAATTGTCAGTTAAAACGACGCAGTGCCGAATCACAAAAAGTGGGCAGGTCTTTAAGCTGCATAATGGTCCGGGTCTTAAGTGGTTAAAGTTGTTGTCGTGCTGGAAGGTGAACCTCTGAACCAGTCTCAAGTATTTTGTAGACTCTAACAGGTTTTCTTCCAAGATTTCCCTGTATTTGGCTCCATTCATCTTCCCATCAACTCTGACCAGGTTCCCTGTTCCTGGTGAACAAAAGCTTGATGGTTTGTTCAGAGTGATGTGCAGTGTTAGTTTTCTGTCACGCATAGCGTTTTGCTTTTAGGTAAAAAAGTACATTTTTGGTCTCATTTAACCAGAGCACCTTCTTCCACATGTTTGCTGTGTCCCCCACATGGTTTCTTGCAAACTGCAAATGTAACTTCTCATGGCTTTCTTTCAACAATCGTTTTCTTCTTGCTATTCTTTCATTACGGCCAGATTTGTGGAGTGCACAACTAATAGTTGTTCTTTGGACAGATTCACACACCTGAGTTATGGATCTCTGCAGCTTCTCCAGAGTTACCAAGGGCCTCTTGGCTGCTTCTCTGATTAATGCTCTCCTTGCCTAGCCTGTCAGTTTAGATGGATGGCCATGTCTGAGTAGGTTTGCAGTCGTGCCATACTCTTTAGATTTTCGGATGATAAGTTGAACAATGTTATGTGATATGTTCAAAGCTTGGGATATGTTTTTATAACCTAACCCTGCTTTAAACTTCTCCACAACTGATTCCTGACCTGTCTGGTGTTTTTCATTGACCTTCATTATGCTGTTTGTTCAGTAAGGTTATCTAACAAACCTCTGAGGGCTTCACAGAACAGCTGTATTTATACTGAGATGAAATTACACACAGGTAGACTCTATTTACAAATTAGGTGACTTCTAAAGGTAATTGGTTCCACTAGATTTTAAAGTAGCCTCCTCGTTCTCCACGCAATCCCCAAAGCCTCCCAGTCTATCAGCGCACCGCCCGACCACAGCATCGCGGCACTCTCTGCCCTCAGAGCCACCTGACAGACGGGCCGCGGCTCCAGTACAGGGTACAGCGGCAATCTTGCTCCACCCAGGCTCAGAGCTGACATTCACCCCTAGCCACAGCGCACCCCTTCCTCGACTGCTAAAGCTGCCCAGGCTGCCACACCGCTGCCTGAAGTGTGTGCACAGGCATGCCTGTGTCCTTAAAGTGCCTGGAAAGACAGAGAACGGCTCCAGGACTAGGAGCGGCGGCCATCTTGCTCCACCCGCACACTTACTTACTAGCATGAGGTATAGCGGCCATCTTGCTCCACCCGGGCTCATTGCTGACACTCACCCCTAGCCACAGTTCACCTCCTCCTCGGCCACTGGAGCTGCCCAGACTGCCATACCGCTGCCCTGCAGTACATACATCGGCACCCCCCTGCTCTTACAGGCTCCTGGAAGGAGGACTGCTGCCAGCTCCAGTCCTGGGAGTGGCGGCCATCTTGCTCTACCCGGACATTAGCATTGCAACAAGAGTTCATTTCGACCTGCAGCACAGGTCGCATTAGCTGCTTTACTATTTCACCTATGGGGGCGCGTGGCTGACGATGGACGGCTGACTACATGTACAGCTAAGCTGTGTGCTCTCCCGACAACTGCAGGCTGTGTTCCCAACTAATCACACCCGACCTGCTGATGGCGGCTTCCAGCTCTAGCTCTGCTGACTCTGCTGAACTACAACAAGGCACTATCCAACAATACCTGCTACGTACAACCTCACAGGACTCCCGTACAGTGAAAGACAAACTTTCGACAAGCCGAACTCCTGGCAAACCAAAGCCTCCTCCCCTGACAGCAGCTGCTTCCTCTACCAGCGGGAACAACTCAGGTGCACACCCAGCTCCTTTGATGGACCCTCCAGATCCACTAACCAGATTTGCATTGTCCCCTGCCACAAACGTAGACACTGTCCCAGCAGAGATGCTTTCCTCAGCCTCGAGTGGTGCTCCAGGCTCCACATCCACTGCCCTACTCTCTGCCTTCCGGGCTGACTTTGATTCCTGGGCTTCCAAAATGGAAACTTCTCTCCACGTTGAACTGAATGCCCTCAAGCACCGGGTTTCGGCATCGGAGGTCACAGTTTCTGCTATGGCTACCACCCAAGAAGACCATGCAGTCCGTATAACGGGGCTTGAAACTGCATCTACGTCTCATCTCTCCCGTTTACGGCAACACCAGCTCCGAATAGAAGATAGTGAAAACCGGAGCCGCAGGAACAACATCCGGCTGCAAGGTGTCCCGGAGGCAACCTCAGATACTGATCTCAAACCCACTATCATCGCTATCCTCAATCAGGTCCTGGGTAAGTTACATCCCCTATCGAACTGGACAGCGTGCATAAAGTAGTGGGCATGGGGGGCGACCGCAGAGACCGCCCTTGTGACGTCCTCTGCCGGGTGCACTGCTATACCCTGAAGGAAGAGATCTTACGCAAGGCCTGGCGCCTCGGCCCACTGGACTTTCACGGATCCTCCATACACCTATACCCTGATCTTTCCCGTAACACGCTGTACATGCGTTGAGTGGTCCGCCCACTGCTTGAACTGATTCGCCAAGTAGGTGCAACGTACACTTGGGGCCACCCCTTCAGCATCAAAGTGACCCGGGATGATAACCACAAATTTGTCCTGTCAGATCTGGACCAGCTTCCCGCCTTCTTCCTCTTCCTGGACCAGGACCCTATCACCGTCCCAAACTGGTTAGACCCTCCGGATGACCGTCAGCACCTACTGGGCCCTCCTCTACAACATCTTAGACACCCACAGTCTAGATCGGCACCCTTCAGTCCTAGAGTACGGCGAGCCACATCACCGGAAGACTGATCCGAACTCTTCCAAATGAGACCTGAACTGGCTCTTTTTTCCATGTCTTTTCCTTCACAAGGAGGGTACAGTTCTTATCCTGGACTCCGGCCTAGTTTGCCTTAATTATGTATTCTCTGTTTTGTCTTTTTTTTCCCCTTTTTTTTACTTATGTTCCCCTCCCATTGACTCCTGCTCATTGTGTCATTTGAATGCTTCTAACGGTTTAGCTGTCTTGCTTGGCTCGGGGATTCTTTCATCACCCTCAGCTGGTACAGTTGTGCTTTCTGGGGCTCTGGATGGGCAGATAGTAATGTTGATATTGCTTATTAATTTGTGGTGGACCCGTTTGGCGCCGGACCGCCCGGGCCCTCATCATGTTTACACTGATAACATCATCACTGCTATGTATGTTTAGATACACTGGGAGCCTTCTCCTATCAATTTGGTCCTTAATACCGATTTTTTGGGGGGGAGCGCAGTCTGGGCCCGGGCAGAGCCACTGGTTGCTTCTCAAGGGTCTGCTCCTATTGTCACTATGTTTTCTCAAGGCGTTGGACCTCCGGTTTGACTTGGTGTTTCCCGCATACGGTCCCCTGGCTTGTCCTGGGGCTTCCAAGTCTTTCCTCAGTACCAGACCTAAATGTCCCTGTACCTTGGGACTAGTCGACCTTATCAATGGCAACTAATGTGCGTTTACACTGTTCTCTGAGCTAAGCTGTGACGACGATCATAGATAATGCTGCTATAAATGTAGTAATTGGTGTGTCCAATCTCCGCATGACCACATGGGAATACTTGTGCCTTTATTTTGTCCCCAACCTGTTCATACCCTGTTCCTCACTGATGTTATTTTTCATATACTTCTATATTACTTATTATGCCCAAGGGTACCAATGGTATTAGTTATACACTCTGCTCTTTTTTTTTAACAAGAAAAATGTTTATTCAAATTGTACAGTACAAGCGATGCATAAACACAGTTAGTCACAGAGAAAGCATTATACAGACTTATCCCAGGTTAAATGTCCTGCTGATATAAACAGGAGAAAGGTGTTGAAAGGCTAGTATACAGCAATTCAATGAGATATCGGTATGGAAACAAGAAATCCCAGCAGGGTCGGTTAAGGAGGTCCAGGGGGGAGGGGAGGGGGGGAAGTAGGGGAGCGGGAGGAGTGAGGAACGGGGGAGGGGGGGGGGCCGGGGGGAAGGCGAGGGAAGGGGGGGACCTCATCTAAGCAGTCAAATACACCTTAAACAGATAGCGAATAGCTTACAGGAGATCATAACATTGGGCCATTATCATCATTGTCACCCATGAACTCATTGCCCCAAGAATCTATCCACCCCGACCGACCATATCTTGTCAAATTTAGTAGGACAGTTTCGATTAGCAAATGTGATCTTGTACAGGGGCAGCACCGAGTTCAATACCGAGCGCCATGAGGACACCGTAGGAGGTACAGCACTCTTCCAGTGGAGGAATATCTCCCTACGGGCATAAAAAGTAGCGTATCTGAGAAAAAGTTTAGTGCATTTACCCCGCACCAGAACTTGCGAACGGACTGAAAGTTTGCACAAACTTTAGAACCCTATTAAATACAATGGATGCGAACGGTCAAAATCAAAAGTGCTAATTATAACGGCTAATATCCAAGTCATTGTCCTAAAAAGGGTTTGGGGACCCGGGTTCTGCCCCAGGGGACATGTATCAATGCAAAAAAAAGTTTTAAAAACTGCTGTTTTTTTAGGAGCAGTCATTTTAATGATGCATGAAGTGAAAAAAAAAGTGAAATATTCCTTTAAATATCGTACCTGGGGGGTGTCTAAAGTATGCCTGTGAAGTGCCACGTGTTTCCCGTGTTTAGAACTGTCCCTGCACAAAATGACATTTCTAAAGGAAAAAAATGGTCATTTAAAACTCCTTGCGGCTTTAATGTAATGTCTGGTCCCGGCAATATGGATGAAAATCATTGAGAAAAATGGCATGGGTACCCCCCCACCCGGGTACCCCCCCACCCCACTTGTATGGATATTAAGGGGAACCCCACACCCAAAATTAAAAAAAGGCCCTATATACTCTGAACAGCAGTATACAGGCGGTGCAAACAAGACAGGGACTGTAGGTTTGTTCTTAAGTAGAATATTTTTCTAATTTGGAACAGGTACATTTTTTAAGTGTAGCTCTAGCCCAAAAATCTATTTTTAAGCTTTTTGGAGAACATAGGGAAGGGTTATCACCCCTGTAACATTTGTTTTGCTGTCTGTGCACCTGTTCAGAACATTTCACCTCACTTTCCGTCCCAATGACAAATGTTTTTGGAAAAGTGGGGTTTTTATTGAAACAAGGATTGGTGATAAAGCATCAGTAGAGAGGAGACACATTTTTTCCATATTAACTTTTACAGAAGAGAATTTGCCTTCCTAGGGGTAGATTTCCTCTCACTTCCTGTTGTCTCCTTCCGTTTGCAAGTAGGAGTCGTTTGTAAGTTGGATGTTTGAAAGTAGGGGCCTGCCGTATATACTCTGCAGAAATTTGCCCCTTAGGTGTCGGTGTTGCCACAACACTGTAAGCCCTCACAGTTACTCTTGGTGGGCACTGGAACGCCCTGATGTGAACTATTATATCAGGAATTGTAATTACATGCCATTGTTGAACAGTGGTAGGAAAAATTGGGCCTTTGGTGGTGGTGCTGGTGCTACAACACTGTCAGCCCTCACAGTTACTCTTGGTGGGCGCATGAATGGGCCCTAATGTAAACTATTAGATCAAGAATTGTAATTGCATGCCCCTGTTGAAGAGGGGCAGAAAAATTGGGCCTTTGGTGGTGGTGGTGGTGGTGGTGTTGCCACAACACTGTAAGCCCTCACAGTTACTCTTGGTGGGCGCAGGAATGGGCCCTGCTGTGAATTATTAGATCAAGAATTGTAATTACATGCCCCTGTTGAACAGGGGCAGAAAAATTGGGCCTTAGGCACTGGTGCCACAACACTGCAACCCCTCACAGATACTGTACTTGGAGCACAGCAATGAGCCCTGTTGCAAAGTATTGCATCAAAAATTTTAATTACACGCCCCTGTTAAACAGGGTCTGAAAAATTGGGCCTTAGGCACTGGTGCCACAACACTGCAACCCCTCACAGATACTGTACTTGGAGCACAGCAATGAGCCCTGTTGCAAAGTATTGCATCAAAAATTGTAATTACACGCCCCTGTTAAACAGGGGCTGACAAATTGGGCCTTAGGCACTGGTGCCACAACACTGCAACCCCTCACAGATACTGTACTTAGAGCACAGCAATGAGCCCTGTTGCAAAGTATTGCATCAAAAATTGTAATTACACGCCCCTGTTAAACAGGGTCTGAAAAATTGGGCCTTAGGCACTGATGCCACAACACTGCAACCCCTCACAGATACTGTACTTGGAGCACAGCAATGAGCCCTGTTGCAAAGTATTGCATCAAAAATTTTAATTACACGCCCCTGTTAAACAGGGGCTGAAAAATTGGGCCTTAGGCACTGGTGCTGGTGCCACGACACTGCAACCTCTCCCAGATACTCTAGTTGGAGTGCAGGAATGAGCCCTGCTGCAAAGCATTGCATAATAAATTGTAATTACATGCCCCTGTTAAACAGGGGCTGAAAAATTGGGCCTTAGCCACTGGTGGCGGCACCCAGAAACAAAAATGTTCTTCCAAGCTATCATCATGAATCGGATCATTGAGGAGGAGGAGGATAGTCAGTCAACATAACAGGACAGTCACTCAGCATCAGCATACGCAGTCTTGAACGGATGTGACATTTGAAAATAAATTATTCTGTTATATCAGCTTCAGGTGCTTGGTAACTGGTGGTGATCCAAGACTGGTTCATCTTTATGAAGGTCAGTCGATCAACCGAGTCGGTGGACAGGCGCACCCTGTGATCAGTGACAAAGCCTCCAGGAGCACTGAATGTGCGTTCCGAAAGAACGCTGGATGCAGGACAGGCCAGTAGCTCAGTTGCATACTGTGCAAGCTCTGGCCAGTGATCCATCCTCAACACCCAGTAAGCCAGAGGATTTTCGGTGGGAAAGGTGTCCAAGTCTGACCTTGCCCCTAGGTATTCCTGCACCATGTAAATCATACACTGGTGATGGTTGCTGGAACCGATCATACCTTGGGGCTGCGGAATAAAAAATTGTCTGAATGCATCGGTCAGACGGCCACCTTCTCCACCGCTCATTCTGCTACTGACCGAAGCCTCAGCAACTCGTTGTCAAGGACCAGGAGTTTGTAACCTCCCAGTCTCTGGGAACGCGTTGCACAGACCTTTCTGCAAGGCCTCCCGGAGTTGTCTCATCCTCTGCTCCCTCTGCGACGGCAAGATAAGGTCCGCAACCTTACCCTTGTACCGTGGATCAAGGAGAGTGGCCAGCCAGTAATGGTCCCTCTCCTTGATCCGAAGAATACGAGGATTCTTCCGCAGACTTTGCAGGATCAGGGAGGCCATGCAGCTTAGGTTAGCTGAGGCATTCGGTCCGGAGTCCTCTGGGTCACTAAGGACGACATGATCCGCAGCCACGTACAAGTCCACGGGTTTGTTGGGACTGTAAATCATCCCTAAAAGACTGCTGCTGTTGATGCTGAGTGCCATGCTCCACCTCCATGCTGACACAATCCTCCTCCTCGTACTCTTCCTGTGTGATGGGTGGGACACAAGGAACACTGTCTGGGTAAAGGGGGCCTTGAGAGGCAAAGAAGTCCTCCTCTTCCTGCCTCTGTTCTGCCTCAAGTGCCCTGTCCATTATTCCACGCAGCGTATGCTCCAACAGGTGGACAAGAGGTACAGTGTCACTGATATATTGAAAATGCTGAAGATAAGAAGTATATATACAGTAGAAATTGGTGCCTTCGTCCCATTAATCGTTGTATGGGGAAAAGGATGAGGCTAGTGTGGACTATGTTGGCACCTTATGCTAACTGATAACCAGATAAGACTAAATAGTTTAAAAAAAAAAGATTACAAAAATATATATATATATAGGAACAAATATTTTTACATTTCATAGAATCAATGATGATTTCGTGACATTTCAATGTATCGTAACATTATAATCAAATGGAAAGGAATACAACTGTACATACATAATATGCTGTGCTCTACATGTTTCACGTTATGATTCAAAAACAGAATCCACTTCTTCAGGAGCTATATATATGTATAGGTTTTCAATGGACAAATAATGAAAAAGTTGGGTTGTCACGTAACTATGAAATAGAGGAGAACATGATAAATAGAATTATCGTGGAAATAAAAATATATACATATTTCAATGTAGAACAGCCAGGCTAGTCCCGAGCCGTAGAGCCGCGCTATGTCACACATTCTTACCATGGGTGCTGGACGAAAGGAGGCCAAAACGTGGATCAATATTCCAGTTGTGTCATGTTGGGTTAATAATCCCACTAAAGACACAAAAATCAGAGATCTTTCTTATATACAAGGGGTCCAATATTGACCTGAATCTTCTTTATATAAATCCTTCTTTATGCCGTCTATTTGTAAAATGTTGCTGGATGTGTCCTCCTAGGAGGTTAGTGATATACATACCTGAAATCTATATAGTCTCTTCAGCCGCTGTATTTGGCAGTAGATACTTGATGCTTATACATTATCCTTAATATTTTCAGATTACCTATACCTCCTGATTTTTGTGTCTTTAGTGGGATTATTAACCCCACATGACACAACTGGAATATTGATCCACGTTTTGGCCTCCTTTGGTCCAGCACCCATGGTAAGACTGTGTGACATAGCGCGGCTCTACGGCTCGGGACTAGCCTGGCTGTTCTACATTGAAATATGTATATATTTTTATTTCCACAATAATTCTGTTTATCATGTTCTCCTTTACTTCATAGTTACGTGAAAACCCAACTTTTTCATTATTTGTCCATTGAAAACCTATATATATATATATATAGCTCCTGAAGAAGCGGATTCTGTTTTTGAATCATAACGTGAAACATGTAGAGCACAGCATATTATGTATGTACAGTTGTATTCCTTTCCATTTGATTATAATGATACGATACATTGAAATGTCACAAAATCATCATTGTTTCTATGAAATGTAAAAATATTTGTTCCTATACAGTATATATATATATATATATATATATATTTTTGTAATATTTTTTTTTTAACTATTTACTCTTAACTGGTTATCAGTTAGCATAAGGTGCCAACATAGTCCACACTAGCCTCATCCTTTTCCCCATACAGTGTCACTGATGCATGCACTGTCACTGCTCACCATCCTCGTGGCCTCCTCAAATGGTGCCAGGACAGTTCATGCATCCCTGATCATGCCCCACTGGCGTGGTGAAAAAAACCCGAGCTTCCCTGACCCTGTCCTGGTGCCGTAGTCGCACAGGTACTCAGTGATGGCCCTCTGCTGTGTGTGCAGCCACTGCAGCATGGCCAACGTTGAGTTCCACCTGGTGGGCATGTCACATATAAGGCGGTTCTTGGGCAGGTTCAACTCCTTTTGCAGCTCAGCCAGCCGAGCACTGGCATTATATGATCTGCGGAAATGCAAACAGACTTTCCTGGCCTGCCTCAGGACATCCTGTAAGCCCGGGTACCTGCCCAAGAACCGCTGCAACACCAGGTTAAGGACGTGAGCCACACATGGCACATTGGTCAGTTGTACCTGTCGGAGGGCGGAGAGGAGGTTGGTGCCATTGTAGCTAACCACCATTCCTAGCTTAAGCTGGCATGGCGTCAACCACCTCTCGGCCTGCCCCTGCAGAGCTGACAGAACCTCTGCCCCAGTGTGGCTCCTGTCCCCCAAACACACCAGCGCAAGCACGGCATGGCATCTTTTTGCCTGCGTACTTGCGTAGCCCCATGAATGCCTACGGAGCACCGCTGGTTCAGAGGACAAAGCACAGGAAGAGGCCATGTAGGAAGAAGAAGAGGAGGGGGTGGAGGAGAGAGGTGTGTCACAACCAGTAGTAGCATTTTGGAGGCGTGGCGGCGGAACAACCTCCAACACTAATGCACCTTGTCCTGCATCCTTCCAAAGCTGCCAAAAGAGTGACCCAATGGGCCGTGAAAGAAAGTTAACGTCCCTGTTCATGCCTGCTGGACCATGAGTCAGCGGTAATATGCACCTTACCGCTGACCGCCCTGTCCAGCGAGGCATGGACATTGCCTTCCACAGGCCGGTAGAGAGCCAGAATCGCCTTCCGTGAGAAAAAGTGTCGTTTGGGAACCTGCCACTGAGGAACCGCACATTGCATAAACTCACGGAAGGGGGCCGAGTCTACGAACTGAAAAGGCAGCAGTTGAATTGCTAGCAATTTAGCCAAGCTAGCATTCAACCGCTGGGCATGTGGATGGCTGGGAGTGAACTTCTTTCGACGGTCCAGCAGCTGGGGCAGGGAAATTTGCCTGCTACAATCGGACGTCGGTGTACTGCTAGCAGAGTGCCCGCAAGTACTTGGCTGTGACACACCTAATTCTACACCTTCATTCATCTCAGTGCAGGTTTCAGAGAGGACTGAAGGTATAGTGGGGTTGGAGATCCCAGCTGATGAGGAGCAAGGAGAGGTCCGCTTTGTTCTTTGGTGTGGGTCTTTAAGGTACGCTTGCCAACGAACTGCATGGCAGGTCAACATATGTCTAGTCAAGCAAGTGGTGCCCAAGCGGCTGATGTTTTGGCCACGCGAGATACGCTTGAGACATATGTTGCAAATAGCAGCGGTGCGATCTGATGCACTCGACTCAAAAAAGGCCCACACCAAAGAACTTTTGGAATAACGGGCAGAATGAAGGAAGGTAGGTGACTCCGCGCAAAAGGACTTCAAACACAACGTAGTAGTCAGAGCTGCTGCCTCTACTTATTGCTGCCTCCTAATTCGGTGGAGCAAGGATATGAAAAAAATGAGGGGTGTAGTGGTGGCGCTGCTCTTACGTGAAACCAATCTGCTGGGAGCCAGATATTGGTAATAGGTCTACAAATGAGAAACACAAAGGGGGTTCTCTCTGATATAATCAGAACCTAAGTGGGACCACACATAGAATGTAAAAATCAAATAAATAAATGAAATAAGTAAATAAAGTGGGGTGTCTCTGCCAGGTGTTTACTTGGCTTTAGCAATAGCCTTCAGAAGGTGATAGTGATAATGGACGTAAAGTGAGTGAAGGATTTAGTAGGAATACATTAATTAGTTGAAATAAATAAGTAATATGAATTTTCCAATTCCGGCTCGGCCGGGTGTTTACTAGCAGAGGATTAGCTATTGGAAGTGCTGTGAAGTAAATTGATGCTACCAATGTGGTGCTGTAAGAGATGCAGTGTAAACAAAGTAAAAAACAATGAATTACAATGGATTGGGATGTTGTCTCGGCCGGGTGTTTACTAAACCCAACTGGAATTATACTCGGTCCCAAACAGTTAGAAAAAAGTGTTTACGTGATCCGTAATACACTCTGACAATGTACATCAAATGTTCAGCATAAAAATTGAAGTTGATAAAATGAAGTGAAGATCAATGGTGACAATCCAGAATATAGTGACAGAATAAATTGGTGACTTTGCTGCAGTGCTTGTTCTAGTAGCCTGTGCCGTGAATGTGATTATCTGTGATTGTTTATGATGTTGCACTCACCAGATTCTTCATACCCTCAGGGGGTATGGTGCAGTCACAGTATATGCCACTGTGTAGCAATCTCAGGAATCCAGGGTGGCTCCTTTGGTCCCTTGTGGTTCTCCGAGAAGGTGAGGGTTATGGAAAGGAAAAAAGGATACCCATAGTGTGAACCCGTAAAAAAAATTGGTTTATTGATATAGCGGGAAAAAGGGTACTCACATAGTATTAGACAATAAAAAGCATTAAAATGGCGCTTGGCCAGTGAAGAGCGATCCAAGGTTCAGGAAGTGATGAAGCGACGTGACTCCGCCCTATGCGTTTCGTCAGATTGACGTCATCAGGAGCGTAACGTCGTGCTTCACTTCCTGATGCAATTTATAGCCCCTCCGGTCACATGTGAGCATGTGAGAATTAGCATAGTGGCCATTTTGGGTATGATTTTGGGGACCGGAGTCCGGCGGCCATGTTTGATAGGTTTTGCAGACCGGAGCTCAAAGTCTATGCAGTACTATATTAAATTGGTCTCGCGGCCATATTTGGTTCAACTTGCAGACTAGAGACCGCAGATTAGCTACAGCTGGAACATGAAACCGTGGGGCTATACGTTAAAAATATATGAATGTAAATTTCCAAACGCACCTTACTCAAAATTAAAACAAAATACAAAATACAAAGAATATATAAAATACAATTGACATAAATGACATATATATGTATGTACATAAAAACAAACAAGTAAATTTGCTGCTTAGATAGAGGATATATGGTATGTGAAGATGCATATTTTTATACATGCATATTAAGAACGCATGTTGGACGCATATAAACAGGCGTAGCTCTGCGGTGTGATTCAGTCGGTGTGCTGCCCTTACGCTGGCCCCCGGAGGGCATCCTGCCTCGTTGGAGATGTGCCTCCTCCTCATCCTCCTCCTCCTCCTCTCTCCATGTCCTATCAGGCACCCACGTGGAGTCAGTGACCTCATCATCCCCTCCCTTCTCATCACTGGAGCCAATCTGGCAGTATGCTGCAGCTGCTGGAACATGACTGTCAGATTGCTGTCCTTCTTGAGCATCCCCTCTCTCTGCGCTCACGCTACTGCCTTCCTCTAGCTGGGTATCATCATCAGACCCTTCGAAACGCTGGGCATCCTCCTGGAGCATGTACCCAACACTGTGCTCAAACAGTTCGAGGGACTCCTCAGAAGGACATGGTGGGTCTAGGGAAGGTGTGACTGATGATGACATTGATACGAGGGAAGAAGACTCTTTGGCAGCTGCTTTGCCAGTACCCTGAGCCTGGGTGAGAGAGGATTAGGAGGATGAGGAGGGCTTGGTCATCCACTCTACCAAGTCTTCGGCATGATGCGGCTCAACACGTCCAGCTGCTGAAAATAAGGACAAGCATGTCCCATGGCTACGTGCTGATGACAATGCACCGCGTCCACGACCAGCACTGTTGCCCCCAGACACAGAGCCTGCTTGCCCTCTTTTATTGGCTCGTGACTGTCTGCCTCTCTTTGTTGGCCTTCCAGACATAGTAATGGCCTGCAGGGAGATGGGAAAACCAGAAATTGGGTAGTGTATATTGTGCTGGAGGCACACCCACTAACTCAAGCAGATGCCTGTATTAGAGAACAGCAATGACGGGTATATACAGGTGTATACTGTGCCACTAACTCCTGCAGATGCCTGTATTAGAGAACAGCAATGACGGGTATATACAGGTGTATACTGTGCCACTAACTCCTGCAGATGCCTGTATTAGAGAACAGCAATGACGGGTATATACAGGTGTACACTGTGCCACTAACTTCTGCAGATGCCTGTATTATAGAACAGCAATGACGGGTATATACAGGTGTACACTGTGCCACTAACTCTTGCAGATTCCTGTATTAGAGAACAGCAATGATGGGTATATACAGGTGTATACTGTGCCACTAACTCTTGCAGATGCCTGTATTAGAGAACAGCAATGACGGGTATATACAGGTGTATACTGTGCCACTAACTCCTGCAGATGCCTGTATTAGAGAACAGCAATGACAGATATATACAGGTGTATACTGTGCTGGGGGCACACAACACCCACTAACTCCTGCAGATGCCTGAGAAAAGAATAGAACATAGAACACACTGTCCCTGCCTATGTATCTCTTTCCCTGCCTGCCTATCTAGCTTAGAGAACAGCAATAAAGTGTAGATCCAGGTGTATACTGTGCTGGAGGCACACAACACACACTAACTCCTGCAGATGCCTGAGAAAAGAATAGAACATAGAACACACTGTCCCTGCCTATGTATCTCTTTCCCTGCACGCCGGAACACACTGCACGAGGCCGCTGCGCTGGTGGCCTTTTATAGTGTGGGGCATGTACTAAACCCCCCTGAGCTATGATTGGCCACAGGCATCCTGCCTGTGGCCAATTATGGCTCTCCTCGCTGCCGATGCTGTGATTGGCCAAGCATGCGGGGTCACAGTGCATTCTTGGCCAATCACAGCGCCAGAAATGCAGTGCGATAGCGCAGTGCATTGTGGGCCGTTCGCGTCACACGAATTTGGCGCGAACGGCCCATAATGTTCGCAATTCGGCGAACAGACGAACAGGCGATGTTCGAGTCGAACATGCGTTCGACTCGAACACCGAGCTCATCCCTAATTGTCAACCGTTTTGGGGTGAAATAGGCCCTGTGGAGGAATTTGACCTGCATAAATCTGTCCCTAGCCGAAATCATAATGGTAACGAAGGAGGATACACATGTCTCCCACTCGTCCTCTGACAGATCAGGAATGTCCATCTTCCATTTGTCCATAGTTTTTTCAAGTTTCTTTGTGGGAGTAATGGACAAACGGAGATACATGGAGGACAGAGGTTTGTCTATGATCTTGGCATTAAGAAACCTCTCCACAGAGTCTGATTCCAGCGTGAAAAGTGATGGAAGCTGTTTCCCATAGGCATGCCGGAGCTGATAGTATCGGAACAACATCCATCCCGGTAGTGAGTAGGCAACCTGGAGATCGGAGAAAGATCGCAGCCTGCCTACCCTGACAATGTGCCTCAGCTTCACTATACCCTTTCTCGTCCAGATCGGCGGATCCGGAACGGAATTCATGTGCGGCAGGTTAGGGTTGCCCCAGAGGGGAATGTGAGGCAAGAGTGTCTCGGGGGAGCCAAAGCGGGACTTGGCCCTGTGCCATATTGTGATGGTTGTACGCATCAAGTCTGTGATGCCAGGGTGGGACCTCGCCCCCCCTGAACACCACGTTACTAAGGGAGGAATATGACCCCATTATGGCCGCCTCCAGAGTCACTGCCGGGTTTTCTTTTTCGTACATCACGGGACACAGAGCGACTTAGTCATTACTAATGGGTTATATAGTTTACCTTCAGGTGCTGGCACTGGCAACTTCCAAACCGGAAGTACCCTCCCCTATATAAGCCCCTCCCATCCGGGAGCACCTCAGTTTTTTTGCCAGTGTCTAAGGTGTTGGCCAAAGAGTAACATGTGTTTTCACTGGGCTTGCGTACAGGTTCTTTTGGGCCTTAGTAAGCTGTTCCAGATCCCACCAAAAAAGCTTCATAGCTAAACGGTCGGTACCCGGGCCTTGCAGCAGAAGAGCAAGGTTTTGCCTGTAATGCCTCTCTTAGGAGGGCTGGACCCTGGGATCCAGAGCTCTGGTCATACCCACGACCAAGATGTTGTCTGTGCAGGGTGCTATACAGGTCCATGGGAGTGGAATCCTTGGGAACCCGGTCCCTGAAGGTTTAATTACAATGCCTGCCGTGATAGGTGAAGTTTGGGCTTCTGTGGACCAAACAGTCCTGCGGTGGGGATCAGGTAAGTGGGGGCCCCCAGGAACTTGGTTCTATTGGGGGACCCCCAAGCCTAATTTGTCTTTCTGTCTGTTACCTAACGGTATTCCCGCTAATATCTATGTATGCCTGTAACTACTGAAAATGTAAAATTTTAATAGTAGTCAAGAAAAAAAAAAAAAAAGAGGACCGCGGTACCTGTGTTAAACCACTAGAGGCCGCTGTGGTCCATTTTCCTTGTCATGTGGATCTTTGGTTTTCTCAAGTCAAAAGATCCAGGCAGTTGGTAAGTTCTCTGTGGGAATCCACTTCCTCTGCCCTGTTGCTGCGCTCATCCACCGCACAGGCCCTCCGGCAAAAAGGGCCCTGGCTCCTAGTCCCTGTTTGATTTTCGAAAAGGGCGCCAATGGCGCACGGGCGCGCGCGCGGGCGCGTGCACGCGCCTCCTATGAAAAAAAAGGGGCGGGGCGGGTGGATGACGCTCGATGCGCGCCACGGCGCTTCTGCGCATGTGCAGGCGTCCCAGCTTGTATAAAGACACAGTACAAGTGTCAGCTGGATGCAAACAGAGCTAGCAACAAACAGTGGCACACAGAGGCGGTTGATGCAGGCATCCCCATAGAAAGGCACTTTAGTGGACACCAGCTGGTATATAGCAGCAACTGTGTTAGACTATTACCAGCAAAATTGGTGTATGACGACGGGAATACCTCAGCTTTGTGCTTAAAGGATATGTCGTCCAGACGCTCCGGAAATAAGTCTTCCAGGAAGCCAAAGGGGTCTCCATCGGGCTCTGAGGATATTGGGCATGCTTGTACTGCACCAATCTCCCCTGAGAATTCAGAGGTCAGTAGCCGTAGATACCCCGCAGGAGTGCCTGGTGCTGCGGCTGTCCCCAGTCCACCTGCTCCTGTATATATAACAGAGGAGGTTTTATCCTCAACTCTGGGAGGATTGGAAGAGAGATTAACAGCATTGATCGCTGCTTCCCTGTCACAGGGAAAGCGCGTCCGATCTCCGTCTCCTCCTTCAGAGTGCCTGTTAGTGGAGGAACAGCCCCACACAGAGATCGACCTACCTGAAGGGGATCAGGATGAGGTTGATTCAGTTATGGAGGAATCAACAGTGGAAGAACCTTTCTCAGCATCTCAGGCTGAAAGATTATGGGTTCAGTCTCTGACTAACATGGTCCGATCAGCGTTTAAAATGCCTCTGGCGGAACCACCAACCACTACGGTTTCCTCGCTGGGGTCGCTAAAAGCTCCCCAGGCTGTCTGTTCCTTCCCAATCCACCCTTTATTAGAAGGGCTTATTTACCAGGATTGGGAGCATTCTGATAAAATATTTGCTCCCCCCAAGAGATTTCCGGTGATCAATCCCATGGAGGATAAGTTCATAAAAAAATGGAGGGTCCCTACAGTGGACGCAGCCATCTCTTCTGTGAACAAATCACTGACATGTCCAGTAGATAATGTTCCAATGTTCAAAGACCCAATAGATAAAAAATTGGAGTCTTTACTAAAATCTGCTTTCTCTACAGCAAGCATGGTGACACAACCTGCGGTAGCAGCGATTGGAGTCTGCCAAGCAGTGAAAGATCAGTTGAAACAAGTCTTAAGGGACTTACCAGATCAGCAGGCTCTTGCCCTAGCTGACCTGCCTAGAGCCTTGTGTTTTGCGGTGGACCCCATAAAGGATACAATCCAACAGGCCTCCCGCTTTACGCTGTCTGTAGTACATATGCGTAGGCTTCTGTGGCTCAAAAACTGGTCTGCTGAAGCTCCCTGTAAGAAACTGCTGGTTAGCTTCCCATTTCATGGAGAACGCTTATTTGGAGAAGATCTGGACAAATATATCCAGAAAATTTCTGCCGGTAAAAGTTCACTCTTACCGGTTAAGAACAAGAGTAGAAGTCCTTCTTTTAAGAGGCCTACTTCTCCAGTCCCGGGCACATCGGCTGTGAAGCAGTTCCGACGGCCTCCGCGGTCAAATTCAGGGGGCAGAAATCAGGGACAGTCACAGGGTAACAAGAAGCCCTGGATCAACAGAGGTACAAAACCTCCCCCCAAGTCATGAAGCATTGCCCCCACTCAATCGGGTGGGGGGAAGGCTTCAGTTGTTCACAGAGACCTGGCGGGACACCATCAGAGACAGATGGGTGCTCTCCGCAGTAAGTCTGGGATACAAGCTGGAGTTAAAAGGCACTCCTCCTGCCCAATTTATGAGGTCAAACGTGCCAAGAGATCCCCAGAAGAGAGGATCCCTCCTTCTGGCACTAGAACAACTATTGCTCCAAGGTGTAATCATGAAGGTTCCCCTGGAAGAAAGCGGATTCGGGTTTTACTCGAACCTTTTCACAGTCCCCAAACCAAATGGGGACGTGAGGCCCATATTAAATCTAAAAGGGCTAAACAAGTTCCTAAATATCAGGACTTTTCGGATGGAGTCGATCCGATCGGTGGCCACCGCCCTACAAGGGCAGGAATGGTTAGCCTCGATTGACATAAGGGATGCTTATCTGCATATTCCCATCTTTCCGGCCCTCCAGAAATTTCTACGCTTTGCAGTAGAAGGGCGCCATTTTCAGTTCAGAGCCTTACCTTTCGGTCTGGCCACAGCACCACGAGTGTTCACAAAGGTTCTGGCCCCACTATTGGCCAATCTAAGAACACAAGGTGTAACGATAATGGCATATCTAGACGACCTGCTACTAATAGACCACTCAGTGGAAAAGCTGGAAGTAGCTATTCACAAGACAATCAAGTATCTGGAATATCACGGTTGGATTATCAACCGGGACAAGTCAGCTCTAAGACCAGTCAAAAGTCTGGAATACTTAGGGCTAAGGCTGGATTCAAATTAGAGAAAGATTTTCTTACCTCCAGAGAAGGTGTCGTCTTTAAAAGATTTGACCCACTTAGTGGGTACAAAAAGAAAACCATCCATACGCCTGTGCATGAGGCTGCTGGGAAAAATGGTGGCTTCATTCGAAGCGGTACCCTACGGTCAATTCCATTCAAGGAATTTGCAAAGGGCCATACTGTCAGCCTGGAACAAAAAAGTTCAGGCTTTAGACTTACCAATGTCCCTGTCCCCTTCCGTTCGCAAGAGCCTCCATTGGTGGTTGGTGCCCCAGAATCTGGAAAAAGGGAAACCCTTCAGTCCGGTTTCTTGGAAGGTGGTCACTACAGATGCCAGCCTCATAGGCTGGGGGGCAGTACTGGAGCAATGGTCTCTCCAGGGCAAGTGGTCAGAAGCAGAAAAGGCCCTGCCCATCAATCTCTTAGAGATACGAGCAGCCCGGTATGCCCTAGTAGCATGGACATCCAAACTCCAAGGGTCCCCTGTCAGAATTCAATCAGACAATGCCACAGCAGTGGCATATATCAATCACCAGGGTGGCACCAGGAGTCGTGCAGCCCAGAGGGAAGCAAATTGCATCCTGGAGTGGGCAGAAAAATATGTCCCAGCCATATCCGCGGTTTTCATCCCAGGAGTGGAAAATTGGAGAGCGGACTTTTTAAGTCGCCAACAATTATGCCCGGGGGAATGGTCTCTTCACCCCGAGGTTTTCCAGGCAATATGCCAGCGGTGGGGAACACCGGATGTAGATCTGCTAGCATCCAGATTCAACGCAAAGGTGGACAGATTTGTGTCTCGCACAAGGGATCCCCTAGCTTGCAGCTCGGATGCCCTAGTGTTCCCTTGGGATCAGTTCAAGCTGATATATGCATTCCCACCGCCACAATTGTTACCGCGATTACTCCGCAGAATCAGGGTAGAAAAGAAACCAGTGATTCTGGTGGCTCCAGCGTGGCCCCAAAGGGCATGGTACGCGGAGATTGTAAAAATGTCAGTGAGGAGTCCTTGGACCCTCCCACATCGTCCGGACCTGCTGTCGCAAGGACCGATATACCACCCTTCCTTACCAGCCCTAGGTTTGACGGCCTGGCTATTGAAGCCCACATTCTGAAAAAGAGAGGGCTCTCTAATTCTGTGGTATCTACCATGATCAATGCCAGGAAGCCGGTATCCAGGCAGATCTATTATAGGATCTGGAAAGCGTACATTACGTGGTGTGAGGCCAAGAAATGGCATCCACGTAAGTACGTGATAGGGAGGATTTTGGACTTCCTACAGTGGGCTGTAGATAGGAAGCTGGCCTTGAGTACTATCAAGGGTCAGATTTTGGCCTTGTCAATATTTTTTCAAAGGCCCTTGGCTTCGCATTCACTAGTCAAAGCTTTCATACAAGGAGTGATGCGTATTAGCCCTCCGGTTAGTATTCCCATATGTCCATGGGACTTAAACCTGGTTCTGTCGGTTCTACAGAAACAACCGTTTGAACCATTGCAACACATTTCCTTGGTTCTTCTCACCAGGAAATTGATTTTCTTAGTAGCCATTTGTTCGGCTAAAAGAGTATCGGAATTAGCCGCCTTGTCCTGTAAGGAGCCATATCTGGTTGTCCATAAGGACAGAGTAGTATTACGTCCTCATCCAGCCTTTCTTCCCAAGGTGGTATCGAGGTTTCATTTGAACCAAGATGTGGTTCTTCCTTCTTTTTTCCCCAAACCTAGCTCGGTAGAGGAAAAGTTATTACATTCTTTGGATGTAGTAAGAGCAGTTAAAGCTTATCTAAAAGCCACTGCTCAGATTCACAGAACGGATACTTTGTTTATTCTGCCGGAAGGCCCTAGAAAGGGTCAGGCAGCATCAAAATCTACTTTAGCCAAGTGGATTCGACAGGTCATAATACAAGCCTATGGCTTGAGAAAGAGACCGCCTCCGTTCAAAGTTAGGGCGCACTCCACAAGAGCAGTTGGAACTTCATGGGCAGTGCATCACCAGGCCTCCCTGGCTCAAGTATGTAAGGCCGCAACATGGTCTTCGGTACACACGTTTACTAGATTCTACCAGGTAGACGTTAGAAGTCAGGAGGATGTCGCCTTTGGGCGCAATGTGTTGCAGGCCGCAAAAGATCCTCATGCCTGATGGCGCCCAGCTTATGTATCCCTCCCCTCATTTGGCATTGCTTTGGGACGTCCCATTAGTAATGACTAAGTCGCTCTGTGTCCCGTGATGTACGAAAAAGAAAAAGGGATTTTTATAACAGCTTACCTGTAAAATCCTTTTCTTGGAGTACATCACGGGACACAGAGCTCCCACCCCTCTTTTTGGGACACTTATTGCTTTGCTACAAAACTGAGGTGCTCCCGGATGGGAGGGGCTTATAGAGGGGAGGGTACTTCCGGTTTGTAATGACTAAGTCGCTCTGTGTCCCGTGATGTACTCCAAGAAAAGGATTTTACAGGTAAGCTGTTATAAAAATCCCTTTATCGCGGGGTTGGGAGAACCACCATCTAACTGTCACCAGGACGGCCGCCCAAAAGTAGACTTGGAAGTCCGGCAGGGATAATCCCCCCGAGCAATGGGAAGCTGAAGGGTGGAGACAGCCAGCCGCGGGGCCCCCCATTCCAGATAAAGTAGGATATTATACTTTTTAGCTTGGCAAAAAATGAGGCGAGGGGAATCAGAGGGGAATTTCGAAAGAAGTAGAGAAATTTAGGCAAATACACCATCTTAATCAAGTTCACCCTACCCACCGGTGAGAGGGGGAGAGTCCTCCAGGTTATACATTTCTGCGAAAAAGTTTTCAGCAGTGGTTGGAGATTCAGCTCATAGTATGAGGATAGCGGGGTAACGACCCTAACTCCCAGATATTTAAATTCAGGTGTCCAATTTAGGGGGGTGCCCGTTGGCGGGTGAGGGCCCAACGCGCACAGCGAGAAGAGGAGTGATTTTCCCTAATTAACCTTGATGCCCGAGAACGAGGCGAATACATCCTCTATTTGAAGTGCAGGTGGGAGGGAGGAAGTATCTTTGAGGAAAAGGAGGGTGTCATCGGCATACAGGGATATTTGATCCATAACTACACCTATCAGAATCTCCTCTACCGAGGGGGCAGATCTGATGCGGGCCGCCATGGGCTCCATGGCTAGCGCGAACAGACCAGGGGAGAGCGGGCAGCCCTGTCTGGTGCCCCTAGACAGGGGGAAAGGCAATGACAGTGAATTATTTGTGCGTATACGGGCTATGGGATTGTGGTATAGCATCTGAATCCATCCGATAAATCGGGGGCCAAACCCAAATTTTTGCAAGACGGCCCAGAGGTAGCGCCACTCAACCGAGTCGAAAGCCTTCTCGGCGTCTAAGGAGGCTACCACCCCCGCGTCGTCCTCACTTGCCCTGGAGAGATGGGTGAGGAGGCGACGGATATTAATATTGGTTCCTCTGCCCGGCATAAAGCCAGACTGATCTGCATGTACCAATGCGGTGATCACAGTGTTCAGTCGTCCGGCTAGTACTTTGGCCAACAGTTTGGCATCTACGTTGAGGAGAGAGATTGGTCGATACGAGGAACACTGTTCAGGGGCCTTGCCTGGTTTAAGAATGACAACAGCCATTGTCGGGGGGAGAGAGTTCTCCTCTGTGGCCTTTTGGAGCATAAGTTTAAAGGAAGGGAGAATTTATTTTGCATATGTTTTAAAGAATTCGGCAGGGATGCCATCAGGGCCCAGCGTTTTGCCACCTTGCAAGGATGCTACCGCCGGCTGAAACTCCTCCAATGTGATAGGGCCATCCAATGCCTCCCTGTACGTGGATGTCAGGCACGGAAGCTATGTCTCATCGAGGTAGGCTGTAAGCTCTGCATCTGTGCAAACCATCCGAGAGCTGTAAAGCTCTTGATAGAAAGATGCAAATCTGGCATTGATAGCACTGGGGTCGGTCAAAGCCGTCCCATCAGAGTCGCATATCACAAGATGGTCACTGGAGAGGAGCTCTCCTGTGCCAGCCATGCCAGTATACTACCCGTCTTCTCCCCGTGTTCAAATAATCTTTGGGACTGATGCAGAAGCGTAGTTTTTGTGGCCGCTGTTCGGAGCAAGAGAACATCCCTCAATCCTGCCTGAAAATCTGAATAAACCCTGGGGAGTACTCTAATTCAAGTGCGGCCACCCTCCCCTCAGCCCTCAGGGTATCCTTTCTCAGATCCCTCCGGACCCCACGAATGTGGGACTGCAAACTACCTCTAGTAAAAGCCTTAAATGCGTCCCATGACATGGTCAGAGCTATAGAGTGGTCCAGGTCCTGCCAATAACGTATCGTCTCAGATCTATATGGCTCCGAGATCCTCGAGTCGGATAACCAAAACCTGGACAATCTCCACAGGCTCTCCCCCGGTGCATTGGAAACACATAGTTTCAACGCAAGCGGCGCATGGTCAGAAATGCCACGGAGGAGAATAGAGATGTCCCGAATCCTAGAGAGGACAGACCCCCCAGCATAGGCAAGGTCTATACGTGAAAGGGTCTTGTGTGAGGCCGAGTGGCAAGTGTAAGCCCGCTGGGAAGGGTTGCGCCACCTCCATACATCAGTCAGGTTGGAAGCCTCCGCCCAAGATAGCAGCTCTGAAGATGAGCCTGCTATGGGTGAAAGTCTGTCCACTCCAGAGTCCGGAACTAGATTAAAGTCTCCCAGTATCACCACATTATCTGTGGCAAAAGTGGCTATCTTAGAGATCAGTTGATTAAGTAGTCGTATGGAGGCCAGGGGGGGGGGGCAGGTACAATCACACCACCACCAACTCCAACCTATCCACTATAGCATGCAGTATAACAAAATGGCTGTCTGGATCTATTTCTAGTGCCAGCAGTCGAAACGGTAGGGATTTATGTACAAGAATGCTGACCCCTCTGGAGTAATTGGTATGCGTAGAGTGGTATAGATGTCCCACCCAAGGTCTCCTAAGACTCAAAAGTTTTCTGCCCGTTAAGTGAGTCTCCTGCAATATGCAAATTTGGGGGTGATATGTTTTAACAAATTGAAACACCAGTGACCTCTTCACAGAGGAATTCAGCCCCCTGGTGTTCCAAGATATTTTATTACATTCAGCCATAAGCATCTAGGATCACATTTTCAGCCCAGGATCTAGCCTCCATGGTTGGATGCAGAGTCCGGGCCACTGCACAGGTCAGGACAGAGCATCTCAAATATTCAATGACATACATAAATACATCGCTTGTGAAAAACCAGTAAAAAAACAAGGTATAACAAAACATTCCCACCCAACCCCCCCACCCCGCCAACCCCAGCCCCAACTTTGGGGAGGCTTAGGATCCCAACTCAGAACCCAGGCGAACACGCCTGCAATGGAGAAATGTGTGCGGAATGGCATCCACAGTCCAGAAATCAGATGATGCACATCTTGCCGGAGACCGGATCAGATATGTGGGTGCAGTCTCCCGACAGCCGCCGGGGGCAGAAAAACTTGAACAGTAACGTTGCATGAGCTTCCAAAGTTGCTGGCCTTGGCCAAAGGAGGGGGGGATATAACAAATAATCAACAATTACGCGACCCTCCAATTAGGGTACCCCACCCACCCCCGGGAAGAACCAGGGAGTAATGACCCCCAACCCCTGCAGTCCATAAAACAAAATGTTAATTAACACATGGGACCCTCCCGGAGGTGGGGGGGGAGCGCGGGGAGAGCATAGGCCAACTTAGAAAGGAGGCACGTCCATAAGGCAGCAGATGGCGTGGCTCATGTAAAAAGCAATTTGACCCCTCAGTAGTAATGGTACTTTTTTCCAGCAAGTAGTCTGGGAAGATCAGGAGCTTGGCGTTCTCAAATCGCAGTTCACCTTGGGATCTTGCTTCCTTCATTACTGTATCGCGATCACGGAAGTGAAGCAACTTGAAGATGAAAGTACGGGGTGGCGCTCCCTGCGGTCCCCTTGTGGAGGGTATGCGGTGGGCTCTTTCCACTGTAAAAAATGGGGAAAAACGTGCTGAGGGGAGGATAAGTTGCAGCAGGCGTTCAGCAAAGGATCCGCACCCTTAGCCCCCTCTGGAAGACCCAGCACTTGCAAGTTGTTCCTCCTATTGCGATTCTCAGCATCCTCGGCTCGGGCCTCCAGCGCTCTAACTTTAGTTTCCAGTACATGCATATCAGTCCCCTGGTCACGTACCGTGTCTTCCGCTTGGGAGACCCTCTGCTCCACTTCAGTCATGCGACCACGAAGGGTATCAAAGTCCTTCCGGATGAACTCTACATGGGTCTGAAAATGATCCACTTTGCCAGTCAGAGCAGTAATGGCCTGCATTACGGCCTTAAAATCAGCCGCCGTGGCCAGCAGCCGGTCAGGATCGTAAGCCTGGTTCTCCATCTGGGCAGGATATTTAGGCGAGGCCGTGGCTGCGGCCCTGCCCGCAATGTCCGATTTCGCAGCCTTTTTGCCTGTCTTCCGTTGGGAGCTGCCCCTTCGCATACCCCAGGAGTACCGCTGAGGCTGGGGGCACACAGGGGGGTCTTCTGTAGCAGGTCTGCACCCTATTAAAGCTGGATCCAGCGCCGAGTCCAGACACAGGTCGGGTGTAGCAAGATGGCCGCCGACCTCCAAAGCTAGGCCAAAGCCGCGGTCTTTCCCAGATGCGACAGCCGCGTACAGGATCGCGGGCCCGTGGAGGCCGCCGTACAGTCGGAGGGCGGCGAATTCGCAGATGCAGGTGCGTGGGCCTCCAGGGGGCCCGGTGGGCAGGATTGCCAGGCGAATCCGCGGCTGCGGCCCTGTCCACGATGTCCGGTCCCGCGGCCCACCGGGATTTCAGGCAACCGTCCTCTCCCCTACACACCCCGGGCAGGCCCCCGAGTCTGGGGGGACACAGGAGAGTCTTTTTTTTGGGGTCTGCACCCAATAAACTGGGGATTCTTGCACCGGTCCTGGGGAGCTCAGACAAGCACGTCTGCTCCCAGCACCATTCCAGACACGCCCCACACTCTGCTCTTTAGTGACTAAGAAGTTGAGCATTAGATGCCATGGTCATTGGGTGTGTTACATTTATGTTTTATATGCCTGCTAAGTTGTCAGGATCACAACTCAGCTCTTCTAACCTCGTTCTCTCTCCCTAAATAGGATTGGCACAGTTTGTGCCTACCACGTGATATTTCACGAAGTGTTACGTTTTCACAGACACTTTAGTATTTTTTGAGCCACCTTTCCCAGGTGCTCTCTCTGATCAACCTCTTTCCCACCTCTTTCCTCCTCCTTTCTCCTTCCCCAACTGTTTTTCCCCTTTTACCCCTCTCCCTTTACTCCAGTCCCCTTTTCTCTTAATTTTTTCCTTTTTTTTTCTTCCCCTCTTCTCTCTCTGTCACTCTATCATGGCCCACATGGTGATTTCTCACCCCAGGCTACAATTTTGTTCCTACAATGTTAATGGCCTCAATGCTGCCACCAGAACAGGACAAATCCTTTATCAAATGCACAAATGCCAAGTTAACGCAAGTGTGACGAGGGTTTCGGATACAATATCTAACTTTTTTGCTGACCACGCCTCAGATACGACATTGTTGCCCTTTCAATGGGAGGCACTAAAAGCAGTTCTACGTGGAACCTTTATCCAAATGGGTACGCGTCTAAAAAAGGAACGTTCAGCCGTCTGCAATTCAAACACTTAGAAACTTAGAAACTGAGCACAAGCGATCCCTGACAGTGACAACGCTGGCGGACGTTTCTAAAGTGCGTTCACAACACTTTATGAGACCTCCGCACGCACATATGCAGATAAGCTTCCACTTTTGTGCCCCATATTCGGGGGGCGCAGGGAGAATTGGTCTCCTCACCCTCTAATATGGCTGAGGAATTCAGGGACTTCTATCAATCCCTGTACAATATCCCTGTGACTCGATTGACAGGTTTCCCTTCTACCGGGGTGGAAGACCAGTTATCCTATGTCTCGGAAACCGCGCTTCCTACTTTGGATGGTGACACCATTGCTGATCTTGAAACCCCTATCACAGAGGATGAAGTTGCCAAAGCCATAGCGGGTACACCAAGTGGAAAGAGCCCAGGCCCAGACGGCTTCACTCCTAAGTTTTATAAACTTTTCGCCACCCTCCTCACACCCTTTCTAACTAAGATGTTCAACTCTTTGACAGAGGGCTCAATGTTTCCTCCACAAACTCTCAAGGCCCACATATCCCTCATCCCAAAGCCGGACAAAGACCCTACTCTTTGCGCAAACTATAGGCGGATATCTTTGATTGGTGTCGATGATTACATCCTTGCTGAACCAACAGGATTTGAGGAACTGCTCATGCAGGCAGAACCTCCAATGCATGTGGTATCTCAGCTTTACTCCCTTTTGCTTAATATCTCCTCCCCTGACCTCCCACCATTTACGGTGGCCTGGGAGGCAGACCTACATCACCCTATGTCCCCTATTGACTGGCAAAAATGTTTTATCCTGACACACAAACTATCCCTAGCCACCAAGACCCAGGAAAGGGGGTTTAAACTGGTAACGAGATGGTAGAGATGCCCATCGACTATAAACCATTTCAACTCGGCAGTACCTGATACTTGCTGGCAGTGTCTTAGCTCCCGGGGAACCAGGCTCCACATTTGGTGGGAATGCCCTCCAGTGCAGGGATATTGGCAACAGATCTTCAAACTATATTGCAAACTGATGGCGACTTCTATTTACCCTTCACCTGAGGTGGCTCTCTTATCTATACTCCCTGGTACGTTCAAATCCATCAAAATAGATGTATTACGACACTTTTTGGCAGCGGCCAGAGTAGTGATCCCCCGTCATTGGAGATCGGCAACCATGCCTTCCCTGGGGGATTGGGCTACTGAAGTGGACCGCATAAGGGACCTTGAACGTCTTTTGGCAGAGGAATATGGTAAAAGCGAACAGTTTTCCCTCACCTGGACTTCATGGTCCATGTTCCGATACTCCTTTGAGTTTATCTCCTGGGCTGAGCATGGCCTGGATGACATCGCCCTGGGACCATGATGGAGTGATTTTTGTCCCCTATCTTTCTACCCCTTCTTGTCTGCCCCTGCTCCTTTTTCTTTTCTCTTTATTTAGTTATACCCTTAGGAATCAATCAAGCCAACGTACCATGGCTTCGACTTATGTGTCTTTTTTCGATGTGTGACCCCTACGACATTTTTTTTTTTTTTGTCATGCAGATTTTTATATAATCTCTTCTGAAGCACTACGTACGGGGCACATATGATCCCCTTAACTGAAATGAGGATGAAGGTTACTTTGACGTATATCTTTTTACAGGGATTACTATCACAAAAGGTCTCCTGATGGACCTTATACGCATGCTTTCAATCCTTTTATATGTAACCTAGACATGTTTTTGTTCTGACACACACGTTGCCTTTTGTGGTGTACCTTATCACTGTCTGTATTGTTTACGAAAGTATCTGTCTTTCTTTGTTTCTATATTGACCCTACCCTAATTATAAATCACAAAGAGTGAAGGGAAACCAAGTGAACACACAGTGTGAATACACCTATATCACACGTGTAGACACTCAAAGATGCCTAGATGAACTGTGGGTGAAAATAATAATAATAATAATAATAAATAATTAAAAATGATAATCTCAGCAATAAATATAATAGTAAGCCACATCAGTGGATGAACAGGTCTGGTTGGTCTCAGGAGGGTAGGACAACTACATACATAAACAAAGGTGAACCACCATATATATATATGAAGTAATAAGTCAAATGACAGTCCAAAGCATAACCAGAGTGGTAGAAGTGTAAGTCAGGTTATATAAGAGGTGCTGCAAGCAACCTACTAATAACTCATAATGCACATCTACTAAAATATAATAAAGTCCAGGAAGAAGTCCAGAGAAAATCCGACAGAATGGAACACTTTTCTTCATAACATGTGAAGTTGGTCGGCTGTACAGGAGATATTCATAAAACCAGTGCTGGGTGCTCCGTAGTGACAGGACTACAATCAGGTAACTATTGTGGACCCCCACATGTGTCCCCAATCACCAGATCCCGGCACCCCTGCAGGGGTAGACAGCATAACAGGTGGACTCCACACCACGGCTCCTGGTCCTCCTAATGGCTGCGCACCCGGCCTGTTCAGATCCTCCTCTCCAGCTCACTCCAGACAAGGCTATATACTGGAAAGTCCTCAAAGTAAAAAGCAAAAGGCTCCCATAGTGTAGTAGTAAAAAAGTATAATAGTCTTTATTAAATTTAAAAGTTGCAGCACAAGCCGCTAAAAACAGGCTACACAATGCTGGAAAGTGTACAGTGAAAACACACACTTAAAACGAGCGGGCGCTAGTGGTCATGGCGTGCGCATCACCTGCGTTCCACTGCCGACTCGGAGATCCGGAAGTGACATATGTGCGTAGGCCCGCCTTACTAGTTTCGTCGATGACGTCGTCTGAGGCAATGCCTACTGCTTGCACCATACGTCTCTTATGGGAGAGCGGTGATGCATGTTCCACCCCTTCCCCTGGGAATATCCAATCATAGTCTGTTAACCCCCAAGTATCTAACCGGGCTATGAAGACTGTAAGCAAGGAGTGTACCCCGGGGCTTACTCAATAACAGCACCTCCGCTCTCTCAAGTACATAAAGATAGGAAAAGGTATATCATACATTACATAAATGGTTAAGTGGGATGACCATATGTAAAACTAAAAACTTATGAAGCAGTTAGTAATTTAAATACGTGAGCTAAATAATGATAATACGGACAGAAAGTCCAGAATAGAAGGTGATGTTATTGATTAAGCCCCGGGGTAAAAATTGAAACATTACAAAATGTGGAAAATTTCAAGGGGTATGAATGGTTTTCCAAGGCACTGTATCTACAGTATAAAAATTTAATACTTCAAACCCTTCCCATTTATACGTTACTACTGTATTCTATTGTACAATGACGTGAATTGTGTGTACATACATACATGCTCCACATGTTTCTTTATTGTTACATGAAAAACTCAATAAGAGATATTGAAGCAAATGTTAGATAATGTGGAGTTAGACCAGCAGGGTGGGTATGTTTACCTATATGGTACATTATTTGGGAACCCATTGTTGATATTAGATTTCTTTTCCCTCCTTATTTTATATGTCAGTTGTGCAGGAGGGATTGTCCTTCATGTCCTCCTACCCCAGGGTTAAAGTGATTTGGCTGGGAGATTTTTAAAACCTGGTTGGATAAAACAATAAGGACATTTTCATCATGGCTTAACTTGTTTTGCCCATTTTCTGCAGGCTGTGTCTATGATAGATGTCTGGCATCATAATTATACTGATAGTCAGATCCTTTCCTGCTTTTTAACATCACATGGTTTAGCTTCCCTTATTAACCTAATTCTACTACACTCCTTTCTCCTCTCTCTGCTGGAGGATATGGGCTATCTGGATTGTTGTCAGATCACTGTAACCCTGAAGTGGAATGCACAACCTCCTTTATTCTGGAAGTTGAACCCTTTTTTATTTACTTTGCTTCTTGATGCGTCCATCCTTTCCAAAGAATGGCTTTCTGTCATGACCACTTAGTGCCCCTGTTCCTAGTTCCAGCACCCGGGTGTCGGCTGTTGCTTTTCCTGATATAAGCAAACCGAATACTCTATCCCTTGCTTGTGATAGAGACACTTACCTGCATTGTTCGTGATCAAGCCTCCCATTTGTCTGCCTTGCTTTGCTGTTGGATTTCCCTGTCTGTGACCCGGATCAGATATTGGACTATTCCCTGAACTCAGCCTGCTAAACTGCAAGTAGTCTTTTGTTTGCTCTCTTTGCATCTTCCCTAGTGTGGTGGCCAGGCACTATAGAATTGTGTATAAGTCCTGGGGGCAACCAAGTACCGGTAGGCCTGCTTGTCTTAAGGGAAAGGGGACTGCTATAGGTGAAGCACACAGTAGCTAGCTAGTGTCTGACCACCTGCATTGAGGTAGACGTGACATTCGTGACACTTTCCTTCTTTGAAAGGAATGCCAGTCCCTTGGTGGTCTTGGAAGCCTTAAAAAAGTATGCATACACTTGTTTTTGGGCTAGCAGAAACAGTGGTACTGTACTAACAAAGAGGAGCTGGAAGAACATTTTGCAACTAATTAGGTTAATTGGTAACAGTTCAATAACATGATTGGATATAAAAAGTGCATCTTAGAGAGAGTGTCTCAGAAAGTTCACCAACCTGTGAAAATCTGTTGCACAATTTCAGAATAATGTTCCTCAACATAAAATTGCAAAGACTTTAAATATATATTATCATCTACAGTACATAATATCATCAAAAGATTCAGAGAATCTGGAGAAATCTATGTGCGCAAGGACAAGGCTAAAATGCAATATTGGATGCCCGTGGTCTTCTGTCCCTCAGACAACAATGCATTAAAAAAAAGCCATGATTCTGTGATGGACATCATTGCATGGACTCAGGAATACTTTTACAAAATCACTATCTGGGAGCACAGTTCACCATGCCATCCAAATATGCAAGTTGAAGCTCTATCATACAAAGAAGAAGCCATATCTGAACAAGATTCAGAAATGATTCACCTCTGTGCTCCACCACCTGTTCACGCTGCCTCTTACTTCACAGAACGACCCACACAAAGGTTTAGCCTATTCCTGGGTGAAAATGCTGCAGAAATATTACAAGTGTGAATGGAACAGGTCTCTCTCCATTCCAGAATTGATAAAGCCTTTCCACTCAGTAAGGGATACAAGAAATAAAAACTCCTCTCCTACGGCTGCCACTTCCGACTTTTCTCAATTCTGAAATGGAAAGAGACCTATTCCATTAATTCTTGGAATGTTGCTGCAGTGATTTTAACCAGAAATTTGGGCAGGCTATGTCTGACCTTACCTTTGTGTGGGTCTTTCTGTGAGGTAAGAGGCAGCTACAACAGGTGGTGGAGCACAACGGGGGAGTACATCCTCTTGCACGTTCATTCAAATTGAAGCACAAATGTTTTAGATGCACTTTATTTTCGTGGTTTGCACATAAAATTGGCTACATTTTTTAATTATTTATATGTTTTACATCAATTATTGTATTAATTTATGTACCGTATTTATCGGCGTATAACACGCACCCCAAGTTTAGGAGGGAATTTTGAAGAAAAAAGCTTTTAGGAGGGAAGTTCAAGGAAAAAAACTTACATTTAAATGCAGCCTTGTCCATCATTGCAGCCTTGCCCAGTGTCCATCTGCAGCCTTGCCCAGTCTCCATCTGCAGCCTTGCCCAGTGTCCATCTGCAGCCTTGCCCAGTGTCCATCATTGCAGCCTTGCCCAGTGTCCATCTGCAGCCTTGCCCAGTGTCCATCTGCAGCCTTGCCCAGTGCCTTTGCAGCCATGCCCAGTGCCTTTGCAGCCTTGCCTTGCCCAGTGCCTTTGCAGCCTTGCCAGTCTCTGCAATATTTAAATTTGGCACCGATTTCTGCTGTGGAGAGGAGCGAGCGGAGCCGGATGTACTTCGGCTAGACTCGGCTCCTCTCGCAGTCCCGCCCATCTCCACTGATTGCGCCTCTGACATACAAAAAGCCGAGTGTAATTCGGCTAGACTCGGCTCTGCTCACAGTCAGGGGCGGCACTGCGAGAGGAGCCGAGACTAGCCGAAGTACACTCTGCTTTCTGTATGTCAGCGGCACAATCAGTGGAGGTGGGCGCAGGACTGCGAGATAAGCCGAGTAAAGCCGAGTGTACTTCGGCTTTGTGTATCTCGGCTCCTCTCGCTCGTTTCAGCGGGGGATCGGCGTATAACACGCACCCACGATTTTCCCCTGATTTCAAGGGGAAAAAAGTGCGTGTTATACACCGATAAATACGGTATTTATCATTTAATTAACTATATGAATTGAGTATTGTGGGATTGATATTTTATATATTTATGATACTTTATGTTTATGATCATGGTCATTATTTATAATATTATTTTATGTTCTTTATGGAATGTTGAGATGATTTAGGGTTGCGCTTCACTGTTTGTTTATACATATGGTTTGGTGTGGGAACACGTTAGTGATTAGGGGCAACTTATTACATTAATAATATATATTTTTATTTTATCAATTTTTTGGCACATATATTTATTTGGTTTACACAGTGGTTTTTGTTGTTGTTTTGATCCTAAAATGCTGCTGTCATCTCAAGGCCAAAGCTCATTTAAAATGGTCTGTTTCAAAATGAAAAACTGTTCTGTGGTCAGACTAATCGAAATTTGATATTCTTTTTGGAAACCACGGAAGCCACATCCTTCAGACTAAAGAGGAAAAGAACCTTATGGCTTGTTATCATAGGTCAATTCAAAAGTCTGCATCTCTGAAGGTACGGGAGTGAATTAGTGCATATGGAATGGGCAGATTGCGCATCTGGAAAGGCACCATCAATGCTGAATATCTAAGGTTTAGAGCAGCATATGCTCCCACCCAGATGACGTCTTTTCAGGGAGGGCCTTGCATATTTTAGAAGGACAATGTTAAACTGCATACTGCATCTATAACAATGGTATGGCTTCATAGTAGAAGAGGTCACGTGCTTAACTGGCCTGCATGCAGTACAGACGTTTCACCATTTGAAAGTATTTGGCACATCTTGAAATGAAAAATAGGACAAAGAAGATCCAAAACTGTTGAGCAGTTAGAATCCTATACTAACCATATTTAAACATTTGATATATTTTGTATTGTGAATATTGTGTAGCATCCCATTTTTTTGGGTAATTGGGGTTGTAGATCCTTTCTCAAACTCTTATGCCCTGTACACACGATCGGTTTTACCGATGAAAACAGTCCGATGGACTTTTTTCATCGGACAAACCGATCGTGTATGGGCCCCATCGGTCTTTTTTCCATCGGTGAGAAAAAATAGAACATGTTTTAAATTTATCCGATGGAAAAAAAAACTATAGCAAATTCCGATCGTCTGTATGGAACTCCATCGCAGATAAAACCCATGCATGCTCAGAATCAAGTTGACGCATGCTCAGAAGCATTGAACTTCATTTTTCTCGGCTCATCTGAGTATTTTACGTCACAGCGTTTGGGACGGTCGGATTTTTGACTGATGGTGTGTAGGCAAGACTGATGGAAGTCAGCTTCATCGGAATTCCGATGGAAAAATCCATCGGATTTGAATCCATAGGAAATCCGATCGTGTGTACAGGGCTTTAGACATTCACAACCTTTCTAGACTAAGACAACACCAGATCATAGATATCTGAGATCCTACCTGTATATTCCATAATGAGATTCTAATTGTTGGCACCTAATCTGGCACCCTAGATTCTAATGTCATGTATTTGAATTGATAGTAGGGGTGTACATACCTTTGCATGTGCCATCTGCTTGTTTAAATCATTTAGATTATTAGAATAAATATATTTTTCAACTTTATGTTTCTTTCATTCGTGTGTAGCGCCCCTTTACTTTCAGGGGTGCTATGTACTTAAATTTAGGGGTTGGTCTGAGCTAGTAGCCAGGCTCAAACCACTTTGATTTGTTAGTACTCGCTTCTGCCTATGTGATGTAGCCTCACGCACAGTTCCCTGTGGCCTGTAGTTGGCACTGCCATATCAGGTCAGGGTTGAACGGTGGGTGACATTGCTATGCCTTAGGGCAGGGTTCCCCAACCCCCGGTCCGCGGCCCACTGCCGGGCCATGGCCTATTTGCAGATGGGCCGCGAAGGCTGCACTGTGTGAGGTGCGGCAGCGGGCAAGCAGAGAGATGACATCTCTCACCGCCCGCCCGGATCACGGCACTTCCGCCCACACAGCGGGGCTCCTACTGCGGTGAGGCGCGGGAGCAGAGAGATGAGATCATCTCTCGGCGCCCGCCCATAACGCGGCACTTCCGCCCACACAGCGGGGCTGCTATACTGCAGCGAGGCGCGGGAGCAGAGAGAGAATCTCTCACCGCCCGCCCCGCATTACCGCTGTTCTCCCTCACATGCCTGTGCTGCCACCACGGCAGGTGACAAAAAAATCTACTGGCAGGTGGCAAACCACCTCTGGTGGCAGGTGGCAATCCACGGCTGGTGGCAGGTGGCAATCCACGGCAGGTGACGTGGCAATCCACACCAGGTGGCAGGTGACGTGGCAATCCACACCAGGTGGCAGGTGACGTGGCAATCCACACCCGGTGGCAGGTGACGTGGCAATCCACACCTGGTGGCAGGTGACGTGGCAATCCACACCTGGTGGCAGGTGACGTGGCAGGCGACGTGGCAATCCGCACCTGGTGGCAGGCGACGTGGCAATCCGCACCTGGTGGCAGGTGACGTGGCAGGCGACGTGGCAATCCGCACCTGGTGGCAGGCGACGTGGCAATCCGCACCTGGTAGCAGGCGACGTGGCAATCCACACCTGGTGGCAGGTGACGTGGCAAGCGACAATCCACATCTGGTGGCAGGCGAGGTGGCAAGCGACAATCCACATCTGGTGGCAGGCGACGTGGCAATCCACATCTGGTGGCAGGCGACGTGGCAATCCACACCTGGTGGCAGGTGACGTGGCAATCCACACCTGGTGGCAGGTGACGTGGCAAGCAACAATCCACACCTGGTGGAAGGCGACGTGGCAAGTGACAAACCGCATCTGGTGGCAGATTCTGCATTATGGTGAGTTTGAACTATTTCATTTTATATTACAATGCAATGACAGAAATAATGCACTTCAATCATCCCAACACCATATCAGCCATTGTTCTGTGATGATTGAGGCGCTAACACCAGCCATTTCCCCGACAAACTGCCCGCGAAAAGCTACATAACAAAACAACCCCCCCCCCCCCCGGGCCTTGGCACGATTCTATTACACAACGCCGGTCCTCGGTGCCAAAAAGGTTGGGGACCACTGCCTTAGGGTGTCCTCCCTCGGCGGCAGTATGGTGGGCATGGTTGGCCTGCTGTGCATGCCAGGAGAGGATACATAAGGGGCAGACGCCATTCTTTGGGGGTGGAAGTCAGGAGTCTGGAGTGTGAGCGGTTCGCGCCACCCAGCCCACCAGGCCAGGCGTGCGCACATGTATCAGTCTCAGGCACCTTTAGCCTGGGGCTGCAACTCCACTAGTAGGCCCAGCACCTTTAGCTGGGGCCTACCTCCAAAAGAGGAACCCCAGGGTGCCCGGGCAAGGGTGGACCCGCTCTAGGAAGAGGAGACCGGGGGAGGACCATTCTGATGGACCGGGGAGAGTTCACGGTGAAAGAGAAGCCTGGTTACCTTCTGGGGGGATTCAAAGATCCATCACAGGCCTTGCAACGTGCTATCACTGGCACCTGTCCTTGTGTTGCAATAGCTGAGATGTTTGGGATTTAAAGATTCTGTGGCAGAGGATCTCCTAATCGTATTTCTAGGAAACCTAAAGTGAACGTTCGAGCATCACTCCGGCTGCTAGGATCCGCTCTTACAGGGGACTATCCGGGTGAGCTAAACCTACTTGGGATCGAGTAGCGGCTATCATACCAGTTTGTGCCTGGACCTATCTCCCAAACCTTACTGTCCTTTCTCTCATCCACCTTTCCTGTCTGCTGAACTTGAACTTGCTTATAAAATAAACTCAGCGTTGGAGTTAAAGTGGTGTGGACATTGGCCTTCCTGGGGAAAAATAGAGACTTGTCCCTGTACTCTAGGAGATGAGAACCAGTCTGCTGGGAAACCTTGCTGCAGGACCCAAAATTGTTAACACCGCTCACCCTCCTCAAACAGGAGGGTACGGGCATATAGCGCGGTGTGCTCTGACCTGCGAGTGAGCCAAAGGCAGGAAAAGGTCCATGTGCTACACGTGTATATCACCTTTAACTGTAGGAATTGTTTAAATGAAGATATAATGTTCAAATATGTTAACAAGTCAACCATTTTTATTTGACATACCTAATTTGTCACTGGACTGCATATACTATATACTATACAACCAATAGAGCCTGTTTTTTTTTTTTTTGTTTTTTTTTTTACATATGGTGGACTGAAGTAACTTAACTAAATGTTTTCATAATGGTATACTGAGATTTTATATGAGAACTTCAGAACCGAGTTTGTATTGTACTTTTGTTTTTCCCTGCAATAATTCATAGTGCAAGACTGATATGGCAAGGCTCTGAGGTGTGAAGAAGTGTTCACAAACTTTATCATGACTTCATTGCAGGTGTTTTATTTTTCATCTGGAAAATCAATATTCCTAAACAGCATAGAACAGCAATGTACTTGGACTTTTCTGCATGATTTCCCTAGCATCTGTTGGGGAAGCCAAATCACAGTTATTTGCAATGTGTTATGCGGCATCTTGTTAGTTATTTTAATACTTAGACATTTTCAAAATTTGGTATAAGCTATATATATTTTTAAAAATAACATTAATATCAAAAAACATACAAAAGTTATTTGGGTAAATTTGGATGTTTCAATCTCCAAATAATGCCCCATAAGCACTATCATAAGTAAAAGTTATATCAATTTGTCGTGCCCATAAAGTCCATCTTTTTATCCTATTTTTATTTAATAAGTAAAAGTTAATTTTGAATATAGCAAACCTTTATTTGTCTTCTACTTTTGAAAAGATGTCTAATTTTTCACATCTATGCAGTTGATCCTATCCTTCAGATGTAGTTATAAGAAAAAAATAGCTCCCCTTGTGGACGGGGCCAGTAGGTTGGTACTCAAGTTGAAAGAGTGACACACAAAGTTCAGAATAAGGTTGAACATTATTGTATTGATGAGTTGCAGGAAACAGATAACAGGATAATTGGCAATCTGCAATCACTAGTAACACAATAGTAATATGTAGTAACTGCAGCAAAATACTTGACATAATTGTTACTAACACTCAGGCAGTAGCAATTTCAGTAACACTGACAGTATCAATGCATTAGCGCTGATAGTGGAAAGCACAATATTGCTGGTATCACAATATATATATCCTTGGCACCACAGATATCACACAGCAACGTATATCTTTGGCACCTCAGATATAGCACAAGCATAGCCTACATTTTGGGAGCAGCATCGGCAGGAGGGATGGCTGACTGGCAGAGTGGTGGCGCAAGTGGCCCTTGAGGAAGCTCTACTGGCCCTAAGCAGTGATTTCAGAGATCAGTGTATAGCAGAGCATGCAGCAGTGTCTCTAATCTCTCCATCCTCAAGCAGAAACCTCACAAAAATGTGTCCCAAACCCTGCAGGGCACTGATATTTATTAGCACTGCCCATACTAAAGCTGGCCTCTGAAGGTCAAGGTTGATGTATCTAATAGGATCACTGCTCTCTTGGTGACAATTACAGAGTCTGCAGAGGCACAATGTTCCCCTCAGTCTTCACTCCAATGGCACAGGTGCATGACACGACCTACAGACTGGAGGATGTCAGCTGTCAGCGAGGAAACCCATTGTTAACCACTTCAGCCCCGGAGGATTTGGCTGCCAAATGACCGGGCCACTTTTTGCGATTCAGCACTGCGTCGTTTTAACTGACAATTCCGCGGTCGTGCAACGTGGCTCCCAAACAAAATTTACGTCCTTTTTTTCCCACAAATAGAGCTTTCTTTTGGTGGTATTTTATCACCTCTCTGTTTTTAATTTTTTGCGCTATAAACAAAAATAGAGCGACAATTTAAAAAATATATATATATTTTTTACTTTTTGCTATAATAAATACCCCCCAAAAATATCTATATTTTTTTTTTCTCAGTTTAGGCCGATACGTATTCTTCTACATATTTTTGGTAAAACAAATCGCAATATGTGTTTATTGATTGGTTTGCGCAAAAGTAATACAAAATAGGGGATAGTTTTATGGCATTTTTATTAATATTTTGTTTTTACTAGTAATGGCGGCGATCAGTGATTTTTATCATGACTGCGACATTATGGCAGACACATCTGACACTTTTGACGCTATTTTGGGACCATTGTCATTTATACAGCGATCAGTGCTATAAAAATGCACTGATTACTGTGTAAATGACACTGGCAGGGAAGGGGTTAACCACTAGGGGGCGAGGAATGGGGTTAAGTGTGTCCTAGGGAGTGATTCTAAGTGTGTGGGGGTTGGGCTACATGTGACACGACACTGATCACTGCTCCCGATGACAGGGAGCAGAAAATCAGTGTCCTGTCACAAGGCAGAACAGGGAGATGCCTTGTTTACACAGGCATCCCCTCGTTCTGCAGCTCCATGACACGATCGCGGGACACCGGCGGACATCGAGTATGCGGGTCCCGCAGGCACAGTCACGGAGCTTGCGGTAGGGGCACGTGCGTCGTATAAGTGCGTGAGCCAGTCGGCAAGCGGTTAAAGGCATACTATAGACACCCCCAGGCACGATATTTAAAGGAATATTTCATTTTTATTCTTTCACTTTAAGCATTATTAAAATCACTGCTCCCGAAAAAAACGTCAGTTTTTAAAACTTTTTTTTGCATTGATACATGTCCCCTAGGGCAGGACTCAGGTCCCCAAACACTTTTTATGGCAATAACTTACAGATAAGCCTTTAAAATTATCACCTTTGGGTTTTCATGTTAGTGTCCCATAGACTTTTAAACAGTGTTCTGCGGCTTTCGAATTTGCAGCGAACACCGCATAATGTTCGCTATTCAGGGAACAGGCGAACACCCGATGTTTGAGCCTAACTTACGTTCGACTCGAAAATCAGGCTCATCCATAGTCAGGATGTGGCCCAGAAGTTGGTTGGTTTTGCAAGAAGTTTGCAACCCATGGCACTGTAGCTAATCTCTCTGGGCGTGGACGGAAGAGAAAAACTTGATGAAAGGTTGCAACGCAGGATAGTCCGGATGGTGGATAAGCCGCCCCAAAGAAGTTCCAAAGAAGTTCAAGCTGTCCTGCAGGCTCAGGGAACATCAGTGTCAGCACCAACTATCCGTCGACATTTAAATTAAATGAAAGGCTATGGCAGGATACCCAGGAGGACCCCACTACTGACACAGAGACATAAAAAAGCAAGACTACAGTTTGCCAAAATGTACTTGAGTAAACCAAAATCCTTCTGGGAAAACGTCTTGTGGACAGATGAGACCAAGATAGAGCTTTTTGGTAAAGCACATCATTCTACTGTTTACCAAAAACGGAATGAGGCCTACAAAGAAAAGAACACAGTACGTACAGTGAAATATGGTGGAGGTTCAATGATGTTTTGGGGTTGTTTTGCTGCCTCTGGCACTGGGTGCCTTGAATGTGTGCAAGGCATCATGAAATCTGAGGATTAATAAAGGATTTTGGGTCGCACTGTAGAGCCCAGTGTCAGAAAGCTGGGTTTGCGTCCGAGATCTTGGGTCTTCCAGCAGGACAATGACCCTAAACATACGTCAAAAAGCACCCAGAAATGGATGGCAACAAAGCGCTGGAGAGTTCTAAAGTGGCCAGCAATGAGTCCAGATCTAAATCCCATTGAACACCTGTGGAGAGATCTTAAAATTGCTGTTGGGAAAAGGCGCCCTTCCAATAAGAGAGACCTGGAGCAGTTTCCAAAGGAAGAGTGGTCCAAAATTCCAGGGGAGAGGTGTAAGAAGCTTATTGATGGTTATAGGAAGCGACTGATTTCAGTTATTTTTTCCAAAGGGTGTGCAACCAAATATTAAGTTAAGGGTGCCAAGAATTTTGAGCAGCCCATTTTTTAAGTTTTGTTGTGACATTATGTCCAGTTTGCTTTTTTTCCTCCCTTTTTTTGATTTGTTCCAATACACACAAAGGGAATAAACAGGTGTATAGCAAAACATGGGTTACTGCAATACTTTTCTGTGAGAAATATTTGATTTTCTGGAAAAATGTCTGGGGTGCCAACAATTTTGAGCATGACTGTATTACACCCTCCCTGTGCAAATTACCATAGCCTTGTTACCCCTCCTGTACACAATACCCCCTCCCTGTACCCATTACCCGCTCCCTGTACACATTACCCCTTCCATGTACCCATTACCCCCTCCCTGTGCACATTACCCCTCCTGTACACAATACCCCCTCCCTGTACTTATTAACCTCTCCCTGTACACATTACCCCCTCCTGTACATATTAACCCCTCCCTGTACACATTACCCCCTCCTTGTACACATTACTTCCTCCTTGTACATATTACTCCCTCTCTGTACATATTACCCCCTCCTGTACACATTACCCCTCCTGTACATATTACCCCCTCCCTGTACACAATGCCCTCTTCCTATACACAATGCCCCCTCCTGTACACATTACTCGCTCCATATACAAAATGCCCCTCCCTATACACAATACTCCCTCCTATACACATTAACCCCCCTATACACAATGCCCCCATCCTGTACATTTTACCCCCTCTCTGTACACATTACCCCCTCTCTGTGCGTATTACCTCATTCTGTACTTATTACACCCTCCCTGTATATATTACCCTCTCCCTGTATACATTACCCACTCCCTGTACATATTACCCCCTCCTGTACACATTACCCTGTCCTTGTACATATTACCCCCTCCTGTACACAATACCTCCCCCTTGTATGCATTACCCCCTCCCTGTATATATTACCCACTCATGTACATAAAAGCCTGCAGCTCCTTGGGGCTACTAAACCTGGTGTTTAAGGAAATTAAATCAATTTAAAACAACTTTTCTGACTGTAAAGTGTAAGTGTTGGCAGGCCAGGTGCTGTGGGGGGCTGTGTGTTTGTTCCAAGCTGTTCCCAGATGAGCAGACACTCCTTGCAGAGAAGTATCTCTTACCTAAGTCACAGGAGGTCCTGTCCCAGCTCTCTCCTGTCCTTGATCTGTTCTGTGTAGCAGAGAAGTAGCTTACTGTCCCCCTGCCATTGTCAGCACACTGCCAGCACCACACTTCCCTGTCCCAGGCTGTACATGATCCTCCGAGGAAACTTAGGCACACTCAGGCTTCTCTTCAGCCAATTAGAGCGGGGGGTGTGAACTGAGGTCTGGGCAGAAGGCAAACTGCAAGCTTGGGTGTTGATTACTCAGCTTGGCTGGGGTCCTGGGAGACACAGGGCAGATCAGACCTTGATTCTGTCTCTGGGATCTTGTGGGGGAAAAAAGTAGCATGTCAGATGACATCAGGGAGCCGTGGCCCCCATGAAGTTAAACACAGGGTCGCTATAGAGACCCATGTGACCACTTATACTACGACCATAAAGAGTACAGATTCACTCATACACATCTCATGAACACACACATACTGCTCTCCCTCCCATCCTCAATTGTACACACAGGACGCAATCACAAGGAGGACTGAGAGATGGCAAGATCCACCATCGGAGAAGCTGAGACCTTTGTTAACTTTTTGGGACAACCACGACCAGCATATATAGTTTTAGACAGTGGTAACACCTGATTTATCAAGCAACAGACATATAGGGGTGGATTTACTAAAACTGGAGAGTGAAAAATCTGGTGCAGCTGTGCATTGTAGCCAACCAGCTTCTTTTTTTTTTTTTTTTTTTCCAAAAACAGTTTATTGAAATGTAAAAAGCATTTACAGATATCTTGAACAATAGTAGTACAATAAGGTATTAATACAACCACAAAACATGGATGAATAACATGTGTCACATACAATTCAACTTGCGGGTAGTGAAAATGAAATGGCTATGTGCATCCTTCATGAACTAGGCCGTGTTGGGGTGGGCTACCTTAATTCAAGGTAGTTGTGGGGTCTAGTCAAAGTCCACTACCATTGACGGGGATAGATCTTGTTGGTAGGTTAGAGCTAGGTAGGTTCACGGATGCCGTTATGGACTTTTGGTCTGTGTGGGAGGGAAAGGCCAACAGGTGCAATATGGCAGAAAGGGAGGGAAGGAGCTATAAACAGGTTTATTTCGTTGAGAGTGTATGAATGCGGGAGTGTAGGCTGTGTAGGCTTAGTGGTTGTATTGTACAGAAGCTTGTGGATGAGAAAGTAGGAGGGGGTAAGTGGTGGAAGGAGAAGGGGTGGGGTGGGGATCGAGGGGAGGGGAGTGAGGCAGGAAGGGATGGCGTTGGCAGGGGGTCCGTCTCTGACTTCCCCGACCCCTTGGGGTGTTCAAGGGGCGTGTTATGAGAAACTAGGGGCGGATCTGTATAGGGGGAGATATAGGAGGAGAGAGGTGTCTTTGTAAGGTTTAGGGTTAAGGGGAGATCCTGGCACGTCGTAGATTTTTAATGACAATTCTCAGAGGAGTAATTTATCCTTTGTCAGGGTTCAGGGAGTTTGCAAATTCTGGGGTCGTTTTATAGTGTAACCAGCAGGCCCATTTTTTACTAAATGATGACGGAGTCTCTCTTGCAATATGTATAAGATTTTCCATTTCCTCAATTTTGCATATTCTGTTAAACCATTCTTTTATGGTTGGTTGGTGAGTCGATTTCCAGTGTATAGGGATACACTGCTTTGCCGCATTGATCATGTACATTGCTAGGGATTTGTGATAGGAATTGTGCGACAGGGGTGAATGGTGTAGAAGGAATTGAGAAGGGGAAAGGTCCAAATGATATGAGGTGACTCGAGAGGTTATATGGCATACCTTTTCCCAGAAGTCTTTTAGAGATGGACAGGACCACCAGATATGGAGAAGGGTTCCCCTTTCCCGGAGACATCTCCAGCAAACCTCTGGGATTGTGGGATTATATTTATGCAGAAGGGTGGGCGTGCGGTACCATCTAGATTGGATCTTAAAGCCGTTTTCCTGGGTCGACACATTCGTCGACCCTTTATGTATGTTGAGGAAAATTAGTTCCCATTGTTCCGCTGAAAGAGATACCGAGAGGTCTGACTCCCAGTTCTTACAGGCTAAGGTCTCGTTAGCTTTCATCTCGGCGAAGAGGAGTTCATGTGTGGTAGAAACTAGATGAGATTGGGGTGTCGTTTGGATACATAGCTTTTCGAAAGGGGTGAGTTCTCTGGAGCATTGTATATTCTTGTTAAGGGATTTTAGAAAATGAGCAATTAAAATATATGTCCAAGGGGGAATGGGTGGCTTGTTTAGTTGGGAGGAGAGTTGGGATGTAGACAATAGTTTGCCCCGGAGGAAGAACTGATGTGATCTAATTGGGCTCTGTGTCCAGTTATCGGTAAGAAACTTTGCGTGCATACCTGGTGGGAACCCAGAGTTCATTTTTACAGGTGTCAGTGGGCCGGGAATCGAAGATATGGGTGATCGGTAGCAAAGCTTTTTGAAGCATTGCAAGGTTGGGCCTATAAGTGGGTGTACGTGTAATTCAGAGGGGACGTGGGGTGAGAGTAACCATGGGAGAGACTCCAAAGGGAGAGCAGAAAAAGATGCTTCTAGGGAAACCCAATCTTTGTGGAGAGATTGAGTATTCCAGTCCACTATCCTGGTAAGGTGTGTAGCAGTGTAATAATTGAGAAGGTTGGGGAGGCCTATGCCCCCAAGTCTTTTAGGTCGGGTGAGCTGCGTAAAGCTGATTCTGGGTCTACGGTTCCCCCATAAGAATTTAGTGCATATGTTTCTATAAGATTTAAAAAAGGCCGGAGGTATATGTATAGGGATCGCCTGCAATATATAGAGTATTCTCGGGAGGGCATTCATTTTGAGGATCGCCGCTCTGCCAAACCAAGAGAAAAGCGGTTTGTTCCATGTTTCAAGATCAGAGGATATTCTGTGTAGGATAGGAACATGGTTTTTAGCGTAGAGGTTTGAGAGTTTGGAAGGGAGTTGTATCCCTAGGTATGTGATGGAATCATGTTTCCATTGGAACGGGAAGTTAGCCTTACATTGATCAACTATGTGTTGAGGTAATGTTATATTAAGGGTAAAGGATTTCGAGAAATTAATTTTAAGGTGGGAGAGGAACTGAAATTGTTTAAATTCAGAAAGAAGGTTTGGTAGGGAGATCAGTGGGTTCGACAGGAACAACAAAATATCGTCTGCGAAAGCAGCGTATTTATATTCTCTTTTGGAAGAACTTATACCTTGGATATCTGGGTTGTATGTCAGTTTACGGAGGAATGGTTCAAGTGTGAGTACAAAGAGGATGGGGGACAGGGGGCAGCCCTGCCTTGTGCCATTTCCGATGGGAAAGGCGTCCGACAGAGTATTGTTGACCCGTACCTTAGCAGATGGTCCCGTGTATAGTGACAGGATTAGGCCTAACATATATGGGCCCAATCCTATGGCCCTCAGAACCGCTGTCATATAGTCCCAAGCTACTCTGTCGAACGCCTTCTCCGCATCGATTGACAAAAACAGGCCTTTTTGGGTTGTCTGTGTCATAAGGTGGTGTAAGTTTATTGCTTTAACAGTGTTGTCCCTGGCTTCACGTCCAGGGATAAAGCCGGTCTGGTCATGAGAGATTAAGGAAGGGAGAAGCGGTAAGAGTCTGTTTGCCAAAATCTTAGAAAAGATTTTGACATCTACATTCAATAATGAGATTGGTCTATAATTTCCCGTTTGGGTGGGGTCCTTATCTTCTTTGGGGATAACAACGATATGTGCTTCTAACATTTCGCTTTTGAAAGGATTTGTGGGAGAGAGTGTATTGAAGGCGTCAAGGAAGGGTTGTTGAAGAAGGTCTGAGAATGTCTTGAAATATACGGCGGAAAGACCATCAGGTCCCGGGCTCTTACCAGGCTTAAGTTGTTTTAAAGCTTTTTTCCATTCCTGAATAGAGATCGGGGATTCCAGAATCGTGGTGGTGTCAGTGGGGAGCTTTCCAGGAGCAAATTGGTCTAAGAACGAGTTAATATCATTGGGTCTGTCATTCGATAAGGTAGTAGGGGGTTCGGATTTATCTAGATTATATAGGGACGAGTAGTACTTCTCAAACTCTCTGGCTATGTCATTGTTATTCGTGAGAGTCTTACCCGTGGGGGATTGTATGTGGTGTATCGTATTAGCAGCCCTTTTCTTGCGTAAGGCTTGAGCAAGAAGATGGCCACTTTTGTTGCCGAATTCGTAAAAAAGTTTCTGAGATAGAGTGTATTTCTTCCTGAGGTGATGGCCCAATTCTTCCTGAATGAGTGTACGAGTCTCTAGTAGTTCTACGAGGGTTTGCTGGGCCAGGTTTCGTTTGTGTAGTGCTTCTAGTTTATTAAGTTTGGAAAAGAGATCAGCCAGTTTGGCCCGTTTTTCCTTTCTAATTGCGGCCCCCAGGGAAATCAATTTCCCTCGGACAACACATTTGTGAGCCGCCCACTGAGTAAGTTTAGAAATGTCCGGGGTGTTGTTCTCAGTGAAATAATTGCTTAGGCAAGTTTGAATCTCTAATTCTTTGGTTTTGTCTGTCAGGATGGAAGGGTCTAGTCTCCAAATTTGCGAGCGGTATACTTTTTCAGGGAAAGTGAGGGTCATTGAGATAGGGTGGTGGTCCGAGAAGGTCATCGGTTCGACGGTTGCTGCTTTCAGGGACGGGAGATCCTGTTGGGTAAGAAATATGTAGTCTAGTCGTGAATATTTGTTATGTGGGGCGGAGAAGAATGTAAAATCCTTTACGTTCGGGTGTAAGGTGCGCCATGTGTCGTGGAGCAAGAGTTCTTGGAAACATTTTCTGATTTGTCGGAGCGCCCTGTATGGTAGGTGGGATTTCCCCGACGAGGTGTCTAAAAGGGGGTTCAGGGGTACATTGAGATCCCCTCCCAGTATAAGAATACCCTCTTGGAAATTGGTTAGGTGTCTTGTTACAGCCCTAAAAAAGGGAACTTGGGACGAGTTGGGGCTGTATATGTTAGCCAAAGTGATTGGTTTGTTCCTGAGTGTCCCTTTTAGGAAGATATACCTGCCTAGTTCGTCAAGGTGAGTGTCTGTAATTTGGATGGGAAGGTTTTTGGAAATGATTATGGAGACTCCTTTGGATTTCGAGATAGGTGAGGTGGCATGGAAACTATGGGGGAAGAGGCGATTAGTCATGTTGGGAACTGATTTCTTACAAAAGTGGGTTTCCTGTAAGAAGATTATGTCAGCTTTCATGCTGCGCATGAGGGAAAAGAGTTGTGTTCGCTTTTCAGGTATGTTCAGTCCTTTGGCGTTAAGGGAGACTACCTTTAGGGACAGGTTGGCGCCTCGGACATTATCGGGGCTCATGTTGGTAGTAGAGGTTTAAGCGAGTGGGGGGCGGGAGGATATGGGGAAGTCAGAGACGGGAGGAAAAGAAAGGGGGGGGGTTATGCGGATGGGGAGAAGGGAAGATGTGGGGTAGGTGAGGTTAGGACGTTGAGGAGGAAGATAACCAAGGAGGAAGGAGGGGACAGGTAGGGGGATGGGGTATTATGCCAACCAGCTTCTAACTTGTTCAATTAAGTTTTGACAAAAAAAAACCTTGGAAGCTGATTGGTTTCTGTGCAGAGCTGCAGCAGATGTTGCGCTCTCCAGTTTTTGTAAATAAGCCCCATTACATGGCAGGTGAAGTAGGATCTTTGCAATGGGGCAGGATCGCCTCTTTTGCAAAAAAAAGGAAAATATTATATGAAACATGATACCAGTGTGGGTATTAAGCTATTAAGGATACCAAAGGGCCACACTTCTGGAGTTATAGGAACTTGTATGTTGAGAATAGAGTCCAACAGCATAAAAACTTTGTTCCAAAAGGTGGATAAATGAGAGCAAAACCAAAACATATGTAATAAATTAGGAGAGAGTTCTATGCACCTCGGGAAGCAGGCTTCGTTGGAGGTGTCATTTAGTTGGTAAATACATTTAAAATGGGTGTGTTTTTAATCTGTGCTAATAATATCTTGAAAAAAGGTTTCAGTGACCTCTTCCCAATCATTATCCGTGAGGTCAGGTAAGTAGGTATGCCATATCCTGTATTAGGAGTCATAGGGTGCAAACCCTTATAAAAGGTAGTGACCAATTTAGTGATGTCTGGGTCATTCGTTAGGTCTTCCAAAGAGGATGAAGCCAGGCAAAAGATATTTAAAGAAAAAAATATTGGTAATGACAATCTCCTTTTGTACATTGAATGAGGTAAAAGTACTGTTAATATATAAAGGAGAGTCATAAAGAGCTCATTTAGCAGGATGTATCAGGATGGTTGTAGAGTTCCATAAATCTAGGGTTGCAACATAATAGGGCTCTATGGCTTATATAGACTTTACCCCTAGACAGAATCCTGTCTGCTGCTGACCATGTCAAAAAAACAAACATCCTCAGGTGAGAATTTTTTACAAGAGGAGATTACCTTACTTTGAACCTCATCCTTAGGACATTTAGGTGTACCGGCAAGGGCTGACAACAAAGTAGTGGAGGGGTTTGGAATGGCAGCGTGTAGCCAGTCATACAGTATGTGTTTTACATACATTATTAATACACCTTTTGGATTTATTATTAGTTTGCCTTGATTTTCATACAGTGCCATTTTGTTAGTAATGATTACAGCTTTTTACCATTACTTTCACCTGATTATTGAAAGCTTTTTCTGTGAAATTCGTTTAGTGAGGGAAGGGCAAAATATGCTATACATATTTTGTTATTGGTACACATTGAGGTGAAGTGTTATCACGTCTAAGTGCTACTTTGCTCCCTGGTGTGATTATGATAATTGTGAATATTGATATGTGTTATTTCACAACACATAACACATCTCCCAGTACCCACTGCTAAATGTAAACAAAAGGTCAAATGTCAGTTATGTCAGCGCTATCCCTGACACTTGGGGGTTTATTTACTAAAGGCAAATTCACTTTGCACTATAAATGGAAGTGCACTTTGCACTTGGAAGTTCAGTTGCTGTAGATCTGAGGGGGTCATGCAAGGAAAATAAAAAAAAACATAATTTTTGCTTGTACATGATTGGATGATAAAATCAGCAGAGCTTCCCCTCATTTCAGATATTCCTCTCAGATCTACAGCGATTGCACTTCCAAGTGCACTTGTAGTGCAAAGTGGATTTGCCTTTAGTAAATCAACCCCTTTGTATGGCTTTAAATGAATGGGGCCAGGTGATGTCAATGGCTGCAAAGGACATTATGCTTTCTTAAAGACCATTAAAAGGAAGCTGTCATGTACAGGCAAACCTTGACTGAACTCATATGGAACCTTGAGCTTATCCCTACCAATGACAGTCCATGTACTGTAAGTGTGAACACAGAGAGCAAAATGTCACTAAAAATCGTATTCAATATCTGTTGAATGTCATTGACACCTCAGAGTTGCATATAGGGAGCCAAGTTCTAATCCTCTCCATTAACCTCCATTTATTCTCTCTCCAACTGTCAACCGACCTTCCATGAACATGCCCCTTATTACAGGTTAACATATAACACAAAAAAAGAAACCCCACAAACAATACACGTTTAAGCTTAAAGTGGAAGTAAACTTCCAACATTAAATTGTACCTCTAGGTAAGCTACTGTATAATAAGGATTACCTATAGGTAGTGTAAATATCTCCTAAACGTGCACCGTTTAGGATATATTTACTGTACATGCAGCCAGTGACATCAGTGACGTATGCGCTCTGAATAAACAGAAACCCATGCCATTCCTTCAGAACCCTGTGCCGTTAATGGCGGCTCCCGCACGCAGGCTCGGGAGTGATGTCATTGCGGCTCTGGCCAGTCACAGAGCTGGAGTCCGCGAACCCGGAAGCAAGATGGTTAAAGATGGAAGCGATCTCCAGTGATGACATGCTTCATTTTCAGGTACGTTTCACATAATGTGCTAGTTTGGATGCATACTAGCACAATACGGCTTTACCCTTAAAAAAAACAACCACTTTAACTAAAATATAGCACTTAAATAAACAGTATGGATAGCTATAAAACAATAATATCAAGAAACAAAAACATACATAAATATTCCTACTACATTAATCCTTTGTATACATAGTCTGGTAACAGGTTCAGTTAATTTTAAACAATAAAAACATACAATATAACAGACTAGTCTTTTATATTATTCAGGGGAATAACTAGACCTTGCATCTAGGCCAAAAGCAGTATTTATTTGCTGTGAATCCAAGTATGGTTCTATGTGAAAACTTCAGTTCCATTTACTTTCCATATTCACAGTAGCAATAGCAGTGACAAGCTTACACTTCATGGTCCAAAACATTACCTTGCTTGAGCAAAAAGTAAAGTGAATTTGGCATAACATATCAATCACTGATTTGGTACTGTAGTTTTATTTGCTATTTTATATACCGATTCGGACTACATCCTACTTGTAAGTAACTGCATTTTCTGTCAAAGTTCTTAGAATTATGTTAGATAGCTAATTTAGTGAACTGGAGAATCTGACATTTTGTTTATAAGTTACTGGATTTATTGACTTTACAACACATGTTTTACTTTGTTGATAAAGTCGATTGATTTACAATATTCTAACCTTAAAGGGGTTGTAAACATTTGTGTTTTTTCACCTTAATGCATCCTATGCATTAAGGTGAAAAAACACCTTGCAGTGTCCGCCCCCCCCCCCCCCCCGTTTTACTTACCTGAGCCCTGAATTTTCATGGGCACGATCCTGCGTCGCTCTCTCCAAGGCTTCTCGGCTCTACATTGGATAGATTGATAGCAGCGCAGCCATTGGCTTCCGCTGCTGTCAATCAAATCCAATGATGCGGGCGCCGGGGGCGGGGCCAAGTCATACACTCAGCGGCTATGGATGCCAAGTGTATGTGACGGGAGCGCGCCCGCAAGGTAACCCCCTCGGGAGAGAGCTTCCCAGAGGGGGTTATGTATTGTGGGGAGGAGCCGCGAGAACCGCAGGGTGACCCCAGAACAGGAGGATCGGAGCCACTCTGTGCAAAACTAACTGCACAGTGGAGGGAAGTATGACATGTTTGTTATTTATTTATTTTTTTAAACAGGAACCTTTACAACCACGTTAATAATTTAAATCAATGCACCTGTATTTCTATCATGTATATTGTATACACAGCATACTCTTGGAAGATAATGTATTAATGCAATCATCATAAATTAGTTAATTTTAGTTATGACAGGTTAAGAAGCATATTTTTGTTTGTAAAAAAAAGTAGTATTATGTATAAAAACAACGTTTTCAAAACTTTTAAAAACAGCCTTAAGTATCAGTTTACTTGTGTAAGCCTTCAGTATGTCATCACTTTACCATCCTTTTTTTGTGGATAGCAAATATTTCTTTATTAGCTAGTAGCATCAGTGATGCTGGGAATTCTTACCACCAAACTTGTGGTGTTAAACACAGGAGCTCTGTTGGATTGTCGCTTGGCTACTTGTAGTTAGGGACCATGGGTTTCCTGCTTGGTGCAAATTTTGATGCCCCTGTTGAAGAAAATTTGTTCGAAACGCGTAGGGCTTGGTACACTACCTCATTCACTGCCCCTTTTTAAACGTTTTTATTGTTTGTGATCACTTTTATGTTGGTTGAATAAACCCTCATTGACCTGCACCATTGGAGCATTCCTTCCCTTCTTTTCTCCTCACATGGGTGATTGGTCAAGTAATAGCTTTCTTTGGCCACTGGTTACTAATATTCACAGTGGTAAAGAGTCTCCTTGCTGAGTGGCGGTTCCAGTTCCATCGGAGGACCACCTGGATCGGTGTGAAACCCAGAGTCTGCTGTCAAGTCGGGGAGCCTACCGGACAGTCTACATTGGGGACCCATCTGATCCAGTTTCCAGACTAACTGATGAGGAGTGCCACTAGGATTTTGTATGCCTATTTGACCTGCCTAAACCACAGGTCTAATGTTCCGGTAAGAGTATTCTACCTCTCTTTTTCTACAAGAGTTATGTGATGACCCTTCAGTGCTACATGTTCTTTCTTCACAACACGAAAATTTTCTATGGACACTGTATGGACTCATTATATTGATATTATTTATCACTTTGGTTTGATTGGAGGCCCAAAAGATTGGGCTTCATTTCTTCACTTAGCGCTACATCTTCATTCCATGGTGCAAATTATTAATGCGCTCAACCAAAATAGTGACCAAATAAATTGAAATGTGACCCATTGTGAACACTGGATTCATAAATTAACCAGATATTCTGTTATAAATTTGATTAACTCATTTATAGTATTAACTTGAATTCTAGACTTGAACCCCTGTCAACTTTTTACTGCTGTCTGTATAAAACTAGAAATAAAGTTTACTCTCAACATACACTTTGACTATACCCTATTTTATTCTATTCTTTGCAAAGTGATTTTTCAACACAGTCACTGAGCTAAGGGAAAATTCCTTTGCAATGAACTGCCTATTTTCCTTTAGTAAATCAGCCCCATAATCTCTTTGTCAGTCACATCTTTTTCCATAACAAAGCCTAAAGCTTTAATATAGAAAGCCATATACTAGAATTAAGCTGCCTATAATTATTTGAGCTCTCAGAGTAAAAAAAAAAGAGGGGATTGCTGCTGGATGCAATAGTGCCAGTGTACTTTCATGGAATAGCAAATGGCTTTTTAATCTGTCCACTTTTTCATTCCCTTCATCAATGGCTGGTCTGCAATGTCAGCATATATCTTTAGATGGGAGATCAAAATTGTTGGACTAGTCAAATGTAATCCCAAACAAGCACAGTTGTGTTTTGCTTTACAATGCAGCACCTGAAACTATGTTTTCTGAATATAGAAGAACTAAGAAGGCATTTAATTTTCTGTGCCTATATTTCTGTACCCTTTTTCCATCTGGATATACACTTATACTTTGTATGGGTAATCTTGTGGTTACTAAGAAAATATCAAGCGTATATTATTTTTGGAGATATTCTTTACATTCTTGGATCTGCTCCAATCTATTTCATGTTTTAGATCCAAAATCTCAAACTTCATCATGCTCTAGACATCTGTATATCTGTAAAGCTGTTGGGAAAATGCAGATTGGAACATTTTACACACACACACCATATGATGATTTTTTTTTTATATTATTCTGTTATAATATTTTAAAGTATGTGATAAACTAGGACATTGGTTATGCTTTCCAAATAGAAAATCACAATTATTGGCAGGATGTTAATCACAGAAATAGATAACATAGAAACCTACTTTTTTCAATAACATATGGACAAACAAATGTATTTTTTTATGAAAATTGGGAAAACACAGCAATTTAATAAACACCAGTACCACAGTATTGTAATGCCGCGCACATACGATCGTTTTTTCTTATGAAAAAAGACAGAAGGACTTCTTTTATCGGACAAACCGATTGTGTGTGGGCCCCATCGGTCTTTTTTCCATCGGTATAAAAAAATAGAACATGTTTTAAATTTTACCGATGAAAAAAAAAACGATAGCGAATTCCGATCGTCCGTGGGGAACCCCATCGGAGAAAAAACCCACACATGCTCAGAATCAAGTCGACGCATGCTCAGAAGCATTGAACTTCATTTTTCTCGGCTCTTCGGAGTGTTTTACGTCACGGCGTTTGGGACGGTCGGATTTTCGACTGATGGTGTGTGGGCAAGACTGATGGAAGTCAGCTTCATCAGATTTCAGATGAAAAAATCCATCGGATTTTATTCCATCGGAAATCTGATCGTGTGTACAGGGCATAAGAGGAACTTTTCTAAGGAGCGTAATAGTGATAAATTCATATTATGGCGTTGCCAAACAAAATTATTTGTTTTACAGAAAAAAAAAGAAAAACATTTATATATGGGTTGGTTCACACCAGATCTGCACATGAATGCAGTGAATGTTCCATTACGATTCCTGTGCATTCCCCTGCAGTGCAATTTGGAAGCCCATTTATTTGAATGGGCTGAAAATTGCACCAGACCACACAAAAAGTATTGCATGCACTGCAGTACCATGAGATCTGGTGCCCGCAAATGCAGTGCATTTAATATCTGCATTAGGAGTGCTGTTAACAATGTATTGGCACCCGCAGCAAATTGCAAAGGCAGTGCATTATAAACACGGTGCAGGAAAACAAGCACAGAACAAGCCTTTCCAGCACCTCATTCTGGCGTGACCCAGTCCTAACAGTATAGATGTGTCAGAATTTAATGTGTGAATGAATACAATCAGCACAACCTCCAATTCCTTATAAATGTGATTTCAAAAAATTAACTAGAGTACCTAAACTCAGCAAAAAATATTAATACTCAGTTGCTAGCTGAACACTCCTCAGTGATTTCACCACACTAAAATATAAACCAATTATAACCTATATAGTGAAGCACAACTGAACCAATGTGTGAAAAAAATTCTTAATCTCCTCCAAACAAAATTATATTAATCAGTCCCAAATTATAAGAAAAATAGAAACAAGTCCTTTAACCACTTAATGACCGCTCACTGTATATATACGTCGGCAGAATGGCACGGACAGGCACAATCACGTACCTGTACGTGCCTGCCTTCGTATGGGTGGGGGGGTCCGATCGGACCCCCCTCCGATACAGTGAGTGGCCGGGATCGCTTCGGGAGGGATCCGTGATGAGGGGGCCACCATTCGATTCTGGCCACCCCCTCGCGATCGCTCCCGGCGAATGAAAAGCTTCCTCTGCCTGTGTAATGTTTACACAGGCAGGAGGAAGTGATGTCATCTCTCATGCGGTGCTCACATATACCGAGCGCCGCATGAGAGAAGACACAGAGGTTAGTGCACATAACAGCACACTGACACCACACACATAGGCACACAATCGCCCCCCCCAGGCCCCCCCAGACACCCCCAGATCACCCCCCAGATCACCCCCCAGTCACAGTGTCACTGATTGCAGTGACCATTTATTTACTGATCACTGCAATCAGTGACATTTGTGACTGTAAAAGAGTGTTTTAGGTTCAGTGTAGCCCCCTAACCCCCCCGAATAAAAGTTTAACCCCTTGATCGCCCCTCAGGTAACCCTTTCACCGCTGTCACTAAGCGATCGTTTTTCTGATCGCTGTCTTAGTGTCGGTGATGCCGATAGGTAGCCATTTTTTTTTTTTAGGTTTGCCGCAGGTTTTTATAGCGTCGGGTACCCCCATATATTACCTAATAAAGGTTTAACCCCTTGATCGCCCCCCCAGGTAACCCTTTCACCCCCTTTTGCCAGTGTCACTAAGCAATCGTTTTTCTGTTCGCTGTCTTAGTATCGGTGATGCCGATAGGTAGCCAGTTATTTTTTTTAGGTTCGCCACAGGTTTTTATAGCGTCAGGTACCCCCATATATTACCTAATAAAGGTTTAACCCCTTGATCACCCCCCAGGTAACCCTTTCACCCCCTTTTGCCAGTGTCACTAAGCGATCGTTTTTCTGATAGCTGTCTTAGTGTCGGTGATGCCGATAGGTAGCCAGTTATTTTTTTTATGTTCGCCGCAGGTTTTTATAGCGTCAGGTACCCCCATATATTACCTAATAAAGGTTTAACCCCTTGATCGCCCCCCCAGATAACCCTTTCACCCCCTTTTGCCAGTGTCACTAAGCGATAATTTTTCTGATCGCTGTCTTAGTGTCGGTGATGCCGATAGGTAGCCAGTTATTTTTTTTAGGTTCGCCGCAGGTTTTTATAGCGTCAGGTACCCCCATATATAACCTAATAAAGGTTTAACCCCTTGATCGCCCCCCAGGTAACCCTTTCACCCCCTTTTGCCAGTGTCACTAAGCAATCGCTTTTCTGATCGCTGTATTAGTTATGCTGGTGCCAATAGGTAGCCAGTTATTTTTTTTAGGTTCGCCGCAGGTTTTTATAGCATCAGGTACCCCCATATATTATCTAATAAAGGTTTTAACCCCCTAATTGCCCCTAGTTAACCCTTTCACCAGTGATCACCGTATAAGTGTTACTGGTGACACTTGTTAGCCAGTTAGTTATTTTGTTATTTAGGTTCCCTGCCAGGTTTTTATATAGCGTCAGGTACCCTCATATATTACCTAATAAAGGTTTAACCCCCTGAATGCCCCTAGTTAACCCTTTCACCAGTGATCACCATATAAGTGTTACGGGTGGCGCTGGTTAGTTAGTTTGCTTTTTATAGTGTCAGGGCACCCGCCGTATATAACCCAATAAAGGTTTAACCCCTTGATCGCCCGGCTGGTGATATCAATTAGGTTTTAGTGTCAGAGAGGGTCTGCGTCGCCCCAGGCAGCGTCAGTTTAGTGCCAGTAACGCTAACACCCACGCGTGAAGCATACACCTCCCTTAGTGGTATAGTATCTGAACAGATCAATATCTGATCTGATCAGATCTATACTAGTGTCCCCAGCAGTTTAGGGTTCCCAAAAACGCAGTGTTAGCGGGATCAGCCCAGATACCTGCTAGCACCTGCGTTTTGCCCCTCTGTCCAGCCCAGGACACCCAAGTGCAGTATCGATCGATCACTGTCACTTACAAAACACAACACACATAACTGCAGCGTTCGCAGAGACAGGCCTGATCCCTGCGACTCCAGTGCTGTAGGAGGTGATTTCACCACCACAGTTAAAAAAAAAGAGCATATATGCTGAAGCATGGGGGCAGCAGGGGCGGGGGAGAGATTTTGCTCCTAATGCCGCATACATACGGTCAAAATTCCGATGGAGGCATGCCCGTGGAAAAGTCCGACCATGTGTGTGCGGCATAACTTTTGCGGGAGGATGCCCGCATGCTTCGGCATATATAAATGGTGCATGTATGCCCATCATTAGAAGTGGGTGAATGAAGGGAGGTATTCTAATGGTGGGCATACCCACCGATCAATCTCTTTTTTTCGTTCAGCCAACAGGCTGCATGAAAAAAAAGATTACAATACATGTCCAACAAGGACCAGCAACGTACTGGTATGTTGCTGGACTTTGGTTATAGCAGATTGATGCCTGTGGGTTTAGGTATCATCTTGGTATCATTCTTTTCAGCCAGCGGCCGACTTTCATGTAAAAGCAATCCTAGCGGCTAATTAGCCTCTGGACTGCTTTTACAAGCAGTGGGAGGGAATGTCCCCCCCCGGATATAAAAAGCGCCATTGGGAAATTGGGAAAGCATTTTATCACACCGATCTTGGTGTGGTCAGATGCTTTGAGGGCAGAGGAAAGATCTAGGGTCCAATAGACCCCAGTTTTTTCAAAAAAAGAGTACCTGTCACTACCTATTGCTATCATAGGGGATATTTACATTCCCTGAGATAACAATAAAAATGATAAAAAAAAAAATATATGGAAAGAACAGTTTAAAAATAAAATAAAAAAGCAAAATTAATAAAAAAATTAAAAAAAACACCCCTGTCCCGCCCTGCTCTTGCGCAATGGCGAACTCAAGCGTCGGTCTGGCGTCATATGTAAACAGCAATTGCATCATGCATGTGAGGTATCACAGCGAAGGTCAGATCGAGGGCAGTCATTTTAGCAGTATACCTCCTCTGTAAATCTAACGTGGTACCCTGTAAAGGCTTTTAAAGGCTTTTAAAAATGTATGTAGTTTGTCGCCACTGCGCGTTTGTGCGAAATTTTAAAGCATGTCGTGTTTTGTATCTATGTACTCGGCCTAAGATCATCTTTTTTATTTCATCAAACATTTGGGCAATATCGTGTGTTTTAGTGCATTAAAATAAAAAAAAGTGTATTTTTTCCCCAAAAAATGCGTTTGAAAAATCACTGCGCAAATACTGTGTGGAAAAAAAAAATGCAACACCCACCATTTTAATCTGTAGGGCCTTTTCTTTAACCACTTAAGCCCCGGACCATTTGGTAGCTAAAGGACCAGAGGTGAATTCAGAATTTTGCACTGCGCTGCTTTAACTGTAAATTGTGCGGACATGCAATGTTGTACCCAAACGAGATTTGCGTCCTTTTCTTCTCACAAATAGAGCTTTCTTTTAATGGTATTTGATTGCCTCTGCGATTTTTATTTTTTGCGATATAAACGGAAAAAGACCGAAAATTTTGAAAAAAAATGATATTTTCTACTTTTTGTTATAAGAAAAATCGAATAAACTCAATTTTAGTCATACATTTAGGCCAAAATGTATTCAGCCACATGTCTTTAGTAAAAAAAATGTCAATAAGCGTATATTTATCGGTTTGCGCAAAAGTTATAGCGTTTACAAACTAGGGTACATTTTCTGGAATTTACACAGCTTTTAATTTATGACTGCCTATCTCATTTCTTGAGGTGCTAAAATGACAGGGCAGTACAAAACCCCCCCAAATGACCCCATTTTAGAAAGTAGACACCCCAAGGAAATTGCTGAGAGGCATGTTGAGCCCATTGAATATTTTTTTTTTGTCCCAAGTGATTGAATAATGACAAAAAAAAAAAAATTACAAAAAGTTGTCACTAAATGATATATTGCTCACACATGCCATGGTTATATGTGGAATTGCACCCCAAAATACATTCTGCTGCTTCTCCTGAGTACGGGGATACCACATGTGTGGGACTTTTTAGGAGCCTAGCCACGTACGGGACCCCGGAAACCAAGCACCGCCTTCAGGGTTTCTAAGGGCGCAAATTTTTGATTTCACTCCTCACTACCTATCACAGTTTTGAAGGCCATAAAATGCCAACATAGCACAAAACCCCCCCAAATGACCCCATTTTGGAAAGTAGACACCCCAAGCTGTTTGCTGAGAGGCATGGTGAGTATTTTACAGCTCTCATTTGTTTTTGAAAATTAAGAAAGAACATTTTTTTTCAATTTTCAAAACTTTGTGACAAAAAGCGAGATCTGCAAAATACTCACAATACCTCTCAGCAAATAGCTTGGGGTGTCTACTTTCCAAAATGGGGTCATTTGGGGGGGTTTGTGCCATCTGGGCATTCCATGGCCTCCGAAACTGTGATAGGCAGTGAGAAGTGAAATCAAAAATTGACACCCTTAGAAAGCCTGAAGGCGGTGCTTGGTTTTTGGGGTCCCGTACGCGGCTAGGCTCCCAAAAAGTCTCACACATGTGGTATCCCCGTACTCAGGAGAAGCAACAGAATGTATTTTGGGGTGTAATTCCACATATGCCCATGGCATGTTTGAGCAATATATCATTTAGTGAGAACTTTGTGCAAAAAAATAAATAAAAAAATAAATAAATTATTTTTTCCGCAACTTGTGTCAACATATAAAATATTCCATGGACTCGACATGCCTCTCAGTATATAGCTTGGGGTGTCTACTTTCCAAAATGGGGTCATTTGGGGGGGTTTTGAACTGTTATGGCATTTGTGACAGCAGGAAGGTAAAGTCACCTGGTTGCATCCAGGGGGGTAGATATATTTCGCCCAGATTCAGGCTTTACGCCGACTTATACAACTAGGTGGAGAGTTGTATAAGCCCAGCTGAGGATAGTGGGCTCATGGATGACTCATACCTCTAGGGAGAGTGTGGGGCGTCGTGCAGACAGGGAGTTGACGAGACCGGCTGAAGCTTGTCAGCTCATTTAGGCCTCTATAAGAACTCCCAGCTTCATTAGGGGTTAGCTCATGCCTGGAAGCAGACCTGTGTGGACTTCCTGGAGAGAGTGAACCCTTGTGCGGTGAGACAAAGCCTGTGTGGCTATTTGCTTGGACATTTAAAACCAGGGACTTAGGGACTAGGACAGCACTAGGCTGATCCCAGTTGTTAGTTAGGAAACCTGTATGTTTAGTCAGAGGTCAAGTTGACCAGGATTTATTTTGTTTATGTTTCTTTTGGCTTTGCTGTGTTTTGTCACTGTAAATAGAAAATAAACCGCACCTTTTTTTGATTTTGAAAACCACAACCTCCGTTTGCTGGGCCTGTTTTTGTGTGGGGAGCCCATCCCGGGGGTCACACACACCCGCTGCCGAGCTAACCCCCTCACAGTTGGTGGAGAACCAGTGGCAGTTTTTTTTTAAGCCAGCATGGAGGAGATACTGAAGCAGCTGGCTCTAGCAAATGCCAATCAACAGCAGACAAATGCAGGTTTGCAAAAGAGCCTTGCAGCTCATCAACAGAGCCTTGCAGCTCAACAACAGAACTTCGCAGCCCAGCAGCAAGCTCATCAACAGAGCCTTGCAGCCCAGCAGCAAGCTCACCAACAGAGTCTGGAAGCTCAGCAACAAGCCCAGCAGCAATCTGAGGCCCGCTTCATAGACCTGTTACAGAAGCAAGAGCAGAGACTACAACAAATGGAAGCAGTAATGCAGCAACGTCCGCAGACCAGTGAGGGAAGCCGTCCCACTAATACCGCGTCCTTTGGGGTGAGTCGTTTATTGACAAAAATGACTGGAGAGGATGATCCAGAGGTATTTTTGACCACATTTGAAAGGACTGCTGAAAGAGAAAAGTGGCCTGAGGAGCAGTGGGCTGGACTGGTGGCTCCTCTGTTAACTGGTGAATCGCAGAAGGCTTACTATGACCTAGAGCCTGACCAAGCAAAAGACTATGTGATGCTAAAAGCTGAACTATTGGCAAGGCTGGGTGTCACCCAGGCTGTCCGGGCTCAGCGTGTGCATAACTGGACTTTCCAGCTTGGAAAACCCCCCAGGTCTCAAATGTATGATCTCATTCACCTGAGCAGAAAGTGGCTACAGAGAACCTGACGGCCTCTTCCAGAGACACTCGGACTTTCCACCCTAAGACCAGACCATCCCCAGGGGCGGATAAGAGGATTCCAAGGGGTGAGGGTGGAGAGAGTGAGAGGGTGGGAGCTCTACCCCAAGTTTGGCGAGAACAGCCTGGGAAATCAGCGGCTCAAGAGGCGGCAAGAAGGATCGTTTGCTACCGCTGCCGGCAAGCGGGACATATTGCAGCCAATTGTCCGGTTGTGGAGGAACCCATGCAGTGTGACTTTCTGACGGGCAGACGTCAGTCGCTGTGTGCGACAGTCGCATGCACTGCCATTCGAGGAACTGAGAAACATTTATGCAAAATGTGTGTTAATGGTAGAAATGTTGTGGTATTGCTGGATTCAGGTAGCTTTGTGACCCTGATAAAGGCTGAGTTAGTTAAAACAGAGGTCTCTGGGAATAGCAAGGTAGCTGTTATTTGTGTGCATGGGGACACCCGAGAGTATCCAGTGACTACAGTGTGTTTCGAGACCCCCAAAGGTACCCTCTCTCATCCAGTGGGCTTAGTATCTCAGTTACCGCATGACACCATTGTGGGAAGGGATTTTCCGAAGTTCTGGGAACTGTGGGATGATCCTGAGCCCCCCACTGGTGCCCCTATGTACCAGGAATGTGATAGCCAGAACTCCCCTGAGAGTGGTGAGGACTCTCCGGAATTTCCCTTATCAGTATTGGCAGGGGAGACTCAAGAAACTGGAGAGGAGCCCACCTCCTCAGACGAAAACCTACCGTCTGTGGAGTTTTCTGATCTTGAGGTTCACAGGGAAAACTTTGCCACAGAACAGTTGAAAGACCCCGCCCTAATAAAGGCACGGGAAAACGTAGTGAAAATAGATGGCGAGTTAGTGAACCCAGATAATACCTGCACTTACCCATACTTCAGCGTAGAGAAGGACCTACTGTATCGGGTGGCAAAAAGGGCAGAAGAAACCGTTGAGCAGCTTGTGGTGCCCAAACCTTACAGGAAGTTGGTGCTGGAGTTGGCCCATGGGCACATTCTTGGAGGTCATCTGGGGACAGAGAAAACCCGAGAGAGGGTATTACAGAGATTCTATTGGCCGGGGGTGATGAAGGACATAGAAAATTATTGTTCCTCCTGCCCTGTGTGTCAGAGGTCGGCCCCGATGCCACATTTCCGTAGCCCGCTGGTCCCTCTACCCATCATTGAGGTCCCGTTTGAGAGGATCGCCATGGATTTGGTAGGTCCTATAATCAAGTCCGCTAGGGGGCACCAGTACATATTAGTTATAATGGACTATGCCACCCGTTATCCAGAAGCGATCCCTCTCCGAAATACCTCGGCCAAAACCATAGCCAAAGAGCTATCTCTTGTATTTAGCCGGGTGGGTATTTGTAAAGAACTGCTTACGGACCAAGGTACACCCTTTATGTCCCGGGTTATGAAGGAGCTGTGTAAATTGTTCAAAGTGACGCAATTACGTACATCTGTGTATCACCCCCAAACCGATGGGCTGGTTGAAAGATTCAACAAAACCCTAAAACAAATGTTGAAGAAAGTGGTGGATAGAGATGGAAAGGATTGGGACTGTCTACTTCCTTATCTGATGTTTGCTATTAGGGAGGTGCCCCAATCCTCTACGGGATTCTCCCCCTTTGAGTTACTGTATGGGAGACACCCAAGAGGGCTGTTGGATATTGCCAAGGAAACTTGGGAAAGTGAGAGTTCTCCCCACAGGAGTGTGATTGAGCATGTCGCCCTGATGCAAGACCGAATTGCACAGGTAATGCCCATCGTGAAGGAACATTTGGCCCAAGCGCAGTTAGCACAGCAGAGAGTGTACAACCGTGGAGCCAAGACCCGTACCTTTTCCCCGGGGGATAGGATACTGGTACTTGTCCCTACGGTTGAAAGTAAATTCCTTGCCAAATGGCAAGGCCCCTACGAGATAATGGAAAAAGTGAGCGAAGTGAATTACAAGGTCAGACAACCAGGAAGGCGAAAGCCGAACAGATCTATCACGTTAATCTGTTGAAAGCCTGGAGGGATAGAGAGTCCCTAGTCGCAGACACTTGGTCACCAGCTCAAACTGGTTGCGTGATTCCTGAGGTTGGAATAGCAGCCACCTTGTCACAATCCCAACAACAGGAGGTTAAGGAGTTTGTGCTTCGCAACAAGGAGGTATTCTCTGAGCTGCCGGGACAAACATCTGGGGTAGAGCATGACATCATTACCCCGCCCGGTGAAAGGGTGAAGTTAAAACCCTATCGGATCCCAGAGGCCCGAAGGGAGGCAATACGGGAGGAAGTACAGAAAATGCTGAACTTAGGGGTGATAGAGGAGTCCCAAAGTGATTGGTCTAGTCCCATTGTGTTGGTGCCTAAACCGGATGGGAGCTGGCGATTTTGTAACGATTTTCGTCAGTTGAACAAAGTTACAAAATTTGACACCTACCCCATGCCACGTATAGATGAGTTGATCGACCGGCTGGGAACAGCCCGATACATGACGACTCTTGACCTCACAAAAGGGTATTGGCAAATCCCCCTGGCCAAATTGGCCAAAGAGAAAACCACATTTGTAACCCCAGACGGGGCGTTCCAATATAAAAGAATGCCGTTCGGGTTACAGAATGCGCCGGCCACATTCCAGCGGAAAATGGACCAGATGCTGAGGCCCCATCGGAAGTATGCTGCGGCTTACCTGGATGATGTAATTGTCCATAGCACAGATTGGGCCTCACATCTGCCAAAAGTGCAAGCAGTCCTGGACTCTGTTCGGGAAGCGGGGTTTACGGCTAACCCCAAGAAGTGTACCATTGGGCAGGAGGAGGCCAAATATCTTGGGTACACCATTGGGAGGGGAGTAATAAAACCCCAACTCAACAAAGTCGAGGCCATCCAGAGTTGGCCACGTCCCAACAGCAAGAAGCAGGTACGAGCCTTTCTGGGAATCGCTGGGTATTATCAGCGATTCATTCCCCACTTTGCTTCTAAGGCTGTGCCCCTAACCAACCTAACGAAGGGGAAAGGGTCGGTCATGATTAAATGGACCCCCGAGGCTGAGGCAGCATTCCAATTCTTGAAACAAGCCTTATGTAGCCAGCCAGTGTTGTACTCACCCGACTTCTCTAAAGACTTTGTCGTACAAAGTGATGCGTCAGATGTGGGGTTAGGAGCAGTATTGTCCCAGGTCTGGAACGGGGAAGAGCACCCAGTCATTTACCTCAGCAGGAAGTTGAAGTCCCATGAGGTAAATTACGCCACCGTTGAAAAGGAGTGTTTAGCGGTGAAGTGGGCTCTAGATTCCCTTCGGTACTACCTGCTAGGTAGGCACTTTGACATGGTTACGGATCACGCTCCGTTAAAGTGGATGGCTCAAAACAAGGAAACAAATAGAAGAGTGAAGAGGTGGTTCCTGGCCCTCCAGGAATTCAACTTCACAGTAAAGCATCGCCCTGGCGTTCAAATGGGGAATGTGGATGCTTTGTCTCGAGTACATGAATGCCTGATTGCTGGTGTTCCAACCCCGAGGTTAAAACAAGAGGGGGGGGTATGTGACAGCAGGAAGGTAAAGTCACCTGGTTGCATCCAGGGGGGTAGATATATTTCGCCCAGATTCAGGCATTACGCCGACTTATACAACTAGGTGGAGAGTTGTATAAGCCCAGCTGAGGATAGTGGGCTCATGGATGACTCATACCTCTAGGGAGAGTGTGGGGCGTCGTGCAGACAGGGAGTTGACGAGACCAGCTGAAGCTTGTCAGCTCATTTAGGCCTCTATAAGAACTCCCAGCTTCATTAGGGGTTAGCTCATGCCTGGAAGCAGACCTGTGTGGACTTCCTGGAGAGAGTGAACCCTTGTGCGGTGAGACAAAGCCTGTGTGGCTATTTGCTTGGACATTTAAAACCAGGGACTTAGGGACTAGGACAGCACTAGGCTGATCCCAGTTGTTAGTTAGGAAACCTGTATGTTTAGTCAGAGGTCAAGTTGACCAGGATTTATTTTGTTTATGTTTCTTTTGGCTTTGCTGTGTTTTGTCACTGTAAATAGAAAATAAACCGCACCTTTTTTTGATTTTGAAAACCACAACCTCCGTTTGCTGGGCCTGTTTTTGTGTGGGGAGCCCATCCCGGGGGTCACACACACCCGCTGCCGAGCTAACCCCCTCACACATTTTATACACAACATTAGGAAGCTTACATCCACTCTTCTAACCACTTGAAGACAAAGCCCTTTTTGACACTTTTTGTTTAAATGAAAACATATTTTTTTTTGCAAGAAAATTATGTTGAACCCCCAAACATTATATATATTTTTAAAGCAAAGGCCCTTCAGAATAAAATGGTGGGTGTTGCATTTTTTTTCTACACAGTATTTGCGCAGCGATTTTTCAAACGCATTTTTTTGGGAAAAAATACACTTTTTTTAATTTTAATGCACTAAAACACACTATATTGCCCAAATGTTTGATGAAATAAAAAATATGATCTTAGGCCGAGTACATAGATACCAAACACGACATGCTTTAAAATTTCGCACAAACGCGCATTGGCGACAAACTACATACATTTTTAAAAGCCTTTAAAAGCATTTACAGGTTACCCCGTTAGATTTACAGAGGAGGTCTACTGCTAAAATTACTGCCCTCGATCTGACCTTCGCGGTGATACCTCACATGCATGGTGCAATTGCTGTTTACATATGACGCCAGACCGACGCTTGCATTCGCCATTGGGCAAGAGCAGGTCAGGACAGGGGTGCTTTTTTTTTTTTTTTTTTTTTATTATTAATTTTGCTTTTTTATTTTATTTTTAAACTGTTGCTTCCATATTTATTTATTTTTATCACTTTTATTGTTATCTCAGGGAATGTAAATATCCCCTATGATAGCAATAGGTAATGACAGGTACTCTTTTTTGAAAAAAATGGGGTCTATTGGACCCTAGATCTTTCCTCTGCCCTCAAAGCATCTGACCACACCAAGATCGATGTGATAAAATGCTTTCCCAATTTCCCAATGGCGCTTTTTATATCCGGGGGGGACATTCCCTCCCACTGCTTGTAAAAGCAGTCCAGAGGCTAATTAGCCACTAGGATTGCTTTTACATGAAAGCCGGCCGCTGGCTGAAAAGAATGATACCAAGATGATACCTAAACCCGCAGGCATCATTCTGGTATAAACATTCAAAGTCCAGCAACATACCAGTACGTTGCTGGTCCTTGTTGGACATGTATTGTAATCTTTTTTTTCATGCAGCCTGTTGGCTGAACGAAAAAAAAAGATTGATCGGTGGGTATGCCCACCATTAGAATACCGCCCTTCATCCACCCACTTCTAATGATGGGCATACATGCACCATTTATATATGCCGAAGCATGGGGGCATCTTCTCGCAAAAGTTATGCCGCTTACACATGGTCAGACTTTTCCACGGGCAAGCCTCCGTCGGAATTTTCGACCGTATATACGCGACATTAGGAGCAAAATCGCTCCTCCGCTCCTGCTGCCCCAATGCTTCGGCATATATGCTTTTTTTTTAAACTGTGGTGGTGAAATCACCTCCTACAGCACTGGAGTCGCAGGGATCAGGCCTGTCTCTGCGAACGCTGCAGTTATGTGTGTTGTGTTTTGCAAGTGACAGTGATCGATCGATACTGCACTTCGGTGGACTGGGCTGGACGGAGGGGCAAAACGCTGGTGCTAGCAGGTATCTGGGCTGATCCCACTAACAGTGCGTTTTTGGGAACCCTAAACTGCTGGGGACGCTAGTATAGATCTGATCAGATCAGATATTGAGCTGATCAGATACTATACCACTAAGGGGGGTGTATGCTTCACGTGTGGGTGTTAGCGCTACTGGCACTAACCTGACGCTGCCTGGGGTGTGACGCAGACCCTCTCTGACGCTAAAACCTAACTGATATCACCCGCCGGGCGATCAGGGGGTTAAACCTTTATTGGGTTATATACGGCGGGTGCCCTGACACTATAAAAAGCAAACTAACTAACCAGCGTCACCCGTAACACTTATATGATGATCACTGGTGAAAGGGTTAACTAGGGGCAATTAGGGGGTTAAAACCTTTATTAGGTAATATATGGGGGTACCTGACGCTATATAAAAACCTGACGGCGAACCTAAAAAAAAATTACTGGCTACCTATCGGCATCACCGACACTAAGACAACGATCATAAAAACGATTGCTTAGCGACAGTGGTGATAGGGGGTGAAAGGGTTACCTGGGCGGGCAATCAGGGGGTTAAACCTTTATTAGATAATATATGGGGGTACCCGACACTATAAAAACCTGCGGCGAACCTAAAAAAAATTACTGGCTACCGATCAGCATCGCCGACGCTAAGACATCGATCAGAAAAATTATCGCTTAGTGACAGTGGGGATAGGGGGTGAAAGGGTTACCTGGGGGGGCGATCAAGGGGGTTAAACCTTTATTAGGTAATATATGGGGGTACCCAACGCTATAAAAACCTGCGGCGAACCTAAAAAAAATTACTGGCTCCCGATCAGCATCACCGACGCTATAAGACATCGATCAGAAAAATGATCGCATAGCGACGGCGGTGCTAGGGGGTGAAAGGGTTACCTGGGGGGTGATCAAGGGGGTTAAACCTTTATTAGGTAATATATGGGGGTACCCGACGCTATAAAAACCTGCGGCGAACCTAAAAAAGAATTACTGGCTACCGATCAGCATAGCCGACGCTAAGACATCGATCAGAAAAATTATAACTTAGTGACAGTGGTGATAGGGGGTGAAAGGGTTACCTGGGGGGCGATCAAGGGGGTTAAACCTTCATTAGGTAATATATGGGGGTACCCGACGCTATAAAAACCTGCGGCGAACCTAAAAAAAATTACTGGCTACCGATCAGCATCACCGACGCTAAGACATCGATCAGAAAAATGATTGCTTAGTGACGGCGGTGCTAGGGGGTGAAAGGGTTATCTGGGGGGTGATCAGGGGGTTAAACCTTTATTAGGGGGGGGTTAGGGGGCTACACTGGACCTAAAACTAAATGTAGTGACACTTTTACAGTCACAAATGTCACTGATTGCAGTGATCACTAAATAAATGGTCACTGCAATCAGTGACACTGTGACTGGGGGCTGGGGGGGGCTGGGGGTGATCTGGGGGTGTCTGGGGGGGCCTGGGGGGGCGATTTATGTGCCTATGTGTCCTGGTGTCAGTGTGCTGTTTTGTGTACTAACCTGGCATCTTCTCCTGTACGGCGCTCGGTATATGTGAGCGCCCCAGGAGAGATGACATCACTTCCTCCTTCCTGGCAGGCAGGGGAAGCTCTCTCATTCGCCGGGAGCGATCGAGAGGGGGTGGCCGGAATCGAACGGCCGTCCCCTCATGCCGGATCGCTCCCGAAGGTAAAACGACCACCCACTGTAAAGAAGGGGGGTCCGATTGGACCCCCCAACTATACAAAGGCAATCACGTATATGTACGTGATTCTGCCTGTCGGTGCCATTCTGCTGACGTATATTTACAGTGGGCGGTCGTTAAGTGGTTAAAAAAATATATAATGTTTGGGGGTTCAACATAATTTTCTTGTCTTCAAGTGGTTAGAAGAGTGGATGTAAGCTTCCTAATGTTGTGTATAAAATGCCAGGACAGTTCAATGACCCCATTTTGGAAAGCAGACACCCCAAGCTATATACTGAGAGGCATGTCGAGTCCATGGAATATTTTATATGTTGACACAAGTTGCGGAAAAAAGACAATTTATTTATTTATTTATTTGTTTTGCACAAAGTTGTCACCAAATGATATACTGCTCAAACATGCCATGGGCATATGTGGAATTACTCCCCAAAATACATTCTGTTGCTTCTCTTGAGTACGGGTACGATTGAATAATGACAAAAAAAAATTAAAATTACAAAAAGTTGTCACTAAATGATATATTGCTCACACATGCCATGGTTATATGTGGAATTGCACCCCAAAATAAATTTTGCTGCTTCTCCTGAGTACGGGTATACCACATGTGTGAGACTTTTTGGGAGCCTAGCCGCGTACGGGACCCCAAAAACCAAGCACCGCCTTCAGGCTTTCTAAGGGTATAAATTTTTGATTTCACTCCTCACTGCCTATCACAGTTTCGGAGGCCATGGAATGCCCAGATGGATGGCACAAAACCCCCCCCCAAATGACCCCATTTTGGAAAGTAGACACCCCAAGCTATTTGCTGAGAGGTATGGTGAGTATTTTGCAGATCTCGCTTTTTGTCACAAAGTTTTGAAAATTTAAAAAAATAAATATATATATATTTTATTTCTTCATTTTCAAAAACAAATGAGAGCTGTAAAATACTCACCATGCCGCTCAACACATAGCTTGGGGTGTCTACTTTCCAAAATGGGGTCATTTGGGGGGGGTTTGTGCTATTTTGGCATTTTATGGCCTTCGAAACTGTGATAGGTAGTGAGGAGTGAAATCAAAAATTTGTGCCTAGAAATCCTGAAGGCGGTGCTTGGTTTTCGGGGTCCCATACGCGGCTAGGCTCATAAAAAGTCCCACACACGTGGTATCCCCGTACTCAGGAGAAGCAGCAAAATGTATTTTGGGGTGCAATTCCACATATAACCATGGCATGTGTGAGCAATATATCATTTAGTGACAACATTTTGTAATTTTTAATTTTTTTTGTCATTATTCAATCACTTGGGACAAAAAAAAAATATTCAATGGGCTCAACATGCCTCTCAGCAATTTCCTTGGGGTGTCTACTTTCTAAAATGGGGTCATTTGGGGGGGTTTTGTGCTATTTTGGCATTTTATGGCCTTCAAAACTGTGATAGGTAGTGAGGAGTGAAATCAAAAATTTGCGCCCTTAGAAATCCTGAAGGCGGTGCTTGGTTTTCGGGGGCTCGTACGCGGCTAGGCTCCCAAAAAGTCCCACACATGTGGTATCCCCGTACTCTGGAGAAGCAGCAAAATGTATTTTGGGGTCAAATTCCACATATAACCATGGCATGTGTGAGCAATATATCATTTAGTGACAACTTTTTGTGAATTTTTTTTTTTTTTAGTCATTATTCAATCACTTGGGACAAAAGAAAAAATATTCAATGGGCTCAACATGCCTCTCAGCAATTTCCTTGGGGTGTCTACTTTCCAAAATGGGGTCATTTGGGGGGGGGTTTGTACTGCCCTGCCATTTTAGCACCTCAAGAAATGAGATAGGCAGTCATAAATTAAAAGCTGTGTAAATTCCAGAAAATGTACCCTAGTTTGTAGACGCTATAACTTTTGCGCAAACCAATAAATATACGCTTATTGACATTTTTTTTACTAAAGACATGTGGCTGAATACATTTTGGCCTAAATGTATGACTAAAATTTAGTTTATTCGATTTTTCTTATAACAAAAAGTAGAAAATATAATTTTTTTTCAAAAATGTTAGTCTTTTTCCGTTTATACAGGGCCGGCGCTACCACTAGGCGAAGTAGGCAGCCGCCTAGGGGCGCACTACCACCTAGGGCGCAACCACAGCCTCTGTCCTGTGTGAGCTAGGCTCTCCTCTCCTAATCGATGGCCCCATTCAGTGTGCCGCCACGGCGCCACCAATCCCCCCATTTGTAGCGCAGAGCGCCCCGCTGCGCTGTCACATCTCCTCAGTCCTCAGACAGGTATAATCATACAGCGCTGCTCCGGGACTCCTTTGCTCCAGCCTGTCCCTCTGGTGTGGCGCTGTGTGTCTTGTGTGTGCAGCGGAGGGGCGGGGTTTTGACGAAGAAGGGAGCATTGAGAGGAGTAGCTGACCTCCCGCCCAGCGAGGACTCCATGGAGCGGGTGGATGGCATTGGCGGCGCTGGCCTGGCCCTGGCGGGGACTCCGTATAGCGGATGGATGGCGCTGGCCTGGCCCCTGAGCAGAGCCCTGATGATGGTTGACGAAGCCACAAAGAGCAGAGGTAAGGAGGAGGACGGATCGATCTACATGCTGTATGGGGGGGAGGGGGGGTGTGTGTTTGAGTAGTGCAGGAAGTAGGAGTCAGGGGGGTCACTGTATGTTTCATGTAAGGGGGGTCACTGTATGTGCCAGGTAAGGGGGGTCAGTGTATGTTTCATGTAAGGGGGGTCAGTGTATGTGTCAGGTAAGGGGGGGTCAGTGTATGTTTCATGTAAGGGGGGTCAGTGTATGTGTCAGGTAAGGGGGGGTCAGGGTATGTGTCAGGTAAGGGGGGTCAGTGTATGTTTCATGTAAGGGGGGTCACTGTATGTTTCATGTAAGGGGGTCACTGTATGTGCCAGGTAAGGGGGGTCACTGTATGTGTCAGGTAAGGGGGGGTCAGTGTATGTTTCATGTAAGGGGGGTCAGTGTATGTTTCATGTAAGGGGGGTCACTGTATGTTTCATGTAAGGGGGGTCACTGTATGTGCCAGGTAAGGGGGGTCACCGTATGTGCCAGGTAAGGGGGGTCACTGTATGTTTCATGTAAGGGGGGTCAGTGTATGTGTCAGGTAAGGGGGGTCAGTGTATGTTTCATGTAAGGGGGGTCAGTGTATATGTCAGGTAAGGGGGGTCAGTGTATGTGTCAGGTAAGGGGGGTCAGTGTGTGTTTCATGTGAGGGGGGTCAGTGTATGTGTCATGTAAGGGGGGTCAGTGTATGTGTCATGTAAGGGGGGTCACTGTATGTGCCAGGTAAGGGGGGTCAGTGTATGTGTCAGGTAAGGGGGGGTCAGTGTATGTGTCAGGTAAGGGGGGGTCAGTGTATGTGTCAGGTAAGGGGGGTCAGTGTATGTGTCAGGTAAGGGGGTCAGTGTATGTGTCATGTAAGGGGGGTCAATGTATGTGCCATGTGAGGGGGGTCAGTGTATGTGTCATGTAAGGGGGGTCAGTGTATGTGTCAGGTAAGGGGGGTCAGTGTATGTGTCATGTAAGGGGGGTCAGTGTATGTGTCATGTAAGGGGGGGTCAGTGTATGTGTCATGTAAGGGGGGTCAGTGTATGTGTCATGTAAGGGGGGGTCAGTGTATGTGTCATGTAAGGGGGGGTCAGTGTATGTGCCAGGTAAGGGGGGTCAGTGTATGTTTCAGGTAAGGGGGGGTCAGTGTATGTGTCAGGTAAGGGGGTTCAGTGTATGTGTCATGTAAGGGGGGGTCAGTGTATGTGTCATGTAAGGGGGGGTCAGTGTATGTGTCATGTAAGGGGGGGTCAGTGTATGTGTCATGTAAGGGGGGTCAGTGTATGTGTCATGTAAGGGGGGGTCAGTGTATGTGCCAGGTAAGGGGGGTCAGTGTATGTTTCAGGTAAGGGGGGGTCAGTGTATGTTTCAGGTAAGGGGGGTCAGTGTATGTGTCATGTAAGGGGGGTCAGTGTATGTTTCAGGTAAGGGGGGTCAGTGTATGTGTCATGTAAGGGGGGGTCAGTGTATGTGTCAGGTAAGGGGGGTCGGTGTATGTGTCATGTAAGGGGGGTCAGTGTATGTGTCATGTAAGGGGGGGTCAGTGTGTCAGGTAAGGGGGGTCAGTGTATGTGTCAGGTAAGGGGGGGTCAGTGTATGTGTCATGTAAGGGGGGTCAGTGTATGTGTCATGTAAGGGGGGTCAGTGTATGTTTCAGGTAAGGCGGGTCAGTGTATGTGTCATGTAAGGGGGGGTCAGTGTATGTGTCATGTAAGGGGGGGTCAGTGTATGTGTCATGTAAGGGGGGTCAGTGTATGTGTCATGTAAGGGGGGTCAGTGTATGTGTCATGTAAGGGGGGGTCAGTGTATGTGTCAGGTAAGGGGGGTCAGTGTATGTGTCAGGTAAGGGGGGGTCAGTGTATGTGTCAGGTAAGGGGGGGTCAGTGTATGTGTCAGGTAAGGGGGGTCAGTGTATGTGTCAGGTAAGGGGGGGCAATGTATGTTTCAGGTAGGGGGGGTCAGTGTATTTTTCAGGTAAGGGGGGTCAGTGTATGTGTCAGGTCAGTGTAATTGTCAGGTGGGTTAGTGTAGGTGACAGGGGGTCAGTGTATGTGTCAGGGGGTCAGTGTAGGGGTCAGATAGGTCACATGTGTTGCAAGGGCAGGGTAAAGTGGAGTCGGGGCGCAGCCGGGGGGGGCGGAAAAATTAGGTTTCGCCTAGGGTGTCAAAGATCCTTGCACCAGCCCTGCGTTTATATCGCAAAAAAAAAACGCAGAGGCAATCAAATACCATTAAAAGAAAGCTCTATTTGTGGGAAGAAAAGGACGCAAATTTAGTTTGGGTACAACATTGCATGTCCGCACAATTTCCAGTTAAAGCAGCGCAGTGCCAAATTGTGAAATCACCTCTGGTCATTATGGTCCGTATTGGTCCGGGGGTTAAGTGGTTAAAGTCCAAAACAATAATGTATAATATAATAATAATCCTCCACCTACACTGCTCTTCAATCGATTATTCTTTCTCCAATATTGAGTGCACCACCAACACTAGGTGAAAAACCTGCTCACCTCAAACAAGAAACAACAGGCTTATTATCACAGCTCCTGTGAATCCCCTGAGATGGTCATCTCTCCTCTCTCCTGGGACTTGGCACACTTTATGCTTATATTCCAAAAGCGGATCACATGTAAAAAATGCAACGGAAACCTGTGTTACATCAGAGGGGGGCGGGGTCACCCGCGCATCACTGGGGAAGCCCGGGTTTCCCCTTGCATCAGAGGGGGATGGGTCACGTGACAGGTGGCCCCGTCCTCAGCTACATAATAGACCTGTCAGGCTGCCGTCATTCCCAGGGTGTCTCCGGTGGAGACAATATGCTTGCTGTTCCTCGCTGCGCTGGACATCATCGTTGGAGCCTGGACCTGGAGAGGAGAGATCATCCATCGCTGGACCCCGGAGAGGAGATCACCCATCGCAGGATACCAACAGCATTGGAGTGGAGACCGAGAGTGGATTACCAGCGCTGGAATCTTTTTTTTATTTTTTTTATTTTTAATAAAGGATTATCCCAACGGTGTCTGTGTGTTTTAACCACTTAAGCCCCGGACCATTTGGTAGCTAAAGGACCAGAGGTGAATTCAGAATTTTGCACTGCGCTGCTTTAACTGTAAATTGTGCAGACATGCAATGTTGTACTCAAACGATAATTGCGTCCTTTTCTTCCCACAAATAGAGCTTTCTTTTAATGGTATTTGATTGCCTCTGCGATTTTTATTTTTTGCGATATAAACGGAAAAAGACCGAAAATTTTGAAAAAAAATGATATTTTCTACTTTTTGTTGTAAGAAAAATTGAATAAACTCAATTGTAGTCATACATTTAGGCCAAAATGTATTCAGCCACATGTCTTTAGTAAAAAAAATGTCAATAAGCGTATATTTATTGGTTTGCGCAAAAGTTATAGCGTCTACAATCTAGGGTACATTTTCTGGAATTTACACAGCTTTTAATTTATGACTGCCTATCTCATTTCTTGAGGTGCTAAAATGGCAGGGCAGTACAAAACCCCCCCAAATGACCCCATTTTGGAAAGTAGACACCCCAAGGAAATTGCTGAGAGGCATGTTGAGCCCATTGAATATTTTTTTTTGTCCCAAGTGATTGAATAATGACAAAAAGAAAAAAAAATACAAAAAGTTGTCACTAAATGATATATTGCTCACACATGCCATAGTTATATGTGGAATTGAACCCCAAAATACATTCTGCTGCTTCTCCTGAGTACGGGGATACCACATGTGTGGGACTTTTTAGGAGCCTAGCCACGTACGGGACCCCGGAAACCAAGCACCGCCTTCAGGATTTCTAAGGGCGCAAATTTTTGATTTCACTCCTCACTACCTATCACAGTTTCGAAGGCCATAAAATGCCAAAATAGCACAAACCCCCCCCCCCAAAATGACCCCATTTTGGAAAGTAGACACCCCAAGATATTTACTGAGAGGCATGATTAGTCCATGGAATATTTTATATTTTGCCACAAGTTGCGGGAATATGACAAACTTTATTTTTTTTGCACAAAGTTGTCACTAAATGATATATTGCTCACACATGCCATGGGCATATATGAAATTACACCCCAAAATACATTCTGCTGCTTCTCCTGAGTACGAGGATACCACATGTGTGGGACTTTTTGGGAGCCCAGGCGCGTACGGGACCCCAAAAATCAAGCACTGCCTTCAAGGTTTCTAAGGGCATAAATTTTTGATTTCACTCCTCACTACCTATCACAGTTTTGAAGGCCATAAAATGCCAAGATAGCACAAACCCCCCAAAATGACCCCATTTTGGAAAGTAGACACCCCAAGGAAATTGCTGAGAGGCATGTTGAGCCCATTGAATATTTTTTTTTGTCCCAAGTGATTGAATAATGACAAAAAGAAAAAAAAATACAAAAAGTTGTCACTAAATGATATATTGCTCACACATGCCATGATTATATGTGGAATTGAACCCCAAAATACATTCTGCTGCTTCTCCTGAGTACGGGGATACCACATGTGTGGGACTTTTTAGGAGCCTAGCCACTTACGGGACCCCGGAAACCAAGCACCGCCTTCAGGATTTCTAAGGGCGCAAATTTTTGATTTCACTCCTCACTACCTATCACAGTTTTGAAGGCCATAAAATGCCAAAATAGCACAAACCCCCCCCAAATGACCCCATTTTGGAAAGTAGACACCCCAAGATATTTACTGAGAGGCATGATTAGTCCATGGAATATTTTATATTTTGCCACAAGTTGCGGGAATATGACAAACTTTATTTTTTTTGCACAAAGTTGTCACTAAATGATATATTGCTCACACATGCCATGGGCATATGTGGAATTGCACCCCAAAATACATTCTGCTGCTTCTCCTGAGTACGGGGATACCACAAGTGTGGGACTTTTTGGGAGCCTAGCCGGGTACGGGCCCCAAAAACAAAGCACCGCCTTCAGGATTTCTAAGGGCGTAAATTTTTGATTTCACTCCTCACTACCTATCACAGTTTTGAAGGCCATAAAATGCCAAGATAGCACAAACCCCCCAAAATGACCCCATTTTGGAAAGTAGACACCCCAAGGAAATTGCTGAGAGGCATGTTGAGCCCATTGAATATTTTTTTTTGTCCCAAGTGATTGAATAATGACAAAAAGAAAAAAAAATACAAAAAGTTGTCACTAAATGATATATTGCTCACACATGCCATGGTTATATGTGGAATTGCACCCCAAAATACATTCTGCTGCTTCTCCTGAGTACGGGGATACCACATGTGTGGGACTTTTTAGGAGCCTAGCCACGTACGGGACCCCGGAAACCAAGCACCGCCTTCAGGATTTCTAAGAGCGCAAATTTTTGATTTCACTCCTCACTACCTATCACAGTTTCGAAGGCCATAAAATGCCAAAATAGCACAAAACCCCCCAAAATGACCCCATTTTGGAAAGTAGACACCCCAAGATATTTACTGAGAGGCATGATTAGTCCATGGAATATTTTATATTTTGCCACAAGTTGCGGGAATATGACAAACTTAATTTTTTTTGCACAAAGTTGTCACTAAATGATATATTGCTCACACATGCCATGGGCATATGTGAAATTACACCCCAAAATACATTCTTCTGCTTCTCCTGAGTACGGGGATACCACATGTGTGGGACTTTTTGGGAGCCTACTCGCATACGGGACCCCAAAAACCAAGCACCGCCTTCAAGGTTTCTAAGGGCATAAATTTTTGATTTCACTCCTCACTACCTATCACTACCTATCACAGTTTTGAAGGCCATAAAATGCCAAGATGGCACAAAACCCCCCCAAATGACCCCATTTTGGAAAGTAGACACCCCAAGCTATTTGCTGAGAGGCATGTTGAGCCCATTGAATATTTTTTTTCCCCAAATGATTGAATAATGACAAAAAGAAAAAAAAAAGAAAAAATGTACAAAAAGTTGTCACTAAATGATTAATTGCTCACACATGCCATGGTTATATGTGGAATTGCACCCCAAAATACATTCTGCTGCTTCTCCTGAGTACGGGGATACCACATGTGTGGGACTTTTTGGGAGCCTAGCCGGGTACGGGACCCCAAAAACCAAGCACCGCCTTCAAGGTTTCTAAGGGCATAAATTTTTGATTTCACTCCTCACTACCTATCACTACCTATCACAGTTTTGAAGGCCATAAAATGCCAAAATAGCACAAAACCCCCCCAAATGACCCCATTTTGGAAAGTAGACACCCCAAGCTATTTACTGAGAGGCATGTTCAGTCCATGGAATATTTTATATTTTGCCACAAGTTGCGGGGATATGACAAACTTTGTTTTTTTTGCACAAAGTTGTCACTAAATGATATATTGCTCATTTTGGAAAGTAGACACCCCAAGGAAATTGCTGAGAGGCATGTTGAGCCCATTGAATATTTTTTTTTTGTCCCAAGTGATTGAATAATGACAAAAAGAAAAAAAAACTGTACAAAAAGTTGTCACTAAATGATATATTGCTCAAACATGCCATGGTTATATGCGGAATTGCACCCCAAAATACATTTGGCTGCTTCTCCTGAGTATGGGGATACCACATGTGTGGGACTTTTTGAGAGCCTAGCCACGTACGGGCCCCCGAAAACCAAGCACCGCCTTCAGGATTTCTAAGGGCACAAATTTTTGATTTCACTCCTCACTACCTATCACAGTTTTGAAGGCCATAAAATGCCAAGATAGCCCAAAACCCCCACAAATGACCCCATTTCGGAAAGTAGACACCCCAAGCTATTTGCCGAGAGGCATGGTGAGTATTTTACAGCTCTCATTTGTTTTTGAAAATGAAGAAAGACATATTTTTTTTTCTTTTTTCAATTTTTAAAACTTTGTGACAAAAAGCGAGATCTGCAAAATACTCAACATACCTCTCAGCAAATAGCTTGGGGTGTCTACTTTCCAAAATGGGGTCATTTGGGGGGGTTTTGTGCCATCTGGGCATTCCATGGCCTCCGAAACTGTGATAGGCAGTGAGGAGTGAAATCAAAAATTTACACCCATAGAAATCCTGAAGGTGGTGCTTGGTTTTCGGGGTCCTGTACGCGGCTAGGCTCCCAAAATGTCTCACACATGTGGTATCCCCGTACTCAGGAGAAGCAACAGAATGTATTTTGGGGTGCAATTCCACATATAACCATGGCATGTTTGAGCAATATATAATTTAGTGACAACTTTTTGTACATTTTTTTTTCTTTTTGTCATTATTCAATCACTTGGGACAAAAAAAAAATATTCAATGGGCTCAACATGCCTCTCAGCAAATAGCTTGAGGTGTCTACTTTCCAAAATGGGGTCATTTGGGGGGGTTTAGAACTGTCCTGGCATTTTATGCACAACATTAGGAAGCTTATGTCACACATCATCCACTCTTCTAACCACTTGAAGACAAAGCCCTTTCTGACACTTTTTGTTTACATGAAAGCATATGTTTTTTTGCAAGAAAATTTGGTTGAACCCCCAAACATTATATATTTTTTTAAAGCAAAGGCCCTACAGATTAAAATAGTGGGTGGTGCATTTTTTTTCCACACAGTATTTGCGCAGCGATTTTTCAAACGCATTTTTTGGGGAAAAAACACACTTTTTTTATTTTTAATGCACTAAAAAACACTATATTGCCCAAATGTTTGATGAAATAAAAAAGACGATCTTAGGCCGAGTACATGGATACCAAACACGACATGCTTTAAAATTGCGCACAAACGCGCAGCGGCGAGAAACTACATTCATTTTTAAAGGCATTTAAAAGCCTTTACAGGTTACCACGTTAGATTTACAGAGGAGGTCTACTGCTAAAATTACTGCCCTCGTTCTGACCTTCGCGGTGATATCTCACATGCATGATGCAATTGCTGTTTACATATGACGCTAGACCGACGCTTGCGTTCGCCTTTGCGCAAGAGCAGGGGGGGACAGCGGTGCTTTTTTTTTTTTTTTTATTATTTATTTTGCTTTTTTATTTTATTTTTAAACTGTTCCTTCCATATTTTTTTTTATCATTTTTATTGTTATCTCAGGGAATGTAAATATCCCCTATGATAGCAATAAGTAGTGACAGGTACTCTTTTTTTGAAAAAAAATGGGGGGTTAGACCCTAGATCTTTCCTCTGCCCTCAAAGCATCTGACCACACCAAGATCGGTGTGATAAAATGCTTTCCCAATTTCCCAATGGCGCTGTTTATATCCGGGGGGGCATTGTAAAAGCAGTCTAGAGGCTAATTATCTGCTAGAATTGCTTTTACCTGAAAGCCGACTACTGGCTGAAAAGAATGATACCAAGATGATACCTAAACCTGCAGGCATCATTCTGGTATAAACATTCAAAATCCAGCAACATACCAGTACGTTGCCGGTCCTTGTTGGACATGTATTGTAATTTTTTTTTTCATGCAGCCTGTTGGCTGAATGAAAAAAAGAGATTGATCGGTGGGTATGCCCACCATTAGAATACCTCCCTTCATCCACCCACTTCTAATGATGGGCATATATGCCGAAGCATGGGGGCATCCTCCCGCAAAAAAGTTATGCCGCGTACACACGGTCGGACTTTTCCACGGGCAAGCCTTCGTCGGAATTTCGACCGTATGTACGCGGCATTAGGAGCAAAATCGCTCCTCCGCCCCTGCTGCCCCCATGCTTCGGCATATATGCTCTTTTTTTAACTGTGGTGGTGAAATCACCTCCTACAGCGTTGGAGTCACAGCTTTATGTATCGTGGGAGCAAACGCTGTTGCTGTCAAGATAAATAAATCCGCGATGCAACTGAATGGCCTACCTGCTAAGCAAATGATGGTTAACATTAAAACAAAGTAACATTACAGTACAACAGTAAGACCTTACCATACCATACCTGCAAAGCAAATACCAAAACAAAACCTAGTAAAAAATAAAAAAAAATTTTAACGCAACCTGTGCCTAAAATATATATATGCCGAAGCATGGGGGCATCCTCCCGCAAAAAAGTTATGCCGCGTACACACGGTCGGACTTTTCCACGGGCAAGCCTTTGTCGAAATTTTGACCGTATGTACGCGGCATAAAAGGTTATGCCGCGTACACACGGTCAAACTTTTCCACGGGCAAGCCTCCGTTGGAATTTCGACCGTATATACGTGGCATTAGGAGCAAAATCGCTCCTCCGCCCCTGCTGCCCCCATGCTTCGGCATATATGCTCTTTTTTTTTAACTGTGGTGGTGAAATCACCTCCTACAGCACTGGAGTCACGGCTTTATGTATCGTGGGAGCAAACGCTGTTGCTGTCAAGATAAATAATTCCGCGCTGCAGTTGAATGGCGCACCTGAAAACAAAAAATTACATACCTGAAAAGCAAGCATGATAAAACATTGCAGAATGGAATACAGTAAAAAAGAGCAGAACAATAGAGAGAAAATAGAGAGAGCGAGAGAGAACAATAAAACGACAACTATTTTTTGTTTTTTTATTTAATATTATTTTGTGTTTTTGTTTTTTACGTTTTTTTTTCTTTTTTACACTTTTTTTTTTAAACTTTAACAACTGTAATGGTTCGGGTCTCTCAAAATGTAATGGCATCTTGGGAGACCCTGTGTAAGTGTGTCCTAGTCTGTGAAATGCTGTACCCTACGCTAAAACGTCACTTTTGAGTGGTAGCGTTCAAAACATTCACCAAGGCAAAGACCAGGTTTGTCAGGACAGAGTGGACAATAATAACGGGTGTCACGCCTAAATCCGCGCTTGCTACAGACACGACATCTTTTTGGGGGGGCTCGTTGGGTAGGGGTACTCGGGAGGAGATGCGTATAATGCCTCTCATGCAACCGGCTTACTGCATTTGGTAGGGGATGGTGAGGTGCAGAACCGCCTGGATACAGGAGTTCTGTGACTATCTCATTCTGGAATTTTAGAAGAGATAAAGTCCCGCCTGAAGCTCTGTATAGCACATGAGCGTTCAGCAAAGCCAATTGGAATAAGGATAGAGACACTTTTTTGTACCAGCGTCTCGCCTTACGGTCAATTAGATACAGCGCCATCAACTGGTCGTTGAGGTCCACCCCTCCCATATTTTTGTTATATTCGTGGACACAGAGGGGTTTCTCCACAACACCAGTCGCCGTACGAATTTGGACTGTCGTGTCTGCATGAAGGGAGGTAAGAAGGAAAACATTCTTATTGTCCCTCCACTTCATAGCGAGCAAGTTATTACACTTTACGCAGGCTCTCTCCCCCAGCCTAAGACATGCATCTACAAGCCGCTGGGGAAAGCCCCGGCGATTAGGTCGCACGGTGCCACATGCTCCAATCTGATGATCAAACAAGTGACTAAACAGTGGCACGCTCGTGTAATAATTGGCCACATACAAGTGGTACCCCTTTCCGAATAAGGGTGACACCAAGTTCCACACTATCTTGCCAGCGCTCCCTATGTAATCCGGGCAGTTGACCGGCTCAACCTGACTATCTTTTCCCTCATAAACCATAAAGCTCCATACATAGTCTGTTGCCCTGTCACAGCACTTATAGAGCTTGACCCCGTATCTGGCACGCTTGCTGGGAAGGTACTGCTTGAAAGCCAAGCCGCCAGAAAATTTAATCAGGGACTCATCAACGCAGATAGCTTGATCGGGAATAAACAAGGCTGCAAAACGTTCGTTGAAGTGGTTTATGAGGGGCCAAATTTTATAGAGCAGGTCGTATTCAGGGTCCTCACGTGGACGACAAAGTTCATTGTCGTTGAAGTGCATGAACCGCAAAATCTGCTCGTATCGTTTCCTGGGCATGGAGGCAGAGAACACGGGCATGTGGTCAATTGGGTGCGTGGACCAATAAGCACGCAATGACGGGAATTTATGTGTGCCCATGTTGAGGGAAAGGCCCAGAAAGGTCTTAAATTTGGAAACCGTAATTGGTTTCCAATCTTTGGCAATTGAAGGCAACTGGGGATTGGCGATGAATTGACCAGCATATAAATTACTCTGGTCCACAATAGATCTATAGAGATCTTCCGTGAAAAACAGCGAATAATAATCGATTGGCATAAAATCAGCTGTTTCCACCTGAATACCGGGTTGGGCAGTGAATGGGGGAAGTACGGGTTCTGCAGAAGTGGTGGGGACCCAATCAGGATAGGCGAATTCTGCAGGAAGAGCACTATGGGTACGACGGGCCTGCCTTTGTCTTCTTATTGGTGGCTGCGGGACACTACTTGTGCTTGCCACCTCGCCAGCTTGAACTGCACTTATGGGACTCGCCACGTCACCACGTGATACTGCAGTGCTGGATGTATGCCCAGGCTGTACTAGGCCGCTGGTGCTTGCCAATTCACCAGAAGGAATAGCGGCGCTAGTACTCCTCTGCTCCATGATACGAGAGCCCTGCGGTTCTTGCTCCTCAACAACCTCAGAAGATCGGGATCGGGTACGCCTGACCTTAGCAGGGACCTCAACTTCGTCGTCAGAGCTATCTGACGTGGGGCCGCTGACGTCACTGTCTTCTACGGGAAGATATTCTGAGCCTGAATCTGACAGATACGTGACCTCCTCTTCACTATCTGTCATGCTCAGAATCTCGTAGGCCTCTTTACTAGTGTACCTTCGACTTGCCATTTTGGGCTCTAAATTTAGGGGTACACTAGTAAGATTCACAGGAAAAAAAGCACCCGACTGTCGTCAGCAAATATATCAAACACTACAAAAAAAACTGTTAGCGGTCGCAGGGATCAGGACTGTCTCTGCGAACGCTGCAGTTATGTGTTTTGTGTTTGGTAAGTGACAGTGATCAATCGATACTGCACTTGGGTGGGCTGGGCTGGGCTGGGCGGAGGGGCTAAACGCAGGTGCTAGCAGGTATCTGGGCTGATCCCGCTAACACTGCATTTTTGGGAACCCTAAACCGCTGGGGACGCTAGTATAGATCTGATCAGATACTATACCACTAAGGGAGGTGTATGCTTTGCGCGTGGGTGTTAGCGTTACTGGCACTAACCTAACGCTGCCTGGGGCGACGCAGACCCTCTCTGGCGCTAAAACCTAATTGATCTCACCCGCCGGGCAATCAGGGGGTTAAACCTTTATTGGGTTATATACGGCGGGTGCCCTGATGCTATAAAAAGCAAACTAACCAACCAGTGTCACCCGTAACGTTTATATGGTGATCACTGGTGAAAGGGTTAACTAGGGGCAATCAGGGGGTTAAAACCTTTATTAGGTTAAATATGGGGGTACCCGACGCTATATAAAAACCTGACGGGTTACCTAAATAACTAAATAACTAACTGGGTAACCAGTGTCACCAGTGACGCTTATACAGTGATCACTGGTGAAAGGGTTAACTCTAGGGGCAATCAGGGGGTTAAAATAATATATGGGGGTACCTGACGCTCTAAAAACCTGCGGCGAAACTAAAAATAAATAACTGGCTATCTAGGGCACCACCGGCACTAAATACAGCAATCGAAAATATGATCGCTTAGTGACGCTGGCGTTAGGGGGTGAAATGGTTACCTGGGGGCGATCAAGGGGTTAAACCTTTATATGGGGTGTTAGGGAGCTACCCTGGACCTAAAGGGGCCTAAACCTAACTGCCCTGCAACTTTTTACTATCACAGATGACACTAAATGCAGTGATCAGTAAAATAAATGATCACTGCAATCAGTGACACTGGGATTGGGGGCTGGGGGGTGACCTGGGGGGTGATCTGGGGGTGACTGGGGGGTGAAATGTGTGCCTATGTGTACCTATGTGTCAGTGGACTGTTGGTGCACTAACCTGCTTCTCTCCTCGGCGCCGGAATCGAAAAGACCGCCTCGAGGGAGATGACATCACTTCCTCCTGCCTGTGTTTACATCACATGGCGGAGGAAGCATTTTCATTCGCCGGGAGCGATCGCGAGGGGGTGGCCGAAATCGAATGGTGACCCCCTCATCTCTGATCGCTCCCCAACGATAAACGGCCGCTCACTGTATAGGAGGGGGGTCCGATCGGACCCCCCAACTGTACAAAGGCGATCACGTACACTCTACGTGATTGTGCCTGTCGGTGCCATTCTGCCGACGTATATATACAGTGAGCGGTCGTTAAGTGGTTAAAAAAAAAATTCACTTTCTTTGTGAAATGGTAGGGGTACAATGTACCCCATTACCAATTCACATAGGCGGGAGCGGGATCTGGGGGTCCCCTTTGTTAAAGGGGTCTTCCAGATTCCGATAAGCCCCCCGCCCGCAGACCCCCACCACCACCGGGCAAGGGTTGTGGGGATGAGGCCCTTGTCCCCATCAACATAGGGACATGGTGCTTTGAGGGGTCACAGACCCCCAAAGCATCCTTCCCATGTTGAGGGCATGTGGCCTGGTACGGTTCAGGAGGAGGGGGGGCGCTCTCTTGTCCCCCCTCTTTTCCTGCGGCCTGCCAGGTTGCATGCTCAGAAAAAGGGTCTGGTATGGATCTTTGGGGGGAACGCCACACCATTTTTTTTATTTGGCGTGGAGTTTCCCTTAAAATCCATACCAGACCTGAAGGGTCTGGTATGGATATTTGGGGGGAACCCCCATGTCATTTTTTTCAAAAAATTGATGCAGGGTTCCCATTAATATCCATACCAGACCTGAAGGGCCTGGTAATTGAATTTGGGGGGACCCCCACGCATTTTTTTTTTATCAAAGACTTTCAATTACTTTTCTCTGTTTTGCCGGGAGCCGACAATTCATTATAGCCGCAAGTGCTTTTAAATGACTTTTTTTCCTTCAGAAATGACACTTTGTGCAGGGACAGTTCTAAGCACGGGAAACAAGTGCTACTTTATAGGCATACTATACACACCCCCTAGGTACGAAATTTAAAGGCAATATTTCACTTTTATTGTTTTACTTTAAGCATTATTAAAATCACTGCTCCCGAAAAAACTGCAGTTTTAAAACCTTTTTTTTTGCATTGATATATGTCCCCTGGGGCAGGACCCGGGTCCCCAAACACTTTTTATGACAATAACTTGCATAAAAGCCTTTTAAATTAGCACTTTAGATTTTTCATGTTCGAGTCCAATAGACTTTAACGGTGTTCGGATGTTCGAACAAATTTATTGCCTGTTTGCACGTTCTGATGCGAACCGGGGGGTGTTCGGCTCACCCCTACTCCACATATTCAACCCTGCTGCTGACTGAATTAAGTTTCCTTTGTGTAGTTTGCATAAAGGCTGCCATGTCCTGCTGAAGGGCCCCCCACAGTGTTTGCAGCATTTCTTTCATTGTTGTATCCAGGATGGGCTGACCTGAGGTGGGGAATGCATCCAAGTGCTGGCCATATGTGGATGATTTGTACATATTGTCCCCTTCACTCCCCTCATCATCCCGGGCCTCCTCTGCTTCCCCAATCCTTCTTTTTTGTTTAACAGGGCTATCGAAGGGGAGGATGGCTGTGGATTGCCTGTACTGGGTAACTTACCCGCAGATGGCAGTGGATTGCTGGCCTCTTTAGCTGCATAGGAGGATGTGCTGCTCCCGGCGCCGGTGCCATCTTGGATTCCGCGGCCTGTCGCCAGGGGGTAAAAGTCAGTGAATTTGCGCGGCCCCTCTCTCTCCTTTCGTTTGGCCATGCTGGCGATCATGTGCCCCTCAGTCTCCCCTCTCAGTAGAGACCAAAATTGTTGAATATGGGCTGTGAACCGCGCTGTGTATCCCGCTGTGGCAGAGCTCCTCTCTCACACCACCATCAGCTCCGGCCGCCCCCTTTATATTTTTTTAAAGGCCATACTTTTTGCCTTGATGAATTCACTCACATTACAGTTTAACCACCCAGGTTTAATTTTCGCTCTTCTATATTTATTGCCCATTGGAATGCACTGTTTGGTACCTTTTATTTAATATGCTCCTAAAGCATTCCCATTTCTCTTCTGTGTTTAATGATTCCAGAATTTGGTCCCAATTAATGTCATGTAGCAATGACCGTAATTCAGGAAAACTGGCTTGTTTTCGTACTATACATATGCCTCCTTTTCCTGTGATTTATGCTAAACGCGATCATCCTATGATCGCTAAATCCCAAGTTGTCACGTATCTCCACATCAGAGATCAGGCTTGGATCATTTGTAAATAATAGATCTAACAGGGCATTCTTTCTAGTTGGAGAATCCACCAATTGTGACATGAAGTTGTCCTGTAAAACTTTCACGAAATGACGAGCCTTTATTGAGTGAGCTGTTTCCTCTGCCCAGTCAATATCAAGATAATTGAAGTCCCCTATTATGATTATCGTATATACTTGAGTATAAGCCGACCCGAGTATAAGCCAAGGTACCTAATGTTGCCACAAAAAACTGGGAAAACTTACTGACTCGAGTATAAGCCGAGGGTCAACAATGCCTTACTGTTCCCATCCTTACTGTTCCCATCCTCACTGTTTCCTATCCTCACTGTTTCCTATCCTCACTGTTTCCTATCCTCACTGTTCCTATGCTCACTGTTTAAATTTTACATTGGAAATAGTACCTGAAAAAAAGTTGCGGCTGCGGCGTCCATCGTTCAAATCTCGCGGTCTCTTCCTGGTTCCTTCCGTGATAGGCGATTCTCATCAGACACTCTCCGCCTATCACGAACATTCTCTCATCCTCAGTTTCCCAGCAGACACTGTGTTGGGTGTTCCGCCAATCACAGACGTCTGCTGGGAAACGGAGGATGAGAGAATGTTCGTGATAGGCGGAGAGTGTCTGATGAGAATCGCCTATCACGGAAGGGACCAGGAAGAGACCGCGGGATTTGAACGATGGACGCTGCAGCCGCAACTTTTTTTTCAGGTACTATTTCCAATGTAAAATTTCTCTGACTCGAGTATAAGCCGAGGGGGGGACTTTCAGCACCAAAAAAGGGCTGAAAATCTCGGCTTATACTCGAGTATATATGGTACATTTCCCTGTTTCCCTGCCATTTCTAACTGAGATAGTAATTCCAGCTCCTCCTCCTCCTTCATGTTGGGTGGCCTATAGCATACCCCCAATATTAATTTCTCACTTACTTCCTCTATTTAAAGTTCTACCTATACTGGTTCCACCTCCCCCCTAGTCCCATACATAATGTCGCTCCTTTCTACCACCCTTGCATCATTTTTGACATATAGACACACCCCTCCCCCTCTTCTGCCTTCCATATCCTTTCGATACAAGAAATACCCCTGTATGTTGGCCAGCCAATCGTGTGAGCTGTCAAACCAAGTTTCAGTTATTCCCACAAAGTCTAAGTCCTCCCTGTGTAATAGCAGATCCAGATCCACTATTTTGTTAGCAAGGCTCCTAGCATTTGTGTATATGCCTCTTAGTGTTGTATGAGTGCCTATTATATTCCCCTTTGTTTCTACTGCCTTTGTTTTTGAATTTGAATTGCCCCCTCACTTACCCTGGGATTCATTGTTATGGTTGTATTTTCACTTCTATTACTACTGCTTACTCTCCTATCACCCTCTGTCACCTGTTCCCTGTCAGCTATTGCTTTCTCTGAATCCCCCCCCCAACTTGAACGCATATCTAACCCTTCCCTACTCTATGCAAAAAAAAAAAATGTTTTGCCTGGACATTCACTTTAGGTGGACCTGAAGTCACTATTGTTCTATTCTGTTTCCAACAACCTCTTGCCTATACAATATAAACTGTTAAACCTCTCAATTTACATGGCACTGGTTTAGAGCACTCTCTTGTTGTGGTACTGAAATTCAGGGTTTAATCTGTGTTCCTGACTGACTGCTATGATATATGTAGCCAGTCAATATAACTGCTGTATACATCTACTTCCCTGCTGTCACTGTCAGACCCTGTAAGTAAAATTGTTATTTTAGCCAAGGGAACCTGGAACTGCCACTGTGTATGTTTAAAGGGGTGATTTTTGCCATTTAGTTTAAATAGGAGCATTAAGCTTTCTATAAAAATGTATCATAATATTGGAAAATCGCAAAAAAGTTAACCTGAAGAATTGGCAACCAAAATTGAATACGCAATCCTGTTTGTTCCCCTCCATATGGAAAGATTACAGGAGTACATTAACAGTCCTTATTACTCATTGTCAGAAAGAGTAAAATGAATATACAAACATCTTAGGAAAAGTATTTTAATTACATTTCAGAAAAATAACATTTAGAAAAATGTAATGATGTCCCCGTCCACTGATGTACATCACCATCAATCACACATAAATCCATAGTCGATCACGTAATCCGGCAATGTAAGACTTCAATCGTCAATCATGACAACCAACAATGTTTCTCCACCACTAACTGACAGATCCCTGGTGCTGCAGTAATGTAAAAGTAATATACAGTGCCTTGAAAAAGTATTCATACCCCTTAACATTTTCCACTTCACAATTATGTGCCACTTTGTGTTGGTCTATCAAATAAAATCCCAATAAAATACATTTACGTTTTTTGTTGTAACATGAAAAAATGTGGAACATTTTAAGGGGTATGAATACTTTTTCAAGTAAATGTTGTCTCATTCAAGATTGCTGGAACTTTCCCACAGCAGGTATAATTCACTGCATTTGGCCCATGTCCAGATAACCAGATTAAAAACAGCCAAAATCAACGTTGTGCACATTGGGATCAGTATAATACTCTGTAATTCTCTAATAATGAAAACAAGACTTGCTAATGCTATTTTGATCTTGGGGGTAAAAAAAAAAAGAAGAAAACTGAAAAATGTCTGTTGGTTGCCTGGTTAAGTTGCTACTTTCTCTATTCCACACATATAAAAAATATGATGATGACTCTCCTAGGCCCATTCAACTTTCTCACGCTTTCTATAACAATAACCAACAGAGCAACACAGGACTGAAAATGGGCTTGCTTTTCTGCAGGGTTGGTTTTAATATAAAGGGAAGAATGATGTTTAGGGATGAGCCGAACACCCCCCGGTTCGGTTCGCAGCAGAACATGCGAACAGGCAAAAAATTTGTTCGAACACGCGAACACCGTTACAGTCTATGGGACATGAACATGAAAAATCTAAAATTTTAAAGGTTAATATGCAAGTTATTATCATAAAAAGTTTTTGGGGACCTGGGTCCTGCCCCAGGGGACATGTATCAATGCAAAAAAAAAGTTTTAAAAACTGCAGTTTTTTCGGGAGCAGTGATTTTAATAATGCTTAAAGTGAAACAATAAAAGTGAAATATTCCTTTAAATTTTGTACCTGGGGGTGTCTATAGTATGCCTGTAAAGTAGTGCATGTGTCCCGTGTTTAGAACTGTCCCTGAACAAAATGTCCCCGAACCAAAATAATAATAAAAAAAAATGCCTGGGGGTTCCACCCAAATTCCATTACCAGGCCCTTCAGGTCTGGTATGGATATTAAGGGAAACCCTGCGCCAATAAAAAAAAATGGCGTATGGGTCCCCCTAAAAATTCATACCAGACCCTTCAGGTCTGGTATGGATTTTAAGGGGAACCCCGCACCAAAATGAAAAAAAAAAGGCGTGGGGTTCCCCCAAAAATCCATACCAGACCCTCATCTGAGCACACAACCTGGCAGGCTGCAGGAAAAGAGAGGGGATGAGAGAGCGCCCCTCCTCCTGAACCGTACCAGTCCACATGCCCTCAACATGGGGAGGATTATGCTCTCTCGCTGTGACAGCTCTTTTATAGCTGAGGGCGGGGCCACCCGTCACTTGCGCGGGTGACCCCATCCCCTCTGACTCAACGGAGAAAGGCCATGGTTACACAGTGACATGTAGGGGTGACCCCGCCCCCTCTGATGCAACCCAGGTTTCCCGTGACACGTCAGAGGGGGCGGGTCACCCGTACACGTCACTGGGTAACCCCGGCATTTCCCCTTGCATCAGAAGCGGGCGGGGTCACCCGCGCACGTGGCGAGTGGCCCCACCCTCGGTTATAAAAGAACTGTCAGACAGCTCTCGCGTCATTTGGCCGGGCGCCTCCTATGGAGGCGGTATCGTTCGCAGTGGCGGGTCAGACTGGTAGAAGGATTACGGCGATGGATTATTATTTTTTTTTATTATTATTAAAGGACTTGTCCCAAGATGCGTGTGTTTTTTTTTTCCTTTTTTCTCACTTTTTTGGGTGAAATGGTAGGGGTAGAATGTACCCCGTTACCAATTCACATGGGGGGGCCGGCATCTGGAGGTTCCCTTTGTTAAAGGGGGCTTCCAGATTCCGAAAAAAACCCCAGTCCGCAGACCCCCACAACCACCGGGCAAGGGTTGTGGGGATGAGGCCCTTGTCCCTATCAACATGGGGACATCCTCCCCATGTTGAGGGCATGTGGCCTGGTACGGTTCAGGATCGGGAGGCGCTTTCTCATCCCCCCCTCTTTTCCTGCGGCCTGCCAGGTTGCGTGCTCGGATAAGGGTCTTGTATGGATTTTTGGGGGAACCCCACGCCATTTTTTTTTATTTTGGTGTGGGGTTCCCCTTAAAATCCATACCAGACCTGAAGGGCCTGGTAATGGAATTTGGGGGGAACCCCCACGCATTTTTTAAAAATTTTGGTTCGGGGAACCCGTGCCGTTTTTTTCAATGACTTTTATATGTATTGCCGGGACCCGACAATTCATTTTAGCCACAAGTAGTTTTAAATTACTTTTTTTCCCTTTAGAAATGTCATTTTGTGCAGGGACAATTCTAAACACAGAAAGCTACTTTCCAGGCATACTATAGACACCCCCCATGTATGAAATTTAAAGGAATATTTTACTTTTATTGTTTCACTTTAAGTATTATTAAAATCACTGCTCCTGAAAAAACTGCAGTTTTTAAAACTTTTTTTTGCATTGATACATGTCCCCTGGGGCAGGACCCAGGTCCCCAAACACTTTTTATGACAAAAACTTGCATTTTAACCTTTATAATTTGCATTTTTTATTTCTCCAATAGACTTTTAAGGGGTGTTCCGCAGCTTTCGAATTCGCCGCGGAACACCCCTAAATTTAACACCCCAAATTGTTCGCTATTCGGCAAACGGGCGAACAGCCAATGTTCGAGTCAAACTCATGTTCGACCCGAACATAAAGCTCATCCCTAATGATGATTAAGATGCTGTTATTGACCATGTTGCACATTTGGAGATCTGGTTGAGCTGGGAATAGTTCTATGGTGGAAAAATCCCCAACACATTTTGGTTGTGGCAGTTTCTGGGTAATTGGACTACAGTTCTACTGACATAACACATTGCAATGTTATGTATTACATACAGCTGTTGTGAATTAATTTACAAAAAAGTTTCAAATTTTTTGGCACCCAGGTAACCTTCAAGTAGAACACACACACAAACAATAATTTTTGTCATTTGTGAAACTGTACTGCTGATAGAAGGCTATAAAATTGTTTCTGATTTATATTAATCCTGAATTTTGAAAACCAAAAAAGCAACATTAAGTGAAGCATCTTCAAGTGATTCACAGTTTTCACTACATGTACCTATATGCCCTAAATATTTGGATACCATTATCTGAATGTATTGTCAACTAAAAATTGTGGAGACAACATCAGGAGATAGATATTCAAAAGGGTTTGAGGCTTCATCAGCTACTTCCAATGTCCCGTCATACATGTGAAAACCATACACAATCCTACATTTTACAGAAAAATATCAGGGTTGATTTTCTAAAAGAGCAGAGATTGTTCATTTACAAAAGCAATGGTTCATTGAGCTTAGCAAATAGGGTAAAATTGTGTTCACTTCAAAGAACCAATTAAAGTGTTTGTAAAGCTTTCATTTTTAATTAAAATATCCACTACTGCCACCGGGCAAGGGCTGTGGGGAAGAGGCCCTTGTCCCCATCAACATAGGGACAAGGTGTTTTGGGGGGACCCCAAACCACCCTCCCCATGTTGAGGGCATGTGGCCTGGAATGTTTCAGGGGGGTGCTCTCTCGCCCCCCCCCTTTTCCTGCAGCCTGCCCGTTTGCGTGCTCAGATAAGGGTCTGGTATGGATTTTGGGGGGATCCCCACGCCATTTTTTCAATGATTTTTATCTATATATTTTATTTATCGCGATATGACAATACATTACAGCCGCGAGCAGTTTTAAATTACATTTTTTCCTTTAGAAATGTAATTTTGCTGTGGTACTGTTATGAAAGATGCAAGGAAAAACGTACCGCTCAAAAGCTTGAGAATTCACCAAATAGCTGCTTCCGCCCGGTCACTCACACAGGTGCTGGCTCTGCACTGATGCATGGGAGAAAAAGAAACCCTGGACTGCCGCACTCTGTATAGACAGTTATTTATTCCAAAATTTCAGGTAAAAAATCCAAATTCAAAATAAATCCATAAATCCAAAACAACAAATGCAGATAGTGTGCATGCAGGGAAGGGTGGCTAACGCGTTTCACGTCACGAATTGACGCTTACTCATAGCTAAGGTGTGTGGGAATCAATAGAGGTATAAATGAAAAATAAAGTAACTTTACACCAATCAGTACTGAAAGAACACAGCTGACTGGGATAACCTTATGTTTGATTCCGACACTCCCAAGAAAGGGTGAGGGGGGAAGGGAATAGCACTCTTTTGAAGACCATTCACAAAAATACAAAATTACAAAATGTGTATAAATTATAAACTAAACACTTAATGCTTAAACATAGACACACCAAAGTGTGTCTATATATTATTTAAAGTGAATGAATATGACAGTGATAAGTATGAATGTCAATTAATTAAGTTCAAAAAATGAACGGAAAAATCTTTTTAAATGAAAAAATAAATGAAAAGTGAAAATGTGAAAATGTTTTTTGGAGATGGTGAGCCATAGATGTAAATATATTCATGTATGTGAAATAATTATTATGTGATATTCGTGTGAATTGAAATAATAATAATAGTAATTTACAAATACTCCAAAAAACCATAATGATGAATTAATTAATAAATAATAAATAATACAATTTAAATGCACAAAATGTGCACAATGCGTGCTACTGCCAAACAGACTGTGTGACAATTACATGTGAAGAATGATAAAAATGAATAAATAAATGATAAGTGATCATGAAGGAGATATATGTGTGTGTATAAAGTGTAAAGAAATGTCCATGTATGAATGTCTATAAATGTGCTATATAACATAATATAATCCACCTTGTAATGGGTCAATGGATATAATACAATATGCCATAGAACAAAATAAACATGGATAAATCAATAAAATTTAAATAAATATCATGTGTGAATATATGCATTTACCGGAGACACATGTCTCTCCTGTATGCACACATGAACCTTGGACTTTCAACTTTAAACAAACATAAATAAGAAATGTGTAATAAATGAGTATAAGAATGTACAAAGATATGCACGATAATATACAATAAAATCATGCAAGGGGGTACATGAAAATGTGTGTAAGGAAATTCGGATGTTCAGATCCATATAGGAAAATGGTATTGAACCACACACAATACTATCTAGCAGGATGACCATGCATCTTTGCATAGATGTACCCTCATCTCTGCGGTTTAAGATGTAAACCCAATATTCAAATAATGATAAAATCATGATATTAACCTTAATTGTCAAGGGAATCTGTTAAAATAGTGTGCACATGTCAATCACCGCACTTATCCAAAATCCAAAATTAAATAATATATGAACATATAAAAGTGTGCATGGTGGCCGGGCATGTGCATAGACACTATGGTACCTAAGTACTGGAAGCCGATGCTCATAATCACGGAATTTCAAATATGTATTAAGAACGGAATTACTATTAGTTCGAGGACTGGTAGTTGATAATAGCTCGAAAATTGTCGTCGTGGTGTATGGGCATTTATAAAGAAACAAAAATGTAAAAAAATGTAAAAAAAATATCAAAATATAATATCAAAAATTGAAAAAAATCAAAAGGATATTTTTATCCTATATAGATATATTACATTAAAGTTATGTCCATACAAACACGGCGACAAATGATTGGAGTAATTGGCCATCATTGGTTTGAAAAAATGAAAATAAAAAATGTTTACAAATATGTGTTTACAAATATGTGTACACAAAGAGAAGGTAGATGTAAACAGAGGTAGAACAGATACAATGATGCTTGGCCTCACAATGATTGATCTCCAAAATCCTCTGGAGGACAAGAAACACCAATGATACTCATTAGAAAAAAGGGACAGGACACTGTGCAGACAGGCTCATGTTTCAAGTCTAACGCACCAAAGGACAGGATATGTACTAAATTTGCAAAATTCCAATGCAATAAAGCACATCCTTGCAAATTATGCTATAAATCTCAAAAAAAGGGGTCCTCTGTGCGAAAGTCTTGAAAACAAGTTATGGGAAAAAAGAAAAAAAAAAAACACAACATTGGTACTCATTACAAAAAAAGGGGACAGGACACTGTGCAGACAGGCTCATGTTTCGAGTTGGAGAAAAAAAAAAACTATATGCCCAAAGATGTGCATGTGTGGACCATGAAAAGTGCGAAATATGAATGCAATAATGCATAATTTCGCAACTGCAGTTGTAAATTATGGAAATAAATGACAAAAAAAATGTTTTTTGTTCAAATTGTGAAGACAAGCAGTATAAGGAAAAACCAACACTAAATGAGAGGATCATTGTAACAATGAAGCAAGTTATCATGATAACTTTTATGCTATCCATATGGGATGCATCTTCACAGGTAATTTAATAAAAATGTGATACATCCCATTCATAATTTAACCCTGTGGGGCGTCTAGTGTCTAGTAGGAAGATCCACCGAACTTCTTGTCTGCATAGTGTATTAAATTTGTCCCCACCCCTAACGGGTCTGGTGATCCTTTCCACTCCCTGTATAGTGAGGCTGGAGGTGTTTTTGTGATGAACCTCGTTCCAATGTCGTGCTACATTGGTCATGTGGTCCTTATCAATATCGTAAAGATGATCGTATAACCGATCTTTGAGGCGTCTGGTAGTTCTCCCAATGTATTGTATGGAACACTGTGTACATGTGATGGCATATATGATGTAGCTAGTGTTACAATTGATGGAAGAATCTATCTTATGTGTTTTGCCAGTCGACATGGATGTAATAGTGTCACCTTTCTGTATGAATGGACAATAAACACAGTGTGTTCCCCCACATTTAAATGTCCCTTTAAATGATAACCAGTGTTTCGTGGTGTTCTTACTAGAAAAAAGGCTAGGAGATAGTAGGTTTCCAAGAGATGGTGCTCTTCTGGAAACTGTACGAATACCCTTCTGTAATATTTTATCATATATAGGGTCATGTGTTAATATAGGTAAATATTTTATGACTATACGTTTGACATTCTGGAATTCAGCACTATATGGGGTGGAAAACGTGGGGATACCATTGTCAATATTGTTTTTCTTTTTATTTCTAAATCTATGTTTGCTTTTCCTTTTCTTTTTGTTGGTCTCTCTGATCCTATCTCTGTCTTTATTTCTATCCTCTCCATGTGCATGATCTGCTTTTTTAGACAACAAGGAATCACGAGATGTATTCCTGGCAATGGATAATCCCTTTTCTATAACAGGTGTGGGATATCCCCTTTCTTCAAATCTACTAGACATAGCTTTGGCTTCATTTTCAAAGTCAGTGTTTCTGCTGCACAATCTCCTTAGCCTCAGGAACTGTCCAATAGGGATGCTATTGATAGTATGTGTAGGATGACTAGAATCTGCTCTCAACAGCGTGTTCCCTGCATTAGGTTTTCTGTATAAACTGGAGAAAATAGCATTGTTTTCACCTGACAACTTAACATCTAGAAATTCAATAGTGTTTTTGTTAAGTGTACCAGTGAAGCGTAGATTGAGTGTATTATCGTTCATGTATGCTAGCCATCTTTCTAGATCACATGATGGGTCATTCACTATAAACAAGAGATCGTCTATAAATCTGCAAAAAAATAAAGTATCTCTGCGACGGGGACTATGAGGCCCAAAAATGCGCAGTCTTTCCCACCATCCCATGTAGAGATAGGCCAGGGATGGAGAGAACTTGGCTCCCATCGAGGCTCCGCACTTTTGGAGGTAATAGTCCCCGTCAAACATAAAAAAATTATGAGTAAGCAAATATTCCAAACATAAAATAATGAACTCCTGTAGAATAGGGGAAAATCGATCCGATCTCTGTAAAAAGTGAGAAACAGCCTGTAGACCCAAAGTATGGGGTATGGAGGAATAAAGACTTGTGACATCACAAGTGATCCACTGACAGTTTTCATTCCATGTGATGTCATTCAGTTTGGTCAAAAGGTCATTGGTGTCACTAATGTACCCTGGTAAGTCCATAACCAAAGGTTGGAGTTGTTCATCCACCCATTGCCCTAAACGTTCATTTAAGGAATTGATTCCTGCCACAATCGGTCTGCCCGTAAGAGGTGTAAGGCCCTTATGCAGTTTTGGTAGGTGATGAAAGATGGGCATGACAGGGAAAGGTGGGATCAAAACTTATTTTTCCTTTTCTGTGAAGACTCCTATTAGGACTGACCTATCCAATAACGCAGAGAGTTCTTTCTTGAAGGATTCTGTGGGGTCACCTCTAAGCTTATGATAAGTGGTAGTGTCCGACAATTGCCTTAAAGCCTCTTGTTTGTAGATAGTGGCATCTAGGACAACCACCACCCCGCCTTTATCGGAGTTCTTTATAACTATAGAGGGATCCTTTTGTAGTTTATCTAACGATATTTTTTCTTCAACAGACAAATTATCAAAACCCTTTTTGCTGGATGTTTTAGATATATTTTTAGCCAAAAGGGATAAATCCCTTTCTACTAATTTTTGGTATAAATCCATGTCCTTTCCTCTGGAATTTATCGGATAAAAGTCTGATTTAACCTTAAAATGAACTGGGTTATGACCTGGACCAAAAACATCCATATCTTCTCTGACTATATCTGATTCACCAGCAAGATCTGTCAAGTCCATCAAAGCACATACATCAATGAAATGATTAGAATAAGGTATACACTCACCCATGGTGGAGTCCTCTGTGGAAAAGTCTGGCGATGAAATATCTTGTTCAGAAAAGTAATGTTTTTGCAGTGTGAGAGATGTTTTTGCGCATGAAAGATGCGCTACTTTACAGGCAGATTAAGGAGACCGCCAGGCACGATACAATATTTAAAGGAATATTTCATTTTTATTGTTTCACTTTTAGCCTATATCAAAATCACTGCTCTTGAAAAACTGATGTTTTTTTTTTTTTGCATTGATACATGTCCCCTGGGGCAAGACCTGGGACCCCATACACATTAACTTGCATAAAAGCCTTAAAATGAGCAATTTTGATTGTTTACATTCGTGCCCCATAGACTTTAACGATGTTCGCACAAATTTTTTGCTTGTTCTGCTCTGAACCGGGGGGGGGGGGGGGGGCTCAGCTCATCCCTAATCTCAACTGGTGTCATTGCCCAGCCAATCAGCTTCTTTCATTTTTTTCCACGCAGCTTGGAAAATTTTAATGAAAATCTAATTGGTTACACTCCAGTGGAGACAGAGTCTGTCTCAGACACTTTTTACAAATTCCTCTCACTGTATTTATTACTTTCACCTTGCAAAGTGAACATTTGAGTAAGAGAAGAATTAAAAGGGAATGCAACATAAAATATTAAACCTAATCAAAATCTAAATAAAAAAAAGACTAACACAATTCTTCATACAGAAATGTAATATATAATACCTTGGCTTTACAGCAGACTCATTAAACAGTTTGTGATAATCACTGAGAGCAGGTTATTTCTCTTTCCATGTGAAATCACAGCCTTGTGAAAATCTTCCATTACAGGTACTACCTTCCTTGGCATGGGACAGTGTTTTGTAGTAGTTGAATCCATACAAGTTTAAATTAAATTGTTTCAATAACCTGATCCTATCTATGAATAATTCAAACATGTCCTGACTTCATTTGATTGATCATGTATTTGACTGAATACAGGAAGAAATGGTTGGACAAGGTGGAAAAATTGCATTTGCCTGTGGTTGTACAATTGTTTTGCAATATGATCTTTTTTAAACATGTAAAATGTGATTGACGAAAGATTTTAGGTAAACAATGGTATACCATGGAAATTCTGATCAAATCTAAAAAAACATCAATGTAAAATAGAAACGAGCATGACCATTATTAGAGAAATCTTAGTCTAAAATAAATAGTTGAAAAATAGGTAAAAAGTAGATGTGCACTTGATAGGCCCCTTTGCAGTTTAAAGAAAATAAAGAAAATGAGCAGTTGGTGTCCCACTAGTATTAAATAAATTAAACTGCCCAAAATAGCTCTTTAGCCCATTTCAAAGTAACTAGTTTACTGTAGTAAGTTTCACAAATCTCACTTTTCCTCAGATGTGCTATTCACGAATCAGTAACATCTCTACAGCCATGAAAAAAATGTGTGCTGTGACAAGTTTTTTTTTTTTGCAAAATCCCACAAATAAGTCTGCCACCTCATGCAGCTTCCTGTGATGATGTGACAACAAAGTAGAGTTGCTGCTGTCATGTAGGCTTGTCTGTTTACACTGCAGTGGTATGACAATTTTACAGAGGTTGTGGCTATTAGCATTGTCATTGTAGCTTGTCAATCAGCACCTGGCCACACCTAGTCCTGCCCACTGCTATCGGGGGATGACTTGGAAAAGACCATAAATGGATTTTTCCTCGAAGAGGGGAAGCGGAAGCCATGCATCCCCGCAGCTAGTGCATCTTTGTTTATAGCCCAATATATGGCTAGGCCATAGGGGATGGCGGAACGCATGTGAAGTTTTACTGGAAGATTATTTTTATTTTAGGCCTACCTAAACTTTTTAAAGCTTGTGTGTCACGGGGTATCACATAATAACCCAAACACACCACACAAAGCGAAACATGGACACCTTCCGTATCCTACTACACCTTTCACTCATCCGCAGATTGATTTCACTCACATGCCAAAGAAAGGAAACAAACAGGAATATCTTTTGGTCATCAAGGATGTGTTCTCACGATGGGTGGAAGCATTCAAAACCACGAGAGAAGAAACAGACAGTGGTACGCATACTCACGCAGGAAATCATTCCTAGGTGGGGATGTCCATTGCAAATTCAGACAATGGCCCAGCCTTTACATCAAAACTTTGTAAGGAGCTAGTAAGATCTTAAAATACAGTCCCCTATCACCCCCAAAGTTCCGGGATAGTGGAAAGAAGGAATAGAACAATCAAAGATAAATTTAGGAGGGCCACAGGGGAAAATTTCCATAAATGGGGTAAAATGTTGCCAGTGGTTCTTGCCGAGATCAGAATGACCCCCGGTGAAACCACAGGGTACTCTCCATTCGAGATTCTTATGGGTAGACCCTTTCCCACCCCTTGGGCTAAGAACACCCTTTATCTTGTAAGTGGGAGATTTTGATCAGATAAGGGAAGGGAAAATGTCAAAGTTAATTGAAACTTTGGACTAAGTTGAAAGAAATGTTGCTCGCACTTCTCTTCTTTTTCTTCACAGAAACCAACACATCCCTTTCAAGTAGAGGACAAAGTAGGGGTAGGACCAGAAAGCAGGAACATCCCTTTGCACCTCCTACCACAGTAGTCACGGTGACCCGGACAGCTATCCTAGTGGAGAATTCCCAAGCCTGGATCCATGCCAGTCGAGTAAAAAAGGTCAAGGTGGAGTGTGTGAAGCAAGACAAGGTGTTGTAAATCCTCGAAAAGCGAATACAGCAAATTGACTTTGTTTACTGCTCAGGATTCCGAGAAGCTTTGGACACTCCTGGGGGCGACCACACTTTCAGTGTTTCCCCCAACATGGATTATAACTAACTGTATATACCACCCAGAAGATTTAGGTGTCATAAAAGACATCTGTGGAAAAGGAACTATCTCTTGCCACACTAAAAGATATGCTAGAGTGAAAGTTTTACTGACAAAATTTTATTTTTAAAGTTTAAATATGCTTATGCTAGAGAATCAGGATATGACAAATGTTGGATATGTAGTAAGCTCCACCCGGGTACCACTAGCCTTTAAGGCTTCACTTCTCTTCTAAAAAGGGTACCCCACCCATTTGTCTTACTGATGTAACAAGAACATTTTCAAAGAACACTTTTGTGTTCCAAGCCATGGGTAGAAGCCACTCCTCACATTTGTGCTTTAAGTTGGGTAATTCCACAAGAGGTACTACAGCTTGCCAACATGCTGCATTTGAATTTTCAGCAGCATCACGGTATAGCTCCTTCTTCCGTACCTCAGACCCTTTGATTAATTCTACATTGCTAGAAATCCTAAGCGCCAACCCACCTCTACAGTAGGACAATTGTTGCCAACTGTACCATTTTCCGGTCTCTCTTAGCAGCCAAGGAGAATTTTCCAAAGGTTGCTTTTAGTCCTTGTCAATTATACATACATCTGTTGCAAGGATGTTATCCCCGGATCCCTTTCGAATGCCAGGGATGGTGTTAATTAGCGGCCCTAGTCCCTGTAATGGGAATACTGGGAGACAAGGGGGGGGAGGTCACGTTCTAGAATCTAGCCTTTACCCTAGGTATCCCCTTAGACATCGTACAAAAAGTGAGTTATTCCTTGAAAAGGATATGGTCTGGGCCTGATTCCCTTCCGGTACAGGTTGGGGAATAGATTAAAAAAAAAGGCTCAATAATTATACGGGTATTATTGATGAAGTAATGGAAAATAATTCTGATGACATTACTAGCTTAAACATTGAAACTAGAGCAATCAGGAAACCATTAGAACTACATGAGCTTGCCATTGAAAGTATGAGTGCTGCACTCACGGGCCTATGTGAGGTTACGGAAGACTATGAGTGCTGCACTTGGGTCCACAAGACATCCATTGAGGTGCCCGATTACTATGATATAATTGCCCAACATAGAAAAGAGGTAAATAAGTTACAAGAAGAAGCAAGGGATATTGCTAAAACATGGAGCCCTTTTGGAGGGGGGGGGGGGGGGGTTGGCCTCAATGGAATATTTTCCTTGTTAAAAGATAGTATAATGACTATTGTGGTGATATTGGTTTTTATTCTTTTCTTGTATTTAGTTTTTAAACTGGTAGTTTGTGCCTTTGGGAAAATGACTAGCTTAAGAAAGGACAGGAGAGACCCTGCACTTGGAATGTCAATGATTGCCCTAAAACAAAGATGGTATAGTGAATGATCATTATATTCATAATCAAATTCATGATCAAAGGAGGGGTTGTGAGTAGAGTTGAGCGGACACCTGGATGTTCGGGTTCGACGGGTTCGGCCGAACTTCGGAAAAAAGTTCGGGTTCGGGACCGAACTTTAACCCGAACCCGGACCCGAACCCGAACCCCATTGAAGTCAATGGGGACCCGGACTTCTAAGGACTAAAAAGGCTCTAAAAAGGTAATGGAAAGGGCTAGAGGGCTGCAAATGGCAGCAAAATGTTGTTAAGAGCATGGCAAGTGCGCTGCAAACAAATGTGGATAGGGAAATAACTTAAAATAACATAAAAAAAATAAAAATAAAAAATAATAATCTTGACCTAGGAGGACGAGGTCCATATGGAGTAGGAGGTTGAAGTGGCGGTGGATGTGGCTGTGTAGGAGGAAGCGGCGGTGGAGGAGGACAAGGTAGCCAACACTGATTCAAAAATACAACAATGGCTGTGTAATGCCGGTGATGTGTCGAATTCTGTCCCCCGTCAAATAGTGTCCACCCTGTACTGCGCTTGCTCAGTATGTAGGACAAGGGGATTTCTAAAATCTCCCAAGACGAACGGCGCCTGCGTGGTGAGTTCAGGTGAAGGCCACACCATCCGTGGTTCAAGACGAGCCAAGTGAGGCCGTGCCCGAAGCGTGGCAATCAAACCGAGCCCGTGAGGGGCCCTGTTACTATGTTCTACCGTATGTCCACTTGGATGGTGGGGCTTGAACCTGCACTCACAGCGCAGGCGCCGTTCATCTTCGGAGATTTTGTGAATCTCCTTGTCCTCTGTACTGCGCAAGCGCTGTGCCTTCGCAGTATGGGCCGGACACAATCCGATGGCCGGACAGTTTTTGTCACAACACCGGTATACATGTCTATTCTGCACAAGGTACGGACAAGTCCTGTAGGAACCATGCCTTTTAATGAACGTGAGCTTGTCCACATTGGCTCTGGACAGGCGGCTGCGCTTGTCTGTGATAACGCCCCCTGCCGTGCTAAATACACGTTCAGATAATACACTGGCTGCAGGGCAGGCCAGCACCTCCAAGGCATAAAGGGCAAGCTCAGGCCATGTGCCCAATTTATAATACAGATAACGGCGCAAAAAGAAGGAACAACAACCTAACTGATAAAAATAAATCAGATGAAAATCAATAGGATTTAAAGTATAAAAGTCTTTCTCTTTGGAAGTCCATGTAATATTGAAAGCAAGTCATATGAACATATGCACCGTTGGCAGCAATTGTAGAGCGAAGCAGACTCTATATATGGCAAAGAAAAGAAAAAACAAATGCGCCTACTAAGTGCAGTATGTTAGAAATTTATTCGAGAATGATTAAAATAACAGCCAAATGGCTACTCACAAGATGGAAGTGGAGTAAAAGCATAAATAGGTATCCTTCTAAGTTGTCTGCAGAGGGCATGAGTCACTCCGTGTGTCTGTAGTCTCCCGGTGGTGGAATACTGCCAAGATGAAGAGGTAGTGCACTGCGATGTTTCTGCAGGGATGGGGAGATGGCAGAAGAACGGTAGATGCGAGAAGAGCTGTCCCTCTATGCCAGTGTGGACACCGGTTCCCACACGGCGTACGCCGTGCGGTTCACGCTGGAGCGCAGTCAGCTTCGGCAACCGGACGTGACGTCAATAGCAGACGCTAACTGATGACGCGTTTCAATGCTTCCGCATTTTCCTCGGATCTGATAGGCAATAGAAGCTGTCGGTATTATATGCGTTCCACCGGACGGAACCATCAATCTAGTGTCATACTCCGGAAATGAAGTGCTGTAGGCTGGAAGGAATGGATACATAGGCCTAACAATAGCATATACATAGGAATTCATAGATTTAAAAAACATACAATATACAATTGATTGAGTTGATAGAGACCTTTAGAAGACTTGCCCTATAATGAATGTATATATGGCAAGAAATTTTATATTTTGACAGGAGATATATATATTGACATCAATGCATGGAAGAAATGCATGAGAGGAGCTTACAAAAAAATATCTTAAAAAGTGCATAGAAAATGCACTAAAAAATATATCAAAAATAAAAATACTGGATGCAAAAAATATATATATCTCTAAAAATGCTGGATGCAAAAAATAAAAATAAAAAATAAAAATAAAAATAAAATTGGAAATAAAAATAATAAAAATGAATAAATATAAAAATAAAAATAATAATAGTAGCCAATAATATCCAAGAGACAGTTATGGAGAGCTGTTATTGAGAAACTCATAATCTCAATAATACAGATATCTAATTTATAATGATGGGGATCGCAAGCATGCATATGCACACATCCGCACATGCATGCGTCCAATCCATTGTGTATGGATATTGTGCTCACAATAAAAAAAGGGGTTTAATGATAAAAATTATATAACGATCATTGATAAAGGACCAATTGATAAACAGCCAATTGATAAAAAATCAATAAATAAAAATCTTTTACCATCAAGGAAGGAATATGTAAATAGCAGGAATATATGTACACATGAGGATGTAATAAAACACAACATAGTGGAATAAGGGTTCCTATTGGTTCTAAATGGTCAAAAAGGAAAAGAGGAAAAAGGTAGAGGAGATGGGGATGTGTGTAGATGGATACAAACATACACCCACACAAAAATATGTCTCTATCACATGACTGTATTAACCTCAATCTCCTCGTTAAGTCCAAAGGGTGTAAGTGTGTTCAGGATATAAATCCAGTATGTTTCTTGTTTACACAGACGTTGGAATCTCTCTGCTGATGTATATTTGTCGGGTATGGATTCCAAGATCCATACTCGAAGTGCAGAGGTGTCTTTAGAATGGTGAATGTTAAAGTGTCTGGAAACACTATATTGTGGACTGCCATCCTTAACTGCTCTGCGGTGTTCACCAAATCTAGCTCGCAATGTGCGTATAGTCCTACCCACATACAACAAACCGCATGGGCAGGTTATGCAGTAGATGACGAACATGGTGGAACAATTGTAGAAGGAAGTAAAAGTATACAGTTTACTGTTAGCGGAGTAGTTTTTTTGACCATGAGTCACATGGGAACAGGTGAGGCACAAGGCCTTATTACATCTATACATACCTACTAAGGGTATTAATGTTAGCTGTCTAGATGTGGTATTTTTAGCATTGATTTTCATTTTGCTAGGTGCAATTTTACCTTTTATGTTCGGCGCCTTGCGGTATGCAAATTTAGGGTGAAGAGAAAGTGATTTTTTCAAAAGTGGGTCCTGTTGTAAAATAGACCAGTGTTTACGGAAGATGCTTTCCATTTGCTTATGACTATGGTGATATTGTGTAATAAACCTCATCACTGGCATAGATGCCTGCTTGGGTTTTGATGCTATGTGGTCTGTACAATATAAGGAGCAAGCGTCATCAATAAGATGTACTGGATACCCCTTATCTGTGAACTTGGTTTTTAGAGGTATACTCTGTGTCACATAATCATCCAATCTAGTGCAATTTCGTCTGAGACGATGAAATTGGCTCTTTGGGATATTTTGAATCCATCGTGGGTGATGACAGCTGGTATAATGTAAAAAAGAATTACCAGCTGTAGGTTTTGTATAACATAAAAGGTAAAATTGCACCTAGCAAAATGAAAATCAATGCTAAAAATACCACATCTAGACAGCTAACATTAATACCCTTAGTAGGTATGTATAGATGTAATAAGGCCTTGTGCCTCACCTGTTCCCATGTGACTCATGGTCAAAAAAACTACTCCGCTAACAGTAAACTGTATACTTTTACTTCCTTCTACAATTGTTCCACCATGTTCGTCATCTACTGCATAACCTGCCCATGCGGTTTGTTGTATGTGGGTAGGACTATACGCACATTGCGAGCTAGATTTGGTGAACACCGCCGAGCAGTTAAGGATGGCAGTCCACAATATAGTGTTTCCAGACACTTTAACATTCACCATTCTAAAGACACCTCTGCACTTCGAGTATGGATCTTGGAATCCATACCCGACAAATATACATCAGCAGAGAGATTCCAACGTCTGTGTAAACAAGAAACATACTGGATTTATATCCTGAACACACTTACACCCTTTGGACTTAACGAGGAGATTGAGGTTAATACAGTCATGTGATAGAGACATATTTTTGTGTGGGTGTATGTTTGTATCCATCTACACACATCCCCATCTCCTCTACCTTTTTCCTCTTTTCCTTTTTGACCATTTAGAACCAATAGGAACCCTTATTCCACTATGTTGTGTTTTATTACATCCTCATTTGTACATATATTCCTGCTATTTACATATTCCTTCCTTGATGGTAAAAGATTTTTATTTATTGATTTTTTATCAATTGGCTGTTTATCAATTGGTCCTTTATCAATGATCGTTATATAATTTTTATCATTAAACCCCTTTTTTTATTGTGAGCACAATATCCATACACAATGGATTGGACGCATGCATGTGCGGATGTGTGCATATGCATGCTTGCGATCCCCATCATTATAAATTAGATATCTGTATTATTGAGATTATGAGTTTCTCAATAACAGCTCTCCATAACTGTCTCTTGGATATTATTGGCTACTATTATTATTTTTATTTTTATATTTATTCATTTTTATTATTTTTATTTCCAATTTTATTTTTATTTTTATTTTTTATTTTTATTTTTTGCATCCAGCATTTTTAGAGATATATATATTTTTTGCATCCAGTATTTTTATTTTTGATATATTTTTTAGTGCATTTTCTATGCACTTTTTAAGATTTTTTTTGTAAGCTCCTCTCATGCATTTCTTCCATGCATTGATGTCAATATATATATCTCCTGTCAAAATATAAAATTTCTTGCCATATATACATTCATTATAGGGCAAGTCTTCTAAAGGTCTCTATCAACTCAATCAATTGTATATTGTATGTTTTTTAAATCTACGAATTCCTATGTATATGCTATTGTTAGGCCTATGTATCCATTCCTTCCAGCCTACAGCACTTCATTTCCGGAGTATGACACTAGATTGATGGTTCCGTCCGGTGGAACGCATATAATACCGACAGCTTCTATTGCCTATCAGATCCGAGGAAAATGCGGAAGCATTGAAACGCGTCATCAGTTAGCGTCTGCTATTGACGTCACGTCCGGTTGCCGAAGCTGACTGCGCTCCAGCGTGAACCGCACGCCGTACGCCGTGTGGGAACCGGTGTCCACACTGGCATAGAGGGACAGCTCTTCTCGCATCTACCGTTCTTCTGCCATCTCCCCATCCCTGCAGCAACATCGCAGTGCACTACCTCTTCATCTTGGCAGTATTCCACCACCGGGAGACTACAGACACACGGAGTGACTCATGCCCTCTGCAGACAACTTAGAAGGATACCTATTTATGCTTTTACTCCACTTCCATCTTGTGAGTAGCCATTTGGCTGTTATTTTAATCATTCTCGAATAAATTTCTAACATACTGCACTTAGTAGGCGCATTTGTTTTTTCTTTTCATGTGCCCAATTTGGAGACCCAGAAGTTAAAGGGGGCAGACCCATCGTACAGTACGTGTAGGCCTGTGGACACATACTGCTCAACCATGTTGGTGAAATGCTGCTTCCTGCTAAGACGTTCCATCTCAGCTGGTGGTGCTGGTTGTTGTGGCGTGCTGACAAAGCTTTTCCACATTTCAGCCATGCTAACCCTGTCTTCTGAGGTGCTGCCGGTGCCCCGGCTGCGTTGGCGACCTCTTCCTCCTCCTCTGCCTTCGCCTTGTGCTTTCACCGTACGCCCGCTGTCAGGTGGGAATGCCACCAGCAGCGCGTCTACCAGCGTGCGCTTGTACTCGCGCATCTTACGATCCCGCTCCAGTGAGGGAATTAAGGACGGTACGTTGTCCTTGTAACGGGGATCCAGCAGGGTGGCCACCCAGTAATCAGCACCAGTTAAAATGTGGGCAACTCGGTGGTCATTGCGGAAACACTGCAGCATGTAATCGCTCATGTGTGCCAGGCTGCCCAGAGGCAAAGAAAAGCTGTCCTCTGTGGGAGGTGTATCGTCTGTGTCCTCTGTATCCCCCCGGCCACGCACCAGTGATGGCCACGAGCTGGTCTGGGTGCCACCCTGCTGTGAAAATGGCTCCTCCTCCTCCTCCTCCTACTCCTCCATCTCCTCCTCCACCTCGTCATCCTCCAGAACTGTGCCCTTTCTGCCGGACAATTGTGTACCTGGCGTTTGTTGGTGCAGGAACCCACCCTCGTAGCCACTTGTGAAAGACTGCCCTGAAAGCCTTTGAAATGATCCTGCTTCCTCCTCCTCCTCCTCATCCTCCTGTGCCACATCCTCTTCCATCATCGCCCGAAGCGTTTTTTCAAGGAGGCATAGAACTGGGATAGTAACGCTAAGAACGGCGTCATTGGCACTGGACATGTTGGTGGAGTACTCGAAACAGCGCAACAAGGCACACATGTCTCGCATGGAGGCCCAGTTATTGGTGGTGAAGTGGTGCTGTTCCGCAGAGCGACTCACGCGTGATTGCTGCAGCTGAAACTCCACTATCGCCTGCTGCTGCTCGCACAGTCTGGCCAGCATGTGCAAGGTGGAGTTCCACCTTGTGGGCACGTCACATATGAGGCAGTGAGCGGGAAGGCCGAAGTTACGCTGCAGCGCTGACAGGCGAGCAGCAGCAGGGTGAGAACGCCGAAAGTGCGCACACACAGCCCGCACTTTCTGCAGCAGCTCTGGCATATTGGGGTAATTTTTAAGGAACCTCTGGACCACCAAGTTCAGCACATGCGCCAGGCAAGGGATGTGCGTCAAACCGGCTAGGCCCAGAGCTGCTACGAGATTTCGCCCATTATCGCACACCACCAGGCCGGGCTTGAGGCTCACTGACAGCAACCACTCATTGGTCTGTTGTTCCATGTCCCTCCACAACTCCTGCACGGTGTGGGGTTTTTCACCCAAACAGGAAAGTTTTAAAACTGCCTGCTGTCGTTTACCCCTGGCTGTGCTGAAGTTGGTGGTGAAGGTGTTACGCTGACCGGATGAGGAGGCGGTAGAGGATGAGGAAGCGGAGTAGGAGGAGTTAGCAACAGGAGGCAAACTGAAGCGCCCTGCAATCCTCGGTGGTGGAAGGACATGCGCCAAACTGCTGTCTGCCTCAGGCCCAGCCGCCACTGCATTTACCCAGTGTGCTGTTAGGGAGATATAACGTCCCTGACCGTGCTTACTGGTCCACGCATCCGTAGTTAGATGGACCTTGCCACAGATGGCATTGCGCAGTGCACACCTGATTTTGTCCCCCACTTGGTTGTGCAGGGAAGGGATGGCTCGCCTGGAAAAATAGTGGTGGCTGGGCACGACGTACTGTGGGACAGCCAATGCCATCAGGCTTTTAAAACTCTGCGTCTCCACCAGACGGAATGACAGCATTTCAAAGGCCAGGAGTTTTGAAATGCTGGCATTCAGGGCCAGGGATCGCGGGTGGCTAGGGGGGTACTTCCTCTTCTGCTCCAATGTTTGGGAGATAGAGAGCTGAACGCTTCCATGGGACATTGTGGAGATGGTTGGTGACCCAGGTGGTAGTGTTGCTGGCAGATGCTCTGTTTGCGGGGTGGCAGGTGCCACTGTCACTACAGAGGTGGATGAAGAGGCCGAGACTGCAGCAGAAGAGGAAGCAGGAGGAGCCAGAGACCTTTCTTGGTTTTTGAGGTGTCTACTCCACTGCAGCTCGTGCTTTGCACTTAGATGCCTGGTCATGCAGGTTGTGCTCAGGTTGAGAACGTTTATGCCTCGCTTCAGGCTCTGATTGCACAGCGTGCAAACCACTCGTGTCTTGTCATCAGCACATTGTGTGAAGAACTGCCATGCTGGGGAACTCCTTGGACCTGGCTTTGGTGTGCTCGGCCCCTTGCTGCGTTGGGCAGTAGCAGACATACTGTCTAGCTGACAGACGCTCCGCTTTTGCACCCTGCTCCCTCTTCTGCTGTGCTGGTGGCTCTGTGCGACCACCGCCTCTTCCTCCAAACTACACTGGTCACCTGTATAACGTTGATTCCATGTGGGGTCGAGGACCTCATCGTCCTCCACATCATCTTCCACCCAGTCTTCACCCCTGCCCTCCTTGTCTGTCTGCACAATTGCGAAAGCAGCAGCAGTTGGCACCTGTGTTTCGTCATCATCCGAGACGTACTGCGATGGTCCTCCCATGTACTCATCATGAAACATAAGTGGTTGGGCATCGGTGCACTCAATCTCTTCCACTTCTGGGGCAGGGCTAGGTGGATGGCCCTGGGAAACCCTGCTAACAGAGTCATCGAAAAGCAGAAGAGACTGCTGCATGATTTGGGGCTCAGACTGCTTGGCTGATTTGCAAGGGGGTGAGGTGAAAGACTGATGGACATGGGTTTCAGGTGCCAACTCTGTTCTTTCATCAGAAGAGTGGGTGGGAGACAATGTGAAGGAACCCGAGGCACTGTCAGCAACCCAATCTACTATCGCCTGTACTTGTCCTGGCCTAAACATTCGTACAGCCTCATTAGGCGCGACAAAATACCGCCGCAGGCTCGGTCGCCTACTCGCACCTGAGGAAGGTGTTTCACTTGTGCGTGTATCTGCCACAGATCCACCACATCCTCTCCCTGCAACAGGAGCTCCACCAGCAGCAACACGACCGGGGCTACCACGTCCCTTTGACCTTCTCCTCATATTTTCAAAATTTAGGATCTTGCCCTAAATGGGTGTTTTTGAAAGCGCAGAACACACCCACAGTACGTAACCGCTGAATCGCACAGCTACAGAACTGCAGAAAATGCTATTCAAAAAAAATGTTGTTTTTTTAGTATAGCAACGTAGGAGAAAACTATAAAGAAATTGTTTATTTCAAACACCTCTAAATATGTATAACACACTGCAAACTTTTTTTGGTGCCACTAAACGGCGTTTTTTGGAAGAGCAGAACACACCCACAGTACGTAACCGCTGAATCGCACAGCTACAGAACTGCAGAAAATGCTATTAAAAAAAAATGTTGTTTTTTTAGTATAGCACAGTAGGAGAAAACTATATAGAAATTGTTTATTTCACACACCTCTAAATATGTATAACACACTGCAAACTTTTTTTGGTGCCACTAAACGGCGTGTTTTGGAAGAGCAGAACACACCCACAGTACGTAACCGCTGAATCGCACAGCTACAGAACTGCAGAAAATGCTATTCAAAAAAAATTTTGTTTTTTTAGTATAGCACAGTAGGAGAAAACTATATAGAAATTGTTTATTTCACACACCTCTAAATATGTATAACACACTGCAAACTTTTTTTGGTGCCACTAAACAGCGTTTTTTGGAAGAGCAGAACACACCCACAGTACGTAACCGCTGAATCGCACAGCTACAGAACTGCAGAAAATGCTATTCAAAAAAAATGTTGTTTTTTTAGTTTAGCAACGTAGGAGAAAACTATAAAGAAATTGTTTATTTCAAACACCTCAAAATATGTATAACACACTGCAAACTTTTTTTTGTGCCACTAAACGGCGTTTTTTGGAAGAGTAGAACACACCCACAGTACGTAACCGCTGAATCGCACAGCTACAGAACTGCAGAAAATGCTATTCCAAAAAAAAATTGTTTTTTTAGTATAGCACAGTAGGAGAAAACTATATAGAAATTGTTTATTTCACACACCTCAAAATATGTATAACACACTGCAAACTTTTTTTTGTGCCCCTAAACTGCGTTTTTTAAAAGCGTACATTAAAGTGCAAATTTTTTTTCTTTTTTTTTGCCCTAAACGGGTCTTTTTTTGCACGAGCAAAATAAAATGCTTTTTTTTTTTTTTTTGCCCTATGGGTCTTTTGGAAAAGAGAACAATAAAGTGCCTTTTTTTTCCCCTAAAAGTTAGATTTTCTCTGACACTGGGCTCATGGCAGTGTAAAAAGACTGCACTGCAACACAAATAGGTAGACCTATGCAGATCGCTGATTTTAATCTCTGAATCTGGACTCCTATATAATATTCTCTCTCCCTGAAAGCACCAACACAGGAACCTGGCCCTACACTACACTATCTCTCTATCTTTTCTCTCAGATTGTAGAATCAGGACTACCTCATCTATCTTTCTATCTCTCCCTAAAAGCAGCAGCAGCAGACTAGATCCTCTCCCTATCTATTCTGAAGCAGAGTGTCATGTGTGCTGTGTGCCTCTAGCTTATATAGAAGCTGGGTCACATGTTGCACTGACCAATCACAGCCATGCCATTAGTAGGCATGGCTATGATGGCCTCTAAGGGCACACCAGCTAATCAAAAGGTAATTGGCTGGCCCCTGAAGCATTTCTAAATGCGTTATTAGATTGCCGAACCCGAACCCGAACCCGGACTTTTGGGCAAAGTCCGGGTTCGGGTTCGGGAAAAAGCTAAAGTTCGGTACGGACCCGAACTTTACAGTTCGGGTTCGCTCAACACTAGTTGTAAGATATTAGTGAGCCATTGTTTCAGGGCTCCACTTTAAGTATGTGTATATTAGGACAGGAATTAGTGTGTTGTACAAAATGTTGTTTCTTGGAAAAGCTTGTTTTATGTACGCACTAAAGAATGTAAACTTTAGCAGATAAGAGGATGTAGCCTGCGGTTAAGCCAATTCCTAGAAGATTTAAGACATACTAACCGCATTGACGTGTAGTTATATGTAATAATAGATGTTGAATTCTTGTATTTTTCCTTCACAAGTTTTACATATGTTGTCTTGTATGAACCTTGGGTCTGTCCTAATTGGTTTACACGAGGGAGGCAACTTTTGCCAAAAGTTTATATAAGATCTACACAGATAATAAAACTTTGTATTTTCTTGCATATCCACACCTTGTGTATGGTTTCTTGAATACCCGACCGGTCAGAGAGTTACTTCCACAGATCCTGGGTCCAGCTCGAGCAGAGGTCCAACAACACCAGCACCAGAACCTACCAGAACCTTTCAAATGTCATGTAGGCTTTATTATGGGCAAGTCTAAACTAGCTCCAAGACCAGCTCACACAGTGCCACATTTAGAATTATGTGCAGCTGTTTTATCAGTTGAGCTTGCAGAAATAATTACTAAAGAAATAGACATCAAACCTTATACAATTAAATATTACACGGACAGCAAAATTGTGTTTGGGTATATTCATAACACTTCCAGAAGATTTTATGTATATGTCGCAAACAGAAGTATCCGCATTAGAAATTACACTAATCCAGATTAGTGGCGTTACATTACCTCTAGTCAGAATCCAGCAGATCACGGCACCAGACCAATTCAGGCAGCTCACCAACTGGTTCTCAGTGCCAGATTTTTTACATTGTGCAGATACAAGTGATCAACCTGAAGACAAAGTATTTGACCTCATTATACCAGATTCCGACAGTGAGATCAGACCTGAAGTTACAGTCTTAGCAACTGAAGTGTATGAACGTCATTTAGACTCACATAGATTTCTAAGATTCTCAAGTTGGAAGTCTTTAGTGAGAGGTATAGCGACGTTTATTCATGTTAGTAAAGCATTTTCTAGCAGCACACAGAAATAATCTTGTTCAGGCTGGAATCGCTGCAAAAGATTATGCCGTCCAGTAAATTTTATGCAAGCAGAAACAATCATCGTTAAATGTGTCTAACAAGAGATATTTCTAGAAGAATTATGCCGCGTACACACGATCGGTTTTTCTGATGAAAAAAGACAGATGGACTTTTTTCATCGGACAAACCGATCGTGTGTGGGCCCCATCGGTCTTTTTTCCATCGGTATAAAAAAATAGAACCCGTTTTAAATTTTACAGATGGAAAAAAAAACGATAGCAAATTACGATCATCTGTGTGGAACTCCATCGGAGAAAAAACCCACGCATGCTCAGAAGCATTGAACTTCATTTTTCTCGGCTTGTCGGAGTGTTTTAGGTCACAGCGTTTTGGACGATCGGAATTTTGACTGATGGTGTGTAGGCAAGACTGATGAAAGTCAGCTTCATCGGATTTCCGATCGAAAAATCCATCGGATTTTATTCCATCGGAAATCCGATCGTGTGTACAGGGCATTAAAGTTTTTGTCAAAAGGTAAGAAAATCCCTGATCAAAGCCCAATTAAATGTTTGAATCCCATAATTGACAAAGATGGACTGGTTAGAGTAGGAGGACGTTTGTTTAATGCAGACATGACTTTAAATGAGAAACATCCTCTTATAATTCCAGCCAATTATCATAAATTTAATTAGAAGATCCTGAGATTCAAAAGTACCTACTGGGTCAGGGATGCACCTTTAATGCTCCCCATTCGTCTCATATGGGGGGAGTGTGGGAGAGAATGATTGGTATTGCTCGGCGTATTCTAGAATCAATGTTGATGCAAAATAAAAACACTCGACTGTCACATGATGTGCTTACTAAATGAAAATTGTGGGTCCTTCGAGCTATCAAGTGAATATTCTAAACTAAGTAATAATGGGGATGAAAACTGCTGCTAGACCTAAAGTGTACACAGTGCACAAAAATTGGTAATAATAAAAAGATGACCAGCGCAACTTTCTATATAAATAACTACAATCACATGTGTATGCTAAACTAACTTATAAATAATATGCACAGATCAAATGTGTAAATCAACAATGTGACAAATAGTGCAAAATAATGCAAACCAAGCACTATCAATAGTGTAAGATAACTGTGCAAATAAGCAATAAAGAGTCCAGATAACTCTAGTGAACAGAGTGCTAAATATCCATAATGTAATAAAATCTACACTATATAAATGTAAACAAATGAATAAAGTGCTGCAGTGACTGTGATAAATGTAATAATAATGGGGTGAACTCCGCGCCAATATAATATTAAAAGAAGCTTCCCGAAGACGTATATCACGAAACGTACGTCGAGGCCGTACCTGGTCATGTTCCATACGCCACATCCAGACTGGGTGGTTGCCGGAAGTAAGGAGGTGGAACGCACGCCATCCACGGAGGTGGTAGGATCGTAGCGGTTCCCCGCAATATTATCTTCTGACAAGCCAGCAGGGGTTAGACACTTTTAAATGTGAGTAGCCTTTTGGCTCATTTTTATGCTTTTGTTTTAAAATAAATGGTTTTACGCTATGGATATCCTCCATTATTTTCTTTCATTATCCGGCCGTCACTTATGAGGAGGAAGGTGTACATCTACAGTTTCCGCACATGTGAGCAGGCAAAATCCTGCATAAGCGTTAATTGACCTACTTTTTGGTTAAAGTGGTCAAATACCTCTGGTAAGCAGATTCTATATCCAGGCACATAGGGTGTGTTCTCATAGAGTTGGTGAAGGATCACTTCGTATATCACTTCAAGTTTTTCTCTAGCAGCATTGAATGGTCACGTTTGATGTATGGATTGCTAACATCTTTTATACTAAGAAATTTCAAGTTATATCATGACAGCAAGCAGATGTTTGTGTTGGTTTAGGGACTCTGAATGTCACGTTTGGATCACTAATATTGGGACTCATATCTTTTATTATTTGCATTATATAATTTGGTATTATTATGGTTCACTTATATGTGCATTACTGTGATAAATGTAATGTTGAGAACGTGTCTTCTATATGAAATCTTCGTGACTGCCACTTAATGCTCACTGGACTCCTACCTCGGTAAGAAGTATATATAGCCTTAACGATCTCCTTAGCTAGAGAGTAGGGGTGAATCTCCCGATCTTTGCTTCCAGTAGTAGCAGGTGGTGTCTCTCCAGGCTGTGTGCTTTAAGTGGGGATGGTGGCTTCAAGACTCCCAAGCATGATGAATCGCCAGAATCAGGTATATACAGGGGATAAAAAACAATCTCCCATAGTGCAAAAACGTATAGTAAAGGATTTATTTAAATGGCCAAATGGGCACTTACAAGAAAAACAAGTTAAAAAGGCAGAGATGTACAAAATATGGCGTTTCAGACGTCTCTTACGTCTCTTCCGGTTCGTTCGGTATCTGCCCACTTCCTTATGCCTTACGTCACGGCACGTGACTTCATCAGTCCCCTGACGTATGGGGGTAATGTGCAGCGTGGGGCTGGTCTGTCCGCGATCGCGGTTGCTCCTGAAGTCCCGCCTCCGCACATGACCCCCATACGCCCAATCACAGTGTGTCGGGAAACACTGAACATGGCGGCCGGAGCGCGGGGGAGACAAGCACTGGAAAGTGTGAGCCACCGGGGCCGCTGTCTTCTTCTCCTCCTCCTATCCTCCGGAGCTCGGACCGATGCAGGACAAGAAGGAGAGGATGGACATGGACTGGGGGGGGGGGAGGCACTGTATATGTAGTGTCAGTAAAGGCAGACTGTAGGCAGGACAGTATAGTGGTCAATGTAGTGGACAGTGTAGTGTAGTGGTCAGTATAGTGGACAGTGTAGTATAGTGGTCAGTGTAGTGTAGTGGTCAGTGTAGTGTAGTGGTCAGTATAGTGGTCAGTGTAGTGTAGTGGTCGGTATAGTGGTCAGTGTAGTGTAGTGGTCAGTATAGTGGTCAGTGTAGTATAGTGGTCAGTATAGTATAGTGGTCAGTGTAGTGGATACTATAGTGGTCAGTGTAGTGTAGTGGTCAGTATAATGGTCAGTGTAGTTCTCAGTGTAGTGTAATGGTCAGTGTAGTGTAGTGGACAGTATAGTGGTCAGTGTAGTGTAGTGAACAGTATAGTGGTCACTGTAGTTCTCAGTGTAGTGTAGTGGACTGTATAGTGGTCAGTATAGTGGACAGTATAGTGGTCAGTGCAGTGTAGTGGTCAGTGTAGTGGATAGTATAGTGGTCAGTGTTGTGTAGTGGTCAGTATAATGGTCAGTGTAGTTCTCAGTGTAGTGTAATGGTCAGTGTAGTGTACTGGACAGTATAGTGGTCAGTGTAGTTCTCAGTGTAGTGTAGTGGACAGTATAGTGGTCAGTAGGGATGAGCCGAACACCCCCCTGTTCGGTTCGCACCAGAACCTGCGAACAGCCAGAATGTTCGTGTGAACTTTAGAACCCTATTAAATACAATGGACTCGAACGTTCAAAATCAAAAGTGCTAATTATAAAGGCTAATATGCAAGTTATTGTCCTAAAAAGGGTTTGGGAACCCGGGTCCTGCCCCAGGAGACATGTATCGAAGCAAAAATAAGTTTTAAAAATGTCAGTTTTTTCGGGAGCAGTGATTTTAATAATGCTTAAAGTGAAACAATAAAAGTGAAATATTCCTTTAAATTTCGTACCTAGGGTGTGTGTATAGTATGCATGTAAAGCAGCGCTTGTTTCCCGTGCTTAGAACTGTCCCTGCACAAAGTGTCATTTCTGAAGGAAAAAAAGTCATTTAAAACTCACTTGCGGCTATAATGAATTGTCGGCTCCCGGCAATACATAGAAAAGTCATTGATAAAAAAATGCGTGGGGGTTCCCCCAAATTCAATTACCAGGCCCTTCAGGTCTGGTATGGATATTAAGGGAAACCCTGCCGCAAATTACAAAAAAAAAAAATGCGTGCGGTTCCCCCAAAATATCCATATCAGGCCCTTCAGGTCTGGTATGGATTTTACGGGGGAACTCCACCCCAAATAAAAAAAAAATGGCTTTGAGTTCCCCCCAAAAATCCAGACCAGACCCTTTATCCGAGCATGCAACCTTACTAATAAATGAATACACCCGCCCCTTCTAAAGTTCCCTATCAGGTCCGCTCAGCCAATGACGTAGGTGTAAGGCTGAGGACCTGATGTGGAACGTGAGACGGGGCGGGTCTATTCATGTATTACACTGTGGAGGAAGTTCCCCAGCAGGTCAGCCCCCTCGTATGTCAGACCCCGCCTACGTCATTGGATGAGCGGACCTGATGGGGAACTTCCTCTGCAGTATAATAAATGAATAGACCCGCCCCTTCTCACGTTCCGCATCAGGTCCTCAGCCTTACACCAACTTTAGAAGGGGCGGGTCTATTCATTTATCACACTGCGGAGGAAGTTTCCCATCAGGTCCGCTCAGGCTCAGCCAATGACGTTTCGTGTGGACAGCGCTGGACATCGGATTGCCGTGGGACACTGGATTTCATCGCTGGTATGTTTTTTTTATTTTTTTTATTTTTTTTTTTAATAAAGGACTTTCCCAACGGTGTCTGTGTATTTTTTTTTACAATTTTTTACACTTTCTTTGTGAAATGGTAGGGGTACAATGTACCCCATTACCAATTCACATATGGGGTAGGGCCATGATCTGGGGGTCCCCTTTGTTAAAGGGGTCTTCCAGATTCCGATAAGCCCCCCGCCCGCAGACCCCCACAACCACCGGGCAAGGGTTGTGGGGATGAGGCCCTTGTCCCCATCAACATGGGGACATGGTGCTTTGAGGGGTCACAGACCCCCAAAACATCCTCCCAATGTTGAAGGCATGTGGCCTGGTACAGTTCAGGAGGGAGGGGGGCGCTCTCTCGTCGCCCCCTCTTTTCCTGCAGCCTGCCAGGTTGCGTGCTCGGATAAAGGGTCTGGTCTGGATTTTTGGGGGGAACTCCACGCCATTTTTTTTTTTAAATTTGGGGTGGAGTTCCCCTTAAAATCCATACTAGACCTGAAGGGCCTGGTATGGATATTTGGGGGGAACCGCACGCATTTTTTTTTAAATTTGCGGCAGGCTTCCCCTTAATATCCATACCAGACCTGAATGGCCTGGTAATTGAATTTGGGGGAACCCCCACGCATTTTTTTTATTTTTTATAAATGACTTTTCTCTGTATTGCCGGGAGCCGACAATTCATTATAGCCGCGAATGAGTTTTAAATGACTTTTTTCCTTCAGAAATGACACTTTGTGCAGGGACAGTTCTAAGCACGGGAAACAAGCATAACTTTACATGCATACTATACACCCCCACTAGGTACGAAATTTAAAGGAATATCTCACTTTTATTGTTTCACTTTAAGCATTATTAAAATCACTGCTCCCGAAAAAACGTCAGTTTTTAAAACGTTTTTTTGCATTGATACATGTCCCCTGGGGCAGGACCCGGGTCCCCAAACACTTTTTATGACAATAACTTTGCATATAAGCTTTTAAAATTAGCACTTTAGATTTCTCCCATAGACTTTTCGAATTTGCCGCGAACACCCAAAATTGTTCGCTGTTCGGCGAACGGGCGAACAGGCAATGTTCGAGTCGAACATGAGTTTGACTCGAACTCGAAGCTCATCCCTAGTGGTCAGTATAGTGGACAGTATAGTGGTCAGTTTAGTGTAGTGGACAGTATAGTATAGTGATCAGTGTAGTGTAGTGGACAGTATAGTAGTCAGTGTAGTTCTCAGTATAGTGGTCAGTGTAGTGGTTAGTGTAGTGGACAGTATAGTGGTCAGTAGACATGTGCATTCGTTTTCGTCCGAATGCATTTTCGTCTGAATTTCAGGTATTTTCGTTATCGTTTTAACAAACGAAAACGAAAATGCAGAATCCGAAAACCGAAAGATCCGACATAAACAAATGCTTAATTTTCGTTTTCGTTGCAACAACAGTTCGATATAGATAGGAGATCGACATGAGGCTAACAATAACAATCTGTGTCCATCGAACCTGTGGTCGAATGTGCCTAACCTTAACTCTATTAGTCCAAGATTATTCTACATAGAGAGAAAAGATTCGACATTATAGAGAGAAAAGATTCGACATAGAGAGAAAAGATTCAACATTATAGAGAGAAAAGATTCGACATTATAGAGAGAAAAGATTTGACATAGAGAGAAAAGATCACTGCTGGAATTGGGTGGGGGAAGTAAAATAAAAAAATGATGATGATGAATGTTATTGGCTGATTGTAACCAAAGAGGAGGAGCAGTAAAATAGCTAGAACTGACTTGACAATTCAACATGAACAACGAAGATTCGACAAAGCATCGAAAAACATACAAACGTCAAATCTGTCATTGAAGGCTTATGGTGTCTGTTGAAAGTTCTAAGAAGATTCGACGGAGCAGATAAACTGTACGACACTGCAATCGTACATTTCCGGTCAAATGCTTGGCCCATAGGCTATAGAAGACTTCTAATGTTGGTTGACTAGTAATAATAATTAATAAATATAATTATTACTAGTCATACAACATTATAATTCTACTATAGCTAGCTTGTAGGCGGAACATTCGACCGGAAATGTATGATTGCAGCGTAGTACAGTTTCGCTGCTCCGTCGAATCTTCTTTGAACATTCGACAGACACCATAAGCCTTCAATGACAGATTCAACCTTAATTAATTCAGATTTTCGGACGAATGCAATTTCTAACGAAAAACAAAATAAATTAAAAAGAATTTCGGGAGTAACTAAATAAATGTATTTTTCTAACGAAAACGAAATTCCGAAACGAAATATTTCAGTGTGCACATGTCTAGTGGTCAGTGTAGTATAGTGGACAGTATAGTGGTCAGTGTAGTGTAGTGGACAGTATAGTGTAGTGGACAGTATAGTGGTCAGTGTAGTGTAGTGGACAGTGTAGTGGACAGTGTAGTGGTCAGTGTAGTGGACAGTGTAGTGTAGTGGGCAGTATAGTGTAGTGGGCAGTATAGTGGTCAGTGTAGTGTAGTGGACAGTATAGTTTAGTGGACAGTATAGTGGTCAGTGTAGTGGTCAGTATAGTGTACTGAACAGTATAGTGGTCAGTGTAGTGTAGTGGACAGTATAGTATACTGTAGTTGTCAGTGTAGTGTAGTGGACAGTATACTGTAGTGGTCAGTGTAGTGGACAGTATAGTGGTCAGTGCAGTGGACAGTGTAGTGTAGTGGACAGTATAATATAGTGGACAGTATAGTGGTCAGTGTAGTGTAGTGGACAGTATAGTATAGTGGTCAGTGTAGTGTAGTGGACAGTATAGTGGTCAGTGTAGTTCTCAGTGTAGTGGACAGTATAATATAGGGGTCAGTGTAGAGTGTAATGGTCAGTAAAGGAATTAGGTTGGTCAGTGTTGAAATCAAGTAGGTTAGTGTAGTGGTCAGTAGGTCAAGTAGGTCAAGTAGGTTAGTACTATTGTATTTGAAGGTATAGTGTAGTAGACAGTATAGTGGTCAGTGTAGTGGTCAGTATAGTGGACAGTATAGTGGTCAGTGTAGTGTAGTGGACAGTATAGTATAGTGGTCAGTGTAGTGGACAGTATAGTGGTCAGTGTAGTGGTAAGTGTAGTGGACAGTGTAGTGTAGTGGGCAGTATAGTGCAGTGGACAGTATAGTGGTCAGTGTAGTGTAGTGGACAGTATAGTATAGTGGTCAGTGTAGTGTAGTGGACAGTATACTGTAGTTGTCAGTGTAGTGGACAGTATAGTGGTCAGTGTAGTGGACAGTGTAGTGGACAGTGTAGTGTAGTGGACAGTATAGTGTAGTGGACAGTATAGTGGTCAGTGTAGTGTAGTGGACAGTATAGTATAGTGGTCAGTGTAGTGGACATTATAGTGGTCCGTGTAAGGTATTGAGGGCCTTTTATATTGGGGGGCCTTTTATATTTTAATTATAGCTTTTATATTTCAAGTATTTACCAAAGGAGTATATACATATTTCTCTAGATTCATAGTTAAGCTTATTTTGCAACTAATATTATAACAAGTTTAATATCATAAGTTAAAACAGGATGTCTTGTGGTTAACTGATCTGAGAACCCACCAGACTTAGTTTGGCTCAGCGCCTGGATGATGGTCAAGACTTACTTAGCACCTATTTTTTCTTTGCAACTTTGTAGACAGATATTACTGTATTACTGTCTCCAGGCAGAATATCTTATAATAGTGTAGCGGGGTCTTTAAATTTAGTTGGGGTACACCTGGGGGTAGTGTGACCCAGGTGTGTAATTGTGAAGGTTCTGGACCCCTTTTTGTAATTCGTGGAGGATTGGGTGGTGTATTATTCTCCTTGGCCTGTGGGTGGCGGGGTACCTACAGGCTCAAGGTAGAATCACTGCCGCAGTGCTACCCTTTTTGTCCCTTTCCGGAGATGGTACGGCTGGGGCGAGGAACCCGCCGTGGTGTTGAAGGGAGGAGATAAAAGGGGGAGACGCCCTTGCCATGAGGTCTTTGAGGATTTTCTCTTTACGCACCCAGGCACCTTAGGCCTGGGTGCGGGCGGTTCAAGGTTCCGGCCCAGGTGCCCTAGGCCTGACCGGAATGAAGTTGGGGTCCATCCCAGGCACCTTCAGCCTGGGGTGAGGTACTATATCGTAGGCCTGGGGCCCAGTAACTTCGACTGGGTCCCGCGAGGGCGAAGTGATCCGAGGGTGCCGCCTTGCGAGAGGACCCGCATCTGAGGTGAGGAGGCCGGGGAGGTCACCCGTCCGAAGATTCCGGAGCAGCATCAACCCGGTGACGGATGGGCCTCCGGTAACTCCCTTAGAGGGACATCTTCCCCTGATAGGGGCCGCAACGCAGCGAAGGTACTCCCATCTATGTTCTATGGAGTTGCTGGTAGAGACTCACAAGTTCTATGTTCTGTGCTAAGCAAAGCTGCTATAACCCCTGGTGAAACCACAGGGGTTTAGATTGAAATCAGGATAGTGCCTCGGCCTTATGTTATGGGTCGCAACTAATCGGCTGTGAAAGAACTGTTTGTTGTGGAAGTATAATAAACAAGTGTTGGACCCTGCATCGGTGTATGGACTCTGGTTAATGGGAGCAAGGGAGGTTTCAGCATAGCAGGACTGAGCTTCATAACTAACACACATTGGCCCGAGGAAGATACTGGTGCTGGCCTTCACCTCACCCACAGCTATGGGGAGGACATGGGCCATAGCGCATCTCACCCTGTCATGTGACATACCCCTAGAAAAAGGAGATGGGGTGAGGCCGCTACACGTGGGGGCTCGTGAGTCCGGGATAAAATGTGTGTTGACTTTGAAATTTGAAATGGCTGTGTCTGGACTTTGCTGCCCGGAGGAGATCCGAGCAGGTCGGCCATGTGATTGGCCAAAGTGCGTCCCTGTGCTCGAAGTCGTGGAAATGACCCCAAGACGGGAAAGGCCCATGCAGAAAGAGCAGGAAGAGGGAAAAGCCCAGCCGTGTGAAGTACTACATGTGGGGGTGTTTGCTGCACTGCGCCATGAGGCACCCCATGACTGTGCAATTCGTGGGCGGGGACTGTGGGAAGCCCGCGAAAACGTGCAAGTCGTGGGAGGAGTCTGGCCATATGTGGAGATACACGTGGAGACTCCGGCGCGTGGTCAGCGCGTGATGGAGCAGCAGGTGGTCGGGATGGCCTCAAGCTCCCCGTGGATGCCGGTATTATACCCCATGAAGATGACTGCTTTTGATGCTCCCCTTACAGACACGGGGATAAGACTCAGGCCCCGAGAACAGTTGGCTTTGTACTCATGCAGAGACACGGAGGCCCTCGGTGTGATCTGTCCCGGATGCTCGGGACTGGTGGTCCAACTAAAGCCATTTGGGCGTTGTGAAGCATGTAAAGAATTTCTGTTTGAGGTTGAATCATCCACAGTAAGGCCCCGGGCCCTTCGCCTCAATTGCATCACAGGTACCGCCACTCTGGAAGGGGAGATCCAGGCCTTTGCGGAGGTCCCCGTACGCGCTGACCAGGGCGACGGGACTGCCCAACCAGAGACTGAGAGAGAAAAATCCGAGGATGCTGCTTCGGTCACCACAGATTCCCTGCTGCCACCTCCGAAGAGGAAGATAGGCCTGGTGCAGGCCTCCTGTGGTCTTGGTCGAGCTTCACCCCGCCGCTTGCCGGACCTGGATGGATCCGGTTGGAAGAGTCCTGGACATCCCAGTGCTGAAAAAGGTCCAGGTGAGCCAGGGGCTGGGACTGTGGTGGTGGTTGGAGGTGTCGGGGGTCCACTGGAGGTGGAGCCCGCAAGGGAGGGTAGTTCTCTGTCTACTAAAGACTACCTTCCCGCCGAGATGTATGACACCTCCGACCTGGAGTCGTTGTCGGACTGTGGGGATGACGGGGAAATAGATGAACTGTTTCACCAGAAGGGCTGGGACAAACGCCCGCTACCTGTGATATGCAAACTGCAGGATTCCCCTATGTCTATAGAAGACAGCGCACCCCGGGCGCAGGCCCCGGAGCTCAGGAGGGAGTTTAGTCCTCCGACTGACTTTCCACATTCCACAACATCACCTGCTTTGGTTGTGGGGATGCAGCGCGCGTCATTGCATGCGCCAAAGGCAAAGCCACCCGAGGTAGTGAAGGTACCTCGGCACCCGGAGGCCATCGTGCAGCCGGGAGAAGGTGAGCGGGATGTCATGCCTCCTTTGGCCAGATTGCAACGACTTTTCTCCCAGAGAGTCGCCCGTGAGTACGGATGGGAGTATCCCTACTTGCATCGGGACTTACTTTATGAAGTAGAGGTCCTGCGACAGCGATGGTACGACGAATTTGTCTGGGAGAAGCTCAAAGTGCCTCAGGCCCGGCGATACTTGTCCTGTTCGCCGTCTGTGTCCAAGAAATTCAAGGACTGCAGAGCGGATTGGAAGTTGGGGCGCCATATTCATGCTGATAAAGTGCTTATCTGCAGAAAGGAGGGAAAGGATGTTGAATATTCAGTCGAAGTGTTTGATAAGCATCTGAAGCCGTTGTTCTTACCTGATCCGAGGTTTTACTTGTGAGGAGAGACTCATGAGTATGTTTTCAGCTACAAATTTTCCTGGAAGAGCCTTTGCTAGAACGTCTGAACAATACCCTGTTTTTTTGTTTGGGTTTTTTTTTCTTCCCACTCTCTTTTCCTATGAATCAAGAACAGACTTTGGGGTAGAATTAGTGTAGGGACGCATGAAGAATGAAGGAGCACCAAGTGTCATCACCGCAGCGCTGTCACCAGGTGGCAGTGTTGTGCAACGTTTGTTTTTCTGCACACTTTTACACCACACTAGTTGAAGCAAATGGGTCCCTCGGCTGATGGACCCATTCATTCCAAATTTTCACATGATGTTAGGATGTTGTCTGTTTTTTTTGTTTCCCTTCTGCAGGAGATTCGTCGGTCAAGACTACTGAGTATGGGGTGGTTCTTAGACAGTGACGGGAGGGATTGTATATGTGTACATGATAGATGTTTTATACAAAAGTTTTATTGTTTTATAGTTCCCTTTCCCCTTGAGCAGGTCTTGGCACACACGGGATTCAAAATTTTTAGGGATAGCCTCTGAGGCTCGCTTCATGTCACCACTCCTTGGGAGACATGGGGTTGCACCAGACGCTGGGGACCAGCGTCAAATCACAGGGGGGAGTATGTAGCGGGGTCTTTAAATTTAGTTGGGGTACACCTGGGGGTAGTGTGACCCAGGTGTGTAATTGTGAAGGTTCTGGACCCCTTTTTGTAATTCGTGGAGGATTGGGTGGTGTATTATTCTCCTTGGCCTGTGGGTGGCGGGGTACCTACAGGCTCAAGGTAGAATCACTGCCGCACCTTTTTGTCCCTTTCCGGAGATGGTACGGCTGGGGCGGGGAACCCGCCGTGGTGTTGAAGGGAGGAGATAAAAGGGGGAGACGCCCTTGCCACGAGGTCTTCGAGGATTTTCTCTTCACGCACCCAGGCACCTTAGGCCTGGGTGCAGGCGGTTCAAGGTTCCGGCCCAGGCGCCCTAGGCCTGACCGGAATGAAGTTGGGGTCCATCCCAGGCACCTTCAGCCTGGGGTGAGGTACTATATCGTAGGCCTGGGGCCCAGTAACTTCGACTGGGTCCCGCGAGGGCGAAGTGATCCGAGGGTGCCGCCTTGCGAGGGGACCCGCATCTGAGGTGAGGAGGCCGGGGAGGTCACCCGTCCGGAGATTCCGGAGCAGCATCAACCCGGTGACGGATGGGCCTCCGGTAACTCCCTTAGAGGGACATCTTCCCCTGATAGGGGCCGCAACGCAGCGAAGGTACTCCCATCTATGTTCTATGGAGTTGCTGGTAGAGACTCACAAGTTCTATGTTCTGTGCTAAGCAAAGCTGCTATAACCCCTGGTGAAACCACATGGGTTTAGATTGAAATCAGGATAGTGCCTCGGCCTGCTCATCCCACCGTTTGCATTATGTTATGGGTCGCAACTAATCGGCTGTGAAAGAACTGTTTGTTGTGGAAGTATAATAAACAAGTGTTGGACCCTGCATCGGTGTATGGACTCTGGTTAATGGGAGCAAGGGAGATTTCAGCATAGCAGGACTGAGCTTCATAACTAACACACATTGGCCCGAGGAAGATACTGGTGCTGGCCTTCACCTCACCCACAGCTATGGGGAGGACATGGGCCATAGAGCATCTCACCCTGTCATGTGACATACCCCTAGAAAAAGGAGATGGGGTGAGGCCGCTACAATGGCTATTGATAGATATGTCTTGTAACCTCATGTTTTCTCTTGAATATACTCTGTTCATTTGTGACTGTGGGTGGAGACTCCCTGTTGTAGGACTATAAGTATGCAGAACTATCAATACACCATTGTAATTTTTGATTCACCATAAACTGTGTGTGTCTTAATTACCTGACCAGTCAGAGAGCACATCCATACACCCATTGGTCCAGCCTAGGCACTAAGGGATAGAAGTGGTCTAATGCGCTGCCTTACAGTCAGTGTAGTTCTCAGTGTAGTGAACAGTATAGTATAGTGGTCAGTGTAGTGTGTAATGGTCAGTATAGGAATCAGGTAGGTCAGTACTATTGTATTTGAAGGGACTGCTGAAGGGAGTGCTAAAAGTCTGCAGGTTAGGGGGTGCAAATTACTGTGACAACCCACGCTACACCACTGAGTAGAAGCAAGTTTATATCCTTGCTGACACCTTTTGGAAACATTGGAGGCAAGAGTATTCATCATCACTCCAAACAAGAAGAAAGTGGAAAGAGGAGAAACCAAATGTTGAAGAAGGAGATCTTGTGTTGTTGGAAGACCCTCAAGCAAAGTGAAATGATTGGCTAATGGGTGTTGTCATAAAAACTATTTCCAGTGATGACGGCAGAATTTGCAAATTAGAGGTCAAAATCATTAAACAAGGAATTGCTAAAGTATATCTCAGGGCTGTCTCAGATTTTATTGTTCTTGTCCAAAAGATAGAGTCACCTGTTTGAATAGTACAGTAATTCATAGATTATATAGTAGTGGTATCTATTTATACCAGGCGGGGAGTGTGCTGTCTATTATAAAATTGACTATAGGATTGTCATTTTGAGGACACCTGGTGGATGCCTGTTACAATTGCAGTTCAGTTCCTCACATGAAAGTCATGCCTTTGTTAATAAAGTTTCTTATTGAACAACATAAAGTTTTTACCTAAGTTACAGAAGCCATTTTAGTTCTGATGCAGACAAGTGTGGGTCTTCAAATTTGCTTCTAGATACACAAATGCCTGAAATTCTATTCATTATTTCCTAAAGTTAGTTATACATTAAGACTGCACTGTTATGTGTTTGATATATGATTTTTAGTATCAGCTTTCTGTATAGTAAAATTTAATGTTGTATTTATTTACAAAGTATCACATGTAATACAAATAGTTTTGGAATAAAACACAATGCCTTTTCTTTCTGTTTTTGTTAACTGGCTGTCAGCTAAGGGATAGTAGGACAGCATAACCCTTGTGGTTTTTCACCTTAATGCATTCTATGCATTAAGGTGAAAAACCTTTTATAGTGCAGAACCACCCTCAATGCCCCCCCCCCTTTTACTCACCTGAGCCCAGTCTTTCCAGCGCCGAGAACGAGCACACCTGCTCCAGCCGGTGTCTTGGGTCCTGATTGAATAGATTGATAGCAATGCAGCCATTGGCTCCCACTGCTGTCAATCAAATCCAATGACGCGGGAGCCAGCATCAGGGCCGAGTTCTGCTGTCTGTATCAGACACAGACACACACAGACACAGCAGCAAGACATGGGAGCGCACCCACACGAGTGCCCCAAGGGAGAGCGCTTCTCCAATGAGGTGCCAGGAGTGCCGCTGAGTAAGTATGACATGTTTGTTATTTAAAAAAAAATAATGAAGGTTTAGTTATCCCTTAAATGCCTACCTCACCTCTCATGAGCTTTTCATATATCAAGGTGTTTGTTGCATAGATTGTAGTTAGAAAATGAAGGCACAGCGGTTCAGGGAATAATATACTATGACATACAATAGATTACTTTAATTCTATGCACTTTAGTCATTATCTGTGACTAAACATCCAAACTATGCTTTTAGGAGCTGATCATTTTAATATGAACTTTTTCTTTCCTTGAAGAGTGGTTTGTAGTTATACAGAAAATCTCCTTTCAAATTTCAAAGACACAATTATGAAATCTTTGAAGCAATGTAGTTCTGACCATTACGAGAACATTCCTAAAACTTCAAGGATGTCTATGAAATGGGAAACGTGAATGTGTAGCATTTTTTGATGCTGGCTGCTCTAAGAAATAAAATAGATGCTTGATTTTGTTTGTGAAATCAAAAAGTTTAGGCTAAAAAGTACAGGAAATCAACTGATTACTTTCATGCTTAAAAGTTACAGTTTGAAGGCAAGAAAGAAACTGTATTTTGATTAAGTAGCACTGAATGAAGCAATCACTTGCAAAGAAAGGACTGAAAATCATTAAATTTTCAGTACTTTTCCACAATTAATCCCGTGAACAATATCCCTGCTATCGAGGACACACTTTACCACTGAATGTCACATTAAAGGACTTACTGAACATGTATGGAATTAAAGGGATTCTAAACGTTTTCTACTTTTTCTTTTGCTGCATATTTTTTTAGGTCTTTGATTTCACAGTAAGATGAAGGAAAAACATGTTCCACATAGTCACAGTCCAAAAAAAGGGATGCTAATTGTACATCAGGCAAAAAACATCAAATTGGCACCACAGAAACATCACATCCCAGCTAAACTGTGTGAGGTTATTCACCTCCAGGGAACATGAAAATTACTGACCAAATGTAAATCAGAGTTAAAAAAAAATCAAGTCGATAAATGTAAAAAATCACATAGCATCTCTGCCAGAGCTCTGCTGCCTGAATAAAACATGTTTATTGAGAAATGCTAAGAAATCTCCATTTTTATCACATTATGCTGGTCATTTTTGTCTTGTTTTCTTTGCCTTTTTAGGTGATTTTGCAAAACCTTGATTCATTTCGACACTAGCACAGAGATTACTAAAGAAAAAAAACCTGTTAACAAGTGAATTTTCACTTTGCAAAGTGAATGAGGTGAGGTTGTACTGATTTCAACCATTGAATCTACTGCACACAATAATCCCCAAATTTTAATATTCTTTGCACATGTAGCGGGTGTCAAATTTAGTGGGGTGTATCTGGGCTATAGATGGCCCAGATACATTGATTTTAGGGATTTATGGACACTTTGGAGTGTGGGAGGTATGAATGGTGTCATGTTCCCTGCGGTCCCTGGGTGGCGCTGTCACCTGGGAACGGGGTTGAACTACCATTCTAGAGCTGTGCCCTTTTTGTCCTCTCGCAGCAGTAGTACGGCGGGGCGGGGAACCCGCTGTGCCTGCTGGGAGAGGATATAAAAGGGGGCTGACATCTTGCGCACGAGGTCCATTCCCTAGGCACCTTCAGCCTTGGGGCTGCTGCGGTTCGTCTGTGCCCAGGCGCCCTTGGTCTGGGCGCGTGGAGTCGAGTTCTATCCCAGGCACCTTCAGCCTGGGGTGAGGTACTATGCCCGGAGGCCTGGGGCCCAGTACCTTTGACTGGGTCCCGCGAGGGCGAAGCATTCCTAAGGTGCCCCCGGTATTGGGTGCCTGAATCCTGGGCGTAAGGGACCGGAGACGTGACCTCTCCGTAGAGCCAGCGCAGCATTTGCTGGTGCCAGTGGAGGCCTCTGGTGACCGTCCGGATGGATGTCTTCCTCTGACAGGGGCCGTTTGTTCTAAAGAAGGTACTTCATGTTCTCATGGTCTGTGGCAGAGACCCATCTTTGTCAGGTCAGTGGCAGGCCTCATACAAGGCCTGTGGCAGGGGCCTCAACGTTCACCCAGGTCAGTGGCAGTGACCAAATTCACGGTCGTGGCAGCGACTGTGCGCCAAGCCTGTTTGCACTAAACGAAACAGGAGAAACTTAATTCATTAATTGTGCCTGGACCTACTCTTCCCTACACCTTGTCTGTTCTTTTAAAAGTCAACCAGTTTCAAGTCAATAAAACAGTGTTGGACTTTTCTTGGTGTGGAACTCGTGTTACTGGAAGCTAAGTATCCCTGCCAGTGACAGTGGCAATCCTCCTCCATAGGAGAAGCTGAGGTTCCGGCATAAAACACAGATACCCCTAGACGAGTAAAACCAGCCGTGAAGAGAGGGGAGAAGCTGGGGGAGGACCGCTACCCACATGATTGTGTATTCTTTACAAATTGGATGTTTACTTAGCTTCATCTTATTCACCAGGGATGAGCCGAACACCCCCCTGTTCGGTTCGCACCAGAACCTGCGAACAGACAGAATGTTCGTGTGAACTTTAGAACCCTATTAAATACAATGGACTCGAACGTTCAACATCTAAAGTGCTAATTATAAAGGCTTATATGCAAGTTATTGTCCTAAAAAGTGTTTGGGGGCCCGGGTCCTGCCCCAGGGGACATGTGTCAATGCAAAAAAAGGTTTAAAAAATAGACGTTTTTACGGGAGCGGTGATTTTAATAATGCTTAAAATGAAAAAATAAAAGTGAAATTTTCCTTTAAATTTTGTACCTGGGGGGTGTGTATGATATGCATGTAAAGTTGCGCATGTTTCCCGTGCTTAGAATTGTCGGCTTTTATCAATACATAGAAAAGTCATTGATAAAAATAAAAAAAAAGCGTGGGGGTTCCCCCAAATTCAATTACCAGACCCTTCAGGTCTGGAATGGATATTAAGGGGAACCCCACCGCAAATTTTAAAAAAAATGGCATGCGGTTTCCCCTAAATATCCATACCAGGCCCTTCAGATCTGGCATGGATTTTAAGGGGAACTCCACCCCAAATTTTTTAAAAAATGGCGTGGAGTCCCCCCAAAAATCCATACCAGACCCTTATCCGAGCACGCAACCTGGCCGGCCGCAGGGGAAGAGGGGGGGACGAGAGAGTGGCCCCCCCTCCCTCCTGAACCGTACCAGGCCACATGCCCTCAACATGGGGAGGATGTCCCCATGTTGATGGGGACAAGGGCCTCATCCCCACAACCCTTGCCCGGTGGTTGTGGGGGTCTGCGGGCAGGGGGCTTATCGGAATCTGGAAGACCCCTTTAACAAAGGGGACCCCCAGATCCCGCCCCCCCTATGTGAATTGGTAAGGGGTACATTGTACCCCTACCATTTCACGAAGAAAGTGTAAAAAAATGTAAATAAAAACACACAAACACCTTGGAAAAGTCCTTTATTAAAAAAAAAAAACAAAACATCCCAGCGATGAAATCCAGTGTCCCGCGGCGATCCCGATGTCCAGCGCTGTCCGTCATTGGTTGTGCCTGAGCGGACCTGATGGGGAACTTCCTCCGCAGTGTTTTAAATGTATAGACCCGCCCCTTCTAAAGTTCCCCATCAGGTCCACTCAGCGGACCAAATGTGGAACGCGAGAAGGGGCGGGTCTATTCATGTATTACACAGCGAACTAAGTTCCCCATCAGGTCCGCCCCTTCAGTATGTCCGACCCCGCCTATGTCATTGGCCTGAGCGGGGAACTTCCTTCACTGTGTAATTTAAATTTACACAGTGAAGGAAGTTTCCCGCTCAGGCCAATGACGTAGGCGGGGTCTGACATACCGAGGGGGCGGACCTGATGGGGAACTTTGTTCACTGTGTAATACATGTATAGACCCGCCCCTTCTCATGTTCCGCATCAGGTCCTCAGCCTTACACCTAGTCATTGGCTGAGCGGACCTGATGGGGAACTTGAGAAGGGGCGGGTCTTTACATGTATTACAAAGTGCGAGAAGTTTCCCATCAGGTCCGCCCCCTCGGTATGTCAGACCCCACCTACGTCAATGGCCTGAGCGGGAAACTTTCTTCACTGTGTAAATTTAAATTACACAGTGAAGGAAGTTCCCAGCTCAGGCCAATGACGTAGGCGGGGTCGGACATACTGAGGGGGCGGACCTGATGGGGAACTTCGTTCACTGTGTAATACATGAATAGACCCACCCCTTCTCGCGTTCCGCATCTGGTCCGCTGAGCGGACCTGATGGGGAACTTTAGAAGGGGTGGGTCTAGACATTTAAAACACTGCGGAGGAAGTTCCCCATCAGGTCCGCCCCCTCGGTATGTCAGACCCCGCCTACGTCATTGGCCTGAGCGGGAAACTTCCTTCACTGTGTAAATTTAAATTACACAGTGAAGGAAGTTCCCCGCTCAGGCCAATGACATAGGCGGGGTCGGACATACTGAAGGGGCGGACCTGATGGGGAACTTAGTTCGCTGTGTAATACATGAATCGACCCGCCCCTTCTCGCGTTCCGCATCTGGTCCGCCGAGCGGACCTGATGGGGAACTTTAGAAGGGGCGGGTCTATACATTTAAAACACTGCGGAGGAAGTTCCCCATCAGGTCCGCTCAGGCACAACCAATGACGGACAGCGCTGGACATCGGGATCGCCACGGGACACTGGATTTCATCGCTGGAATGTTTTTTTTTATTATTATTTTTTTTTTTTAATAAAGGACTTTTCCAAGGTGTTTGTGTGTTTTTATTTAAATTTTTTGACACTTTCTTCGTGAAATGGTAGGATTGCAATGTACCCCTTACCAATTCACATAGGGGGGCGGGATCTGGGGGTCCCCTTTGTTAAAGGGGTCTTCCAGATTCCGATAAGCCCCCCACCCGCAGACCCCCACAACCACCGGGCAAGGGTTGTGGGGATAAGGCCCTTGTCCCCATCAACATGGGGAAATCCTCCCCATGTTGAGGGCATGTGGCCTAGTACGGTTCAGGAGGGAGGGGGGGCGCTCTCTCGTCCCCCCCTCTTCCCCTGCGGCCGGCCAGGTTGCGTGCTCGGATAAGGGTCTGGTATGGATTTTTGGAGGGACTCCACGCCATTTTTTTTTTAAATTTGGGGGGGAGTTCACCTTAAAATCCATGCCAGATCTGAAGGGCCTGGTATGGATATTTAGGGGGAGCCGCACGCCATTTTTTTTAATTTGCGGTGGGGTTCCCCTTAATATCCATTCCAGACCTGAAGGGCCTGGTAATTGAATTTGGGGGAACCCCCATGCTTTTTTTTTTTTTGCCAATGACTTTTCTATGTATTGATAAAAGCTGACAATTCATTAATAGCCGCGAGTGACTTCTAAATGACTTTTTTTCCTTAAAAAATGACATTTTATGCAGGGACAGTTCTAAGCACGGGAAACATGCGCGACTTTACATGCATATCATACACACCCCCTAGGTACAAAATTTTAACGAAAATTTCACTTTTATTGTTTCACTTTAAGCATTATTAAAATCACTGCTCCTAAAAAAACGGCCGTTTTTAAAACTTTTTTTTGCATTGATACATGTCCCCTGGGGCAGGACCCAGGTCCCCAAACACTTTTTAGGACAATAACTTGCATATAAGCCTTTATAATTAGCACTTTAGATTTCTCCCATAGACTTTTCGAATTTGCCGCGAACACCCCAAATTGTTCGTTGTTCGGCGAACGGGCGAACGGGCAATGTTCGAGTCGAACATGAGTTCGACTCGAACTCGAAGCTCATCCCTATTATTCACTAATCTAAGTGAGCATTCACTTTTTCAAAGTGAACAGCCTCTACTCCTTTTATAAATCAACGTTTCTAAATGTTTAACCTTTTTTCTTGTTCAATATTTTTATTGTTTCAATATAGATAGGTCATTTGCAATACAGAACGCCATAACAAAACGGCATTGGAAAATAGGGTTACAATTTCTCAAAACAAGAGTGGATGAAACATGAGAAAATTCAACTATCTAACAGAGTTTCTTTAAAAACGCAAGTTTAGAATGCTTAACCTTTTTATACCTCAAAATCATTGAAACCTGGAGACCCAGGCACTATTTAGCAGTGTCAATATGCCTCAGTTATTTGGACTATACTTTTGTGACTAGTTTGCCTACCTAAAAATATAAAAAAATTGTTTTGAGAACATATGAAGATTTCATTTGGAACACTGTTTCCGATTCCCACGTGGCCTATTGTCAAATGGCAGCCAAGCAGAAGCTCCTCCATCCTGAGCAGACATCATATAATGTCCTACCAGTCACGCCACTCACGTGTGTCCTAGGAGCCATGCTTCAGCACGATCTGTCACCCATTGTTTCTAGCGGACATAGCGGATAAGGGATCATTGTATTGGGCTGATACCATGTGATCGCTGTGACCAATCACAGCGGTCACATGACAGTTGTACACAATGAATGGCTTTCATTCATACCCATTCATTGTGTACTCATGTGTTAATCTCTGTGATTGGTCACAGAGATCACATGGTACAGACATGGCCAATCACAATGCATTTGTACCATGTGATAGCTGTGGCCAATCACAGCTTCACAATAGTAAATGATAACACTGCACTTCTCTAGTCATGGTATGTAAAAAACAAAATCGTAAAAATGTTTTATTTAGTTTTTTTAAATATATATATTTTTTCTTACATACTGTCACCGCTCCGTTTCCCTTATCACCACCACACCAGCCATATGGGGGAACTGTACTTCCCTGGTGACAGTATGTTTAAAAAAAAAACTATGATAAAAAAAATTGTGTTTAATTTCTTAATTTTCAAAAGAATTGTAACAAAAAATGACAACTTCAATTTTTTTTACCATGCCTCTTACTAAATATCTCAGACCGTCTACTTTCCAAAAAAGGGGTCATTTGGGGGTATTGGTACTGTCCTGGCATTTTAGGGCCTCAAGGAATGAGAGGCAGTCAGTACATTAGGATTGATCAATTTTCAAATCTACTGTATATATACCATAGTTGGTAGACTCTATACCTTTCATACAGACTAAAAATTATGCACTGATGTGGCTTATTTTTACCAAAGAAATGTAGCACAATACAGTTTGACCTAAATTTATAAAGAAAGATTATTTATTTGCAAAATTATAAAACATAAACAAAGAAAAAAATGTTTTGTTTAAAAAAAAATCTTTTTTTAGTTTATTTAGCAAAAAAAAAAAAAAACAGCAATGATTAAATACCACAAACAATTCTATCTGTCTGAAAAATTATAAAAATTTAATTTAGGTACAGTGTAGCATGACTGAATAATTTTCAATCAAAGTGTGTGACAGTCCTGAAATCTAAAAATTGGCCTGGGCAGGAAAGGGGCGAAAGTATCCAGTATTGAGGTGATTAAGCAAAAAATAAATATGTATATATATATATATATATATATATATATATATATTGCTCTGTTTTTATATACAGACTGACAAGTGGATTAAATGTATATTAACCACTTACAGACCAGAAGATTTTCCCTCTTAATGACCAGGCCATTTTTGTGATACGACACTGTGTTGATATAACTAGCAATTGCGCAGTCGTGCGATACTGTACCCAAACAAAATTTACGTCCTTTTTTCCCCACAAATAGAGCTTACTTTGGTGGTACTTGATCACCTCTGCAGTTTTTAGTTTTTGCGCTATAAACAAAAAAAGAACGACAATTGATAAAAAAACTATATTTTTAACTTTTTGCTATAATAAGTATATATAAAAAAAAATAATAATCTCTGCATCAATTTAGGCCAATATGTATTCTTCTACATATTTTTGGTAAAAAAATAGCAATAAGCGAATATTGATTGGTTTGTGCAAAAGTTATAGCGTCTACAAAATAGGGGATAGATTTATGGCATTTTTATTTTTTTATTTTTACTAGTTATGGCGGCGATCTGTGATTTTTAGCAGGACTGCGACATTGCAGCAGACAGTGATAAAGGGGTTAAATGTGTTCCCTGGGAGGTGTTTCTAACTGTGCGGGGATGGGACTGACTGGAGGAAGAGTGAGATCGCTATTCCTAATCACTAGGAACAGCAGATCTCTCTCTCCTTCCTTGTCAGAACAGGTATCTGTCTGTTTACATTGACAGATCTCCATTCTGGTTCTCTTTCCCGTGATTGCGGGTGGCCGGCGGACATGCGCATCAGTCTCCCGCTGCCAGAGGCACGTGCGCGTGCCTGCTATGGCTCTTAAAGGAGCTGATGTGCAGCTACAGCAATTCGTGGGAACGAGCTGACTTGCCGCAGTATAATGACGGTGGCTGGTTGGCAAGTGGTTTAGGCGCCTTTCACACTGAGGCACTTTGCAGGCGCTATTGCGCTAAAAATAGCGCCTGCAATGCGCCCTGAAAAAGCCGCTCCTTTGTATCCAGTGTAAAAGCCCGAGGGCTTTCACACTGGAGCGGTGCGCTGGCAGGATGGTAAAAAAACTCCTGCAAGCCGCATCTTTGAGGCGCGATAGGAGCGATAAAAATACGGCTCCTATAGCGCCCCTGCCCATTGAAATCAATGGGTTAGCGCCTCCAAAACGCCCGCAAAATGCTGCAAAGAGGCGTTATTGCGGGCGTTTGTTGGAAAATTCTTCCCCTGTGATCAATCAAACTTCAAGTGTTCAAGAAGTAAGGCAATTTATTTTGAATGTACCGGTACAAATGGATGAGTCTTACATGCTAAGAGAAAAAGCAGAAGTCACAACTGACACAAGGTGTGTGACCTTTTTAACCACTTAAGCCCCGGACCATTTGGTAGCTAAAGGACCAGAGGTGAATTCAGAATTTTGCACTGCGCTGCTTTAACTGTAAATTGTGCGAACATGCAATGTTGTACCCAAACGAAATTTGCGTCCTTTTCTTCCCACAAATAGAGCTTTCTTTTAATGGTATTTGATTGCCTCTGCGATTTTTATTTTTTGCGATATAAACGGAAAAAGACCGAAAATTTTGAAAAAAAATGATATTTTCTACGTTTTGTTATAAGAAAAATCGAATAAACTCAATTGTAGTCATACATTTAGGCCAAACTGTATTCAGCCACATGTCTTTAGTAAAAAAAATGTCAATAAGTGTATATTTATTGGTTTGCGCAAAAGTTATAGCGTCTACAAACTAGGGTACATTTTCTGGAATTTACACAGCTTTTAATTTATGACTGCCTATTTCATTTCTTGAGGTGCTAAATGGCAGGGCAGTACAAACCCCCCCCCCCAATGACCCCATTTTGGAAAGTAGACACCCCAAGGAAATTGCTGAGAGGCATGTTGAGCCCATTGAATATTTTTTTTGTTTTGTCCCAAGTGACTGAATAATGACAAAAAAAATAAAAAATTACAAAAAGTTGGCACTAAATGATATATTGCTCACACATGCCATGGTTATATGTGGAATTGCACCCCAAAATACATTCTGCTGCTTCTCCTGAGTACGGGGATACCACATGTGTGGGACTTTTTAGGAGCCTAGCCACGTACGGGACCCCGGAAACCAAGCACCGCCTTCAGGATTTCTAAGGGCGCAAATTTTTGATTTCACTCCTCACTACCTATCACAGTTTCGAAGGCCATCAAATGCCAAAATAGCACAAAACCCCCCCAAATGACCCCATTTTTGAAAGTAGACACCCCAAGCTATTTACTGAGAGGCATGATTAGCCCATGGAATATTTTATATTTTGCCACAAGTTGCGGGAATATGACAAACTTTATTTTTTTTGCACAAAGTTGTCACTAAATGATATATTGCTCACACATGCCATGGGCATATGTAAAATTACACCCCAAAATACATTCTGCTGCTTCTCCTGAGTACGGGGATACCACATGTGTGGGACTTTTTGGGAGCCTAGTCGCGTACGGGACCCCAAAAACCAAGCACCGCCTTCAAGGTTTCTAAGGGCATAAATTTTTGATTTCACTCCTCACTACCTATCACTACCTATCACAGTTTTGAAGGCCATAAAATGCCAAGATGGCACAAAACCCCCCAAATGACCCCATTTTGGAAAGTAGACACCCCAAGCTATTTGCTGAGAGGCATGTTGAGCCCATTGAATATTTTTTTTTTGTCCCAAATGATTGAATAATGACAAAAAGAAAAAAAAATGAAAAAAATGTACAAAAAGTTGTCACTAAGTGATATATTGCTCACACATGCCATGGTTATATGTGGATTTGCACCCCAAAATACATTCTGCTGCTTCTCCTGAGTACGGGGATACCACATGTGTGGGATTTTTTGGGAGCCTAGCCGGGTACGGGGCCCCAAAAACCAAGCACCGCCTTCAGGATTTCTAAGGGCGTAAATTTTTGATTTCACTCCTCACTACCTATCACAGTTTCGAAGGCCATAAAATGCCAAAATAGCACAAACCCCCCCCCAAATGGCCCCATTTTGGAAAGTAGACACCCCAAGCTATTTACTGAGAGGCATGTTCAGTCCATGGAATATTTTATATTTTGCCACAAGTTGCGGGAATATGACAAGCTTTGTTTTTTTTGCACAAAGTTGTCACTAAATGATATATTGCTCACACATGCCATGGGCATATGTGAAATTACACCCCAAAATACATTCTGCTGCTTCTCCTGAGTACGGGGATACCACATGTGTGGGACTTTTTGGGAGCCTAGCCGCGTACGGGACCCCGGAAACCAAGCACCGCCTTCAGGATTTCTAAGGGCGCAAATTTTTGATTTCACTCCTCACTACCTATCACAGTTTTGAAGGCCATAAAATGCCAAGATAGCACAGAACCCCCCAAAATGACCCCATTTTGGAAAGTAGACACCCAAGGAAATTGCTGAGAGGCATGTTGAGCCCATTGAATATTTTTTTTTTGTCCCAAGTGATTGAATAATGACAAAAAGAAAAAAAAATGTACTAAAAGTTGTCACTAAATGATATATTGCTCAAACATGCCATGGTTATATGCGGAATTGCACCCCAAAATACATTTGGCTGCTTCTCCTGAGTACGGGGATACCACATGTGTGGGACTTTTTGAGAGCCTAGCCGCGTACGGGCCCCCGAAAACCAAGCACCGCCTTCAGGATTTCTAAGGGCACAAATTTTTGATTTCACTCCTCACTACCTATCACAGTTTTGAAGGCCATAAAATGCCAAGGTAGCCCAAAACCCCCACAAATGACCCCATTTTGGAAAGTAGACACCCCAATCTATTTGCCAAGAAGCATGGTGAGTATTTTACAGCTCTCATTTGTTTTTAAAAATGAAGAAAGACATATTCTTTTTTCTTTTTTCAATTTTTAAAACTTTGTGACAAAAAGCGAGATCTGCAAAATACTCAACATACCTCTCAGCAAATAGCTTGGGGTGTCTAATTTCCAAAATGGGGTCATTTGGGGGGGTTTTGTGCCATCTGGGCATTCCATGGCCTCTGAAACTGTGATAGGCAGTGAGGAGTGAAATCAAAAATTTACACCCATAGAAATCCTGAAGGCGGTGCTTGGTTTTCGGGGTCCTGTACGCGGCTAGGCTCCCAAAATGTCTCACACATGTGGTATCCCCGTACTCAGGAGAAGCAACAGAATGTATTTTGGGGTGCAATTCCACATATAACCATGGCATGTTTGAGCAATATATAATTTAGTGACAACTTTTTGTACATTTTTTTTTTTTTGTCATTATTCAATCACTTGGGACAAAAAAAAAATATTCAATGGGCTCAAAATGCCTCTCAGCAAATAGTTTGAGGTGTCTACTTTTCAAAATGTCGTCATTTGGGGGGTTTTGAACTGTCCTGGCATTTTATGCACAACATTAGGAAGCTTATGTTACACATCATCCACTCTTCTAACCACTTGAAGACAAAGCCCTTTCTGACACTTTTTGTTTACATGAAAACATTTTTTTTTGCAAGAAAATTATGTTGAACCCCCAAACATTATATATATTTTTAAAGCAAAGGCCCTACAGATTAAAATAATGGGTGTTGCATTTTTTTTCCACACAGTATTTGCGCAGCGATTTTTCAAACGCATTTTTTGGGGGAAAAACACACTTTTTTTATTTTTTTTAAAGCAATAGTTTTTTATTGAATATTTTCTTTTACATAAAATAGACAGAGATAGAGGATAGAATATAAACAAGGGGTACATAAAGAGATATACACAAAAGGTGATACACAGTTGTGGTAAGTGTACAATTTAACCAAGGGACTTGGGCCAGATAGCCCAGTCATCATCAAATTTTTTACATGTTAGAGAATTGATCGCTAGTAGGCGTTCGAACGTATAATTTCTATGAACTGCTGCTATGACTTCAGAGATGTTTGTAGTTTTATTAGATTTCCAATTACGCAATATCAACAGGCGTGTTTCCAGAAGCATGTGTGTCACGACTGGCCTAACAGTCCGTGGGAATTTGTCAATGTTTAGGTGCAGTAATGCTAAAGCTGGATCGGGTCGTGTCAGTATTCCAGTCATGGAGGAAATCTGCTGGAAAACCTGGTTCCATAGACTTCTTATGCTGGGGCAGTGCCAGAACATATGTAATAAGTTACCAACGTGCCCACAGTCCCTCCAGCAGTGCGAGGATGTTCCCGGAAAGAACGTGGCAAGTCGGAAAGGAGTATAGTGCCATCTATTTGTTATCTTGATCATCAGTTCCCAGTGCCTCACACAGTGGGAAGACTTGTGTACTTCCATGAAGGCCCTGTGCCATTGTTTGTCCGAGAATGTATCGCCTATGTCTACCTCCCATTTCTGCATTGCTGTTGTCTTCTTGAATGTCAGTCTGTCTTGCAGTAGGTTATAGAAAAAGGAAATACCCTTCTTGTCTAGTACTGCATTGGAATAGAACTGCCAAATTTTAATCGGCATTGTCGCTAATGAGGGTGCCTGACATCTCAAGAAGTGTGTAATTCTGAGGCATTTGTAAGTGCCCTGTGGGGAGATCTTATATTGTGTCATGATTTGTTCTATGGGTTTGAGTCGTGGGCCTTCATATAGGTCCGATATGTGATATATGCCTTTGTCTATCATGTCAGTGACGTCCAACATTGGGATCTTGGATTCCAATATATTCAGGGGAAGGTCGAAGTCCATGGTTTGTGCGTCCGTGCAGCGCTTATCTAAAAGGAGTCTCCATGCTCTCAGTGATGTCTGCATGGTAGGCGGGAGAAGAGATATGTTCCATGGAGTCCAACGGTCTCCTAAGAGTAATTGGGTAAGATCTTTCGTTGGGGATAAATAAGTTTCTATGTCAACCCAAAGAGGTGCGTCGGATTGTTGAAACCAGAATTTAATTTGGTATAGGCGCACCGCCCATAGGTAGTCATAAATGTCCGTGAAACCCGCCCCTCCTGCTTGTTTATGTGAAGTCAAGTTGTTCCTGGAACACCTAGCTCTTTTTCCCTTCCATATGTACTTCCAACCTATTCTAGCGAGACTATTGATGAAATGAATAGGGATATGAATAGGCAGAGTGCGAAATACATACAAAATTTGTGGTAAGATGAACATTTTATATGCAGAGATTCTACCCATCCATAAGATTTCAGTTCTCGAAATGGCCTTGAGTTAGGCTTCCAGTTTGGTTACCAGCGGAGTCATGTTAGTTTTAGCGAGGGCAGCTATTTTACTAGTGAGTGAGATACCCAGGTACGTGATACTACCCGCGCTCCAAGTATATGGTAATTGTTTTTGAAGGGACTGTTTCATTTGAGACTGTACTCCTAGGTCTAGGATGAGAGATTTTGTAAAGTTGACCTTATAGTAGGATATATCCCCAAATGTTGTTAGTATTTTGTGCGCCTCTTTTAGGGACTGTAAAGGATTGGTCAGAATTAGAATTACATCATCCGCAAATAGATTAATGGTATGCATATTGGAACCAAACTGGAAGCCCGTGATCGAGGGCGTTGATCTGATTGCTTCAGCTAGTGGTTCTATCATAAGATTAAAAATAGTTGGGGACAGGGGACAGCCCTGTCTGGTCCCATTTGATATGTCAAATGATTTAGACAGTAGGCCTGCAGAGTACACCTGGGCGGATGGACATGAATATAGAGATAGAATAGCTTTTAAAATTGATCCTTTGAACCCAAATTTTTCCAGAACCATTTCCATGTAGGTCCAATGGACCATGTCGAACGCCTTCTCTGCATCGATAGAGAGCAGCAGAGAAGGCGTTCGAGTTCTTTCAGCCTGATGTATTACATTGATGATTCTTCTGGTAGCGTCAGAGGTCTGCCTCCCCTTTATAAAGCCCATCTGGTCTTTTTTGATGATTAGTGGTATTATATGCGTAAGTCTTTTAGCCAGTAATTTTGCAAATATTTTTGTGTCAGTGTTTAAGAGTGAAATGGGTCTGAAGTTAGCTGGTGTGTGGGGTTATTTTCCTGGTTTAGGGAGTGTGACTATGTGTGCTTTTAGCAATTCTTGTGGAAGTGTCGCTGTTTCTGTGGCTTTAATGAAGACTTTAGACATGTGGGGCGAAAGGATCTGTTTAAATGTTTTGAAATATTCATTGGAAAAGCCATCTGGGCCGGGGGATTTCCCGATTGGTAAAGAGTCAATTATGTGTTCTATTTCTAGTGCCGTGATTGGGCTGTTTAGGTCCTCCAGTTGTTTTTGGGAAAGGGATGGGAGTTTCAGCGTGTGCAAGAACGTTTGTATTTTTTCTGTTGTCGGTTGAGGGGTATTGGAGTCTCTCTGGAGGTTGTAAAGCGAGCTATAGTAGTCAGCAAATTGATCGGCTATATCTTGGGGGTGGATAATTTTTAGTGAAGTGGATGGGTGTTTCAGGTATTGTATTCTAGTTTTGGAACGAGTGGCTTTGAGTCTATTTGCTAAATATTTGCCTGCTCTGTCCGCGTTGGCATAGTGTAGGAGTTTCAGGCGTCTTAGGTGCCTATCAAATTGGCGCGATAGAAGTTCTCTAAGCTTTTCTCTGCTGGCGCACAGTTTACTAGTTAAGGGTTCTGACGGTGACTGCTTATGCATGGTTTCTAGAATCTGTATGTCAGCAATAGTAGAGTTAAGTGAGTGCGTTAGTTTTCTTTTTTCCCTAGCGCCAATTTGGATTAATACCCCTCGAATATAGGCTTTATGTGCATTCCACAGAATGTTTGGATCAGTTACAGAATCAGCATTTTCTGCGAAGTAATTCGTTAGGTGTTGGGCTATAGACTTTTGGAGGATTGGTTCTTGAAGAACCCTATTGTTACTACGCCAGATGGGGATAGAAGAGGAGACACCCTTTTCTATAATAGATAAAGATATAGCAGCATGGTCTGACCATGTAATATTGTGTATACTAGTTTTTTCAACGTTCTGCAGCAACCATTTATCAGTTAGGAACATGTCTATACGAGAATATGAACTATGTCTGTTCGAGAAAAAAGTATAGTCACGTTCTTTGGCGTGGAGACATCTCCATACATCAAAGAGTTCCACTTTGTGTAACAAAGGTTGCAGAGACAGGTGGGTCCTGGGTTTGCCAGAGGTAGTATCCAGTAGCGGGTCCGATGTCATGTTAAAATCACCGCATATCAGGAGGTTGCCATATTGCAAATTTTGGGCTTTGGTAAGGATTTTCCTCAAGAAGCGGAGTTGGTGAGTGTTAGGGGCATATACTGACACAATCGTGTATGGTTTGGAGTTGATGTCTCCCGTAAGGATTATATACCTGCCTCCCTCGTCCAGAACAGTCATTTTCGGTTGGAATGATAGGGAGTTTTTGATGGCTAATAGGACTCCTCCCTTCTTGTTGTCAGGCGTACAAGCTGTATATATGAAAGGGTAGTCCTTATGTGAACACTTCGGGGCAGCATCTTTTTGGAAATGTGTTTCCTGCACACAGAGTATGTCAGCTCTCTGAGTGCCGGCTTCCTTCCACATGGAGAAGCGTTTTACCGGGTGGTTCAGACCCCGGGCATTAATAGATAGGATCTTAATCGTCATAATGTTATTGGATTGGTATCGTGTGTGAGGAAACTAGTTAGGCACTTACTCGTCTCGGAGAAAGTTGGTTGGCTTTGTCCATCCTTGTGGTATGCTGAGAGAAGTCTAACATGTTCTTCATTTACCGCTGTCATTATACATTGAGCGTTTCTGCGTATATCAAAAGGGACACTGGGGAGAAAAAAGGAAAACAGCAACGGAGACATAAGAAAGAAAAATAGATATAACTGGATTTGCATAAGAAATGGATCCATAAATTGATCCTCGAGCAGACGTAGCTGCAAGTGCAGAACGGAGGGTGTACAGTTGGTACCTCACTGCGGTACCTGTGCACCTGAGATAAACGAGATTGGTGAGTGTAAGTAATTATGTTGCTTCACCGGCTTTTTTCTTACTAGCCTTCTTGTGTGACACTACCTGCCAGTCATTCTGTATTGGCCGTGGGCTTGCAGAGGATTGGGAGTGAGGAACTTGTTCCGGGAGAATCCCCCATTGGCGTAGAGCAGCCAGCCCGTCCTCTATTTTGGACACTGAGACACTGGTCCCATTGTAGGTGATAATAAGAGTGGCTGGATATTTCCACTTATGCGGTATGTTGTGATTCCTCAATGCTTTGGTTACAGTGAGCAGATTGCGTCTGCGCTGAAGAGTGTGTCTGGACAGGTCAGGTAGCATCCTGATGTTGGCGTATTGTGGCGGGACTTTCCCTGGGGTACGTGACGCTTGTAGTATGCGATCTTTGACGTGAAAAAAGTGTACCCTCATCAGTACATCCCTGGGAGTCTCGTCAGGGAGGAACGACGGTTTAGGGACCCTATGGATTCTATCAATGATAAGATCCTGTGCTGTTGCATCTGGCAGCAACGTGGAGAACAGAGTCTGGGTGTATTGAAGGAGCTGTGTGGGGGGAACATTTTCAGGGACCCCCTCAGTTTGAGGTTATTCCTTCTTGATCTGTCCTCGAGGTCCGCCATCTTATCCTTGAGCCAAACTATTTCCTCCCCCTGTGCCTTGATGGCATCCACCATCATGTTAAATGCAGAAGTGTGCTTTTCCACTTTGTCTTCCACAACATGGACCCTCTGTCCTATGGCCTGTACTTCTTTTTGGCATGCAGTGATCCCACTGTATATATCTGACTGCAGGGATGTTCTCAGTGAAAGGAGCATGTCCTTCAGCACGGTGTCGGATACTGGTCTATCTGCCGTGGGGAATTCTGATATGGGGTCCCCCCTCTGTTGCCGCTGGCTAGTGCTGGTGGATTGTGGCCCGCTTACCTCCATGTTGAGATCCGGCTTCGGCCTAGCTGGGGAGTCCCTCCTCGGCCTCGATTTGGCTGGGCTCCGCGTTGAGGGGCTGGATGTCCCGGAGGAGGAAGCGCTGTGTGCTGTAGCCGAGCGGATGGCGACGGACGGCGGGCCGTTGCCTGTGGGAAGTGCTCCTGGCTGCGAGGCGTGCTGTGGGACTCGCGCTCCGTCGCCACCGCCATTTTGCTACATTCCCCTCGCTGCTGCTCCGAAGAAGCCGTCTAGTTTCTGGGGCTGCAGCGGTGATTTACGATTCCTGGGTATCACCGGGTTGTTCCTCGGCAGGTCAGTGATCGGATGACCGATCGCAGGGCTCGCAGGATCGCCGGTGGGCTGTGGTGGCTGATGTTATCTCAGGCTGACAAGCGGAGCTCCTGGTCTAAGCGTCCATCTTGGAGTCCGGTCGCCACGCCCCCCCACTTTTTTTATTTTTAATGCACTAAAAAACACTATATTGCCCAAATGTTTGATGAAATAAAAAAGATGATCTTAGGCCGAGTACATGGATACCAAACACGACATGCTTTAAAATTGCGCACAAACACGCAGCGGCGAGAAACTACATTCATTTTTAAAAGCATTTAAAAGCCTTTACAGGTCACCACGTTACAGAGGAGGTCTACTGCTAAAATTACTGCCCTCGATCTGACCTTCGCGGTGATACCTCACATGCATGATGCAATTGCTGTTTACATATGACGCTAGACCGACGCTTGCGTTCGCCTTTGCGCAAGAGCAGGGGGGGACAGCGGTGCTTTTTTTTTTTTGTTTTTTTTATTATTTATTTTGATTTTTTTTTTTTTTTAAACTGTTCCTTCCATATTTTTTTTTTTTTTTATCATTTTTATTGTTATCTCAGGGAATGGAAATATCCCCTATGATAGCAATAAGTAGTGACAGGTACTCTTTTTTTGAAAAAAAATGGGGGGTTAGACCCTAGATCTTTCCTCTGCCCTCAAAGCATCTGACCACACCAAGATCAGTGTGATAAAATGCTTTCCCAATTTCCCAATGGCGCTGTTTATATCCGGGGGGGGAGGCATTCCCTCCCACTGCTTGTAAAAGCAGTCTAGAGGCTAATTATCTGCTAGAATTGCTTTTACATGAAAGCCGGCCACTGGCTGAAAAGAATGATACCAAGATGATACCTAAACCTGCAGGCATCTTTCTGGTATAAACATTCAAAGTCCAGCAACATACCAGTACGGTGCTGGTCCTTGTTGGACATGTATTGTAATCTTTTTTTTCATGCAGCCTGTTGGCTGAACGAAAAAAAGAGATTGATCGGTGGGTATGCCCACCATTAGAATACCTCCCTTCATCCACCCACTTCTAATGATGGGCATATATGCCGAAGCATGGGGGCATCCTCCCGCAAAAAAGTTATGCCGCGTACACACGGTCGGACTTTTTCACGGGCAAGCCTTCGTCGGAATTTTGACCGTATGTACGCAGCATAAAAGGTTATGCCGCGTACACACGGTCGAACTTTTCCACGGGCAAGCCTCCGTCGGAATTTCGACCGTATATACGCGGCATTAGGAGCAAAATCGCTCCTCCGCCCCTGCTGCCCCCATGCTTCGGCATATATGCTCTTTTTTTAACTGTGGTGGTGAAATCACCTCCTACAGCGTTGGAGTCACGGCTTTATGTATCGTGGGAGCAAACGCTGTTGCTGTCAAGATAAATAAATCCGCGATGCAACTGAATGGCGTACCTGCTAAGCAAATGATGGTTAACATTAAAACAAAGTAACATTACAGTACAACAGTAAGACCTTACCATACCATACCTGCAAAGCAAATACCAAAACAAAACCTAGTAAAAAATAAAACATTTTTTTAACGCAACCTGTGCCTAAAATATATATATGCCGAAGCATGGGGGCATCCTCCCGCAAAAAAGTTATGCCGCGTACACACGGTCGGACTTTTCCACGGGCAAGCCTTTGTCGAAATTTCGACCGTATGTACGCGGCATAAAAGGTTATGCCGCGTACACACGGTCAAACTTTTCCACGGGCAAGCCTCCGTCGGAATTTCGACCGTATATACGCGGCATTAGGAGCAAAATCGCTCCTCCGCCCCTGCTGCCCCCATGCTTCGGCATATATGCTCTTTTTTTTTAACTGTGGTGGTGAAATCACCTCCTACAGCACTGGAGTCATGGCTTTATGTATCGTGGGAGCAAACGCTGTTGCTGTCAAGATAAATAATTCCGGGGGGGGGCGGAGCCGGCGGCCGGAGCAGATGGTGTGGTGAGAGGAGAGCTCCGTCACATCAGGGGATTATCAGCAACTAAAAGCGGCTTTTGAGGCTGGAAAACTAACCATCCGAGCGGCGGAATACAGGAGGAACCCCGCTAGTGACATGGCCAAACGAAAGGACAGAGAAGGACCCAGGAAATTAACAGATTTCTATCCCCCCATAGCAGGCAGGAGCTGCCAAGATGGCACCGCGGCAGGGCTGTCTGCAACACAGCGCCATGAGGAGGAGAATGGCGCGATCTACAACATGCAAGGTGAGACGCTGGACAGCAATCACCCTCAGCTCCCCCATCCCTCCCCATCCAGCAGCCCTGTAAAACAAAAACGGAGGGTCAATCCCCCAGGAGCAGATAGCAATGAACAGGAGAGGGGAGGTAACGACATGGAGCAGGCTGACTCCTATACCCAGAAGCTGGATGCTATGCCTGTCTCTGGTCAGCCCATGACTGATATTTTCATGAAAGAAATGATACTGAATCTGAGAGGGGCCATCCAGCAAGACATAGCTCACCTCACCCACTCCACACGCAAGGAACTGAGTGCTATGGGAGACAGGGTTACCTATGTGGAAACTAAAATGGGTGACTTCTCTGCAGCCCACAATGAGCTAGTGGATGCTCATGTGGATTTAGAAGATGAGCTCAAAGCCCTCCGCTTAAAGGTCTCTGACCTCGAAGATCGCTCTCGCAGGAACAATGTGAAGTTTAGAGGGATTCCTGAAACAGTTAAACCTGCTGAACTGAGTTCATTCCTTCAACAGCTACTGAAAAAAGCAATCCCTTCTCTCACTGCCTCGGATGTCATTATCGACAGAGCACATAGGCTGCACAAACCACAACATCTCCCTGAGAAAATCCCCAGAGATGTGATCGCCAGAATTCATTTCTTTCATATCAAAGATAAACTTATGAGATTATCCAGACTGAACAGCACCCTCCCGGACCCATATGCTGGGATCACAATATACGCTGACCTCTCACAGGCCACCATGAAAGCTAGGAATAATCTGATCCCAGTTACTAAAATGCTAAGGAATCACAAGATTCTCTATAGATGGGGCTTCCCTGCTAAAATCATTTTGGAGAAAAACAATGAATGGTACACCATCTCTTCCCTGGACAAAGGCCTGGAGCTACTCCGCAAGTGGGGACTCCTCCCCCAGGACGACTACCCTGACTCTATGGACCAGACCCCTCCCAGATCAAACATCAACAATTATCGCAGTACCAGGAACAACCGTGACAAATAGACGTCCCTAAAATACGTTGGATTTGTTTATTCTGTGATGAAATACCTGGTTTCCTCATGACACCTTCTATGCCTCATCTGCCTTCTGACGTCGCCGAGATAATCTCCTGATGTTCGGCTGACAAGGTAAACACCTTAATGACTTTACCCCAATACTGCGTTTGGGATCATCCCAAATCCATCCTGTTGCTGTTGACTGTTCTAACTTTTGGTTCTCTGACCATTGACGTTGCAATGGTCACTTGTGGTTATATAGTCTGGAGAATCCAGACTACTGTTTTAAAATCCAACTTACAGATTCTCACTGCTAATTCATTAATTCCTCACTTCAAGCAATACTTATACTGCGCCACTAGATGTCACCGAAGCACCACAAACGAAACTAATGACACTTAAACTCTTATCTGTCAATGCTAGAGGGCTCAACTCCCCATTTAAGCGTAGATCCCTATGGAAAACCGCCCTGGACAAGAAATGTGATGTGTTATTTGCGCAAGAAACCCACTTTTTGGATCACAACACCCCGAGATGCTCCCATAAATTTTTTTTGCATGTTTTTACGGCAAATAACTCCAGTAAAACAAATGGGGTGTTAATAGCTATTAAGGACTCGGTGTCTTTTAAGCTCCTAAATGAACAATATGATAGTATTGGTAGGTATATTATCCTTGTGTCCGAAATTAACAATGAAATATATACTCTGGTGAATTTGTATGCTCCAAACAAACACCCGATAAGATTCATTCGCAAAACTATACAAAAAGTTAACAAAATGAAAAAAGGTAATTTAGTGATATGTGGAGATTTTAATGTAATCATGAATGATATGCTTGACTCCTCCTCTGCGGGGCGGAGACAAAGACCATCCCTAGCTCATTTTTGTTTGGGGGAAGACCTCTATGACCCGTGGCGCTGTCTCCGATCCACAGAGAGGGACTACACCTACTTCTCACCGATGCACAAGAGTTATTCTAGGATTGACTTTTTCCTCACAGACAAATATACTTTACAAAAAGTAACCAAGGCGGACATTCACTCCATCACTTGGTCTGACCATGCCCCCATCACCATTGACATAACTTCCGCTAACAAAACTAATGCTTCGCCCCTATGGCGTAATAATACCTACCTACTCTCCCAGCCCCACATTAAAGAGGAAGTCCACAAGAAACTACTAGAATTCTTTGAGTTTAACGAAACCCCTAGCACTCCCACCTCCACAGTCTGGTGCGCGCATAAAGCCTTCTCGAGAGGCACCCTGATCCAGATAGCAGCCAGAGAAAAGAAGAAAAAAAAACAACTTATAACGCAACTTCATGACCGGATAGCCGACTTAGAAATTAAGCATAAAAAAAATGGGGACCACTCCTTACTACAACAACTGAATTCTAGCAGGGAAGAACTGAGACTGGTGTTAAAATCAGACTATGACCTTTACTACAAAAGACTCCAATTATCATACTATTCCCAGAACAATAGAGCAGGTAAACGGTTAGCAGCTCAACTGAAGAAAAAGCAAACGCAAGCGAAGATATCATTGCTCAAACATCCCACTAACGACAACTCATATCAAAATCCCAAAGACATAGCGAATGCATTTAAAGACTTTTACGAAACCCTGTATAACCTCAGCCAGGACAAAACTACTCACCAACCCACAGAAGCAGAAATCACTGACTTTCTCAAACGTATTGACCTACCATCTATAGATCAGAGAACGCTAGACAAAATTAATGAACCTTTTACAGAGGACGAAATCGAGGAAGTAATTAAGAAACTCCCCAAACATAAATCCCCAGGAGCTGACGGTTTCTCAGCCGAATACTATCAAGCATTCTCATCACTACTCACCCCCCGATTGGTGGAGCTATACAACACAGCTGTAACCACAAGTACTTTCCCCAAAGAAATGCTCCAAGCCATTATAGTAACCATACAAAAACCCGGGAAAGATCCTGCCCACCCCCAGAACTACAGACCCATCTCACTTTTGAATTCGGACCTTAAAATCTATGCAAAGGCTTTAGCAAACAGATTACTACATATAACCCCCACACTCATAGGACTAGATCAAGTAGGATTTGTTAAGGGCAGACAGGCCCCAGATGGCACTAGAAAAATGATAAACCTACTTAGAAATGCGGAAATCACACACATGCCTAGCATCTTTGTCGCCTTGGACGCGGAAAAGGCGTTTGATAGAGTCCACTGGTCTTACCTGTCACATACACTACATAAATTTGGAATACATGGATTCCTGCACTCAGCGGTCATGTCTTTATATACTAATCCATCGGCCAGGGTCTTTACATCAGGAATGCTCTCCGATTCCTTCAACCTGACTAATGGAACGAGACAGGGTTGCCCACTGTCCCCAATTGTCTTCTCACTAGCAATAGAACCCCTAGCAGAACTCGTTAGGTCTACCACAGAAGTTACAGGACTCCAAATAGGGAACACAGAACATAAAATAGGTCTGTTCGCGGATGATGTGATCCTTACCCTGACCAACCCATTAACTTCCCTAAGGAAAGCCACAGAACTTATGCACGACTTTGGGAAAATAACATATTATAAAGTCAATACTTCTAAATGTTTTGCCCTACCCCTTCATATCCCCCCCACAACAGTAAACAGGCTCAAGCTACTATTCCCATGCACATGGGATGCCCCATCCATCACCTACTTAGGTATACAACTGACCCACCCTACAGCCAAGCTATATTCTGATAACTTCCTACCCCTTTTGGATCAGATCAAGAAAGACTTTGCACAATTGTCCAAAATCCAACTATCATGGATAGGGCGGATAGCAGCTTACCAGATGCAAGTATTCCCAAAGATCCTCTATCTTTTCAGAACTATTCCAATTCCTATCCCTCATACATTTTTCTCTGAGCTGGCAAAACATTTGAACAAATTCATATGGGCGAATAAAAAACCCAGAATAGCGTTAAAAAATCTCTATATACACAAAAATGTGGGAGGGGGAAGCTTACCGAATGCTTATGCCTACTACATAGCATCCATAATGGACCAACTGAAATTTTGGTTCTCCTGCCAGGAAGACAACCTCTGGAACCAAATAGAGAGGGAGGTGACTCCGAGCCATGATATCATTGCTTTACTAATGGCACCCACGATACATCATAAACCCCTGATACCAGACTACCCCACAATAAAGGCCACACTTGCAGCATGGTCCCTATTCACCAAGTTGAAATTCCCAGAGGAACGCACCCATACATTAGATATCCCTTTGACGACCTACACTTTTCTTATCCAAAACTTTTCGACACATCACTGGAAAAAAAAGGGAATACATTTTAACATGTCAGACATAACGCAGACCACAGCACTCGACTCTCTCATGATACAACAGATTCGGAGTTACAGTAAAATGAACCCTCACACCACCACTAAGGTTCCATTAGCAATTTGGGACTTCCTCCTGAATAAAAGCAAAAAAAACACTAGGGGTATATCACTCTCCTATAGATTCAGTAACCAACAACTAAAATACTCCAAAACCCCAGCGATGCTCAAATGGGAGGTGGAACTACAAACATCCTTTACATTTCCTCAATGGCTAACTGCTATTAAATATAATAGAACATCCTCAGCCTGTGTGGACCATTGGGACAACTCGTGCAAAATACTACATAGGTGGTACATCACACCGACACGCTTACACATAATGAGACCCACTCTCTCCCCACTTTGTTGGAGGGACTGCCAGAACAGGGGTAATCTCCTTCACATTATGTGGCACTGTAGCATACTACGAAAATTTTGGGGAGACGTGTTTCAGCTTATATCGGACATTTCTAAAATAAAATGCGTACCCTCTCCAGATTTAGCTCTTCTTACATTAGGGATAGAACTCTTCCCATATACATGTAGAAAAGTGATTGTACATATCCTTCATGCTGCCCGTATCTCTATAGCAGCAAAATGGAGAACCACAAATCCTCCAACCGTATTGGAAGTAATAAACAGAGTAAATACCCAGAGCTTAATGGAAAGGATGCTTGCGTATAAACTAGATAGAATACATATATACCACAAATTCTGGGATCCCTGGCCTCCGCTACATAATACCCCCTAGCATTGGTTAGCCTATATGTTGATTGCAAGTATAAAAGCAGAATGATGTCCTGTGGTGCAGTAGAATTCTTAGAGCAGTGTAGTTGGTACCAGCACTAGTATCTTAATCCGCCTGCATACAGGTATTGTAGTAGTGTTAAAATAGTTAATGTTCACAACATGATTATAACTTCAGTTATACTATTTCTCCGTCATAGGACTTTAGCTATAAAGTAAACCCATGGGCAATTCGAGTCGGCCAAACTCTGGGCCGTGCTCTCTGTACCTGGACTTGCTTATAGCTAGCCTGCTCACAGTGTGATCCCGGAAGGGGTGACAGGCTCTATGACCAAATGTTAAATCTGCCCTACGGTCCAGGACTGATACAATGGAGTTGATACTCCTGAGTCAATATAGTGTTACAAGAAAGATGGAAATCTCCTATGATGATTTGCATATTGTTTCCTTTTATGCAGTTATGGATGATGTTGCTTCCTACAGTAATGTGCATTTGTTGCAACTATGCCTGTATGTTACTTCTGTTTTCTCAATAAATAAAAAAAAATTAAAGTTAAAAAAAAAAAGATAAATAATTCCGCGCTGCAGTTGAATGGCGCACCTGAAAACAAAAAATTACATACCTGAAAAGCAAGCATGATAAAACATTGCAGAATGGAATACAGTAAAAAAGAGCAGAACAATAGAGAGAAAATAGAGAGAGAGAGAGAGAGAACAATAAAACGACAACTATTTTTGTTTTTTTTATTTTATTTTTTTTGTGTTTTTGTTTTTTACGTTTTTTTTTTCTTTTTTACACTTTTTTTTTTAAACTTTAACTGTAATGGTTCGGGTCTCTCAAAATGTAATGGCATCTTGGGAGACCCTGTGTAAGTGTGTCCTAGTCTGTGAAATGCTGTACCCTACGCTAAAACTTCACATTTGAGTGGTAGCGTTCAAAACATTCACCAAGGCAAAGACCAGGTTTGTCAGGACAGAGTGGACAATAATAACGGGTGTCACGCCTAAATCCGCGCTTGCTACAGACACAACATCTTTTTTGGGGGGTTCGTTGGGTAGGGGTACTCGGGAGGAGATGCGTATAATGCCTCTCATGCAGCCGGCTTACTGCATTTGGTAGGGGATGGTGAGGTGCAGAACCGCCTGGATACAGGAGTTCTGTGACTATCTCATTCTGGAATTTTAGAAGAGATAAAGTCCCGCCTGAAGCTCTGTATAGTACATGAGCGTTCAGCAAAGCCAATTGGAATAAGGATAGAGACACTTTTTTGTACCAGCGTCTCGCCTTACGGTCAATTAGATACGGCGCCAACAACTGGTCGTTGAGGTCCACCCCTCCCATATTTTTGTTATATTCATGGACACAGAGGGGTTTCTCCACAACACCAGTCGCCGTACGAATTTGGACTGTCGTGTCTGCATGAAGGGAGGTAAGAAGGAAAACATTCTTATTGTCCCTCTACTTCATAGCGAGCAAGTTATTACACTTTACGAAGGCTCTCTCCCCCAGCCTAAGACGGGCATCTACAAGCTGCTGGGGAAAGCCCCGGCGATTAGGTCGCACGGTGCCACATGCTCCAATCTGATGATCAAACAAGTGACTAAACAGAGGCACGCTCGTGTAATAATTGTCCACATACAAGTGGTACCCCTTTCCGAATAAGGGTGACACCAAGTTCCACACTATCTTGCCAGCGCTCCCTATGTATTCCGGGCAGTTGACCGGCTCAACCTGACTATCTTTTCCCTCATAAACCATAAAGCTCCATACATAGCCTGTTGCCCTGTCACAGCACTTATAGAGCTTGACCCCGTATCCCCGTATCTGGCACGCTTGCTGGGAAGGTACTGCTTGAAAGCCAAGCGGCCAGAAAATTTAATCAGGGACTCATCAACGCAGACCAGTGTTGCCAACCGTACGTAGATTTACGTACGGTACGTGAATTTAACCCCTGTAGTATGTCCGCAGTCTCTCCAGTGTCCACCTCCCTGTAGTATGTCCGCAGTCTCTGTCCACCTCCTGTAGTATGTCCGCAGTCTCTCCAGTGTCCACCTCCCTGTAGTATGTCCGCAGTCTCTCCAGTGTTGTCCACCTCCCTGTAGTATGTCCGCAGTCTCTGTCCACCTCCTGTAGTATGTCCGCAGTCTCTCCAGTGTCCACCTCCCTGTAGTATGTCCGCAGTCTCTGTCCACCTCCTGTAGTATGTCCGCAGTCTCTGTCCAGTGTCCACCTCCCTGTAGTATGTCCGCAGTCTCTCCAGTGTCCACCTCCCTGTAGTATGTCCGCAGTCTCTGTCCACCTCCTGTAGTATGTCCGCAGTCTCTGTCCAGTGTCCACCTCCCTGTAGTATGTCCGCAGTCTCTCCAGTGTCCACCTCCCTGTAGTATGTCCGCAGTCTCTGTCCACCTCCTGTAGTATGTCCGCAGTCTCTGTCCAGTGTCCACCTCCCTGTAGTATGTCCGCAGTCTCTGTCCAGTGTCCACCTCCCTGTAGTATGTCCGCAGTCTCTGTCCACCTCCTGTAGTATGTCCGCAGTCTCTGTCCAGTGTCCACCTCCCTGTAGTATGTCTGCAGTCTCTGTCCACCTCCTGTAGTATGTCCGCAGTCTCTGTCCACCTCCTGTAGTATGTCCGCAGTCTCTGTCCAGTGTCCTCCTCCCTGTAGTATGTCTGCAGTCTCTGACCACCTCCTGTAGTGTGTCCGCAGTCTCTGTCCACCTCCTATAGTGTGTCCGCAGTCTCTGTCCCCCTCCTGTAGTGTGTCCGCAGTCTCTGTCCCCCTCCTGTAGTGTGTCCGCAGTCTCTGTCCCCCTCCTGTAGTGTGTCCACAGTCTCTGTCCCCCTCCTGTAATGTGTCCGCAGCCTCTGTCCACCTCCTGTATCGTGTCTGCAGTCTCTGTCTACTTCCTGTATCGTGTACGCAGCCTCTGACCATCTCTTGTCATGTCTACAGTCTATGAGGGGATCCTAGAAAGGAGTCAAGAGTAGGAGTGCCGCCGGGATGGGGGTTACGGCCCAGGAAGAAACAGACGTGTGGACTGGGGAGAGGAGATCAGAGCCACCAAGCTGGAGCCGTCTGACTGAGCCCCACACTGTGCACCTGGGAGGAGGTAAGTGACAGTGCCGCCAGGCCATTCTGAGGGGGGGGGGGGTCACTGATGTAAGAAGGTGAATGAATACAATAATGTAAGGGGGCACTGATATAAAGGTTTCCCCCTTATATTAGTACCCCCCCTTATCTTAGTGTATTCACTCTGTGGAAGGTGGTCTCTATTCACCAGAGCCCCCCTCCACATCAGAGTTCCCCCTTACATCATGATCTGCAGCATTTCCCTTTACATAAGAGTTCCCTTGCACTGTAAGGGGGCATACTGCAGACTCTGATGTAAGAGGGAACTCTGTGCTGGCTGGGTTATAGTATCCTAACCTTCATGTGAATTGAGAAATATGTTTTTTTACTTTTGTTTAACTTAAACACATTGATATTAGCATTAGCTGTGTGTTTATAGTTGAAATGTTGATATTTGCACTGTTTAGCACTAAAAACAGTAATTTTAGGTACTGTTTTTGCAGCGTCAGTAAAAAATGCGGCTCTGCCAGTAATCTTCATTATTTTTGCCAGTAAGAAATTGGTGCCGTACAGAAATTTTGGCATCCTTGCCAGTAAATTTCACTTCAGGGGGTTGGCAACACTGACGCAGACAGCTTGATCGGGAATAAACAAGGCTGCAAAACGTTCGTTGAAGTGGTTTATGAGGGGCCGAATTTTATAGAGCCGGTCGTATTCAGGGTCCCCACGTGGACGACAAAGTTCATTGTCGTTGAAGTGCATGAACCGCAAAATCTGCTCGTATCATTTCCTGGGCATGGAGGCAGAGAACACGGGCATGTGGTCAATTGGGTGCGTGGACCAATAAGCACGCAATGACGGGAATTTATGTGTGCCCATGTTGAGGGAAAGGCCCAGAAAGGTCTTAAATTCGGAAACCGTAATTGGTTTCCAATCTTTGGCAATGGAAGGCAACTGGGGATTAGCGGCGATGAATTGACCAGCATATAAATTACTCAATAGATCTATAGAGATCTTCCGTGAAAAACAGCGAATAAAAATCGATTGTCAGAAATTAAGTGTTTCCACCTTAATACCGGGTTGGGCAGTGAATGGGGGAAGTACGGGTTCTGCAGAAGTGGTGGGGACCCAATCAGGATAGGCGAATTCTGCAGGAAGAGCACTATGGGTACGACGGGCCTGCCTTTGTCTTCTTATTGGTGGCAGCGGGACACTACTTGTGCTTGCCACCTCGCCAGCTTGAACTGCACTTATGGGACTCGCCACGTCACCAAGTGATACTGCAGTGCTGGATGTACACCCAGGCTGTACTAGGCCGCTGGTGCTTGCCAATTCACCAGAAGGAATAGCGGCGCTAGTACTACTCTGCTCCATGATACGAGAGCCCTGCGGTTCTTGCTCCTCAACAACCTCAGAAGATCGGGATCGGGTACGCCTGACCTTAGCAGGGACCTCAACTTCGTCGTCAGAGCTATCTGACGTGGGGCCGCTGACGTCACTGTCTTCTACGGGAAGATATTCTGAGCCTGAATCTGACAGATACGTGACCTCCTCTTCACTATCTGTCATGCTCAGAATCTCGTAGGCCTCTTTATTAGTGTACCTTCGACTTGCCATTTTGGGCTCTAAATTTAGGGGTACACTAGTAAGATTCACAGGAAAAAAAGCACCTGACTGTCGTCAGCAAATATATCAAACGCTACAAAAAAAACTGTTAGCGGTCGCAGGGATCAGGACTGTCTCTGCGAACGCTGCAGTTATGTGTTTTGTGTTTGGTAAGTGACAGTGATCGATCGATACTGCACTTGGGTGGGCTGGGCTGGGCTGGGCGGAGGGGCTAAGCGCAGGTGCTAGTAGGTATCTGGGCTGATCCCGCTAACACTGCGTTTTTGGGAACCCTAAACCGCTGGGGACGCTAGTATAGATCTGATCAGATACTATACCACTAAGGGAGGTGTATGCTTTGCGCGTGGGTGTTAGCGTTACTGGCACTAACCTAACGCTGCCTGGGGCGACGCAGACCCTCTCTGGCGCTAAAACCTAATTGATCTCACCCGCCGGGCGATCAGGGGGTTAAACCTTTATTGGGTTATATACGGTGGGTGCCCTGATGCTATAAAAAGCAAACTAACCAACCAGCGTCACCCGTAACCTTTATATGGTGATCACTGGTGAAAGGGTTAACTAGGGGCAATCAGGGGGTTAAAACCTTTATTAGGTTAAATATGGGGGTACCCGACGCTATATAAAAACCTGATGGGTTACCTAAAAAACTAACTGGGTAACCAGTGTCACCAGTGACGCTTATACGGTGATCACTGGTGAAAGGGTTAACTCTAGGGGCAATCAGGGGGTTAAAATAATATATGGGGGTACCTTACGCTCTAAAAACCTGCGGCGAAACTAAAAATAAATAACTGGCTATCTAGGGCACCACCGGCACTAAATACAGCGATCGAAAATACGATTGCTTAGTGACGCTGGCGTTAGGGGGTGAAAGGGTTACCTGGGGGGCGATCAAGGGGTTAAACCTTTATTAGGGGGGTTAGGGGGCTACCCTGGACCTAAAGGGACCTAATCCTAACTGCCCTGCAACTTTTTACTATCACAGATGACACTAAATGCAGTGATCAGTAAAATAAATGATCACTGCAATCAGTGACACTGTGATTGGAGGCTGGGGGTGACCTGGGGGGTGATTTGGGGGTGACTGGAGGGTGAAATGTGTGCCTATGTGTACCTATGTGTCAGTGGACTGTTGGTGCACTAACCTGCTTCTTCTCTCCTCGGTGCCGGAATCGAAAAGACCGCCGCGAGGGAGATGACATCACTTCCTCATGCCTGTGTTTACATCACATGGCGGAGGAAGCATTTTCATTCGCCGGGAGCGATCGCGAGGGGGTGGCCGAAATCGAATGGTCACCCCCTCATCTCTGATCGCTCCCCAACGATAAACAGCCGCTCACTGTATAGGAGGGGGGTCCGATCGGACCCCCCAACTGTACAAAGGCGATTACGTATGCTCTACGTGATTGTGCCTGTCGGTGCCATTCTGCCGACGTATATATACAGTGAGCGGTCGTTAAGTGGTTAAAGAGTCAACAGGACGCATATTATTGGCTAAAGTTCACTGGTGGCTCATGACGCAAAACAGCTTTATTGCCAATCACAGTGTCTTTTTACAATTCGTAGCAAAGTTTATGAATTTAGGAAGTAAGCTGAAACAATTGAACAATACAGGTTAGAAGCAACGTGTCTTTAGAAGCCATTTTAGAAATCGGAATCTATTTTAAATTCCTACAAATAGTCACACAATAGACATAAAAAACTTTTCCAACAGCGTTTTTAACCCTTTTTCGGCCGCTAGCGGGGGTTAAAATCACCCCGCTAGCACCCGCAAATTGCGGCAAAAACAATGGTATAGCGACGCTGAAAATAGCGGCACATCCAGTGCTTCAGTGTGAACGTAGCCTAATAGTGAATTCAGAGTGTTGAAGCCAAATTTCTTATACAGACATGACATATTTCTTTACAGTCATGTGCTTCTATTCTTGATAATCTGGTTTTATTATAAAATATACACAGTTTTCACAATAAAACATAACAGAAATTTAGGGAAACCTCTCAGAAAAGAACTATATACAGGGGGTCCCCGACTTACGAATGCCCGACTTACGAACCCCTCCTACTTATTAACCGGGCGCTGCAAGGACCCTCTGCCGTTCTGCATGGTCCATCTGCTGTTCCGCGCATGCACGGCCAGATGGAGCCGCGGAAAATTTCGTAAATGTCCGTAATTGGCCGCGCATACACAGAACGGCATTCGATGGAACATCGGAAAACATTGGAAATGTCCGTAATTGTCGTTCTGCGCATGCGTGGTGTGAGGGGGTTAACTCGGTAGCGGGTGTGGGTGACCCCCTGGTTGGGCTCCCCACACAAAAACAGGGCCAGCAGACGGAGGTTGTGGTTTTCAAAATCAAAAGGTGCGGTTTATTTCTCTATGTACAGTGACAAAAACACAGCAAAGCCAAAAAGAAACATAAACAAAATAAATCCTGGTCAGCTTGACCTCTGACTAAACATGCAGGTTTCCTAACTAACAACTGGGATCAGCCTGGTGCTGTCCTAGTCCCTAAGTCCCTGGTTTAATCAATGTCCAAACAAATAGCCACACAGGCTTTGTCTCACCGCACAGGGGTTCACTCTCCCTAGACAGTCCACACAGGTCTGGTTCCAGGCATGAGCAAACACCTAATGAATCTGGGAGTTTTTATAGAGGCCTTTAAATGAGCTGACAAGCTTCAGCTGGTCTCATCAACTCCCTGCCTGCACGACACCCAGCCCTCTCCCTAGAGGTATGAGTCATCCATGAGCCCACTAGCCTCAGCTGGGCTTCATCAACTCCCTAGTTGTATAAGTCGGCATAAAGCCTGAATCTGGGAGAAATATATCTACCCCCCTGGATGCAACCAGGTGACTTTACCTTCCTGCTGTCACATACCCCCCCCTCTTGTTTTAACCTTGGGGTTGGAACACCAGCAATCAGGCATTCATGTACTCGAGACAAAGCATCCACATTCCCCATTTGAACGCCAGGGCGATGCTTTACTGTGAAGTTGAATTCCTGTAGGGCCAGGAACCACCTATTCACTCTTCTATTTGTCTCCTTGTTTTGAGCCATCCACTTTAACGGAGCGTGATCCGTAACCATGTCAAAGTGCCTACCTAGCAGATAGTACCGAAGGGAATCTAGAGCCCACTTCACCGCTAAACACTCCTTTTCAACCGTGGCGTAATTTACCTCATGGGACTTCAACTTCCTGCTGAGGTAAATGACTGGGTGCTCTTCCCCGTTCCAGACCTGGGACAATACTGCTCCTAACCCCACATCTGATGCATCACTTTGTACGACAAAGTCTTTAGAGAAGTCGGGTGAGTACAACACTGGCTGGCTACATAAGGCTTGTTTCAAGAATTGGAATGCTGCCTCAGCCTCGGGGTTCCATTTAATCATGACCGACCCTTTCCCTTTCGTCAGGTTGGTTAGGGGCACAGCCTTAGAAGCAAAGTGGGGAATGAAGCGCCGATAATAACCCGCGATTCCCAGAAAGGCCCGTACCTGCTTCTTGCTGTTGGGACGTGGCCAACTCTGGATGGCCTCGACTTTGTTGAGTTGGGGTTTTATCACTCCCCTGCCAATGGTGTACCCAAGATATTTGGCCTCCTCCTGCCCAATGGTACACTTCTTGGGGTTAGCCGTAAACCCCGCTTCCCGGATAGAATCTAGGACTGCTTGCACTTTTGGCAGATGTGAGGCCCAATCTGTGCTATGGACAATTACGTCATCCAGGTAAGCCGCAGCATACTTCCGATGGGGCCTCAGTATCTGGTCCATTTTCCGCTGGAATGTGGCCGGCACATTCTGTAACCCGAACGGCATTCTCTTATATTGGAACGCCCCGTCTGGGGTTACAAATGCGGTTTTCTCTTTGGCCGACTTGGCCAGGGGAATTTGCCAATACCCTTTTGTGAGGTCAAGAGTCGTCATGTATCGGGCTGTTCCCAGCCGGTCGATCAACTCATCTATACGTGGCATGGGGTAGGTGTCAAATTTTGTAACTTTGTTCAACTGACGAAAATCGTTACAAAATCGCCAGCTCCCATCCGGTTTAGGCACCAACACAATGGGACTAGACCAATCACTTTGGGACTCCTCTATCACCCCTAAGTTCAGCATTTTCTGTACTTCCTCCCGTATTGCCTCCCGTCGGGCCTCTGGGATCCGATAGGGTTTTAACTTCACCCTTTCACCGGGCGGGGTAATAATATCATGCTCTACCCCAGATGTTTGTCCCGGCAGCTCAGAGAACACCTCCTTGTTGCGAAGCACAAACTCCTTAACCTCCTGTTGTTGGGGTTGTGACAAGGTGGCTGCTATTCCAACCTCCGGAATCACGCAACCAGTTTGAGCTGGTGACCAAGTTTCTGCGACTAGGGACTCTCTATCCCTCCAGGCTTTCAACAGATTAACGTGATATATCTGTTCGGGCTTTCGCCTTCCTGGTTGTCTGACCTTGTAATTCACTTCGCTCACTTTTTCCATTATCTCGTAGGGGCCTTGCCATTTGGCAAGGAATTTACTTTCAACCGTAGGGACAAGTACCAATATCCTATTCCCCGGGGAAAAGGTACGGGTCTTGGCTGCACGGTTGTACACTCTCTGCTGTGCCAACTGCGCTTGGGCCAAATGTTCCTTCACGATGGGCATTACCTGTGCAATTTGATCTTGCATCAGGGCGACATGCTCAATCACACTCCTGTGGGGAGAACTCTCACTTTCCCAAGTTTCCTTGGCAATATCCAACAGCCCTCTTGGGTGTCTCCCATACAGTAACTCAAAGGGGGAGAATCCCGTAGAGGATTGGGGCACCTCCCTAATAGCAAACATCAAATAAGGAAGTAGACAGTCCCAATCCCTTCCATCTCTATCCACCACTTTCTTCAACATTTGTTTTAGGGTTTTGTTGAATCTTTCAACCAGCCCATCGGTTTGGGGGTGATACACAGATGTACGCAATTGCGTCACTTTGAACAATTTACACAGCTCTTTCATAACCCGGGACATAAAGGGTGTACCTTGGTCCGTAAGCAGTTCTTTACAAATACCCACCCGGCTAAAAACAAGAGATAGCTCTTTGGCTATGGTTTTGGCCGAGGTATTTCTGAGAGGGATCGCTTCTGGATAACGGGTGGCATAGTCCATTATAACCAATATGTACTGGTGCCCCCTAGCGGACTTGATTATAGGACCTACCAAATCCATTGCGATTCTCTCAAACGGGACCTCAATGATGGGTAGAGGGACCAGCGGGCTACGGAAATGTGGCATCGGGGCCGACCTCTGACACACAGGGCAGGAGGAACAATAATTTTCTATGTCCTTCATCACCCCAGGCCAATAGAATCTCTGTAATACCCTCTCTCGGGTTTTCTCTGTCCCCAGATGACCTCCAAGAATGTGCCCATGGGCCAACTCCAACACCAACTTCCTGTAAGGTTTGGGCACCACAAGCTGCTCAACGGTTTCTTCTGCCCTTTTTGCCACCCGATACAGTAGGTCCTTCTCTACGCTGAAGTATGGGTAAGTGCAGGTATTATCTGGGTTCACTAACTCGCCATCTATTTCCACTACGTTTTCCCGTGCCTTTATTAGGGCGGGGTCTTTTAACTGTTCTGTGGCAAAATTTTCCCTGTGAACCTCCAGATCAGAAAACTCCACAGACGGTAGGTTTTCGTCTGAGGAGGTGGGCTCCTCTCCAGTTTCTTGAATCTCCCCTGCCAATACTGACAAGGGGAATTCTGGAGAGTCCTCACCACTCTCAGAGGAGTTCTGGCTATCACATTCCTGGTACATAGGGGCACCAGTGGGGGGCTCAGGATCATCCCACAGTTCCCAGAACTTCGGAAAATCCCTTCCCACAATGGCATCATGCGGTAATTGAGATACTAACCCCACTGGATGAGAGAGGGTACCTTTGGGGGTCTCGAAACACACTGTAGTCACTGGATACTCTCGGGTGTCCCCATGCACACAAATAACAGCTACCTTGCTATTCCCAGAGACCTCTGTTTTAACTAATTCAGCCTTTATCAGGGTCACAAGGCTACCTGAATCCAGTAATACCACAACATTTCTACCATTAATACACATTTTGCATAAATGTTTCTCAGTTCCCCGAATGGCAGTGCATGCGACTGTCGCACACAGCGACTGACGTCGGTCCGTCAGAAAGTCACATTGCATGGGTTCCTCCACAACCGGGCAATTTGCTGCAATATGTCCCACTTGCCGGCAGCAGTAGCAAACAATCCATTTGGCTGCCTCTTGAGCCCCTGACTTCCCAGGCTGTTCTCGCCAAACTTTGGGTAGAGCTCCCACCCTCTCACTCTCTCCACCCTCACCCCTTGGAATCCTCTTATCCGCCCCTGGGGATGATCTGGTCTTAGGGTGGAAAGTCCGAGAGTCTCTGGAAGAGGCCGTCAGGTTCTCTGTAGCCAAGTATTTCTCTACACGATCCACAAGACCACCGGCCGTCTCTGGGTCTCCATGGCTTACCCACTTTTGGATGGCAGTAGGAAGAGCTCTCAAAAACCGATCCATTACAACACGTTCCACAATCTCTGGTGCGGACAAAGTCTCTGGCTGTAGCCACTTCCTGCTCAGGTGAATGAGATCATACATTTGAGACCTGGGGGGTTTTCCAAGCTGGAAAGTCCAGTTATGCACACGCTGAGCCCGGACAGCCAGGGTGACACCCAGCCTTGCCAATATTTCAGCTTTTAGCATCACATAGTCTTTTGCTTGGTCAGGCTCTAGGTCATAGTAAGCCTTCTGCGATTCACCAGTTAACAGAGGAGCCACCAGTCCAGCCCACTGCTCCTCAGGCCACTTTTCTCTTTCAGCAGTCCTTTCAAATGTGGTCAAAAATACCTCTGGATCATCCTCTCCAGTCATTTTTGTCAATAAACGACTCACCCCAAAGGACGCGGTATTAGTGGGACGGCTTTCCTCACTGGTCTGCGGACGTTGCTGCATTACTGCTTCCATTTGTTGTAGTCTCTGCTCTTGCTTCTGTAACAGGTCTATGAAGCGGGCCTCAGATTGCTGCTGGGCTTGTTGCTGAGCTTCCAGACTCTGTTGGTGAGCTTGCTGCTGGGCTGCAAGGCTCTGTTGATGAGCTTGCTGCTGGGCTGCAAGGCTCCTTTGCAAACCTGCATTTGTCTGCTGTTGATTGGCATTTGCTAGAGCCAGCTGTTTCAGTATCTCCTCCATGCTGGCTTAAAAAAACTGCCACTGGTTCTCCACCAACTGTGAGGGGGTTAACTCGGTAGCGGGTGTGGGTGACCCCCTGGTTGGGCTCCCCACACAAAAACAGGGCCAGCAGACGGAGGTTGTGGTTTTCAAAATCAAAAGGTGCGGTTTATTTCTCTATGTACAGTGACAAAAACACAGCAAAGCCAAAAAGAAACATAAACAAAATAAATCCTGGTCAGCTTGACCTCTGACTAAACATGCAGGTTTCCTAACTAACAACTGGGATCAGCCTGGTGCTGTCCTAGTCCCTAAGTCCCTGGTTTAATCAATGTCCAAACAAATAGCCACACAGGCTTTGTCTCACCGCACAGGGGTTCACTCTCCCTAGACAGTCCACACAGGTCTGGTTCCAGGCATGAGCAAACACCTAATGAATCTGGGAGTTTTTATAGAGGCCTTTAAATGAGCTGACAAGCTTCAGCTGGTCTCATCAACTCCCTGCCTGCACGACGCCCAGCCCTCTCCCTAGAGGTATGAGTCATCCATGAGCCCACTAGCCTCAGCTGGGCTTCATCAACTCCCTAGTTGTATAAGTCGGCATAAAGCCTGAATCTGGGAGAAATATATCTACCCCCCTGGATGCAACCAGGTGACTTTACCTTCCTGCTGTCACAGTGGCCGACTTACTAACATTTCAGAATTACAAAAAGGAGGAAAGTCCATAACGTGTTCCTAACCCGAGGACCCCTGTAGAGTACTACATAGGGAAATATTTTTCTCTGGGTTTTCAGATCTGTAGACTTTTATCAGGTCCAGTGTTCAAGTCAGTGGGGCAGCAGTCAGGACGCTAGCGTTTTAGAAGATCATTGACAGCAGTTTCTGTATTTTTTTTTTGGCGGGTGTATAATATTGCAGGAACACTTTTGGATTGATTTACTAAAGGCAAATAGACTGTGCACGTTTGTAATTGCAGTTGTAGCAGAGCTTAGTAAATGAGGTATAGCTCTGCTCTTTCATCATCCAATCATGTGTGTTCTGCTTCGCTTTATTCAACTGTTGTATAGGACTAATCAGACAGCTTAACAATAATTCAGAAGTCAAGAAACGTGAGACATCAGATCTGTATGTATTCTTTTTTCGAATAACTTTTTTTGTAAAACTACAACAAAGCATAAACAAAACATATGTGTCAGTACATTAAACATTATACAGCAGCCTAACTCCGTCAGCGAGAGTACTCACAGACAATTCCACCATTAGTCCAGGAATATATCAAGAGCTCTTCTGCATGCAGCCTGCTAGATCCAGGAGCAGTCATGAAATGGAGGAAATACAGTTCCAGGTTAAAGGTTACTGCCCTTCACTTCAATAGCACTTCCTGTCAAGCTCTGGCAAAATAATAACTAACTCTAACCACTAGATGGCAGCAACGTTAAACTAACATTGCAGTATAATTTGTAACAGCACACATTTACTATGAACAATATGGGCAGAACACTCCCTGTCTGGCATAATTTATTATGTCACTACCTAAATAACTACTGCTATGCAGAAAAAACATATAAACAGGAAAATGTAATCCTAGTTAGTCCGAGATCAAAACTATAATGTTGGTTATAGGTCTGAGACAAAATCTGGTGGTCTCATTTTTTACAATCTTGACCTCCACCTTTCTAACCTTGCCACCCCTGCTTGGTAGAGCATTGACAACAAGTCCTACTGGCCACTTGTTCCTGCCTTCTTGGCTGTCCTTCAACAGAACAACATCACCCACTTTTACATTTGGGCGATCCTCAGTCCATTTCCTACGGCGTTGCAGATTTGACAGATACTCTCTCTTCCATCTTTTCCAAAAGGTGTCTGCCAAGCATTGTACTTGCTTCCATCATTTTGCATGAACTTGTGTTGTACTTATGGTTCCATATGGAGCAGACAAAGAGTTCACCTTTTGAGTTAACAACATTGCTGGGGTAAGGACCATAGGTGTATCTGGGTCTGAGGACACAGGAACTATAGGCCTGGCATTCATAATAGCTGTGACCTCTGCCATAAAGGTGCTTAAAGTCTCATGGGTCAAGAGAGCAGGTTTGGTTTGTAGCAACATAGCGTCCAAGATTCGCCTGGCAATACCTAAAATTCTCTCCCAGACACCACCCATATGTGAGTGTGGATGATTAAAGACCCATGTACATCCTCTGTCTTGGCGAAAGTCTTGCAATTGTGATTCTCTGTCACAAATGTTAAGTTCTTTGCAGGCTCCCACAAAGTTTGTTCCTCTGTCAGAATGGAGCAGTTTTGCTGGGCCACGAATTGAGAAGAATCTCCTCAAGGCATTAATAAAGCTTGATGTTGACATGGCTTCAAATAGCTCTATGTGTACAGCTCGGGTGGACAAACAAGTGAAAAGAACTGCCCATTGTTTACTGTCCGCGCTGCCTCCTCTAGTGCGACGGGTTAAAACAGATCAAGGACCAAATATATCTAAGCCCACATTGGTGAAAGGTGGTTGAGCAATTACTCTGTCCTCTGGTAGCTCTGCCATCTTTTGACTTTGTAGTCTTCCTTGCAGCTTGCGACAGATGACACATTTGTGTATAACAGCTGATACCAAGCGTTTGCCACCAAGAATCCAGAAACCTGCGGATTTAATTGCTCCTTCTGTGATGTGTCGCCCTTGGTGAACTACTTGTTCATGATAGTACCTAACAAGCAGTGTCGCAATTTGGTGATCATAAGGTATAATGACAGGCTGTTTCTCTTCCTCTGAAAGTTCAGCAAGAGACAAACGTCCACCTACTCTCAACAACCCATTCTTGTCTAAAAAGGGGCTAAGCCTCCTAAGACGGCTTTGTTCTGGGAACGTCTTTTGTTTTTTGATGCAGCCTGAGCAAGTTCTACTAGATTGACCTGTTCATGGAAACTTTCCCACCTTCTGACCTGATCGCTATTGGTTTCTCTCCGGAAGGTTTTAGCGACATGGATGAGTCTGGCTAGGGTCTTAACCAATATCTTCCAGCTAGAAAATCTATCAAAGCAATGTGAGTGAAGTGTGGCTTCAGAAGCTTTGGTACTGAAACTAGTCATTTCCAATCTGATTTCAGGGTCAGCTTCGGGCTCTATGAGTGGATAAACATTAGCAGTGTCTATCTGCTCACAGTGTGGTTGGTACAGAAAAGATGGGCCTGAGAACCATATAGAGTTCTGAAGGCATGCTGCTTGAGTAGGTCTAGTAGTGGCATAATCTGCAGGGTTTTGCTCTGTAGATACATAGAACCACTGATCTGGGTGTGAAGATTGCCTGATTCTATTCACTCTGTTGGAGACATGTCTGGGTGTGCGAAAGGGGAGAGGGGCCACCCAACTGTGATTGTCATCTTGGTAAGCCTCTCTATCCATAATCTGCAAGAAGGTCTGATCCTCTATAGAGAGGGCCTGTTTTATCATCAGCTTTAGTTTTCTGGAACACTGTAATCCCTAGATTGTCTGTCTCAATGTTGGAATTGACTTCTTCTTTACCATATAGTGTAGGAGAGTCACAGTGTTGTGTTGACCTACCAAAGCTTTCCTTGACAACGAATCTGTTGTGACAGGGACTGAGAAGAGATGTGCGTCCATTTGTTAACACAGACGTCTTCAAAGTGCTAATGTTGTCAGGCTGGTGCCCTGTCCCCAGGCAAACTTCTCCTACAATGACCCACCCCAGGTCCAGTCTCTGTGCATAGGGGGCATTATAAGGTCCATTGATTTGCTGGCGCACCTTGTGTACCTGAAGGATGTCTCTCCCAAGAAGTAGAAGGATAGAAACATCTGGCTAAACAGCTGGGATAAGGTGAGCAATTGAGCGGAGGTGAGGGTGGTGATAGGCTACTTCTGGAGAGGGAATCTCAGTTTTGTCGTCAGGTATCATGCCACACTCTATTAGGGTAGGAAGTGGGAACTGCACTTTCTTATTGAAGGATTCAATGGTAAAGCCAGTAACTCTTCTCCCTGTGGTTTCAATTGTCCCGCACATGTCTTTGGAGTGTATGGAACTGCACTTGTTTTAAGATTAAAGATATCAAAGAAATCTGACTTTGCAAGGGATCTGTTGCTCTGTTCATCTAGCACTGCATACATTTTCACTGCCCTTTCTCTCTTGCCAGTGGGATACACAGTCACTAAACAGATTTTAGAGCATGAACATGCACTCTTGCCTTGACCACATACTTCAGTGCAATTAGACATTACCGAGGAGAGTGGGGTCTCCTGTTGCTCCCTGCCCAGATCTTTCCTGGGTTCTACAGTCTCTAGTGGGGCAGGAGCAGGGCCTGGGTGCAAAGCTGCAATATGTCTCTCACTGCCACATTCTGTACATTCTACTGGTATTTTGCAGTCTTTGGCAACGTGATAAGTAGATCCGCAACACTTGAAACAGATGCCATTTTGTTTAAGGAAGGACATCCGCTCTGCAATGGGTTTGCTTCTAAAGCCTTTGCATTTCTTTAGTGGATGTGTTTTTTTGTGTATTGGGCAATGTCTATCAGGGTTTTCTATGGTGTGTACGTTGTGGGTGCTTTGGTAGTCTGTGACTTCTGAAGGTACAGCTGTTTTGTGTGTGGATACAGAGGTCCTACCGTGAGGTCTGTGAAGTTTCTCAGGTCTGTGTGATCGATTGCCGCTGGTGGTGAAGGCGAAACTGGGATCACCTTGGATTTTCGCTTGCTGTCGGAGGAACCTAGAAAACACAGAGAAAGGGGGGAAAGCGAATCTATAATCTTCTTTGAATTTACCTACCACAGACATCCACTTGTCTTGCAGATTTGAGGGTAATTTCTCTACTATGGGATTAGTGCCTCTATCTGTATCTAGATATGAAAGTCCTGGCAAGTAGCCATCCTCTTTGGCATATTCTATCTCTAGTAGAAGATCACTTAGTTCTTGTAGCCGCACGTTGTCTCTGTAGCCCACCTTGGGAAAGACTTCAAGTTTTTTCAACAGTGTTCCTTCTATTACCTCTGGGGATCCATACGTTTCTTCTAGTCTTTTCCAGGTCATGCTGAGTCCTGCTGCAGGGTTGAACAGGTTTGCTCCTCTAATCCTCTTAGCATGCTCTGCTGACTCGGTACCAAGCCATTTTATCATTAAATTAAGCACTTTTGCTGGTGAAAAGTTCAGACCTTCAGTGGCATTCAAAAAGGAAGATTTCCATGCCCAATAGTTTTCAGGACAGTCATCAAATTGGAGAAAACCTTAGCTAACCATTTCTTTGCGGATGAGATATTTGGTGACATCCACTGCACATTGTTGTTCGCCCATGTAATCTATAGGTTGAGGTGATGGGAACGCTTGTTTTTTGTTCGTAGGGGTTTCTGGTGCTTCATTATTGGTTTGCTGGCAGCCGCTGACATGTGGTTGTTTGGGCCTGCGCAGGGGGTATGTTGATCTCGGCCTGAATTCCTTTGCTTCAGGTTTAAAAGACTATTCCTTTGTATGTGCATCAGTAAGGTTCTGGATGTATTCACTTGTATGATCTGCAGAGAATAGAGGTTTTTCTGGAACCTCTGAGTCTTTATATTATTTTTCACTTCCTGACCGACTTGTTCCCATGTAGGCAGCGGCCTCTGCTTCAGGAGCTGCAGCAGCAGTCTGTCGCTGCAGGATGAGCAATTTTGATTCTAATTCTGCTTCTCCTTGTGCTATGGCAGCTTTCTTTGCTGCTATCTCCTGCATCATCATGGCTTATTTTTCTGCGTACTGTAGCTGGACGCAGGCAGCTTCTGCCTTGGCCCGAGCTGTAACTGCTGAGGAACTTGCTGAGGACATCTTGCTAGCCCGTGAAGATCTAGACACATGCGATTGTGCATCGTCTTGCTGGGCACTGGGAATGTTCTCCCTGCCTTGCTGTGTTGGCGGTAGTGTGACATCAGCCTGGTACTTAGTTCCTGATCTTAGACTCATGCTGCAGTAATGGCGTCTCAATTCGTTCCACACTGCCTTGTGGTTGTCTTTTTACTGTTCTGCTTTGCGTTATTGAACTGTTGTATAACACTAATCAGACAGCTTAACAATAATTCAGAAGTCAAGAAACGTGAGACATCAGATCTGTATGTATTCTTTTTTTACGAATAACTTTTTTTGTAAAACTACAACAAAGCATAAACAAAACATATGTGTCAGTACATTAACCACTTAAGCCCCGGACCATTTGGTAGCTAAAGGACCAGAGGTGAATTCAGAATTTTGCACTGCACTGCTTTAACTGTAAATTGTGTGGACATGCAATGTTGTACCCAAACGAAATTTGCGTCCTTTTCTTCCCACAAATAGAGCTTTCTTTTAATGGTATTTGATTGCCTCTGCGATTTTTCTTTTTTGCGATATAAACGGAAAAACACCGAAAATTTTGAAAAAAAATGATATTTTCTACTTTTTGTTATAAGAAAAATCGAATAAACTCAATTTTAGTCATACATTTAGGCCAAAATGTATTCAGCCACATGTCTTTAGTAAAAAAAATGTCAATAAGCGTATATTTATTGGTTTGCGCAAAAGTTATAGCGTTTACAACCTAGGGTACATTTTCTGGAATTTACACAGCTTTAAATTTATGACTGCCTATCTCATTTCTTGAGGTGCTAAAATGGCAGGGCAGTACAAAACCCCCCCAAATGACCCCATTTTAGAAAGTAGACACCCCAAGGAAATTGCTGAGAGGCATGTTGAGCCCATTGAATATTTTATTTTTTTTTTGTCCCAAGTGATTGAATAATGACAAAAAAAAAAAAAATACAAAAAGTTGTCACTAAATGATATATTGCTCACACATGCCATGGTTATATGTGGAATTGCACCCCAAAATACATTCTGCTGCTTCTCCTGAGTACGGGGATACCACATGTGTGGGACTTTTTAGGAGCCTAGCCACGTACGGGACCCCGGAAACCAAGCACCGCCTTCAGGATTTCTAAGGGCGCAAATTTTTGATTTCACTCCTCACTACCTATCACAGTTTTGAAGGCCATAAAATGCCAAAATAGCACAAAACCCCCCCAAATGACCCCATTTTAGAAAGTAGACACCCCAAGGAAATTGCTGAGAGGCCTGTTGAGCCCATTGAATATTTTTTTTTTGTCCCAAGTGATTGAAATTGACAAAAAAGAAAAAATTACAAAAAGTTGTCACTAAATGATATATTGCTCACACATGCCATGGTTATATGTGGAATTGCACCCCAAAATACATTCTGCTGCTTCTTCTGAGTACGGGGATACCACATGTGTGGGACTTTTTAGGAGCCTAGCCACGTACGGGACCCCGGAAACCAAGCACCGCCTTCAGGATTTCTAAGGGCGCAAATTTTTGATTTCACTCCTCACTACCTATCACAGTTTTGAAGGCCATAAAATGCCAAAATAGCACAAAACCCCCCCAAATGACCACATTTTGGAAAGTAGACACCCCAAGCTGTTTGCTGAGAGGCATGGTGAGTATTTTACAGCTCTCATTTGTTTTTGAAAATGAAGAAAGAACATTTTCTTTTTTCTTTTTTTTTTCAATTTTCAAAACTTTGTGACAAAAAGCGAGATCTGCAAAATACTCACAATACCTCTCAGCAAATAGCTTGGGGTGTCTACTTTCCAAAATGGGGTCATTTGGGGGGGTTTTGTGCCATCTGGGCATTCCATGGCCTCCGAAACTGTGATAGGCAGTGAGAAGTGAAATCAAAAATTGACACCCTTAGAAAGCCTGAAGGCGGTGCTTGGTTTTTGGGGATCCGTACGCGGCTAGGCTCCCAAAAAGTCTCACACATGTGGTATCTCCCTACTCAGGAGAAGCAACAGAATGTATTTTGGGGTGTAATTCCACATATGCCCATGGCATGTTTGAGCAATATATCATTTAGTGACAACTTTGTGCAAAAAAAAAAAAAAAAAATTGTATTTTTTCCGCAACTTGTGTCAACATATTAAATATTCCATGGACTCGACATGCCTCTCAGTATATAGCTTGGGGTGTCTACTTTCCAAAATGGGGTCATTTGGGGGGGGTTTGAACTGTTCTGGCATTTTATACACAACATTAGGAAGCTTACATCCACTCTTCTAACCACTTGAAGACAAAGCCCTTTTTGACACTTTTTGTTTACATGAAAACATATTTTTTTTTGCAAGAAAATTATGTTGAACCCCCAAACATTATATATATTTTTAAAGCAAAGGCCCTACAGAATAAAATGGTGGGTGTTATATTTTTTTTCTACACAGTATTTGCGTAGCGATTTTTCAAATGCATTTTTTGGGGAAAAAATACACTTTTTTTTATTTTAATGCACTAAAACACACTATATTGCCCAAATGTTTGATGAAATAAAAAAGATGATCTTAGGCCGAGTACATAGATACCAAACACGACATGCTTTAAAATTTCGCACAAACGCGCATTGGCGACAAACTACATACATTTTTAAAAGCCTTTAAAAGCATTTACAGGTTACCCCGTTAGATTTACAGAGGAGGTCTACTGCTAAAATTACTGCCCTCGATCTGACCTTCGCGGTGATACCTCACATGCATGGTGCAATTGCGGTTTACATATGACGCCAGACCGACGCTTGCGTTCGCCATTGGGCAAGAGCAGGGCAGGACAGGGGTGCTTTTTTTTTTTTTTTTTATTATTAATTTTGCATTTTTATTTTATTTTGAAACTGTTGCTTCCATATTTTTTTTTTAATCACTTTTATTGTTATCTCAGGGAATGTAAATATCCCCTATGATAGCAATAGGTAATGACAGGTACTCTTTTTTGAAAAAACTGGGGTCTATTGGACCCTAGATCTTTCCTCTGCCCTCAAAGCATCTGACCACACCAAGATCGGTGTGATAAAATGCTTTCCCAATTTCCCAATGGCGCTTTTTATATCCGGGGGGGGGGGGACATTCCCTCCCACTGCTTGTAAAAGCAGTCCAGAGGCTAATTAGCCACTAGGATTGCTTTTACATGAAAGCCGGCCGCTGGCTAAAAAGAATGATACCAAGATGATACCTAAACCCGCAGGCATCATTCTGGTATAAACATTCAAAGTCCAGCAACATACCAGTACGTTGCTGGTCCTTGTTGGACATGTATTGTAATCTTTTTTTTCATGCAGCCTGTTGGCTGAACGAAAAAAAAAGATTGATCGGTGGGTATGCCCACCATTAGAATACCGCCCTTCATCCACCCACTTCTAATGATGGGCATACATGCACCATTTATATATGCCGAAGCATGGGGGCATCTTCTCGCAAAAGTTATGCCGCGTACACATGGTCAGACTTTTCCACGGGCAAGCCTCCGTCGGAATTTCGACCGTATGTACGCGGCATTAGGAGCAAAATCGCTCCTCCGCTCCTGCTGCCCCAATGCTTCGGCATATATGCTTTTTTTTTTTTTAACTGTGGTGGTGAAATCACCTCCTACAGCACTGGAGTCGCAGGGATCAGGCCTGTCTCTGCGAACGCTGCAGTTATGTGTGTTGTGTTTTGCAAGTGACAGTGATCGATCGATACTGCACTTGGGTGGCCTGGGCTGGACGGAGGGGCAAAACGCAGGTGCTAGCAGGTATCTGGGCTGATCCCGCTAACACTGCGTTTTTGGGAACCCTAAACTGCTGGGGACGCTAGTATAGATCTGATCAGATCAGATATTGAGCTGATCAGATACTATAGCACTAAGGGGGGTGTATGCTTCACGCGTGGGTGTTAGCGCTACTGGCACTAACCTGACGCTGCCTGGGGTTTGACGCAGACCCTCTCTGACGCTAAAACCTAATTGATATCACCCGCCGGGCGATCAGGGGGTTAAACCTTTATTGGGTTATATACGGTGGGTGCCCTGACACTATAAAAAGCAAACTAACTAACCAGCGTCACCCGTAACACTTATATGATGATCACTGGTGAAAGGGTTAACTAGGGGCAATTAGGGGGTTAAAACCTTTATTAGGTAATATATGGGGGGTACCTGACGCTATATAAAAACCTGACGGCGAACCTAAAAAAAATTACTGGCTACCTATCGGCATCACCGACACTAAGACAACGATCATAAAAACGATCGCTTAGCGACAGTGGTGATAGGGGGTGAAAGGGTTACCTGGGGGGCGATCAGGGGGTTAAACCTTTATTAGGTAATATATGGGGGTACCCGACGCTATAAAAACCTGCAGCGAACCTAAAAAAAATTACTGGCTACCGATCAGCATCGCCGACGCTAAGACATCGATCAGAAAAATTATCGCTTAGTGACAGTGGTGATAGGGGGTGAAAGGGTTACCTGGGGGGCGATCAAGGGGGTTAAACCTTTATTAGGTAATATATGGGGGTACCCGACGCTATAAAAACCTGCGGCGAACCTAAAAAAAATTACTGGCTACCGATCAGCATCACCGACGCTAAGACATCGATCAGAAAAATGATCGCATAGCGACGGCGGTGCTAGGGGGTGAAAGGGTTATCTGGGGGGTGATCAGGGGGTTAAACCTTTATTAGGGGGGGTTAGGGGGCTACACTGGACCTAAAACTAAATGTAGTGACACTTTTACAGTCACAAATGTCACTGATTGCAGTGATCACTAAATAAATGGTCACTGCAATCAGTGACACTGTGACTGGGGGCTGGGGGGTGATCTGGGGGGGTGATCTGGGGGGCCTGGGGGGGCGATTTATGTGCCTATGTGTCCTGGTGTCAGTGTGCTGTTTTGTGTACTAACCTGCATCTTCTCCTGTACGGCGCTCGGTATATGTGAGCGCCCCAGGAGAGATGACATCACTTCCTCCTGCCTGGCAGGCAGGGGAAGCTCTCTCATTCGCCGGGAGCGATCGAGAGGGGGTGGCCAGAATCGAACGGCCGTCCCCTCATGCCGGATCGCTCCCGAAGGTAAAACGACCACCCACTGTAAAGAAGGGGGGTCCGATCGGACCCCCCAACTAAAAGGCAATCACGTATATGTACGTGATTCTGCCTGTCGGTGCCATTCTGCCGACGTATATTTACAGTGGGCGGTCGTTAAGTGGTTAAACATTATACAGCAGCCTAACTCCATCAGCGAGTGTACTCACAGACAATTCCACCATTAGTCCAGGAATGTATCAAGAGCTCTTCTGCATGCAGCCTGCTAGATCCAGGAGCAGTCATGAAATAGAGGAAATACAGTTCCAGGTTAAAGGTTACTGCCCTTCACTCTGGGGAAAATGGCACTTCCTGTCAAGCTCTGGCAAAATAATAACTAACTAACTCTAACCACTAGATGGCAGCAACGTTAAAGCGGAGCTCCACCTTAAAGTGGAACTTCCGCTCATCGGATTCCTCCCCCCCTCCGGTGCCACAATTGACACCTTTCGGGGGGGAGGGGGGACAGGATACCTGTCAAAGACAGGTATCCTTTCCCACTTACTGGAGTCCGGCCGCGGCGGTGAAGTGATGCGAGGCTCCCTCCTCCTCCCCTGGCCGCTGGGCTAATAGGAGAGAGGAGCGGGGCCTCGCGCATGCGCAGTAGGGTTCCCGTCGTGAACCCGAAAGGTTTCACTGCCGGGTTCCCTTACCCGCAATGGCGACGGCAGCACCCGACAGCTGATGTGAAACATCAGCTGCGGTGCTGACATCGAGGGACACCAGGACAGGTAAGTCTCCATTTATTAAAAGCATTTATTAAAAATGTGTAAGCAAACATTATGTTTTTTTTCCCTTGCATGTGATTGAGTGTTCTTTGCAAAGTGAAGCTTCACCTCGTTTACTAAGCTCTGGAGCAACTGTACAATACAGTGCACAGTCTATTTGCCATTTATGCTAATCTTTGCCTGAGCAAATTAATTACTAATGAAGTGGAGTGCTGGACAGAGCTGTCACACTTAAAACATTGTAGGTCCCTATATTTTTTTATCATTTTGAGATGTCAGTATTGTAGCAGTGATGTCCAGCACTCTTTTTTCTATTTTATTCTTCAACACTTTTAGCGAAAGTGTGTAGTCTTATCTGAAACCTTCATATTGTTATTCACACTTCTTATTTTCACTGATCTTCATTCTCAATATGTCAGCAGTGCATTAATACACCTGCCACTATTTTCCTTTCTTGTTCAACCTATTTACTGTCTATTTATTGCAATAAATAAATTGACGGTGTTAGCTGACTATTCATTTTTTGCTGCTCCTCTTTATTTTCTTTAGTGGCTTAGGACAATTTGGCTGTTGTGAAATATAGATAAACCAGTCTTTGGGTCAGATTTAGAGATTCTGAGTTTCAGAGTATGACCAGCAGTGAAGTTTTAAGTGATAGGGACAGAATTAAGAGATAAGAAATAGTTTACTCTGTGTGAGAACTTGAGCTCTGAAAATCAAATTATTTTCTTGACAGGGATTGCTGACTAAGCTAAATGGCTTTTTTTTTATTTTCTGCTGTTAGTTTAGAAATGCTCACTGCGTTTTATCTGTAAGCTGAACTCTAGGCAAGCAACTAAAGGGGATGTTAAGCCCTTACATAAGCCTACTGATATGACTAGCCTCTGGTGATACATGGTAATGAAATAAACCCTCCTACATAAGCTGTACCTGTTTATCTGCAGCATTCTTTCCTCTACAAGTACACACTATAGATTTCAAATCCAGGAGGCATCTGATGGAACACACTGCACAGCAGGGAGCTTGGAGCTGAGTATAATCTGAGACTTGAGTGGAGAGAAATGACACATCCCCCTCTACATAGTACCACTGGAAAACTTGCACATCTGAGGCTTCCAAACCCCTCAGAAGTGACTCATGCAGATAACAGAAGTAGGAGAGAGCACACAGTAACCACACTATATAAGGATATGCTTTTTTTTATTTTAGAGATTTACAACCACTTTAATCCAAAGATGGAATACATCTAAATAAGCTTTAAATGATTTGTAATTTTGTCCATTAAAGCGGAGTTCCACCCAAAAACCGAACTTCTAGTTTTTGTAATCCTCCCCCCCCTCCTGTGTCACATTTGGCACCTTTCAGGGGGGAGGAGGGAGCAGATACCTGTGTAGCGGGTGTTTGAATTTAGGGGAGGCATCTGGGTGGTAGTGTAACCCAGATGCACTGATTGTTAGGGAATTTGGGACCATTTGTTGTTCATGGAGGACTCTGGCGGTGTGAGGTTCCCTTTGGCCTGTGGGTGGCGCTGTCGCACTGGGCCGGGGTTGAACCCTCACTGCAGTACTGTGCCCTTTTTGTCCTCTTCCAGCGGTTGTACAGCGGGGCGGGGAACCTGCTGTGATGCTGGGTAGAGGAGATAAAAGGGGGCGGATGCCCTGAACACGGGGTTCAGAGTCGGAGGTCAGAGTCGTGCCCAGGCACCTTCAGCCTGGGTGCCGGCGTTCCGGAGTTCCGGGCCCAGGTGCCCTTGACCTGGCCGGAGCGGGAGATGGAGTCCATTCCAGGCACCTTTAGCCTGGGGTGAGGTACTATTGAGGAGACCTGGGGCCCAGTACCTTCGACTGGGTCCCGCAAGGGTGGAGGAATCCGAGGGGGCCCTAAAGTCTTGGGTGCCCGTGTCTGAGACGAGGAGGCCAGTGAGCAGAACTTCTCCGGATAGTCCGGTGCAGCATTCGCCGGTGACGGAAGGGCCGCTGGTAACTCTCTTGGACGGATGTCTTCCCTCTGACAGGGGCTGCGCTTAGCGAAGGTAATTCACTTTCTGTTCTACACAGTCGGTGGCAGCGGCTGTGCGCCATAACCATTGGTGACACCACAATGGTTAGTTCTATCTAGAGATTGTGCCTCGACCTACTCCCCACCTATACTGAACTGTTCTTTGGGTCACAACCTGTCTGTGCTAAATGACGATTTATTGCTATTGGAGAATAAATACGAGTTGGACCTTTTCAGTGGTGTGGAACTCCAGTTACTGGGAGCAGAGGGGGCCATTTACAGAAAAGACTTGGCTCTGGGTTATGCACACGACCCGATGGTAAAATAGGTTCTGGCCTTCACCTCTAGCCAAAAGAGGACATGGGCCGTGGTGTATCGCATCCCTCCTCCCATACTCCCCCCTAGACAAGACAACAAGCCGAGAAGAAGAAGGGGTGAGAGGGGCGAGGTCGCTACACGTGGAGGCATCGTTCCGGGATGTGTGTTATATATATGGAGCTGAGAATGTCTGAATTTGAACTTTGCTGCCCGGAGGAGTTCCGAGTAGGTCGGCCATATTGGCCAGCGCGCCACGAGGCACACCATAGCTGCGCAGTTCGTGGGCGGGGAGAAGAGAAAGCCTGCGAACAAGTTCAGAGTATGGGAGGAGTCTGGCCATGTGGAAGGACACACGTGGAGATTCCGTCGAGAATTGGTCAGTGCGCAATTGAGCAGCAGATAGTCGGTATGACCTCAAGTACCCCGTGGATTCCTGTTCCTTCTACCACGAAAATGACTTATTTTGCTGCTCCGATCACGGACACAGGAATAAGATTAAGGCCCCGAGGACGTTTGGCTCTGTACACATGCAGAGACATAGAGGCCCTCGGTGTGATCTGTCCCGGCTGTTCGGGACTGGTGGTCCACTTGAAGCCGTTCGGGCGATGTGAGGCCTGCAAGGAATTATTTTTTGAGGTGAAGCCATCCACAGAAAGGCCTCGCGCCTTCCACCTCAACTGCCTCACAGGTACTGCCACTCCGGAGGGAGAGATCAAAGCCTATGCAAACATTCCTGCGCGCACTGACCGGGGCGAGAAGAAGGCCCCAGAGGAGACTGAGAAAAAGAAATCCGAGGATGCTGACTCGGTCACCACAAGCTCCCTGCTCCCACCGCCGAAGAGGAAAGTTGGCCTGGTGAAGGCATCCAATGGACGTGGAAGGTTGGGAAAAGATGCCACTACCCTCACCCCGTGCAACAAGGGACCCACCCATGTCCATTGGGGATAGTGCATCCCGGGTGGAGGCCCAGGAGCCTGAGAAGGAATCTGGTCCCCTGTCTGTCTTTCCACCCCCTGAATCATCTGATGTTTCACCGGCTCCTGTTGCGGGAGTGCAACGCAAATCACTGCGGGCTCCTAAGCCCAAGTCTATGGAGGTAGTGAAAGTACCTCGTCACCCTGAATCCATCGTCCTGCCTGGAGAAGGAGATCATGCCACAATGCCACCTTTGGCCCGGCTACAGCGACTCTTTTGCCAGAAGGTTGCCTGTGAATATGGGTGGGAATACCCGTATTTACCCCGAGACTTGCTCTATGAGGTGGAGGTCTTGCAGCAGCAGTGGTACGATGAGTTCGTTGGACAAAACTTAGGGTACCTCACGCTCGCAGATACCTCTCGTGTTCACCTACAGTTTCCAGGAAATTCAGAGACTGTAAGGCAGAGTGGATGTTGGGTCGGCACATCCATGCGGACAGGGTGCTTATCTGTCGCAAGGATGGAGAGAATGTAGAATATAATGTGGAGACCTTTGACAAGCACTTGAAGCCTCTGTTCCTGCCGCACCCAAAGTTCTATCTCTAGGAGGAAAAGACTCCTTTTTGTTGTTTTTTTCATTGCTGGACTTTCCGGAGTGCCTTTGCCGGAACCCAGGGACTGTGCCCTCGTTTTTGGGTGTATTACTCTTTGGAGAAATGGGAGCTGTTACTGTTGTTTGTTCTCCCTCCTTCTCCTCTCACCGCAAAAGATTACAGTGACTTTGGGGTATAGTCAGCATAGGGCCACAGCACAGAAGTAAAGTTTCATCTGGATTTTTGACCAAGTGTCTTTACCTTGCCAATGTCACCAGGTGGCAGTGTTGCGCAACGATTGTTTGTTTTTTTTCCACACTTGCACCATACTCATTGGAGTGAGTGGGTTTCTTTTCGGATAGACCCATTCATTCCAAAGGAAACGCACATTGTGATAGGGTGTGCTTTTCTGTTTTTTCCCCTCTGCAGGAGACTCATCTATCAAGGCTGCTGAGAATGGGGTGGTCCTTAGATAGCAGAAAGGGGGGGAATGTCAATGTGTAAAATGCCAAAAGTATTTAAAAAAAAAAAAAAGTTTATTGTTTTATATTCCTGTTTCCCTTTCCCATTTTAGGTCCTGGCACAATTCATTATTAAGTTGTAGGGTTTGGTTCTACGTGTATTTTGGTCTCTGGGTTGAACTTATGTTACCACTCTTTGGGAGACATGGTTTTGCACCAGACACTGGGGACCAGTGTCAAATCACCAGGGGGAGAGTGTAGCGGGTGTTTGAATTTAGGGGAGGCATCTGGGTGGTAGTGTACCCCAGATGCACTGATTGTTAGGGAATTTGGGACCATTTGTTGTTCATGGAGGACTCTGGCGGTGTGAGGTTCCCTTTGGCCTGTGGGTGGCGCTGTCGCACTGGGCCGGGGTTGAACCCTCTCTGCAGTACTGTGCCCTTTTTGTCCTCTTCCAGCGGTTGTACAGCGGGGCGGGGAACCTGCTGTGATGCTGGGGAGAGGAGATAAAAGGAGGCGGACACCCTAAACACGGGGTTCAGAGTCGGAGGTCAGAGTCGTGCCCAGGCACCTTCAGCCTGGGTGCCGGCGTTCCTGGGTTCCGGGCCCTGGTGCCCTTGACCTGGCCGGAGCGGGAGATGGAGTCCATTCCAGGCACCTTTAGCCTGGGGTGAGGTACTATTGAGGAGGCCTGGGGCCCAGTACCTTCGACTGAGTCCCGCAAGGGTGGAGGAATCCGAGGGGGCCCTAAAGCCTTGGGTGCCCGAGTCTGAGACGAGGAGGCCAGTGAGCAGAACTTCTCCGGATAGTCCGGTGCAGCATTCGCCGGTGACGGTGGGGCCTCTGGTAACTCTCTTGGATGGATGTCTTCCCTCTGACAGGGGCTGCGCTTAGCGAAGGTAATTCACTTTCTGTTCTACACAGTCGGTGGCAGCGGCTGTGCGCCATAACCGTTGGTGACACCACAATGGTTAGTTCTATCTAGAGTTTGTGCCTCGACCTACTCCCCACCTATAATGAACTGTTCTTGGGTCACAACCTGTCTGTGCTAAATCACAATTTATTGCTATTGGAGAATAAATACGAGTTGGACCTTTTCAGTGGTGTGGAGCTCCAGTTACTGGGAGCAGAGGGGGTCATTTACAGAAAAGACTTGGCTCTGGGTTATGCACACGACCCGATGGTAAAATAGGTTCTGGCCTTCACCTCTAGCCAAAAGAGGACATGGGCCGCGGTGTATCGCATCCCTCCTCCCATACTTCCCCCTAGACAAGACAACAAGCCGAGTAGAAGAAGGGGTGAGAGGGGCGAGGTCGCTACACCTGTGTAATACAGGTATTTGCTCCCACTTCCAGGCATAGATCACCATGGTGATCGCTGTGACCTACGCCATGTCCAGTGCTCACTCTGCCCCCCCTCCCACTGTCTTTTGGGAGACACACAGGTCCCAAAAGACAGCAGGGACCAGTGGGAACGTGCAGCGCGACTCGCGCATGCGCAGTAGGGAACCAGGAAGTGAAGCCGCAAGGCTTCACTTCCTGATTCCCTTACCGAAGATGGCGGCGGCAGCATCCAAGAGCCGACGGACAGATCGGCTTCGGCTGCCGACATTGCAGGTGCCCTGGACAGGTAAGTGTCCATTTATTAAAAATCAGCAGCTGCAGTATTTGCTGACTTTTAATATATTTTTTTTGGCGGAACTCCACTTTAATTGTTGACATTCACAAAACTCTTTCATACAACACATCTTTCCCTTGCAGGGAAAGGCTCTTAATTTTGCTCTGTTTCACATTACTGTTGTCCTGAAGAAAATGAGCTTGTAGCCCAACACAATAATGAAATCGACTAATAATTTTGGTTTTAGGTTGTCTTATGCTTTACTAAACACCCAGGTCCATTTTCTCTTGCATATGTGTGCAGTGGCAACCATTGATGCATATGGTATATTATATATATATATATATATATATATATATATATATATATATATATATATACACCGGTATATATATATATATATATATTATAGTATAGATCATTTTTATATTGATGTGTCCCCTTTGAGGAGATGTCCCTTCTTTAAACGTATATGATAGAAAAAATAGGAGATTCCTTCACTTGTGTGAGCAAAAAGGTCCCCAGGACTGGAAGTGAGGGGAGAAATTTCTCCAACAGCAATGCAGAAAGAAGTCAAAGTGTTTCTGTTAGGTAAACTGCTAGTAGAATTCAAGAACATCTTTGAGCTTTTTACCTCACTTCCCATCTGGCAAACCAATGTTTAAGGAGAGACAGAGAGGTAAAATCTCTCTAAGGTAAATCTACTCAATGGGACAACAGGCAGCATCGGTCAATATTTTAATTGTTGTCTTCTGTCTTATATAGACAGACAAGAGGAAAATCAGACAGCAATAAAATCATCTAAAACCTAAAAAAAATGCATGGAGATTAACTGTAATGTATGGCAAATTATTTGTGCACATGCTTTAAAACAGTTTTTAAAAAGGGCTTTATTTTACTAAATGCTCTAGTTTTTCTGTTTTAACCACTTCAGCCCCAGAGGATTTGGCTGCCCAATGACCGGGCCATTTTTTGCGATTCGGCACTGTGTTGTTTTAACTGACTATTGCGCGGTTGTACGACGTTGCACCCAAACAAAATTTACATCCTTTTTCCCCACAAATAGAGCTTTCATTTGGTGGTATTTGATCACCGCTGCAGTGTTTATTTTTTGCGCTATAAACAAAAAAGAGCGACAATTTTGAAAAAAAATATATATATTTTTTACTTTTTGCTATAATAAATATCCCCCAAAAATATATAAAAAACTAATTTCTTTCTCAGTTTAGGCCGATATGTATTCTTCTACATATTTTTGGTAATAAAAATCGCAATAAGCGTATACTGATTGGTTTGCGCAAAAGTTATAGCGTCTACAAAATAGGGGATAGTTTTATGGCATTTTTAGTAATATTTTTTTTTTTTACTAGTAATGGCGGCGATCTGCCATTTTTATCGTGACTGAGACATTATGGCAGACACATCGGACACTTTTGACTTTATTTTGGGACCATTGTCATTTATACAGCGATCAGTGCTATAAAAATGCACTGATTACTGTGTAAATGACACTGGTAGGGAAGGGGTTAACCACTAGGGGGCGAGGAAGGGGTTAAGTGTGTCCTAGGGAGTGAGTGAGTGAATAACTTGTATAGCGCTACAAATGCAAACTAAATCGCCTCAGAAGAGGTGGGTCTTAAGTTTTTTCCTGAAGGCCCGATGATTTTCTTCCATGTGGATATCCGTGGGTAGAGTGTTCCATAGCCGTGGTCCTTGGACTGCAAATCTTCGTTCTCCATTTGTTTTGTAGCGGGACTTGGGGATGTGAAGGAGGTTTTGGATTGTTGATCGGAGAGTGCGATTGGGGGTGTAGTGTTTTATCTTCTCGCATAGATATTGAGGAGCGTTTCCTTGTGTGCACTTGTGAGTGAGGCAGAGGGTCTTGAATTTGATCCGATCCTTTACGGTTAGCCAATGAAGGGTCCTCAGTGATGGGGTGATATATTCCCAAATTTTTTTTCCCGTTACCAGCCTGGCAGCCGTGTTCTGGACGTCTTGTAGGCGCGAAATCTGGTATTTGGGTAGTTAGAGGTAGAGGGCGTTTGCGTAGTCGAGTCGCGAGTTTATAATTGTTCCAACTACTACTGCTGTGTCCTCTTCCAGGATGAAGGGGATGAGTCAATGCAGCAGGCGGAGGAGATGGTGAGATCCGCTGACTACTGATCCTATTTGTGCATCCATCGACATCTCCGAGTCAAAGATGACTCCAAGACTTTTGACTTTGGTGCTTGGGGTAATGGTCTGTCCAAGGATGGTGGGGAGTGTCCAAGAAGTTTTAGTTTTTGTCTTTCGGTTTGCGTGGAGGAGAAGGAGTGCTGTTTTGGATCCATTGAGTTTGAGGGAACTCTCAGTCATCCAATCATCGATCAATGTGAGGCAATTTTCCAATCCGTGATATTGGTCTTTTTTCCCGGTGATACGAAAGTAGAGTTGGGTGTCGTCAGCATATGAGTGGTAGCACAGGTCCTGTTTGCCGATGATTTTGAGGAGTGGGCGAAGGTAAATGTTAAAGAGCACGGGGGACAGGGGTGATCCTTGAGGGACTCTGCAAGAAATTGCGCGAGTTTCAGAGGTGAAGGCTCCTAGTTTTACTGTCTGGGAACGATTATCTAGGAAGGATGCGAACCAGGATAGGTCAGGGTCTGTGACTCCTGCTACTTCTTTAAGGCGAATGGGTAGAGTTTTGTGGTCTACTGTGTCGAACGCTGCACTGAGGTCCAGCAGCACCAGAAGGCATGATTATCTGCTGCTTCGAGGGCGTCATCCCATATTTTAAGAAGCGCTGTTTCTGTGCCATGGCCTGGGCAGAAGCCTGATTGTAGTGAATCCAAGAGTTTGTAAGTGTCCAAGTGGAGTTGTAGCTGTTGTACTACTGTTTTTTCCATAATCTTGAGGATGGTGTTGAGGCTTGTTACCGGTCTGCGGTGGTTTGGGTCTTTGGGGTCGAGGTTGGGTTTCTTTAGGAGGGGTTTGATTATGCCTTGCTTGTGAGAGCTCGGAACCATACCTTCTTTGAATGATTGATTTACGAGGTGTGTTATGGTAGGTGCTAGAATGTCGGTATATTCTTTCAGGAGTTTTGTAGAAATTATGTAATTTGGAGATGTGCTGTCTCTGAGGCTTCTGATTATGTTTTTGGTGGTGTCGATGGTGATCGGAACCAGCGAAAATGTTGTCAATTGTATAATGTTCGTATTTATTTCCTCTATTTGCTTTGGCGGAGTGGGGTTGGTTGTTTTTTTCTGTTGAATTATTTCCCGAATGTTTCAGATTTTGTCGATAAAAAAATCCAATAGTTCATTACAGAACTCTTGTGTTTCGCTTGCTGGAGGTTCTAGGCAGGTGGGGTTCATAGTCTGAGCGACTAGTTTGAATAGTTCACGAGGTCGGTTTAGGGCTTTTTTGATGATGTTTGAGAAATGTTCCTTTTTTGCTCTGAAAATTGCTTTGTGATATTTCTTAGTGAGTGCTTTGTAGTTAATGCGGTTTTCTTCAGTTGGGTTTCTTCTCCAGGCTCCTTCGGCCCTTCTGCGTTCTTGCTTCAGTAGAGTAAGAGTGTCATTAAACCAGCCCGAGTTGTTTTTGCGAATGAGTGCTCTGAGTCTTGGAGCGACTATGTCTGCTGTTTGTAGTAATGCTTTGTTTAAGGAGTTGAGTGTTTGTTCCGTTGAGTGGTTGTGATTTTGCGTTCCTATTTTTTTTTTGATAGTGTCGTTTTGAATAGTTCCGAGTGTAATTTCTTCTGAGATCTTGTCCAGTATGTTATTGAGTTTTCTGGTTTTTGGGAGATGGTGTTGGTGGTAATTTAAAATTTGATAGCGTGGTGGTCCATCCATGGTAACGGCATGTCATCCAGTGTGTTAATGTCCAAATTTTGTTTGAAGATGAGGTCAAGTATGTGACCCGATCCATGCGTGGGGGCATTTATCAATTGCTGCAGACCTAGTTCTTCCAATTAGTTGATGCAGGAGGTGGCGATGGGGTCCTGAGTGGTGTTAGCCCAGAGGTTGAAGTTCCCTAGTAATAAGAAGTTTTTGGTTTTTAAAGTATATGTCGAGATGAATTCGGTAAGGGGTGTGAGGAGATTTGTCTTTGGTCCTGGCGGTCTGTAGCATAGCAGTATGTGGATTGTGTCCTGGGGTGTTGTTTGGAGTTGCAGAGTGAGTGTCTCCATCAACGGCAATGAGCTCTGTATAGTTGGTTTGGTGAGAGAGAGGTTAGATTTGAAGATCACTGCTAGGCCTCCTCCTCTTTGTCCTATTCTGTCCTCGGTTAGGATGCAGTAGTTCTCAGGTACTAATTCTGTTAGGATGGTGTTACAGTCAGGTGTTAGCCAGCTTTCCGTAATGAAGAGGCAATCTATGTCGTTTTGCGTGATGAAGTCGTGAATTTCCTGTCTGTGCTTGACTGCCGATCTGGTGTTGATCAGGGCGCATGATAAATGTTGTAGTTGAAGTGGTGTTTTTGATAGTCGATTGTCGATTGATCCTTAGCAGTTGTTCTTTTCGTAGTATTTTTTGGGTAGAGGTTGGTAATGTTGAGGTAGTATTCCTTAGCCTGTGGAGGGTGTCCACTGAGTATTTAAAGTTGCACATGATGGGAAGAAAAAGGTGATGGGGATGGTGAATAGGGCCCAATGACCTAGCCCCCCCCCGTTGGTCCAGAGGAAGGAAAAAAAAACAGCCGAGTCGAGGCCAATTGCTACAGCAGGGGAAAATTCCTTCCTGACCCCCCAAAAAGGCGATCGGGTGAACCCTGGATCAACTTCCTACTGGTTGGAGGTGCCCCAATGTACTTACCAGGTCGGCACACGGGCCCGCTGGAGAGAGAATCGGGGAGACGGTAATGGGATGGTCGGAGCTAGGCCGCAGCCGCGGTCTGTCCTGCAGGTCTAGCAGTCTAGAGGCGGGCGCCCAGATGGCGGCAGGGGGCAGTCGGCGGCTGCGGGCGGGGTGATGGTGAGCTGGGTGATCTGAGCTAGGGGAAAGCTAGGGGGGCAGTCGGCGGCTGCGGGGGGGTGCCTGGCGGCAGCAGCGGGTGAGGGCTCGTGGATCGCTTGGGTCCCTCTGTGTGGAGGGGGGGAAAAGGTGGAGAGCAAGGGGGAACAGGGGAGAGATCTGGGGAGAGAAGTAAGTGCAGCCCTGGATGTCAGGAGCTGCTGTACGCACGTCCTCTCTCGCTCAATCCACTCACTCTGATTCTAACTGTGGGGGGTGGCTGGGCTACGAGTGACACAACAGTGATCACTGCTCCCGATGACAGGGAGCAGTAGATCACTGTCCTGTCACTAGGTGGAACAGGGAAATACCTTGTTTACATAGGCATCTCCCCGTTCTGCAGCTCCGTGACACAATCGCGGGACACTGGCGGACATCGAGTCCGCGGCTCCCATGGGCACGCTCACAGAACTTGCGGCAGTTTCAAAGCAAAATAAAGGTACGTTTGCTTTGCGCAGCCGTGCCATTCTGCCAACGTATAAGTACAGGCGGCGGTCGGCAAGCTGTTAAAAAGAAAAGTCAGTGCTAGCAATGCTCCTACTTTTAATAGAATAATGCTCAATATACAGTAGGTATAGTAAATATATAGGTTAATGTAAAAAAGTTAAATTTTTATAGCTTTTTAATTACAGCATTTTCAGATATGCACAAATTTAAAGTACTAAAAAATAAAGTTATAGACCCAAGATCATTTTCTACTGCAAACTATATTTTCCCTTCAGGGCCCTTTTATTTGTTTTTAATGTACTGTATCTCTTAACTTTTCTCTCTCTTGCAGAATTTTTTTTTTTTTCAAGGCTCTTTAACAGACTTCTTCTAAAGTAACATTAGGCTAAATCTTTACAAAGTATAAACTTATCTGATTTATCTCTTGCAGTTTTTCTTAGCCAAGCATTTTAAATAGGTCTTCCTCTTTAGGTCTTTGTTGACGCGACTTTATAATAAGTATTTATAGTAACGAGTGAGTTTCCTTGGCTGCAATTTTAATGAAACATGCTACCGCTCCTGCATAATTAATAGTGGCTAGTTCTTTGTTCCATTTTAACCACTTGACTTCCAGAAGATTTACCCCCTTCATGGCCAGGGCAGCTGTTTGTGATATGGCACTGCATTAATTTAACTGACAATTGCATGATCGTGTGACACTGTACCCAAATAAAATGTATGTCCTTTTGTTTGCCACAAATGGAGCTTTCTTTTGGTGGTATTTGTATTTGATCACCTCTGCGGTTCTTATTTTTTGTGCTATAAACAAAAAAAGACTGACAATTTTGAAAAAAAAAAAAAAAATTCTGCTACAAAAAATATCCAATAAAAAAAAGAAAAACATTGAATTTATTAATCAATTTAGGCCAATTTGTATTCTGCTACATATTTTTGGTAAAAAGAATCCCAATAAGCGTATATTGATTGGCTTGCGAAAAAGTTATAGCGTCTTCAAACTATGGGATAGTTTTATTTTTTTTTATTTTTTTACTAGTAATGGTGGCAATCAGTGACTTATAGTGGGACTGCGATATTGCGGCAGACAAATTGGGCACTAACTGACACCTTTTGGGGACCAGTGACACAAATACACTGAGCAGTGCTATAAAATACGCATTGTCACTGTACTAATGCCATTTTTTGGGAAGGGGTTAACATCAGGGGTGATCTAAGGGTTGACTGTGTGCCTAGCCTGTAATTTAGTGTAGTGGGGAGGTGCTTTTACTAGTGGAAGGCATGGATCAGGAACACAAGATCCATGCCTTCTGTAATCACAGATGGGCAATCTGCGTTGTTTACATAGGCAGACTGCCGTTTTGCCTGTGTACCGAAGCTTTGGTGGGTGTCGGCAGACATTGAGTCCACCGTGCAAGTCAATCACCTCTCGCTGTGTAGAATCACAGCTGGAGTGGGCCGCCGGTGGCGCACCCCAGACCGGGAAGTGTCAAATCATGTACTAGGTACATGATCTGGCACAGAGCGGCCGCCCTGCCGCAGTAAATGTACAGTGGGCAGTTAGCAAGTGGTTAAATAAGTAAAAAAAAATAAAAAAAATGACAGTAACAAAAGCAAAATTTCTGACATATTTTAAACTGCAGCTTAAGAACCTATACTGCCATAGAATGTGAAGTATCGGATAAAAGCTAACTCTGCCTCCTGGGGTACAGTGCAGCTACATATGTCACTTTCATTTATTTTAAAGAGAGTCTCTATCTCTCTCTCTCTCTCTCTCTCTCTCTCTCCATATACATATACATATACACACACAGAGGTATGAAATCCAAAGATACTGTAACAGACTTTATTTTAAATCAGTCCTTTTCATATATTACATCACAACCAACTGATACTCATGGTCTTCAGGATCAGAAATTTCAGGAAAACATTTGAGTATAAAAACGAACATCCAAAAGGTTGACAACATGTACAAATATATAAGGGGACCATATAGTGAACTTGGTGTTGAGTTATTCACTTTACGGTCAACACAGAGGACTGGGGGGCACTCTTTATGCCTAGAGGAAGAGATTTCATCTCCAAATACGGAAAGGTTTCTCCACACTAAGAGCTGTGAATATGTGGAATAGACTCCCTCCAGAGGTGGCCAGCTCAGTAGATTTCTTTAAGAGAGGCCTGGAGTCTTTCCTAAATGTACATAATATAACTGGGTACTGATATTGATAGGTAAAGTTGATCCAGGGAAAATCCAATTGCCTCACGGGGGGGTTAGGAATTATTTTTTTCCCCTGCTGTAGCAAATATGATCATGCTTTGCTGGGGTTTTTCGCCTTCATCTGGATCAACTGAGGGTATAGGATTGGGTATATGGGATTGTATGATATTATTTTTATTTATTTTTATGGTTGAACTGGATGGATTTGTGTCTTTTTTCAACCTGACTAACTAAGTAACTATGACAATAAGTCCATGTAACACAGAAAACAATACAAAGGGGTTAACCAGGTTAACCAATAGTTAATACAATACCAATGATACACAATTTTCAAGCACTTTAACTAGAGAATAATAAGGTAATTTTAGCTGTTCTTTTACATGTTGAAATGTGGCAACTGTGCCCAAACTCTGGTTTTAAACTATAGACTTCAATTCTATTACTTTCCCATTAGCTACTTATATGTTCTCACCTCTGTTAAAAATCACGTTTGATATTCTTTTTTGAGTTATAAGTAAAAATAGAAAAAGTAGATCATAGCTAAAAAAGTTATTTCTTATTAGATATTCTAATAGCTTAATAAGCATCACTTTTTAAAGTGAACCTCTCACAAAAAAGTATTGTGTGCCATTGCCCCTGCATAACACCTTATGACATTGGTGACATTCTCCCTGCATTTTAAACTTCAAAGACGGTTTCTCTCTTTTAAGTTATGCTAATAGGTACAGGTGCATGCTTTAAATTATGAGATATGAGAGCTTTACCACAGCTACCACAGATCTCACCTTCTGCAAGTCAAGATATGCATATACAGTAAAACCTTGGATTGCGAGCATAATTTTAACTGGAACCATGCTTGTAATCCAAAGCACTTGTATATCAAAGCAAATTTCCCCATAATAAATAATGTAAACTCAGATGATTTGTTCCACAACCATTTATGTATAAGTCCTTCAGTTTATAGTCCATATAAAAAGATTATAGCAATGTGATACAGTAGGTTGTGTAACCATAACATGTCTATCCACAAATGGAAGCCTCTACAAGGGAATTAGAAGCAAATCCAGCAAGAGCTACAGAGTATAAAAGAAAAGAGAGGCACCTCTAAGTGTAGCAATATGGTTACATTTAATGAAGGTACAACATTTAGCAACTCACATGGTTGATGATTAAAAGAGGCATATCTAAGTATGCATCCGCCTCTCATCGCTGTCAGTCTGCAATCATGACCAGGAAGACTACCCTGCACTAGAGTGATTTGAAAGCAAGGCCCACAGCATGGAAGGGACAACGTTGATGGTGGTGTGGAGGATGGTCTATGTTTACAGCTTTACCCTGGATGCCTGCATATTTAGATGTGCCTGTTTTCATCATCAACCGTGTGACTTGCCAAATGTTGTACCTTCATTAAATGTAACCATATTGCTACACTTAGAGACGTCTCTCTTCTCTTTTATACTAAGTTGTGACATGACGCTACTTGTATATCAAGACATCGCTTGTATATCAAGTCAAAATTTTGTTAAAAATGTTGCTTGTCTTGCAAAACGTTCTCAAACCAAGATTTTACTGTACTGCATCATGTTTCTTAATCATTTTAGATAATGAGAAGATGCAAACACGCTATGCTAAAGCAAGATGTGAGACACCATTCTTTTCTAATAAGGAAGTGTTAAAACATATTTTTGTATATAAAGAAAGAGCTGTAGGTGAATGCTGCTCCAGGTGATTGCTAAAATGCATGCCTGTGATCCTGAAAGGAATACCCAAACACACCAACTGCAGGCTCCTTGTATCTTACATATAGATAGCCACAGGGCTTGTTTTGAACCAGAACATGGTGGAACTTAGTTCTGCCACCTTTGAACTGATCCTGAGCTCACCGTTATCTACGGTTACTTGTAATTGATAGTGCACCTCTCCTGGAAGCTCCACAGAACCCTTTCTGACCCTGCATTTAGGGTGGGACAAGTGAGGAATAGCTAACCAGGTGAAGTGTGTTTGTTGGGCAGGGAGGCATCGATGCTGTGCTGCAGCCTGGTGCCCAGATCCCAACATCCCCACTAGATGATCTAGCTGGCCAAAGGGGGCTAGGTGGAGCTGCAAATAAATGTGCAGTTAGTGCACTGTGTGGGGGAAGAAGATGCAGCTGCAGAAGGTACTAGAAAGGGATCGGCTTAGGCTAGGCTCACACATGTCTGGCTGCAGTTTGCAGTCCGGAGCAAGGAGTCTGATGCAGTTTTGTTCACCTGTACAGTTGTGGTTCATGTGCAAATTTCTTTTTGAGATCGCACCTAAACCAGACCCAAATTCGCACAGGACCCTTTTCAGAAACGGACCACGACCAACCCGGAAATGTGTGACCGGCTCCATTAAAAGCCGGTCCCCTTCACATGTAAACAAAAAAACACCCGCGCCTAATTAAACAATATTTATAGTGAAGGCAGCTGCTGTCTATTTTAAACAGGGGGTTTAACAATATAAATTATCCTTTGGCAGCACTTGCTATAATGTGTAGAAAATCAAATTTGTGCTTTAATAAATCACAAATAACATACTGTGAATGCCAATAGATATGAATCTAAACACATACAATACACATTTGTGCCAAAATATTAAAGTGACATTGTACAATTAAAAAAAAAAATACTTTTTGCACCATCTTGAGTTCTTTTGGTGCCTTATTCCCAGGGTATCCCCTGTAGTGAATGTTCCACCTCGTGCTGAATGTTTACACACCACACTCACCAGATGTCGATGACTACCTTACTATACAGCAAGGGAAGTCATAAAGGCTTGTTGGTCCTTAGGGAGACCTGTCCCTATGTTCCTGATGGTTTCCTGGTGCAGATTCTTATGCCGTGTACACACGATCGGAAATTCCTATCGTGTGTGGGCCCCATCGGAGTAAAAAAATAGAACGTGTTTTAAATTTTTCCGATGGAAAAAAACTATAGGAAATTCCGATCGTCTGTGTGGAACTCCATCGGAGAAAAATCCATGCATGCTCAGACAAAATTAGGATACGGGAATGCTCGTTCTGGTAAAACTAGCGTTCGTATGGGAGATAGCACATTCGTCATGCTGTAACGGACTGAAAAGCACGGAGACTGAAAAGTGTGAATCGGCTAACACCAAACTTTTACTAACACGCAGTAACACGAAATCAGCAAAAGCAGCCCAAAGGGTGGCGCCGTTGGATTTGAACTTCCCCTTTATAGTGACGTTGTATGTGTTGTACGTCACCGCGTTTTGGACGGTCGGAATTTTGTCTGATGATGTGTATGCAAGACAGCTTTAAATGGAATTCTGACAAAAAATTCCATCGGATTTTAGCCCATCGGAATTCCGATCGTGTGTACAGGGCATTACTCCTCCTTGTAGTAAATCCGATGTTACTCCCAAAGTTTAATGGGCAGGCAATAAAATAAAAACTGAGAAACAACCTCTCATAGTGTAAAATCCTTGGATATATTGATTCAAATTGTAATTAAAAAAGCACCACTAATGCAATAATACAATGTGAAAAACGGCCGGCTGTAACAATCAAAAGAAGGACTCCGCCTAGAATCTGGCGTGTGTTCCACTAGTGAGGCCTGAAGTAATGCATGGGAACAGCCACTTAATACGGTTTGGTCATCAAACAGCAACGTCTTCAGAAGCAGGGTATTGAATTAGTGACCTGTGGAATTTGCCATTTTACCATCCCTACCCCAGCAATTTCACAACAACTTACACCTGCAGCCATGTAAATTGAAAGATTACCACCTAAGAAGCCTTAATGACACCAAGGATGGGATTATGTAGCTAGAACAACATTAGAGTGTATATGTTTCACTGAAAAAGACCACAAAATATTGTAGTATTTATATTAACAGTATTTAAACAATCTGACTAATTCACTTTAATATTTTGACCACATCATCTATTTTTAAATTAAGAAATCAGTGTTAAACTATATTCACGTAAAGCTAAACTCTAGGTATGATCTTAATTGCACAGTTACATTGGTCCTGCCTGGGCCAATATAATTATGCATATGTCATACTGTACCTGAGGGTCTGATGTGGAAGCTGACAATCACTGGTAGTAGTCAGTGCTACTACAGTGACAGCCACTATCCTCTGGGTTCTGTGGTGAGCAGCTACCCCAATAAATACTGACCAAAGAGGGCTGCTTTATCTGCCCTGCTACTATTTACAGAATGCCTTTTATTTTTTTCATTAAATACAAGATATTCTCTGATTGAATGAGGTGGAGACCAGGACATCACTTCCCCACCTCTCCAACTTGTCTAATCAGAGCATACCTTGTATTCATTGAAAAAATATGAATTTAATGGTGGCAGTGCTGAGCAAGTGGTCATTATGTAGTAGGGTAGCTGCTCAGTATAGAAGAAGGAAGATAGTGGTGATCAAATTAGTAGCACTGATGGCTACTGTAATTGTCGCCTTCGACAGTGGTCCATTAGCTATAAAGTGTACATATTTACCTTGGTCCAACCTGAAACGATGCAACTGAGATCATACTTGGCATTTGGCTTTAACTGAAAAGAAATCCCCAAAATATTGTAGTAAGTATGTACACAGTCTTTAAACAGTTTACTTAGATTGGTTTGTCAACATAACCTATACCAGTCAGCTTTAGAAAAAATCAGCAAAGTGTATTTATAAACTGAAAGAGCCCTCAAAATGGTGTGGGTCCTGTTAAAATAAAGTATGTGATCTTTCCGTAACAACATTGTGTCTCCTGCAACACATTGAAGAAAGGCTGCTGGGAGCCCTGACTTCTCTAGGGAGGGAGCTGTCACATAAGAAAACCACCCTGATTGCCCCTTCTAAGCCCCCTCACCATAGTTCAGAGGCCAGGAAGTACTTTTTTGGTAATCAGTTGCTATAGATGCGAGCAGCTGGATTAGTTCACCATTTTCTCAAACTGTGGATTTGACCTGAACCCAAAGCTCATCTCTTGGGACAGCAGCTAAAAAGAGCAGCCATCCGCAAATTGACCACAAAATAAAACTTAAAGACAAAAAGCCACCATTGCAAAAGAACAAAAAGGCATCAAAAAGATGAACTCCTCAAAGAATTAACAATTAGAATTAAAATACAGTTTCTGAATTGACTCTAATCTCCTCCTACACTGTGGCTGCTCTGGGAACTTTTATAGTGAGGGAATGGCTTATCCAAAATTCCCGTCATTTGTCCAGGAAGCCTGCAGCAAAGCCAAAACCTGCAATAAGCGCAGGGCGGCAAGAGAAGGTGCCCAGGCAGCTGAGCTAGTGGGGGTTACATTTTTCCTGTAAGGAAAAGAGAGGTGGAGCGCGATTGGCCGGCTAGCGCAGGGGGGCTGGGACAGTGTGGGGGTCACAGGGCACGCAGCAGCTTCCGGCCAGCACACGAGGAGGAGAAACGTTCCCGCCCGCCCGCCCCACAGGTTCAGGGGTTGGTAATGGTGGGTGGGGTGTGAGATTATATATGTTTTACTTTTAAATGGGTATGCGGTTGGGTCTTTGGAGGCTTTGGTAAACAGACTTCTGGAATTTGAGGGGTGGGGACACATCTGAGGTATGGGTCCCCGGTGAATAACAGTTATGGTGGATTAACTGGGAAGTGTATGGTATATCTGCTGAAGGTGGTGGTCCCCGAGCCGGTGCAATGCAGCAGGGACCAGGGTAGTGTTTAAGCAGATATAAGGTTAAAAAGAGTTTATAGTTAGTGCCTTCAAGGATCGGCAGCCAAAAAGTTTATACATTGTTTTTGGTTATATTGTTAAATTATTTTACTTTAATAAAAGGGGCCGTTCAACGGCCAGTTTACCCAACCTATTGGTGTCAGTCAAATTTCTGGAAGGTTTAGGGGAGGTACAATAGGTGGGTCTGGTAAATGGGTATATTAGGACAGTGCACATATGGGTTACCTTTTCATGCTAAACCTGCTTGCTATAGCTCAATACAGTTTAAAAAAAAAAATTCTAATTGGGTGATTTGCACAAAAATTCACCAGGATCGCAAATCTTAAATCTACAGCATTCGCCTGAAACCCACAATAATGGTGACCCGATCCTCATTCCTACAGGTGTTCTGATATTCATTTCATATTTTTTGTTATATTTTGTTATTTTTAGTTGAAAAATTCCTTAATCTTTACTTGAGGAAAGTATTACCCCAACCCAGTAGAATAAGAGTAGAGGTATTTTGCATGTCTCACTTCCATCACAGATCTAATAAAGGGATCTATTTATTATTCCAGGATAGTGGGCAGAGTTATGCAAATCACTAGTTTTTTATCCTTGTGGCCCCATGCACATCCGTAATTGCTGGTCCATAGTACAGATACAGTCTAATATTATAGGCATATTTTTATTAGACTGTATCTGTACTATAAACTAGCAGTTCTTGATGTGCAATTGGTTACATGGGCATAAAGGAATGATTTGTATGGCTCCACCCATAATCCTAAAATGAGGAACAACTTATCTTTTATTAAATTATTAATTATTTTAGAAGGCTCTTTTGTGTTTTTTTACCAATTTCCATTGCTTTCAGTACATTTACAATTACAATTTCCATCTCATAATGTTAAGGTGTAAACCTCAGCAGTCAAGCGAATGCTTCCATTCAGCAACTTAAAATATGCTATTAAAAATTACAGAAGCCAAGGGACAGGGAGTAGGTAGTAGAAGGTTCCTCAAAGTAGAATCATTTGTTTAAATGGAAGATCATATGGAATGTGGTTTTCATTTAATAACATATATGCCTCACAATATAACATACATACATGGTCCATGTAGTAAAGTAAAACTTGTTCACTTGTGGGTTACTCACTGCATACAGAATAGGATCTTTACAATAAGAGCTTTTAAAAGATTATATAAATGCAAAAGGAAACACAATATAATAGTGTGATTTTTCCTTTTGTATAGAGAATACAGTTTATGGGAAATTTTAATGGCAAACGTCAATGTTTTATTAGTTATTAGACCTTCTCTCTCTCTCTCTCTCTCTCAATTTGAATTCATAGACCCCAGTTTAAAGACAGCAAGGGGGAAGAAGAATGAGTCACTGCACTGAAGCTTTCAGTTGTGTGTATAAAATTATTGAGTTCTGCAACATGCTTTTTTTATCAAAGCAGGTAAAAATAATCTGGCATAAATGTAATAAAGGAGCACAGAGCACAGCCTGTGAAAGTGAAAATATAAAATATTATGTAGCGGCCTCACTCTCTCTCTCTCTTGTATCGGTTGTTTGTGGCTGTTGTCTAGGGGTACTCTAGAGGAGAGAGTGCAGGACACTACGCCAAGCTCTCACCCTCCGTGTATGTGAGGTTTGAGCAAAGTCTTTTTTCAATTACCTTCGGGTCTGCATTCTGCATATGGAGCCTCCGCTTCTTCCGTGGAGGTGTATCTGCCAGTAATAGAGCCCCACACCATTAAAAGTTCAACACTCCTTTATTTCTTCAATGCCAGAATGAACATAATCAGTTGAACTTCCATAACAGACAGACAGGGGTGTGGATACGAGTAGGCCCAGGCACAATGAACTCTCCTATCCCTTTCTCGTGCGGATAGGCTTGGCGCACGGTCTCTGCCACCGACCGTGAAGTTGGTAGCTGCCACCTACCGGGTGAACTGTTTGGAGTCTCTGTCACGACCTTAGAGTAACAGTCTCTGTGGCTGACCTAAGAACATGGACCACCTTCTATGTGAATATGGCCCCTGTTTGGCGAGGACATCCATCCCGACGGTCTCTGGAGACCCTGTCCCGGCACTGGCAATCTGCTGCACCAGATCTACGGGAAGGTCACCTGTGCGGTCCCTTACGCCTGGATTCAGACACCCGATCCTGTGGGTGCCTTAGGATTGTTCCCCCCGGGCGGATCCCAGTGGAAGAAGCTGGGCCACAGGCCTGAACGATGCACCTCACCCCAGACTGAGGGCGTCTGGGGTGACTCCCGAACTCCACGTGCCCAGGCCTGGGCCGTCTGGACACCGACCGCTGGACAGCAGCCCTCAGGCTAAAGGTGCCTGGGACTCGGACCTCGTGGCGAAGATGTCCGCCCCCTTTATAGCCTCTCCCAGCTAGCACAGCGGGTTCCCCGCCCCTTCGTACAACCGCTGCGAGAGACCAAAAAGGGTACGGCACTCCAGCGATGGTTCAAACCCGGCCCAAAGTGACAGCGCCACCCGCTGGGCCGCAGGGAACTGGACATCACTGATGTCTCCACCCGAATCAACATACTGAAAAGTACCTACCCGCTACAATTATTATACAATATTTTAAGTGTATCTGACCCCAAAAATTAATATTACACTTTCTGATTTAGGTTGGCTACACCAGCACACTCCATTCCAACTGTAGAGTTAGCTATGGCTGTCAAATGTGTTCTCCTCACTTAGGCCCCTTTCACACTGGGGCGGCAGGTGCGCTGGCAGTATAGCGGTGCTATTTTTAGCGCTGTTATACCGTCGTTTTTACTGCGATATTCGGCCGCTAGAGGTGCGTTTTTAACACCCGCTGGCGGCCGAAAAAGGGTTAATACCGCCCACAAACTTCTGCTACAGCAGCGGTTTGCAGGCAGCATAGCCGCTGTGTCCCATTGATTTCAATGGGAAGGAGCGGTAAAGGAGCGGTATACACACCGCTCCAAAGATGCGGCTTGCAGGAGATTTTTTTTACTCCCACCAGCGCATCGCCTCAGTGTGAAAGCCCTCGGGCTTTCACATTGAGAATGCTGGGGCAGGAATATTTCAGGCGTTATTTATGCTCTATTTTTAGCGCTAAAACGCCTGAAATACGCCATAGTGTGAAAGGGGCCTTAGACAATTCCTCTTCATGTTCATTACACATGTTCTTCTGTATTTCACAGAAGGTACAGACTGTAGCTGAGAAAGCTGATATATTTTGTTTGATTTATTAGTCCAGTGCATAAGAAGTTATAAGGACACTTGAATTCGCCTAATGCCCCGTACACACGATCGTTTTTCATGCCGTTAAAAATGCCATTTTTAAAAATGGCCATTAAAAATGATCGTGTGTAGGCTCCAGAGCATTTTTAACGACGTGAAAAACGGCCATTAAAAATTCCGGACATGCTCTCTTTTTTCACGTCGTTTTTCATGTCGTTTTTTTTAACGACGTGAAAAACGATAGTGTGTATGCTTTCACGACGTGAAAAAAAACGCACATGCTCAGAAGCAACTATGAGATGGGAGCGCTCGTTTTGGTAAAGCTAATGTTGGAAATGGAGATGGCACATTCGTCACGGTGGAATTAATAGCATTGTTTTAATGCAGCGCATTCCGTTCTTCTTTTGACATTGAGAGTTTTATGCCAAACTTGTTTCTAAAGTAATTCCAAATTGCTCTAATGATTTTAAAATATTATTTATAAGCCGCACCTCCCTCCTAAATAATACTACTAATAATAAAATAAGTTAATTCTTCTTTTTTCTTTAAATTTTATATTATTTTTGGTTATTTTTTTTTTGGCCTTTTTTTAAGTATTTTGGCTTAAATTATTCTTGTGTAAAGTTACCACAACAACCTTCCAAATGTGTCTCATTTGGCCTCAGAACATTAACAAATTAAAGTGGAAGGCAGCACTGGAGAGCCTGCTTGCATTTGTGCATCCCTTTGACCCCACAACAACCATACAAGATGTCCAAACCAAAATAGAGATTAGATTCCCCCAAAAAATGAGCCCAATCTTGTCTTGAGCTCCCAGAGGTCAGGAGCCACAGCAGATAAGTCCTATATGTCCCCAGTCTGTGGTACTACAGCATGCATTATTTTCTTCTCTTCCTTGTAGCCTTCTCTCCAGCCTTCTCTGCAGCCTTGGTTGGTTTCTTCCTTGGAGGCTGGGGATCAGGAGGAGAGGTTGTGGCAGGAGGAGTAGTAGGAGGAGGAGGTGGAGGAGTAGGGACAACCTCCGTTATGTCCGTGTACCTAGTGAGTTCACCCAGCACGCCCTTATTGATGACTTTCAATAGCAGGGTCTCACTGTAAATTTTTTGCTGCAACTCCATTTGCCCTAGTTTGTGGGCGAGGACTGCGGCAAATCCCTCTTCAACAGAGGGTGCCTCTCTGAGGGCCGCTGTTGCCTCTCTGAGGAAGGCCCTGGTTTCCTCCTCCACCTGCCTACCTCTCCTTGGCCCTCGTGGTTTAACTACCAGGGGAGGCATCTGGGCTCTTGTGCTGGGCCCAGCCTCCTCCTGGGTGCCACTGGGCCCAGCCTCCTCCTGGGTGCCCCTGGGCCCTGCCTCCTCCTGGGTGCCACTGGGCCCACCCTCCTCCTGATCCCCAACATCACCCTCTTCCTGGCTCTGCTCTGGCTGTAAAAAAAGAAAGGGACATTATTTATTTTGCCACATCATCATTCACAGACATTGTTCACCTCTAGACATTGTTGAAATCAATGCCAAAAGTTATGTCCTTTTCATTGATTACGCATCCTGGTTTTGTTGTCTTGGACACATAAAATTAGCCCACTACTGTATCTTGCTCTTCACAAACTTTATTGGTAGAAGTGTACATACCTTTAACAATAATAACATCTATTTAAAATCTACAATTTTGTACGATAGAAATATAGATAGCAAAACTTTACCTGGCTCCATATCTCCAAATCTGCCTCCTCAAGGCCCTGATCTTGATCCTCAGAGGAAGCCAGAGCAGGGTTGACAGGAAGGCTGGAGGACTGGCTGCAGGGAAGGCTGGAGGGTTGGGTACAAGGAAGGCTGGATTGACCTCTGGGGGGAAGGGTGGAGAGAGATTCCCGCACTTCCAGCTGGTCATCCAGAAAAGCAAGCTTACTGTAGTACCACAGACTGGGTTTATAAACCTTATCTGCTGGTGCACCTGACCTCTGGGACCTCAGGACCATAGTCCTCTGGGTCCTGTATGTCCCTCTGATGGTCCCAATTTTGTTTTTGACATCTTGGAGAGTTGTTGTGGGTATCTTTGTTTGCACAAATGCAAGCAGGCTCTCCAGTGCTGCTTTCCTGGCGTCTTTATTTTTATTTCCGCCACTTTTGGTTTGCCATAATATAGGGAGCTCTTGCCATTTGTCGATGAACTCCCCCATGAAGTCTGGGTTTTTAAAAGTATTCATGATATCTGTAAAAGCGAGAAACCAAAATAAAAATATATTTCAGGCAACATTCCTCAACTGTGCATTGTCTACATATTTTGAGCACACAAATCTCCTCGTCTGATGAACCTCAAAAAGTAAAATTGTGTGGTACCTTGGTCACGACGTTCGTTGCTAACTCTCTCTCCCGAAAAATGAACGTATTTCCCAGACATGGATCTTCACTTTATATACACAGCGCATGCGTGAAACTCTGCACGCTTTCCCCGCCCCTGACGTTCGATATTGTACTTTCCCCGCCCCTTCTCGCTCGTAGTGCTGAACAAAACATGGCGGAGACACAGGTGGCTGAGATTACCTCTACAGAGGATGAAATTACAGAGGAGCCCAAATCAAGACCCAGGAGATATAAGGCATCCAACATGTCATTCGAGGAAATGGTGGAGATGGTCGCCATTTTAAAGAAGGAGGATTATGATGCCAAGCATGGTCCGTATAAAAGGCCTAATCTGGTCAAGTCCAGAATTATGGGCAAAGTGGTCAAAAGTCTCCACCAAAAATTCGGGGTGTGCAGAACGAAGGAACAGCTCAGAAAACGATGGTCAGATCTGAAGTTGCGGGAGGCCGACCAATATAAAAGAATCAAGAAAGTTATATTAAAAAGTAAGTTGTTTTTTTTGAGTTTCCATGGTACATATTATTTTCTTGTATTCTGTTGTGTATTTTTAACTTTCATATAGTACACTGAAAGATACCATCTTTTTTAGGTTCGTCTGCATAGTAAACGGACGTATTTTACCTCTTTCTCCGTACAGTTCCTCAAACGATGTTTTAGGATCATCCAGTGTGAACACCCATGTTTTTTTGTTTATTTGGGGGAGTACATTTGGGCCACACTTATTTTTGGTGTGCTAATCCAAAGGAGATTTGTTCATTTTGAAAAACGATATGCATGGTAATGTTAAAGGGAGTGAATGCTCAGCAGCTGATGAAACATCTGAACGCAGTAGTACAAGTGTGGGCCTAAAGCCAAAAAGCTTGATGGAGTCACACACAGGTGATCCAGTGTAGATACTTTGGGGTGTTACAATGTTTCAAATTTGTTCACAAAATGTATATGCTCTGTTTTGGCCTATGTATCCAATCCCGGTTGGCACAGGGGTTAAAAATTAAAATGGAGCATGCTTCAAAAGAATGATTAAAAAGTTTTTTTCCATGTTTCTTATTTTAGCAAAATTGAGTCGCTACTAATGAAACTATTCCTTTTATTTCAATCTCCCTAGGGATTCGAAAAGCTACCTCAGATGAGACGAGAATTGCAATACCTACAACAATACCCCCAGAACCCCAGGATGGAGAGGAATGTGATGTTGTGGAAGTTGAAAGTGGCACCACCACAGGTCAGAGAGAAACCAGACACATGCATGTTAAATAGATGTAGGCCTACATATTCTATCCTACATATTTCTTTTTACATTTAGGTGCAGTTCTGGCGGAAGACCCCAATAAGTTGTCACATCACAGTGCCCAGATCCTGATCCAATACCTGATGGTCTGCTGTCGTGACCTCGAAAAAATTAAGGGAGATTTGCGAGAGATCAGGGCAAATACAAAGCGGGTGGAGGAAAGGCTCCAAAATATCATGGCTGTGCTTGGGCGTGTCTAATGTTTTTACACCAAATAACGTTTTACTTGCAAAGTTTTCTTTTTTTTTTGGTTATTTTACCCTTTAATGACTAGCACATGTTTAGCTTTTTCAAAATTTGGAGAACTATAGTTTGTTTATGCATGGCTGGTCATGCGTTTTAATACACCTGAAATTAAGGGAACATCCACATTTCTATGGAAGTTGACCACCTAAACAAAAAAAATAAAGGTATTTTTACATAACAAATCATTGTGGCTTCATTATGTAAATGTGGTGCTGAGTGAACTAATCAATGTTTGGTGTTTACACTGACAATGAAGGCTAATTAAAAGATTTTTTAATCCACATGGCAAAACAAATGCACTAGGTAAACCTACCAGAAACATCAAACATTATACAATAAAAATGACAAACCAATCTTTACTTTTTTAAAAAGTTTTATTTTTTTGGTCTAAAATTATTAGAGATTGTCTGGCATTTCAATGGCCCCCCTACCCATAAAATAGTCCACATATTGGTTACGGACCTCACGTCCGGTTGGGGGGGCCAAGCCAGGACGGCCAGGTTCCAGGGCCACCAAAGTTTCTGCATTGATTAAAGAGGCCTCAGGCCCACTCAAAGATATATAACTCGTTGAATGCACCCTTAGGAAATTATGCAGCACACAGCACGTCATAACCACATGGTTCCATTTGTATGGGGCAAGGTGGATGGAGGTAAGGAAGAGGCGAAATCGGCTGGCCATGATCCCAAACGCATTTTCCACCACCCTTCTGGCTCTGGCCAGCCGATAATTGAAAACCCTCCTCTCAGGGGTGAGGGTGCGTTGCGGGAATGGCCTCATCAAATGGGGTCCCAGGCCAAACGCCTCATCCGCCACAAACACAAAAGGTAGTCCCTCCACATTCTGCTCCGCGGGTGGCAAGGCCAGCAGATCCAAAAGGAGCCGTTCTCCAAACTCCGTCTGGGCAAAAACTCCTCCATCAGACATCCTGCCATTCTTGCTAACGTCCACATAGAGGAACTCGTAGGTGGCCGACACCACTGCCATCATCACGACGCTGTGGAACCCCTTATAATTATAATAAAAGGATCCCGAATGGGGTGGTGGGACGACCCGAACATGTTTGCCGTCGATGGCTCCTCCACAGTTCGGAAAGTTCCATCGCTGGGCAAACTCGGAAGCCACATTCTGCCATTCATGTGGCGAAGAAGGGAACTGTGGAATTAAAGAAATAACAAATTAATACTTGGAGCCAGAAACATTGCAAGCTGATTTCATACACACATTCATGGCCAACATTGGTAGAAACTGTTAAAAACATAAAAAATTGGAAGCAAGAAAAAAAAAAAAAAAAAAAAATATGGGGGGGGGGGGGGGGAAGGGTTGAAGATGAGTTGGGAATATCACACATGAAGGCTGTAGCACTCTGTATTGAAGTTAACAAAAATGAAACATTCCTAGGCAAAATTTAGAGTGTGTTTTGGGTAAAGCACTACGATGGAACATATAATAAAAAACATGGAAATGACTAGGCACGGTAGGTATGGCCCCAGGATAGCATGCTGGAGAGGTTAGGTAAGCCAAATTTACAGGTAGGCCTCAAACACCAAACTTTAAATAATAAAACATGGGGAGAAAGGGGACATTCCCTGCAGCTAAGAATCATGTGAATTAGGGACTGCAAATAAAGCAAATTAAAAATATCCCAAAATAAAAACCATACAATGTGAATTTTTGAAGAAGAACACTTATCTTAATATAGTCCTCCTGCAAAACTTGAAGGATGGCAGAACAAGTCTCTGGTATAATGATCTCCAGAGCCTGGGGGGATATGCCTGTGGAGAACTTAAGGTCCTGCAGGCTTCTCCCAGTAGCCAGGTATCGCAACGTGGCGATGAGCCTCTGCTCAGCACTGATGGCTTCCCGCATAACGGTGTCCTGCCTGGTAATATAGGGGGACACCAAAGCCAACAGCTGCTGAAATACGGGGTCAGACATCCTGAGAAAATTCCTGAAATCATCAGGATTATTCTCCCTGATCTCCCGCAACAAAGGCATGTGACAGAATTGGTGCCGCTGGAGCAACCAATTCTTGGTCCATGAACTCCTCCTGACCCTGCTCATGGCATGGAGTCGGGATACAGCATGAACCCCTGCACCAACTACAGCACGAACTCTACGACGAGTACGTAGCCGCAACATGGCTAGATAACGGTCGGCTGAACAGAACGTACTAGAAGAACGCACGGAAGAACAGCAAGGCCTATGAAGAACAAGCTGAAAAACACGAACGTGCAGAGCAGGCCACACTGAATAAACAGATACGAACTGACTACAAGCAGTGCTAAACAGATACGAACCCACAGGCGCAATCTGAACTCCCGAAAACGATCTTCAAAGCACGAAGACTGAAAAGCGCGAATCGTCTCTCACCAAACTTTTACTAACACGCGGAAACACGGAATTAGCAAAAGCGTCCCAAAGGGTGGCGTCATTCGAACGGAACTTCCCCTTTATAGTGCCGTCGTACGTGTTGAACGTCACTGCGCTTTGCTTGATCGTTTTTTTTAATGATGGTGTGTACGCAAGGCAGGCTTGAGAGGAAACATGAAAAAAAACGAGGAGAAAACGTCGGTTTAAAAAATGACATTAAAAACAATCGTGTGTACGGGGCATAAGAATTTTGTTTCTGTACTTAATTTTTTTCTGTACTTTCAAAACATGTACCTGAAAAAGAAAACAAATGCAGTCCCCACTTCTAAGAACTAGTAAACTGCAAAAATAATAATAATAATAATGATATATATTGTAGGGGTTCACTCCAAGTTTAGAGCTTTAGGCTGGGTTCACACTATTGCGATTTGGATGCTGGACCCCCCGCATCCAAAACGCAATAGCAGGAGAATGTGAATTGCTCTCTATGAAGCCAGTTCACATATCTCCAATGCGGCTCCGGTGCGAATTTGCACAGGAGCACTGTGCGTCTTTTGGTCCGTTTTAGGTACAAATCTAGCCAAACATTTGGGCTGAATTGGGACCTGAAACAGTGAACCAGGATGCACAGGACCCCTGCTAGGAGCCGCATCAGTATTAGGTGTGAACGGAGCCTCAATGACATCACCACTCGCTTTTCCTTCATTTTAAGGGCTGGTTTTGCCCATTTTTATTCAAAAGAAAATACAACAAATACAATTGTTTCCCTCGCACATGTATTCAGCATTCCAGTTCTACTACAGAAATAAACAACATTCAGCCCGCTTGGCTAATAACCGCAGCTCTCCTGCTCAGGCCTTGCGCTTTAGGCCTTTGTCTGTCTCCCACAGACCGGACACTCAGCAACTCCGTGCTAATCACTATCAGCCTTGTGCTGCACTGGCTCCCACCTCTCGTCTAGGTGGAGCCCTCATGACTCCTGGGCCAGATTTCCCCAGTGTACTGCAAGGCAGTGTCTGGAGGGGAATTGCACAATGCAGAGTGGTTGTCTCCCATGGCAACATCACTAACTACCGACTCCACTGGCACATGATCCTCTTCCAGACATTGTCCTGGTACCTGACCATCATTACATACACCTGTGACCTCTGGCACTTTCGCCAGACTTCTGTCCTGTCTAACAATACTCCAGAGTGACTCTCATACACAATCTCTGTAGGACGCAATCCAGCCCACTGTGAGACCACTTGGCACATGAACACCAACCATTGCATTACATGCTTCCACCATTGGCAATCTCTGCACAGTACAGCCTGTAATATCCAGTTCCAACCAGCAGTACCCCATGGTACCAGTTCTCCAAACGTAGGAGATGACGGCAAGACATATACGGGCTGTACACTCCATAAATCTAGTATTTCTTTAAGCACGTCTGTCACAAAGTACACCACATAATGTTTCCCTTTATGCGCTGTGGACAAGATTTCTGCTGTGCATTTTCGCTCAGTCATACCTTCAGACACAAGAGGGTTAATCTCTGAAACCGCCAATGCCCCTTGGCTTATAGGCTGTTCAGCAGACGCCTCTCCTGGCACAGCAACCATAGTGTTCACTACATTTTTAGGCACAAAACTTTCTTCCAGCATTGCTATTAGTCTGTTGGCCAAATCATGCCAATAAGTTCTGCTCTGTTGCACTACATCCGTCCAATGACACCTAGACAGACCAAGAGGCTCAACAGCACCTGAAACACTTTTCTTGTCAGTACTATTTGTGCTCCAATTAGCAATACTCTGAAGCACTGCTCCAACTGCTTCAGGAGACACAGGACAGAGTGGCTCAGCAGCAGAAATGTTGTACATATGGTTTAAACTAAACTGTGGCAATTCATTTTTATCCACAGCATGTTGCAGTACCACACCCTCACCACCGTGAGCAGATGGAGCTTCATTCCAGACATCAACCTTTATATTTTCATTGCCAAACTGCATTATCCCATTATCACTATGAGCATGTTTACACATTTCAGTTTTGGTACTTAAAGGGGTTGTAAAGATTTGTGTTTTTTCACCTAAATGCATCCTATGCATTAAGGTAAAAAAACACCTTGCAGTCACCGGCCCCCCTTAGCCCCCGCTTTTTTTATAATTGTATATTTATTTGTTTTTTGTTTGTTTTTTCCAACAAAAATACAATACAAAGATGTTGTAACAGTCTTATACAAAATAGAGAAGCATATCTTAGTGGATGGTAACACATACACATGACACTCTCTAGACAGTGCGCAGACCATCTTAGAAGAAGTTTGTATAACATTCAAAAGAACTATCCTCAAGGAGAGGCTTGAGACACTGTGAATGAACGGAACATAAACATAACAGTAGATAAAGAAACAAAGAAAATAAAAAAAGGAAAAAAAGGGGGGTACACCATGGATTTCAACATTGCATATGTATATTAATTGAATTATGGTTAGACCATTTGAGCATGTAAGGACTGGCTGCGTGTATGGCATTTAATCAGAGGTATGGGACGTTGTCTCTGGATTGAATGGAGAGTTATCCCAAGGATCTGTCAGGGCTGGGTTCAGCCCTTCCTTCTCTGTGCTGGCAGCTCAGCTGTCAGCTAATTGCCACCTTCCAACTCTCCACAGTGATCAACCTGTTTTTGATCCGCTCGTCAGCACTGCCTACTTAAGGACTTCCAGTTCACTTGATCTTCGCCTTCGCCTATGTTAACATCACAAGAGACTTTCTCCTGTGTTCCAGTTGAAGACCTGCTTGACTGCTATTCCCTCTGGCTACGGATCCTGCTTGCTGTTCTTTTACCTTTATCGCTGGCTCTTGGACTTTGGCTTGGCCGACTACCCGATCCGGTTACTGAACTCTGGCTATGTTTTGACTACGCCTACTCTGTTTACCTTTTTATCATTTATTATTAAACTAGTGTTATTTAACTGTACCTCTGTCTCGGTCTGATTCGTGGTTTCTGACAGAATCCCATATCTTTGAGAATTGAGGTAAGGAGTCATGACTTGCTGCTGTTATATGTTCCAGTCTATGTATCTGTGCTATGGTCAGAATAAATTGGGGTTGTGTGGGAGAATTAGAGGATAGCCAGTGGGTAGGTATTACTCTCTTGGCAGCCAACAGGATATAAAACATCAATTTTTTAGCGTGTTTAGATATTCCAGGTTCTGGGAGGCCTAGTAAGTATTGGACCGGGTCTAACGGGAAATCCATCTCTAATACTGACTGAAGTAAAGATTGGACCGAGGTCCAAAATGGTAGGATTAATGGACATTCCCAGAAGATATGGTAATGTGTTCCCAGATCCTGTAGGCATCTCCAACACTTCTGGGACACAGAGTAGGGTTGAGCGGACCCGAACTGTAAAGTTCGGGTCCGTACTGAATTTTGGGGTTTTTGGGTCCCGGACCCGAACCCGAACAATTGACTGTATGTTCGGGTTCGGGTCCGGTGTTCGGCAATATGCATGTAAAGTCGCTCTTGTTTCCCGTGCTTAGAACTGTCCCTGCACAAAGTGTAATTTCTGAAGGAAAAAAGGCCATTTAAAACTCACTCGCAGCTATAATGAATTGTCGGCTCCCGGCAATACATAGAAAAGTCATTGATAAAAATAAATAAAAAAAAGCGTGGGGGTTCCCCCAAATTCAATTACCAGGCCCTTCAGGTCTGGTATGGATATTAAGGGGAACCCTGCCGCAAAAAAAAAAATGCGTGCGGTTCCCCCCAAATATCCATACCAGGCCCTTCAGGTCTGGTATGGATTTTAAGGGGAACTCCACCCCAAATAAAAAAAAATGGCGTGGAGTACCCCCAAAAATCCAGACCAGACCCTTTATCCGAGCACGCAACCTGGCAGGCCGCAGGAAAAGAGGGGGGGACGAGAGAGCGCCCCCCCCTCCTGAACCGTACCAGGCCAGTACCAGGCCACATGCCCTCAACATGGGGAGGATGTCCCCATGTTGATGGGGACAAGGGCCTCATCCCCACAACCCTTGCCCGGTGGTTGTGGGGGTCTGCGGGTGGGGGGCTTATCGGAATCTGGAAGACACCTTTAACAAAGGGGACCCCCAGATCCCGCCCCCCCTATGTGAATTGGTAATGGGGTACATTGTACCCCTACCATTTCACAAAGAAAGTGTAAAAAATGTAAAAAAAATACACAGACACTGTTGGGAAAGGCCTTTAATAAAAATAGAAAAAAATAAAAATAAAACATTCCAGCGAAGAAATCCAGTGTCCCACGGCGATCCGATGTCCGGTGCTGTCCACACGAAATGTCATTGGCTGAGCCTGAGCGGACCTCATGGGTAACTTCCTCCGCAGTGTAATAAATAAATAGACCCGCCCCTTCTAAAGTTCCCCATCAGGTCCGCTCAGCCAATGACGTAGGTGTAAGGCTGAGGACCTGATGCGGAAAATGAGAAGGGGCGGGTCTATTCATTTATTATACTGCGGAGGAAGTTCCCCATCAGGTCCGCTCATCCAATGACGTAGGCGGGGTCTGACATACGAGGGGGCGGACCTGATGGGGAACTTCCTCCACAGTTTAATACATGAATAGCCCCGTCCCTTCTTACGTTCCGCATCAGGTCCGCTCAGGCTCAGTCAATGACATTTCATGTGGACAGTGCCGGACATCGGATTTTTTACACTTTCTTTGTTAAATGGTAGGGGTATAATGTACCCCATTACCAATTCACATAGGGGGGGGCTTTTAGTGAGTTTTAAATGACTTTTTTCCTTCAGAAATGACACTTTGTGCAGGGACAGTTCTAAGCATGGGAAACAAGCGCAAATAGTCCTCAGAAGTTTGGGCCCCCATTGACTTCAATGGGGTTCGGGTTCGCGGTCAAGTTCGGGTCAATTTCGGTCCCGAACTCAAACTTTTTTCCGAAGTTCGGCCGAACCCGTCAAACCCGAACATCCAGGTGTCCACTCAATTCTAATACAGAGGGATCCTATTTATGAATAGCTTCCGGGGTCCTATACCAGAACATGAGGACTTTATAAGCTGTCTCTCTCTGCTCCACGCCTCTGGAAACTTTTGATATAGAGTCCCAGATTCTTTGCCATTGAGGGATGGATATAGGTGTCTGAATTATCTTGGCCCATTTCCGCATTTATGCATGAGAGTTCATCGTGAGTGGGCTTGATTCATGGAGGATCCTGTATATAGAAGATATGAGACCAGGTTGGTACGGGCCTTGGGCACATAGTACATCAAAGGTATTAGGCTTTTCTAAGACTAAAGAAGATGATATAGAGTGAAAATAGTGTTTAAATTGGAGATACACATTATAAGTAAGAACCCGTAAAGCCATAATGGTATAACATGGTTATGCTGTAGTTATTGTTAGAAATCATAAACAGAATCACAAACAGAAAAAAAAAAAAAAAAAAACATGGTGTATCCTGTGGAGGGAAAGCATGAGGTAGTACATAACAGCATTGAAAAACAGCAATGAAAAAAGGTTTAAGCAGATTAAACAAAAAGTGAAAAATAGGTCAAAAAAGGACCTATAAAAACATAAATTTTTTGAACTGTAGCCTGAGGGGCCAGGACCGCCCAGGATTCCACAGCTGTGGCCGCAGATCAAAAAGAGGTGCAAGAGGGGCTCCAACTTGTCTGGAGTGATCCCTGTCATCTTCTGACGAAATATAAGAAAGCTGATAAAAAGTTTGAATTATAGTCAACCCATGGGTATGGGTGAAAACTCCCCAAATTAGAGGGAACTCGATAAGGTGGGGTCTGAAACAAGATAAAACAAAATACGTTAAAGAGAGCTCTCAAGTTGGGAGCCTGGGAAAGGGGTTTCACTGGGGTGTGGAGAAGACCTTCTGCGATTTCTGGCGAACATGGGTCCAGATCCGACCTGGATTGGATGCAGGTTTAGGTGTTGCAGGGAGTGGTATGGGTTCCTCATCTGGTAGCGGTGGAAGACCAAGATTGCGTATGAAAGCCTCGCTTTCCTGAAGATCCCTCATGGAATATTGGGTACCATCTCGTAATGCGGACAGGCGGAAGGGGAAGCCCCAGCGGTATGAAATTTGATGATTTTGCAGATGTGTGGTCACTGGGCGAAAGTTGCAACGTTTAGGGAGGGTTATAGGTGACAAGTCACTAAAAGTTTGTATTTTTGCATCCTTAAATTCCAGCCGTGTTTTATTGCAGGTGGCCATAGTTAAGGCTTCTTTGCTGTCATAGTAGTGAAAGCGTACTATGATGTCCCTGGGGTTTGCCCCTGCAGGGGGTTTAGGGGCCAGTGACCTGTGTGCTCTGTCCAGTTGCCAGTATACTGTATGTCAGGTATTAGAGGGGCTATGGTGTTAAAGAGGCTCAACAGATATGGTCGAATCTCTCTGTCTCCAACAGCTTCGGGGACGCCTCTGATACGCAGATTCTGATGGTGTACCCTATTCTCCAAATCTTCTTGTTGTGATTGAATCTGGGAGATAGATTGTTTTAAGCCTGCGTTATCTTCTTCCAAAACATGAACGTATTGTATTAAGTCATCAAACTTAGTTTCTAAGGTGTCAGTATGTTCTCCTATGTGAGCTATCTCCCCCCTCAATTCTTGGGCCAGCTTCCCCATTTCTCTGGAGACGTTGCATGTCAGGCTTTGTAAGAGAGCTTGCCGCTTATTGTCCAGTATTTCAACTGTGACGGGTGCTGACATCTCTGTGGATGGAGTGGGTACAAATAGCAGAGGAATGTCTCCTATCTCTTTGTGTGTGTCCGTGGGTGCCGGCGTAGAGCTTTGCATAATCGAGGCCGGGGATTTGGACCTATGCAGGAAGCGGTCCAAAGTTTGTGTAGGCCGCAGCTCCGGGGTGTGTGAAGGAGACGGTTGCTTTGGCCCGTACTTCACCATGGGGTGCCTGAGCGATTTGGTGGTATGATACGCGGTCTCCCGTGGCTGATGTAGCCCTCGGTCGCTGTGCGGGAGCTGTGGAAGGTGGCGGGGATCAGAGCGGAGCAATTACACGTCCGCCATCATCGGAATACGCGAATGCGCCCCCGAGCCCCCGTTTTACTTACCTGAGACCCGAATCTCCTTGGGCGGGATCCCGCGCTGCTTTCACCGAGCTCTAGTCAGCTCTTTATTGGATGATTGATAGCAGCGCAGCCAATGGCAGCCATTGGCTCCCGCTGCTGTCAATCAAATCAATGACGCGGCACGCTGGGTGGCGGGGCCGAGTGATACATACGGCTGCTATGGCCGCTGACTGTATCACACGGGAGCACGCCAGAAAGCTAACCTCCTTGGGAGAGCACTTCCCAGAGGGGGGTTAGCTCTTGCTGGGAGGAGCCGAGACAGCCGCCGAGGGACCCCAGAAGACGAGGATCGGGGCCACTCTGTGCAAAACAAACTGCACAGTGGAAGTATAATATGTTTGTTATAAAAAAAGAAACAAACCCATATAACCCCTTTAACTTCTCATCACATTCAACTTTAAACACTTGCCTCCCCACTGAACAGGACACTGCAGTGAGGCAAGTCCTTTTTGATGTGGCCTGCAGCCTTGACATAACAGCCATTGATATGGGCAACCACTCTCCACTTGTACTTCAGGTCAGCTTGTTGCTCACTCCTGGCACACAGAGCAGGCTTCCCAAACACAGATGCAGACCTTTTCTTATAGCTTTGCACTGTAGGCTGGGACAAAGGGTACTTGGAGACAGCATGCCCCCACTCACTGCACCGCAAACAGCGCTCTTCCCTCCAGGTCTTGTTCAGGCTTCTCATACTGCATCCTCTTTCAAGCTTAGGCCTCTGCATCTCAGTAACTGGTCTCCTTGCACCAGCATTGCTAGGGGCAACAGCAGCCACTTCTCTTCTTGGCAAACTCTGTCCAGGCATGTATGGGGCTTGTTCAGACGGTAACAACCCCTCCAGCTACAAAGCTCTGTCTCTCATTTTAGCCATCCTTGCTTCTTTTAGGAGCTTTGACCACCCCATATTCACAATCACTCCAGAACAATTTTGTACGGTCCAGCAAATCAATTTTGAGAGCACTGTCTCTTAAAAAAGACATTGCTTTTCTATTGCAGGTTCTCCCCTGCACTCACAGATTGTGCAATCTCATGCACTCAAACAAATAGTTCATATAACAGATGAACTTACTTGATTGCAGAAATCTTGTATTGTGCCCAAAGCGCTCCTCCGCCAACTAGGGGTTTGCTCCAAGTGCAGAGCTTTAAGGACATCACCACTTGCTTTTCCATTGTTTTCATGCCGCGTACACACGACCGTTTTTCATGACGAGAAAAAATGCCATTTTTTTATTTGGTCATTAAAAACGATCGTGTGTGGGCTCCAGAGCATTTTTCACAACGTGAAAAATGGCCATTAAAAATTTGGAACATGCTCTAATTTTTATCGTCGTTTTTCACGTTGTCGTTTTTCTCGTCATGAAAAACGGCCGTGTGTAGGCTTTAACGACGTGAAAAAAAACGCACATGCTCAAAAGCAAGTGATGAGACGGGAGCACTCGTTCTGATAAAACTAGCGTTCGTAATGGAGATAGCACATTCGTCATGATGTAACGGACTGAAGAGCACGAGGCTGAAAAGCGCGAATCGTCTCTCACCAATCTTTACTAACACAAGGATCAGCAAAAGCAGCCCAAAGGGTGGCGCCAGCCGAATGGAACTTCCCCTTTATAGTGCCGTCGTACATTTCGTACGTCACTGCGCTTTGCTCGAGCATTTTTTTTCATGATGGTGTGTAGGCAAGGCAGGCTTGGGAAGAATCACGTCGAAAAAAACGTCGTTTTTTTCAATGACATTAAAAATGGTCGTGTGTACGCGGCATAAGGGCTGGTATTGCCCATTTTTATTCAAAAGAAAGTTCAACAAATACAGTAGATTCCCTTGCAGGAGTAATGAGCATTTCAGTTCTGCTACAGAAATAAACAACATTCAGCCCGCTTGGCTAATAAGCTCTCCTGCTCAGGCCTTACCCTTTAGGCCTTGGTCTTTCTCCCACAGACTGGACGCTCGGCAACTCTGTGCTTATAGCTAGCAGCCCCGTGCGGTACTGGCTCTCGCTTCTCGTCTAGGTGGAGCCCTCCTAACTCCTGGGCCAGACTTCCTATCTGCCAGGGTGGAGCTCAGAACCTTGGTCTTGTTATTACTTAAAACCCAGAACACAGCTGACCAATTAGTGAACTAGCTGTTCACTAGACCTGGACCCTGGCAGGACACCATGCTACATAATATATACTGTATATTATATATATATATAGTAATAGTGAGAGTCCCTGTCCTTATGCAAATGGAGCAAAAATGGACACAGAGTCTGGGTGGGACGGGATCTCCAACCCTGTGTCCGGGTCTTGAGGACAGCCAGCAGCGTGTGTGCCCAGGTGCACACAGCCCATATAATGAGGGGCTGGTGATAGCAGAAGTGAGAGGAAGGTGGAGTGTGTGCAGCTTGTTACTGCTGGTGAAAGACAGACCCCTGTCAGGAAAACTGTTGGCCCTGTGTGAGACTACATCTCTGGTAAGGGGGGACTTTGTGTCTGAAGGACTGGGAAGGTTGGGACGGCTACAAGGGTCTGTGAGACCAGAGAAGGGTCTGGGAGGCTGGGAGAGCCAAGGTGACTAGCAAGTCCAAGGGGGCTGAAGGAAGTCCTGAAGTCTGGGGGACAGTGAGAAAACCCAGGGGGGGCTGGAGAATTCTGTTGAGGCCAGGAGTAGGCCGGTTCAGCAGGGAACTGCAAGGCAAAGTAAGCCTAGGAGCCAGGAGGCTTGGCATTTTCTGTTTTGTAAATTTACTGGAGAAGAACCCCAGTGTGGAAAATCCAGTGTATAAACTTTTATTTTGTTCCTTTTAATAAAAATGGTCTGTCACGCCCTCAAACCTGATAACTGACTGTTGTGGACTCACTACATGAAAATGCATCTACCGCTGAGCTAAACACCCCAATGTCACAAGTGGTTGTTGGATGCGGGCATACAGATGGTGGAATCCGGGTCTCTGCGCCAGTAGTGAATCATTTCAGGAACTGCTACTAGCTGTGTGTGGCAGCCAGGTGAACTGAATTGCGCAGGAGTTCAATTAATGGACTGTGTTGCATACAGGTGGTGTACCTGTGGAAGTGAGCTTAGTGTGGCCTGAGAAGATGTCTCCACCTAGGAGGGCCAGTCCAGAAGGCCTAGTGATGTGTGAGACAGTGAATGAATGGTTCAAGCGGAATCGCAAAGAGTGCGGCGCAGTGCAAGGGGCAGAGATCTTGGCCTCTGATTACATGCAGCCCATGCTACCTACAGAGGAGGTTGGGGACTTCCTGGAAAAGTTTGAGAAAGTTGCTGTAAGGAGAAAATGGCCTAGGGACCAGTGGCCAGAATTGCTGCAACCCCTGTTACTGACGGAGTTCCGGTCAATTTACCATTTGATGGATTTGGACCATGATGACTACCACAAGTTTAAAGAGGAAATCCTTCTTAGATGAGCCGTTAAGAGTATCATGGTAGGGGGGCGTGTCCGACTTCCGGTATGTGAGGATCGTTTCCTTGTGAGCTCCGGACCGCGCTGAGATCCTGAACTAATTCTACACGGCCTAAGGCTATTATTTTCGCCCCTGGGTATCTGGGACGGCTGCGGAACACTTCGGGTACATGACGATGGTAAATAAGTACGGCCCGAAGGCCGGCAGCACGCCCGCGGATCGTCTGGCCCGCTTTGCACACGAGGCCAGCCAAGATGGCGCCCAGAATACTGACAAGCAGCGCGGTGCTCCTAAGGACGGACGCCAGTGGACCGAGGGGGACACGGACTGGATTGATCCAACAGACCCACTAGCCGCTCCCCTGCCCTCTCCTTCATCGGATGTGGAGGAGGGAGGCTCCGGTTCACAGGTAAGCGAACCGACATTAGCTCAAATCATGGACACTATTAAGAGCTGCCATGTGGCGCTGACCACACAGATAGAAACTATCAGAGTGGATTTTGCAATAATGAAGGATGATGTCAAAAAGATTAGGCATCGGGTCACTAATGCGGAGCAAAGAATTGGAGCGGTGGAGGATGATCTTAACCCGCTCATGTTACAAGTGAGAGATGTTGCGGCGGACCACAAGTCCCAGGAGACCAAACTCGGGGAAATTGAAGATAGGCTCAGGAGAAACAATTTACGGTTCCTGGGATTCCCCGAGGGGTCGGAGGGCAAAAATCCAGAGGAATTCCTCCTGTCATGGCTCCAGCAGACCTTTGGAGCAGATAGCTTCTCCCACTTATTTGCCATTGAACGGGCTCATAGAGTCCCCCTGCGGGCTCCACAACCTGGCAGATACCCCAGACCCATGATGGCCCGCTTTCTCTATTTTAGAGATAAAGAAACCATTCTCCGCAAGGCCCGCACTATGCCGGAACTGATGAGTGGGAACCAGCGAATTACCATCTTTCCTGATTTTTCAGCTGCGACACAGAAGCAGAGAGCGGCATTCCAAAGTGTAAAGCAGCGCCTGAGGGACCGCAGTCTCCCATACAGTATGTTGTATCCTGCACGACTGCGGGTGGTGCATAATGGAAAGACCCAGTTTTTTACCTCTCCAAAGGAAGCAAATCAGTGGCTGGAAACACTGGGTGCAGGAAGATGAATCCTCCTTAACCCACTGCACAGATCCGGTTTACAAAAAAAAATAAAAAAAATAAATAATACAATTTTGAACGCTTTGCAGTACTCCTTGATGACACATCTCAGTAATGACCACGGGGACTGTTGAAAATCCTTATAGACTTCAGAGGCAACAGGGCCTAAAGATCATACGCAGTTATCGTCGCGGTTCGTAAGTTGCTCAATAGACTTCCAAGTACTCACCCTTGTACCTCCGATCCGGCTGGATTGGAGGAATTACCCCCCTAGGGTAACTCTTCTTGGTTACATTCAATGTTTGGGGACAAAGTCCGTGGGAGGTTTGGGGCTGCGGGCAGGGAGAGGGGAAGGGATGTTATGATCCTACGTTGTGGATCACAGTTTTACGGGTATAATCTGGATAATTTCACAGAAAAACGGCATGGGGTACAGGGGCAGGTAGGGGATGTAATGAGTTCAGCAATATGTGTGCACTCTTGTGACTGTTATTTGCAAATTGCGTGGGTGGTGCAGAATGGAGTGCAGACCCAGGCCTATAGAACCCACAGTGAAAATTATTATGCTCTCCCACCATGCAGGCTCTTAAAGTAATATCCTGGAATGTGCGAGGTCTTAATTCCAGGATTAAGAGAGCTTTGATATTTAAACACATACAGAAATGTAGACCCAGTATTGTTTTCCTACAGGAAACGCATCTGGTGGGATCTAGAACACTTGCCCTCCACAGAGCTTTTGTAAACAGGGCGTTCCATTCTACATATTCTAACTATGCGAGAGGGGTCTCAGTATTAGTGTATAAAACATTGCTATGCACAACCAAGCTGGTCAAGACAGATTCACTTGGAAGATATGTAATTTTAATTCTGATCATAAACAGCAAGCCATATACCTTTGTGGCAGTATACATCCCTCCCCCATTTGTGGTGGGGACGTGGGAAGACATAATGTCAACGGTTGTTGGGGTAGCGGAAGGACCCATAATTTTGGCAGGGGATCTGAACATGGTGTTGTCACCTGTAATGGATAGATTTGGCATGGCAGCTATGGACAGCTCCCCATTGGCGGCTGGTGTGAAACCGTATAATCTAACGGAGGCGTGGAGGTGGAAACATCCAAACACCAAAGCGTATTCATGCTACTCTGCCACGTTCAATACCCTTTCTAGAATAGATATGTGCTTTGTATCTACAGAACTGTTACCCAAAGTAGTGGATGTCCAATATCTCCCCAGGGCTGTCTCAGACCATTCGCCACTAATGATTTCTATAGATGTAGAGAGGCCACGAGGGTTCAGTTTATGGAGGCTGAGCCCTCTGTGGCTTAAGGAAGAAATTTTTGAGAGAGCCACGCAAAAATCTATTAACACATTCTGGATAGAGAATAGAGGGGAAGTACCAGTGGGAACCACATGGGATGCGTTTAAGGCTACCCTTAGAGGCTCTACAGGAGATCTTATTAAACAGCTCAGGTCAGATCGTGAATGGAAACTGAGGGACTCTGAACAACAGGCCACGAGTGCAGAGGTGGAATATATTAAGAATCCCACGGTAAATAACTATAAAATTTGGAGGGAAGGGGTTAGGCAACTTGACTTAGTCCTAGTGGAAAAAACACAAAAAAAGCTTCTGTACCAGTCCCAGCGGATGTTTGAATTTGGTAATAAAAATAGCAGACTGTTAGCATATCTAGCCCATTCGCAGCAACCAACCGCTTCTATCCCACGTATATTTGACAGATGTAATAATCTGTGCACATCACAAACGGATATAGCTAATGCATTCATCACATTCTATTCTGACTTATACTCTTCCAGAGTGACCTATGAGCAAGAAGAGGTACAGAACTACCTGGCCCATGTCCCACTTCTGGAGTTGTCAGGGGAGGCATCACGGGAGCTAGAACTCCCAATATCCACAGAGGAGATATCAGGGGCCATTGGCTCCCTGACACCGAACAGGACACCAGGTTTAGATGGATACCCTGTGGAGTGGTATGCTACCTATAGGGAAAGTCTGACACCAAAGTTACTTGAGGTGTTTAACAAGGCTAGGGAGCTGGGGAGACTTCCAGATTCCCTCAGGGAGGCATTGATCGTGCTAATACCTAAGCCGCACAGGGACCATGAACAGTGTGAATCATATAGGCCAATTTCATTAATTAATGTGGATGCCAAGATCCTCGCCAAACTCCTCGCCGCCCGTCTGAATAAAGTTATAGCATCAATTATTCATCCTGACCAAACGGGCTTCATACCGACGCGCTCAACGGTCATAAACCTGAGACGTCTCTTTACTATTTTACAAACTGCGGGCCCAACACCGGACACTAGGATTGTGGTGTCCTTGGACACCCACAAGGCTTTTGATTCTATTGAATGGCCATATCTGGTGGCGGTCCTTGGGCGGCTCGGGTTTGGACCTAGATTTATAGCCTGGGTGAGGTTATTATATGCAGAACCGGTGGCACGATTAAGGGTGAATAACACCATTACAGACCAATTTAAAATAGCTAGGGGCACTAGGCAGGGGTGCCCTTTATCGCCCCTGCTGTTTGCCCTGGCCATCGAACCCCTGGCAGCTCTGCTGAGGGTGGATGGGGAGATTAGGGGCTGTATGGTAAATGAAAGGGAAGAAAAGACATCACTTTACGCTGATGACATGCTCTTGTACCTAGCGGAAGCGGAGGGATCCTTGACAGCAGCCCTAGACAGAATATCCAGGTTTGGAACATACTCTGGCTTTAAAGTAAATTGGAACAAGTCAGTGATTTTTCCGTTCTGCTCCACATGCACACCTGTTCTCCCTCCGGAGATCCCATTGCAGGTGGTGTCTCGCTTCCGATATCTGGGGGTCGAGATACAGCTGCCGCTGAATACATTCATAGCTAATAATCTACTACCCTTGATAGCATGTCTTAAGGACAGTCTTCAGGTATGGGGCAAGTTGCCCCTCAACCTCCTTGGTAAAGTAAACATATATAAAATGATTTATCTCCCAAGATTCCTATATCTGTTGTGGCACGCTCCGATATATATACCCAAAAAATTGTTTTCAGAGATTACTAAACTGCTTTTGCCCTTCCTGTGGGGAGCTAAACCGGCCAGAGTGTCATTGGAAACACTGTACTTACCAATAAAATCGGGCGGATTGGCACTACCCGATCTCCAGTGTTACTATCTGGCTGCCCAGCTGACACATGTACACTGGTTGGGCTTCCCCAAAATGGAGAATGCCTCAGTTGCCACCCAGGCGGCCCAAGTATGCTCATATGAGGCTCTGAATAATGTTGTGTATCGGGACGGGCCGTATCCGGAGCGGGGAGCAGGGATATTAAAACTATCATACAAGATATTTCACATGTGTAATGATCGAATGAAAGGCACTAGCCTAACGAGATCCCCGTACGCCCCTTTGTGGCGTAATCCGCAACTACAAGAGATATATAAAATCCCGGATGGGGAATGCTGGGCAGAATATGGTGTTAAGTATGCCCACCAACTATTTAGGGATGGGATGGTTAGAACATTTGCAGATCTCAAGACGGAATACAACTTGCCTAATACCTTCTTCTTCCGTTACTTGCAACTGCGTCACGCAGCTAGAGCACAGTATGGGGGAGAGGAGGTGGCACTTCTCCCTTCATGTACGGAAAAACAGATAGCGGAGGAGGATCACTCTAAATTGATATCTAGGTACTATTTCGGCCTTCTGGCACCCTCCTCTGCTGGTCTGGAGAGGGTGGCAGCACAATGGAAAAAAGATATACCAACTATGTCAGAGGAGTCGTGGACTAAGGCCCTGGACTCACTCGTGCCGGCAATGGTATCAGCCAGAGACAAATTAACACAGTTCAACTATCTCCACAGGACTTATTACACTCCGCATAGGTTGTATAGAATGGGAAGACGGGACACGTCAGAATGTCCTAGATGTAGAAATGAAATGGGAGATTTCTTTCATATGGTATGGTTATGCCCTAAAGTGATGTTATTTTGGAAAACAATCCTCCACTATCTGGAGGAGGCTATGGACGTTCCTAACATCTATTCCCCGGCCAGATGCTTATTAGGCGATCTGGAGGAAGAAGGGATATCTGATTCTCAGAAAAAACTCCTCAGAATTCTCTTTTGCTACGCAAAGAAGGCTATAGCTCTAAGATGGAGGGAGCCGACCCCTCCCGCATTACAGAATTGGATAGACATGGTGAACCAAGCGCTACCATTATATAAGCTGACATATGTATCCAGGGGATGCCCAAAGAAATTCGATAAAATCTGGGCGGGATGGTTAAAAGATGAATTTATCGATCAGTGAAGTAACAGATGTGCAATAAGACAGTCAATATGTGATATCTGAAGTATTGGGACACCCGCTGTAGTGAGAACGTGAACATACTTATACCTACCTTGTGCCATATGTAACATGTTTGAGTTCGAAAAGAGGGGGGAGGGGGGGGGGAATTTGTTGCTAGTATTAGTACTGTTTAAAAAAACAGGGGGGGGGGAGTTTAATTAAAAAATAAAAATAAAATGTGTGTGTGTATGTAGGTATGTATATGTATGTATATGTATATATATATATATATATATATATATATATATATATATATATATAAAATATATTACCTGACAAAATACATAAAAGATGGAAGTGCAGCAAATGTTGCTTGGATGTTCAATAAAGTGTAATGTATAACATAGATAAAGGAAAGATGTGAGACATGCACAAGATACAGATATGTTGATTATAGACTCTTTAATATTGTACCGCATATGTATAACCTTTCTACACAATGTATGTGAATTGCACTGTATAAGGTTCTGTGTATTGTGTCAAAATTTCAATAAATTTACCCTTTAAAAAAAAAAAGAGTATCATGGTCCGCCAGCAATGCTCTAGGATCGGAGAGGTGTCACCGGGAGGCCAAAATATCAAAGAGTCTGAGAAATGCAATGTTTTGTGTCATGGCCGCTTAAAGAAAGTGGTCAGCCCAGAAAGGAGGGTGCAACAGTCTACATCCTGCATGAGGTATAGCCAACCAGCTTTGGAGTGCAAGTCTGCTGTTACCCCTAGCAACAGGGATCTTGTGTTACCTACAGGGGGCGTCAGTGGGTCCACAAAGGCTGCAGTGTTGCTCCATGGCCACATGGGGGAGTCAGCATGTGGGGACACCACACCTGTGAGACAGAGCACTCAAGTGAAGGCTATGGAGCTGCAGGAACTGGTAAGACTGTTTCAGTTTATGGTACTGAACCCAGTGAAGTGGGAGTATGTCCAGTGGGGAGATCCACAGTACCAATGGACATAGACTTGCTGCAGTGTGCTACCCAGAGCAGTGGGGAGGCGCAGCATAAAGCCCAACTAGCCGCAGGGCTAAAGACTGGAAAGGACATGGGGACTCTGCACATGCCTGCTATAGTCCAGCAGATGGCTGGAAAAATTGAGCTAGGGGTGACCAAAACAGTGCTGGTGCCATGTTCCCTAGTGACAGGTGCTGCAGGGTTGCCCAGGGAAACTTCCAAGAAGCCCACAGTGACGGAGCCGAGCAATTCCAAGGTCAGCTTTTGAGCTGCCCATGTAGGAAAGGGTGCCCCTTTAAAGATGGAGGGCACTGTGAGGAGTCACTCATAGGTTGTGGTGGCTCATAGACAACCCACAAAAATGGCAGTTATGTCTACATGCAATGAGGATGCTAATGGTCATGCTGACAAAAGTGTTTCTATTGGTAAAGGTGATGTTGATTGTAATGACATTGAAACATATATTTCTTGTAATGTCATATCTGAGAGTGAGGTTGGTAATGTGTTCACTACCAATGATGGGGATAGGAGATCTCCCATGACAGGCAGAGGCACAAGATTTTCCGTGGAAGTCTCATGGGGTCTCCATGTGTTGGAGTCAGAGGCTGCCAGGGATGCCTCTGGTGCTATGCTGGTGGAACAAGAGGGGACTGAGTCACACAATGAGAGTGTGTGGGCACAGCCCCACAACCCTAAGTGTAACCCAGTTGGCAAGGGGTTAATTCAGCCTGTAAAAGCTGAGAGTGCAAAGCTAGATGTGTCTTTAGCGCCACCAGAGCAAGGTGGTCAAAATAAGGTATTGCACCTTGCTTTGGTTGAGGATGCAATCTCCCAGTGTGATGTGAGAAAAAAAATATTGTCACAATGTGAGGTAGATAGAAGTGACAAGTGTGCTGTTTTGGCTAGTGAATTCCAGGTTCTTGTTGGGACTTCTAGAGCAGGTGATGCAGTGCTGTGGAGCACTGGTGATGGAACCACAGGAGACTGGGATGATTGGTGCAAGGAAGCACTTGCAGCACTAGGCCAAGTGACAAGGAACTACGAAGCAATGATGTGTAACAAAGGTGTGAACAGAACACCTGCTATGCCCAATGGATGGATCGCAGAATGGCCAGTGCTCAAGGGCACGCCAGCCTCTGCAAAGGCTGATGCCCTCCAGTCTGAAGGAACGGTCCTGGGCGCAGGCATGGCAGATTGGTTGTCCACAGCCCAGCAACTAAGTAATGGCAAGTGTCAAGGTGACAATGTGACTATTGTTGACCTGCAGAGGCTCATTGTTGAGTTGGAGGGGAAGAGGAAACATTTGGCTGACAGCGTTCCAGGGGAGCAACAGGCGGTGATGATGGGGGTCTCTTCCAAGGTTTCAACCTCTCAAACTACAGTGGATGAGCCCCTTCATGTCTCGGAGGAGGGAAAGGTCCCTAAAGGGGTCACAAATTTAGACAAGGAATGTATAGAAATTACGGAAACTTTACTTTAAATGCTGGAGTTGGCAAAAACACACTCACTGTACACTTGGGTGTCTCCACCACGGTCGGACCAGGTGGTGCTGCGTAGTACCAATGGGTGGAGCCAGGTGGTACAGGCGGTGCTGGGAAACCTTGACCAAGAGTGGAATTGGTGGGACCAATGTTTATTAACCCGTTTGGCACAGGATCTCCCGATTCCTTGTGAGGGTATTTCCAGTTATTGATTGGTATGGAGGACCCTCAGGGGAACTGTTGGAGATATCAAAGGTCTCTCTGCCTGATGCGGTGACTAGGAGCATTTCTGCTGGTGCGGTCCGAGGTGGGGCTGAGAAGTGGTCAGTAGAGGGCGCTGACACTGTATCACCTACTAGACCTCATGAAAAGGAAGGACCCGGAATGGACGTGGCAGTAGCGGAGGTATTTTCTGTCACTAGCAAAGAGGTACAAGTTAGGGTACCTGGAGACACTGTGAGAGAAAGTGCTAAAGGCATTGGTTGCTGTAGCAATGTAATGTGTACACCAGTTGGCATTATCGCAGTAAGGAATGATTTGTGCTTGGGTCAGTGTCATTTGTTAGGACAGCCGCCCATGGAGCGTTGGACAGCAGGTGAGGTGGAGCTTGGTGATAGTTCCGTGGAGAATAGTCACTTGCCTGTGTATGGTCCCTCCTCAGGACGGGTCCTAACAAACTCTGAAAAAAGCACTGATGGTATCGGAAGTTGGGATCTCAAAATTGGTGATCTGCTAATGATTGGTGCTGTTAATAATGACGTGATTGCCGTGGATAACCAGAGAAGGGTATTAGGACATATAGTCAAGGTTAAAGCTGATGTCAGTAAGTTGAAAGGAAGGATCAGGGAAAGCAGAGTTTCCCCCAAAAAAATTAATAAGCCCAGGGACCCAAAAAGAGGAGGGAGAAGGCTGAATATAGGGAAATATAGGACCCTGTTAAGATCCAGGGTGGGACGTACCTGGAAGCGCACCCGGGAAAAGGGTTGGGCTTACGTGGCTGACAGCCAGCACAGAGGTGTCCCAACCATGATGATGGGTGCTGGTTTTCCTCCCTCCGGATCGAAACAAGGGGGAGGGGTATGTAATAGTGAGAGTCCCTGTCCTTATGCAAATGGAGCAAAAATTTACAGAGTCTGCATGTCGGCAGACTGCAGAGCTACAGAGTGTAGAGTCGAAAAGGAGAGGACTGCTCTGGCAGTTTTCTCCAGATTTTACTATCTTCACATGTGGCTCTGTAGTTTGGAGATCCCTCAGAGACTTGGGTGGGACGGGATCTCTAACCCTGTGTCCGGGTCTTGAAGACAGCCAGCAGGGTGTGTGCCCAGGTGCACACAGCCCATATAATGAGGGGCTGGTGATAGCAGAAGTGAGAGGAAGGTGGAGTGTGTGCAGCTTGTTACTGCTGGTGAAAGACAGACCCCTGTCAGGAAAACTGTTGGCCCTGTGTGAGACTACATCCTTGGTGAGGGGGGACTTTGTGTCTGAAGGACTGGGAAGGTTGGGATTAGGGATGAGCTTGGTGTTCGAGTCGAACATACGTCGACTCGAACATCGGCTGTTCGATCGTTCGACGAAGATCGAACGATTTGGGCCGTTCGTGCCTAATTCGAGTGACGCGAACGCCCCACAATGCACTACGCCATCGCAGTGTCATCCAGGCGCTGTGATTGGCCAAGCATGCACTGTGACCCCGCATGCTTGGCCAATCACAGTGCCGGCAGCGAGGAGAGCAATGATTGGCCACAGGCAGGATGCCTGTGGCCAATTATTGCTGAGGGTGTTTAGTACACGCCCCACACTATAAAAGGCCGCCAGCACGGCGGCCTAGTGTAGTGTGTTCCGGAGCAGGGAAAGAGAAGCATAGGCAGGGACAGTGACATTTTTTTTTTCTTGCTTAACCTGGATTCCTTTAGTTTAGGGAAAGAGAAGGATAGGTAGGGAGAGTGTCAGTGTGTTTTACTGTGATAATCCTTGTTTCTAGGGACAGGGAAGGACAGTGAGGGAAATTCTCCTTGTGCTATAGTGTGCTAAAGCATTGATCATCAACCGTCTTTAAAAAAACATTTTTTCTAGGGACAGAAAACTATAGGTAGGAAGAGTGTCAGTTTCTTTCACTGTGATAATCCTTGTTTCTAGGGACAGGGAAGGACAGTGAGGGAAATTCTACTTGTGCTATAGTGTGCTAAAGCATTGATCATCAATCAGCTTTAAAAAAACATTTTTTCTAGGGACAGAAAACTATAGGTAGGAAGAGTTTCAGTTTCTTTCACTGTGATAATCCTTGTTTCTAGGGACAGGGAAGGACAGTGAGGGAAATTCTCCTTGTGCTATAGTGTGCTAAAGCATTGATCATCAATCAGCTTTAGAAAAACATTTTTTCTAGGGACAGAAAACTATAGGTAGGAAGAGTGTCAGTTTCTTTCACTGTGATAATCCTTGTTTCTAGGGACAGGGAAGGACAGTGAGGGAAATTCTACTTGTGCTATAGTGTGCTAAAGGATTGATCATCAATCAGCTTTTAAAAAACATTTTTTGTATGGACAGAAAACTATAGGTAGGAAGAGTGTCAGTTTCTTTCACTGTGATAATCCTTGTTTCTAGGGACAGGGAAGGACAGTGAGGGAAATTCTCCTTGTGCTATAGTGTGCTAAAGCATTGATCATCAACCGTCTTTAAAAAAACATTTTTTCTAGGGACAGAAAACTATAGGTAGGAAGAGTGTCAGTTTCTTTCACTGTGATAATCCTTGTTTCTAGGGACAGGGAAGGACAGTGAGGGAAATTCTCCTTGTGCTATAGTGTGCTAAAGCATTGATCATCAACCGTCTTTAAAAAAACATTTTTTCTAGGGACAGAAAACTATAGGTAGGAAGAGTGTCAGTTTCTTCCACTGTGATAATCCTTGTTTCTAGGGACAGGGAAGGACAGTGAGGGAAATTCTCCTTGTGCTATAGTGTGCTAAAGCATTGATCATCAACCGTCTTTAAAAAAACATTTTTTCTAGGGACAGAAAACTATAGGTAGGAAGAGCGTCAGTTTCTTTCACTGTGATAATCCTTGTTTCTAGGGACAGGGAAGGACAGTGAGGGAAATTCTCCTTGTGCTATAGTGTGCTAAAGCATTGATCATCAACCGTCTTTAAAAAAACATTTTTTCTAGGGACAGAAAACTATAGGTAGGAAGAGTGTCAGTTTCTTTCACTGTGATAATCCTTGTTTCTAGGGACAGGGAAGGACAGTGAGGGAAATTCTCATTGTGCTATAGTGTGCTAAAGCATTGATCATCAACCGTCTTTAAAAAAACATTTTTTCTAGGGACAGAAAACTATAGGTAGGAAGAGTGTCAGTTTCTTTCACTGTGATAATCCTTGTTTCTAGGGACAGGGAAGGACAGTGAGGGAAATTCTCCTTGTGCTATAGTGTGCTAAAGCATTGATCATCCACCGTCTTTAAAAAAACATTTTTTCTAGGGACAGAAAACTATAGGTAGGAAGAGTGTCAGTTTCTTTCACTGTGATAATCCTTGTTTCTAGGGACAGGGAAGGACAGTGAGGGAAATTCTCCTTGTGCTATAGTGTGCTAAAGCATTGATCATCAACCGTCTTTAAAAAAACATTTTTTCTAGGGACAGAAAACTATAGGTAGGAAGAGTGTCAGTTTCTTTCACTGTGATAATCCTTGTTTCTAGGGACAGGGAAGGACAGTGAGGGAAATTCTCCTTGTGCTATAGTGTGCTAAAGCATTGATCATCAACCATCTTTAAAAAAAAACATTTTCTAGGGACAGAAAACTATAGGTAGGAAGAGTGTCAGTTTCTTTCACTGTGATAATTCTTGTTTCTAGGGACAGGGAAGGACAGTGAGGGAAATTCTACTTGTGCTATAGTGTGCTAAAGCATTGATCATCAATCAGCTTTAAAAAAACATTTTTTATAGGGACAGAAAACTATAGGTAGGAAGAGTGTCAGTTTCTTTCACTGTGATAATCCTTGTTTCTAGGGACAGGGAAGGACAGTGAGGGAAATTCTCCTTGTGCTATAGTGTGCTAAAGCATTGATCATCAACCGTCTTTAAAAAAACATTTTTTCTAGGGACAGAAAACTATAGGTAGGAAGAGTGTCAGTTTCTTTCACTGTGATAATCCTTCTTTCTAGGGACAGGGAAGGACAGTGAGGGAAATTCTCCTTGTGCTATAGTGTGCTAAAGCATTGATCATCAACCATCTTTAAAAAAACATTTTTTCTAGGGACAGAAAACTATAGGTAGGAAGAGTGTCAGTTTCTTTCACTGTGATAATTCTTGTTTCTAGGGACAGGGAAGGACAGTGAGGGAAATTCTACTTGTGCTATAGTGTGCTAAAGCATTGATCATCAATCAGCTTTAAAAAAACATTTTTTCTAGGGACAGAAAACTATAGGTAGTGTGACAGCAGGAAGGTAAAGTCACCTGGTTGCATCCAGGGGGGTAGATATATTTCGCCCAGATTCAGGCTTTACGCCGACTTATACAACTAGGTGGAGAGTTGTATAAGCCCAGCTGAGGCTAGTGGGCTCATGGATGACTCATACCTCTAGGGAGAGTGTGGGGCGTCGTGCAGACAGGGAGTTGATGAGACCAGCTGAAGCTTGTCAGCTCATTTAGGCCTCTATAAGAACTCCCAGATTCATTAGGTGTTTGCTCATGCCTGGACCCAGACCTGTGTGGACTGTCTAGGGAGAGTGAACCCCTGTGCGGTGAGACAAAGCCTGTGTGGCTATTTGCTTGGACATTTAAAACCAGGGACTTAGGGACTAGGACAGCACTAGGCTGATCCCAGTTGTTAGTTAGGAAACCTGTATGTTTAGTCAGAGGTCAAGTTGACCAGGATTTATTTTGTTTATGTTTCTTTTGCTTTGCTGTGTTTTGTCACTGTAAATAGAAAATAAACCGCACCTTTTTTTGATTTTGAAAACCACAACCTCCGTTTGCTGGGCCTGTTTTTGTGTGGGGAGCCCATCCCGGGGGTCACACACACCCGCTGCCGAGCTAACCCCCTCACAGTTGGTGGAGAACCAGTGGCAGTTTTTTTTGTAAGCCAGCATGGAGGAGATACTGAAGCAGCTGGCTCTAGCAAATGCCAATCAACAGCAGACAAATGCAGGTTTGCAAAAGAGCCTTGCAGCTCATCAACAGAGCCTTGCAGCTCAACAACAGAACTTCGCAGCCCAGCAGCAAGCTCATCAACAGAGCCTTGCAGCCCAGCAGCAGACAAACGCAACTTTGCAACAGAGTCTGGAGGCTCAGCAACAAGCCCAGCAGCAATCTGAGGCCCGCTTCATAGACCTGTTGCAGAAGCAAGAGCAGAGACTACAACAACAGATGGAAGCAGTAATGCAGCAACGTCCGCAGACCAGTGAGGAAAGCCGTCCCACTAATACCGCGTCCTTTGGGGTGAGTCGTTTATTGACAAAAATGACTGGAGAGGATGATCCAGAGGTATTTTTGACCACATTTGAGAGGACCGCTGAAAGAGAAAAGTGGCCTGAGGAGCAGTGGGCTGGACTGGTGGCTCCTCTGTTAACTGGTGAATCGCAGAAAGCTTACTATGACCTAGAGCCTAACCAAGCAAAAGACTATGTGATGCTAAAAGCTGAAATTTTGGCAAGGCTGGGTGTCACCCAGCTCAGCGTGTGCATAACTGGACTTTCCAGCTTGGAAAACCCCCCAGGTCTCAAATGTATGATCTCATTCACCTGAGCAGAAAGTGGCTACAGCCAGAGACTTTGTCCGCACCAAAGATTGTGGAACGTGTTGTAATGGATCGGTTTTTGAGAGCTCTTCCTACTGCCATCCAAAAGTGGGTAAGCCATGGAGACCCAGAGACGGCCGATGGTCTTGTGGATTGTGTGGAGAAATACTTGGCTACAGAGAACCTGACGGCCTCTTCCAGAGACACTCGGACTTTCCACCCTAAGACCAGACCATCCCCAGGGGCGGATAAGAGGATTCCAAGGGGTGAGGGTGGAGAGAGTGAGAGGGTGGGAGCTCTACCCCAAGTTTGGCGAGAACAGCCTGGGAAATCAGCGGCTCAAGAGGCGGCAAGAAGGATCGTTTGCTACCGCTGCCGGCAAGCGGGACATATTGCAGCCAATTGCCCGGTTGTGGAGGAACCCATGCAGTGTGACTTTCTGACGGGCAGACGTCAGTCGCTGTGTGCGACAGTCGCATGCACTGCCATTCGAGGAACTGAGAAACATTTATGCAAAATGTGTGTTAATGGTAGAAATGTTGTGGTATTGCTGGATTCAGGTAGCCTTGTGACCCTGATAAAGGCTGAGTTAGTTAAAACAGAGGTCTCTGGGAATAGCAAGGTAGCTGTTATTTGTGTGCATGGGGACACCCGAGAGTATCCAGTGACTACAGTGTGTTTCGAGACCCCCAAAGGTACCCTCTCTCATCCAGTGGGCTTAGTATCTCAGTTACCGCATGACGCCATTGTGGGAAGGGATTTTCCGAAGTTCTGGGAACTGTGGGATGATCCTGAGCCCCCCACTGGTGCCCCTATGTACCAGGAATGTGATAGCCAGAACTCCTCTGAGAGTGGTGAGGACTCTCCGGAATTTCCCTTATCAGTATTGGCAGAGGAGACTCAAGAAACTGGAGAGGAGCCCACCTCCTCAGACGAAAACCTACCGTCTGTGGAGTTTTCTGATCTTGAGGTTCACAGGGAAAACTTTGCCACAGAACAGTTGAAAGACCCCGCCCTAATAAAGGCACGGGAAAACGTAGTGAAAATAGATGGCGAGTTAGTGAACCCAGATAATACCTGCACTTACCCATACTTCAGCGTAGAGAAGGACCTACTGTATCGGGTGGCAAAAAGGGCAGAAGAAACCGTTGAGCAGCTTGTGGTGCCCAAACCTTACAGGAAGTTGGTGTTGGAGTTGGCCCATGGGCACATTCTTGGAGGTCATCTGGGGACAGAGAAAACCCGAGAGAGGGTATTACAGAGATTCTATTGGCCGGGGGTGATGAAGGACATAGAAAATTATTGTTCCTCCTGCCCTGTGTGTCAGAGGTCGGCCCCGATGCCACATTTCCGTAGCCCGCTGGTCCCTCTACCCATCATTGAGGTCCCGTTTGAGAGGATCGCCATGGATTTGGTAGGTCCTATAATCAAGTCCGCTAGGGGGCACCAGTACATATTAGTTATAATGGACTATGCCACCCGTTATCCAGAAGCGATCCCTCTCCGAAATACCTCGGCCAAAACCATAGCCAAAGAGCTATCTCTTGTGTTTAGCCGGGTGGGTATTTGTAAAGAACTGCTTACGGACCAAGGTACACCCTTTATGTCCCGGGTTATGAAGGAGCTGTGTAAATTGTTCAAAGTGACGCAATTACGTACATCTGTGTATCACCCCCAAACCGATGGGCTGGTTGAAAGATTCAACAAAACCCTAAAACAAATGTTGAAGAAAGTGGTGGATAGAGATGGAAAGGATTGGGACTGTCTACTTCCTTATCTGATGTTTGCTATTAGGGAGGTGCCCCAATCCTCTACGGGATTCTCCCCCTTTGAGTTACTGTATGGGAGACACCCAAGAGGGCTGTTGGATATTGCCAAGGAAACTTGGGAAAGTGAGAGTTCTCCCCACAGGAGTGTGATTGAGCATGTCGCCCTGATGCAAGACCGAATTGCACAGGTAATGCCCATCGTGAAGGAACATTTGGCCCAAGCGCAGTTAGCACAGCAGAGAGTGTACAACCGTGGAGCCAAGACCCGTACCTTTTCCCCGGGGGATAGGATACTGGTACTTGTCCCTACGGTTGAAAGTAAATTCCTTGCCAAATGGCAAGGCCCCTATGAGATAATGGAAAAAGTGAGCGAAGTGAATTACAAGGTCAGACAACCAGGAAGGCGAAAGCCCGAACAGATCTATCACGTTAATCTGTTGAAAGCCTGGAGGGATAGAGAGTCCCTAGTCGCAGACACTTGGTCACCAGCTCAAACTGGTTGCATCATTCCTGAGGTTGGAATAGCAGCCACCTTGTCACAACCCCAACAACAGGAGGTTAAGGAGTTTGTGCTTCACAACAAGGAGGTATTCTCTGAGCTGCCGGGACAAACATCTGGGGTAGAGCATGACATCATTACCCCGCCTGGTGAAAGGGTGAAGTTAAAACCCTATCGGATCCCAGAGGCCCGACGGGAGGCAATACGGGAGGAAGTACAGAAAATGCTGAACTTAGGGGTGATAGAGGAGTCCCAAAGTGATTGGTCTAGTCCCATCGTGTTGGTGCCTAAACCGGATGGGAGCTGGCGATTTTGTAACGATTTTCGTCAGTTGAACAAAGTTACAAAATTTGACACCTACCCCATGCCACGTATAGATGAGTTGATCGACCGGCTGGGAACAGCCCGATACATGACGACTCTTGACCTCACAAAAGGGTATTGGCAAATCCCCCTGGCCAAGTCGGCCAAAGAGAAAACCGCATTTGTAACCCCAGACGGGGCGTTCCAATATAAAAGAATGCCGTTCGGGTTACAGAATGCGCCGGCCACATTCCAGCGGAAAATGGACCAGATGCTGAGGCCCCATCGGAAGTATGCTGCGGCTTACCTGGATGACGTAATTGTCCATAGCACAGATTGGGCCTCACATCTGCCAAAAGTGCAAGCAGTCCTGGACTCTGTTCGGGAAGCGGGGTTTACGGCTAACCCCAAGAAGTGTACCATTGGGCAGGAGGAGGCCAAATATCTTGGGTACACCATTGGGAGGGGAGTAATAAAACCCCAACTCAACAAAGTCGAGGCCATCCAGAGTTGGCCACGTCCCAACAGCAAGAAGCAGGTACGAGCCTTTCTGGGAATCGCTGGGTATTATCGGCGATTCATTCCCCACTTTGCTTCTAAGGCTGTGCCCCTAACCAACCTGACGAAGGGGAAAGGGTCGGTCATGATTAAATGGACCCCCGAGGCTGAGGCAGCATTCCAATTCTTGAAACAAGCCTTATGTAGCCAGCCAGTGTTGTACTCACCCGACTTCTCTAAAGACTTTGTCGTACAAAGTGATGCGTCAGATGTGGGGTTAGGAGCAGTATTGTCCCAGGTCTGGAACGGGGAAGAGCACCCAGTCATTTACCTCAGCAGGAAGTTGAAGTCCCATGAGGTAAATTACGCCACCGTTGAAAAGGAGTGTTTAGCGGTGAAGTGGGCTCTAGATTCCCTTCGGTACTACCTGCTAGGTAGGCACTTTGACATGGTTACGGATCACGCTCCGTTAAAGTGGATGGCTCAAAACAAGGAAACAAATAGAAGAGTGAATAGGTGGTTCCTGGCCCTCCAGGAATTCAACTTCACAGTAAAGCATCGCCCTGGCGTTCAAATGGGGAATGTGGATGCTTTGTCTCGAGTACATGAATGCCTGATTGCTGGTGTTCCAACCCCGAGGTTAAAACAAGAGGGGGGGGTATGTGACAGCAGGAAGGTATAGTCACCTGGTTGCATCCAGGGGGGTAGATATATTTCGCCCAGATTCAGGCTTTACGCCGACTTATACAACTAGGTGGAGAGTTGTATAAGCCCAGCTGAGGCTAGTGGGCTCATGGATGACTCATACCTCTAGGGAGAGTGTGGGGCATCGTGCAGACAGGGAGTTGATGAGACCAGCTGAAGCTTGTCAGCTCATTTAGGCCTCTATAAGAACTCCCAGATTCATTAGGTGTTTGCTCATGCCTGGACCCAGACCTGTGTGGACTGTCTAGGGAGAGTGAACCCCTGTGCGGTGAGACAAAGCCTGTGTGGCTATTTGCTTGGACATTTAAAACCAGGGACTTAGGGACTAGGACAGCACTAGGCTGATCCCAGTTGTTAGTTAGGAAACCTGTATGTTTAGTCAGAGGTCAAGTTGACCAGGATTTATTTTGTTTATGTTTCTTTTGCTTTGCTGTGTTTTGTCACTGTAAATAGAAAATAAACCGCACCTTTTTTGATTTTGAAAACCACAACCTCCGTTTGCTGGGCCTGTTTTTGTGTGGGGAGCCCATCCCGGGGGTCACACACACCCGCTGCCGAGCTAACCCCCTCACAGTAGGAAGAGTGTCAGCTTATTTCACTGTGATAATCCTTGTTTCTAGGGACAGGGAAGGACAGTGAGGGAAATTCTCCTTGTGCTATAGTGTGCTAAAGCATTGATCATCAACCGTCTTTAAAAAAACATTTTTTCTAGGGACAGAAAACTATAGGTAGGAAGAGTGTCAGTTTCTTTCACTGTGATAATCCTTGTTTCTAGGGACAGGGAAGGACAGTGAGGGAAATTCTACTTGTGCTATAGTGTGCTAAAGCATTGATCATCAATCAGCTTTAAAAAAACATTTTTTCTAGGGACAGAAAACTATAGGTAGGAAGAGTGTCAGTTTCTTTCACTGTGATAATCCTTGTTTCTAGGGACAGGGAAGGAAAGTGAGGGAAATTCTCCTTGTGCTATACTGTGCTAAAGCATTCCTCATCAACCATCTTTGAAATCCTTGTTTTTTGGACAGTCAGGGAAATTGTCGTTGTGCTATTCTGTGCAAAAGCAATCATCCTCAACCATATTTAGAAATCCTTAAGTAAAGGGACAGAGAAGGACACCTGAAGGTAGCCCTTATTTCTTTTTTCCCATCTCCCTGCAGGCCATCTATTAGAATGTCTGGAAGGCAAACAAGGAGAGGCAGACAGTCAGGAGGCAATAAAAGAGGGCAAGCAGGCTCTGTGTCTGGGGGCAACAGTGCTGGTCGTGGACGCGGTGCATTGTCATCAGCACATGGCCATGGGACACGCTTGTCCTTCTTTTCGGCAGCTGGACATGTTGAGCCACATCATGCTGAAGACTTGGTAGAGTGGATGACCCAGCCCTCCTCCTCCTCCTCTCTCACCCAGGCTCAGGGTACTGGCAAAGCAGCTGCCAAAGCGTCCTCTTCCCTGGTATCAATGTCAGACTCATCATCAGTCACTCCTTCCCTAGACCCACCATGTCCTCCTCCTGAGGAGTCCCCCGAACTGTTTGAGCACAGTTTTGGGTACATGCTCCAGGAGGATGCCCAGCGTTTCGAAGGGTCTGATGATGAAACCCAGCTACAGGAAGGCAGTAGCGTGAGAGCAGACAGAGGGGATGCTCAAGAAGGACACCAATCTGGCAGTCATGTTCCAGCAGCTGCAGCATACCGCCAGATTGGCTCCAGTGATGAGGAGGGAGGGGATGATGAGGTCACTGACTACACGTGGGTGCCTAATAGGAGAGAGGAGGAGGAGGAGGATGAGGAGGAGGCACATCTCCAACGAGGCAGGATGCCCTTTGGTGGCCAGCGTAAGGGCAGTACACCGACGGAATCACACCGCAGAGCTCCGCCTGTGCAGGGCGCTGCCTCTGCCCGTCATTCAAAAAGTTCTTTGGTGTGGGCCTTTTTTGAGGCTAGTGCATCAGATCGCACAGCTGCTGTTTGCAACATATGTCTCAAGCGTATATCGCGTGGCCAAAACATCAGCCGCTTGGGTACCACATGCCTGACCAGACATATGTTGACCTGCCATGCAGCTCGTTGGCAAGCCTACCTCAAAGACCCACACCAAAGAACAAAGCGGACCTCTCCTTGCACCGCATCAGCTGGGATCTCCAACCCCACTATAACTTCAGTCCTCTCTGAAACATGCACTGAGAGGAATGAAGGTGTAGAATTAGGTGTGTCACAGCCAAGTACTTGCGGCCACTCTGCTAGCAGTACACCGACGTCCGATTCTAGCAGGCAAATTTCCCTGCCCCAGCTGCTAGACCGTCGAAAGAAGTTCACTCCCAGCCATCCACATGCCCAGCGGTTGAATGCTAGCTTGGCTAAATTGCTAGCGCTTCAACTGCTGCCTTTTCAGTTGGTAGACTCGGCCCCCTTCCGTGAGTTTGTGCAATGTGCGGTTCCTCAGTGGCAGGTTCCCAAACGCCACTTTTTCTCACGGAAGGCTATTCCGGCTCTCTACCGGCATGTGGAAGGCAATGTCTTGGCCTCGCTGGACAGGGCGGTCAGCGGTAAGGTGCATATTACCGCTGACTCATGGTCCAGCAGGCATGGACAGGGACGTTACCTTTCTTTCACGGCCCATTGGGTCACTCTTTTGGCAGCTGGGAAGGATGCAGGACAAGGTCCAGTAGTGTTGGAGGTTGTTCCACCGCCACGCCTCCAAAATGCTACTACTGGTTGTGACACACCTCTCTCCTCCACCCCCTCCTCTTCTTCTTCCTCCATGGCCTCTTCCTGTGCTTTGTCCTCTGAACCAGCGGTGCTCCGTAGCCGTTCAAGGGGCTACGCAAGTACGCAGGCAAAAAGATGCCATGCCGTGCTTGCGCTGGTGTGTTTGGGGGACAGAAGCCACACTGGGGCAGAGGTCCTGTCTGCTCTGCAGGGCCAGGCCGAGAGGTGGTTGACGCCATGCCAGCTTAAGCCAGGAATGGTGGTTTGCGACAATGGCACCAACCTCCTCTCCGCCCTCCGACAGGGACAACTGACCCATGTGCCCTGTGTGGCTCACGTCCTTATGCTGCAGCGGTTCTTGGGCAGGTACCCGGGCTTACAGGATGTCCTGAGGCAGGCCAGGAAAGTCTGTGTGCATTTCCGCAGATCTTATAATGCCAGTGCTCGCCTGGCTGAGCTGCAAAAGGAGTTGAACCTGCCCAAGAACCGCCTTATATGTGACATGCCCACCAGGTGGAACTCAACGTTGGCCATGCTGCAGCGGCTGCACACGCAGCAGAGGGCCATCAATGAGTACCTGTGCGACTACGGCACCAGGACAGGGTCAGGGGAGCTCGGGTTTTTTTCACCACGCCAGTGGGGCATGATCAGGGATGCATGCACTGTCCTGGCACCATTTGAGGAGGCCACGAGGATGGTGAGCAGTGACAGTGCATGCATCAGTGACACTGTACCTCTTGTCCACCTGTTAGAGCACACGCTGCGTGGAATAATGGACAGGGCACTTGAGGCAGAACAGAGGCAGGAAGAGGAGGACTTCCTTGCCTCTCAAGGCCCCCTTTACCCAGACAGTGTTCCTTCTGTCCCACCCATCGCACAGGAAGAGGAGGAGGAGGAGGATTGTGTCAGCATGGAGGTGGAGGCTGGCACTCAGCATCATCAGCAGCAGTCTTTTAGGGATGATTTACAGTCCCAAGAAACCAGTGGACTTGTACGTGGCTGGGAGGAGGTGGCTGCGGATCATGTCGTCCTTAGTGACCCAGAGGACTCCGGACCGAATGCCTCAGCAAACCTACGCTGCATGGCCTCCCTGATCCTGCAAAGTCTGCGGAAGGATCCTCGTATTCTTCGGATCAAGGAGAGGGACCATTACTGGCTGGCCACTCTCCTTGATCCACGGTACAAGGGTAAGGTTGCGGACCTTATGTTACCGTCGCAGAGGGAGCAGAGGATGAGACAACTCCGGGAGGCCTTGCAGAAAGGTCTGTGCAACGCGTTCCCAGAGACTGGGAGGTTACAAACTCCTGGTCCTGGACAACGAGTTGCTGAGGCTTCGGCCAGTCAAAGAAGGAGCGGTGGGGAAGGTGGCCGTCTGACCGATGCGTTCAGACAATTCTTTAGTCCGCAGCCCCAAAGTATGATCGGTTCCAGCAACCATCGCCAGCGTCTGATAAACATGGTGCAGGAATATCTAGGGGCAAGGTCAGACTTGGACACCTTCCCCACCGAAAATCCTCTGGCTTACTGGGTCTTGAGGATGGATCACTGGCCAGAGCTTGCACAGTATGCAATTGAGCTACTGGCCTGTCCTGCATCCAGCGTTCTTTCGGAACGCACATTCAGTGCTGCTGGAGGATTTGTCACGGATCACAGGGTGCGCCTGTCCACCGACTCGGTTGATCGACTGACTTTCATCAAGATGAACCAGTCTTGGATCACCACCAGCTACCACACACCTGATGCTGATATAACAGACTAATTGATTTTAACATGTCACATCCCTTCAAGACTGATGCTGATGCTGATTTCCTGTGCTGTTATGTTGACTGGCTATCCTCCTCCGCCGAGTCCTCAATGATACGATTGATGATGATAGCTTGGAAGATCATTTTTGTTTATGGGTGCCGCCACCAGTGGCTAAGGCCCAATTTTTCAGCCCCTGTTTTACAGGGGCGTGTAATTACAATTTTTTTAGCAATAATTTGCCATAGGGCTCATTGCTGTGCTCCAAGTACAGTATCTGTGAGGGGTTGGAGTGTTGTGGCACCAGTGCCTAAGGCCCAATTTTTCAGCCCCTGTTTAACAGGGGCGTGTCATTACAATTTTTGAAGCAATACTTTGCAACAGGGCTCATTGCTGTGCTCCAAGTACAGTATCTGTGAGGGGTTGTAGTGTTGTGCCACCAGTGCCTAAGGCCCAATTTTTCAGCCCCTGTTCAAAAGGGGCATGTAATTACAATTCTTGATCTAATAATTCACAGCAGGGCCCATTCCTGCACCCACCAAGAGTAACTCTGAGGGCTTACAGTGTTGTGGCAACACCACCACCACCACCACCACCACCACGAAAGGCCCAATTTTTCAGCCCCTGTTCAACAGGGGCATGCAATTACAATTCTTGATCTAATAATTCACAGCAGGGCCCATTGCTGCACCCACCAAGAGTAACTGTCAGGGCTTACAGTGTTGTGGCACCAGCACCACCATCAAAGGCCCAATTTTTACTACCACTGTTCAACAATTATATGTAATTAAAATTCCTGATATAATAGTTGACAGCAGGGCGTTCCAGCACCAACCAAGAGTAACTGTGAGTGCTTACAGTGTTGTGCCAACACCAACAACTAAGGGGCCTATTTCTGCAGAGTATATACGGCAGGTCCCTACTTTCAAACATCCAACTTACAAACGACTCCTACTTGCAAACGCAAGAAGACAACAGGAAGTGAGAGGAAATCTACCCCTTGGAAGGAAAATTCTCTCCTGTAAGAATTAATATGGGAGAAAGGTGTCTCCTCTGTACTGATGCTTTATCAGCAATCCTTGTTTCAAGAAAAACACCACATTTCAAAAACAGTTGTCATTGGGACGGAAAGTGAGGTGAAATGTTCTGAACAGGGGCACAGACAGCAAAACAAATGTTACAGGGGTGATAACCCTTACCTATGTTTTCCAAAAAGTTTAAAAATAGATTTTTGGGCTGGAGCTACACTTAAACAATGTACCTGTTCAAAATTACAAACAGATTCTACATAAGAACAAACCTACAGTCCCTGTCTTGTATGCACCGCCTGTATACGGCTGTTCAGAGTATATAGGGCCTTTTTTATTTTATGTGCGGGGTTCCCCTTAATATCCATACAAGACCCAAAGGGGCTGGTAATGGGCTGGGGTAGGGGGGGGTCATGGGGTAGCTATGCCATTTTTCTTAAAGATTTTCATCCATATTACCGGGACCAGACATTACATTAAAGCCGCAAGCAGTTTTAAATGGCTTTTTTTTCCTTTAGAAGTGTCATTTTGTGCAGGGACAGTTCTAAACACGGGAAACACGTGGCACTTCACAGGCATACTTTAGACACCCCCCAGGTACGATATTTAAAGGAATATTTGACTTTTTTTTTTCACTTTATGCATCATTAAAATGACTGCTCCCGAAAAACGACCGTTTTTAAAACTTCTTTTTGCATTGATACATGTCCCCTGGTGCAGAACCCGGGTTCCCAAACCCTTTTTAGGACAATAACATGCATAATAGTCGTTATAATTAGCACTTTAGAATTCGAACGTTCGCATCCATTGTATTTAATAGGGTTCTAATGTTCGTACGAACTTTTGGTCCGTTCGCGGGTTCTGGTGCGAACCGAACCCAGGGGTGTTCGGCTCATCACTAGTTGGGATGGCTACAAGAGCCTGTGAGACCAGAGAAGGGTCTGGGAGGCTGGGAGAGCCAATGTGACTAGCAAGTCCAAGGGTGCTGAAGGAAGTCCTGAAGTCTGGGGGACAGTGAGAAAACCCAGGGGGCTGGATAATTCTGTTGAGGCCAGGAGTAGGCCCGTTCAGCAGGGAACTGCAAGGCAAAGTAAGCCTAGGAGCCAGGAGGCTTGGCATTTTCTGTTTTGTGAATTTACTGGAGAAGAACCCCTGTGTGGGAAATCCCATGTATAAACTTTTATTTTTTTCCTTTTATTAAAAATGGGCTGCCACGCCCTCAAACCTGATAACTGACTGCTGTGGACTCACTACTAGTGATGAGCCGAACACCCCCGGGTTCGGTTCGCACCAGAACCCGCGAACGGACCGAAAGTTCGTACGAACATTAGAACCCTATTAAATACAATGGATGCGAACGTTCGAATTCTAAAGTGCTAATTATAACGACTATTATGCATGTTATTGTCCTAAAAAGGGTTTGGGAACCCGGGTTCTGCACCAGGGGACATGTATCAATGCAAAAAGAAGTTTTAAAAACGGTCGTTTTTCGGGAGCAGTCATTTTAATGATGCATAAAGTGAAAAAAAAAAGTCAAATATTCCTTTAAATATCGTACCTGGGGGGTGTCTAAAGTATGCCTGTGAAGTGCCACGTGTTTCCCGTGTTTAGAACTGTCCCTGCACAAAATGACACTTCTAATGGAAAGAAAAGCCATTTAAAACTGCTTGCGGCTTTAATGTAATGTCTGGTCTCGGTAATATGGATGAAAATCTTTAAGAAAAATGGCATAGCTACCCCATGACCCCCCCCCCCTACCCCAGCCCATTACCAGCCCCTTTGGGTCTTGTATGGATATTAAGGGGAACCCCGCACATAAAATAAAAAAGGCCCTATATACTCTGAACAGCCGTATACAGGCGGTGCATACAAGACAGGGACTGTAGGTTTGTTCTTATGTAGAATCTGTTTGTAATTTTGAACAGGTACATTGTTTAAGTGTAGCTCCAGCCCAAAAATCTATTTTTAAACTTTTTGGAAAACATAGGTAAGGGTTATCACCCCTGTAACATTTGTTTTGCTGTCTGTGCCCCTGTTCAGAACATTTCACCTCACTTTCCGTCCCAATGACAACTGTTTTTGAAATGTGGTGTTTTTCTTGAAACAAGGATTGGTGATAAAGCATCAGTACAGAGGAGACACCTTTCTCCCATATTAATTCTTACAGGAGAGAATTTTCCTTCCTAGGGGTAGATTTCCTCTCACTTCCTGTTGTCTTCTTGCGTTTGCAAGTAGGAGTCGTTTGTAAGTTGGATGTTTGAAAGTAGGGACCTGCCGTATATACTCTGCAGAAATAGGCCCCTTAGTTGTTGGTGTTGGCACAACACTGTAAGCACTCACAGTTACTCTTGGTTGGTGCTGGAACGCCCTGCTGTCAACTATTATATCAGGAATTGTAATTACATATAATTGTTGAACAGTGGTAGTAAAAATTGGGCCTTTGATGGTGGTGCTGGTGCCACAACACTGTAAGCCCTGACAGTTACTCTTGGTGGGTGCAGCAATGGGCTCTGCTGTGAATTATTAGATCAAGAATTGTAATTGCATGCCCCTGTTGAACAGGGGCTGAAAAATTGGGCCTTTCGTGGTGGTGGTGGTGGTGGCGTTGCCACAACACTGTAAGCCCTCAGAGTTACTCTTGGTGGGTGCAGCAATGGGCCCTGCTGTGAATTATTAGATCAAGAATTGTAATTACATGCCCCTGTTGAACAGGGGCTGAAAAATTGGGCCTTAGGCACTGGTGGCAGAACACTGCAACCCCTCACAGATACTGTACTTGGAGCACAGCAATGAGCCCTGTTGCAAAGTATTGCTTCAAAAATTGTAATGACACACCCCTGTTAAACAGGGGCTGAAAAATTGGGCCTTAGGCACTGGTGGCACAACACTCCAACCCCTCACAGATACTGTACTTGGAGCACAGCAATGAGCCTGTTGCAAAGTATTGCTTCAAAAATTGTAATTACACGCCCCTGTTAAACAGGGGCTGAAAAATTGGGCCTTAGCCACTGGTGGCGGCACCCATAAACAAAAATGATCTTCCAAGCTATCATCATCAATCGTATCATTGAGGACTCGGAGGAGGATAGCCAGTCAACATAACAGCACAGGCACTCAGCATCAGCATCAGTCTTGAAGGGATGTGACATGTTAAAATCAATTAGTCTGTTATATCAGCATCAGGTGTGTGGTAGCTGGTGGTGATCCAAGACTGGTTCATCTTGATGAAAGTCAGTCGATCAACCGAGTCGGTGGACAGGCGCACCCTGTGATCCGTGACAAATCCTCCAGCAGCACTGAATGTGCGTTCCGAAAGAACGCTGGATGCAGGACAGGCCAGTAGCTCAATTGCATACTGTGCAAGCTCTGGCCAGTGATCCATCCTCAAGACCCAGTAAGCCAGAGGATTTTCGGTGGGGAAGGTGTCCAAGTCTGACCTTGCCCCTAGATATTCCTGCACCATGTTTATCAGACGCTGGCGATGGTTGCTGGAACCGATCATACTTTGGGGATGCGGACTAAAGAATTGTCTGAACGCATCGGTCAGACGGCCACCTTCAAAATATATAAATATATAGACTGTAAAAGTATAAATAAATAAACCTGTAAATAAATACCCAGGTGCACGTTGCTGTGCAAATATGCTGTGAAAAATGAAATAAACGAAGGAAGACGCCTGCAAGGTGCAGTATAATAATAAGTGCACAAATGTGACTGCTAAATAAACAAAGTGCAGTACAGTGCTAAGGTAAAGCAAAAAAAAAATTTTAAGTAACGAAAGGTGAAAATTGTCCAATAAGCAAAGGAACACAAATTGAACTCCAAAAGTTCATAGAAGAAGAACAATAATAGGTGGTGCCCGTGCAGATCAATTTCTTATAGGTGACAATCCTGCAGCTTCCTATATGTAAAAAGTGCTGTGGTGATGGGGTGTGTGGATCTTCACTTCCGGTGTCACACACTATAGTAATGGGTGGCCTCTTACCTTGCGGTAATAAGGTAACCGCTTTTGTATAATGGGGGTCGGTGAACTCCTTTATCGCGATCCTAGCGTCCAATGGGAAAACCTTTGTGGCAGGATGCTGCTGTTCCTCATATATGGAATGACCTATACTGGTTCTTAAGGGTTTGTTTACATCTCCCAATGATGGCCGGGTTAAAAAGAGAAAGATGGGGTCTCGATCGTGAAGTACGTTTTAGCAAGGTGTGTACTTTAATTTTGCATAGGTGATACAAGTTGCTTACATAAACTCACAATTAAAATATTAAAAATATGAACTTATCCTAGACGAGCGGCGAGCTCGTATGCCTCCGTCTGACTGTCTGCCTCTCCGTCCCTACGCGTGGCGTCACGGTCACGTGACTTCATCAGGGGATGATGGGAAGGCAATACAATGGTCTTTAAATACTGTTTGTATTGGAATTGGTGCGGTGGCCATTTTCTCGGAGCCCAATGTTAATCTCCATTGGCGGCCATTTTCTTATAGATCCTGTCTCTAGTTATGGCGGCGGCCATCTTTTTGGTAGTTGAAAACAATAATAAGGAAGTGGCGATCGCAATACTTGCGCCGCCATTTTCCTTGTGATTTATTTAGAGATAGACTGGCGGCCATGTTTATGGAGTCCCTGCAATGGTATGTTATGATGACAAACCACAACATGGCAAGGACATGACCGCAAATCGCTTTTGCAGAGTTGAGGGGGCATCACAATCCAATTGTATATATTCACAAATGGACATAAAATATATAAAAAATCTATAGAAACAATTGTATAGATACAAATAATAAAACATAATTGGATATTTAAATGGGATATAAATATATTAATAATCTTTTTAAAATACACTTGTCAGTGTATTAAAAACTATATTTGTGAATAAAAGGATCTCTCAAATGGGTGTGGGGTGGGTACCAAATGCCAATCCCCTAGGGGTATAGCAGAGAAATGCTTTTGTGTGTTTTGTTTTAGGTCTGGTGGACATCAGGCAGACGTTTGCATAAAGGCTATGCTGGATGTATTTATTCCTACCAGATAATCTAAAATTAATTAATAGAAACTATATATATATATATATATATATATACATATGAACATAATTCTAAAATATATATAAACATATAAAATTAAGACAGTGTCAGGGGAAAATTCTTATTCTGTTGTGTATAAGGGAAACTTAATTTAGAAGGAGGGGAAGTTTAAAACGGGGGTGACATATGCCCCATCGTGTAAATAAATATATACTAAAAATCACTGAGAAAACAATTCAGGTCGAACTCCACATTGAGTCCTTTTGGCACAAAGGTATCTAAGGTGAAAATCCATTTTGATTCTAATTGACTTAGTGTCCTCACCTTATGCCCCCCCCCCCGCCAGTGTCTGGTATATGGCTCAATGCCCCAAAATTTGAGCTGTGAGGGGTCTTTGTTATGATGTAATAAAAAATGTTTAGATACATTATGTTTGTCGAAACCTTTTATTATATTTTGGACGTGTTCTTTAATGCGGATCCTGAGAAGTCTTTTTGTACGCCCTATATACTGTAGGCCGCAACTACACTCCAGGGCGTAAACCGCCCCTTCGGTGTTGCAGCATATAAAGTCTTTAACTTCATAGGTATCTCCCGTGCTGCTGGATGTGAAGTTAGTTTTCTTCTCGTTTGGTTTCTTTGTTTTCTTGCATGCAAAACATCGTTTACAAGGATAAAAGCCTTTCATTGTGAAAAAGGAAAAGGGTTTGTTGGGTGGGTCTGGCACGTTCTTTACTAATTTATCCCGTATAGTTGGTGCCCTTTTGTAAATGAATCTGGGATTCCTTGGTATTGAATCTTGTAGCTCTTTGTCTGCCAATAGTAAATGCCAATGTCTTTTAATAATTCTTTCAATCTTCTTATGTTGTATGTTATAATCAAGGATGATAGATGTCAATGGTTTTGTGGATGGTAGTTGATTTTTATTTTTATCTCTTATCAGTTCGTCCCGGTTCATCTCTGTCACTTCAACTATTTTCTCTTCTATAAATATATTACTATAACCTTTCTCAACAAATCTTTGTCCCATAACTTCGGCTTGTTTTTTGAACGTATCTAGGTTAGTGCAGTTTCTCCTTAGCCGTACAAGTTGACCCTTAGGGACATTAAAAAGCCAATTCTTATGGTGACAGCTTTCTAACGGTAAATAGCTGTTCCTATCAACGTTTTTAAAATGAGTCTGTGTTTTAAAACCAGAAATGTCCTGTGTGATATCCAGATCTAAAAATGTGACACTTGTTTCGCTGATCTCCCATGTGAGCTTAATATTTCTGTCATTTATATTCAGAGTTTCTAAAAATGATATAAGTAGATTAGGCTCTCCATTCCAAAGGATAAAAATATCATCAATATAGCGTTTATATATGGTGAGTTCAGCTGGTTTATCTTTAAAAACTGTTTCTTTTTCCCACTGGGCCATAAAAATACCGGCCACACTGGGGGCAAATTTAGCCCCCATGGCTACGCCGGTTCGCTGATGGTAATAGTTCTTATTATGCCAGAAATAGTTATTTTTGAGGCAAAAGTCGAGACATTTGATGAGAAACTTTCTTTGCATGCAAGGCAATTTGGTATATGTCCTAAGTCCCCACTTAGCAGCTTCGCAAGCTTGATGGTGTAGGATAATTGTATATAAGGAAGATACGTCCGCAGTGGCCATGATCCATGGTCCTTCTTCTTTGGGGGTGTTCATTAATATTTGTATCATCTGTTTTGTATCTCTTAGGTATGCCTTCGTGTCTTGCACTACGGGTTGCAGATAATGGTCTATATATTGGCCCATCCTGGCCGTGAGCGAATCTATCCCATTGACTATTGGTCTTGGTGGTGGGTTTATTTTGTCTTTATGTATCTTGGGAATTGTATAAATAATAGGCGTTCGCCAAGAATCGGGTACTAAATATCTGGCTTCTTTTTTATTCAAGATGTTCTTTTTTAGACCCAGATGAACCACCTGTTCTAGAGCTTTTCTGCATTTAAAGGCAGGGGTGCTGAGCAATTTGTTGTATGTGTTGGTATCTTCCAACATCTCCTTCATACTAATATTGTATTGTTCTTTTGAAAGGATGACGATTGCTCCCCCTTTATCGGCTGGTCTTATGACGAGGTCCTTCCTTTTTGTCAGTTTCTTAATACCACTCTTTATGTACTTCGGTTCCTCCTTCTTCTTTATTTTCAAATCCTTGATTTCTTCCAGCACTACTTTTTTAAAAACATCAATGTATTTATTATTTTTGACTGGCGGGTTAAAAACTGATTTATTTCTCAGCATACTGTGTGATATTCCATCTTCTCTCATTACTGGTTTATTATATGTGATGGGGTTCCCTGCTATATATTTATTGATATTTAATTTTCTTACGAATTTCTGTATACCAATATAGGTCTGGAATTTGTCTAAATTCTTCGTTGGTGCATATTTTAGGCCTTTGTCCAATACGCCTATCTCTTCATGAGTGAGAGTTTCACCGCTTAGATTGAAAATTCCCTCTCCCTTTCTTCTCGTTTTCTTTTTGAGTCTCTTCCCGGATCTGCATCCTCTCTTCTTTCTTGATTTCTCGATCCTCTCTGTCCGTCTGGAGGGTAATTCTCCCTGTCCCTGTCTAAAAAAGACCTCTCATAGTCTGGGCCATTATATTGGCTTGTCTGTGGTCTTGCGTATCTCTCCTCTTCATTATAACTTGCCAATGGGGCATAATAGTTGTTAGTTCTAATCGGGCTTCGTTCATTCTGTCGATTATTTCTTCCATATCCATAGTCTCTTGGTGGGCTCCTCCCTCTTGGTTCATTCTGTTCATACGGGGGAGCTCTATAGTCTCTGTTATAATGGGGTGGTTGTCTTGGGTCTCGATGGTCTTGTGGGGGGCCCCTATATTCCCTTTGGTCATAAGGGGGTCTGTACCAGTTATTCCCATTATATGGTTTTTTGTTCTTCCAAAAATAGGGTTTCTTCCACCCTTTATATGGTGTTTTGTCATTGTGTGGTGGTCTTCTGTCTGGTTGCCTTGGTGTGTGGTATTGTTGATTGCCCTGCCTCTCATTGTATGGTTGTTGTCTTGGTGTCCGTATTCCATTGTGGTCGTTTGGTCTACTATTTTGGACATTTGGTCTCTGCTGTTCGTTAATATGTTGTGAGTGGACCCTTACAATTTTTTCCGGTGTGGAATATGTGGAGATTGGGTCCATTCGGCCGATTTGTTTTTGCCACTTAAACACCTCATCCGATTTAAAATCATTTATGTCTCTGATGTATTTCTTGCTTTTTCTCTGCTGTACCTCTCTATCCTTTTTGGTGAGATCTTTATTTAACTGTGTAGTGAGTGTTTTGTATTCGGTTGTATCCTTATGTGTTTCCAATTCTTCTTTTATTTCCGCTATATTTTGTTCAATTTTCTTAGTCTTCCTATGTTTCCGTGCTAATAAAAATCTTATTAGCTCTAACCCTCGTTCGTTAAAGAACTTGAACCATTCATCATTGGACTCTTGGTCAAGTAGTCCATCATTTGGAGGAATATCCCATCTTAGCCTTCTTGGGACAATACTTTCTTTTAAATAGGTTTCAAAAGAATTGACGTCCCACCATAGGCTTATCTTTTTCTCCATGTTGTGTCCTAGGCGTCTCATTAAACTTTCTAAATCTAAAGTTTTTTTCTGAGTGATGTTGGTGGTACTGAAAATTTCCTCTAAGTTTACTTGTCTTGTCTCCAAAAAGGAGAAGACATCCATGGTTGCTGCAGGAATGGGTGGGATGTAGGTGCGTGCAATCTATAGAGTGGGTACTCCTGCGCTACCAATCTGGAGGAATGTGGGGGTGACTGAAACTATCGCAAGCACCTAACAGGTTAATCCTAACCTGGTAAAGTAAAGATCTAAATCAAGGTGGGGGTGGTGCTGCGCTGTTTCTAATGTATGTATATAGTAATAAATAATAGTGCACAAATGGCTAATAAATATCAATCAATATAAAATATAGATAAAAATAAAAATAAATAATAAATACAATTATCCTACACCATCAAGCTTGCGAAGCTGCTAAGTGGGGACTTAGGACATATACCAAATTGCCTTGCATGCAAAGAAAGTTTCTCATCAAATGTCTCGACTTTTGCCTCAAAAATAACTATTTCTGGCATAATAAGAACTATTACCATCAGCGAACCGGCGTAGCCATGGGGGCTAAATTTGCCCCCAGTGTGGCCGGTATTTTTATGGCCCAGTGGGAAAAAGAAACAGTTTTTAAAGATAAACCAGCTGAACTCACCATATATAAACGCTATATTGATGATATTTTTATCCTTTGGAATGGAGAGCCTAATCTACTTATATCATTTTTAGAAACTCTGAATATAAATGACAGAAATATTAAGCTCACATGGGAGATCAGCGAAACAAGTGTCACATTTTTAGATCTGGATATCACACAGGACATTTCTGGTTTTAAAACACAGACTCATTTTAAAAACGTTGATAGGAACAGCTATTTACCGTTAGAAAGCTGTCACCATAAGAATTGGCTTTTTAATGTCCCTAAGGGTCAACTTGTACGGCTAAGGAGAAACTGCACTAACCTAGATACGTTCAAAAAACAAGCCGAAGTTATGGGACAAAGATTTGTTGAGAAAGGTTATAGTAATATATTTATAGAAGAGAAAATAGTCGAAGTGACAGAGATGAACCGGGACGAACTGATAAGAGATAAAAATAAAAATCAACTACCATCCACAAAACCATTGACATCTATCATCCTTGATTATAACATACAACATAAGAAGATTGAAAGAATTATTAAAAGACATTGGCATTTACTATTGGCAGACAAACAGCTACAAGATTCAATACCAAGGAATCCCAGATTCATTTACAAAAGGGCACCAACTATACGGGATAAATTAGTAAAGAACGTGCCAGACCCACCCAACAAACCCTTTTCCTTTTTCACAATGAAAGGCTTTTATCCTTGTAAACGATGTTTTGCATGCAAGAAAACAAAGAAACCAAACGAGAAGAAAACTAACTTCACATCCAGCAGCACGGGAGATACCTATGAAGTTAAAGACTTTATATGCTGCAACACCGAAGGGGCGGTTTACGCCCTGGAGTGTAGTTGCGGCCTACAGTATATAGGGCGTACAAAAAGACTTCTCAGGATCCGCATTAAAGAACACGTCCAAAATATAATAAAAGGTTTCGACAAACATAATGTATCTAAACATTTTTTATTACATCATAACAAAGACCCCTCACAGCTCAAATTTTGGGGCATTGAGCCATATACCAGACACTGGCGGGGGGGGGGCATAAGGTGAGGACACTAAGTCAATTAGAATCAAAATGGATTTTCACCTTAGATACCTTTGTGCCAAAAGGACTCAATGTGGAGTTCGACCTGAATTGTTTTCTCAGTGATTTTTAGTATATATTTATTTACACGATGGGGCATATGTCACCCCCGTTTTAAACTTCCCCTCCTTCTAAATTAAGTTTCCCTTATACACAACAGAATAAGAATTTTCCTCTGACACTGTCTTAATTTTATATGTTTATATATATTTTAGAATTATGTTCATATGTATATATATATATATATATATATATATATATATATATATATATATAGTTTCTATTAATTAATTTTAGATTATCTGGTAGGAATAAATACATCCAGCATAGCCTTTATGCAAACGTCTGCCTGATGTCCACCAGACCTAAAACAAAACACACAAAAGCATTTCTCTGCTATACCCCTAGGGGATTGGCATTTGGTACCCACCCCACACCCATTTGAGAGATCCTTTTATTCATAAATATAGTTTTTAATACACTGACAAGTGTATTTTAAATAGATTATTAATATATTTATATCCCATTTAAATATCCAATTATGTTTTATTATTTGTATCTATACAATTGTTTCTATAGATTTTTAATATATTTTATGTCCATTTGTGAATATATACAATTGGATTGTGATGCCCCCTCAACTCTGCAAAAGCGATTTGCGGTCATGTCCTTGCCATGTTGTGGTTTGTCATCATAACATACCATTGCAGGGACTCCATAAACATGGCCGCCAGTCTATCTCTAAATAAATCACAAGGAAAATGGCGGCGCAAGTATTGCGATCGCTACTTCCTTATTATTGTTTTCAACTACCAAAAAGATGGCCGCCGCCATAACTAGAGACAGGATCTATAAGAAAATGGCCGCCAATGGAGATTAACATTGGGCTCCGAGAAAATGGCCGCCGCACCTATTCCAATACAAACAGTATTTAAAGACCATTGTATTGCCTTCCCATCATCCCCTGATGAAGTCACGTGACCGTGACGCCACGCGTAGGGACGGAGAGGCAGACAGTCAGACGGAGGCATACGAGCTCGCCGCTCGTCTAGGATAAGTTCATATTTTTAATATTTTAATTGTGAGTTTATGTAAGCAACTTGTATCACCTATGCAAAATTAAAGTACACACCTTGCTAAAACGTACTTCACGATCGAGACCCCATCTTTCTCTTTTTAACCCGGCCATCATTGGGAGATGTAAACAAACCCTTAAGAACCAGTATAGGTCATTCCATATATGAGGAACAGCAGCATCCTGCCACAAAGGTTTTCCCATTGGACGCTAGGATCGCGATAAAGGAGTTCACCGACCCCCATTATACAAAAGCGGTTACCTCATTACCGCAAGGTAAGAGGCCACCCATTACTATAGTGTGTGACACCGGAAGTGAAGATCCACACACCCCATCACCACAGCACTTTTTACATATAGGAAGCTGCAGGATTGTCACCTATAAGAAATTGATCTGCACGGGCACCACCTATTATTGTTCTTCTTCTATGAACTTTTGGAGTTCAATTTGTGTTCCTTTGCTTATTGGACAATTTTCACCTTTCGTTACTTAAAATTTTTTATTTATTTTTTTTTTGCTTTACCTTAGCACTGTACTGCACTTTGTTTATTTAGCAGTCACATTTGTGCACTTATTATTATACTGCACCTTGCAGGCGTCTTCCTTCGTTTATTTCATTTTTCACAGCATATTTGCACAGCAACGTGCACCTGGGTATTTATTTACAGGTTTATTTATTTATACTTTTACAGTCTATATATTTATATATTTTTACTACTGATTTTATGGTTTTAGTATTTATACATCACTATATTAGATCAGTTGTATTTATTATTTATTTTTATTTTTATCTATATTTTATATTGATTGATATTTATTAGCCATTTGTGCACTATTATTTATTACTATATACATACATTAGAAACAGCGCAGCACCACCCCCCCCCCCCCCTTGATTTAGATCTTTACTTTACCAGGTTAGGATTAACCTGTTAGGTGCTTGCGATAGTTTCAGTCACCCCCACATTCCTCCAGATTGGTAGCGCAGGAGTACCCACTCTATAGACGGCCACCTTCCCCACCGCTCCTTCTTTGACTGGCCGAAGCCTCAGCAACTCGTTGTCCAGGACCAGGAGTTTGTAACCTCCCAGTCTCTGGGAACGCGTTGCACAGACCTTTCTGCAAGGCCTCCCGGAGTTGTCTCATCCTCTGCTCCCTCTGCGACGGTAACATAAGGTCCGCAACCTTACCCTTGTACCGTGGATCAAGGAGAGTGGCCAGCCAGTAATGGTCCCTCTCCTTGATCCGAAGAATACGAGGATCCTTCCGCAGACTTTGCAGGATCAGGGAGGCCATGCAGCGTAGGTTAGCTGAGGCATTCGGTCCGGAGTCCTCTGGGTCACTAAGGACGACATGATCCGCAGCCACCTCCTCCCAGCCACGTACAAGTCCACTGGTTTCTTGGGACTGTAAATCATCCCTAAAAGACTGCTGCTGATGATGCTGAGTGCCAGCCTCCACCTCCATGCTGACACAATCCTCCTCCTCCTCCTCCTCCTCCTCTTCCTGTGCGATGGGTGGGACAGAAGGAACACTGTCTGGGTAAAGGGGGCCTTGAGAGGCAAGGAAGTCCTCCTCTTCCTGCCTCTGTTCTGCCTCAAGTGCCCTGTCCATTATTCCACGCAGCGTGTGCTCCAACAGGTGGACAAGAGGTACAGTGTCACTGATGCATGCACTGTCACTGCTCACCATCCTCGTGGCCTCCTCAAATGGTGCCAGGACAGTGCATGCATCCCTGATCATGCCCCACTGGCGTGGAGAAAAAAACCAAGCTCCCCTGACCCTGTCCTGGTGCCGTAGTCACACAGGTACTCATTGATGGCCCTCTGCTGTGTGTGCAGCCGCTGCAGCATGGCCAACGTTGAGTTCCACCTGGTGGGCATGTCACATATAAGGCGGTTCTTGGGCAGGTTCAACTCCTTTTGCAGCTCAGCCAGGCGAGCACTGGCATTATAAGATCTGCGGAAATGCACACAGACTTTCCTGGCCTGCCTCAGGACATCCTGTAAGCCCGGGTACCTGCCCAAGAACCGCTGCACCACCAGGTTAAGGACGTGAGCCACACAGGGCACATGGGTCAGTTGTCCCTGTCGGAGGGCGGAGAGGAGGTTGGTGCCATTGTCGCAAACCACCATTCCTGGCTTAAGCTGGCGTGGCGTCAACCATCTCTCGGCCTGGCCCTGCAGAGCAGACAGGACCTCTGCCCCAGTGTGGCTTCTGTCCCCCAAACACACCAGCGCAAGCACGGCATGGCATCTTTTTGCCTGCGTACTTGTGTAGCCCCTTGAACGGCTACGGAGCACCGCTGGTTCAGAAAACAAAGCACAGGAAGAGGCCATGGAGGAAGAAGAAGAGGAGGGGGTGGAGGAGAGAGGTGTGTCACAACCAGTAGTAGCATTTTGGAGGCGTGGCAGTGGAACAACCTCCAACACTACTGGACCTTGTCCTGCATCCTTCCCAGCTGCCAAAAGAGTGACCCAATGGGCCGTGAAAGAAAGGTAACGTCCCTGTCCATGCCTGCTGGACCATGAGTCAGCGGTAATATGCACCTTACCGCTGACCGCCCTGTCCAGCGAGGCCAAGACATTGCCTTCCACATGCCGGTAGAGAGCCGGAATAGCCTTCCGTGAGAAAAAGTGGCGTTTGGGAACCTGCCACTGAGGAACCGCACATTGCACAAACTCACGGAAGGGGGCCGAGTCTACCAACTGAAAAGGCAGCAGTTGAAGCGCTAGCAATTTAGCCAAGCTAGCATTCAACCGCTGGGCATGTGGATGGCTGGGAGTGAACTTCTTTCGACGGTCCAGCAGCTGGGGCAGGGAAATTTGCCTGCTAGAATCGGACGTCGGTGTACTGCTAGCAGAGTGGCCGCAAGTACTTGGCTGTGACACACCTAATTCTACACCTTCATTCCTCTCAGTGCATGTTTCAGAGAGGACTGAAGTTATAGTGGGGTTGGAGATCCCAGCTGATGCGGTGCAAGGAGAGGTCCGCTTTGTTCTTTGGTGTGGGTCTTTGAGGTAGGCTTGCCAAAGAGCTGCATGGCAGGTCAACATATGTCTGGTCAGGCATGTGGTACCCAAGCGGCTGATGTTTTGGCCACGCGATATACGCTTGAGACATATGTTGCAAACAGCAGCTGTGCGATCTGATGCACTAGCCTCAAAAAAGGCCCACACCAAAGAACTTTTTGAATGACGGGCAGAGGAAGCGCCCTGCACAGGCGGAGCTCTGCGGTGTGATTCCGTTGGTGTACTGCCCTTACGCTGGCCACCAAAGGGCATCCTGCCTCGTTGGAGATGTGCCTCCTCCTCATCCTCCTCCTCCTCCTCTCTCCTATTAGGCACCCACGTGTAGTCAGTGACCTCATCATCCCCTCCCTCCTCATCACTGGAGCCAATCTGGCAGTATGCTGCAGCTGCTGGAACATGACTGCCAGATTGGTGTCCTTCTTGAGCATCCCCTCTGTCTGCTCTCACGCTACTGCCTTCCTCTAGCTGGGTTTCATCATCAGACCCTTCGAAACGCTGGGCATCCTCCTGGAGCATGTACCCAACACTGTGCTCAAACAGTTCGGGGGACTCCTCAGGAGGAGGACATGGTGGGTCTAGGGAAGGAGTGACTGATGATGAGTCTGACATTGATACCAGGGAAGAGGACGCTTTGGCAGCTGCTTTGCCAGTACCCTGAGCGTGGGTGAGAGAGGATGAGGAGGAGGAGGAGGGCTTGGTCATCCACTCTACCAAGTCTTCGGCATGATGTGGCTCAACATGTCCAGCTGCCGAAAAGAAGGACAAGCGTGTCCCATGGCCATGTGCTGATGACAATGCACCGCGTCCACGACCAGCACTGTTGCCCCCAGACACAGAGCCTGCTTGCCCTCTTTTATTGCCTCCTGACTGTCTGCCTCTCCTTGTTTGCCTTCCAGACATTCTAATGGATGGCCTGCAGGGAGATGGGAAAAAAGCAATAAGGGCTACCTTCAGGTGTCCTTCTCTGTCCCTTTACTTAAGGATTTCTAAATATGGTTGAGGATGATTGCTTTCGCACAGAATAGCACAATGACAATTTCCCTGACTGTCCAAAAAACAAGGATTTCAAAGATGGTTGATGATGAATGCTTTAGCACAGTATAGCACAATGAGAATTTCCCTCACTGTCCTTCCCTGTCCCTACAAACAAGGATTAGCACAGTAAAACACACTGACACTCTCCCTACCTATAGTTTTCTGTCCCTATAAAAAATGTTTTTTTAAAGATGGTTGATGATGAATGCTTTAGCACAGTATAGCACAATGAGAATTTCCCTCACTGTCCTTCCCTGTCCCTACAAACAAGGATTAGCACAGTAAAACACACCGACACTCTCCCTACCTATAGTTTTCTGTCCCTATAAAAAATGTTTTTTTAAAGATGGTTGATAATGAATGCTTTAGCACAGTATAGCACAATGAGAATTTCCCTCACTGTCCTTCCCTGTCCCTACAAACAAGGATTAGCACAGTAAAACACACTGACACTCTCCCTACCTATAGTTTTCTGTCCCTATAAAAAATGTTTTTTTAAAGATGGTTGATGATGAATGCTTTAGCACAGTATAGCACAATGAGAATTTCCCTCACTGTCCTTCCCTGTCCCTACAAACAAGGATTAGCACAGTAAAACACACTGACACTCTCCCTACCTATAGTTTTCTGTCCCTATAAAAAATGTTTTTTTAAAGATGGTTGATGATGAATGCTTTAGCACAGTATAGCACAATGAGAATTTCCCTCACTGTCCTTCCCTGTCCCTACAAACAAGGATTAGCACAGTAAAACACACTGACACTCTCCCTACCTATAGTTTTCTGTCCCTATAAAAAATGTTTTTTTAAAGATGGTTGATGATGAATGCTTTAGCACAGTATAGCACAATGAGAATTTCCCTCACTGTCCTTCCCTGTCCCTACAAACAAGGATTAGCACAGTAAAACACACTGACACTCTCCCTACCTATAGTTTTCTGTCCCTAGAAAAAATGTTTTTTTAAAGATGGTTGATAATGAATGCTTTAGCACAGTATAGCACAATGAGAATTTCCCTCACTGTCCTTCCCTGTCCCTACAAACAAGGATTAGCACAGTAAAACACACTGACACTCTCCCTACCTATAGTTTTCTGTCCCTATAAAAAATGTTTTTTTAAAGATGGTTGATGATGAATGCTTTAGCACAGTATAGCACAATGAGAATTTCCCTCACTGTCCTTCCCTGTCCCTACAAACAAGGATTAGCACAGAAAAACACACTGACACTCTCCCTACCTATAGTTTTCTGTCCCTAGAAAAAATGTTTTTTTAAAGATGGTTGATGATGAATGCTTTAGCACAGTATAGCACAATGAGAATTTCCCTCACTGTCCTTCCCTGTCCCTACAAACAAGGATTAGCACAGTAAAACACACTGACACTCTCCCTACCTATAGTTTTCTGTCCCTAGAAAAAATGTTTTTTTAAAGATGATTGATGATGAATGCTTTAGCACAGTATAGCACAATGAGAATTTCCCTCACTGTCCTTCCCTGTCCCTACAAACAAGGATTAGCACAGTAAAACACACTGACACTCTCCCTACCTATAGTTTTCTGTCCCTATAAAAAATGTTTTTTTAAAGATGGTTGATGATGAATGCTTTAGCACAGTATAGCACAATGAGAATTTCCCTCACTGTCCTTCCCTGTCCCTACAAACAAGGATTAGCACAGTAAAACACACTGACACTCTTCCTACCTATAGTTTTCTGTCCCTATAAAAAAATTTTTTTTAAAGATGGTTGATGATGAATGCTTTAGCACAGTATAGCACAATGAGAATTTCCCTCACTGTCCTTCCCTGTCCCTACAAACAAGGATTAGCACAGTAAAACACACTGACACTCTCCCTACCTATAGTTTTCTGTCCCTATAAAAAATGTTTTTTTAAAGATGGTTGATGATGAATGCTTTAGCACAGTATAGCACAATGAGAATTTCCCTCACTGTCCTTCCCTGTCCCTACAAACAAGGATTAGCACAGTAAAACACACTGACACTCTCCCTACCTATAGTTTTCTGTCCCTAGAAAAAATGTTTTTTTAAAGATGGTTGATAATGAATGCTTTAGCACAGTATAGCACAATGAGAATTTCCCTCACTGTCCTTCCCTGTCCCTACAAACAAGGATTAGCACAGTAAAACACACTGACACTCTCCCTACCTATAGTTTTCTGTCCCTAGAAAAAATGTTTTTTTAAAGATGGTTGATGATGAATGCTTTAGCACAGTATAGCACAATGAGAATTTCCCTCACTGTCCTTCCCTGTCCCTACAAACAAGGATTAGCACAGTAAAACACACTGACACTCTCCCTACCTATAGTTTTCTGTCCCTATAAAAAATGTTTTTTTAAAGATGGTTGATGATGAATGCTTTAGCACAGTATAGCACAATGAGAATTTCCCTCACTGTCCTTCCCTGTCCCTACAAACAAGGATTAGCACAGAAAAACACACTGACACTCTCCCTACCTATAGTTTTCTGTCCCTAGAAAAAATGTTTTTTTAAAGATGGTTGATGATGAATGCTTTAGCACAGTATAGCACAATGAGAATTTCCCTCACTGTCCTTCCCTGTCCCTACAAACAAGGATTAGCACAGTAAAACACACTGACACTCTCCCTACCTATAGTTTTCTGTCCCTATAAAAAATGTTTTTTTAAAGATGGTTGATGATGAATGCTTTAGCACAGTATAGCACAATGAGAATTTCCCTCACTGTCCTTCCCTGTCCCTACAAACAAGGATTAGCACAGTAAAACACACTGACACTCTCCCTACCTATAGTTTTCTGTCCCTATAAAAAATGTTTTTTTAAAGATGGTTGATGATGAATGCTTTAGCACAGTATAGCACAATGAGAATTTCCCTCACTGTCCTTCCCTGTCCCTACAAACAAGGATTAGCACAGTAAAACACACTGACACTCTCCCTACCTATAGTTTTCTGTCCCTAGAAAAAATGTTTTTTTAAAGATGGTTGATGATGAATGCTTTAGCACAGTATAGCACAATGAGAATTTCCCTCACTGTCCTTCCCTGTCCCTACAAACAAGGATTAGCACAGTAAAACACAATGACACTCTCCCTACCTATAGTTTTCTGTCCCTAGAAAAAATGTTTTTTTAAAGATGGTTGATGATGAATGCTTTAGCACAGTATAGCACAATGAGAATTTCCCTCACTGTCCTTCCCTGTCCCTACAAACAAGGATTAGCACAGTAAAACACACTGACACTCTCCCTACCTATAGTTTTCTGTCCCTATAAAAAAATATTTTTTTAAAGATGGTTGATGATGAATGCTTTAGCACAGTATAGCACAATGAGAATTTCCCTCACTGTCCTTCCCTGTCCCTACAAACAAGGATTAGCACAGTAAAACACACTGACACTCTCCCTACCTATAGTTTTCTGTCCCTATAAAAAATGTTTTTTTAAAGATGGTTGATGATGAATGCTTTAGCACAGTATAACACAATGAGAATTTCCCTCACTGTCCTTCCCTGTCCCTACAAACAAGGATTAGCACAGTAAAACACACTGACACTCTCCCTACCTATAGTTTTCTGTCCCTATAAAAAATGTTTTTTTAAAGATGGTTGATGATGAATGCTTTAGCACAGTATAGCACAATGAGAATTTCCCTCACTGTCCTTCCCTGTCCCTACAAACAAGGATTAGCACAGTAAAACACACTGACACTCTCCCTACCTATAGTTTTCTGTCCCTATAAAAAATGTTTTTTTAAAGATGGTTGATGATGAATGCTTTAGCACAGTATAGCACAATGAGAATTTCCCTCACTGTCCTTCCCTGTCCCTACAAACAAGGATTAGCACAGTAAAACACACTGACACTCTCCCTACCTATAGTTTTCTGTCCCTATAAAAAATGTTTTTTTAAAGATGGTTGATGATGAATGCTTTAGCACAGTATAGCACAATGAGAATTTCCCTCACTGTCCTTCCCTGTCCCTACAAACAAGGATTAGCACAGTAAAACACACTGACACTCTCCCTACCTATAGTTTTCTGTCCCTATAAAAAATGTTTTTTTAAAGATGGTTGATGATGAATGCTTTAGCACAGTATAGCACAATGAGAATTTCCCTCACTGTCCTTCCCTGTCCCTACAAACAAGGATTAGCACAGTAAAACACACTGACACTCTCCCTACCTATAGTTTTCTGTCCCTATAAAAAATGTTTTTTTAAAGATGGTTGATGATGAATGCTTTAGCACAGTATAGCACAATGAGAATTTCCCTCACTGTACTTCCCTGTCCCTACAAACAAGGATTAGCACAGTAAAACACACTGACACTCTCCCTACCTATAGTTTTCTGTCCCTATAAAAAATGTTTTTTTAAAGATGGTTGATGATGAATGCTTTAGCACAGTATAGCACAATGAGAATTTCCCTCACTGTCCTTCCCTGTCCCTACAAACAAGGATTAGCACAGTAAAACACACTGACACTCTCCCTACCTATAGTTTTCTGTCCCTATAAAAAATGTTTTTTTAAAGATGGTTGATGATGAATGCTTTAGCACAGTATAGCACAATGAGAATTTCCCTCACTGTCCTTCCCTGTCCCTACAAACAAGGATTAGCACAGTAAAACACACTGACACTCTCCCTACCTATAGTTTTCTGTCCCTATAAAAAATGTTTTTTTAAAGATGGTTGATGATGAATGCTTTAGCACAGTATAGCACAATGAAAATTTCCCTCACTGTCCTTCCCTGTCCCTACAAACAAGGATTAGCACAGTAAAACACACTGACACTCTCCCTACCTATAGTTTTCTGTCCCTATAAAAAATGTTTTTTAAAGATGGTTGATGATGAATGCTTTAGCACAGTATAGCACAATGAGAATTTCCCTCACTGTCCTTCCCTGTCCCTACAAACAAGGATTAGCACAGTAAAACACACTGACACTCTCCCTACCTATAGTTTTCTGTCCCTAAACTAAAGGAATCCAGGTTAAGCAAGAAAAAAAAATGTCACTGTCCCTGCCTATGCTTCTCTTTCCCTGCTCCGGAACACACTACACTAGGCCGCCGTGCTGGCGGCCTTTTATAGCGTGGGGCGTGTACTAAACACCCTCAGCAATAATTGGCCACAGGCATCCTGCCTGTGGCCAATCATTGCTCTCCTCGCTGCCGGCGCTGTGATTGGCCAAGCATGCGGGGTCACAGTGCATGCTTGGCCAATCACAGCGCCTGGATGACACTGCGATGGCGTAGTGCATTGTGGGCCGCGAACGGCCCAAATCGTTCGTTGTTCGGCGAACAATCGAACAGCCAATGTTCGAGTCGAACGTTTGTTCGACTCGAACACCGAGCTCATCCCTACTCACTACATGAAAACGCATCTACCGCTGAGCTAAACACCCCAATGTCACAATTATATATATATATATATATATATATATATATATATATATATATATATATATATATATATATATGTAGCGGGGTCTCCTTTAAGGCCCCTGGACTACGTTACCCAGAACCCCGCTCGGCACCCAGGGTGCATTGGGCCACCGCAGAGACTCATGGGTGGGGCTATATAAGAAGGGGGCGAGGCTAAGCTCGGCCTCTTTGGACACCGCGCTGCAAGCAATAGGACTCCCTGTGCAGATCCGCTGCTGTGTAAGGCCTGAAGCCTGGGCCTTGCATACCGACCAAAGAGCCTTCCACCCCACTGCGGAGCCTGGGTGGCATCTGTTCCTGCTCGAGTTTGCTGACATCAGCTGAACCGGAGACCTGGCCGTTGGAGACACTGTGTGCGGATACACAGTGGTGCAAGCCCGGACTGGGATTGCGTCCGGAGTGGTGAGCGAGCACTTGCTCACTTCATTAACCTTTACTTTGTTGGGCCTAGTGACTGCCTTGGCCAACCCTGTTATTTACTACCATTGGATTACAAATATTGTTTCCTGAAAGTGCACCACCGTTCAAGTTGCATGCGAAGAATTGTTCTCATAAGGGACTGAGTTTTTATCTGGGTCAGGCCTGACCAGGGTGGGGGTTAAAACTTTGTTGCTGCGCCATATTGCGCATAGGGAAAGAAGATAGTTGCACATGGCGGGTGATCACTCTGCACTATCACTAATGAATATGTTTATTGCTGCAGGGCTCTGCATGTATGTTGTGTGATGTGTTTAACCTTGAACATTTATACCAAAGTAAATCCAGTTATATTTTATCACATTGGTATTAGTGTCATTTTTGCAGATAGTAGTTATCTATCAACACTGCCAGATTGTGTATAATCAGGTATAGACCGTTATGAGGTAACAATCCCTAGACTAACTGTGCCAGTGTGGGTTGAGTAGATTGCCGGGGGTTGGCGGTGCTGTATACAGGGCCCGAAACAAAACCCAGCGGCTCTCTTAACTGGGGGTAGCGCTACACATATATAAACACACACACACAGTAATACCTTGGATTACAAGCTTAATTTGTTCCAGAAGAATGCTTGTAATCCAAAGCACTCGTATATCAAACGGAGTTTCCCCATAGGAAATAATGGAAACTCAGATATTATCTATGCAGTACCGCATGTGGCCAGAGGTGCCGGAGACACTCGGAAACAGTCTGAAGCCGTGTACACACGATCGGTTTTACCGAAGAAAACAGTCCGATGGACTGTTTTCATTGGACGAACCAATCCGATGGGAAAAAAAACGATAGCAAAATCCGATCGTCTGTGTGGAAATCCATCGGATAAAAAACCCACACATGCTCAGAATCAAGTCAACGCATGCTCAGAAGTATTGAACTTAATTTTTCTCCGCTCATCTGAGTTTTTACGTCACCGCGTTTGAAACGGTCCGTTTTTTGACTGATGGTGTGTGGGCAAGACTGATGGAAGACGTTTTTTTCCATCGGAAATCCGATGAAACTATCGAATTAGAATCCATAGGATATCCGATCGTGTGTACAGGGCTTGAGTGGTCTCCGAGCGTCTCTGAGATTCTCAGAGACACTCGGGAATGGAGTGTTTCCGAGTGTCTCTGAGTGTCTCCAAGCGTCTCCAAGCATCTCTGAGCGTCTCCGAGCATCTCCGAGCATCACTGGGATCTCTGGCCAAATGCAATACTTTACACCCCGGCGGCTTGACTCCTGCTCTTCTTGTGAGACAACGCTCGCAAACCTTTACAGTAGATGCTAAAAAAAAAAAAAGATAATAAAAATTCAAAAGGAAACAACCCATGCTAATACAAATGCAAATTACAAAAAGAACAAAATATGCAGTCCTTTGTAGAAAACAGGTATAAATAGAAGTGCTAGTGCAAATGATGATTAGCCTTCCAAAGGAGCTTGTTCCAGCCAACTCAGTATATTCCTTTAAGCCTGGGCATTTTTTAAAAGCATAAAAAATAACTTCCAAGTGCAAAGTGTTCACTTCACATTGCACTTTTAAATATGTTTATATCACAGTGCTAAACAAATTTTTATTTATTTTTAAAAAAGGGGATGTGGCTATGCGGCAACTGGAAGTGACATCATGGCCGGAACCTGAAGTGATGCAGGAACGCAGTCTCAGTAATCCGGAAGTGGTGAGAGCTGCCAATACTGGTTTAACCCTGGTGCCATTTCTAGTTATTGGATTGATATGTGTCTTATTGATTTTAATTTTGTGAGTGATTTTCCACATTTTATTGGTCATTGTGCCATTGGAGGCATCTTTGTTTTTTTCTTTAACATGTGAAGATTATGGTGGTGCTTATAGACCTAACAGCTGATATATAATCATAAAAGTGAGTTATGCCAACAATGAAAGTGAAAGACATGGCACTCTAGTGAGTGCCTTTCTTTAGGGGAGTGGGATCACCTAAGCACGGATGGTGTTTTGTTAATGAAAAAGCTTTTGGGAACGATTAGAGCACAACTTTCTACCTTATTTATGGTGGACTTCTTAAGAAAGACTGTTTGTGAAGGTTTTGTTTGCACTTTTAAATATCTTTATATCACAGCGCTACTGTGAAGTGAACACTTTGCACTTGAATGTATTGAATTCATAAATTAAGAAGGTGGCAGCAGTGATATGTGGCTAATATTATCACTTTTTTGTTATTTCTGTCATTGATGTAATTTTATTTTGAGGATACTTTTGCACCTTAATGCAGCGTACACACGATCGGAATTTCCGACAACAAAACCTTGGGTTTTTTTTTTCGTCGAATGTTGGCTCAAATTTGTCTTGCACACACACGGTCGCACAAATGTTGCTCGGAAATTCCGATGGTCAAGAACGCGGAGACGTACAACACTACGACGAGCCGAGAAAAATTAAGTACAATCATTCCGAGCATGCGTCTAATTGATTCCGAGCATGCGCAGCACATTTGTGCGTCGGAAATGCCTACACACGGTCGGAATTTCCGACAAAAAGCTCACATCGAACATTTGTTGTTGGAAATACCGACCGTGTGTACACGGCATTAGAAGGAAATTGTTTTTGATAACCTCACAGGACGGGAAACTCTGTTGTGTCGTAAAAAATAACTGCCTATTAATATTTATGGGAAACACCACTGTCGATTTTTGATCTAGGAAGTATTCAGTTGCCATTTTTAAGGGTTTTAGCCTTTCTCAACTGTGGATTTGATGCAACATTTTTTTTTTCAAGCGGTTATTTACATATGCAATCATGTGTAAAACCAATTTGCATTCCCTTTAACATTATTACTGATCAGACCTTGAATAGGAAAGGGTTCTAGAACATTTTCATGCAATGATACAAGACACTATCAGGTTTCCGTGTCAAATATATTTTATTAAGCACAAAGTTGCGATACAAATTATAGATGATACATTAAATACATCAAAAATAGAGAAGCTCAAATATTCTTATTCCAATAAGTAAATATACTAGTAGATAATTGTGGACAAAGTATGGTATATTAATTAGTTTCCAGTGGTATTAATATTATTGAGTTTTAGAGGTTTTATGCAATTATGGGTAGCTACCAATATATATATTGTCCTCTGTGAAGCAGAGAGTTATTAACAATATTAAGGTAGCTTCAACATCATAGTAATAAAATAGCAAAAAAACAAAAACAAAGGGAAAGGAAAAATTAAATAAAAATAAGTATAAGAAAATAAAATGGAGAAAAAAGAGAGTACTGGAACGTAAGGGGGGTCCGCGTGGTCGAGCCAAGAGTCGCCTCTTCAATCCAAGAGATGTTAAACAAAGGTGTATATATAACATACTGATTCGGCTACCATGGCATTAATACCCTATTGTCCAAAGTTTGCGTATTATATACAATCCAGGGCTGCCACATCTTTTCAAACCTGGGGATCATGTCCAGTGAATAGCGGCCATCTTGGCTTGGGTCATGGTATAATTCATTTTAGCTATAGCTTCATGTAAGATCAATTTAGGTGATTTCCAAGATTTTGTTAGTGTCTGTTTAGCTGCTGTGAAGAGTTGCACCAACAATTTGAATTGAGTATGTGGAATAGAGTCTGGTTTTAAGTTAAAGTGTAAGTAAACCCCCCTATCGTTTTCAGCCAAGGAAGCTGCCATCTTTGCCTTTGTTTAATCCGCAACTGCCATGATGCTGCACATGTGATCAGTTTAGACACCAGCCATTGGATGGCTTGACAGTTTGGTTGAGAGCACAACCAATGGTAGTGTTACATTTGCGGCACGTGCCGGAAATTAAACTGTTTCATAGATGGGTTTACTTCCGCTTTAAGTAGGGCCATTGCAGGATCAGGAAGGATTGTTTTCCCTAGTAATTTGGTTGCAATTTTAAATATACCTTTCCAGAATGTTTGTGCTTTAGGACATGACCACCAAATAATAGGATTTTTATAACAGCTTACCTGTAAAATCCTTTTCTTGGAGTACATCACGGGACACAGAGCGACATAGTCATTACTAATGGGTTATATAGATACCGTCAGGTGCTGGCACTGGCAACTTCCAAAACCGGAAGTACCCTCCCCTATATAAGCCCCTCCCATCCGGGAGCACCTCAGTTTTGTAGCAAAGCAATAAGTGTCCCCAAAGAGGGGCGGGAGCTCTGTGTCCCGTGATGTACTCCAAGAAAAGGATTTTACAGGTAAGCTGTTATAAAAATCCTATTTTCTTTCTCGTACATCACGGGACACAGAGCGACATAGTCATTACTAATGGGATGTCCTAAAGCAATGCCAAATGAGGGGGGGGATACACCATATATAAGCTGAGCGCTATCAGACATGAGGATCTTTTGCGGCCTGCAACACACTGCGCCCAAAGGCGACATCCTCCTGACTTCTAACGTCCACCTGGTAGAACCTAGTAAACGTGTGAACTGAAGACCATGTTGCGGCCTTACAGATTTGAGCCAGGGAGGCCTGGTGCTGCACTGCCCATGAAGTTCCAACTGCTCTCGTGGAGTGCGCTCTAACTTTGAACGGAGGCGGTCTCCTTCTCAAGCCATAGGCTTGCATAATGACCTGTCGAATCCACTTGGCTAAAGTAGATTTTGACGCTGCCTGACCCTTTCTGGGGCCTTCCGGCAGAATAAACAAAGTATCCGTTCTGCGAATCTGAGCAGTGGCTTTTAGATAAGCTTTAACTGCTCTTACTACATCCAAAGAATGCAATAACTTTTCCTCTACCGAAGTAGGTTTGGGGAAAAAAGAAGGAAGAACCACATCTTGGTTCAAATGAAACCTCGATACCACCTTAGGAAGAAAGGCTGGATGAGGACGTAACACTACTCTGTCCTTATGGATAACCAGATATGGCTCCTTACAGGACATAGCTGCTAATTCCGACACTCTTTTAGCCGAACAAATGGCTACTAGAAAAATCAATTTCCTGGTGAGAAGCACCAAGGAAATATGCTGTAATGGTTCAAATGGTTGTTTCTGTAGAACCGACAGAACCAAGTTTAGATCCCATGGACATATGGGAATATTAACCGGAGGACTAATACGCATCACTCCTTGTATAAAGGCTTTGACTAGTGAATGCGAAGCCAAGGGCCTTTGAAAAAATATTGACAAGGCCGAAATCTGACCCTTGATAGTACTCAAGGCAAGCTTCCTATCTACAGCCCACTGTAGGAAGTCCAGAATCCTACCTATTACGTACTTATGTGGATGCCATTTCTTGGCCTCACACCACGCGATGTACGCCTTCCAGATTCTATAGTAGATCTGCCTGGATACCGGCTTCCTGGCATTGATCATGGTAGATACCACAGCATTAGAGAGCCCTCTCTTTTTTAGAATGTGGGCTTCAATAGCCAGGCCGTCAAACCTAGGGCTGGTAAGGAAGGGTGGTATATCGGTCCTTGCGAAAGCAGGTCCGGACGACGTGGGAGAGTCCAAGGACTCCCCACTGAAATTTTACAATCTCCGCGTACCACGCTCTTCGGGGCCATGCTGGAGCCACCAGAATCACTGGTTTCTTTTCTACCCTGATTCTGCGGAGTAATCGAGGTAACCATTGTGGCGGTGTGAATGCATATATCAGCTTGAACTGATCCCAAGGGAACACTAGGGCATCCGAGCCGCAAGCTAGGGGATCCCTTGTCCGAGAGACAAACCTGTCCCCCTTTGCGTTGAATCTGGATGCTAGAAGATCTACATCCGATGTTCCCCACCGCTGACATATTGTCCAGAAAACCTCGGGGTGAAGGGACCCTTCCTCTGGGCCTAATTGCTGGCGACTTAGAAAGTCCGCCTTCCAATTCTCCACTCCTGGAATGAATACCGCAGATATGGCTGGGACATATTTTTCTGCCCATTTCAGGATGTAATTTACTTCCCTCTGGGCTGCACGACTCCTGGTGCCCCCCTGATGATTGATATATGCCACTGCTGTGGCATTGTCTGATTGAATTCTGACAGGGGACCCTTGGAGTTTGGATGTCCATGCTACTAGGGCATACCGGGCTGCTCGTATCTCTAAGAGATTGATGGGCAGGGCCTTTTCTGCATCCGACCATCTGCCCTGGAGAGACTATTGCTCCAGTACTGCTCCCCAGCCTATAAGGCTGGCATCTGTAGTGACCACCTTCCAAGAAATCGGACTGAAGGATTTCCTTTTTTCCAGATTCTGGGGAACCAACCACCAACGGAGGCTCTTGCGAACGGAAGGGGACAAGGACATTGTAAGTCTAGGGCCTGAACTTTTTTGTTCCAGGCTGACAGTATGGCCCCTTGCAAATTCCTTGAATGGAATTGACCGTAGGGTACTGCTTCGAATGATGCCACCATTTTTCCCAGCAGCCTCATATACAGGCGTATGGACGGCTGTCTTTTTTGTACCCACTAAGTGGATCAAATCTTTCAAAGACAACACCTTTCCTCGAGGCAAGAATATTTTTCTCTGGCCTGAATCCAACCTTAGCCCCAAGTATTCCAGACTTTTGACTGGTTTTTAGGGCTGACTTGTCTCGGTTGATAATCCAACCGTGAGATTCCAGATACTTGATTGTCTTGTGAACGACCACGTCTAGTTTTTTCACTGAGTGGTCTATCAGCAACAAGTCATCCAGATATGCCATTATCATTACACCTTGTGTTCTTAGATTGGCCAATAAAGGGCCAGAATTTTTGTAAACACTTGTGGTGCTGTGGCCAAACCGAAGGGTAAGGCTCTGAACTGAAAATGGCGCCCTTCTACTGCAAAGCGTAGAAATTTTTGGTGGACTGGAAAGATGGGAATGTGCAAATAAGCATCTTTGATGTCGATCGCGGCTAACCAATCCTCCCCTTGTAGGGCAGTGGCCACCGATCGGATCGACTCCATCGGAAAGTCCTGATATACAGGAATTTGTATAGCCCTTTTAGAATTAATATGGGCCTCCCGTCCGCGTTTGCTTCGGGACTGTAAAGAGGTTTGAGTAAAACCCGAACCCTCATTCTTCCAGGGGAACCTCCATAATTACTCCTTGGAGCAATAGTTGTTCTAGTGCCAACAGGAGGGACTCTCTCTTCCGGGGATCCCTTGGCACGTTTGACCTTAAAAATGGGAAGGAGGAGAGTCTTTTAACTCCAAACTGTATCCCAAACCTACTGCGGAGAGCACCTATCTGTCTTGATCGTGTCCCGCCAGGTCTCTTGCGAACAACTGGAGTCCTCCCCCCACCCGACTGAGTGGGGGCTTCAATGAATTTAACTTTGGGGGAGGTTTTGTACCTCCCCTGACCCAGGGTTTCTCATTACCCTGCTACTGTCCCTGTTTTTTACCCCCGGGATTTGACCGAGGAGGCCGTCGGAACTGTTACACAGCCGATGCCCCAGGGACTGGAGAAGCAGGCCTCTTAAAGAGGGACCTCTAACTCTGTTTTTAACCGGCAAGAGCGTATTTTTACCGCTGGAAATTTTCTGGATATATTTGTCCAGGTTTTCCCTGAATAAGCGTTCACCATGAAATGGGACGCTAACCAGCCATTCTTTACAGGGAGCTTCAGCAGACCAGTTTTTGAGCCATAGGAGCCTACGCATATGTACTATAGACAGCGTAAGGCGGGAGGCCTGATGGACTGAATCCTTTATGGCGTCAACCGCAAAGCCTAAGGCTCTAGGTAGATCAGCTAGGGCAAGGCCTGCTGATCTGTCAAGTCCCTCAAGACCTGTTTCAACTGATCCTTCACTGCTTAGCAGACCCCAATAGCTGCTACTGCTGGTTGTATCACCAAGCAGATTTTCATAAGGACTCCAATCTTTTATCTATTGGGTTCTTGAACATTTGGACATTATCCACTGGACATGTCAGTGATTTATACATACAAGAGATGGCTGCGTCCACTGTAGGGACCTTCCATTTTTTTTTTTTTGATGAACTTATCCTCCATGGGATAGACCACCGGAAATCTCTTGGGGGAATAAATATTTTCTCAGGACATTCCCAATCCTGGTAAATGAGCCCTTTCAGTAAAGGGTGAAGTGGAAAAGAACAAACAGTCTGGGGGCTTCTAGCGACCCCAACGAGGATACAGTAGTGGTTGATGGTTCCGCAAGGTGCATTTTTAAATGCTGATCGGACCATGTTAGTCAGAGACTGAACCCATAATCTTTCAGCTTGAGATGCTGAGAAAAGGTTCCCCCACTGTCGATTCCTCTATAACAGAATCAACCTCATCCTGATCCCCTTCAGGCAGGTCGATCCCTGTATGGGACTGTTGCTCTGCTAACAGGCACTCTGAAGGAGGAGACGGAGATCGGGCGTGCTTTCCCTGACAGGGAGGCAGCGATAAATGTTGACAATCTCTCTCTAATCCTCCCAGAGCTGAGGAAAAAACCTCCTCTGTTACATACACAGGAGCAGGTGAACTGAGGACAGCCACAGTACCAAGTACCCCTGCGGGGTCTCTACGGTCACTTACCTCTGAACTTCAGGGGAGACTGGTGCAGCAGAAGTATGCCCAAGATCCTCCGAGCCCGATGAGACCCCCTTCGCTTCCTGGAAGATTCAGTTCCGGAGCTTCTGGACGGCATATTCCTAAGCCTAAAGCTGAGGTATTCCAGCCGTAATACACCACTTTTACTGAGAATAGTCTAGCACAATTGCTGCTATATCACAGTTGGTGTCTACTAATGTGCCTTTCTAGGGGATGCCTGTATCAACCGCTTGCTGTATGCCCTTTTTTTAAATGTTGCCAGCTCTGTCTCTGTACTTCATAGCCAGCTCACCACACAAAAAACTGTGGTTTTTACATGCTGGGATGCCCGCACATGCGCAGAAGCGCTGCGGCGCACACAGAGCGTCATCCCCCAGGCTCCGCCCCCTTTCCTGGCTCACCTCTATATATAGAGGTGCGTGCACGCGCACGTGCGCGGCCACGTGCGCCTTCGGCGCTAATTTTGAAAAATGGAGACTAGGGACAAGAGCCAGGGCCCCTCTTTGCCGCAGGCCGGGGGATGGACGAGCATTGCAACATGGCAGAGGAAGCAGTTTCCCATAAGAGAACTCACCATCTGCCTGGACTTGCTCTGCTGAGAAGAAACTAGTCCACATGACAAGAAAACATTCCACAGCGGCCTCTAGTGGACAAACACAGGTACCGCAGTCTAATATCTTAAATATATATAAAAAAATATATATATTTTTTTTTTTCTTGACCACCATTAAAAATTATTACATTTTTTTAGTAGTTACAGGCATGCACAGAATTTTGCGGGAATACCATTAGGTAACAGACAGAAAGACAAATTAGGCTTGGGGGTCCCCCAATAGAACCAAGTTCCTGGGGGCCCCCACTTACCTGTTCCCCGCCGCAGGACTTTGTTTGGTCCACAAAAGCCCAAACTTCACCTATCACGGCAGGCATTGTAATCAAACCTTCAGGGACCGGGTTCCCAAGGATTCCACTCCCCTGGACCTGTATAGCACCCTGCACAGAAAACATCTTGGTCGTGGGTATGACCAGAGCTCTGGATCCCAGGGTCCAGCTCTCCTAAGAGAAGCATTACAGGCAAAACCTTGCTCTTCTCTGCAAGGCCCGGGTACCGACCGTTTAGCTATGAAGCTTTTTTGGTCGGATCCGGAATAGCTTACTGAGGCCCAAAAGAACCTGTACGCAAGCTCAGTGAAAAACACATGTTTCTTCTTGGCCAACACCTTAGACACTGGCAAAAAACTGAGGTGCTCCCGGATGGGAGGGGCTTATATAGGGGAGGGTACTTCCGGTTTTGGAAGTTGCCAGTGCCAGCACCTGACGGTATCTATATAACCCATTAGTAATGACTATGTCGCTCTGTGTCCCGTGATGTACGAGAAAGAAATGAAAATATGTGCCCAAATCCGTACAACCTCTAAAACATTGTGGTGAATAGTTTGACACTATCAGGTTTCATTAAAATCTTCACCATGTGTGTATATAATACATTCATTCAGAAATCATTGCAACTAGCAGCACCAGTACCTTGCACCGATACTGATATCGGTGCCGATACTAAGCATTTGCATGAGTATTGAATCTCGTGCAAATACGCCGATACCTAAAACCGATAACTTCAGGTTCGGCTCTTTCAATTGTCAGGGGATTCCCCTGCTGACAGATGAAATGTATACAAACAATGCAGGCAATACTAGGTTGTTAAGGAGCATCCTTAACAACGAATGACGTTTCAGCTGTCAGTGGGATTTCCCTTCCCCCATAGAGCACCCGCCCCCTCCCACACCACCCCCCCTTTCCCCCTTAGCTCCGTTTTTTGTGTCCTCCAGGCGATGTGCTTCTTCTCCTCTGGCTCCTCTGCAGGCAGCTGCCGGGTGACAGATCTGCCTGGTGAGTAGTCTGCCCTGCACTGAGCCAGGTTTTGCTTTCCCCCACCTCTTATAACTTTCCCTAAGTGTCTCAGCTGCTGCAGAACTTCTTGGAGGGGGGAGGTCTTTTGGGTGTTGTAGTGCAGTGATTGGCAGTGTGTGGGTTCCCAAATACTCCCATTCCCCTCCCCCTCTCTTCCTGTATATACAAACAATAACAATATCTCCCTCCATGGGCTGTCCACACCATATCTCGTATGCCGTGAATTTGGGAGGTAGGGGTTTGTCCGTCAATATTTTGTGAAGGAAGTGGGAAATTTGTCTAAATCGTAATCTTTCCGACTCCGGGTGCTCTAAATTGTTGACACAATAATCGAGAGAAATGGGTCCGCTGGAGGTAAAATAGTGCCCTATCCGGTATAGCCCCTTGTCCAGCCACCACCTGAACTCCGTAATGTTTAAACCAGGCGGGAAATCAGGGTTGTGAAAAAGGTGTGCTAGAGGACGTCCTGGGGAGACTAAAGATGGATTGTTCCTGAGGGTGTCCCATAGGGTGTATGAGTGAGATAAAACAGGTGAGAGTATAGGAGGACGGTTCTTCGGAGGGCACCAGAGGAGGTAGTCTAGAATGAAGGCAGGAGTGGCCTGTCTTTCGTTTGTCACCCAATCTGGTTTTTCATACCTAGAATAAAGTGTGGAGAGCTGGGCCAGTCTAGCTGCAACAAAGTATTTGTAAAGCTTAGGAAGGCCCAGGCCTCCCTTACATCTATGTATAAAGAGAGTACTCTGAGGTATGCGATATCCCGAGTTTCCCCATGTGAATTTCAGTATTTTACTCTGAAGGGATCGAAGGTGATCCTTCCTAAGTGGGATGGGAAGGGCACGGAAGAAATAGAGGATCCTCGGGAGCAAGGTCACCTTAATTGAGTTGATTCTACCCAACCATGAGAGTCCATGTTTAGACCAGAGTTGGAGATCTGCCTCCAATCTCTTATTGAGTGGGGGATAATTGTGGTTGTAAAGGGTTTCCGTTTTAGCCGTGAGCGAGATGCCTAAGTAACTAATTGATCATTCCAGGCAAATTTGAAGGACTGTTTCAGGAGTGACACCATCTGGGGAGGAAGGGAAATGTTGAGGGCTCGTGATTTGGAGTAGTTGACTCCAAGGCCCGAAATCTTAGCAAAGTCTTCCAGTATGTGGTAAAGGTTAGGTAAATAAGTAAGGGGGGAGGTGAGGAACAGCAAGACGTCATCCGCGAATAGGCCACACTTGTGGGTCTGGTCTCCACAGGTGACCCCTTTGATGTCAGGGTTCTGCCGAATAGCGATAGCCAGGGTTTCTATCGCTATTGTGAATAGTAGTGGGGACAGTGGACATCCCTGTCTAGTACCCCTAGCTATGTCTATAGGTTTGGAGTAGTACCCCTGTAATCTTATGAGAGCCTGCGGATGGGAGTAAAGGGCCCGCAAAAGTCCCAGAAAGCTTTCCCCGAACCCCCAGCACTCCAAAAGGGAAAATATGTAAGGCCAGGAAACGGTGTCAAAGGCCTTCTGCAGGTCCAGTGATAGAATGAAACCCTGTTGTTTAGTCCCCCCTGTCCAATTTGTTTGTAAGATCGAAATCCGGTCTATTGCCCGTCGGATCTGTTCGGGGCCTTGTCTACCGGGTATGAATCCGACTTGGTCTTTATGTATGTAGCGGCTGAGGAAAGAAGATAGTCTATTCGCTAAAATTTTGGTAAGAATTTTTAGGTCATTGTTTATTAGGGATATTGGGTGATAATTGCTGGCATCTTCATGATTTTTATCTGGCTTGGGGATAATTGTGATGTGCCGTATTGAGATGAACATCCATGGGATCGCTCTTAGTTTTCGAGTTGAAAAATTTGATCAGATGAGGTTTTTAGAACGTCTGAGAAGGTTTTATAATAAGGAATGGACAAGCCATCCGGGCCTGGGGCTGATCCCTGTTTCAGGTCCTTAATGACCTCTGTCACCTCCTCCTCAGAGATGGGGGAGTCCATCCTATCCTTATGGGCAGCTGTCAGGGAAAGGATGGGGAGGTTTTCCATAAATCTGGAGATCGAGTCTGCGGTGGATTGATTGGTAGTGCTGTAAAGTTTTGAGTAGAAACCTTGGAAGGCGTCCAATATCTTTGTAGGATTGGTTGTGGGGGGTTGTCCTGCTATTCTGATTTTGGGCATATTGAGGAGCCGAGGGCGTGGAATTTATGATCCCTCCATCTAATGGATTTTTCGGCCTTTGCTGTGAGTGCAAGATTGAGGGCCAGTCTAGCATTATCAATTAGTCCTATCAGGAATTTGGAAGGGTTCTTTTTGTGCAGTGCTTTAAGGGTCGTGTATTCCTTATCTAGGCGTTCTATATCGGCCCTCCTTTCCCTGTGAACTTGGGAGGAGATCTGAATGAGTCTGCCCCTTATGGAGGCTTTATGTGCAGCGGAGGTATCCTCAGTGCTATTTAGAGAGAAGTACTTTTTTAGGGCTTTACTCAGTTCTGCTACTCTGATAGGTTCAGAGAGCAAACACTCATTTAGTCTCCAGTGTCCCCGTGTCCCTTTACGGGTCCCGATACGAAAAGATATGATCACTAAAGAGTGGTCCGAGAGTGCAGAGTCCCTGAAATATGCCTTTAGAACCATGGGTAGAAGGGAAGAAGGAGTAAGGATGTGGTCAATCCGTGTATACTTATTATGAGGGTGTGAGAAGTGGTTATAATCCCTCTTGGCTTGGTTTAGTTCTCTCCATGTGTCCACTAGCCCGCTCGCATTTAAAATCTTTGCTATTTTAAGGCTCTCTTTTGTTGGGCGAACCAGTTGGGATCTCGGCGGTTTGGACTTGTCGAGCCCCTGATCGAAGGCGACATTTGAGTAACCCCCGAAAACAATCGTGCCTTCAAGTTTAGAAGAGAGAGTGTTCAGTAGGGTGTTGAAAAATTTGGCCTGTCCTCTATTGGGTGTGTAGTATGAGACTAGGGAGTAAATCAGCTCTCCCAGTGTGCCTTTCACTAGGATAAACCGGCCTTCAGGGTCTACAAAATCCACGATTTTTACAAACTTGCAAGATTTGGAGAATAAAATAGCCACCCCCTTGGTCTTGTTTTCTGCACTGGCCAGAAAGAACTGTGGGAAGTGTGAGTGGAGGTACTTGGGGCTATACCGGGCAGGGAACTGAGTTTCTTGTAGCATAAGTATGTCTAGCTTGAGCGACTTATAGTAATCAAGCACCTTTCTCCGCTTAATCGGTGAGTTGAGGCCCTGGACATTGTGTGAGGCTATAAGAAGTTTAGCATCAGGACCGTTAGCCATGGAGCAAAAGAGGCATACTGCAGCCTGATCTACCCTCACTCACCCTACAGAGTCTTGGGGCAAAGGTAGTGTCCTCAGCGTAGCCAGCATGTGAGGTCAAGATCTGAAAGCCCAGTTCCCAGTAATGCGTTGCGGACCTGAAAAAGATTCTGGTATTAGGCAAAGGTTGCAATGATACGGATAGGAGGGTTAAGGAGGGGGGAAGACAGAAAATAATTGAAAAAAAAGCTCTCCTGGAAGTGAAGAATGGAATGCAAGGGGGGAGCAAAAACGTGTCTGTCCCAATAGGGCCCAGACTACCCAGCCCCCGGAGACCATTAGGTGTCCAAAGGTTGGGTGGAGGCGCAAGTGTTCCAACCCGGAACAGGGCGCCCTAATTAAGTGTCTTGCAAATAATCAATAAAGTGTTGCACAGCTTAGTATGGGTTTGGATAGTGTGGAATATCACATCACCGCTGTTCCCCTGAGTAACCCCCCCAAATATGGAGCAGGGAGGGCCACCCAGGGGCCGACAAAATACTATGTCCCCAGGTGCTAGTTGGAAGTCAATCTTCTCATCCCTCCCACTTCCCCCAACACAGCGTTCATAAGGGGAACAAAACAGAGTCCCGGCCGTCTCTTGCAGAAGATAACCCTTCGGGGGAGCGGGATAAAATATGCAAGGGTGGTCGGGTTGACCCGAACTGAGAAAAAGACTCGGATAAATCTTCTGGTCATCTCCGGAGACTGGAACAGAAAACAATAAACAGTAAATTCAATCAATAAGCGACGGAGGAACCAGAGTCTCGTGTCTCGGGCAGGAAAGAGTCCAAAACGGCGTGGTCAAAAAGTCCATGGGCCGAACTCTGGGTCCGGCAAAAGGAGGGATCAGTCCAAGATGGTAATTGTTTCAGGTGGGCCCATTATCTTTAACCTTCTTTGCTTTGCCTTTGGTCCACACGGGGGATTGAGGGCTGGTAGGGACTGGTCTTTTGTTAGAGCCATATCCAGAGTTGGAGGTGTCCATTACAGCTGTCAGGGTCACCTGTGGCCAGGTGACAGATGCACACCGTAGGGGGACAGGAGTGCACCGCGAGGTAGTGAACCCTATGGCTGGCTTCTGTGGGTAGGAAACTGGGTGGTTGTGGAAAGCGGGACCAGAGGAGCACAACCGGGATCCCAACGGAAGCGAGAGCCAAGATTCCCCAGGGCGCGGAGTCTAAGACCCAGCTGGTCTTCTCCAGGGCCTCTAGTGGTGAGGATGTTACGCTGCAGGCTGGGACCAGGTCGCGGCCCCTGGAGTTTCCTAGCTCACGCCCCGTAGGATAAGGGGAAGCAGCGGCACACGATAGAGAGAACCGAATAACAAGCCGAAGGTCAGGGGCCACAAGCAGACAAGGATAACGAAGAACGAGCCGAAGGTCAAGGGTCACGAGCAGACAGGGATGGTCGGGGACAAGCCAATAACGTAACAGAGAGACAGACGTAGCACACGGCAGGCAGGAACCCAAACACACAATGCCTAACAAACACGTTGATCAGCAAAGCAGGCTTGCAGTGCACAGGTTAATATAGTGTTCAGTGATAGGGCCTGGGGTGGAGTCAGGCTGGGAGGAGATTATAAAGGAAGCCAGGTGAAGGAGGTCTGGTCTCTAGATGAACACATGAGGAGGAAGGTAAGATGGCAGACAGACATTAATGCATATCCATGACAGTACCCTCCCTCTTACGAGGCCTCCCCCTTCCCCGCCTGGGCCCAGGTTTAGAGGGAAACTTCAGATGAAACTCCTTTAACAGACGAGGTGCAAAGACCTCAGATGCAGTGATCCAAGACCTCTCCTCAGGACCAAACCCTTTCCAATGAACGAGGTACTGAAGAACGCCTTTACAGAGTCGGGAGTCCAGAATTTGACTGATCTCGTACTCCTGATTATCCTCCGAGACAGGCGCCACGGTAGGAAGAGGACGAGAGAATTTATTGAGGACTAAAGGCTTTAGAAGAGCAACATGAAAGGAGTTAGTGATTTTAAGGCTCTTAGGAATCTGGAGTTTGAAACAAACCGGATTCAGTTTAGCAGTTACCGTGTATGGACCGATGAATCGTGGAGCAAACTTCAGAGAAGGAACTCGGAGCTTGATGTTCCTGGTAGAGAGCCAGACTTTGTCCCCTGGCTGAAGAGAAGGCGGTTTACGCCTGCGGCGGTCTGCAAAGCCTTTGAATTTTTCAGCAGCTGCCCGGAGGGAATCATGAACGTGACCCCAAACGGAATTGAGAGACTCCTGAACCGAAGCCAAAGCTGGAATGTCTGGAGAACAGATCATAGGAAGAGGAAGTTGAGGGTGTTTTCCATAAACTGTGAAAAAGGGTGTCTTCTGCGAACTGGTATTCACATGATTGTTATGGGAGAATTCTGCCCACGGGAGTAGAGAGGACCAATCGTCATGGTGAGAAGACACAAAGGTGCGAAGAAAGACCTCTAACTCCTGATTAACCCTCTCAGTCTGTCCATTGGATTGGGGATGGTAAGAAGAAGAAAAATCCAAGACAATATTGAGGGATTTGCAAAAGGCTCTCCAAAAACGAGACGTGAATTGGACTCCCCTGTCGGAAACAATATGAGAAGGGACCCCATGTAGGCGGAGAATTTCTCGAATGAAAATGGGAACCAAGGCAGGGGCAGAAGGAAGACCAGGAAGAGGAACAAAATGAGCCATCTTGGAGAATCGATCGATTACCACCCAAATGACTGTATTATTCTCAGACAGTGGGAGATCGGTGATAAAATCCATGGCAATATGGGCCCAGGGTTCCTTAGGAATAGGCAAGGGCATGAGGAGACCAGCAGGAGCTTGTGTGGAGGATTTGGACTGAGCACAGACATGACAAGCTTTAACGTAGTCTTTGACGTCTGAGCGGAGATTAGGCCACCAGTAGTGACGACTGATGAGTAGGAAGGATCGGAGGAATCCAGAATGCCCTGCCACCTTGGAATCATGTCCCCAACGAAGGATCTTAGCTCTTAGCTCAGTAGGGACAAAGGTCTTACCAGGCGGAATTTTAGACTTCAGGGTGGTAGAGTGGGCAACAATGCATGAGGTGGGAATGATCGGCTCAGGTTCAGGGGCGGACTCCTCGTCCAAAGTGTCAAATGACCTAGAGAGCGCATCAGCCCGACCGTTGCAGGAACCAGGTTTGTAGGTAATCGTGAAATTAAAACGGGCAAAGAAGAGACTCCACCTGGCCTGTCTAGGATTCAGACGTTTAGCATTCTGTAGATACTGTAAATTCTTGTGATCGGTAAAGATCGTTATGGAGTGAGGGGAACCCTCCAAGAGATGACGCCACTCCTCTAACGCCAATTTAATAGCGAGAAGTTCCCGATCACCGATGGCATAATTCCTCTCTGCCTGAGAAATTTTTTTGGAGAAGAACGCACATGGTTGGCGTCTCTTCTCAAAGATTTGAAGAAGCACAGCTCCCACCCCCATTGAGGAAGCGTCCACTTCAATAAAAAATGCATTCCCAGGATTTGGTCTCCTCAAGAGGGGGCCAGAAACAAAGGCCTGTTTCAGGTTGTGAAATGCAGAGACAGCTTCGGGAGGCCAGTCTCTGGCATTCACACCCTTCTTGGTCAAAGCGATAATAGGCGCGGCAATGGAAGAGTAATTCCTTATGAACTGCCTATAATAATTAGTGAAGCCAAGAAAGCGCTGTGTGGCCTTGAGGCTAGCAGGAAGAGGCCAGTTGGTGATAGCCAAGACCTTCCCAGGGTCCATACGAAGCCCCGAACATGAGACAAAGCACCCCAAAAACAGGACCTCAGAACATTCAAAGGAACATTTCTCCAGCTTGGCATAGAGATTGTTCTCTCTAAGACGTTGAAGTACAGTGCGGACATGGTTTCTGTGGACGAGCAGATTTTCAGAAAAGATCAGAATGTCATCCAGATAGATGACAACAAACTGGTACAGCAGATCTCTGAAGATTTCATTGACAAAGTTTTGAAACACGGCTGGAGCATTACACAGACCAAAAGGCATCACCAGATATTCGTAATGCCCGTCTCTAGTGTTAAATGCAGTCTTCCATTCGTCACCCTCCCGTATTCGAATGAGATTGTACGCGCCTCTGAGATCCAACTTGGTGAAAATGGAGGCACCCTTCAACCTATCGAATAGCTCAGATATTAAGGGTAAGGGGTATCGATTTTTAATAGTAACCGCATTTAAACCCCGATAATCGATGCAGGGTCTTAAGGTACCATCCTTTTTGGCAACAAAAAAGAACCCTGCCCCTGCAGGCGATGAGGATTTCCGGATGAACCCTCTCTCCAGATTCTCTGCTACATACTCCGACATGGCCTGGGTCTCTGGGATGGACAGAGGGTAGGTACGACCCCTGGGTAGAGTTGCTCCGGGGACAAGATCAATAGCACAGTCAAAAGACCTGTGGGGAGGAAGCACCTCAGCTGATTTTTTACAGAACACATCCCGGTAATCGCTGTATGCGGCGGGAAGATCAGAAGAAACAGAAGTGGCAGCAACCGGAAGACTCTCCTTGGGGGTCACCTTGAGAAGACACGACGAGAAACATGAGGAACCCCAGGCCAGGATCTGCCCAGAGACCCAGTCCACATGTGGAGAGTGGAGCTGTAGCCAAGGGAGGCCCAATACAACTGGGGTAGAGGCCTTGGGTAGAATAAGAAAGGATATCCACTCCTGGTGGAGAATCCCTACCGACATCCTAATGGGTAGCGTCTGGAAGCGAATAGGGCCCCCTGGGAGAACAGTGCCATCAATTGCCGAGACTACCAATGGGGTAGTGAGAGGTGAAAGGGTAAGCTTCATAGAAGAAGCAGTTCTCCAATCCATGAAATTGCCGGCAGCCCCGGAATCCAGGTATGCAAGGGTTGACTGAGGAGAAGTGCCTACATGAAGGGACACCGGCAAGAGCAGGCGAGAAGGTGATGTTTCTGGGTCCAATACTCCACCTTCCAAATGTATTAGACCCGAGCGTTTCCCGGACGAAGCGAGCAGGAGTCACGAAAATGACCCTTGCCCCCACAATAGAGGCACAAGCCCAGAGTTCTGCGCCTAGCACGTTCTTCGGGGGTTAGTCTGGTCCGGCCCAGCTGCATAGGTTCTTCAGCAGGTAGAGGATGCTCCACGGAATGAAGGGAGGGGAGCTCAGACTGGCTAGGACCCAGAGAGTGCTGGCGTATTTTTTCTAAGGACCTCTCTTGAAAACGAATGTCGATCTGGTTGCATAATGAAATTACATCGTCCAGACCGACGGAAATGGCTCTTCCCGCTAATTCGTCTTTCACTCGGTCAGAGAGGCCATGTAAAAAGGTAGCGACCAGGGCCTCATTATTCCAGCTCAATTCAGCTGTGTGGATACGGAACTGAAGAGCATATTGCCCCACTGAACTAGATTCTTGGCGAAGACGTAAGACAGCACTAGCCGCTGAAGAAGCCCGAGCCGGCTCTTCGAAGATATTACGAAAGAGCTTCAAGAATTCGGACAGACTGGAAACCACCGGATCGTTCCTCTCCCACAGGGGGGCAGCCCAGGCCAAAGCTTCACCGGAGAGGAGGGAAATGATATAGGCTACCTTAGCCCGGTCAGATAGGAAGCTTTGAGGCTGAAGCTCAAAATGAATAGTGCATTGGCTGAGAAACCCCCTGCAGGCCTTGGAGTCCCCAGAGAAACGGAACGGAGCTGGCAATCTTAGTGAGTGTGAGGCTGCGACTGGTGCGATAGGTACAGCCGCTGGTTGTACTTGGGGTTGCGGATTCGGGGTTCCCAAGGAGACCTGAAGCTGCTCGAATCGAGAAGCCAGATCCTGGAGGAATCGCATCACCTGGGTCTGATTTGATTCCTGGGTCTCAAGTCTGCGAACTATGCCCTGCAATGGATCATCCGCGGGAAGCGGGATGTCAGCCGGGTTCATGGCTGATCAAACTGTCAGGGTCACCTGTGGCCAGGTGACAGATGCACACCGTAGGGGGACAGGAGTGCACCGCGAGGTAGTGAACCCTATGGCTGGCTTCTGTGGGTAGGAAACTGGGTGGTTGTGGAAAGCGGGACCAGAGGAGCACAACCGGGATCCCAACGGAAGCGAGAGCCAAGATTCCCCAGGGCGCGGAGTCTAAGACCCAGCTGGTCTTCTCCAGGGCCTCTAGTGGTGAGGATGTTACGCTGCAGGCTGGGACCAGGTCGCGGCCCCTGGAGTTTCCTAGCTCACGCCCCGTAGGATAAGGGGAAGCAGCGGCACACGATAGAGAGAACCGAATAACAAGCCGAAGGTCAGGGGCCACAAGCAGACAAGGATAACGAAGAACGAGCCGAAGGTCAAGGGTCACGAGCAGACAGGGATGGTCGGGGACAAGCCAATAACGTAACAGAGAGACAGACGTAGCACACGGCAGGCAGGAACCCAAACACACAATGCCTAACAAACACGTTGATCAGCAAAGCAGGCTTGCAGTGCACAGGTTAATATAGTGTTCAGTGATAGGGCCTGGGGTGGAGTCAGGCTGGGAGGAGATTATAAAGGAAGCCAGGTGAAGGAGGTCTGGTCTCTAGATGAACACATGAGGAGGAAGGTAAGATGGCAGACAGACATTAATGCATATCCATGACAACAGCCTCTTGGGAAATGATCTTCAGGTGCAGGAGTAATTTTTCTCTTTCCGGCAGGGAGGAAAAAGCATATTGTCTCCCTTTTTCAGTGAACCTAACCGCAAAAGGGAAGGCTCACCTGTATTTAATGTCCTTCTGGGAAAGAGCGTGGAGCAGCGGTTTCAGAGCCCTCCTCCTCTGAATCGTGGATGGGGAGAGAGCTGCAAAAACTTGCACCTGGTGGCCCTGGCACATTACCACCTGTGCAAATCTAGCCTGTCTCATTACTTCCTCTTTCACTGAGTAATGGTGGGGCTTGGCGATGATATCCCTTGGGGTGCCATCCTTTCTGGGGGGCCCAAAAGCCCTATGAGCTCTGTCGAGCTCAAGGCGGTGGGGAGGAATATTAGGGACCAGATTTTTAATTAAGTCCTGCACTGCTTCCTGCACATTCAATATGTTTTCCGGGACTCCCTTGATCCTAACATTGTACCTCCTAGACCTATTCTCCAGGTCATCGATGCGGGACATGGCCAAATCAAGTTGGTCCTGTACCGTGTATATATGCTTAGAGTTCTGGTTCGTCACGGCTATTGTTTCCTCCAGTTTGTTTTCGATTATGTCAATCCTAGTACCCAGATTGTGGAAATTTGCCTTTAAGTCTCCTGTTATTTTTGCGGCTGTCTGAGCCAGGCCTCTGTCTAGGAGAGTTGAGAATTTGTGGTAGAGGGTCTCCATCAGGGAAGCAGGGTCCTGTGTATGTGGGCTGTGGTGATTATATCCTGGCTGCAGTACTGTATTATGCCCCATAGGTGAGGGGGATAAGTCTGCCATTGTACGTTCCAGCAGGGACACTGTGGAAGCTGGGGAAGGGGTGGAGGCTGGCAGGAGCTCCATCTGCTTTGCTGGGGTGAGGTGAGGTGGGATGTGGGGTGGCTCTGACCTGTAGTCCGCGCTACCTGCCATACTGGGATCCTGCATCTGAGGTAATGCTGCGGCGGCCATCTTAGCCGCGATCTCTGCTCCTGCCTTCTCCAGCTGTGGCCGCAAATCCCACTTTACCGCAGAACGGATCATACAGGGACGTGCCCGGGAATGTAGGGGGTAATCCTGCGGCGATATGGAGTGTCCTGAGCCGCTGTGCAGAGTGCTGTGGGCGCCGCTGTTGTGGGCTGTAGCGGAGCTCTCGGCTCAGGCGGCCATCTCCAGAGCCCCGCGCATGCGCTCTCTCCATTGTTTATTGTTGAGGATTTTATTGCACATGTCAATATATTTTTGATTATCCATGATAACAATATTTCCCCCCTTGTGGGAGGGTTTCACTGTGATCATGGAGTTGGATGCCAAAGATTCAAGAGAATCACGTTCATCTTTGGAGAGATTATTGTAACCATTGTGGTTGACTACGTTTTTTCATTTCACTGTATGTTAGTTTAATAAACGCCAAAACATTAGAGTTGGTATTTAATGCTGGAAATGTATCAGATTTTTTCTTATTCGGTAATCTTGTTGGATGTATAACAGGTTTGGGTTGGTCAAAACGCTGAAGCAAATGCTCCAGATCAATATGATCAATCAAGTCAGGAGGGTCACTTTCTTCTAACAGGGCAATGAGTGAATCTATGGCTTGTAATTCTTGAGGTTCAAAATGGGGATTGGTGAATCCCTCTCTAGAATATATTTTTTTTAAGAAATAGTGTCCTAGCAAATATTTGAAGATTTTTTATGACCTTGAATTTGCCGGGATCATTGCTGGGACAGAAACTAAGACTATAACCTGTGTTTCCATTGGTGTTCAAGTGTGTGTTGATAAATTCACTATGATGAGGTGAGCATCATGTGAAGAATTTGAGATGGGATTAACTCTTGGTGTAGGATCTGAAGGTTGTTCAGTATCCAATCCAAGGAAATCCAATCATGAAGGTATCATGGATGGATGTGTCTCAGTGGGATGTGTATTGTATTTAGAGGCCAAATTGGCCGAAGTATTTTTGGCAGAAGTGAAAGAAGGAGAACCCAAACCACCATGAGTGTTACCTAACACCGTGTGAGGATTCCTATCAGGATTGCTAGAGATAGCTTGTTCAGTGATGTGTTTTTTGTTTGGAATTTTTTGTGAGTCCCACCACCAGGTGTAAGGTACCTGTGGTAGGTAGTGTCCAAAGTGGAGCTTGTATGCTGAGGATTTAGACAAAAACTTAGTCAGGCAGGTCAAGTCGGCAACAAATCAGGCAAAACGGTACAAAATCAAAATCCAAAGAATGGTCAGGCAGGTGGAGGTCATACACCAGCTGGCGGTGAAGTACCAAATCAGCAGGCTGGAGAGTGGTCAAGAATTCAGGCAGAGGTTCAATACATGGTTGTCAAAATCACAGAGCTATCAATACACCCAGGGAACAAGTCCAAACAAACAGGCACTGAGTAACAAGAAGTTCTGCTATTTATGGGCTGCTTAATTGTACAGCGTCCGCAGCTGGCATCAGGTGGGGCTAGTGATTCCAAGTAATGAATCAAGTTGGGAGAACATTGAAATAACTCCAGAGCTCCTCTGTGGCACAAGACTGTAGTTGTGAGACCAGGTGACTTCCTTTTGGATTTACGTGGTTTCCTAAATCTGGATGATCCTCTGGAATAAATGGAAAAAGATATGAATGAAGCATCAGGTAAACCTTGTTCCTTATTTGTTCTTGTCCTATAATTGGATCTAGTCCTTGGATTTGTGTGATTCCAGCTATATGCTTTTTCTTGAAAAGCAATTTTGTCTCTAAGGAACTTTTTCTCCTTTGTAGTCAATATATCACGGTTATAGAGTTCTAGATGTTCATTTAGATCCTTCTCATATTGGGAATATGCCAAATGGCTTTTGAGATTAAGCAGTTGGGCATATATGGAATCACTTTCCTTATCTCAATCTTTTATCCTTAGTTTCACAGCAAATAGTTGAAGATATTTTATGACCTCAAATTTTATGACCTCATTGCTGGGACAGAAACTAAGACCACATGCTACAACCTGTGTTTCCATTGGAATAAAGTGTTTCTCTTTCACCGTCCACCATTGCCGTGTGCCCGCGTTCTTGAAGCGGCGCAGCGTGCCACTCGCTCGGGGGGGGGCACCCCTTGGATGCCCATCCCTCCTTTGTACACCCACAATAATCAGATGCTCCATCTCTCGACGTTCTGGCTGTTTGAAGCAAGCCTCCCCATAGTTCTGGACATCCACACTTAAGGTAATCACTATGTTAGATCCCAGCATAAAACAATGCAAGTAGATATTAGCGGGTGCATTTTGTCCACTTCTGTTGGATCAAGTATACTTGTATTTGATTATACAATTTATTTCTTTAGTGGTCTGGTATGAATTTGTATGGATGTGTACATTTATGTACACATCCATATGCATGCATGAAGGAACCATGTGTATAGTGGATGCTTACTCATGATTATCATTCACTGTCCCCGTTAGGCACACCTAATATCTGCGCATGTGAATGCGACAATCCACGATTCTACCTAATTGGACACCGGTTTGGGTGTAATACTATACACTCTTTCCAAGTAAGCAGATATACACTATCCCAATTCTTTCCCTCCTCCCCTCTCTTACCTCCAACCCCAGGAGTCCATCTTGCCATATACCAATGCTCGATGGCTTTTATTATTTGTAGAAAAGTTATACCAACATAAAGATATCTATTTTGGCCTTTGGATCTTGTATTTTGGAAAGCATTCCAATCTATTTGTGTGCCTACTTATTGAGGTGAGTTTGGGGCGTACCTTGGTATTCTCAGTGTTGGGGCTGTCTCCACTTATACATTTATACTAATATATCTATGTTATGTTTATTGTAAGAGTCTCTTGACCTCTTTTTGGTGTGGGTTCTCTGGTGGGTCGGGTCTTCCTCCTTTGTCCCCCCTTTTGTTCATCAGTGGGGTGGCCGCCTTTACTTCCAACCTTCTGGACAGTCCAGGGTCAGCTAAGCCATATCTCCTTGTTTTTAATTCTTGATGTGACATAGCAAGATACCTGCTCCTACATGGTCAGTAGATACTGGCCTTATTCAATGAAATGATTGTTTGATTATATATCTATTTCTATAAAAAACATTAATAAATACACCTTCTATTATTTACTTATTGCTTTATTTTTTGCTTTATAAATTGTAGATATCATAGATACTTCTACCACTTGCCCTGATGAAGAGGATTAACGCATGACCTTGAAATGCATTGGGTATCACTCTGTTCATTAACTCCTTGCCGACCAGCGCGTGACTATATACGTTGACAGCATGGCACGGACAGGCAGACGGACGTATATATACGTCCCCTTTAAGATCGCGGCATTGTGGACGCTCGCACCCGCTGTGAGCTCCGTGAGCCTGACCATTGGTCCCGCGGACTCGATCACCGCGGGTATACCCGCGATCGGCTTGCAGTGAGGAAGAACAGGAGATGCTAATGTAAACAAGTATATCCCCGCTCTGCCTAGTGACAATGACAGTGATCACCGCTTTCTGTAATCGGAAGCGGTGATCACTGTCTTGTCACACACAGCCCATCCCCCTACAGTAAGAATCACTCCCTAGGGCACACTTAATCCCTACAGCGCCACCTAGTGGTTAACCCCTTCACTGCCAGTGTAATTTTCACAGTAGTCAGTGCATTTTTATAGCACTGATCGCTGTAAAAATGACAATGGTCCCAAAAATTGGTCAAAAGTGTCCGATGTGTCGCCATAATGTCGCAGTCATGATAAAAATCGGTGATTGCCGCCATTACTAGTAAAAAAAAATATTAATAAAAATGCCATAAAACTATCCCCTATTTTGTAGACGCTATAACTTTTGCGCAAACCGATCAATAAACGCTTATTGCAAAAAAAAATTTTTAACAAAAATATGTAGAAGAATACGTATCGGCCTAAACTGAGGAGAAAAAAAACATTTATATATTTCTTGGGGATATTTATTATAGCAAAAAGTAAAAAATATTGCATTCTTTTCAAAATTGTCGCTCTATTTTTGTTTATAGCGCAAAAAATAAAAACCGCAGAGGTGATCAAATACCAGCAAAAGAAAGCTCGATTTGTGGGAAAAAAAGGACATACATTTTATTCAGGAGCCACGTCGCACGACCGCGCAATTGTCAGTTAAAGCGACTCAGTGCCGAATCACAAAAAGTGGCCCGGTCATTTAGCAACAAAATGGTCCGGGGCTTAAGTGGTCAACACAAGAGTGATTTTAACAAGTGATTGTGATCTTATGATTATTATGTTACACATTTTTCATGTACTGTGTATACTTTCAAATTGTTTGACATAGTCAACTCTGTCTCATTTTATATTTTGCATTATTAAAAACTATATTTTTTACTTATTCAATTTGTATACGCCTGTTTGGAGTCATTGCCCTACAAACTCCCACTAGAGGGTCTCTTTTTGTTTTATCTGATTTCTAATGAACATAAATTGCATGTGCATTTTACACAAATTCCAATTGGGACACGATCAGGATGTGCTAATTTTTGTTTGTTTTGGGCATTTCACATATGTGGTGCACTTTACATTAATGGTGACCGACAGATTTCTTTAGAGAAGCAATTAATTACCATTCATCTAGCACAAGAACGTCTATTACTACACCAATGAGTGTTCAATTATTGGCTTCACTCTGGTACCAACACTGTTTTTTGTTCACACCTGCAGAATTGGAGCTGAACAAATGTAAGATATTGGTATGCACATTCAGAGGTAAAAAAAAAAGATCTGTGCATAAAAGGAGCTGAATGTGCTGTATACCTGGTGCACAACCTTTTCACTAGGTGAGTATTTAACATAATTGAGAATAGAACAAGAGTTTGTTAAATTTGTCTCAGAAAATATTCAGGTTTTTTACACTGTGTAAATTTTGCTGTCGGATAGAAACCTGTAATGTGAATACTATTGTGCAGTAACTCTGACCAGTAATATAAAGCTGAGATACTTATTATTGCCTATTCAGATTGTGAATTGTATTTTTGAGAAATGCAAATTGCAGTAAAAAAAAAAAAAAAAAGCAAAATGTTGTTATGCACAGGCATTTATTGTATTCATTCCCGATTGTGAACGACTGCAGTGCTTTTAAATTGGGACTCTTGCCTAGCTACCTCTTTCAGAATGATGTGGATCTTTTGTCATTTAGCAAACACCTGCACATTTTCTTTTCTGTCTATCAAAATAAATTTCAGTTTGGATGAACTGGTTCATTTTTTATTTTTTATAAAATTTTCAAAATTACAAGCATATATTGTCAATAAACATTAGTACCGATAAATAGTAGCAGTTAAGGAGAACACAAATTAGATATTTATATCAAGTTCAAGTGTTTTTTAGAAGGCAACAACAACAAAAGAGAGAAAAAAAAACAGTAATTTGAGTTTAACATATGTTGACCATTATCTGGAGAATTGCTAAAATATATGCTTAGCCACTTGTCCCCCGCCCACTGTCAATTGACGGCGGGCGGAGGATACTCTCGTTCTGGGAGGACGTCATATGACGTCCTCCCTTTAAAACGAGCTAGGAGGCGCGCGCGCGCCCGCCGCGTTCACAAGGCCCCGATGCGCGTGCCCGGCGGCCGCGATTGCCGCCGGGCACCCGCGATTGCCCAGGAAACGAGCAGGAAAGTGGATCTCTGTGTGTAAACACAGAGATCCACGTCCTGTGAGGGAGAGGGGACCGATGGTGTGTCCCTTGTACATAGGGACAACCATCGGTCACCTCCCCCAGTCAGTCCCCTCCCCCCACAGTAAGAACACTTTGAGGGAACATATTTAACCCCTTCCCTGCCAATCACATTTATACAGTAATCAATGCATTTTTATAGCAGGGATCGCTGTATAAATGTGAATGGTCCCAAAAATGTGTCAAAAGTGTCCGATGTGTCCGCCGCAATATCGCAGTCACAATAAAAAAATCGCAGATCGCCGCCATTACTAATAAAAAAATAAAAATGCTATAAATCTATCCCCTATTTTGTAGACGCTATAACTTTTGCGCAAACCAATCAATACGCGCTTATTGCGATTTTTTTTTTTTTACCAAAAATATGTAGAAGAATACGTATCGGCCTAAACTGAGGAAAATTTTATTTAAAAAAAAAATGGGTATTTATTATAGCAAAAAGTAAAAAATAGTGTTTTTTTCCAAACTGGACGCTCTTCTTTTGTTTATAGCACAAAAAATAAAAACCACAGAGGTGATCAAATACCACCAAAAGAAAGCTCTATTTGTGGGAAAAAAAGGACACAAATTTCGTTTGGGAGCCACGTCGCACGACCGCGCAATTGTCATTCAAAGTGTGACAGTGCTGAAAGCTGAAAAATGGCTTGGGCAGGAAGGGGGTTTTCATGCACAGTAGAGAAGTGGTTAGTGTTGAATTTATTAATTACAAACCAGATTTAGTAATAATATATAACATGTAAGGTAATATAAGGATTTATAAAGAAAAAATGAAGGGTCATAATTTCTAGACCTCGTATAATGTTGGGGTAATATATAAGGTTTGTATTGTTTCAATTGAGCTCTAAAGCTGAAATAAAAAACATAAAAAAAAAAAAAAAAGGAATGCTGCTACCATTTTTGCATATAGAAACAATATATGCTAAGAAAGAAAAAACAACAAAAAAAGAACTAAAGAGACAAGATAGAAGAGAGGGAAGGGTAAGAAGAAGAAGAGAAAAAAATAAAAATAGTAGGTAGAAAAGATAGAAAAGGTCGAAAAGGTCCCTGGGGTATCTTATTATGTTGGTCTTATATTATTAGTATAATAAATAGCTATTAGTAGAGTTATATTACCAAGGTCTTAATAATGTGATGTCAAAGTTGGGAGGGAAAAAAATAGTCACCCAAGGATTCCAGATTTTTTTAAATTTTCCAATATTATCATTGGTAATGGCTTCCGTTTTTGAGTGGGCCATGGCTTGGTTTATTCTGGTTTTAGTTTATGAGATCATTAATGTTGGGGTTTTCCACGCTTTGGCGATTGTCTGCTTTGCTGCAGTAGTGATTTGTAGAAGGAGTTTGAATTTAGTGTGGGAAATAGAAGTCGGTTTTAGATTTATTATTGCAATTGAATGGTCAGGTTTGATTGGTTTTTTGAATAAGGTAGAGAGGATAAGAAAAACCTCTTTCCAAAAACATTTTGTAACCGGACAATCCCAAAATATGTGTATGTGTGATCCTAGTTCACCACAGCCACGGAAGCAGAGTGGGGAGTATTGCGGAATATATTTTGAGATTCTGACAGGAACCAAGTACCAGCACAAAAATACTTTATAATTTGTCTCTAGAGCTATTATATTTTGTGAAGATGATTTTGTTGTGGTCCAAATTTTATCCCAATCGGATGGTTCCAACTGAAGTCCAAGGTCTCTCTCCCATTTTTCCACGTATGATGGTGGATCTGCAGTAGGCAAAGTAATAAGGTGTTTATATATTATTGATATGAGACCCTTAGAGTGAGGTTCGCGTTTACATATACGTTCAAATTGTGTGAGTTCGTTGAGCTTACTCATATTTTGTATATATGGCATGATTTTTTTTTTGATCTGCAGATATCGAAAAAATTCTGATTGGAGGAGTTGAAGCCTATCATATAGTTCAGGAAATGTTATAAGTGAGTTAGATGTCGATAGATCACAGAGTTGCGTTATGTCAGAGGAAATCAATTTTTTAAATGAATTAGGGAATGTGCAGGCTGGGTAGAATAGTGGGTTTCTAATAAATGATAGAAGGGGAACATGAGGAGATTGTAGTCCTTTGATAAGTTTAAATTGATCCCAGATAGTAACTGTGTGTTTGGTAATCTTATTTTTAATATTTTTATGATCTGAGAGTTTGGACCAAATTAAATTGGTTATAGAAAATGGATCAGTCAATTGCTTCAATTGCAACCCAGAGTGGGGTTTCGTATTTTGCATGCTATTTGAGCTGCATGGTAGTAAGAGGCGAAATTGGGGAATCCTAGTCCACCTTTAAGTTTGGGAAGGTAGAGTGTGTGTTTAGATAAAAAATGTTTTAAAGAGCCCCAGATGAACGCTAGTGTTTTGCGTTGAAGATTTCTAAGAAAGTATGCTGGAACTGGAATGGGCAAAAACCGAAATAGATATAGTATCTTGGGTAAAATAGTCATCTTTATTACGTTTATTTTACCAATCTATGAGATTGGTAAAGAAGACCATTGTTTAAGGAGATTGGTAATTTGCTTTAGTAATGGCGGAAAGTTAGCCGAGAAGAATTCTGTTAAATTGGGAGTAAGAGTAATTCCTAGGTAGGTCAGGTGCAATGTAGAGCAGGAGAATGAGAGGGAAGTTTGTGCTTGTTGTAAAGTATGGGGAGGTAAGGAGATATTTAAGGCTGTAGATTTTTGAGAGTTGATAATTAGTTCAGATATCTGTGCAAAAGGATCAAGCTTACTTATAAGGTTGGGAGCAGAAATATGAGGGGTAGGGGTGCGGAATTTAATCGTTGCATCGCGATTGGGGCGGCACCGATGCAGGGAAACCTAATAATCGATTATCCCCGATGTCTAGCCCCGCCCTTTCCTTCCCGGGAGAGCCGTTACCTCATTTGTTATTTTTTTCCTATGACGCGCTCATGTGACTGCCCGGCCCGCCTCTCTGCTTTTACGTCTCACGTCTCTCCTGGGGTCAGGAGAGACGTGAAAGCAGAGAGGAGAGAAGGCAGTCACATGAGCGCGTCATATACACACACTGTTCCCCTGCCGGATTCTGTTCCCCTGGCTCTCGGCTCCTATCAGAACTCTGCCCCCCTAGCCCTGTACTTTGCTGCTCCCTCCTCCTACGAATGCTAATGCTCCTAATACTGCCCCGTCCCGCCTCTCCAGCCCTCTGCTTACGCCTACTGTTTAATGAATGCTAATGAGCAGAGGGCTGGAGAGGCGGGGCGGGGCGGTATTAGGAGCATTAGCATTCGTAGGAGGAGAGAGTGGCAATGTACAGGGCTGGGGGGGCAGAGTTCCGATAGTAGCCGAGAGCCAGGGGAACAGAATCCAGTGGGGGGAACCATTCTCGGCACAACAGGAAAGTTCTCACTACTGCAGAAAAGGTTAGTTTGGAATTAGGAATTAGGTTAGGGATTAGAATAGGGTAAAGAAGAGTTACAGTACAATTAAAGGCAGCTTACATATTTTTAGTGTACTGTGAATAAAGTTCATTAAAGTGCCACATTTTAATAAGTATCATAAATAAGTATTATTTTTTCTTTAAAGTAAAATGGATATTATACTTACCTACTGATCTTCTGTAGCATGTCCGCAGTCACCGACCATCTCCTGTAACATGTCCGCAGTCACCGACCATCTCCTGTAACATGTCCGCAGTCACCGACCATCTCCTGTTCACACCTCTATTTATATCTAATTAGGGTAGCAGATACCCAAACCCAATTTTTTCCCCCCTCTTGTGTTCATCACTTTTGACCATAAAAATTACAAGAATTATCATTTATTTATCTACTTAGAATCTTTATATATTTGTACTGTGTATTTTGATATGGTTTTTTGGCATCTGTTTGGTGATTGCAACTTCATCAATTGATCATTTTGTTTAGTATTCTGGTCACTGGTCCATCAAGATGTTTCAGGGTAGTGAATGGGAGAGCCTTATGGCTGGTTACTCCAGGGACCATGCCAAAGGTGAGACCGTACAATCTGAATTGTCCTCACTTTGTGCCCAACTGGGAAGGTTAGTCGAGAGAAAAGCAGCCTTATTCTGGCATGTTGATAGTTTTGAGAAATACATGAAAGAAAACATTAACCCTTTTGGGTTACGTATCCAAGTCTTTCCCGTGATCGACAATATTAACCTTGAGTTCAAGAAAAAATGGGAAAACAATTTACAAATATGCACTCATAACATGATGCAACTGCTGATAGAAGAATATAAAATCAGGATGTTAGCATTGGAGAAGGACATAGATGAGGTTTATGTTAGACTTCAACCTTTTTAAAGTCTACCATCATTTAAAGAAAATGAGCAAAAGATCAAGGGTCGCCTTGACCAGATGACCACTGATGTTCTACTTAAGAAAGAGAAAAAAATTTGGAGGGACAAAATGTCATTTATTGAAGGCAAGGCCTATAGGTGGCAATCAAACTATCCCATACAATCTCTAACTAAGAAGGGTATAAACAAACCTATATTAAATCAGGACTCTAACTCTTCTTCGAATGCTAACGTTACTTCTTCTCAAAATCGTAGCAGAAAAAAACAACAAACCCAAGCGCCCACTGTCCGGGGAAGACTTCAAAGATACAAAGAAAATAATTTTGGATCACCAACCCTCCACCACTTCTCTTGGGATTGTTGGTAACTATAATATGTCACGTGGTGTCTCTTCTCCCTTGGTGACAGGGCCCTCTGATACCATACAACACTCTTCTCAACACTTGGGTGTTCACCTTTCCCAAGATAGACTTAGAACCAACATTGACGAGATTAGTGATATTAGTTTTTTTTCCACAGGGCCCGGGACCCATCCCGGAAACATAGGGAATATGCCATTAGACTTGACAGGGGCAAGCAGTGGGTCTTTGGATATCATTAACCTCTCTGATTATCCTCTGTCACCAGAGGAGAGTAGGGTGTTATCCAAAGGGTTAAGTTTTTGCCCTGATTCACACCCGGATCCCTTTGAGATTATTAAGGATTTGAATCTCTTCGCAAGAAGATTACTATTCAACAGTCTTTACTCTAAGAAGGGTGATATCAATGGTCCCATTGCTGCCCAGCATGAAAGGGATCTGGAGATCCTGTTGTCCTTGGAGGACGAGCAGTATTCTCCGGATCTCAGTTTTTCTGCAGAGTTGGAGGCCTCTGGACGGGAGCCTGAAGTGTTGGCGGTGTCCCTTCCCTCTGTCTGCAATTTGAAGAAAAAATCTGATAAATTTCCCTCACTTCACACTAACCCCAATTTGGCAGCATTTGTATCCTTGACAACTGCAGAGATTGCCAAACTTCACAAATCTGGACATATTGGCAACCTAACGGCTATTGAGCAAGCTGCTCTAGACAAAATCAAGCAATGTCACTCTCTTACAATTAAGCCCTCTGACAAAGGGGGCAATATTGTAATTATTAGGCTTGTGCAATTCGTTTCGTAACGAATTGAAATTCGTCCGAATTTAGCAACTTTCGGACATTCGGAAGCATTCGAATTTCCGAACAAAGCAATTACGAATAAGACCGAATCCGAAATAAATTATACCGCAAATAGCGAATGCCCGAATGTCTTCAGCATAATTCGTTATGAAAAAGTTACGAATGTACGAATCCATACGAAGCACAATAACACTCACTCTGCTCTGCTCTCTGCTTCTCCCACACCGTGCTGAACTCCCTCTCAAAATGGTGTACAGGGGCGGAGGTTATAGCCGCATGTAAAAAACGAAAGTAAAATACGAGATTTCGAATCCATTCGAAGCACAATAACACTCTGCTCTGCTCTCTGCTTCTCCCTCACCGTGCTGAACCCTCTCAAAATGGTGTACAGGGGCAGAGGCTATAGCCGCATGTAAAAAACGAAAGTAAAATACGAGATTTCGAATCGTTACAAATAACCGCAATGTATTTAGAAAAGTACAAATCCATTCGAAGCACATTAGGCATAATAGGCAGCGTCGTTGTGAGAGAGACACGGAAAATTACGAATCAACGAACCCAAAAAAAGTTACGAAAGTAGGAGTTGTGTCCAGAATCAACGAAAAACAACGTACTCTACCGAAAGTACGAATTATAAAGCAACAAAAAATTCAACGAAAAATGTCGCTTGCAAAAATACGAATGAGTCCGAACACGAAAAATCCCGTCTAGCAAAATTACGAATGATTACGAATCAACAGGACCGGAAAGAAACGAACCGAAACGGAACGAATTTTTCCGTTGTGCACAAGTCTAGTAATTATGACAAACGACCAGTATAAAACTATGTGTCGTAAAATTTTGTCCAATACTGATTGGTACAAACCACTGTCCAAATCTAGCATTGCTAAGTTTGAAACCCAATTTTACGCACTGATTGATGGCGCCTTTTCCCAGGGTGTCATCAACCAGGACGTTTGGGAATTCTTGAGGATTAAATATCCCAGAATCCCCACATTGTATTGTCTGCCCAAAGTTCATAAAAATCTCTAAGAGCCACCTGGCAGACCGATCATTTCAGGTAAGGGAGCTATTACTGAAAATCTGAGTGTCTTCGTTGACACTCACTTGCGGCCATTTGTAGTTATAATACCATCTTATATCAGAGATAACATTCATCTCTTGCAAAAACTTGATGGTCTTGTTTTACTCGAGGATGCCTTATTAGTAGCCATCGATGTTGAGGCACTATACAGTTCCATACCTCACCATTTGGGTGTAGCGACCATCAGACATGTAATCTCCCCTATTTATGAGGTTGATCATAGATTGGGTGAGTTCATTGTGATGGCCTTGGAATTCATATTGGGGCATAATATCTTTTCCTTTGATGGATCCTACTTCCTCCAGGTACAGGGGGTGGCGATGGGGACATTGTGTGCCCCATCGTACACCAACCTGTACCTGGGGGAATGGGAAGAATCCCTTTGGACCACTATACCAATGTATCGTCACAATGTAGCGGCTTGGTTCCGCTACATTGATGACATCTTTATGATTTGGAAAGGGTCTATAATGGAATTGGATGAATTCATGTCTATCATGAATTCTAATGACTTTAATTTGAGATTCACAATGACTTCCAGTCCTGTTGGTATACCCTTCCTTGATGTAACCATCAAGAAAAACATTGATGGGAGCTTATCCAGTGAGCTATTTCGTAAAGCCACGGCTGGGAATACAATTTTACACGCAACCAGCTCTCACCCCCTGCTTTGGTTAATTCTATTCCATACAGCCAGTATTTACAGCTTAAACAAAATTGCTCTAGGTACGAGATCTTCATCAAAGAAGCTAACTCACTGAGAGATAGACTCCTGTTGAGGGGCTATTCCCACACATGCCTGAAAAAAGCTTTCAGACGTGCAAATGGGCAGGATAGACACAAGCTCCTATTTGCCAGGAAGGGTATTAGTGATGATTCCCAAAACGTAAGAATCATCACAAGATACCACAACCAACATCTCATAGTGAAAAAAATCATTAATAAGTTTTGGCATCTGCTTCGCATAGACCCCAGTTTAAGTCCATTTGTCTCTGATGTGCCGCTCGTCACTTATCGACGAGCACCATCACTTCGAGACCATTTAGTCCAAAGTGAATTCCGAGGTGAATTCAGGAAGGATCCATGTAAGAGATTTGGCACTTTTACTTGTGGAGGATGCCAGATATGCCAATATATGAACATCAAACAAGGCAACGTTTTACCTGATGGTCGCCCATATAAGCCTCGCCATTTCTTTAATTGTAAGACGGAGGGTGTGATATACCTCCTAACATGCCAGTGCTCCCGTTTCTATGTAGGCAAAACAAAGCTCCAATTCTATAAGAGAGCCTCTAGACACATTAGTTCAATGAAAATGGCAAATCCAGACCTACCTCTTGGGAGACACGTTATTTTAGAACATAACGGCAAATTTCCAAAGATCCAATTTTTAATACTGGATCGTGTTCACTCCAACTCAAGGGGAGGAGACTGGAATAAATTGTTACTCCAAAGGGAAACTCGATGGATAGCGGACCTCGGGGCAACCATGCCTCCTGGTCTAAATGAGCAGTTAAGTTTTAGACCATTTTTGGAAGGATTCGCATCCGGTGGATGTGAGAAAGAATAGAGTTCTCCCTATTAGAGTGAGATCTCCTTTCAACATGGTCTTGCTTTCCTGCTCTCTCTGTGTTCTCTGCATTCCTTGTTTCATCTCTCCTTGTTTACATGTGTATACCTGTTCTGAGATTGAGCTGGTCTTACTTGACTTGTTGGTGGGTGGACCCTCGGGTGGTGAGTGGCTGCGTCTCCCTTTGGGTGTGCTGCTCTCACCCCCCACCTGGGGCACCCAAGCCACCTAGGTGGCCATTGGGCCCCCCCACCTGGCTCCTGCCGGAGATGGGGGGCTATATATGCGCCTGTGGGTGTTGTGGCGCGGGATGCCCTCGTCGCCTTTGACCCCCTAGACATTGGGTTGCCTGGGGTTGTCTTGGTGCGGGGGGCACCCTCGCGCCCTTCACCCGGGATCCTGGGCCATGTTGGCACTTTACATCAGGGGTCTGATACATATTTTACTCATTATATGCACCATTTCCAGGAATGAGCAAACAAAATGAATAGCAAACAAAATTATTGCTAAGTATTATATGGTGAATCGAGATACATATATTCGGCTCACCTATTTGGCTTTCTGTGTAAAGAAAGAAACTTTTCTTTTCTTTTTCCTCTTTTGGACATCATTTTACTATATATTTTTTTGCTGTCCTCATATGGTGGTGTTGCTACCGCTGCATAGTATGTTTTGCGGCTTGCAGACATGGGGTATTTTGGTTTCAATTCCATGTCCTCGTTCTGCTATGTGCCACGATTATATCAATGAAGGATTTGGCTTAGTGTAGTGTGGGTTTGTTTTTCTTCCCTGCCAGGACCTTTTTACCCTCTGCAAGCTTCCTATGTATAGTGCACACCTTTATGTTTGATCCTGTTTCCTGCGTTCCGGCTGCAGTCACGTGGGGGCACGCTGGAGCGCATGACGCTGGACGTGTTCGCGTCATGGCGTCACGTGATGCCGCATTCAACTCAAGGAATGGGAGATGGGCGGAGACGCACGGCATCAGACGCAATTGCATCATGGTGTCAGGTGATACCGCCCATAGCTCCCCCTCTATAAAATAGTGAACTCAGTGTCTCAATGTTGACATACTGAGCGGCAGGTGTAGGGACACACGCGGCACTAATAATAAAGGTAAGGCTGTGCACATCCTTCTGAGCAGAATAAGTTGGCATGATGTGATTCTGAGTGCCACTGTTGTTTTGCTTTTTCAGACTGGGCTTCCCGTTTGTCTCCACGCTCTGCACATTCCATCCTGTGCAGTCTTCTGTGGAAGTCAATAGTGAAGCCCTTTGGTTTGGTCACCCACGTATGCAAGCCTAGCATTTTTACATGAGGTAGGTTATTGTAACCTTTATATATGTTCCTTTTTTTCTCTCATGCACATCACCTATATGGCCATGGTTGTGTGCATAGTAGTCTCATAATCACGCTTGTGTTCCTGATGGAAGGTTTTTCTTCCCCATCAACAGATGTTGGAGTTATTCTTTCCTCCCCTGTTGCAAGGAATAATCAGGGCAACCTGGGATGATTAAAGTCTCTATGTGCAAAGAAGATCTGGGTGCTTCTCGTTGGTGGCTGTCACCAGGTATGGCCCAGTTTTCTAAGATAGATACGGTGTTCCATAAACATGGGATTGGTGCATGTATTGACATGCTCTGAACAGAATGTGTCAATAAAATATTACTGTATTTTCAGACCCTTGTGCGTGTGTCAGTGGTGCCCCTTGGGATTCGTGGGGAGGTGTGGGCATCGACCCAATCTTGGCGTTTTTTACGCTGGAGACGCCGCTGTACTGCCATTGGGGGGCCCCACCTGCTGGTCTCTTATGAGTTTGCTCTCTGTAGTAGGTATGTGACATCATGCTTAGCAATGTAGGGTCCTTGGGTTTAGTTGCTTTGTCCAGCAGATGTTGATGTGTATATATACCATTTTAAATTCTGTGCTTAACCACTTGACCACTGGGCACTTAAACCCCCTTAATAACCAGACCAATTTTCAGCTTTCGGTGCTCTCACATTTTGAATGACAATTACTCAGTCATACAACACTGTACCCATATGAAATTTTTGTCCTTTTTTTCACACAAATAGAGCTTTCTTTTGGTGGTATTTAATCACTGTTGGGTTTTTTATTTTTTGCGCTATAAGAGAAAAAAGACTGAAAATTTTTGTAAAAAAATGATTTTTTTTTCGTTTCTGTTATAAAATTTTGCAAATTACTATTTTTTCTTCATAAATTTTGGCCAAAATTTATACTGCTACATATCTTTGGTAAAAATAAGTACAAATTGGTGGATATTATTTGGTCTTTGTGAAAGTTATAGAGTCCACAAGCTATGGTGCCAATATCTGAAAATTGATCACACCTGAAGTACTGACGGCCTATCTCAATTCTTGAGACCCTAACATGCCAGAAAAGTACAAATACCCCCCAAATGACCCCTTTTTGGAAAGAAGACATTCCAAGGTATTCAGAAAGAGGCATTGTGAGTTTTTTGAAGTTGTCATTTTTTCCCACAATTCTTTGCAAAATCAAGATTTTTTTTTTCTCTTTTTTTTTCACAAAATTGTCATATTAGCAGGTTATTTCTCACACACAGCATATGCATTCCACAAATTACACCCCAAAACACATTCTGCTATTACTCCCGAGTATGGCGATAACACATGTGTGAGACTTTTACACAGCGTGGCCACATACAGAGGCCCAACATGCAGGGAGCACCTTCAGGCGTTCTGGAGCACCCAGGCCAATTCTGACATTTCTCTCCTACATGTAAAAATCATCATTTATTTGCTAGAAAATTACATAGAACCCCAAAACATTATATATGTTTTTTTAGCAAAGACCTTAGAGAATATAATGGTGGTTGTTGCAACTTTTTATCTCGCACGATATTTGCGCAGCAATTTTTTTAACGCGTTTTTTACGGAAAAAAATGTTTTGTGCTTAAAAAAAAAAAAAAACAGTAAAGTTAGCCCAATGTTTTTGCATAATGTGAAAGATGAAGTTACGCCGAGTAAATAGATACCTAACATGTCGCCCTTAAAAATTGCACACACTCGTGGAATGGCGCCAAACTTCGCTACTTAAAAAATCCCCATAGGCGACGCTTTAAATATTTTTACTGGTTACATGTTTTGAGTTACAGAGGAGGTATAGGGCCAAAATGATTGCTCTCGCTCTAACGTTTGCAGAGATACCTCACATGTGTGGTTTGAAAACCGTTTTCATGTGTGGGCGGGACTTACGTATGCGTTCGCTTCTGTATGCGAGCTCACGGGGACAGGGGCGCTTTAAAAAAAAAAATATATATTATTCTTCATTTTACTTTATTTATTTTAGTTTGACATGTTTTTCCGCCCTAAACATTTTTTTGATCACTTTTATACCTATTACAAGGAACGTAAACATCCCTTGTAATAGGAATATGGCATGACAGGTCCTCTTTACAGTGAGATATGGGGGGGGGGTGTCAATAAGACCCCACATCTCACCTCTAGGCTGGGAAGCCTGAAAAAAATACTAAAAAAAAACAACAATCCTGGCTTTGATCGTAGCGGTGAGTCGGTAGAAGCACCGGAGGGCGGCGGGGGGGGACATCCCCTCTCGCCTCCCGTAAGAATGATCAAGCGGCGGAACAGCCGCTATGATTGTTCTTATGGTGTAGGGAATCGCCGGCTGAAAAAGCTAATACCTGAATGATGCCTGTAGCTGCTCCCATCATTCAGATATCCCCGCACAAAGTCAAGGACGTCATATGATGGCCGGAGGGCGGGAAGTGGTTATTGCAGAGTATTGCCGGGCATTGCGGAGTATTGCCGGGCATTGCGGAGTATTGCCGGGCATTGCGGAGTATTGCCGGGCATTGCGGAGTATTGCGGACTATGGCAGGGTATTGCGGTGTATGGCAGGGTATTGCGGTGTATGGCAGGGTATTGCACGGGTATTGCACAGGGTATTGTGGAGGGTATTGCACAGGGTATTGTGGAGGGTATTGCAGAGTATTGTGGAGGGTATTGCAGAGTATTGTGGAGGGTATTGCAGAGTATTGTGCAGGGTATTGCAGAGTATTGTGCAGGGTATTGCAGAGTATTGTGCATTGTGCAGGGTATTGCAGAGTATTGTGCAGAGTATTGCGCAGGGTATTGCAGAGTATTTTGCAGGGTATTGCAGAGTATTTTGCAGGGTATTGCAGAGTATTTTGCAGGGTATTGCAGAGTATTGTGCAGGGTATTGCAGAGTATTGCACCAGGGTATTGCAGAGTATTGCACCAGGGTATTGCAGAGTATTGCACCAGGGTATTGCAGAGTATTGCACCAGGGTATTGCAGAGTATTGCACCAGGGTATTGCAGAGTATTTCACAGGGTATTGCAGAGTATTTCGCAGGGTATTGCAGAGTATTTTGCAGGGTATTGCAGAGTATTTTGCAGGGTATTGCAGAGTATTTTGCAGGGTATTGCAGAGTATTGCACCAGGGTATTGCAGAGTATTGCACCAGGGTATTGCAGAGTATTGCACCAGGGTATTGCAGAGTATTGCACCAGGGTATTTTGCAGAGTATTGGCAGGGTGTATTGCAGAGTATTGGCAGGGTATAGCACAGGGATGGCTGAGCAGGGATGGATGGATGGCTGGATCTGTGACTGCAATTGTCACAGATCCAGCCCACAGTGCTGCTGCTGCCATCCGCTCCCTCCCCCTCCCCTCTCACACTGTACCGATCGGTACAGAGAGGGGAGGGAGGAACCGGCGTCATCAAATGACGCCGGTCTGTTTACAAGTGATTGCTCCGTCATTGGACGGAGCGATTACGTGGTAAACGGCCGCTATCAGCGGCGATTTACCGCGATTCGTGATCCGCCGGGTCCTCTGGACCCGGCGGTCACGGAGTTTCCCGTGTGCGCGCCCCAGGGGGCGCGCGGGAGCGCGATTCTGGGAGGACGTTATATAACGTCCTCCCAGAGTTAAGCAACCACCTTGTCGACGTTATTTGTCGGCAGGTGGTTGTTAAGTGGTTAAACTTATTTTTTGTATTCTATACAGTGTGATTTCGTCCGCATTACAGCCCCTGACGAAGGGATACGATACATCCCGAAACACGTTGGGAGATAAGCGGACTTGGTTATTGTAATCATTCAAGCAATATTCACACTTTATGTTTTTAATACTGTAACAAATTGTTATGCTTTGATACATATATATTTTTTGTACAATAAAATTTAAAATTTATTCTTTATCTTCACAAATTTGTTGCCGTTAAAGTCCCATCCTATGTGGGGGGTTTTCCTCTCTTGATCTCCTGTAGCATGTCCGCAGTCACCGACCATCTCCTGTAGCATATCCGCAGTCACCGACTATCTCCTGTAGCATGTCCGCAGTCACTGACCATCTCCTGTATCATGTCCGCAGTCACCGACCATCTCCTGTAGCATGTCCGCAGTCACCGACCATCTCCTGTAGCATGTCCGCAGTCTCTCTGACCATCTCCTGTAGCATGTCCGCAGTCTCTCTGACCATCTCCTGTAGCATGTCCGCAGTCTCTCTGACCATCTCCTGTAGCATGTCCGCAGTCTCTGACCATCTCCTGTAGCATGTCCGCAGTCTCTCTGACCATCTCCTGTAGCATGTCCGCATTCACTGACCATCTCCTGTAGCATGTCCGCAGTCACCGACCATCTCCTGTAGCATGTCCACAGTCACCGACCATCTCCTGTAGCATGTCCGCAGTCACCGACCATCTCCTGTAGCATGTCCGCAGTCTCTCTGACCATCTCCTGTAGCATGTCCGCAGTCTCTCTGACCATCTCCTGTAGCATGTCCGCAGTCTCTCTGACCATCTCCTGTAGCATGTCCGCAGTCACTGACCATCTCCTGTAGCATGTCCGCAGTCTCTCTGATCATCTCCTGTACTATGTCTGCAGCCTCTGACCATCTCCTGTACTATGTACAAGTTGTTGTCTGCTTTGTTTAGACTTTGCTACATGCAGGGAGTGTTGTCTTTTTTTAAAAATGGAGATCTCCTGACTGCTTGAATTTTTTTGATGAAAACCATGTGCACTTGCGCTGTAATCGTGATGCATCGTGATGCATCGCGGAATCGAATCAAATCGAATCGTTGACCTGATAATCATAATCAAATCGAATTGAGAGGCCAGTGAAGATGCGCACCTCTAGGGGAAGACATAAATATTAGTATATCGTCAGCAAATAAACCTAATTTGTGCTGATGACCAGCTAAGTCTATCCCTTTGATTGAAGGGTCAGATCGTATAGCCTGAGCTAGGGGTTCAATAAGTAGGCCAAATAAAAGTGGGGAGAGTGGACAACCCTGATGTGTACCTCTATTTATGTTAAAGCAACCAGATTTATATCCAGCATATTTAATATAGGCTTTGGGATTATTATTATAGTGATGAAACCCAGTTAAGAAAGTGAGGACCGAACCCCCATTTTTGTAAGGCAAAATGTAGATAGGGCCATGATACTGTGTCTAATGCTTTTTTAATATCGACAGAAGACACATAGGTATTCGCTGTGTTTTAGCTGCTTGGATTAATAAAGTTGCCCTGCGTATGTTATCAGCTGCTTGGCGAAAAGGAATAAAACCAACTTGGTCTTTATTTATTAATGAACCAATAATGTTGTTCAAACGAGTTGCTAGAATTTTCGCTAGTAGTTTGATATCAAGATTAAGCAGGGATATGGGCCTGTAATTAGCACAAGATGAATCATCTGAATGAGGTTTGGGGATCATTGTGATTATTGCTGTTAAGGTTTCAGGGCGAAAGGATTGGTTGTTCAGAAGTGAATTGAAAGCATCTGTCAGCAATGGCGCAAGAAGATGAGTAATTTTTTTATAATATAGGGCAGAGAAGCCGTCAGGACCCGGGCGTTTATTTGGTTTAAGTGATTTAATGGCTAATTCAACCTCTGCAGATGTAATGGGATTTTCAAGATGTTCATGTTGAGTTAAAGGAATCGTTGGAAGTTTGGTTTGTGAGAAAAATAATTCTGCAGCGGATTGGTCAAAAGATCCCTGATTGTTGTATAAAGATGTAAGGTGTTTGTGGAAGGTTTGTAGGAAATTTTCTGGATTACTGGTGTAAGTATTATGAGATAATTTTAATCGAATTGGTTTGTATGGGTTGTTTAATTTTTTAAGTGCTCGAGCGAGAAGCGTGCCAGGCTTGTTAGCTTCAATATAAAATTTATGCTTGGATTTGCGTATGGTTTTATCTGCGGATTCAGATATTAAAAGATCAAGATTTAGGCTAGCTTCATCTAGTTGATTTTTTGTCACAGGTGTAGGATTCGCTTGAAAATTTGCGTGGCAAGTGTTAAATTTTTTTTCTAATATTAGTTGTAGCTTCTTTTTTAAGATATGATGCTTGGCTTAAGCAGATTCCTCGAAGGATGGGTTTGTGTGCCTCCCATAAGGTTAATGGAGAAATATCAGGGGTTTTATTATTTTCCAGATAGTCTTTTATGGCTATTTCTGAGTCAGTAGAGTGTGATGGATGGGATAGGGTTGAATCATTTATGTGCCATGTAGGGTCTTGATGTTTGGGTATGAGGGAAGTGAAAGTAGAAAGTATTGCACAATGATCAGTCCATTAAAGAGTATTACAGATGATGTTAGCAATTCCGGGGACATACTAATAGAGATTAGTATATGGTCGATACGGGAAAAATACTTATGTGGATGGGAATAGAAGGAATATTGATGTTTCGTGGGATTGATTTCTCGCCAGGAATCTAGCAAGGAATGTTGTTGTAGAAGTCTTTGGAACCTACGAGATTGAGAATTAGAAGTGATAGGAATTGGGGACTTATCCAAATAAGGGTATAGAACTTGGTTCGAATCTCCACAGATCAAAAGTGTGCCCATTTTATGAGTCTCTATTACCTGAAACAAATGGGATAGGAATGCTGTCGGATTTTTATTAGGAGCATAATAGGATACTACTGTGATTAGCGTATCACATAGATGCCCTGTAATAATGAAATAGCGACCTTCTGGGTCTTTGGTTTCTGTCAGAAGAGAGAAGGGTGTAGCTCTATGAAATGCAATTAGCACTCCCCTTTGTTTAGTTTTAGCTGAAGCAGTAAAAACTTGGGGATAAACTGTACTAAAATATTTAGGTGTCGAGGTTTCAGTGAAATGGGTTTCTTGGAGGCAAATTATATGCGCCTTTGAAGAAGATAATGATCTAAAAACTTTGGTTAGTTTTTGTCGAACATTTAGACGTTGGACATTTAACCACTTAAGCCCCGGACCATTTGGTAGCTAAAGGACCAGAGGTGAATTCAGAATTTTGCACTGTGCTGCTTTAACTGTAAATTGTGCGGACATGCAATGTTGTACCCAAACGAAATTTGCGTCCTTTTCTTCCTACAAATAGAGCTTTCTTTTAATGGTATTTGATTGCCTCTGCGATTTTTATTTTTTGCGATATAAACGGAAAAAGACCGAAAATTTTGAAAAAAATGATATTTTCTAATTTTTGTTATAAGAAAAATCGAATAAACTCAATTTTAGTCATACATTTAGGCCAAAATGTATTCAGCCACATGTCTTTAGTAAAAAAAATGTCAATAAGCGTATATTTATCGGTTTGCGCAAAAGTTATAGCGTTTACAAACTAGGGTACATTTTCTGGAATTTACACAGCTTTTAATTTATGACTGCCTATCTCATTTCTTGAGGTTCTAAAATGACAGGGCAGTACAAAACCCCCCCAAATGACCCCATTTTAGAAAGTAGACACCCCAAGGAAATTGCTGAGAGGCATGTTGAGCCCATTGAATATTTTTTTTTGTCCCAAGTGATTGAATAATGACAAAAAAAATAAAAAATTACAAAAAGTTGTCACTAAATGATATATTGCTCACACATGCCATGGTTATATGTGGAATTGCACACCAAAATACATTCTGCTGCTTCTCCTGAGTACGGGGATACCACATGTGTGGGACTTTTTAGGAGCCTAGCCACGTACGGGACCCCGGAAACCAAGCACCGCCTTCAGGATTTCTAAGGGCGCAAATTTTTGATTTCACTCCTCACTACCTATCACAGTTTTGAAGGCCATAAAATGCCAAAATAGCACAAAACCCCCCCAAATGACCCCATTTTAGAAAGTAGACACCCCAAGGAAATTGCTGAGAGGCCTGTTGAGCCCATTGAATATTTATTTTTTGTCCCAAGTGATTGAATAATGACAAAAAAAAAAAAAAAAAAGATTACAAAAAGTTGTCACTAAATGATATATTGCTCACACATGCCATGGTTATATGTGGAATTGCACCCCAAAATACATTCTGCTGCTTCTCCTGAGTACGGGGATACCACATGTGTGGGACTTTTTAGGAGCCTAGCCACGTACGGGACCCCGGAAACCAAGCACCGCCTCCAGGATTTCTAAGGGCGCAAATTTTTGATTTCACTCCTCACTACCTATCACAGTTTTGAAGGCCATAAAATGCCAAAATAGCACAAAACCCCCCCAAATGACCCCATTTTGGAAAGTAGACACCCCAAGCTGTTTGCTGAGAGGCATGGTGAGTATTTTACAGCTCTCATTTGTTTTTGAAAATGAAGAAAACATTTTTTTTTTTTCTTTTTTTTTTCAATTTTCAAAACTTTGTGACAAAAAGCGAGATCTGCAAAATACTCACAATACCTCTCAGCAAATAGCTTGGGGTGTCTACTTTCCAAAATGGGGTCATTTGGGGGGGTTTTGTGCCATCTGGGCATTCCATGGCCTCCGAAACTGTGATAGGCAGTGAGAAGTGAAATCAAAAATTGACACCCTTAGAAAGCCTGAAGGCGGTGCTTGGTTTTTGGGGTACCGTACGCGGCTAGGCTCCCAAAAAGTCTCACACATGTGGTATCCCTGTACTCAGGAGAAGCAACAGAATGTATTTTGGGGTGTAATTCCACATATGCCCATGGCATGTTTGAGCAATATATCATTTAGTGACAACTTTGTGCAAAAAAAAAAAAAATTATTTTTTCCGCAACTTGTGTCAACATATAAAATATTCCATGGACTCGACATGCCTCTCAGTATATAGCTTGGGGTGTCTACTTTCCAAAATGGGGTCATTTGGGGGGTTTTGAACTGTTCTGGCATTTTATACACAACATTAGGAAGCTTACATCCACTCTTCTAACCACTTGAAGACAAAGCCCTTTTTGACACTTTTTGTTTACATGAAAACATATTTTGTTTTGCAAGAAAATTATGTTGAACCCCCATAACATTATATATATTTTTAAAGCAAAGGCCCTACAGAATAAAATGGTGGGTGTTGCATTTTTTTTTTCTACACAGTATTTGCGCAGCGATTTTTCAAACGCATTTTTTTGGGAAAAAATACACTTTTTTTAATTTTAATGCACTAAAACACACTATATTGCCCAAATGTTTGATGAAATAAAAAAGATGATCTTAGGCCGAGTACATAGATACCAAACACGACATGCTTTAAAATTTCGCACAAACGCGCATTGGCGACAAACTACATACATTTTTAAAAGCCTTTAAAAGCATTTACAGGTTACCCCGTTAGATTTACAGAGGAGGTCTACTGCTAAAATTACTGCCCTCGATCTGACCTTCGCGGTGATACCTCACATGCATGGTGCAATTGCTGTTTACATATGACGCCAGACCGACGCTTGCGTTCGCCATTGGGCAAGAGCAGGGCAGGACAGGGGTGCTTTTTTTTTTTTTTTTTTTTATTATTAATTTTGCTTTTTTATTTTATTTTTAAACTGTTGCTTCCATATTTATTTATTTTTATCACTTTTATTGTTATCTCAGGGAATGTAAATATCCCCTATGATAGCAATAGGTAATGACAGGTACTCTTTTTTGAAAAAACTGGGGTCTATTGGACCCTAGATCTTTCCTCTGCCCTCAAAGCATCTGACCACACCAAGATCGGTGTGATAAAATGCTTTCCCAATTTCCCAATGGCGCTTTTTATATCCGGGGGGGGGCATTCCCTCCCACTGCTTGTAAAAGCAGTCCAGAGGCTAATTAGCCACTAGGATTGCTTTTACATGAAAACCAGCCGCTGGCTGAAAAGAATGATACCAAGATGATGCCTAAACCCGCAGGCATCATTCTGGTATAAACATTCAAAATCCAGCAACATACCAGTACGTTGCTGGTCCTTGTTGGACATGTATTGTAATCTTTTTTTTCATGCAGCCTGTTGGCTGAACGAAAAAAAAAGATTGATCGGTGGGTATGCCCACCATTAGAATACCGCCTTTCATCCACCCACTTCTAATGATGGGCATACATGCACCATTTATATATGCCGAAGCATGGGGGCATCTTCTCGCAAAAGTTATGCCGCGTACACATGGTCAGACTTTTCCACGGGCAAGCCTCCGTCGGAATTTCGACTGCATGTACGCGGCATTAGGAGCAAAATCGCTCCTCCGCTCCTGCTGCCCCAATGCTTCGGCATATATGCTTTTTTTTTTTAACTGTGGTGGTGAAATCACCTCCTACAGCACTGGAGTCGCAGGGATCAGGCCTGTCTCTGCGAACGCTGCAGTTATGTGTGTTGTGTTTTGCAAGTGACAGTGATCGATCGATACTGCACTTGGGTGGCCTGGGCTGGACGGAGGGGCAAAACGCAGGTGCTAGCAGGTATCTGGGCTGATCCCACTAACAGTGCGTTTTTGGGAACCCTAAACTGCTGGGGACGCTAGTATAGATCTGATCAGATCAGATATTGAGCTGATCAGATACTATACCACTAAGGGGGGTGTATGCCTCACGTGTGGGTGTTAGCGCTACTGGCACTAACCTGACGCTGCCTGGGGTGTGACGCAGACCCTCTCTGACTCTAAAACCTAACTGATATCACCCGCCGGGCGATCAGGGGGTTAAACCTTTATTGGGTTATATACGGCGGGTGCCCTGACACTATAAAAAGCAAACTAACTAACCAGCGTCACCCGTAACACTTATATGATGATCACTGGTGAAAGGGTTAACTAGGGGCAATTAGGGGGTTAAAACCTTTATTAGGTAATATATGAGGGTACCTGACGCTATATAAAAACCTGGCGGCGAACCTAAAAAAAAATTACTGGCTACCTATCGGCATCACCGACACTAAGACAACGATCATAAAAACGATTGCTTAGCGACAGTGGTGATAGGGGGTGAAAGGGTTACCTGGGGGGCGATCAGGGGGTTAAACCTTTATTAGATAATATATGGGGGTACCTGACGCTATAAAAACCTGCGGCGAACCTAAAAAAAATTACTGGCTACCGATCAGCATCACCGACGCTAAGACATCGATCAGAAAAATGATCGCATAGTGACGGCGGTGCTAGGGGGTGAAAGGGTTACCTGGGGGGTGATCAAGGGGGTTACACCTTTATTAGGTAATATATGGGGGTACCCGACGCTATAAAAACCTGCGGCGAACCTAAAAAAAATCACTGGCTACCGATCAGCATCGCCGACGCTAAGACATCGATCAGAAAAATTATCGCTTAGTGACAGTGGTGATAGGGGGTGAAAGTGTTACCTGGGGGGGCGATCAAGGGGGTTAAACCTTTATTAGGTAATATATGGGGGTACCCGACGCTATAAAAACCTGCGGCGAACCTAAAAAAAATTACTGGCTACCGATCAGCATCACCGACGCTAAGACATCGATCAGAAAAATGATTGCTTAGTGACGGCGGTGCTAGGGGGTGAAAGGGTTATCTGGGGGGTGATCAGGGGGTTAAACCTTTATTAGGGGGGGTTAGGGGGCTACACTGGACCTAAAACTAAATGTAGTGACACTTTTACAGTCACAAATGTCACTGATTGCAGTGATCACTAAATAAATGGTCACTGCAATCAGTGACACTGTGACTGGGGGCTGGGGGGGTGATCTGGGGGGCGATTTATGTGCCTATGTGTCCTGGTGTCAGTGTGCTGTTTTGTGTACTAACCTGGCATCTTCTCCTGTACGACGCTTGGTATATGTGAGCGCCCCAGGAGAGATGACATCACTTCCTCCTTCCTGGCAGGCAGGGGAAGCTCTCTCATTCGCCGGGAGCGATCGAGAGGGGGTGGCCGGAATCGAACGGCCGTCCCCTCATGCCGGATCGCTCCCGAAGGTAAAACGACCACCCACTGTAAAGAAGGGGGGTCCGATCGGACCCCCCAACTATACAAAGGCAATCACGTATATGTACGTGATTCTGCCTGTCGGTGCCATTCTGCTGACGTATATTTACAGTGGGCGGTCGTTAAGTGGTTAAGGTAAGGATATTTAAAGGAGCCATCATGAAATTTTATAGAAAATATTATAAGACATATCTAAAAACAATTGGAAATCCATACTTACCCTGGGGAGGAGCAAAGAGCTCCAACATCCTCCTTATTTCCTCTGAGACTACTTGGCGTTGAGCCTCTGGGATGCGATAATGTTTTAAGTTAACTTTCACCCCTGGCTCGGTCACAATATCATGCTTTATTACTGAAGTTTCCCCTGGAAGATCAGAGAAGAACTCCCGATTTCTTAGCAGACATTCCTTGGTCTCTTGGCTTATGGACAAGGCCTCAGCGATCTCCACAGCTGGCATGATAGAAGGACCTGCGGTAGTCATCGACAAGGCTGTTTGGGTCATAAGGGATTCTCTATCCTTCCAGGGCTTCAAGAGATTGATATGATAGATTTGGTAGGGTTTCCTCTTTCTATAGTTAACTTCCCCCACCTCTTCTACGACCTTTGCATGGCCCTTGCCATTTCGCCAGAAATGTACACTCTACTGTAGGGACCAGCACAAGAACTCTGTCACCGGGGTTAAAGGTTTAGATCCTAGCTGAACGATTATAGACTCTAGCTTGAGCCTGCTGAGCCTCTTGCAAGTGGGACTTAACAATGGGCATGACTTTACCAATCCGGTCTTGCATCTGAGCAATATGTTCCACTACACTTTTGAGTGGGGTTGCCTCTTGTTCTCTGGTCTCTTTTGCTATATCTAATAAGCCCCTCGGGTGTCTGCCATACAGCAACTCGTAAGGGGAAAAGCCAGTGGAGGCTTGGGTTACCTCCCGTACAGCAAACATGAGATAGGGCAAGAGGCAGTCCCAGTCCCTACCATCTGCCGCTATCACTCGCTTTAACATTCCTTTCAGCGTTTTGTTGAACCTTTCCACTAGACCATCAGTTTGTGGGTGGTACACAGAAGTGCGCAAGTGGTTAATTTTAAAAAATTTACATAACTCTTTAGTAACCTTCGACATGAAGGGCATGCTCTGATCAGTTAGCAGCTCCCGAGGAATACCCACACGTGAAAATATAAGAGAAAGCTCTTTAGCAATACTCTTAGCTGAGGGGTTCCTAGCGGGATTGCCTCTGGGTACCGGGTGGCATAGACCAAGACAACCAGGATATACTGGTGCCCCCTAGCAGACTTAACCAAGGGACCTACAATATCCATGGCAATCCTGTCAAAGGGGACCTCAATGATGGGTAAAGATACCAACGGACTCCGGAAATGTGATACCGGAGCAGTGAGCTGACAAACTGGGCAGGATTCACAGTACGCTTTTACCTCTTTGTGTAAACCTGGCCAATAAAACCATTGCAATATACTTTCCTTAGTTTTATCCATCCCCAGATGTCCCCCAAGAACATGAGAATGTGCCAGGTCCAGTACCATGCGTCTATGAGTTTGAGGTACTAGCAACTGTTCAAGTCTCTCTCCTCGTACTTCAACAACTCTGTATAACAGGTCATTTTCCATAGCAAAATGTGGGAATATGGCCTCTTCCCCTGGCTCTTGGGGTACCCCATTTACCACTTTTACCTGTTCCCTTGCCCTAGCTAGCCTGGGATCCCTAAACTGGGCCGTGCCAAACTTTTTGCAGGTTGTAGGTAGGTTCTGCAGGTCTAACTCTGGATGGGGGCTCTCTGCATCCCCTGGAAAGACCTCCTAGGGAAAATGGCAGACTTTTTCTCTTCGTTCTGCACCTCCAGCGGTTCTGGGCAGTAGGAGTCCGATCCTGCTGGGGGCCTTGCTCCCTTGGTGTTATCCCATAAATCCCAGAAAAAAGGGAAGTCTCGTCCCAGGACAGTGTTATATATGAGATGTAGGACTACTCCAACCTCATGGTCCATAGTGCCACAGGGAGACTCGATAGATACCACGGCCGTGGGGTAGCACTTGGTATCCCCATGAATACAAACCATGCGCATTAGCTGTCGCTGCAACTTTTAGGGGTTCACGGCAGTCATCTGGCAACCGTCCACTTTAACCACTTCAATACCAGGCACTTATGCACCTTTCCGCCCAGACCAATTTTCAGCTTTCAGCGCTCTCACACTTTGAATGACAATTACTCAGTCATGCTACACTGTATCCAAACAATATTTTTATAATTTTCTTCTCACAAATAGAGATTTCTTTTGGTGGTATTTAATTGCCACTGGGTTTTTTATTTTTTGCGATAAGCAAAAAAACTGCAAAATTTAAAAAAAAAAAAACACACTTTTTTTAGTTTCTATTGTAAAATTTTGCAAATAAGTAATTTTTCTTCATAAATTTGTGCCAAAATGTATACTGCTACATATGTCTTTGGTAAAAATAACCCAAATTAGTGTATATTATTTGGTCTTTGTGAAAGTTAGAGTCTACAAACTATGGTGCCAATCACTGAAAATTGATCACATCTGATCACGCCTGAAGTACTGAAGGCCCATCTCATTTCTTGAGACACTCAGGCCGGGTTCACACTGGGGCGACAAACGCTCCAACATTGGGAGCTCATGTCGCATGACGTGTGAAAATCAATGTTTCCTTATGGGAGCCATCTTAACTGGTCCGACACATGTCGGTCCGACTTTGAAAATGCTCCCTGTACTACTTTGGTCCGACTTTGATCTGACTTCAGCCCATTGACTATCATTGAAGTCGGATCAAAGTCGGACCGCAGTCTTGCATGAACCGACTTTGGCATGCGACTTCTACTCTGCTGATCTTGAGGGGGAACTCCACGCCAAATTTTAAATAAAAAAACGGCGTGGGTTCCCCTTTCAGGAGCATACCAGGTCCTTGGGTCTGGTCTGGATTTTGAGGGGAACCCCTATGCCGAAAAAGCGGCGTGGGGGTACCCCCCAAAATCCAAACTAGACCCTTATCTGAGCACGCAACCTGGCAGGCCGCAGGGGAAGAGGGGGGACGAGAGAGCGGCCCCCCTCCCTCCTGAACCGTACAAGGCCGCATGCCCTCAACATAGGGGGTTTGGTGCTCTGGGGCAGGGGGCGACCTGCGGCCCCCCCACCCCAAAGCACCCTGCCCCCATGATGAGGACAGGGCCTCTTCCCAACAACCCTGGCAGTTGGTTGTCGGGGTCTGCGGGCGGGGGGCTTATCGGAATCCGGGAGCCCCTTTAATAAGGGGGCCCCCAGATCCCGGCCCCCCACCCTATGTGAATGAGTATGGGGTACATTGTACCCCTACCCATTCACCTGGTGGGAAAAAAATGTCAAGAAAAAACACAACACAGCTTTTTAAAGTAATTTATTGCACAGCTCCGGGGGTCTTCTTCCGACTTCGGGGGTCTCCGGTGTCATCTCCGCGCTCTCCGGTTCTTTCTTCCTTCCGCCAGGCCTCCGCTATCTTCTTCCAGCTCTTTTGCTAGCTGGGCCCGGTCTTCTCCGTCGCCTTCTTCTTCTCCCGCTCTCCGGTTCTTTCTTCCTTCCGCCAGGCCTCCGCTATCTTCTTCCAGCTCTTTTGCTAGCGGGGCCCGGTCTTCTCCATCGCCTTCTTCTTCTCCCGCTCTCCGGTTCTTTCTTCCGCCGGGGCCTCCACTATCTTCTTCCAGCTCTTTTGCTAGCGGAGGCCCGGTCTTCCCGTCGTCTCGTCCGGCTCTCCGTTGTCCTTCTGCCGGCCCCTGCACTATCTTCTTCCAGCTCTTTTGCTAGTGGAGGGGCCGGTCTTCCCGTCATCTTCCCTCTTCTCCTCCTCGATGTTGACTCGTCACTTCCTCCCGCTGTAATGCTGGGCGTTGTGGTGCGCGCCGATTTATATAGGCTTCTCATGACGTCACAGTCACATGCTTCCATGACGTCACAGTCACATGCTCCGGGGCCACCCGGAGCTTGTGACTGACGTCATGAGAAGCCTATATAAATCGGCGTGCACCGCAACACCCAGCATTACAGCGGGAGGAAGCGACAAGTCAACATCGGAGGAGAAGAGGGAAGACGACGGCGACAACGGGAAGACCGGCCCCTCCACTAGCAAAAGAGCTGGAAGAAGATAGTGGAGGGGCCGGCAGAAGGACAACGGAGAGCCGGATGAGACAACGGGAAGACCGGGCCTCCGCTAGCAGAAGAGCTGGAAGAAGATAGCGGAGGCCCGGCGAGAGAAGAAGAAGGCGACGATGAAGAAGGCGACGATGAAGAAGGCGACGATGAAGACCGGGCCCCGCTAGCAAAAGAGCTGGAAGAAGATAGCGGAGGCCCGGCGGAAGGAAGAAAGAACCCAGAGAGCGCGGAGACGACACCGGAGACCCCCGAAGTCGGAAGAAGACCCCTGGAGCTGTGCAATAAATTACTTTAAAAAGCTGTGTTGTGGTTTTTTTCTTGACATTTTTTTCCCACCAGGTGAATGGGTAGGGGTACAATGTACCCCATACTCATTCACATAGGGTGGGGGGCCGGGATCTGGGGGCCCCCTTATTAAAGGGGCTCCCAGATTCCGATAAGCCCCCCGCCCGCAGACCCCGACAACCAACGGCCAGGGTTGTCGGGAAGAAGCCCTGTCCTCATCATGGGGACAGGGTGCTTTGGGGTGGGGGGGCCGCAGGTCGCCCCCTGCCCCAGAGCACCAAACCCCCCTATGTTGAGGGCATGCAGCCTGGTACGGTTCAGAAGGGAGGGGGGCCACTCTCACGTCCCCCCCTCTTCCCCTGCGGCCTGCCAAGTTGGGTCCTCGGATAAGGGTCTGGTTTGGATTTTGGGGGGACCCCCACGCCGTTTTTTTGGCATAGGGGTTTCCCCTTCAAATCCAGACCAGACCCAAGGGCCGGGTATGCTCCTGAAGGGGGAACCCATGCCGTTTTTTTATTAAAAATTTGGCGTGGAGTTCCCCCTCAAGATTCATACCAAACACAGTGCCTGGTATTGGCGGGGATCCAAGTCGGATCCCCGTTCATTGAAAGTCGGACATATGTCGGCTTCATGTCGCAGGGCAAAGTCGGATCCAAAGTAGGACGGCTGTCGTGTCGCACAAGTGTGAACCCGGCCTCACAAGCCAGGAAAGTACAAACACCCCAAAATTACCCCTTTTTGGAAAGTAGACAGTCCAAGGTATTTACTAAGAGGCATGGTTAGTTTTTTGAAGTTGTATTTTTTTCCCACAATTCTTGGGAAAATTAGGATTATTATTTTTTTTTTTTTTTTTACACAAACTGGTCATATTAACAGGTTATTTCTCTCACACAGCATATGCATAATTGCAACTACACCCCAAAATACATTCTGCTACACAAAGTTGTCCATTTATAAGATATTTCTAACACATAGCATATACATAGCAAAAATGACACCCCAAAATGCATTCCGCTACTCCTCCTGAGTATAGCGATACTACATGTGTGAGACTTTTACACAGCCTGGCCACATACAGAGGCCCAACATTGAAGTAGCTCTTTCAGGCGTTCTACAAGCATAAAATTGCACATATCCTTTCTCAACCACCTACTACACTTTTGAAGGCCCTGGAGCACCAGGACAATGGAATTGTCCACAAAATTACCCCATTTTGGAAAGCACACACCCCAACGTATAATCTATGAGGCATAATGAGTCTTTTGAACAGTTCGTTTTTTTCCAGAAGGTTTTGGAAAATGTGGGAAAAAAATTCAAATGCATTTTTTTTTTTTTTTACACTAAGTTGACCATTTATGTTTCATTGATGTTTATTAAAGAATTTTAGAAAAATACAAAAGTATAAGTTGACCATTTATAAGATATTTCTCAAGCTTCGTACACACGACCGATTTGTGTGTATGGTTTCTCGTTGAGAAAACTGACAGGAATCTTGATGAGAAAAATAGAGAACCTGCTCTCTATTTTCTTGTCGGGATTCTCGTTTTTCTCGTCGGGATTCTCGTCGGCCTGTTTTGCGACGAGAAAACCGGTCGTGTATATGCTTTTCCGAGTCTTAAAATATTGCGCATGCTCAGAATCAAGTATGAGACGGGAGCGATTCTTCTGGTAAAATGAGCGTTCGTGATTGAGATAGCACATTCGTCACGCTGTAAATTATTACATCGTTTAAATGTTGCGCATTTAAATCTTTTTTAGAATGGTACAATAATGAAAAATAATGAACTTGTTTTGCTGCTGATATACACTAACTTTTTAAAATGCTGATCTCATGAATATTTTGTTATATTATATAGAGCAAGATCTCCTTAATATTTATATATTTTTAATTTGGAATACAGATCTTCATTTTAAATGAATATTTAATTTCTAGTGATCTCCAGGATTACAATTTTTATTTTGTTGTGTCAAGTTTACCCAAATAATTTTATTATCTTGTACTTTTGGACCTTCAAGGAGATTGTTTTGTGTTATCTGTATTTTTTTTTTATTTTTTTTTATGTATCTGCCTACTCCAAAGCTAAATTTTAGATTTTTAGAAAAACACATAGTCAACTTTTTACTGTAAAAAAAACCCCAGTTATTCTGGTATATAACAAAATAAATAGAAGGCAGCGCTGGAGAACCTGCTGCCATTTGTGCATCCATGGGACCCCAGAGCACACATCAACCCTGTGTGGACAATAAAATTGGGAGCTTGACAAGCATATCAGTTGTGAGCACAATCTGATCCTGGACTCCCAGAGGTCAGGAACAGCAGCAGGTGATATATATGTCCAAAGTCTGTGGTACTACAACAGTCTGCCTTCTGTCAGACCTCATTGAAGCAAGACCATCACTTCCTAGTCTTCTTGGCAGCCTTCCTTTTGCGTGTGGCTGGAGGCTGTGCCACTGGTGGTGTACTTGTGTCGGGAGGAGAAGAAGGTGGAGGAGGAGGAGGGTGGCATGTGCCTCTCTAATTAGGGCCATTGCTGCCTCGCTTCTGCTCCTCTCCGTCCTGGTTCTTCTTGTAAGGCGGATGGGAGGCACCCGAGATCTGGTCGTGCTACTTGGCCCAGCAACCTCTTGTGTGCCACTGGGCCCTGCCACCTCCTGGCTCACAGTGGGCACTGCCTCCTCCTGGCTCACAGTGGGCCCTGCCTCCTCCTGGCTCACAGTGGGCCCTGCCTCCTCCTGGCTCACAGTGGGCCCTGCCTCCTCCTGCCTGACACTTCCCAGACCCTCATGCTGGCTGATGTCATCCTGTGTATGAAAAAGGGGCATTGTTTTCGTTTTTGGTTCATCAATCACACACAATTTTCAGCTCATGACTGTTGCAAATTGAATGTAGCTCAATAGAACAGACTATCATTATGACCCCAGCAGTTTTCATTCTTCTCCCCAAATTTTAAAGGTTTATAAAATACTATACCTGGCTCCAGATGTCCAAATCGGGTTCTTCCAGGATGGCTGCCTCCTCTTGCTCCAGAGAAGGCTCAGGTTGGCTGCAGGGAAGTCTGGGGGGGAAGACTAGAAAGTGATGTCCTTGACTCAAGGTGGTCATCCAGAAAGGACATCCTGCTGTACTACCACAAAGTCGGGACATATACATCCGCTGCTGCTGCTCCTGACCTCTGAGAAGCCAGGACCTTAAAGCGCTCAGTCCTGTATGTGCCTCTCAAGCGCCCAATTTTACTGTCCACCTGTTGGATGGTTGTTGTGGGTACCCTGGTATGCAAAAATGGGAGCAGGCTCCCCAGTGCTGCTTTCCTTACACCTTTTTTCCTGTGAATGGGGTTTTTGGTCTCCCACAGAGCAGGCAGCTCCCTTACCCGATCAATAAATTCCCCCAGAAATTCTCTCTATGAAAGCATTAATTTTGTCTGCAAGACAAAACACAAGACAAAAATAGTAATGTCAGTCACACAGTCTAAACTCAAGAAAATCTTTATCCCCATATATATCCTCAAACAATCTCTAGGCAGTATAGGCCACCGATTTCTGACGTCCGTCCGTCACTTTTCCTCCTCTCTTCGCACACAGAACGTAGTAACGTCACATGTGTGTTTGCTTTATATACACTACGCATGCGTGAAACTCCGCACACGTCGCTCCGCACACGTCATCGGCCCATGACGTTCACATTATCAATTTTTCCCAACCCCTTCTCTATCGGCGCGCAGACGATATGGCGGAGTCACAGCAGGTGTCTGGTAATTCATCAAATAATGATGATGAGACAAGTCCTGACCGTGAAATGTCACGATCAAGGAGGAGATTCAAGGCATCGAATATGTATTTTGCGGAGATGGCGGACATATTGATAAAGTCGGATTATGATGCAAAGCATGGGCCGTATACCCACCCTAATCTAAGGAAGTCCAAAATTATGAAGAAAGTAGTGAAAAGTCTGAAGAAGAATTTCGGGGTGAAAAGATCAAAGGAGCAGCTTAGGAAGAGGTGGTCTGACCTCAAACTGAGGGAGTCGGAGCAGTTAAGGAGTATTAAGAGAATGCTAGAAAAAAGTAAGTACTTGTTGTGTGTTCCTATTATTGTATTTCAGAATTTGCATGTTGATCCATGTTGTTGCTTTTTACTATTGGACCTTAGAAAATGTCATCTCGCCAAATCTAGTGGGCCCAGTAATCGGTCGTTACAGACACATCGTTCACCCACTACATATGATGTTTTGAGAAGATACAGGGTTAAAAAGATTTATAGACATGCCTGTTTTTATTCCATAAATGTTAGTACATTGTTGTCTAGATGATGTGTTTGGAACTAGAATGAAATGCAAACTTGAATCAGTGTAAAGGAGAGGACACTCAAGCAGCTGTTTACACATCTGCACTCTGGAGCACTATAGTGTGGGCCAACAGAACAACCTTTTTAGGGTGTCCCACACAGGTGCATCAGTGTATTATTGGGGTGTCTCCATGTGTAAAACTGGTCATAAAAAAGGTGAATAGTCAAGATTTGTTTATTTTTAAATAATGTCTTCAGTTTGTAACTTCCAAGCAATGTATTATGTTCCTATTTTTTCATAAAAAATATCTGTGTGCTAAGTATACCTTTTGTTTCATTCTCATAGGGGAGAGAAGACTGGGAGGACACCACTCCAGGGACCCCAGGAACCCCACACCTCAGAGAGAACCCCAACCTCACCAAGAACCTCAACCTGAGGATGTGGAGGAAGTAGAAGTGGAGGACGGAGAAGTGGATGACGTGGTGGAACTTGTCACCACAACAGGTCAGTGTCTGTCACCACAGCTTCAGGTAAGAGATGTAGGCCTGCAGAGTTATAATACCTTTTTATGTTTATTTTTTAGGGGATGAAGATGTTGTTGAGAAAGAAAGTCCTCGTTTCTCAAGTGATAGTGCCCAAAGAATCATCCAGCAAGTTATGGAGTGTAGTAGTGAACTGGACATAATGAAGAAAAGGATGAATGTTACGGAGCAAACATTTAAGGACATCATTGGGGCGAATTGAATGAAGCACAAACCCCCCCTTTTTCTATTTTTCTGTATTCTCTTAAAAATTGTTGCACTTTTAAAACCAAGCCAAAATTTGAAGATGCACACAGTGTGTCAACATGTGCCATCTGCCATCAGGGGATATCCATGTACGGGTTTTGTGGGTGCAACCCCTTCCTCACATCTCAAGTAGGTGAAAGGAAGAAGGGGGTTACACCCCCAAAACACGTTGATCACCCATGATGGCAGATAGCACATGTTGACAATAGGGATCAGGAGGGAAATACCCCTTTTTAAAAACCCTCAAAATTGTGTGCATCTTCATATTTTGGCTTGTTCAGGGGTGACAACACCCCAAATTATGAAGGGCAGATAGAGACATTGTTACTAAAATAGAATGTCTGATATTGCTGAGAGGTTTACAATGTTGTATGGTAATGAGAGTTTTGTATTTTCTTACCAAAAAAAAAGTCCTGTTTATGGCCAACCAAAAAAAATTTGAATATTTTATAACACCAAAAATGTTATATTTACCATGTGTGAATGTGCACAGAGTAAAATTTTTGAACAACAAAGTGTAGCTTCTTTATCAAATCCGCTATAACCTTTGTGTATATTTTTGGTGTTACCAGAGAAATGGTTGTTATTTACTAAAGGAAAATACACTTGGCACTACAAGTGCACTAAGAAAAACTAAGAGACAGCTAAAAAAAACACATGCAATACATCCAAAAATCAGATTAAACCAGATTTTTATTTTTTGTTATTAAATTTTTTTTTATGCATGGCCTGGTATAGGAATTGCCCCCCTACCCGTGAAATAGTCCACATATTTTTGCCGAACCTCACAAGCGTTTTGGGGGGGCAAGCCAGGACGGCCAGATTCTAGGCTCGGCAAGGTATTGTCACCAAAAAGTCCAGCCTCAGGCCCAATTGAGGCCATATAATTAGTTGATTTGATGCAAAGATAATTATGCAGCACGCAGCAACAGAAAACAATGTAGTTCAGTTTGTACTCCGCCAAGTTAATAGGTGTCATGAAAGGGCGGAACCGGCTGGCCATTATCCCAAAGGCATTCTCCACAACTCTTCGGGCCCTGGCCAGCCGGTAGTTGAACACCCTCCTCTCCGGGGTCAGGGTCCTTTGGGGAAATGGCCTCATAAGATGCGGTCCAAGTTCAAAGGCTTCATCAGCCAAAAACACAAAGGGGAGTCCTTCAACATTCCCTGTATCCGGTGGCAATGCAAGGTCGTCACTCTGGAGATGGAGGGCAAATTCCGTCTGGCTGAAGGCTCCCCAATCGGACATCCGGCCATTCTTCCCCACATCCACATAGAGGAATTCATACTGTGCTGACACCACCGCCATCAGCACGATGCTATGAAACCCCTTATAATTATAGAAATAGGACCCAGAACGGGGTGGTGGCACGATGCGGACGTGCTTCCAGTCAATGGCTCCACCGCAGTTGGGGAAGTCCCACCGCGTGGCAAAATGGGAGGCCACAGTCTGCCATTCCTGTGGCGTGGAAGGAAGCTGTGAAGTCAAACAAGATAAAGAAATATTAGTTCTTTTGCACATAACATTGCAAGCAGATTATACAAAAATACATTCTTGCCCAACATCAGTAGAACTTTCAGTTTAATGTGTTTTAAATACTAAAATAGAAGGCTGAAGTATCATATTCATCACCCCCTCTGATGGCCCATTGTAAAAAAATTTGGGGGGCTAGATGAGTTTGAATCAAAAAAAAAAAGGCAAATATACATTTGTAATCATTTTAGGGGGTGTTTGGGGGGGGGATAAAGCACTACAATGGAGCTGACAAAATACATTGGGAAGTCATTAGGCTAGGTGTGTTTGGGCCCAGGATAGCATGCTGGAGAGGTTAGTGAAGGAAAATATGCATGGAGGACAAAAAAGGGGCATTAAAGGTTACAGCATGCCTGGGGACAAAGGGGATATTCCCAGCATATTACAATCATAGTAATTAGGGAAGGATGAAAGAAATACAATACATTAGCATACATGAAATACATAGAATGTGATGTGAAAGGAGAAAACTTACCCTAATATAGTCCTCCTGCAGGACTTGGATGATGGCAGAACAGGTGTCTGGGATTATGAGGCCCAGAGCCTGGGGGGGAGATGCCTGTTGTGAACTTTAGGTCCTGCAGACTTCTCCCTGTCGCCAGGTAGCGTAACGTGGCGATGAGCCTCTGCTCAGCACTGATGGCTTCCCACATAACGGTGTCCTGCCTGGTGATATAGGGGGACACCAAAGCCAACAGATGCAGAAAAATGGGGTCAGACATCCTAAGAAAATTCCTGTAGTCATCAGGATTATTCTCCTGGATCTCCCGCAGCAGAGGCATATGACAGAATTGGTCCAGCTGGAGCATCAAATTCTTGGTCCATGAACTCCTCCTCACCCTGTTCATGGACTCGTCTTGTTCCAAGACAAGAACACCAACACCAAGCGCCCACACAGCACGAACTACGACGAGAACGTACCCGCGACATGGCTAGAAGACGGTCGTCTGATCAGAACGTACTAAACAGAACGCACTTAAGAACAGCAAGGCCTATGAAGAACGTCCTGAAAATCAGAAACAAGCGGACAAGAACCCACTGTAAAACAGATACGACCCGACTACACACCCTGAAAGACAAGATACGAACCCACAAGCACACACAAACTGAACCGCAGAAAATTAACTGAAAGCACGACGACTGAAAAGCGCAAATCGTCTTTTCCCAAACTTTTACTTCACACGCGGTAACACAAGATCAGCAAAAGCAGATCAAATGGTGGCGCCATTGAAATCGAACTTCCCCTTTATACTGCCGTCGTACGTGCTGTACGTGACCGCGCTTTCCAACGACGAGATTTGGAATTGACAGTGTGTATGCAAGGAAAGCTTGACAAGAAGCTCGTCAAGCTTGACAAGAAGCTCGTCAAGCTTGACAAGAAGCTCGTCGAGAAAAACAAAGTTTTTTTTTACGACGAGATTCTCGGTCGTGTGTACGAGGCTTGTACATAACAAAAATGACATCCCAAAATGCATTTTGCTACTCCTCCTGAGTATGGCGATACCACATGTTTGAGACTTTTACACAGCCTGGCCACATACAGAGGCCCAACATCCAAGTAGCACTTCCAGGCATTCTAGCAGCATTAATTGCACATATCATTTTCTGACTACCGATCACATTTTTGAAGGCCCTTCATATATCTAACACATAGCAGGTACATACCAAATAACAAAAGATTACCTGTGGTTTTAGATGTGTAGTGGTCCACAGAGGAGAGCATCGGTCCAGGCAGCAGGCAGGGATGAGGTCAGCGACAGCAAAAGCAATCATTCAGGCAGCAGGCAGGAATACTGTCCATAGTTCATACAGGCAGAGATACTGTCAGCACAGCCAGAGCACAGGTCCAGGTAGCAGGCAGAGGTGTCCTGGCAGAAATACTGTCCAAAGTCAGTAGAGGCAGCAGGCAGATATATGGTCAACACAGCCAAAGTATTGGTCCAAGCAGCAGGAAAAAACATGGTCCATAATGTCATGGGTCATTACAGGCAGTAATATGGTCAGCACAGCCAAAGTATTGGTCCAGGGGGGCGTGGTTTGGCGAGCAACTGAGATGGACGTCTAATCCGGGAGCTCCGGCAGAACCGCAGCCTTAGCCCATCTCCCTGCACCTAGATCGCTCAATAATGAGCAAGAAACTGTACGGTACACCCTGCACCAGATCCCGGAAGCCATCGACCGCTTATCAGGGTCGGAATATCACGGAACTCTTTAAAAACCCGCCGGCGGCCCGGAGCAGTCTGTCTGGAAGCAAGATGGTGACGCCGCACGCGGAGGAAGATTTCTCGGAGGATTCACAATCAGCGGCTGAGAATAACGGTAGGGGAATCCCTCACCCTGACCTACCCATCACATATGCAGGCATGTCAGGCTTTGCAGCAGACATCAAGGCCACCTTTTCCGCTGCCATCACTGATCTCAAATCCAGCATGCTGGTTATGACAGACAAGATGGCCACCACTGAGGCAGCAGGGAGGAATAGAGACAAAGCCATTCAAAGGCTGGAGAAGGTGACCTGCACTTAAACGCAGCATTTTATTGATATTAACAGGCACCTGGAAGATTTAGATAACAGGGGGAGGAGAAACAATATTAGGGTCAGGGGGATCCCTGAATCTGTGGAAGCTGATCAAATCACCCCAGCCTTGGAGAGGGTTTTCAACAGTTTACTGGAAAGGCCAGAGGACACTGCTATTGAGTTCGTGAGAGCACACAGAGCCCTTAGAGCGAAGGGACCAGACAATATGCCTCCCAGGGACATCATATGCTGCCTCCAGAACTTTTCAATAAAGGAAGATATCATGAGAAAAGCACGACGGAATGACCAGCTCATCTTTAACGGTGAGACTATTATGCTCTTCCAAGACTTGTCCCAGATAACATTTAAAAACCGCAGAGCTTTGCGACCTCTCCTGGATAGATTAAGGGAAAAAGACTTACGTTATACATGGCGATTTCCCTTCGCCCTTCTGGTTAATCATAATGGGAAACAGCACACTTTATGTTCTCCTGATGACCTACCTGAGTTTTGTCAGGCACTTCAGCTGGGCCCAGTGGAAGTGCCAGAATGGTACCAGGAATTCACTTTACCCCCTGTGGACAGATTCCAGCCTGGATCCCCGTTCACTTCACCGGATAACCACCAATCCAAAAAGATGAAGGCCTCCCGTGCTGGTGGCTCACAAGCAGGAACACCCAACAACAGGTCCCACTCTTCTAGGGGATATGGGGATGCCTAAACACTAGTGATGAGCCGAACACCCCCGGGTTCGGTTCGCACCAGAACCCGCGAACGGACCGAAAGTTCGTATGAACATTAGAACCCTATTAAATACAATGGATGCGAACGTTCGAATTCTAAAGTGCTAATTATAATGACTATTATGCATGTTATTGTCCTAAAAAGGGTTTGGGAACCCGGGTTCTGCACCAGGGGACATGTATCAATGCAAAAAGAAGTTTTAAAAACGGTCGTTTTTCGGGAGCAGTCATTTTAATGATGCATAAAGTGAAAAAAAAAAGTCAAATATTCCTTTAAATATCGTACCTGGGGGGTGTCTAAAGTATGCCTGTGAAGTGCCACGTGTTTCCCGTGTTTAGAACTGTCCCTGCACAAAATGACACTTCTAAAGGAAAAAAAAGCCATTTAAAACTGCTTGCGGCTTTAATGTAATGTCTGGTCCCGGTAATATGGATGAAAATCTTTAAGAAAAATGGCATAGCTACCCCATGACCCCCCCCCCCCCTACCCCAGCCCATTACCAGCCCCTTTGGGTCTTGTATGGATATTAAGGGGAACCCCGCACATAAAATAAAAAAGGCCCTATATACTCTGAACAGCCGTATACAGGCGGTGCATACAAGACAGGGACTGTAGGTTTGTTCTTATGTAGAATCTGTTTGTAATTTTGAACAGGTACATTGTTTAAGTGTAGCTCCAGCCCAAAAATCTATTTTTAGACTTTTTGGAAAACATAGGTAAGGGTTATCACCCCTGTAACATTTGTTTTGCTGTCTGTGCCCCTGTTCAGAACATTTCACCTCACTTTCCGTCCCAATGACAACTGTTTTTGAAATGTGGTGTTTTTCTTGAAACAAGGATTGGTGATAAAGCATCAGTACAGAGGAGACACCTTTCTCCCATATTAATTCTTACAGGAGAAAATTTTCCTTCCTAGGGGTAGATTTCCTCTCACTTCCTGTTGTCTTCTTGCGTTTGCAAGTAGGAGTCGTTTGTAAGTTGGATGTTTGAAAGTAGGGACCTGCCGTATATACTCTGCAGAAATAGGCCCCTTAGTTGTTGGTGTTGGCACAACACTGTAAGCACTCACAGTTACTCTTGGTTGGTGCTGGAACGCCCTGCTGTCAACTATTATATCAGGAATTGTAATTACATATAATTGTTGAACAGTGGTAGTAAAAATTGGGCCTTTGATGGTGGTGCTGGTGCCACAACACTGTAAGCCCTGACAGTTACTCTTGGTGGGTGCAGCAATGGGCCCTGCTGTGAATTATTAGATCAAGAATTGTAATTACATGCCCCTGTTGAACAGGGGCTGAAAAATTGGGCCTTAGGCACTGGTGGCACAACACTACAACCCCTCACAGATACTGTACTTGGAGCACAGCAATGAGCCCTGTTGCAAAGTATTGCTTCAAAAATTGTAATGACACGCCCCTGTTAAACAGGGGCTGAAAAATTGGGCCTTAGGCACTGGTGGCACAACACTCCAACCCCTCACAGATACTGTACTTGGAGCACAGCAATGAGCCCTGTTGCAAAGTATTGCTTCAAAAATTGTAATTACACGCCCCTGTTAAACAGGGGCTGAAAAATTGGGCCTTAGCCACTGGTGGCGGCACCCATAAACAAAAATGATCTTCCAAGCTATCATCATCAATCGTATCATTGAGGACTCGGAGGAGGAGGATAGCCAGTCAACATAACAGCACAGGCACTCAGCATCAGTCTTGAAGGGATGTGACATGTTAAAATCAATTAGTCTGTTATATCAGCATCAGGTGTGTGGTAGCTGGTGGTGATCCAAGACTGGTTCATCTTGATGAAAGTCAGTCGATCAACCGAGTCGGTGGACAGGCGCACCCTGTGATCCGTGACAAATCCTCCAGCAGCACTGAATGTGCATTCCGAAAGAACGCTGGATGCAGGACAGGCCAGTAGCTCAATTGCATACTGTGCAAGCTCTGGCCAGTGATCCATCCTCAAGACCCAGTAAGCCAGAGGATTTTCGGTGGGGAAGGTGTCCAAGTCTGACCTTGCCCCTAGATATTCCTGCACCATGTTTATCAGACGCTGGCGATGGTTGCTGGAACCGATCATACTTTGGGGCTGCAGACTAAAGAATTGTCTGAACGCATCGGTCAGACGGCCACCTTCCCCACCGCTCCTTCTTTGACTGGCCGAAGCCTCAGCAACTCGTTGTCCAGGACCAGGAGTTTGTAACCTCCCAGTCTCTGGGAACGCGTTGCACAGACCTTTCTGCAAGGCCCCCTTGGAGTTGTCTCATCCTCTGCTCCCTCTGCGACGGTAACATAAGGTCCGCAACCTTACCCTTGTACCGTGGATCAAGGAGAGTGGCCAGCCAGTAATGGTCCCTCTCCTTGATCCGAAGAATACGAGGATCCTTCCGCAGACTTTGCAGGATCAGGGAGGCCATGCAGCGTAGGTTTGCTGAGGCATTCGGTCCGGAGTCCTCTGGGTCACTAAGGACGACATGATCCGCAGCCACCTCCTCCCAGCCACGTACAAGTCCACTGGTTTCTTTGGACTGTAAATCATCCCTAAAAGACTGCTGCTGATGATGCTGAGTGCCAGCCTCCACCTCCATGCTGACACAATCCTCCTCCTCCTCCTCCTCCTCTTCCTGTGCGATGGGTGGGACAGAAGGAACACTGTCTGGGTAAAGGGGGCCTTGAGAGGCAAGGAAGTCCTCCTCTTCCTGCCTCTGTTCTGCCTCAAGTGCCCTGTCCATTATTCCACGCAGCGTGTGCTCCAACAGGTGGACAAGAGGTACAGTGTCACTGATGCATGCACTGTCACTGCTCACCATCCTCGTGGCCTCCTCAAATGGTGCCAGGACAGTGCATGCATCCCTGATCATGCCCCACTGGCGTGGAGAAAAAAAACCAAGCTCCCCTGACCCTGTCCTGGTGCCGTAGTCGCACAGGTACTCATTGATGGCCCTCTGCTGCGTGTGCAGCCGCTGCAGCATGGCCAACGTTGAGTTCCACCTGGTGGGCATGTCACATATAAGGCGGTTCTTGGGCAGGTTCAACTCCTTTTGCAGCTCAGCCAGGCGAGCACTGGCATTATAAGATCTGCGGAAATGCACACAGACTTTCCTGGCCTGCCTCAGGACATCCTGTAAGCCCGGGTACCTGCCCAAGAACCGCTGCACCACCAGGTTAAGGACGTGAGCCACACAGGGCACATGGGTCAGTTGTCCCTGTCGGAGGGCGGAGAGGAGGTTGGTGCCATTGTCGCAAACCACCATTCCTGGCTTAAGCTGGCGTGGCGTCAACCACCTCTCGGCCTGGCCCTGCAGAGCAGACAGGACCTCTGCCCCAGTGTGGCTTCTGTCCCCCAAACACACCAGCGCAAGCACGGCATGGCATCTTTTTGCCTGCGTACTTGCGTAGCCCCTTGAACGGCTACGGAGCACCGCTGGTTCAGAGGAGAAAGCACAGGAAGAGGCCATGGAGGAAGAAGAAGAGGAGGGGGTGGAGGAGAGAGGTGTGTCACAACCAGTAGTAGCATTTTGGAGGCGTGGCGGTGGAACAACCTCCAACACTACTGCACCTTGTCCTGCATCCTTCCCAGCTGCCAAAAGAGTGACCCAATGGGCCGTGAAAGAAAGGTAACGTCCCTGTCCATGCCTGCTGGACCATGAGTCAGCGGTAATATGCACCTTACCGCTGACCGCCCTGTCCAGCGAGGCCAAGACATTGCCTTCCACATGCCGGTAGAGAGCCAGAATAGCCTTCCGTGAGAAAAAGTGGCGTTTGGGAACCTGCCACTGAGGAACCGCACATTGCACAAACTCACGGAAGGGGGCCGAGTCTACCAACTGAAAAGGCAGCAGTTGAAGCGCTAGCAATTTAGCCAAGCTAGCATTCAACCGCTGGGCATGTGGATGGCTGGGAGTGAACTTCTTTCGACGGTCCAGCAGCTGGGGCAGGGAAATTTGCCTGCTAGAATCGGACGTCGGTGTACTGCTAGCAGAGTGGCCGCAAGTACTTGGCTGTGACACACCTAATTCTACACCTTCATTCCTCTCAGTGCATGTTTCAGAGAGGACTGAAGTTATAGTGGGGTTGGAGATCCCAGCTGATGCGGTGCAAGGAGAGGTCCGCTTTGTTCTTTGGTGTGGGTCTTTGAGGTAGGCTTGCCAACGAGCTGCATGGCAGGTCAACATATGTCTGGTCAGGCATGTGGTACCCAAGCGGCTGATGTTTTGGCCACGCGATATACGCTTGAGACATATGTTGCAAACAGCAGCTGTGCGATCTGATGCACTAGCCTCAAAAAAGGCCCACACCAAAGAACTTTTTGAATGACGGGCAGAGGCAGCGCCCTGCACAGGCGGAGCTCTGCGGTGTGATTCTGTCGGTGTACTGCCCTTACGCTGGCCACCAAAGGGCATCCTGCCTCGTTGGAGATGTGCCTCCTCCTCATCCTCCTCCTCCTCCTCTCTCCTATTAGGCACCCACGTGGAGTCAGTGACCTCATCATCCCCTCCCTCCTCATCACTGGAGCCAATCTGGCAGTATGCTGCAGCTGCTGGAACATGACTGCCAGATTGGTGTCCTTCTTGAGCATCCCCTCTGTCTGCTCTCATGCTACTGCCTTCCTGTAGCTGGGTTTCATCATCAGACCCTTCGAAACGCTGGGCATCCTCCTGGAGCATGTACCCAACACTGTGCTCAAACAGTTCGGGGGACTCCTCAGGAGGAGGACATGGTGGGTCTAGGGAAGGAGTGACTGATGATGAGTCTGACATTGATACCAGGGAAGAGGATGCTTTGGCAGCTGCTTTGCCAGTACCCTGAGCCTGGGTGAGAGAGGATGAGGAGGAGGAGGAGGGCTTGGTCATCCACTCTACCAAGTCTTCGGCATGATGTGGCTCAACATGTCCAGCTGCCGAAAAGAAGGACAAGCGTGTCCCATGGCCATGTGCTGATGACAATGCACCGCGTCCACGACCAGCACTGTTGCCCCCAGACACAGAGCCTGCTTGCCCTCTTTTATTGCCTCCTGACTGTCTGCCTCTCCTTGTTTGCCTTCCAGACATTCTAATAGATGGCCTGCAGGGAGATGGGAAAAAAGCAATAAGGGCTACCTTCAGGTGTCCTTCTCTGTCCCTTTACTTAAGGATTTCTAAATATGGTTGAGGATGATTGCTTTCGCACAGAATAGCACAACGACAATTTCCCTGACTGTCCAAAAAACAAGGATTTCAAAGATGGTTGATGAGGAATGCTTTAGCACAGTATAGCACAAGGAGAATTTCCCTCACTGTCCTTCCCTGTCCCTACAAACAAGGATTAGCACAGTAAAACACACTGACACTCTCCCTACCTATAGTTTTCTGTCCCTATAAAAAATGTTTTTTTAAAGATGGTTGATGATCAATGCTTTAGCACAGTATAGCACAAGGAGAATTTCCCTCACTGTCCTTCCCTGTCCCTAGAAACAAGGATTAGCACAGTGAAAGAAACTGACACTCTCCCTACCTATAGTTTTCTGTCCCTAGAAAAAATGTTTTTTTAAAGATGTTGATGATCAATGCTTTAGCACAGTATAGCACAAGGAGAATTTCCCTCACTGTCCTTCCCTGTCCCTAGAAACAAGGATTAGCACAGTGAAAGAAACTAACACTCTCCCTACCTATAGTTTTCTGTCCCTAGAAAAAATGTTTTTTTAAAGATGGTTGATGATCAATGCTTTAGCACAGTATAGCACAAGGAGAATTTCCCTCACTGTCCTTCCCTGTCCCTAGAAACAAGGATTAGCACAGTGAAACACACTGACACTCTCCCTACCTATAGTTTTCTGTCCCTAGAAAAAATGTTTTTTTAAAGATGGTTGATGATCAATGCTTTAGCACAGTATAGCACAAGGAGAATTTCTCTCACTGTCCTTCCAAGTCCCTAGAAACAAGGATTAGCACAGTAAAACACACTGACACTCTCCCTACCTATAGTTTTCTGTCCCTAGAAAAAATGTCTTTTTAAAGATGGTTGATGATCAATGCTTTAGCACAGTATAGCACAAGGAGAATTTCCCTCACTGTCCTTCCCTGTCCCTAGAAACAAGGATTAGCACAGTAAAACACACTGACACTCTCCCTACCTATAGTTTTCTGTCCCTAGAAAAAATGTTTTTTTAAAGATGGTTGATGATCAATGCTTTAGCACAGTATAGCACAAGGAGAATTTCCCTCACTGTCCTTCCCTGTCCCTAGAAACAAGGATTAGCACAGTAAAACACACTGACACTCTCCCTACCTATAGTTTTCTGTCCCTAGAAAAAATGTCTTTTTAAAGATGGTTGATGATCAATGCTTTAGCACAGTATAGCACAAGGAGAATTTCCCTCACTGTCCTTCCCTGTCCCTAGAAACAAGGATTAGCACAGTAAAACACACTGACACTCTCCCTACCTATAGTTTTCTGTCCCTAGAAAAAATGTTTTTTTAAAGATGGTTGATGATCAATGCTTTAGCACAGTATAGCACAAGGAGAATTTCCCTCACTGTCCTTCCCTGTCCCTAGAAACAAGGATTAGCACAGTGAAAGAAACTGACACTCTCCCTACCTATAGTTTTCTGTCCCTAGAATTTTTTTTTTTTAAAGATGGTTGATGATCAATGCTTTAGCACACTATAGCACAAGGAAAATTTCCCTCACTGTCCTTCCCTGTCCCTAGAAACAAGGATTAGCACAGTGAAACACACTGACACTCTCCCTACCTATAGTTTTCTGTCCCTAGAAAAAATGTTTTTTTAAAGATGGTTGATGATCAATGCTTTATCACAGTATAGCACAAGGAGAATTTCCCTCACTGTCCTTCCCTGTCCCTAGAAACAAGGATTAGCACAGTAAAACACACTGACACTCTCCCTACCTATAGTTTCCTGTCCCTAGAAAAAATGTTTTTTTAAAGATGGTTGATGATCAATGCTTTAGCACAGTATAGCACAAGAAGAATTTCCCTCACTGTCCTTCCCTGTCCCTAGAAACAAGGATTAGCACAGTGAAAGAAACTGACACTCTCCCTACCTATAGTTTTCTGTCCCTAGAAAAAATGTTTTTTTTAAAGATGGTTGATGATCAATGCTTTAGCACAGTATAGAACAAGGAGAATTTCCCTCACTGTCCTTCCCTGTCCCTAGAAACAAGGATTAGCACAGTGAAAGAAACTGACACTCTCCCTACCTATAGTTTTCTGTCCCTAGAAAAAATGTTTTTTTAAAGATGGTTGATGATCAATGCTTTAGCACAGTATAGCACAAGGAGAATTTCCCTCACTGTCCTTCCCTGTCCCTAGAAACAAGGATTAGCACAGTGAAAGAAACTGACACTCTCCCTACCTATAGTTTTCTGTCCCTAGAAAAAATGTTTTTTTAAAGATGGTTGATGATCAATGCTTTAGCACAGTATAGCACAAGGAGAATTTCCCTCACTGTCCTTCCCTGTCCCTAGAAACAAGGATTAGCACAGTGAAACACACTGACACTCTCCCTACCTATAGTTTTCTGTCCCTAGAAAAAATGTTTTTTTAAAGATGGTTGATGATCAATGCTTTAGCACAGTATAGCACAAGGAGAATTTCCCTCACTGTCCTTCCCTGTCCCTAGAAACAAGGATTAGCACAGTAAAACACACTGACACTCTCCCTACCTATAGTTTTCTGTCCCTAGAAAAAATGTTTCTTTAAAGATGGTTGATGATCAATGCTTTAGCACAGTATAGCACAAGGAGAATTTCCCTCACTGTCCTTCCCTGTCCCTAGAAACAAGGATTAGCACAGTGAAAGAAACTGACACTCTCCCTACCTATAGTTTTCTGTCCCTAGAAAAAATGTTTTTTTAAAGATGGTTGATGATCAATGCTTTAGCACACTATAGCACAAGGAAAATTTCCCTCACTGTCCTTCCCTGTCCCTAGAAACAAGGATTAGCACAGTGAAACACACTGACACTCTCCCTACCTATAGTTTTCTGTCCCTAGAAAAAATGTTTTTTTAAAGATGGTTGATGATCAATGCTTTAGCACAGTATAGCACAAGGAGAATTTCCCTCACTGTCCTTCCCTGTCCCTAGAAACAAGGATTAGCACAGTGAAAGAAACTGACACTCTCCCTACCTATAGTTTTCTGTCCCTAGAAAAAATGTTTTTTTAAAGATGGTTGATGATCAATGCTTTAGCACAGTATAGCACAAGGAGAATTTCCCTCACTGTCCTTCCCTGTCCCTAGAAACAAGGATTAGCACAGTGAAAGAAACTGACACTCTCCCTACCTATAGTTTTCTGTCCCTAGAAAAAATGTTTTTTTAAAGATGGTTGATGATCAATGCTTTAGCACAGTATAGCACAAGGAGAATTTCCCTCACTGTCCTTCCCTGTCCCTAGAAACAAGGATTAGCACAGTGAAACACACTGACACTCTCCCTACCTATAGTTTTCTGTCCCTAGAAAAAATGTTTTTTTAAAGATGGTTGATGATCGATGCTTTAGCACAGTATAGCACAAGGAGAATTTCCCTCACTGTCCTTCCCTGTCCCTAGAAACAAGGATTAGCACAGTGAAACACACTGACACTCTCCCTACCTATAGTTTTCTGTCCCTAGAAAAAATGTTTTTTTAAAGATGGTTGATGATCGATGCTTTAGCACAGTATAGCACAAGGAGAATTTCCCTCACTGTCCTTCCCTGTCCCTAGAAACAAGGATTAGCACAGTGAAACACACTGACACTCTCCCTACCTATAGTTTTCTGTCCCTAGAAAAAATGTTTTTTTAAAGATGGTTGATGATCAATGCTTTAGCACAGTATAGCACAAGGAGAATTTCCCTCACTGTCCTTCCCTGTCCCTAGAAACAAGGATTAGCACAGTGAAAGAAACTGACACTCTCCCTACCTATAGTTTTCTGTCCCTAGAAAAAATGTTTTTTTAAAGATGGTTGATGATCAATGCTTTAGCACAGTATAGCACAAGGAGAATTTCCCTCACTGTCCTTCCCTGTCCCTAGAAACAAGGATTAGCACAGTAAAACACACTGACACTCTCCCTACCTATAGTTTCCTGTCCCTAGAAAAAATGTTTTTTTAAAGATGGTTGATGATCAATGCTTTAGCACAGTATAGCACAAGGAGAATTTCCCTCACTGTCCTTCCCTGTCCCTAGAAACAAGGATTAGCACAGTGAAAGAAACTGACACTCTCCCTACCTATAGTTTTCTGTCCCTAGAAAAAATGTTTTTTTTAAAGATGGTTGATGATCAATGCTTTAGCACAGTATAGCACAAGGAGAATTTCCCTCACTGTCCTTCCCTGTCCCTAGAAACAAGGATTAGCACAGTGAAAGAAACTGACACTCTCCCTACCTATAGTTTTCTGTCCCTAGAAAAAATGTTTTTTTAAAGATGGTTGATGATCAATGCTTTAGCACACTATAGCACAAGGAAAATTTCCCTCACTGTCCTTCCCTGTCCCTAGAAACAAGGATTAGCACAGTAAAACACACTGACACTCTCCCTACCTATAGTTTTCTGTCCCTAGAAAAAATGTTTTTTTAAAGATGGTTGATGATCAATGCTTTAGCACAGTATAGCACAAGGAGAATTTCCCTCACTGTCCTTCCCTGTCCCTAGAAACAAGGATTAGCACAGTGAAAGAAACTGACACTCTCCCTACCTATAGTTTTCTGTCCCTAGAAAAAATGTTTTTTTAAAGATGGTTGATGATCAATGCTTTAGCACACTATAGCACAAGGAAAATTTCCCTCACTGTCCTTCCCTGTCCCTAGAAACAAGGATTAGCACAGTGAAACACACTGACACTCTCCCTACCTATAGTTTTCTGTCCCTAGAAAAAATGTTTTTTTAAAGATGGTTGATGATCAATGCTTTAGTACAGTATAGCACAAGGAGAATTTCCCTCACTGTCCTTCCCTGTCCCTAGAAACAAGGATTAGCACAGTGAAAGAAACTGACACTCTCCCTACCTATAGTTTTCTGTCCCTAGAAAAAATGTTTTTTTAAAGATGGTTGATGATCAATGCTTTAGCACAGTATAGCACAAGGAGAATTTACCTCACTGTCCTTCCCTGTCCCTAGAAACAAGGATTAGCACAGTGAAACACACTGACACTCTCCCTACCTATAGTTTTCTGTCCCTAGAAAAAATGTTTTTTTAAAGATGGTTGATGATCAATGCTTTAGCACACTATAGCACAAGGAGAATTTCCCTCACTGTCCTTCCCTGTCCCTAGAAACAAGGATTAGCACAGTAAAACACACTGACACTCTCCCTACCTATAGTTTTCTGTCCCTAGAAAACATGTTTTTTTAAAGATGGTTGATGATCAATGCTTTAGCACACTATAGCACAAGGAGAATTTCCCTCACTGTCCTTCCCTGTCCCTAGAAACAAGGATTAGCACAGTAAAACACACTGACACTCTCCCTACCTATAGTTTTCTGTCCCTAGAAAAAATGTTTTTTTAAAGATGGTTGATGATCAATGCTTTAGCACAGTATAGCACAAGGAGAATTTCCCTCACTGTCCTTCCCTGTCCCTAGAAACAAGGATTAGCACAGTGAAACACACTGACACTCTCCCTACCTATAGTTTTCTGTCCCTAGAAAAAATGTTTTTTTAAAGATGGTTGATGATCAATGCTTTAGCACAGTATAGCACAAGGAGAATTTCCCTCACTGTCCTTCCCTGTCCCTAGAAACAAGGATTAGCACAGTAAAACACACTGACACTCTCCCTACCTATAGTTTTCTGTCCCTAGAAAAAATGTTTTTTTAAAGATGGTTGATGATCAATGCTTTAGCACAGTATAGCACAAGGAGAATTTCCCTCACTGTCCTTCCCTGTCCCTAGAAACAAGGATTAGCACAGTGAAAGAAACTGACACTCTCCCTACCTATAGTTTTCTGTCCCTAGAAAAAATGTTTTTTTAAAGATGGTTGATGATCAATGCTTTAGCACACTATAGCACAAGGAAAATTTCCCTCACTGTCCTTCCCTGTCCCTAGAAACAAGGATTAGCACAGTGAAACACACTGACACTCTCCCTACCTATAGTTTTCTGTCCCTAGAAAAAATGTTTTTTTAAAGATGGTTGATGATCAATGCTTTAGCACAGTATAGCACAAGGAGAATTTCCCTCACTGTCCTTCCTTGTCCCTAGAAACAAGGATTAGCACAGTGAAAGAAACTGACACTCTCCCTACCTATAGTTTTCTGTCCCTAGAAAAAATGTTTTTTTAAAGATGGTTGATGATCAATGCTTTAGCACAGTATAGCACAGGGAGAATTTCCCTCACTGTCCTTCCCTGTCCCTAGAAACAAGGATTAGCACAGTGAAAGAAACTGACACTCTCCCTACCTATAGTTTTCTGTCCCTAGAAAAAATGTTTTTTTAAAGATGGTTGATGATCAATGCTTTAGCACAGTATAGCACAAGGAGAATTTCCCTCACTGTCCTTCCCTGTCCCTAGAAACAAGGATTAGCACAGTGAAACACACTGACACTCTCCCTACCTATAGTTTTCTGTCCCTAGAAAAAATGTTTTTTTAAAGATGGTTGATGATCAGTGCTTAAGCACAGTATAGCACAAGGAGAATTTCCCTCACTGTCCTTCCCTGTCCCTAGAAACAAGGATTAGCACAGTGAAAGAAACTGACACTCTCCCTACCTATAGTTTTCTGTCCCTAGAAAAAATGTTTTTTTTAAAGATGGTTGATGATCAATGCTTTAGCACAGTATAGCACAAGGAGAATTTCCCTCACTGTCCTTCCCTGTCCCTAGAAACAAGGATTAGCACAGTGAAACACACTGACACTCTCCCTACCTATAGTTTTCTGTCCCTAGAATTTTTTTTTTTTAAAGATGGTTGATGATCAATGCTTTAGCACAGTATAGCACAAGGAGAATTTCCCTCACTGTCCTTCCCTGTCCCTAGAAACAAGGATTAGCACAGTGAAAGAAACTGACACTCTCCCTACCTATAGTTTTCTGTCCCTAGAAAAAATGTTTTTTTAAAGATGGTTGATGATCAATGCTTTAGCACACTATAGCACAAGGAGAATTTCCCTCACTGTCCTTCCCTGTCCCTAGAAACAAGGATTAGCACAGTAAAACACACTGACACTCTCCCTACCTATAGTTTTCTGTCCCTAGAAAAAATGTTTTTTTAAAGATGGTTGATGATCAATGCTTTAGCACACTATAGCACAAGGAGAATTTCCCTCACTGTCCTTCCCTGTCCCTAGAAACAAGGATTAGCACAGTAAAACACACTGACACTCTCCCTACCTATAGTTTTCTGTCCCTAGAAAAAATGTTTTTTTAAAGATGGTTGATGATCAATGCTTTAGCACAGTATAGCACAAGGAGAATTTCCCTCACTGTCCTTCCCTGTCCCTAGAAACAAGGATTAGCACAGTGAAAGAAACTGACACTCTCCCTACCTATAGTTTTCTGTCCCTAGAAAAAATGTTTTTTTAAAGATGGTTGATGATCAATGCTTTAGCACAGTATAGCACAAGGAGAATTTCCCTCACTGTCCTTCCCTGTCCCTAGAAACAAGGATTAGCACAGTAAAACACACTGACACTCTCCCTACCTATAGTTTCCTGTCCCTAGAAAAAATGTTTTTTTAAAGATGGTTGATGATCAATGCTTTAGCACAGTATAGCACAAGGAGAATTTCCCTCACTGTCCTTCCCTGTCCCTAGAAACAAGGATTAGCACAGTGAAAGAAACTGACACTCTCCCTACCTATAGTTTTCTGTCCCTAGAAAAAATGTTTTTTTTAAAGATGGTTGATGATCAATGCTTTAGCACAGTATAGCACAAGGAGAATTTCCCTCACTGTCCTTCCCTGTCCCTAGAAACAAGGATTAGCACAGTGAAAGAAACTGACACTCTCCCTACCTATAGTTTTCTGTCCCTAGAAAAAATGTTTTTTTAAAGATGGTTGATGATCAATGCTTTAGCACACTATAGCACAAGGAAAATTTCCCTCACTGTCCTTCCCTGTCCCTAGAAACAAGGATTAGCACAGTAAAACACACTGACACTCTCCCTACCTATAGTTTTCTGTCCCTAGAAAAAATGTTTTTTTAAAGATGGTTGATGATCAATGCTTTAGCACAGTATAGCACAAGGAGAATTTCCCTCACTGTCCTTCCCTGTCCCTAGAAACAAGGATTAGCACAGTGAAAGAAACTGACACTCTCCCTACCTATAGTTTTCTGTCCCTAGAAAAAATGTTTTTTTAAAGATGGTTGATGATCAATGCTTTAGCACACTATAGCACAAGGAAAATTTCCCTCACTGTCCTTCCCTGTCCCTAGAAACAAGGATTAGCACAGTGAAACACACTGACACTCTCCCTACCTATAGTTTTCTGTCCCTAGAAAAAATGTTTTTTTAAAGATGGTTGATGATCAATGCTTTAGTACAGTATAGCACAAGGAGAATTTCCCTCACTGTCCTTCCCTGTCCCTAGAAACAAGGATTAGCACAGTGAAAGAAACTGACACTCTCCCTACCTATAGTTTTCTGTCCCTAGAAAAAATGTTTTTTTAAAGATGGTTGATGATCAATGCTTTAGCACAGTATAGCACAAGGAGAATTTACCTCACTGTCCTTCCCTGTCCCTAGAAACAAGGATTAGCACAGTGAAACACACTGACACTCTCCCTACCTATAGTTTTCTGTCCCTAGAAAAAATGTTTTTTTAAAGATGGTTGATGATCAATGCTTTAGCACACTATAGCACAAGGAGAATTTCCCTCACTGTCCTTCCCTGTCCCTAGAAACAAGGATTAGCACAGTAAAACACACTGACACTCTCCCTACCTATAGTTTTCTGTCCCTAGAAAACATGTTTTTTTAAAGATGGTTGATGATCAATGCTTTAGCACACTATAGCACAAGGAGAATTTCCCTCACTGTCCTTCCCTGTCCCTAGAAACAAGGATTAGCACAGTAAAACACACTGACACTCTCCCTACCTATAGTTTTCTGTCCCTAGAAAAAAAGTTTTTTTAAAGATGGTTGATGATCAATGCTTTAGCACAGTATAGCACAAGGAGAATTTCCCTCACTGTCCTTCCCTGTCCCTAGAAACAAGGATTAGCACAGTGAAACACACTGACACTCTCCCTACCTATAGTTTTCTGTCCCTAGAAAAAATGTTTTTTTAAAGATGGTTGATGATCAATGCTTTAGCACAGTATAGCACAAGGAGAATTTCCCTCACTGTCCTTCCCTGTCCCTAGAAACAAGGATTAGCACAGTAAAACACACTGACACTCTCCCTACCTATAGTTTTCTGTCCCTAGAAAAAATGTTTTTTTAAAGATGGTTGATGATCAATGCTTTAGCACAGTATAGCACAAGGAGAATTTCCCTCACTGTCCTTCCCTGTCCCTAGAAACAAGGATTAGCACAGTGAAAGAAACTGACACTCTCCCTACCTATAGTTTTCTGTCCCTAGAAAAAATGTTTTTTTAAAGATGGTTGATGATCAATGCTTTAGCACACTATAGCACAAGGAAAATTTCCCTCACTGTCCTTCCCTGTCCCTAGAAACAAGGATTAGCACAGTGAAACACACTGACACTCTCCCTACCTATAGTTTTCTGTCCCTAGAAAAAATGTTTTTTTAAAGATGGTTGATGATCAATGCTTTAGCACAGTATAGCACAAGGAGAATTTCCCTCACTGTCCTTCCTTGTCCCTAGAAACAAGGATTAGCACAGTGAAAGAAACTGACACTCTCCCTACCTATAGTTTTCTGTCCCTAGAAAAAATGTTTTTTTAAAGATGGTTGATGATCAATGCTTTAGCACAGTATAGCACAGGGAGAATTTCCCTCACTGTCCTTCCCTGTCCCTAGAAACAAGGATTAGCACAGTGAAAGAAACTGACACTCTCCCTACCTATAGTTTTCTGTCCCTAGAAAAAATGTTTTTTTAAAGATGGTTGATGATCAATGCTTTAGCACAGTATAGCACAAGGAGAATTTCCCTCACTGTCCTTCCCTGTCCCTAGAAACAAGGATTAGCACAGTGAAACACACTGACACTCTCCCTACCTATAGTTTTCTGTCCCTAGAAAAAATGTTTTTTTAAAGATGGTTGATGATCAATGCTTAAGCACAGTATAGCACAAGGAGAATTTCCCTCACTGTCCTTCCCTGTCCCTAGAAACAAGGATTAGCACAGTGAAAGAAACTGACACTCTCCCTACCTATAGTTTTCTGTCCCTAGAAAAAATGTTTTTTTTAAAGATGGTTGATGATCAATGCTTTAGCACAGTATAGCACAAGGAGAATTTCCCTCACTGTCCTTCCCTGTCCCTAGAAACAAGGATTAGCACAGTGAAACACACTGACACTCTCCCTACCTATAGTTTTCTGTCCCTAGAATTTTTTTTTTTTAAAGATGGTTGATGATCAATGCTTTAGCACAGTATAGCACAAGGAGAATTTCCCTCACTGTCCTTCCCTGTCCCTAGAAACAAGGATTAGCACAGTGAAAGAAACTGACACTCTCCCTACCTATAGTTTTCTGTCCCTAGAAAAAATGTTTTTTTAAAGATGGTTGATGATCAATGCTTTAGCACACTATAGCACAAGGAGAATTTCCCTCACTGTCCTTCCCTGTCCCTAGAAACAAGGATTAGCACAGTAAAACACACTGACACTCTCCCTACCTATAGTTTTCTGTCCCTAGAAAAAATGTTTTTTTAAAGATGGTTGATGATCAATGCTTTAGCACACTATAGCACAAGGAGAATTTCCCTCACTGTCCTTCCCTGTCCCTAGAAACAAGGATTAGCACAGTAAAACACACTGACACTCTCCCTACCTATAGTTTTCTGTCCCTAGAAAAAATGATTTTTTAAAGATGGTTGATGATCAATGCTTTAGCACAGTATAGCACAAGGAGAATTTCCCTCACTGTCCTTCCCTGTCCCTAGAAACAAGGATTAGCACAGTAAAACACACTGACACTCTCCCTACCTATCCTTCTCTTTCCCTAAACTAAAGGAATCCAGGTTAAGCAAGAAAAAAAAATGTCACTGTCCCTGCCTATGCTTCTCTTTCCCTGCTCCGGAACACACTACACTAGGCCGCCGTGCTGGCGGCCTTTTATAGTGTGGGGCGTGTACTAAACACCCTCAGCAATAATTGGCCACAGGCATCCTGCCTGTGGCCAATCATTGCTCTCCTCGCTGCCGGCGCTGTGATTGGCCAAGCATGCGGGGTCACAGTGCATGCTTGGCCAATCACAGCGCCTGGATGACACTGCGATGGCGTAGTGCATTGTGGGCCGTTCGCGTCACTCGAATTAGGCGCGAACGGCCCAAATCGTTCGATCTTCGTCGAACGATCGAACAGCCGATGTTCGAGTCGAACGTATGTTCGACTCGAACACCGAGCTCATCCCTACTAAACACAAGATTGATAGCCAAAGTGATTGACTAATCACTGGATATGACTTATTTTCACAGTGCCACCCTAGCCCTAGGCCTCACACGTTGCCTTACTGAGACAGTATAAAAGCAGACTTGCAAGACTTTCAATTCTGGCAGGCATTCTTTTCCTGCAAATCACACACACACTATGATTTTGCATGATTCTAGATGATCCGGCAGGAAACCATGCTATAACAAGACAAACTCATAGATATAACCACTATAGAGACTCGGAATGACTTATACTTAGAAGCAATGTTTTCATGTAGGGAGTAGGATGGTACAATGATCTCTATAGGCTCTCAGTAATTAGTTATATGGCTGCAGCTGTGAACTCCCCGCAGGAGGATGAACTCACGTATACCTGCTTCGCCGGGTGTAAGTGGGGGACTCACAGATTTACATAGTGGGTTCTCCTGTCTTCATTTGGAGTGGAGTATACTAACAGTTCCTAAAAGTTACCTGTTTCTCATTTTACATGTTTCTTAAAACCAAATGTTAAGTGTCTTTTCATGACACTGAAGGTGCAGGAAGATTTCTTCAACTGAATATGTTTTCTATATGCTGCGGCCTGTCTAGATCCATACCTTAGTTGATTTTTACCTTACTTTAACCGGTGGAGATTACCTAGATAGGCCAAGATTCACTACCCCAAAAAGTGTTCCCTGACGGATGTTATTTTTAACACTACTTCTGTGTACCCTAGGGACTTTGGTATCCTAGGGAGATTAGGTTATCTCTTATCACGTCTCTTTTTATTATTTTTCTCTATCTACTCTCTTTTCCTCTTTTTTTTTTTTTTTGTCATATACGCTTTTGTACTAAACAATATATATTCTAACGGTTGTGTAGGTTTTGTTCCCTGATATAGGTTCGCCACCTCTCTCTGGGTCCACAACATGGCATACTCATCTCTGGGACGCAACCCCACGGTCAACTCCCATAACGCCAAAGGCCTTAATATACCCGAAAAACGCACCGCCCTTTTGAAAGAACTAAAAAAAAGGTAGGCCTCGCTTTGTCTTTTTACAGGAGACTCACTTTAAACCCACCAAGTGCCTAAAATGACTGACTCATTTTTCACGCAAGCCCATCACGCGACTAATGACCTTGCTAAATCCAAGGGGGTCTCCATACTTGTTAGTAGGGATGCCTCCTTTTACCTCACTGACAAACTAATAGACCCAAACCGCAGATATATCTTCTTGAAAGAGACTTGTAGCGGCACTCCTGTTACACTGGCCAACGTGTATTTCCCTAATACCTCACACCTGACTTTCTGTAGGCATGTGATCAATGAGCTTAAAGGTTTTAGTTCAGGATGCTTGATACTTGGGGGTGACGTTAATGTGCCACTCAATCCCCTCAAACACATCCACGGGCAAAACATATATTACGTACAAAATTCTTAAAAACATTAAGTTATTGATACAGTCACTTCAACTAGTAGACACATGGCGCCTTCTTCACCCCGAGGATAGGGATTTTACCTTTTATTCCATACCCCATTGCCGTTACTCAAGGATAGACTATCTTTTTGTTCAACAGAGAGACCTGGACAGGATCTCAGGGGCCCATATAGGGATCCAAACTATCTCGGACCATGCTCCGATCTCATTGACTTTGGATTTGATGGCGCCTCCTCCCAGGTCCAATACATGGAGATTAAACTCTTCTTTGCTAACCGATCCTACCTTATTTCCACAAATAGCCGCCTCACTCAAGGAATATTTTGCACTCCACATCACACCAGGAATGGACCCCATGACAGTCTGGGAGGCACATAAATGCACCATTAGGGGCGACCTCATTAAAATGGGAGCTCGACGCAAAAAAGACAGGGACCGGGAAATTAAGCAGTTGACTGAGAAAATCCATTCATTAGAAGCCAAACACAAACAAACCATATCCGAACGTTCTTCCCTACAGCTTTTAGAGTCGAGGAGAGCTCTCCAGCTTATATTTGACACAAGGACCAAGAGTCTCCTACTTTTTAAGAATTTTTTTATTATGAGCACGGCGACAAAACAGGGAGATTTCTCGCGAGAGCGCTAAGGACTGCCCACTCGGGTCAAAATATATTGGCATGCGTGTGTATATACATATAATATGGGGGCAATGTCTGAAATGGAAAAGTTGTCTCAAGACCAGTCCAACTATAATAACCTAGGTGAAAATCAGTAAATGGTGCATTAGGCTAGTGCACCATATCATTAGATGTATCGCATGGACTAGGACAGGTGTGACATGAAAATCTAAAGCCTTGTTGTTGGATCTAGACACATATTAAGTCAGACAGTTTGCCCAATTAAACATGTAAAACAGGTCTGCACATGCCTATCTATCACCAAATGAACACATATGATACCACAGATAAGGAACACATATAACCCATAAATGTTATGTACGAATTTACATAAGTTGGAAAACGCAATGTACTGTGTATATGTACACATTCATATGGGCCAAATGTGATCCCTGGTCTCAAAAATAAACACAAAATAACCTAAAACAGGAGCAACCAAAACACACATATTCAATATATTGAGCAACAACATATAATATCATGACATACAGTAGTTAAAATCAAAATCAATCAGCCACTGGTTAGTAGTTTGTGCAAAAGGAGAGACCAAATCCGTTCGATTTCTTGAATGGTACTGTATATACTCGAGTATAAGCCGAGTTTTTCAGCACATTTTTTGTGCTGAAAATGCCCCCCTCGGCTTATACTCGAGTCACCTTTTTGCGCCTGATCTCCCGGACTTTGAGGACTCGGTACCAGCCGGTCGTAGGTCCCCTGGACCCCAATCTTGGCACACATGTAGCACCACTCTTCCTCTACAAGTGTGCAAAGATTGTTGTCCGGGGGACCTATGGCCGGGGAGCACCGATTTTCAAAGCCGGGCACCCCTTCCATAGACTCCAATGTTAAACGGTAATTTCTCCGGTAAATTTGGGGACCCGGTACCGGCCGGTCCTAGGTCCCCTGGACCCGAAACGTGTCACACATGTAGCCCCATTTCTCCTCTACAAGTGTGCAAAGTTTGTTGTCTGGGGGACCTACGGCCGGGGAGCACCGATTTTTCAAACCCGGGCACCCCTTCCATAGACTCCCATGTTAAACGTCAGTCTAGTCATGGACACAGTGAGGCATGGGCACAGTGAGGCATGGGCACAGTGAGGCATGGGCACAGTGAGGCATGGACACAGTGAGGCATGGGCACAGTGCAGCATGCACATGGACACAGTGAGGCATGCAGATGGACACCCTAGGCCTATATTCGAGTCAATATGTTTTCCCAGTTTTTTGTGGTAAAATTTGGTGCCTCGGCTTATATTCGGGTCGGCTTATACTCCAGTATATACGGTATATATATGTGTGTGTGTGTTTTTTGTTTTTTTTTTTACTTTCGTGCTGTCTCCCTCCCTTCCCCTCTCTAGGCATATTTAGCCTGTATCTTTAAAATCAAATGGAAATATTTCCTAAAACTGTAGCTTGCAAAATCGTGTACAGCTCTGCAATAAACCAAATCAGTGTCAATGTTTTATTGTCAAAGCTTAACTAAATAAGCTGAAGTCAGAAGCTGATTGGCTACCATGCATAGCCGCACCTGATTCTGAGTGCACCAGTTTTGGTAAATCTCCCCCAATATGTTTATTGAGCCTCCCATCATGAAAATAAAATTGATTATATATATATATATATACTTATTTTTATATATATATATATATATATATATATATAAATATGTACTTATTTATTTTTCTCCTAATTAAATACAAACCGCAAACATTTACTGATATAATACGGCCCAGGTGCATAAACTTCTGAATTTAGGTTTATAATATGTTAGTACACTCTTCCTTCTAAATTGTACACAGTAACCAAAAAATATACGTATGCACATGAGATGTGTATCATTGTAATTTACATAAAACTATATTATCAAAAAAAAAAATACTTACAATTAACAATAATCTCTGATTAGTGCCTGTTGCAGTCCTGAAATGCACATGGGGCAATTCATAAAGAGTGTCTTTGAGTTCCCCACCCGGCTTCCCTACCCAAAGGGTACTGACTAGTTCCCCATTATGTCCTCTTCCCATATGATTTGTCACTTCCCAAATTTGGGTAATGACATCACCAGTGGCCCATTTATTTACATCCAACTTCCGGCTGGGGAAACCTCCCAACACTGAATGTGGCTAGGGATAGAGCCCTGTGTGCAAAGCTGTCACATTCATAATAGTTTCTCAGCACAGACATGCCCCAGTCTGAGCACTGGTTTCTTCCTTTATGCCAGCTCAGAGATGTTATTTTTACCACTAGGTTACTAATCTGCAAACTGTCAGTATTTTTTTTTTATCTGTTGCTATAACGACAGGTTCTTAAAGTGGCAGCAGTAAGAACTAACTGAATTTGTGCACGTGTTGGTACTGATAACAAATGTTTTCCTGAGTTAGGTGCAGGTTGTATTAAAGGGACCTTCTACCAGAAAGTTTACATAAATGCCTTATTGAATTCCCCAGATGATCTTAGTGGTATAAAACTGCAAACAACTTATAACACTGTGCTAAATGTTGGAATTCTGTATTAGCAAAAGCCCACAAATCTTTTAATATATGTTAAGCTTCACCTTGCCAACCCATATACAATACAGGTACAGCTGGCTGACTGCATTGTACCTTGGCGTGGTGGAGTGTACCATACTGTATATGAAAACATTTGTGGATTTTTATTATTATTTATTTTTAATTATGCTGAATTTGAACATTTATATGCCAAGGCATGATTTTATAAATAGTTTGTGTGAAACTACCTATCAGTATGTAAGTAAATGTATTATCTATGTATATTAATTAGTGGCAGTACTTAGTGTATTTCCTTTCACTAAAGTTCACACCAGCTAAATGAGCTATGACATTCATTATTCTGTAATCATTAAGTAACATTTTGCCAATGTACTGTTACATTTTAGCTTAAATATGAGTTAAATGTAATACAATCTGCTGGTTTTCTAATATGTACTTGAAATCTGCATAGAATAATCATTTGATCCTTTCAGTGTATAATAAATAATAACAGACTGCAGACATGGTTCTCAAAGCAAATATCCTGTAGATCTAAAGTTATAATAAACTCAGTTGATACCAATCATTTTGATTTTTCATGAAACATTGAATTCCTTGTTCCAAAGTATCTAACAGAACAAATGAAATTATTTTTCATAGCATGTATTTCAATTTGCCTCTTTTGTCATCTCATGCTTTAAAAATAGAAACTCAATGACAATATCTCATTAGAGCAGCAACCAGAAATCATTGGAAATTGGGTTGTGATTGTTATCTCAATAATTCTGGAGAGGTTACATAATTTACTACATATTGTGAGCTGACAATTTTATGTGTACTGAATTGTAAGTTGCCCAATGGTAATATGGAGGTAACAGACGTACTAGCAAATAATTAATCAATGACACTTCACAGAAACTACACCAAGTCAAGGGATAAGATTATTTTCCCTTTAAATGAACCTGTTAGCATTGTAGCATAACATTTTTTGTGAAATTGTCAGTTCTTTTGATTTCCATTTCTGCCATTCAAAGGATGGGCACACTTTTGTTAGTCTGTCTCTTCATTAATTATAGAAATTGAAAGTTGAGCAAAAAAAATTGAATTGTTTTTTTAAATGTGTATATGTAAAGTAAAACACATCCTATTGGGTGATATAAACAAAGAAATTGGATTTTAAGCACTTTACTCTGGAAGGTTTTACACCCTGCCTGACCAATCCTTTATTTGATATTCGGCACTGCGTTACTGTAACTGGTAATTGCACTGTCATGCACTGTGCAAATTCAATTTGTGTCCTTTTTTCACACAAAAAGAACTTTATTTTGGGGGTATTTGATCACCACTGGGTTTTTTACTTTTTGCAATATAAATAAAAAAATCAATATTTTCTACATTTTGCAATAAAAAAATATCCCAAAAACTAAAATGTTGTCATATATTTAGACCAAAATGTCTTTGGTAAAAAAAATCCTAATAAGTGTATATTGATTGGTGTGCACAAAAGTTATAGCGTCTACAAACTATGGTATACAGTATAGTAGAATTTACACAGCTTTTACTTTCTGACTGCCTATCACATTTCTTGAGGTGCTAAAATGCCAGGGCAGTGCAAACCCCCACCCCAAATTATCTCTTTTTGGAAATTAGACACCCCAAGGAATTTGCTGAGAGGCCTCTTGAGCCCATAGAAGATTTTATTTTCTGTCACAAGTTTTTGAAAATCACCGCCTTCAGGATTTCAAAGGGCGTACATTTTGCATTTCACTTCCTCACTACCTATTACAGTTTTGGAGGTCCTGAAATGCCAAGATAGTACGAACCCCCCAAATGACCCCATTTCAAAAAGTAGACACTCCAAGATATTTGCTGAGAGGCACGTTGAGCCCATCATATATTTTATTTTTTGCCACAAGTTTCTAAAAAAAATGACAAAAAAATATTTTTTTGGTCATTTTACAGAAACTTGCGTCAAAAAAGTATTTTTTTTTTTGCTAGAAAATTACTTTGAAACCCAAACATTATATATATTTTTAAAAACAGAGGCCCTACAGAGTAAAATGGAGGGTGTTTTTTTTTGTCACACAGTATTTGCGATTTTTAAAATGAAAATTGTTTGGAAAAAATGTAATTACAATGCACAAAAACACAATATATAGATACCAAACATGACATGTTTTAAAATTGCGCATGCCCGTACAGTGGCGACAAACTATATACATTTCTAAAAGTTAGATTTACACAGGAGGTCTAGTACTACAATTACTGCCCTCGATCTGACATCCACGGTGATACCTCACATTTACTTACGACACAAGACTGATGTTTGCGTTCGCCTTTACATTTTTTTTTATTATTCATCTTTATTTTTTATTTTGTTTTTACACTGTCCCTTTAATTTTTTTTATCACTTTTATTGTTATCACAGGGAATGTAAATATCACCTGTGATAGCAATAGGCACTGACAGGTAACAGACATGCTAACAAATAATTACTCAATGACACTTCACAGAAACTACACCAAGTCAAAGGATACGTTTCAGATTTCTTTTCTCTCTTTAAACGAACCTGTTAAAATTGTAACATAACATTTTTTGTGAAATTGTCAGTCCTTTTGATTTCCATTTCTGCCATTCAAAGGGTGGGCACTAGTGTTGAGTGAACCCGAACTGTAAAGTTCGGGTCCGTACCGAACTTTAGCTTTTTTCTGGAACCCGAACCCGGACTTTGCCCAAAAGTCCGGGTTCGGGTTCGGCAATCTAATAACGCATTTAGAAATGCTTCAGGGGCCAGCCAATCACCTTTTGATTAGCTGGTGTGCCCTTAGAGGCCATCATAGCCATGCCTACTAATGGCATGGCTGTGATTGGTCAGTGCAACATGTGACCCAGCTTCTATATAAGCTAGAGGCACACAGCACACATGTCACTCTGCTTCAGAATAGATAGGGAGAGGATCTAGTCTGCTGCTGCTGCTTTTAGGGAGAGATAGAAAGATAGATGAGGTAGTCCTGATTCTACAATCTGAGGGAAAAGATAGAGAGATAGTGTAGTGTAGGGCCAGGTTCCTGTGTTGGTGCTTTCAGGGAGAGAGAATATTATATAGGAGTCCAGATTCAGAGATTAAAATCAGCGATCTGCATAGGTTTACCTATTTGTGTTGCAGTGCAGTCTTTTTACACTGTCATGAGCCCAGTGTCAGAGAAAATCTAACTTTTAGGGGAAAAAAAAGGCACTTTATTGTGCTCTTTTCCAAAAGACCCATAGGGCAAAAAAAAAAAAGCATTTTATTTTGCTCGTGCAAAAAAAGACCCGTTTAGGGCAAAAAAATAAAAATAAAAAATTTGCACTTTAATGTACGCTTGCAAAAAACGCCGTTTAGGGGCACAAAAAAAAGTTTGCAGTGTTATACATATTTTGAGGTGTGTGAAATAAACAATTTCTATATAGTTTTCTCCTACTGTGCTATACTAAAAAAACAAATTTTTTTTTGAATAGCATTTTCTGCAGTTCTGTAGCTGTGCGATTCAGCGGTTACGTACTTTGGTTGTGTTCTGCGCTTCCAAAAACACCCATTTAGGGCAAGATCGAAAGGGACGTGGTGGCCCCGGTCGTGGTGCTGCTAGTGGAGCTCCTGTTGCAGGGAGAGGACGTGGTGGATCTGTGCCAGATACACGCACAAGTGAAACACCTTCCTCAGGTGCGAGTAGGCGACCGAGCCTGCGGCGGTATTTTGTCGCGCCTAATGAGGCTGTACGAATGTTTAGGCCAGGACAAGTACAGGCGATAGTAGATTGGGTTGCTGACAGTGCCTCGGGTTCCTTCACATTGTCTCCCACCCACTCTTCTGATGAAAGAACAGAGTTGGCACCTGAAACCCATGTCCATCAGTCTTTCACCTCACCCCCTTGCAAATCAGCCAAGCAGTCTGAGCCCCAAATCATGCAGCAGTCTCTTCTGCTTTTCGATGACTCTGTTAGCAGGGTTTCCCAGGGCCATCCACCTAGCCCTGCCCCAGAAGTGGAAGAGATTGAGTGCACCGATGCCCAACCACTTATGTTTCATGATGAGTACATGGGAGGACCATCGCAGTACGTCTCGGATGATGACGAAACACAGGTGCCAACTGCTGCTGCTTTCGCAATTGTGCAGACAGACAAGGAGGGCAGGGGTGAAGACTGGGTGGAAGATGATGTGGAGGACGATGAGGTCCTCGACCCCACATGGAATCAACGTTATGCAGGTGTCCAGTGTAGTTTGGAGGAAGAGGCGGTGGTCGCACAGAGCCACCAGCACAGCAGAAGAGGGAGCAGGGTGCAAAAGCGGAGCGTCTGTCAGCTAGACAGTATGTCTGCTACTGCCCAATGCAGCAAGGGACCGAGCACACCAAAGCCAGGTCCAAGGAGTTCCCCAGCATGGCAGTTCTTCACACAATGTGCTGATGACAAGACACGAGTGGTTTGCACGCTGTGCAATCAGAGCCTGAAGCGAGGCATAAACGTTCTCAACCTGAGCACAACCTGCATGACCAGGCATCTAAGTGCAAAGCACGAGCTGCAGTGGAGTAGACACCTCAAAAACCAAGAAAGGTCTCTGGCTCCTCCTGCTTCCTCTTCTGCTGCAGTCTCGGCCTCTTCATCCACCTCTGTAGTGACAGTGGCACCTGCCAGCCCGCAAACAGAGCATCTGCCAGCAACACTACCACCTGGGTCACCAACCATCTCCACAATGTCCCATGGAAGCGTTCAGCTCTCTATCTCCCAAACATTGGAGCGGAAGAGGAAGTACCCCCCTAGCCACCCGCGATCCCTGGCCCTGAATGCCAGCATTTCAAAACTCCTGGCCTTTGAAATGCTGTCATTCCGTCTGGTGGAAACACAGAGTTTTAAAAGCCTGATGGCATTGGCTGTCCCACAGTACGTCGTGCCCAGCCGCCACTATTTTTCCAGGCGAGCCATCCCTTCCCTGCACAACCAAGTGGGGGACAAAATCAGGTGTGCACTGCGCAACGCCATCTGTGGCAAGGTCCACCTAACTACGGATGCGTGGACCAGTAAGCACGGTCAGGGACGTTATATCTCCCTAACAGCACACTGGGTAAATGCAGTGGCGGCTGGGCCTGAGGCAGATAGCAGTTTGGCGCATGTCCTTCCACCACCGAGGATTGCAGGGCGCTTCAGTTTGCCTCCTGTTGCTAACTCCTCCTACTCCGCTTCCTCATCCTCTACCGCCTCCTCATCCGGTCAGTGTAACACCTTCACCACCAACTTCAGCACAGCCAGGGGTAAACGACAGCAGGCAGTTTTAAAACTTTCCTGTTTGGGGGAAAAACCCCACACCGCGCAGGAGTTGTGGAGGGACATGGAACAACAGACCAATGAGTGGTTGCTGTCAGTGAGCCTCAAGCCAGGCCTGGTGGTGTGCGATAATGGGCGAAATCTCGTAGCAGCTCTGGGCCTAGCCGGTTTGACGCACATCCCTTGCCTGGCGCATGTGCTGAATTTGGTGGTCCAGAGGTTCCTTAAAAATTACCCCAATATGCCAGAGCTGCTGCAGAAAGTGCGGGCTGTGTGTGCGCACTTTCGGCATTCTCACCCTGCTGCTGCTCGCCTGTCAGCGCTTCAGCGTAACTTTGGCCTTCCCGCTCACCGCCTCATATGTGACGTGCCCACAAGGTGGAACTCCACCTTGCACATGCTGGCCAGACTGTGCGAGCAGCAGCAGGCGATAGTGGAGTTTCAGCTGCAGCAATCACGCGTGAGTTGCTCTGCGGAACAGCACCACTTCACCACCAATAACTGGGCCTCCATGCGAGACCTGTGTGCCTTGTTGCGCTGTTTTGAGTACTCCACCAACATGTCCAGTGCCAATGACGCCGTTCTTAGCGTTACTATCCCAGTTCTATGCCTCCTTGAAAAAACGCTTCGGGTGATGATGGAAGAGGATGTGGCACAGGAGGATGAGGAGGAGGAGGAGGAAGCGGGATCATTTCAAAGGCTTTCAGGGCAGTCTTTCACAAGTGGCTACGAGGGTGGGTTCCTGCACCAACAAACGCCAGGTACACAATTGTCCGGCAGAAAGGGCACAGTTCTGGAGGATGACGAGGTGGAGGAGGAGATGGAGGAGGAGGAGGAGGAGCCATTTTCACAGCAGGGTGGCACCCAGACCAGCTCGTGGCCATCACTGGTGCGTGGCTGGGGGGATACAGAGGACACAGACGATACACCTCCCACAGAGGACAGCTTTTCTTTGCCTCTGGGCAGCCTGGCACACATGAGCGATTACATGCTGCAGTGTTTCCGCAATGACCGCCGAGTTGCCCACATTTTAACTGGTGCTGATTACTGGGTGGCCACCCTGCTGGATCCCCGTTACAAGGACAACGTATCATCCTTAATTCCCTCACTGGAGCGGGATCGTAAGATGTGCGAGTAGAAGCGCACGCTGGTAGACGCGCTGCTGGTGGCATTCCCACCTGACAGCGGGCGTACGGTGGAAGCACAAAGCGAAGGCAGAGGAGGAGGAAGAGGTCGCCAACGCAGCCGGGGCACCGGCAGCACCTCAGAAGGCAGGGTTAGCATTAGACTTGTGCACAACGGAAAAATTCGTTCCGTTTCGGTTCGTTTCTTTCCGGTCCTGTTGATTCGTAATCATTCGTACTTTTGCTAGACGGGATTTTTCGTGTTCGGACTCATTCGTATTTTTGCAAGCGACATTTTTCGTTGAATTTTTTGTTGCTTTATAATTCGTACTTTCGGTAGAGTACGTTGTTTTTCGTTGATTCTGGACACAACTCCTACTTTTGTAACTTTTTTTGGGTTTGTTGATTCGTAATTTTCCGTGTCTCTCTCACAACGACAATGCCTATTATGCCTAATGTGCTTCGAATGGATTTGTACTTTTCTAAATACATAGCGGTTATTTGTAACGATTCGAAATCTCGTATTTTACTTTCGTTTTTTACATGTGGCTATAGGCTCCGCCCCTGTACACCATTTTGAGAGGGTTCAGCACGGTGAGGGAGAAGCAGAGAGCAGAGCAGAGTGAGTGTTATTGTGCTTCGAATGGATTCGAAATCTCGTATTTTACTTTCGTTTTTTCATGCGGCTATAGCCTCCGCCCCCTGTACACCATTTTGAGAGGGAGTTCAGCATGGTGAGGGAGAAGCAGAGAGCAGAGTGAGTGTTATTGTGCTTCGAATGGATTCGTACATTCGTAACTTTTTTCATAACGAATTATGCCGAAGACCTTCGGGCATTCGCTATTTTGCGGTATAATTTATTTCGGATTCGGTTTTATTCGTAATTGCTCTGTTCGGAAATTCGAATGCTTCCGAATGTCCGAAAGTTGCTAAATTCGGACGAATTTCGATTCGTTACGAAACGAATTGCACAAGCCTAGTTAGCATGGCTGAAATGTGGAAAAGCTTTGTCAGACCGCCACAACAACCAGCACCACCAGCTGAGATGGAACGTCTTAGCAGGAGGCAGCATTTCACTAACATGGTTGAGCAGTAGTGATGAGCCGAACACCCCCGGGTTCGGTTCGCACCAGAACCCGCGAACGGACCGAAAGTTCGCACGAACATTAGAACCCTATTAAATACAAAGGATGCGAACGTTCGGATTCTAAAGTGCTAATTATAACGACTATTATCCATGTTATTGTCCGAAACAGAGTTTGGGAACCCGGCTTCTGCACCAGGGGACATGTATCAATGCAAAAAGAAGTTTTAAAAACGGACGTTTTCCGGGAGCAGTCATTTTAACCACTTAACGACCGCTCACTGTATATATACGTCGGCACAATGGCACCGACAGGCACAATCACGTAGAGTGTACGTGATTGCCTTTGTACAGTTGGGGGGTCCGATCGGACCCCCCTTCTGTACAGTGAGCGGTCGGAATTCGTCTGGGAGCGTTCCGAGATGGGGGGCGGCCGTTCGATTCCGACCACCCCCCCGCGATCGCTCCTGGCGAATAGAAATGCCCCCTCTGTCTGTGTACTGTTTACACAGATAGAGAAAGCAGGAGGAAGTGATGTCATCTCCTGTGCGGCGCTCACATATACCGAGCGTCGTACAAGAGAAGACACACAGGTCAGTGCACTAACACTACACTAACACCAGCACACATAGGCACATAAATCGCCCCCCAGGCCCCCCCAGATCACCCCCCAGCCCCCCCAGATCACCCCCCAGCCCCCAGTCACAGTGTCACTGATTGCAGTGACCATTTATTTACTGATCACTGCAATCAGTGACATTTGTGACTGTAAAAGTGTCACTACATTTAGTTTTAGGTCCAGTGTAGCCCCCTAACCCCCCCTAATAAAGGTTTAACCCCTTGATCACCCCCCAGATAACCCTTTCACCCCCTAGCACCGCCGTCGCTTGGCGATCATTTTTCTGATCGCTGTCTTGGCGTCGGTGATGCAGATCGGTACCCAGTAATTTTTTTTAGGTTCGCCGCAGGTTTTTATAGCGTCGGGTACCCCCATAAATTATCTAATACAGGTTTAACCCCCTTGATCGCCCCCCAGGTAACCCTTTCACCCCCTATCACCACTGTCACTAAGCGATCGTTTTTCTGATCGCTGTCTTAGCGTCGGTGATGCTGATCGGTAGCCAGTATTTTTTTTTAGGTTCGCCGCAGGTTTTTATAGCGTCGGGTACCCCCATAAATTATCTAATAAAGGTTTAACCCCCTTGATCGCCCCCCAGGTAACCCTTTCACCCCCTATCACCACTGTCACTAAGCAATTGTTTTTTCTGATCGCTGTCTTGTCGTCGGTGATGCAGATCGGTACCCAGTAATTTTTTTAGGTTCGCCGCAGGTTTTTATAGCGTCGGGTACCCCCATAAATTATCTAATAAAGGTTTAACCCCCTTGATCGCCCCCCAGGTAACCCTTTCACCCCCTATCACCACTGTCACTAAGCGATCATTTTTCTGATCGATGTCTTAGCGTCGGTGATGCTGATCGGTAGCCAGTATTTTTTTTTTAGGTTCGCCGCAGGTTTTTATAGCGTCAGGTACCCCCATATATTATCTAATAAAGGTTTTAACCCCCTAATTGCCCCTAGTTAACCCTTTCACCAGTAATCATCATATAAGTGTTACGGGTGACGCTGGTTAGTTAGTTTGCTTTTTATAGTGTCAGGGCACCCGCCGTATATAACCCAATAAAGGTTTAACCCCCTGATCGCCCGGCGGGTGATATCAATTAGGTTTTAGCGTCAGAGAGGGTCTGCGTCACACCCCAGGCAGCATCAGGTTAGTGCCAGTAACGCTAACACCCACGCATGAAGCATACACCCCCCTTAGTGGTATAGTATCTGAACAGATCAATATCTGATCTGATCAGATCTATACTAGCGTCCCCAGCAGTTTAGGGTTCCCAAAAACGCAGTGTTAGCGGGATCAGCCCAGATACCTGCTAGCACCTGCGTTTTGCCCCTCCGTCCAGCCCAGGCCACCCAAGTGCAGTATCGATCGATCACTGTCACTTACAAAACACAACACACATAACTGCAGCGTCCGCAGAGACAGGCCTGATCCCTGCGACTCCAGTGCTGTAGGAGGTGATTTCACCACCACAGTTAAAAAAAAAAGAAGCAAATATGCCGAAGCATTGGGGCAGCAGGGGCGGAGGAGCGATTTTTCTCCTAATGCCGCGTACATACGGTCGAAATTCCGACGGAGGCTTGCCCGTGGAAAAGTCCGACCATGTGTGTGCGGCATAACTTTTTTGCGGGAGGATGCCCCCATGCTTCGGCATATATAAATGGTGCATGTATGCCCATCATTAGAAGTGGGTGGATGACGGGCGGTATTCTAATGGTGGGCATACCCACCGATCAATCTCTTTTTTCGTTCAGCCACCTGGCTGCATGAAAAAAAAAGATTACAATACATGTCCAACAAGGACCAGCAACATACTGGTATGTTGCTGGACTTTGAATGGTTATACCAGATTGATGCCTGCGGGTTTAGGTATCATCTTGGTATCATTCTTTTCAGCCAGCGGCCGGCTTTAATGTAAAAGCAACCCTAGTGGCTAATTAGCCTCTGGACTGATTTTACAAGCAGTGGGAGGGAATGTCCCCCCCCGGATATAAAAAGCGCCATTGGGAAATTGGGAAAGCATTTTATCACACCGATCTTGGTGTGGTCAGATGCTTTGAGGGCAGAGGAAAGATCTAGGGTCTAGACCCCAGTTTTTTCAAAAAAAGAGTACCTGTCACTACCTATTACTATCATAGGGGATATTTACATTCCCTGAGATAACAATAAAAATGATAAAAAAAAAAAAACATGGAAGGAACAATTTAAAAATAAAATAAAAAAGCAAAATTAATAATAAAAAAAAAAAAAAAAAAAAAAAGCACCCCTGTCCTGCCCTGCTCTTGCCCAATGGCGAACGCAAGCGTCGGTCTGGCTTCATATGTAAACAGCAATTGCACCATGCATGTGAGGTATCACCGCGAAGGTCAGATCGAGGGCAGTAATTTTAGCAGTAGACCTCCTCTGTAAATCTAACGGGGTAACCTGTAAAGGCTTTTAAAGGCTTTTAAAAATGTATGTAGTTTGTCGCCAATGCGCGTTTGTGCGAAATTTTAAAGCATGTCGTGTTTGGTATCTATGTACTCGGCCTAAGATCATCTTTTTTATTTCATCAAACATTTGGGCAATATAGTGTGTTTTAGTGCATTAAAATAAAAAAAATTGTATTTTTTCCCCAAAAAATGCGTTTGAAAAATCGCTGCGCAAATACTGTGTAGAAAAAAAAAATGCAACACCCACCATTTTATTCTGTAGGGCCTTTGCTTTAAAAATATATATAATGTTTGGGGGTTCAACATAATTTTCCTGCAAAAAAAAATATGTTTTCATGTAAACAAAAAGTGTCAGAAAGGGCTTTGTCTTCAAGTGGTTAGAAGAGTGGATGTAAGCTTCCTAATGTTGTGTATAAAATGCCAGAACAGTTCAAAACCCCCCCAAATGACCCCATTTTGGAAAGTAGACACCCCAAGCTATATACTGAGAGGCATGTCGAGTCCATGGAATATTTTATATGTTGACACAAGTTGCGGAAAAAAGACAATTTTTTTTTTTTCACAAAGTTGTCACTAAATGATATATTGCTCAAACATGCCATGGGCATATGTGGAATTACACCCCAAAATACATTCTGTTGCTTCTCCTGAGTACGGGGATACCACATGTGTGAGACTTTTTGGGAGCCTAGCCACGTACGGGACCCCAAAAACCAATCACCGCCTTCAGGCTTTCTAAGGGTGTAAATTTTTGATTTCACTTCTCACTGCCTATCACAGTTTCGGAGGCCATGGAATGCCCAGATGGCACAAAACCCCCCCAAATGACCCCATTTTGGAAAGTAGATACCCCAAGCTATTTGCTGAGAGGTATTGTGAGTATTTTGCAGATCTCGCTTTTTGTCACAAAGTTTTGAAAATTGAAAAAAAAAAAAAAGAAAAAAAAAAATTATTTCTTCATTTTCAAAAACAAATGAGAGCTGTAAAATACTCACCATGCCTCTCAGCAAACAGCTTGGGGTGTCTACTTTCCAAAATGGGGTCATTTGGGGGGGTTTTGTGCTATTTTGGCATTTTATGGCCTTCGAAACTGTGATAGGTAGTGAGGAGTGAAATCAAAAATTTGTGCCTAGAAATCCTGAAGGCGGTGATTGGTTTTCGGGGTCCCGTACGCGGCTAGGCTCCTAAAAAGTCCCACACATGTGGTATCCCCGTACTCAGGAGAAGTAGCAAAATGTATTTTGGGGTGCAATTCCACATATAACCATGGCATGTGTGAGCAATATATCATTTAGTGACAACTTTTTGTAATTTTTTTTTTTGTCATTATTCAATCACTTGGGACAAAAAAAAAATATTCAATGGGCTCAACAGGCCTCTCAGCAATTTCCTTGGGGTGTCTACTTTCTAAAATGGGGTCATTTGGGGGGGTTTTGTGCTATTTTGGCATTTTATGGCCTTCAAAACTGTGATAGGTAGTGAGGAGTGAAATCAAAAATTTGCGCCCTTAGAAATCCTGAAGGCGGTGCTTGGTTTCCGGGGTCCCGTACGTGGCTAGGCTCCTAAAAAGTCCCACACATGTGGTATTCCCGTACTCAGGAGAAGCAGCAGAATGTATTTTGGGGTGCAATTCCACATATAACCATGGCATGTGTGAGCAATATATCATTTAGTGACAACTTTTTGTAATTTTTATTTTTTTTTTGTCATTATTTAATCACTTGGGACAAAAAAAAAATATTCAATGGGCTCAACATGCCTCTCAGCAATTTCCTTGGGGTGTCTACTTTCCAAAATGGGGTCATTTGGGGGGGTTTTGTGCTATTTTGGCATTTTATGGCCTTCAAAACTGTGATAGGTAGTGAGGAGTGAAATCAAAAATTTGCGCCCTTAGAAATCCTGAAGGCGGTGCTTGGTTTCCGGGGTCCCGTACGTGGCTAGGCTCCTAAAAAGTCCCACACATGTGGTATTCCCGTACTCAGGAGAAGCAGCAGAATGTATTTTGGGGTGCAATTCCACATATAACCATGGCATGTGTGAGCAATATATCATTTAGTGACAACTTTTTGTAATTTTTATTTTTTTTTTGTCATTATTCAATCACTTGGGACAAAAAAAAAATATTCAATGGGCTCAACAGGCCTCTCAGCAATTTCCTTGGGGTGTCTACTTTCTAAAATGGGGTCATTTGGGGGGGTTTTGTGCTATTTTGGCATTTTATGGCCTTCAAAACTGTGATAGGTAGTGAGGAGTGAAATCAAAAATTTGCGCCCTTAGAAATCCTGAAGGCGGTGCTTGGTTTCCGGGGTCCCGTACGTGGCTAGGCTCCTAAAAAGTCCCACACATGTGGTATTCCCGTACTCAGGAGAAGCAGCAGAATGTATTTTGGGGTGCAATTCCACATATAACCATGGCATGTGTGAGCAATATATCATTTAGTGACAACTTTTTGTAATTTTTATTTTTTTTTGTCATTATTTAATCACTTGGGACAAAAAAAAAAATATTCAATGGGCTCAACATGCCTCTCAGCAATTTCCTTGGGGTGTCTACTTTCCAAAATGGGGTCATTTGGGGGGGTTTTGTACTGCCCTGCCATTTTAGCACCTCAAGAAATGAGATAGGCAGTCATAAATTTAAAGCTGTGTAAATTCCAGAAAATGTACCCTAGTTTGTAAACGCTATAACTTTTGCGCAAACCGATAAATATACACTTATTGACGTTTTTTTTACTAAAGACATGTGGCTGAATACATTTTGGCCTAAATGTATGACTTAAATTGAGTTTATTCGATTTTTCTTATAACAAAAAGTAGAAAATATCATTTTTTTTAAAATTTTCGGTCTTTTTCCGTTTATATCGCAAAAAATAAAAATCGCAGAGGCAATCAAATACCATTAAAAGAAAGCTCTATTTGTGGGAAGAAAAGGACGTAAATTTTGTTTGGGTACAACATTGCATGTCCGCACAATTTACAGTTAAAGCAGCGCAGTGCAAAATTCAGAATTCACCTCTGGTCCTCTAGCTACCAAATGGTCCGGGGCTTAAGTGGTTAATGATGCATAAAGTGAAAAAAAAAAAGTCAAATATTCCTTTAAATATTGTACCTGGGGGGTGTCTAAAGCATGCCTGTGAAGTGCCACGTGTTTCCCGTGTTTAGAACTGTCCCTGCACAAAATAACATTTCTAAAGGGAAAAAAGTCATTTAAAACTGCTTGCGGCTTTAATGCAATGTCTGGTCCCGGTAATATGGATGAAAATCTTTAGGAAAAATGGCATAGCTACCCCATCAACCCCCCCCCCCCACCCCAGCCCATTACCAGCCCCTTTGGGTCTTGTATGGATATTAAGGGGAACCCCGCACACAAAATAAAAAAGGACCTATATACTCTGAACAGCCGTATACAGGCGGTGCATACAAGACAGGGACTGTAGGTTTGTTCTTATGTAGAATCTGTTTATAATTTTGAACAGCTGCATTGTTTAAGTGGAGCTCCATGGCAAATTCCTTTTTTTTAGTTTTTTGTAAAACATAGGGAACGGTTATCACCCCTGTCACATTTTTTTTGCTGTCTGTGCCCCTGTTCAGAACATTTCACCTCACTTTGCGTCCCAATGACAACTGTTTTTGAAATGTGGTGTTTTTATTGAAACAAGGATTGGTGATAAAGCATCAGTAGAGAGGAGACACCTTTCTCCCATATTAATTCTTACAGGAGAGAATTTTCCTTCCAAGGGGTAGATTTCCTCTCACTTCCTGTTGTCTTCTTCCGTTTGCAAGTAGTAGTAGTTTGTAAGTTGGATGTTTGAAAGTAGGGACCTTCCGTATATACTCTGCAGAAATTGGCCCCTTAGGTGTTGGTGTTGGCACAACACTGAAAGCACTCACAGTTATTCTTGGTGGGTGCTGGAACGCCCTGCTGTCAAGTATAATATCAGGAATTGTAATAACATATAATTGTTGATCAGTGGTAGTAAAAATTGGGCCTTTGTCGGTGGTGCTGGTGCCACAACACTGTAAGGCCTGACAGTTACTCTTGGTGGGCGCAGCAATGCTCCCTGCTGTGAATTATTAGATCAATAATTATAATTGCATGCCCCTGTTGAACAGGGGCTGAAAAATTGGGCCTTTGGTGGTGGTGGTGGTGGTGATGGTGGTGCTGGTGCCACAACACTGTAAGGCCTGACAGTTACTCTTGGTGGGCGCAGCAATGGGCCCTGCTGTGAATTATTATATCAATAATTATAATTGCATGCCCCTGTTGAACAGGGGCTTAAAAATTGGGCCTTTGGTGGTGGTGGTGGTGGTGATGGTGGTGCTGGTGCCACAACACTGTAAGGCCTGACAGTTACTCTTGGTGGGCGCAGCAATGGGCCCTGCTGTGAATTATTAGATCAATAATTATAATTGCATGCCCCTGTTGAACAGGGGCTGAAAAATTGGGCCTTAGGCACTGGTGGCACAACACTGCAACCCCTCACAGATACTGTACTTGGAGCACAGCAATGAGGCCTGTTGCAAAGTATTGCATCAAAAATTTTAATTACACGCCCCTGTTAAACAGGGGCTGAAAAATTGGGCCTTAGCCACTGGTGGCGTCACCCATAAACCAAAATGATCTTCCAAGCTATCATCGTTAATCGTATCATTGAGGAGGAGGAGGAGGATAGCCAGTCAACATAACAGCACAGGCACTCAGCATCAGCATCAGTCTTGAAGGGATGTGACATTTTAAAATCAATTAGTCTGTTATATCAGCATCTGGTGTGTGGTAGCTGGTGGTGATCCAAGACTGGTTCATCTTGATGAAAGTCAGTCGATCAACCGAGTCGGTGGACAGGCGCACCCTGTGATCCATGACAAATCCTCCAGCAGCACTGAATGTGCGTTCTGAAAGAACGCTGGATGCAGGACAGGCCAGTAGCTCAATTGCATACTGTGCAAGCTCTGGCCAGTGATCCATCCTCAAGACCCAGTAAGCCAGAGGATTTTCGGTGGGGAAGGTGTCCAAGTCTGACCTTGCCCCTAGGTATTCCTGGACCATGTATATCAGACGCTGGCGATGGTTGCTGGAACCGATCATACTTTGGGGCTGCGGACTAAAGAATTGTCTGAACGCATCGGTCAGACGGCCACCTTCCCCACCGCTCCTTCTTTGACTGCCCGAAGCCTCAGCAACTCATTGTCCAGGACCAGGAGTTTGTAACCTCCCAGTCTCTGGGAACGCGTTGCACAGACCTTTCTGCAAGGCCTCCCAGAGTTGTCTCATCCTCTGCTCCCTCTGCGACGGTACGATAAGGTCCGCAACCTTACCCTTGTACCGTGGATCAAGGAGAGTGGCCAGCCAGTAATGGTCCCTCTCCTTGATCCGAAGAATACGAGGATCCTTCCGCAGACTTTGCAGGATCAGGGAGGCCATGCAGCGTAGGTTAGCTGAGGCATTCAGTCCGGAGTCCTCTGGGTCACTAAGGACGACATAATCCGCAGCCACCTCCTCCCAGCCACGTACAAGTCCACTGGTTTCTTGGGACTGTAAATCATCCCTAAAAGACTGCTGCTGATGATGCTGAGTGCCAGCCTCCACCTCCATGCTGACACAATCCTCCTCCTCCTCCTCCTCCTCCTCCTCCTCTTCCTGTGTGATGGGTGGGACAGAAGGAACACTGTCTGGGTAAAGGGGGCCTTGAGAGGCAAGGAAGTCCTCCTCTTCCTGCCTCTGTTCTGCCTCAAGTGCCCTGTCCATTATTCCACGCAGCGTGTGCTCCAACAGGTGGTTAAGAGGTACAGTGTCACTGATGCATGCACTGTCACTGCTCACCATCCTCGTGGCCTCCTCAAATGGTGCCAGGACAGTGCATGCATCCCTGATCATGCCCCACTGGCGTGGTGAAAAAAACCCGAGCTCCCCTGACCCTGTCCTGGTGCCGTAGTCGCACAGGTACTCATTGATGGCCCTCTGCTGCGTGTGCAGCCGCTGCAGCATGGCCAACGTTGAGTTCCACCTGGTGGGCATGTCACATATAAGGCGGTTCTTGGGCAGGTTCAACTCCTTTTGAAGCTCAGCCAGGCGAGCACTGGCATTATAAGATCTGCGGAAATGCACACAGACTTTCCTGGCCTGCCTCAGGACATCCTGTAAGCCCGGGTACCTGCCCAAGAACCGCTGCACCACCAGGTTAAGGACGTGAGCCATACAGGGCACATGGGTCAGTTGTCCCTGTCGGAGGGCGGAGAGGAGGTTGGTGCCATTGTCGCAAACCACCATTCCTGGCTTAAGCTGGCGTGGCGTCAACCACCTCTCGGCCTGCCCCTGCAGAGCAGACAGGACCTCTGCCCCAGTGTGGCTCCTGTCCCCCAAACACACCAGCGCAAGCACGGCATGGCATCTTTTTGCCTGCGTACTTGTGTAGCCCCTTGAACGCCTACGGAGCACCGCTGGTTCCGAGGACAAACCACAGGAAGAGGCCATGGAGGAAGAAGAAGAGGAGGGGGTGGAGGAGAGAGGTGTGTCACAACCAGTAGTAGCATTTTGGAGGCGTGGCGGTGGAACAACCTCCAACACTACTGCACCTTGCCTTGCATCCTTCCCAGCTGCCAAAAGAGTGACCCAATGGGCCGTGAAAGAAAGGTAACGTCCCTGTCCATGCCTGCTGGACCATGAGTCAGCGGTAATATGCACCTTACCGCTGACCGCCCTGTCCAGCGAGGCCAAGACATTGCCTTCCACATGCATGTAGAGAGCCGGAATAGTAAATGTAGTAATGGTAAAACTAGCGTTCGTAATGGAGATAGCACATTCGTCACGCAGTCACGGACTGAAAAGCACGAGACTGAAAAGAGCGAATCGTCGCTCAACAAACTTTACTAACATGAAGGGTGGCGCCATTAGAACGGATCTTCCCCTTTATAGTGCCGTCGTACGTGTTGTACGTCACTGCGCTTTGCTTGATCGTTTTTTTAAATGATCGTGTGTACGCAAGACAGGCTTGAGAGGAAACATGAAAAAAAACGACGTGAAAAACGGCAAGAAAAAAAATGGCAAGAAAAACGATCGTGTGTATGGGGCATAAGGGCGTAAATTGTTGATTTCACCCCTTACTACCTATCACAGTTACGGAGGCCCTGAAATGTCCAGATAGCACAACCCCCCCCCCAATGACCCCATTTTGGAAAGTAGACACCCCAAGGTATTTGCTAAGAGGCATGGTGAGTATTTTGCTATTTTTCTTTTTTAACTGTAGTGGTGAGAGCAAACGCTGTTGCTGTCAAGATGAATGAATCAGTGCTGCAGCTGAATGGCGTACCTGAAAATAAAATAAGGGTTAACAATAAAACACAGTAAACAGTAAAGTAAGAAAGAATTACATACTTGAAAAGCAAACATGACATGATGAAACATAGAAACAATAAAACATTGCAGTTAACAAACACAGTAAAATAGAGCAGAACAATAGAGAGAGAGAACAATAGTGAGAAAATAAAGAAAGAATAAAACAACTATTTTGGGCTTTTTTATTTTTTATATATATATATATATATATATATATATATATATATATATATAGTTTTCTTTTTCTTTCTTTTTTTTTTTTTTTTTTTACACTTTTATTTGTAACTGTAACGGTTCCAGATTTGGGTCTCTAAAAATGCGATGGCATCTTTGGAGACCCTGTGAAAGTGTGTCCTAGTCTGTGCAGTGCTGTGCAGTGCTGTATCCTACGCTAATACTCCTCCAGTGTGTGGGAACGTTCGAAACATTAACCGTTGCAGAGACCAGGTTGGTCAGGACAGGAGGGACATCAATAGCGGGTGTCTTCTTTGGGGTACTCGATTGGTAGGGGTACCAGGAAAGACATACAGAAAATGCCTCCCATGCAGCCGGCTCACTGCATTTGCATTGGGAAGTTGGGCCACAGCACCGTCTGGAAACAGAAGGGCTGTGATGATCTCTTCCTGGAATTTAAGGAAGGATCCAGTTCGCCCTGAAGCTTTGTATAGCACATTTGGACCGTCGTGTCTGCGTGAAGGGAGGACAGAACAAAAACATTCTTTTTATCCCTCCACTTCACAGCAAGCAAATTATTACATGGCAGAATACCGGCTGGCCCTTAGATTCCATGCCCTGGGGGATCCCATGTCACCTGCTCGCCTGTGGGCTCACAACAGTACCAGTGTAACATACATCTCAAGCAGGCTCTCTCCCCCAGCCTAAGACAGGAATCTACAATCCACTGGGGTAAGCCCTAGCGATTAGATTGCACGGTGCCACATGCACCAATTCCATGATCAAACAAGTGACTAAAAAATGGCATGCTTGTGTAATAATTGTCCACATACAAGTTCTACCCCTTTCCGAATAAGGGGGACACCAAGTCCCACACAATCTTACCAGTGCTCCCTATGTAGTCTGGGCAGTTCTATGTAACCATCTCTTCCCTCATAAATCATAAAACTATATGTATAGCCTGTTGCCCTGTCACAGAGGTTATACATCTTGACCCCATATCTGGCACGCTTGCAGGGAAGATACTGTTTGAATGACAAGCGGCAAGAAAACTTAATCAGGGACTCATCAACGCAGACAACTTGATCGGGAGTAAACAAGGCTGCAAACTGTTGGTTGAAGTGGTTTACGAGGGGCCAAGCTTTGTAGAGCCAATCGTATTCAGGGTCACCCCGAGGACGACAGAGTTCATTGTCATTGAAATGCAAGATCCGCAAGATCTGCTTGTATTGTGTCTTGGTCTTGGAGGCAGAGAACACGGGCATATGATGAATTGGGTCAGTGGACCAATATCACTGCAACTCACTTTTTTTAGTTATGCCGTGAGGAGGGATAGGCCCAGGAAGGTCTTAAATTTGGAGATTGTAATCAGTCTCCAATCTCTGGCAAGGGTCAGCTGGGGATTAGTGGCGATAAATTGACCAGCATACAAATTGCTTTGGTCCACAATAGATCTATAGAGGTCTTCTGTGTAAAACAGGGAATAAAAATTTAAGTGACGCAAAATCAACTCTTGCCACCTGAATTCCAGGTTAGCCAGTAAATGGGTATGGGTGCTGCAGAAGTGGTGGGCTCCCAATTCGGATTGGCAAATGCAGCAGGAAGGGCACTATGGGCTTGACGGGCCTGTCTTTGTCTTCTTGGTGGCTGCAGGACACTACTTGTGCTTGCCACCTCACCAGCTTGAGCTGCACTTATGGGACTCACCATGTCACCACGTGTTACTGCAGTGCTGGATCTACGACCAGGATGTACTAGGCCGCTGGTGCTTGCGAGTTCACCATAAGGATGAGCGGCACAAGTACTGGCTCTCTGCTCCATACGAGAGCCCTGCCGTTCTTGCACCTCAACAACAGCATAAGAACGGAGTCGGGTACGCCTGACCTTGGCAGGGACCACTACTCCGTCGTCAGAGCTATCTGTCAGGGTGCCGCTGCTGTCTATAGGATCATATTCTGAGCCTGAATCTGACAGATGGGTGACTTCCTCTTCACTCTCATCTGTCATGTGAAAAAGGGGAATGGGGGAAAAGCACTCACATTGCCACATCCAAAATTTAAGGGGATATATTGAATACTCAAAAGAGTGAAAAATAGGACTTTGTAGGCAACACACAGGACATGGAGTACAAAATAATTTTATTATCACAAAAAAATGTTAAACAAGGATTAAAAGACCATACAGTATATATAAAGTGACAATGGAGAGTCCCTTGAACGTCGACGCGTTTCGCCGTGAGGCTTCGTCAGGACGGACAAAATAGGGGGGACGCTTACATATACACTTGGGACAAGATCTCACTATCTGAAATGAGATACATACAAATTAATATAAGATATATACAATTAAAAATGGTATAGAAACATCTTTGGTGCTATACGGCCATCCATCCCCCCTCCCCCTTCCCTGCGCATCAACAATTCTATACAGATCCAACCGCCATTTAACCCCAGAATACAAAATGCAAAAATACCTTGGAAGACAGGAAGAGTATTCCAATCCTCATTAGAAGGGGTTTCTCTATTTACAATATGAATACTATTAATTAAATATAAACCTAAAGAAGACTTTCTACATTGCTCTGCTGAGTCATGACAGAGCTATATGAATTGATATGAATAATATATGTAACGCACACAACGGAACTGAGTTCCAAGGAACATTTACCCATATTGAGACTTATAATATGTGTACTGTATCACTATATGTATATGTTAAACTGTATGATATCTTTGTGTGCTCCTCGGTTCCCATCCCTTCCCTTTTTGTGCACCCTTTTGCCTTGATGGAAATTGCCATGCCTAGTGCTTCAATCAACCGTGTTGCTCTATCTTTGGTAGCACTAATTTTACTGTGCATTCCCGCCTTTTCTTTTGTTTTTACAAGATGATGCGCCAGACACTTTGTTTGTTCTGTTTGCGGCGCCCAGATGTCTTTCCCTGCCTTTTTCCCATTTGCAAGATGGCGTACGCGCCACTTCCGGTCTCGCTTGCGGCGCGTGGTCGCGATGACGTCAATGCGCATGACGCAGATGAATGACGTCATCGCGCCGCACGCAGATGCCTGATTTTTGGCGCGATCTGGTACTATAAATATGACAACATTGGGAGTCTTTCCTTGTGTTCAGCACGAGGCTGACTCCCGGGGGCGAGCACTGCAACGTTTATTAGTCAGGTAAGAAGCATTTTGTACATCACAACGGTCTTCTGTGGACACTAACTGCTTTATTCAAACACTTCAAACATTAAGCCTGTGTCCAAACAATTCTTATCTTAGACTCTATATAGTGGCAGAATCCCTATTACACTGGCTGATTCATCTGCACTTCTATTGTAAATGCTTATGGCTGGATTTGTTGGCCGTAGAGAACTTTACTACCATAACGTCTTCTACCCCCGTTCTGGCAATTCTGATTGGATACGGCTGGTAATTCTTTATTCCTGATCCTATAGATATATATTTTGGGCTTTAACATATACCTGATTACAATTTATTGGTCTTTGTAGATCTGTCAAGCTATTTGTAGCTGCAAGTATCAAGTTTGTCCATCTATCTCCTCGCGGACTATTTTCCTGCGATTTTTTTGCCTTTTGACCAGCAGGTATGAACTTTGTGTAAAGATATTGATCTGTTCAGACACTATACTTCTAAGGGAGGTGTGTGGTGAGTGCGTGCGTGTTAGCGCTACTGGCACTAATCTGACGATGCCTGGGGCGACACAGACCCTGACTGATGCTAAAACCTAACTGATATCACCCCCTGGGTGATCAGAGGATTAAACCTTTATTTAGGTAATATACGGCAGGTACCCTAATGCTATAAAAAAAACTAACTAACCAGCATCACATGTAACACTAATACGGTGATCAAGGGGTTAAACCTTTATTAGGGGGGGTTAGGGGTACCCTAAAGCTACCTGGGCCGATCACTAACTGCCCTAACGCTGAATAGTGTCACAAATGACACCAGTACAGTGATCAGTGAAAAATCTGACAACTGCACTGGGTGACACTGTGACAAGGAGTGAATGGGTTAACTGGGGGAGAAGTCGGGGGTGATCGAGGGTGACAAGTGTACCTACATGTACTGGTGTTAGTGTAGTGTTGGTGCAACTTACTGTGAGATGTTCTTTCCTTTCTCTGGAACGAAAAGAGTTCCACGAGGGGAGATGACATCACTTCCCCTGCCTATGTTTACACTTACAGGCAGGGGAAGGATTTCATTCACCAGAACCGATCAGCAGGTCCAGGCCTGGAATCAAATCATTGGCCTGGACCTGAAGATTGATTGGTTCTGGGTCAAATCCAATGGTCGTGAACGCGGCGGGGGCGCGCCCCCTGATGGCGAGAGCCTGCCCCATGCCTGTATGGGTTTTCACGCAGCTGTGCCATTGTGCCCCTGTATATGTACGCGAGCCGGTCGGGAGCCAGTTAACTGCGGTGGAGAAATCTCCTCCTACAGCAATGTAATCACTGATGTATGTATTCTGAAAGCACACCCTGCTGCTGTCTGAATCCCTGTTCCTGCAAAGCAAACAATGGTTAACAATAAAACACAGTAAGAACTGAACATTAACTCACTAAAGCAACAACTTTTTTTTTTTTTTTACCCTTGTCACATACTTGACTGTGGTGCCCGAGATTATGAGGGTGGCCTCTTGCACAATTCTCATCCAAGCACCCCTGGTAGTGTAGACAGGGACTGCTAGGGCAGTGGAAGGGTGCAGGTGCCTGGGAGCTGTAGGAGTAAACTGTAGCTTGGGGACACAGGAGTCCTTCCAGTGATGGTGTGGAATCCAGTCACAAGCTAAAGGTCGGGGACAGGCAGAAGTCAGTAACATGCTGGCGGCTGGGTACCAAATCAGGAAGCAGTGATGTCATAAATCTAAGCCGGGTCAGTAACATAAGCGAGGAGCAGATATAGCAGGCAGGAGGGATCCAAGAGTGGTGTCAGACATAGCCGGGTCAGGAACAAGGTTAGCAGATATGGCTTAGAAACAAGAACACAGGAACCAAAGCTGAAGACAATCCAGCACTGAAGCCAGGCAGACTCTCAGTTTAAATAGGCTACTGGGCGCCAGAATGTGTGGATGTGTGCACATGCCTATGTGTACGTGCACATTCCTGCATGTATGCGCATTTGCATGCGCATTCCAGTTATTGTTAGTCTTGGTCTATGCTGGTGACTCTGAATGCGCATTTGCTGAAAAGAAATGAGCATCTGCTGAACAAGAATGAGCACCTGCTGCATGAGATCTCTGACAACCCTTCTATTCTGCAATAAGCCAGACTGAGTGTCATTTTGAAGCTTTATTCACAAAACAGGGTGGGTGAAGCTATTGAGATAAAACAAATACACATACATATAATCAATATATGAAATATACAGAAATACAAAGAACAAGCTAGGCTGTAGATGGTGAAAAGTAATTCTCACCAACGATGCTGCGTTTAGAGGTTGAACACAGATGCAAGTTTTAGTCCAGCATGTGCTCTGATAGTTGGTTCCTTCTTCCAGTCTCTAAGATGGAGCCAGAATTGCCAGGATGCAACTGTCTCTGTACCTTAGACTGAAGAATGATGGGTATTTTTGTTAAAGCTGAACAGAGTCTAGATTCTGTAAAACTGTAAATTTACCACCGACTCCATCTTGTGGTCAAAACCGATATTGCAGGCAAAACAACTATAGTGGAAAAAAATCTGCGCTAAACCCTAATAAGTCAATAATCAAGTGAATTATTATGGTGAAGGAAAAATTTACTAATCAAAATAGTATAATAACCAAATAAGTGAGAAATATGGTGCAGCAACTAAAAACCTTAAATATTCAGTCCATGAAAGTATTAAAACAAAAATTAGTGCGCTACCACATAAATGACAAAACAAAAAATTATGTATACAAATCTTATGAAAGGTGATGTGATTGAAGTCCACAAAAATTGATATAAAAATTAATAATTAGAGTCCCAAGAATTAATATAAAAATTTATATAAAAAATGGGGATCATAAAGAAAGCAGTTGATGGAAGCAACTTCACAGTTCCCAGGATCCACACATATAATTAGAACAACAGCTTGTCTGCAGGTAAGGTATCATACATTTTCTGTTCATCAAAGAAGGTAAAAAAATCACTGCCGCTTACCAGACTTGATGGATCTCAAGTTATAGAGATCAAAAGGGCATGTTAGAACACCACCGGCCAGATACGGATCCGCTTCAATGAATTCCAATGAAGGTGCAGATATCCCGTTTATCTTGTGTGAGACTCCTGTTTACAAAGAATCCTGCACGCCAGATGGATATCCTGACTTGCTCACAGTATCGAATGACATTAAAGAGGGCAGAAGAAGGGAGACTTCATGGTGTAGTTCATTTCAAAGATTTATTCCTTAACATCAGAACATGACACCAAACAAAGTAAAAACAAAGTTCAAAAAGCACAATCACGGCTCAAGCAGCCTGACCAACTCAAGTGTAACGTCTAAGATAGCGACTCCACCCAATGCATTTCCCCATACAAGGATTCTTCAGGGAAAGGAGATTGAATCCAGACGTTAATCACTACACTATTTAAGTGCCAAAAAGGGCGCAAACCACAAGAGAGACACCGGAAACTACAATGGGAAACATTAGCAGTTGTGTCACCAGTGTGCCCCATACACAAATGCGTGCATTCGGATCCTTCAAGCAAAAAGTTTTTAACTCATAGGAGGGTCCAGACTGCACACTACAGAGCAGAAAAAACGGCACAAAATAATATACATTTTAATTATACTTTAAAACAATTTGGTAACCTCCATTGATTAAGGCACCTAAAACACCAATAGACAAGTCAAATTGGGGTAATAATTGAGCCACATCAAACATATGAGATTAAAATAAAATAAAATAATGCATAAAAAATGCTATTCTCCATAAGATAAAAACTGATGAATATTGATCAAACACTAAGTAATAAAAACTCTAACATAAAAAATATATAACAGACTTGGGAATTAATAGTGAATAACATAGGGGAAAGGAACCATGTAGGCATATTCACCATGAAACCACCTAAAAACCCACTAGGGGCTCAAAAAAAGATGGAATAATAAAAAATAAAAAATACAGAGAGGAGAATGGAACTAACTATTGTTGAAATGGCAGTTAATATCCCATTCTATGTTGAGTCCGAGGGGGTTATAACTTTGAATATCAAATATCCACCTGGTTTCTCTACGAGAGATATGCCTCCGCATATCACTCCCTCTCCAGTGGGGGACAAACTTTTCAATTCCAATGACTTGTAGTAAAGATGTATTTCGGTCATGGACCTGATGGAAATGTCTAGAGACACTGTGGCCTATAAAACCTCTACGAATGTTCGAGAGATGCTCCCCTATACGAATGTTGAGAGCCCTAGTGGTCCGTCCCACATATTGGTACCCGCACGGGCACCTCAAGAGGTATATGACCCCAACTGTACTACAGGTGATGAACTCAGAGATTTGGTATGTCTTAGAGGTCAACTGGTAAGAAAAGATAGAAGTATGGATAGTCTGAGAATTAGAACAAACACTGCATCTTTTGCAAGGAAAAAAACCCTTAAGATTCCCAAACATGGTGGGACGTTGAGGTGGATCAACAGCACTAGGTGCAACAAAATCTTTCAGAGACTGGTTCCGTCTGAATAGAACTGAAGGTCTATCTGGTAAGTTAGGTCCCAACACTTTATCACATTTGTGCACTTGCCAGTGTTTTAAAAAAATCCTAATTACCCACCAATATTGTGAGGAGAAGGTAGTGAGGAAAGACCATTCAAAATCCTTAGGATTCTTAGAAACATCTCTTTTTTTAGGGACTAATAGATCCTTTCTTTCAAGGGATGAAACAGTTTCCAGTTCCCTATCCAAAGTCTTAGAGTCATATCCTTTCTCAATGAAACGTTCTCTCAAAACATTTGCTTGTATCTGGAATTCAACCAATTAGGGTGATGGTTGCTGTTAATAGGAATATAGCCATTCCTGTCAGTACTTTTGAAATATGTTTTAGTACATAAACGTCCCTCCTCTTTAAAAATCGTCAGGTCTAGAAAATTTATGGAACTATCACTGAATTCATAGGTGAATCTAATCCCCCATTGATTGAGGTTAAGGTCAGCCATGAACATATGTAATGCCTCCTCCCCCCCTCCAGAGAAAGAAGGCATCATCGATATAGCGTCGCCAAAAAAGGAGGCGTGGCTCATTTAGGGTGAACAAAAAATCGTTCTCCCAAAGAGCCATAAAAAGGCCAGCAAGGCTGGGAACATATTTGGCTCCCATCGCCACCCCAGGTTTTTGCAAATAAAAATCTCCGCCATAATAAAAGTAGTTGTGTTCCATGGCAAACTTAAGTAATGACATAAAAAATTCCAAGGTGGTGTTTGAATGTATAGATTCACATTTAAAGGAAAAGTCTTGCAGCAATGTATCCTAGTTCATGCAGTATGATGGTGTACAGTGACGTTACGTCCGCTGTCACCAAAAGAACCTCATCCCCCACCTTGTGCCAGGAGATCTCATTGATAATTTGCATGGAATCACCAAGAAATGCCGGAGTCTTCTTGACCAGTGGCTGAAGATAATAATCAACAAACTTCCCCACTCACGAAGTGAGGGAATCAATGCCGCTGACAATAGGATGGACAGGGGGATTTTCCAAACGTTTATGAACCTTGGGGAGATCATATATAATGGGTATTCTGGGTGCCAGGAGGATCAGGAATTCTAATTATTTTTGATTAACGACGTTCTTTCTAAAACCCTCCTGAATTATAATATTCAAGGCTTTGGTATACAAACTAGTGGGGTCCTTATTAAGAACTTGATATGTGTCACGGTCGGATAATAATCTTTTCATTTCACAAAGATAGTCTTCCTTCTTTAATAAAACAATCCCCCCCCTTTATCTGCTGGCCGTATTATGAGATTCTTCCTTTCGCAGAGTGTGGCCACTCCTTCTTCAATGTCCTTTTGTGGCTCCTTCTTAAATTTCATCTTTTGTAAATCACGTATTACCAGATCCTTGAACACTGAAATACTGGGGGCTGGTTTTCCTGGAGGGTTAAAAAGTGAAGCGTTCCTCAGACCTGTTCCTACTTTCCTAACCTCAGTATTGGAAACATTGTTTTTAACAATGGGGTTACCTAAAAAAGTATTGTTTTATGCTTAACTTCCTGGCATATTTCTGTATGTCGATAAAAGTCTGAAATTTGCTCAATGAGGTTTTGGGAGCAAATTTGAAACCCTGATTCAGAGTAATTTTCTCAGCTTCTGTAAGGATTTCCCCACTCAAATTAAAAATTCCTTCACTGTTTATAGTTTTCTTTTCTTTGGGAAGATAACGCCTTCCTCCCCTATGTCCTCTCTTTGTCTTCCTTTTTTGCTTGGTCCCTTCCTTAAAAAATTCCTATTATCTGTCTTGTTCCTGAAAGGGGCAGAATCCGAAAGGCCCTCTGATGGGTTATTGCGAGTATCCCTCAGAGAGCCATTTTCAGTGGTAGAATGATTTCTACCTCTCTCATAATCTTCCTCATAATCACCTAAGGATCCATACCGGTTTTGTGTAGGTAGATCATAACTCCAAGTAGGTCTTGGAGGATTGGGGGTGCCTTCATAATGGGCTCCCCCAGACAATCGATTTTGAGGAGGATTCTCATACCCTCCATAATGATCCATGTAGGGTGGCCTTCCCTTTGAATATTGATAGGTGTTACTATAATGATTATAAGGTGACGAAGTCTGTCTATTTCCTCTGTTTCCACTAGAATTCGGGAATCTCCCCTGTGTTCTAGGAAACTGATTAGGGGGGGGGGGGGATAGGTATGATATTGTTCCCTGGGAGGATAATAAGGTTTTGCTAACCCAGAGTCCTTTTTCTTAGGAGGCTGTGTTTGAGGGCTATGATTACCCCCTGATCTAGAAGGTCCAGCATCCCTGGAGCTCTGGTGTTCAGGCTGATGACCAAAATGGTGTAAAAAATTAAAGCAATAAACCGCGCTAGCCAGTAACATAAATAAATATACAGCAGCACCTGTGATATGTGATAACATATAAAGTATACAAAAGAATAAAAAAGAACAAGTGCGCTAATGTGAATTGACTAATAATCAAAAAATTATGAATCCACACATATATTGAATAAATAAAGTCCAACAGTGATAACAATGAATGTGTCCTGTAAAAATGAATATATCCTAAATAAGTCCCATCAAAAATCAGCAATGAAGGGAAGCCGTGAAGAGGTGAACCGCAAAAAGTTTGAAATTCGGTGCATGCACACCCGAGTCCACCACCAACAATCAAGCTGCTTACCAGAGGTAAGAAACAAATAAGCCCATCAGCAATCCCAGGGGGAGATCCAGAGAAATCCATATAAACTTCGCAGAGTTCCAACGTCACTTGATAGGCAGTGGATACAGCAAAGATTTCCCAAGGAGAGAGAGGAGGCTCAATAGTGCATTACCCGATGTAAAATTTATTTTTAAAACGGGTTTAAAAACACTTACACAATGTACAATTTAAAGAACATAATAACCGGCCGGTCCGCCGTACCTGTCCCGTAGTGATGACGTCAGCATGCACACCTCCTGGGAGGTGTGCGTGCTGACGTCATCACTACAGGACAGGTACGGCGGACCGGCCGGTTGTTATGTTCTTTAAATTGTACATTGTGTAAGTGTTTTTAAACCCGTTTTAAAAATAAATTTTACATTGGGTAATGCACTATTGAGCCTCCTCTCTCTCCTTGGGAAATCTTTGCTGTATCCACTGCCTATCAAGTGACGTTGGAACTCTGCGAAGTTTATCTGGATTTCTCTGGATCTCCCCCTGGGATTGCTGATGGGCTTATTTGTTTTTTACCTCTGGTAAGCAGCTTGATTGTTGGTGGTGGACACGGGTGTGCATGCACCGAATTTCAAACTTTTTGCGGTTCACCTCTTCACGGCTTCCCTTCATTGCTGATTTTTGATGGGACTTATTTAGGATATATTCATTTTTACAGGACACATTCATTGTTATCACTGTTGGACTTTATTTATTCAATATATATGTGGATTCATAATTTTTTGATTATTAGTCAATTCACATTAGCGCACTTGTTCTTTTTTATTCTGATGACCAAAATGGACAGCTGGAGGGGGTACTGGGATATTGCGTCCAGATTCTTCACTTTCCATGTTGTCCACTTCAGAAACCTGTGTAGGGGTCTCTCTGTATAGTTCTTGCCACTTAAAAACATTCTGGGATTTGTAGTCCTCCACGTCTCTAAGATACTTTTTGCGCTTTTTGATTCTTTGTTCCTCTTCTTCTTCTGCCATTATTTCTCTTAGTTCCTTAGTATAGACTTGATATAAGCCTTCTTTATTCATAGGAACTAATCTCTCTTTAATATCATTAATTTCTTGCTGTAACCTGGCTGCCTTAGTTTTCTTTTTCGCAATTAAGAAGTCAAGAAAAGCTAGACCAACCCCATTAAAGTACAAAAACCAATCATTAAACTTCTTTATCACCTTTGTCAGGATAAACATGCCACCCAAGGCTCCTAGGGATCGTTTTTTATTTTACATATCTCTCTAGAAATGCTATATCCCAAGATGTGTGTAGTTCCGACACTAATACATTTTTAAGTCGCATAAAAATGCCCCTAATGCTATCAGTGTCAGGACTGGTGCGATCGAACACCTTATCCGGGTCAATCGTCCTATTTTTCTGATATTCAAAGATATCCATGTGTACAAACAATGAAAATATATATCTGTGATAGAAAGAACTATATAACTAAGTATATCTATAATTTGAAATAGTAAAAAGTGCAATTATAGGGTAGCTGCTAGATAAGTGGTATTATACAAGAAACAATATAGTGGAAAAAAATCTGCGCTAAACCCTAATAAGTCAATAATCAAGTGAATAATTATGGTGAAGGAAAAAATTACTAGTCAAAATAGTATAATAACCAAATATAAATAATAAAAAATCTGCGCCAAAACTAGTGAATAATTGTCAATTAATTGCTATACAGCTGCTACTCTGCAAAATGGGAGCCGTAGCGACTTCCAAAAATGATCAAATGAAAAAAAAAATATTGAATTAAATAATTAGAGTGCGCTTAATATACCTACAAATAAAATCACACCTACTTATGTGATAATCTCTACATATAAAGATAGCCCTATTAAAGGTATCTCAGGTGAATCTCTCACAAACACCTCTAATGAGCAAACTACATTAATACTATTAATTGGTGCTTAGTTACTAGATAATACTTAAGTCCAAACAAAATATAAAATATATATATATATAAATGTGAGTCCCAATATTGTGCAGTCAAAGAATCCAATTTCTCCCAAGAAAAAGTCTCCAATAAAAGTTCCAACCAGGTACCTGGTCACGTGATTTGCTGATGTCATCCCGGCGCTCTGGTTTGAATCGATCTGTGAAACACCAAGCACAGTACTTCGGAAGAAACAGCGGACAAGTTCACTTTTCAGACAAGCTCTTAGCCCTAGTGCCGGGAAAGGCACTTTTAAAGTAAGAGGCCATTTGGCACTTCTTGTTTTTTATCACTTTTTAATAAACTGTAATACGCTATGAGGCTTCCTGTTTCTATTTGCATATCCTGTCTTTATGCCTGACAAGAAGGGTCTGATTCCTGTGTATAACGGTCGATGTGCATGCAGGCACAATCCTGCACAAGCTCTCAAGACCATCTTTTTAACCACTTAACGACCGCCCACTGTAAATATACGTCGGCAGAATGGCACCGACAGGCAGAATCACGTACATATACGTGATTGCCTTTGTATAGTTGGGGGGATCCGATCGGACCCCCCTTCTTTACAGTGGGTGGTCGTTTTACCTTCGGGAGCGATCCGGCATGAGGGGACGGCCGTTCGATTCCGGCCCCCCCCTCTCGATCGCTCCCGGCGAATGAGAGAGCTTCCCCTGCCTGCCAGGCAGGAGGAAGTGATGTCATCTCTCCTGCGGCGCTCACATATACCGAGCGCCGTACAGGAGAAGATGCAGGTTAGTACACAAAACAGCACACTGACACCAGGACACATAGGCACATAAATCGCCCCCCCAGGCCCCCCCAGACACCCCCAGATCACCCCCCAGATCACCCCCCAGCCCCCAGTCACAGTGTCACTGATTGCAGTGACCATTTATTTAGTGATCACTGCAATCAGTGACATTTGTGACTGTAAAAGTGTCACTACATTTAGTTTTAGGTCCAGTGTTTTTTTTTAGGTTCGCCGTCAGGTTTTTATATAGCGTCAGGTACCCCCATATATTACCTAATAAAGGTTTTAACCCCCTAATTGCCCCTAGTTAACCCTTTCACCAGTGATCATCATATAAGTGTTACGGGTGACGCTGGTTAGTTAGTTTGCTTTTTATAGTGTCAGGGCACCCGCCGTATATATAACCCAATAAAGGTTTAACCCCCTGATCGCCCGGCGGGTGATATCAATTAGGTTTTAGCATCAGAGAGGGTCTGCGTCACACCCCAGGCAGCGTCAGGTTAGTGCCAGTAGCGCTAACACCCACGCGTTCAGATACTATACCACTAAGGGGGGGTGTATGCTTAACAGATCAATATCTGATCTGATCAGATCTATACTAGCGTCCCCAGCAGTTTAGGGTTCCCAAAAACGCAGTGTTAGCGGGATCAGCCCAGATACCTGCTAGCACCTGCGTTTTGCCCCTCCGTCCAGCCCAGGCCACCCAAGTGCAGTATCGATCGATCACTGTCACTTACAAAACACAACACACATAACTGCAGCGTTCGCAGAGACAGGCCTGATCCCTGCGACTCCAGTGCTGTAGGAGGTGATTTCACCACCACAGTTAAAAAAAAAAAAGCATATATGCCGAAGCATTGGGGCAGCAGGGGCGGAGGAGCGATTTTGCTCCTAATGCCGCGTACATACGGTCTAAATTCCGACGGAGGCTTGCCCGTGGAAAAGTCTGACCATGTGTACGCGGCATAACTTTTGCGGGAAGATGCCCCCATGCTTCGGCATAAATAAATGGTGCATGTATGCCCATCATTAAAAGTGGGTGGATGAAGGGCGGTATTCTAATGGTGGGCATACCCACCGATCAATCTTTTTTTTTCGTTCAGCCAACAGGCTGCATGAAAAAAAAGATTACAATACATGTCCAACAAGGACCAGCAACGTACTGGTATGTTGCTGGACTTTGAATGTTTATACCAGAATGATGCCTGCGGGTTTAGGTATCATCTTGGTATCATTCTTTTCAGCCACCGGCCGGCTTTCATGTAAAAGCAATCCTAGTGGCCAATTAGCCTCTGGACTGCTTTTACAAGCAGTGGGAGGGAATGTCCCCCCCCGGATATAAAAAGCGCCATTGGGAAAGCATTTTATCACACCGATCTTGGTGTGGTCAGATGCTTTGAGGGCAGAGGAAAGATCTAGGGTCCAATAGACACCAGTTTTTTCAAAAAAGAGTACCTGTCATTACCTATTGCTATCATAGGGGATATTTACATTCCCTGAGATAACAATAAAAATGATAAAAAAAAAAAAATATGGAAGCAACAGTTTAAAAATAAAATAAAAAAGCAAAATTAATAATAAAAAAAAAAAGCACCCCTGTCCTGCCCTGCCCTGCTCTTGCCCAATGGCGAACGCAAGCGTCGGTCTGGCGTCATATGTAAACAGCAATTGCACCATGCATGTGAGGTATCACCGCGAAGGTCAGATCGAGGGCAGTAATTTTAGCAGTAGACCTCCTCTGTAAATCTAACGGGGTAACCTGTAAAGGCTTGTAAAGGCTTTTAAAAATGTATGTAGTTTGTCGCCAATGCGCGTTTGTGCGAAATTTTAAAGCATGTCGTGTTTGGTATCTATGTACTCGGCCTAAGATCATCTTTTTTATTAAAATTAAAAAAAGTGTATTTTTTCCCCAAAAAATGCGTTTGAAAAATCGCTGCGCAAATACTGTGTAGAAAAAAAAATGCAACACCCACCATTTTATTCTGTAGGGCCTTTGCTTTAAAAATATATATAATGTTTGGGGGTTCAACATAATTTTCTTGCAAAAAAAATATGTTTTTATGTAAACAAAAAGTGTCAAAAAGGGCTTTGTCTTCAAGTGGTTAGAAGAGTGGATGTAAACTTCCTAATGTTGTGTATAAAATGCCAGAACAGTTCAAAACCCCCCCAAATGACCCCATTTTGGAAAGTAGACACCCCAAGCTATATACTGAGAGGCATGTCGAGTCCATGGAATATTTTATATGTTGACACAAGTTGCGGAAAAAATAAATTTTTTTTTTTTTTTTTGCACAAAGTTGTCACTAAATGATATATTGCTCAAACATGCCATGAGCATATGTGGAATTACACCCCAAAATACATTCTGTTGCTTCTCCTGAGTACGGGGATACCACATGTGTGAGACTTTTTGGGAGCCTAGCCGCGTACGGGACCCCAAAAGCCAATCACCGCCTTCAGGCTTTCTAAGGGTGTCAATTTTTGATTTCACTTCTCACTGCCTATCACAGTTTCGGAGGCCATGGAATGCCCAGATGGCACAAACCCCCCCCAAATAACCCCATTTTGGAAAGTAGACACCCCAAGCTATTTGCTGAGAGGTATTGTGAGTATTTTGCAGATCTCGCTTTTTGTCACAAAGTTTTGAAAATTTAAAAAAAAGAAGAAAAAAAAAATGTTCTTTCTTCATTTTCAAAAACAAATGAGAGCTGTAAAATACTCACCATGCCTCTCAGCAAACAGCTTGGGGTGTCTACTTTCCAAAATGGGGTAATTTGGGGGGGTTTGTGCTATTTTGGCATTTTATGGCCTTCGAAACTGTGATAGGTAGTGAGGAGTCAAATCAAAAATTTGTGCCTAGAAATCCTGAAGGCGGTGATTGGTTTTCGGGGTCCCGTACGCGGCTAGGCTCCTAAAAAGTCCCACACATGTGGTATCCCCGTACTCAGGAGAAGCAGCAAAATTTATTTTGGGGTGCAATTCCACATATAACCATGGCATGTGTGAGCAATATATCATTTAGTGACAACTTTTTGTAATTTTTCTTTTTTTCTTTTTTTGTCATTATTCAATCACTTGGGACAAAAAAAAATATTCAGTGGGCTCAACAGGCCTCTCAGCAATTTCCTTGGGGTGTCTACTTTCTAAAATGGGGTCATTTGGGTGGGTTTTGTGCTGCCCTGCCATTTTAGCACCTCAAGAAATGAGATAGGCAGTCATAAATTTAAAGCTGTGTAAATTCCAGAAAATGTACCCTAGTTTGTAAACGCTATAACTTTTGCGCAAACCAATAAATATACGCTTATTGACATTTTTTTTACTAAAGACATGTGGCTGAATACATTTTGGCCTAAATGTATGACTAAAATTGAGTTTATTTGATTTTTCTTATAACAAAATTAGAAAATATCTTTTTTTTTCCAAATTTTCGGCCTTTTTCCGTTTATATCGCAAAAAATAAAAATCGCAGAGGCAATCAAATACCATTAAAAGAAAGCTCTATTTGTGGGAAGAAAAGGACGCAAATTTCGTTTGGGTACAACATTGCATGTCCGCACAATTTACAGTTAAAGCAGCGCAGTGCAAAATTCTGAATTCACCTCTGGTCCTTTAGCTACCAAATGGTCCGGGGCTTAAGTGGTTAACTAAAGTGGTAAACAAAATCTGGTAAGTGCATCCGTTGTCCAAACACTTTGGGTAATATTTAGTGTTTGGTGGAGGAACATCACGCAAACCAAGAGGATCTTTCCTTTTTTTTTTTTGATTGTCACTAGCAACAAATGATCCATGGATAACCGATGTTTGAAGCAATATTTGATTTATTACCTACATTTGGTTCGAACTTTTATTGGAGACTTTTTCTTGGGAGAAATTGAATAACCAAATAAGTGAGAAATATGGTGCAGCAACTAAAAACCTTAAATATTCAGTCCATGAAAGTGTTAAAACAAAAATTAGTGCGCTACCACATAAATGACAAAACAAAAAATTATGTATACAAATCTAATGAAAGGTGATGTGATTGAAGTCCACAAAAATTGATCTAAAAATTAATAACAACTTGAAGTGATACTAAAGATTGAAGTCCACAAAAATTGATCTAAAAAATTAATAACAACTTGAAGTGATACTAAAGTCTTTTTTTTTTTTCAAAGATTACAAACATGTTATACTTGCCTGCTCTGTGCAGTGGTTTGCACAGAGCAGCCCAGATCCTCCTCCTTGGTTCCTTCACCAGTGCTCCTGGCCCCTCCCTGCTGCCGTGTGCACCCACAGCAAGCAACTTGCTAAGGGGAAACCTAAGTCGAGACGCTTCTCTGTGTGTCCATTTAGAAATGGAGCTGTGGATGGCCCTGCCCCCTCTCTCCTCATTGGCGTACTGTCTTTAAATGACTGTGTCTCAGCCAACCAGGAGGGAGAGTCTCTAGTTCTCGTGCAAAATCGCTGGATTTAGAGGGAGCACAGGTAAGTATTAGGGGGCTGCTGCACACAGGTTTTTTATCTTAATGCATAAAATGCATTTAGATTAAAAAAACTGACTTTAGAACCACTTTAATTAATATTTTGCTGGATGCAGAACTTAGAGCAATCCCCTGTCCTGTCTAATATCCAAGATGCCAAATCTGTTCAGCGCTACAGGGAAAAAAAGCATATTTCACATGCGCTCATTTTAAACCAGGATGTGCACTCATTCCTGTGCATGCTAGGAATCAGAGCAGCTCAACAGATTTTGTGTCACAGATAAGCTGCAAGGCTTGTGGATGAACTATGAGGGAACTCATCAGCACCCTAGCAGTTCATTGACAACTACAAGTTGACTGTCTGCTGCAGTGGAGGATTGGGACTTGTAGTTCTCTCCTTCACAGATTGCTGTAAAGGAATGATGTGGCTGTGTGAATGGAGCCCTGCACAGCTGCACTATTATTAAAATTGACAGCGGGTGTGGGGAGGATTGAAGGGGCGAGGAGGACATGTGTTGGAGCATGTTGGAGCATGCTAGAGCATGTTACAGGTTGCACCCTAAATAAGGGTGTAATGTGTAACATGCTCCAAAAAGTAAACTTATCCTTTGAACTAAGATGTGAAACTTGAGCTGGGAGTATTACTAGTATCTCCTTTTCAAAATGCTGGTTGCCAGATTTTAATACTGATACAGTGTCTGCAGTGTTCTTTGTGGTGTTGACCAAAAACAAATATGCAAATCAGAAATTCACTCTGACTTCAATCTGAAGCCTCGTACACACGGGCGGGAATCCCGTCGGAGAAAAAAACGTTGGTTTTCTCAACGGGATTCCTTGCAAGCTGGTCTTGTCAAGCCCATGTACACACGCAACCATTCAAAAGAACCGCCGTTCTTTTGAATGGCAAGAGCGAGATGACGTCATCGACTACGACGAGCCGGCGCTCATCACATTCGATGCCGTCGCCGCCATCTTGCTACACCCTACACTAGCCTTGTATGCTACTGCACATGCGTCAAAGTCTCATCGAGCATGCGCGGGCTTACCGGGGACAAGTAAGCATACTCACCAACGGTTTTCTCAGCAGGAAAACTCTGCCGAGAATCCCGACGAGAAAAATAGAGAACACGTTCTCTATTTTTCTCATCGAGATTCCCGGCAGTATTCCTGCTGAGAAACCATACACACAGAGTGAGTGAGTGAAAAAATAACTTGTATAGCGCTACAATTGCAAACTAAATCGCCTCAAGGCGCTTTGCCTCCGGTGACGTCCTAGTCCTTCAGAAGAGTTAAGTTTTTTCCTGAAGGCCCGATAGTTTTCTTCCATGTGGATGTCCGTGGGTAGAGCGTTCCATAGCCGTTATCCTTGGACTGCAAATCTTCGTTCTCCCTTCGATTTGTAGTGGGACTTGAAGCTCTCCCAGCAGTTTTCTTGCCGAGAAAACTGGTCGTGTGTACGAGGCTTGACTTTTCAACCTTCATGTTTTTTTTCCAGGTCCATAGCACAGAAAATATTGAGGCCAGAATTAGAGAGGCAACTCTTATTGCTGCAAGGAGGTCAGTAACTGCAGCCCCTGTCAAGCAAGGAAATTATACCTGTGCACATATGGTCAAACTAAATATAGGACTATTTGAAGGGTTTGCCGGAAAAAGGAGGCATCTCCATTTTGTTCACTTTTTTGGTTATACATTTTATTTAAAAATTAAAGAAAGGTCATTTTCCATTTTCCTGGTGTATGGCAGCATACAATGAGAAATAACTCACCAGACCAAATGGTGTAGAAACAATAATTATATTGATGATCCAGGAAAACCATGAGGTACCATGAAGAGACCGTCAGTTTGCCTGATAGAAGATATTGCAGACAAGTAGGCTTTCAACGCCAAACCAACATCCAGAGGATGCAGATCTCCACAGTCATTCAGGAAAGATGGCATGATAATTACTTGATTGAAGTGGAAAGATGTTGACAACTTAGGGATAAACTTATCTGAAGGTTTAAAGACTACCCCATCAGGATAGAATACATGAGATTCCTTGAAAACAAGTGCAATTGTGACCCCCTTGGAGGATGTTACTGCCACTAGAAAATATGCTTTCAAGGTCAGATCCCAGAGCGTGGTTCCAGATGGATTGGAAAGAACGGAAGACTAGATAGGACTTTGAGGGCCTTGGTGAGGTCCCATTTGGGGAATGTTGGCTTTCTAGGTGGCCTTTTTTCAAGTACACTTTAATGAACTGAATTATAAAGTGATTCATAGCACATTTGGTTCCTGTCATGGCAGACAAGGCTGAGACATGAACTTTCACCTTACCTGAACCTAAACCTCTATCAAGACCTTGCTGCAGTAACAAAGGGACTTGGGCATGTTCTGGAGATAAAGGCTTCTAGGCCTTTTCCCTTGCTATTTTAACAAATTATGCCCACACTTTTTGAAAGGTATTATTCGTAGAGACCTTTCTGGCTTGTAGGAGCATGACGGTTACCTCTTCCGAGCAACCTTTGCCTTATAACCTCCTCCTCGCAACTTCCACGTCATTAAATGTAATTCATGAGTACTTGGTGCAGAAATAACACCTCAGAGGGCAAGTCTGGCATCGCTGGTATGGCTAGCAAAAATTCCACTGATGGTACAAACAGTCCACCCCCTCCACTGTCAGAAATTAGACTCTTACCAGGAACCTGCCACACTTCGTATTTGAAGGGATCATTGCTAGGTCTATCTGCGGCGAGTTGACCAGGTGGTTGTGAGCAGACAGAACATACAGTGCCCTCAGATCTGACAAATGAGCTTGAGCCTAGTCGAATATTGGACTTACTTCCATCATCAACGTATGGCTTCCTAAACCCCCCTGTCTCTATATGTATGATTCCGCCACCTTGTTGTCTTTGTGTATCAAGACACTCTTCCCTTCTAACAAAGGAGTGAAGGCTTGGAGGGCTTTGAAGGCTGTTCTCAGTTTTAGTACATTCAATACTATTCCCTGAGCACTGATTGATCATCGACCTTGCGCTGCTTGTCCATTGAAATGTGCTACCCAGCCCTCCAGGCTGACATCTGAAGTAACCATTCTCAAGCTAGGTGTAACGATTGGGTGGTGTCTCTTTAATTTTCCAATGCAAGTCCACCACCAAAGGGAATCTTTCATGTCCTTGGAGATGCTTATCAGCTGATACATGGGGACTCCATTCCACTGTTTGAGAAAAGAGGGCTGGAAAACTTGCATGTGCCACTGTGCCCACTATATCATCAGAATGTGGATGTCAATAAATCCAGAATGCTGAGGCATGGTCTGGCTGTATTATTGGCACCACTTTTTCCTGAGGAAGCTCTACTATTTTCCTTCATCCTGTATCACATAAAGCCAGAAGACAGAGCCTGAATTGGTATTGCCATCATCTTGATTAGATATAGAAAGTAAAAATAACCCCCATATGTATTGTAATTTTAAAAGCAATGTCAAACAAGACTGTATATTATATGAAACATAGTTCTTTCTTTTTACAAAAATCCAATAAAAGCATTTACTAAAAAAAGAACAGCTGTTTGTGTATGATATAATACAAATTTATCACAATGTGCAAATACTTGTGTAGCGCCCCCCAATATTGGGGGGCGCTATGTGTCTATTTAGGGGTAATCTGAGGTGGTAATTGGGCTCAAATCAATTGATCTGGATTGCTTCTGCTCTGGGTGTGATACTGCCTGGCAGTAGTGTTCCATGTTGCCTGTAGGTGGCACTGTCACCACCGGCATAGGTGAACCAAGACGGGTATCACAGCACCTTGGGTGTTCTCTCTCGACAGTTGGCGTGGTCGGCCCGCTATGCATGTTGGGAGGGGGTACATAAGGGGCAGACGCCATTAGGAGCTGGTGCGTTCCAGGGGACCTTTGGTCCTGTAGGTGTGCCTCGTGACCCGTATGGCTGAGGTGCGTGAGTGTGTTTGGGCCTCGAGCACCTTCAGCCCGAGGCTGTGTTGCTGCATGGTAGGCCCAGCTCCACTGGCAGGGGCCTACACCTCAAAGGAGGATCCCAGGCTGCCCATCTGTAGGGGGCCCACCTTTAGGAAAGGAGACCAGAGATTAGCAACGGTACTGCTGTCTCGGGAGGAGGCCTGGAAACTCGCCTAAAGAGGGATTCACTGTCTTTATTATCCGTGCTCCATCCCGGCTGCTAGGACCGCTCTCATAGGGACTATCCGGGTGAGCAATGCCTACTCAGGCTTGAGTGACGACGAAAGATTAACACTGTGCTCTAGGTGTTGCGTGCCTGAACCTTTTTCCCCTTACTTCTCCCATCTTCTTACTCCTTATTCAAGTTCGCTGCAAAGATAAAAGAATAAAACCTTGCTGCTTGGGTTTTACTCCTCTGTGGACATTGACCTTATTCTGAGGAACTTCTACCTAGACAACGAAGAGAAAGGATCCACTCAGGAGAGGTAATTGCTGCAAGACCCAAAACAATAACACTGCTCGCTCCTCTCTATACACAGGGAGGGGATACCAGGCAAGTAGCAGGTGTGCCCCGCTGCAGGTGGAGGACGGCAGGAGAAAAAGGGGTTTGTGTGCTACACTAAGTTATGTTAAACCAAGTCCTCTCTGTATCCTCCACCCAATGGGATGCTGCTGGTGAGTTCCAAATGCGCTTCAGAACATGTTTTCTTTCTTCAGGGGTGCATAGCAAGAGAAGTATGATCCAAAGTCTGAAATGAGACCAAGCATATCAGGGAACATGATCACTTGACATAACACTTTAATGGACCTAATTCGATAGTCATAAGGTCACTTTCATCTTAATTATTAGTATTAACACAGCGTAATGTAGGTAGAAGAAAAAAATATGACATTACCCATTCATCACACTGGAGCTGCCATTGACACCCACAGAGAAAGCCTGGAGGGGACTCACTAAGTCCAACTTTTCGGATGAACAGAGGAGGAAACCATCGTGCTCCAAAAGAGTCTATAATGGTATAGCAGGAAGCAATAAAGATTGAAACTAGAGGGGGATTAAAACAGCAGCTGTACAACATAGAAGTTCTCACAGGGAGGATACATATGTTATCAAATAATTCCCACATATACAGTATGTTAGAAAACATACCAAGTTCATATATGTATTAGGATGAACAGTTACCTAAATGGACAGGTGTGGGATAATTATTGAAAATCAGCTCATTATGTCCCTCTAAGCTAGTTTTGTGCCTTATGGTGTATAAAGAAAAAAAAAACATATTGGCTCACTTCTTACTTACTTACAAATTTCTGAAGTCTAAGGGATATGACAGTCTCTCCCAGGATTGTAGTGATCTGAGATGCTAGCTGAAATGTTTCTTTTAAATGGTGGGCCTGTGCACGGCATTACCACCAGAGAGGGCTTGGTTTAACATAACTTAGCATTTGCACATTGTGATACATTTGTATTATATCATGCACAAATAGCCTGCCATTCCTAAAGTACTATCTTTTATATATTACACAGTCTTGTTTGACATTGCTTTTAAAATCCCAATACATATGGGGGTTATTTTTTCCTTCCTATACTACGTTCGATCTTGTATCCAACAGTGTCCCCCCAGAAACACAATTGTTTGTGCTGGAGAGAGAAAGCTTTTCTTCCAATTGATCAACCAGCCACATTCCTGAAAGGTGTGCAACAACACCTCCCTTTGTTGGACAAATGGACAATAGCTTCTGGACTTCTGGCTAGGAGAAGGACACCATCCAGGTAATGATGAGCTTATATTCTTCTCTCCTTCAGAAGCTCTATAATAATAATAGGTAGAAGCAGTTTTATAAACATCCTTGGAGAGATAGACAACCCGAAGGAAAGTCTACAAAATTGTATATGATGGTGGTGGACCACAAAGGGCAGGAACTTCTGATAGTCCAGGTGAATAGGGAAGTGCATATATACGTCTGATAAATCTATGGAGAGCATCCAGTCTCCTAGATTTATCAAGAGAAGAATCAAATGAAGACTCTCCATCTTAATGGATTCCAGTTCGATTTTGCTGTTGCGTTTCTTCAAGTCCAAAACTGGACATAAATCTCCAGTCTTTTTCTTTGCTAGAAATATGGGTAAATATAAACCTTTTGCTCTCTGGGAACTCTGGACTAATTCTCATTTTGAAGTAAATTGGTCACAAACTGGACTAAAATGTCCCACATGTCTACTGAAGATGGGAGCCTAAAAATTATTGTTTAGTAATTGTCACTTGAATTTCCACCAATGTCCCACAGTGACAGTCGTTACTGTCCAAGGATCTGTAATGTTTTCCGCCAAGGGATGCTGAAAAAGCCTGGGTCTGGCTCCCACTGGCATATCCTGGACAGGTGAGCTATCAAAATGATTTTTGTTGCTGCCCTACAGGGGAAGCCTTATGCCGCGTACACACGATCATTTTTCATGACGTTAAAAATGCCATTTTTAAAAATGGGCATTAAAAATGATCATGTGTAGGCTCCAGAGCATTTTTAACGACGTGAAAAATGGCCTCAAAAAATTAGAACCTGCTCTATTTTTTCACGTTGTTTTTTTTTAATGTCGTGAAAAACGGTAGTGTGTATGCTTTTACGAGGGGAAAAAAAACGCGCATGCTCAGAATCAAGTATGAGACGGGAGCGCTCGTTCTGGTAAAACTCGTGTTTGTAATGGAGATAGCACATTCGTAACGCTGTAAATTATTGCATATTTTAATGCAGCGCATTCATTTCTTCTTGATATAATGTTAAAATAATGAACTTTTTTTGCTAAATGATATTCAGAGTTCTGACAAACTTGTTTATTATTAATTGTTAGTGATCTCATGAATTTAAATATTTGTTGGTAAGCCAGATCTCCGTAATAAATTATAAAATAATTGTAACTATCATAAATCAAAGATTTTTTTTTTTTTTACTTTGATATTTAGGAATGTTTTTTGTTTTTCTTTTCTATTTAGGAATGTTTTTTTTTTTTTTCTTTTGTGTGTCAAGTTACCACACCAACATTAGAAATTTGTATTATTTCCCCTCAAGGAGGTTTGTGTTCCTTGTTAATAGTGATGAGCCGAACACCCCCGGGTTCGGTTCGCACCAGAACCCGCGAACGGACCGAAAGTTCGCACGAACATTAGAACCCTATTAAATACAATGGATGCGAACGTTCGGATTCTAAAGTGCTAATTATAACGACTATTATCCATGTTATTGTCCTAAACAGAGTTTGGGAACCCGGGTTCTGCACCAGGGGACATGTATCAATGCAAAAAGAAGTTTTAAAAACGGACGTTTTCCGGGAGCAGTCATTTTAATGATGCATAAAGTGAAAAAAAAAAGTCAAATATTCCTTTAAATATTGTACCTGGGGGGTGTCTAAAGTATGCCTGTGAAGTGCCACGTGTTTCCCGTGTTTAGAACTGTCCCTGCACAAAATAACATTTCTAAAGGAAAAAAAAGCCATTTAAAACTGCTTGCGTCTTTAATGTAATGTCTGGTCCCGGTAATATGAATGAAAATCTTTAAGAAAAATGGCATAGCTACCCCATCAACCCCCCCCCCCCCCCCTACCCCAGCCCATTACCAGCCCCTTTGGGTCTTGTATGGATATTAAGGGGAACCCCGCACACAAAATAAAAAAGGCCCTATATACTCTGAACAGCCGTATACAGGCGGTGCATACAAGACAGGGACTGCAGGTTTGTTCTTATGTAGAATCTGTTTGTAATTTTGAACAGCTACATTGTTTAAGTCTAGCTCCATGCCAAATTCCTTTTTTTAAGCTTTTTTGAAAACATAGGGAAGGGTTATCACCCCTGTAACATTTTTTTTGCTGTCTGTGCCCCTGTTCAGAACATTTCACCTTACTTTGCGTCCCAATGACAACTGTTTTTGAAATGTGGTGTTTTTATTGAAACAAGGATTGGTGATAAAGCATCAGTAGAGAGGAGACACCTTTCTCCCATATTAATTCTTACAGGAGAGAATTTTCCTTCTAAGGGGTAGATTTCCTCTCACTTCCTGTTGTCTTCTTCCGTTTGCAAGTAGTAGTCATTTGTAAGTTGGATGTTTGAAAGTAGGGACCTGCCGTATATACTCTGCAGTAGGGATGAGCCGAACACCCCCGGGTTCGGTTCGCACCAGAACCTTCGAACGGACCGAAAGTTCGTGCGAATTTTCGAACCCTATTCGTTATAATGGACGCGAACGTTCGAAATCAAAATTGCTAATTACAACGGCCAATATGCATGTTAATGTTATAAAACAGGTTTGGGGACCCGGGTCCTGCCCCAGGGGACATATATCAATGCAAAAAGAAATTTTAAAAACTAAAGTTTTTTCGGGAGCAGTCATTTTAATGATGCATAAAGTGAAAAAAAAAAAAGTGAAATTTTCCTTTAAATATGGTACCTGGGGGGTGTCTAAAGTATGCCTGTGAAGTGGCATGTGTTTCCCGTGTTTAGAACTGTCCTTGCACAAAATGACATTTGTAAAGGAAAAAAAGAAGCCATTTAAAACCACTTGCGGCTTTAATGTCATGTCTTGTCCTGGCCGCCATATGGCTGAAAATCCTTGAGAAAAATGGCATGGCTACCCCATCACCCCCCCCCCACCCCAGCCCCTTTGGGTCTTGTATGGATACTAAGGGGGACCCCGCACCCAAAATAAAACCCTATACCTACAACCCTATATACTCTGAACAGCAGTATATAGGTGGTGCAAACAAGACATGGACTGTAGGTTTGTTCTTAAGTAGAATCTGAACAGGTACATTATGAAGTGTAGCTACATCCCAAAAAAATCAATTTTTAAGCTTTTTGGAGAACATAGGAAGGGGTTATCACCCCTGTAACATTTGCTGTCTTTGCACATCTGTTCAGAACATGTCACCTCACTTTCCGTCCCAATGACAAATGTTTTTGGAAAAGTGGGGTTTTAATTGAAACAAGGATTGGTGATAAAGCATCAGTAGAGAGGAGATACCTTTTTCCCAAATTAAATCTAACAGGATAGAATTTTCCTTCCTAGGGGTAGATTTCCTCTCACTTCCTGTTTTCTCTTGCCGTTTGCAAGTAGGAGTCGTTTGTAAGTTGGATGTTTGAAAGTAGGGGCCTGCCGTATATACTCTGCAGAAATTTGCCCTATTAGATGTTGGTGTAGCCACAAGACTGGTGGGCACAGGAATGGGCCCTGCTGTGAGTTAATAGATCAAGATTTGTACTTGCATGCACCTGTTGAACCGGGCAGAAAAATTGGGCCTTTGGTGGTGGTGGTGGTGGTGGTGGACGGTGTTGCCACAAGACTGTAAGCCCTCACAGTTACTCTTGGTGGGTGCAGGAATGGGCCCTGCTGTGAGTTATTAGATCAAGATTTGTAATTGCATGCACCTGTTGAACAGGGCAGAAAAATTGGGCCTTTGGTGGTGGTGGTGGTGGTGGACGGTGTTGCCACAAGACTGTAGGCCCTCATAGTTACTCTTGGTGGGCGCAGGAATGGGCCCTGCTGTGAACTATTAGATCAAGATTTGTAATTACACGCCCCTGTTAAACAGGGGCTGAAAAATTGTGCCTTAGGCATTGGTGCTGGTGCCACAACACTGCAACCCCTCACAGATACTGTACTTGGAGCACAGCAGTCACACCTGTTGCGAAGCATCTTTTTAAAAAATTGTAATTACACGCCCCTGTTATACAGGGGCTGAAAAATTGTGCCTTAGGCACTGGTGCTGGTGCCACAACACTGCAACCCCTCACAGATACTGTACTCTGAGCACAGCAATGAGACCTGTTGCAAAGCATTGCCTAAAAATTGTAATTACACGCCCCAACAGGGGCTGAAAAATTGTGCCTTAGGCACTGGTGCTGGTGCCACAACACTGCAACCCCTCACAGATACTGTACTCTGAGCACAGCAGTCACACCTGTTGCGAAGCATCTTTTTAAAAAAATGTAATTACACGCCCCTGTTATACAGGGGCTGAAAAATTGTGCCTTAGGCACTGGTGTGGTGGCATGGATCATTGAGGAGGAGGAAGAGGATAGTCAGTGAACATAACAGGACAGTCACTCAGCATCAGCATAGGCAGTCTTGAAGGGATGTGACATTATAAATTATTCCGTTATATCCGCTTCAGGTGTCTGGTAGCTGGTGGTGATCCAAGACTGATTCATTTTTATGAAGGTCAGTCGATCAACCGAGTCGGTGGACAGGCGCACCCTATGATCGGTGACAAATCCTCCAGCAGCACTGAATGTGCGTTCGGAAAGAACGCTGGATGCAGGACAGGCCAGTAGCTCAATTGCATACTGTGCAAGCTCTGGCCAGTGATCCATCCTCAGGACCCAGTAAGCCAGAGGATTTTCGGTGGGAAAGGTGTCCAAGTCTGACCTTGCCCCTAGGTATTCCTGCACCATGTATATCAGACGCTGGCGATGGTTGCTGGAACCGATCATACCTTGGGGCTGCGGACTAAAAAATTGTCTGAACGCATCGGTCAGACGTCCACCTTCCCCACCGCTCCTTCTGCTACTGACCGAAGCCTCAGCAACTCGTCGTCCAGGACCAGGAGTTTGTAACCTCCCAGTTTCTGGGAACGCGTTGCACAGACCTTTCTGCAAGGCCTCCCTGAGATGTCTCATCCTCTGCTCCCTCTGCGACGGCAAGATAAGGTCCGCAACCTTACCCTTGTACCGTGGATCAAGGAGAGTGGCCAGCCAGTAATGGTCACTCTCCTTGATCCAAAGAACACGAGGATCCTTCCGCAGGCTTTGCAGGATCAGGGAGGCCATGCAGCGTAGGTTAGCTGAGGCATTCGGTCCGGAGTCTTCTGGGTCACTGAGGATGACATGATCGCCAGCCACCTCCTCCCAGCCACGTACAAGTCCACTGGTTTGTTGGGACTGTACATCATCCCTAAAAGACTGCTGCTGCTGATGCTGAGTGCCAGGCTCCCCCTCCATGCTCACACAATCCTCCTCCTCCTCCTCCTCCTCTTCCTGTGTGATGGGTGGGACAGAAGGAACATTGTCTGGATAAAGGGGGCCTTGAGAGACAAGGAAGTCCTCCTCTTCCTGCCTCTGTTCTGCCTCAAGTGCCCTGTCCATTATCCCACGCAGCGTATGCTCCAACAGGTGGACAAGAGGTACAGTGTCACTGATGCATGCACTGTCACTGCTCACCATCCTCGTGGCCTCCTCAAATGGTGAGAGGACAGTGCATGCATCCCTGATCATGCTCCACTGGCGTGGGGAAAAAAAGCCAAGCTCCCCTGACCCTGTCCTGGTGCCGTAGTCGCAAAGGTACTCATTGATGGCCCTCTGCTGCGTGTGCAGTCGCTGCAGCATGGCCAACGTTGAGTTCCACCTGGTGGGCATGTCACATATTAGGCGGTTCTTGGGCAGGTTCAGCTCCTTTTGCAGCTCAGTCAGCCGAGCACTGGCATTATAAGATCGGCGGAAATGCACACAGACTTTCCTGGCCTGCCTCAGGACATCCTGTAAGCCTGGGAACCTGCCCAAGAACCGCTGCACCACCAGGTTGAGGACGTGAGCCATACAGGGCACATGGGTGAGCTGCCCCTGTCACAGGGCGGAGAGGAGGTTGGTGCCATTATCAGAAACGACCATTCCTGGCTTAAGCTGGCGTGGTGTCAACCACCTCTCGGCCTGCCCCTGCAGAGCTGCCAGAACCTCTGGCCCAGTGTGGCTCCTGTCCCCCAAACACACCAGCGCAAGCACGGCATGGCATCTTTTTGCCTGCGTACTCGCGTAGCCCCTTGTACGCCTACGGAGCACCGCTGGTTCCGAGGACAGAGCACTCGAAGAGGACATGGAGGAAGAAGAAGAGGAGGGGGTGGAGGAGAGAGGTGTGTCACAACCAGTAGTAGCATTTTGGAGGCGTGGTGGCGGAACAACCTCCAACACTACTGCACCTTGTCCTGCATCCCTCCCAGCTACCAATAGAGTGACCCAATGGGCCGTGAAAGAAAGATAACGTCCCTGTCCATGCCTGCTGGACCATGAGTCAGCGGTAATATGCACCTTACCGCTGACCGCCCTGTCCAGCGAGGCATGGACATTGCCTTCCACATGCCAGTAGAGAGACGGAATCGCCTTCCGTGAGAAAAAGTGGCGTTTGGGAACCTGCCACTGAGGAACCGCACATTGAACAAACTCACGGAAGGGGGCCGAGTCTATCAACTGAAAAGGCAGCAGTTGAAGTGCTAGCAATTTAGCCAAGCTAGCATTCAACCGCTGGGCATGTGGATGGCTGGGAGTATACTTCTTTCGACGGTCCAGCAGCTGGGGCAGGGAAATTTGCCTGCTACAATCGGACGTCGGTGTACTGCAAGTACTTGGTTGTGACACACCTAATTCTACACCTTCAGTCCTCTCAGAGCAGCTTTCAGAGAGGACTGAAGATATAGTGGGGATGGAGATCCCAGCTGATGAGGAGCAAGGAGAGGTCCACTTTGTTCTTTGGTGTGGGTCTTTTATGTGTGCTTGCCAACGAGCTGCATGGCAGGTCGACATATGTCTGCTCATGCTTGTGGTGCCCAAGCGGCTGATGTTTTGGCCACGCGAGATACGCTTGAGACAAATATTGCAAATAGCAGTGGTGCGATCTGATGCACTCGTCTCAAAAAAGGCCCACACCAAAGAACTTTTGTGATAACGTGCAGAGGCAGCGCCCTGCACAGGCGGAGCTCTGCGGTGTGGTACAGTTGCTGTGCTGGCCTCTAGCTGGCCTCCAGGGGGCATCCTGCCTCGTTGGACATGTGACGCTGCATTCTCCTCCTCCTCCTCCTCTCTCCCTTCAGGCACCCACGTGGAGTCAGTGACCTCATCATCCCCTCCCTCTTCACCACTAGAGCAAACCTGGCAGTAAGCTGCAGCTGGTGGAACACTACTGCCAGATTGCTGTCCTTCAGCATCCCCTCTCTCTGCGCGCACACTACTGACTTCCTCAAGCTGGGTATCATCATCCGAGCCTTCGAATCGTTGGGCATCCTCCTGGAGCATGTACCCAACACTGTGCTCAAACAGTTCGGGGGACTCCTCAGGAGGACATGGTGGGTCTAGGGAAGGGGTGGCTGATGATGCCATTGAGTACGCGTTGGCAGCTGCTCTGCCAGTACCCTGAGCCTGGGTGAGAGAGGATGAGGAGGATGAGGAGGGCTTGGTCATCCATTCTACCAAGCCTTCGGCATGATGCGGCTCCACATGTCCAGCTGCCGAAAACAAAGACAAGCGTGTCCCATGGCCACGTGCTGATGACGATGCACGACCACGTCCACGGCCAGCACTGTTGTCTCTAGAAACAGAGCCTGCCTGCCCTGTGTTCTTGCCTCGGCACGCTCTGCCTCTCCTTGGCGGTCTTCCAGCCATTGTAGTCGGTAGTGTATATAGTATAAAAAATAGAACTCCTATGTGTGCTCACAACACACTGTAGGTCCTATGGGTGCTGACACTAACACACTATAGGTACTATGTGTGCTGCTGACAAGAAAATATAGGAGCTCTGTTTGCTGCCACTAACACACTAGAAGTCCTATGGGTGCTGCTGAGAAGAAAATATAGGAGCTCTGTTTGCTGCCACTAACACACTAGAAGTCCTATGGGTGCTGCTGAGAAGAAAATATAGGAGCTCTGTGTGATGCCACTAACACACTAGAAGTCCTATGGGTGCTGCTGAGAAGAAAATATAGGAGCTCTGTTTGCTGCCACTAACACACTAGAAGTCCTATGGGTGCTGCTGAGAAGAAAATATAGGAGCTCTGTTTGCTGCCACTAACACACTAGAAGTCCTATGGGTGCTGCTGAGAAGAAAATATAGGAGCTCTGTGTGATGCCACTAACACACTAGAAGTCCTATGGGTGCTGCTGAGAAGAAAATATAGGAGCTCTGTTTGCTGCCACTAACACACTAGAAGTCCTATGGGTGCTGCTGAGAAGAAAATATAGGAGCTCTGTGTGATGCCACTAACACACTAGAAGTCCTATGGGTGCTGCTGAGAAGAAAATATAGGAGCTCTGTTTGCTGCCACTAACACACTAGAAGTCCTATGGGTGCTGCTGAGAAGAAAATATAGGAGCTCTGTTTGCTGCCACTAACACACTAGAAGTCCTATGGGTGCTGCTGAGAAGAAAATATAGGAGCTCTGTTTGCTGCCACTAACACACTAGAAGTCCTATGGGTGCTGCTGAGAAGAAAATATAGGAGCTCTGTGTGATGCCACTAACACACTAGAAGTCCTATGGGTGCTGCTGAGAAGAAAATATAGGAGCTCTGTTTGCTGCCACTAACACACTAGAAGTCCTATGGGTGCTGCTGAGAAGAAAATATAGGAGCTCTGTTTGCTGCCACTAACACACTAGAAGTCCTATGGGTGCTGCTGAGAAGAAAATATAGGAGCTCTGTTTGCTGCCACTAACACACTAGAAGTCCTATGGGTGCTGCTGAGAAGAAAATATAGGAGCTCTGTTTGCTGCCACTAACACACTAGAAGTCCTATGGGTGCTGCTGAGAAGAAAATATAGGAGCTCTGTGTGATGCCACTAACACACTAGAAGTCCTATGGGTGCTGCTGAGAAGAAAATATAGGAGCTCTGTTTGCTGCCACTAACACACTAGAAGTCATATGGGTGCTGCTGAGAAGAAAATATAGGAGCTCTGTTTGCTGCCACTAACACACTAGAAGTCCTATGGGTGCTGCTGAGAAGAAAATATAGGAGCTCTGTGTGATGCCACTAACACACTAGAAGTCCTATGGGTGCTGCTGAGAAGAAAATATAGGAGCTCTGTTTGCTGCCACTAACACACTAGAAGTCCTATGGGTGCTGCTGAGAAGAAAATATAGGAGCTCTGTTTGCTGCCACTAACACACTAGAAGTCCTATGGGTGCTGCTGAGAAGAAAATATAGGAGCTCTGTGTGATGCCACTAACACACTAGAAGTCCTATGGGTGCTGCTGAGATGAAAATATAGGAACTCTGTGTGATGCCACTAACACATTAGAAGTCCTATGGGTGCTGCTGAGAAGAAAATATAGGAGCTCTGTTTGCTGCCACTAACACACTAGAAGTCCTATGGGTGCTGCTGAGAAGAAAATATAGGAACTCTGTGTGATACCACTAACACACTAGAAGTCCTATGGGTGCTGTTGAGAAGAAAATATAGGAGCTCTGTTTGCTGCCACTAACACACTAGAAGTCCTATGGGTGCTGCTGAGAAGAAAATATAGGAGCTCTGTTTGCTGCCACTAACACACTAGAAGTCCTATGGGTGCTGCTGAGAAGAAAATATAGGAGCTCTGTGTGATGCCACTAACACACTAGAAGTCCTATGGGTGCTGCTGAGAAGAAAATATAGGAGCTCTGTTTGCTGCCACTAACACACTAGAAGTCCTATGGGTGCTGCTGAGAAGAAAATATAGGAGCTCTGTGTGATGCCACTAACACACTAGAAGTCCTATGGTTGCTGCTGAGAAGAAAATATAGGAGCTCTGTTTGCTGCCACTAACACACTAGAAGTCCTATGGGTGCTGCTGAGAAGAAAATATAGGAGCTCTGTTTGCTGCCACTAACACACTAGAAGTCCTATGGGTGCTGTTGGGGTGCAATGCTGTGCTAACAGCACTGCGGTTGGTACTACTGCAATACTGTACTAACAGTAAGCACGCACCAGACTAATCCCCAGCAGCAGCTAATAACACACTAACTGTGCAATCAGCAGCAATGAACGATCAATGACTTAGGTAGCAATGGTTTAGCAAAGAAATAGCCAATGGTTTAGCAAAGAAGAGCAAATCTTTCAGTATCAAGCAAAGACAGAATCAGCAGACTAATCTCTCCTAAAGCCGGAACTCATGTGACCGGGGCCGATGGCGTGGCGGCCTTTTAAATGGTGGGGCGTGTACTAAAGCCCCTGAGCTGTAATTGGCTACAGGCGTCCTGCCTGTAGCCAATTATTGCTCTCCGAGTTTCGGGCGCTGTGATTGGCCAAGCATGCGGGGTCACAGTGCATGCTTGGCCAATCATCAGCCAGCAATGCACTGCGCCGGCCGCGCCGGCCGCAATGCATTGCGGGGCCGCTCGCATCACACGAATGTGATGCGAACGGCCCAAATAGTTCTGGGCTCGACGAGCGAGCGAACGCCCGATGCTCGATTCGAACATGGGTTCGAATCGAGCACCGGGCCCATCCCTACTCTGCAGAAATTGGCCCCTTAGGTGTTGGTGTTGGCACAACACTGTAAGCACTCACAGTTACTCTTGGTGGGTGCTGGAACGCCCTGCTGTCAACTATTATATCAGGAATTGTAATAACATATAATTGTTGAACAGTGGTAGTAAAAATTGGGCCTTTGATGGTGGTGCTGGTGCCACAACACTGTAAGGCCTGACAGTTACTCTTGGTGGGCGCAGCAATGGGCCCTGCTGTGAATTATTAGATCAATAATTATAATTGCATGCCCCTGTTGAACAGGGGCTGAAAAATTGGGCCTTTGGTGGTGGTGGTGGTGTTGACACAACACTGTAAGGCCTGACAGTTACTCTTGGTGGGCACAGCAATGGGCCCTGCTGTGAATTATTAGATCAATAATTATAATTGCATGCCCCTGTTGAACAGGGGCTGAAAAATTGGGCCTTAGGCACTGGTGGCACAACACTGCAACCCCTCACAGATACTGTACTTGGAGCACAGCAATGAGGCCTGTTGCAAAGTATTGCATCAAAAATTGTAATTACACGCCCCTGTTAAACAGGGGCTGAAAAATTGGGCCTTAGCCACTGGTGGCGGCACCCATAAACCAAAATGATCTTCCAAGCTATCATCATTAATCGGATCATTGAGGAGGAGGAGGAGGATAGCTAGTCAACATAACAGCACAGGAACTCAGCATCAGCATCAGTCTTGAAGGGATGTGACATTTTAAAATCAATTAGTCTGTTAAATCAGCATCAGGTGTGTGGTAGCTGGTGGTGATCCAAGACTGGTTCACCTTGATGAAAGTCAGTCAATCAACCGAGTCGGTGGACAGGCACACCCTGTGATCCGAGACAAATCCTCCAGCAGCACTGAATGTGCGTTCTGAAAGAACGCTGGATGCAGGACAGGCCAGTAGCTCAACTGCATACTGTGCAAGCTCTGGCCAGTGATCCATCCTCAAGACCCAGTAAGCCAGAGGATTTTCGGTGGGGAAGGTGTCCAAGTCTGACCTTGCCCCTAGGTATTCCTGCACCATGTATATCAGACGCTGGCGATGGTTGCTGGAACCGATCATACTTTGGGCTGCGGACTAAAGAATTGTCTGAACGCATCGGTCAGACGGCCACCTTCCCCACCGCTCCTTCTTTGACTGCCCGAAGCCTCAGCAACTCGTTGTCCAGGACCAGGAGTTTGTAACCTCCCAGTCTCTGGGAACGCGTTGCACAGACCTTTCTGCAAGGCCTCCCGGAGTTGTCTCATCCTCTGCTCCCTCTGCGACGGTAACATAAGGTCCGCAATCTTACCCTTGTACCGTGGATCAAGGAGAGTGGCCAGCCAGTAATGGTCCCTCTCCTTGATCCGAAGAATACGAGGATCCTTCCGCAGACTTTGCAGGATCAGGGAGGCCATGCAGCGTAGGTTAGCTGAGGCATTCAGTCCGGAGTCCTCTGGGTCACTAAGGACGACATGATCCGCAGCCACCTCCTCCCAGCCACGTACAAGTCCACTGGTTTCTTGGGACTGTAAATCATCCCTAAAAGACTGCTGCTGATGATGCTGAGTGCCAGCCTCCACCTCCATGCTGACACAATCCTCCTCCTCCTCCTCCTCCTCCTGTGCGATGGGTGGGACAGAAGGAACACTGTCTGGGTAAAGGGGGCCTTGAGAGGCAAGGAAGTCCTCCTCTTCCTGCCTCTGTTCTGCCTCAAGTGCCCTGTCCATTATTCCACGCAGCGTATGTTCCAACAGGTGGACAAGAGGTACAGTGTCACTGATGCATGCACTGTCACTGCTCACCATCCTCGTGGCCTCCTCAAATGGTGCCAGGACAGTGCATGCATCACTGATCATGCCCCACTGGCATGGTGAAAAAAACCCGAGCTCACCTGACCCTGTCCTGGTGCCGTAGTCGCACAGGTACTCATTGATGGCCCTCTGCTGCGTGTGCAGCCGCTGCAGCATGGCCAACGTTGAGTTCCACCTGGTGGGCATGTCACATATAAGGCGGTTCTTGGGCAGGTTCAACTCCTTTTGCAGCTCAGCCAGGTGAGCACTGGCATTATAAGATCTGCGGAAATGCACACAGACTTTCCTGGCCTGCCTCAGGACATCCTGTAAGCCCGGGTACCTGCCCAAGAACCGCTGCACCACCAGGTTAAGGACGTGAGCCATACAGGGCACATGGGTCAGTTGTCCCTGTCGGAGGGCGGAGAGGAGGTTGGTGCCATTGTCGCAAACCACCATTCCTGGCTTAAGCTGGCGTGGCGTCAACCACCTCTCGGCCTGCCCCTGCAGAGCAGACAGGAACTCTGCCCCAGTGTGGCTCCTGTCCCCCAAACACACCAGTGCAAGCACGGCATGGCATCTTTTTGCCTGCGTACTTGCGTAGCCCCTTGAACGCCTACGGAGCACCGCTGGTTCCGAGGACAAACCACAGGAAGAGGCCATGGAGGAAGAAGAGGAGGGGGTGGAGGAGAGAGGTGTGTCACAACCAGTAGTAGCATTTTGGAGGCGTGGCGGTGGAACAACCTCCAACACTACTGCACCTTGTCCTGCATCCTTCCCAGCTGCCAAAAGAGTGACCCAATGGGCCGTGAAAGAAAGGTAACATCCCTGTCCATGCCTGCTGGACCATGAGTCAGCGGTAATATGCACCTTACCGCTGACCGCCCTGTCCAGCGAGGCCAAGACATTGCCTTCCACATGCCTGTAGAGAGCCGGAATCGCCTTCCGTGAGAAAAAGTGGCGTTTGGGAACCTGCCACTGAGGAACCGCACATTGCACAAACTCACGGAAGGGGGCCGAGTCTACCAACTGAAAAGGCAGCAGTTGAAGCGCTAGCAATTTAGCCAAGCTAGCATTCAACCGCTGGGCATGTGGATGGCTGGGAGTGAACTTCTTTCGACGGTCCAGCAGCTGGGGCAGGGAAATTTGCCTGCTAGAATCGGACGTCGGTGTACTGCTAGCAGAGTGGCCGCAAGTACTGGGCTGTGACACACCTAATTCTACACCTTCATTCCTCTCAGTGCAGGTTTCAGAGAAGACTGAAGGTATAGTGGGTTTTGAGATCCCAGCTGATGCGGTGCAAGGAGAGGTCCGCTTTGTTCTTTGGTGTGGGTCTTTAAGGTAGGCTTGCCAACGAGCTGCATGGCAGGTCAACATATGTCTGATCAAGCATGTGGTGCCCAAGAGGCTGATGTTTTGGCCACGCGATATACGCTTGAGACATATGTTGCAAACAGCAGCTGTGCAATCTGATGCACTCGCCTCAAAAAAGGCCCACACCAAAGAACTTTTTGAATGACGGGCAGAGGCAGCGCCCTGCACAGGCGGAGCTCTGCGGTGTGATTCCGTCGGTGTGCTGCCCATACGCTGGCCACTCAAGGGCATCCTGCCTTGTTGGAGATGTGCCTCCTCCTCATCCTCCTCCTCCTCCTCTCTCCTATTAGGCACCCACGTGGAGTCAGTGACCTCATCATCCCCTCCCTCCTCATCACTGGAGCCAATCTGGCAGTATGCTGCAGCTGCTGGAGCATGACTGCCAGATTGGTGTCCTTCTTGAGCATCCCCTCTCTCTGCTCTCACGCTACTGCCTTCCTCTAGCTGGGTATCATCATCAGATCCTTCGAAACGCTGGGCATCCTCCTGGAGCATGTACCCAACACTGTGCTCAAACAGTTCGGGGGACTCCTCAGGAGGAGGACATGGTGGGTCTAGGGAAGGATTGACTAATGAAGATAATGATACCAGAGAAGAGGACGCTTTGGCAGCTGCTTTGCCAGTACCCTGAGCCTGGGTGAGAGAGGATGAGGAGGATGAGGTGGGCTTGGTCATCCACTCTACCAAGTCTTCGGCATGATGTGGCTCAACATGTCCAGCTGCCGAAAAGAAGGACAAGCGTGTCCCATGGCCATGTGCTGATGACAATGCACCGGGTCCATGACCAGCACTGTTGCCCCCAGACACAGAGCCTGCTTGCCCTCTTTTTTTGCCTCCTGACTGTCTGCCTCTCCTTGTTTGCCTTCCAGACATTTTAATGGATGGCCTGCAGGGAGATGGGAAAAACAGCAATAAGGGCTACCTTCAGGTGTATACTGTGCAGGAGGCTTAGCAACAATGACACTGACACTGTCCCCTGCCTATCCTTCTCTGTCCCTAAACACAAGCATTTGCAATATGCTTCAGCAAGATTGGTTTAGCACAGAATAGCACACTGACAGTTTCCCTCACTGTCCTTCTCTGTCCCTACAAACAAGATTTAGCACAGAATAGCACACTGATAGTTTCCACGAGTGTCCTTCTCTGTCCCTAAACTCAAGGATTTCAAATATGGTTCAGCAAGATTGGTTTAGAACAGAATAGCACACTGACACTTTCCCTCACTGTACCTCTCTGTCCCTAAACTCAAGGATTTCAAATATGGTTCAGCAAGATTGGTTTAGAACAGAATAGCACACTGTCAGTTTCACTCACTGTCCTTCTCTGTCCCTACAAACAAGATTTAGCACAGAATAGCACACTGATAGTTTCCACGAGTGTCCTTCTCTGTCCCTAAACTCAAGGATTTCAAATATGGTTCAGCAAGATTGGTTTAGAACAGAATAGCACACTGTCAGTTTCACTCACTGTCCTTCTCTGTCCCTACAAACAAGATTTAGCACAGAATAGCACACTGATAGTTTCCACTAGTGTCCTTCTCTGTCCCTAAACTCAAGGATTTCAAATATGGTTCAGCAAGATTGGTTTAGAACAGAATAGCACACTGTCAGTTTCACTCACTGTACCTCTCTGTCCCTAAACTCAAGGATTTCAAATATGGTTCAGCAAGATTGGTTTAGAACAGAATAGCACACTGTCAGTTTCACTCACTGTCCTTCTCTGTCCCTACAAACAAGATTTAGCACAGAATAGCACACTGATAGTTTCCACGAGTGTCCTTCTCTGTCCCTAAACTCAAGGATTTCAAATATGGTTCAGCAAGATTGGTTTAGAACAGACTAGCACACTGACACTTTCCCTCACTGTCCTTCTCTGTCCCTACAAACAAGGTTTAGCACAGAATAACACACTGACACTCTCCCTACCTATCCTTATTTGTCCCTAAACACAAGGAATCCAGGATTAGTAAAGGAAAAAAAATGACACTGTCCCTGCCTATGCTTCTCTTTCCCTGCTCCTGAACACACTACACAAGGCCACCGCGCTGGCGGCCTTTTATAGTGTGGGGCGTGTACTAAACCCCCTCAGCAATAATTGGCCACAGGCATCCTGCCTGTGGCCAATCATTGCTCTCCTCGCTGCCGGCGCTGTGATTGGCCAAGCATGCGGGGTCACAGTGCATGCTTGGCCAATCACAGCGCCTGGATGACACTGCGATGGCGTAGTGCATTGTGGGCCGTTCGCGTCACTCGAATTTGGCGCGAATGGCCCAAATCGTTCGATCTTCGTCGAACGATCGAACAGCCGATGTTCGAGTCGAACGTATGTTCGACTCGAACACGAAGCTCATCCCTACTTGTTAATTATAAAATGATTTTTTTAAATGTCCCAGCCTACTCACTTGCAAACTCTCTTTTTGAATTGAAAAACACATAGTCAAGTATTTGCTGTAAATCAAAAAATCCTTTATTTTGGCAAATAAGAAATTAAAGGGGAAGGCAGCACTGGAGACCCTGCTTGAATTTGTGCATCCTTTGGACCCCACAGCAAACATCCAAGAATAGAACACCAAACTATGTAATTCCAAAACTCAAAAAAATAGGAGCACAATCTTGTCTTGGACTCCCAGAGGTCAGGAACAGCAGCAGGTAAGTCAGATATCTGTCCCCAGTCTGTGGTACTAGAACAGTCATTATTTTCTTCTCTTCCTTGTAGCCTTCTCTCCAGCCTTCTCTGCAGCCTTCTCTGCAGCCTTTGTTAAGCGCTTCCTCAGAGGCTGTGTCTCAGGAGGAGAGCTTGTGGCAGGAGGAGGAGGAGGAGGTGGAGGAGGAGGGACGACCTCTGTTAGGTCAGTGGACTGGGTTAGTTCACCCAGCAAACCCCCTGTTGATTACCTTCAACATTAATTTTTCACTGTATAGCCGTTGCCTCATGTCCATTTGGCCTAGTTTATGTGCCAGTACTGCGGCATAACCCTCTTCAACGGAGGGGGGCTCTCTGAGGGCCGCAGTAGCCTCTTGAATAAAGGCCCGGGTTTCCTCCTTCACCTGCCTAACCCTCCTGGGCATTCTTTGTTGGATTTTCAGGGGAGGCATCTGAGCTCTTGTGCTGGGCCTGGCGTCCTCCTGTGTGCCACTGGGCCCTGCCTCCTCTTGTGTGCCACTGGGCCCTGCCTCCTCCTGTGTGCCACTGGGCCCTGCCTCCTCCGGGTCCCCAACGTCACCCTCTTCCTGGCTCTGCTCTGGCTGTGTATAAAAAAGGGACATACTTATATTTTTTGCTTCATCAATCACACACATTTTTCACCTCAAGATCATTTTAAAATTGAATGCCAAATTAAATTAAAAATACAATGATTCTGACCCCTGCATTTTTTATTCTTGTCCCCATCAATTTTGACCACTACTGTCTATTGCTATTTAAACCACTTTTTTTTTCAAACATTAAATACTTAGCAATAGTAACATCTATTTTACATCATTACTTTTGTTACATATAAATCTTGATATCAATACTATACCTGGCTCCATATGTCCAAATCTGGCTCCTCAAGGACATCTGGTTGTTCCTCCGAAGAAGCCAGAGCTGGGTTGCAAGGAAGGCTGGAGGGTTGGCTGCAAGGAAGGCTGGAGGGCTGGCTGCAAGGAAGGCTGGAGAGATGTCTGGGGGAAGGGTTGACAAAGATTCCCTGACTTCCAGATGGTCATCCAGAAATAATTATTTGTTGTTGTACCACAGACTGGGTTTATAGACTTGATCTGCTGCAGCTCCTGACCTCTGGGACTTCAGGGCCATATTCCTCTGAGTCATATATGTGCCCCTAATGGTAGCTAGTTTGGTGTTCACCTCTTGGATGGTTGCTGTGGGGATCTGGGTCTTTACAAATTCGAGCAGGCTCTCCAGTGCTGCTGCCCTGGCTGCTTTATTTTTATTTTTGGCTGTTTTAGTTTGCCACAGAACAGGAAGTTCCTTCCATCTGTCCAGGAACTTCAGGAACTCCCCCATAAACTCTGGACTCTTGAAAGCCTGCATGTTTGCTGAAAGTCAAAAACAACACAAAAATAATAGTGTCAGTCAAGACTCTTCAAATACTCTTTATAACCATATATAGGCCACAATCTCATCCAATGCTGAAACCAAAATCAGAAAAATTTTAGGTACCTTCGTTATCATGTTCGTTGATTACTCCTTCTTCCGCACAATGAATGTATTTACGATACATGCGTATTCGCTTTATATACACTGCGCATGCGTGAAACTCTGCACGTTTTCCCCGCCCCTGACGTTCGATATAGTACTTTCCCCACCCCTTCTCGCTCGTCGTAGTGCTACACAACATGGCGGAGACTCAGGTGGCTGATATTACATCAAAAGAGGATGAAATTCCGGAGCAACCAAAGACCCGATCCCGGAGATATAAGGCATTCAACATGACATTCGAGGAAATGGTGGAGATGGTCGCCATTTTGAGGAGGGAGAATTATGATGCCAAGCATGGGCCGTATAAAAGGCCTAATCTTTTCAAGTCAAAAATTATGGGGAAAGTGGTTAAAACTCTTCACCAAAAATTCGGGGTGTGAAGAACTAAGGAACGGCTCAGAAAACGGTGGTCTGATTTCAAGTTGCGGGAGCCCGACCAATACAAAAGAATCAAGAAAGTTATAGGAAAAAGTAAGTCATTTTCATGTCTTTGAACTTCAAATTATTAATAATTGCATGTTGCTGTGTGTTTTTTTCTTTAATGTAGTACAGTTAAAGATAGCAACTTTCATGTTCGTGGGCACAGTAAACGGTCGTAGTAAACCTCTTTCGTACGTACACTTAATAATACAACGTTTTTGGCTGATCCATCGTTACACAAAAAATTACCATGTATATTTTGGGGAGATGATTTTTGGGACATGTTTGAATAGATTTTTCGTGAAATATATTTTTTAAAATATTAAGTGTATGCATTGTAATGTTAAGGAGAGAATGCTCAGCAGCTGTTTGAACATCTGGACTCAGTAGCCCAACAGAACAATCTTTTTAGGGTGTCACACACACGTGAAACAGTGTATATACTTGGGGGTGTTTCCATGTGTGAAACTTGGTAAAACAAATTATATGTTCCTGTTTTGGGTATGGATCCAATCATGTGTTCAACTTGTAACTTGGGCTAAAAAGACAATTGTACCACACTTCCAAGGAATGTTTCATATTCCTCTTTCAGGGATTATTTTTTAAGATAATTCTTATTTAGGAACTAAACTATACCTTTTATTGCAATCTCAATAGGGCTTCAAAAAGGTTCGAGACATGAGCCCATAAATCCCACACCTCCAACAAGACCCCCAGAACCACATGACGTAGATGAACGTGAAGTGAAGGAAGTGGAAAGTGGCACCCCAACAGGTCAGTGTCAAACACCACAGATTCAGGTTAATAGATGTAGGCCTACATATTTATACTACATGTTGTTTTTTAATTTTTTTAGGTGCTGTTCTGCCTGAAGACAATTTTACAAGTCACAGTGCACAGATCCTGATACAATACCTAATGGTCTGCTGTCGTGACCTTGAAAAAATCAAGGGAGACTTAATACAGATCAGGCAAAATACCAAGCGGGTGGAGCAAAGGCTCCAAAATATCATGGCTGTGCTTGGGTGGGTTTAATTTTTTGCCACTAAAGAACTTTGAACTTGCTTTGTTTTGGAAGGTTTTTTTTTTTTGGTTTAATGTTTAATTAATAATACGTATAGAAATTTAGATAAAGAATTCTTTGTACGTTTAAGCATGCCTGTTCATGTGTTTTACCCCCCAAAATTTTTATAACAGAAAATTTAAAACATACTTTTGTTTAATAAAAACAAAAAAAATTTAAAAAAATATGTGCAAAGAATAAAGAGATTTTAAAACTAAAAAATGTGTGGCTTATTACATAAATGTTGCCCAAAGTAAGCAAAATTAGGATTTGTGTTTACACTGACAATGATGGGTATTTAATAATGGAAAATACACATGGCACTACAAGTGCACTAGGAGAACCGAGGAGAAACATAAAAGAAACACAACCAAAAAGACAATACAACAAATATTTGGCAGAAAGATTTTATTTTTTAACACAAGAAAATTAAGAATCCACAGGCATATCAATGGCCCCCCTACCCACAAAATAATCCAAATATTGCTGCTGAACATCACGGCCGGTTTGGGGGGCCAAGCCTGGAAGGCCCCAGCTTCAAGGGTCACTAAATTAGTACCGTCCTGTAATGAGGCCTCAGGCCCACTCAAAGAAAGATAAATCGTGGAATGTAAACGTAAAAAATTGTGTAGGACACAACAGGTCATGACCACATGGTTCCATTTGTATGGGGCAAGATGGATGGAGGTGAGGAACAAGCGGAATCGGCTGGTCATGATGCCAAAGGCATTTTCCACCACCCTTCTGGCTCTGGCCAGCCGATAGTTAAACACCCTCCTCTCAGGGGTGAGGGTTCTTTGAGGAAATGGCCTCATTAAATGGGGACCCAGACCAAACGCCTCATCCGCCACAAAGATGAATGGGAGTCCCTCCACATTCTGGTCCGCTGGTGGCAAGGCCAGCTCATATGATAGGAGCCGTTAGCCAAACTCAGTCTGAGCAAAGACCCCTCCATCGGACATACGTCCATTTTTACCAACGTCCACATAAAGAAATTCGTAGGTGGCCGACACCACTGCCATCATGACGATGCTGTGGAACCCCTTATAATTGAAGTAATAGGATCCCGAATGGGGTGGTGGTACGACCCGTACATGCTTGCCGTCGATGGCCCCTCCACAGTTTGGAAAGTTCCATCGCTGGGCAAACTGAGTTGCCACATTCTGCCATTCATGTGGCGTAGAAGGAAATTGGGGAGTTAAACAAAAAAAAAAAAAAAAATTTAATACATAAACATTGCAAGCAGATTTGACAAAATCATTCCTGGCCAACATCAGGATAAACTTAGATAGATTTTTAAATGATTTGTAACCTCCAAAAAAAAAAAAAGTCACTTATCAAATTCAACAACCCCTCTGATGAGCCATTTCAGAAATTTTATGGGAAGGGGGGTTTGAAGATTAGTTGGGGACCTCACAAATCCAGGCTGTAGCACTCTGTATGAATTGAAAGAAAATATAACACTCCTTAAGAAATCTTTAGGGGGCGTTTAGGGTAAAGCACTACAATAGAGCAGACAGCAAAAAAAAGGGAAGTGACTAGGCTAGGTGGGTATAGCATGCTGGAGAGGTTAGTTAGAGGAAATATGCATGTAGGCCAAAAAATGAGCATCAAAAACAATACAACATGCATGGGGAGAAAGGGGACATTCACAGCATATTATAATCATGGTAATTAGGGACTGATGAAAGAAATATTAAACATTATTAAGCAAGAAATACATACAATGTGATGTTAAAGGAGAAAACTTACCTTAAAGGGGTTGTAAAGGTTGTAAAGGTTCGTTTTTTATTTTCGAAATAGGTTCCTTTAAGCTAGTGCATTGTTGGTTCACTTACCTTTTCCTTTGATTTACCTTCTAAATGTTTTTTTTTCTTTGTCTGAATTTCTCACTTCCTGTTTCTCCTCACTGAACTTCACACCATCATCCGAGTGGTGTGGAGTCAGCCAGAACAGCTTACTGAACAGCTTACTGAGGAGGAACAGGAAGTGAGAAATTCAGACAAAGAAAACAAAGAAAAAAAATATTTAGAAGGGAAATCAAAGGAAAAGTTAAGTGAACCAACAATGCACTAGCTTAAAGGAACCTATTTAGAAAATAAAAAATGAACCTTTACAACCCCTTTAATATAGTCCTCCTGCAAAACTTGAAGGATGGCAGAACAAGTCTCTGGTATAATGATCCCCAGAGCCTGGGGGGAGATGCCTGTTGAGAACTTGAGGTCCTGCAGGCTTCTCCCAGTCGCCAGGTATCGCAACGTGGCCATGAGCCTCTGCTCAGAAGTGATGGCTTCCCGCATAACGGTGTCCTGCCTGGTAATATAGGGGGACACCAAAGCCAACAGATGCTGAAATACGGGGTCAGACATCCTGGAGAAAATTCCTGTAGTCCTCAGGATTATTCTCCCTGATCTCCCGCAATAAAGGCATGTGACAGAACTGGTGCCACTGGAGCAACCAATTCTTGGTTCATGAACTCCTCCTCACCCTGTTCATGGACTGGAGTTGGGATACAGAAAGAACCCTGCTCCAACTACAGCACGAACTCTACGACGAGTACGTAGCCGCAACATGGCTAGATAACGGTCGGCTGGTCAGAACGAACTAAAAGAATGCACGGTAGAACAGCAAGGCCTATGAAGAACGAGCTGAAAAACGGTAATGAGCAGACAAGAACGCACTGAATAAACAGATACGAACTGTCTACAAGCACTGAAAGACAGATACAAACCAACAAGCACAAACTGAACTCCACAAAACGTTCTTAAAAGCATGAAGACTGAAAAGCGTGAATCGTCTCTCAAACGTTTACTAACACGCGGTAACACAAAATTAGCAAAAGCGTCCCAAAGGGTGGCGCCATTCGAACTGAACTTCCCCTTTATAGTGCCGTCGTACGTGTTGTACGTCACTGCGCTTTGCTCGAGCGTTTTTTTTAATGAACGTGTGTATGCAAGACAGGCTTGAGAGGAAACGAGAAAAATCACGTTGAGAAAAACTTTGTTTTTTTTTAAATGACATTAAAAACGATTGTGTGTACACGGCATTTAGACTTCTGCGGCCTTAGCAGAGAAGCTTAGGTTCCCTTACAATTCTTTCTAAAGTCTCTTCCTGGCCTCTGGGACTTTGCCTCTGGGCTTTCTGTTTTTTATCCAATGGAATCAATCCAGATATGTTGCCTGTCACCTTTGAGATGGCTGAATCCAGCTTACTCCCAAAGAGATTGTTACCATCATAAGTTATTTTTCACCAGTTAGGTTTTGATCTCGGATCAGCCGCCCTTCTCAAATTGCCCATGGATAACATAGCCCTTATCAAAATCTAGTCACATCCACTGATGCTTCTGCTATGAAGTCACCTGCCAGCTTTACCTCCTGAAGATCTGTAATTATCCTGTTATGCTCATCCTTCTCCTGAAGTGCTTTGTCCAGGTTAGCTGTCCAACTAGAAATTGCTTGCTCTTCCACAGCTAGGGTGGTTGCTGGTTTGCAGGCACCCCCAGCAGCCGTGTAAGCACCTTTCAGGTCAAGGTCTATCTTGCAATCTAATGCATCTTTGAAAGTGAAGGAAGGGTGATGTGCCTCGCAAGTCGCATCAAAGATGTGTTCACAAACAATGCAGAAAGAAGCCGATTGGCCCTTGTTTGTTTTTTTAGAGGATATACAGTAACTTGAACAATATGTTATTAATGCTTTTTGTCAGGCTTTTGCCACATCTTGAAACAGGTCCACCAGTTCCTCAATGAAGAGACAGGATTTCTGCCTGTTTTCTGAGACTTGGAAACTATTTCCTGACTTTGTGAGGAGTCTACTATATTTCTTCTCAACCTATAGCCTCCTTTACTGCTCTAGTGAAAGGCTCTACCTAAGCGAAATCAAAGCCTGCTGGTCCTTTAAGCTCTTCATTTTCTGATGAACTGTCCTATTCTGTTGGAATTGGATGACTCTGGCTAGAAGTATTGGGGGCCACAATACCTCTCAGCAAATAGCTTGGGGTGTCTACTTTCCAAAATGGGGTCATTTGGGGGGGGGGTTTGTGCCATCTGGGCATTCCATGGCCTCCGAAACTGTGATAGGCAGTGAGAAGTGAAATCAAAAATTTACACCCTTAGAAAGCCTGAAGGCGGTGATTGGATTTTGGGGTCCCGTACGCGGCTAGGCTCCCAAAAAGTCTCACACATGTGGTATCCCCGTACTCAGGAGAAGCAACAGAATGTATTTTGGGGTGTAATTCCACATATGCCCATGGCATGTTTGAGCAATATATCATTTAGTGACAAATTTGTGCAAAAAAAATAAAAAAAAAATAAATTGTCTTTTTTCCGCAACTTGTGTCAACATATAAAATATTCCATGGACTCGACATGCCTCTCAGTATATAGCTTGGGGTGTCTACTTTCCAAAATGGGGTCATTTGGGGGGGGTTTGAACTGTTCTGGAATTTTATACACAACATTAGGAAGCTTACATCCACTCTTCTAACCACTTGAAGACAAAGCCCTTTTTGATACTTTTTGTTTACATGAAAACATATTTTTTTTTGCAGGAAAATTATGTTGAACCCCCAAACATTATATATATTTTTAAAGCAAAGACCCTACAGAATAAAATTGTGGGTGTTGCATTTTTTTTTCTACACAGTATTTGCGCAGCGATTTTTCAAACGCATTTTTTGGGGAAAAAATACACTTTTTTTAATTTTAATGCACTAAAACACACTATATTGCCCAAATGTTTGATGAAATAAAAAAGATGATCTTAGGCCGAGTACATAGATACCAAACACGACATGCTTTAAAATTTCGCACAAACCCGCATTGGCGACAAACTACATACATTTTTAAAAGCCTTTAAAAGCCTTTACAGGTTACCCCATTAGATTTACAGGGGAGGTCTACTGCTAAAATTACTGCACTCGATCTGACCTTTGCGGTGATACCTCACATGCATGGTGCAATTGCTGTTTACATATGACGCCAGACCGACGCTTGCGTTCTCCATTGGGCAAGAGCAGGGCAGGACAGGGGTGCTTTTTTTTTTTTATGATTAATTTTGCTTTTTTATTTTATTTTTAAATTGTTCCTTCCATATTTTTTTTTTTATCATTTTTATTATTATCTCAGGGAATGTAAATATCCCCTATGATAGCAATAGGTAGTGACAGGTACTCTTTTTTTGAAAAAAACTGGGGTCTAGACCCTATATCTTTCCTCTGCCCTCAAAGCATCTGACCACACCAAGATCGGTGTGATAAAATGCTTTCCCAATTTCCCAATGGCGCTTTTTATATCCGGGGGGGACATTCCCTCCCACTGCTTGTAAAAGCAGTCCAGAGGCTAATTAGCCACTAGGAGTGCTTTTACATGAAAGCCGGCCGCTGGCTGAAAAGAATGATACCAAGATGATACCTAAACCCGCAGGCATCAATCTGGTATAACCATTCAAAGTCCAGCAACATACCAGTACGTTGCTGGTCCTTGTTGGACATGTATTGTAATCTTTTTTTTTCATGCAGCCAGGTGGCTGAACGAAAAAAGAAATTGATCGGTGGGTATGCCCACCATTAGAATACCGCCCTTCATCCACCCACTTCTAATGATGGGCATACATGCACCATTTATATATGCCGAAGCATGGGGGCATCCTCCCGCAAAAAAGTTATGCCGCACACACATGGTCGGACTTTTCCACGGGCAAGCCTCTGTCGGAATTTCGACCGTATGTACGCGGCATTAGGAGCAAAATCACTCCTCCGCCCCTGCTGCCCCAATGCTTCGGCATATTTGCTTTTTTTTTTTAACTGTGGTGGTGAAATCACCTCCTACAGCACTGGAGTCGCAGGGATCAGGCCTGTCTCTGCGAACGCTGCAGTTATGTGTGTTGTGTTTTGTAAGTGACAGTGATCGATCGATACTGCACTTGGGTGGCCTGGGCTGGACGGAGGGGCAAAAAGCAGGTATCTGGGCTGATCCCGCTAACACTGCATTTTTGGAAACCCTAAACTGCTGGGGACGCTAGTATAGATCTGATCAGATCAGATATTGATCTGTTCAGATACTATACCACTAAGGGAGGTGTATGCTTCATGCGTGGGTGTTAGCGTTACTGGCACTAACCTGACGCTGCCTGGGGTGTGACGCAGACCCTCTCTGATGCTAAAACCTAATTGATATCACCCGCCGGGCGATCAGGGGGTTAAACATTTATTGGGTTATATACGGCGGGTGCCCTGACACTATAAAAAGCAAACTAACTAACCAGCGTCACCCGTAACACTTATATGATGATCACTGGTGAAAGGGTTAACTAGGGGCAATTAGGGGGTTAAAACCTTTATTAGATAATATATGGGGGTACCTGACGCTATAAAACCTGCGGCGAACCTAAAAAAAAATACTGGCTACCGATCTGCATCACCGACGCTAAGACAGCGATCAGAAAAATGATCGCTTAGCGACAGTGGTGATAGGGGGTGAAAGGGTTACCTGGGGGGCGATCAAGGGGGTTAAACCTTTATTAGATAATTTATGGGGGTACCTGACGCTATAAAAACCTGCGGCGAACCTAAAAAAAATTACTGGGTACCGATCTGCATTACCGACGCTAAGACAGCGATCAGAAAAATGATCGCTTAGCGACGGCGGTGCTAGGGGGTGAAAGGGTTATCTGGGGGGTGATCAAGGGGTTAAACCTTTATTAGGGGGGGTTAGGGGGCTACACTGGACCTAAAACTAAATGTAGCGACACTTTTACAGTCACAAATGTCACTGATTGCAGTGATCAGTAAATAAATGGTCACTGCAATCAGTGACACTGTGACTGTGGGCTGGGGGGTGATCTGGGGGGCCTGGGGGGGGGCGATTTATGTGCCTATGTGTGCTGGTGTTAGTGTAGTGTTTGTGCACTAACCTGTGTGTCTTCTCTTGTACGGCGCTCGGTATATGTGAGCGCCGCACAGGAGATGACATCACTTCCTCCTGCTTCCTCTGTGTACATTCGACAGACAGAGGGGGCATTTCCATTCACCGGGAGCGATCGCGGGGGGGTGGCCGGAATCAAACGGCCGTCCCCTCATGTCGGATCGCTCCCCAACGAATTCCGACTGCTCACTGTACAGAAGGGGGGTCCGACTGGACCCCCCAACTGTACAAAGGCAATCACGTACACTCTACGTGATTGTGCCTGTCGGTGCAATTGTGCCGACGTATATATACAGTGAGCGGTCGTTAAGGGGTTAATAATGCTTAAAGTGAAACAATAAAAGTGAAATATTCCTTTAAATTTCGTACATGGGGGGGGGGGGTCTAAAGTATGCCTGTAAAGTAGAGCATGTTTCCTGTGTTTAGAACTGTCCCTGCACAAAATGTCATTTCTAAAGGAAAAAAGTACCGTAATTTAAAACTACTCGCGGCTATTAATGAATTGTCATTAAAAAAAGCCGGCAGTGTGTGGTGGTTCCCCCCAAATTCCATTACCAGGCACTTCAGGTCTGGTATGGATATTAAGGGGAACCCTGTGCCAATTTAGTTTTTTAAAAATGGCGTGGGTCCCCCTCAAAATTCATACCAGACCCTTATTGGAGCACGCAACCTGGCAGGCCCCAGGAAAAGAGGGGGGATGAGAGAGCGCCCCCCCTCCTGAACCATACCAGGCCACATGCCCTCAACATGGGGAGGATGTCCCCATGTTGATGGGGACAGGGGCCTCATCCCCACAACGCTTGCCTGGTGGTTGTGGGGGTTTGCGGGCGGGGGGATTATCGGAATCAGGAAGCCCCCTTTAACAAAGAGGACCCCCAGATGCCGCCCCCCTATGTGAATTGGTAATGGGGTACATTGTACCCCTACCATTTCACCCAAAAAAGTGACAAAAAAGGTAAAAAAAACACACACACATCTTGGAACAAGTCTTTTAATAAAAAAAAAAATCCAGCGCTGTAAATCCTTCTACAACCCGGACCCGCTGCTACAAACAATACAGCCTCCTTCGAGGCTCCCGGCCGAATGACACGCTACCCATCTGACAGTTCTTATATAACCGAGGTCGGGGCCACCCGTGGCGTGGACGGGTGACCCCGCCCCCCTGACGCAATGGGCATTTCCGGCGGTTTCCGGTGGTGTCACGGGTGACCCTGCTCCTGTCTGATGCGTCACAGGAAACCCTGATGCGTCACAGGGGGAGGGGTCACCCATCCACGTCACGGGTGGCCCCGCCCTCAGTTATATAAGAACTGTCAGATGGGTCGCACGTTATTCGGCAGGGAGCCTCGGAGGAGGCTGTATCGTTCGTGGCGGCAGGTCATAGAAGGATTTACAGCGCTGGAATTTTTTGTTTTATTTATATTAAAGAACTTGTTCCAAGCTGTGTGTGTGTTTTTTTTACCTTTTTTGTCACTCTGTTGGGTGAAATGGTAGGGGTACAATGTACCCCATTACCAATTCATAATAGGGGGGGCGGCATCTGGGAGTCCCCTTTGTTAAAGGGGGCTTCCAGATTCCGATAAGCCCCCGGCACGCAGATCCCCACAACCACTGGGCAAGGGTTGAGGGGATGAGGCCCTTGTCCCCATCAACATGGGGACATCCTCCCCATGTTGACGGCATGTGGCCTGGTACGGTTCAGGAGGGGGGGTGGGGCGCTCTCTCGGCCCCCCTCTTTTCCTGCGGCCTGCCAGGTTGCATGCTCGGATAAGGGTCTGGTATGGATTTTTGGGGGGAACTCCACACCATTTAAAATCCATGCCAGACCTGAAGGGTAACCCCACGCCATTTTTTTAAATTGGCGCAGGGTTCCCCTTAATATCCATACCAGACCTGAAGGTCCTGGTAATGGAATTTGGGGAGAACCCCCACAATTTTTTTTTTTTGGTTCAGGGTTCCCCTTAATATTCATACCAGACCCAAAGGGCCTGGTAATGGACTGCCGTTTTTTTCAATGACTTTTATCTGTATTGCCGGGACCCGACAATTCATTATAGCCACAAGTAGTTTTAAATGACTTTTTTCCTTCAGAAATTACATTTTGTGCAGGGACAATTCTAAACACGGGAAACATGCACTATTTTACAGGCATACTTTAGACACCCCCTAGGTATGAAATTTAAAGGAATATTTCACTTTTACAGAAATTTTTTTATTTTTTAAAACTTTTTTGAATTGATACATGTCCCCTGGGGCAGGACCCAGGTCCCCAAACACTTTTTATGACAAAAACTTGCATATTAACCTTTAAAATTAGCATTTTTGATTTCTCCCATAGACTTTTAAAAGGTGTTCCGCAGCTTTCCAATTTACCGCGAACACCCCAAATTGTTTGCTATTCGGTGAATTGGGCTCCCTCCATAAACCTCATTCAGAGACTACACAGGTTAGGCTGAACCTGACTGGGGCAATATGTAGTAAGGGATGTTCCATGACCAGACCAGTTCTAACAGGTAAGGACAAAAAAGAGAATGCCACGGGCCAGATCATGCTCAAATTTATAGTTAACAAGTTCTATCAGGTTGAGGAGTGGAGCTAACCCCCATTGTATGCTACCATGATGTGTCAGGCAAAGGAGCTTTCAAACTTTTTTTTAGTGCAAAAAGGAGGCAGCTCTAAAGCCCTGTACACACGATCGGATATCCTATGGATTCCAATCCAATGTTTTTTTCCATCGGAAATCCGATGAAACTGTCTTCCATCAGTCTTGGCCACACACCATCAGTCAAAAAACCGACGGCAACAAAACGACGGGACGTACAACACGTACGACGGCGCTATAAAAGGGAAGTTCAAATCAAATGGCGCCACCCCTTGGGCTGCTTTTGCTGATTTCGTGTTACCGCGTGTTAGTAAAAGTTTGGTGAGAGCCGATTCGTGCTTTTCAGTCTCCGTGCTTTTCAGATAGTTTCCTGGTGTTCAGTTTGTGCTTGTGGGTTCGTATTTGTTATTCAGTGCGTGCAGTCAAGTCGTTACTGCTTTGCAGTGCCTTCTTGGCCGTTCGTTTACTGTTTTTCAGGTCGTTCTTCTCAGGCCTTGCTGTTCCACGGTGCGTTCTGTTTGAGTTCGCTCTGACCAGCCGACCGGTTTAAGACCATGTTTGAAGTGCGTTCTCGTTCTCGAGCTCGTGCTGGCTATGGACTTGGTGTTGTGGTTGACACTGTAACCCGAGTTCAGTTCGTGAACAGGGTGAGGAGGAGTTCATGGACCAAGAATTGGTTGCTCCTGCGTGACCAATTCTCTCATATGTCTCTGCTGCGGGAAATCCATGAGAATAATCCTGATGATTTCAGGAATTATCTCAGGATGACGGACCCCGTTTTTCACCGTCTGTTGGATTTGCTGTCCCCCTATATCACGAGGCAGGACACTGTGATGCGCCAGGCCATCACTGCCGAGCAGAGGCTTATTGCCATGTAGAGATACCTGGCGACTGGGAGAAGCTTGCAGTACCTCAAGTTCACAACAGGCATCTCCCCCAGGCTCTCTGGATCATTATCCCTGAAACGTGTTCTGCCATTATTCAGGTCCTGCAGAAGGACTATATGAAGGTAAGTTTGCTCCTTTAACATCACATTATATGTTTGGATTGTTTGCTAATGTATTTTCTTTCTTTCCTCCTTCCCAAATTTGCATGTTTGTAATATCCTGGGAATGTCCCCATTTTCCCCATGCATGTTTTTTCCTCTAATGCCCTTTTTTGGGGCCTACATGCCTATTTCCCTTCACTTACCTCTCCAGCATGCTATCCTGGGCCCAAACTCAGCTAGCCTAGTTTTTTACACCTGTTTTTTTTGGGTCAGTGCCATCGTAGTTTTTCACCCCTCCCCCCACCCCCCCCCCTAAAATATGTACAAATGTTTTATTTCTCCTTAAAGTTCAGCAGAGTGGTAGAGCCTTTATTTTGTGCCCCCCAAATCACCTCAAACCCCCCCCTTAGAATATTTTCTAATGTCCCCTCAGCGGGGGTGAGTCACCTGCTAAGTGGGCCTTCTTTTTTGGGCATGAAATACTCCCTTAAATAATAATGTTAGCCTGATGTTGGTCAACAATGTCTTTGTGTAATCTGTTTGCACTGTAAACTGAAAACATACTAATGTCTTCTTTTTGTTTGAGTCCTTACAGTTTCCTTGCACACCACAGGAATGGCAGACTGTGGCTGATCAATTTGCCCAGCGGTGGGACTTCCCAAACTGTGGAGGGGCAATTGATGGCAAGCACGACCACATAGTGCCGCCACCCCGTTCGGGGTCATTCTATTATAACTATAAAGGTTTTAATAGTATTGTGTTAATGGCGGTGGTGTCGGCACGGTATGAGTATCTGTATGTGGACGTGGGGAAGAACGGCCGGATGTCTGATGGCGGAGTATTCGCCCAGACAGAGTTTGCTCACCGTCTGCACTCTGGGGGTCTTGCACTGCCTCCAGATGCAGACAATGTGGAAGGACTACCGTTTGTTTTCATCGCGGATGAAGCCTTTGGACTGGGACCACACCTGATGCGGCCGTTTCCCCAACGCACCCTCACCCCGGAGGAGGGTTTTTGATTACCGGCTGGCCAGAGCCCGGAGAGTTGTGGAGAATGCCTTCGGGATAATGGCCAGCCGGTTCAGCGTGTTTCAGACAGCAATCCATATGGCGGAATACAAGATGAACCACATTGTTTTCTGTTGCTGCATTTTGCATAACTTTCTCAGACATTTTTCGGCGACATATTTGTCAACAGTTGGGCCTGAGGCCGGTCCATCCGAGATGACCATTATGACCGGCCTGGACACTGCCCGTACTGGCTTGGCCCCCCAAAGTTCCCGTAAAGTACGTGAGAAATACGTTGAGTACTTCACGGGTAGGGGGGCCGTCGCAATGCCAGACCATATCTGACCTTTTGGTTTTTGAAATAAAATCTTATTATATTTCCAAACAACTTGTTTTGTCATTCTTGTTTTTTGGGTTGATGTGTCTCCCAGGTTCTTGTAGTGCCAAGTGTATTTGTCCTTAGTAAATAGCCACAATTGTCACTATAAAAAGCATTGATTTAGCTTTTTCAGAACTGCTATTGAGCATAGAAAGAACAAGCCACGCCTTTTTGAGTGTCCCAGAAACTTTTTACTCTGTGCACCACATTTTTTTTAGGTTTTATAGAAATACAATGTAGAAAGTTTTACCTCCCCAAAATTTTTGGTTTTATTTGGAGGTTTGTTTTGCAGAAACATGCATGGGTCAAAATAGTAAACATTTGTCCAAAAAAGGAAATATAAAAATTCAACGTGAAAAGGAGAAACAGGAGATGGGGTGATGTCACCCCTGATCCATCCCAAATGTGAAGAACCCCACTTTATTTTTGTGTCTGAAATTGGTATTTTCCACATGATCCCATGGCTAAGGTAAACATGTGCTATCTGCCATCATGGGGGATCAATGGACGTGCTTTGGGTGTGCAAACCCTTCCTCTCACCTACTTGAGTAGGGAGGAAGAGGTTGCACCCCCAAAACAGGGACATAGATATCCTGTGACGGCAGATAGCACATGTTGAGTCACTGTGTGCATCTTCACATTTGGGCTGGTGGGAATACCAGTGCAAAATTTTAAGGGCAAAAAAAACACAAAAACAGGGGGGGGGGTCAGACTATTTGCCCCAAAATATCTATAATGTTTTTATATTTTTGCTCAATCACATTAATTCTATTTCTCATAATGTCCATTTCGCTACTACATTCCATTATTTCTTGAATAATTATTTGGGCACTAGCACTTGAGAATGGAGGATTTGGAGTTCCTGACACACCACCACGTTCATCCCCTAAAAAAAAAAAAAAAAAAATAGAAATATGCAGGCCTACATCTGTATTTACCTTGAAGTTGTGGTGATAAGCTCCACCTCTCCTTCCTCCACCTCTCCTTCCTCCACCTCCGCTTCCTCAACATGCTGATCTTGGGGTGCTTTGGGATCTTGGGGGTGTTTATGTGGTCTATGCTTTCTCGTCTCCTCAGATTGGTGTCCTCCCAGTCTCCTCTCCCCTATGGGAATGGGAAAAAAACGGTATCCTTTAGCACACAGAGATTTGAGGGCAGAAATTGTATACATTGATTGGAAGTGGGGTGCAATTGATATTTGGGCCTGAGTTCCAAGATGAACACATGAGATCTTGAGAACTCTACTAAGCTGCATGCTTTTTTTTAGGGGCTTAAAAAACACACTTGGAGAACCACCAAGGTATCCACTGGAGCACCTGTGTGTGACACTCTTAAAAATTTGGTCATGTGGCCCACACTATAGTATATTGCTCCTAAGCAGAAAGCTGTGTAACCAACTGCTTGAGTGTCATCTCCTTTACCCAGAATCCAGTTTAGCCTTTCATTCACATTCTACTTTACTTACAACACATCATCTAGCCAAATGTGTAGAAACGTTGTTTTATTAAAATGAGGCATGACCACATGTAGTTTACGTGGATATGTGCCAAACATGTTTTGGGGAAGACGATCAAGTGTTTCCTACTAAACATTACCAAATAAGTGGTCCCTCAACTTAACATAAAAGTTGCCATTTGCAAATGTGAAACCAGTCAAGCCAAGCACATGGAGCAAAACATGCAAGAATACATATTACAATGTGAAAGAACACAGTAAAAATAAAAGCTTACTTTTTTCAATGCTTATTTTTTTTTTTTCGATTTTCAAAAAAGGTTTATTGTGATTAGATGCAGTACAATTTATAAAAGAAGGTTACAAAGGACCCCAACCGGGGTCGGTACAGATTGATCATCAGGAGTAAACAAAAGAAGGCCACGTAGAAATATGTTCCATCACAATATCATAAACCACAGTGCATAAAATAGAGGGTAGAGCAGACTCTGCATACAAAAAGTAGGCGCAAAAAAAAAAAAAAAAAAAATTAAAGGAGGCCCTGAGGGACCACGGCCCTACGTCTACTCATGACCTGTCCACGCACCCCTATTGGGATCCTGCTGTGCACGGAGCAATCGGGAACAGAACACCCAGGGAGGGATATGGGCAAAGGGCTTGGCAACCCGCCAACCTGTCCTGGCTGCCGACCCCCTGAGGGGGCGAACCATCCGGGGGGAGTCTGAGCTCGAACCTCTATTAATAGACTGAAGGGCTTAAAGAACCCAACTAATGGAATGGCTTCCAAAAGCCTGTAAGGCGGATCATTTAGCTGTACCCATCAACATAAGACAAGGAAAACTGAACATATGTAGTCCCTGAGTAACCAGTGACAGTCTAAGATAGAGATTGAGAGTAGGAAGAAAAGAAAAGAAGAAATAGGAGTAGGGAAGAGAAGGGGGAGCGAACTAGAGAATAAGAGGGAAAGGAGGGGGGCGGGTAGTCGGGATTCCTCGCGGAGAGGGGGAAGAATGACCAGCAACAAGCCGAATAGGGGCTGTCCAGCGCTCACCTATTGGGGGAGAAGGGATATGCCTACATGTGTGGCCCAGGGTTCCCAAATAAGATGGAACTTTTCTGGATTGTCTAGTAAGGTATTAGAAATCCTTTCCTGTGTCATTATCCAGGAAATCTTGTGTTTAGCTTGGCGAAATGACGCCGAGGGCGACTTCCAGGCATGGGCCAAGGTAATCTTGGCCCCCAGAAGGATGAAGTGTATGAGAGAGCGGGACAATTTAGGGACCTTAGGGATATCATCATTAAGGAGGGCAATAGTAGGGCTTTGCTTCACCTCGAGACCGGTAACTTTGCGAATGAGGCTGAAAATTCTATTCCAGAACCCCCTGATTTTAGGGCATTCCCAGAGGGTGGGGAGGAGAGAGCCTACAAGGCCACATCCTCTGAAGCAGAGGGTGGAAGACTGCGGGTAGAACCTAGAAAGGCAAGTAGGGACCAGGTACCATCTGGAGATAACCTTAACGTCAGCTTCCATCAGGGAGGTGTTTAAGATACCCTTAAATGAGCGGGAGAAGTTTGTGTGCCAAGTTTCTAGGTCCCATTCAAACTGGAGGTCTTGCTCCCATTTCAACATAGAGCTCGCTTTGCCCTGGGGGTCAGCTAACGCTGAATAGATCAGGGAGATGCCTCCCCTGACGCCCATGGCTAAGGAGCACCAAAGCTCATATTGAGTAACAGAGAGTGGGTTGTCTGAACTTTTCCAGACCCCACGCAAAAAATGTAACAACTGATAATAGCGGAAATTTTCGGAGGAGGGCATATCCAGTTTGGAAGTGCAGTAATTGAGCGAGATGGGGCCATCGTTGTTAAAGTATTGTCCTATTCTGTATAGACCCTTGTCTAGCCACCATCCAAAAGCCTTGATGTTTATACCCGGGGGGAATTGGGGGTTGTGGGAGATGTGAGCCAGGGGATGCCAGGAAGAGGACAGTGAGGGATGTTTATGAAGGGTATCACAGAGGGCCATTGAGTGAGAAAGGGTGGGTGACAGGATCGAGGGGCAATCCTTACGTGGTCTCCAGGCTAAATAGTCCAATGTGTGGTTAGGGGTTGCTTGCCTTTCTATGTCTACCCAGTCTGGTTTAGATCCTTTAGTATATATATCGCTGAGAATTGACAGAGTTGGGCTGCTTGGTAGTACCACCACACATTGGGAAGGCCAAGGCCTCCTTTCTTCCTTGCCCTGTACAAAACTTTTTTGGATAGACGATGTCCCTTGCCCCTCCATATGAACTGTATGATTTTCGATTGGAGTCTATCCAGTACTCGTTTCTTGACAGGGATAGGCAGGGACCGGAAAAGATAAAGCAATTTGGGCAAGAGGGTCATCTTGACCGAATTGACTTTACCCAGCCAGGACAATTTATAGAGAGACCATTGTGCAAGTTCATCTGTGAGTTTTTTGAACATGGCAGTAATTTTGCTGGAAAAGGAGCTCTACTTTTGGGGTGAGGAAAACTCCCAAATAGGGGAGCGAAGAGGTGCACCAGGAGAAGGGGAAGTTAGATTTGAGCCTATCGACCATATCTTGGGGTGTAGTGACGTTCAAGGCCATTGACTTTGCCATGTTGACCTGAAGGCCTGAAACCGTTCCAAAAGAGTTGAGGAGTTGGAGAATATTGGGGGTTGACTCGAGAGGGGAGGTGACGAAAAGGAGGACATCGTCCGCAAAGAGGGCACATTTTCAATGCTTTTTTTAAGCTTCCTATACTGCTCAGGCTCCCTCAGCTTCAGGTCAGACCACCTTTTACGGAGCTGCTCCTGGGATCTCCTGAGCCCATATTTCTGATAGAGAGTCCTCGCCACTTTGTCCATTATTTGAGACTTCCTGAGATTAGGGGTGTCGTATGGCCCATGCTTCCCATCGTAATCTTTCCTCCGCAGGATGTCCACCATCTCCGCCATCTCAGCAAATGACATATTAGTCGCCTTGTATCTTTTAGTCCTGGATCGGGACGGTCCCACCTCCAGGCTTTCCTCGTCGGTACTTTCTAATAAAGAAGCCACCTGTGTCACCGACATGTCGTCGTATCCCACTGTGCACCGAACGTGAAGGGGCGGGGAAATGCAGGAAAATACCGTCATGGGCTGGCGACGCGGGCGGAGTTACACGCATGCGCAGGGTATAAAATGGTAACAAAGTTATTAGGGTTGCGCGGAGTAAGAACGAGCGGAAGTCCAGAAAAGACCACAACTATAAGGTAAGAAGGGAACTTGGGCCTGTAGTGGCCTATAATGGTTCATGATTGTAAAGGCCAATATTGGGATAAGTTGAGGAGAATGGAATCTGACCTCTCATGTTTTTTTTATGTGTTTTGAACTTGCAGACAGTCTACAATGCATAAACTACGTGAGCCGGATATCATGTTGGTTTTTATTTAAAAATATAAAGAACTCCGCAACCTCTGGGAACTAAAACATCCAGATTACCACAAGAGTGGTGTATGTCGGGCAACAATTCAAAAATTAGCGGATTATATGAAGTCCTGGGTCCCAGAGGCAGACTACAGTATGATGAACAATAAGAAAAACAATATGCGGAATGCATATAAAAAAAATACACTGAATACCGCGCTTCCATGAGATCAGGAGCAGCAGCAGACAATGTAGTACAGCCCAAGCTGTGGTACTACAAGCACCTGCAATTTCTGGAAGACCAGATTGAGGCCAGGGAATCAATATCCAGCCTTCCCTCAACCCTTCCTTCCACCCTTCCCTCCAGCGTTCCTTCCACCCTTCCCTCCACCCCTGCAGAGGTGGAGGAGGAGCCACCTGTGCTTGAAGAGCTGGATCTTCGCATCTTCAGCCAGGTATAGTATTTTAGAACATAATTATTGGCCTCAAAGTACTATTGTGATGAACTTGATTTATTCTCCCAAAATGATAACACCCCCCCCCCCAAAAAAAAAAAAACGGGGACATAAATGATTGTTAAAGTATCTAAAAAGAACGGGGACAGAATGAAACTCTTTGATAGTTTTCAAACTAGCAGATTGCACCAGTCATAAGATCAAAATTGTGTGTGATTGATTCCCCAAAATATCTGACTATGTGCCTTTTTTCTACACAGGATGAGGCCAGCCAGGAGGAAGAGGCGCAGGAATGTGGCAGGTAGGAGAAGGCAGGGGTGAGTGTCAGCCAGGAGGAGGCAGGGCCAAGTGGCATGCAGCAGGTCCCCAGGCCTAGTGGCAGCACAGTGTCACAAGTGGCTCCCCTCCACATCAGACCTAAAAAAAAATTCGTAGGATGACACAGGTGGAGGAGGAGTCACTCAAAATGATCCGTGACACTGCTGCCATCATGAGGGCCCCCCTCAACCCTGTGGAGGGCTTTAGTACGTACCTCGCAGACAAATTAGTCCAAATGGAGGCGGGACAACGTGCACTCTGCGAGCACATTATCTACACAGCCGTACACATTGGGGGGGGAGGGGACAGCTGACTCAGGCCACCCATCTCTCACATCAGGCCAATCCTTCTCCTCCTTCTCCTCCTCCTGCCACATTACCACCCACAGTGGCACGGCCTGCAAGGGTGCGTGGACGGGGCCGTGGAGGGAATGCTGCAGAGAGGCGTGGAGGGAACACTGCAGGGAAGTGTACAGGGAAGAGCAGGAGGTGATTCCCTGGTTTCGAGCTGCTCTTCCAGAAGTTGCAGTTTGATGGAGTACCACAGCTTGGGATGATGTATGTCTTTGGCTGTTGCTCCTGATTTCATGCTGTTGTTTATCTTATTGTTCATCATACTCATGTCTGCCTTTGGGGTCCAATGACTTCATATTTTCCACTAATTTTTGAATTGTTGCCCTTCGTTTTCTATTTTATATTTTGCATGAATAAATGGAGATTTGATTTCTGCCAAAATACTTGACTGATGTGTTTTTATTGTGAGTAGCAATAACATTTCCTAAATACAATGTGGAATTAATAACAAGGGACACCAACCTCCATGAGGGAAAAATAAAAAGAAACATATGTTGTTGTGAGAAATTGACACCCAAAACAAAAGCAAAAATTAAACAAAAAAAAAAAAGGATTCTAAAACTTTTTTTAAATTTGTGAGGTCTGCCTTTAAGAATAAATCATAATTATTGAGAAGATCACAAGAAACAAGAAAGACATAAGTTTGTCAGAACTCGTGATAAAGATCTGCATCAAAAACGACACTTTAAACACCATTCTAAAGCAAAAAACAATGCGCTGCATTAAACGAGGCAATAACTTTCAGAATGACGAATGTGCTCTCTCCATTAGGAATGCTAGTTTTACCAGAACGAGCGCTCCCGTCTTCTAATTCAGTCTGAGCATGCGTGGGTTTTTTATCCGATAGACTTGCCCATAGACGATCTGTATTTTCTATTGGTCCCATACACGATCGGTTTGTCCGATGAAAAAAAACCATCGGACGGTTTTCATCGGTAAAACCGATCGTGTGTACTGGTCTTAAGTGTTAGTTTCAATGTTTCTCAACAGGTGGGCTGATTTAAATAAAAAAAATTGCTCTTTTTTAGAGAAAATATATTTTTTAGCCTGTGAAAGGTAAAACTGGAACTACGTCCTTATTGTTGCAAGCCCTTTAACAGGGATGAGCCGAACACCCCCCTGTTCGGTTCGCACCAGAACCTGCGAACAGACAAAATGTTTGTGTAAACTTTAGAACCCTATTAAATACAATGGACTCGAACGTTCGAAATCTAAAGTGTTAATTATAAAGGCTAATATGCAAGTTATTGTCCTAAAAAGTGTTTGGGGACCTGGGTTCTGCCCCAGGGGACATGTATCAATGCAAAAAGAAGTTTTAAAAACGGCCGTTTTTTCGGGAGCAGTGATTTTAATAATGCTTAAAATGAAAAAATAAAAGTGAAATATTCCTTTAAATTTCGTACCTGGGGGGTGTGTATGATATGCATGTGAAGTGGCGCATGTTTCCAGTGCTTAGAACTGTCCCTGCAAAAAAAATCATTTTTGAAAGAAAAAAAGTCATTTAAAACTGACTCGCGGCTATTAATGAATTGTCGGCTCCCGGCAATACATTCAAAAGTCGTTGATAAAAAAAAAAAAAAAAAGCGTGGGGGTTCCCCAGAATTCAATTACCAGGCCCTTCAGGTCTGGAATGGATATTAAGGGGAACCCTGCTGCAAATTTAAAAAAAAATTGACATGGGGTTCCCCCAATTATCCATTCCAGGCCCTTCAGATCTGGCATGGATTTTAAGGGGAACTCCACCCCAAATTTAAAAAAAAATGGCGTGGAGTCCCCCTAAAAATCCATACCAGACCCCTTATCCGAGCACGCAACCTGGCCGGCCGCAGGGGAAAAGGGGGGGACGAGAGAGTGCCCCCCCTCCCTCCTGAACCGTACCAGGCCACATGCCCTCAACATGGGGAGGATGTCCCCATGTTGATGGGGACAAGGGCCTCATCCCCACAACCCTTGCCCGGTGGTTGTGGGGGTCTGCGGGCAGGGGGCTTATCGGAATCTGGAAGACCCCTTTAACAAAGGGGACACCCAGATCCCGGCCCCCCCTATGTGAATTGGTCAGGGGTACATTGTACCCCTACCATTTCACGAAGAAAGCGTAAAAAAATGTTTAAAAAAAAACACACAAACACCTTGAAAAAGTCCTTTATTAAAAAAGAAAAAAAAAAAAACATTCCAGCGGTGAAATCCAGTGTCCCGCGGCGATCCCGATGTCCAGCGCTGTCCTTCATTGGTTGTGCCTGAGCGGACCTGATGGGGAACTCCCTCTCAGTATTTTAAATGTATAGACCCGCCCCTTCTAAAGTTCCCCATCAGGTCCGCTCAGCGGACCAGATGCGGAACATGAGAAGGGGCGGGTCTATACATGTATTACCAAAGTGAGAGCAGTTCCCCATCAGGTCTGCCCCCTCGGTATGTCGGACCCGCCTACGTTAGTGGCTTGAGCGGGGAACTTCCTTCACTATGTAAATTTAAATTACACAGTGAAGGAAGTTCCCCGCTCAAGCCAATGACGTAGGCGGGTCCGACATACCGAGGGGGCGGACCTGATGGGGAACTGCTCTCACTTTGGTAATACATGTATAGACCCGCCCCTTCTCATGTTCCGCATCTGGTCTGCTGAGCGGACTTGATGGGGAACTTTAGAAGGGGCGGGTCTATACATTTAAAATACTGGAGAGGGAGTTCCCCATCAGGTCCACTCAGGCACAACCAATGAAGGACAGCGCTGGACATCGGGATCGCCGCGGGACACTGGATTTCACAGCTGGAATGTTTTTTTGTTTTTTTTTAAATAAAGGACTTTTCAAGGTGTTTGTGTGTTTTTTTAAACATTTTTTTACGCTTTCTTCGTGAAATGGTAGGGGTACAATGTACCCCTTACCAATTCACATAGGGGGGGCCGGGATCTGGGGGTCCCCTTTGTTAAAGGGGTCTTCCAGATTCCGATAAGCCCCCGGCCCGCAGACCCCCACAACCACCGGGCAAGGGTTGTGGGGATGAGGCCCTTGTCCCCATCAACATGGGGACATCCTCCCCATGTTGAGGGCATGTGGCTTGGTACGGTTCAGGAGGGAGGGGGGCCGCTCTCTCGTCCCCCCCTTTTCCCCTGCGGCCGGCCAGGTTGCGTGCTCGGATAAGGGGTCTGGTATGGATTTTTAGGGGGACTCCACGCCATTTTTTTTTTAAATTTGGGGTGGAGTTCCCCTTAAAATCCATGCCAGATCTGAAGGGCCTGGAATGGATATTTGGGGGAACCCCACGTCAATTTTTTTTTTAATTTGCGGCGGGGTTCCTCTTAATATCCATTCCAGACCTGAAGGGCCTGGTAATTGAATTCTGGGGAACCCCACACTTTTTTTTTTTTTTATCAATGACTTTTGTATGTATTACCGGGAGCCGACAATTCATTAATAGCCGTGAGTCAGTTTTAAATTAGGCTTGTGCAATTCGTTTCGTAACGAATTGAAATTCGTCCGAATTTAGCAACTTTCGGACATTCGGAAGCATTCGAATTTCCGAACAAAGCAATTACGAATAAGACAGAATCCGAAATAAATTATACCGCAAATAGCAAATGCCCGAATGTCTTCGGCATAATTCGTTATGAAAAAGTTACGAATGTACGAATCCATACGAAGCACAATAACACTCACTCTGCTCTGCTCTCTGCTTCTCCCACACCGTGCTGAACTCCCTCTCAAAATGGTGTACAGGGGCGGAGGCTATAGCCGCATGTAGAAAACGAAAGTAAAATACGAGATTTCGAATCCATTCGAAGCACAATAACACTCTGCTCTGCTCTCTGCTTCTCCCTCACCGTGCTGAACCCTCTCAAAATGGTGTACAGGGGCGGAGGCTATAGCCGCATGTAAAAAACGAAAGTAAAATACGAGATTTCGAATCGTTACAAATAACCGCTATGTATTTAGAAAAGTACAAATCCATTCGAAGCACATTAGGCATAATAGGCAGCGTCGTCGTGAGAGAGACACAGAAAATTACGAATCAACGAACCCAAAAAAAGTTACGAAAGTAGGAGTTGTGTCCAGAATCAACTAAAAACAATGTACTCTACCGAAAGTACGAATTATAAATCAACTAAAAATTCAACGAAAAATGTCGCTTGCGAAAATACGAATTAGTCCGAACACGAAAAATCCCATCTAGCAAAATTACGAATGATTACGAATCAACAGGACCGAAAAGAAACAAACCGAAACTAACCGAATTTTTCCGTTGTGCACAAGCCTATTTTAAATGCATTTTTTTCTTTCAAAAATGACATTTTTTGCAGGGACAGTTCTAAGCACGGGAAACATGCGCCACTTCACATGCATATCATACACACCCCCCAGGTACGAAATTTAAAGGAATATTTCACTTTTATTTTTTCATTTTAAGCATTATTAAAATCACTGCTCCCGAAAAAACGGCCGTTTTTAAAACTTCTTTTTGCATTGATACATGTCCCCTGGGGCAGGACCCAGGTCCCCAAACACTTTTTAGGACAATAACTTGCATATAAGCCTTTATAATTAGCACTTTAGATTTCTCCCATAGATTTTTTGAATTTGCCGCGAACACCCCAATTTGTTCGCTGTTCGGCGAACGGGCGAACAGGCAATGTTCGAGTCGAACATGAGTTCGACTCGAACTCGAAGCTCATCCCTACCCTTTAACTCCCGGGAAAGCTGAATGCCTCCGATCCCACAAGAACGTACACTTGCACCAAGCTGAAGTGTATTGTCCTGGAATTCAGAAACAGCACTGAGACACAATAACTGTAAATATATAGACTAAGCACACCACATCTAAACCGTTCTTTTGCAGTAATGTTTTATTCAATATATATTGTATAAAAGCACTATAGTACAATAGGGACAAATATTCAATATGTCATAACGCAAGCATAATAAAGCAAGAGTATTTCTTAACTGTTAATTCCAATCTACAGTCAAAAGAAAACGTGTAAGAGGCAGGAGGTTCTTGAGAATGGTGTTTTTAAAGTGGTGCTCCGGCCGAAATTACACTTTTTAACCACTTCCCTACTGTACATAGTCATATGACGTCCACAGATGGGATCTCCCATCCTGGGTGGACGTCATATGACGTTCTCAGCTTTGAGGGGGGATATCTGAATGATGCCTGCATCTAGAGGCATCATTCAGATATTCTTTTCTTGTGCCGGCGATTCTGCGCACCATAAGAATCATAGCGGTGGTTCCGCCGCTTGATCGTTCTTATAGGCGGGGGGAAGGGACATCCCCCCCCTCCCGTCGCCATCCAGTGCTTCTCCAGGCTCTCCCGTGCCATCAGGGACCCGGAGAGAATCGTCCGGTGCCGGTGGTGGGTCACGTGACGAGCATAGAGATGACTGGTGACCAGATGGTCACCAGTCATCTCTATGATCGTCGGAGGCCCGGGCGCGATGTGATGACGTCAGGCCCGGGTCCTCATATGTAAACAAAGCTGCCATTGCGGCTAGTAAGTATGAGATCAGTGAAAAAAAATTCACGATCTCATGCTTTCCAGCCTGGAGGAGAGATGTGGGGTCTTATTGACCCCACATCTCTCAATAAAGAGGACAAGTCACACACATTCCTATTACAAGGGATGTTTACATTCCTTGTAATAGGAATAAAAGTGATAAAAAAAAAAAAAAAAGTGTATAAAAAAAAAAATAATAATAACAAAAAAAAAAAATTAAAACGCCCCTGTCCCCGGTAGCTCGCGATCAGAAGTGAACGCACACGTAAGTCCCGCCCACATATGTAAACGCCGTTCAAACCACATATGTGAGGTATTGCCGCGTGCGTTAGAGCATGTGCAACAATTCTAGCACTGAACCTCCTCTGTAACTCTAACCTGGTAACCTGTAAAAAAAATTAAAGCGTCGCCTATGGAGATTTTTAAGTACCGAAGTTTGGCGCCATTCCATGAGTGTGCACAATTTTAAAGTGTGACATGTTAGGTATCTATTTACTCGGTGTAACATCATATTTCATATTTTACCCAAAAATTTGTTTAAATTTACTGTTTTGTTATTTTTTAATTCATGAAACCATTTTTTTCCCCAAAAAAGGCATTTGAAAAATTATTGCGCGAATACAGTGCAAGAAAAAAAGTTGCAATGACCATCATTTTATTCCCTAGGGTGTCTGCTAAAAAAAACATATATAATGTTTGCGGGTTCTGAGTAATTTTCTAGCAAAAGAATGATGATTTGTACATGTAGGAAAGAAGTGCCAGAATAGGCTCGGTATTGATGTGGTAAAAAAAGCCCGGTGTTGAAGTGGTTAAATAAAAATACCTGTGTAATACACAAGCTTAATGTTTTCTATTAAAGTTAGTCTGTAAACTGAGGTCCGTTTTGTTAGGTTATTACAGCATTTTGAAAGTTTATAAACTAGAAAGTGGCCATCTTAAGTGTGGGCATCTGAAGCCAGACTGTGTTTCTTCCTGGATTTCATGATTGCAGATCTCACACATGCTCAGTGCTGCCAGTGCTGCACAAGCAGTGTAATAGGTTTCAGGTCAGGTTTCCATAGCAACGGCAGTGTCAGAGGAAGTTGACACTTTTCTATGCAAACCTCTCCTCTCTGCAGGAAACAGTAAATATACTGCATGTTCAAGAAATATATATATTGTGACAGCAGGAAGGTAAAGTCACCTGGTTGCATCCAGGGGGGTAGGTATATTTCTCCCAGATTCAGGCTTTATGCCGACTTATACAACTAGGGAGAGAGTTGATGAAGCCCAGCTGAGGCTAGTGGGCTCATGGATGATTCATACCTCTAGGGAGAGTGCTGGGCGTCGTGCAGGCAGGGAGTTGATGAGACCAGCTGAAGCTTGTCAGCTCGTTTAAGGCCTCTATAAAAACTCCCAGCTTCATTAGGTGTTTGCTCATGCCTGGAACCAGACCTGTGTGGACTGTCTAGGGAGAGTGAACCCCTGTGCGGTGAGACAAAGCCTGTGTGGCTATTTGTTTGGACATTTACTAAACCAGTGGACTTGGGGACTAGGACAGCACCAGGCTGATCCCAGTTGTTAGTTAGGGAAACCTGCATGTTTAGTCAGAGGTCAAGCTGACCAGGATTTATTTTGTTTATGTTTCTTTTTGCTTTGCTGTGTTTTTGTCACTGTAAATAGAGAAATAAACCGCACCTTTTGATCTTGAAAACCACAACCTCCGTCTGCTGGGCCTGTTTTTGTGTGGGGAGCCCATCCAGGGGGTCACACACACCCGCTACCGAGCTAACCCCCTCACAGTTGGTGGAGAACCAGTGGCAGTTTTTTTTTAAGCCAGCATGGAGGAGATACTGAAACAGCTGGCTCTAGCAAATGCCAATCAACAGCAGACAAACGCAGGTTTGCAAAAGAGCTTCGCAGCCCAGCAACAAGCCCAGCAGCAATCTGAGGCCTGCTTCATAGACCTGTTGCAGAAGCAAGAGCAGAGACTACAACAACAGATGGAAGCAGTAATGCAGCAACGTCCGCAGACCAGTGAGGAAAGCCGTCCCACTAATACCGCGTCCTTTGGGGTGAGTCGTTTATTGACAAAAATGACTGGAGAGGATGATCCAGAGGTATTTTTGACCACATTTGAAAGGACTGCTGAAAGAGAAAAGTGGCCTGAGGAGCAGTGGGCTGGACTGGTGGCTCCTCTGTTAACTGGTGAATCGCAGAAAGCTTACTATGACCTAGAGCCTGACCAAGCAAAAGACTATGTGATGCTAAAAGCTGAAATATTGGCAAGGCTGGGTGTCACCCTGGCTGTCCGGGCTCAGCGTGTGCATAACTGGACTTTCCAGCTTGGAAAACCCCCCAGGTCTCAAATGTATGATCTCATTCACCTGAGCAGGAAGTGGCTACAGCCAGAGACTTTGTCCGCACCGGAGATTGTGGAACGTGTTGTGATGGATCGTTTCTTGAGAGCTCTTCCTACCGCCATTCAAAAGTGGGTAAGCCATGGAGACCCAGAAACGGCCGGTAAACTTGTGGATCGTGTAGAGAGATACTTGGCTGCAGAGAACCTGACGGCCTCTTCCAGAGACTCTCGGACTTTCCACCCTAAGACCAGACCATCCCCAGGGGCGGATAAGATGATTCCAAGGGGTGAGGGTGGAGAGAGTGAGAGGGTGGGAGCTCTGCCCAGGGTATGGCGAGAACAGCCTGGGAAGTCGGGGGCTCAAGAGGCAGCCAAAAGGATTGTTTGCTACCGCTGCCGGCAAACGGGACATATTGCAGCAAATTGCCCGGTTGTGGAGGAACCCATGCAATGTGACTTTCTGACGGACAGACGTCAGTCGCTGTGTGCGACAGTCGCATGCACTGCCATTCGGGGAACTGAGAAACATTTATGCAAAATGTGTATTAATGGTAGAAATGTTGTGGTATTACTGGATTCAGGTAGCCTTGTGACCCTGATAAAGGCTGAATTAGTTAAAACAGAGGTCTCTGGGAATAGCAAGGTAGCTGTTATTTGTGTGCATGGGGACACCCGAGAGTATCCAGTGACTACAGTGTGTTTCAAGACCCTCAAAGGTACCCTCTCTCATCCAGTGGGGTTAGTATCTCAATTACCGCATGATGCCATTGTGGGAAGGGATTTTCCGAAGTTCTGGGAACTGTGGGATGATCCTGAGCCCCCCACTGGTGCCCCTATGTACCAGGAAGGTGATAGCCAGAACTCCTCTGAGAGTGGTGAGGACTCTCCAGAATTTCCCTTGTCAGTATTGGCAGGCGAGACTCAAGAAACTGGAGAGGAGCCCACCTCCTCAGACGAAAACCTACCGTCTGTGGAGTTTTCTGATCTTGAGGTTCACAGGGAAAATTTTGCCACAGAACAGTTAAAAGACCCCGCCCTAATAAAGGCACGGGAAAACGTAGTGGAAATAGATGGCGAGTTAGTGAACCCAGATAATACCTGCACTTACCCATACTTCAGCGTAGAGAAGGACCTACTGTATCGGGTGGCAAAAAGGGCAGAAGAAACCGTTGAGCAGCTTGTGGTGCCCAAACCTTACAGGAAGTTGGTGTTGGAGTTGGCCCATGGGCACATTCTTGGAGGTCATCTGGGGACAGAGAAAACCCGAGAGAGGGTATTACAGAGATTCTATTGGCCTGGGGTGATGAAGGACATAGAAAATTATTGTTCCTCCTGCCCTGTGTGTCAGAGGTCGGCCCCGATGCCACATTTCCGTAGCCCGCTGGTCCCTCTACCCATCATTGAGATCCCGTTTGAGAGGATCGCAATGGATTTGGTAGGTCCTATAATCAAGTCCGCTAGGGGGCACCAGTACATATTAGTTATAATGGACTATGCCACCCGTTATCCAGAAGCGATCCCTCTCCGAAATACCTCGGCCAAAACCATAGCCAAAGAGCTATCTCTTGTTTTTAGCCGGGTGGGTATTTGTAAAGAACTGCTTACGGACCAAGGTACACCCTTTATGTCCCGGGTTATGAAAGAGCTGTGTAAATTGTTCAAAGTGACGCAATTGCGTACGTCTGTGTATCACCCCCAAACCGATGGGCTGGTTGAAAGATTCAACAAAACCCTAAAACAAATGTTGAAGAAAGTGGTGGATAGAGATGGAAAGGATTGGGACTGTCTACTTCCTTATTTGATGTTTGCTATTAGGGAGGTGCCCCAATCCTCTACGGGATTCTCCCCCTTTGAGTTACTGTATGGGAGACACCCAAGAGGGCTGTTGGATATTGCCAAGGAAACTTGGGAAAGTGAGAGTTCTCCCCACAGGAGTGTGATTGAGCATGTCGCCCTGATGCAAGATCGAATTGCACAGGTAATGCCCATCGTGAAGGAACATTTGGCCCAAGCGCAGTTGGCACAGCAGAGAGTGTACAACCGTGGAGCCAAGACCCGTACCTTTTCCCCGGGGGATAGGATATTGGTACTTGTCCCTACGGTTGAAAGTAAATTCCTTGCCAAATGGCAAGGCCCCTACGAGATAATGGAAAAAGTGAGCGAAGTTTATTACAAGGTCAGACAACCAGGAAGGCGAAAGCCCGAACAGATCTATCACGTTAATCTGTTGAAAGCCTGGAGGGATAGAGAGTCCCTAGTCGCAGAAACTTGGTCACCAGCTCAAACTGGTTGCGTGATTCCGGAGGTTGGAATAGCAGCCACCTTGTCACAACCCCAACAACAGGAGGTTAAGGAGTTTGTGCTTCGCAACAAGGAGGTGTTCTCTGAGCTGCCGGGACAAACATCTGGGGTAGAGCATGATATTATTACCCCGCCCGGTGAAAGGGTGAAGTTAAAACCCTATCGGATCCCAGAGGCCCGACGGGAGGCAATACGGGAGGAAGTACAGAAAATGCTGAACTTAGGGGTGATAGAGGAGTCCCAAAGTGATTGGTCTAGTCCCATTGTGTTGGTGCCTAAACCGGATGGGAGCTGGCGATTTTGTAACGATTTTCGTCAGTTGAACAAAGTTACAAAATTTGACACCTACCCCATGCCACGTATAGATGAGTTGATCGACCGGCTGGGAACAGCCCGATACATGACGACTCTTGACCTCACAAAAGGGTATTGGCAAATTCCCCTGGCCAAGTCGGCCAAAGAGAAAACCGCATTTGTAACCCCAGACGGGGCGTTCCAATATAAGAGAATGCCGTTCGGGTTACAGAATGCGCCGGCCACATTCCAGCGGAAAATGGACCAGATACTGAGGCCCCATCGGAAGTATGCTGCGGCTTACCTGGATGACGTAATTGTCCATAGCACAGATTGGGCCTCACATCTGCCAAAAGTGCAAGCAGTCCTAGACTCTATCCGGGAAGCGGGGTTTACGGCTAACCCCAAGAAGTGTACCATTGGGCAGGAGGAGGCCAAATATCTTGGGTACACCATTGGCAGGGGAGTAATAAAACCCCAACTCAACAAAGTCGAGGCCATCCAGAGTTGGCCACGTCCCAACAGCAAGAAGCAGGTACGAGCCTTTCTGGGAATCGCGGGTTATTATCGGCGCTTCATTCCCCACTTTGCTTCTAAGGCTGTGCCCCTAACCAACCTGACGAAAGGGAAAGGGTCGGTCATGATTAAATGGACCCCCGAGGCTGAGGCAGCATTCCAATTCTTGAAACAAGCCTTATGTAGCCAGCCAGTGTTGTACTCGCCTGACTTCTCTAAAGACTTTGTCGTACAAAGTGATGCGTCAGATGTGGGGTTAGGAGCAGTATTGTCCCAGGTCTGGAACGGGGAAGAGCACCCAGTCATTTACCTCAGCAGGAAGTTGAAGTCCCATGAGGTAAATTACGCCACGGTTGAAAAGGAGTGTTTAGCGGTGAAGTGGGCTCTAGATTCCCTTCGGTACTATCTGCTAGGTAGGCACTTTGACATGGTTACGGATCACGCTCCGTTAAAGTGGATGGCTCAAAACAAGGAGACAAATAGAAGAGTAAATAGGTGGTTCCTGGCCCTACAGGAATTCAACTTCACAGTAAAGCATCGCCCTGGCGTTCAAATGGGGAATGTGGATGCTTTGTCTTGAGTACATGAATGCCTGATTGCTGGTGTTCCAACCCCAAGGTTAAAACAAGAGGGGGGGGTATGTGACAGCAGGAAGGTAAAGTCACCTGGTTGCATCCAGGGGGGTAGGTATATTTCTCCCAGATTCAGGCTTTATGCCGACTTATACAACTAGGGAGAGAGTTGATGAAGCCCAGCTGAGGCTAGTGGGCTCATGGATGATTCATACCTCTAGGGAGAGTGCTGGGCGTCGTGCAGGCAGGGAGTTGATGAGACCAGCTGAAGCTTGTCAGCTCGTTTAAGGCCTCTATAAAAACTCCCAGCTTCATTAGGTGTTTGCTCATGCCTGGAACCAGACCTGTGTGGACTGTCTAGGGAGAGTGAACCCCTGTGCGGTGAGACAAAGCCTGTGTGGCTATTTGTTTGGACATTTACTAAACCAGGGACTTAGGGACTAGGACAGCACCAGGCTGATCCCAGTTGTTAGTTAGGGAAACCTGCATGTTTAGTCAGAGGTCAAGCTGACCAGGATTTATTTTGTTTATGTTTCTTTTTGCTTTGCTGTGTTTTTGTCACTGTAAATAGAGAAATAAACCGCACCTTTTGATCTTGAAAACCACAACCTCCGTCTGCTGGGCCTGTTTTTGTGTGGGGAGCCCATCCAGGGGGTCACACACACCCGCTACCGAGCTAACCCCCTCACAATATCTATATCTTGTGTATGTATGTATGTATGTATGTATATGTATATATATGTATGTATATATATATATATATATATATATATATATATATATACATATATACATATATACACACACACACACACATACACACACACAGCGGCTACTTTTTTCAGTACAGCTTTTTATTAAAAAAAATACTAACCTTAGCAACAAATTTAATTTATGCATCTAGATTGCGTCGCCAAAGCACATCGAATCGCATGGCCCACAGCACATTGCATTGCCCCAGCACATCGAATCGCATGGCCCACAGCACATTGCATCACCCCCAGTACATCGAATCCCATGGCCCACAGCACATTGCATCGCATGGCCCCCAGCACATCGAATCGCATGGCCCACAGCACATTGCATCACCCCCAGCACATTGAATCGCATGGCCCACAGCACATCGAATCGCATGGCCCACAGCACATCGAATCCCCCCAGCACATCAAATCGCATGGCCCACAGCACATCGAGCGAGCGAGAGAGAAAGAGAAATAAAGAGCAAGAGAGAGAGGAAGAGCGAGAGAGAGATGAAGAGCGAGCCAGAGAAAGATGAAGAGCGAGCCAGAGAGAGATGAAGAGCGAGCCAGAGAGAGATGAAGAGCGAGAGAGAAATGAAGAGCGAGAGAGAAATGAAGAGCGAGAGAGATGAAGAGCGAGCGAGAGAGAGATGAAAAGTAGCGAGAGAGAGATGAAGAGCGAGCGAGAGAGAGATGAAGAGCGAGCAAGAGAGAGATGAAGAGCGAGCAAGAGAGAGATGAAGAGCGAGCAAGAGAGAGCGATGTGAAGAGCGAGCGAGAGAGAGAGATATGAAGAGCGAGCGAGAGAGAGAGATATGAAGAGCGAGCGAGAGAGAGATGAAGAGCGAGCGAGAGAGAGATGAAGAGCGAGCGAGAGATGAAGAGCGAGCGAGAGATGAAGAGCGACAGAGAGAGATGAAGAGCGAACGAGAGATATGAAGAGCGAGCGAGAGATATGAAGAGCGAGCGAGAGATATGAAGAGCGAGCGAGAGAGATGAAGAGGGAGCGAGAGAGAGATGAAGAGCGAGAGACTAAACACACAAAACACTACACACTACGCTACACACTAAACACTGCACACTATGCTACACACAAAACACTGCACACTACGCTACACACTGCACACTGCACACTACGCTACACACAAAACACTGCACACTACGCTACACACAAAACACTGCACACTACACACTAAACACTGCACACTACACTACACAGAACACTAAACTGACTTACTGGCTGCTCAGTCTCCCCATACCATGTCCTTTCCCCCCAGCAGGCCAGCAACGTGACTCAAGAGGGAGTCTCTCACTCACCTGCTTTTCTTCCGTGGTCTGCTCTGCTCTGCGATCTGTCACACTGCCAGACTGCCTGCCACAACAGGAAATGATCCGGACCCCGGAGGCGAGGAGGAGGGGGGGACAGAGGCGGTGGCTCACAGCCAAGTGGAGGCCGGTCCCGCTCACCTGCAATCTAATCCCACGCTACGCCAGTGGTGAGGAGTGACAATGGCAACACATGTCTGATTGCCCTCAATTAAAATGGCTCCGGGCGTTGCGTTATTTCCGGTTTCTAAATAGCGCGATGCTACGGCTCTGGGATTGATGAGAAACATCTCCCAGGAGGCATAGCCGTCCGTGGATGACGCACTGAGGCTGGTACCGCCGCGGCCGGAAAAACAAATATGTCAAATTAAAACAGTGAGTTTTTTAACCACTTGCTTATTCGCCACTTAAACACCCCTCCTGCCCAGACCAATTTTCAGCTTTCAGTGCTCTCACACTTTGAATGACAATTACTCAGTCATGCAAAACTGTACCCCAAAAAATTTTTTGTCCTTTTTTTCATACAAATAAAGCTTTCTTTTGGTGGTATTTGATCACCTCTGGTTTTTTTTATTTTTTGTGCTGTAAATGAAAAAAGACCGAAAATTTTGAAAAAAAAACAAATTTTTCTTAGTTTCTGTGATAAAATTTTGCAAATTATTAATTTTCCTTCATAAATTTTGGCCACAATTTATACTGCTACATATCTTTGATAAAAATAACCCAAAATTTTTGGAAATTATTTGGTCTGTGTGAAAGTTTTAGAGTCTACAAGCTATAGTGCAAATCATAAAAAATTTATCACATCTGATGTACTGGCGGCCTATCTCATTTCTTGAGACCCTAACAAGCCAGGAAAGTACACATTCCCCCAAAATAACCCCTTTTTGGAAATTAGACATTCCAAGGTATTTAATAAGAGGCATGGTGAGTTATTTGAAGTTGTATTTTTTTCCCACGATTCTTTGCAAAATTACGATTTTTTTTCCTCAAAATTGTCATTGTAATAGCTTATTTCTCTCACATGGCATGTGCATACCACAAATGACACCACAAAATACATTCTGCTACTCCTCCTGAGTATTACGATACCACATGTGTGGGACTTTTTTACTGCCTGGCCACATAGAGAGGCCCAACATGCAGGGAGCACCATCAGGTGTTCTAGGAGCATAAATTACACATCGAACTAGTTGACTACCTATTACAATTTTGAAGGCCCTGGAGCACCAGGACAATGGAAACACCCACAAAATGACTCCATTTTGGAAAGCTAACACCCCAACGTATAATCTATGAGGCATAATGACTATTTTGAACGGTTAATTTTTTTCCAGAAGTTTTTGGAAAATGTGGAAAAAAAATTAAAACAATTTTTTTTTATGCAAAAGTGTCCGTTTATAAGATATTTCCAACACATAGCATGTACATAGCAAAAATGACGCCCCAAAAATACATTCTGCTACTCCTCCTGAGTATGGCGATACCAAATGTGTGGGACTTTTACACAGCCTGTCCACATACAGAGGACCTACATTGAAGTAGCACCTTCAGGCGTTCTAGGAGCATAAATTACACATCTCATTTCTCAACCACCTATTACAATTTTGAAGGCCCTGGAGCACCAGGACAATGGAAACACCCACAAAATGACCCCATTTTGGAAAGCTAACACACCAACGTATAATCTGTGAGGCATTATGACTCTTTTGAACGGTTCATTTTTTTCCAGAAGTTTTTGGAAAATGTGGAAAAAATGAAAACGCATTTTTTTTTACACAAAGTTGTCCGTTTATAAGATATCTCCAACACATAGCATTTACATAGCAAAAATTACACCCCAAAATACATTATGCTACTCCTCCTGAGTATGGCGATACCAAATGTGTGGGACTTTTACACAGCCTGTCCACATACAGAGGCCCAACATGCAAGGAACACCATCAGATGTTCTAGGGACACATAGCATGCACATACCAAGAATTACACCCCCAAATACATTATGCTGAGCAAAGCATAAACAAAAGATTACCTGTGGTTTTAGTAGCGCAGTTCTACACAGCAGGATAGCACTGGTCCAGGCAGCAGGCAGGGACTTGGTCAGCAACGGCATACACAATTGTCCAGGCAGCAGGCAGGGATACTGTCCATATACAGTCCAGGGTCAGTGCAGGCAGAGATATTGTCAGCAGTGCCAAAAATATTGGTCCTGGTAGTAGGCAGGTCCATGTGGTGTGGTCAGTTCATGTGACAGGCAGAGGCATGATGGCATAGGTCCTACAGGCAGCAGGCAGAAGTAGGGCCTTGTTCAGGACAGAATGGGGACAGGGGTAGAGGCTTCTCCTACCCAAATCTCTTTGAAGCCTCTGAGTCTCCAGACCCTAATCTAGGATGAGAAAAAAAAAATAGTTTTCTTCATCCAGAAAAACTTTTCTGGAGCCCCTCACATATGTGAGACCCCTGTGTTGAATCCCACTAGTCCAGTAGCAGGGTACAAGATCAATCCAAGAGGCAGGCAAAAAGCATGGTCAAACAGTCCAAGGTCAGTTCCAGATCAGGCAGAGGTATGTACAGAATCATTAGGCAGAAGCGTGATCGAAAAACAGTCCAGGGTCAGTTCCAGATCAGGCAGAGGTAGTACAGAATCGTTAGGCAGAAGCGTGGTCGAATAACAAGCCAGGGTCAGTTACAAAGCAGGCAGTGGCATAAGGGGTGTGAAGGTGTGTGAAGGCAGAAACTGAGGATTACGTTTACCATACACTTCACTAACAATTTAGTGAAGTATGGTAACGGCGAAAACAGTCTACTACACAGAGGCCTGGTTGGGAAGGACACTCTGCACAATGATAAACTGTGTCTCGTCTGACTCCTTCACTGGTACACACCTTACATTTTTTTTTACGTCGTCGACCTGTTGCTGTGGGAGGGATTTAATCGGGAAAGTGACGTTCGGCGAGTTGACTCATAACATCAGATCGGATGTTTTGGGGTGCGCCATTCAGGAATATAAGGGCAGTGATAAGGTCCTCCTGGTAGCCAAGGAAGCGTTTGGGGTTTTGGGTGGAGTTGCGGTATATGATGTACGAATTGTATATGGCCAATTGAAAAAAATAAATTGCAACTTTTTTGTACCAATGATATGTCCGTCTTGTGGCAAGATAGGGTTCCAGCATCTGATCATTGAAGTCGACTCCCCCCATAAACAAATTGTAGTCCTGGCTGCATGTGGGCTTTCGGATGGGGCCAATCCTTCTGGGGATTTCCACGAAGGTATCGTTGTGGATAGAAGACAACATGTATACATCCCTTCTGTCCTTCCACTTCACTGCCAGAACCTCCTTGTTTCTCAGACTTGCCGATTCTCCTCTTCTCAGCTTCTTATTTACAAGACTCTGAGGAAAGCCCTTTCGATTCTTTCTGATGGTGCCACATGCTGGGGTCTGCATCCGGTGAAGGTTATGGAACAGGGGAAGAGATGTATAAAAGTTGTCAACGTACAGATGGTAGCCTTTTTTCAGCAGGGGGTATATGAGGTCCCAAACAATTTTCCCACTTGATCCCAAGTAGTCTGGGCAATTAGGGGGATTCAGCTGGCTGTCCTTCCCCTCATACACTAAGAAGGCATATGTGTACCCTGTGACTCGGTCACATAGCTTGTACACCTTCACACCATAGCGGGCCCTTTTGCTGGGAATGAATTGCTCTATTTGAAGCCTGCCCCTAAAACTTAACAAGGGACTCATCCACACATATGTGCTGGTCCGGGGTATACAGCTGGGGGAATTTTTCAGAAAAATAATTCAGTAAGGGCCGAATTTTGAAAAGCCTGTAAAAATTTGGGTGATTTCGGGGATGGCACTGGGTGTTATGGTTAAAATGTAGGAATCTCATTATCATGAAGTATCTGGTTCTGGGCATTACGTTGGAGAATATTGGCATGTGATAGATGGGGTGTTTTGACCAAAAGGAACGCAAGGTGTTTTTTGGGTTGAGTCCCATACAAAACGTGAGGCCTAAAAAAATCTTCAACTCCTCCACCGTTAGGTCTCTCCACTCATAGGGACGGGCATAATATGCTGTAGGATTGTTCAAAATAAATTGTTGGGCATATAAAGATTGCACTGGGTGACAATGTTGGATAGCATGTCCTCGGTAAAAATAAGATCAAAAAAATCAATTGGGGTAAAATTCTCAGTGTTTACTTGGACTCCTGACTGGGTAGTGAAAGGGGGAATGTTGGCTTCTCCTGAATTAGGAGGAAGCCACAAGGGGTTCTGAAGGGCATAGGAAAGGCTGGCATGGGACCTTGACCTTTCTTGCCAAGGCACTGCGGTGCTGGTGGATGGCACTGCGGTGCTGGTGGATGGCACTGCGGTGCTGGTGGATGGCACTACGGTGCTGGTGGATGGCACTGCCTCTTCACCAGAACGCCTTCGTTTGGCGGGCCGACTAGCTTCCTCCTCTGAGTCACTCAGTGTTGCACTACCGAGGACTGGCTCGTAATTGACATCCGACTCAGAATCGGAAAGGGAAAGGGAATCTGAAAGAGAGAGCTCCATGTCGCCCTCGTCGGGCATGGAAAGGATTTGGTATGCCTCCTCGGCAGAAAATAATCTTTTTGACATTTTTTGCTGCTGGTGGTGCGACTACACAGGTGTGTGCCAAGCCTTCACTGATGAGCGCTGATGAGGCGGAACAGATGGGCACTGATGAGGCGGAACAGATGGGCACTGATTAGGTGGAACAGATGGGCACTGATGAGGTGGAACAGATGGGCATTGATGAGGTGGAACAGATGGGCACTGATGAGGCGGAACAGATGGGCACTGATGAGGCGGAACAGATGGGCACTGATGAGGCGGAGCAGATCGACACTGATGAGGTGGAGCAGATGGGCACTGATTGGCGGCACAGATGGGCACTGATGAGGCGGCACAGGTGGGCACTGATTGGCACAGGTGGGCACTGATTGGCACAGGTGGGCACTGATTGGCACAGGTGGGCACAGGTGGGCACTGATTGGCACTGAGGTGGCACAGGTAGGCACTGAGGTGGCACAGGTGGGCACTGATTGCACAGATCACTGATGTCACAGACTGGCACAGGTGGTCACAGACTGGCACATGTGGGCACTGTATAGGTACATGTGGGCACTGTATAGGCACAGGTGGGCACTGTATAGGCACTGTAATAATAACTCACTGTTGAAACAAAGTAACAGATCCTCTCCCTCCTCACACGCGGTATCTGTGTGAGGAGGGAGAGCAGGCAATGAGAGATGATCTCATATGTTTACATTTGAGATCATCTCTCATTGGCCGCCAGATCGCATAGTAAATGGCCACTCTGCTTGGCCATTCACAGCGATCTGTGATTCGTTGTGTCCAAGGGACACAGGCAGCAAAGAATTTTCCCGCTGCATGCTCGGGAGCGCGCGCGGGGAACGAGCAAAGGGGAGGCCGTATAATGACGGCCTCCCGGATTTTCAGGTCCGCGCTGAAGTCATCATTCGGCTATAGCACGGGCCTCAAGGGGTTAAAGAATGTTTTTTTATATGCCAAATCAGCATAAGGGGACAGAGCAGCAGAGGATGCAGACAAGTTGTAAAAGAGGGTGGAACTCCACTTTAACTTACAAAATTTTGGGTTTCTCCTCCTCCCCTCACTTTTCACCAGAGCCTGATCTCTTACTCATTACTTTGTTTTAGATACAAACTCCTTCTGTGCATTTTTTAACATCAACTAGACATGTGCAGTTTGTTTCATTCAGAATTAAAATCTGGACACATTTTTGTTTTTCAGAAATAAGGATGTATTTGAATTTCTGAATTACAATAGTACCGAATTTAAACGATGGAATTCAAATTCAAATTGATTCAAATATTTTTTTAATCAATTTTGAATAGTTTGAGTTCAAATAATTTTCAAATTCAAAAAGTTTTCGAATTTGAATGATTTTCCAATTTCCAAAGAGAATAAAATAGAATATAAAATAAAGGAATATAATAGAAAATAATATAATAGAATACAAAACAATATAACACAAATTAAAAGAATAGAATATAATAGAGTAAAACAGAACAAAATATAAAATAAAACAATAGAAAAGAAGAATAGACTAGAATAGACTATAATAGAATAGAAAATAGAATTAAAAAAACAATAGAATAGAATAAAATAGAAAGTATATAACCATTTCCCACAATTCAAATAGAATCAAAATGAATTTGAATAGAATAGAAAATAACACACTTGTATGGAAAAAAAACAACAAAATAGAATAGAATAGAAAGAATAAAACCATCTTGCAAAATTTTAATTTTGAATAGAATAAAGTTGAATTTGAATAGAAAATAATGGAATAGAAAATAAAATAAAAGGATAGAAAATAATAGAATATAATAAAGAAATAGAAAAAGAATAGACTAGAATAGAAACAATATAACCATTTCCCAAAATTCCAATAGAATCAAATAAAATTTGAATAGAATAGAACATAATAGATTAGAATAGGAAGATAGTTATATTTTTTTCTATACTATTCTGTTATTTTCTATTCTAATCAATTATTTTCTATTCTATTCAAATTTCCTTTCTATTCTATTGTTTTGTTAAATAATAGTATATTCTTTTCTATTCTTTTCTATTTGAATTTCAGAAGATGGTTACATTATTTCTATTTTATTATATTCTTTTTTTGTTCTGTTATATTTCATTTGTTTCTATTCTATTCCATTCTATTCTGTCCTTTTATTTTCTATTCTATTTGGTTCTGTTTTACTCTATTATATTCTATTATTTTATTTTCTGTTATATTTTGTTTTCTCTATTATATTTTTTTCTATTCTATTTCTTTATTTTATTTTCTATTCTATTTTATTCTCTTTGGATATTGGAAAACTATTTTGAATTGGAAAACTTTTCAAATTCAAAAACTTTTTGAATTCGAATTTGAAAACTATTCAATTCAAAAACTATTCAAAATTGATTTGAAAACTATTCAAATTGATTTAAATTCAAATTACATGTCTAACATCAACTGCTATGAGACAAAATGGTTCACACTTTACCTACATTGTATGTATTATTTTGGATATAGACTGTAATTACCAGTGTTGCAAATAATAATGCTGCATTGTGCTTGATGTGATATGACATATTTGGATATGTGTGTCTATTATACTATAGTGCTTTTATTTATCGTACAGGCAATGTGTGAAATCAGGCATTCTATAGAGTGCCTAGACAATGTATAAAATGGTGAATTTTACACATTGCCCGTAATATACAGGTATGTCATGTTACTCATGTTTTGAAATTTCTGATAATGTATGTACATGAATAAATATATACAGTGCCTTGAAAAAAGTATTAATACCCCTTAAAATTGTCCACATTTTGTCATGTTACAACCAAAAACGTAAATGTATTTTATTGGGATTTTATACGATAGACCAACACAAAGTGGCACATAATTGTGAAGTGGAAGGAAAATTATAAATAGTTTTCCAATTTTTTTTTTACAAATAAATATCTGAAAAGTTTGGCATGCATTTGCATTCAGCCCATTTACTCTGATACCCCCAACTAAAATCTAGTGGATGTATATGGGTTGGGGTAGGCGTGAAACAAATATACTACCACAGAGGCATCCCTGAGATATATGATTGAAATTCAAAAAAAGGAGAGTGGAGTGGGACTTTAATTGTGGCTCGGCGAAGTATGAACAAAAAATATGAACGCAGAACAAAAAATCTCCTGTGCTCCGGTGTTTCGCTAGACATGGGTGGTGTAATCCGCTCTTTGGATTACGGCAAAGTCTAGAGTCTTGTAGCCCTCCTCAGAACAATGGGTGTTCAAATAACTAAAACGAAAAAGAAAAGAAGGAGGGCGCACCGACCTAGTGCATTACCGATATAAAAGTTTTATTAAAAATAGAATAAAAGCAAAAATGGTACTACTCACAAACGAGCTTTAGGTAAAGGCTTTTATAACAGTCAAGCAGGATCTCTTGGCACCGGCAAGCAGGACTTGATGACAAGAGGATCTAATGGCACCCCAAATGGCTGAACGGCTGACGCATTTCTGGAGCGTACCCCTTTCTTCAGAGCCTAAGCGGTCAGTGGTTCCTCTCTCCTGTGAGCCTCCATAAATATGCATCCATAAGTCTAAGCCCAGGTGACCATCAATTAACTAAGCCCCGCCAATCAGTATAAACTTGCTCCGCCTATAGGGACTGAACTCCCACATTCTCATCCCAATAGAGGGTAGCCAACAGGCAATCTATTGTGATTAATAGGAACATTAGTGGCCCAACACAAATTACCCTAGAGTCAATATGGCACCTCCCCTTATTTGGCAATAGCTACAGATATGTACACCATCATAAGCATCTCCATGCCAAAATGCAACCAGATCTCCTCAAATGAAAAGGGACAGGGGCAATTTCAGGCCAAATAGAAAACCAAAAAAACCTTACCCTCATATATCTCCACTCTCGGGGCGCTGCGGGGGGTGGTCGGGCAATCTCTATCATCCGGTCTATGCCAATCCGGGGCCCTTAGCTCTTCCAATCAGCCCATTGTAACGCACGCCATCCTGCAGTCCAGAAGTGCGGGTGTTTGCTGTGTTCCAATCCGCACTTTCGGCTGCCCACGACATCACTTCGGCTCCTGCGCGCGCAATCAAATGGAACCAGACATACAGGGATCGCGGCCCGGAAGTGCAGGTGTGTTTGCGTTCCACCCGCTACTTCCAGCCCGCCTGAAGGTGTCACTTCCGCTCTTCTCCTCATTATGCTAATCATGCGCGAACACAACTATATTACAGGCGTCGCTCCCACTGACCAGAATAGGGAAAATGGGGAAACAGTACAACAGATGGCAGTAAATTTAGAACACACTGATGGTCACTAATGGTAGCAAACTGGGCCCCCCTCGACATATGGATACATATACGGGGCCCACAGAAGGAGCACAGTGGGTGGAACCCCCCTAGAACTATTATTAATATATTTAATTGCTAAATAGTATAGATATTGAGTTAGACAGGTTCTAGGGATCTTTAGGGACACGATAGAAAGGTAATATTTGTAAAATGAGTTATTTATCATATCAAATTTTCTTTGTAACAATGTAATATATAAAATATGTAATATAACAGGGAAGGGACTATGGGATTACAGCGGTGCCAAGTAAGTATCAAAAAAGTAATATAGAAATATAAAAGAATATATATTTTATTAGTTCAACAATAGATTTTGTGTGTACACAAAGAAAGCAGTACAAAGCATACACTGATTACATAAAACAGACAAGGTAACCCAACATGTTTCACCAAATCATTGGCTTCCTCAGGGGTATTTGAATAAAGCAGTGTAGTATTACATAGTCTATAAAGAGAGACACAGAATTAATAATGCAAGTTATAGGCAAAAAGATTAATATTGCATTGTCACAGATAAAAAGACAGGAGGGCATCCGAACCAGAATCGCAAAGGCCAGTCAGGGTGGCAGTGCCTAATGCCAAATGCAAAGCCGGGCATACTTACCAGGGTCCAGAGGCCGTGCAATCCAGGGCACCCAAGGAGGCAATCACGGAGACCAACCAAGAAGTGGCTGCAGGGGGCTAATGGAATGACTAGAAGCCAAACTGTCTAAAAGGCTGAGATGAGAGGGAAAACAAACAAATTATAATCAAATCAAGTAATAATAAATTTCAAAAATAACTATTTTAGTTTTAATGGCAAAAACAAAAAATAGAAAGTAAAAGCAAAAAACATGACTAACAAAAAAACAGATAAAGAAAATGTTCAGTATACAATTATAACTTATATGAATACACAAAAAACAATCAAACAAAGAGGGTCCACATATATAAATAACCCAATGGATCCCAGTGTGGTAAAACGGATCTATATTTGGGTGGTCATGTTTGGGAAAGATCGATCATAGGAAAGCAGGGAAGGGCAGATAACCAAAAAAACAGAAAGAAAATAATGAATGTCAAATTAAAACAAATTTGAATAGATTATTGTAACCTACAAAAAGGACTTATAACTAATGTATTCGTTAAGGCCAGGGTACTTAACAGCATCAAGACTATGGATCCATCTTGTTTCAAGTTGTAAGCGTGTTATGTCTATATTGCCTCCTCGAACATGTGGCGGTACATGTTCAAGGGCATGAAAAGAAATAACATTGGCATCGTAATTGTGTTGACAGCCAATGTGGCGTTTCAAAGCTGTTGTGGTAAGTTTCTTGTATAAAGGCAAAACGTGGTCCCTAATTTGTTTGAAGAAGGGTCTTAGTTTTGCCAACATAAAAACAACCACACTGGCATAATGCTAAATATACAACGTCTACAGTTTTGCAGTTGATACGATATTTGATATTATGGACATGTCCATTGGGAAGGGGAACATCTCAAGTGTTTGTTAAAAAATGGCAAACATCACATTTGCCACATGAAAAGGTGCCAGCTTGAGCGAGATGTTGATGTTTAGGTGGACCAAAGTGACTCGAGACCAAGCGGTCCTTTAGTGATGGAGCACGACAGAAAGTTATCTCTGGATGAGGTTTAATGTATTTCTTAACAGTGTTGTCAGCCAACAGGAAAGGCCAGAATTTTTGAAGAGTATTTCTTTTTTTTTTTTTTTTTTTTATCAAATATTCTTTATTTCCTTTTCTTCTTTTTTTCCATATAAACCTTCCCACACATATACATGGCACTCTCCTCCATAAACAGTACATATATCACATAAACACAAACAACAATAGAGCACCCTCCTCCCCTCCTCCCACCCCATCACATTTTCCCACATCCTCTCCTCTCCCCCTCCATCCCTCCCCCCCCTCCATCCCCACACTCCACCCCTCACTCTCTACTGTGCCTCCACCTCTAACCAGTGTTTCCATATGTTCATAAATTTCTTCCGGTTTCCCCTCTTATTATATATAAATTCTTCTTTTCTAATGGTATTGTCTATTAATTTCCTCCATTCTGTCCCTGTTGGGGGGTCTTTTGCTTGCCACCTTTGCGCTATAAGCTTCCTACCTTGGAACAAACACCTTAATATTGCCGTTTGGGTGTCTACTGATATTCCCCTATCTTCCATCAATCCTAGCACACATAGTTTAGCTTCTGGTTGAAAAGATGTCCCAAATACAAAGTTTATTCTATCTATTATCTCCTTCCAATACCAATACAATTTGGGACATCTCCACATCATGTGCACCAAATCTCCCTCCTCAGTTCTACATCTCTGGCATTTCACATCTTTCCTACCACCAAACTGATACATTCTTCGGGGTGTATAATATGCTCTGTGTACTAAATATAATTGTGAAACCATTTGAGAGGGGGAAAGTGTAACTCTCGGACCTGCCTCTAGTATCCTTTTCCACTGATCTTGTGTTATTGGGCCCAGATCTCTTTCCCATTTTCCCTTGCTTTCGAATCTCTCTTTCTGATCTACCTCACTTATACATTTGTACATCTCAGATATTATCCCTCTAGATATATCCGCATTCACTAACCTACTGAGTTGGGTCATTTCATTCCATACTGGTATTTCTTGCCTGAATTGTGCATTCAGAGCATGCCTTACCTGTAGATATCTGTAGAATGATTAGGGACTGAGTACTCCCCTCTTAGCTCTTGAAATGTTTTTATTCTTCCCTCTTTGAAAAGCTGTATCAGGAGGTGTACTCCACATATATCCCATTCCTCAACTTTTCCCATCTTTTTGAGCTCTTCTAGATTACTATTATCCCAAATGGGAGAGAATTCTGAGAATCCGCTGTACCCCAATATCTCCTTAACCGTCTTCCAACATTTTACCATCAGTTTTTCTGTTGGACATCTGGAGCAGAAAAAGTCAGCCTCCACTGCCTCTACTTCTGTATCATGACTTGTATCATTCAATAATAGATTCTTCCCCCCCTCCCTACTCCCTGGTAGGTTACTTCCCCTCATATGCTGCATTTGTGCAGCTAGAAAGTAGTATCTTGGGTTAGGCAATGCCAGTCCCCCCCTTTCACTAGTTTGCTGTAAAGTACGAAGGCGGACTCTTGCTGCTCCATTTCTCCATATTAGTTCCCTGAATACACTGTCTATTCTTTTGAACCAGTACTTTGGAATCCATACTGGGGAGTTATGCAGTACATATAGGATCTGAGGCATCCAAACCATTTTGACAAGGTTGCAACGTCCGACCACCGAAAGTGGGAGTCTGTTCCACACGCGACACTTCTGTCTCAACCTTGTCATTAATGGTACCAGATTATTGGCTATATAATGTCCTGGATCTTTTGTTACATTTATTCCCAGGTACCTCATCTGACTCACAACCTTAACTTGGGTTATCTGCTGTGTTATTGGGTCCACCGGCAAAAGTGCCGATTTTTCCCAGTTAATCCTCAACCCTGAAATTTTCCCATATTCTCCAATAATCCCCATTGCTGCATCTAATGAGGACTGTGTATCCCCCAGAAAAAGCAAGATGTCATCTGCGTACATGGCAATCTTTTCTTCCCCAAGTTTTCTCCTAAATCCATGTACCTCTGGGGATGCCCTTATTGATATGGCCAGAGGCTCCACTGCGAGGGCGAACAGCAGGGGCGACAGCGGACACCCCTGCCTTGTCCCCCTCGCCAACTGGAACCATCCTGAACACTCACCATTTATTCTTATTTTTGCTCTTGGACCCTCATACAGAATCTTGACCCATTGGATGAATCTCGGACCAAACTTAAACTCAGCCAGTACCCTCCACAAAAAGTGCCACTCAAGGCTATCAAATGCCTTGGCTGCGTCCAAGGACAGAATAGCTCTTGTCCCTTTATTCTCTATTGGCAGTTGAATGTTTAGATATGTCCTTCTTATATTGATACTTGTAGATCTGTCTAGAATAAATCCGGTCTGGTCCGGGTGCACCAGTTTTGCAACTATCCTATTAAGTCTTGTTGCCAGTACTTTAGCCAATATCTTCCGAACATAGGAGAGATATCGGCCTATATGATGCTACGTCAAGTTGACTTTTCCCCTCCTTAGGAAGCACTATAATTGTTGCCTCTGTCATAGACAGTGGCAGCTTCCCCTCTACAGCTGCCCAGTTAAGTACTTCCAGAAGTTTTGGAAGCAGCACCTTACTGTAAGTCTTATATATTTCTATTGGCAAACCATCAGGTCCAGGGGCCTTCTGGTTCGCCATATCTGCTGTTGCTTTTTGTAGTTCTTCCAGCGTCAGTGGTGCCTTCACTCCTTTTCTATCTTCCCTTGATAGGTTGGGGACCTGTAGCCCTTCAAAAAAGATTCCCATCTCCCTTTCTACGTTTTCTGATGGAGTACCGCTGTACAAGTTTTGGTAGTAGTTTTTAAAGACCTCTGTTATTTTACTAGTGCCTCTCCTAATCTCCCCTTCTTTATCACATATAGCCGATATAACCGAGGAGGGGGCATTGGCCCTAGCAATCAGGGACAGCATCCTCCCCACTCTTTCTCCCTCCCCAAAAAAGGTCTGTTTTTGAAACAGCATTTTATTTTCTGCCTTTTTAATAACAAGTCTTTATATTCTTCCTGACTTTTTACCCATTCTTTATATTTCTCTGTTGTTGGACTTTCTACATATTTTACTTCAGACCTTCTCACCTTTTCCCTTGCTGTAACTTCCTTGGCTTGTGTTTGTTTTTTTACATATGAAATTTTTTGTATTAAGACTCCCTGAAGGAAGGCTTTCAGGGCATCCCAAATAGTTCCCTTAGATGCTGATCCTTCATTTAGTTTTATAAATTCTTCTAGGCTGGCACAGACTCCCCCCACATTGTTAATTATTTCTAACCAGAATGGATTCAACTTCCAATCCCCTTTACTAAGTTTCTTACTTGTATTTATTTCAAAATTACTGCAGCATGGTCTGAAATACTTCTCAGTTCATATTTCACTTCCCCCACCTCCATCAAGGCATCCTCACTACAAAGCACCAAATCTATTCTGGACAAGGTCGCGTGCGTTTTTGAGTGACAAGAAAACAGTTTTTCCTCCGGGTGTCTCACCCTCCACACGTCCACCAGTCCTGTCTCTCCACAAAATTGGAGGAGGGGACTGCCAGGCGTGCCACTGGGGGAGACCCTGGGGGGAAACCTATCCACTTTTTTATTCATAGTCATATTAAAATCTCCTGTCACTATAACTGGGACCCCTTCCTTGTCCATAGAAAACTTTATTAGCTCCTCTAAAATTTCGGTACTAAAGGGTGGTGAGATATAGACATTAGCCAGCACATATTCCTTTGTCTCTATCTGACAAAAAAGGAATATAAACTGCCCTTTATCATCCACTTTACTCTGCCTGCAGGAGAACACTATTCCAGAATCAACCAGCACGCTGACACCCCTTGAGTATGAGGTATGCGTGGCATGGTATTGTACTTGATATTTTCTATGTTTTAGTGTGCTGATGGTTTCCTTTTCCAGATGCGTCTCCTGCAGACACAGTATCCCAATATTTTTCAGCTCTGCCATCGAGTAAATTATGCTTCTTTTAACTGGTTCTCTTACCCCACGAACGTTCCAGGAACATACCGTAATACTTTTAGTCTGTCCCAGGAATACCCCTTTATCCTGTCTATTAACTACCATTATTCAAATTTATCAGTGTACTTCCCATATTGTAATTCTGTGTCTCAAACATTTGTGCCTCAAACATGCGTTCCTTTTAATTTTCATGTCCTTGTTTTTAATTCCTTTCCAAAAGTCGTGTTTTATGTTTAGTGGATTCACCCATTCATACTCCTCACTCGTATCTTCATCCCACCCTTGCTCTCTCTCCCCTCCCCCTCCCCCTCCCCTTCCCTGCCCTCATTTGGGCCTATATTAAGGGCTTCTAAAGTGACCAAGTGTTCCCTTTAAGGTGCTTAGTGTTATTTTATCTTTCACTGTGTTTCCCCGTGTTCCCAATTTTTCCGGTTTCAACCATTTATAATTATATGCTTCCTTTTCCCCTTCACACATGGTATCAAACAAAAAATAAACAAAACACATACACATTTCAGATTGGCCATATTACAACACTTCCCCACTCCACCCTTTTCCCCGCTTCCCCGTGTCCTAACCGTCCAAAAATTTATCAAAGAGGAGAAAAAAAAAAAATAAGAAAAAGAAGAAGAAGAAGAAAGGGGGGAGGGAGGGAAGGGGGGAGAAAACAAGGCGGCGGGCGAAAAAAAAAAAAGATACGAACTTTGTCCCTTACCCTCCTATTCCTTTTATCCCCTACCCTCCTCCCCTCCACCCCTCCACCCCGTTCCCTCCCATCCCTCCCATCCAACCACAGTGTCACTTCTGCAGGTGTAGAAAAAAAGGTATGTTCCCCGTTATTCGTTATCCGTAGGCGCGCTGGATAGAACATTGCGTATTTCAATTTATTATGTTGCAGCCTACGCTTACAGTCTGAAAATGTTGCCCTTTGTCTCTGTAGTTCCGGGGAGAAATCTGGATAGATTGAAATTCTCACACCTTTATATTGTATCTCCCCCATTTCTCTTGTCTTTCGCAGAATTGCAACCTTGTCCCTAAAATTGAGCAGTTTAATGAGGAGGGGTCTAGGCTGGCCTAGCGGGGTTCCTAGATGGCACTCTGTGGGCTCGTTCAATTGTGAAGAATTTTGACAAGCAATCTTTACCGAGCATTTCTCCAAGCCAGTCTTCCATAAACTCTATGGGATTGTTACCTTCACTTTTTTCGGGGAGACCTAGTACCCTAATATTTTTCCTACATAATCTATTCTCCATATCGTCCATCTTATTCATGCATATATTTAGCTGTTCCCGCATTACTTTTATCTCATTTTTTAATGGGTCCACATCGTCTTCTACCTGACTAAGTCTCCCCTCTAGAACAGATGTCCGTTCCCCAATCCCCTGCACATCTTGTTTAAGCGCTGACATGTCTTCTCTTATAACTTTTAATTGACCAAATATATCGGTTAATGAAGACTTGCAGTTATTCACTGCTTGGAGAATCTCTCTCATGGATGGTTCTGCATTTTCCTGCTGTGTCTTTTCTTTGCCCCTGTATTGCCGGCCGCAACTGCTGATATGTCCATTGTTAATGTCTTTCCCTGACTTCTCCTCAGAGAAGTGGGTTGTTGCTCCCCCTGTGTTTTTTTGGGTGTCTGGCTCGGTGTATGGCCTGCCGTATGTGCAAATCTCTCCAACCTGGCTGCCGTAGCCGCCGCTGCGGCCTGACTTGCCTTGGTTCCTCGCGTTGTGTGTATCTGTGCCTGTGGCTGCGACTGTACATACATCTGTTCCCTGCCGCCTGAGCTGGTTCTTTCCTGAGAGTTAACTTCCACACCTTTTTTCTTTGTCATTACTGACAGGGTATCCGGCGTTATCCTTCAGTTTTTATTAGAACTGTGGAATTATGGGGCTGTACGGCTTTATAGCTTTTACTTCTTCCGTAGTCAAACAATCTTGTTCCTACAATTCTCCCGGCGTTCAAGCCATACAGCTGTATAGCTCTGCCCCCTAGTCTCCTTTATCACAAATCTCAGGAGACAGGGTATATATTTTCGAATGCAAGGTGCAAGGTGCCAATGTACCGGGTCCCTGTGGGGGATCTGTACCAGGTATAGTGCATTTGAAAAGGTCTTTATATTGTCTCTTCCTGTCTCTGTGTCATTATTCTATCAATCCCTGCAGTGACCCCAATACAGATTGACATACAGAGTATCTATAAGCACAGGGTTTACACTGAATCTGACCCCTGTTCAAAATGCTTCACAATGTCTCACAATACCCCACAGTTCTTCCTTTTAATGTCCCGGATACCTAACATTGCTTGTACTCCGGCTGACACAAAGAGCCATACATCCAATAGTGTAGTCAAAGAATAAATCACAGACAGGGGGAGAGAGGACAAAACATTTTTTTTTCCTTTTTTTTGAAAAAAACAGGGCGGCCCACCAGCTGGGGAGGCTACCATATATTTACCACCACCTCCACAGTCCCCGGCTGCCCGCTCCTCCGTAAAAATAGTAATCTCAAGGGACAGTCTATTGTATTTTTTTTTGAGAAAAAAGAGGTATATATTATATCCACCGCATAAACGGCCTTACTGTGTATGCTGTAAGGCTGTCACGTCCGGAATCTCCAGAGTGTCCACCCTAGGGCTTCCCCTCCTCCTCCTCCATGCAGGGCAGCTGAAATACTACCGTGCAGTGTGTACTGTTTGCGTCATTATAAGGTTACAGGATTCCGGTGTTGCGGCGGCTGGGCATCCGGACGTTACAATCTTCCTACCTCCTCCATGTAAAGCAGTTCAGGCAGCTCAGGCGGCGGCAGCTCAGGCGGCTCGAGTTGGTTTTCGGGGTCCCCGTAGCTGTATGTCCGGCATCTCCACCTTCCCTCAGCTCTCCCTCCTCCTCCTCCACACAGGGTAGTAGAGACGGTAGTAGAGACGGTTCAAACAACGAGTGGCATGGGAGCGGGTGTGCGGTCCGTGCTGCTACGGCCTCTCACCTCACCTCATCCCTCCACATCCGGTCACGCCCCCTTGACCTTGAAGAGTATTTCTAATTTGGCCATGTTGTTTAGAAAATTTTGTGATTTCACGAATGGATAAATTTTGCTTGGGTAATTTAGAAGAATGAATCAAATCACTCCTGTTGAGTTTGACAACTCTGTTAAAGGATTTTTTGAGCAGAGAGCGGCTATAACCTCTAGTTAATAATCTGTCACATAAATCATTGGCTGCCTGGTGGAAATCAGAGTCAAGGGTACAATTACGTCTAAGCCTTAAAAATTGGCTGTACGGAATGCTGTTTAGAAGAGGTTGGGGATGTGCACTAGTGGCATGTAAAAGAGTGTTGCCGGCTGAAGGTTTCCGGTAAAGTGAAGAATGGTGTAAACCATCCCGATCAATGTGAATTGTGAGATCAAGAAAGTTACTTTCCATGGTAAACGATAAATTATAGTCGTTAACAGCCTGCTTGCTCGTCAGCTGCAAAAGTTCATCTCTAGTACCAGACCACATTATCAATCAGATTACGACATGTTTTAACAATGGCATTAAAGACTCGGTAGAAAATAATTCCCTCTCCCACCCCCCCCAGGTACAAGTTGGCATAGGAAGGGGCACATTTGGTCCCCATAGCCACACCTTGCACCTGGAGGAAGTGGGAGGTGCCAAAAACAAAAATATTACGTGTGAGAATGAATTTGAGCAGCCGAAGAACACACTGGCTGTAGTGATCAAAAGAAGAGCCTCTTGGGGGCGTGGCCTAACAGGGAAAGAAGATGGACGCTTGATTCCTTAGCTCCTGCCGCCACAGAGACTATTAAGCTATTTCTTGAGGCTCTCTGCTTTCAATTCTCGCCCTGACGATGGGTACTGCATCCTACGAACCTCCTCTGCCTCCAGATCCCGTTCCCCGAGAGAACAACCCAGAGGGATTAGCCAGAATATCCCCTTCCCGCCACAGACACTCACAGACAGGTACGCCGGCGGCGTCTACCTCACCACCCTCACATCCGCCGACCCCTAATCCGAACTCCCCTGGCATAGAACTTTCCCCTCAGCCCCAACTCAACATCCACGACTTAAGGACCATTGCGGCTGATATTAAGGACACCTTGGCGGCCGCCATCGCTGACCTGAGACTGGATATCCGCGCGCTCAATGACAGGGTGCTCTCTGTGGAAAAAATCACTGACCGCCATGACACCTCTCTTCGCAAGGCAGCCTCTTGCATTGACTCTCACACATAACAAATGCGGGACATGGAATGCCATCTAGAAGACCTCGACAACAGAGGTCGGTGCCACAATCTACGAATCCGCAAAGTCTGTTGATGGCGACCAACTATCCCCCACTGTTGTGAGCATCTTCAATGACCTGCTTGGTCGACCGCAGCAAACCACCATTGATTTAGATAGGATTCATCGTGCCCTTCGGTCGAAGGGCAGGGACACTGATCCCCCCAGGGACATAATCTGTCATGTAGTGAACTTCAAACTGAAAGAGGACTTAATGCGACAGGCAAGAAGCAGACTGCAAATACTGCATGAGGGCCATTCTATTCAAATCTATCAGGACCTGTCGGGTATTACTCTCCGACACCGTCGTGACCTAAAGCCTTTATTGGATGTCCTGCGCTCCAAAAACATTCCATACAAATGGAAATTTCCTTTTTGCCTCCACCCAGGGCCGCACAGTTCTCTTGAAAGTGCCGGAGGACCTGCCACACTTCTGCGGAACGCTGGGTATTCCCCTTGTGGATGTACCCAATTGGTATGCAGAATTCTGCCACGCTTTGCTGAGAAAGACGCCACCACAGGAAGAACCCATGGAAGCACAGGATAGCAGGTTCCGTAGGAGACGGTCTCCTTCGCCAATCGGGCGCCATTCATCATCCCGCCACCACTATGGCACTGCTAGCCCATCCACCTCTCCTCGTGCCCGGAGAACCCGTTGAGACTACTAAGATCTAATATACCGCTGTCTCCCACGTCCACCTCCTGATCACCTTGTTGGACTTTGTCCAGTTACCAGTTGGGTATGTTTTTTTTTTCCTTTTTTTTTTATTGTTATTTCTGACTATCTGAGCCCTGATCTGAATACACCGGCGAGATCTCGGCTCCGTGAGTAGTGTTTCATGCCGCAGTGAACAATTCCCACGTTTCTGTTGATTCGCCCTGCTAATCCTCCGGGCATGACTGTATGGGATCTATAACTCCCAGCGTACTGTTTCCCACCATATAAGCACGGCAGAACTACGCTTACCAGAATGCATCGCGCTCACCTCGAGAATGTCCCCGCCCTGCTCTGCCACCTCTCGCGTTGTTCACAAAGAGGCCCGCTACGAGAACGGCGGAGTGAACTTTGAACTCTTACCAATCCACCCCTCAACGAACGCTTCCAGAGTGCCCGCGGAAAAAGTCTCCCTACTTCTCCAAGTGGGTTGATCCTTCTTCCACGATGCCAGCCATATCTGCAGCTCCTCTTCGGATCGTCCTCAAACGGCTGACTCTTTCCTCCGCATCGGACCGCAAATGGCACCCTGTTCCCCCTACTGCCACTCCACTTCTCTCCATCGGAAGGGCACTGCAGCTCCTGCATCGTCTGCTCCCGTTGCCTGTGATGACCCTACTTGCCAACCCTCCAGAGAACTTTCGGGTTGCTTCCTAATTGTTACATGACACATGACGTACGCTAAACCCAAACGTGCGGGACATCACAACAAATATACTAGAATAGACTACCTCTTCCTCTCCCAAATGGACCTCACACACCTGTCCTCAGCTATGATCGAACCAATGGTTCTATCAGATCACAATCCCATCTCTTTGACTCTCAAATTCCCGACATATATCAAGAGATCCAATATCTGGAAACTTGACAACTCCCTACTGTGACAGCAGGAAGGTAAAGTCACCTGGTTGCATCCAGGGGGGTAGATATATTTCTCCCAGATTCAGGCTTTATGCCGACTTATACAACTAGGGAGTTGATGAAGCCCAGCTGAGGCTAGTGGGCTCATGAATGACTCATACCTCTAGGGAGAGGACTGGGCGTCGTGCAGACAGGGAGTTGATGAGTCCAGCTGAAGCTCGTCAGCTCATTTAGGCCTCTATAAAAAACTCCCAGATTCATTAGGGGCTAGCTCATGCCTGGAACCAGACCTGTGTGGACTGTCTAGGGAGAGTGAACCCCTGTGCGGTGAGGCAAAGCCTGTGTGGCTATTTGTTTGGACTTTTACTAAACCAGGGACTTAGGGACTAGGACAGCACTAGGCTGATCCCAGTTGTTAGTTTAGGAAACCTGCATGTTTAGTCAGAGGTCAAACTGACCAGGATTTATTCTGTTTGTTTCTTTTTGGCTTTGCTGTGTTTTTGTCACTGTACATAGAGAAATAAACCGCACCTTTTGATTTTGAAAACCACAACCTCCGTCTGCTGGCCCTGTTTTTGTGTGGGGAGCCCAACCAGGGGGTCACACACACCCGCTACCGAGTTAACCCCCTCACAGTTGGTGGAGAACCAGGGGCAGTTTTTTTTAAGCCAGCATGGAGGAGATACTGAAACAGCTGGCTCTAGCAAATGCCAATCAACAGCAGACAAATGCAGGTTTGCAAAGGAGCCTTGCAGCCCAGCAGCAAGCTCATCAACAAGCCCAGCAGCAATCTGAGGCCCGCTTCATAGACCTGTTACAGAAGCAAGAGCAGAGACTACAACAAATGGAAGCAGTAATGCAGCAACGTCCGCAGACCAGTGAGGAAAGCCGTCCCACTAATACCGCGTCCTTTGGGGTGAGTCGTTTATTGACAAAAATGACTGGAGAGGATGATCCAGAGGTATTTTTGACCACATTTGAAAGGACTGCTGAAAGAGAAAAGTGGCCTGAGGAGCAGTGGGCTGGACTGGTGGCTCCTCTGTTAACTGGTGAATCGCAGAAGGCTTACTATGACCTAGAGCCTGACCAAGCAAAAGACTATGTGATGCTAAAAGCTGAAATATTGGCAAGGCTGGGTGTCACCCTGGCTGTCCGGGCTCAGCGTGTGCATAACTGGACTTTCCAGCTTGGAAAACCCCCCAGGTCTCAAATGTATGATCTCATTCACCTGAGCAGGAAGTGGCTACAGCCAGAGACTTTGTCCGCACCGGAGATTGTGGAACGTGTTGTGATGGATCGTTTCTTGAGAGCTCTTCCTACCGCCATTCAAAAGTGGGTAAGCCACGGAGACCCAGAAACGGCCGGTAAACTTGTGGATCGTGTAGAGAGATACTTGGCTACAGAGAACCTGACGGCCTCTTCCAGAGACTCTCGGACTTTCCACCCTAAGACCAGACCATCCCCAGGGGCGGATAAGAGGATTCCAAGGGGTGAGGGTGGAGAGAGTGAGAGGGTGGGAGCTCTACCCCAAGTTTGGCGAGAACAGCCTGGGAAATCAGCGGCTCAAGAGGCCGCAAGAAGGATCGTTTGCTACCGCTGCCGGCAAGCGGGACATATTGCAGCCAATTGCCCGGTTGTGGAGGAACCCATGCAGTGTGACTTTCTGACGGGCAGACGTCAGTCGCTGTGTGCGACAGTCGCATGCACTGCCATTCGAGGAACTGAGAAACATTTATGCAAAATGTGTGTTAATGGTAGAAATGTTGTGGTATTGTTGGATTCAGGTAGCCTTGTGACCCTGATAAAGGCTGAGTTAGTTAAAACAGAGGTCTCTGGGAATAGCAAGGTAGCTGTTATTTGTGTGCATGGGGACACCCGAGAGTATCCAGTGACTACAGTGTGTTTCGAGACCCCCAAAGGTACCCTCTCTCATCCAGTGGGCTTAGTATCTCAGTTACCGCATGACGCCATTGTGGGAAGGGATTTTCCGAAGTTCTGGGAACTGTGGGATGATCCTGAGCCCCCCACTGGTGCCCCTATGTACCAGGAATGTGATAGCCAGAACTCCTCTGAGAGTGGTGAGGACTCTCCAGAATTTCCCTTGTCAGTATTGGCAGGGGAGACTCAAGAAACTGGAGAGGAGCCCACCTCCTCAGACGAAAACCTACCGTCTGTGGAGTTTTCTGATCTGGAGGTTCACAGGGAAAATTTTGCCACAGAACAGTTAAAAGACCCCGCCCTAATAAAGGCACGGGAAAACGTAGTGGAAATAGATGGCGAGTTAGTGAACCCAGATAATACCTGCACTTACCCATACTTCAGCGTAGAGAAGGACCTACTGTATCGGGTGGCAAAAAGGGCAGAAGAAACCGTTGAGCAGCTGGTGGTGCCCAAACCTTACAGGAAGTTGGTGTTGGAGTTGGCCCATGGGCACATTCTTGGAGGTCATCTGGGGACAGAGAAAACCCGAGAGAGGGTATTACAGAGATTCTATTGGCCTGGGGTGATGAAGGACATAGAAAATTATTGTTCCTCCTGCCCTGTGTGTCAGAGGTCGGCCCCGATGCCACATTTCCGTAGCCCGCTGGTCCCTCTACCCATCATTGAGGTCCCGTTTGAGAGAATCGCAATGGATTTGGTAGGTCCTATAATCAAGTCCGCTAGGGGGCACCAGTACATATTGGTTATAATGGACTATGCCACCCGTTATCCAGAAGCGATCCCTCTCAGAAATACCTCGGCCAAAACCATAGCCAAAGAGCTATCTCTTGTTTTTAGCCGGGTGGGTATTTGTAAAGAACTGCTTACGGACCAAGGTACACCCTTTATGTCCCGGGTTATGAAAGAGCTGTGTAAATTGTTCAAAGTGACGCAATTGCGTACATCTGTGTATCACCCCCAAACCGATGGGCTGGTTGAAAGATTCAACAAAACCCTAAAACAAATGTTGAAGAAAGTGGTGGATAGAGATGGAAAGGATTGGGACTGTCTACTTCCTTATTTGATGTTTGCTATTAGGGAGGTGCCCCAATCCTCTACGGGATTCTCCCCCTTTGAGTTACTGTATGGGAGACACCCAAGAGGGCTGTTGGATATTGCCAAGGAAACTTGGGAAAGTGAGAGTTCTCCCCACAGGAGTGTGATTGAGCATGTCGCCCTGATGCAAGATCGAATTGCACAGGTAATGCCCATCGTGAAGGAACATTTGGCCCAAGCGCAGTTGGCACAGCAGAGAGTGTACAACCGTGGAGCAAAGACCCGTACCTTTTCCCCGGGGGATAGGATATTGGTACTTGTCCCTACGGTTGAAAGTAAATTCCTTGCCAAATGGCAAGGCCCCTACGAGATAATGGAAAAAGTGAGCGAAGTGAATTACAAGGTCAGACAACCAGGAAGGCGAAAGCCCGAACAGATATATCACGTTAATCTGTTGAAAGCCTGGAGGGATAGAGAGTCCCTAGTCGCAGAAACTTGGTCACCAGCTCAAACTGGTTGCGTGATTCCGGAGGTTGGAATAGCAGCCACCTTGTCACAACCCCAACAACAGGAGGTTAAGGAGTTTGTGCTTCGCAACAAGGAGGTGTTCTCTGAGCTGCCGGGACAAACATCTGGGGTAGAGCATGATATTATTACCCCGCCCGGTGAAAGGGTGAAGTTAAAACCCTATCGGATCCCAGAGGCCCGACGGGAGGCAATACGGGAGGAAGTACAGAAAATGCTGAACTTAGGGGTGATAGAGGAGTCCCAAAGTGATTGGTCTAGTCCCATTGTGTTGGTGCCTAAACCGGATGGGAGCTGGCGATTTTGTAACGATTTTCGTCAGTTGAACAAAGTTACAAAATTTGACACCTACCCCATGCCACGTATAGATGAGTTGATCGACCGGCTGGGAACAGCCCGATACATGACGACTCTTGACCTCACAAAAGGGTATTGGCAAATTCCCCTGGCCAAGTCGGCCAAAGAGAAAACCGCATTTGTAACCCCAGACGGGGCGTTCCAATATAAGAGAATGCCGTTCGGGTTACAGAATGCGCCAGCCACATTCCAGCGGAAAATGGACCAGATGCTGAGGCCCCATCGGAAGTATGCTGCGGCTTACCTGGATGACGTAATTGTCCATAGCACAGATTGGGCCTCACATCTGCCAAAAGTGCAAGCAGTCCTGGACTCTGTTCGGGAAGCGGGGTTTACGGCTAACCCCAAGAAGTGTACCATTGGGCAGGAGGAGGCCAAATATCTTGGGTACACCATTGGCAGGGGAGTAATAAAACCCCAACTCAACAAAGTCGAGGCCATCCAGAGTTGGCCACGTCCCAACAGCAAGAAGCAGGTACGAGCCTTTCTGGGAATCGCGGGTTATTATCGGCGCTTCATTCCCCACTTTGCTTCTAAGGCTGTGCCCCTAACCAACCTGACGAAAGGGAAAGGGTCGGTCATGATTAAATGGACCCCCGAGGCTGAGGCAGCATTCCAATTCTTGAAACAAGCCTTATGTAGCCAGCCAGTGTTGTACTCACCCGACTTCTCTAAAGACTTTGTCGTACAAAGTGATGCGTCAGATGTGGGGTTAGGAGCAGTATTGTCCCAGGTCTGGAACGGGGAAGAGCACCCAGTCATTTACCTCAGCAGGAAGTTGAAGTCCCATGAGGTAAATTACGCCACGGTTGAAAAGGAGTGTTTAGCGGTGAAGTGGGCTCTAGATTCCCTTCGGTACTATCTGCTAGGTAGGCACTTTGACATGGTTACGGATCACGCTCCGTTAAAGTGGATGGCTCAAAACAAGGAGACAAATAGAAGAGTGAATAGGTGGTTCCTGGCCCTACAGGAATTCAACTTCACAGTAAAGCATCGCCCTGGCGTTCAAATGGGGAATGTGGATGCTTTGTCTCGAGTACATGAATGCCTGATTGCTGGTGTTCCAACCCCAAGGTTAAAACAAGAGGGGGGGGTATGTGACAGCAGGAAGGTAAAGTCACCTGGTTGCATCCAGGGGGGTAGATATATTTCTCCCAGATTCAGGCTTTATGCCGACTTATACAACTAGGGAGTTGATGAAGCCCAGCTGAGGCTAGTGGGCTCATGAATGACTCATACCTCTAGGGAGAGGACTGGGCGTCGTGCAGACAGGGAGTTGATGAGTCCAGCTGAAGCTCGTCAGCTCATTTAGGCCTCTATAAAAAACTCCCAGATTCATTAGGGGCTAGCTCATGCCTGGAACCAGACCTGTGTGGACTGTCTAGGGAGAGTGAACCCCTGTGCGGTGAGGCAAAGCCTGTGTGGCTATTTGTTTGGACTTTTACTAAACCAGGGACTTAGGGACTAGGACAGCACTAGGCTGATCCCAGTTGTTAGTTTAGGAAACCTGCATGTTTAGTCAGAGGTCAAACTGACCAGGATTTATTTTGTTTGTTTCTTTTTGGCTTTGCTGTGTTTTTGTCACTGTACATAGAGAAATAAACCGCACCTTTTGATTTTGAAAACCACAACCTCCGTCTGCTGGCCCTGTTTTTGTGTGGGGAGCCCAACCAGGGGGTCACACACACCCGCTACCGAGTTAACCCCCTCACACTACTAACAGACATAGAAAACACGCAGTCGATTGCTTCCACCCTCTCTAACTATTTCACTGAAAACACTTCAGGAGACACTGCCCCCTCCACAGTCTGGGCAGCGAACAAATGTGTAGTACGGGGCACCTTCCTATTCCTAGCGGCTAAGAGAAACAAGCTGAGAAAAGCCCACATCGAAACGTTGACTACACGTGTACGATGGCTTGGACAAACACATAAGTTGTCTTTAGCTCAAAGATCCTTGACAGAACTAACCCAGGCCAGAGAAGAGCTTTTGGAAGCTCTTAACCTGACACTCAAACGCAAATACAACTTGTCCCAAAAACTTTTCTACAAATTCAGTAACAAATCGGGCAAACTTCTGGCTAGGGCCCTTCAGATAAAGAAAGCCACATACTCTATACACAAGCTTAAACACCCCTCTTGTTAAACAGGAGGACATTTCTGACCACTTTGTGACATACTTCTCCAACCTTTACAATCTTCCCCCCATCTATACCTCCGACCCAACCTCAGATAGACTTACGGCGATTAATGACTTCCTGACGCAATACAGTCCAACCCCCCTAACGCCTGAAGACTCTGCAAGTCTAGATCTCCCACTTTTGGTTGAAGAAACGCTGACGGCACTAAAACAAATGAAACCTGGCAAATGCCCCGGCCCAGATGGGTTAACGGTTAGCTATTACAAATCCTTTTCGGACACCCTGCTTCCGCATCTAGTAAAGGCCTTTGACTCCCTTTCCTCCAGCCCACATACCAACACTGAATTTCTTGAAGCTCACGTATCCCTTATCCCCAAACCAGGTAAAGACCCCCTGTTGGTCACTAACTACGGTCCAATCTCGCTCCTCAACTTCGATCTGAAGCTGTATGCCAATGTCCTAGCCAATCGTATCCTCCCTTTCCTGCAGAGCCTGATCTCCCTGGATCAGGTGGGTTTTGTCCCTGGTAGGGAAGCCAAGGACAACACCATTAAAGCCCTGAACGTCCACCATTGGCTATCCAAATCATTGACCCAGGGATTCTTCCTCTCCTTAGACGCTGAGAAGGCGTTCGACAGAGTGGCCTGAGACTATATGGAAAGAACACTTCTAGTAGTGGGTTTCCCCCCCCCCCCGCTTGGTCCGTATGATATTGTTACTATATTCATCCCCATCGGCCAAACTGAAGATTAATGGCCACCTGTCGAGCGCCTTTCCCATCTCTAATGGTACCCGTCAGGGTTGCCCCCTGTCCCCTTTAATCTTTATCCTGACCATGGAACCCATGTTACGCAAATTGAGAGATAATCAGAATGTCAAGGGTATTGATATACATGGAAAACAATATAAGATAGCCACATACGCGGACGACGTTCTCTTATTCTTTAAAGACCCCATCACCACTATCCCCAATCTGCTTGCCGATTTTACCCTGTTCAGGAATTTATCCAATCTGCAGATTAACTTTACAAAATCAAGAGCACTCAACATCACTCTACCCCCCCCCCTTAGTCACTCAATGCAAAAACTCAACCTCCCCTTTGGGTGGGAAACCTGCAATCTTACTTACCTGGGTATCAAAATTCCAGCAAATCTACGTGACCTCTACACACAAAATTTTATACCAGCCCTCCAAACGATCCAGGGGGACTTAAATAGGTGGCACTTCGGCACCTTCTCATGGTTTGGCAGGATATCCGTATTAAAAATGAATGTCCTCCCCAGACTCCTCTACCTCCTCCAAGCTATCCCCATCAAACTCCCCCCCTCTTTTTTCACGTCATACAAACATCTATGCAGGACCTTCATTTGGGCCTCTAAATACCCTAGGCTAAGCTGGAACAGACTAATAATCCCAAAACTACTAGGAGGCCTCGGTCTCCCCAATGTCCAAAAATATCAGTGGGCCTGTCATTTGACCCGAATAGTGGACTGGCACGTCCACAGTAATCTCAAAGACTGGGTCGCAATTGAGAACTCTGTATCCAACGTCCCCCTATCACATCTACTATGGATAACGACTGGGTCCGTCCCCAAATCCTGTTCCTCTCATCCCCTTATTGGTGCTACGTTGTCCCATTTTAAGCTTGCTTGAGAACTTTTACACACGACACCTGCCCCAGGCCCCATGACTCCACTGGACCATAACCCCGACTTCCCCCCCGGGCCTACCTCCCTGCGACGTGACCTCAGACCCCCACGGCCACGGTGCCAGAGCACACACCTTTTTTTCTTGATGACACCCTCCTGTCACACCAGACCTTGTCCTCTAAACTCTCTGACTATCATATCCCTTTTTACAAATACTTGCAAATCTGACATTTTTTGCCTCCGCTAACCCTTCTTTAGTTTGGAATAGAGACCTCACACCCTTCGAAACAATTTGTACCAAGACAGACCCCCAACGCCATCTGATATCAGCCTTATACGCACTCCTTTTCTCCACCCACAACATACGAGACGACAAGCTTGTCCAAAACTGGGAACGGGATCTCTCCATGCACCTCTCTACCAGTAAGTGGGAACGTATCTATACTCACATTCACAAGGGCTCCATCAATGTGTCCGTCCAAGAAAACAGGTACAATTTTTTTCTAAATGGTATAGGACACCAGAGAAAATTCACAAGTATCATCCCGGTCTTTCTCCGTTATGCTGGAGATGTAACACACACTAGGCATGTGCATTTTGTTTAGTTCCGAATTGAAATTCGGACAAATTTTCATTATTCGGACGTTCAGATGCATCCGAATTAATGAATTACAATGCTAACGAATTCAACCGAATCCAAAATAACGTTTCGAATCGAAAAAACACGGACAAAATTCGAATCGAATTCGAAAAAAAATCAAATTGAATTTGAAAAAAATTCTAGTCGAATCGAATTTGAAAACAATTAGAATAGAATCGAAAATATTGGAAAGAATCAAATAGAAAAACAATAGAACAGAATAGAATAAAATACAATATATATATATTATATTTTATTCTATTCTATTTTTTTTTCTAGTCTATTTTCTATTTCTATTCTAATCTTTTCTAATTGGAATTCAAAAATTTCTACCGGATTCGATAATATTTCATCCGCATTCGTTAATATTTCAACCAAATTCGATAATATTTCAACCGGATTCGAAATTATTCCAACCAAATAGAAAAGACCATGTTCCGACATTCGAATTTCGTATAGAATGAATTCAAATTCCAATTAGAAAAGATTAGAATAGATATAGAAAATAGACTAGAAATAGACTAGACTAGGGAAATGGCTGCTAATAGTTTGCAGGAGACCTGCAAAAAAAAAATGAAATAGATGCTTATAGTCTCATTTTCTCATCAGATCTGCAAATAGATACTAATAGTCTGCAGGAGATCTGCAAAAAAAATATAAATGCTAATAGTCTGCAGGAGATAGGATGGAAATAAATAGTAATCTGCTAAAAAAAATAATGAAATAGATGCTAATAGTCTGCAGGATATCTGCTGAAATAAAGGAAATGGCTGCTCTAATGCAAAAAAAGAAAAAGTGCGTGTTATACGCCGATAAATACGGTAAGTATCAAAAAAGTAATATAGAAATATAAAAGAATATATATTTTATTAGTTCAACAATAGATTTTGTGTGTACACAAAGAAAGCAGTACAAAGCATACACTGATTACATAAAACTGACAAGGTAACCCAACATGTTTCACCAAATCATTGGCTTCCTCAGGGGTATTTGAATAAAGCAGTGAAGTATTACATAGTCTATAAAGTGAGACACAGAATTAATAATGCAAGTTATAGGCAAAAAGATTTATTAATATTGCATCGTCATAGATAAAAAGACAGGAGGGCATCCGAACCAGAATCGGAAAGGCCAGTCAGGGTCGCAGTGCCTAATGCCAAATACAAAGCCAGGCATACCTACCAGGGTCCAGAGGCCGTGCAATCCAGGGCGCCCAAGGAGGCAATCACGGAGACCAACCAAGAAGTGGCTGCAGGGGGCCAATGAAATGACTAGAAATGAAAATTGCTTGATGTACATGCTGCTATACAGGATGTCATAAAAATCCTATTACCATCTATTCCTGCTCACAAGTTGGAATTGGACCGTGCTCATAGGTCACTGGGACCACTTAGAAAGGACGGTTTACCAAGGGATGTGGTAGTTAAACCACATTATTATTCTATAAAAGAGGACATAATGAAGAAATCTCACCAACAGGAACTATTACAATACCAAGGAGCCACTATTCAATTTTTTTCTGATATTTCTCCTTATACTATTCAAAGAAGAAGATCCCTAAAACCTCTATTGGCGGCCCTTATCAAAAAAGACATAAAATACAGATGGGCTTTTCCTTTTGCTCTAAAATTTTCCTTTAATGGCAAACACTATGCAGTTCATAATTTCCAAGAAGGTGAACATCTTTTGCTGGACCTGAAGATTATCTCTATGGAACCGGACATGGACACTACACCTGCCCAACAAGCCTCTATCAAACGTCAATCTCCTATAAGCCCAACCTCTTCTAATTGGAACAAAGTCAAACATAGGAGAGTTAAAGATAATCTTGTTACCTGAGGAGATGATAAGTTCCTTTTTGGCTTTATCTTCTCTACCTGATATCTCAGGTGGCAATTGAAAAATTTTTTTTTTTTTTTTTTAGTGTTTTAGAAAACAAAATATAGTCTGTTATGGACTTTCGGTTTATCTAAGATGAATCCGCTTTTAGTTTGATGTTTTCACACTTTTTGAGAGGCTGTCACTGGCCGGTGTTGAGGCATTGGGCCTCCACCCACTTCTTGGATCGGTTGTTTTTTACCGATCTGAGAGGAGGGTACTTAGCCCTTCTTATGGGCTATACTACTGAGTATTTTTTTGAATGAAGGAAGGAAGTCTTATTTCTCCCTTCATTCTGGGCCATTATTTGGCCTTTTGATATACTATGTATCGCTTCTGAGTGAATTTGATTTTGTTTGTTTTTTATTTCTTTCTTTACTGTCTTCTTCTTTCTCTTAGCCTACTTGCCAATGAGAGGTTTTTTGGAGGGATGTTTGAAGTTTGATAATCCAACCTTGGTGAATAATTATTTCTTATTAAGGATTTATATTTGATTGAGTATTATTTGGGACAGCAAATTGCTTGATCTTACTCTATTTTTTCATGGCTGCCACTAATAATATTTCTTCTCCTCTTCGGGTTATTACTCATAACACACGGGGTTCAACTCCCCAATTAAGAGACAGAAGGCCTTTCAGGAATATAGGTCTCATCACATCGATGTCGTTTTTTTACAGGAAACCCATTTCCCACAGCGGCACACTCCCACTTTTTTACATGCCCACTTCCCAGTGTTTCATCTAGCCAATGCTGAAAATAAGACTAGGGGAGTAGCAATTTTAATTTCTAAACACTGCAAGTTTAATTTACAGAAGGAATGTGGAGACCCAGAGGGGAGATTCCTGTTGGTGAAAGGTACCATAGATGGGAGGTTGTATACTTTAATATCATATTATGCTCCTAATAGGGGACAAAAGAGATTCTTTAACCGAATGTTTGAAACTCTTCAGCCATTTATGGATGGAGTTATTATTACGGGAGGAGATTCCAACATAGCATTTGATACAGGGCTAGATAAATCTAAACCATTGAAGACTAAAATGATCCGTCCAACCAGGGCTAGTACACAAATTGCTCGCCTACTTCATAGATCCAGATTGACAGATATATGGAGGGAGCTGAATCCAAAAACACAAGATTTAACTCACTTTTCAAATCCCCACCAATCATACTCACGTATAGCTCACATAATGGTTTCTACTCAACATATCCCTTCTGCCATTGCCTCCTCTATTATAGACGTGGCATGGTCAGACCACTCTATGGTTCTACTGTCTTTGAAACGTGATAGTATGGTTCAAAGGGTATCCCATTGGTCTCTTAATCAATCGTTACTAAAGGATCCTGTTATTGCCACAGAAATTGAAGGTGAGATTAAGGAATATTTTGAACATAATGACAGGGAGGAAGTTTCTCCGGAAATTCTGTGGGCGGCACACAAAGTTACCATCAGAGGCAAATTGATACAGATTGCAGCTAGACAAAAAAAATTGAAGACTTTGGAGGTGGAAGGACTAGAAAGAGACTTTGTAACATTGAGTAAACAACATAAAAAGGATCCATGTGGTATTCCTGCCTCCAAATTAGATGCTGCTAGGGCTGCTCTGAATCTGGCTCTCACGGTGAAGGCAGATAGTTCTGTTAAGTGGTCTGGGCCAAATTTTATCAAATGAGGGATAAGATAGGTCCCATGTTAGCTCATAAATTATCCCCTAGATTCAAATCTAGAGTTATTCCCAAGATCAGATTAGCTGATGGCTCTCTTACACTAAACCCCCAGCATATAATGACAGCCTTTCAAGATTTCTATTCTGATTTATATAGTTTTGAAGGACAATCTACCTCCAATAGAATAGAGGAGTTCCTAGATGACTTACAATTACCCAAGTTAGCAGATATACATAGAGAGGAATTAGAAGCTCCCATATCTATGACAGAAGTTTCAGAAGTTATTAGAACATTGAAAACGAATAAAGCTCCCGGACCTGATGGTTTTTCTCCTACTTACTATAAAACATTCTTAGAGACCCTGACACCCTATCTCACACGATTTTTTAATTTTCTGACAGAAGGTCATCCAATAAAGCTCAACATGGCATATATATCTGTTATTCCAAAACCTGATAAGGACTCCAGCCTAGTCGAAAATTACAGGCCAATTTCTTTGATTAACAATGACTTAAAAATATTAACCAAAATTCTCTCTAATAGTGTCATGGATATGCATTAATGTCTGTCTGCCATCTTACCTTCCTCCTCATGTGTTCATCTAGAGACCAGACCTCCTTCACCTGGCTTCCTTTATAATCTCCTCCCAGCCTGACTCCACCCCAGGCCCTATCACTGAACACTATATTAACCTGTGCACTGCAAGCCTGCTTTGCTGATCAACGTGTTTGTTAGGCATTGTGTGTTTGGGTTCCTGCCTGCCGTGTGCTACGTCTGTCTCTCTGTTACGTTATTGGCTTGTCCCCGACCATCCCTGTCTGCTCGTGACCCTTGACCTTCGGCTCGTTCTTCGTTATCCTTGTCTGCTTGTGGCCCCTGACCTTCGGCTTGTTATTCGGTTCTCTCTATCGTGTGCTGCTGCTTCCCCTTATCCTACGGGGCGTGAGCTAGGAAACTCCAGGGGCCGCGACCTGGTCCCAGCCTGCAGCGTAACATCCTCACCACTAGAGGCCCTGGAGAAGACCAGCTGGGTCTTAGACTCCGCGCCCTGGGGAATCTTGGCTCTCGCTTCCGTTGGGATCCCGGTTGTGCTCCTCTGGTCCCGCTTTCCACAACCACCCAGTTTCCTATCCACAGAAGCCAGCCATAGGGTTCACTACCTCGCGGTGCACTCCTGTCCCCCTACGGTGTGCATCTGTCACCTGGCCACAGGTGACCCTGACAAATAGGTTATCTTCCTTCATTGGGCAATATATCCATAAAGATCAGGTGGGATTTATCCCTGGTAGACAGGGTCCAGATCAGGTGAGGAGAGCAGTAGATTTGGTGTCAATATTGCAAACCCAATGGGTAGGTAAACAAAAACAGGAAGGTATGCTCCTATCATTGGACCTGCAAAAGGCCTTCGATTCAGTTTCATGGCCATACATGTTTGAGGTCATGAAGCGCTGGGGTTTTGGTTCGAAAGTTTTAGGCATTTTATCTGCTCTATATTCTACACCTGAAGCTAATGTCAGATTACAGGGGCTATTCTCTGACTCCATTAAAATTTGTAGAGGTACTAGGCAAGTTTGCCTTTTATCTCCCCTGATATTCGCTGTTATGACGGAAACATTAGCAATTGCAATCCGGAATAATCCGAATATCAGGGGGATCCAGTGTGAAAAAGAAAATCATAAATGTGCATTATTTGCAGATGACCTGTTATTTTTTTTACTTTCCCAACGTCTTCTTTATCTAAAATTTACTCTCTGCTTCAAAAATTCTCCAAAATATCAGGTCTCAAGGTTAATATGGCCAAATCTAAAGCCCTTAATGTGTCTCTTCCAGACTCCGTGGTTTCCTACATACAAAATAAATACAAATTCAGTTGGAGTACTTGCTCCCTTAAATACTTAGGTATTAATCTCACTTCAAAATTTGAAGATTTATATCAGGCTAATTATCCACCTATGTATAGGAAACTTGAGGCTGATCTTAGCAACTGGAGAACACACAATATCGGTTGGATTGGCAGACTTATTAATTCGATCATGATGACCCTCCTACCCAGATTGTTGTATCTTTTTCGCTCGCTCCCTATTCCGATTAAAAAAATTCACCTAAAAGCCTTCCAAAGCAAAATCCTTAAATTTATTTGGAACAGAAAAGGTCCACGCCTTTCTTCCTGCAGCCTGTATAATCTCACTGAGCAGGAAGGCTTGGGACTTCCGAACCTTTGGTGGTATTACCAAGCTGCTAGACTGGCACAGTTGTCTGATATATACCTCAAAAATTAACAACCTGACTGGATTCGTATAGAAGAATTGGCTTCCCCTAAATTTTCTTTGGAAAATTTATTGTGGTGTCCTCCCAAAAACAGACCTTCTATTTTATCTCCTGCTCTATCACAATCTTTAGCTTTGTGGGACTCGCTTAGGAATCTCCCCTCTTTGGTCTCTAAGCTGCAACCATTGGTTGATCTGTTTCAGAATACATTATTTATATCAAAAGGGGATGTTGGTTCCTTTAAGTGGTGGCATGATTAGGGGTTGTACCGCATTGGACGTTTTTTCTCAAGATCAGGCCCTCTCTCTATACAATATTTCATTGATAATCTTGATTTTCCTTCTACTGAAAGATCAATATTTCTTCAAATCTTTAATTTTACTAATAAATTATGAGAAAATAATCCTGGATCTAGAGAACCTACGCCATATGAAGTTAGATGTGAACAGGCTATTAATAGGATAGATGGGATTTCTGTTATATATAAGTCGCTTGCTTCCAACGATATTAAACTGCCTCATATGCTGGCTTGGGAGAAGGACCTCCAAAGTGATTGGGATCTGAAGGACTGGTGTGGAAATTTTATTAGATCAATAAAAGGCATTCTTAATGCTTCACTTATAACAGCAAATATTAAAATCTTTACTAGATGGTACCTAGTTCCTACAAGAGTAGCTGCTATGTATCCCACCTCATCCCTTCTTTGTTTTAGAGGTTGTCAGGGATTAGGATCTATGCTTCATATTTGGTGGGAATGTCCCAAAATCTGAGGATTTTGGAATAAAATCTTCAATATTATACGAAAAATCACAGGAGATACAATACATCAATCTCCAGTGATCGCTTTACTTAACGGATTTATACCACAGGTTCCCAAGGTTACCAGAAAACTGATTCTATTCATACTTACAGGGGCTATAATAACCATTGCCAAAGCATGGAAAAAACTATCAGTTTCTCTTTTATGTATGAAGAGAAAAGTTACGTGGATAATGGAATAGGAAAAAATGATTAGTTCACCTTTGGACAGATCTACTCAATTTAATTCTATATGGGAACCTTGGATACAATTTTTGGGAATTCCTACACCCCTTAAGTAATTAGCAACACCAATCGCTGAATATTGATGTTTACATTGAGCAGGTAAGCTCTTTCTTTTTCTATTTCTTCCTTTTTTTCCTACTGAACACAAAATATTTTCTCTTCTTTTCTCTCTTTCTCCCATTCTTATTTATTTTTGTTATATGGAATATAAACAATAGGAACTTGTACTAGATTGTTTTAAGCCTTCTCAGGTTTATACAACGTTCTCTTATTTTAGAGTCAGAACATTTGACTTTGATTTATTATTTTGAGAAGGATTTTTTACACCCGCTTAAACTTATAGTAGACTACTATATTTCCTATTATATATACTCAAATTAAGGTCATATGTTTTCTCAAAAAAAAAATAAAAAAATTTTGGTTGCTTAGGAGGGGGGGGGGGGGGAGCTCCTCTTGCCTTCTCAGGCACAGTATGTTCCCTTTAGGGGTGTCTGGGTGAATGGAGGATCTCATCTTCTGCTAACTATATACATATATTTTGAGATATTTAGTAGGCCATCATTGCTACTTACTTTCGAAGAAGGGAAGGTTAGAATGAGGAGGTATAGAGGTGGGGGGTTACTCCTATTTTTGATAAATATATTTCAATATTTTCAGTTTTTATGGTATTTTTGCATTGATGTATTCCAACATAGTAATATTGTATTTTGAGATCTACTGATATTTAACTTGTTCGTTTGCATATTATATTGTGATACTACATTGTAGTTTTTTTCTGTAAAGATTGTACTGACTCTATTTAGATAATAAACTAAAACTTGAATGAAAAAAAAGAAAAAAATGAAAATTTGAAAAAAGGGTAACTAAAGGATTAACTGCTAAGGCCAATAGTGCCGTAGCTAATCGTCAACCATATCAGGGCTAGGGATGAGCTCGGTGTTCGAGTCGAACATAGGTTCGACTCGAACATCGGCTGTTCGCGCGTTCGGCGAACAACGAACGATTTGGGCCGTTCGCGCCAAATTCGAGTGACGCGAACGGCCCACAATACACTGCGCCATCGCAGTGTAATTCCAGCGCTGTGATTGGCCAAGCATGCACTGTGACCCTGCATGCTTGGCCAATCACAGCGCCGGCAGCGAGGAGAGCAATGATTGGCCACAGGCAGGATGCCTGTGGCCAATTATAGCTGAGGGGGTTTAGTACACGCCCCACACTATAAAAGGCCGCCAGCGCGGCAGCCTTGTGTAGTGTGTTCCGGAGCAGGGAAAGTGAAGAATAGGCAGGGACAGTGTCAAATCTTGTCAAATCTATTCTTTGCTAAACCTTGTGTGTAGGGACAGAGAAGGATAGGCAGGGAGAGTGTCAGTGTCATATTCTTTGCTAAACCTTGTGTGTAGGGAGAGAGAAGGATAGGCAGGGAGAGTGTCAGTGTCATATACTTTGGTAAACCTTGTGTGCAGGGAGAGAGAAGGATAGGCAGGGGACAGTGTCAGTGTCATATTCTTTGCTAAACCTTGTGTGCAGGGAGAGAGAAGGATAGGCAGGGGACAGTGTCAATGTCATTGTTGCTAAGCCTCTTGCACATTATACACCTGAAGTTAGCCCGTATTGCTGCTTTTTCCTGGTGTGTTACACCAACAGGATTTTGCGGCACTTACAGCGGGCAGAGTGTACCTCCTGACCATATTACACCTTAACTTAGCCTGTATTGCTGCTTTTTCCTGGTGTGTTACACCAACAGGATTTTGCGGCACTTACAGCGGGCGGAGTGTACCTCCTGACCATATTACACCTTAACTTAGCCTGTATTGCTGCTTTTTCCTGGTGTGTTACACAAACAGGATTTTGCGGCACTTACAGCGGGCGGAGTGTGCCTCCTGACCATATTACACTTTAACTTAGCCTGTATTGCTGCTTTTTCCTGGTGTGTTACACCAACAGGATTTTGCGGCACTTACAGCGGGCGGAGTGTGCCTCCTGACCATATTACACCTTAACTTAGCCTGTATTGCTGCTTTTCCCATTTCCCTGCAGGCCATTAGAATGTCTGGAAGGCAAACAAGGAGAGGCAGACAGTCAGGAGCCAAAAAAAGAGGGCAAGCAGGCTCTGTGTCTAGAGACAACAGTGCTGGTCGTGGACGCGGTGCATCGCCATCCGCACGTGGCCATGGGACACGCTTGTCCTTTTCAGCAGCTGGACATGTTGAGCCGAATCATGCCGAAGACTTGGTAGAGTGGATGACCAAGCCCTCCTCATCTTCTCTCACCCAGGCTCAGGGTACTGGCAAAGCAGCTGCCAAAGCGTCCTCTTCCCTGGTATCAATGTCATCATCAGTCACTCCTTCCCTAGACCAACCATATCCTCCTGAGGAGTCCCCCGAACTGTTTGAGCACAGTGTTGGGTACATGCTCCAGGAGGATGCCCAGCGTTTCGAAGGGTCTGATGATGATACCCAGCTAGAGGAAGGCAGTAGCGTGAGAGCAGAGAGAGGGGATGCTCAAGAAGGACACCAATCTGGCAGTCATGTTCCAGCAGCTGCAGCATACTGCCAGATTGGCTCCAGTGATGAGGAGGGAGGGGATAATGAGGTCACTGAGTCCACGTGGGTGCCTAATAGGAGAGAGGAGGAGGAGGAGGATGAGGAGGAGGCACATCTCCAACGAGGCAGGATGCCCTCGGGGGGCCAGCGTAAGGGCAGCACACCGACAGAATCACACCGCAGAGCTCCGCCTGTGCAGGGCGCTGCCTCTGCCCGTTATTCAAAAAGTTCCTTGGTGTGGGCCTTTTTTGAGTCGAGTGCATCAGATCGCACAGCTGCTGTTTGCAACATATGTCTCAAGCGTATATCGCGTGGCCAAAACATCACCCGCTTGAGCACCACATGCTTGACCAGACATATGTTGACCTGCCATGCAGCTCGTTGGCAAGCCTACCTTAAAGACCCACACCAAAGAACAAAGCTGACCTCTTCTTGCACCGCATCAGCTGGGATCTCCAACCCCACTATACCTTCAGTCCTCTCTGAAACCTGCTCTGAGAGGAATGAAGGTGTAGAATTAGGTGTGTCACAGCCAAGTACTTGCGGGCACTCTGCTAGCAGTACACGAACGTCCTATTCTAGCAGGTAAATTTCCCTGCCCCAGCTGCTGGACCGTCGAAAGAAGTTCACTCCCAGCCATCCACATGCCCAGCGGTTGAATGCTAGCTTGGCTAAATTGCTAGCACTTCAACTGCTGCCTTTTCAGTTGGTAGACTCGGCCCCCTTCCGTGAGTTTGTGCAATGTGCGGTTCCTCAGTGGCAGGTTCCCAAACGCCACTTTTTCTCACGGAAGGCGATTCCGGCTCTCTACCGGCATGTGGAAGGCAATGTCTTGGCCTCGCTGGACAGGGCAGTCAGCGGTAAGGTGCATATTACCGCTGACTCATGGTCCAGCAGGCATGGACAGGGACGTTACCTTTCTTTCACGGCCCATTGGGTCACTCTTTTGGCAGCTGGGAAGGATGCAGGACAAGGTGCAGTAGTGTTGGAGGTTGTTCCACTGCCATGCCTCCAAAATGCTACTACTGGTTGTGACACACCTCTGTCCTCCACCCCCTCCTCTTCTTCTTCCTCCGTGGCCTCTTCCTGTGCTTTGTCCTCGGAACCAGCGGTGCTCCGTAGGCGTTCAAGGGGCTACGCAAGTACGCAGGCAAAAAGATGCCATGCCGTGCTTGCGCTGGTGTGTTTGGGGGACAGGAGCCACACTGGGGCAGAGGTTCTGTCTGCTCTGCAGGGGCAGGCCGAGAGGTGGTTGACGCCACGCCAGCTTAAGCTAGGAATGGTAGTTTGCGACAATGGCACCAACCTCCTCTCCGCTCTCCGACAGGGACAACTGACCCATGTGCCCTGTGTGGCTCACGTCCTTAACCTGGTGGTGCAGCGGTTCTTGGGCAGGTTCCCGGGCTTACAGGATGTCCTAAAGCAGGCCAGGAAAGTCTGTGTGCATTTCCGCAGATCTTATAATGCCAGTGCTCGCCTGGCTGAGCTGCAAAAGGAGTTGAACCTGCCCAAGAACCGCCTTATATGTGACATGCCCACCAGGTGGAACTCAATGTTGGCCATGCTGCAGCGGCTGCACACGCAGCAGAGGGCCATCAATGAGTACCTGTGCGACTACGGCACCTGGACAGGGTAAGGGGAGCTCGGATTTTTTTCACCACGCCAGTGGGGCATGATCAGGGATGCATGCACTGTCCTGGCACCATTTGAGGAGGCCACGAGGATGGTGAGCAGTGACAGTGCATGCATCAGTGACACTGTACCTCTTGTCCACCTGTTGGAACATACGCTGCGTGGAATAATGGACAGGGCACTTGAGGCAGAACAGAGGCAGAAAGAGGAGGACTTCCTTGCCTCTCAAGGCCCCCTTTACCCAGACAGTGTTCCTTCTGTCCCACCCATTGCACAGGAAGAAGAGGAGGAGGATTGTGTCAGCATGGAGGTGGAGCCTGGCACTCAGCATCATCAGCAGCAGTCTTTTAGGGATGATTTACAGTCCCAAGAAACCAGTGGACTTGTACGTGGCTGGGAGGAGGTGGCTGCGGATCATGTCGTCCTTAGTGACCCAGAGGACTCCGGACCGAATGCCTCAGCTAACCTACGCTGCATGGCCTCCCTGATCCTGCAAAGTCTGCGGAAGGATCCTCGTATTCTTCGGATCAAGGAGAGGAACCATTACTGGCTGGCCACTCTCCTCGATCCACGGTACAAGGGTAAGGTTGCGGACCTTATCTTACCGTCGCAGAGGGAGCAGAGGATGAGACAACTCCGGGAGGCCTTGCAGAAAGGTCTGTGCAACGCATTCCCAGAGACTGGGAGGTTACAAACTCCTGGTCCTGGACAACGAGTTGCTGAGGCTTCGGTCAGTCAAAGAAGGAGCGGTGGGGAAGGTGGTTTCAATGATTGTGTATGTCTTTTCTCTCGTTGTTTTTAAACAATTTTGATCCATATGTCAAATATGTACAAATAAAATTCTTTATATTTTTCTATATATACTTGGTGGCAATCCATAATTTATTCCAATCCACACTATCCCAGGGGCATCCCTCGTTCAATTTTCCAAATTTACCGGGATGTGATTGGAAAGAATGGTAACTTGTCCTATGCTTGCTGGTTAATAGCTTCATCTTTCCAAATTAATATATCCAATTCTGGGTAGTAAATACCCCTTAGTCCCCATTCATTATTTGAAGCATTCCAGCTTTCTACACATAAATAATTTTACTTAAATTGCTCTTTCCCTGTTTTGTTTACTCCCTGCTGCACGGGCAATTATTGTGAAAACGTACTGTTGCAATAATTTTTTTTTTTTTTTTTTTTTACTGTGTTATATTTTTATGTTTTTCTTTTTCTCCTCTTTTTTCTAATTTTCGGTATATCCAATTGTATAGTACCTAGTGATACCATCATCATGGCTGAACTTTACAGCGAATCATGGGAGGTCTTCACTGAACAATTACAATCGAACTACGGTAAAAATGAATCATTGGAATCTGAGCTGATTTTTCTTTTCTCCAATCTAACCAAATGGTTGGAGAAAACATCTTCAATGCACTGGCATATAAAAACTTTTAATGAGTACATAAGGGATGATTTAAACCCACTTGGACTTCGAGTCCAGATCTTCCCAACCTTTGAGGATCTGGACCCGACGTTCAAGCAAGCATGGGAAGTGAATTTAAAATTATGCTCGGCTGGTATGATGAGACTTCTCTCTGACGAATATCAGAGACGTCTCGTTTGTATCAACACGAACATTGAAAAAAATTACTCTAGGATCAAACCCCTACAGGCCCACTCCTCATACAAGGACCTAAATGAGAAACTCAAAACCCACATTGAACTATTCAATAAATCTATTCTAGCAAAAAAAAAGAGTTTAAATACATGCGGGATAAACAGGCCTTTGAGGAAGGTAGAGCATATAGATGGGCATTTTCAACTAAACCTAGTTTCCAATATAAAAACAATAACCATCGTTCTACGCAGTTGGACATATCTGATACCTCTTCAACCTCGTCCAACATGTCATACGCACCAATGAAGGGAAAACGCACAAGACCACCTAAAAGAAACCGTGACTTTGAAAACTCCTCTAATAGCAACACTACAAAAAAACGTCCCCCTAAACAGCACCCTCGCACTCCGTCTCCATCAGTCCCTAACACCTCCACATCGATGGCCATGGATGCCACTGCGAATGCACATGAACCACTTGAAAACACGGGTACTTTTGTCACACCTAAAGTTCCCCTGATGTTCACCAAGAACTCGGGAAACTCACCCACTCCCCACAACCCGATCACGACATAGCCTCGGCTTTCAATATTATAAACTTGTCATCATATGTCCTGAGTGTCGATGAGATCTCAGTTGTCTCAAAGGGACTAACTTTTTGCCCTAACAAACCTATTGACAAATTTGAGACCATTAAAGATCTCCATTTATACGCTCGCAAATTACTTCTCAAAAGCTTTTTTGAAAAGAGTGACCCAGATACACGGGAATTTCACACCTATAGTGAACGCCAGGCTTTGGGCAATCTTAAATCCTTACTTGAGGAAAATGAATCTAAAGACCTCATCGACACCTTGGACCTTGACCTACTTCTAGCCAACACTAGTACAACTGATACTGAGATTTCCAGTGCCCAAAAAACCTCACTCAAAAAAACATCATCTCTTTACCCAATGCCTAGCTCAAACCCAGGTGTATCTAATTTTCTCAAAAATACTAGTCAAGAAATAAATAATCTAGTACCGTTAATACCTAGACACACAAACCTTATTTCTACTGAAAAGATAGCCTTAAAAAATCTATCAAAAAATCATGAAATTACTATTAAGTTATCAGACAAAGGAGGGTACATAGTCATCATGGACAACCCTCAATATCTTGAAATGTGTCTCAACATCTTAAGAAATCATGAATGGTATCGCCCAGTAAGTAGTGGTGTTGTAGATGCCTTCAATAAGAAATTTTACACCTTGGTAGATGGAGCCTTCCAAAATAATGTTATTTCTAAACAAACCTGGGAATTCATTCGTACCTCCTTTCCCCGCACACCAACATTTTACTCACTCCCCAAAATCCACAAGGATCCCCTAAATCCCCCAGGACGCCCCATCATATCCGGAAACGGAGCTATCACTGAAAACCTTTCACGGCTCATTGATGAGCATCTAAGACCCTTTGTCCAAAGTATTCCCTCCTATGTGAAAGACACACCCCACTTACTACGCATTATCGAAGGAGTACAGATCCCTATAGACTCGATTCTCGTCAGCATTGATGTAGAGGCACTCTACAGCTCGATCCCTCATTCTCTCGGCATTGCCTGCATTAGACACATTCTATCACAAATCAGCCATCATGAACATTTATTCAATGAATTTATAATCCAGTCTTTGGATTTTGTATTAAGAAATAATGTTTTCACTTTTGATGGTCAATGCTTCCTCCAGGTACAGGGCGTAGCCATGGGCACCAGTTGTGCCCCTGGCTACGCAAACCTGTACCTGGGGGAATGGGCACGTGACATTTTCTCCAGCAAGGATCTCTCAATGTACCTGTGCCATGTGGCTCTATGGCACAGGTACATTGATGACATCTTTATTGTTTGGACGGGCTCCCAGCAATGCCTGGATGAGTGTCTCATTGCCCTAAATTCAAATGTTTTCAATCTGAAATTCACAATGACATCAGATCCAAATACCATAACTTTTCTTGACGTAGAGATCTTTAGAGATAAGCAAAACATGTTATCAAGTAAGCTGTTTCGCAAACTGAGTGCAGGCAATACAATCTTACATTCCTCTAGCTTTCACCCTAAGCCTCTAGTCAAATCTATCCCTTATGGACAATACTTAAGAATAAAAAGAAACTGTTCTAATGAAGTTGATTATAAAAGAGAAGCAAACAACTTAAGGCAAAGACTTTTGGCAAGGGGGTACAGCCATAAATGCCTCAAAAAGGCCTTTAAACGCACACCCTAAATTTAAATTGACATGAATCATTAATGTTCAAACCTAAAAAAAGTGAGAATGATCATCGTATCATTAACACTTATTCTGATGATCATGCCCAACTCTTTAAAATTTACCAAAAACACTGGCACCTACTTACAGCAGACCACTAGTACCCCCCAGACCAACTATCACCTATAGACGAGCAACGTCCCTAAAAGAACATGCTCGTACAGAGTGAATTTCAGAATACCACTAGGGGAGATCCATGTAGGTACCTGGGAACTTTTCAATGTGGCAATTGCACATACTGCAAGTATATGAATACTAGAAGGAATATTCGTTTACCGAATGGCCAAAAAAATTTCGACCAAAACATTATGCGAATTGTCAAACTACGGATGTAGTATATCTCATTATTTGCAGTTGTAATTGTTTTTATGTGGGAAAAACCATACAAAAACTATGGCAGAGAGTCTACCGACATCTGAAAGGGATGAGGGATAAAGATCCTGATCTCCCTCTCGGCAGACACGCTGCCCAAGTTCATGGAGATAGTATACCAAGTTTTGAGGTGCTAGTTTTGGACAGGGTCCACCGCAGCCCCCGTGGTGGCGACTTTAATAAGCACCTACTTCAAAGGGAGCTGAGGTGGATCTCGACCCTCAACGCCACTTCACCGCCTGGCTTGAACCAGGCTATAAACTTTAAACCCTTTTTACCTGGATTTACGTCTGGAAGGTTTGACAGGGATCTGTTAAACTGAGTCAAACAAGCTGGGTATACCTACTTATATGTTTCTTTCTTTCTTTTTCTTTAAATTTTTTATAATTTTTTTTTTTTTGAGGTAAAATATGTATGAACTATGCCAGCTGTACAAAATATGTATTAATATTTTTGATGCATGCCCGTCATGCAGTGATGTTAAAAATTAAAATAAATCTCTACACACTGTATATAGATAGAGCAAATTTGATTTAACCGATGGAATTTGCCCGATGATTTGCCCACTGGAGACCAGTGTTTATTCATTATATTGTTTATTCCTTATTATCTAGAAATCAATTAAATAACACTGGCACCTTGTACTCCGATACATCAGAGTCTGTGGCAATATTTGGGGCCGCTCATCTGGCCCACTGACGCTCCCCAGCACAAAAACAGCCCTCAGTTATTTTGATTATTGGGGGCTGCCTTGCTCGCGTTTGAGCAAATGAACGGTTATGTGCATATGTTCCCTCTCCCTGTCCTAACAATTATGGACTTATGGGATGGAGGGCATTGTTGTTATATTGTTTCTACTTATGGGGCTTTGGACCGATCAATTGTGCTTCCTGTCCTCCCGGTGGCGCCACTTGGCGTGGCGCATATGGTGTTGCCTCCGCACTGGCCTCCTTTCTGGCCTGATGCGGACACCGCAGTAATCTATTCTGAGTCACTTCCGCCCTTTCTATTGTGCTGGCGGTCGGGTCGACGTCTGACGTCACCGCGCCGACGTTCTGACGTTTTCTGTATGCTGACGTGGGTGCGTGGTGAAGCCGCCTGGACCGAGGGCGGCCCTTGCGTGCGGCGTCTCGTCATGTAAGAGCTTCTCTGCAATACATGATTCATTTTTTTTTTTATTTGGACGTACCTTTTAGCCCTGTTGTGGCCTCCCACCCTGATGATTTACAGTCCCAAGAAACCAGTGGACTTGTACGTGGCTGGGAGGAGGTGGCTGCGGATCATGTCGTCCTTAGTGACCCAGAGGACTCCGGACCGAATGCCTCAGCTAACCTACGCTGCATGGCCTCCCTGATCCTGCAAAGTCTGCGGAAGGATCCTCGTATTCTTCGGATCAAGGAGAGGGACCATTACTGGCTGGCCACTCTCCTCGATCCACGGTACAAGGGTAAGGTTGCAGACCTTATCTTACCGTCGCAGAGGGAGCAGAGGATGAGACAACTCCGGGAGGCCTTGCAGAAAGGTCTGTGCAACGCATTCCCAGAGACTGGGAGGTTACAAACTCCTGGTCCTGGACAACGAGTTGCTGAGGCTTCGGTCAGTCAAAGAAGGAGCGGTGGGGAAGGTGGCCGTCTGACCGAAGCGTTCAGACAATTCTTTAGTCCGCAGCCCCAAGGTATGATCGGTTCCAGCAACCATCACCAGCGTCTGATACACATGGTGCAGGAATACCTAGGGGCAAGGTCAGACTTGGACACCTTCCCCACCGAAAATCCTCTGGCTTACTGGGTCTTGAGGATGGATCACTGGCCAGAGCTTGCACAGTATGCAATTGAGCTACTGGCCTGTCCTGCATCCAGCGTTCTTTCAGAACGCACATTCAGTGCTGCTGGAGGATTTGTCACGGATCACAGGGTGCGCCTGTCCACCGACTCTGTTGATCGACTGATCTTCATAAAGATGAACCAGTCTTGCATCACCACCAGCTACCAAACACCTGAAGCTGATATAACAGACTAATTTATTTTCAAATGTCACATCCCTTCAAGACTGATGCTGATGCTGAGTGACTGTCCTGTTATGTTGACTGACTATCCTCCTCCTCCTCAATGATCCGATTGACGATGATAGCTTGGAAGAACATTTTTGTTTCTGGGTGCCGCCACCAGTGGCTAAGGCCCAATTTTTCAGCCCCTGTTTAACAGGGGTGTGTTATTACAATTTTTTATGCAATGCTTTGCAGCAGGGCTCATTCCTGCACTCCAACTAGAGTATCTGGGAGTGGTTGCAGTGTCGTGGCACCAGCACCAGTGGCTAAGGCCCAATTTTTCAGCCCCTGTTTAACAGGGGCGTGTAATTACAATTTTTGATGCAATACTTTGCAACAGGGCTCATTGCTGTGCTCCAAGTACAGTATCTGTGAGGGGTTGCAGTGTTGTGGCACCAGTGCCTAAGGCTCAATTTTTCTGCCCCTGTTTAACAGGGGCATGTAATTACAATTCTTGATCTAATAATTCACAGCAGGGCCCATTCCTGCGCCCACCAAGACTAACTGTGAGGCCTTACAGTGTTGTGTCAACACCACCACCACCACCACCACCAAAGGCCCAATTTTTCAGCCCCTGTTCAACAGGGGCATGCAATTACAATTCTTGATCTAATAATTGACAGCAGGGCCCATTCATGCGCCCACCAAGAGTAACTGTGAGGGCTCACAGTGTTGTGGCAACACCAACATGTAAGGGGCAAATTTCAGCTGAGTATATACGGCAGGCCCCTACTTTCAAACATCCAACTTACAAACGACTCCTCCTTGCAAACGGAAGGATACAACAGGAAGTGAGAGGAAATCTACCCCTAGGAAGGCAAATTCTCTCCTGTAAGAGTTAATATGGGAAAAAAAGTGTCTCCTCTCCACTGATTCTTTATCACCAATTCTTGTTTTAATAAAAAACCCAAATTTTCAAAAAACATTTGTCATTAGGACGGAAAGTGAGGTGAACTGTTCTGAACAGGTGCACACTGCACAGACAGCAAAACAAATGTTACAGGGGTGATAACCCTTCCCTATGTTTTCCAAAAAGCTTAAAAATATATTTTTTGGCTGGAGCTACACGTAAACAATGTACCTGTTCAAAATTACAAACAGATTCTACATAAGAACAAACCTACAGTCCCTGTCTTGTATGCACCGCCTGTATACGGCTGTTCAGAGTATATAGGGCCTTTTTTATTTGTGTGCAGGGTTCCCCTTAATATCCATACAAGACCCAAAGGGGCTGGTAATGGGCTGGGGTAGGGGGGGGGGGGGTGTGATGGGGTAGCTATGCCATTTTTCTTAAAGATTTTCATCCATATTACCGGGACCAGACATTACATTAAAGCCGCAAGCAGTTTTAAATGGCTTTTTTTGCTTTAGAAATGTAATTTTGTGCAGGGACAGTTATAAACACAGGAAACACATGGCACTTCACAGGCATACTTTAGACACCCCCCAGGTACGATATTTAAAGGAATATTTGGACTTTTTTTTCTTCACTTTATGCATCATTAAAATGACTGCTCCAGAAAAACGGCCGTTTTTAAAACTTATTTTTGCATTGATACATGTCCCCTGGTGCAGAACCCGGGTTCCCAAACCCTTTTTAGGACAATAACATGCATAATAGTCGTTATAATTAGCACTTTAGATTTTGAACGTTCGCATCCATTGTATTTAATAGGGTTCTAAAGTTCATGCGAACTTTCGGTCCGTTCGCGGGTTCTGGTGCGAACCGAACCCGGGGGTGTTTGGCTCATCACTAATCAGGGCTAACATAGCCTCTCATACATACCCACAATAGCTAATTAAAACAATTATAAGATGGGGGGGGGGCGCTGAATACAGTGCCCTATTTAAAGGCCAAAACATTTCCAAACTTTCTCTAATGTAATATACATGTATGAATCATTTATTGATTTCAGGCAGAAAATGGCCTCTGCAGATTCATGGCATTTTGGGCTATGACTTTTAGATTGACGGTACTTGTGCCTCTAGTGATCTCCCTGAGGTGCTTTTACTTATCTATTTATTAATCCATTAGAGTCATATTCTAGCCCCATGAATCTGACGCACAGTGGGTGGGTGCAATTAGACTTTGGAAGCAGACTGTTGCTGCTCCATTGCTGTATGTATTTATATTCAGATCATTTTTCTATACGTATAGGAATGTTCTTTTTTCTTACTAATGGTCCATATATGACCCCCCTGTTAATATAATCTAATATAGTATCTATTATGTATATACTATATATAACATTTTATATATATATATATATCTTATGTATTTATGTAATTAATGGTCACGTAATTGTAATTTTAACTAATTCATTTTTTTATGTTTTTTTTTAGCAATTAAATATATTGATATAAATTCTAGGGGGGTTCCACCCACTGTGCTCCTTCTGTGGGCCCTGTATATGTATTCATATGTTGAGGGGGGCCCAGTTAGCTACCATTAGTGACCATCAGTGTGTTCTAAATTTACTGCCATCTGTTGTACTGTTTCCCCATATTCCCTATTCTGGCCACTAGAGGGAGCGACGCCTGTAATATAGGTGTGTGCGCGCATGATTAGCATAATGAGGAGAAGAGCGGAAGTGACGCTTTCAGGCGGGCAGAAAGTAGCAGGTGGAACGCAAACACACCCACACCTCTGGGCTGCGATCCCTGTATGCCTGGTTCCATTCGGGTGCGCACGCAGGAGCGGAAGTGACGTCATGGGCAGCCGGAAGTGCGGGTTGGAACGCAGCAACTTCTGGACTGTGGGATGGCGTGCGTTCCAATGGGCACATTGCAAGAGCTAAGGGCCCCGGATTGGCATAGACCAGATGATAGAGATTGCCCGACCACCCCCCACAGCGCCCTGAGAGTTGAGAGATATGAGGGTAAGGTTTCTTTGGTTTTCTATTTGGCCTCTGTCCCTTTTCATTTGAGGAGATCTGGTTGCATTTTGGCATGGAGATGTCCATATGATGGTGTGCATATTTCTAGCCCTTGCCAAATAAAGGGAACTGCCATATTGACTCGAGGACTATTTGTGTTGGGCCACTAATGTTCTTATTGACCGCAATAGATTGTCTGTTGACTACCCTCTATTGATATGAGAACGTGGGAGTTCCGTCCGTATAGGCGGAGCAAGTTTATACTGATAGATGGGGCTTAGTTAATTTTTATTTATTTTTTTCAAATCGTTTTTATTAAGAAGTTTCAAAGAAAAAAACAAATTACAAGATACAAACATCAAAGCAAGTAAGTAATATAGCATTACAATATCAGCAGTGTGGAAAAGTTAAAAGACACATGCGTGTTGATGACATAGTCCCGAGGACTCAGAGATAACGATAAACCTTGGCCTGTTTGATTAGGATACCACAACTTACTTGAAACAATGCAAAAATGGAGAAAAGGAAGAGGAAAGAAAAAAAAAAGGGAAGGAGAAAAGAGAGAAGAGGGGGAAGTTGGAAAGAGAGAGGGGGAAGGGACTGGGGGAAGGGGAGAGGGGAAAAAAAGTGTCAAAAGGGTCATCCTGCGGTCTCACCATGAATATAGCACAAGAAGAGAAGTTACATAAGATACAAAACTCACATAATAAATTCAAACATGACTTTTGTTACTTTTAAACCATAACGTCCATATTTTCCAATTGCTATCAAACTTTTGTTTATTCCCTCTTCTACCAGCCAGCATGGACTCATATACATAATGCGTCTGGGTGATTAAGAGTACCTCTGAGGCGTTGGGTGCCTTATCTGCTTTCCATTGCTTTGCAATCAAAGACCTAGCTTCTAGGAGGATATGAGTCACCACCACCCTGAAGTCTGGGGGGAACATTTCAATGCCAATATGTAGTAATGCCAGTCTAGGCTTAGGGCGAGTCAGGACCCCAGTGATCCTGGAGATATAGCAGAAGACTGAGTTCCAAAAACTAGTTAAATGTCTACACGACCAGAACATATGAAGTAGATTGCCTGTCATTCCACAATTCCTCCAGCACAACAGAGAGTTGAGGGTGCCAAACTTAGATATTCTGTAGGGAGTGAGGTACCACCTAAGTGCTATCTTTTGTGAGAGCTCCCAGTGGTTAATGCAGCTAGAGGCTTTATACAGCGATTTCAGCGCCTGTTGCCATTGAAGAATCGGGATGTTAAAACCTAAATCCACCTCCCACTTTCTAAAGGGTTGGGATTTTACGAATTGTAGTTTGTGTTGGAAGAGATTGTAGAACAAGGAGATGCCTCTAGGGGGAGTGGGGGTCGTAGTATAGAAACGCCAAACTTCTTTTGGCAGTAGAATCTGATGTGAGCTAAGAGAGCCAAGGAAGTGGGAAATTTGAGTGTGTTTGTATTGGTCGTTAGATGCTAGGTTAAACTTTTCTTGAAGTGAGGTGAACGAAAGGAGGTTGTGGCCATGATATAAGTCATCTATCATTTTAATCCCTTTCACCTGCCAGTCAGAGAGATATATGTTAGGGATAATCTGTGAGAGGATTGTTATGGGAATGGGAACTGACGTTTGAGTGGAGAGTGAGACTGGGATTTTTAGGAGATCTCTCCAGGCCTCCAAAGAGGCCTGGATCGTTGGAGGTAGTCCATGTATAGAAAATGGTTTCCACACATCTACTAAGAGGAGAAGACAAAGGTTTTTAGTAGGGCTTAGGGATTGTTCAATATCACACCAATTTGAGTCAGTCGTCGAGACTAACCACCCCTTCAATTGTACTAGGATGGCAGCGCGGAAGTAATCCTGTATGTCGACCAGGCCCATGCCACCTGCTAATCTGTTTTTAACCAATAAAGATTTGGAGCATCTTGGTCTATTAGTTCTCCAAATAAATCTGGAGAGTAGGGAGTTCAAGTGAGTGAGGTGTGATCTGGGGATGGGCACAGGAAGTGTCCTAAAAATATAAAGTATTTGCGGAAGAATGAGCATTTTAAATGCAGCTAAGCGGCCAGACCAGGACAATTCTGTGTTGGAAAGTCTTTTAGCTTCAGTGGAGATTTTGTCAAGCAATGGGGAATAGTTTGCGTCAGCTAGTTGTCGAGGGTCAGTCGTTAGTTTAATCCCTAAGTAGGAAATATTCGATTTACTCTATGAGTAGGGCAAGGATGCCTGTAGGCGATTTTTCAAAGGGGGTGGTACGCCCATTTCCAGGATGACTGATTTTGTGAAGTTTACCTTGTAAAAGGAGACTGCACTAAATGTGTTAAGAGTGTCATGAGCATGGTGCAGAGAAGTGGAGGGGGAAGTCAAAAAGAGAATAATGTCGTCTGCGAACAAATTTATCTTGTGTGTTTTACCGTTTATGGGGAACACTTTGATGTCTGGATGGGACCTGATCCTCTCCGCCAGGGGCTCAATAAGAAGGTTAAATATAGAGGGGGAGAGGGGACACCCCTGTCTAGTGCCATTAGAGATAGTGAAGGTATCGGACAGCAAATTAGATGTGTAAACCTGAGCAGAGGGAGACGAGTAGAGAGCAAGAATGGCCGAGAGGATGGGTCCCGTAAATCTGAATTTCTGTAGGGTGTTTTTCATATATCCCCAGTGAATCCTGTCGAACGCCTTCTCCGCGTCCAAGGATAGGAGCAGAGAAGGCGTCCGACTAGACCTAGCACACTGTATAACGCCCATGACTCTTCTAGTGGCGCCCGACGTCTGCCTTCCGGGGGTGAAGCCAGACTGGTCAGGACCGATGAGAAGGGAGAATGGGTAATAGTCTATGAGCCAAAATCTTTGCATATAACTTGACGTCCGTGTTGAGCAAAGAAATTGGCCGAAAGTTACCCGGAGTAGTAGGCTCTTTACCAGGCTTAGGAATAGTAACCACATATGCCTTAAGCATCTCAGCGGGAAACGAGGCAGAGGTCATTGCATTCATAAATACCGCCTGCAGGGTCGGAACCAAATTATCCTGGAATGATTTAAAATAGTCCATCGGGGCCAGGTGACTTTCCCAGGGGAAGAGTTTTAATAAGTCTCTTGATCTCAGAGTCCATAATGGGAGCATTCAACGCCTGAAGTGGTGTTTGCGTGAGGGAGGGGAGGTTAATTTTAGCTAGGAATGCCTGAATATTATCCTCTGTAGGTTGAGGGGTTTTGGGGTCAGTGTTGAGATTATATAAGGAGGAGTAATATTCTGCAAACGAGTTTGCTATGTCTTTAGGATTAAGAATTTTGTGTTTATTTGTCCGGTGGATCAAAAATTTCATTTTCAATCTAAGTCTGGCGGATTTTAGCCTCTGGGCCAGGAATTTACCAGCCCTATTGCCAGAGGAGTAATGGTTTAGTTTCAGGTGCTAGAGATGCTTGTCATATTGTTCAATAAGAAGGAGTCTGAGATCAGAGCGAAGCTGGGAGATTTGTTGGGCTAATTGTGAACTAGCGTTGGATTTGTTTTGGGTCTCCAATGATTTAATATCATTCAGAAGATGGTCCAGTCTCTGTGTCCTCTGCCTCTTTACCCTAGCACAAATTTGTAAAATTATACCTCTTATATATGCCTTATGGGCACACCATACCATCGCAGGATCAGACACGGAGCCTGTGTTCTCATCAAAAAATTTGGACAAACTATCCGTAATCCTCGGAGCATGGAAGGGCATCTGGAAGACTCGAGAATTAGCCCTCCAGATATAGGCAGGGCTGGGTGTGTGCCCCTCCACCACCGTGATTGAAACCGGGGCATGATCTGACCACGTGATATCATGGATGGAGGAGGAGGAGGACACTGCCTGCAAAAGCATTTTGTCAACAATGATCAGATCAATTCTGGAATAAGAATTATGTCTGGCAGAGCGATATGTGTAATCTCTCTCATTCGCATGTTGGCATCGCCAAACATCATAGACGTCCTCTGTATGAAGCAGACGTTGAAGTTGAGGGGGAGGACGTTTCGCCTTGGAAGAGGAGTCCATAGTATGATCTACAGTTACATTATGGTCCCCACATATTACAAGGGAGCCTTTCTGGAGATTTGCAATCTTGCTATAAAGTCTCTTCAAGAAGCGGAGTTGGTGGGAGTTGGATGCGTACAAGTTAACAATAGTGAAGGGTTTATTGTTGAGCTCTCCTACCAGAATGAGAAACTTCCCTTCCGGGTCAGCGTGGGTTTCTATGAGGCAGAAGGCTACAGAGTCCTTGATTGCGATCAGCACGCCTTTCTGTTTGGTGGGTGCTGAGGACAAAAAGATGTGGGGAAATTCTTGTGATGAAAGTGAGGAGGTTTGCCAGCTAAAAAGTGCGTCTCTTGGATGCAAAGGACATCAGCCTGGAGTTTAAGCGCTTCTCTCCAGGTCGAGGTCCTCTTGGCCGGGAGATTGAGGCCATTCCATTAAGTGAAACTATCTTAAGCGCCATGTGAGCATTGTTGGCGTAGATAGGAACAGTACCTTATCCTCGAAGAAGGGAAGGTTGTTGGCGCAGTCATTCGGCATAGGGTGAGGTTTCATGAGATGAGCAGCATCAAGATCGCAGAAGTGTGTTGGATCCAGCGCAGGATGGAGCAGCAGAGGGGGAGAAGAAGATGAATCAAAAGGGTAAAACAAAATGAAATATAGAAAAAAAACAACAGTCACTAGAGTAAAAAATTTGCTCAAACAAGAGTCTGAGGGCAGATCAGCTGCCCAAAACATGGGAGGGGAAAACAAGAAACAGCGAACTGAATATTCCAGAACACATCAGGAACCTTGAACTTCGAGTATGTATGCGGATCTCAGGGTGGCAGATTATGCTGCGTGTTTCTTGCCGCTTTTTTTGTTTGACACGGTTTGCCATTCATACTGGTTATTGAACCTCGCAGGGGGAGAGGAACTTGCGGGTGCTAGATCAGGGAGTATATCCAAAGAGCGTAGAAGAGCTAGGCCCTCGTCCAGCTCCATGATTACAGTGGTTTTATCATCATGGGTGACAGTGAGCTTCACCGGATATCCTCAGCGGTAGGGGATATTGTGGTTGCGGAGTGCTTTGGTCACAGGGAGTAATGCCTTACGCATTGTGAACTGTGACAAATCTGCAAAAAGCTGGATATGAGCGAATTGTTCAGGAGGTTGCTGGCACTTTCGGAATGTTACCATGAGTTGTTCTTTTACTTGGTAAAAGTGCACCCGCATCAGGACATCTCGGGGTACGTTCCCTGGGAGGTGTGACGGCTTAGGCAGTCTGTGGATGCGGTCCACTTGGAGTTCTGAGTCAGGGACTGATGGGAGGAACTTCTTCAAAAGGTCATGAGCGTATTGCTGGAGTTGTGTAGGGAGAACAGTCTCTGGCAAACCTCTGATCTTTACATTGTTCCTCCTTGACCTGTCCTCGAGGTCAGCGACCTTTGCCCTCAGCTAGGCCAGCTCATCAGAGTGATCGGAGTGCGCATCAATCAGGGTAGTATGGGATTCTGCAAATTCCCCCATTTTGTTCTCAACATGTGCTACCCTTCCCCCCAGCTCAGTTATGTCAGTCTTAAAGTTCTTCATACACTGCATTAGGTCCACATGCATGGAGCTGCGGAGGGAGACCAGCATGTCCTTCAGGGTAGTGTCAGAGACCGCTGCGCCTGTTGTGGGGAATGCAGTGAAGGGATCCACGAGCTCCCTCGTGTTCTCATAGTGTCATGGCCTGTGCTCACCTTATTAGCGTTAACATCCATGCAAGGCTTGGACTTCGCAGGGCTGTGTGTCAGAGGAGTAGATGCCTCCGGAGAGTGTTGCGGCGCTCTCGGCTGTAATCCCAGGCTAGAGGCTGCGGACCGCGAGCTGCAGGAGGAGGCTTCCACGCCGGCGCCATCTTGGATAGTGCTGCGGCTTTTCGGCGAATAAAAGTCATCTAGTTTTTTCGGCTTAGCCGTTTCTTTCCGCTTGCGGGTCATTCCGCGGGTGTTGCTAGACCTTTACAGGCGATGTGGATGTGATTACAGCCAGTTGTGACCCCGTAGTTGTTGGCGGTTCCCGTGTCTGGAGCGGAGCTGTGCTCTTACACGTCCATTCACTCACGCGGTAGCCACGCCCCCCGGGTTTAGTTAATTGATGGTCACCAGGGCTTAGACTTATTGGTGCATATTTATGGAGGCTCGCAGGAGAGAGGAATCACTGACCGCTTAGGCTCTGAAGAAAGGGGTGCGCCCTAGAAATGCATCAGCTGTTCAGCCATTTGGGGTACCGTCAGATCCTCTTGTCATCAAGTCCTGCTTACAGGTGCCAAGAGATCCAGCTTGACTGTTAGAAAAGCCTTTACCTAAAGCTCGTTTGTGTGTAGTACCATTTTTTATTCTATTTTTAATAAAACTTTTATATCGATAATCCACTAGTTCGGTGTGCCCTCCTTTTCTTTTTCAAAAAATATGAATACCACAATTGTAAGAAAGTAGAAAGTTTTATTTACCAAACATGGGCAGAGGTTTCTTAAAATCTATTGCAATTTAAAACACAATACAGTGTACTATATCTTGTATCCAGGATGTGCAGGTCCTGATAAAAGATGACAGAAGATATGGTTTACGCGTTTCGCGGGAACCCCAGCTTCGTCAGGGCCTTAGGAAAAGCACAAATAAATCATTGTTTAACATTGGGTTATTTTTTTTACGTTTTTTGATAACCCAATGTTAAACGATGATTTATTTGTGCTATTCCTAAGGCCCTCATGAAGCGGGGGTTCCCGCGATACGCGTAGGCCATATCTTCTGTCATCTTTCATCAGGACCTGCACATCCTGGATACAAGATATAGTACACTGTATTTTGTTTTAAACTGCAATATATTTTAAGAAACCTCTGCCTATGTTTGGCAAATAAAACTTTTTCTACTTTCTTACAATTTTGGTATTCATATCTTTTTTTCATACTCCACCGAGGCACAATTAAAGTCCCACTTCACTCCTTTTTTTTTATTTCAATCATAAAATCTAGTGGAACCGTTTGCATTCAGAAGTCACCTAATTAGTAAATAGAGTCCATCTGTGTGTAATTTATTCTCAGCATAAATACAGCTGTTCTGTGAAGCCCTTAAGGTTTCTTAGAGAACCTTAGTGAACAAACAGCATCATGAAAGCCAAGGAACACACCAGGCAGGTCAGGGATAAAGTTGTGGAGAAGTTTAAAGCAGGGTTAGGTTATACACAAATATCTCAAGAACATCTCACGGAGCACTGTTCAATCCATCATCCGAAAATGGAAAGAGTGTGGCACAACTGCAAACCTACCACCCAGAATGACAGGCCAGGTAAGGAGACCATTAATCAAAGCAGCAGCCCAGAGGCCCATGGTAACTCTGGAGGAACTGTGGAGATACACAGCTCAGGTGGGAGAATCTGTCCACAGAACAACTATTAGTTGTGCACTCCACAAATCTGGCCTTTATGGAAGAGTGGCAAGAGTGTAATCCAGGTATTTGCTCCCACTTCCGGGCATAGATCGCCGCAGTATCCACGGCGATCTATGCCATGTCCGGCCCCTCCTCTGGCCCCCCCGCTGCCTTCTGGGAGACACACAGGTCCCAGAATACAGCAGGGACCAGTGACATAGCGCAGCGCGACTCACGCATGCGCAGTAGGGAACCAGGGAGTGAAGGCTTCACTTCCTGATTCCCTTACCAAAGATGACGGTGGAAGCACCCAAGAGCCGAGGGACAGATCAGATTTGGGTGCTGACGCGGGCGCCCTGGGCAGGTAAGTGTCCTAATATTAAAAGTCAGAAGCTACAGTATTTATAGGTGCTGACTTTTAATTATGCTCCGCTTTAATGCGAACAGTATTTTCAGAATAACAGTTAACATCATTACTAAATACCAGAACATAATCATGATTTATGTACATGCATCTGACTTAGTAATTGTGATAAAAAAATCACCAATCCAACCCCCCAGATATAAAAAAAAACACGGAAAGTGAAAAATACCCATAAGGAGCCCAGATTTTCCAGGATAGTTCAAAGGGGCACACTAAAAATATATAATTTAACTATCTTATTGATGAAATTATATGACCTCAGTGTTAGCACCATGGAGTGCACTTATGGGTAGAGTTACCTACAAGTTAAATGTCTTTATTAATTCCTTCAAGCCACTGTTAAGAGTGGCTTCCCAAAATGTAATTAGGTCTCACAACAGTCACAGATTGAGAGCCCATCCCGCTGGCTCCCGATCAGAAGCAATGCCAGAGAGCTGTTGGGCACAGCTCTGTCTGTGTGCTTAGAGCATGTAGTGAGCGTATTCTTAGCATACAACCTCAGACCGCCATAGGCTCATACGTGCAGCAGCTGGGCCTTAAAGCCAGCTCTTCCTGCCACTATATACCGTATATGCATTATGTAGTCAGGAAGAAGCTGTAACAATTGTCTGGTCTGTGGAATGCCAAGCAAATGCCATCAAATTTCACTTGGGTGATTCCAATAAAAGATGTGCTGGGTAATTTTACTTGGGAATCCTTCATACCCTTAGATATTGAAAACATTATTTTCTATCTTAGACAAGATTGCACATTTAGAGGTAAAAATGTCAATGGTCTTTACCACCATTTTACATTTATAAGGCTTAGCAAAAATCATAATGAAAGATTGAGAAACATCAGCCCAATTTACGTATGAAAATAATTTACAAAAAACACACCATAATGAATATTGCACATATAGCACAAGTTTTTCTGTCAGTTTCTAAAGATAACTACAGTATTTTTGTGTTATAACTTGTAGGGCCGTGGGACGTTCTGAAAAACAAATGGTCAATCAAAGGATAATTTATGTTTACAAAATTTTTAAATGTATGTGCAAAAATCCTAATGATATCCTATGTTGTCCATTGATTATTTTTTGTGTTAAAACTTTAAAATAAGTGTGGTATTCTACCATTGTTTATATTTTGTAATTTTATGGCCTGAAGATGATACTTTATTTATTTATGTATCTGAGAAGTTTATATATCAGCAGTAGCCTTAGGATTCAGAAAATCATACAGTAATGAAAAATATAGATCATCTGTGATAGGAAGAGAAATTGCTGAGTTCAAAAGCTCAAATTACCTTATTTTAGAAGCTATTGTTGGCAAGCTTTGAACATTCTAACCTTCTTATTACAACAAGAGAGAAAATTAACACATCCCTGTGACAATATTCTTAAAGACCTGGTTTAATCTAACCTATATAGATGTTCTTTCATCTTACTTTAAAAATAGCGGAATTTATTAATATATTCAACAAGGTTTAAAATTAAACCATACATTCCATAATCCAAAAGGCACTGGGCACATTATGTGTATGGTCTAATGATTGTCATTTCTAATTTGCAATACTGGTTTCCTTGGATTAAATCCCAGGACACTCCCTGCATGGAATTTGCAGGTTCTCCCTGTGCTTTTATGGGTTTCTTCCAGGTACAGGTTTACTTTTACATGCCAAAGACATGCTGGTAGGTTAAATGGCTCCTGTTTAAATTAGACCTAGTGTGTGTCAGTGGTGTATTTAGGCTTTGTGCTGCCCTAGGTCTGACTAAACTTGCGCACCCCCTAATTTAAATATGACCCACCCCTTCCTGTCAAAGCCACACCCCTTCCTTTTTAAGACCTGCCCTGTCATCTTCATGGGAGGAAGACAGAGGGACGCCGTGGGAAGAGGACAGAGGGACACCGTGGGAAGAGGACAGAGGGACGCCGTGGGAAGAGGACAGAGATGGATGTTGTGGCGGTCAATAGAGCCTAGAGAATAGCAGGCTAGGCACTTCCTAATGGCTCAGTCCCTGGGAATAGTAATGGATAATGGCCAACAGGCCCTCTTACCAGACCCAGCGAAATCGCAACAGTGATCCCTCTGGCTGGACGTTCGCTCACTCTGGGTTGCACGGGGTGATTCTAGTCAGTAGTGTAGCATGTCTGTATCCTGGCAGTGGCTCGGTCTTTCTCCCTCTCTGGTGGTGCGGGTACAGCATGGCTCTCTGGTGGTGCGGTTACAGCGTGGCTCTCTGGTGGTGTGGGTACAGCATGGCTCTCTGGTGGTGCGGAGACAGCGTGGCTCTCTGGTGGTGCGGGGTACAGCGTGGCTCTCTGGTGGTGCGGGGTACAGCGTGGCTCTCTGGTGGTGCGGGGTACAGCGTGGCTCTCTGGTGGTGTGGGGTACAGCGTGGCTCTCTGGTGGTGCGGGGTACAGCGTGGCTCTCTGGTGGTGCGGGGTACAGCGTGGCTCTCTGGTGGTGCGGGGTACAGCGTGGCTCTCTGGTGGTGCGGGGTACAGCGTGGCTCTCTGGTGGTGCGGGGTACAGCGTGGCTCTCTGGTGGTGCGGGGTACAGCGTGGCTCTCTGGTGGTACGGGGTACAGTGTAGCTAGCTCTCTGGTTTCCCCCAGCACAGTATTCTCTTTTGCTCCTCTTCTGCTGGGGGCTGTAGCTTGGTGTCTATGGACACACTGGGGCCGGAGCTCTGCAGTGACTACATTTCCAATGATGCCCCAGAGTCTTCTGATTAGCCCTCTGCTGTGGCCAATCATGGGGAGGGCGCGGTGAATCCAATTAGAGCCGCTCTCTCTCTCTCTTCGGGTTACAGAAAGGGAAGGGGGGCGGTGGGGGAGATATACAGACAGCCCGCAGCTCTCCTCTCCCTGTCACAGCGCCACTACTCTATTTGCCAGAGAACTCGGCAGTGGCGCTGACAGGGAGAGGAGAGCTGCGGGCTGCCTGTATATCTCCCCTGCTGCCCCCCTTCCCTTTCTGTAACCCGAAAAGAGAGAGAGAGTGAGCGGCTCTAATTGGATTTGCCGCGCCGCCGCACAGCTTCCTGCCCACTGTCTCCCTCGCCACAACAGAATCACGGCTGTGGGGGGGGGGGGCTTTGGCTTGACGGCTCTTATTTGAACTGCTTCCTGGACCCCTCCGCACCCGGCGCAAGCCACTGCACTGCTAAGCAGTACTCCCATGATAGTGGCCCTGCATGCGGGAGGAGGGAGGAGGGCGCGGGTGCAATTTTTGTAGGGAGGGGGCGGCCAGCCGGCTGCCCCCCCGCAAAGTGCCGCCCTAGGCCTGGGCCTTGTCGGCCTAGACCAGAACACAGCACTGGTGTGTGTGTGGTAGGGACTTTGGATTGTAAGCTCCTTGAGGGCAGCGACTAAAATTAAGGTACAGTATGTAAATAGCTCTTGTTGCTATATAAATGTCTATGAAAAAAAATAGTTGTAATGCCATTAGGCTAGAGAGAGTATTATAGACAGTAGATCTAGTTACTGGCAACTTAGGCTATAATAATACAAATGATTTTAAATGACTTTAGAAGTTGAAGTGGTTGTACCATGGCCATACACTTTTTTTTTTTTTTTTTAAATGTACTTTTTTAAAGCACAGTGAAGTCCCCAGTCATGTGAGTTGCTCTTATTTTATACACTCACAGAGCTCTTTTTGCTGCATTAAAGAAGAAAAACTCTTTGGATACTATGGGCTTCACCTCATGGCCCACATTTTATGAATGGGCCATAAAATGTGGCTTACACTGTAGAAAATAGTATAGTGGAACGTTTCTAGTGATTTCTTCTGTCCATTAAAAAAAAGCCCCTGAAAATGTTTTATTTTTTAATGTCAAGTAACAGGTATGCTCGAGTGGCAGTAGGCAGAAGGTTACAAATTAAGATGTGTCTTATGTGGTCATAGCCCTCTAGCACTTTTTGCATGTTCTATTTAAATATGAGCAGACACAATTTTCCAAAAGTTACAGCATACTGTATATGATAATAAAATGTAATCATGAAGGAAAGAAAGTTTCAGGTGTGAGTTTAATGTGTTATTAAGCCATGACTATTTCCCCTGTAATTTCAGCATATGATTAATAATCGCATTCTCACTTTCAGAAGCAGGTGAGAACTACTGTAATTATCTCACCATTCCACAGTGCTCCTATCATACATATTACAGGAACAGGAGCATTGCTGGTCATGTTTTATGTAATAAAAAATGCATTAATATTAAACATTTAACATTAAACTGATAACACCATGGGCAGAAAATGATATGTTGCTTCTGACTGTTCATTGTAAGCAATTATCTGTTTTATAATGGATAATAATTTAGCATGAATGATGATTTTTTATATATTTTCACGTGCAAAATAAAATTTGCAAGCGAAGGGCGAATAGGGTGGAAAAAGGGATATGATTAAATCATTTGCCTATTCAATAATTATGCATGATATCTATTACATCTTCATTTTTTTTATTTCCAAACTTATTTGTTATGTATTTGTCTGTTTCAATAGGTTTTTATAAACATTTCTGACTTTATTACATTGAAACAGAAGGAACATCAGTCATATAATGCTCTGTACGTTTTACTAAGATAATTCAAACTTATGTCACGCTTACCCTTAACGCAGGGTGGTCAGAAACTAGGGAGGAGGGCTGGGAGGAGAAAACCATGTGAATGGAGTGCTAGTGAGACCTGTCAGCTGCACAGGAGGGAGCAGAGGAGCAAAAAAAAGGAAGAAGAATTTAGACAAAAAGAAAGAAAAATTAAAAAACATAAAAGAATGGAGGCATAGGTAGTGTGGGTTAGTGACAAAGTCAGCACAGGCACCAACATCCCTGGATACTTTATATATACACACAGGAACATTTTTTTTTGGGGGGGGGGGAATTTTGGTGGTGCTATTAACACAAATTAGTACCAATAAATCATAAAAAAAAATTAACAAATTTTATTAATACATTGCTTAAAATATATATATAGCATAAAATGATAGCAAACTATAATTTTATCACATCAAAAGGTGGCATATTCAGAATAGGTGATGATATGATTTTATCCTGACATGTTTTGCCCAAAAGGGCTTCCTCAGGGTATTGAATCAAAGGGTAATCACTATTCAAAAAAAAAGAACAACAAAAAACAAATACCATAATAAAAAAAAAAAAAGAATTATAGGAAAACAATACATAATACTCAATACTTTTTATATCAAATTATAATATTCACCATATCCATCCATTCAATTGCTTACCCGGACAGAATCTCCCAAACAGCCAAAATGAAGCCAAATGGATGCTACAGAGGACACAGGACAGATTGTGTGACCAGAGGGCCCACAGAGACCAAGCTACAATATACATCATTATAGGTAAGTACCATATAGGAATAGGTAGCAAAAAGAGGGCTGTGAGTAATACAGATGTAATGCCCCGTACACACGATCGTTTTTAATGTCATTTTTTAAACCAACGTTTTTCTCCTCGTTTTTTTTCATGTTTCCTCTCAAGCCTGCCTTGCGTACACACCATCATTAAAAAAAACGATCAAGCAAAGCGCAGTGACGTTCAACACGTACGACGGCACTATAAAGGGGAAGTTCCGTTCGAATGACGCCACCCTTTGGGACGCTTTTGCTAATTCCGTGTTACCGCGTGTTAGTAAAAGTTTGGTGAGAGACGATTCGCGCTTTTCAGTCTTCGTGCTTTGAAGAACGTTTTCGGGAGTTCAGTTTGCGCCTGTGGGTTTGTATCTGTTTAGCACTGCTTGTAGTCAGTTCGTATCTGTTTATTCAGTGCGGCCTGCTCTGTACGTTCGTGTTTTTCAGCTTGTTCTTTATAGGCCTTGCTGTTCTTCCGTGCGTTCTTCTAGTTCATTCTGTTCAGCCGACCGTTATCTAGCCATGTTGCGGCTATGTACTCGTCGTAGAGTTCGTGCTGTAGTTGGTGCAGGGGTTCATGCTGTATCCCGACTCCATGCCATGAGCAGGGTCAGGAGTAGTTCATGGACCAAGAATTGGTTGCTCCAGCGGCACCAATTCTGTAACATGCCTTTGTTGCGGGAGATCAGGGAGAATAATCCTGATGATTTCAGGAATTTTCTCAGGATGTCTGACCCCGTATTTCAGCAGCTGTTGGCTTTGGTGTCCCCCTATATTACCAGGCAGGACACCGTTATGCGGGAAGCCATCAGTGCTGAGCAGAGGCTCATCGCCACGTTGCGATACCTGGCTACTGGGAGAAGCCTGCAGGACCTTAAGTTCTCCACAGGCATATCCCCCTAGGCTCTGGGGATCATTATACCAGAGACTTGTTCTGCCATCCTTCAAGTTTTGCAGGAGGACTATATTAAGGTAAGTGTTCTTCTTCAAAAATTCACATTGTATGGTTTTTATTTTTGGATATTTTTAATTTGCTTTATTTGCAGTCCCTAATTCACATGATTCTTAGCTGCAGGGAATGTCCCCTTTCTCCCCATGTTTTATTATTTAAAGTTTGGGGTTTGAGGCCTACCTGTAAATTTGGCTTACCTAACCTCTCCAGCATGCTATCCTGGGGCCATACCTACCTTGCCTAGTCATTTCCATGTTTTTTATTCTATGTTCCATCGTAGTGCTTTTCCCAAAACGCACCCTAAATTTTGCCTAGGAATGTTTCATTTTTGTTAACTTCAATACAGAGTGCTACAGCCTTCATGTGTGATATTCCCAACTCATCTTCAACCCCCCCCCCATAATTTTTTGGTTTGTTTGTTTTTTCTTGCTTCCAATTTTTTATGTTTTGAACAGTTTCTACCAATGTTGGCCATGAATGTGTGTATGAAATCAGCTTTCAATGTTTCTGGCTCCAAGTATTAATTTATTATTTCTTTAATTCCACAGTTCCCTTCTTCGCCACATGAATGGCAGAATGTGGCTTCCGAGTTTGCCCAGCGATGGAACTTTCCGAACTGTGGAGGAGTCATCGACGGCAAACATGTTCGGGTCGTCCCACCACCCCATTCGGGATCCTTTTATTATAATTATAAGGGGTTCCACAGCGTCGTGATGATGGCAGTGGTGTCGGCCACCTACGAGTTCCTCTATGTGGACGTTGGCAAGAATAGCAGGATGTCTGATGGAGGAGTTTTTGCCCAGACGGAGTTTGGAGAACGGCTCCTTTTGGATCTGCTGGCCTTGCCACCAGCGGAGCAGAATGTGGAGGGACTACCTTTTGTCTTTGTGGCGGATGAGGCGTTTGGCCTGGGACCCCATTTGATGAGGCCATTCCCGCAATGCACCCTCACCCCTGAGAGGAGGGTGTTCAATTATCGGCTGGCCAGAGCCAGAAGGGTGGTGGAAAATGCGTTTGGGATCATGGCCAGCCGATTTCGCCTCTTCCTTACCTCCATCCACCTTGCCCCATACAAATGGAACCATGTGGTTATGACGTGCTGTGTGCTGCATAATTTCCTAAGGGTGCATTCAACGAGTTATATATCTTTGAGTGGGCCTGAGGCCTCTTTAATCAATGCAGAAACTTTGGTGGCCCTGGAACCTGGCCGTCCTGGCTTGGCCCCCCCAACCGGACGTGAGGTCCGTAACCAATATGTGGACTATTTTATGGGTAGGGGGGCCATTGAAATGCCAGACAATCTTTAATAATTTTATACCAAAAAAATAAAACTTTCTTGAGTAAAGATTGGTTTGGATTTTTTATTGTATAATGTTTGATGTTTCTGGTAGGTTTACCTAGTGCACTTGTTTTGCCATGTGGATTAAACAATCTTTTAATTAGCCTTCATTGTCAGTGTAAACACCAAACATTGATTAGTTCACTCAGCACCACATTTACATAATGAAGCCACAATTATTTGTTATGTAAAAATACCTTTATTTCTTTTTTTAGGTGGGAAACTTCATTAGAAATGTGGATGTTCCCTTAATTTCGGGTGTATTAAAACGCATGACCAGCCATGCATAAACAAACTATATTCGTCAAAATTTTGAAAAAGCTAAACATGTGCTAGTCATTAAAGGGTAAAATAACAAAAATACTTATAAAACTCTGCAAGTAAAACGTTATTTGGTGTAAAAACATTAGACACGCCCAAGCACAGCCATGATATTTTGGAGCCTTTCCTCCACCCGCTTTGTATTTGCCCTGATCTCTAGCAAGTCTCCCTTAATTTTTTCGAGGTCACGACAGCAGACCATCAGGTATTGGATCAGGATCTGGGCACTGTGATGTGTCAACTTATTGGGGTCTTCGGCCAGAACTGCACCTAAATGTAAAAAGAAATATGTAGGATAGAATATGTAGGCCTACATCTATTTAACATGCATGTGTCTGGTTTCTCTCTGACCTGTGGTGGTGCCACTTTCCACTTCCACAACATCACATTCCTCTCCATCCTGGGGTTCTGGGGCTATTGTTGTAGGTGTTGCAATTATTGTCTCATCTGAGGTAGCTTTTCGAATCCCTAGGGAGATTGAAAAAAAGGAATAGTTTCATTAGTAGCGACTAAATTTTGCTAAAATAAGAAACATGAAAAAATACTTTGTAATCATTCTTTTGAAGCATGCTCCATTTTAAATTTTACCCCCTGTGCCAACCGGGACAAATGATTGGATACATAGCCCAAACCAGAGCATATACATTTTGAACACAAATTTGACACATTGTAACACCCCAAAGTATCTACACAGGATCACCTGTGTGTGACACCCTCAAGCTTTTTGGCTTTAGGCCCACACTTGTACTACTGCGTTCAGATGTTTCATCAGCTGCTGAGCATTCACTCCCTTAACATTACCATGCATATCGTTTTTTCAAACAAACAAATGTCCTTTGGATTAGCACCAAAAAAATAAGTGAGGCCCAAATTTACTCCCCCAAATAAACCAAAATACATGGGTGTTCACACTGGATGATCCTAAAACATCGTTTGAGGAACTGTACGGAGAAAGAGGTTTAATACGTCCGTTTACTGTGCGGACGAACCTGAAAGATGGTATCTTTCAGTGTACTATATGAAAGTTAATACACGACAGAATACAAGAAAATAATATGTACCATGGAAACTAAAAAAAAATTACTTACTTTTTAATATAACTTTCTTGATTCTTTTATATTGGTCGGCCTCCCGCAACTTCAGATCTGACCATCGTTTTCTGAGCTGTTCCTTCGTTCTGCACACCCCAAATTTTTTGTGAAGACTTTTGACCACTTTGCCCATAATTCTGGACTTGACCAGATTAGGCCTTTTATACGGACCATGCTTGGCATCATAATCCTCCTTCTTTAAAATGGCGACCATCTCCACCATTTCCTCGAATGACATGTTGGATGCCTTATATCTCCTGGGTCTTGATTTGGGCTCCTCTGGAATTTCATCCTCTGTAGAGGTAATCTCAGCCACCTGTGTCTCCGCCATGTTTTGTTCAGCACTACGAGCAAGAAGGGGCGGGGAAAGTACAATATCGAACGTCAGGGGCGGGGAAAGCGTGCGGAGTTTCACGCATGCACTGTGTATATCAAGTGAAGATCCATGTCTGGGAAATACGTTCATTTGTCGGGAGAGGGAGTTAGCAACGAACGTCGTGACGAAGGTACCTAACAATTTTACTTTTTGAGGTTCATCAGACGAGGAGATTTGTGTGCTCAAAATATGTAGACAATGCACAGTTGAGGAATGTTGCCTGAAATATATATTTTTTTTGGTTTCTCGCTTTTACAGATATCATGAATACTTTTAAAAACCCAGACTCCATGGGGGAGTTCATCGACAAATGGCAAGAGCTCCCTATATTATGGCAAACAAAAAGTGGCGCTAATAAAAATAAAGACGCCAGGAAAGCAGCACTGGAGAGCCTGCTTGCATTTGTGCAAACAAAGATACCCACAACAACTCTCCAAGATGTCAAAAACAAAATTGCGACCATCAGAGGGACATACAGGACCCAGAGGACTATGGTCCTGAGGTCCCAGAGGTCAGGTGCACCAGCAGATAAGGTTTATAAACCCAGTCTGTGGTACTACAGTAAGCTTGCTTTTCTGGATGACCAGCTGGAAGTGCGGGAATCTCTCTCCACCCTTCCCCCCAGAGGTCAATCCAGCCTTCCTTGTACCCAACCCTCCAGCCTTCCCTGCAGCCAGTCCTCCAGCCTTCCTGTCAACCCTGCTCTGGCTTCCTCTGAGGATCAAGATCAGGGCCTTGAGGAGGCAGATTTGGAGATATGGAGCCAGGTAAAGTATTGATATCTATATTTATATCTTACAAAATTGTAGAATTTAAATAGATGTTAGTATTGTTAAAGGTATGTACACTTCTACCAATAAAGTTTGTGAAGAGCAAGATACAGTAGTGGCCTAATTTTATGTGCACAAGGCAACAAAACCAGGATGCGGAATCAATGAAAATGACATAACTTTTGGCATTGATTTCAACAATGTCTAGAGGTGAACAAGGTCTGTGAATGATGATGTGGCAAAATAAATAATGTCCCTTCTTTTTTTACAGCCAGAGCAGAGCCAGGAAGAGGGTGATGTTGGGGATCAGGAGGAGGCAGGGCCCAGTGGCACCCAGGAGGAGGCTGGGCCCAGTGGCACCCAGGAGGAGGCTTGGCCCAGCACAAGAGCCCAGATGCCTCCCCTGGTAGTTAAACCACGAGGGCCAAGGAGAGGTAGGCAGGTGGAGGAGGAAACCAGGGCCTTCCTCAGAGAGGCAACAGCGGCCCTCAGAGAGGCACCCTCTGTTGATGAGGGATTTGCCGCAGTCCTCGCCCACAAACTAGGGCAAATGGAGTTGCAGCAAAAAATTTACAGTGAGACCCTGCTATTGAAAGTCATCAATAAGGGCGTGCTGGGTGAACTCACTAGGTACACTGACATAACGGAGGTTGTCCCTACTCCTCAACCTCCTCCTCCTACTACTACTCCTCCTGCCACAACCTCTCCTCCTGATCCCCAGCCTCCAAGGAAGAAACCAACCAAGGCTGCAGAGAAGGCTGGAGAGAAGGCTACAAGGAAGAGGAGAAAATAATGCCTGCTGTAGTACCACAGACTGGGGACATATAGGACTTATCTGCTGTGGCTCCTGACCTCTGGGAGCTCAAGACAAGATTGGGCTCCTTTTTTTTGGGGATCTAATCTCTATTTTGGTTTGGACATCTTGGATGGTTGTTGTGGGGTCAAAGGGATGCACAAATGCAAGCAGGCTCTCCAGTGCTGCCTTCCACTTTAATTTGTTAATGTTCTGAAATAAAAAAAAAATTTAGTGCCCTTAAAAAACTTGACTATGTGATTTGTATTTCAAAAGAGAACTTGCTAGGGAGCAGGCAGGGACATCTCAAATTATATTATTGTTATTATCAGGGGACACAAACCTCCCTGAGGCCAAATGAGACACATTTGGAAGGTTGTTGTGGTAACTTTACACAAGAATAATTTAAGCCAAAATAATAAAAAAAAAGGCCACAAAAAAAACACAATAGTAAAATATAATTTAAAGAAAAAAGGAGAATTACATTATTTTATTATTATTAGTATTATTTAGGAGGGAGGTGCGGCTTATAAATAATATTTTACAATCATTAGAGCAATTTGGAATTACTTTAGAAACAAGTTTGGCATAACTCTCAATGTCATTATCAAAAGAGGGTAATTTTAAAGCATTATCAAAAGAAGAACGGAATGCGCAGCATTAAAACGATGCTATTAATTCCACTGTGACGAATGTGCCATCTCCATTTCCAACATTAGCTTTACCAAAACGAGCGCTCCCGTCTCATAGTTGCTTCTGAGCATGCGCGTTTTTTTTCACGTCGTGAAAGCATACACACTATCGTTTTTCACGTCGTTAAAAAAAACTACATGAAAAACGACGTGAAAAAAGAGAGCATGTCCGGAATTTTTAATGGCCGTTTTTCACGTCGTTAAAAATGCTCTGGAGCATACACACGATCATTTTTCAGGGCCATTTTTTAAAATGGCAGTTTTAACGGCATGAAAAACGATCGTGTGTACGGGGCATTACACCATAAAACAAGGTGAACAAGATACTTACACAATAAGTTGCTAACGTACCAAATATAGGAAAATTAATTGTGCCAGCAGCCAGAAAAGGGGCTAGAATCAAAAAAAGGAAACAAATAGGAAGAAAGTAATTTCAGAATCACATGAAAACACCCACATACATCTTCGCTCTTTAGCTCTTTTTTTGTTGTTTTTTTCTTTCTTAGCATATATTGTTATTATATGCAAAAATGGTAGCAACATTTTTTTATTTATCAGTATATTTCAGCTTTAGAGCTCCTTTGAAACAATACAAACCTTATATATTACAATAACATTATATGAGGTCGAGAAATTATGACCCTTCATTTTTTCTTTATAAATCCTTACATTACCTTACATGTTATATAATATTACTAAATCTGGTTTGTAATTACTAAATTCAACACTAAGCATATATTTTAGCAAGTCTCCAGATAATGGTCAACAACATATGTTAAACTTAAATTACTGTTTTTTTTCTCCTCTTCTGTTGTTGTTGCCTTCAAAAATCACTGGAGCTTGACATAAATATCTAATTTGTGTTCTCCTTAACTGCTACTATTTATAGTGACTATGTTTATTGACAATATATGCTTGTAATTTTGAAAATTTAATAAACAAATTTGACAAGAAAACACCCAACATACCTGTTCTTAACCTTCACTTCACACAGTCTTACACCTCCCACATCAAAAGCTAGGCATAGGATTACCCCCTGTCCATCCCATTACACCCACTGATTATCCCTATCAATACAGGGAACTATACCACAATAGTGCCCCACGCACAAGGCACCCTCCCTCATAATACAGTCCCCGCCATCCTTAGCAACAAATGACCATACATTGGATTCTTCCCCGCACTATTGTTTTTAGCTACCCCTCTACTCATCCAGGTCCACAGGAAGGGACCTGACATCCCACCACATATAATCCTATGTTGAAGTGATTATATCTATTTTGCAACAATATTTTGTAGCTGTACAAATCATCATTGTATAACTGTTGTTCAAGATATCTGTAAAGGCTTCTTACTTTTCAATAAAAGAAATTATTTTGAAAAAAAAAAAAAAAAAGAAAAAATATCCTCAGACATTTATTAGCCCTTTCCAGGGCATAACACTATTAAGGAAAACTTAGTAAGCACGAGAGAAAGAAAAAGGGAGAAAAGGCAAGGCTCAATATTAATTACAAAACAGTGATTAAACAAATCACTGATATTGACTGCTGCAAAAACATCAATGAGCTGAACAAACCCCCGGTGACATTTCTAAAAGAAAAAATGTCATTTAAAATTGCTTGTGGCTATAATGTACCCCATACCCATTTCACATGGGGGGCGTGAATCTAGGGGCCAGATTCCTACCAGCCCCTCGCCCGCAGACTTCTTTGGGGGGTCCCTAGAGCACCCTCTCCATGTAGAGGGCATGTGGCCTAGTACAGTTCAAGAGGGGGGTGCACTTTTTCCCCCACTTTTCCTGTGGCCTGCCAGGTTGCATGCTTGGATAAGGGCCTGGTATGGATTTTGGGGGGACCCCCATGCCATTTTTGTTTAAAAAATTTGGCGCAGGGTTCCCCTTAACCAATTCAATACACTATATTATATATACTACACTGCCTGAATATATATTCTACACTGAATATCTAATCTACACTAAATGCAGAGTATATACTAGGCTGTGTATATATATATATATATATATATATATATATATATATATATATATATATATATATATATGTAGCGATACCTCCAACTAAGAAGGCCGCAGATTTAGTTTGGGCCCTGATGGCAGCTCCGCCAACCCCCGGCAATAGGCTCTACCCCCTACTGGCACAGCTAGTATTGACAGTAAACTGTATATCTTATACTTTATGAATAACTGAGCATTGAGACAATACTAAATTTAAATAAGTATAAGGTTTTACTTAAGCTCTTGGTAAGAAAGATATAACAGTAATTACAGTTTACAGAATAATCAATGGTAATGCAGAGCCCTGCAACGCTAACACACTAAAGAGCTGACATGCAACAGGTGCGCCACACGGGCGACCGTTAGTTAAGTGCCCTATGGCGCAGTAACCCAAAACACATTAGAAACCCCACCAGGCCTGGTTTCTGAGATCTATAACTTAGTCCTTTTTCTTCACCGGCAGATCTTTAACGGTGGTGCACATTAACAGAGTACAAACTTTGTAATCCAATGGGGTATGTAAAGATGGGTGGGAACTTGGCTATACGAACTGTAAGTTCAGCTATGGTACGGCTCTTCAATAAGGGTATCAGGAACAACTGGTGGGCCACGACAGTCTATAGGCCTATATGTAGTAACAATATATCATTTGGGCATATACCCTCTCACCCGCCCGGACTACGGTCTCAGTCCGGGAAACTTCCACCGACTGTCACACACACACTCAGTCTCTCCAGCGATCGGGTCCCCGATCCAACAAGGCTGTTGCTGAGCAAAGTCAGATGCCACCCAGGCTCGCAGAGGGGTGGAAGGCTCCTTGGTGCTGAGCAAGGCCTCAGGCTTCAGGCCTTGCACTCCGACACATCCGCACAGGAGGATCAGTCTGTGTAGTCTCGTGTCCCAAAGAGGCCGAGCCCAGCCTCGCCTCCTCCTTTTATAACCCCTCCCATGAGTCTCTGCGGCGGAACATTGCCGAATGGGGTTCTGGGTAATGTAGTCTCTCTTGCATTAAAAGGGGAACACCCCGCTACACACTCCCCCCACTTGAACTCTTTGGTCCCCAAAGATAAACCTTAACAAAGACTATGTACAACTCTAGACAATTCTACAAACGATGTTGGCATAGGGAATTCCCACCAAAACTGAGGAGTAGAATTCCCTTGCCCACAGATCACATTATCATGGGTGGCCTGCCTAGCTGTGCCAGAGAGTGAGCTGGGGTTGCCCTCCACTAAATGGACAGTGGAGGGATCCGGATTTTCAGCATTCCTCCTAGCAGTAACTACAGAATCCTCTGAGCTATTCCCCATTTGTGGGTAGGTCAGCTTCTTAGGAGGCCGGATGACTCTTCGAGCCCTTTGCTCTCTTGGGATTTCTGGCTCTGGTGCCACAGGCTCCTCTTCCTCTGAGTAACCATCATGGGCATCTTCCCAGTAATCTGCTGAAGGACTAGAGGGGATGAACTCTGTGGCTTCTGGGTTCAGCGTTTCATCTGTGGTGTCCTCAGTGGTTGGAAGGTCTATGGTAGAAGTTCCTGGAGTTGGGGAAGGCCACAGCCAAATAAGTTCTCCATCCTCATTTTCACTAAGTTGAGAGGCCTCTCCATCTTCATCTCGGGAAGCCTGCGACCGAGTATTCGGCCTAGGAGTATCCAGGATAGAGGCCGGTTCAGGGGAATCTCCCACGGGAGGTATTCTAACTGCCTCAGCAAGAGGGAGCAGGTGGTTTCGATGCCACATCTTCAGAGGGCCCACCTTTCCTTCCGGCTTCAACTTGTAGACAGGCAGGCCCGACAACTTCCTACAGATGACATAAGGTTCAGATCTCCATCTATCTGCAAGTTTGTGCTTCCCAGGGACCCCCAGATTGCGTAACAGTACTCGGTCCCCGGGCTGTAGGTCTTGCACCCGGACCTTCAAGTCGAAGTTTCTTTTGTTTCGAGCTCCCCTTTGATCTGAGGCCGCTTGAGCTTGTTCATAGGCTACTTTCAGGCTGTGTCTGAGCCTGTCCACATATCCTTTGTGGGATGTGGCTGAGGAATGGTCCAGAGAGGTGCCAAAGGCCAAGTCCACAGGTAGTCTCGCGTCCCTCCCAAACATGAGTCGATATGGGGAGTAACCTGTAGCATCACTGATGGTGCAGTTGTAAGCATGTACCAGGGCCGCTATGTGTTTGCTCCAATGTTGCTTTTTCTCACTTTCCAGAGTCCCCAACATGTTGAGCAAGGTTCGGTTAAACCTTTCCGGTTGAGCATCCCCTTGTGGGTGGTAAGGTGTAGTTCGAGTCTTCTTGATTCCCAACGAATCCAGGAGCTTCCGGATCAGTTTACTCTCAAAATCCCTTCCTTGATCTGAATGAAGCCGCTGTGGCAGCCCATAATGGACAAAGTACTTCTCCATAAGTACCTTGGCTACGGTGGAGGCCTTCTGATCTTTGGTTGGGAAAGCTTGGGCATACCGGGTGAAATGGTCGGTTATCACCAGAACATTTCCTAGTCCACTCAGGTCAGGTTCAAGGCAGAGAAAGTCAATGCATACCAGATCCATTGGGCCTTGACTTTGTAGATGGCCCATTGGGGCAGCTTTATGGGGTAAAGTCTTCCTCTGGATGCATTGTGCACATGAGTGGCAGTACTCTTCTACCTCTGCCCTCATGCAGGGCCAATAGAACAGACTTCTGACAAGTTGAAAGGTCCTTTCAGCCCTTAGATGGCCATGATTGTCATGCAGGGCAATCAGAACAGTCTCTCGATGTTTCTCTGGGAGGAACAGTTGCCACTTATCTTCTGAGTCATCAGAGGGGCCCCTTCGGTAGACCACTCCCTGATGTACCTGCAGCCTGTCCCATTCTTTACTCAACAGGCGAGCCTCCTTTGAGGGATGACACAGGAGTTTGTTTGGATCCTGATTCTCCAGGGCCTCCAGGACCAATCTCCCCATGGGGTCTTCCAATTGGTCACTCCTCAAATCCTTCTTGGACAATCTCGGCAGGTTGTCTTCGTCCAATTGAGTCACTCCACAGTAGTGTTTTGGGACTCCCACCATGGTAACTCCTATTTCTTCTGCTCTGGAGCCTCCTCTGGCCTGGAATTCAGCTCCTTGACAAAGGGCCCGCACCCCGTCCGGTGCCACTTGGGTCCAATCTTCTATATCACTGGTGGGGCCATGAGATCTCCTGGACAGAGCGTCTGCATCTCTATTCCCAGCCCCTGGCCTATACTTTAGGCTGAAGTTGAATCCAGACAGTGTGGCCAGCCACCTGTGTCCAGTGGCGTCCAGCTTGGGCGTGGTGAAAAGGTAGGTAAGGGGGTTGTTGTCGGTCTTCACAGTGAACTCCGCCCCATACAGGTAGTCTTTGAGCTTGTCTACTGCCGCCCACTTGAGGGCCAGGAACTCCAGCTTGTGAGTGGGGTAGTTCTTCTCAGAGGGGGTCAGGCTCCTGCTCACATAGGCAACAGGCCGTTGTTGCCCTTCGTGTTCTTGATAAAGTACTCCTCCCAGACCGTCATGACTAGCATCTACGTGTAGTTCATAGGGCTTGGTTGGGTCTGCGTAGGCCAAGACTGGGGCAGTGGTTACGCTCTCCTTTAATGCCTGGAAGGCCTCTTCACACTTCTGGTTCCACTGATTTCTGACTGACTCTCCCGGCTTCCTGGGCCCTGAGTCGTCCTCTTCCCCCTCAGTCTTGAGCAGTTCATTCAATGGTCTAGCAATTCGGGCGAATCCCTCCACAAACCTCCTATAGTAGGAGCAGAAACCCAAGAAGGATCTGAGTTCTGTTACTGTGGTGGGTCGTGGCCAGGAGGTAACTGCCTCCAATTTCTCGGGGTCTGTGGCCACCCCTTCTTCAGACACTATGTGCCCCAGATAGTTCACAGAAGACTGGTAGAACCGACACTTTTCAGGCAAAAGTTTGAGTCCCTCCTCACTGAGTCTCCTCAATACTTTTTCCAGCCTCTCCTCATGTTCCTCCAGGGTTCTTCCAAAGACTATGACATCGTCCAGGTACACAAGGACTTCAATAAGGTTCATGTCTCCTACAGTCTTCTCCATCAGACGCTGGAAAGTAGCTGGGGCTCCAGACAGACCTTGAGGCATCCGGTCGAATTCAAAGAACCCTACTGGGGTTATGAAAGCGGTCTTCTCCTTGTCTTCTGGGTGCATGGGGATCTGATAGTACCCGCTCTTGAGATCCATAACACTGAACCACTTGGCTCCAGACAAACTCTGTAGGGCATCCTCTATCCTTGGAGTAGTATACTGGTCGGGTATGGTTCTCCTGTTGAGAGTCCTGTAGTCGATACAGAGACTCAATGACCCATTCTTCCTGACCACCACTATCGGGGATGCATAGGGGCTTCTAGATTCCCATATCACTCCAGTCCTTTTGAGTTCTGAGAGTTGTTCCCTTAGATCCTCCAGATCTGCTAGGGGGACCTGCCTGACTCTCTCTCTCTGAAGGGCTTATCTTCCTGGAGGCGGATCCGATGGGTGGCACTCCTTGCACACCCCACATCGAACTCATCTTTAGAGAAGAACTTCTCCCATCTGTTCAGCTGGGCCTTGGCTCTCTCTTTCCAAGCCCTGGGCAGATTCGGGTTTTCCATGGATATCCTCTCCCAAGCATCTCCTCCTTCGCCCACCTCTGACAGGTTGACAGGGGCAGCAGGGCTCACCTGGCCTAGCAGCATCCTGGCTGGGACCTCGTTGGGGCCATCCGTATTGTTCCTAACACTCACTGGGACTCTACAATGGGCCTTCTTTAGGGCCTTCAGCGGAATCACTTCTGGTATCACTTCCAGACCGTGGGACCCTTCTCTTGGATCAGATTCCAACATGACAAAGGGTCCAGGCTGCTCCCAAGTAAGCTTCACAGTGGCTCTGAGACAGGTTACTTCACCGGGCTGCAGCACTATCCCTCCTCTTCCAAGTCTCCACACCTTCCCTATCCCCTCTCCTGGGGTCTTCTGCTCTAAGACCAGCCTTTGGTAAGCTGTCTTCAGCATGGGGTGGATCTTGGTGACCGCTGCCCCTTTCTCTTTCACTAGAGGGGTCAGAAGTCTTCGGACCAGGTCCGTGTTTGTCCCTATTATCAGGGAGCTCTTGTTGGCTCCTGGTGGCCGGGGGCACACAACTGCCAGAGTGTCAAACACTTCGGCTTTTCCAGCCACAGATGGGTCAAAGGTCATCCTGACAGGCAGATAGCCATCGTAGGGGAAGTTCTGGGTTCCAATCCCACATATCTCTAGTCCCTCTATTTTCCGGATGGGTAGGTGACTCAAGTACTTATTGTGAAAGTCTCTGTATAGCAGGGTTACTTGCGCCCCAGTATCCAAGATTGCTCTGGTGTAGACTCCCTCCACTTGAATGGACACTATAGGAGATGGGCCTACCAGCTTCTCCGGGTAAGGCCCGGCAGGGGTCGCTTCCTTCAGACTTTTTTTCTTTGAACCTCTTCCCGTCCAATCCCCTTTGGACTTCAGTCTTTCTTGAGCCTGGTATGCATTGACTCCCCCCACTTTACTGGGTGTAAGGACCCGCTGAGGGATACTATTGTTTTTCTTAGGTGTGCACCCCCTCTGGGGAGTGCTGTGCCTCTTCTCAGGGGTCTTACCCCCTTTCTCTGGGGTGTATCTCTGTTTAGGAATGTTGTGTTTGCCCCGAGGTGTTTTATCTCCTGTTATTTTCTGCTTTGCTTTCAGTTTGGAGCTCACTGAAGGTGATGGGCACCCGGTTGACTCCTTCACCGGGGCCCTCTGAAGTTTCCCGCCGGCTTGCGGTTGTCTATTTTCTTCTTTTTGGGACTGGAGCATGTAGCCGCAATATGTCCAATTCCTCCACAGTTAAAGCAGACGATATCTTCCCATTCTTGTAAAGATGCGGGTGCTGAGGCAACTGGGAATAATTCCTTCCTTGGTACTTCTCTCTTGGGACCCTCTGTGTCTTTTTTCATCAGAGAGGTCAACATCTCTAACACCTTGGACATTTGAGCTTTCAGGGTGTCTATCTCCGAATCTCTTTCAGGGGTCATTACTGGATTGACTAGCACCTGTGCGGGTACAACACTTGTCCTAATCAACTGCTGGTCCTGTTGCAGTGCCTCCTCATCTCTGATGATTTTTATCAAGTCAGCATAAGTCAGTAATGTTCCTCCTCCTAAGGTTTTCAGGTGCAACCAGACTGGATCCGAGCGCAGCGCTCCCTTTAAGACTTGCTTCATTCTTGCCACATCTGTGTCTTGGGGCCTCATCCCCTTCTTCAACACAATCTTACACAACAACCTGTTCAGTCTTCTAACATACTCTGAAAGTTTCTCCTCCGGTTGTTGGAAAGTGTGTTCAAACTGGTAGACCATCTCAGTCACCTTTTCCAATTGACCAAACTCTTCTTGCAGCATGGCTAGACAGTCTTGAGCCGTGCAATCTGCGTTCCCAAACCGAAAGCTTTTCACTGCTTCTGCTGCTGCGCCTTTAAGGCATTCCATCACTCGTTGCCTCTTCTGCGCTTCAGGCACCTCCCATGCCTCTACTGCCTGCAATGCCTGGTCCACCCAGGTGTCAAAGTCTTCTTCCCCTGCGGGGACAGGGAGCTTCCCTGAGAATGTCTTTAGTCTCCGGTAGCTAGTCTCTACATGCACCGTGTTTGCCTTCTGACACTTGGTTAGAAGATCCCCTATCGCACCTATCAGTTCTGGTGATATAAGAGTGGCAGGTGCAGGCGCCACCGGGGGCGTCGCCCTGTCCCTTTCTCCCGGTGGGGTACGGGCCGCAGCCTGCGGTGATCCCGTTGGTGATGGTTCCTTTCTTTCAGTTACTGCGTGCGCCAACCTATAAGTTCTGTTGTCTGGCATCCGCACACACTTGCGCTTACAGGCCTCTGGCATCCCGTTCCAGTACTCCACTAATGCATACTGATATGAGGTGTCTGGGTCTGACTTCATCTCCGTCACCCACGGTGTGTGATTTGGGGACACTGACTTCATCAATTCCTCTACCGTTTCAGTCGACCATGTCTCCCCAGGGAGGCTGATGACTATCGACTGGTTTGGCTCTGCGTTAGAGGCTTTGCACCATTCTTCTACCGCTCGTGGATCCATGGGGTCCATGCCGGCACCTCTGGCGTTCACTTGCTGCATCAGGATACCGGACGAGAACCCCCACGTGTAGCGATACCTCCAACTAAGAAGGCCGCAGATTTAGTTTGGGCCCTGATGGCAGCTCCGCCAACCCCCGGCAATAGGCTCTACCCCCTACTGGCACAGCTAGTATTGACAGTAAACTGTATATCTTATACTTTATGAATAACTGAGCATTGAGACAATACTAAATTTAAATAAGTATAAGGTTTTACTTAAGCTCTTGGTAAGAAAGATATAACAGTAATCACAGTTTACAGAATAATCAATGGTAATGCAGAGCCCTGCAACGCTAACATACTAAAGAGCGGACATGCAACAAGTGCGCCACACGGGCGACCGTTAGTTAAGTGCCCTATGGCGCAGTAACCCAAAACACATTAGAAACCCCACCAGGCCTGGTTTCTGAGATCTATAACTTAGTCCTTTTTCTTCACCGGCAGATCTTTAACGGTGGTGCACATTAACAGAGTACAAACTTTGTAATCCAATGGGGTATGTAAAGATGGGTGGGAACTTGGCTATACGAACTGTAAGTTCAGCTATGGTACGGCTCTTCAATAAGGGTAACAGGAACAACTGGTGGGCCACGACAGTCTATAGGCCTATATGTAGTAACAATATATCGTTTTGGCGTATGCCCTCTCAACCGCCCGGACTACGGTCTCAGTCCGGGAAACTTCCACCGACTGTGTCACACACACACTCAGTCTCTCCAGCGATCGGGTCCCCCATCCAACAAGGCTGTAGCTGAGCAAAGTCAGATGCCATCCAGGCTCGCAGAGGGATTGAAGGCTCCTTGGTGCTGAGCAAGGCCTCAGGCTTCAGGCCTTGCACTCCGACACATCCGCACAGGAGGATCAGTCTGTGTAGTCTCGTGTCCCAAAGAGGCCGAGCCCAGCCTCGCCTCCTCCTTTTATAACCCCTCCCATGAGTCTCTGCGGCGGAACATTGCCGAATGGGGTTCTGGGTAATGTAGTCTCTCTTGCATTAAAGGGGAACACCCCGCTACACATATATATATATATATATATATATATATATATATATATATATATATATATATAGAACTGACCCCCGAAGGAGCTGCTGGTAATTGATTGGGCCTGTACTCTGCTCTCCTACCCCCAAATAAATTGGCTCAGCCCGCTTGACACAGCTGTGTAACAGTGTTGATTTGAAGCTTTTACTACAAGGAACTATCCCACAATAACAATGTGCATATAGTGTACCTTTACCGTTATCTGGGAATCCGTTGTTCCACCTGTTAGGATAATGAACAAGCCTCACAACAATTGTGATTAACCAGAATGTAAATTTACTGAAACTGGTATAAAACAGTGGTTATAATAACTGTATCAATATACAAACTTACTACAATAGTGTAATGTGTGTTCGCAAATTATTAACACTTAAAGGTTCCTTGAATCTCCACTGCAGGCGCGTCTCCAAGTGGGACTAGTGCTCAGAGTGACAATGCGTTGACACTGGCCACCTTCCCACTTCCAGTACGGCCGCACTAAACACACTAATGCAAGGGTATCAAACACAGCACAATGCAGTTTCTCAAGAGCTCCCCCTGAGGTATAATGCAGTCCTTTTTACTGTAACCGAAGCACAAAACCTCCCCAGTGAGCAGTGTAGTCTCTGGTCTTCTTTCTTCTGCTAGCTATTATACTGCAGTGTTTGTAAGCCAAGGGTTTAACAAGCAATGAAGTAACATAAAATGAACAGTGATAACAATTCCTGCTATGCCACACACTTGTAGATGCCTCTGGTGTAGGTATTCCTTAACCGTCAGTCAACCCTCAATGAAGTATAGGCTTTGAGGCCTGATTGAACTCAGTCTATTTGAATGAGATCTCCCTGTAGAACTACAGGTCTCAGCAACTCTGTGTGATGAGTCTAAGTGTGTTAAATAACTTCTGGGCTAGTAGCCCTCTCACCACACCAGGCCTGGAAAGTTGGGAACCTCCTCTCCGGTTGTCTCAGTCCTGCTGTCAGCCAGCACCATCACGCTGCTCTGCTCCGCAAGATGACCGGCACCCTGGCTTGGCTCCATCAGAGGTTCTGGATCCTCAGACCCGATCACACCACTTCTTCAGCACACTGTGGCAAGGCAGAGTCAGTGGTTGCTGTTCCGCTCCGTGCAATGTAGGCCCTCTTCTGGAACACTCCTTCACAAATCCCTGCAGGCAGGCCATGCATCCAGAAGAGACCAGAAAATGGCCGCACTCTGCCTTTTATTACCTACCCAGAATGCAGTTCAGCCACCTAGTGTTCATGGGTAGATGAGTGGGCATTGTGGGTAGGTGAGTCTTTTCACAAAGTAAACAAAACACTTCCTGCTGTGTAGTGAAAGTTAAAACAGATCTTGTTCACATTGCATACCAAAAGAGGGAGCCAAATAATCTTTAGCATTGTCCATGATTTCATTATTTAGCATTACATGGCAAAAATACCAGCGTTATATATATATATATATATATATATATATATATATATATATATATATATATATTATACACACACACATACACATACATACACACACACACATACTAGGCTGTATATATATCAAATACACTGCCTGCACACCATTAACTAAGCTGCCTAATCTCTCTTCATTACACTATATACGGCCGCCGTGTAAGCAGCAGCCTTATATAGTGTGGGGCCTGGACTTAGCCCCCAGGGCCATGATGACCAGAGGCACCCTGCCTTTGGCCAATTATTGCTCTCTCAACAGAGCGCGCTGTGATTGGCCAAAGCGTGCAGGTCAGGTGCATGCTTTGGCCAATCATAAGACGCCAATGCACTGTTAACTTGCAGTGCATTATGGGGCGGTCCACGGCGCTCAAATTTGCCGCAAATGTCCCATAATGTTCTAAATTTGGTGAACGGGCGAACACGCAATGTTCCAGTCGAACTTATGTTCGACTGGAACATCGGGCTCATCCCTAGTGCCGAATAAAGCATCTAGCCGGCAGCAGTGAATTGTTTGAGACGACATGAAAGATGTACAATATGGAATAGATATAGTAGCTGAAGTTCCTCAAATTGCTTGTTATTCGGAGCTTAAGTCAGTAAAGACAGGTTTTAAAAAGAAAAGGAAAAAGGGAGATCAGTATTAGTCGGTATATTACCTTGACAGGGTTATTAAATATGTAATGATGACCCTCAAGCTTCTTGTCATCTGTGTTGTGGGAACATCGGCTTTATGAGCCCTCCATCTGGCCAGAAAGGGACTACAGGGGGACTGAAATAAGAGAGGATGTGGCAGACAGTAAAATCAACAGAAATAAATAGAAAAGGAAAAGATGGCAGGGACCCATACAAAAAAAGAAAAGGAATAGGAAGGATGGGGAAAACGGAATATGATAAAAGACAAAATAGTAGGGGGGGAGGGCAAAATTTGTAAGGGAGACTAAAGAGTGAAGGAAGTACATACTCATAAAGCAGCCACCATGCTAATGAGAAAAAAATATCCTGGAAGAAAGAATAGAAAGTTATAAAGCAAAGATACAAACTATATGCCTAATTCAATCATGAACGCAATCACAATCAAAATCATCTGTCGTCAAGAAAACACAGGTAGGATAGATTTGTGTTAAGACCTCCTGGTTGAACAGTACCCAAGGTGTTCATCCAGTATGCCTCATGGCAAAGGAGGAGACGGTCACGGTCTACCCCTCTCACCAGTCGGGTTACATGTTCGATGACCATGCCCCTTAATTCTTGTACTTTACTAGATGTTTCTGGGAGACGAAGTGTATTGCTACAGGTTTGCTTAGATCCAGGGGTTCATCTCTCTGGGTTTTTTCTAGGGCTGTTCTTATATCACTTCTGTATTTCTGAAACCGTAGTTTGAAGGGGCCAATGGTTTTGCCTACATATACCAGTGAGCAAGGGCATTTTAAAATATAAACACAGAAATCTGTGTTGCAGTTTGTATACTCCTGTATATGGTAAAGGCTGCCGCTATGCAGGTGAGTGAAATATTCTCCACATATCAGGGAATTGCAAATATTTCAATTATGGCATCTGTAACAGCCATGTTTTTGTGAGATTCTGACTTTTGCCTTGGTGTACTTGGGTCTCAGGTCCATCTGTACCAGTAAGTCACGCAGGGATCTACCTCATTTGTGAACTAATAATGGTAGATTTATTATATTGGTTGTCAATGTGTCATCTGCTCTTAGGATGTTAAAGTTGCGTGTGGCTGCATGTTTGATGCTATCTTATTTCTGATTGAAGCTGTGTATAAACAAAGGCTCGTCAACCATTTTATTGGTTTTGTCAAGATTCAAGGTAGCTCTGGTCAGTGCCCTGTCAAGTATTGTAGTAGGATACTCAATATCCAAGAATTTTCTATAAATGGCCATTAGTTGTAGGTTCCTCCCATTCTTGCTAGAACAAATGCGCATTACCCTCTTAAACTGTGAGATGGGTAGGCTATCTCTGAGGTGCTTGGGGTGTGAACTCTAATAGTGTAACAAGGTGTTCCTGTCTGTAGGTTTGGTAAATACAGATGTATGCAGTGTGCCCTGCTCATTTGTGATCCTTACATCCAGGTAGGTGATACTATCCTGGGAAATTTATGGATTGAATATGATAGCAGGGAATACATTATTCAAATAATCCACAAACTAATGAAAAACAGACACATCACCCTCCCATATAAGAAATATATTGTCAAAGTATCTTAACCAGCACTTAACATGCTCAGAGAAAAAAGAGTCATGGGGTAGATATTGTGTTCCTACAGGTATTCGACAAACAAATTTGCAAATGAGGGGGCTGCACAGCTGTCCATGGCTGTGCCACAATAATGGGCATACTTAGTTCCTTCAAACGAAAAAAAAATATATACTTTTGAGAAAAATTGCAAACACTTATATAGATATTCACCAGGGGGATCAGATATTAAACACATAATTACTCTCTATCACAAGCATGAGACTGCATTTTTGGCTGGCTTAAATCAGCTCTGATCTGAACCCAGAGATTGTCCACCTGCAAAATGATTAATGTGACCAAACAGACAAGGAGAATGTCATAGCCAAAAACCAGGATGCTGGAATGAGAAGCAGCAGCGCTAGACACTGCTGTCAACTTAGGGCACATATAAAACAGTATAATTACAATTTAAGATCCACAATAGTTAGGATCCTTCATTTACCCCTCTGTTTACAACCCAGTCTGATTAGTGGTCATAAAAGAGATGAATAAGATCATTCATGAAATGACAAGAAAAAAAAGAGAAAAAAAATGCGGGAGAAGGAAAGGGAGGTATAGGGCAGAGTAAAGAAAAGGAAAGTAGTGAGAGCAGTCAGAGAGCAACCACACTTGAAACCATTTCTCCCAAACTAGGTGTATGTTAGATGGTACATAAAGAATAATCAAAGTTGACAGGGAAACAGTGAGTGTTCTGCTTTGCGTTATTGAACTGTTGTATAACACTAGTCAGACAGCTTAACAATAATTCAGAAGTCAAGAAACGTGAGACATCAGATCTGTATGTATTCTTTTTTCCGAATAACTTTGTAAAACTGCAACATAAGCATAAAAAAAACATACCGGTATGTGTCAGTACATTAAACATTATACAGCAGCCTCACTCTATCAGTGAGAGTACTCACAGACAATTCCATCATTAGTCCAGGAATAGATCAAGAGCTCTTCTGCATGCAGTCTGCTAGATCCAGGAGCAGTCATGAAATGAAGGAAATACAGTTCCAGGTTAAAGGTTACTGCCCTTCACTCTGAGGAAAATACCACTTCTTAGGGGCGTGGCTTGGACTCCACCGAGATGGCGGTGTGATCCCTGAGCTCCGGCATACAGCGGGATAGAACAGCGGCTAATAGCAACCTGAGGCATTCACAAAGGCTCCACACTTAGCGGTCTGACACCCCACCACTCGGGCGACATGACCAGAAAACGGCAGGCGGAACACCGCCGGAAAAACTGACAGACTACTACACGCTGCCACCGCAGCCTCGAGGACAAGATGGCGCCGGCGCTTCTTCCTCTTCCAGAGTGGCCCGCGGACACACACAGAGCGGTAAGGGTGCAGCAAATAGACAGCCCCTCAACAGCGGTGAATCATTCCAGACATCCCAGACCCCTTCTCCACTCAGCGGTAGCCCAACTAAGTCTCGATTCAGAGCAGAAGACCCAGATCTGCAACACTGCGAGGTAAGATCTAACACAGACTCGCAGGAGGACACTAGAGAACTCCCTGACTCCATAGTCTCATTCCCCACGCTGCACCAACCAGTGTTGGACACAACACTTAAGGATATGCTTATTTCACTCAGGAGCACCATTCACAGTGACATGATGGCATGTATGAGGAAATTCAACACTGAGCTGACAGCAGTGGGTGATAGAGTTGATCACATTGAGACAAAGATGGGGGAATACGCCACGACCATTAATGATTTGGTAGACGCTAATGACACAGCAGAGGAAGAGCAGACATGGATGAAAGCCAAATTAGCAGATTTAGAAGACAGGTCCAGGAGGAATAATGTCAAAATAAGAGCAATACCAGAAACTGTAAATCCTTCTGACCTGCGCTCTTATGCTACTACAATGCTCTCCACACTTATGCCTGATCTCTCCGCCATAGAACGCTCCATAGACAGAATACATAGGTTGCCAAAACCTTCATTCATACCAGAAAATGTTCCTAGAGATGTTCTGTTTCGAATCAATTTCTACCATACCAAAGAGAGACTAATGACAATCACACGTAAAGGGGAACACCGCAATACTGAGTACTCCTCTTTACAATTCTATGCGGACCTGTCCCAGTTTACTCTGCAACTCCGCAAAAACCTGAATAATGTCACTAAAGGCCTAAGGAACCACAATGTTGATTATAGGTGGGGATACCCCACAAAGCTATTGGTGACTAAGGATGGGACAACACACGTAATCACATCTCTGTCCAAGGGTTTCCGGTTACTCCAAAAATGGAAGATTTTACCGGAAGATTTAGCTGAACCCTCTAGAGCAGGCAATCCTGGCAGGATTTCCCCGGAGTGGAAACAAGTTGCTGAATCCTCTTGAAATGAAAGAACTGTAATTCTCTGACCTATTGCCTTCTAACAGCTGCCCTTTCACAGGGTCCCGCATATCGGAGCTTCCCCCACAACACAAGCTCCCACTCTTTTGAGCAGAATTGATCTGCATCAGGGTTATGACGACCCACCTCTTTCGTTCCAGTTTATGTGCTTTTTGTTTTGTTTACCTGTTCTACTTTCAGGAACTGCACCGTTCATCACATCTAGAAACCTATACTTTTGAATTTCGATACCAGCAGCATTACTCCTACACCACCATCTCAAAGTCTCCCGGTCCTGGACAATGGATTCTCCCCCTCAGGGGTTTTGGCTGTAAGTACTCTTTGCCGCACACAGCATCCTTGATTGACCAATATGCCAGTTAAAATTCTCTCGATTAATGCCCACAGCCTAAACCATCCGGCTAAGAGGGCATCCCTTTGGAGGGAGGCTGATTTTTCTCAGTGTGATATACTGTGTGTCCAGGAGACCCACTTTCATCTAAATGCTCCACCTAAATGTACTTACAAATCCTTCCAGCATTACTTCTTCTCTAACATGGCAGCAAAGCGGAGAGGAGTTCTCATTGCGGTTAGAGACACAATTTCTTTTAGCCTAATTTCAGAAGTCAATGACCCGCAAGGTCGATATCTGATACTCGTTTGTGATATCAATAATGCCCGCTATACTTTAGTTACTTTATATGCGCCCAACAAGTGACAAATTCACTTCCTCAACAAACTCATGTGCAAAGTGCAGAAGATAAAGCAGGGTTCACTCATACTATGTGGGGACTTCAACATAGTACCCAATCCATATTTGGATTCTACCACAACTCCGTCTAAACGGACACCATCTCTGGGGAACTTTTTACGCTCCCATGGCCTTTTCGATGCATGGCGTTGTACACACGCCAGCGAAAAAGACTACTCCTTTTTCTCCCATAGGCATTGCTCATATTCGAGGATTGATTTGTTTCTATTAGACAAGTGGTTGCTCCAGAAAGTTTCTCAAACCAAAATTGACACGATAGCATGGTCAGACCATGCTCCTATCCTCCTTACATTGCGGGATTCCTATCCTGAATCCACTACCTATATTTGGCGCGCCAATTCTCAGATTATCCAAAACCAAACCACTAGAGAAATATTGAGAGAACGCTTGTCAGAGTATTTCCAAATCAATTCCACTTCCACAGATAATGCTTCTCTATTATGGAATGCCCATAAGGCATATATAAGGGGTATATTTATTCAATTGGGAGCTAGGCTAAAGAGGCAGAGGCAGCTGAAATTCTCTACGCTGATGACAGACATTAGTACCTTAGAAGACTTGAACAAATAGAACCCCTCCCCATCCATTAGTGAAAGACTTACCATACTAAGACATGACCTTAGAATACTCCTTCTCCATACTTTTGAACAAAAAGAGAAGAGGATGAAAATGTCCTTCTACTCTACTAGTAACAAAGCAGGAAAAGTGTTAGCGCGACGTATACAAGGACAACGCTTTAAATCTAAGATAACATATCTTATACATCCTAAGAGTAAGGAGAAGGTGTACGACCCCCAGGGTATCGCTGATGCTTTTAGCGAATACTACAGTTCTCTTTATAATCTGAATCTAGATAGCGATACTAACCAACCCTCTACTTCAGACATAGAGGGGTTTTTGGCTGGCGTCAATTTACCTGTCCTGTCCCAAACACAGCTTCAAGACCTAACCTCCCCCTTTTCCCTCAATGTTGGAAGCTTTAGTTGTCACACTCCCCAAACCAGGGAAGACACCGGATGTACCTCAAAATTTTAGGCCAATCTCATTATTGAACAATGACCTTAAAATTTTTGCCAAAATGATAGCTTTGAGGTTAATCAATATTCTACCTACTCTGATTGATCCTGATCAATCGGGGTTCACAAAGGGCAGACAGGCTTCAGATGCCACAAGACGATTGATTGATATTACTCATATCGCAAGGAAATGTCGCACGCCTTCTCTGCTCCTGGCGCTGGACGCGGAGAAGGCGTTCGATAGAGTACACTGGCTATATTTACAACAGGCGTTAAAAAAATTTGGGTTCAATGGCTACTTACTATCTGCCATTTTGGCTCTATATACATCACCTTCTGCCAAAGTATATATGTCAGGAATGTTATCCAGACCCTTTGGGATTACTAATGGCACGAGACAGGGGTGTCCACTGTCTCCCCTCATTTTTAATCTCCTGATGGAGCCGCTTGCTGCTCGCATCACACAATCACCAGAAATACAAGGTTTTACACTCAATAACAAAAAACATGTCATCAGCCTTTTTGCTGATGACGTGATTCTAATGCTTACTAACCCGGTGTCTTCCTTGGAAAGGGTCTCATGTGTACTCAAACAATATAGTCAAATATCATATTATAAGGTAAACGATGCTAAATCTTATATTCTTGATTTGGGGGTGCCTCATCAAGACAAAACTGCAATGCAAGCCAAATTCCCATATATTTGGTCAGACTATGCTATAAGCTACCTGGGGATCCACCTCACATCTCATCCTGATCAGTTATTTAAGGCCAACTACCTACCGCTAGAGGGAAAGGTGACGGGAGGGTTGGGGAGATTAAGCAAACATATACTATCATGGACAGGAAGGTTGGCAGCTTTCAAAATGCAGATACTACCTCAAATTTTGTACGTATTTAGGACAGTTCCTATTCCGATCCCCAATACCTTTTTTAGTAATCTACAAAGAACACTCTCAGGTTTCTTATGGCAAGGTAAGAGAGCGCGCTGCGCCTTTTCTAAACTTAGCAAACTTAGGAGGGCAGGGGGTGCAGGTGTACCAGTTTTTCTGAGTACCATAAAGCTGCAATACTAGCACAGCTCAGAGGGTGGTTTTCAAATCCTCTTACACCATTATGGGGCCTCATCGAGCAATCCTTAGTGCCAAAAGGAAATTTGAAGGACTATTTACTGGCCTACCCTTCCTTTAAAACAAAGTACAAGAACCTATCTCTTCCAATGGCAGCAACCTTAGAAGCCTGGAAGCAATTGGTGCTGACCAAATCCGCCTTATCTCCTAATATTACTCTTGAAATGCCTGTTACCACCATAGCTTTGATAATACCTGAAATAAATTTAAAGAAATGGACCTCAGGGGGATTAAATTGGGTCTCGGACCTGTACTTGAACGACACTTTGAAATCCTTTCCACAAGCACAACTAGAATTCAACCTCCCGGCATCAGAACAATTTAACTATATCAGAGTAGTGTCATTCCTTAGCAGCGGTCGCCTTCGACCGTATAAATTGTTCTGGAAAATACACACATATTTAACTTCAAAAGTCAGTCGCAGAGGTGGTATTTCGCTATTCTATAACTTTCTAAGCGATAAATCAGAGTTTGAAAAATCTGGCTCGCTGTTGGCCTGGGAGAGAGAGCTGGAAGCTTCTTTCACAGATGAACAGTGGGTTAGAACTCTACAATATACCCATTCGGCTACCAAATGTGCCAATCTCTGGGAGCTGTCACATAAGGTCACCCAGAGATGGTATCTCACGCCATTTAGGATAGCTAAATTTGACCCAAATACATCCCCTTTATGCTGGAGGCACTGTTCGCAAGTTGGAACACTATTCCATATATTGTGGTCTTGCAGGAAATTTGCTAAATTTTGGTCCAGTACATTCTTAATTATACAACAGGTTACAGGCTTACCTATGCTACCCTCCCCGGCATTAGCCATTTTACATCTGGGCATAGAGGACATACCACCTTCCTTCAGGAAATTTACAATCCATTTACTCCTAGCTGCCAAGCTGGTAATACTTAGACTCTGGAGGTCCCCTGATGCTCCTAAAATAGAAGAAGTTATACGAACGGTATCCTTCCACTACACATACGAAAGCATGTTAGCATCTATAAACGGTAAATATGTCGACTTCTGCCCCCAATGGGACTCATGGTTAGAGTGGTACAAGTCTTATAGAAGTCAACACCGCTGAGAGTGGCTTCTCAATTTGTGTGCTGAAACATATTCATATAACACATAGCATATATGGTTCTTTGATGTACCCACAAACTATACAAAGTGCTGGTTCCTTGGTTTACTTTATTTCTTTCTTTCTGTTTATGTTTCTACCCTGCTTCCAAGTTTATCTACCCTTACTTACCTCTTTGTTGATTGCAGTCATATTTGCATAATTCTCATCAGATTTATAAGACACTGAACAGGCGTACTGAATTACTGTGATTTTCCAATGTGCTGTTTGGAAGGTCCAATTGAGTTGTACAGGTTTAGCTTCCTCAGATCACAGTTTGTACCCATTGGGGTGATCTGATAAGTGAACAAGCGATATGTAGAAAAATGGTTTATTGTAATCTTTAAGTAACAAATGCAATTACCTGTAACCCTGGATGATGGCCTTTTCGTCTGTATAGATATGTAGATATAAAGCACGTGTACTTATCTTCTGTATCACGAAAATTTATTGAAAAAAAAAAAAAAAGAAAATACCACTTCTTGTCAAGCTCTGGCAAAATAAAAACTAACTAACTCTGACCACTAGATGGCAGCAACGCCAATTAACATTGCAGTATAATTTATAACAGCACATTGCACACATTTACTATGAACAATATGGGCAGAACACTCCCTGTCTGGCATAATTTATTATGTCACTACCTAAATAACTAATTCTATGCAGAAAAAAACATATAAAGGGTAGGGTTGAGCAGACCCGAACTGTAAAGTTCGGGTCCGTACCAAACTTTTTGGTTTTGGGGTCCCGGACCCGAACCCGAACAATTGACTGTATGTTTGGATTTGGGTCCGGTGTTCGGCAATATGCATGTAAAGTCGCACTTGTTTCCCGTGCTTAGAACTGTCCCTGCACAAAGTGTAATTTCTGAAGGAAAAAAAGTCATTTAAAACTCACTCACGGCTATTAATGAATTGTCGGCTCCCGGCAATACATAGAAAAGTCATTGATAAAAAAAAAAGAGTGGGGGTTCCCCCAAATTCAATTACCAGGCCTTTCAGGTCTAGTATGGATATTAAGGGGAACTCTGCCGCAAATAAAAAAAAAAAATGCGTGCGGTTCCCCCAAATATCCATACCAGGCCCTTCAGGTCTGGTGTGGATTTTAAGGGGAACTCCACCCCAATTTTTTTTTAAAAATGGCGTGGATAACCCACAAAAATCCAGACCAGACCCTTTATCTGAGCAAGCAACCTGGCAGGCCACAGGAAAAGAGGGGGGGACGAGAGAGCGGGTCCCCCCCTCGTATGTCAGACCCCGCTTAAGTCATTGGATGAGCAGACCTGATGGGGAACTTCCTTGGCAGTGTATTAAATTAATAGAACTGCCCCTTCTAAAGTTCCCCATCAGGTCTGCTCATCCAATGACGTAGGCGGGGTCTGACATACGAGGGGGCGGACCTGATGGGGAACTTCATCCCCAGTTTAATACATGAATAGACCCGCCCCTTCTCACGTTCCGCATCAGGTCCTCAGCCTTACACCTACGTCATTGGCTGAGCGGACCTAATGGGGAACTTTAGAAGGGGCGGGTCTATTCATTTAATACACTGCCGAGGAAGTTCCCCATCAGGTCCGCTCAGGCTCAGCCAATGACATTTCGTCTGGACAGCGCTGGACATCGGGATCACCGCGTAACACTGGATTTCATTGCTGGAATGTTTTTTTTATTTTTAATAAAGGACTTTCCCAATGGTGTCTGTGTATTTTTTTTTTACAATTTTTTACACTTTATTTGTGAAATGGTAGGGGTACAATGTACCCCATTACCAATTCATATAGGGGGGCCCGGGATCTGGGGGTCCCCTTTGTTAAAGGGGTCTTCCTGATTCCGATAAGTCCCCCTCCCGCAGACCCCCACAACCACCGGGCAAGGGTTGTGGGGATGAGGCCCTTGACATCCTCCCCATGTTGAGGGCATGTGGCCTGGTACGGTTCAGTAGGGGGGGGCGCTCTTTCGTCCCCCCTCTTTTCCTGCGGCCTGCCAGGTTGCGTGCTCGGATAAAGGGTCTGGTCTGGATTTTTGGGGGTACTCCACGCCATTTTTTTTTTAAATTTGGGGTGGAGTTCCCCTTGAAATCCATACCAGACCTGAAGGGCCTGGTAATTAAATTTAGGGGAACCCCCACGCTTTTTTTTTTTTATCAATGACTTTTCTATGTATTGCTGGGAGCCGACAATTCATTATTAGCCGCGAGTGAGTCTTAAATGACTTTTTTTCCTTCAAAAATGACACTTTGTGCAGGGACAGTTCTAAGCATGGGAAACAAGTGCGAATAGTCCTCAGAAGTTCGGGTCCCCATTGACTTCAATGGGGTTTGTGGTCGGGGTCAAATTCGGGTCGAGTTCGGACCCAATTTTTTTACCGAAGTTCGGCCGAACCCGTCGAACCCGAACATCCAGGTGTCCGCTCAACTCTAATAAAGAAGAAAATGGAATCCTAGCTAGTCCCGAGATCAAAACTATAATGTCAGTTACAGGTCTGAGATAAATTCTGGTGGTCTAGCAACATAGCGTCCAAGATTCGCCTGGCAATACCTATAAGTCTCTCCCAGACACCACCCATGTGTGAGGAGTGTGGAGGATTGAAGACCCATGTACATCCTCTGTCTTGGAGAAAGTCTTGCAATTGTGATTCGCTGTCACAAATGTTAAGTTCTTTGCAGGCTCCCACAAAGTTTGTTCCTCTGTCAGAACGGAGCAGTTTTGCTGGGCCACGAATTGAGAAGAATCTCCTCAAGTCATTATTAAAGCTTGATGTTGACATGGGTCCAAGTAGCTCTATGTGTACAGCTCGGGTGGACAAACAAGTGAAAAGGACTGCCCATCGTTTACTGTCCGCGCTGCCTCCTCTAGTGCGAAGGGTTAAAACAGACCACGGCCATCTTTTGACTTTGTAATCTTCCTCACAGCTTGCGACAGATGACACATTTGTGTATAACAGCTGATACCAAGCGTTTGCCACCAAGAATCCAGAAACCTGCAAATCTAATTGCACCTTCTGTGATGTGTCGCCCTTGGTGAACTACTTGTTCATGATGGTACCTAACAAACAGTGTCGCAATGTGGTGATAATAAGGTATAATGACAGGCTGTTTCTCTTCCTCTGAAAGTTCAGCAAGAGACAAACGTCCACCTACTCTCAACAACCCATTCTTGTCTAAAAAGGGGCTAAGCCTCCTAAGACGGCTTTGTTTTGGGAATGTAGTCAGTGTGCTTCTGGAAATGTTTGTTTTGAACAGAAGAAATTATAACAGACTTTGCCTGAGCAAGTTCTACTAGATTGACCTGTTCATGGAAACTTTCCCACCTTCTGACCTGATCGCTATTGGTTTCTCTCCAGAAGGTTTTAGCGACATGGATGAGTCTGGCTAGGGTCTTAACTAATATCTTCCAGCAAGAAAATCTATCAAAGCAATGTGAGTTAAGTGTGGCTTCAGAAGCTTTGGTACTGAAATTCGTAATTTTCAATCTGATTTAAGGGTCAGCTTTGGGGTCTATGAGTGGATAAACATTAGCAGTGTCTATCTGCTCATAGTGTGGTTGGTACAGAAAGGATGGGCCTGAGAACCATATAGAGTTCTGAAGGCATACTGCTTGAGTAGGTCTAGTGGCATAATCTGCAGGGTTTTGCTCTGTAGATACATAGAACCACTGATCTGGGTGTGAAGATTGCCTGATTCTATTCACTCTGTTGGAGACATACAGATAGAACCTCCTAGTGGTGCTGCAAATGTACCCTAGGACAGTCTTGCCATCAGTGAACAATTTCACAGCATCAAATTCAGTGTCTAGTTCATCTGTGATTAGCTCAGACATTTCGACTGCAAGTACAGCAGCACACAACTCTAAACGAGGAATCGTGTGAGCTGGTTTAGGGCTTAGTTTAGACTTTCCCATGACAAATCCAACATGACACACATTTTCTGCATCAATTACTTTCAAGTAAGCTACGGCACCTATAGTTGTGGTGGATGCGTCAGAGAAGATGCACAGGTCTTTCCTGCAAGCGGATGATAGAGACACGGGCACATAGCATCTGTCTATCTTAAGGTGCTCTAAAGCTTGCAAGGATTCTGTCCATTGAACCCACTCACTCACCTGTGGAAGTAATGCATCCCATTCACTTTTCCCAGATGACAGTTCTCAAACTAAGACCTTACCTCGTATTGTCACAGGCGATACAAACCCTAGGGCAGGGATATGCAATTAGCGGACCTCCAGCTGTTGCCAAACTACAAGTCCCATGAGGCATAGCGAGACTCTGACAGCAGCAAGCATGACACCCAGAGGCAGAGGCATGATGGGACTTGTAGTTTTGCAACAGCTGGAGGTCCGCTAATTGCATATCCCTGCCCTAGGGGATCATAGAGGCTATTTACGGTGGATAGAATGCCCCTACGTGTAAAAGGCTTTTCCCCTGAGAAAACTCTGAAAACAAAACTATCTGTTTCTAGATCCCAACTTAGGCCTAGGCTTTTCTGCAGGGGAAGGGTGTCTGTACCTGTAGGCAAAGATCTTTAAGGTCCTTAGCTCTGTCTGCTACAGGCAAGGCTTCCATTACTTTTTGGCTGTTGGAAGTGATTTTATGAAGCCGCAGGTTGGATTCTGACAGCATTTGCTTTGCTTTACGGAGGATGGAAATTGCATCTTCAGGTGTGTTAGCAGAAGCGAGTCCATCATCTACATAAAAATGTCTCTATACAAAGTGTTTGGCTTCTTGTCCATAGCACTCTGCATTTTTCTGGGCAGCCTTTTGCATGCAGTATATAGCGACAGCAGGAGAGGGGCTATTACCAAATACTTACACTTTCATTCTGTACTCGACAATTTCTTTGTCTATGTCATTGTCTTTGTACCAGAGAAAACGTAGAAAGTCTCTGTGGTCTTCTCTGACAAGAAAGCAATAAAACATTTGTTGCACATCTGCTGTGAAAGCAACGGGCTCTTTTCTGAAGAGCAAGAGGACACCTAGCAAAGTATTATTTAGGTCAGGGCCACTCAACAGTACGTCATTTAACCACTTAACGACCGCTCACTGTATATATACGTCGGCACAAGGGCACCGACAGGCACAATCACGTAGAGTGTACGTGATTGCCTCTGTACAGTTGGGGGGTCCAATCGGACCCCCCTTCTGTACAGTGAGCGGTCGGAATTAGTCTGGGAGCGTTCCGAGATGGGGGGGCGGCTGTTCGATTCCGGCCACCCTCCCGCGATCGCTCCCGGCGAATGAGAATGCCCCCTCTGCTTGTGTAATGTAAACACAGGCAGAGGAAGCAGGAGGAAGTGATGTCATCTCTTGTGCGGCGCTCACATATACCGAGCGCCGTACAAGAGAAGGCATCAAGGTTAGTGCACAAACACTACACTAACACCAGCACACATAGGCACATAAATCGCCCCCCAGGCCGCCCCAGATCACCCCCCAGCCCCCAGTCACAGTGTCACTGATTGCAGTGACCATTTATTTACTGATCACTGCAATCAGTGACATTTGTGACTGTAAAAGTGTCACTACAGTTTAGTTTTAGGTCCAGTGTAGCCCCCTAACCCCCCTAATAAAGGTTTAACCCCTTGATCACCCCCAGATAACCCTTTCACCCCCTAGCACCGCCGTCGCTAAGCGATCATTTTTCTGATCGCTGTCTTAGCGTCGGTGATGCAGATCGGTAGCCAGTATTTTTTTTTTAGGTTCGCCGCAGGTTTTTATAGCGTCAGGTACCCCCATAAATTATCTAATAAAGGTTTAACCCCCTTGATCGCCCCCCAGGTAACCCTTTCACCCCCTATCACCACTGTCGCTAAGCGATCATTTTTCTGATCGCTGTCTTAGCGTCGGTGATGCAGATCGGTAGCCAGTAATTTTTTTTAGGTTCGCCGCAGGTTTTTATAGTGTCAGGTACCCACATAAATGATCTAATAAAGATTTAACCCCCTTGACCGCCCCCCAGGTAACCCTTTCACCCCCTATCAACACTGTCGCTAAGCGATCATTTTTCTGATCGCTGTCTTAGCGTCGGTGATGCAGATCGGTAGCCAGTAATTTTTTTTAGGTTCGCCGCAGGTTTTTATAGCGTCAGGTACCCCCATATATTATCTAATAAAGGTTTTAACCCCCTAATTGCCCCTAGTTAACCCTTTCACCAGTGATCATCATATAAGTGTTATGTGTGACGCTGGTTAGTTAGTTTGCTTTTTATAGTGTCAGGGCACCCGCCGTATATAACCCAATAATGGTTTAACCCCCTGATCGCCCGGCGGGTGATATCAATTAGGTTTTAGCGTCAGAGAGGGTCTGCGTCACACCCCAGGCAGCGTCAGGTTAGTGCCAGTAACGCTAACACCCACGCGTGAAGCATACACCCTCCTTAGTGGTATAGTATCTGAACAGATCAATATCTGATCTGATCAGATCTATACTAGGGTCCCCAGCAGTTTAGGGTTCCCAAAAACGCAGTGTTAGCGGGATCAGCCCAGATACCTGCTAGCACCTGTGTTTTGCCCCTCCGTCCAGCCCAGGCCACCCAAGTGCAGTGTCGATCGATCACTGTCACTTGCAAAACACAACACACATAACTGCAGCGTTCGCAGAGACAGGCCTGATCCCTGCAACTCCAGTGCTGTAGGAGGTGATTTCACCACCGCAGTTAAAAAAAAAAGCAAATATGCCGGAGCATTGGGGCAGCAGGGGCGGAGGAGTGATTTTGCTCCTAATGCCGCGTACATACGGTCAAAATTCCGACTGAGGCTTGCCCGTGGAAAAGTCCGACCATGTGTGTGCGGCATAACTTTTTTGCGGGAGGATGCCCCCATGCTTCGGCATATATAAATGGTGCATGTATGCCCATCATTAGAAGTGGGTGGATGAAGGGCGGTATTCTAATGGTGGGCATACCCACCCGATCAATCTCTTTTTTCGTTCAGCCAACAGGCTGCATGAAAAAAAAGATTATAATACATGTCCAACAAGGACCAGCATGTTGCTGGACTTTGAATGGTTATACCAGATTGATGCCTGTGGGTTTAGGTATCATCTTGGTATCATTCATTTCAGCCAGCGGCCGGCTTTCATGTAAAACAATCCTAGTGGCTAATTAGCCTCTGGACTGCTTTTACAAGCAGTGGGAGGGAATGTCCCCCCCCGGATATAAAAAGCGCCATTAGGAAATTGGAAAAGCATTTTATCACACCGATCTTGTTGTGGTCAGATGCTTTGAGGGTAGAGGAAAGATCTAGGGTCTAGACCCCAGTTTTTAAAAAAAAAAGAGTACCTGTCACTACCTATTGCTATCATAGGGGATATTTACATTCCCTGAGATAACAATAAAAATAAAAATAAAATATGGAAGGAACAATTTAAAAATAAAATAAAAAAGCAAAATTAATAAAAAAAAAAAAAAAAACACCCCTGTCCTGCCCTGCTCTTGCCCAATGGCGAACACAAGCGTCGGCCTGGCGTCATATGTAAACAGCAATTGCACCATGCATGTGAGGTATCACTGCGAAGGTCAGATCGAGGGCAGTAATTTTAGCAGTAGACCTCCTCTGTAAATCTAACGGGGTAACCTGTAAAGGCTTTTAAAGGCTTTTAAAAATGTATGTAGTTTGTCGCCAATGCGCGTTTGTGTGAAATTTTAAAGCATGTCGTGTTTGGTATCTATGTACTCGGCCTAAGATCATCTTTTTTATTTCATCAAACATTTGGGCAATATAGTGTGTTTTAGTGCATTAAAATTAAAAAAAAGTGTATTTTTTCCCCAAAAAATGCGTTTGAAAAATCGCTGCGCAAATACTGTGTAGAAAAAAAAATGCAACACCCACCATTTTATTCTGTAGGGCCGTTGCTTTAAAAATATATATAATGTTTGGGGGTTCAACATAATTTTCTTGCAAAAAAAATATGTTTTCATGTAAACAAAAAGTGTCAAAAAGGGCTTTGTCTTCAAGTGGTTAGAAGAGTGGATGTAAGCTTCCTAATGTTGTGTATAAAATGCCAGAACAGTTCAAAACCCCCCCAAATGACCCTATTTTGGAAAGTAGACACCCCAAGCTATATACTGAGAGGCATGTCGAGTCCATGGAATATTTTATATGTTGACACAAGTTGCGGAAAAAAGAAAATTTTTAATTTTTTTATTTTTTTTTTGCACAAAGTTGTCACTAAATGATATATTGCTCAAACATGCCATGGGCATATGTGGAATTACACCCCAAAATACATTCTGTTGCTTCTCTTGAGTACGGAGATACCACATGTGTGAGACTTTTTGGGAGCCTAGCCACGTACGGGACCCCAAAAACCAATCACCGCCTTCAGGCTTTCTAAGGGTGTAAATTTTTGATTTCACTTCTCACTGCCTATCACAGTTTCGGAGGCCATGGAATGCCCAGATGGCACAAAACCCCCCCAAATGACCCCATTTTGGAAAGTAGACACCCCAAGCTATTTGCTGAGAGGTATTGTGAGTATTTTGCAGATCTCGCTTTTTGTCACAAAGTTTTGAAAATTGAAAAAAATAATAATAATTTTCTTTCTTCATTTTCAAAAACAAATGAGAGCTGTAAAATACTCACCATGCCTCTCAGCATATAGCTTGGGGTGTCTACTTTCCAAAATGGGGTCATTTGGGGGGGTTTTGTGCTATTTTGGCATTTTATGGCCTTCGAAACTGTGATAGGTAGTGAGGAGTCAAATCAAAAATTTGTGCCTAGAAATCCTGAAGGCGGTGCTTGGTTTTCGGGGTCCCGTACGCGGCTAGGCTCCTAAAAAGTCCCACACATGTGGTATCCCCGTACTCAAGAGAAGCAGCAAAATGTATTTTGGGGTGCAATTCCACATATAACCATGGCATGTGTGAGCAATATATCATTTAGTGACAACTTTTTGTAATTTTTTTTTTTTTTGTCATTATTCAATCACTTGGGACAAAAAAAAAATATTCAATGGGCTCACCAGGCCTCTCAGCAATTTCCTTGGGGTGTCTACTTTCCAAAATGGGGTCATTTGGGGGGGTTTTGTACTGCCCTGCCATTTTAGCACCTCAAGAAATGAGATAGGCAGTCATAAATTTAAAGCTGTGTAAATTCGAGAAAATGTACCCTAGTTTGTAGACGCTATAACTTTTGCGCAAACCAATAAATATACGCTTATTGACATTTTTTTTTACTAAAGACATGTGGCCGAATACATTATGGCCTAAATGTATGACTAAAATTGAGTTTATTCGATTTTTCGTATAACAAAAAGTAGAAAATATCATTTTTTTTCAAAATTTTCGGTCTTTTTCCGTTTATATCGCAAAAAATAAAAATCGCAGAGGCAATCAAATACCATTAAAAGAAAGCTCTATTTGTGGGAAGAAAAGGACGCAAATTTCGTTTGGGTACAACATTGCATGTCCGCACAATTTACAGCTAAAGCAGCGCAGTGCAAAATTCTGAAATCACCTTTGGTCCTTTAGCTACCAAATGGACCGGGGCTTAAGTGGTTAAAGAGACTCCTTTATACTCTGTGCTGGAATCAAAAACTATGCGTTCCAGACTTCAGGCTGTAATTGACTGCAAAGGATTTGCAACCAAGTATTAAAAAGTGAAAGTTTGATTTATGATTGTTAATCTGTCCCATTACTTTTGGTCCCTTAAAAAGTGGGAGGCACATATACAAACTGTTGTAATTCCCACATTGTTTACCTGATTTGGATGTAAATACCCTCAAATTAAAGCTGAAAGTCTGCAGTCAAAGCACATCTTGTTTGTTTCATTTCAAATCCATTGTGGTAGTGTATAGAGCCAAAAAGATTAGCATTGTGTCAATGTCCCAATATTTATGGACCTGACTTTAATATATATACATATACATACACACACACATACATACACACACACACACACACACAAAGCCTGGAATGTATATATACTAAATATACTGGAGCTAACTGAATCAACTGCCTGCTCAATCTAGCTAACTGAATCGCCTGCCTGCTCAATCTATCTAAACTAAATTAAATGACACTCACTCTCTCTCTCTCTCTGTCTCTCTCTCTCTATCTCTCTCAATGCCGCAACACACTACAGAAGGCTGACGTGCAGGCTGGCTTATGTAGTGTGGGGCGTGTACTTAATCCCCTGAGCCATAATTGGCCAAAGGCACCCTGCCTTTGGCCAATTAGGGCTCTCTGTGCTGACAGCGCTGTGATTGATCAAAGCATGCGGGTCATATTGCATGCTTGGCCAATCATCAGCCAGCAATGCACTGTGATGCATTATGGGCCATCACGCGCCGCTCGAATTTGGCACGAACGGCTCATAATGTTCGTGTTTATAGCCAGCTCTATACCATGGACATAAGGATTGGCCTTGATAGCAAGTACCATTGATTCTTTTTTCTTTTCAATAGTTTTTATTGATTTTCACATAAAACAGATGTAAACAAAAAGCGGTTTGTTGCAAGGCGGTAGAACAACGCCATATATTGAGTACAATCAAGGTAACATAGTAATGTCAACATTGAATAACCTGAACATCTTATAGGCTACCTAATACAGTTAATACAGTGGAGGTGAGGATTATCCGCCGTCCCAGACACTCATTTCAGGTTCAAGACTGTTCTAAACTACAGACAACCCTCCACTCCTCCACTCCTGCATGTCAGACCATAGAATCATACTGTTTGCTATATAATGATTAGGGATGGGCCCGGTGCTCGATTCGAACCCATGTTCGAATCGAGCATCGGGCGTTCGCTCGCTCGTCGAGCCCAGAACTATTTGGGCCGTTCGCATCACATTCGTGTGATGCGAGCGGCCCCGCAATGCATTGCGGCCGGCGCGGCCGGCGCAGTGCATTGCTGGCTGATGATTGGCCAAGCATGCACTGTGACCCCGCATGCTTGGCCAATCACAGCGCCCGAAACTCGGAGAGCAATAATTGGCTACAGGCAGGACGCCTGTAGCCAATTACAGCTCAGGGGCTTTAGTACACGCCCCACCATTTAAAAGGCCGCCACGCCATCGGCCCCGGTCACATGAGTTCCGGCTTTAGGAGAGATTAGTCTGCTGATTCTGTCTTTGCTTGATACTGAAAGATTTGCTCTTCTTTGCTAAACCATTGGCTATTTCTTTGCTAAACCATTGCTACCTAAGTCATTGATCGTTCATTGCTGCTGATTGCACAGTTAGTGTGTTATTAGCTGCTGCTGGGGATTAGTCTGGTGCGTGCTTACTGTTAGTACAGTATTGCAGTAGTACCAACCGCAGTGCTGTTAGCACAGCATTGCACCCCAACAGCACCCATAGGACTTCTAGTGTGTTAGTGGCAGCAAACAGAGCTCCTATATTTTCTTCTCAGCAGCACCCATAGGACTTCTAGTGTGTTAGTGGCAGCAAACAGAGCTCCTATATTTTCTTCTCAGCACCACCCATAGGACTTCTAGTGTGTTAGTGGCATCACACAGAGCTCCTATATTTTCTTCTCAGCAGCACCCATAGGACTTCTAGTGTGTTAGTGGCAGCAAACAGAGCTCCTATATTTTCTTCTCAGCAGCACCCATAGGACTTCTAGTGTGTTAGTGGCAGCAAACAGAGCTCCTATATTTTCTTCTCAGCAGCACCCATAGGACTTCTAGTGTGTTAGTGGCATCACACAGAGCTCCTATATTTTCTTCTCAGCAGCACCCATAGGACTTCTAGTGTGTTAGTGGCAGCAAACAGAGCTCCTATATTTTCTTCTCAGCAGCACCCATAGGACTTCTAGTGTGTTAGTGGCATCACACAGAGCTCCTATATTTTCTTCTCAGCAGCACCCATAGGACTTCTAGTGTGTTAGTGGCAGCAAACAGAGCTCCTATATTTTCTTCTCAGCAGCACCCATAGGACTTCTAGTGTGTTAGTGGCAGCAAACAGAGCTCCTATATTTTCTTCTCAGCAGCACCCATAGGACTTCTAGTGTGTTAGTGGCATCACACAGAGCTCCTATATTTTCTTCTCAGCAGCACCCATAGGACTTCTAGTGTGTTAGTGGCAGCAAACAGAGCTCCTATATTTTCTTCTCAGCAGCACCCATAGGACTTCTAGTGTGTTAGTGGCAGCAAACAGAGCTCCTATATTTTCTTCTCAGCAGCACCCGTAGGACTTCTAGTGTGTTAGTGGCAGCAAACAGAGCTCCTATATTTTCTTCTCAGCAGCACCCATAGGACTTCTAGTGTGTTAGTGGCAGCATACAGAGCTCCTATATTTTCTTCGCAGCAGCACCCATAGGACTTCTAGTGTGTTAGTGGCATCACACAGAGCTCCTATATTTTCTTCTCAGCAGCACCCATAGGACTTCTAGTGTGTTAGTGGCAGCAAACAGAGCTCCTATATTTTCTTCTCAGCAGCACCCATAGGACTTCTAGTGTGTTAGTGGCAGCAAACAGAGCTCCTATATTTTCTTCTCAGCAGCACCCATAGGACTTCTAGTGTGTTAGTGGCAGCAAACAGAGCTCCTATATTTTCTTCTCAGCAGCACCCATAGGACTTCTAGTGTGTTAGTGGCATCACACAGAGCTCCTATATTTTCTTCTCAGCAGCACCCATAGGACTTCTAGTGTGTTAGTGGCAGCAAACAGAGCTCCTATATTTTCTTCTCAGCACCACCCATAGGACTTCTAGTGTGTTAGTGGCATCACACAGAGCTCCTATATTTTCTTCTCAGCAGCACCCATAGGACTTCTAGTGTGTTAGTGGCAGCAAACAGAGCTCCTATATTTTCTTCTCAGCAGCACCCATAGGACTTCTAGTGTGTTAGTGGCAGCAAACAGAGCTCCTATATTTTCTTCTCAGCAGCACCCATAGGACTTCTAGTGTGTTAGTGGCAGCAAACAGAGCTCCTATATTTTCTTCTCAGCAGCACCCATAGGACTTCTAGTGTGTTAGTGGCATCACACAGAGCTCCTATATTTTCTTCTCAGCAGCACCCATAGGACTTCTAGTGTGTTAGTGGCAGCAAACAGAGCTCCTATATTTTCTTCTCAGCAGCACCCATAGGACTTCTAGTGTGTTAGTGGCAGCAAACAGAGCTCCTATATTTTCTTCTCAGCAGCACCCATAGGACTTCTAGTGTGTTAGTGGCATCACACAGAGCTCCTATATTTTCTTCTCAGCAGCACCCATAGGACTTCTAGTGTGTTAGTGGCAGCAAACAGAGCTCCTATATTTTCTTCTCAGCAGCACCCATAGGACTTCTAGTGTGTTAGTGGCATCACACAGAGCTCCTATATTTTCTTCTCAGCAGCACCCATAGGACTTCTAGTGTGTTAGTGGCAGCAAACAGAGCTCCTATATTTTCTTCTCAGCAGCACCCATAGGACTTCTAGTGTGTTAGTGGCAGCAAACAGAGCTCCTATATTTTCTTCTCAGCAGCACCCATAGGACTTCTAGTGTGTTAGTGGCAGCAAACAGAGCTCCTATATTTTCTTCTCAGCAGCACCCATAGGACTTCTAGTGTGTTAGTGGCAGCATACAGAGCTCCTATATTTTCTTCGCAGCAGCACCCATAGGACTTCTAGTGTGTTAGTGGCATCACACAGAGCTCCTATATTTTCTTCTCAGCAGCACCCATAGGACTTCTAGTGTGTTAGTGGCAGCAAACAGAGCTCCTATATTTTCTTCTCAGCAGCACCCATAGGACTTCTAGTGTGTTAGTGGCAGCAAACAGAGCTCCTATATTTTCTTCTCAGCAGCACCCATAGGACTTCTAGTGTGTTAGTGGCAGCAAACAGAGCTCCTATATTTTCTTCTCAGCAGCACCCATAGGACTTCTAGTGTGTTAGTGGCATCACACAGAGCTCCTATATTTTCTTCTCAGCAGCACCCATAGGACTTCTAGTGTGTTAGTGGCAGCAAACAGAGCTCCTATATTTTCTTCTCAGCACCACCCATAGGACTTCTAGTGTGTTAGTGGCAGCAAACAGAGCTCCTATATTTTCTTCTCAGCAGCACCCATAGGACTTCTAGTGTGTTAGTGGCATCACACAGAGCTCCTATATTTTCTTCTCAGCAGCACCCATAGGACTTCTAGTGTGTTAGTGGCAGCAAACAGAGCTCCTATATTTTCTTCTCAGCAGCACCCATAGGACTTCTAGTGTGTTAGTGGCATCACACAGAGCTCCTATATTTTCTTCTCAGCAGCACCCATAGGACTTCTAGTGTGTTAGTGGCAGCAAACAGAGCTCCTATATTTTCTTCTCAGCAGCACCCATAGGACTTCTAGTGTGTTAGTGGCAGCAAACAGAGCTCCTATATTTTCTTCTCAGCAGCACCCATAGGACTTCTAGTGTGTTAGTGGCAGCAAACAGAGCTCCTATATTTTCTTCTCAGCAGCACCCATAGGACTTCTAGTGTGTTAGTGGCAGCAAACAGAGCTCCTATATTTTCTTCTCAGCAGCACCCATAGGACTTCTAGTGTGTTAGTGGCAGCAAACAGAGCTCCTATATTTTCTTCGCAGCAGCACCCATAGGACTTCTAGTGTGTTAGTGGCATCACACAGAGCTCCTATATTTTCTTCTCAGCAGCACCCATAGGACTTCTAGTGTGTTAGTGGCAGCAAACAGAGCTCCTATATTTTCTTCTCAGCAGCACCCATAGGACTTCTAGTGTGTTAGTGGCAGCAAACAGAGCTCCTATATTTTCTTCTCAGCAGCACCCATAGGACTTCTAGTGTGTTAGTGGCAGCAAACAGAGCTCCTATATTTTCTTCTCAGCAGCACCCATAGGACTTCTAGTGTGTTAGTGGCAGCAAACAGAGCTCCTATATTTTCTTCTCAGCAGCACCCATAGGACTTCTAGTGTGTTAGTGGCAGCAAACAGAGCTCCTATATTTTCTTCTCAGCAGCACCCATAGGACTTCTAGTGTGTTAGTGGCAGCAAACAGAGCTCCTATATTTTCTTCTCAGCAGCACCCATAGGACTTCTAGTGTGTTAGTGGCAGCAAACAGAGCTCCTATATTTTCTTCTCAGCAGCACCCATAGGACTTCTAGTGTGTTAGTGGCAGCAAACAGAGCTCCTATATTTTCTTCTCAGCAGCACCCATAGGACTTCTAGTGTGTTAGTGGCAGCAAACAGAGCTCCTATATTTTCTTCTCAGCAGCACCCATAGGACTTCTAGTGTGTTAGTGGCAGCAAACAGAGCTCCTATATTTTCTTCTCAGCAGCACCCATAGGACTTCTAGTGTGTTAGTGGCAGCAAACAGAGCTCCTATATTTTCTTCTCAGCAGCACCCATAGGACTTCTAGTGTGTTAGTGGCAGCAAACAGAGCTCCTATATTTTCTTCTCAGCAGCACCCATAGGACTTCTAGTGTGTTAGTGGCATCACACAGAGCTCCTATATTTTCTTCTCAGCAGCACCCATAGGACTTCTAGTGTGTTAGTGGCAGCAAACAGAGCTCCTATATTTTCTTCTCAGCAGCACCCATAGGACTTCTAGTGTGTTAGTGGCATCACACAGAGCTCCTATATTTTCTTCTCAGCAGCACCCATAGGACTTCTAGTGTGTTAGTGGCAGCAAACAGAGCTCCTATATTTTCTTCTCAGCAGCACCCATAGGACTTCTAGTGTGTTAGTGGCAGCAAACAGAGCTCCTATATTTTCTTCTCAGCAGCACCCATAGGACTTCTAGTGTGTTAGTGGCAGCAAACAGAGCTCCTATATTTTCTTCTCAGCAGCACCCATAGGACTTCTAGTGTGTTAGTGGCAGCAAACAGAGCTCCTATATTTTCTTCTCAGCAGCACCCATAGGACCTCTAGTGTGTTAGTGGCAGCAAACAGAGCTCCTATATTTTCTTTGCAGCAGCACCCATAGGACTTCTAGTGTGTTAGTGGCATCACACAGAGCTCCTATATTTTCTTCTCAGCAGCACCCATAGGACTTCTAGTGTGTTAGTGGCAGCAAACAGAGCTCCTATATTTTCTTCTCAGCAGCACCCATAGGACTTCTAGTGTGTTAGTGGCAGCAAACAGAGCTCCTATATTTTCTTCTCAGCAGCACCCATAGGACTTCTAGTGTGTTAGTGGCAGCAAACAGAGCTCCTATATTTTCTTCTCAGCAGCACCCATAGGACTTCTAGTGTGTTAGTGGCAGCAAACAGAGCTCCTATATTTTCTTCTCAGCAGCACCCATAGGACTTCTAGTGTGTTAGTGGCAGCAAACAGAGCTCCTATATTTTCTTCTCAGCAGCACCCATAGGACTTCTAGTGTGTTAGTGGCAGCAAACAGAGCTCCTATATTTTCTTCTCAGCAGCACCCATAGGACTTCTAGTGTGTTAGTGGCAGCAAACAGAGCTCCTATATTTTCTTCTCAGCAGCACCCATAGGACTTCTAGTGTGTTAGTGGCAGCAAACAGAGCTCCTATATTTTCTTCTCAGCAGCACCCATAGGACTTCTAGTGTGTTAGTGGCAGCAAACAGAGCTCCTATATTTTCTTCTCAGCAGCACCCATAGGACTTCTAGTGTGTTAGTGGCAGCAAACAGAGCTCCTATATTTTCTTCTCAGCAGCACCCATAGGACTTCTAGTGTGTTAGTGGCAGCAAACAGAGCTCCTATATTTTCTTCTCAGCAGCACCCATAGGACTTCTAGTGTGTTAGTGGCAGCAAACAGAGCTCCTATATTTTCTTCGCAGCAGCACCCATAGGACTTCTAGTGTGTTAGTGGCATCACACAGAGCTCCTATATTTTCTTCTCAGCAGCACCCATAGGACTTCTAGTGTGTTAGTGGCAGCAAACAGAGCTCCTATATTTTCTTCTCAGCAGCACCCATAGGACTTCTAGTGTGTTAGTGGCATCACACAGAGCTCCTATATTTTCTTCTCAGCAGCACCCATAGGACTTCTAGTGTGTTAGTGGCAGCAAACAGAGCTCCTATATTTTCTTCTCAGCAGCACCCATAGGACTTCTAGTGTGTTAGTGGCAGCAAACAGAGCTCCTATATTTTCTTCTCAGCAGCACCCATAGGACTTCTAGTGTGTTAGTGGCAGCAAACAGAGCTCCTATATTTTCTTCTCAGCAGCACCCATAGGACTTCTAGTGTGTTAGTGGCAGCAAACAGAGCTCCTATATTTTCTTCTCAGCAGCACCCATAGGACTTCTAGTGTGTTAGTGGCAGCAAACAGAGCTCCTATATTTTCTTCTCAGCAGCACCCATAGGACTTCTAGTGTGTTAGTGGCAGCAAACAGAGCTCCTATATTTTCTTCTCAGCAGCACCCATAGGACTTCTAGTGTGTTAGTGGCAGCAAACAGAGCTCCTATATTTTCTTCTCAGCAGCACCCATAGGACTTCTAGTGTGTTAGTGGCAGCAAACAGAGCTCCTATATTTTCTTCTCAGCAGCACCCATAGGACTTCTAGTGTGTTAGTGGCAGCAAACAGAGCTCCTATATTTTCTTCGCAGCAGCACCCATAGGACTTCTAGTGTGTTAGTGGCATCACACAGAGCTCCTATATTTTCTTCTCAGCAGCACCCATAGGACTTCTAGTGTGTTAGTGGCAGCAAACAGAGCTCCTATATTTTCTTCTCAGCAGCACCCATAGGACTTCTAGTGTGTTAGTGGCATCACACAGAGCTCCTATATTTTCTTCTCAGCAGCACCCATAGGACTTCTAGTGTGTTAGTGGCAGCAAACAGAGCTCCTATATTTTCTTCTCAGCAGCACCCATAGGACTTCTAGTGTGTTAGTGGCAGCAAACAGAGCTCCTATATTTTCTTGTCAGCAGCACACATAGTACCTATAGTGTGTTAGTGTCAGCACCCATAGGACCTACAGTGTGTTGTGAGCACACATAGGAGTTCTATTTTTTATACTATATACACTACCGACTACAATGGCTGGAAGACCGCCAAGGAGAGGCAGAGCGTGCCGAGGCAAGAACACAGGGCAGGCAGGCTCTGTTTCTAGAGACAACAGTGCTGGCCGTGGACGTGGTCGTGCATCGTCATCAGCACGTGGCCATGGGACACGCTTGTCTTTGTTTTCGGCAGCTGGACATGTGGAGCCGCATCATGCCGAAGGCTTGGTAGAATGGATGACCAAGCCCTCCTCATCCTCCTCATCCTCTCTCACCCAGGCTCAGGGTACTGGCAGAGCAGCTGCCAACGCGTACTCAATGGCATCATCAGCCACCCCTTCCCTAGACCCACCATGTCCTCCTGAGGAGTCCCCCGAACTGTTTGAGCACAGTGTTGGGTACATGCTCCAGGAGGATGCCCAACGATTCGAAGGCTCGGATGATGATACCCAGCTTGAGGAAGTCAGTAGTGTGCGCGCAGAGAGAGGGGATGCTGAAGGACAGCAATCTGGCAGTAGTGTTCCACCAGCTGCAGCTTACTGCCAGGTTTGCTCTAGTGGTGAAGAGGGAGGGGATGATGAGGTCACTGACTCCACGTGGGTGCCTGAAGGGAGAGAGGAGGAGGAGGAGGAGGATGCAGCGTCACATGTCCAACGAGGCAGGATGCCCCCTGGAGGCCAGCTAGAGGCCAGCACAGCAACTGTACCACACTGCAGAGCTCCGCCTGTGCAGGGCGCTGCCTCTGCACATTATCACAAAAGTTCTTTGGTGTGGGCCTTTTTTGAGACGAGTGCATCAGATCGCACCACTGCTATTTGCAATATTTGTCTCAAGCGTATCTCGCGTGGCCAAAACATCAGCCGCTTGGGCACCACAAGCATGAGCAGACATATGTCGACCTGCCATGCAGCTCGTTGGCAAGCACACATAAAAGACCCACACCAAAGAACAAAGCGGACCTCTCCTTGCTCCTCATCAGCTGGGATCTCCATCCCCACTATATCTTCAGTCCTCTCTGAAAGCTGCTCTGAGAGGACTGAAGGTGTAGAATTAGGTGTGTCACAACCAAGTACTTGCAGTACACCGACGTCCGATTGTAGCAGGCAAATTTCCCTGCCCCAGCTGCTGGACCGTCGAAAGAAGTATACTCCCAGCCATCCACATGCCCAGCGGTTGAATGCTAGCTTGGCTAAATTGCTAGCACTTCAACTGCTGCCTTTTCAGTTGATAGACTCGGCCCCCTTCCGTGAGTTTGTTCAATGTGCGGTTCCTCAGTGGCAGGTTCCCAAACGCCACTTTTTCTCACGGAAGGCGATTCCGTCTCTCTACTGGCATGTGGAAGGCAATGTCCATGCCTCGCTGGACAGGGCGGTCAGCGGTAAGGTGCATATTACTGCTGACTCATGGTCCAGCAGGCATGGACAGGGACGTTATCTTTCTTTCACGGCCCATTGGGTCACTCTATTGGCAGCTGGGAGGGATGCAGGACAAGGTGCAGTAGTGTTGGAGGTTGTTCCGCCACCACGCCTCCAAAATGCTACTACTGGTTGTGACACACCTCTCTCCTCCACCCCCTCCTCTTCTTCTTCCTCCATGTCCTCTTCGAGTGCTCTGTCCTCGGAACCAGCGGTGCTCCGTAGGCGTACAAGGGGCTACGCGAGTACGCAGGCAAAAAGATGCCATGCCGTGCTTGCGCTGGTGTGTTTGGGGGACAGGAGCCACACTGGGCCAGAGGTTCTGGCAGCTCTGCAGGGGCAGGCCGAGAGGTGGTTGACGCCACGCCAGCTTAAGCCAGGAATGGTCGTTTCTGATAATGGCACCAACCTCCTCTCCGCCCTGCGACAGGGGCAGCTCACCCATGTGCCCTGTATGGCTCACGTCCTCAACCTGGTGGTGCAGCGGTTCTTGGGCAGGTTCCCAGGCTTACAGGATGTCCTGAGGCAGGCCAGGAAAGTCTGTGTGCATTTCCGCCGATCTTATAATGCCAGTGCTCGGCTGACTGAGCTGCAAAAGGAGCTGAACCTGCCCAAGAACCGCCTAATATGTGACATGCCCACCAGGTGGAACTCAACGTTGGCCATGCTGCAGCGACTGCACACGCAGCAGAGGGCCATCAATGAGTACCTTTGCGACTACGGCACCAGGACAGGGTCAGGGGAGCTTGGCTTTTTTTCCCCACGCCAGTGGAGCATGATCAGGGATGCATGCACTGTCCTCTCACCATTTGAGGAGGCCACGAGGATGGTGAGCAGTGACAGTGCATGCATCAGTGACACTGTACCTCTTGTCCACCTGTTGGAGCATACGCTGCGTGGGATAATGGACAGGGCACTTGAGGCAGAACAGAGGCAGGAAGAGGAGGACTTCCTTGTCTCTCAAGGCCCCCTTTATCCAGACAATGTTCCTTCTGTCCCACCCATCACACAGGAAGAGGAGGAGGAGGAGGAGGAGGAGGAGGATTGTGTGAGCATGGAGGTGGAGCCTGGCACTCAGCATCAGCAGCAGCAGTCTTTTAGGGATGATGTACAGTCCCAACAAACCAGTGGACTTGTACGTGGCTGGGAGGAGGTGGCTGGCGATCATGTCATCCTCAGTGACCCAGAAGACTCCGGACCGAATGCCTCAGCTAACCTACGCTGCATGGCCTCCCTGATCCTGCAAAGCCTGCGGAAGGATCCTCGTGTTCTTCGGATCAAGGAGAGTGACCATTACTGGCTGGCCACTCTCCTTGATCCACGGTACAAGGGTAAGGTTGCGGACCTTATCTTGCCGTCGCAGAGGGAGCAGAGGATGAGACATCTCAGGGAGGCCTTGCAGAAAGGTCTGTGCAACGCGTTCCCAGAAACTGGGAGGTTACAAACTCCTGGTCCTGGACGACGAGTTGCTGAGGCTTCGGTCAGTAGCAGAAGGAGCGGTGGGGAAGGTGGACGTCTGACCGATGCGTTCAGACAATTTTTTAGTCCGCAGCCCCAAGGTATGATCGGTTCCAGCAACCATCGCCAGCGTCTGATATACATGGTGCAGGAATACCTAGGGGCAAGGTCAGACTTGGACACCTTTCCCACCGAAAATCCTCTGGCTTACTGGGTCCTGAGGATGGATCACTGGCCAGAGCTTGCACAGTATGCAATTGAGCTACTGGCCTGTCCTGCATCCAGCGTTCTTTCCGAACGCACATTCAGTGCTGCTGGAGGATTTGTCACCGATCATAGGGTGCGCCTGTCCACCGACTCGGTTGATCGACTGACCTTCATAAAAATGAATCAGTCTTGGATCACCACCAGCTACCAGACACCTGAAGCGGATATAACGGAATAATTTATAATGTCACATCCCTTCAAGACTGCCTATGCTGATGCTGAGTGACTGTCCTGTTATGTTCACTGACTATCCTCTTCCTCCTCCTCAATGATCCATGCCACCACACCAGTGCCTAAGGCACAATTTTTCAGCCCCTGTATAACAGGGGCGTGTAATTACAATTTTTTAAAAAGATGCTTCGCAACAGGTGTGACTGCTGTGCTCAGAGTACAGTATCTGTGAGGGGTTGCAGTGTTGTGGCACCAGCACCAGTGCCTAAGGCACAATTTTTCAGCCCCTGTTGGGGCGTGTAATTACAATTTTTAGGCAATGCTTTGCAACAGGTCTCATTGCTGTGCTCAGAGTACAGTATCTGTGAGGGGTTGCAGTGTTGTGGCACCAGCACCAGTGCCTAAGGCACAATTTTTCAGCCCCTGTATAACAGGGGCGTGTAATTACAATTTTTTAAAAAGATGCTTCGCAACAGGTGTGACTGCTGTGCTCCAAGTACAGTATCTGTGAGGGGTTGCAGTGTTGTGGCACCAGCACCAATGCCTAAGGCACAATTTTTCAGCCCCTGTTTAACAGGGGCGTGTAATTACAAATCTTGATCTAATAGTTCACAGCAGGGCCCATTCCTGCGCCCACCAAGAGTAACTATGAGGGCCTACAGTCTTGTGGCAACACCGTCCACCACCACCACCACCACCAAAGGCCCAATTTTTCTGCCCTGTTCAACAGGTGCATGCAATTACAAATCTTGATCTAATAACTCACAGCAGGGCCCATTCCTGCACCCACCAAGAGTAACTGTGAGGGCTTACAGTCTTGTGGCAACACCGTCCACCACCACCACCACCACCACCAAAGGCCCAATTTTTCTGCCCGGTTCAACAGGTGCATGCAAGTACAAATCTTGATCTATTAACTCACAGCAGGGCCCATTCCTGTGCCCACCAGTCTTGTGGCTACACCAACATCTAATAGGGCAAATTTCTGCAGAGTATATACGGCAGGCCCCTACTTTCAAACATCCAACTTACAAACGACTCCTACTTGCAAACGGCAAGAGAAAACAGGAAGTGAGAGGAAATCTACCCCTAGGAAGGAAAATTCTATCCTGTTAGATTTAATTTGGGAAAAAGGTATCTCCTCTCTACTGATGCTTTATCACCAATCCTTGTTTCAATTAAAACCCCACTTTTCCAAAAACATTTGTCATTGGGACGGAAAGTGAGGTGACATGTTCTGAACAGATGTGCAAAGACAGCAAATGTTACAGGGGTGATAACCCCTCCCTATGTTCTCCAAAAAGCTTAAAAATTGATTTTTTTTGGGATGTAGCTACACTTCATAATGTACCTGTTCAGATTCTACTTAAGAACAAACCTACAGTCCATGTCTTGTTTGCACCACCTATATACTGCTGTTCAGAGTATATAGGGTTGTAGGTATAGGGTTTTATTTTGGGTGCGGGGTCCCCCTTAGTATCCATACAAGACCCAAAGGGGCTGGGGTGGGGGGGGGGTGATGGGGTAGCCATGCCATTTTTCTCAAGGATTTTCAGCCATATGGCGGCCAGGACAAGACATGACATTAAAGCCGCAAGTGGTTTTAAATGGCTTCTTTTTTTCCTTTACAAATGTCATTTTGTGCAAGGACAGTTCTAAACACGGGAAACACATGCCACTTCACAGGCATACTTTAGACACCCCCCAGGTACCATATTTAAAGGAAAATTTCACTTTTTTTTTTTCACTTTATGCATCATTAAAATGACTGCTCCCGAAAAAACTTTAGTTTTTAAAATTTCTTTTTGCATTGATATATGTCCCCTGGGGCAGGACCCGGGTCCCCAAACCTGTTTTATGACATTAACATGCATATTGGCCGTTGTAATTAGCAATTTTGATTTCGAACGTTCGCGTCCATTATAACGAATAGGGTTCGAAAATTCGCGCGAACTTTCGATCCGTTCGAAGGTTCTGGTGCGAACCGAACCCGGGGGTGTTCGGCTCATCCCTAATAATGATGAGAACCATAATACGATCAACAGTATTTAGGAGGGGTCACAGACCCCAAAGCATCCTCCCCATGTTGAGGGCATGTGGCCTGTTACGTTCAGGAGGGGGGCGCTCTCTCTTCCCCCCCCTCTTTTCCTGCGGCCTGCCAGGTTGCGTGCAAGGATAAAGGGTCTGGTATGGATTTTTGGGGGGAACTCCACGCCATTTTTTTTTTTAATTTGGCGTGGAGTTCCCCTTAAAATCCATACCAGACATGAAGGGCCTGGTAATTGAATTTGGGGGGACCCCCACGCATTTTTTTTTTATCAATGACTTTTCTCTGTATTGCCCGGGAGCCGACAATTCATTATAGCCGTGAGTGCTTTTAAATTACTTTTTTTACTTCAGAAATTACACTTTGTTCAGGGACAGTTCTAAGCACGGGAAACAAGCGCTGTTTTACAGGCATACTATACACCCCCCCCCCCCCAGGTATAAAATTTAAAGGAATATTTCACTTTTATTGTTTCACTTTAAGCATTATTAAAATCACTGCTCCCGAAAAAAACTGTTGTTTTTAAAACTTTTTTTTGCATTAAAAATGTTCCCTGGGGCAGGACCCGGGTCCCCAAACCCTTTTTAGGACAATAACTTGCATATTAGCCTTGATAATTAGCAGTTTTGATTTTGAACGTTCGAGTCCATTGTATTTAATAGGGTTCTAAAGTTCGAGCAAACTTTAGGTCTGTTCGCAGGTTCTGGTGCGAACCGAACGGGGGGGTGTTCGGCTCATCCCTACTCTCCATAAGTAAAAGTTAGGTTGTGACGATTTGACAGCTATGGTAATACTGATGGGAGCATGGGCTGACCAGGTAGTAGTGTGAATCATCGAGGCCGACACATTTTGAAGCAACCACTTGTCAGAAAGGAAGAGATCTATTCGTGAGAAGGTGTTGTGGCGCGGTGATAGATAGTGTAATCATGTTGACTTGCGTGACAACATCTCCATATATCAAATAAATCATTAGACTTTATGAATTTGTACAGTGGGGATTCATATCTCTTATTACTCACTGTTTAATCTATTTTGTAGTCTGGAACAAGATTAAAGTCTCCACATAACAGCAGGTGGCCCTGTTGGAGTTTTTTTGCTGTGGTTAGAGTTTTCTTGAAGAAGGACATTTGGCGTTGATTTGGTGCATAAAGGCAGATCAAGGTGTACTGGGTGTTTAGCGTGCAGAGCAAAATAATATAGCGACCCTCAGGATCATCAATGCACTTTTGGAGTTGGAAGGAGACAGTATTTCGTATTGCAATTAATACTCCCCTTTGTTTCCGTGCGTAACATGACTTAAAAACATGGGGCACAGAGGGAATGAGCCCTGGGCTAAATGTGTTTCTTGTACGTGTAGCGGCCTCACCTCTCTCCCTTGCTCTATCGGTTATATGGCTGTTGTCTAGGGGTACCTGGGAGAGAGAGAGATGATACACACCACGGCCCGTGTCCTCCCGTAACCAGGAGGTGAAGGCCAAGGATTGGGCTTTTGTGTAGGTGTCCTAGAGCCAAGTCCAGTCCTTCGTCCCTGGCTCCATGCTTAGTAACCCAAGTTCCACACAGTGAATAGGTACAACTCAGTTTTATTCTTCTTGCCAAGCAATAAAACAGTCTGTCCTTTTGAATAATGGGGAAACAGATCGAGGCACAATCCTTTCCCTTCTTGCTGCTGCCCACTGTGTGGTCACCAGTGGTGGATAGTCACTGCCACTGACTAGGTAATTTAGAACGTGAATTTACCTTCTCTCACTTTGCCCCTGTCAGGGGAAGAAATCCGTCCAAGGGAGAAATGGAGGCCTCTCCGTCACCAGCGATGCTGCGCCGGACTCTTTGGAGAAGTTACTGCGCTCCAGTCCTCACGAACTCAGACACGGGCACCCAAGGCGGTAGGGCCCCCTCAGATTCCTCACCCTCGCGGAACTCAGTCGAAGGTACTGAGCCCCAGGCATCTGCCATAGTACCTCACCCCAGGCTAAAGGTGCCTGGAATGGACTCCATCTATGCTCCACCTAGGCCAAGGGCGCCTAGGCCTGGAACACCGGAACGCCAGCACCCAAGCTGGAGGTGCCTGGGTGCGGCCACGTCCTCCGACACTCTCCCCAAAATCAGGGCCTCTGCCCCTTTTATGACCTCTCCCTTTGCATCACACCGGGTTCCCCGCCCCGCTGTACCAGCTCCAGAGGAGGACAAAAAGGCACGGTTCGCGCTGTATGTTCAGTTCGGGCCCAAGGTAAAAGCGCCACCCAGAGACCCCACGGAATTTCACACCACCAGAGTCCTTACAAATTCAAATACCCGCTACACTCTCCCCCTGGTGATTTGACACTGGTCCCCAGTGTCTGGTACAAACTCACACCCCACGAAAGGTGGTGTCATAAGTTCAGCCCAGAAACCAAACTACACAATTTAACCCTGGATTGCGCCACGACCTGAATGGGAAAGGAATACAACTATAAAACTTTTCAATAAAACACTTTAAACATCTCACACATTTACATTCCTCCCACTGACTATCTGAAGACCACCCACTCTCAGTAGTCTTGACAGACAAATCTCCTGCAGAGGGAAAGAAAAGAACATACATCCTACCAACATGTGTGTTTGCTTGGAATGAATGAGTCTATCCTAGGAGAAACCCATTCACTCTAATAAGTGCTGCATAATGTAAAAAAAAAAACAATCGTTGCGCAACCCTGCCACCTGGTGACAGTGCCGCGGTCAAGACACTCATTACTTCCAGATGAACTTTCCGCTTGAACATTTTCTCTGTGACCCTACACTATCTAAAACCCAAAGTCACTGATTCTTGTGAGTGTCCGAAGAAGAAAAGGGAGAACAAACAAAAACAGCTCCCATATCTCCAAAGAGTAGGATTGCCCAAATACAAAAAAAAAAAAAACTAGGGCACAGTCTCTGTGTTCTGGAAAAGGCACTCTGGAAAGTTCAGCCGGGAATGAAAAGAAACAAACAAGAGTCTTTTTCTCTCTTCTTCTCTTACAGGTAAAACCTTGGATGAGGCAATGATATAGGCTTCAAACGATCATCAAAAGCCTCCACATGGTACTCAACACTCTTTCCTTCTTTGCGACAGATCACCACTTTGTCCGCATGAATGTGTCTTCCCAGCATCCACTTAGCTTTACAGTCCTGAAACTTCTTGGTGACCGTTGGGGAACAGGAAAGGTACCGCCGTGCTTGCTGTACTTTCAGTTTGTCCCGTACAAAGGTATCATACCATCTTTGCCGAAAGACCTCCACCTCATAGAGCAGTTCCCGAGGCAGATACGGGTATTCCCACCCATATTCCTGAGCAACCTTCTGGCCAAAGAGATGCTGCAGCCTTGACAAAGGTGGCATAGTAGCTCGGTCTCCTTCTCCGGGTGGAACAATCACTTCTGGATGGCGAGGTGCGTTCACCACCTCGGTAGACCTGGGCCTAGGAGCCCGCAGTGATTGACGTTGCACTCCCGCAACAGGAGCAGGTGAAATGGATGTTGAATCCAGAAGTGGAACTCCAGACAGAGGACTAGCTTCCTCCCTCAGCGCCGGGGCCTCCACCCGAGGTGTACTATCTCCAGTAGACATAGGCAGGTCCCTCGTAACACGGGCCAAGGGTAGCTTCATCCTGTCCCATCCCTTCTGTTGGAAGATCTCGTCTATCTCCCCATCATCGCCATTGTCAGACAGTGAATCCAGGTCAGAGGTGTCGTAGCACTCCGCGGGCAGATAGTTCCGTGACTAGGAATTATCTCCTTTGATGGCCTCTACCGACTGTGGGCTACCGCCACTTTCTACCACACAGACAGTGCCAACCCCTGGCTCACCTGGGCCTTTTGAAGAATAGGGATGTCCAGGACTTTTCCTACCGGAGCCATCCAGGCCAGGCAAGCAGTGGGGCGAAGCTCTTCCACGACCACACGAGGCCATCACTAGGCCGACTTTCCTCTTCGGTGGCCGGAGCAGGGAGCTGCTGGTGACCGAGGCAGCATCCTCAGATTTTTCTCTTTTCACCTCTGTTTGGGCAGTCACTTCGCCCGGATCAGTGCGCACGGGGAACGCATCAGCATCGATCTCTCCCTCCGGAGTGGCAGTCCCTGTGAGGTAGCTGAGGTGGAAAGCCAGAGGCTTTTCTGTGAATGGTTCCACCTCGAAGAGGAATTCTTTGCAGACCTCACAGCGCCCAAACGGCTTCAGCTGGACCACCAGTCCCGAACAGCCGGGACAGATCACACCGAGGGCTTCCATGTCTCTACAGGTAAAGAGAGCCAATCGCCCCCGGGGCCTTAGTCTTATCCCCGTATCCATAATCGGAGCAGCCAGAGAAGACATATCCGCGAAGGAAGGAACAGAAATCAATGGAGCACTTGAAGCCATCCTCTCTCTTTGCTGCTCCATTGCGCACTGACCCACCCGCGCCGGAATCTCCACGTGCGTACCTCCACGTGGCCAGACTCCTCCCACGTTCTGCACTTATTCGCGGGCTTTTCCCTTGCCCCGCCCAAGAACTCCGCAGTTGTGAGTAGCCTCGTGGCGTGTTGGCCAATATGGCCGACCTACTCGGAACTCCTCTGGGCAGCAAAGTTCAAATTCAGACACCATACACATATCCCGGACGAGCCCCCACGTGTAGCGGCCTCACCTCTCTCCCTTGCTCTATCGGTTATATGGCTGTTGTCTAGGGGTACCTGGGAGAGAGAGATGATACACACCACGGCCCATGTCCTCCCGTAACCAGGAGGTGAAGGCCAAGGATTGGGCTTTTGTGTAGGTGTCCTAGAGCCAAGTCCAGTCCTTCGTCCCTGGCTCCTTTTCTTAGTAACCCAAGTTCCACACAGTGAATAGGTACAACTCAGTTTTATTCTTCTTGCCAAGCAATAAAACAGTCTTTCTCCTTTTGAACAATGGGGAAACAGATCGAGGCACAATCCTTTCCCTTCTTGCTGCTGCCCACTGTGCTGTCACCAGTGGTGGATAGTCACTGCCACTGACTAGGTAATTTAGAACGTGAATTTACCTTCTCTCACTTTGCCCCTGTCAGGGGAAGAAATCCGTCCAAGGGAGAAATGGAAGCCTCTCCGTCACCAGCGATGCTGCGCCAGACTCTTCGAAGAAGTTACTGCGCACCAGTCCTCACAAACTCAGACACGGGCACCCAAGGCGGTAGGGCCCCCTCGGATTCCTCACCCTCACGGAACTCAGTCGAAGCTGAGCCCCAGGCATCCGCCATAGTACCTCACCCCAGGCTAAAGGTGCCTGGAATGGACTCCATCTCTGCTCCACCTAGGCCAAGGGTGCCTAGGCCTGGAACACCGGAACGCCAGCACCCAAGCTGAAGGTGCCTGGGTGCGGCCACGTCCTCCGACTCTCTCCCCAAAATCAGGGCCTCCGCCCCTTTTATGACCTCTCCCTTTGCATCACAGCGGGTTCCCCGCCCCGCTGTACCAGCTCCAGGGGAGGACAAAAAGGCACGGTTTGCGGTGTATGTTCAGCTCGGGCCCAAGGCAACAGCGCCACCCAGAGACCCCACGGAACTTCACACCACCAGAGTCCTCAAGCCTCGTACACACGATCGGATATCCTATGGATTCTAATCCGATGGTTTTGTCCATCGGAAATCCGATGAAGCTGTCTTCCATCAGTCTTGCCTACACACCATCAGTCAAAAAACCGACCGTTCCAAACGCGGTGATGTAAAACACTCCGATGAGCTGAGAAAAATTAAGTTTAATGCTTCTGAGCATGCGTCGACTTGATTCTGAGCATGCGTGGGTTTTTTATCCGATGGACTTGCCCATAGACGATCGGAATTTGCTATTGGTTTTTGATCCATCGGAAAAATTTAAAACATGTTCTATTTTTTAAAACCGATGGAAAAAAGACCGATGGGTCCCATACACGATCGGTTTGTCCGATGAAAAATGTCCATCGGACTGTTTTCATCGGTAAAACCGATCGTGTGTACAGAGCTTTACAAATTCAAATACCCGCTACATACGCAAAGCTCATCACTGTTTAGCGATAAAACTGTTTTCCACATGGAAGAGCGTTTAGCTCATGGTTCAGGCCTTTCGCATTCAAGGAAAGTATAGTAAAGGACATGTTGGTGTATGGTGGTGTCTTTCCTGGAAGGAATTGACTTACGGTTGTAAGGAGATGCGCAAAGGTTCCTCAGGGAGGTGCAGTTTTCCGCGTGTGGGATTCTTCTTTTGGAGGCCCCGAGAGTGGCATAGAGGATGTAAGGATGTTAAGGCCTCTACTGTACGGTGAATGGCACCACAAAGTTCTGATGCTTAAAGTTCAACAGACAAAAAAAGGAAAAGTAAAACAAAACAAATAAACAGACAAGTCAGCGATATGCAACTTTAGCGAGGCACTGACTAAACTTGGGGGAAAGTTCAAACTCTGTACTTAGTTGAGCGGAAAGCCGCACTGGACTTTGAATAGTAGCATATCTTGTAAAGGGCAAGGTCGCTCATTTGAATTTTGATTTGTGATTCCCACAGTAGTTCCCCTGTTGGGATGACTTGGGTTTTCCTGTGTTGTCAGGCGCATTACTTGTGAGTTTCCGGGATTATGCCCCATGAGTGCAGGACCTTCATTTCCCCTTTGATTGTGGATATAGTGTGGGGTATCCCGTTGTGCGTGACCAAGATGGTGGCTGAGTGATGTCATTTGTAGGCTATTTTATGATTGATGAGGGCTTTCATCACCATTTTCAGCTGCCTTCTCATTTGTAGTGTAAATTGTGAGAGATCAGCAAATAGTTGGATATCTGCATATGGCGCTGGCAGTGTTATAGGTGCCTTGCTCTAGACAGGATTTGCCCCTTGGCGTGATAGAAGTGGATCCACAGGAGTACATCTCTGGGGATAGCCTCTTCTAAGTGGAGTGGTTTGGGGATTCTGTGTATACAGTCGATAGTGAGCTCAATAGGGGACAGCTCAGGTAGTAGCGTGGAGAACATGGTACTAGCATAGTTGTTCAGTTCTGCGGGAGGGATGGACTCAGGTATGCCGTGTATTTTAATATTATTGCGGCAAGAGCGGTCCGCCAGCTTCGCCTTGATCCATAGTGTGTCATCTTTTTGTACCATATATGCATCCACTAGGTTGTTCACCGTATCAGTGCATTCCTCCATTTTATTTTCCATGTACTGCACTCTATCTCCCATATGCCTCATATCTGTAGTGAATTTGTGGATTAGAGAGGATAGGTTGGTCATGAGAGAGGATTGCAATGACAGGAGCATGTCCTTTATTGTAGTGTCAAGTACAGGCTGTCCTGAGGTAGGAAAGGCCGCTGTGGAGGATTGTAGAGAGGATATTGCGTGTTCATTATGCAGATCATTACTCACTGTGGTTACTCACCTGGTGTAATGGATCCATCCTCATCCGCACTTTTGCAGGGCTCTGGGAATTAGGGGAAAGCAGAGGAGAGCTGCTGGAGGAAGATGGTGCTAATCCCCCCTCTATTTCTTCTGGATCATCGTTCGGCAGGTCAGTGTAGGCTGATGGAGGCCACCGCGCGGCTTCAGCCGCGCCATCTTGTCTCCTTCCCTGCCGGGTGGACTAAAAGAAGAAGGCTGTGAGCTTCTGCGGGGTCCTCTCATCCTTTAGTTTGTGGGACATCATGTTGGTGAGGTCTGCGGGACTGTGGGAGCAGTTGTGGAGCCTTGATGGGGCTGAAATCTTGCCCGTTCGCTGTGGATGTCTGGCTGGCTGATAAGAGCTCCAGGCTTAGCCTGCCATCTCGTGGCACGCGCAAGCCACGCCCCCCATTGATTCTTTTTTCAACATTGGGGGCAGTGAGAATTCCTGCCTTGTTCCTCTGCAAATAAGGAAGAGACGAGATTTGAAGCTAATGTATTGGGCAAATGCACATGTGTTGTCATACAACTCCTCAACCCACAATAAGAAGTGACAAATTTCCACTTAACCAAAAGGGCCATGAGATATGACTATGATAGACTGTCAAAAGCCCTTCTAATGTCCAAGAACAGAAGAAAGACTGAGGATTTTGGTATTTTAGCCTAATGAATCAAATGGGATATTCAATGGATATTTCCACAGCCTGGCAGTGCAGTATAAATCAAGCTTGCACCCCCCCCCCCCCCCAAGTAAATTTAATTTATCCTCATTTAATCTATTAGAAAGGATCTTAGACAAGAGATCCATCTTAGCTTCAGATCCATGATGTATAATCTGTGTTGGATTTTGGTAATGCACCCCCCCCCAAAATGAGAGGCTATCTGAACTGAAGCAGTCCCCCTGCAAATTTTGATTAAAGTGTCATGTAAGGTGGGGGGTTAAGATTTGGCTAAATCTCTTGTAATAAAATACTGTAAAGCCATCAGAACCTGGGTGTTTATTCACTTTGAGTTATTTAACTGCTTTCCAACCAGCGCACGATGATATAAATCGACAGCATGGCACGGACAGGCAGAAGGACGTATATATAGGTCCCCTTTAAGAGAGCGGCATTGTAGACGCGTGCCCACCGTGAGCTCCGTGACTCCGACCGCAGGTCCCACAAACTCGATGTCTGCGGGCATACCCGCAATCGTGTCACGGTGAGGAATAACGGGGAAATGCTATTGTAAACAAGCATTTCCCCAGTCTTCCTAGTGACAGGACAGTGATCACAGCTTCCTGTAATCGGAAACGGTGATCACTTTTGTGACACACGTAGCCCATCCCCCCCTACAGTTAGAAGCACTCCTTAGGACACCCTTAACCCCTACAGTGCCACCTAGTGGTTAACCCCTTCACTGCCAGTGTAATTTTCACAGTAATCAGTGCATTTTTATAGCACTGATCGCTGTAAAAATTACAATGGTCTCAAAATGGAGTCAAAAGTGTCCGATGTGTCCGCCATAATGTTGCAGTCACAATAAAAATCGCTGATCATCGCCATTACTAGTAAAAAAAAATATTAATAAAAATAAAAATGCCATAAAACTATCCCCTATTTTGTAGACGCTATAACTTTTGCGCAAACCAATCAATAAACGCTTATTGCGATTTTTTACCAAAAATATGTAGAAGAATACGTATCGGCCAAAACTGAGGGAAAAAAAATTATATATATTTTTGGGGGATATTTATTATAGCAAAAAGTTAAAAATATCGCTCTATTTTTCTTTGTAGCGCAAAAAAAAAAAAAACGCTCAGATGATCAAATACCACCAAAAGAAAGTTCTCTTTGTGGGAAAAAAAGGACGTTGATTTTGTTTGGGAGCCACGTCACACGACCGCGCAATTGTCAGTTAAAGCGACGCAGTGCCGAATCGCAAAAAGTGGCCCAGTCATTTGGCAGCAAAATGGTCCGGGGCTGAAGTGGTTAAATGCACCCTGTGTCCTAAGCTCCCTCTGCTGGGATGCAGCACATGATGTGATATTGCCTCTGACAAAGGGACGATGAAACTCACATGCACTTCTACAATACAATGCTAGGCCCGGGCGTATGTTGGCTGGAGGTTCTTCCTGAATATCACAATCCTTTTTGGAGCCTGAGGCCTCGTACACACGACCGATTTTCTCGGCAAGAACCAGCAAGAAACTTGCTGGCAGAGAGGTCTTGCCGAGTAAATCGGTCGTGTGTACGCGGCTATCGGGTTTCTCGTCGAGAAAACCGACAAGTAACCTCGACGAGAAAATAGAGAACCTGCTCTCTATTTTCTTGGCGAGATTCTCCTCGGCATGTTTCTCGACGAGAAAAGTGAGTGTGTGTACACTTACCTGTCCTCCCGGAAGCCCGCGCATGTTCGAAATGAATTCGACACATGCGCGGTAGCTTCCTAGGCATACGTAGGGTATACCAAGATGGCGGCGACGGCATTGAATGTGACGAGCGCATGCTCGTCGTAGTCGATGATGTCACCGCGTACGCTCCATTCAAAGAACCGCGGGTTCTTTGAAACGAGCGTGTGTACACTCGGCCGGGACAAGTTTCTTGTCCAAGAATCTCGTCGAAAAAAACTACATGTTTTTTTCAACGAGAATCTCGGCCGTGTGTACGAGGCCTGACACAAGACTCACACTGTGTTGTGGAAACTTTCGGATGACCAGAAAAGGACTGAGATCATTCACCAGTGTAAACCAGGGTGTGTGGAGGCAGATGGGTTGGAAACCATCCATGTTTCTGTGGACTTTCAACTGCCAAGCCTTCCTGCATGCCCTTATTTGGGCACCCACTCTTAAAGGTTCAGGTTTAAAACACAACATTTTATGTTAATGTCATGTTAAAAAGACCAGAATTGCAAGCAAACAAATGTAATACTCTCATTTAATGTAACCCAGGATAGTCATCAATACCAGGTTTTACTATTTCCTGAAACAATATAACCACATATAGAGCATATAGCATGAGATAATTCAATATATTTTTATCTGGATATTATTGGTGATATGTATATCAACAAAGTGGTTGAAAACAAGTTAAGTTAACTTTAAAATGCTGGAAATTATTTTAACAAGGATTACAACCCAGATCAATAGGGCACATAGATCGAATTCATTTTATAGATACACATGAAAATCCATCTCAAGATTTAGATCACTGTCAATGTACTCAGCATGTAAATCCACACTGTCTCCTTTGCTAAAAGCTCTTGGTCAAAGTCACCTCATGGTGTGGATCAGTTCAAATGGTAAATGTCCTTGACTTTTAAGCCATGAGGATTAGCCATTATATTTCTTGAAGTTTTGTGCCAATTGACTGGTATTTTAGCTGTTTTTTAAAAAAAAAAAAAAAATGCTATACCTTTAATCTGAGCAGATTACCCAACGCTGCCAAAAATGGGTTGAGGGGCCCCAAGACTTTTTAATAAGTATATAATGGCATCTAAAAAGAGTTAAATATTGGTAATGGAAACGTCATTGTACATTTCTAAGGCTATTAACTCAGAACAATGTTGCTTACTCAACTAAAGGGGGAGGGGCCCATGCATTCGGTATACTAAATCTGGATCATGTTCCACCACCAGTGTGTGTATAAAGCTTCTCTGTAAACCTACTTAAACATAAATTACAGGTCATCAAAATAGAGGGAAAACATTGTATGGTTCTACAGACTAATAGAATACCATGCCATTAAACTTCAAGTATGTAAGTTATTATAGCCTACATAAGTGTGGAATACTCACCAATGCCACTAAACTGAAATCATCAACAAGAATTAAACTGGTCATGCCACTCCTTAATGGTTCTAAAACCAAATAATAGTATATATATTTTTAAATTATTCTCATTATGTCCCCTTTTTGTGAGCAAAAATAAATAAACGGATATCAATCCTACCTATGTAACAATGGGCAATCAAGATCACTAAAAATTACTGGATACATAAATATATATATATATATATAATGTATGGTGTAAAAGGGTCTTTACTCATATATCCCAAATGAGAATTCCCAAGGCCTGATTCACACTTGTTCAGGTTGCAGTTTGCAGATTACAGGTGCATTTTGCATTTTTAAACACACATTTTTTGATCCATTGAAGTCTATGGAACCAAAAATCTGAAAAAAATCCCTGCCCCTTATCATAAAATGCACAGGTGTGAACTACATCCATAGAAAACCATGATAAATGGACTGTAGTTTGTTTCTGAAAAACTGAAAACACACTAAAAAATGCATAGGTGTGAACCAGGCCTTACATATAGGAATGATGAAAGAGAAAAAGAGGGGTCCTGAAATCTATGTAAACGTGTCCAAAGCTTACAACTCGAATGTAAGTCCCCCTTCTCCAATGGTACACAAGAGAACATTCTATCTGGCTTCCCTACTTATAATGTTCCCATTGGATAAAACACCACCCACTGGCAGAACATGATGACATTACATGCCAAAGAGCTTTGGATATGCCACCATACACTCCCAGTGAATCCAGGAAGTACAGTGGATGATGGAGATGGAGGGGCTGGCTCAAGAACCTGAGCAACAGTACTATATAGCTTCCCCTTCCCCTAAATATTACTGGTTGTACAAAATTGTTGTCTTCTAATTCTACATCCCTGTGCTTTTAGAAAATATGTAGGTTTTGTGGTCTTTTACTAACTTTCAAAGCTGTAAGTGAAAAATAGCAAAAAAGTGAAAAATACTAAAAATGGTCAGGCCCCCTGAAGTGAAATATAGAAGGCTGCCTCTGTCAGTGGATGGGTTAAGGAAAGTCTTAAAAGAGAAGCTCTGCATTTTCTTTTGCAAGAATCATACTTAACTAGGTGGATGCAGCATCGGTCCAATGGTGCATCTTTCCACCACTGGCTCCAAGACTAACAACTCTGCGATCAAACATCACTTAGTTCTCAGAGCTCCTTGAGCAGAGAGCTGGTGCTGTCAGTCACGGCTCTCTGCTCTGCCCCCCCCCCCCACACTCACTGGAGCACTGGGCTGTGGAGGGGGTGAGAGTGGCTGGCTCAGGCTCAAAGCGGCTCACTGATAGGCTGAGCCAGGTGCCAGTCCAAGGTATTAGAAGGATCCTGACTATATTGTGGTGGTCTTTCCCCAGCCTGGACCTGCTCTGTGACGTCTGCCAACATTGGGCTTTAGCCTGCTGTCTGCTGAAAATAGGTCACAGGAGTGCAGAACGAACTGCACTCCCGTGATCCACAAGAGAATTACAGCCAACCAAGCTTTGGCTGTACTTTTCCTTTAAGCTCTTTTTCAGACTAATTTATCTTTTAATATTGCTTCCTGGAAGAATTTTCTTTAAAATACAAAATTTTCAAACATAGCATATGCTGGAAGCACATCAAATAAAAAATTGTAAACATGGAACCTCATTAATTCAATTTTATAATCTTTATATGCCATCTGTCATTGATTATATGTTTCGCCTATGAAAATTAAACATCACAAATATTGTCCTTGAAAATGATCAATGCAAAGCCCTAAAGTTATGACATTATTTGTACCTTCAGTAATCTCTGTAGCCATATTTTCGGCAAACAACGTAACCGACAGTAGTAGCACTCAATGAAAAATGTTATTATTCACAATGACATACACTGTATATATATATATATATAACTGGAGTGGCATATAAAAAACATTCCAGCCCTTAAAGAAATCATAAAGGTCTGCTTATTTCATGCATCTTGTTTTTTAACTCAACATTGCTTGGTAATACAGATTTAAATTTAGGAGCAGAGCATGTTCATTTTTAAATAGAAAATATAATTTTCATTTTTAATTAAGTCAAACAAAACATAAATCCTACTTAGTTAATTATCCTTGAAAATGATTTAACCACTTCCCTACCGCCCATAGTCATATGACGTCCACAGATGGGATCTCCCATCCTGGGTGGACGTCATATGACGTCCTCGGCTTTGAGGGGGGATATCTGAATGATGCCTGCAGCTAGAGGCATCATTCAGATATCATTTTCTTGTGTCAGCGATTCTGCGCACCATAAGAACAATCATAGCAGCGGTTCTTATAGGCGGCGGGAGGGGACATCCCCCCCCTCCCGCCGCCATCCGGTGCTTCTCCGGGCTCTCCCGTGCCATTGGGGACCCGGAGAGAATCGTCCGGCACCGGTGGTGGGTCACGTGACGAGCATAGAGATGACTGGTGACCAGATGGTCACCAGTCATCTCTATGATCGTCGGAGGCCCGGGTGCGATGTGATGACATCACGCCCGGGTCCTCATATGTAAACAAAGCCGCCTTTGCGGCTAGTAAGTATGAGATCAGTGAAAAAAAATTCACGATCTCATGCTTTCCAGCCTGGAGGAGAGATGTGGGGTCTTATTGACCCCGCATCTCTCAATAAAGAGGACCTGTCACACACATTCCTAATACAAGGGATGTTTACATTCCTTGTAATAGGAATAAAAGTGATAAAAAAAAGTAAAATAAGTGTAAAAAATAAATAATATAAGTAAACAAACAAACAAACAAAAAAAAATTAAAAACGCCCTGTCCCCGGTAGCTTGCGATCAGAAGCGAACGCACACGTAAGTCCCGCCCACATATGTAAACACTGTTCAAACCACATATGTGAGGTATCGCCGCATGCGTTAGAGCGCGTGAAACAATTCTAGCACTAGACCTCCTCTGTAACTCTAACCTGGTAACCTGTAAAAAAAATTCAAGCGTCGCCTATGGAGATTTTTAAGTACCGAAGTTTGGCGCCATTCCATGAGTGTGCGCAATTTTAAAGCGTGACATGTTAGGTATCTATTTACTCGGCGTAACATCATCTTTCATATTTTCCCAAAAAATTATTGCGCAAATACCATGCAAGAAAAAAAGTTGCAATGACCGTCATTTTATTCCCTAGGGTGTCTGCTAAAAAAAAAATATATAATGTTTGGGGGTTCTGAGTAATTTTCTAGCAAAAGAATGATGATTTGTACATGTAGGAGAGAAGTGCCAGAATAGGCCCGGTATTGATGTGGTAAAAAAAGCCCAGTGTTGAAGTGGTTAATATTCTTTGTGAAGTGCATTTTCATATTTGTACCTTATTCACTATCATACGTGAAAATTCACTTTAAAAGTAAACATTCCTTACTCATTTGGAAAACAGGTGCATTGAGTCTATATGGTGAGTATATCTTGTTTCACAGCGTAAGAAAAAAAATGAAAAAGTATTCATACCCCTTGACATTTTCCACATTTTGTCAAGTTACAACCAAAAAGGTAAATGTATTTTATTGGGATTTTATGTGATATACCAACACAAAGTAATACATAATTGTGAAGTGGAAGGAAAATGATAAATGTTTTTCCAATGTTTTAACAAATAAATATCTGAAAAGTGTGCATTTGTATTCAGCCACCTTTACTCTGATACCCCTAACTAAAATCTAGTGGAACCAATTGCAAAAGTCACCTAATTAGTAAATAGAGTCCATCTGTGTGTAATTTAATCTCAGTATAAATACAGCTGTTCTGTGAAGCTCTCAGAGATTTGTTAGCGAACAAACATCATGTGGGCCAAGGAACACAGCAGACAGGTCAGGGATAAAGTTGTGGAGAAGTATAAAGCGGAGTTAGGTTTTAAAAAAATATCCCAAGCTTTGAACATCTCATGGAGCACTGTTCAATCCATCATCCAAAATGGAAAGAGTATGGCACAACTGCAAACCTACCAAGACATGGCCGTCCACTTAAACTGACAGACTGGGCAAGGAGAGCATTAATCAGAGAAGCAGTCAAGAGGCCTATGGTAACTCTGGAGGAGCTGCAGAGATCCACAGCTCAGGTGGTAGAATCTGTCCACAGGACAACTATTAGTCGTGCACTCCACAAATCTGGCCTTTATGAAAGAGTGGCAAGCAGAAAGCCATTGTTGAAAGAAAGCCAAAAGAAGTCCCGTTTGCAGTTTGCGAGAAGCCTTGTGGGGGACACAGCAAACATATGGAAGAAGGTGCTATGGTCAGATGAGATCAAAATTGAACTTTTTGGCCTAAAAGCAAATTACTATGTGTGGTGGAAAACTAACACTGCACATCACACTGAACACACCATCCCCATCGTGAAACATGGTGGTGGCATCATGCTGTTGGGATGATTTTCTTCAGAAGAGATAGGAAAGTTGGTCAGAGTTGATGAGAAGATGGATGTAGCCAAATACAGGGCAATCTTAGAAAAAAAAACTGTTAAGCCCTGTACACACGATCGGTTTTACCGATGAAAAACAGTCCGATGGATTTTTTTCATCGGACAAACCGATCGTGTATGGGACCCATCAGTCTTTTTTCCATCGGTTTTAAAAAATAGAACATGTTTTAAATTTTTCCGATGGATCAAAAACCGATAGCAAATTCCGATCGTCTATGGGCAAGTCCATTGAATAAAAAACCCATGCATGCTCAGAATCAAGTTGACGCATGCTCAGAAGCATTAAACTTCATTTTTCTTTGCTCATCGGAGTGTTTTACGTCACCGCGTTTGGAACAGTCGTTTTTTTGACTGATGGTGTGTAGGCAAGACTGATGGAAATCAGCTTCATTGGATTTCCGATGGACAAAACCATCGGATTAGAATCCATAGGATATCCGATCGTGTGTACGAGGCTTTAGAGTCTGCACAAGACTGGGGCAGAGGTTCACCTTCCAGCAGGACAACGACCCTAAACATACAGCCAGATCTACAATGGAATGGTTTAGATCGAAGCATATCCATGTGTTAGAATGGCCCAGGCAAAGTCCAGACCTATATTCAATTGGGAATCTGTGGAAAGACTTGAAAATTGGTGTTTACAGATGCTCTCCATCCAATCTGACAGAGCTTGAGCTGTTTTGCAAAGAAGAATTTGCAAACATGTCACTCTAGATGAGCAAAGCTGATAGGGACATAACCAAAAAGACTTACAGCTGTAAAAGCAATGAAAGGTTGTTCTACAAAGTATAGACTCAGTGGGGCGGAATACAAATACACACCACACTTTTCACATATTTATTTGTAAAAACAAAATTGAAAACCATTTATTATTTTCCTTTCACTTCACAATTATGTGCCACTTTGTGTTGGCCTATCACATAAAATCCCAATAAAATGCATTTAAGTTTTTGGTTGTAACATGACAAAATGTGGAAAATTTCAAGGGGTATGAATACTTTTCCAAGGCACTGTATTTGCCTGGAGATTGGTTTTACCTGATCTTTCCCCTTTTTCCATGTACCTTGTATTCCTTTCTGATTGTTTTTATTTTTTTACTATTTATGTGTAATCTTTTCTTTTCGTTTAATTAATTTAGTTTGTTCATTTTTTTATGTCACATGAAATAAAAAAAATGCACAACATTTTTAAAAATGCCTTTATCTTATTTGTAGCCTCTCTATGCTCTTTTCATCATTTTTTTTATTATTACAAAAGGGAAAAATCATGGAATTAATTTTGCACTTTTTTTTTTTTTAAACTTAAAGTTTGCGATTTTATGAAGACATACATCTGAATGTCCATATTAGGTTTTCTGCAAACAGTTGTAACATTACTTAGGTCTATTTGACACACGCTCCCTCAGTTCCCATGCTTGACATTGCCGGTGTACCTCTTGGTCTAATGGGCCATGCATGTCCATACACAGCATGCCTGCCTGTAAGTTCATTATGAGTTTGGGTTGTCTTGTTTCATGTGCAGCTTTTTCCTCTCCTGCATGCCAATTTACTATGGAATTACTTACTTTATATTCTTGTATCTTATTTTAGATATGCATCACGTGCCTGCTCCTGAAGAGTGGTAATACCAAACCACGAAACGCGTCGAGCTAACCTCAAGCCGTGGTTGCACTCATATATCTTTTATAAATTGCAATTTTTACCTTGTTCAATATGGGGTTTTTGGATTGAGACGCTAATACCCTAGGGTCTCTTTTTAATTACACCTATGTGGAGTTAGGAGGTTGGAGGCGACCTCCACTCTGTAGTCGGTTCTATGTCCTGTCCATGATATGTATGCATGTGTAAATATATCAATTTTATGGGAATTATTACAGCAGCATCAATCATTGTTTTTTATCATGTATCTATGGTCTGTATTATTATCAATTATTGCATCATGTAGTTATTGTTTAATCATTTACTTGTATCCATTAAAATACTTTATTACTATATCAATTATATTGATGGTTGCTTCTCCCTAAACTGCGTGCTCCATACAAAGTCCCAATTCCTACCATTTCCCCCCCCCTCCCCCTTTCCTTTTCCCCCTCTTATATGGTTTTTATTTTTTCACATTACTTAGGTCTAAGTTACATAAGTTGTTAATAGATTGATAACTCGTACAATATTTAGTGGCAACAGGTTGTCTTGGTGTCCATTCCCCGCCCACCCCTTTTGGGTACTAACTGTGAGTGGGAACAGGGAACCAAGCTAGGAATGTAAAAATCATAATAAAAGGAAATAAGAAAGAAAACATAAGATAATGTATAAACAAACAAATTTGCAATTAACCTTGGTATTTAGCTTAACATTTATGCCGCGTACACACGATCATTATTCACGGCGGTTAAAAAACCGCCGTGAATAATGTCATTAAAAACACGGTCGTTTTTCACGTCGTTTTTTCTCTTGTCGAGAAAACCGTCCGTCTGTGGGCTCCGCAGCAGTGTTTCCCTATGGGAAACACTGCCGCGGAAAACATGTCGAAAAAAACGACGAGAAAAATTAGAACATGTTCTAATTTTTCTCGTCGTTTTTAATGCCCATAGACTATCGTTTTTCTCGTCGAATGGGAAAAAGGTCGTTTTTCTCGACGAGAAAAACGGTCGTGTGTACGCGGCATCAGTGTCAACAGGAACAAGCAAGATATCAAGTCCATAAGATTAATAAATTGGATTATGATTCGTCCTTCTAATGTGAGCTAGGCTGATTGAACTCAAGGAATTAAGATGTGGATAGTGATGACTGTTACTGAATCAGGCAAATGGTAAGTAGACCTGACTGGGCGTGTGGAAAACTGGGAAAATGGGGTAGGGGGAAATTAGACAGGAACAAATTAGTTTGGGGGGTTCGCTTCTCTAATCAGTAATCCATAGAGCTCAATTTTTGAAGAAGGCTTTGGTGGACAGTTCGGATTTAGCAAATGCATACTCCAGTTTGAAGTGCTCATTAAGTATGCGGATAGTGTCCGTTATTGTAGGTGAGTATGCTGACTTCCACCTTTTCGCTAACGCAAGGCGGGCAGCTATCTAAATGTGCATTGCCAGTACCTTAAATTGTTTGTGCCATGTGGGGATCGATAAACCCACCAGGAGATCCAAAGATGTCATGGAGGGAGATGCAGGGCATGTAGAGGAGGTGAGGGTAGTTACCTCTTGCCAAAACTTTTGGATATTGGGGCAGTCCCACCAGATATGGCGTAGGGTTCCTCTCTCATCGCAGCCTCTCCAGCACTTTGCTGATGTTTTGGGGTAAATAGCAGAAAGTCTGGCTGGGGTGAGGTACCATTTGTGATATAGCTTTTGTGCTGCTTCCCAATGGGAGATGCAGTGGGACAGGCGACGGGGAAGAGTTAAGGCTTGGTGTCACAGTTTGATCGGTGGTGGGTTGTCCGTGAGGGAGGCCCAATAATTGGTTGAGAGGGAAGATAGTTCATCCGGAGGTGTGGTGAGCAAATCGTATACAAATGAGATACCCTTGAGTGCTGGTTTGGGGGTGTCATAGAATTTCAATAAGGCATTTGGAAGAGAGTCCTCCTGTGTCCATTGAATTTTAGATAAGATAAAGTTGATCGAATCCTAAGATAAAGGAAAAAGGATTGTGTGGCAATTCCATATGTCTCCTGCAGATATGAGAATGAGTGTAGGCCCGAAGGAGAGTGAAATAGTCCTACATTAGCGATTGCTTTGTTTAACCATTGTTTGAGATTTAGATCCCGTGACAAAAGTAGGATTTTTAAAACAGCTTACCTGTAAAATCATTTTCTTGGAGTACATCACGGGACACAGAGCGGCATAGTCATTACTATGTGGGTTATATAGAATTACCTTCAGGTGCTGGCACTGGCAACTTCCAAAACAGGAAGTACCCTCCCCTATATAAGCCCCTCCCATCCGGGAGCACCTCAGTTTTGTAGCAAAGCAATACGTGTCCCCAAAAGAGGGGTGGGAGCTCTGTGTCCCGTGATGTACTCCAAGAAAAGGATTTTACAGGTAAGCTGTTTTAAAAATCCTACTTTCTTGTTCATACATCACGGGACACAGAGCGGCATAGTCCTTACTATGTGGGACGTCCCAAAGCAATGCCAAATGAGGGGGGGGTACACCATACATAAGCTGAGCGCCATCAGGCATGAGGATCTTTTGCGGCCTGCAACACACTGCGCCCAAAGGCGACATCCTCCTGACTTCTAACGTCCACCTGGTAGAACCTAGTAAACGTGTGTACTGAAGACCATGTTGCGGCCTTACAAATTTGAGCCAGGGAGGCCTGGTGATGCACTGCCCATGAAGTTCCAACTGCTCTCGTGGAGTGCACCCTAACTTTGAACGGAGGCGGTCTACTTCTCAAGCCATAGGCTTGTATTATGACCTGTCGAATCCACTTGGCTAAAGTAGATTTTGATGCTGCCTGACCCTTTCTGGGGCCTTCCGGCAGAACAAACAAAGAATCCGTTCTACGAATCTGAGCAGTGGCTTTTAGATAAGCTTTAACTGCTCTTACTACATTCAAAGAATGCAATAACTTTTCCTCTACCGAGCTCGGTTTGGGGAAAAAGAAGGAAGAACCACATCCTGGTTCAAGTGAAACCTCGATACCACCTTAGGAAGAAAGGCTGGGTGAGGACGTAATACTACTCTGTCCTCATGAATACCCAGATATGGCTCTTTACAGGACATGGCGGCTAATTCCGACACTCTTCTAGCCGAGCATATGGCTACTAAAAATATCAATTTTCTGGTGAGTAGAACCAAGGAAATGTGCCGCAAAGATTCAAATGGCTGCTTCTGCAGAACCGACAGAACCAAATTTAGATCCCATGGACATATGGGAGCTTTAATCGGTGGAATAATACGAGTCACCCCTTGCATAAAGGATTTGACAAGTGAATGCATAGCCAGGGGCCTTTGAAATAGTATTGATAAGGCCGAAACCTGACCCCTGATAGTACTTAAGGCAAACTTCCTGTCTACAGCCCACTGTAGGAAGTCCAGAATTCTGCCTATAAAACGTACTTACGTGGATGCCACTTTCTGGCCTCGCACCAAGTGATGTACGCCTTCCAAACTCTATAGTAGATCTGCCTGGATACAGGCTTCCTGGCATTGATTATAGTTGATACCACAGAGTTAGAGAGACCTCTCTTCTTTAGGATGTGGGATTCAATAGCCAGGCCGTTAAACTTAGAGTTAGTAAGGAAGGGTGGTATATCGGCCCTTGCGAAAGCAGGTCCGGACGACGTGGAAGGGTCCAAGGACTCCCCACAGACATTTTGATGATCTCCGCGTACCAGGCCCTTCGGGGCCACGCTGGAGCCACCAAGATCACCGGCTTCTTTTCCAACCTGACTCTGCGAAGGAGTCGAGGCAACAATTGTAGCGGAGGGAATGCATATATCAGTCTGAACGGATTCCAAGGGAACACCAGAGCATCCGAGCCGCAAGCGAGGGGATCCCTTGTCCGGGAGACAAATCTGTCCACCTTTGCGTTGAATCTGGATGCTAGCAGGTCTACATCCGGTGTTCCCCACCGCTGACATATTGCTCGGAAGACCTCGGGATGAAGGGACCATTCCCCTGGGCATAACTGTTGGCGACTTAGAAAGTCCGCCTTCCAATTCTCCACCCCTGGAATGAAGACAGCTGACATACATGGGACATGCTTTTCTGCCCATTCCAGGATGTGACTTACTTCCCTCTGGACTGCACGACTCCTGGTGCCTCCCTGATGATTGATATATGCCACTGCTGTGGCATTGTCTGATTGAATTCTGACAGGGGACCCTTGGAGTCTGGATGCCCAGGCTACTAGGGCATACCGGGCTGCTCGTATCTCTAAGAGATTGATGGGCAGGGTTTTTACTACATTTGACCATCTGCCCTGGAGAGACCATTGCTCCAGTACTGCCCCCCAGCCTATAAGGCTGGCATCTGTAGTGACCACATTCCAGGATATCGGACTGAAGGGTTTTCCCTTCTGGAGATTCTGGGGGATCAACCACCAGCAGAGACTCTTCCGAACGGAAGGGGACAAAGCCATCGGGAAGTCTAGAGCCTGAATCTTTCCGTTCCAGGCTGACAATATGGCCCTCTGTAAATTCCTTGAGTGGAATTGGGCGTATGGCACAGCTTCGAATGATGCTACCATCTTTCCTAGCAGCCTCATGCACAGGCGTATGGACGGCTGTCTTTTTGCACAAAGCAGACGGACCAAGCCCCTCAAAGAGGATACCTTGTCTAGAGGTAAGAAAATCTTCCTCTGGTCTGAATCCAGCCGTAGCCCTAGATATACCAGGTTTTTCACTGGCTGTAGGGCTGACTTGTCCAGGTTGATGACCCAACCGTGAGATTCTAGATACTTGATTGTATCGACAATTACCACTTCTAGCTTGGCAACTGAGTGGTCCATCAACAACAGGTCGTGTAGGTATGCCATTATCGTTACACCTCGTGTTCTAAGATCGGCCAACAGTGGGGCCAGAATTTTTGTGAACACTCGTGGTGCTGTGGCCAGACCGAATGGTAAGGCTCTGAACTGAAAATGGTGCCCTTCTACTGCAAAGCGTAGAAATTTTTGATGACCTGGAAAGATGGGAACATGCAAGTAAGCATCTTTGATGTCGATCAAGGCTAACCATTCCTCCCCCTGTAGGGCAGCGGTGACCGATCGGATCGACTCCATCCGGAAGGACCGGACGTTTAGAAATTTGTTTAGACTCTTTAGGTCCAATATGGGTCTTATGTCCCCGTTTGGTTTCAGGACTGTGAAAAGGTTTGAGTAGAAACTCAACCCCCACTCTTCCATAGGAACCTCCATAATTACTCCTTGGAGCAATAGTTGTTCTAACGCCACTAGGAGACACCTTCTTTTCAGAGGGTCTTTTGGCATGCCTGACCACATAAAATGGGAAGGAGGAGACTCTTAACTCCAACTTGTATCCCCGAGTTACTGCGGAGAGCACCCATCTGTCTTTGATCGTCTCCCGCCAGGTCTCTGTGAACAACTGAAGTCTTCCCCCCACCCGTTTGAGTGGGGGCAGCCCTTCATAGGCTTGACTTGGAGGCTGGTTTAGTACCTCTTCGGATCCAGGGCTTTTTATTACCCTGTGACTGTCCCTGATTTTTACCTCCTGAGTTTGACCGAGGAGGCCGTCGGAACTGCTTAGTAGCAGACGTCCCAGGGATAGGAGAGGTAGTCCTCTTAAAAGACGGACCCCTAGACCTCTTTTTAATTGGTAAGAGAGTACTTTTACCACTGGAAATCTTCTGGATATATTTATCCAGGTCTTCGCCAAAAAGGCGTTCTCCATGAAATGGGAAGCTAACTAAGAGCTTCTTACAGGGAGCCTCAGCAGACTAGTTCTTGAGCCACAGAAGCCTACGCATATGTACCAAAGACAGCGTGAGGCGGGAGGCCTGATGGATAGAATCCTTGATGGCGTCAACCGCAAAGCATAATGCTCTAGGCAGATCAGCCAGAGCCTGGGCCTGCTGGTCTGGCAAATCCCTCAGGACCATTTTCATTTGATCCTTTAAAGCTTGGCAGACCCCAATAGCTGCCACTGCTGGCTGTGTAACAGCCCCTGCTGTGGAAAAAGCAGATTTTAATAAAGATTCCAATTTTTTATCTACTGGATCTTTGAACATTTGAACATTATCTACTGGACATGTCAGTGATTTGTTCACAGAAGAAATGGCTGCGTCCACCGTAGGAACATTCCATCTCTGGGTGAATTTTTCCTCCATGGGATAGATCACCTGAAATTTCTTAGGTGGAACAAATAGTTTATCAGGATGTTCCCAGTCCTGGTATATAAGTCCTTCCAATAATGGATGAATTGGAAAGGAGCAATTAATCTGGGGAGCTTTTAGCGACCCCAACGAGGAGACAGCAGTAGTTGATGGTTCAACAAGAGGCATTTTAAATGCAGATCGAACCATGTCAGTTAGGGTCTGGACCCACAATCTTTCAGTCTGTGATGCTGAAAATGGTTCATCTACTGTCGATTCCTCAAAAACAGAGTTAACCTCCTCCTGATCCCCTTCAGGAAGGTCAGTCCCTTCCTGGGACTGTTGCTCTGCCAACAGGCACTCTAATGGAGGGGCTGGAGATCTGGCGCGCTTTCTTTCCTGTAGAGAAGAAGCGATCAATGCTGCCAATCTCTGCTCCAATCCCTCCAGAGTTGAGGCAAAAACCTCCTCTGTTATATATGCAGGAGCAGGTGGACTGAGGACAGCCGCAGTACCTGGCACTCCCAGGGGTTCCTTATGGGTATTAACCTCTGATTTCTCAGGGGAGGAAGGTGCAGATGACTGCTCCAGATCCTCAGAGCCCGATGGAGACCCCCTACACTTCCTGAGAGGTATATCTCGGAGTTTTTTAGGCGGCATATTCCTTAGTTCAAAGCTGAGGTATTCCAGCCGCAATACACCCCTTTACTGAAATAGTCTAATGCAATTTGCTGCTATGTACATCAGTGGGTGTCTACTAATGCGTCTTTCTGGGGATGCCTGTATCAACCGCCCGCTGTAAGCCCCTATACTATGCTACCAGCTCCTTTTCATGCTCTGTGTCCATAGCAAGCAGCGTGGACTGAGTCCTTTTATCTTGCTGGGACGCCCGCACATGCGCAGAAGCGCTGGGTGCACAGAGCGCGTCATCCGCCAGGCTCCGCCCCCTTTTTTGAAGCTAAATCTTATAAAAAGAAAGCGTGTGTGCGCGCGCGCGTGCACGTGTGCGCTCTTGGCGCCATGTAGGGAGAGGAGCCAGGGTCCCTGTTTCACCAGGACTCGGGGATGGAAGGAAACTACTTCGCAGCATGACAGAGGAATGCAGCTTCCCTGATAGAGAGCTCACTCATCTGCCTGGACTTTCACCATGGAAGGAATAGTCCCAAGAAAAAAAGACGTTCCACAGCGGCCTCTAGTGGACAAACACAGGTACCGCACTTTTGTCTTTTTTTTTTTTTAAACTTCCTTTATGAAAAGACATTTCTAGGATTTCTTAGGCATATACAGCTATTAGCGGGAATACCCTTAGGTAACAGGCAGAAAGACATATTAGGCTTGGGGGTCCCCTCAATAGAACCAAGTTCCTGAGGGGCCCCCACTTACCTTTTCCCCGCTGCAGGACTTTGTTTGGTCCACAGAAGCCCAAACTTCACCTCTCACGGCAGGCATTGTACTAGACCTTCAGGGACCGGGTTCCCAAGGATTCCACTCCCCTGGACCTGTATAGCACCCTGCACAGATAGCCTCTTGGTTTTGGGTATGACCAGAGCTCTGGATCCCAGGGTCCAGCCCTCCTAAGAGAGGCATTACAGGCAAAACCCTGCTCTTCTCTGCAAGGCCCGGGTACCGACCGTTTAGCTATGAAGCTTTTTTGGTCGGATCCGGAATAGCTTGCTAAGGCCCAGAGAACCTGTACACAAGCCCAGATGAATACATGTTAACCTTGGCCAACACCTTAGACACTGGCAAAAAAAACGGAGGTGCTCCCGGATGGGAGGGGCTTATATAGGGGAGGGTACTTCCTGTTTTGGAAGTTGCCAGTGCCAGCACCTGAAGGTAATTCTATATAACCCACATAGTAATGACTATGCCGCTCTGTGTCCCGTGATGTATGAACAAGAAAGTTCTATAGCCTTTATAGGTAGTCTAGAGAGAATAGAAAGAGGTAGTCCTTTGCTAATCTGAGTGACGGCTGTCCATGTTCGTATTGCTGCTATTATTGAGCCTAGGAACTGATAGTTCGGTTTATGGTTGAGTAAAATGGCCGCAAGTAGATTATTTGTGTCAGAGTTGAGGGCTGTAGATTCAATCAGTTTCCAGGAATTTTGGGAGTTAGGTAACCACCATTCTCTCAGTTGGTCCAGGAGTACCGCTCTGTAATATGCTTGAATATCGGGTGCTCCCATACCCCCATGACGAACAGGGGATAGGGGAATAGTTCTTTTTATTCTAGGTCTTTTGTGTTGCCATATAAAAGTATTGATTATGCTTTGTAGTTTTCTAATTGAGCTGAAAGAAAGGGCAAGGGGATAGTACAAAACACAAAGCGTATGAGAGGAAGTAGGAACATTTTCGACTGAGCAATTCTACCGGCCCAAGAGATGGCAAAACTGTTCAGATCCTTGGATAGGCACAAAAGCTTCTCTACAAGGCCGTCATAATTTACCTTTGTTAGGTTGTGGCTCGGATAGGTTAAGTGGATTCCAAGATAGGGGAGGGAGGAGTTGGTGGACCACGCAAAGGGGGTCCTCACTGTTATTTCTTGTTTGGTTTGCGTATCTATGCCTAGGTTTAGCATGGTGGATTTGCTGTGGTTGATTTTATAAAGGGAGATCGAACTAAATTTGTCGAGTATGTTTTGGACGGCCGGGAGGGAGGTTTTGGGATTGGTCAGAGTGAGGATGACGTCGTCGGCGTATAGCCCTATTTTGTGCTCTGTATTTCCAATTTTGATTCCCGTTATTGACGTTGCTGAGCGGATGGATTGTGCCATGGGTTCCATGATCATGGCAAAAATCAAGGGAGAGAGTGGGCACCCCTGTCTAGTACCATTGGTGATTATAAATGGGTCTGATACTATTTCCAACGTCCAGACCAGCGCAGTGGGGGAAGAGTAAAGGCCCAATAGTGCAGTTAAAAATTAGTTTGCGAAGCCAAATTTGCATAGCACTTCCTCCATGTATGTCCAGTGGACCCTGTCGAATGCCTTCTCTGCATCCAGGGAAAGAAGCAGAGAAGGCATTCGATTATGCTCCGCCCACTGCGCAAGGTTGATGAGTCGTCGTGTGCCATTTGATGCTTGTCGCCCCGGCACAAAGCCCACCTGGTCCTGGTGTATTATTTGGGGGATCAAGGAGGATAGGCGTTGTGCTAAAATGTTTGCGTAAATCTTGGTGTCCGAGTTCAGGAGTGAGATTGGGTGATAGTTAGCGGGACTGTCAGGGGATTTGCCAGGTTTAGGTAATGTGACTACAAGAGTTAGCAAAGTGGTTGAAGGTTTTGCAAAGATGTGGAGTGAGAATATCCGAGAAATGCTTGTAATATTCATTGGGGAATCCATCTGGGCCTGGGGCTTTGTGTAGTGGGAGCTGTTTTATGGTTTTAGCCATTTCTTCTACGGTAAAGGGGGTTGACAAGGATTCCAATTGGTCAGGGGTTATTTTTGGCAAGTGTATTGTTGCGAGGAAGGCTTTAATGTTTTCTCTCCTGGGTGTGGTTGAAGGATCAGAGTCTTTTAAGCTATATAGGTTAGTATAAAATGAGCTAAATTCATTTGAAATGTCTAGAGGATTTTGAAGGCGTTGGCCCAAGGAGTTTGTGAGAAATTAGATTTGTTTTGGAGAGTTGGTGTTTTGATTGTTTTGCCAAGAAGGCTCCTGATTTGTTGGCGGAAGTGTAAAACTGAAGTTTGAGTCGTTTAATATAATAAAATTTTTTGTGTAAATGTTCGCCAAGTTGGTGTCTGAGGTTTTTTAATTCTGTGGAGTTTGTGGGGTTCTGGGATTGTTTGTTGGACTGTTCAAGGTTGCATATCTTTTTAAGTAGGGTCTCCGTGGTGAGTAAGTGTGATTTTTTTGTCTGAGCACCTATTTTTATAAATAGGCCACGCAGAGAAGCTTTATGCGCATTCCAGAACATGGAGTGGTCATCAATAGATTGAGGACTATTTCCACCACAACTCCCAACCTCGGATCGGACCTGCTCCTCAAATAAGGGATTGGTAAGCAGGGAGGAGTTTAGACAGAGTGTCTTGGGGATTGTTTTTTGGTAAAAAGTTTGATCGAGACTGGTGCATGATCAGACCAAGTGATCGTACGTATTTGTACTTCTGTAATTGATTGCAGCAGGTATTTGTCGGTAAGGAACAGGTCGATCTGGGAGTAAGAACGTTGGGAATGAGAATAATAAGTGTAGTCTTGTTCCTCCCCGTGCAAGCACCTCCATGGGTCGTATAAGTCTTCGCTCTTAATCAGAGAGTCTAAAGCAGATGTTCTGCGTTTCATGGGGTTAGTTGTGTCTAGGGTTTTGTCAATTATGTCATTGAAATCCCTGCATATAATTATTGGGTTTAATCTGTATGGTGCTATTTTGGTGAGTAGCCTTGTATAAAAATGTTTTGGCCTGTGTTTGGCGCATATAGATTGACTATAGTAAGCCAGTGATTTTCTATTATTGCCAAGAGAATTATATACCTACCCTCCTCATCCACTTCACAATGATGAAGCGTAAATGAGACAGAAGCACTTATCGCGATCATAACGCCTTTTTTTTGGCGCATTGGCAAGGAAACAATGTGGGAATCGTTTGTGTGAACAGGAGGGGGGGGTTTCGTTTTAGAGAAATGTGTTTCTTGAACACAGAGTACATCCGCGTGTTGGGTCAGTGTTTCTTTCCATAACAGATTTCTTTTGAATGGGGAGTTTAAACCTTTAGCATTGATTGTTGTGAGGGATATGGACATGTTGCTCAAATTTACCCCGTAGGCGAGAATGAGAGGAACGAGAATACACTTGAAGTGATCGACAGTCAGGTACAATAAAGGTAGTAGATCAATCAAAAAATTATAGAACGATGCTCAGTATGTGAGTCAACACTTATATAATGAATAAGAACAAATGGTGCTTATCTATCTAAGTAATACAAGGTGTTTCTGAACTGTAGTATTAACAAGTTTGAACACAATAGTGTGCATGGCACACTGTAACCTGAGGGTGTGGAACAAGATAGTAACGTCGCCCACGCTGGATCCTAGCAATGCTGGGACAAATGGCAATAATGGCATTGAATTTCAGTCTTTGTCAGGCATAGGAGGACGATGAGTGGTGTGGGTTGAACGTGGTCCCCCATTCCCTGGGTTATTGGCTTGGAGACGAGTAACCCCCAGCAGGTTAGATTTTGTACCCATCCTTGGGGTTCAGGATAGGAATCATTTGTTGTTTGTAGGTAACTAGTAGCTTAGTCGGGAAGCCTCTTCTATATATTATTTTATGCTCTTGGGAGTATTGACGTGACTGGGGCGAAGGCTCTACACATCTCCATTGTTGCCGGGGAGAGATCAGCAAACATTAATATATTGGAGTAGGGCGCTGGTAGCGGTTTAGTATTTTTGGCAACAAAAAGGATTTGCTCTTTCACGTGAAAGTAGTGTATCCGCGCCATAACATCCCTTGGTACCTCAGCGGGGAGGTGGGCAGGTATAGCAATCCTGTGAGCTCGATAAATAGTGAGGTCCCTTGCGTTTAAGCATGGGAGCAATTTAAAAAAAAGTTGCAGTAGGTATTGTGTGAGATCATTCGGTTTGATTGATTCTGGTATGCCTCTAAATTTAATATTGTTGTGTCTAGAGCGGTCCTCTAAATCCGCTAACTTCACTTTGATGCGTTGGATTTCTGCCCCGTGATGATCATGAGAGTCCAGGAGCTCATTATGAGCCTTGGAGTATTCCTGCATGGTCTCCTCTAGCACATCGGCCCTTTCCTCCAGGCAGTCCACTCTGTCATGTATTTGAGTGATGGACAGCTGCAGCTCTCTGTGTAGATCCCTCTGTAAGGTTAGCAGCATGGATTTGAGTGTGGTTTCTGTGACAGCATTATCTGAAGCTGGCATGGCTGCTAGGGATGTGTTCACATCTGCGGTGCTGTCTCCTTCTGCTTTGTTAGCCCACAGTTGTTTTTTAGCTAGGGGCTCTTTACATGGTGAGGGAGCAGGGGAGGATGCAAGCCTCTTACCTCTTTCTGCTGCCTGTATGATGGATGAAGACTCTGGGGAGGTACAGTGTCCCTGTCCTCTCTGGTGGCAGCCGTGTCTCCATTAAAACGGTCATTCTTTGTAGCGTGACCTGCTTGAGCGGCAGCATGTGAGCCTCTGGTCCCGGTAGCCGTGTATCCATTAGAATGGTCATTCATTGTAGCGTGACCTGCTTGAGCGGCAGCATGTGGGCTTCTGGTCCCGGAGCCATCTTTAGCAGACTGCATGGCCGCGATGCTGTAATAGTCTGTGAGGCGGCGCGGTACGGGCGGCTTATACTTGTCTCTGGTCATGCCCGGGTGTTCCCCTGTCTGTTCTCCCGCGATTGATCTCTATCGCGGGTCAGACAGTCGCTGTGGGTTGCGGAGGATCCGTGCAGTGGAGCGGAGCTCAGGACTTACACCTCCATCTTAGTCCGCGGCAGGCCACGCCCCCATCATTTTGCACTTTTTATGTTAGTATTATCATTTTTTATTAACAAATTGAGCTGATGGCCTGTGAAAGATAAAACACTATACTTAACAGTAGCTGCTGGCATTCAAATGGCATGTGTTTGCTTAGACAGTGAGAAGTTTGGAGAGGAGGATGTTATTCTGTACATACAGTAAGCATAAATTGCAGGGACAATCTATTTTAAAGGAATAGTATTGGTCTAGTGTTCTCCATTGAAGCTGAGCACATACTGTAAGCTTCTGAAAGGGGTATAATTTAAATAACTGATGCAGCATCTTGGCCGTTGGCTTTTATTCAGCAATCAAACCAGTGACTGTAAAAAAAAAAAAAATGTATACAGCACATAGATCCATAAAATTGAACATATCACCAGTCAAACAGGAATGATATAGTGCAAGTGGCTTTCAATTCCTATAGGTGTTACACCAAAATGTCGGCTTCATCATGTAGGAACTGAGAGCCACATGCACTACAGTATATCATTCCTGTTGGACTAGTGAGGTGTTCAATTTTATGGATCTATGCACTGTATACATATTGTTTTATGTGAATGGTTTTAGCTATTTTTTTTATTAAAGTTTAAAGCATACAGAGAGCATTATCTGTCATTCTTTCTTGTACTTTTCACATGCTGACACAGTATTTACAATGAAGAGAGAGCCAAGTGTGATTGTAGGAGAGTTGTTCCATGCACCATAAGTTATCCCCAAACACCAGCTTAACCTCAGTCTAACAATGAGGTAATGAGAGAAGGAGAGTGTTCATTCTTGAGCATGTGGTGAAGGTAGTTGGCAGCAAGATCTCACTTTCTTCATGTACTGGAGACTGCATGGTTGGCGAGGCGCCTAGGCTTGTGACTCTTATGTTTTTTTTTATATTTATATATTTTTTATATTTTTTTTGTGGTTCACATTTCAGTATATGGATGGTTTTATTCTATATATTTTTGTGCTTTTTAATTTGAAGTATACAGAGAGCACTATTTGTCTTTAGGGTTGAGTGAACCCGAACTGTAAAGTTCGGGTCCGTAACGAACATTTGAGTTTTTGGGTACTGGACCCGAACAATTGCGTGTATATTCGGGTTCGGGTTCGGTGTTCGGTGATGTAATGGCACATTTAGAAAAGCTTCAGGGGGCAGCCAATCACCTTTTGTTTAACTGGTGTGCCCTTAGAAGCCATCATAGCCATGCCTACTAATGGCATGGCTGTGATTGGCAAGTGCAACATGTGACCCAGCTTCTATATAAGCTAGAGGCACACAGCACAGCACGTCACTCTGCTTTAGACAGGATACGGAGAGGATCCTGGCTGCTGTTTCTTATTAGGGAGAGATTGAAATACTATGAGTTAGTCCTGATTCTGCAATCTGAGAGAAAAGATAGAGAGACAGTTTAGGGCAAGGTTCCTGTTGGTGCGTTCAGGGAGAGAGATTTATATAGTAGTCCAGATTCAGAAATCTAATAACTCAGCGATCTGCACAGGTTTAGCTGTTTGTGTTGCAGTGCACAGTCTTCTTACACTGCCATGAGCCCAGTGTCAGAGAAATTTTAACTTTTATCTGCAAGCTCAGTGCAACAGCACTGCATATGTTACGTTACGTTGAGAGATACGCCATTTCCATACTGTGGGTGTATTGTGCTCTTGCAAAAAGACCCATTTAGGGCAAAAAAAAATAAAAAATTGCAGTGTTTTATACATATATGCAAGTGTGATATTTACAATTTATATATTTTTCTTGTATTGTGCTATTCCAAAAAAAAAAAAAAAAATATAGGGCAAAAACTTTATTTTTAATAGCATTTTCTGTATTGCTGTAGGTGTGAGATAATATGATTTTTTACTCACCGTAAAATCCTTTTCTCTGAGTCCATGGACCGACACAGCTTCTCTATTGACAAAGTGGGTATTATCCGTTAATTAGGAGTGACTAGGCAGAAAAACTTGTAAAAAGTGTTGCATCACACCTTCTACAGTACCGCCCAGGGGGCGGACCCTCCGGGTATAACCTCTCAGTCTGCATCTTCGCAGATCAGTTCGTCAAAAAGCAGTACAAACTTAAAAGGAGGGGTGGGTGCTGTGTTGGTCCATGGACTCAGAGAAAAGGATTTTACGGTGAGTAAAAAATCCTATTTACTCTTTCGTCCATGGACCGACACAGCTTCTCTATTGACAAAGTGGGACGTCCCAAAGCAGTGTCAGAGAAAAAACGAGGGGTGGTAACAGCATAAAAATAAACTTCACCCCAAAACACAAAACAGCACTCCAACGGAGGAGCTGCAACTCTAAACAGCCGCTTGTAAAACCTTGCGGCCGAAAGAGGCATCCGAAGATGCACCTACATCAATTTTGTAGAATTTTGTGAAAGTGTGAGCGGACGACCAAGTCGCCGCTTTACATAAACGGGAAACAGACGCTTGATGTCGGAAAGCCCAAGAGGCACCTATTGCCCTGGTCGAATGCGCCGTGACCGGGAAGGGGGGCGCTTGACCCTTTAAGGCGTAAGCCTGGATTACTATCTGTCGGATCCACCTAGAGATGGTGGCCGATGAGACTGCTTGGCCCTTCTTGGGACCAGCCACCGAAACAAACAGTGAGTCTGACTTCCGGAACCGGGAAGTAGCAGATAGGTATACACTCAAAGCTCGGACAACGTCCAAGGAATGCAACGCCGACTCCTTAGGATTCGACGGCTGAGGACACAAGGATGGAAGTACAATGTCTTCATTGAGATAAAAAGCCGAAACGACTTTTGAAAGGAAGGCTGCGGCCGCAGCACCACCTTATCCTTGTGGAAAATCAAATAGGGAGCCTTGCAGGACAAGGCTGCCAGCTCAGAGACTCGTCTATCTGACGTAACAGCCACCAAAAAGACCACTTTCTGAGAAAGTGTCAACAGGGGAATATCTCTAATATTCTCAAACGGTGCCTTCTGAAGCACCGAGAGGACCAGGTTCAAGTCCCACGGAAGTAACGGGGGATGGACTGGAGGGGCCACATGTCGAACCCCCTGCACAAATGTACTCACGAGAGAGTGAGTCGCCAGGGGTCGCTGAAAAAAAAGACAGCCAGGGCAGATATCTGACCCTTAAATCGTACTTGGGGCAAGCCTTTGGTCCACCCCATGCTGTAAAAACAGCAGGATTCTGGAAACCAAATAGGTACGCGGATGCCATTTCATTTCCTCACACATGGAGATGTAGGCCCTCCAAGTGCGGTGATAAACCTTCCTAGAGGACGGTTTTCGAGCACTTCTCATAGTAGAGATTACTGAGTCTGACAGGCCCCGGTCTCTCAGTACCTGGTTCTCAACAGCCATGCTGTTAAAGCCAATGACTAAAGCAGGATGGAATATGGGACCTTGCAATAGCAGGTCCTTCCGTAGTGGTAGGCGCCAGGGGACGTCTGCTACCAGACGTACTAGATCGGCGTACCAAGGACGCTGAGGCCAATCTGGACCAATAAGGATCATTGGAATTCCCTCTGCCTCCACTCTGCGGAGCAGAAGAGGAAGAAGCCTTAAGGGAGGGAAGGCATAGATTAGCCGATACTGACCCCACGATGCTACCAACGCATCCGTTGCGTCTGCCCATGGGTCTCTTGACCGGGCCACAAATCTCAATACCTTCTGATTGAGTCGGGAAGCCAAAAGATCTACGTCTGGTGTGCCCCATCTTTGGCAGAGGAGTTGGAACACCTCCGGGTGTAAGGACCATTCTCCCTGGTCCAGCATCTGGCGGCTCAGGTAGTCCGCCTGCCAGTTTTCCACACCCGGAATGTACACAGCCTATAGTGCCGGTACGCTCTTCTCTGCCCACTTCAGGATGCAAGCAACCTCCGATGCTGCAGCTGAGCTTCTTGTTCCTCCTTGATGATTGACATATGCCACCGCTGTGGCGTTGTCTGACTGGATCCTGACTGGACGCCCTTGCAGCCTCTGAGACCATTTGAAGAGGCACAGCTTGATCGCCCGGCTCTACAGGACATTGATTGGTAGGAGGGCTTCCTCTGGGGTCCAGCGACCTTGCGCCGACTGGACACCCCAGACTCCCCCCCAACCTGTAAGGCTGGCGTCCGTTGTGATCACTATCCAGTAAACCGGAAGAAATGACTTCCCGGCCATTAGAGCCGGTGCTGTCAGCCACCATACCAGGGATCTCCTGACTAGGTGGCTCACTCGGATTTGATAATCCAGAGATGAAGGGCATCTGTTCCATCTAGACAGAACTTCCTTCTGTAACACTCGAGTGTGGTATTGAACATATGGGACCGCCTCGAAGGAGGCTACCATGAGGCCCAACACTCGCATGCAAAAACGGAGTGACGACCAATTCCTGGAAGTCAGCTGCCGTACTGCAGCCCGGAGGGTCTGCAACTTCTCCACAGGGAGGAATACCTTTGCCTCTGAGGAATCCAGAATCAACCCCAGGTACACTAGGCGTTGAGTGGGCACCAATACTGACTTTTGCGTGTTTAGTATCCAACCACAGTCTCGAAGAGTCCGACAGGTAATGGACACGCTTACCTCTAATTCTGAGCTTGAAGGGGCCTTCAGCAGAAGGTCGTCCAAGTAGCCTGTGATACGATACCCCGCTGTCTTAGAAGTGCCAGAATCAGAGCGAGCACCTTGGTGAACGTCCTGGGTGCTGAGGCAAGGCCCAACGGGAGGGCCACAAACTGGCAGTGGTCCTTCCCGATAGCAAATCGCAGAAACCTCTGGTGTCTGGAGTATATGGGGACATGCAAGTATGCGTCCTTGATGTCCAAGGAGGCCAGAAAGTCCCCCGGATGGAGAGCCGTGACTACAGATCGAACCGACTCCATCCGAAATCTTTGTACCTTCACAAAGCAATTGAGGGCTCTGAGATCCAAGCTTGGATGAACCCCCTCCTTCTTCGGCACAAAGAACAGATTTGAGTAAAAACCCCGTTCCAGTTCTGGAACTGGAATAACTACCCCGCGTTCCAGTAGACCCTGGACCGCCCTATACAGGGCCTCCCGACGGGTCGGTAGTAGCTGGAGATTAGAGATGTTGAATCTGTCCGGTGGACAAGAGAGAAACTCTATCTTGTAGCCTGAGGAGATTACTTCGCAAACCCACCTGTCGGAGATTAGAGCTGTCCACTGAGTCGCAAATTTCTGAAGACGTCCCCCCACCCGAGAGCTGGGTGGGGATGGACCTTCATGCGGACGCAAATTTGTCCGCAGGCATCTTGGGTATGCGGGACCAAGGACGCTTTTGTCCTTGGGCAGGCGCTTTATCGGCCTGGGGTCTTTTCCCTGTCGCCCTAGGGGGACGAAAAAAACGCTTGCGTGCAGTAAAGGAGGGCCCTTGCCCCTTGGCGTGGCCCCTTACCCTTGCTAGTTTGGGGAAGCAAAGTGCTTTTACTTCCTGTGGCATCCTTGATGATGTCATCCAGAGAAGCCCCAAAAAGTCTGTCGCCCTTAAAAGGCAGATCCAATAGGGCTTTCTTGGAAGTCTGGTCTGCAGACCAGCCTTTTAGCCAGATCAGGCGGCGTATTGCTACTGCATAAAACCGAAGTTTTAGACAGCAGGGGAATAGTATTCATGTCTGACTCGCAGACAAACCTAAGTCCCTGGACCAACTGGTCAGCCAATGTTATCTCATCAGGAGGAGCATCTCGCTACTTAACCCCTGGAGTAGCAATCTTGCCCATTCAGTAAGTGTGTGAGACACTAGGGCCCCCGCCAATGCCGGGCGTACTGCCGAGCCTACTACTGAGTATAGGTAGCAAGCGAGTGCTTCAGCCTTCTTATCCACAGGGTCCTTGAAAACAGGAGCCCCTTCTACAGGAATTGTGGTGGCTCTATTAAGTCTGGACACCGGAGGGTCCACTATAGGGGGAGAGGTCCATTTCTTCAGAAAACTCTCCTCAAAGGGGTACCGTACCGCAAACCTCTTTGGGGCTGTAAAGACCCTCACTGGGTTCTCCCATTCCTTGTATAAGAGTTTATCAAAAGACACACAAGGGAACACCTTAGCAGTGCGGGCAGGTCTATGAAACCCAAGTGGACCGGAGTCTCTTCTGCTTCTGCAGTATTTTCCAACTTTAGCATATCCCGCACTGCAGTAATAAGGTCAGATACCAAAGCCGTCTTGCGTACTGACCTGGACTTGGAGTCATTCTCACTGTCCGGTCATGGTCTGCAGTCTCTGATGTGTCAGAATCTGGGCCCCGAGCCGTAGCTGGACCTGGTTCTGCATCAGAATTATCCCCAGAAGCTTGCAGGGGACGGGGCGTTTACTACCCCCTGTATTCCCGTGTGCTGCTTCCACCCTGGCAGCAAACGCCTCTAGGATTGCCATCATAGCGTTCATAGACACCTCAGGGGCACCAGCTGCTAAATCTGGTGTTTCAGGGGAGAAGACATCTGGCTCAGATGCCATGCTGACCACACGCTGACACTCACAGGGCTCCAGGCAAGATATCAATAGGCCACCCTCCTGTGCTGCAGAGAGGCTGGGTCACCCAGAGAACTCACCACCCTGGATAGGTACTGCTATGCTGCCGTGCGCTGCACCTGTGATGCTGTCCCACTGCTTCTGTGTCAGTCTGCTTCTTTTATCAGCATTTCCTGTGTAAATTTTCACACCAGTGTAATGCACCCTAGAGGCCGGAGGCTCTCGCAAAATCGTTGCCAAAAATGTCTGTATGGAAGATAATGTGGGCTCTAAGAAAATGGCCGCGGACCGAAGATAGAGGTCAAGCAGCCATAGCCCACAAAAAGATGGCCGCCGAACGGCAATATATGCATACAGGGTGGACAAACATGGCCGCCGATCAGCTGATAGGGGCCAGTGGGTGTGGCTGAACCACAGGAAGATGGCCGCCGGGCAGTCACAAGAGGCCGAACTCGGCATGGACCACCTCAAAATGGCCGTTGACAGCATGGAGAAGGAAGCACACAAACACAGGTAAGCAGAAATGACATTTCTTTTAAATGTTAGTTACAGCCAGCCCCGCTCCAGTGGAACCCCCTAGGTGACACCCAGCAACCTTTAGCTAGAAGCCCAGGAAGGAGGGAAAGGCAGGGAGAGAGGGAAGAAAGGGGCCACAACCACTTACGTGATCTCTCCAGGAATGTCCAGCTAAATCACCCAGCCGAGGCAGGGGAGTTTTACTTACCTATCCTGCATGTATTATGCTGGAAGACATTCCAAACAGGTCATCGTCCGCGCACGGAAGGTGACTGTTGGCCAGGCATGCTGTGATTGGACCCAAAAGGGACGATCATATGTATGCCCTGGAACGTGACGCTCACCGGACAGGCTGCTGCGACTCGGCCGTAAGGTCAGCCAAGGCTGAGCGGTCCGATGCAGGCCCTGGAGCGTAGGCTCACCGGCCACCCGTGGAGCGACGGGCATGTCGTGGAAAACCCAGCGCGTAGCTAGGGTCGGCACACGCTCGATGGCCGAAACTGGGGAGACTACAAGGATCGAGGATCCAGCCTGTCACCCAGTCGGCAGTTGATCGAAGATCGCAGGAAACAAAAAAATATATATCTTTTTCCCACGGACCAATGGGCCCCGAAGGGAGCCATGTCCTACTCCTTGCTAGACAGAAAAAAACTGATCTGATCTGATCTGCGAAGATGCAGACTGAGAGGTTATACCCGGAGGGTCCGCCCCCTGGGCGGTACTGTAGAAGGTGTGATGCAACACTTTTTACAAGTTTTTCTGCCTAGTCACTCCTAATTAACGGATAATACCCACTTTGTCAACAGAGAAGCTGTGTCGGTCCATGGACGAAAGAGTAACACCGTTTCCATACTGTGGGTGTATTGTGCTCTTGCAAAAAGACCCATTTAGGGCAACAAAAAAAAAATTCTAGTGTTTTCTGCATACTGTATATGCAAGTGTGATTTTTAAAATTGATATATTTTTCTTGTATTGTGCTATTCCAAAAAAAATAGCTATAGCGCAAAAACTTTTTTTTTAATAGCATTTTCTGTATTGCTGTAGGTGTGAGATACACCGTTTCCATACTGTGGGTGTGTTGTGCTCTTCCAAAAACACCCATTTTAGGGCCACAAAAAATATTTTGCAGTGTTTTCTGCATATCTGGTGGTGTGTGAAATAAACAATTTATATATTTTTCTTCTACTGTGCTATCCTAAAAAAAATAAAAAAAAAAATTAAAAGCATTTCTGCAGTTCTGTAGCTGTGAGATACAGCATTTACATACTGTCGGTGTGTTGTGCTCTTCCAAAAACACCCATTTAGGGCAAGATCCTAAATTTGGAAAATATGAGGAGAACGTCAAAGGGACGTGGTGGCCCCGGTCGTAGTGCTGCTGGTGGAGCTCCTGTTGCAGGGAGAGGACATGATCGATCTGTGCCAGCTACACGCACAAGTGAAACACCTTCCTCAGGTGCGAGTAGGCGACCGAGCCTGCGGCGGAATTTGTCGTGCCTAATGCGGCTGTACGAATGTTGAGGCCAGGACAAGTACAGGCGATAGTAGATTGGGTTGCTGACAGTGCCTCCGGTTCCTTCACATTGTCTCCCACCCACTCTTTTGATGAAAGATCAGAGTTGGCACCTGCAGCCCATGTCCATCAGTCTTTCACCTAACCCCTTGCAAATCAGCCAAGCAGTCTGAGCCCCAAATCATGTAGCAGTCTCTTCTGCTTTTCGATGACTCTGTTAGCAGGGTTTCCCAGGGCCATCCACCTAGCCCTGCCCCAGAAGTGGAAGAGATTGAGTGCACCGATGCCCAACCACTTATGTTTCATGATGAGTACATGGGAGGACCATCGCAGCACGTCTCGGATGATGACGAAGCACAGGTACCAACTGCTGCTGCTTTCGCAAATGTGCAGACAGACAAGGAGGGCAGGGGTGAAGACTGGGTGGAAGATGATGTGGAGGACGATGAGGTCCTCGACCCCACATGGAATCAACATTATGCAGGTGACCAGTGTAGTTCAGAGGAAGAGACGGTGGTCGCACAGAGCCACCAGCACAGCAGAAGAGGGAGCAGGGTGCAAAAGCGGAGCGTCCGTCCCCTAGACAGTACGTCTGCTACTGCCCAACGCAGCAAGGGACCGAGCACACCAAAGCCAGGTCCAAGGAGTTCCCTAGCGTGGCAGTTCTTCAGACAATGTGCTGATGACAAGACACGAGTGGTTTGCACGCTGTGCAATCAGAGCCTGAAGCGAGGCATAAACGTTCTCAACCTGAGCACAACCTGCATGACCAGGCATCTAAGTGCAAAGCACGAGCTGCAGCGGAGTAGACACCTCCAAAACAAAGAAAGGTCTCTGGCTCCTCCTGCTTCCTCTTCTGCTGCAGTCTCGGCCTCTTCATCCACCTCTGTAGTGACAGTAGCACCTGCCAACCCGCAAACAGAGCATCTGCCAGCAACACTACCACCTTGGTCACCAACCATCTCCACAATGTCCCATGGAAGCGTTCAGCTCTCTATCTCCCAAACACTGGAGCGGAAGAGGAAGTACCCCCCTAGCCACCTGTGATTCCTGGCCCTGAATGCCAGCATTTCAAAATTCCTCGCCTGATGTCATTCCGTCTGGTGGAGATGCAGAGTTTTAAAAGCCTGATGGCATTGGCTGTCCCACAGTACGTCGTGCACAGCCGTCACTACTTTTCCAGGCGAGCCATCCCTTCCCTGTACAACCAAGTGGGGGACAAAATCAAGTGTGCACTGCGCAACGCCATCTGTGGCAAGGTCCACCTAACTATGGATGCGTGGACCAGTAAGCACGGTCAGGGACGTTATATCTCCCTAACAGCACACTGGGTAAATGCAGTGGCGGCTGGGACTGAGGCAGATAGCAGTTTGGCGCATGTCCTTCCACCCCCGAGGATTGCAGGGTGCTTCAGTTTGCCTCCTGTTGCTAACTCCTCCTACTCCGCTTCCTCATCCTCTACCGCCTCCTCATCTGGTCAGCGCAACATCTTCACCGCCAACTTCAGCACAGCCAGGGGTAAACGACAGCAGGCAGTTTTAAAGCTTTCCTGTTTGGGGGAAAAACCCCACACCACGCAAGAGTTGTGGAGGGACATGGAACAACAGACCGATGAGTGGTTGCTGTCAGTGAGCCTCAAGCCCGGCCTGGTGGTGTGCGATAATGGGCGAAATATCGTAGCAGCTCTGGGCCTAGCCGATTTGACGCACATCCCTTGCCTGGCGCATGTGCTGAACTTGGTGGTCCAGAGGTTCCTGAAAAATTACCCCAATATGCCAGAGCTGCTGCAGAAAGTGCGGGCCGTCTGTGCGCACTTTCGGCGTTCTCACCCTGCTGCTGCTCGCCTGTCAGCGCTGCAGCGTAACTTCGGCCTTCCCGCTCGCCGCCTCATATGTGACGTGCCCACAAGGTGGAACTCCACCTTGCACATGCTAGCCAGACTGTGCGAGCAGCAGCAGGTGATAGTGGAGCTGCAGCAATCACGCGTGAGTCGCTCTGCAGAACAGCACCACTTCACCACCAATAACTGGGCCTCCATGCGAGACCTGTGTGCCTTGTTGCACTGTTTCGAGTACTCCACTAACATGGCCAGTGCCAATGGCACCGTTCTCAGCGTTCCTATCCCAGTTCTATGCCTTCTTGAAAAAACGCTTCGGGCGATGATAGAAGAGGATGTGGCACAGGAGGAGGAGGCGGGATCATTTCAAAGGCTTTCAGGGCAGTCTTTCACAAGTGGCTACAAGGGTGGGTTCCTGCACCAACAAACGCCAGGTACACAATTGTCCAGCAGCAAGGGCACAGTTCTGGAGGATGACGAGGTGGAGGATGAGGAGGAGGAGATGGAGGAGGAGGAGGAGGAACCATGTTCACAGCAGGGTGGCACCCAGACCAGCTCATGGCCATCACTGGTGCGTAGCTGGGGGGGATACAGAGGACACAGACGATACACCTCCCACAGAGGACAGCTTTTCTGTGTCTCTGGGCAGCCTGGCACACATGAGCGATTAAATGCTGTAGTGTTTCCGCAACGCGCGCCGAGTTGCCCACATTCTAACTGGTGCTGATTACTGGGTGGCCACCCTGCTGGATCCCCATTACAAGGACAATGTACCGTCCTTAATCCCCTCACTGGAGCGGGATCGTAAGATGCGCGAGTACAAGCACAAGCTGGTAGACGCGCTGCTGGTGGCATTCCCACCTGAAAGCGGGCGTACGGTGGAAGCACAAGGCGAAGGCAGAGGAGGAGGAAGAGGTCGCCAACGCAGCCGGGGCACCGCCAGCACCTCAGAAGGCAGGGTTAGCATGGTCGAAATGTGGAAAAGCTTTGTCAGCACGCCACAACAACCAGCACCACCAGCTGAGATGGAACGTCTTAGCAGGAGGCAGCATTTCACCAACATGGTTGAGCAGTATGTGTGCACAGGCCTACACGTACTGGATGACGGGTCTGCCCCCTTCAACTTCTGGGTTTCCAAATTGGGCACATGGCCTGAGCTTGCCCTTTAAGCCTTGGAGCTGCTGGCCTGCCCTGCAGCCAGTGTATTATCTGAACGTGTATTTAGCACGGCATGGGGCGTTATCACAGACAAGCACAGCCACCTGTCCAGAGCCAATGTGGACAAGCTCACATTCATTAAAATGAACCAGGCATGGATCCCACAGGACTTGTCCGTACCTTGTGCAGAATAGACATGTATACCCGGTGTTCTGACAAAAACTGTCTGGCCATCGGATTGTGTCCGGCCCGTACTGCACAGGCGCAGCGCCTGTGCAGTACGGAGGACAAGGAGATTCACAAAATATCCGAAGATGAACGGCACCTGCACAGTGAGTTCAGGTTCAAGCCCCACTATCCAAGTGGACCTATGGTAGCACATAGCAACAGGGCCCCTCACGGGCTCGCTTCGATCGCCACGCTTCGGGCACGGCCTCGCTTGGCTCGGCTTGAACCTGGACTCACGGCGCAGGCGCCGTTCGTCTTGTGAGATTTTCAAAATCCCCTTGTCCTACGTACTGAGCAAGCGCAGTACAGGGCGGACACTATCCGACGGGGGACAGAATTTGACACATCACCGGCCTTACCCAGCCATTGTTTTATTTTTGAACCAGTGTTGGCTACCTCGTCCTCCTCCACCGCCGCTTCCACCTACACAGACACATCCACCGCCACCTCAACCTCCTACTCCATATGGACCTCGTCCTCCTAGGTCAAGATTATAATTTTTATTTTATCTTTTTGTAGCGCACAGATCCTTTCCCCCTTACCTGCCTTTATGTTGTTGGCTCCTCGCAGGAGGGAGAAAGGCGCACTGCACTACCAGCCCGTACCCTCCTGTATAAAGAGGTTGAGCGGTGTACTTGACGGGCCGTGTCCACAGCCGGAGTCAAAACGCCTCCAGAGGATGATTCTCACCTCTACTGTAGGTAGAGGCAAGTCCTTGAATTCCCAGTAAAGTCAATGTCCACACCAGCTGAAACTCCAACTCTGAGTTTATTCTCTCAATGCAAAATAAACTGTACTCGGATAGAAAAGGTTAGAGCAAAGAAACAGGACAGCTTAAGGTGTGGGGGAGGTCCAGGCACAAACATAGCACATTCACTTCACTGCTTAGGTTTCTCAAACAGTTTTAGGCGCACGGTCTCTGCCACAGACCGTGAGGTTGGTCTATGTCACAGACTGGGTGTACAAGGCCCCTGCTACGGACCTGGAGAATTTTGGTCTCTGCCACAGACCAGGGTGTATTAAGGCCCCTGCCACGGGCCAGGTGAATAAGGCCTCCGATACAGTCAGGATGACCTTGAGCTTCTCCTTCTAAGAACTAGCCCATATCAAGGGGAAGACATCTCTCCAGGGAGTCAACAGACCCTTCCTTCACCGTGCCTCCAGCATCGGGCCATCTGAAGGTTCCTCCCTTCCCTGGAACAGGGTCCCCTACACGAGGCGGCACCCAAAGACTCCTTGACCCTTAGCGGACTCCAGACGAAGGCTCTGGACCCCAGGCTTTACTCCCGCCCCTAGGCCTCCATACGCAGGGCAGCAGGAACTCCAAGATAGTACCTCACCCCGGGCTAAAGGTGCCCGAGATGGAACAGGAACACGTGCACCCAGGCCAAAGGCACCTGGGCACGGACCTCACTGGACATCAGCCCCCAGACCAAAGGTGCCTGGGGCTCGGACCCCAATCAGGAGGCGTCTGCCCCTTGTATATCCTCTCCCGGCATGCACAGCAGGTTCCCCGCCCCCCCTGTACTACTGCCAAGAGGGGACACAAAAGGCACAGCACTGTATCGGCGGTTCAACCCTAGCCTACCATTACAGCGCCACCTGTAGGCCGCAGGGAGCTGCACAACAATACTGTCCCCCGAGGACAAAATGGTCCATGAATCCTACAGAATTAGGGTGTTTGAGCCTATTTACCACTCAAACACTTCCCCTAAATTTAGCACCCCGCTACATTTTTATTTCAAAGTATTTTATTTTCCCACTAGCTTATCCATTAAATTGAATAATTTTTTGCAGAAAGGCCGTATTCTGGGGCATTCCCACCATATGTGTGGCATTGTGCTGTTGAGTTTGAGGTTCTTAATGACTTTCTGTACCTCTTCTGCTGAAAAGGGGGCCTCCTGCATATTATATATATATATTTATTTTTTTTATGTTATTTTAAGTTATTTCCCTATCCACATTTGTTTGCAGAGCACTTCCCATGCTCTTAACAACATTTTGCTGCCATTTGCAGCCATCTAGACCTTTCCATTACTATTTTAGAGCCATTTTAGTCCTCAAAAGTTCGGGTCCCCATTGACTTCAATGGGGTTCGGGGTCAAGTTCGGGTCAAGTTCGGTCCCGAACTCGAACTTTTTTCTGAAGTTCGGCCGAACCCGTCGAACCTGAACATCTAGCTGTCCGCTCAACTCTATTTGTCTTCCTTTCTATACTTTTTCATATACCAGGTGAGATTACCAGGTGAGACCCTATGTTAATCGTTTATGCTGCATGAGCCATTATGCTACAGGTGTATTAAATGCCAGCAGAAGTCACTAATAAGTGTTTTTGAACCTCAATCTAACATTGAAGTCATATAAGGAGGTGAGCGGCCAATTTTACATATGATTTATATGCATCAGGGTGATTTTTGTGAGGAGGATATCACCATCATTGCACAATAAATACAGAAGTATTTCCCCTAATCTACATGCAGGGCGCCACACGCATGGATTTCTATGGATTATCATTTTATTTACTTTTTAAGCACATGAATGGAGCCTGATGTTCTAATTAGCTTCAAAAAAGGGTGGGCTTGGGGCGCAGAGCACTGCGCCTTGAGCCCACCCTGTTTGACATTAGCAAATTAATATTCAATAATATCTTCCCGTTTCTCCTCATGGCCAATCCTGAAACCCTATTGGCCGGGAGTCCAAAGACCTGATTGGCCAGGAGGAGAAGCAACGCCCAGGACACGGAGGAGGTGGAGGGGGAAATCCGCCACCGCAGCCGTGATCTGCACGGGGTAAGTATGGGGCTGATGGGGGCCTGGCGAGCGAGAGGGTGAGCCGGCAGCCAGGGGGTGGGCGGTTCTGTCAGTGGTGTGCAGTGGCGGGCTCGAGCTATGGGGGGTTGATGTGGGGTGGCAAGCTGGAGCAACTGGGGTCTGTGGTCAGGTCTGTCTGCCACCCCGCCCGACTGATGGAGAACCAGCCACCACTGCCATACAGTGCAATTTCAAAGGCATATAGTGGACACAAAGAACGATGTATAATTGTGAGAGCCTCTTAGTAGTGTTAAGTGAGCTTTGTAGGACTGATTCAAGAGCATTATCCCAGAGTTCCTCCTCCAGTAAAATGTCATGGTTAACTGCCATATGATGAAACACATTCTCAAGCCCTGGAGCTACCGGCTCCCATTGTTTACCTTCACATTTTTCCAAGCTTGTTCATGAGTAGGGCCCTGTAACTGGACAGTCCTGAAGTTGTCCTGGGAGATCTCTAGCTCTGGCATACTAGGCTTCTCGTGGGTCTCAGGGGCCACCTCCGGTTGACCCGTACAAACTGCTAGGGGAAAAGATACATTTTCTTTCAAATGGTTTTATTCAGATATGCAAGTAGACACAATGCAGCATAAATTCAACATTTACAAAACAAAGCAAATGTAAAATCAGCAAAATGAATTACAAGTTTTGAATGTTAGCATTAAACATTATCTGAGTCGTAGAAATCCAAGAGGAGAGATAAAGATTGAACAAAAAGAAATATATAGAATATTGTATGCAATAAAAGTGAGAACTACTAAATGGGAATACTAAACTCCATAATTTCCACTTTTTCTGGAAGCTAAACCAGGTTTGGGAGGTATGTACAAAGAACTGTTCATAAACTTATTGTGTGCGTATGCTAATGATGACATCTGAAAGATGTTCGAGTCAAACGTAAGTTCAACTCAATCATTGGGTATTCGCCTGTTCGCCGAATAGCGAACAATTTGGGGAGTTTGCGGTAAATTTGAAAGCCGCAAAACACTCTTTAAAAGTCTATGGGAGAAATCAAAAGTGCTAATTTTAAAGGCTTATATGCATGGTATTGTCATAAAAAGTGTTTGGGTCCTGCCCCAGGGGACATGTATCAATGCAAAAAATTTTTTTTTTTAAACTGACGTTTTTTCGGGAGCAGTGATTTTAATAATGCTTAAAGTGAAACAATAAAAGTGAAATATTCCTTTAAATTTCGTACCTGGGGGGTGTCTATAGTATGCCTGTAAAGTGGTGCATTTTTCCCGTGTTTAGAACAGTCCTTGCGCAAAATGACATTTCTAAAAGGAAAAAAAGTAATTTAAAACTACTCGCGGCTATAATGAAATGTCGGGTCCCGGCAATACAGATAAAAGTCATTGAAAAAAACGGCAATGGTCCCCCCCCAGTCCATTACAAGGCCCTTTGGGTCTGGTATGAATACTAAGAGAAACCCCAAACCAATATTTAAAAAAAATTGAGTGGGGGTCCCCCCAAATTCAATACCAGGCCCTTCAGGTCTGGTGTGGATATTAAGGGGAACCTTGCGACAATTTTTTTTTTTAAATGGCGTAGGGGTCCCCCGTAAAATCCAATAAATGGTGCGGCGGTCCCCCCAAAAATCCATACCAGACCTTTTTTTGAGCACGCAACCTGGCAGGCCACAGGAAAAGAGGGGGGACGAGAGAGAACCCCCCCTCCTGAACCGTACCAGGCCACATGCCCTCAACATTAGGAGGATGCTTTGGGGTCCAAAGCACCATGTCCCCATGTTAATGGGGACAAGGGCCTAATCCCCACAACCCTTGCCCGGTGGTTGTGGGGGTCTGCGGGCTGGGGGCTTATCGGAATCTGGAAGCCCCCTTTAATAAGAGGAAACCCCAGATCCCGCCCCCTCCCACTATGTGAATTGGTAACAAGAGACAGCTTGGGACAAGTCCTTTATTAAAAAGGGAAAAAAATTCCAGCGATGTACATCCATTCTCGACCCGACGACACGAAAAAGAAAAAGAAAAAAAAAAAAAAAAAGCTGCTACGGATGCCTCAAAGGTGGTTCCCGTCAAATGACGCTACACCTACCGTGCCAGCTCTTAAATAGCTGAGGGCGGGGCCACCCGTGACGTACGCAGGTGACCCCACCCCCCTCTGACTCCACGGGGGTTTTCTGCAGTTTCCCTGTGGCGTCAGATGGGGGCGGGGCCACCCCATCTATTACCCTCATCATCTCCATGTTTTACCCTTATCATCTGCCGACTACTGTCCACCACCATTTATTAACCTCATCATCTCCATCCATTACCCCTATCATTTCCATCTATTACACCCCATCATCTCCCGACTACTGTACACCACCATCTATTACCCTCATCATCTCCATCTATTACCCCCATCATCTCCCGACTACTGTACACCACCATCTATTAACCTCATCATCTCCCGACTACTGTACACCACCATCTTCATATTGTACCCCCATCTGCAGACTACTGTCCACCACCATTACCCCCATCGTCTCCAGACTACTGTACACCACCATCTATTACCCCATCATCTCCATCTATTGACCCCATCATCTCCCGACTACTGTCCCACCACCATCTATTAACCTCATAATTTCCATCTATTACCCTCATCATCTCCCGACTACTGTACACCACCATCTATTACCCCTATCATCGCCATCTTTTACCCCATCTATTAACCTCATTATCTCCATCTATTGCCCTCATCATCCCTCGACTACTGTCCACCACCATTTTTTAACCTCATCATCTCCCGACTACTGTCCCACCACCATTTATTACCCCCATCATCTCCTGACTACTGTCCCACCACTATCTATTGCCACCATTAACTCCAGACTACTGTACACCACCATCTATTACCCTTGACGGGTTACTCTGCCCCCATCTGACGCCACAGGAAATCGCAGGAAACACCCGTGGCGTCAGTGGGGGGTGGGGTCACCCACGTACGTCACGGGTGGCCCTGCCCTTAGCTATTTAAGAGCCGTCACAGTGGGTGTAGCGTCATTCTATGGGAACCACCTATGAGGCATCAGTAGCGGCTTTTATTTTATTTTTACGTGTCGTCGGGTCGAGAATGGATGTACACCGCTGGAAGTTTTTTTTGCTTTTTAATTAAAGGACTTGTCCTAAGCTGTCTCTTGTGTTTAAAATTTTTGACACTTTTTTTGTGAAATGGTAGGGGTACAATGTACCCTGTTACCAATTCACATAGGGGGGGGGGCGGGATATGGGATTCCCCTTGTAAAGGGGGCTTCCAAATTACAATAAGCCCCCCACCCGCAGACCTCCACAACCACCGGGCAAGGGTTGTGGGGATGAGGCCCTTGTCCCCATGTCTTTGGACCCCAAAGCATCCTCCCCATGTTGAGGGCATGTGGCCTGGTACGGTTCAGGAGGGGGGGGCACTCTCTCATCCCCCTTTTTTCCTGCGACCTGCCAGGTTGCGTGCTTGAATAAGGGCCTGGTATGGATTTTTGGGGGGAACCCTACGCCATTTTTTTATTTTGGCACGTGGTTCCCCTTAAAATCCATACCAGACCTGAAGGTACTGGTATAGATTTTTAGGGGGACCCCTAAGCCATTTAAAAAAAAAAGATTTGGCGAAGGGTTTCCCTTAACCACTTCAGCCACGGACCATTTTGTTGCTAAAGGACCAGGCCCCTTTTTGCGATTTGGGTCGCTTTAACTGACAATTGCGCGGTCGTGCAACATGGCTCCCAAACAAAATTGACATCCTTTTTTTCCCCACAAATAGAGCTTTCTTTTGGTGGTATTTGATTACCTCTGCGTTTTTTTTTTTTTGTGCTGTAAACAAAAATAGAGCGACAATTTTGAAAAATCATCAGGTTTAGGCCGATATGTATTCTGCTACATATTTTTGGTAAAAAAAAAAGAAAAAAAAAAATCGCAATAGGCGTTTATTGATTGGTTTGCGCAAAAGTTATAGGGTCTACAAAATAGGGAATAGTTTTATGGCATTTTTATTAATAATTTATTTTTTTACTAGTAATGGCAGCGATCAGCGATTTTTATTGTCACTGTGACATTATGGCAGACACATCGGACACTTTTGACACATTGTAATTTTTACAGCGATCAGTGCTATAAAAATGCACTGATTCCTGTGAAAATTGCACTGGCAGTAAAGGGGTTAACCTGTAGGGGGCGCTGAAGGGGTTAATGTGAACTAATGAGTGATTCTTACTGTATGGGGGCGTGGCTTGGCATGTGATATCACTGATCGTCGTTCCCTATGACAGGGAACAGACGATCAGTGACACTCTCACTAGGAAGAACGGGGAAAGGTTTGTTTACACTTACCTCTCCCCGTTCTTCAGCTCTGTGACCGATGGTGGGACATTGGCGTCGATCCGCGGGTCCCGCGGTCACGGAGCTCAAGACTGGGTCATAAGCACGTACAGTTACGTTGCCCTTTAAGAGCCCAGCCGTGCCGCTCTGCTGACGTATATGTACAGGTGGCGGTCCCTAAGTGGTTAATATTCATATATTTGTTTTTTGACTTTTATCTGTACTGCGGGACCCAACAATTCATAATAGCCGCAAGTAGTTTTAAATGATTTTTTTTCCCTTCAGAAATAAATTTTTTGCGCAGGGACTGTTCTAAACACGGGAAAAATGTGCCACTTTACAGGCATACTATAGACATTCCCCTGGTACGAAATTTTAAATAATATTTCATTTTTATTGTTTCACTTTAAACATTATTAAAATCACTGCTTCTGGAAAAATGGCAGTTTTTAAACCTTTTTTTTGCATTGATACATGTCCCCTGGGGCAGGACCCAGGTCCCCAAACACTTTTTATGACAATACCATGCATATAGAGGGAGGGAGACACCGCTCAAGGCAGAAGATGTTAATGATGAACCTTTTCACCGACTCAGGAGCCACAGGTGCCGGCGATGCATATAGCAATGAGGATGAATGGAGGAATTTTGGACAGCCGCACTCCAAAAAATGTTGCCTTTATTAATAAAACAAGGTCACAAAATACATGCCACAGCAGACAGGATCACAGCTGACGTGTTTCACACTAAGACCTAGTGCTTAATCATAGCCTATGATTAAGCACCAAGTTTTAGTGTGAACCTGTCTGCTGTGGCATGTATTTTGTGACCTTGTTTTATTAATAAAGACAACATTTTTTGGAGTGTGGCTGTCCAAAATTCCTCCAATACCATGCATATAAGCCTTTAAAATTAGCACTTTTGTGACTGTACAATGTTATGTGGCGACTTTTATACATTTTGTATGACAAAACTTGAATAAAAAGATTGAAACACATAAAATTAGCACTTTTGATTTTTCATGTTCGTGTCCCATAGACTTTAACGGTGTTCAGACTAATTTTTTGCCTGTTCGCAAGTTCTGGTGTGAACCGAACCGGGGGGTGTTCGGCTCATCCTTAGCTGTAGCTTTTTTACAATTGGAAGTAATTGTAAGATGGCAGCAATCAATATATGGACAATTATGGTTTGGGTTTGCACTGGGAAGTTATTGATTGTAAGGTTAAGGATAGCTAATCCAGGGAAAAGGGCGATGACTAGTGATGAGCCGAACACCCCCGGGTTCGGTTCGCACCAGAACCCGCAAACGGACCGAAAGTTCGTACGAACAATAGAACCCTATTAAATACAATGGATGCGAACGTTCGAATTCTAAAGTGCTAATTATAACAACTATTATGCATGTTATTGTCCTAAAAAGGGTTTGGGAACCCGGGTTCTGCACCAGGGGACATGTATCAATGCAAAAAGAAGTTTTAAAAACGGTCGTTTTTCGGGAGCAGTCATTTTAATGATGCATAAAGTGAAAAAAAAAAAGTCAAATATTCCTTTAAATATCGTACCTGGGGGGATGTCTAAAGTATGCCTGTGAAGTGCCACGTGTTTCCCGTGTTTAGAACTGTCCCTGCACAAAATGACACTTCTAAAGGAAAAAAAAGCCATTTAAAACTGCTTGCGGCTTTAATGTAATGTCTGGTCCCGGTAATATGGATGAAATTCTTTAAGAAAAATGGCATAGCTACCCCATGACCCCCCCCCCCTACCCCAGCCCATTACCAGCCCCTTTGGGTCTTGTATGGATATTAAGGGGAACCCCGCACATAAAATAAAAAAGGCCCTATATACTCTGAACAGCCGTATACAGGCGGTGCATACAAGACAGGGACTGTAGGTTTGTTCTTATGTAGAATCTGTTTGTAATTTTGAACAGGTACATTGTTGAAGTGTAGCTCCAGCCCAAAAATCTATTTTTAAACTTTTTGGAAAACATAGGTAAGGGTTATCACCCCTGTAACATTTGTTTTGCTGTCTGTGCCCCTGTTCAGAACATTTCACCTCACTTTCCGTCCCAATGACAACTGTTTTTGAAATGTGGTGTTTTTCTTGAAACAAGGATTGCTGATAAAGCATCAGTACAGAGGAGACACCTTTCTCCCATATTTATTCTTACAGGAGAGAATTTTCCTTCCTAGTGGTAGATTTCCTCTCACTTCCTGTTGTCTTCTTGCGTTTGCAAGTAGGAGTCGTTTGTAAGTTGGATGTTTGAAAGTAGGGACCTGCCGTATATACTCTGCAGAAATAGGCCCCTTAGTTGTTGGTGTTGGCACAACACTGTAAGCACTCACAGTTACTCTTGGTTGGTGCTGGAACGCCCTGCTGTCAACTATTATATCAGGAATTTTAATTACATATAATTGTTGAACAGTGGTAGTAAAAATTGGGCCTTTGATGGTGGTGCTGGTGCCACAACACTGTAAGCCCTGACAGTTACTCTTGGTGGGTGCAGCAATGGGCCCTGCTGTGAATTATTAGATCAAGAATTGTAATTGCATGCCCCTGTTGAACAGGGGCTGAAAAATTGGGCCTTAGGCACTGGTGGCACAACACTACAACCCCTCACAGATACTGTACTTGGAGCACAGCAATGAGCCCTGTTGCAAAGTATTGCTTCAAAAATTGTAATGACACGCCCCTGTTAAACAGGGGCTGAAAAATTGGGCCTTAGGCACTGGTGCCACAACACTCCAACCCCTCACAGATACTGTACTTGGAGCACAGCAATGAGCCCTATGGCAAATTATTGCTAAAAAAATTGTAATTACACGCCCCTGTAAAACAGGGGCTGAAAAATTGGGCCTTAGCCACTGGTGGCGGCACCCATAAACAAAAATGATCTTCCAAGCTATCATCATCAATCGTATCATTGAGGACTCGGAGGAGGAGGATAGCCAGTCAACATAACAGCTCAGGCACTCAGCATCAGCATCAGTCTTGAAGGGATGTGACATGTTAAAATCAATTAGTCTGTTATATCAGCATCAGGTGTGTGGTAGCTGGTGGTGATCCAAGACTGGTTCATCTTGATGAAAGTCAGTCGATCAACCGAGTCGGTGGACAGGCGCACCCTGTGATCCGTGACAAATCCTCCAGCAGCACTGAATGTGCGTTCCGAAAGAACGCTGGATGCAGGACAGGCCAGTAGCTCAATTGCATACTGTGCAAGCTCTGGCCAGTGATCCATCCTCAAGACCCAGTAAGCCAGAGGATTTTCGGTGGGGAAGGTGTCCAAGTCTGACCTTGCCCCTAGATATTCCTGCACCATGTTTATCAGACGCTGGCGATGGTTGCTGGAACCGATCATACTTTGGGGCTGCGGACTAAAGAATTGTCTGAACGCATCGGTCAGACGGCCACCTTCCCCACCGCTCCTTCTTTGACTGGCCGAAGCCTCAGCAACTCGTTGTCCAGGACCAGGAGTTTGTAACCTCCCAGTCTCTGGGAACGCGTTGCACAGACCTTTCTGCAAGGCCTCCCGGAGTTGTCTCATCCTCTGCTCCCTCTGCGACGGTAAGATAAGGTCCGCAACCTTACCCTTGTACCGTGGATCAAGGAGAGTGGCCAGCCAGTAATGGTCCCTCTCCTTGATCCGAAGAATACGAGGATCCTTCCGCAGACTTTTCAGGATCAGGGAGGCCATGCAGCGTAGGTTTGCTGAGGCATTCGCTCCGGAGTCCTCTGGGTCACTAAGGACGACATGATCTGCAGCCACCTCCTCCCAGCCACGTACAAGTCCACTGGTTTCTTGGGACTGTAAATCATCCCTAAAAGACTGCTGCTGATGATGCTGAGTGCCAGCCTCCACCTCCATGCTGACACAATCCTCCTCCTCCTCCTCCTCTTCCTGTGCGATGGGTGGGACAGAAGGAACACTGTCTGGGTAAAGGGGGCCTTGAGAGGCAAGGAAGTCCTCCTCTTCCTGCCTCTGTTCTGCCTCAAGTGCCCTGTCCATTATTCCACGCAGCGTGTGCTCCAACAGGTGGACAAGAGGTACAGTGTCACTGATGCATGCACTGTCACTGCTCACCATCCTCGTGGCCTCCTCAAATGGTGCCAGGACAGTGCATGCATCCCTGATCATGCCCCACTGGCGTGGAGAAAAAAAACCAAGCTCCCCTGACCCTGTCCTGGTGCCGTAGTCGCACAGGTACTCATTGATGGCCCTCTGCTGCGTGTGCAGCCGCTGCAGCATGGCCAACGTTGAGTTCCACCTGGTGGGCATGTCACATATAAGGCGGTTCTTGGGCAGGTTCAACTCCTTTTGCAGCTCAGCCAGGCGAGCACTGGCATTATAAGATCTGCGGAAATGCACACAGACTTTCCTGGCCTGCCTCAGGACATCCTGTAAGCCCGGGTACCTGCCCAAGAACCGCTGCACCACCAGGTTAAGGACGTGAGCCACACAGGGCACATGGGTCAGTTGTCCCTGTCGGAGGGCGGAGAGGAGGTTGGTGCCATTGTCGCAAACCACCATTCCTGGCTTAAGCTGGCGTGGCGTCAACCACCTCTCGGCCTGGCCCTGCAGAGCAGACAGGACCTCTGCCCCAGTGTGGCTTCTGTCCCCCAAACACACCAGCGCAAGCACGGCATGGCATCTTTTTGCCTGCGTACTTGCGTAGCCCCGTGAATGGCTACGGAGCACCGCTGGTTCATAGGACAAACCACAGGAAGAGGCCATGGAGGAAGAAGAAGAGGAGGGGGTGGAGGAGAGAGGTGTGTCACAACCAGTAGTAGCATTTTGGAGGCGTGGCGGTGGAACAACCTCCAACACTACTGCACCTTGTCCTGCATCCTTCCCAGCTGCCAAAAGAGTGACCCAATGGGCCGTGAAAGAAAGGTAACGTCCCTGTCCATGCCTGCTGGACCATGAGTCAGCGGTAATATGCACCTTACCACTGACTGCCCTGTCCAGCGAGGCCAAGACATTGCCTTCCACATGCCGGTAGAGAGCCGGAATAGCCTTCCGTGAGAAAAAGTGGCGTTTGGGAACCTGCCACTGAGGAACCGCACATTGCACAAACTCACGGAAGCGGGCCGAGTCTACCAACTGAAAAGGCAGCAGTTGAAGCGCTAGCAATTTAGCCAAGCTAGCATTCAACCGCTGGGCATGTGGATGGCTGGGAGTGAACTTCTTTCGATGGTCCAGCAGCTGGGGCAGGGAAATTTGCCTGCTAGAATCGGACGTCGGTGTACTGCTAGCAGAGTGGCCGCAAGTACTTGGCTGTGACACACCTAATTCTACACCTTCATTCCTCTCAGTGCATGTTTCAGAGAGGACTGAAGTTATAGTGGGGTTGGAGATCCCAGCTGATGCGGTGCAAGGAGAGGTCCGCTTTGTTCTTTGGTGTGGGTCTTTGAGGTAGGCTTGCCAACGAGCTGCATGGCAGGTCAACATATGTCTGGTCAGGCATGTGGTACCCAAGCGGCTGATGTTTTGGCCACGCGATATACGCTTGAGACATATGTTGCAAACAGCAGCTGTGCGATCTGATGCACTAGCCTCAAAAAAGGCCCACACCAAGGAACTTTTTGAATGACGGGCAGAGGCAGCGCCCTGCACAGGCGGAGCTCTGCGGTGTGATTCCGTCGGTGTACTGCCCTTACGCTGGCCACCAAAGGGCATCCTGCCTCATTGGAGATGTGCCTCCTCCTCATCCTCCTCCTCCTCCTCTCTACTATTAGGCACCCACGTGGAGTCAGTGACCTCATCATCCCCTCCCTCCTCATCACTGGAGCCAATCTGGCAGTATGCTGCAGCTGCTGGAACATGACTGCCAGATTGGTGTCCTTCTTGAGCATCCCCTCTGTCTGCTCTCACGCTACTGCCTTCCTGTAGCTGGGTTTCATCATCAGACCCTTCGAAACGCTGGGCATCCTCCTGGAGCATGTACCCAACACTGTGCTAAAACAGTTCGGGGGACTCCTCAGGAGGAGGACATGGTGGGTCTAGGGAAGGAGTGACTGATGATGAGTCTGACATTGATACCAGGGAAGAGGACGCTTTGGCAGCTGCTTTGCCAGTACCCTGAGCCTGGGTGAGAGAGGAGGAGGAGGAGGAGGGCTTGGTCATCCACTCTACCAAGTCTTCGGCATGATGTGGCTCAACATGTCCAGCTGCCGAAAAGAAGGACAAGCGTGTCCCATGGCCATGTGCTGATGACAATGCACCGCGTCCACGACCAGCACTGTTGCCCCCAGACACAGAGCCTGCTTGCCCTCTTTTATTGCCTCCTGACTGTCTGCCTCTCCTTGTTTGCCTTCCAGACATTCTAATAGATGGCCTGCAGGGAGATGGGAAAAAAGCAATAAGGGCTACCTTCAGGTGTCCTTCTCTGTCCCTTTACTTAAGGATTTCTAAATATGGTTGAGGATGATTGCTTTTGCACAGAATAGCACAACGACAATTTCCCTGACTGTCCAAAAAACAAGGATTTCAAAGATGGTTGATGAGGAATGCTTTAGCACACTATAGCACAAGGAGAATTTCCCTCACTGTCCTTCCCTGTCCCTAGAAACAAGGATTCGCACAGTGAAAGAAACTGACACTCTCCCTACCTAGAGTTTTCTGTCCCTAGAAAAAATGTTTTTTTAAAGCACACTATAGCACAAGGAGAATTCCCCTCACTTTCCTTCCCTGTCCCTAGAAACAAGGATTCGCACAGTAAAACACACTGACACTCTCCCTACCTATCCTTCTCTTTCCCTAAACTAAAGGAATCCAGGTTAAGCAAGAAAGAAATAAATGTCACTGTCCCTGCCTATGCTTCTCTTTCCCTGCTCCGGAACACACTACACTAGGCCGCCGTGCTGGCGGCCTTTTATAGTGTGGGGCGTGTACTAAACACCCTCAGCAATAATTGGCCACAGGCATCCTGCCTGTGGCCAATCATTGCTCTCCTCGCTGCCGGCGCTGTGATTGGCCAAGCATGCGGGGTCACAGTGCATGCTTGGCCAATCACAGCGCCTGGATGACACTGCGATGGCGTAGTGCATTGTGGGCCGTTCGCGTCACTCGAATTTGGCGCGAACGGCCCAAATCGTTCAATCTTCGTCGAACGATCGAACAGCCGATGTTCGAGTCGAACGTATGTTCGACTCGAACACGAAGCTCATCCCTAGCGATGACGATTCCTCTAATTGAGGATATAAAAGTGAATATAGAGTTCCAAAAGCTACGGAGACTTTTACATTCCCATAGTATATGTAGTACAGTAGATGGTCCTTTGGCCACATCCTCTCCAGCATAAAGCAGAGGAATCAGGGTAGATCTGGGAGAGTCTATACGGTGTGAGATAGCTTCTGTGTAAAAGATTTAGGACCAAGTCCCCTGGTTTACATGGTGGGAATAATTAAACCCAGACTGAATAGCACTTTGCCAGTCAGAGAGCGTAATAGACAAACCTACCTTATATACTCGAGTATAAGCCAAGTTTTTCAGCACTTTTTTTTGTGCTGAAAATGCCCCCTTCGGCTTATACTCGAGTCACCTTTTTGCGCTTTTGGACCCCAAACTTGGCACAAATGTAGCCCCACTCTTTCTCTAAAAGTGGGAAAAGTTTGTTGTCCAGGGGACCTACGGCCGGGGAGCATAGATTTTTCAAACCCGGGCACCCTTTCCATAGACTCCCATGTTAAATGGTAATTTGTAAGGTGACTTTGGGGACCCGGTACAGGCCGGTCGTAGGTCCCCTGAACCCAAAACTTGGCACACATGTAGCCCCATTTCACCTCTATAAGTGTGAAAAGTTTGTTGTCTGGGGAACCTACGGCCGGGGAGCACTGATTTTTCAAACCAGGCACCCCGTCCATAGACTCCCATGTTAAACATCAGTCTAGTCATGGACACAGTGAGGCATGGGCACAGTGAGGCATGGGCACAGTGAGGCATGCAGATGAACACCCTAGGCTTATACTCAAGTCAATACGTTTTCCCATTTTTTTGCCTCGGCTTATATTCGGGTCGGCTTATACTCAAGTATATACGGTAAGTCCCTTTCCCAATTATTATGTTGGCAGATTTAGTGAGTCTCTTTGTTTTGTAGGGCTTTATAGAACCATGAGCTCCACTTGAGTTGTAGATTTTTGGAAGATAAATATTCCCATACATATGCAGATACATTATATTTAGTATCTGGAATTTTAGAATGGAAGGTTGCGGTAAGGCATATATTGAGGGAAAGGAGTTGTAGTGTAAAGGGCATGATAATTACTTGGCTATTAACAAGGAAGGTAGGTCTCTATGTTGAACTACCTCCCGTTCGATCGTAACCCAAGGTTTTTCAGAATTTTGGTAGATCCAGACTCTCAGTTGAACTAGTAACGTTGTATAGTAATAATTACAGATTACTGGAAAGCTAACACCTCCTTTCAGTTTATGTCTAGTTAGTGTAGAAAAAGCGAGCTTAGATGAGTGTCCCCCTCCAGACCAACTTTCCTAATAATCTTTCTACCATGTCGAAAAATGACGAAGGCAGAGAGATTGGTATGGTTCTAACAAAGTAGACACGTTTCGGTACAATCACCATTTTTAAAGTTGCCACTCGGCCTAGCCAGGTGAGTTTGTGTTTGGATATATGGGTGATAACACTCTTAATTAATGAAAGATAGTTGGACTCAAAGGTGGCCGAGGTAGAAAAAAAATCAAGGCTACCCCTAGATATTGTAGGCTCTTCTTCGCCCGTTAATAAGGATGTAATTGTTGTAGATTCCTCAGATTAGTTGATGGGATCCACAGTGGCAATATTACTGATTTAGTCACATTAAGTTTATAATATGAGACCTTCCCAAAGTGTTCTAACACTTGTTGTATCCTAGCAAGGGAAGAAGCCGGGTTAGTTAGAATGAGAATCACATTGTCAGCGAATGCGGGTGTGTACTGCTACGTTAATTCCCTGTATCAGTGGGTCCTAACTTATCTTTTCTGCAAATCGCTCCATAATCATGGAAAATATAAGGGGTGACAGGGGGAAGCCTTGATGGGTAAAATTTGTCTGACATGGTGTTGAAAGTATATACCAAAGCAGTAGGCTTAGTATATAAGGCTGATATAGCAGAAAATATGAAGCCTAAGATTGAATGCTTTTTCTGCATCCAAGGTGAGAAACACTGTTGGCAATCTATGGGTTTCCACTATTTTGAGTGGTTTAAGCATGCAAAAAGGTGCCATCAGGGGCCTGCCTACCTTTGACAAATCCCACTTGGTCAGGTTTAATTAAAGGAAGGTGTAACATCCATTAATCTGTTGGCTAGTATTTTGACATATATTTTTAGGTTATTATTAAGGAGCGAAATAGGCCTAAAGTTTTGCGGGTTAATTTGCTTCTTCCCTGGTTTGGGCAGAGCAATGGTGGCTTGCAACATTTCTTATGGAAAGAGGCAGGAGATGAGGCAAAATTGAAACTTTATTAAAAGGTAGGGAGTTAAAACCTCACTGAAAGCTCCCATACCTGGTGGGAGTGCCCTAGGATTTGTGAATTCTGGAGCAAAATTTTCAATATGATCTTCAAGGTGACTAATTACCAGGTCCCCAGGACCCCGTCTGTAGCCCTCCAAGCTCACAATAGCCAAAGTGTGGAAGAAACCCAAAGCCTTCCTCTCGGAAGCTAAAAAGGAAAATATCATGGATAATGACCCAAGAAAAACTGGCCAGTATCCTGACAGTATCCTGAACCCTGGGCTAGATATGTGGGGTTCTCCCTCATTCCCGGTGTTCCATCAATTTCTCACCCCACCACAGTTTAAGGGTATGCACGTACCCCTTTCCCACCCCTCCTCACCTCTTTTCCCCCCCTTCTGCTCTTTCCCCTGGAGATGACCTCAGGGAAACCTCCGGCTCATCTTGTGCATGAGAATGGAGGAGACAGACTAATTAGCCTCGAGTTCTGATCACATGCCTGAGGTGGGGCACATATTGATCCCGATAGGGATGCCGGGGGGTCAGAGGGGACCCCCTCTCCCGGGCAGCCTATCCGGGGGTGCTGCCTTGGAGCTTTCCAGCTAGGAGCGCTAGGTAGTCTAAATGTTAAGCTGACGCCATGATTGATGACACTCTCTCCTCACACTAATAAGATATGTATCACATGCTGAATTACCGTGTAGTCACCTTCCGGGTAATGTTCTCACTGTAAAGCAATACATTGTTCTGTATACTTTTTGAAAATAAAATTACTTTGAAAGTAAAATCTCACTAAAAGCTTTAAAGTATTCTGTGAAAAATCTGTCTGCTCCTGGAGATTTGTTGGGGAGGGGATTGAATAAAGTTAGCAATTTCTTTGTCTGTAATAGGTTCATTCAAGTTTGCCAAGACTTGGAGGTCTAATGAGGGGAGATTAACATAATTTAGGAATTTGTTAATAGGCTTTTCAGTGGGTTGAAAAGTATTAAGATCTAGCTGCAAGTTGTAAAGAAAACTATAATAATTCTGAAAGGCTTTGGCAATAGCTATAGGGTGAAAGACATTGTGGCCAGTTGCTGGGTCTTCTATAGATTGCAGTTCGGCCTTAGATTGCCTATTTCTGAGGTAAGTAGCTAAGAACTTTCCTGCCCTATTACCTTGGGAGTAAGGTGTAGCTTTGAACCTCTTAAAAACATTTTGGTGCTTTGAGATGAGAAGCAAGTAAGTAGTGGAGTCTGAAGATTGCTTATGCTGGGATTCCAGCTGCTTTATGTTTAACCACTTCCCCACCGCTGTATAGTCATATGACGGCCGCAGGAACCCTTCGTCCCTCCGGGCGGCCGTCACATGATGTCCTAGGATTCCCTGCAGTGTGGAGAGCACGCCGCCACATCACTGGGGACCCGATGCACGTGCCCGGCAGCCGCGATGTCCGCTGGGCACCGGCCATTGCTCGTCACAGAGCGGGGACGTGGATCTGTGTGTGTATACACACAGATCCACGTCCTGTCAGGTGAGAGGAGACCGATCCATGTGTTCCCATTACAGAGGAACACCGATCGGTCTCCTCCCCTTGTGAGTCCCCTCCCCCTACAGTTAGAATCACTCCCTAGGACACACAATTAACCCCTTGATCGCCCCCTAGTGTTAACCCCTTCCCTGTCAGGCACATTTATACAGTAATCAATGCATTTTTATAGCACTGATCGCTGTATAAATGTGAATGGTCCCAAAATAGTGTGTCAAGTGTCTGATATGTCTGCCGCAATGTCACAGTCAGGATAAAAATTGCAGATCTTTGCCATTACTAGTAAAAAAAAAAAAAAAAAAAAAAAAAAAGCCATAATTCTATCCCCTATTTTGTGGACGCTATAACTTTTGCACAATCCAAATCAATATACGCTTATTACGATTTTTTTTTACAAAAAATATGTAGAAGAATATGTACCGGCCTAAATTGAGGAAAAAATTGTTTAAAAAAAATTGGGATATTTGTTATAGCAAAAAGTAATAAATATTGTGTTTTTTTTCTACACTGTCGCTCTTTTTTTGTTTATATCGCAAAGAATAAAAAACCGCAGAGGTGATCAGATACCACCAAAAGAAAGCTCTATTTGTGGGGGAAAAAAATGATCAAAATTAATTTGGGTACAACGTCGCATGACCGCACAATTCTCATTCAAATTGTGACAGCACTGAAAGCTAAGAATTGGCCTGGGCAGGAAGGGGGTGAAAATTCCCGGTATGGAGGTGGTTAAGTAGGAGGAGATTTATTTCCGCCTTTTTTCCCCTTGTAACCATTTGAATCAGTAGGCCTCTGCTATATGCCTTATGAGAACACCATAAAGAAAAAATAACAACATCTAGAGTAGCATTGATCTGGAAAAACTTTCGTAACCTATGGAGCAACCTACCTCTCCTTGTGGGGAAGACTGGACATCAAAGTTACATTGTTGCAACATAGGTAAGAGGGGTTTGTATTCAACATTTCATCTAATACCACTGACACAGGAGCATGATCAGACCATGTTATTGAGTTTATGTTATATTCATACCAGACCCAAAGGGCCTGGTAATGGACTGGGGGGGGGGGGGGGGGCATGCCCTTTTTTTCAATGAGTTTTATGTATATTGCCAAGACCTCACAATTCATTACAGCTGCGATCAGTTTAAAAAATGTTTTTTTTTCCTTTAGAAATGTAATTTTGCTGTGGTAATGTTCTAAACACGGGAAAAATGCATCACTTTACAGGCAAACTATAGACACCCCCAGGCACGATATTTAAAGAAATATTTCATTTTTATTGTTTCACTTTAAGCATTATTAAAATCACTGCTCCCCAAAAAACGGCCGTTTTTAAAAAAAATGTGCATTGATACATGTCCCCTGTGGCAGGACCCGGGTCCCTAAACACTTTTTATGACAATACCATGCATATAAGCCTTTTAAATTAGCACTTTTGATTTTTCATGTTCGTGTCCCATAGACTTTAACGGTGTTCGAACAAATTTTTTGCCTGTTCCCAAGTTCTGTTGCGAACCGAACTGGGTGGTGTTCGGCACATCCCTAATAAGCAGCAGAAACGCAAAACAACTCTTCTTCCAAAATATTGATCCACTACTAAAAATAAGGAATAACCCTTAAAATTACAGGCAAAGAGACAGCAGATCAGACTTTGCAGGTAAGTCTTGAAATCAGACCTCCACTGGGGGCACCTGTCACAGCACACTTGTCCACATAAGAAAAAATCAGCCGACCCAAACAAAGGATACAATCTTTTAGTGTAGTATATATTGACACACTGGGGCTGATTTACGAAACGTTTGCGCCATGAGTATTGGCGCATCTGCGTGCGCAATGGCTGTTTTGGTATTTACAAAACATTAGCGCAGCCCTATTTGCCATTTACTATAGTGTTGTCGGCGGACGGGAGGAGGCGCTCAGTGCGCCACTATGGACCTGGCGCACGGCATGTTAAACACTAAATATAAAGAAGCTGGAAGTGAGAATATAATGGGGGTGATGTGAGGAAGTGTAGGGATACCTGCCCAAATAACAAATATGGCCAAAATTTAGTGATAAAGTAACTTTTTCAAAACCAGGCCGCTGCGCCGGCAAGTACGATTCGAGCTGCGGGAGGTTTTTTTGAGCTCAGTGCAGGAATTTCAATGGTTCAAATGCGCCGGTACACTACGTCGGCAAAATCTTAGTAAATGTCAAGTCACATAACTCAATTTGCATAAGTTGAACCGGCGCAGCTCTGAACTTCCCAGTGCGCCTGCAAAATTACATTTCTAAAGGAAAAAAAAACCCATTTAAAAGCAGCCGCGGCTGTAATGAATTGTCGGCTCCCGGCAATATAGAGAAAAGTCATTGAAAGTCTTCGCTAACCAAAAAAAAAAAAAAGCGTGGGGGTCCCCCCAAATTCCATAACCAGGCCCTTCAGGTCTGGAATGGATATTAAGGGGAACCCTGCTGCAAATTTCTTAAAAAAATGACGTGGGGTTCCCCCTAAATATCCATACCAGGCCCTTGAGATCTGGCATGGATTTTAAGGGGAACTCCACCCCAAATAAAAAAAAAAATGGCGTGGAGTCCCCCCAAAAATCTACACCAGACCCTTATCCGAGCACGCAACCTGGTCGGCCGCAGGGGAAGAGGGGGTGACGAGAGCGGCCCCCCTCCCTCCTGAACCGTACCAGGCCACATGCCCTCAACATGGGGGAGGATGTCCCCATGTTGATGGGGACAAGGGCCTTATCCCCACAACCCTTGCCCGGTGGTTGTGGGGGTCTGCGGGCAGGGGGCTTATCGGAATCTGGAAGACCCCTTTAACAAAGGTGACCCCCAGATCCCGCCCCCCCTATGTGAAATGGTAATGGGGTACAAATGAACCCCTACCATTTCACAAGAAAAGTGTCAAAAATGTACAAAATGACAAGAGCCGGTTTTTGAAAATTCCTTTATTAATGTCTTTTCTCTTCTTCCTCCATCTTCTTCTTTTCTCCATCTTCTTCTTTTCTCCATCTTCTTCTTTTCTCCATCTTCTTCTTTTCTCCATTCGGGTTTCTTCCTCCATCTTCCTCTTCATCTTTATCTTCTTTCTTCCTTCGGTCTTCTCGTCCGCATCTTGCCCCAGCGTCTTCCCTTCTTCTCCGGCTGCTCCGTTTGAATTGGAGGTTCCCGCTGTGCGACGCTTCAGTTCTCCACTTGGTACGCTGCCCCCCTGTGGCTCCACCCCCCTCTGACACCACGGGGAAAGTCCCCGTGAAATCTATGTGCGTCAGAGGGGGTGGGGTCACCGGGTGTAAGCGGACCCAGAGGGGAACTGAAGAACTGAAGCGTCGCACAGCGGGAACCTCCAATTGAAATGGAGCGGCCGGAGAAGAAAGAAGGGAAGAAGCCGGAGCAAGATGCGGACGAGAAGACCGAAGGAAGAAGGAAGATGAAGATGGAGGAAGAAACCCGAATGGAGAAAAGAAGAGGATGGAAGAAGAAGGAAGAAGGAGGAAGATGGAAGAAGAAGATGGAAGAAAGGAAAAGACATTAATAAAGGAATTGTCAAAAACCCGGCTCTTGTAATTTTTTACATTTTTTACACTTTCTTCGTGAAATGGTAGGGGTACATTTGTACCCCATTACCATTTCACATAGGGGGGGCCGGGATCTGGGGGTCCCCTTTGTTAAAGGGGTCTTCCAGATTCCGATAAGCCCCCTGCCCGCAGACCCCCAACAACCACCGGGCAAGGGTTGTGGGGATGAGGCCCTTGTCCCCATCAACATGGGGACATCCTCCCCATGTTGAGGGCATGTGGCCTGGTACGGTTCAGGAGGGAGGGGGGGGCTCTCGTCTCCCCCTCTTTTCCTGCGGCCGGCCAGGTTATGTGCTCGGAAAAAGGGTCTGGTGTGGATTTTTAGGGGGACTCCACGCCATTTTTTTTTAAATTTGGGGTGGAGTTCCCCTTAATATCCAATCCAGACCTGAAGGGCCTGGTTATGGAATTTGGGGGACCCCCACGCATTTTTTTTTGGGGTTAGCAAAGACTTTCAATGACTTTTATCTGTATTGACGGGAACCAGCAATTCATTACAGCCGCAAGGACTTTTAAATTACTATTATTTTACTTTAGAAATGTCATTTTGCTCTCCAACTGTTATAAACATGGAAAACATGTGCTACTTTACAGGCATACTATAGACACCCCCCGGGTATGATATTTAGGGCCAGTTCACACCGGATGCAGTGCAGTGCGTTTTTTTGATGCATGAAAAACGCAAAGAAAGTTGATCACATTAATGCCAATGGCATAGGTCACACCACTGCAGTCCGTTCCAGTGCGTTTCAGAAAGCCCAAAAACTGTACTGGACCGCAGTAAAACGCATCAAAAACGGAACGTACAAAAAATGCACTAGAATGCACCGCAACGCACCTAAATGCACCAAAGACGCACTGCAACACACTTGTCCGAAGTGAAAAGAGGGGGGAAAAAAACACTGGACTGCATCAAAAACGCATCAAAAATGCACTGGAATGTGTCAAAAACGCGCATTCAGAAAATCACCTGGAACGCACCCAGACTGCGTTTCTATAGTGTGAACTAGGGGCCAGTTCACACCATAGAAACACAATCCGGATGCGTTCCAGGTGCTTTTCTGCATGCACGTTTTTCATGCGTTCCTGTGCATTTTTGGTACGTTTTTGATGCAGTCCAGTGCTTTTTTTCCCCCCTCTTTTTTATTAACCATAGATAAGGACAAGTGTGTTCCAGTGCGTTTATGATGCGTTTTGATGCGTTCCAGTACAGTCCAGTGCAGGTAAAATGCAGCACGTTCTACTTTTTTGGTGGAACTGGAAGGCACTGGAACAAACACTGCCATTTAGAACCATATAACCAACTTTCCATGCATTTTGGATGCATAAAAAACACAATGCACTGCATGTGGTGTGAAATGGCCCTTAAGCAATTTGGCATATTTAAAGGCACTTCTCCTTGTTTTGGTGTTTTCCAAATTGGTGACATTGATATATGTCCCTTAGGGTGGGACCTGGGCCCCCATTTTAAGGCCAATAACTAGAAGATAAGCCAGCCAAGTGGGGACTAGCAACATTAACAAGTCAGTTCCCATAGACTGCAATGGTATTTTTTGGTGGGGGGGGGAGGGGTGATTGTCCCATCTCTAATTTTGTAGCATGCTGGATGATGTGCTTAATTTTGGACGGTGGGAGGGGGGGGGGGTTATTTTTTGCTATCTGCATTGGTGTTGTTCTGCACATGCCCAGCCAGTTAGTTTTTTTTTGCGTGCTTTTTGTGTGTGAACAGCACCTGGATATTTCTGGGCATGCTCAGAGTGTTTTTATGGGTTAGTAATTGAAGGACATCCTTAACAGGTGTACCCACTTTGAATTTCAGTCTCTACATTGAGTAAACTTGCATTTTGGGTGTTTCATGGACTGTGCATGTGTTTTCAATTGCCTCATTAGCACACAAACCTATGTTATATAAAGCTCACAGCATTCGTTCGCTTGCCCTGAGAAGAGGTGTGTGTGTGTGTGTGTGTGTGTGTGTGTGTGTGTGTGTGTGTGTGTGTGTGTGTGTGTGTGTGTGTGTGTGTGTGTGTGTGTGTGTGTGTGTGTGTGTGTGTGTGTGTGTGTGTGTGTGTGTGTGTGTGTGTGTGTGTGTAAAATGTACATGTTGGTGTCCTTATCGAGTTTGTAACACATGTATTTTATTTGTTATGTCTTTGCAAAAAACAGGTGATTGGTTAACTTTTGTGGATCGTATATTTTTGTGTGGGGGAAATGTTCCCCTGAAATAATTCTGATGTTGTTAATGTGTGTCGTTTGTTCACTTTAATTGTCTGCTGCCTTTTTTGTCCAAAAATTTCTCAAGATGTTGAGTCTGTAACTGTTTCAAATTGACCATGTTTTTTATTTTGCCTTCCCTTTTATTTTGTTGACCAATAAAATTTGATGCAAAGTTTTGATGTTTGTTTTGTGTTTTCTTTGCAACAAATGTGACAGCTGTTTGGCATGTCAAAACAAAACTGGTGTGATTTGTCTAATCTGGTGCCTTCATGCTAGCATATGCATGGATTGTATTGTGTGCTGCCATGGAAAGTCACCAAATGAAAAATACAGAGCGGTAAGTATTCAATTTTCCTTTTTTATTGCAGTGGTTCTCGGCCTCAGTCCTCAAGTACCCCCAACAGGACATGTTTTGTGAATTTATCTTATCGAGAATTGCTGTCCAAAAATCAAAACCATTGACTGTGATTTAAAGCACATGTGCAAGATGAAGGAAAACCTGCAAACATGGCCTGTTGGGGGTACTTGAGAAGCACTGATTTAGATCACTGCACGTGTGTGTTTTTTTTTTATAATTAAAAAAAAAAAAAAAAAAAAAATGTAGTTTGGCCTTTGTGTCTCCTTTTCTTAAAATTGGCTTCACTTCCTGTCACACAGCTAAACAGGAAGTGAAGGTAAAACCCTACCAATGTCTTTTCTTGGGGACACACAGATCAATCTAACTAGTGTCCCCATTGAGCAAATTGCACTCTAGCACTTTGTTGTGTACACCCCAAATCAATGTATAGTTTGGGGTTTAGTAAAGACAAATCCACTCTGCAGTAAAAGTGTAGCTGCTGAAAATCTGAGGGAAAGTACTGGTGATTGGCTGTTCCAATCATGTAAAAGCAAAGATGGTGTATTTTTTTGGCTTGCATGTCCCCCTCAGATATACAGCAAGTGCACTTGTAGTGTAAAGTAGATTTGCCTTTAGTAAATAAACCCCAAAGTCCAAAATACCTAATAATTTGGGGTGTACCCCGCAATATGCTTGAGTGCAATGTGCATAATGGGGAAAGTATTTAGACTGACCTGTGTGTCCCCAAGGAAAGACATTGTTAGGGATTTTCCCTCACTTCCTGTGTGGCTATGTGACAGGAAGTGAATTATTTGGAAGGATAAAGTGGCCAAATTATTTAGTTTAACTTTTCAAAGACTCATTCCTAAGTTGAATTGTGATGCATGTCAATGGCCCATTTAGACCCTCTTTAATCACTTGAGATCAGCGCTATAACTGATCGACGGCCACAGCATGGTCCTCAATTGCCGGGAGTCCGTCAATAAATGTCCTCCCCTTTGCGCTCGCTGTGGTCACAGAGTCACTGAGACTCAGGTGATGACAGATCCGAGTAAGGGGCCCGATCCCTGCCCTTTACCATGTGATCAGCTGTCAGCAAATGACAGCTGATCACGTGATGTAAACAAAAGCTGGGTAATGGTTTTTGTTTTCTCCTTGTGCTGACAGCGTGAGCATAAAAAAAAAGGCAATCACCGGCCTATGTGCAAGGGACATGGGGCCCGAAGAGGAAGAGGCAATTCTGCATCATCTGTGACAATTAGTAGCCCCTGCCAGTGCCACCTATCAATGCCCACCACTGGTGCCAATCAGTGGCACCTAGCAGTGCTGCCCATCAGTGCCCATCACTGCCAACTATCATTGCCACCTAGCAGTGCCACTTCTCACTGCCCACCAGTGCCAAATAGCAATGCCACCTCTCAGTGCCCACCCTTCCCACCTTATCGGTGCCCATCAGTGCAGTCTCATCAGTGTACATCAATGAAGAAGAAAAATTACCTTTTTTAAAAATATTAACCAGTTTCCTACCGCCCACCGTCAAATTACATGCTTGGCTTTGGGCCATGACATCTGAATGATGCCTGCAGTTGCAGGCATCATTCAGATATCATTCTTTTCAGCCGGCGATTCTGTGCACAATAAAAACGATCATAGTGGCAGTTCCGCCGCTTGATCGTTCTTATAGGCGGGGGGAGGGGACGACCCCCCCTCTTGCCGCCATCCGGTGCTTCTCCGGGCTCTCCCGTGCCATCTGGGGCTCGGAGAACGATTTGGAGATGACTGGTGACCAGATGGTCATCAGTCATCTCTATGACCGTCGGAGGCGCGGGCACGACGTTATGACATCACGCCGTGTTCCCGTATGTTAACCAAGCCGTGATCTCGGCTGTCAGCATGAGATTGGTGATTTTTTTTTTTGGACCAATATCATGCTTTCCAGCCTGGAGGAGAGATGCAGGGTCTTATTGACCCCGCATCTCTCCATAAAGAGGACCTGTCACACACATTCCTATTAAAAGGGATGTTTACATTCCTTGTAATAGGAATAAAAGTGATAAAAAAAAAAGGAGTAAGAAATACAAAAAAGTAAAAAAAACAAAATAAAAAAATAAGCAAAAATACGAAAAAACGCCCATGTCCCCGGTAGCTCGCGCTCAGAAGGGAACAGACGTAAGTCCCGCCCACATATGTAAACGCCATTCAAACCACACATGTGAGTTATTGCTGCGTGCGTTAGAACGAGTGCAACAATTCTAGCACTAGACCTCCTCTGTAATGCCAAAATGGTAACGTGTAAAAAAATTTAAAGCATCGCCTAGGGAGATTTTTAATTACTGAAGTTTGGTGTCATGCCATGAGTGTGCGCAATTTTAAAGCGTGACGTGTTAGGTATCTATTTACTCAGCATAACAACATCTTTCACATTATACCGAAAAATTGGCCGTAACTTTACTGTTTTGTAATATTTTTAGCAAACAAAAGGCATTTGAAAATTTATTGCGCAAATACCGAGCAAGATAAAAAATTTGCAATGACTGCCATCTTATTCCCTAGGGTGTCTGCTCCAAAAACATATATAATGTTTGGTGTTTAGAAGTAATTTTATAGCCATAAATTTATGATTTTTACATGAAGGAGAGAAGTGCCAGAATAGGCCCAGTGCTGAAGTGGGTAAAATATCCATTTTTTTTTTTTTAAACTCTGTCTTTTGTATTTATAGAAAAAAAATAAAAAACACAAAGGTGATCAAATAGCACCAAAAGCAAGCTCTATTTGTGTGCCAACAAATAAAACATTTTCATTGGGTTACAGTGTTGTATGAGCGCGCAATTGTCATTAAAAGTGCATCAGCGCTGAAATGTGAAACTTGGTCTGGGCAGTGTGCAAGTGGTTAATATAAGGCTACATGCACACGGACGTTTTTCAAGCCGCTTGTTTGAGCGTTTTTTTGCAGCTTAAAAACATCTCTCCATGTTAGCCTATGGCCTCATGGCCACCATGGCGTTTTTGAGCTGTAAATGGCATAGGCGTTTTTAGGCCCCATGTAGACGGGACGCTGGTGCAAAGTGTTCTGAACTAAGGTTGAAAGTGGCGCTTAGAAAGGCGCGCTTTGTGGCGTTTGCATGCCGTGTTTTACCACATTTGTGTGTATATGATAAGGAGCCGCCCTAAGCTCCAAAAACAGTATTATTTACGATTTTAGCTATTTTGTGAGACCAGAGTGATATCAGCAGCTGAGAGCAGCAGTGTAGTTGTATTTAGCGTGTCACTTGCCACAAGTTGTGGATTGTCCACTTGCCATGTCAGCTGCCCCAAGTTGTGGATTGTCCACAATGCAATGGAAGCAATATATATATATATATATATAATTTTTTTCCTCATTTGCCATAAATTTGGAGTTTATCAATGTAAAAAAATAGGTCACATTTAAAAACGCTTCTAAACTAAAATGCGGCTAAACGCTGGTACCGCGTCTGAAACGTGGAAATCTTTGGCGTCTGAGGGCATTTTGAGGGTTTGTGAAAACCGATTTTAAACGCAACTGCAGATTTTTTTTGCCAGGCCAAAAACAGTGTTTTGGATGTAATAGAATTCAATGGACCCGCATCCAAAACGCAAGTACCGCAATTTTGCAGCGATTTTTTGTTTTACCTGTTTATAGCTGGTTGTTAAAGGAAATGTAAAAAAAAAAAAAAAAAAACTGCGTGGGGTCCCCCCAGGTCCATACCAGGCCCTTGGGTCTAGTATGGATTCAAAGGGGACCCCCCCCTCAAAAAATGAAAAAAAAAAACTGGCGTGGGGGTCCCCCCAGAATCCATACCAGGCCCTTCAGGTCTGGCATGTATTTTAAGGGGAACCCCGCGCCAAAAACCCAAAAAATTTGCGTGGGGTCCCCTAAAAATACACACCCTTTATCCGAGCACTCAACCTGGCAGGCCGCAGGGGAAAAGGGGGGGGACGAGAGAGCGGCCCCCCTCCCTCCTGAACTGTACCAGGCCGCGTGCCCTCAACATGGGGGGTTTGGTGCTTCGGGGCAGGGGGGCGACCTGCGGCCCCCCCACCCCAAAGCACCCTGCCCCCATGTTGATGGGGACAAGGGCCTCTTCCCGACAACCCTGGCCGTTGGTTGTCGGGGTCTGCGGGCGAGGGGCTTATCGGAATCCGGGAGCGGCCCCCAGATACCTGCCCCCCACCCTATGTGAATGAGTATGGGGTACATTGTACCCCTACCCATTCACCTGGTGACAAAATAAGTCAATAAAAAAAAAGACAACACAGGCTTGAAAAGTAATTTATTGGGCAGCTCCGGGGGTCTTTTCTGCCGGGCCCCCGCTATCTTCTGCTAGCTCTTTTGCTAGCGGGGGTCCCGGGCTTCCTCGCCGTCTTCTTCCGACTTCGGGGGTCTCTTGTTCTATTCTCCGGTTCTTCTCCGGTGTCTTCTCCACGATCTCTGGTTCTTTCTGCCTTCTGCCGGGCGCCCCGCTATCTTCTCGCAGCTCTTTTGCTAGCGGGGGCGGGTCTTCTTCGTCGCCTTCTTCCCTCTTCTCTTCGCCCGATGTTGCCTCGTCGCTGTCCACCGCTGCAATAATCTGTCCGAGCAGCGGTGCCACTTTTATTGGCATGGAGCGTGGTCACCGGGTGATGCCACCACTGACCCCGCCCCCATTTCACATCAGGTCCCATCATTCCCCGGGACTGTGACATCATACAGGGGCGGGGTCAGCGGTGGCATCACCCGGTGACCACGCCCCATGCCAATAAAAGTGGCACCGCTGCTCGGACAGATTATTGCAGCGGTGGACAGCGACGAGGCAACATCGGGCGAAGAGAAGAGGGAAGAAGGCGACGAAGGAGACCGGCCCCCGCTAGCAAAAGAGCTGCGAGAAGATAGCGGGGCGCCCGGCAGAAGGCAGAAAGAACCGGAGATCGTGGAGAAGACACCGGAGAAGAACCGGAGAATAGAACAAGAGACCCCCGAAGTCGGAAGAAGACGGCGAGGAAGCCCGGGACCCCCGCTAGCAAAAGAGCTAGCAGAAGATAGCGGGGGCCCGGCAGAAAGACCCCCGAAGTCGAAAGAAGACCCCCGGAGCTGCCCAATAAATTACTTTTCAAACCTGTGTTGTCTTTTTATTGACTTATTTTGCCACCAGGTGAATGGGTAGGGGTACGATGTACCCCATACTCATTCACATAGGGTGGGGGGGCCGGCATCTGGGGGCCCCCTTTTTAAAGGGGGCGCCCGGATTCCGAAAAGCCCCCCGCCAGCATACCCCGACAACCAACGGCCAGGGTTGTCGGGAAGAGGCCCTTGTCCCCATCAACATGGGGGCAGGGTGCTTTGGGGTGGGGGGGGGCCGCAGGTCACCCCCCTGCCCCGAAGCACCAAACCCCCCCATGTTGAGGGCATGTGGCCTGGTATTGTTCAGGAGGGAGGGGGGCCGCTCTCTCGTCCCCCCCTTTTCCCCTGCGGCCGGCCAGGTTGCGTGCTCGGATAAGAGTCTGGTTTGGATTTTGGGGGGGACCCCCACGCCGTTTTTCGGCTTAGGGGGTTCACCTTAGAATCCAGACCAGACCTAAGGGCCTGGTATGCTCCTGAAGGGGAACCCATGCCGTTTTTTTCATTAAAATTTGGCCTGGAGTTCCCCTTCATGATTCATACCAAACATGGGACAGCGAGGCTGCCGAGGACCAGCACGATGACATCGCGCTGGACACATTCTCGGCCAGCTAGTTGCCTCTAGGACACGACTTGAGCGGCTGCTTCACGCTCAGGTCATGTCCAGGTCGCCTCGCAAAGTCGCGCTGTCCCTGTGTCAGCCGGCACACGAGTCGCCCGCAAGTCGGATCCGACTTCCCGGGCGACCTCTATTCAAATCAATGGGCTCCCATAGGGAATCATTCATTTTCAATAGAGCGCCGCTGACATTTCTATTTACTATAACAGTGCGCCGCTGCTTCCTGCGTCCAGTGAAGGAGTTATCCGGTGCACCAATTAAGGTTAGAAGCAGCGCAGTGCACTGTTATTAGTAAATCAGCCCCACTCTGTCTATATGCCAAAATGTACAAAGCAACATCCACAAAAGCATTAAATGACCTCTAATAGGATAAAATATGCTACAAATATGCTACAAACTTACATCAGCAGCCACAACAGCAATGGGTTACTGTGGTGGCATGATGTCCCACATACAAGCTCCACCCAACATGTTTCACACAACCAGGCATTATCAGGGACCTAACAAATGGTGAGCCCCCACTCCTCAGCCTCTATGGTTGCAAATTGAGCGTACTCATTTGGCCATGAATCCTAAATGTCTCTTAAGTGTTTTTCTTCTCACCCCACTCTTCAAATTATCCTCTTGACACAGTAAATGCCTCTATTAAAGTATGGAAAGCAACTTTCCAATCCATGAATGGTATTCCCATGTTTTTTTTTTTTTTTAACCAAATGTAGCTTGGGGTTACCTACTTCCTTCCTCCCCTCCTCACCTTCCCAATGCTGCCCTTTCTGTCATTGTCATGCTTCATGATGTAACCTTACAACTTATAATTTGTTCAGCAATGTTACAACTTGGCAAACTGTAAGATATCCGTTTGCTGCTATTTTGCTTATTACTGCTAGTTTTTCTTATTAAACTGCAGACTTTTCTCTGTTTATGCTTTGTTACCTGTACTTCTCAAAATCAAATAAAAAAAATTGGAGTAAAAAACAAAAAAAAAACAAAAACAAAAAAAAAACAACAACACACACACACACACACACACAGGCAGCTGAGCCACAGTTTTACTGCCCCTAGCCGCCCACCTGAATTGTAAAAATACAGTTGGACAGGGCTGTACACATGCTGGGCTGGCAATGCTTTGCTTCACAGCTGTGACATTTTTAATTCAGGCACATCATTTTTTTTTCCCCCAATGTGTTTATGTTTATAGGTTGTGAAAACCAAATAGAGTAGAGATCATAGCTGACAAATCGCAAAAAGTCAGCAAGACACAACATATAAAAATTATGGTACAGAAGAGTAGTAACAAATATACAGATACCAGTGTTACACATAGGGATCAAGGCACTTAACAAGTTTATCATCAACAGAAATAGAACAAGAAGAAGAACCATAATGATCTATAACGGGTAATAATTCCCATGAGCCTAGGAAGGGTACCATAAGCTCCACGGTTTCCAAATACATTCAAAAGGCACAAAAGGATTTTTGTTGTAAAGCAATTGATTTTTCTTGTAAGGAGTGATTGTGGGTAGCATTAACAACCTCTGATGGATTGGGAGCTGTGGTTTGTTTTCAGTGTCTGGTGATGGTCAATTTAGCTACAATACCACGGTACTGGATTGAACATTTCTCAATACCTTGGTTGAGTAAAGCCAAGGCAGGGTTTATAGGGGTTAATATGCCAGTTATTTCTGAAAGTATTTGAAAAACCTTCTGCCAGAAGCTGCAAATGCTATTGCAGGTCCTTAATATGTGCATAATGGTGCTCGAGGCACAGCAACAACACCAGCATAGTGAAAAGCATGAATCAAACATGTAAGCCAATCTGCAGAAGGTAAGATATCATCTGAGTGAGAACTTTAATGCTAGCTCCCAATGGTTCACAGTGTTTGATTGATTGGGTATAGCGAATAGCTTTGATCCACTGGGATTCAGAGAAGGAAGATTGAAGATCTGATTCCCATTGGATCATTGGCTTTTTCTTAATAAATGTATTTTTGTCTTGTAGGAGGTTATAAATAAGATTATGGGGTTTGAGTAGTACTGCCAGATTTTGGGTGTAAACTGACAGTAGATGGTGGTGAGGCAACTAAAAGGTTGTAGCTATGACATAGGGTGAAGAAGGAACCTGTACTTGGTTATAAAGGCTCCTGGAGGACAGGGCATACATCCTGGAAAGAGGATCTTCAATTCAGTGAATGTCGTAATTATCTCAGCCTTTCAGCATGATATCTGAAATAAGATACTCTAACATGATAAGTGGTAGTTTAGTATCAGGATAGTGAATGAGCTGTGACGGGGAGTTTGTGATTTTCCTCCAAGCTAGCAAGCACACCTTAGTAGTGATCGGGAGAGAGGAAATATTTATTGGTTTCCATGAGTCAGCATATAGTAGGAAACAAAGATTAGAGGTTTTGCTGATACCTTTCTCAATATCAAGCCATAATGGTTCAGCAGAGGGATTAAACCAGTGTTTCAGGTGATCCAGGTGGACTGCTGTATAATAGTCCTTTAAATCTACCATACCCATGCCACCCAGGGTTCTTTTCTTTATTAGGGAAGTGTGGGAGCAGCGTGCCCTCTTTCCTTACCAAACAAAGCCTCTCAATAGGAATTTAAGCTTTCATGTAAATCTGTTTTAGAGAAATATGGAGGGACCTAAATAAGTACAGGATCTGAGGAAGAATTAGCATTTTATAAGCGCCTAGTCTCCCCACACAAGTTAGTTATACTTGAGCCATCTGTTTCAATTTATTTTCTAATTTAGCTATCAGAGGCTAGAGAATAGTAGAGATGTCCCGAACTATTCGCCGGCGAATAGTTCCCGGCGAACATAGCTTGTTCGCGTTCACCGCGGCGGGCAAACATATGCAATGTTCGGTCCGCCCCCTATTCGTCATCATTGAGCAAACTTTGACCCTGTACCTCACAGTCAGCAGAAACATTCCAGCCAATCAGCAGCATACCCTCCCTCTCACAGACCCTCCCACCTCCTGGACAGCATCCATTTTAGATTAATTTGGAAGCTGCAGTCTTAGTGAGAGGAGGGACAGTGTAGCTGCTGCTGATGTAATAGGGAAATCTATAGCTAGGCCAGTGTATTCAGTGTCCACTCCAGTCCTGAAAGACTCATCTGATCTCTGCTGTAAGGACAGCGTCCTGACAGCACCCCAAAAAGCCCTTTTTAGGGCTAGTACATCAGTCTGCTTTTTTTTCCTCTGTAATCTAATTGCAATTGCCTGTCAGCGTGTGTGTCAGGCTCACAGCGTATACTGTGCCCACTTGCCCAGTGCCACCACTCATATATCTGGTGGCACAGTAGATTACATTTAAAAAAATAAAATACATTTTTTGACTGCAATAGAATAGCAGTCAGTTCCCTGCCAGCGTGTGTGTGTCAGGCTCACAGCGTATACTGTGCCCACTTGCCCAGTGCCACCACTCATATATCTTGTGTCACAGTAGATTACATTTAAAAAAAAATTATTGACTGCAATAGAATAGCAGTCAGTTCCCTGCCAGCGTGTGTGTCAGACCTACAGCATAACTTCTGCCAACTTCTGCCAGTGCCACTCATATCTGGTGTCACAGTAGCTTGCAGGCATAGTACAACTAAACTAATCTAAAAAAAAAATGACAGGCAGAGGCAGGCCACCCCGCAGGGGCCGTCGTGGTCGTGGTGCTGTGATTCCCTTTGGCCTTAGAATAATACCCAGTGTTCAGAGGCCATGTACCCTGAACTCGAAAAGTTCTGAGGACATAGTTGACTGGCTAACACAGGACACCCAATCTTCTACAGCTTCCGCTCGGAACCTTGACGCACCATCCTCCTCCAGCTCAGCTTCGGGTACCTCTCAAGTTACCCCTCGCCCGCCTGCTGCCACCACCAACACTAGCACCACAGCTGCTTCACTTGATCTGTCAGAGGAGTTATTTACACATGAGTTGGAAGAAATGAGTGATGCGCAACCATTATTGCCAGAGGATGTAGATAAACGGGATATGTCTCAGTCAGGCAGCATTACACACATGGACGTACGGTGTGATGATGATGATGATGATGATGATGATGATGTTGTACCCGCTGCTGCTTCCTTTGCTGAGTTGTCAGATACAAGTGAAGCGGTTGATGATGACGATGTGTCCGTGGATGTCACGTGGGTGCCCACTCGAAGAGAAGAAGAAGAACAGGGGGAAAGTTCAGATGGAGAGACAGAGAGGAGGAGGAGACGAGTTGGAAGCAGGGGGAGGTCATCGCAAGGAGCTAGTGGCACAGTCAGACAGCATGTATCGGCACCCAGGGTCAGCCAGACAGCACATCAATCAACGCATGCTGTTGCCACCACCAGCCTCCTCAATGATCCGATTCATGATGATACCTTGGAAGAACATTTTTGTTTCTGGGTGCCGCCACCAGTGGCTAAGGCCCAATTTTTCAGCACCTGTTTAACAGGGGCATGCAATTACAATTTTTTATGCAATGCTTTGCAGCAGGGCTCATTTCTGCACTCCAACTAGCGTATCTGGGAGAGGTTGCAGTGTTGTGGCACCACTGCCTAAGGCCCAATTTTTCTGCCCCTGTTCAGCAGGGGCATGCAATTACAATTCTTGATCTAATAATTCACAGCAGGGCCCATTCCTGTGCCCACCAAATGTAACTTTGAGGGCTTACAGTGTTGTGGCAACACCACCACCACCAAAGGCCCAATTTTTCTGCCCCTGTTAAGCAGGGGCATGCAATTACAATTCTTGATCTATAATTTACAGTAGGGCCCATTCATGCGCCCACCAAGAGTAACTGTGAGGGCTGACAGTGTTGTAGCACCAGCACCACCACCACCACCAAAGGCCCAATTTTTCCTGCCACTGTTCAACAATGGCATGTAATTACAATTCCTGATATAATAGTTCACAGCAGGGTGTTCCAGTGCCCACCAAGAGTAACTGTGAGGGCTTACAGTGTTGTGGCAACACCGACACCTAAGGGGCAAATTTCTGCAGAGTATATATACGGCAGGCCCCTACTTTCAAACATCCAACTTCCAAAGACTCCTACTTGCAAACGAAAGGAGACAACAGGAAGTGAGAGGGAATCTACCCCTAGGAATTCTCTCCTGTAAAAGTTAATATGGGAAAAAGGTGTCTCCTCTCTACTGATGCTTTATCACCAATCCTTGTTTCAATAAAAAAAACACTTTTCCAAAAACATTTGTCATTGGGACGGAAAGTTTGGTAAAATCTTCTGAACAGGTGAACAGACAGCAAAACAAATGTTACAGGGGTGATAATCCTTCCCTATGTTCTCCAAAAAGCTTAAAAATAGATTTTTTGGCTAGAGCTACACTTAAAAAATTTACCTGTTCCAAATTAGAAAAAGATTATACTTAAGAACAAACCTACAGTCCCTGTCTTGTTTGCACCGCCTGTATACTGCTGTTCAGAGTATATAGGGCCTTTTTTTTCAATTTTGGGTGCGGGGTTCCCCTTAATATCCATACAAGGGAGCCATTTTTCTCAATGATTTTCATCCATATTGCCGGGACCAGACAATACATTAAACCTGCAAGCAGTTTTAAATGACCATTTTTTTCCTTTAGAAATGTCATTTTGTGCAGGGACAGTTCTAAACACGGGAAACACGTGGCACTTCACAGGCATAATTTAGACACCCCCCAGGTACGATATTTAAAGGAATATTTCACTTTTTTTTTCACTTTATGCATCATTAAAATGACTGCTCCCGAAAAAACGGCCGTTTGGGTGTTCGGCTCATCCCTAATCAGAAGTCAGCACAGATAATGGGTTTCAGGATACACAGAAGCTGCAGACCAAACAGCAAGGAGTCTTTGGTGCACTCACTTTAAATATTCCCTCTGGCGCCAATGTTGGTGACAGGCACGCGCGTACGTGCGCGCCGATGCGCCGTGAATGTGCGTGTCTGCCGTGCAATTCCTATTGCACGGCCATGCCTTCCCTGACACAGTGAAAGGGTTGAGGCACGTATACACGGTTAAGGCGTGTATGACAAAAGCTGGATGTGCAGACTAACATTTTTGTCGGAATGTGAACACAACGTTTGATTTTCGTTTAATTAGTACAGTTTTCCTCCGAAAAAAAATATTTTTTTTGAAGTTGTAATTTTTTCTCACAATTCTATGCAAAAATCAAGTTTTTTTTTTCACAAAATTGTCATGTTGCCAAGTTAATCCTCACACACACACAGCATATGCATACTTGCAACTACACCCCAAAACACATTCCGCTACTCCTCCTGAGTATGGCAATGCCACATGTGTGAGACTTACACAGCCTGGCCACATACAGAGGCCCAACATGCAGGAAGCATCGACAGGCATTCTAGGAGCATAAATTACACGTCATTTTCTATAAAAATGATGGTGGGCGCAAAAGCAAATACACAATTTTAAGTCTAAGAATGTTCTCAATATAAGTTTTTCACTAAACGTCTATACACTTGTATCAGCTTTAGATCCAAAGCGCAGCTCACTCTGTGGTAAATAGACAAAAAGAAGAAGAAAAGCGCCACTAATTGTAGTATGTTAGATACAATTTAATATGGCCCCATATTGGGGTACTCACAAGAGGTAGGCAGTAAATGCGTTGCAAAGCATTGTGGGACCTGTGACGCCTGTACCCTGTCTACCACTCGCACAACGCTGAGCTCCGCGCTGCGTTCCACCTGGATCCCGGAACCACTCCAGTGCAACGGTGGCCCCGGTGGCTATCTTCAGGCTACAGCCTCTGCTTCTTTACAGCGTGAGACACATAGAGAATAGACAGACAGACCCTTCATAGTGTACCCCTACTGATGAGCCTATTTACTGCTTACCTCTTGTGAGTAACCTATTATGGGGGCCATATTAAATCGTATTTAACATACTACACTTAGTGGCGCTTTTCTTCTCTTCTTTTTACATATACATTTCCTGACAATCTATCACACTTTTGAAGGCCCTGGAGCACCAGGACACTAAAAATGCCCACAAAATGACCCCATTTTGGAAAGCAAACACCCCATGTATATTATATGGGAGAGAGGGGGTGAATGGCAAATATATGCTGTGCCACATCCAGTATTTGTGATAAAGGAAAAGGAAAAGGTTCCCCTGGGTGGACTTTTTAGGCACTAATTGTATTGGTTTCAAATATACAATATATTGAAGTAGAAAAGTTTTTATTCATAATTAACAAAAAGTGAAATATGAAATTTAAAATATACAATTCCAATGAATATCACCATGCAAGAAAATACATGAAGAAACTTCTTAACATCCAACGCGTTTCAAAATAAGTTTCTTCAGGGGTGTGTGGAAGAAGGAAGATAATTCATCCAAGAATAAAAATACATATAATCAATTACATGCATTTAAACAGTTATCAGAACATATACAAAAACAAAATAATGTAGTACATATGTATACAATATGTTGCAATTATTCACTTACGTATTGTAAATGTAGCAGGAAGATGGTCAATATTTCATTGGGTATGATTTAAAAGAATTTGAAAATAGAAAGTACGCTGGATTTTGTCAATGGGGCTGCCAATCAGACAAGCAGGAGCATCAAAGCATCAAAGTAGACAGTCATTATGGGTCTAAGTAGAATAATTATATGGAATATTTGTTCATCCCTTGAGGAGAAATTATTCCAATAATCCAGAGAGCAGGCAGATCGACGAAAGGGATATGCTGGGACTAAAGGTGGAGGTCCCTATCAATACATAAAAATGATAAAATACAGATTTTTTTTTTACCATATTATAACTAGTGTATGTTAACCACTTCAATACCATGCACTTATACAGCTTCCTGCCCAAGCCAATTTTGAGCTTTCAGCGCTGTCGTAATTTGAATGACAATTGCGCGGTCATGCTACACTGTACCCAAATTTTTTTTTTATCATTTTGTTCCCAAAAATAGAGCTTTCTTTCAGTGGTATTTGATCGCCTCTGCGATTTTTATTTTTTGCACAACAAATAAAAAAAGAGCGATTTTTTTTTAAAAAAACTATGTTTTTCTTTGTTTCTGCAATTTTTTTTTTGTAAATAAGTACCTTTTCTACTTCAATGACGAGCACAGATAAGGCGGCACTGAAGGGCACTGATAAGGTGACACAGATGGGCACTGATGAGGTGGCACCGATGAGGTGGCACCGATGATGGGCACTGATAGGCGGCACTGGTATGCGGCACTGATTGGCACTCATAGGCAGCACTAACTGGCACTCATAGGTGGGCACTTATGGGCACAGATAGGTGGCGCTGATGGACACTAGTAGGTGGCACTGATGGACACTGATGCCCAGCAATGCCAGCCACCACACATTGTGGTTGTGCCATCATAGTGCCAGTCAGTGCCCATTTGTGGGCACTGATTGGCATATTTTTTTTTAATTTTACTACATGTGGATGGCCATGGGGGGCATCCACATGCTTGGGGCTTCCCTGTGGTCCTGGGGGGCTTCCCTGGTGGTCCAGTGTGGGTATCCGAGGGGGGGCTGCGCTGATAAACAATCAGCGCGAACCCCCCCCCTGTCAGGAGAGCCGCCGATCGGCTCTCCTCTACTCGCGTCTGTCAGATGCGAGTGAGGAAGAGCCGATCAACGGCTCTTCCTGTTTACATCGTGATCAGCCGTGATTGGGCACAGCTGATCACGTGGTAAAAAGCCTCCGCCGGAGGCTTTTTACCAAGATCAGTGTAGCGGTGGGTCAGACTGACCCACCGCTCCACCGATCGCTGCGATGCGCGCCCCGTGACGTCCCGTGACGTCCAGTGTGGATAACTGAACCACTTCCCGGACGTCAATATGCTATTGACTGGGCGGGAAGTGGTTAAATAAGGAATTGGTCCAATGTGCAACTATATATTGGGAAGAATAATAAAATAAAATAAAAAAATACCTGAATATATTGGATCCGTAGGGGACCCAGTAATGTCCACTGTTAGACGGTACACTGCAGTAACTACAAAGGTAGTAAAAAGCGGATCATCACTATAGGAATTAATTTAGTTTTAAATTTTTGATTTATGTAAATAGTTAAATTAATATTATATGAGTGAAAACTAAAATTTATATATATATATATATATATATATATATATATATATATATATATATATATATATCTCCTTTCCATAATTTTACTTATTATTTCATTCTATTTTATTTTTATAGTCATAAGGGTCAAATATATCCCCTAGTGAATATATATACTCATGATAAGTCAATTAAATAATTTTCACCAATACAGATTAATATATGAATTAATTAAATGTATATATTTATATGTATATATTGTGAGATGGGGGTTGTTTAACTCAAGTGGTAGATGCGTTTTTTCAGCGATTCAAGCCAGTCAGGAACTATATTTAAGGGCATGGTAGCCCATTTTTATTAAAAAAAGGCAAAATAAATGTCCAAACAAAGGTCTCCCATGCAGGGGTTCTTCTCCATTAAATACACAGAACAGAAAATGCTAGCCCACCTGGCTCTCTGTAGCAGTACTTCTGCACTTTATCCTGGTCAGAAAGACCACCGGACTCCTCAAAGTAGACGGCTTCCCTTTAGCATCCACAGCTCTGCCTCTTGCAGTCACCAACTTTCTGGCTGCCTCTTGAAGTCACCAACTTCTTGGCTGTCTCCTACAGCCTCTCTGACTCCTGAAGACCTCCTGTCTCTTGGTGTGGAGCCGTCTCCAACTGGGAGCCCTGAGGTCTTCCCATACATTCATTATAAGGGCTGTGCTCACCTGAGCACACACCCTGCTGGTAATCAGCAAAGTCTGGACACAGGGTTGGAGATCCCATCCCTCCCAAGACACTGTGGAATCTCCAAACTACAAAGCCCCTTTCCAGAATACCAAAACCTGGAGAAAGCTGCGAAAGCAGTCTTCTCCAGTCCACGTCTACGCTCTGTAGTCTTGCACCTTGCAAATGTGCAGACCCTGTGTCCAGCAAACTGTCAATTTTACCATGACAGTAGCTCATACTGTCACAATATATATATATATATATATATATATATATATATATATTGTGAGGGGGTTAGCTCGGCAGCGGGTGTGTGTGACCCCCGAGATGGGCTCCCCACACAAAAACAGGCCCAGCAAACGGAGGTTGTGGTTTTCAAAATCAAAAAGGTGCGGTTTATTTTCTATTTACAGTGACAAAACACAGCAAAGCAAAAGAAACATAAACAAAATAAATCCTGGTCAACTTGACCTCTGACTAAACATACAGGTTTCCTAACTAACAACTGGGATCAGCCTAGTGCTGTCCTAGTCCCTAAGTCCCTGGTTTTAAATGTCCAAGCAAATAGCCACACAGGCTTTGTCTCACCGCACAGGGGTTCACTCTCCCTAGACAGTCCACACAGGTCTGGTTCCAGGCATGAGCTAACATCTAATGAAGCTGGGAGTTCTTATAGAGGCCTAAATGAGCTGACAAGCTTCAGCTGGTCTCATCAACTCCCTGTCTGTACGACGCCCCACACTCTCCCTAGAGGTATGAGTCATCCATGAGCCCACTAGCCTTATACAACTCTCCACCTAGTTGTATAAGTCGGCGTAAAGCCTGAATCTGGGCGAAATATATCTACCCCCCTGGATGCAACCAGGTGACTTTACCTTCCTGCTGTCACATACCCCCCCCTCTTGTTTTAACCTCGGGGTTGGAACACCAGCAATCAGGCATTCATGTACTCGAGACAAAGCATCCACATTCCCCATTTGAACGCCAGGGCGATGCTTTACTGTGAAGTTGAATTCCTGGAGGGCCAGGAACCACCTATTCACTCTTCTATTTGTTTCCTTGTTTTGAGCCATCCACTTTAACGGAGCGTGATCCGTAACCATGTCAAAGTGCCTACCTAGCAGGTAGTACCGAAGGGAATCTAGAGCCCACTTCACCGCTAAACACTCCTTTTCAACGGTGGCGTAATTTACCTCATGGGACTTCAACTTCCTGCTGAGGTAAATGACTGGGTGCTCTTCCCCGTTCCAGACCTGGGACAATACTGCTCCTAACCCCACATCTGACGCATCACTTTGTACGACAAAGTCTTTAGAGAAGTCGGGTGAGTACAACACTGGCTGGCTACATAAGGCTTGTTTCAAGAATTGGAATGCTGCCTCAGCCTCGGGGGTCCATTTAATCATGACCGACCCTTTCCCCTTCGTCAGGTTGGTTAGGGGCACAGCCTTAGAAGCAAAGTGGGGAATGAATCGCCGATAATACCCAGCGATTCCCAGAAAGGCTCGTACCTGCTTCTTGCTGTTGGGACGTGGCCAACTCTGGATGGCCTCGACTTTGTTGAGTTGGGGTTTTATTACTCCCCTCCCAATGGTGTACCCAATATATTTGGCCTCCTCCTGCCCAATGGTACACTTCTTGGGGTTAGCCGTAAACCCCGCTTCCCGAACAGAGTCCAGGACTGCTTGCACTTTTGGCAGATGTGAGGCCCAATCTGTGCTATGGACAATTATGTCATCCAGGTAAGCCGCAGCATACTTCCGATGGGGCCTCAGCATCTGGTCCATTTTCCGCTGGAATGTGGCCGGCGCATTCTGTAACCCGAACGGCATTCTTTTATATTGGAACGCCCCGTCTGGGGTTACAAATGCGGTTTTCTCTTTGGCCGACTTGGCCAGGGGGATTTGCCAATACCCTTTTGTGAGGTCAAGAGTCGTCATGTATCGGGCTGTTCCCAGCCGGTCGATCAACTCATCTATACGTGGCATGGGGTAGGTGTCAAATTTTGTAACTTTGTTCAACTGTCGAAAATCGTTACAAAATCGCCAGCTCCCATCCGGTTTAGGCACCAACACAATGGGACTAGACCAATGACTTTGGGACTCCTCTATCACCCCTAAGTTCAGCATTTTCTGTACTTCCTCCCGTATTGCCTCCCGTCGGGCCTCTGGGATCAGATAGGGTTTTAACTTCACCCTTTCACCGGTCGGGGTAATGATGTCATGCTCTACCCCAGAAGTTTGTCCCGGCAGCTCAGAGAATACCTCCTTGTTGCGAAGCACAAACTCCTGTTGTTGGGGTTGTGACAAGGTGGCTGCTATTCCAACCTCCGGAATCACGCAACCAGTTTGAGCTGGTGACCAAGTGTCTGCGACTAGGGACTCTCTATCCCTCCAGGCTTTCAACAGATTAACGTGATAGATCTGTTCGGGCTTTCGCCTTCCTGGTTGTCTGACCTTGTAATTCACTTCGCTCACTTTTTCCATTATCTCGTAGGGGCCTTGCCATTTGGCAAGGAATTTACTTTCAACCGTAGGGACAAGTACCAGTATCCTATCCCCCGGGGAAAAGGTACGGGTCTTGGCTGCACGGTTGTGCACTCTCTGCTGTGCTAACTGCGCTTGGGCCAAATGTTCCTTAACGATGGGCATTACCTGTGCAATTCGGTCTTGCATCAGGGCGACATGCTCAATCACACTCCTGTGGGGAGAACTCTCACTTTCCCAAGTTTCCTTGGCAATATCCAACAGCCCTCTTGGGTGTCTCCCATACAGTAACTCAAAGGGGGAGAATCCCGTAGAGGATTGGGGCACCTCCCTAATAGCAAACATCAGATAAGGAAGTAGACAGTCCCAATCCTTTCCATCTCTATCCACCACTTTCTTCAACATTTGTTTTAGGGTTTTGTTGAACCTTTCAACCAGCCCATCGGTTTGGGGGTGATACACAGATGTACGTAATTGCGTCACTTTGAACAATTTACACAGCTCCTTCATAACCCGGGACATAAAGGGTGTACCTTGGTCCGTAAGCAGTTCTTTACAAATACCCACCCGGCTAAACACAAGAGATAGCTCTTTGGCTATGGTTTTGGCCGAGGTATTTCGGAGAGGGATCGCTTCTGGATAACGGGTGGCATAGTCCATTATAACTAATATGTACTGGTGCCCCCTAGCGGACTTGATTATAGGACCTACCAAATCCATGGCGATCCTCTCAAACGGGACCTCAATGATGGGTAGAGGGACCAGCGGGCTACGGAAATGTGGCATCGGGGCCGACCTCTGACACACAGGGCAGGAGGAACAATAATTTTCTATGTCCTTCATCACCCCCGGCCAATAGAATCTCTGTAATACCCTCTCTCGGGTTTTCTCTGTCCCCAGATGACCTCCAAGAATGTGCCCATGGGCCAACTCCAACACCAACTTCCTGTAAGGTTTGGGCACCACAAGCTGCTCAACGGTTTCTTCTGCCCTTTTTGCCACCCGATACAGTAGGTCCTTCTCTACGCTGAAGTATGGGTAAGTGCAGGTATTATCTGGGTTCACTAACTCGCCATCTATTTTCACTACGTTTTCCCGTGCCTTTATTAGGGCGGGGTCTTTCAACTGTTCTGTGGCAAAGTTTTCCCTGTGAACCTCAAGATCAGAAAACTCCACAGACGGTAGGTTTTCGTCTGAGGAGGTGGGCTCCTCTCCAGTTTCTTGAGTCTCCCCTGCCAATACTGATAAGGGAAATTCCGGAGAGTCCTCACCACTCTCAGGGGAGTTCTGGCTATCACATTCCTGGTACATAGGGGCACCAGTGGGGGGCTCAGGATCATCCCACAGTTCCCAGAACTTCGGAAAATCCCTTCCCACAATGGCGTCATGCGGTAACTGAGATACTAAGCCCACTGGATGAGAGAGGGTACCTTTGGGGGTCTCGAAACACACTGTAGTCACTGGATACTCTCGGGTGTCCCCATGCACACAAATAACAGCTACCTTGCTATTCCCAGAGACCTCTGTTTTAACTAACTCAGCCTTTATCAGGGTCACAAGGCTACCTGAATCCAGCAATACCACAACATTTCTACCATTAACACACATTTTGCATAAATGTTTCTCAGTTCCTCGAATGGCAGTGCATGCGACTGTCGCACACAGCGACTGACGTCTGCCCGTCAGAAAGTCACACTGCATGGGTTCCTCCACAACCGGGCAATTGGCTGCAATATGTCCCGCTTGCCGGCAGCGGTAGCAAACGATCCTTCTTGCGGCCTCTTGAGCCGCTGATTTCCCAGGCTGTTCTCGCCAAACTTGGGGTAGAGCTCCCACCCTCTCACTCTCTCCACCCTCACCCCTTGGAATCCTCTTATCTGCCCCTGGGGATGGTCTGGTCTTAGGGTGGAAAGTCCGAGTGTCTCTGGAAGAGGCCGTCAGGTTCTCTGTAGCCAAGTATTTCTCCACACGATCCACAAGACCATCGGCCGTCTCTGGGTCTCCATGGCTTACCCACTTTTGGATGGCAGTAGGAAGAGCTCTCAAAAACCGATCCATTACAACACGTTCCACAATCTTTGGTGCGGACAAAGTCTCTGGCTGTAGCCACTTTCTGCTCAGGTGAATGAGATCATACATTTGAGACCTGGGGGGTTTTCCAAGCTGGAAAGTCCAGTTATGCACACGCTGAGCCCGGACAGCCTGGGTGACACCCAGCCTTGCCAATATTTCAGCTTTTAGCATCGCATAGTCTTTTGCTTGGTTAGGCTCTAGGTCATAGTAAGCTTTCTGCGATTCACCAGTTAACAGAGGAGCCACCAGTCCAGCCCACTGCTCCTCAGGCCACTTTTCTCTTTCAGCGGTCCTTTCAAATGTGGTCAAAAATACCTCTGGATCATCCTCTCCAGTCATTTTTGTCAATAAACGACTCACCCCAAAGGACGCGGTATTAGTGGGACGGCTTTCCTCACTGGTCTGCGGACGTTGCTGCATTGCTGCTTCCATCTGTTGTTGTAGTCTCTGCTCTTGCTTCTGTAACAGGTCTATGAAGCGGGCCTCAGATTGCTGCTGGGCTTGTTGCTGAGCCTCCAGACTCTGTTGCAAAGTTGCGTTTGTCTGCTGCTGGGCTGCAAGGCTCTGTTGATGAGCTTGCTGCTGGGCTGCAAGGCTCTGTTGATGAGCTTGCTGCTGGGCTGCGAAGTTCTGTTGTTGAGCTGCAAGGCTCTTTTGCAAACCTGCATTTGTCTGCTGTTGATTGGCATTTGCTAGAGCCAGCTGCTTCAGTATCTCCTCCATGCTGGCTTAAAAAAAAAACTGCCACTGGTTCTCCACCAACTGTGAGGGGGTTAGCTCGGCAGCGGGTGTGTGTGACCCCCGAGATGGGCTCCCCACACAAAAACAGGCCCAGCAAACGGAGGTTGTGGTTTTCAAAATCAAAAAGGTGCGGTTTATTTTCTATTTACAGTGACAAAACACAGCAAAGCAAAAGAAACAAACAAAATAAATCCTGGTCAACTTGACCTCTGACTAAACATACAGGTTTCCTAACTAACAACTAGGATCAGCCTAGTGCTGTCCTAGTCCCTAAGTCCCTGGTTTTAAATGTCCAAGCAAATAGCCACACAGGCTTTGTCTCACCGCACAGGGGTTCACTCTCCCTAGACAGTCCACACAGGTCTGGTTCCAGGCATGAGCTAACATCTAATGAAGCTGGGAGTTCTTATAGAGGCCTAAATGAGCTGACAAGCTTCAGCTGGTCTCATCAACTCCCTGTCTGTACGACGCCCCACACTCTCCCTAGAGGTATGAGTCATCCATGAGCCCACTAGCCTTATACAACTCTCCACCTAGTTGTATAAGTCGGCGTAAAGCCTGAATCTGGGCGAAATATATCTACCCCCCTGGATGCAACCAGGTGACTTTACCTTCCTGCTGTCACAATATATATATATATATATATATATATATATATATATATATATATTTTAGACAATTATAAGAGTAGTATATATTAAATTGTCTTAATTCATTTAGATGGTGTGAGTATTAAGAAAAATATGATACATTTATTAATAAAAATAAAATTAAAACTAAAGCATAAGGTAATAAATAATTAACATATAGTGGATTGACTAGCAATCCACTAAACCAGGGATATGCAATTAGCGGACCTCCAGCTGTTGCAAAACTACAAGTCCCATCATGCCCCTGCCTCTGGATGTCATGCTTGCTGCTGTCAGAGTCTCGCTATGCCTCATGGGACTTGTAGTTTGGCAACAGCTGGAGGTCCGCTAATTGCATATCCCTGCACTAAACAATAGGGCTACCAAATAACATTGAACCAGTTCTATAGGTATATCTTAAGAAAACTTACTTGAAGGAGCCAGCCGCACACCATGACATCCAGCAAAAGAATGCTGGTGTGGAGGTGTGGAGGCTCTTATTTATATAAAGTCCCTCCTATCAGTTGCCGCGGTTAATTGCGAACAGCTGACAGAGAGAGGCACACACAAAGGGAATCCCCTGTTCAGTCCCCTGGATGGGGTGTGCGCGGCACAGCCCCCACCACGCATGCTCAACGTCATCACGTCAGAGCAACGTCACGCACACCCCATCCAAGAAACACTGAGCCTCAACTGCGGACTGAGCATGTCCGCTCGGAGTGGCAAGATGGGGAGTGTGGGTGGAGATGGAGCGTCAACCCACAGACTTCCGAAGTGCTGCCCAGGTTCAGAGAACTGGCGGCTTTGTGTGCCGGGCAATAGGGATGAGCTTTGTGTTCGATTCGAACACACGTTCGACTCGAATATCGTCTGTTCGATCGTTCGATGAAGATCGAACGTTATGGTCCGTTCGCAACAAATTCGAGTGGCGCGTCACGGCCCATAATTCACTGCGGCATCGCAGTGCATTGCTGGCTGATAATTGGCCAAGCATGCACTATGACCCGCATGCTTGGCCAATCACAGCGCCGTCTGTACAGAGAGCCATAATTGGCCAAAGCCAGGGTGGCTTTGGCCAATCATGGCTCAGAGGAGTAGGTACACACCCCACACTATATAAGGCCATCTGGAAGTCGCCTTGTTTAGTGTGTTGGCATTTGTGAAAGAGAGAGTTACAGAGAGAGAGAGACAGTGTCATTTATATTGAGTTAGAGGATATATATGCATCCTAGGTGTTGTATATATATTTATACACTGTATTGAGTTTAGCTAGACCCGTTCCTGTTAGGCTCTATACTGTGACAGGCAGGCAGGTGATTGTGCTGGCTGCAGACAGTCAGTGTTTCACTTAGTGTACTACTGTGTGCTTTGCATAGCGATCACCTAAAGCTCACCTGAATACAGTTATTCTCTATACTGTGACAGGTGGGCCGATGATTGTGCTAGCTGCAGACAGTCAGTGTTTCACTTAGTGTACTACTGTGTGCTTTGCATAGGGATCACTTAAAGTTCACCTGAATACAGTTATTCTCTATACTGTGACAGGTGGGCAGATGATTGTGCTAGCTGCAGACAGTCAGTGTTTCACTTAGTGTACTACTGTGTGCTTTGCATAGCAATCACCTAAAGCTCACCTGAATACAGTTATTCTCTATACTGTGACAGGCAGGCCGGTGATTGTGCTAGCTGCAGACAGTCAGTGTTTCACTTAGTGTACTACTGTGTGCTTTGCATAGCGATCACCTAAAGCTCACCTGAATATAGTTATTCTCTATACTGTGACAGGCAGGCCGGTGATTGTGCTAGCTGCAGACAGTCAGTGTTTCACTTAGTGTACTACTGTGTGCTTTGCATAGCGATCACCTAAAGCTCACCTAAAGCTCACCTGAACCAGGATATTTTGCTACCTTCGTTTTTTCCAGAACCAAGTTCTGCAGTAGAAGAGTCATTACATTCGCTTGATTTTGTGAGAGCAGTTAACTTTTATCTGGAAGCAACTGCTCAGATACAGAAAACTGATGCTTTGTTTGTGTTGCCGGAGGGCCCAAGGAGGGGGCAGGCAGCATAAAAATCTACCATCTCTAGCTGAGTTCGTCAGATCATTACTCAAGCTTATGATTTAAGAAGGAAAGTTACGACTTTCCGTCCTAAGGCGCACTCTACCAGGGCAGCTAGTGCTTCCTGGGCAGTGCGTCACCAAGCCTCCATGGCTCAGGTTTCCAAGGCTGCAACTTGGTCATCAGTTCATACATTTACAAAATTTTACCAGGTGGATGTAGGTCAGCAAGAGATTGCCGCCTTTGGGCGCAGTGTTCTGCAGGCAGCAGTATAGGTCCTCATGTCTGACTGAGGTCTGCTTTATTTTTTGTGTCTCCCTCCCCACAGATGGTATTGCTATGGGACATCCCATGTAGTAATTACTGGTGTTCTGTGTCCCGTGATGTACAGTAAAGAAAATAGGATTTTTATAACAGCTTACCTGTAAAATCCTTTTCTTGGAAGTACATCACGGGACACAGAGGTCCCTCCCCTCTTTTGGGATAATTATAAATAATGAATACAGTTATTCTCTATACTGTGACAGACAGGCCGGTGATTGTGCTAGCTGCAGACAGTCAGTGTTTCACTTAGTGTACTACTGTGTGCTTTGCATAGCATTCACCTAAAGCTCACCTGAATACAGTTAGTGACTATTATAGTGGTGTTCTCATAATAAAACCACAAGCAGAAAGCTGCAAGTATTTTCAGTGTACTGTGTCCTCTGCATAGTTTTCACCTAAAACTAACTGAAAACAATTGCTACTTTTCCCATACTAACACCACAGCTGGCCATTAGTATGTCTGGAAGGCAAACAATGAGAGGCGGACAGTCACGACTCAACAAAAGAGGGCAAGCAGGCTCTGTGTCTAGAGGCAACAGTGCTGCTGGTCATGGACACGGTGCATCCTCATCAGCATGTGGCCGTGGGAAACGCTTGTCCTTCTTTTCGGCAGCTGGCCGAAAATGGCTGATGACCCATTCATGTGCCCACCAAGAGTAACTGTGAGGGCTTACAGTGTTGCGGCACCAGCACCACCACCAAAGGCCCAATTTTGCCTACCACTGTTCAACAATGGCATGTAATTACAATTCCTGATATAATAGTTGACAGCAGGGCATTCCAGCGCCCACCAAGAGTAACTGTGAGAGCTTACAGTGTTGTGCCAACATCAACACCTAAGGGGCAAATTTCTGCAGAGTATATAAGGTAGGCCCCTACTTTCAAACATCCAACTTACAAACGACTCCTACTTGCAAACGGAAGGAGACAACAGGAAGTGAGAGGAAATCTACCCGTAGGAAGGGAAATTCTCTCCTGTAAGAGTTAATATGGGAAAAAGGTGTCTCCTCTCTACTGATGCTTTATCACCAATCCTTGTTTCAATAAAAAACCCAAATTTTCCAAAAAAAATTGTCATTGGGACGGAAAGTGAGGTGAAATGTTCTGAACAGATGCACAGACAACAAAACAAATGTTACAGGGGTGATAACCCTTCCCTTGTTCTCCAAAAAGCTTAAAAATAGATTTTTTGTCTAGAGTTACACTTAAAAAATGTACCTGTTCCAAATTACAAACAGATTGTACTTAAGAACAAACCTACAGTTTCTGTCTTGTTTTCACCGCCTGTATACTGCTGTTCAGAGTATATAGGGCCTTTTTTATTTTTGTGTGCGGGGTTCCCCTTAATATCCATACAAGATCCAAAGGGGCTGGTAATGGGCTGGGGTGGGGGGGGGGGTAGTCATGCCATTTTTCTCAATGATTTTCATCCATATTGCCGGGACCAGACATTACATTAAAGCCGCAAGTAGTTTTAAATGGCTCTTTTTCCTTTAGAAATGTCATTTTGTGCAGGGACAGTTCTAAACACGGGAAACACATGCCACTTCACAGGCATACTTTAGACACCCCCCAGGTACGATATTTAAAGGAATATTTCACATTTTTTTTTCACTTTATGCATCATTAAAATCACTGCTCCCTCACTGCTCACTGCATTGATACATGTCCCCTGGGGCAGGACCCAGGTCCCCAAACCCTTTTTAGGAGAATGAATTACTTATTAGCCGTTATAATTAGCACTTTAGATTTCGAACGTTTGCGTCCATTGTATTTAATAGGGTGCTAAAGTTCGCGCAAACTTTCGGTCCGTTCGAAGGTTCTGGTGCGAACCAAACGGGGGGGTGTTCGGCTCGTCCCTACCGGGCAATCCCTTCGGGGCGATCACAGCATATGGTCTTAGGGAAAATAGACAGTTACCTGGAAATAACAATAATAATCAATAATGCCACCATAGATGTTAAAAAGATACTTATCCAGTAGTGATGGTGCAGCTACATAGAATTGATTGGCAAACCTTATAGATGTTAATTACAACCAAAATTGAAAGCTGAAAAATCACATAAGCAGAGGTTCTTATAAATTATACATGGTTTACGGATATATATCTAAAATTCAGGGCAGTAGAGCAGGCATGGACCATTACTGATCATATATAAAAGGATATGTGGCGGGGTCTCCTTTGGGGCCCCGGGACTGCGTTGCCCAGGGCCCCGTTCGGCACCCGGAGTGCGGTGGGCCGCCATGGGGACTCATGGGGGGTTGTTTGAGGGGGAGGCGAAGCGGAGCTCGGTCTCTTTGGACGCCGCGCTGCAGGCGGCGGCTTCTTCCTGTGCGGATCTGCTGCGGTGCGGGGCCTGGGGCCTTGCGCGGCTTCCGAGGAGCCTTCCACCTCGGACTGGTCAAGTGGGGACATCGGTTGGATCGGGGACCCGATCGTTGCAGGCGCTGTATGCGGAGACGCAGCGGGTGGAGGTCCCGGACTGGGATTGCGTCCGGAGTGGTGGGCGAGCACTTGCTCAGTCAGATGGACTTTGCCGTTTCTGGACCTGTGGACTGCCTTGGCTCACCGGTCGTTTGCTTGTTGTTCCACTGGGGGATCGGTGGCGGGACAGAGTTGAAGTGTCCCCCCAGTATAGTGTTCTTAGTGATTGCCAGTTTGTGGATTGCGGGTGCTGTTTATCAAGTGCACCGCCGAGGGTTTGCATGCGGGGAGGTCCCTATAGGAAGGACTGAGATTTGTTCTGGGTCAGGCCTGGCCAGGGTGGGGAGATAGGATATTGTTTAGTGCACCACAGGGCGTGTATACCATAATAGCTACGCGTGGTGGATTACCGCGCAGCGCCATTATTGTGTGCTATATTGATTGCTGCAGGGCTCTGCAAGCCAGTTGTGTGTATTATATTCTCCTTAAGCCTTTTTACAACCAAAGTAAAACTGTTATATTTAATCTTTAACATTTGTGTGTTGTCTTACTGTAAAGAGGGTGCCCTTACAATACCAATTGATTATGATAAAAATATAACCCCTAGACTAGCTGTGCCAGGGTGGGTCGAGCAGATTGCCGGGGGTTGGTGGTGCTGTAAACAGGGCCCGAAAACAAATCCAGCGGCTCTCTTAACTGGGGGTAGCGCTACATGTGGGGGCACTCGAGTCCGGGATCCTGTTGCAGCAAGTAACGCGCCAAAAAGTGCCAGCATGGACCCACTAGAAGTAGAATAGTGGTGCAAGGTGGTCGGCACAGATCCAGCCGGGCTAGTAGTCATAGAACTCCCAGGGATCTGGCAAGAAGAAGCGGTGAAGCAGCTAGTGATGTCACTGTCCCTGCACCAGAAGGTATGGGTGGTGGATGTCAGGTCGAATTCTTCACTGACCCACGCACTAATAGAGTGGAAGAATGGAGTCCCAGAGAACTTCAAGAATCCAAGTATAGAAGCAATAGATGATCAGACTTACAGTATAGCCTAATACACGCGCTGCCGCTCAAGCCAGGAGGACGGCTTCAGACACCGAAACTATCTCCACCACCCACCCTAAAAACAGAAAAACGGGAGAAGAAAGAGAGTCCCGGGTCGCCGCAGGCCACCCTCAGCGCAGAATTATGCGTGGTCCTAGGGGAGATTGTAGCCCAGTGTAATGCCGCGTACACACGATCAATTTTTTCGACAGTGAAAACACAGTCGAGAAAATCGACATGAAAAACGAGGAACAGCTTGTTCCCCCCACACACGGCCGTTTTAAATGACATTTTTTTTTTGGTCGAAAAAAACGACCGTGTGTGGGCTCCCCGGCAGTGTTTCCCTATGGGAAAACTGCCGCGGAAAAAAACGACGGGAATCACGACGAGAAAAATTAGAGCATGTTCTAATTTTTCTCGTCATGATTAATGCCGTTTTTCCCGTTGAGAAAAACGACAAAAAGCCCACAGACGATCGTTTTTCTCGTCCAAAGGAAAAAATGACATTTTTCTAGACGGGAAAAATGATCGTGTGTACGCGGCATTAGAAAGATCCTACAGATTACCAAATGTCAGGATACAGAAAACTCAGAATATTCTCAGGGAGGAAACCTGTACCTTCGGGTGAAGAGGGGTTTGAGGAGTGGTTAGACGGTGCCACTCAGGCCTTAGAAGAATGGGAAGTCCCAGACCACAGAAAGAAGCAGAGAATTGCTGAGAACTTGAAGGGGCCTGCTCTAGAGGCCATACGCAACCTCAAGATAAGCAAGACAGACTGTGATGCACAGCACTATCTGGACATTCTGCAGAATGTGTTCGGTGGAACAGAGAAAATCACTGAGCTCACTTACCAGCTGGAGCACTGTTACCAAAAGACAGGAGAGAAACTGTCAGAGTTTGTGAGGCGCCTGGATAAGATCCTGCATAAGATGATCCTTAAGAAGGGGATTGACCCGCGGAAGGTGGATGAGGCCCATGTTTAGCAGATGATGAGAGGATCTCAGCCCCTGGACCCCATCGCATTGGCGCTACGCACCAGACAGGACGGGAAGAGCCTGGAGTACCCTGACTTGATTCGAGTAGTCAGAGAGGAAGAAGCTATGCTGGAGGAGAAGAAGAGGAGCCAACCAGTTGAGTCGGTAAATCCTCCTCCGGTGATGGTCAGGACGGCTATGACCCTGGAAAGAGACTCAGAGGTGGATACCTTGAAGTCACAGATGTCCCAGGTATTGAAGATGCTGACCTCTCTGATGGAAAAGGATTCAGAGATACCAGAGAGGGAAGGACCCAGGAAGGAACTGTTCCCTAACACCTCAGCGCCCGCATCCCTGCAAGATTGGGGGGGCATAACTTGTTTCAACTGCGGAGGGGTTGGCCATACGGCCAAAGTGTGTTCCAGTCCAAAGAGGAAAAAACTGAATAACCGCAAGCCGGCGGAAAACTTCAGCGGGCCCCGGTGAAGGAGTCATCCGGGTGCCCATCATCTCCAGTGAGCTCCAAACTGAATGAGAAGCACATGAAAAGAGTGGACAAGACCCCCTCAGAAGAAACGCAAGGTTTCTCAGTGGGAACGCACCCCAAAGAAAGAGTGTAATGTCCCTCAGCGGGTAGTTACACCCATAAAAAGGAGGGAGATCAGTGCATACCAGGCCCAAGAGAGACCTAAGTCCAAAGAGAGACGGACGAAAGAAAGTCCAAAAGGCAAACGCAAAGATCAAAAGAAACAAACCCCTTCAAAGCGATATCCAGAAAAGTTGGTGGGTCCCTTCCCGATAGTACTTGTTCAAGTGGAGGGAGTCTACACAAGAGCCATATTGGATACTGGGGCACAGGTGACTCTGTTGTACAGGGACTTTTATGACAGGCACCTAAGTCACTTACCCATCCAGAAGATTGAAGAGTTGGAGATATGGGGGATTGGGACAGAGAGTTTCCCTTATGATGGCTATCTGCCCATAAAACTGACTTTCGACCCGTCCATAGCCGGAAAGGCTGAAGTGTTCGACACCTTAGCTGTGGTGTGCCCCCGACTGCCTGGAGCTAACAAGAGTTCCCTAATAATAGGGACGAACACAGATCTGGTCCGAAGACTCTTGGCCCCTCTGACAAGAAGGAAAGACCCCACAGTCACTGAGATCCACCAAATGTTGAAGACAGCCTACCAACGACTGATCCTGGAACAGAAGGCCCCGGAAGAGGGGGTAGGGAAGGTCTGGAGGCTGGGAAGAAGGGGAATAGTGCTGCAGCCCGGTGAAGTAGCCTGCTTGAAATCCACAGTGAAACTCACGTGGGAGCAGCCTGGCCCTTTTGTCATGTTGGAACCCGACCCAAGGGAAGAACATTCGGGCTTAGAAGTAGTCCCAGAAGTGGTCCCGGTGCGGGCTCTGAAGAAGGCTCACTGTAAAGTGCCTGTGAGTGTCTGAAATACCATGGATGGTCCCATGGAAATCCCAGCCAGGCTGTTGCTGGGCCGGGTAAGCCCGGCTACCCCAGTTGCTTCATCAGATGTGGAGAAGACAGATGGAGAAAGTAAGTGTGGGAGAAACTTTCCATGGAGAACCCAAACCTGCCCAGGGCTTGGAAAGAGAGAGCCAAGGCTCAGTTGACAAGGTGGGAAAGGATCTTTTCCCAAGATGAATTCGATGTGGGGTGTGCTAGGAGTGCCACCCATCGAATCCGCCTCCAGGAAGACAAGCCCTTCAGGGAGAGGGTTAGGCGGGTTCCGTTGGCAGACCTCGAAGACTTGAGGGGGCAGCTCGCCGAGCTCAAGCGAACAGGGGTGATTTGAGAATCTAGAAGTCCCTATGCCTCCCCTATAGTGGTGGTCCGGAAGAAGAATGGGTCCTTGAGGCTGTGCATAGACTATAGGACCCTCAACAGGAGAACCATACCGGACCAGTATACCACTCCAAGGATAGAGGATGCCCTACAGAGCTTGTCTGGAGCCAAGTGATTCAGTGTTATGGACCTCAAGAGCGGGTACTATCAGATCCTGATGCATCCAGAAGACAAAGAGAAGACGGCTTTCATAACCCCGGTAGGCTTCTTCGAATTTGACCGGATGCCTCAAGGTCTGTCTGGAGCTCCAGCCACCTTCCAACGTCTCATGGAAAAGACTGTGGGAGATATGAACCTCATCGAAGTCCTAGTATACTTGGATGATATCATTGTCTTCAGAAGAACCTTGGAAGAACATGAAGAGAGGTTGGAAAAAGTTTTGAAGAGAGTGTGGAAGGACTCAAGCTCTCACCTGAAAAATGCCAATTCTATCAGTCATCAGTCAACTATCTGGGGCACATAGTGTCTGAAGATGGGGTGGCCACAGACACCTCCTGGCCAAGGCCCACAACTGTGACAGAACTCAGGTCCTTCCTGGGATTCTGTTCCTATAACAGGAGGTTCGTGGAGGGGTTTGCTCGGATAGCCAGGCCTCTGAATAAGCTGCTCAAGACGGAGGGGGAAGAGGACGACTCGGGCCCCAGGAAGCCAGGGGAGTCAGTCAAGGACCAGTGGAATGAGAAGTGTGAAGATGCCTTCCAGATGTTGAAAAAGAACTTAACCACTGTCCCTGTTCTGGTCTATGCAGACCCAAAGAAGCCTTATGAACTCCACGTAGATGCCAGCCATGATGGTCTGGGAGGAGTGCTCTACCAGGAGCATGAAGGACAACTGAGACCCATTGCATACGTGAGAAGAAGCCTGACCCCCTCCGAAAAGAACTATCCTACTCATAAGTTGGAGTTCCTGGCCCTCAAGTGGGCCGTAGTTGACAAACTCCAGGATTATCTGTATGGAGCAGACTTCACTGTGAAAACGGACAACAACCCCCTCACCTATCTTTTCACCACAGCAAAGCTGGATGCCACAGGACATAGGTGGCTGGCGGCGCTGTCTGCCTTCAATTTCAGCCTGAAATACAGGCCTGGGGCTGTAAATCGAGATGCGGACGCCTTGTCCAGAAGATCTCATGTCCCCACCTGCAGTACAGAAGACTGGACCCAAGTGGCACCCGACGGGGTGCGGGCCCTCTGTCAAGGGGCTGAACTCCAAGCCAGTGGAGGCTCAAGAGCAGAAGAGATAGGGGTTACCGTAGTAGGAGTTCCCAAGCAGTACTGTGGGGTAACCCAACTGGGGGAAGATAACTTGCCAAAACTGTCCAAAAAGGAGTTGAGATCCGACCAATTGGAAGACCCCATGGGGAGATTGGTTCTGGAGGCCCTGGAGAATCAGGATCCGAACAGACTCCTGTGTCACCCCTCAAAGGAAGCTCGCCTGTTGAAGAAGGAGTGGGACAGGTTGCAGGTGCGTCAGGGAGTGGTCTACCGAAGGGGCCCCTCTAATGACCTGGAAGACAAATGGCAGTTGTTCCTGCCCGAGAAACACAGAGAGACTGTCATGGTTGCTCTGCATGACAACCATGGTCACCTAGGGGCAGAAAGGACTTTCCAACTCGTTAGGGACCATTTCTATTGGCCCTGCATGAGGGCTGAAGTTGAGGACTACTGCCATTCATGTGCACGATGCATCCAGAGAAAGACTCTACCCCATCAAGCTGCCCCAATGGGCCATCTGCAAAGTCAAGGCCCGCTTGATCTGGTATGCATTGATTTTCTCTGCCTCAAACCCGACCTGAGTTGACTAGGAAATGTTCTGGTAGTAACCGACCATTTCACCCGGTATGCCCAGGCTTTTTTCCAACCAAAGACCAAAAGACCTCCACTGTGGCCAAAGTGCTTATGGCGAAATACTTCGTACACTATGGGCTACCACAACAGCTTCATTCAGACCAGGGAAGGGATTTTGAAAGTCGACTGATCCGGAAGCTCCTGGATTCCTTGGGGATTAAGAAAACAAGGACTACCCCCTACCATCCACAGGGTGATGCTCAGCTGGAGAGGTTCAAACGAACCCTGCTCAACATGCTGGGGACTTTAAGCAGTGAAAAGAAGCAGCATTGGAGCAACCACATAGCGGCAGTCGTGCATGCATACAACAGCACCACCAGTGATGCTACAGGGTACTCACCCTATCGACTTATGTTCGGGAGAGAAGCAAGACTGCCAGTAGATCTGGCCTTTGGCACTTCCATAGACCATTGTTCTGCTGTTTCCCACAAGGGATATGTTGATAGACTCAGACACAACTTGAGGTTGGCCTATGAACAGGCCCAGACGGCCTCGGAGCAAAGGGGGGCACGCAACAAGAGAAATTTTGATTTGAAAGTTAGGATCCAAGATCTACAACCTGGAGACAGACTGTTGCTGCGGAACTTGGGGGTCCCTGGAAAGCACAAGCTTGCAGACAGATGGAGACCTGAACCTTATGTTGTTTGCAAAAGACTACCGGGCCTACCCGTTTACAGACTTAAACCAGAAGGGAAGGTGGGGCCTTTGAAGACCTGGCATCGGAACCACCTACTCCCACTAGCTGAGGCAGTTCGGATACCCCCTGTGATGGATTCCCCTGAGTCAACTTCCATCCTGGATACTCCCAGACCAAACACTCGGTCCCAGACCCCTCGAGTCAGGGATACAGAGACCTCAGAGATAAGTGAAGATGAGGAAGAGGAACTTGATTGGCTTTGGCCTTCCCAGGCCCCAGAAACTTCTGTTATTGATCATCCACCTGAAGAAGACACCAAAGACCGAACACTGAATGCAGAAGCCACTGAGTTCATCCCGTCCAGTCCTTGGTCAGGTGCTTGGGAGGGTGCCTGTGACTTACTCCCAGAGGAAGACCGAAGGGAATCCATGTACCTCCCTGCTCCAGAGTCCAGTACTCCCGAACCAGAGGAAATTCCTGAGTTTGTTCCAGAGGAGGAGCCTGTTCTAACAGAGAGCCCAAGAGGACAGAGGAAGCGAAGAGCCATAAAGCCTCCCAGAAGATTAACTGGGGAGAAGTGCGGAAGACACTGTGGTTACTGCCAGAAGGATTATGGAAGACCCTGATCCTCCCACTGTTCATTTAGTGGGGGGCAACCCCAGCTCACTCTCTGGCACAGTTAGGCAGGACACTAGTGATGGTGTGACCTGTGGGCAGGGGAGTTCACCGCCTCGGTTTTGGTGGGAATTTCCTCTGCCAACATCATACGAAACTTTGATTGATGTTGTACGTTCTGTGATTTAAGTTTATGTTATCTTTGGGGACCAAAGAGTTTAAGTGGGGGGAGTGTGTGGCGGGGTCTCCTTTGGGGCCCCCGGGACTGCATTGCCCAGGGCCCCGTTCGGCACCCGGTGGGCCGCCGCGGGGACACATGGGGGGGTTGTTTGAGGGGGAGGCGAGGCGGAGCTCGGTCTTTTTGGACGCCGCGCTGCAGGCGGCGGCTTCTTCCTGTGCGGATCTGCTGCGGTGCGGGGCCTGGGGCCTTGCGCGACTTCCGAGGAGCCTTCCACCCCGCTGCGGGGCCTGGGTGGCACCGGACTGGTCGAGTGGGGACATCGGTTGGATCAGGGACCCGATCGTTGCAGGCGCTGTGTGCGGAGACGCAGCGGGTGGAGGTCCCGGACTGGGATCGCGTCCGGAGTGGTGGGCGAGCGCTTGCTCAGTCAGATGGACTTTGCCGTTTCTGGGCCTGTGGACTGCTTTGGCTCACCGGTCGTTTGCTTGTTGTTCCACTGGGGGACCGGTGGCGGGACAGAGTTGAAGTGTCTCCCCAGTATAGTGTTCTTAGTGATTGCCAGTTTGTGGATTGCGGGTGCTGTTCATCAAGTGCACCGCCGAGGGTTTGCATGCGGGCAGGTCCCTATAGGAAGGACTGAGATTTGTTCTGGGTCGGGCCTGGCCAGGGTGGGGAGATAGGATATTGTTTAGTGCGCCACAGGACGTGTATACCATAATAGCTACGCGTGGTGGATTACCGCGCAGCGCCATTATTGTGTGCTATATTGATTGCTGCAGGGCTCTGCAAGCCAGTTGTGTGTATTATATTCTGCTTAAGCCTTTTTACAACCAAAGTAAAACTGTTATATTTAATCTTTAACATTTGTGTGTTGTCTTACTGTAAAGAGGGTGCCCTTACAATACCAATTGATTATGATAAAAATATAACCCCTAGACTAGCTGTGCCAGGGTGGGTCGAGCAGATTGCCGGGGGTTGGTGGTGCTGTACATAAGGCCCAAAAACAAATCCAGCGGCTCTCTTAACTGGGGGTAGCGCTACAGATATTATCTATTTTACATAAACGAGTCAATCGTAAAGGCAAGTGTGACCATATGTATTGCACATATAGTGCGAGGGGCACCCACACATGTAAATGCATCCAAAGGGGGGGCAGGGGCCACACACATGCAAATACATCCAATCAAAGTGGTATCATTAAAGGGAGATCAAAAAAGAGAAAAGGAGAGAGGGGGGCAGATTACAAGCATTATTAGTCAAATATCAAAATTAAACTGCATTTATACCTAATTTTTCCATACCACCTGAGGAAAAACCCTCCAAAAATGGTTTAAAACAAAGGGCTTCATTGAGGCCTGGAGGCGATGTGGCGTTTAACTGGAATATCCATCTTAATTCCATCTGGAGGAGGGTCTTATTCCAATCCCCCCCCCCCTGGGATTGGGGTGTATCCTGTCCAGGATCAAGAATTTGACACTGGGGAACACTCCACCATGTATCAGGGTTACATGGCGTCCCAGGGGGAGGTCTGGATCCCACACCCGCATGCTGTGGATGTGTCTAAGCCCTCCTCCAAAATTCCAATTTAGTCTTTCCAATATAAAAGCACCCACAGCTGCATTGCAGTAAATAGATGACTCCCAGGGTTCTACAATTCGCAAAATGTTTAGGGTAAAATGTTTTCCCATTTGGAAGGATAGGGTTCTTTTGTACAAGCATATATCTGCAGTAATTGCACTTTTCACACATAAAAGTGCCTTTGTATTTACAATGCATGGGTTCATTTTTGAACTCACTGCTAACAATTCTATCGCTGATGAAGGTAGCTTTTCTGAAGGTGAAGAGAGTTTTTTCGGAACCAAATGTCCCAGTGTTGGGTCTAATGTCAACATATGCCAATATTTTTCAATGATTTTCTTCACTTGATGTTGTTGTTGATTATATCTTGTGATAATTCTTAAAGTGTTGTTGTCTTTTTGTGGCTTTTTGTTGTATAATAGATCATTTCTCGATTTCATTGTTACTTGCTTAAATTATCTTTTTAAAGAGGCGTGTGAGTAGCCCCTAAGGAGAAGCCTATCACATAGTTTTCCAGCTTCTATTACAAAGGTTTTGTCATCAGTGCAATTACGCTTTATTCTTAAATATTGACTGTAAGGAATACAGTCAATTAAAGGTTGCGGGTAGAATCTTGTAGCATGGAGTATTGTGTTAACCGCTGTGGGCTTCCTATAAAGTTTACTACACAGTTTACTTCCTCTACCCTTGTAGATTTCCACATCTAGGAAGGTGACAGAGTCCTTGTCAAAAGACATAGTAAAGTTTAAATTAAAGTTGTTTTTGTTCATCTTTAGGAGGCACTGCTGGAGCATATCCCGAGATCCATCCCAGATAATTAAGATATCGTCTAAATAGCGAAACCATCCGAGAATATGATCGGTATATATGGCCAGAGCTTCATCTGCCAAAAACATAGACTCCCACTCCCCCAGGTACAGGCTGACAAACGATGGGCACAAAATGTCCCCATCACAACCCCCTGCACCTGGAGGTAGTGGGAGCCATTAAAAGTAAAGACATTGTGTCCAAGGATATGCTCCAGCAGTGAGAGAACAAATTCACTAGTGATGAGCCGAACACCCCCGGGTTCGGTACGCACCAGACTGAAAAGTCTGGTCCGGACAGAACCGGACCGTCCGGACCGAAAGTTTGCACGAACGATAGAACCCTATTAAATACAATGGATGCAAATGTTCGAAATCTAAAGTGCTAATTATAACGACTATTATGCATGTTATTGTCCTAAAAAGGGTTTGGGAACCCGGGTTCTGCACCAGGGGACATGTATCAATGCAAAAAGAAGTTTTAAAAACGGCCGTTTTTCGGGAGCAGTCATTTTAATGATGCATAAAGTGAAAAAAATGTCAAATATTCCTTTAAATATCGTACCTGGGGGGGTGTCTAAAGTATGCCTGTGAAGTGCCACGTGTTTCCCGTGTTTAGAACTGTCCCTGCACAAAATTACATTTAGGTAACATTGCGGCTTTAATGTAATGTCTGGTCCCGGTAATATGGATGAAAATCTTTAAGAAAAATGGCATAGCTACCCCATCACCCCCCCCTACCCCAGCCCATTACCAGCCCCTTTGGGTCTTGTATGGATATTAAGGGGAACCCCGCACACAAAAGAAAAAAGGCCCTATATACTCTGAACAGCCGTATACAGGTGGTGCATACAAGACAGGGACTGTAGGTTTGTTCTTATGTAGAATCTATTTGTAATTTTGAACAGGTACATTGTTTAAGTTTAGCTCCAGCAAAAAAATCTATTTTTAAGCTTTTTGGAAAACATAGGGAAGGGTTATCACCCCTGTAACATTTGTTTTGCTGTCTGTGCAGTGTGCACCTGTTCAGAGCAGTTCACCTCACTTTCCGTCCTAATGACAAATGTTTTTTGAAAATTTGTGGTTTTTATTGAAACAAGAATTGGTGATAAAGCATCAGTGGAGAGGAGACACTTTTTTCCCATATTAACTCTTACAGGAGAGAATTTGCCTTCCTAGGGGTAGATTTCCTCTCACTTCCTGTTGTATCCTTACGTTTGCAAGGAGGAGTCATTTGTAAGTTGGATGTTTGAAAGTAGGGGCCTGCCGTATATACTCTGCTGAAATTTGCCCCTTACATGTTGGTGTTGCCACAACACTGTGAGCCCTCACAGTTACTCTTGGTGGGCGCATGAATGGGCCCTGCTGTGAATTATTAGATCAAGAATTGTAATTGCATGCCCCTGTTGAACAGGGGCTGAAAAATTGGGCCTTTGGTGGTGGTGGTGGTGGTGTTGACACAACACTGTAAGGCCTCAAAGTTACTCTTGGTGGGCGCAGGAATGGGCCCTGCTGTGAATTATTAGATCAAGAATTGTAATTACATGCCCCTGTTAAACAGGGGCAGAAAAATTGGGCCTTAGGCACTGGTGCCACAACACTGCAACCCCTCACAGATACTGTGCTTGGAGCACAGCAATGAGCCCTGTTGCAAAGTATTGCATCAAAAATTTTAATTACACGCCCCTGTTAAACAGGGGCTGAAAAATTGGGCCTTAGGCACTGGTGCTGGTGCCACGACACTGCAACCTCTCCCAGATACTCTAGTTGGAGTGCAGGAATAAGCCCTGCTGCAAAGAATTGCATAAAAAATTGTAATTACATTCCCCTGTTAAACAGGGGCTGAAAAATTGGGCCTTAGCCACTGGTGGCGGCACTCAGAAACAAAAATGTTCTTCCAAGCTATCATCATCAATCGGATCATTGAGGAGGAGGAGGATAGTCAGTCAACATAACAGGACAGTCACTCAGCATCAGCATCAGTCTTGAAGGGATGTGACATTTGAAAATAAATTAGTCTGTTATATCAGCTTCAGGTGTTTGGTAGCTGGTGGTGATCCAAGACTGGTTCATCTTTATGAAGGTCAGTCGATCAACCGAGTCGGTGGACAGGTGCACCCTGTGATCCGTGACAAATCCTCCAGCAGCACTGAATGTGCGTTCTGAAAGAAGGCTGGATGCAGGACAGGCCAGTAGCTCAATTGCATACTGTGCAAGCTCTGGCCAGTGATCCATCCTCAAGACCCAGTAAGCCAGAGGATTTTCGGTGGGGAAGGTGTCCAAGTCTGACCTTGCCCCTAGGTATTCCTGCACCATGTATATCAGACGCTGGCGATGGTTGCTGGAACCGATCATACCTTGGGGCTGCGGACTAAAGAATTGTCTGAAAGCATCGGTCAGACGGCCACCTTCCCCACCGCTCCTTCTTTGACTGACCGAAGCCTCAGCAACTCGTTGTCCAGGACCAGGAGTTTGTAACCTCCCAGTCTCTGGAAACGTGTTGCACAGACCTTTCTGCAAGGCCTCCCGGAGTTGTCTCATCCTCTGCTCCCTCTGCAATGGTAAGATAAGGTCCGCAACCTTACCCTTGTACCGTGGATCAAGGAGAGTGGCCAGCCAGTAATGGTCCCTCTCCTTGATCCGAAGAATACGAGGATCCTTCCGCAGACTTTGCAGGTTCAGGGAGGTCATGCAGCGTAGGTTAGCTGAGGCATTCGGTCCGGAGTCCTCTGGGTCACTAAGGACGACATGATCCACAGCCACCTCCTCCCAGCCACGTACAAGTCCACGGGTTTCTTGGGACTGTAAATCATCCCTAAAAGACTGCTGCTGATGATGCTGAGTGCCAGGCTCCACCTCCATGCTGACACAATCCTCCTCCTCCTCCTCTTCCTGTGCGATGGGTGGGACTGAAGGAACACTGTCTGGGTAAAGGGGGCCTTGAGAGGCAAGGAAGTCCTCCTCTTCCTGCCTCTGTTCTGCCTCAAGTGCCCTGTCCATTATTCCACGCAGCGTATGTTCCAACAGGTGGACAAGAGGTACAGTGTCACTGATGCATGCGCTGTCACTGCTCACCATCCTCGTGGCCTCCTCAAATGGTGCCAGGACAGTGCATGCATCCCTGATCATGCCCCACTGGCGTGGTGAAAAAACCCCGAGCTCCCCTGACCCTGTCCTGGTGCCGTAGTCGCACAGGTACTCATTGATGGCCCTCTGCTGCAAGTGCAGCCGCTGCAGCATGGCCAACGTTGAGTTCCACCTGGTGGGCATGTCATATATAAAAGGCGGTTCTTGGGCAGGTTCAACTCCTTTTGCAGCTCAGCCAGGCGAGCACTGGCATTATAAGATCTGCGGAAATGCACAAAGACTTTCCTGGCCTGCCTCAGGACATCCTGTAAGCCCGGGTACCTGCCCAAGAACCGCTGCACCACCAGGTTAAGGATGTGAGCCACACAGGGCACATGGGTCAGTTGTCCCTGTCGGAGGGCAGAGAGGAGGTTGGTGCCATTGTCGCAAACCACCGTTCCTGGCTTAAGCTGGCGTGGCGTCAACCACCTCTTGGCCTGCCCCTGCAGAGCAGACAGAACCTCTGCCCCAGTGTGGCTCCTGTCCCCCAAACACACTAGCGTAAGCACGGCATGGCATCTTTTTGCCTGCGTACTTGCGTAGCCCCTTGAACGCCTACGGAGCACCGCTGGTTCCGAGGACAAAGCACAGGAAGAGGCCATGGAGGAAGAAGAAGAGGAGGGGGTGGAGGAGAGAGGTGTGTCACAACCAGTAGTAGCATTTTGGAGGCGTGGCGGCGGAACAACCTCCAACACTACTGCACCTTGTCCTGCATCCTTCCCAGCTGCCAAAAGAGTGACCCACTGGGCCGTGAAAGAAAGGTAACGTCCCTGTCCATGCCTGCTGGACCATGAGTCAGCGGTAATATGCACATTACCGCTGACCGCCCTGTCCAGCGAGGCCAAGACATTGCCTTCCACATGCCGGTAGAGAGCCGGAATCGCCTTCCGTGAGAAAAGTGGCGTTTGGGAACCTGCTACTGAGGAAACGCACATTGCACAAACTCACAGAAGGGGGCCGAGTCTACCAACTGAAAAGGCAGCAGTTGAAGCGCTAGCAATTTAGCCAAGCTAGCATTCAACCGCTGGGCATGTGGATGGCTGGGAGTGAACTTCTTTTGACGGTCCAACAGCTGGGGCAGGGAAATTTGCCTGCTAGAATCGGACGTCGCTGTACTGCTAGCAGAGTGCCCGCAAGTACTTGGCTGTGAAACACCTAATTCTACACCTTCATTCCTCTCAGTGCAGGTTTCAGAGAGGACTGAAGGTATAGTGGGGTTGTAGATCCCAGCTGATGCAGTGCAACTAGAGGTCCGCTTTGTTCTTTGGTGTGGGTCTTTAAGGTAGGCTTGCCAACGAGCTGCATGGCAGGTCAACATATGTCTGGTCAAGCATGTGGTGCCCAAGCGGCTGATGTTTTGGCCACGCGATATACGCTTGAGACATATGTTGCAAACAGCAGCTGTGCGATCTGATGCACTCGACTCAAAAAAGGCCCACACCAAAGAACCTTTTGAATAACGGGCAGAGGCAGCGCCCTGCACAGGCAGAGCTCTGCGGTGTGATTCCGTCGGTGTGCTGCCCTTATGCTGGCCCCCCGAGGGCATCCTGCCTCGTTGGAGATGTGCCTCCTCATCCTCCTCCTCCTCCTCCTCCTCTGTCCTATTAGGCACCCACGTGGAGTCAGTGACCTCATCATCCCCTCCCTCCTCATCACTGGAGCCAATCTGGCAGTATGCTGCAGCTGCTGGAACATGACTGTGTCAGGGAAATTCCCCGTCTGTTGTCACCAATCTGCGCTCAGTACGCATGCGCGGCGAAACGGCGTATCGGCGCATGCGCGTACGCGGCGGGACGGCGCTTCGGCGTTCTCGGGTGCGCGCACCGGCGCAACGGCGAATGCGCGTGCGCAATAGCACGCCAATGGGACTACAGGCGGGCCTATTTAAACAGATGCAGTGACACTATCTGGTTGCTGGTTTGTCAGCGTTGCTGTGTTTCCTAGTGCCTGAAATAAGTTAAGTTCTCCTGTTGTGACCCGGACCGGATTTGACTACGCTTCTGCTACTCCTGAACCTGACCCCTTGGCTTGCTTAACGGACTTCTGCCTCTCTCCTTATGCTTGACCCTCGGCCTGTGACCCGGATCTGCTGCCTGTCTCCAGCCCTCTATCTTCTGCCTGTACCCTGGACTTCTTGCTTAACCTGACTAGTCTGGTGCTTTCTGCTAAACTCCTAATCGGACTTGTGCCCTTGCTACTGGTTGCTGATTGAACCTGTCTACCCTTGGTGTTTGACTCCCAGCCTGTTCTTCGGTCTACTCATCCCTGCCAGATTCTTCAGCAAGACACCTCTACCTGCTGGTGGCCAGTGCTCCCTCGTGCTGTCCTCTCCCTGTCTCACCTCCAGGGGGCGGAGTGCGCTTGGGTGCAAGGGTGAACCACTCTCGGCATCTCAGCCTCGGTAAGTACTCAGCCTGATAGTACAAACCAGCCAGATGTCTGAGGCCGACAGAGTGCGTTCCCCATTTCACACCCTCTGCCAGCAGGTCTCCACCTTAACGGATACCGTCCAAAGACTCCAAGAGGGGTACACTCAGATTGATGGCCATCTTCAACAGCTCACCGGTCTCCTAGGACCAGCCCCCTCAGCTGCCACCTCTGCCAACACTGCCACCAACTCCCAAGTACCTACGAGTTCTACAGTAGTGATGGCCACCCCTGAACCCAGGGTCCCTATTCCGGAACGTTTTTCAGGTGTCCGCAAAAAGTACCGGGCCTTTAAAAATGCCTGCTCCCTCTACCTTGCCCTCCAACCAAGGACCTTCTCTTCGGAAGCAGTAAAAGTGGGGTTTATCATCTCTCTCTTAACGGATGACCCTCAAGCCTGGGCCCATGGCCTGATGGAGCAACAGAGCCCCATATTGGACTCAGTAGAGACATTTTTTGAGAATATGGCTCAACTATACGATGATCCCCAGCGATCAGCCATGGCTGAATCCGTCCTCCATAGCCTAACTCAGGGGAGAAGACCAGTGGAAGACTACACGTCGGAATTTAGGAAATGGTCCGCCGACACCAAATGGAATGAGGCGGCCCTCAGATACCAATACCGCCAGGGACTAACTGAGACTCTCAAGGACGAGCTGGCCAGGATCGAAACCCCCACTACCTTGGAGAACTTGATCCAATCCGCCATACAACTCGATAGGCGTCTGCGTGAACAACGGGCGGAGCGATTTCAATCTCCTCATCCCAGCTGGCCTCCATCCAGGACTGTACCTCACTACCCACCAACCTCTGCGCCCACAGTCACACCTCTTCCTGAACCAGAACCCATGCAGCTCGGGTTGGTTCGGTCTCCCTTGACTCCTGAGGAAAAACAGTGAAGGCGCCAGGCCAACCTGTGCCTATACTGCGGGGGTGCCGGCCACTTCCTTCTCAACTGCCCAGTAAGACCTAGTAAGTCTATTTCTAAAGACACTTTGAACTATCAAATCTCTGACAACCCTCAGTCTTATGTCATTCTCTTTATGTCTCTACAGCTGCCGGAAGGGGCAATCCGCCTCCCGGCAATAATTGATTCTGGAGCCTGCAGCTGCTTCCTGGACTCTGCCTTGGCCTCAAGACTCCATGTCCCCACTCAACCTAAGGACCACTGCCTTCAGATCCACCTGGCGGATGGGTCCTTGCCCCGTTCGGGGCTGATCACGCAGGAAACCAAACCCATCCTTGCTATCTCTGACTCAGGTCACCAAGAACTTCTCAGGTTAGACCTTATACCTTCCCCGATGTTCCCCATCATCCTGGGCCTTCCCTGGCTACAGGCACATGAGCCCCTCATAAATTGGGCAAAGAAAGAGGTTAGCTTCACCTCCTCCTATTGTTTCCAGAACTGTCTTGCCTCAGCCTCTACGGTCTGCGCTTCCATGATTGCCAAGCCGGACAACCTACAGCATGTTCCCTCAGTCTATCTGGAATTCCGGGACGTATTCGATAAGCAGCAAGCCGACCATCTACCACCTCATCGGCCCTATGATTGCCCTATCGATCTCTTGCCGGGCTCTAAAATTCAGTTCAGACGTATCTTCCCGCTGTCCGAAACCAAGTTGAAAGCCCTCAAGGCTTATATTGATGAAAACCTCCAGAAAAGATTCATTCGCCCTTCTTCCTCTCCAGCCGGTGCAGGAATCTTCTTTGTGGAAAAGAAAGACGGATCCTTAAGACCCTGTATCGATTACCGGGACCTAAACAAAATTACCATTAAGAACAGGTACCCACTACCCCTTATTCCGGAGCTATTACAGCGCTTCCGATCTGCTCGGGTCTTTTCCAAACTGGATCTACGGGGGGCCTATAATCTTATCAGAATCAGGGCTGGAGACGAGTGGAAAACCGCCTTTAGATCTCGTTTCAGACACTTCGAGTATTCGGTCATGCAGTTCGGACTTTGTAATGCTCCAGCCACTTTCCAACACCTAGTCAACGATATTTTCAGACAGCACCTTGACGACTTCTTAGTAGTGTACCTGGACGATATCTTCATCTTTTCCACTAACATCGAACTCCACCGGACTCATGTCATGAAGGTTCTCACCATCCTTCGGAAGCACAAACTCTACCTCAAAGCCGAGAAATGTGAGTTCGAAAAAACCACCGTACAGTTCCTCGGCTTTATCATTTCCATCGATGGGGTTGCGATGGACCCGCTGAAGGTGAAGGCCATCCAGGACTGGCCAGCCCCAATCGACAAGAAGGGGGTACAGCGGTTTATAGGCTTCGTCAACTTCTATAGGAGATTCATCGTGGGCTTTTCCTCCATTGTGGCCCCAATAACCCAACTTACGCGGCAAAATAACCATTTTCACTGGTCTCCAGAAGCTCAAGAGGCCTTCTCCCGCCTCAAGGATGTCTTCACTTCAGCACCAGTACTTCAGCACCCGGATCCTCTACTGCCGTTCACCCTGGAAGTGGACGCCTCTGAGACAGCCATCGGAGCCATCCTCTCTCAAAGACGAAGCCCCAAGGCTCTCCTGTATCCAGTAGCCTTTGCCTCTAAAAAATTGACTCCCCCGGAGCGAAACTATGATGTAGGGGACCGGGAATTACTGGCCATAAAATTCGCACTGGAGGAATGGTGATACCTTCTGGAGGGGGCAGTACACCCCATCATGATCTTCACAGATCATAAAAATCTAGAGTACCTAAGAACAGCTCAACGTCTACGCCCCAGGCAGGCCCGTTGGGCCCTTTTCTTCACCCGGTTCAACTTTCACATTTCCTATAGACCCGGCTCCAAAAATGGGAAGGCGGATGCACTATCCAGGATGTTTCCGGAAACCCCTCAGTCGGCACAACCGGGCACCATTCTGTCAGCTCAGAACTTTCTGTTGATTCCCCAGGCCGATCTACTCACCTCTATTAAAATCGCTTCCGGGCTCTGCTCTGATCCGGTCACTACCTCCCTGGAAAAGCGGAAGACCTATTCTAGTCCCAGGACAAGATTTTCGTCCCTTTGGAAACAAGACCGCTGGTCTTTAGAACCTTCCACGATCTCAAACTGGCCGGTCACTTCGGAGCACGTAAATCGTCGGGAATTGGCTCCCGCTCCTTCTGGTGGCCAGGCTGGAGGCAAGATTGTAAGTCTTACGTCGCTTCCTGCACTCAGTGTCAGCGTAACAAGGGGTCAAACACCAAGAGTTGAGGCCTGCTCAAGCCCTTACCCATTCCTGAGCGCCCTTGGGCGGACGTGTCCATGGACTTTATCGTGGACCTGCCTTCCTCCGGAGGGTTTACCACGATTCTGGTCGTTGTTGACCGCCTCTCAAAAATGGCTCACTTCTTACCGATGATTGGGACACCTTCAGCCATGGATACTGCTCAAATCTTTTTTAAGGAGATAACCAGGCTTCACGGAATACCAAAGAGTATCACCTCCAACAGAGGTGTCCAGTTCACTTCGAAATTCTGGAAGGAACTCTGCAAGTCACTAGAAGTCAAAACCTGCCTCTCGTCAGCGTACCACCCCCAAAGCAATGGCCAGACAGAAAGAACCAATCAGACCCTAGAGCAATACCTCCGTTGTTTCTGCTCTGCTTCCCAGGATGACTGGGCATCCCTACTTCCTTACGCAGAGTTTGCCTATAACAATTCAATACATTCTGCTACCAACCAAACCCCCTTTTGGGCCAATTTCGTTTTTCATCCCTCCTTCCTCCCTGAAAACATCCCCGAGAGCCCTGTTCCCGCAGTCCAGGACCGAGTGGCCTCTGTCCAGGCGAATTTCCAAAGACTCCAGGAGATGATGCGGAATGCCCAAGGATCCTACAAGAAATTTTATGACCGGGGGAGGAAGGAAAACCCAGCGTTCAAAGTCGGGGAAAAAGTTTGGCTCTCTGCCGCCAACCTCAGATTGCCTATTCCCTCTCGGAAGCTCGGCCCTAGATTCATCGGGCCCTTCAAGATCAATCGAGCTATTAATCCTGTGGCTTTTGAACTAGCATTACCTGATTCCTATAGGATTCACCCAGTGTTCCACTCATCTTTATTAAAACCTGTCATTCCCAACGCCTTTCCTGGAAGAGATGAACCCCCTCCTCCACCAGTTGAAGTAGATGGGGAAAAAGAATTTGAGATGGAATCCATCCTGGGCTGTAGGAAAAAAGGCAGACAGTTACAATACTTAATTAAATGGAAAGGGTACCCCCCGGAAGACAACTCCTGGGAGCCATCCAGGAACTTGCATGCTCCTCGCTTAATACGAGCCTTTCACCAAGAACATCCGGAACTAATGGCCAGTCTGGGCGTCCGGAGTCCGCCCCTCGGGGGGGGGGCACTGTCAGGGAAATTCCCCGTCTGTTGTCACCAATCTGCGCTCAGTACGCATGCGCGGCGAAACGGCGTATCGGCGCATGCGCGTACGCGGCGGGACGGTGCTTCGGCGTTCTCGGGTGCGCGCACCGGCGCAACGGCGAATGCGCGTGCGCAATAGCACGCCAATGGGACTACAGGCGGGCCTATTTAAACAGACGCAGTGACACTATCTGGTTGCTGGTTTGTCAGCGTTGCTGTGTTTCCTAGTGCCTGAAATAAGTTAAGTTCTCCTGTTGTGACCCAGACCGGATTTGACTACGCTTCTGCTTCTCCTGAACCTGACCCCTTTGGCTTGCTTAACGGACTTCTGCCTCTCTCCTTATGCTTGACCCTCGGCCTGTGACCCGGATCTGCTGCCTGTCTCCAGCCCTCTACCTTCTGCCTGTACCCTGGACTTCTTGCTTAACCTGACTAGTCTGGTGCTTTCTGCTAAACTCCTAATCGGACTTGTGCCCTTGCTACTGGTTGCTGATTGAACCTGTCTACCCTTGGTGTTTGACTCCCAGCCTGTTCTTCGGTCTACTCATCCCTGCCAGATTCTTCAGCAAGACACCTCTACCTGCTGGTGGCCAGTGCTCCCTCGTGCTGTCCTCTCCCTGTCTCACCTCCAGGGGGCGGAGTGCGCTTGGGTGCAAGGGTGAACCACTCTCGGCATCTCGGCCTCGGTAAGTACTCAGCCTGATAGACTGCCAGATTGATGTCCTTCTTGAGCATCCCCTCTCTCTGCTCTCACGCTACTGCCTTCCTCTAGCTGGGTATCATCATCAGACCCTTTGAAACGCTGGGCATCCTCCTGGAGCATGTACCCAACACTGTGCTCAAACAGTTTTTTTTTTTTGAAAGATGGACGGTGTTCGAGTGATGTCACTTAATGTAAGGGGCCTAAATATTCCTGAGAAGAGACACATGCTCCTTAACGATATGAAAAGATATAATGCCGATATCGCCTTTATTCAGGAAACACATTTTAAAAATGACAAGCTCCCTTACCTAAGAAATAGATTCTACCCTATTGTTTATCACTCAACTAACCCGATAAGTAAATCAAAAGGGGTATCGGTACTACTTTCTAGTAAAATACCTTGGAAATACCAGAGCTCTATTATAGACCAGGCAGGGCACTATATTTTTCTCAAGGGGTTGATTTGGGATAAACAGGTGACGTTAGCTACAATATACACCCCTAATGAACTACAAGCTACTTTTATGAGAGACACGTTGGTGAAACTGCAGGAATTTAGAGAGGGACAATTGATTCTCGGCGGAGACTTTAATGTTCCGCTAATTCCCTCGGTAGATACTTCAACTGGTAAATCATCTATTCCGCCGAGTCAACTTAAAAGAATAGCAAAGACGCTTCATAAAGCACAATTAATAGATGCCTGGCGCCTGCAACATTCAGGGGAACGTGACTATTCATTTTACTCCCCCATGCATCGGGTATATACTCGGAAAGATTATTTCCTAGTTCCCCACACACAGTTGCATGCGGTGAGCGAGACATCGATTGGAGACAGGACATGGTCGGACCACGCGCCGATATTCCTGACTTACAAACTTAATGACACTTCCATCCCTCGACACCGTTTCTGGCGTCTCAATGAGAGCCTTCTACAAGTACCGGAGGTATTGACTGAGGTAAATGAAACATTGAAATTATATTTCCAGGAGAATGATCAATCAGACTGTGACCCGGGCATTTTATGGGAAGCCCATAAACCGGTTATTAGGGGAATCTTGATTAAGCACGGGGCACGAATTAAACGTGAACGGAACGAACAACTTCTTGGCTGGTTGCAGAAATTGTCAGAGACTGAAGCTAGGCACAAACATATTCCTACGCAATCCTCAGAGGCCAAATTGATGTCAATTAGGACACAGATTACAGACTTGCTCTGGTATAAGGCCAAGGCTGCTTTGCAGTGCTGTCGCAGAGTGAGCTATGAGTCGGGAGATAAGTGTGGGAAATTGCTAGCGAAAGCGGTCAGAGATCATAAACTCTCTACATATGTTCCCCATATTAATAGGAGAAATGGTCAAAAGGCAGTCCTACCGTCACAAGTCACTCAAGCGTTTAAGGATTTTTATTCCCGCTTATATTATTTGTCGAGAGTAACGAGGAACTAAGCAGATTTAGAGGATTATATTACATCTTCTCAGATGCCATCTTTATCACAGGAGATACGAACAGATTTAGACTCCCCCATTACCTTAATGGAAGTTGAGCATGCAGTTAGATATATGAAACTAGGGAAGGCACCAGGCCCAGATGGTTTGACATTACAATATTACAGGACATTGTTACCAATACTGGGCACTCAAATGCTTACACTGTATAATACGGTAGGCACAGGTGGAAAGTTTGCTAAAGAGACCCTGGGAGCCCACATTTCGGTGATCCATAAGGAGTCAAAAGATCTGGCAGCTATCGGCCCATATCGCTTTTGAATGTGGAACTCAAGCTGTACACCACGGTCCTGGCTGCTCGACTGGCGTACCATCTTCAGCAACTCATTCATCTAGACCAAGTGGGTTTTATACCATCTAGAGAGGCGCGAGATAGTACTACTAAGGTATTAAATCTACTTCATATACGCACGCTCAACAAATACCCCATGTGTATTTTTAAACACAGACGCCGAAAAGGCTTTTGATCGTGTTGAATGGTCATTTATGTTTGCTGTGCTCAGACACATTGGGCTGGGGGAGGTGATGCTTAACCGAATAGCTGGAATATATTCTAACCCGACAGCTCGGGTGAAGGTGAATGGGGTCCTATCAGACCCCTTCCCAATACAAAACAGTACAAGACAGGGATGCCCGCTGTCCCCTCTTTTGTTCGCCCTCTCCCTAGAACCTTTTTTAGCCACAATCACAATGAATCCGGACATACAAGGGATAAGGATAGGTCGGATACAATGTAAGATCTCAGCATATGCTGACGATCTATTATTCTCCTTGACCAACCCAGTAGTCTCCTTGCCAAATCTTTTGAAGGAGTTTGAGAGATACGGAGCATTGTCTAATTTTAAAATTAATCTCTCGAAGTCAGTAGCAATGGGAGTGGCACTGACATCACAGGCTTTACCAAACATGGGCACAAATTTCCATTTTAAATGGACATCATCTGCACTGAGTTATTTGGGGACTAGTATTCCATCGGATCTTTCTCACCTATATGAGAATAATTTTCCTTCCTTACTCGTTCAAACTAGATTGCAGTTAGAGACATGGAATAAGGGATTACATTCATGGTTTGGGAGGTGTAACTTGTTAAAGATGAATGTTCTGCCTAAATTTTTATATATTTTCCAAGCCCTCCCGGTTAGGATACCCCCTGCATATTTTAAACAAGTCCAAGCTCTCTTCACACGTTTTGTTTGGGCCCATAAAAAACCTCGAATCTCCCATATTCAGCTTACGAGGCCAAAACAACATGGAGGTCTTGCACTACCAGGATGTTAAGAGATACTATCAGGCGGTTCATTTGGGCAGGGTGATCGATTGGTGGCGACATTATGAGTCCAAACTATGGATACAAATAGAACAATATCAGACAGATATTCCCTTACGGACTGCGCTGTGGTGTGGAGATTCTCTACCCACTGAATTAAAATCACATCCATTGATAGGTAATACCTTGCGACAGAGCGCCCGTGTTATCCTAAAACATTCCTCAACAGCTACGACATCGCCCTTGACCCCGATATTGGGTAACCCTAGTTTCCCCCCGGGACTCTCAAATACACAATTTAGGCAACTAAGGCCTTTTGACAGCCTCTCAATTCGTAATGAATGATAGATGGCCCAATATTTCGGAATTGATGGATACAGCAGGCCCCTATAGACTGGAGATCTGGAATGCGGCACAGTTGCAGCACTTTTTCTTGACCATCCAGAATCCCCGGAGCTACACGAGACCCCTGAATAAGTTCAAGGAATATTGTTCGAGCACAGAACCGTTATCACAGACTTTATCCAAAATGTATGCTCTTCTAAACACGCCAGAACAACAAATCGATCTACCTTGTATTGCAAAGTGGGAAACTGAACTAGATCGCACATTCTCCTCGACCCAAAAACAGAATATGATTAGTCTCTCCTTTAAGTCCACGATATGTACAAAAATACAGGAAACCAACTATAAAGTTCTGACAAGGTGGTATTTGACATCCGCCCGCCTGCATGTGATGTTTCCAGAAATATCAGAACATTGCTGGCGCTGTGGCGAAGACAGAGGTGCGATGTCACACATATTCCAGTTTTGCCCTAAATTGATTGACTTCTGGACGACGGTGCGTAATATATCGCAACGATTCACTGATTTCTCGATTCCAAACGACCCCGCGTTTTTTTTACTTCACGTGTCGACTCTAGCCCCCCGGGTATATAAAAAAATCTTTATTGAGACATCTGATTAATGCTGCTAAAGCTTGCATCCCCATGATGTGGAAAACCCAGAATCCACCGTCAGTGGCGATGTGGTTATAAAAGGTGGAAAACATAAATAAAATGGAGGATCTAATAATGACTGCACAGGATAGACATGGGATTTATAAAGCGACATGGGATAGCTGGAATATGTTTGTACATTCAGATGAGGGGAAAGACCTCTTCGAGACCAAAAATACTTAGTATATAGACGGGGGCCAGGAAAACTATTAGAATCCGGAACAGATAGGTGTATTCGACTCAACACCATCCTTCTGTATTTTCTTCATTTGTATTTTTTTGTAGAATTCCCCCCCCCCTCCCCTTTTTTTTTTGTTTTTAGTTGGGAGAATAATAGGAGATAATAGGAACTCCAAGATATATATGGTTCATTATGTAATGTACTAACATATTTGTGTTATATGATTAGGAGGCTGTGTCCTCCACTGGTATGAGCTATTTATGTATTTTGATGGGCTGAGTCCAGATTCCTTTTTTCTTTTGATTTTTGACTTTATTTGGAAAAACTAATAAAAAAAGCTATATTTGAAAAAAAAAACAGTTTGGGTGACTCCTCAGGAGGACATGGTGGGTCTAGGGAAGGAGTGACTGATGATGACATTGATACCAGGGAAGAGGATGCTTTGGCAGCTGCTTTGCCAGTACCCTGAGCCTGGGTGAGAGAGGATGAGGAGGATGAGGAGGGCTTGGTCATCCACTCTACCAAGTCTTCGGCATGATGCGGCTCAACATGTCCAGCTGCCGAAAAGAAGGACAAGCGTGTCCCATGGCCACGTACTGATAGCGATGCACCGCGTCCACGACCAGCACTGTTGTCTCTAGAAACAGAGCCTGCTTGCCCTCTTTTATTGGCTCCTGACTGTCTGCCTCTCCTTGTTTGCCTTCCAGACATTCTAATGGCCTGCAGGGAGATGGGAAAACCAGCAATAAGGCCTAGCTTCAGGAGTATATTTTGCAGGAAGCACACTACGCCCGCTGTAAATGCTGCAAATGCCTGTTGGTGTAACACACCAGGAAAACACAGCAATACGGGCTAGCTTCAGGTGTATAATGTGCAGGAGGCACACTCCGCCCGCTGTAAGTGCTGCAAATGCCTGTTAGTGTAACACACCAGGAAAACACAGCAATACGGGCTAGCTTCAGGTGTATAATGTGCAGGAGGCACACTCCGCCTGCTGTAAGTGCTGCAAATGCCTGTTAGTGTAACACACCAGGAAAACACAGCAATACGGGCTAGCTTCAGAAGTATATTTTGCAGGAATCACACTACGCCTGCTGTAAGTGCTGCAAATGCCTGTTGGTGTAACACACTAGGAAAACACAGCAATACGGGCTAGCTTCAGGAGTATATTTTGCAGGAATCACACTACGCCTGCTGTAAGTGCTGCAAATGCCTGTTGGTGTAACACACCAGGAAAACACAGCAATACGGGCTAGCTTCAGGTGTATAATGTGCAGGAGGCACACTCCGCCCGCTGTAAGTGCTGCAAATGCCTGTTAGTGTAACACACCAGGAAAACACAGCAATAAGGGCTAGCTTCAGGTGTATACTGTGCAGGAGGCTTAGCAACAGTGGCACTGACACTGTCCCCTGCCTATCCTTCTCTCTCCCTGCACACAAGGTTTATCAAAGAATATGACACTGACACTCTCCCTGCCTATCCTTCTCTCTCCCTGCACACAAGGTTTAGCAAAGAATATGACACTGACACTGTCCCCTGCCTATCCTTCTCTCTCCCTGCACACAAGGTTTAGCAAATAATATGACACTGACACTCTCCCTGCCTATCCTTCTCTCTCCCTGCACACAAGAATAGCACAAAGAATATCAACACTGTCTCTGCCTATCCTTCTCTTTCCCTGTGCCGGAACACACTACACAAGGCCGCCGCGCTGGCGGCTTTTTATAGTGTGGGGCGTGTGCTAAACCCCCTGAGCTATAATTGGCCACAGGCAACCTGCCTGTGGCCAATTATGGCTCTCCTAGCTGCCGGCGCTGTGATTGGCCAAGCATGCGGGGTCACAGTGCATGCTTGGCCAATCACAGCGCCGGGATTGCACTGCGATGGCGAAGTGTATTGTGGCCCGTTCGCGTCACTCGAATTTGGCGCGAACGGCCCAAATCGTTCGATGTTCGCCGAACGATCGAACAGCCGATGTTCGAGTCGAATGTATGTTCGACTCGAACACTGAGCTCATCCCTAAAATTCACTATAAACTGGTCCACAACTGTGGCTTGTTTCAAAATGTGGATAATCACTGCTAGACCTTTATCATGTGGAATTGAATTATACAAAGTTTCCACGTCTACAGTGACTAAAAATGCAGAGTCCGTAATGTCTATTTTATCAAAAATCTGTAAGAGATGAGCAGTGTCTCTCACATAAGATGGTAAAGAGACTACATATGGTCTCAAAAATTCATCGACTAATTTACTTGCATTGTCACTAATCAAACCAATTCCGCAGATGATGGGTCTACCTGTTTTTTTTGGGGGGTTTTTGTGAATTTTAGGAAGTATATAGAACGTGGGCACTTTTGGGAAATTATTTCTAATGAAACTCCATGTTTTTTTATTGATGACATTGTTCAGGTGGGCGGTATCAATCAGTGCATAGAATTATTTATTGTATTTCTCAACAATAGAGGCTGGGACCTGACGGTACCAGTCAGGATTATTGAGATTTTTTTTGAAAATTTCAATGTAGTCTTCATTATCGAGAACAACAACATTACCACCTTTATCCAATGGTTTTATAGTAATTTTATTGTTATCAGCAAGTAATCTCAATGCCTCCGTTTCTTTCCTGTTTAGGTTTGTAGGGCCGTTAGTGTTTATTATCAATTTTTCCAAATCTTTGTTTACCAACTTTAGAAATGCCACAGCATTAGGATTCATGCTTGGCGGGGGACATAAATCAGATTTTTTCTTAAGTAACGATTTTGAAGGGTTACTTTTAGAGTAACTAGTCTCTTCCTCTACTGACTGCAAAATTCGGTACTGTCTATTTTTGAATTCTTTTAAATCATACCCAATGAAATATTGACAATCTTCCTGCTACATTTACAATACGTAAGTGAATAATTGCAATATATTGTATGCATATGTACTATATTAATTTGTTTTTGTATATGTTCTGATAACTGTTTAAATGCAAGTAGTTGATATGTATTTTTATGATTAAGAAGCTTATTTCGAAACGTGTCGGGTGTTATGAAGTTTCTTCATGTATTTTCTTGCATGGTGATATTAATTGGAATTGTGTATATATATATATATTTCCTGACATGCTCCATGGCAGCATACGTGTGGGTTGGCCCCGCCTCCATAACTACCCAATAGGACCCCCTCCCTATAAATTTTGGCTCTGGGCTTTCAGCCGTGTTCCTTTTTTGTCCTCCTCCGAAGGACTATATGTTTAGTTCTCCTACCTGAAGACGATTATTCCTACGATCAAGATCGGCCGACGATATGGTGTCTCATCCCTCCGATAAGCCTTGACTGTGAAGCAGGGTATGGAGTGTATGGCAGAGTAGCGCTGAAGAGCTGGATTATATCTTCCATTGGAGAGATGAGCGCGCACAGGCTTGACTACCTAGCAGTGTGCAGGTGGCCATTATCTGCTGAAAGCCCGGTGTGTGTATGGATGCGGTGTCCCTGGCCGAATCGATCGTAGATGGTGGTGGTAAGCCTGTATCGCTTTCATGGCAGCAGTGTTTATGTTTGTTGTATTGTATCTGCATTGTTTATTCCTGGTCAGTGTATCCCTAGCAAGCAGCTGGTTCTCTTTGGGTTCCAGCCGCCGCTCCCTCTTCCTGGTTCATCGGCGGTCTGCGCATGCGCGGCCCGGAATGAAAACGAGGCCTGGTTCACGCATGCGCGCGAGTATCTCGGGCCTGTCGCAGCCGTGACGTCACACAGCGCTAATTTTAAAAGCCTGGGGAAGCCTGTAAACGCCGGGAATGATCGTGGGCTTAGCGGCGACTTCCCTGAGCAACTGCAGAGCTTACCCCAGGTAAGTGTTTGTTCAGAAGGGTCTGAATTTGTTTCACTTGTTCCTTTGCTGGAATCTGATTGTTTGCTGTTCCCACCTGCAGTGACTCCTTGAATAGTCATGGACTCTTCACTGCCTCCTGGTGGCCAACCCTCTTGCAGTAGGTAAGACTGGGATTCTTCCTTTATACTGCCTGCTGAGGGGGATGAGAGTGGAGTGTAGAGCTTTATTTGACCTTGTGCCTTTTGTCTCTCTCTCTCTCTCTCTATACTTTCTTTCCTTTCAGCCCTTCTAGGTCTGAACAACAGAGTAGTTCCCGCAGACGCAGCGGGTCCTCTAAATCACACCACCGGCACTCCTCTTCTGGCTCTAGACACCATGATTCTTCCAGATCAGGACATCCCAGTAGAGACACTCCTTACCCCCCCTCATCTCACAGCAAGAGGTCAGAGAGACCATGTTGGGGGTGCAGGGCTCCGGTTCTTGCCAGCAAGTCCCTTTGTGATCATTGTTTTTCAAAGGCAGCCAATGAGAGGGAAGGTGCAGATAAACACCTGGAAGCATTAATTAAGCGGGTCGTAAACGAGTCGCTACAAGAGAAAGATGCTAGAATGTAGCATGATTCTCCTCCAGACCCACTGATTCCCTCATTAGAACAGGGACCGGTGCATGAGACTCTGGAAATCTCTCAACCCAGCCATCCCTCAGCTCCTCCCTCAGAAAGTGGTTCAGAAGTGGATGATCCTGGGATGGGGTTTGATTATGCCTTAGTTACTGCTTTAGTGAAAGCAGTTAGAGAAGTTCTGAATTGGGAAGATCCAGTTATATCTCCTCCCAAACAAGGAAAACTCTTTAAACAGCTCAGTAAGGAGCGACATTATTTCCCGTTTGTCACGGAAGTGGGTGCCATTATCTCAGAAGAATGGGGTAAAATGGACAAGAAAAGTTCTATGCAGTCAAAAATTGCAAAATGATATCCTTTTAAGGAAGAAGAGGCAAAACACCTTGATTCAGCTCCCATGGTTGATGCAGCTTTAATGCGTTTGGTTAGATATGTAACCCTTCCTCTGGAAGATACAGTCTCATTCAAAGATCCTCTAGAGAGACAGATTGACTCAGACCTGAAGCGAATCTATCTGACAGCAGGTTCAGTCTGTAAACCAATTTTGGCTTTAGCAGCTATCTCAAAAGCCCTAGAAGCATGGTCAGACAATGTGGATGATTCCCTCAGAAGCATCTCTGAAGAAATGGCGAAAAACTCTCCTATTCAGGAAATCAGGCTAGCATCTGCCTTTTTGGGGGAGGCCTCTATTGATGTTATTCACCTAGTGGCTCGAGTAATGTTGTCAGCGGTTTCCGGACGCCGTGCTTTATGGCACCGTCCCTGGTCGGTGGATTCAGCTTCAAAGCAAGCTTGGTGCCGCATTCCCTTTGAGGGCTCCTCTCTCTTTGGCAATAAACTCGATAATGCCATTTCCCGGGCCACAGGTAGTAATTCGGGGTTTCTCTCTCAAGAGAGCCGTTTGCAGAACCAGAAACACACCTTTTTGAGGGCACAGAATACAGATTGTGCAAGGGAAGCACGCAGCTACAGACCTGGTCGTGAATTTTCAAGGTCCTTGAAATCCAGACAGTCCTCTTTCAGGAAACCAACTAAAAGTACTCCGTCTGGTAGTCGGGAGTCTACGAAGTCTTTTTGAAATTGGGCCCGTTCAAACATGTCAGGTGGGGGCACGTCTCCTCCACTTCCGGCATGTTTGGGCGGCCTCAATTCAAGATTTTTGGACCATCAACACGGTCTCTTCAGGCCACACGTGGGTCTTCAACAGCACCCCCAGGCTCAGATACATACCCACAAGTCTTCCAAGTGCAGAAGAAAAGAAACAAGTCTTGCTAAGTTACGTAAGCTCTTTTTTAACTCAAGGCGCAGCCATTACTGTTCCAGAGGGTGAACGAGGAGAAGGTATGTACTCCCCGTTGTTCATGGTACAGAAAAATAACAATACCTGGAGACCAGAAATAGACCTAACGCATCTCAACCGATTTATATGAAAAGAAAGATTCAAAATGGAATCACTATTGACAATCCAGCAGTCAGTCCATCCAGGAGATTGGTTAGTGTCAATAGATCTGAAGGATGCATATTTCCATGTTCCAGTGGCTGCAGACTATCAAAAGTACCTCCGCTTTGCTGTAGGCGATCAACACTTACAGTTCACCTGCCTACCTTTTGGTCTCACGACATCACCTTGTGTGTTCTCCAAGGTTCTGTTAGCCATCGTGGCTCTGCTCCGAGTGAAAGGAGTTCGTCTTCATCACTACCTAGACGACCTCTTACTTCTAGCTCAAGACAGATGTCAACTCTTGGAACACAAGGATCTAGTAATCGCCACTCTCCAAGAATTCGGGTGGCTCCTGAATTTGGAGAAGAGTCATCTCATTCCAACACAGTCCCTTGTGTTTCTAGGTGCCCTCTTCAACACAATAGATGGCACCATTTCATTGCCCGAGGAAAAGATTGCAGCAATCCGGGACAGGATCCGCGCAACACTTGCTTCCTCTCACCTCTCTGCTCTTTAATTCCTGAAGGTAATCGGCACCATGACAGCCACCATCCCTATGGTGAGGTGGGCTCAGTGGCACACTCGCCCATTCCAGAAGGGGTTCCTCCAGCAATGGAACTCCCCCAGCAAGAGTCAACACATCAAGCTCACTTCATCCATGAGAGAATCTCTTCTTTGGTGGCTTCAGGGGAAGAATCTCCGCAACTGTCACACAATCCGTCCCATCACTTGGATTACTGTAACTTCGGATGCCAGCAATCAGGGGTGTCGGGAATAGCCCAGGGCAGGTGGAACACACCGTCCCAAGGAACTGTGTCCAATGGAGTTGCGGGCTGCCTTCCAGGCGCTCATGTCCTTCCGTCATCTGTTGACATACTCTTCTGTGATGCTCAGGATGGACAACACAACCGCAGTTGCTTACATAAGGAAGCAGGGTGGTACCCGCAGCTGGTCCTTACTCCGGGAAGTAGAACCAATCATGAACTGGGCCCAGAAGTACCTATGCAACATCTCTGCAGTGTTCATTCCGGGGGTCCAGAATGTTCAAGCGGACTTTCTATCACAAACTCAAATGAACAACAACGAATGGTCTCTACACATAGAGGTATTCAATTGGCTTCTAACTCTGGGAGTATCTCCAGAAGTGGATCTGTTTGCGTCCCCGTGCAACCACAAGCTGATCAAGTATTATTCAAGGTCTCGGGATCCCCAAGCCTACGGGATAGATGCTCTCACAGACCGGTGGAAATTCAGTCAGGCTTATGCCTTTCCTCCAGTACCTGTGATACTTCAATTCCTTCACAGACTCAGAGTGGAGAGAGTAGAAATCAGAGCAGTAATTCCGTTTTGGCCCAACAGGCCATGGTTCTCCCTCTTGACTTCACTCAGTTATCGGGACTCAATCCCTCCACCCCTCAGACCGGATCTCCTATCTCAGGGCACAATGTTGCACCCATGCCCAGCTCATCTGCACCTCAGGGTATGGTTCTTGAGAGGGGAAGGCTGGAAGCCTTAGGATGTCCAGAAGAAGCCATGTCGACTCTCCTTAACGCTAGAAGAAATAGCACCAACAAAGTTTATGAGCGTATCTGGTCAAAATTTACAGATCATATGTCTTCCAGGGCTAATTCCTGTAATTCCCCAGAAGTCCAGGATGTACTTAGTTTCTTACAAACAGGTTTGGACTTGCCTTTAGCAGTAAGCTCTCTTTAAGTGCAAATGTCAGCCATCTCAGCATTTACAGGAATCTCTTGGGAGAAACATCCCCTGATTCGCCAGTTCTTTAAGGGTGCTGTCAGACTTAGACCACAGAGAAAACCGAGGTTCTCCAAATGGGACCTGCCTCTTGTACTGGACTATCTTTCCACACTCAGCACAGATCCTGAAAAACCTCTTAAGGCTAAAGATCTTACTCTCAAGACCGTCTTCCTAGTAGCGGTCACCTCAGCTAAAAGAGTGTCTGATATCAGAAACTTGGGTTCAAAAGAGCCTTTCTTGACCTTTTTCCTAGATAGAGCAGTATTAATTCCCATGCTGGGTTCAAACCCGAAAGCTACATCTATCTTTCATGAAAATCAGGAAATTGTATTGCCCACTTTTGGAACTTCTGAAGGTCAAGATGTTCATCCCCTTGATGTGGGCCACACATTAAGTCATTACCTGGAAATGACAGAGACTTTCAGACAAACAGACTTTCTTTTCATTCTACTTCACGGAAAGAACAGAGGAAAACGGGCCTCAATCAGATCTATTGCTGCATGGATAGTTCAGACCATCCAAAGGGCTTACAAAGCAAAAGCTTTGGCTCCTCCAGAGGCAGTAACTGCGCACTCAACCCGGAGCATCTTTACTTCTTGGGCAGCCTCTCGTCATGTCGCACCTGACGTTATATGCAGAGCAGCCTCTTGGTCGTCTATTAATACTTTTGTTTCCCACTATTGTGTCGAACCAGCTGCCTTATCATCACTGAATTTTGGTTTACAAGTTCTGTCGGTTGACAGTGTTAAATAAATTTATTTCTTGCCTCAGCATTTTGCCCGCCCGGGTGTGTTTGGCGAGTTATTTCCCACACGTATGCTGCCATGGAGTATGTCAGGAAAACGGAAAATTTATTATCAAATACTTACCGTAATTTTCCTTTCCTGATAGGCTCCATGGCAGCAGGAGCCCTCCTAATGCTTGGAGTAGGCTAGTTACGGAACACGGCTGAAAGCCCAGAGCCAAAATTTATAGGGAGGGGGTCCTATTGGGTAGTTATGGAGGTGGGGCCAACCCACACGTATGCTGCCATGGAGCCTATCAGGAAAGGAAATGTACGGTAAGTATTTGATAATAAATTTTCCGTTTTTTTTCTCAAATTAACATCTATTGAGCATACAAAAGTACATAGATACACGGGTAAGAAGTGCAACAGGCACTATACTTGCGAATCAATCCAATCGACATACATAGCGGCATGGTACACATCTGGAGAGAAAATGTTTGTATATGAAAAAAGAAACCAGCGGGATAGAAAAGCAAAAATAGGGTCAGAGGGAGGGGGGGCACAAAAAGGAGACATGGGATTATCAAAGAGAAATACGTCTAGCCTTCTGCATCGCACGTGGAGGCGTCCTCCAACCATGTATCCCAGATTTTATGGTATTTTTTAGGGCAACCCCTGTGGATATAGAGTACTTTTTTGTAGGGAAGGGTGATGTTGACAGCTCTAATCCATTGCTGCAGTGTGGGGGGAGTCCCTCTCAACCACATCCTGGCAATCTGAAGTCTGGCGAGGAATAGTGTTTCTTGCAGAAATATGTTTAAGTACTTTTCGTCTTCAGAGAGCGAGAGGAGCCCCAACACACACTGATGGGGGCAGAGGGACAGAGGGGAGCCCATGCGATCGTGGAGGAATCGGACCACCTGGGTCCAGAACCCTTGTATGGACAGACAGATCCACAGTAAATGGTAGAAGGAGGCGTTGGGGTGGTTGCAGCTGGGGCAGTTGGGGTCATGACCTCGTCTGTATTTAGAGATACGGTAGGGTGTCAGGTATGATCTGTGGAGGATATATGGAATTGTATATTTTAAATTTGATATTTCACTTTTTGTTAATCATGTTTAATTATGAATAAAAACGTTTCTACTTCAATATCTTGTATATTTGAAACCAATACAATTAGTTCCTACAAAGTCCACCCAGGGGAACCTTTTTCTTTTTCTGCATCATGTATATTCTATGAGGCATTATGAGTTTTTTGAACATGAGGCACATACATATGGACATGAATAAGGCACAGATGAGGCATGAATAAGGGACATATGAGCATGAATGAGGCACAGATGAGACATGAACGAGGCACATATGGGCATGAATGACACATATGGGCATAAATGAGGCACAGATGAGGCATGGATGAGGCACATATGGGCATGAATGAGGCACAGTTGGGCATGAATGAAGCACAGGTGAGGCATGAATGAGGCACATATGGGCATGCATAAGGCACAGATGGGCATGAATGAGGCACAGATCAGGCATGAATGAGGCACAGATCAGGCACGGGTGAGCATTGCTGCAGTCTCCCTCCTCTCCTTGCACGCTGTACCGATCGGTGTGTACAGCGTGCGAGGAGAGGAAAGAGCTGAACTGAATATGCGTTGGTTTGTTGACGGAGCAATCACATGGTAAAGGCCTGCTGTCATTGGCCCTTTACCCCGATCCGTGACGAACTGGGTCCAGAGGACACGATGGTCATGGACATTCCTGGCTGCACGACATTGTACGCCCTCCCAAAAAAAGCCAACCGCGTTGTAGCTATCATTCGGCTATGGCATGGTCGGCAAGTGGTTAGTGGTTAGGAAACCCCCCCAATCCACACCAGACACTTTGGGTCTGGTATGGATTTTGAAAGGAATCTCCGTGCCAAAAGTAAACAAAAAAATGGCATGGGTTCCCATCCAAAATCCATACCTGATCCTTATTCAAGCATACAGACCGGAACATCAGGAAAGGGGGGTTGAGCAAGCGCCCTCCTCCTGAACCATATAAGGCCACATGCCATCTACATGGGGGGGTGCGTTGGGGCAGGGGGGGCTCTGCCTCCCCAAAGCACTTTTTCCCCATGTTGGTGGGGACAAGGGCCCCTTATTCACAACAATGGGTGGTTGTTGTGGGGGTCTTCAGGTTGGGAGCTTATCAGAATCTAGAAGCCCCCTTTAACATGGAGGCCCCCAGATTCCCCCCTACTCATTCACCAAATCGGTATTCGCCTACCGGAAAAAAAAAGCTCCGCTCCCGACGCTGGCTCCTGCCATCTGACACCCCTGCAGCCTCCTGTACTAAATAAACTAAGAGGCAGTGCCCTTTGGCGATGCCACAAGGTGCCCCCACCCCGTGTTATGTCACCAACCCAGGGCATGCTGAGTTTGTGATGTCACAAGGGGGCAGGGCCACCCAGTGATATCACCGATGTGCACTGCCCTTTATTTTTTTAGCAGCGGGAAGCCACAGAGCTGTTAGACGGCGGGATCCAGCATCGGGAGCTGAGCTTTTCAGGGGGAGTTTTTGGGTTGGTGATGGTGGCTAGGGATGAGCCGAACACCCCCTCGGTTCGGTCCGCACCAGAACATGCGAACAGGCAAAAAATTAGTTTGAACACGCGAACACCGTTAAAGTCTTTGGGACACGAACATGAAAAATCAAAAGTGCTAATTTTAAAGATTGATATGAAAGTTATTGTCATAAAAAGTGTTTGGGGACCCGGGTCCTGCCCCAGGAGACATGTATCAATGCAAAAAAAAGTTTTAAAAAAGGCAGTGTTTTCGGAATCAGTGATTTTAATAATGCTTAAAGTGAAACAATAAAAGTGAAATATTCCTTTAAATTTCGGGGTGTGTATAGTATGCCTGTAAAGTAGCACATGTTTCTCGTGCTTAAAACTGTCCCTGCACAAAATGTAATTTCTAAAAGGAAAAAAAGTAATTTAAAACTACTCGCGGCTATTCATGAATTGCAGGGTCCCGGCAATACAGATCAAAGTCATTGAAAAAAAAAATGTCAGGCCCCCCCCAGTCCATTACCAGGCCCTTTGGGTCTGATATGAATATTAGGGGAACCCCGAACCAAAAAAAAACCCTTGGGGTCCCCCCAAATTCCATATAAGGCCCTTCAGGTCTGGTATGGATATTAAGGGGAACCCTGTGCCATTTTTTTTTTAAATGGCATGGGGTTCCCCCAAAAATCCATACCAGACCCTTATCCGAGCACGCAACCTGGCAGGCCGCAGGAAAAGAGGGGGGGCGAGAAAGCGCCCCCCACTCCTGAACTGTACCAGGCAACATGCCCTCAACATGGAGAGGATGTCCCCATGTTGATGGGGAAAAGGGCCTCATCCCCACAACCCTTGCCCGGTGGTTGGTGGGGTCTGCAGGCGGGGGGCTTATCGAAATCTGGAAGCCCCCTTTAACAAAGGGGAACTCCAGATCCCACCCCCCCTATGTGAATTGGTAAAAGGGTACATTGTACCCCTACCATTTCACAAAGAAAGTGTAAACTATTAAAAAAAAAACACACAGACACAGCTGGACAAGTCCTTTATTTAAAAATAAAAAAATAAAAAATGAATTTCCAGCGATGTAATCCTGTCTCCCGTCTCCCCGATGTCTCCCGTCTCCCCATTCTCCAGTGACGCTGCAGTCTCCACTCATTCTCCAGCGAGGAACGAAACCCCCATGACGCGTAAGAGGGGGCGGGGTCACCCACGCTCACATCATTGGGTAAGCCCCGGCTTTCTCCGGCAAGCGGGGTTACCCAATGACGTGGGCGCTGGTGACCCCGCCCCGCCCTGTGACGTCCTTTAGAAAATTACATTTTGTGCAGGGACAGTTCTAAGCACAGGAAACATGCACTACTTTACAGGCATACTATACACTGCCCCAAGGAACAAAATTTATAGGAATATTTCACTTTTATTGTTTCACTTAAAGCATTATTAAAATCACTGCCACCGAAAAAACTGCAGTTTTTAAACCTTTTTTTGTGCATTGATACATGTCCCCTGGGGCAGGACCCAGGTCCACAAACACTTTATGACAATAACTTGCATATTAACCTTTAAAATTAACACTTGATTTCTCCCATAGACTTTTAACGGTGTTCCGCGGCTTTTCGAATTTGCCGCGAACACCCCAAATTGTTCGCTGTTCGCCGAACGGGCGAACAGCCAATGTTTGACTCGAACATAAAGCTCATCCCTAGTGATGGCAGGGTGGCATTGTGATTGATGATGGCTCTACACTGGGGGACTTTTTGTTTTTTTAATAAAATACACTACACTAGGCCAAATGGTATGGATTGGGTGGGACCCAACGCTGTTTTTATTTTTTTTCCAATTTTTCATTGCCAGTAATTCTTCTTGAACATTCTGCTGTCAGTGGGGAAACCCGCTGACAACTGATGACAACCGATGACTCATTTGTTGTTAAGGACACCGCTTAGCAACCAATACACATTCCATAAATACCTTTGATCACTACTTACGGACCGTCCGCCACAGTTGTATGTCGGCTGTTTGAAGAGGAATACCATTGTTATGGCGGTAGATAGCTTACTGCATGCATTTAATTATTTATTTCCTTCTGTGAATTGAGTTTAACGCCTGTTCTTCCTGTATTCACAAAGCGTATTTCCTGACAGACTCCATGGCAGACTACGTGTGGGTTAACCCCGCCTCCTCTCCACAGCTATAGGACCCCATACCCATAAATTTGAGCTCACCTCCACAGACAGGTGTTCTTTTTTATCCTCCTCACATGGACCTTCATCATGCAATTCTGTGCGATGTCCAGGATGTGGATTGCTCGGATGGATCGGTACTGCTTGCGGTGCACCCAGGGCCCAGCAATGAGCGGGCGAGTGGTTTCAGGGCTGGAAAATACCCCTATGGTGGAAGGGATGTGGCCCCAGAGTACCGGATCGGATATCGCAGGATTCCTCGGCTGGCAAGGTCTGAAGATTTTGTTTTTCATATCTTCTTCATGGCAGACAAGTTTATGTTTGTTGTCCTGTTTTCCCTGTCTTTTCCTCCTGTGTTGCGGCATGTGGAACGCTTTTTGCGTCCCAGGACGCCATTACTTCCTGGTTCCCGGTCCGCCGCTCTTCTGCGCATGCGCAAACTGCGGTGAAACCGAGGCTTGGTTTCCGCGCATGCGCAATGCGGCGGAGGGGTCAGGGGCCGCGCAGGCGCAGTGGGTCTGGTTTCTTCGGCGCATGCGCGCAGCGGGACCGGCCGTGACGTCATTTCGGCGGTTTATTTAAACCGCTGAAGAGCCCTATACAGGTGGGATAACCTGTGGGCATAGAGCGACAGCCTCCCGGAGCCTCATTACTGCTAGGATGGGGTAAGCACTTCATTTTGCAATGTATGCTTGTTATGCTTAGTGTCTCTTAAAGGGACAGTTTTAAAAAAAACAAAAAAAAACTTTTTTCTTTTCTCATGCTTCTTTGCATTGATTTGCTTATCCTTAGTCTAGGCAGTGTGGCCAGCCCTCCCGCACAAGGTATGTGCGGAGTGGGTAGGGGGTTGGTGTCTTTTGTGCCTATCTGGTGGTTGCTAACGGTTACATCCTGCCCACCTTCCCCCCCTCCCTCTGTCTGTATTATCTCTTACAGCCCAGCAACTTCAGTTCATCGGTCACAAGAAAGGGACCTTGCCAGGCCGCATCATCACTCATCATCTAGGTCTAGACGCGACACTACGTCTAGGACCCATCATCATAGGGGACGTTCACATACCCCCTCTAGACATAGGAGATGTTCCCATTCCTCCTCTAGTCACCGCCACCACCACCGCGATGATCGCTCTGACCACAGAGCCTGTTGGGGATGCAAGACCAGAATCCCGGAGGGCAAATCGCTATGCGACCCATGTTATGCCCGAGCGGTTGGTGAGAAAGAGACCGAAAATCAAAACCTTGAGTCTCTTGTGAAACGTGTGGTACAGCAATCTATGAAAGAAATAGTTGCCCCCCACACAAGGAGCCAGTCCACCACCTTGTCTGGCTCCTTGGCTGACGAGGCCCAGGAGGATCCCGGCCAATTCCAGCCCCATGATTCCTCCCATTATTCCTCGCAAGACGAGATGGAGGGAGATGATTCTACGGTGGGATTCGACTATGCCTTAGTCTCTCCACTGATCAAGGCAGTGAAGGAAACTTTGAAGTTGGAGGATACCACTGCCCCCCCCAGAAAAACAAAGGAAATTGTTTAAACAACTGGGGAAAGAACGCTCCAATTTCCCACTTCCCTCTGAGCTGAAAGGAGTGTTTGAGGAAGAATGGAGCAAGGGAGATAAGAAGGTTTCTATGCTAAGCAAAACCTCTAGACTAAAAAAAGGGGAGAAAAAATGGCGCAGAATGAGTTCTAGGCAGAGTAAAAATCAAAGGGATCAATGAATGTTGATGTTGATGTTGCAAGCACTAGCGGCAGCTACCATGAGCAGAAGCAAACTCTGTAAAATATAATGAGGAAAGGAAGGTGCGCCAATCTAAGTGCAGTAAAACAGGCTTTAATTAGCAAATTGTATAAAAACAGCCAAATGGCTACTCACAGGATACAGGAATAATACAGGCATGTAAGGAGTTAAAGGTGGTCCGGAGTCATCTAAGGCGGTCCTCAGGGGAGATGTTGGTTCCAGATGGAGAGAGGTGTAGCTGAAGATGGCTGAAGGCAGGAAGGCAGGTTGCGGTGTCAGCAAGGGAAGTCAAGAACAACCAGGTATCCAAGCTGCAGATGTAGTGATGCGCCCTGTGTCATCAGGGTAGACATGGGATAACCAGGAAGCTGCAGTTCAGCGAGGACTTCAGCGTGCGCTTCAGCGTGGAGCGCAGCGTGCCGTCGGACCGGAAGTGACGTGTGGATAGAACGGACCAATAGGATGACGCGTTTCACAGCATCCGCTGTTTCATCAGATCCATAGAAGGCATTATCATAGGTGGGTGTGATATAGTAGAGAGACGTGGCGTGATTGGTTGAAATCATACTAGTGGAAGTAAATCAGCATGGTGATTGGTTGGAAGCAAGATGTAAGGGAGATGATGACACGGAATTTTTAGGGGGGTGCAGGGGGGCGAGGAGAAAAGGAAAATGGATGACAAGGGATTATAATATGAAATAAAGATACAATGTTTATATGGTGGTGAACAACGCTAATGTGGAATTTAAAATCATAAAGGATATAAATACATAGATGGTATTAGTACATAGGAGAGAGAGAAAAAAAGGAGCAGCACTATAAAGGGGAACGTATGTGGAAATAATTATATTGGAATTATAGGGGGAAAAATTATTTAATTAAATATTAAAATTAGTTGGAGGGTATGAGAACAAGCTATGTATGGCATGAGAACAAATGGGTGCAACATGTAGGAGATGGGAACATATTAATGTGGACAAGGGAAGGAAAGGGAAAGGGGTGGTAAAAAAAGGAGGGGGGGGTTGGGGGGTAAAAAAAAAAAAATAATAATAATGAAGAATGATAATGAAAAAGTAATAATGAAAAATAAAAATAAATATAAATATAAATAAAAATAAAAATAAAAATAAAAATAAAAATAAAAATAAAAATAAAAATAAATGGACAATAATAATGAAAAACAAAAATGGGGTGGGGGGGGGAAGAAGCAAAGAGGACAAGATGGGGAAGCGGAAGAGATGGGTCAGTGAATGAATGATAAAGGCTGGCTATCATGTAGAAGTGGTACAGAAGTATGATTCATAGTATAGAAAATACACATGCATGTGTATATATTCACACATATATATATACACATACACACACATCTGGAAGGGAACATCCATATATATATATATATATAAAAATGAATGGATGATATAATAATATATAAATATATATAAAAAACATATGTAAATTGCACATGGAGAAGTATAATATAACAAGTCAAAGCTTATTACCAAAAAAAGGGGGGGGGGGTGTACATAATTATTGGTATAAAGGATATACCAAAGATGCAAGGCAGCATGAATGTTAACAGATCTATGAGGGCAACACAAGGTGCATACATGCACATATGACCAAGCATATATGAGAGTTGTGAGTAAACGCACACACATACACACATATACACGTATACACATATACACGTGTGCATACACATGCATGCACACAAATCTCCGACAGATGAAAGCACTAGTACGTGGGATGGACGAGCAGCACAGAGAAATATTAAAAGTGATTTGGAAATGAAAGCTTATTATAAAAATTATGTATCATAAAAAATAGGATGATAATCAAATCTGAATAAAATCGAATCAAATACAATAAAATAGAAAGAATAAATTAAAGAATCATCATAAAAAATATATATATGAGAAGATCGAATAAAATGATATATGAGTAAGAACGCACAAGAAATCGCACAGATGGAGAAAAGCGATTAATGGAATGGTGGTAATATAGGAATATTAGATTATGTTGTTGGTTTCGATTTCTTCATTGAGGCCATTGGGTGACATGGTATTTAAAGAAAAAATCCAATAAGTTTCTTGTCTACAAAGGCGTTGGAATCTTTCTATGGCAGTTGGGGTTTCTGGTATTGCCTCGATAACCCAAACCTGAAGGGCGCTGGTATCTTGGTGGTGGTGTGTTGCAAAGTGACGTGCCACGCTGTATTTGGGATTGTTCTTTTGGACTGCACGGCGGTGTTCTCCAAATCTGGTCCGTAGAGCTCTGATAGTTCTGCCTATGTATAGTAGGCCACATGGACAGGAAATACAGTACACTACATACGTGGTAGAGCAGTTGTAGAAAGAGCTGAGATTGAAGGTCTTACTGTTGGCCTTGAAGGTTTTTTGGCCATGGGTGACATGGGAGCAGGTAAGGCATAGGGCTTTTTTGCATTGATACATCCCTACAATGGGAATTAAAGTGAGCTGTTTGAGCATGTAGTTTTGGTGATGATTGGATGTTTTGGTTTTGCTGGGGGCGATCTTGCTTTTAATATTGGGGGCCCTTCGATAGGCAAACTTGGGAGTAACTGACACAGTTTTTGATAGGTAGGGGTCTTGGGTGAGGATGCTCCAGTGTTTTTTAAAGATATTCTCCATTTTTTTGTGTTTTGCGTGGTACTGGGTAATGAAACGAGTATTGGGTTCAGAGTTGGATGTTTTGGGGAGGGGCAGGGATTCTTGTTGATAGGTGGTGCGAGCTTCTTTAATCAAGTTGGGGGGATATCCTTTCTCGATGAATTTATTTTCGAGTAAAGTGCTTAAGGATGTATAATCTTCTAATCTGGTACAGTTACGTCGGAGTCGATTGAATTGACTCTTCGGGACGTTTTTGATCCACATGGGATGATGGCAACTAGAAAAATGTAAGTACGAATTTCCAGCTGTGGGTTTAGTGAAATTTTTGGCAAATATGGTATTGTCTTTATGGAAGAGCTCGAGATCTAAGAAGCATAGGGAAACAGGGTCCATAACTATAGTGAAAGATAGTCCAAAATTGTTGCAGTTGCAATAAGTTAAAAATTCTTGGACTGAAGTGGTGGGCCCATCCCAAATGATGATAATGTCATCTATGTAGCGACCATAATAAATAAGGTTGGCTGCAAAAGGATTGTTGGTGTCAATGAATCTGGACTCCCATAGTGAGGTTAGCGTAGCTCGGGGCAAAATTGGCGCCCATGGCAGTACCTTGCTTTTGGAGGTAGAATTCTCCTCCTGATAGGAAGTAGTTGTGCTCAAGGCAGAACCGAGTGGCTAAAAGGATGAAGTCTATTTGTGTGGTATTGAGATTGGGATCGTCTTTCAGAAAATGCGCAACTGCTTCGAGTCCAATGGAATGTGGTATGGAAGTGTAAAGAGAACATACATCTAGGGATACCCAGGTGTATGATGGTTCCCAAGTGTATGGTTTCAACAAATCAATTAAATGGGTACCGTCACGGATGTAAGACGGAAGGGCTTGGGCTAAGGGTTGGAGAAAATGGTCGATATAGAGAGAAAAACTGGTGGTGATGCTGTCCATGGAGGCAACGATAGGACGGCCCGGCGGGTTGGAGATGTCCTTATGAATTTTTGGTAGATGGTATAGGTAGGGAACTTGAAAAAATGGTTTCAGAAAGAAGGCAGCCTCTAGTTTGTTCAGTATTCCGTCCGTGCAGGCTTGTTTAATAATGATGGTGGCTTCTTCAGTGAATTTGGGCAAAGGGTCAGTATTTAATTTGACATACGTGTTTTTATCAGAGAGAAGTCGAGTGGTCTCTTTTATGTAGTTGTTTTTATCTTGTATTACTATCCCTCCTCCCTTATCAGCTGATCTGATGATGATATCAGGGTTGGCACTCAAAGATTTTAAAGCTTGGTATTCAGGTGGACTGAGGTTGTTATTGAACCGTTGAACTTTAGAGGATTCCAATGTACATAGGTCGCTGAGTTCTTTGAAAACTACTTGATAAAAGGTTGACAGATAGGGACCTTTCGATTGAGTGGGATTAAAAATGGATTTAGGTCTAAAAGAAGTGTGAACTATAGAAGGATTAGTTTGGGTGTATTGAGACCAAACTATCAGGTCATCGTCTTCGTCCACATTCCATAGGTCACATAAATCTTGGATGGCCTGTGCGTCCGCAGGGAAATCTGCTGGATCAAGTGTAATATCAGGGGAAGTAATTAATGAAGGATTAGTGTTGGCAGCTTTCATGTTGAAATGGCGTTGGAGAGTGAGGTTACGGATAAATTTGTTTAGATCCTTAAACATGGTAAAAGAGTTGGGGAGAGTGGTAGGAGCAAAGTTTAGGCCTCTGGCTAATAGCGAAGTTTCATGAACAGTAAGACTGAGAGAAGATAAATTGTAAATTTTTACAGTTTTCTCAATTTGTCCGGGCGGGATTGGTTGAGGTTTATGTTGACCCCCTCCTCTTCCTCTTTTTCCTCTATGTGCTTTCTTTTGGTTTTTAGAGGAAATGTGCTGAGCAGGGGGGTCAGCACTAAAAAAGATGAAGAGACAGCAGGGGTGGGTGTAGGTGAACTATGGGGTGTAATAGTGATGACATCTGTAGGTGTAGATCTGGCTGAGTCCTGAGAATCCATAATAGGTGTTATATTAGATATATCCTGAGGGGTTGGGACCACAGATAACTGGATAGCAGGGGGAAGAGTATTTTTAGGGTCATTTATTAGAGTACTGTCTATGGATATGATGGTAGGGGAGAGGGAAGGAATGGGGATGGATGTCACTATAGAAAGTGGCTTGGATCCATGAGCAGTGGCCGTAGCAGTGGGACAGGGTAAGGGGGGGTCAGAGGGACCTCTCAGAGGGGGAGGAATGGATTTAGGCTTGGGTAAGGTTAAGGATAGGAGGGACGGGATGGAGCAAGGGGATGGATGGGAGGCATTCCGTTTCCAATTGAAGACCCTTTTGTTGTTATAATCATCCAGATCTCGACGGAATTTCCCCAATTTGTTTTGTATGAGGGAATCTTCACTTTTTTTGGTGTTTATTTTAAAAGTTTTATACCATTCAAGGGGCAAAGAGGGGTAAGAGCAGTGAAGTTTAGAAATATTATCTTTAATTTTATCTCTAAGAGTATGGTAGCGTTGTTCTCTATGATTGATTAGAATGGTGATCCACTTTTGGGTGCAAAATTCAGCTATGTTCTCCCATTCTATACGTGATTCAATCTCAAGGAAAGAGCACCCCTTAAGAACACGTAGTCCGCGAGGGGAGATTTTGGATGCGAAATATTGTTTGAGAAAGAAGCAATCCCACCATTGTTGATTGGCCGATATGGTGAGATCCTCTAGACGTCTCATTCTCATACATGTGTCCCTATACTTTACATCCGGCCATGTACGGGAATGGACATGGGGACTAAAAAGTGTGGGAGGGAATAAAGTATACAAATCATCCAATAAATCATATTTATGTTTTTCTATTTGTTCAATAATGTCCATTATGAAAGTGATATGTGGAGGGGGGGGGGGGGAATAAATATAAAATATATATATATAAAAATAAGGATAAAAGATAAAAATATATAATATAATATGAAAAAATAAAAAATGATGATGATAAGACCAATCAATAGATGATTTCAACCAGTGAGAACGTGGGGGAAGGATATACACATAAGTAAAATGAATAAGATAAATAAATACGATAAATACACTGTCAGGAACAAAAAATGCGGCACATTCAAAAGCTTCAAAAGTCAATAATAAAAAAAGGGGAGAAAAAATGGCGCAGAATGAGTTCTAGGCAGAGTAAAAATCAAAGGGATCAATGAATGTTGATGTTGATGTTGCAAGCACTAGCGGCAGCTACCATGAGCAGAAGCAAACTCTGTAAAATATAATGAGGAAAGGAAGGTGCGCCAATCTAAGTGCAGTAAAACAGGCTTTAATTAGCAAATTGTATAAAAACAGCCAAATGGCTACTCACAGGATACAGGAATAATACAGGCATGTAAGGAGTTAAAGGTGGTCCGGAGTCATCTAAGGCGGTCCTCAGGGGAGATGTTGGTTCCAGATGGAGAGAGGTGTAGCTGAAGATGGCTGAAGGCAGGAAGGCAGGTTGCGGTGTCAGCAAGGGAAGTCAAGAACAACCAGGTATCCAAGCTGCAGATGTAGTGATGCGCCCTGTGTCATCAGGGTAGACATGGGATAACCAGGAAGCTGCAGTTCAGCGAGGACTTCAGCGTGCGCTTCAGCGTGGAGCGCAGCGTGCCGTCGGACCGGAAGTGACGTGTGGATAGAACGGACCAATAGGATGACGCGTTTCACAGCATCCGCTGTTTCATCAGATCCATAGAAGGCATTATCATAGGTGGGTGTGATATAGTAGAGAGACGTGGCGTGATTGGTTGAAATCATACTAGTGGAAGTAAATCAGCATGGTGATTGGTTGGAAGCAAGATGTAAGGGAGATGATGACACGGAATTTTTAGGGGGGTGCAGGGGGGCGAGGAGAAAAGGAAAATGGATGACAAGGGATTATAATATGAAATAAAGATACAATGTTTATATGGTGGTGAACAACGCTAATGTGGAATTTAAAATCATAAAGGATATAAATACATAGATGGTATTAGTACATAGGAGAGAGAGAAAAAAAGGAGCAGCACTATAAAGGGGAACGTATGTGGAAATAATTATATTGGAATTATAGGGGAAAAAATTATTTAATTAAATATTAAATTAGTTGGAGGGTATGAGAACAAGCTATGTATGGCATGAGAACAAATGGGTGCAACATGTAGGAGATGGGAACATATTAATGTGGACAAGGGAAGGAAAGGGAAAGGGGTGGTAAAAAAAGGAGGGGGGGGGGGGTTGGGGGGTAAAAAAAAAAAAAAAAAAAAAAAAAAAACTACTATATCACACCCACCTATGATAATGCCTTCTATGGATCTGATGAAACAGCGGATGCTGTGAAACGCGTCATCCTATTGGTCCGTTCTATCCACACGTCACTTCCGGTCCGACGGCACGCTGCGCTCCACGCTGAAGCGCACGCTGAAGTCCTCGCTGAACTGCAGCTTCCTGGTTATCCCATGTCTACCCTGATGACACAGGGCGCATCACTACATCTGCAGCTTGGATACCTGGTTGTTCTTGACTTCCCTTGCTGACACCGCAACCTGCCTTCCTGCCTTCAGCCATCTTCAGCTACACCTCTCTCCATCTGGAACCAACATCTCCCCTGAGGACCGCCTTAGATGACTCCGGACCACCTTTAACTCCTTACATGCCTGTATTATTCCTGTATCCTGTGAGTAGCCATTTGGCTGTTTTTATACAATTTGCTAATTAAAGCCTGTTTTACTGCACTTAGATTGGCGCACCTTCCTTTCCTCAAAACCTCTAGACTGTATCCCTTTAAATCGGAGGATGTCAAGCATCTGGAGAATGCTCCCCTCGTAGGTGCAGCAGTAATGCGCCTAGCGAAGCATGTCACCCTCCCGCTAGATGACACCGTATCATTTAAAGATGGTCTGGATCGGAAGATCGACCAGGACCTCAAAAAAATATATAGCCTGGCCGGAACGGCATGCAAACCAGCTTTAGCCCTTGCAGTGACCTCCAAAGCAATGGAGGCATGGGTGGAAAATGTAGACTCCATTCTGAAAGGTGTCTCGGAAGAACTGGCTCAAAGTTCAGCAGTGCAAGAACTTAAGATGGCAGTCGCCTTTTTGGGGGAAGCTTCAATTGACCTCATCCGTTTACTGGCCAGATCGATGTTGTCCTCGGTCACGGCCAAACGAGCACTGTGGTTACGCCCCTGGCTTGCTGATTCAGCCTCCAAGCAGGCGTGGTGCAAAATTCCCTTTGAAGGGACTTCATTGTTTGGGAACAAACTTGACAACGCCATTTCAAAAGCTACAGGCGGAAGGTCGGGTTTTCTTCCCCAGGACAGGCACCAGTTTAATCAGAAAAAACCTCAACAGAGGCGCAGTACAGAGCACTCGAGAGAGGCACGCTCCTATAAACCCGGACGGTATTTCAGGAGAAGCTGGAATTGGAACAGAGGCCAATCTTCTTTTCAAAAGTCCGGCAAGAAACAGACGCCCGGTGGGCGTGAACCAACCAAGTCTTTTTGAGATTGGGCCCGCCCAGGCGGGTCGGGTAGGGGCTCGCCTACGTCTCTTCCGGCACGTCTGGGTGGCCTCGATCTCGGACTATTGGACCATCAAGACGGTCTCAACAGGTCACACATGGTCCTTCACCAAGATCCCTCCATGCAGACCAATGCAAACCTCACTTCCTCGGTCAGAGGAGAAACAACAAGTTCTTCTCTCATATGTAAATGTCCTGAAAGATCAAGGAGCAGTGGTGCCCGTCCCAAAGGACAAGGAATTCCAGGGGGTATACTCCCCCCTCTTCCTAGTACAAAAGAAGAACGGCTCTTGGCGTCCAGTCATAGATCTCACTTTCCTGAACAAGTACATAAAGCACGAGAAGTTCAAAATGGAGTCACTCTCAACCATCCAAAAAATAGTTCAACCAGGCGACTGGTTGATCTCAATAGATCTAAAAGACGCGTACTTTCATGTTCCGGTGGCAGAAAACTTTCACAAATATCTGCGGTTCCAGGTCGAACAAGAGCACTTACAATTTATTTGTCTTCCATTCGTGCTAACGACTTCTCCAAGAGTCTTTTCCAAGGTGCTGTTAGCAGTTGTGTCCCTTCTCAGAGTACAGGGTGTGCGCCTGTATCATTATCTGGACGATCTACTAGTACTGTCCCAAGACAAGCAGCAGCTACTAGTCCACAAAGATCAGGTGATCTCTACACTGTTGGAGTTCGGATGGCTCCTAAACCTGGAAAAAAGTCAGCTGGATCCGACCCAGCGCTTGGTCTATCTAGGAGCCCAGTTCGACACCATAGAGAACACCATCTCTCTTCCAGAGGAAAAAATACCGATCATTCGGGAAAGAATCTCCTTAGCTCTAGACTTCTCTCACCTAAGGGCATCACAGTGCCTGAAGATAATCGGCACAATGGTGGCCACATCCTCCATGGTCAAGTGGGCGATGTGGAGGCTTCGTCCTTTTCAATCCGGATTCCTCCAGCAATGGAAGACAGACGATCTCAATCAGCGGATCCGGATAACACAGTCAATGAGCAACTGTCTCCTCTGGTGGCTTCAAACCAAGAACTTGTCAACTTGCCACTCCCTTGCCCCCATCCATTGGGTGACTGTTACATCCGATGCCAGCAATGCGGGCTGGGGGGCACATTGTGGGGCAGAACTGGCTCAGGGCAAATGGGATGCCCGTCTCCACTCTCCAGGCTCGAACATTCTGGAATTGCGCGCAGCATGGTGCGCCCTTCAAGCCTTCTCCCACCTTCTGAAAGGGAAGTCGGTCCTACTCAAAATGGACAATACCACCGCTGTGGCATATGTGAAGAGACAAGGGGGCACTCGGAGCTCTGCCCTTCTCCGAGAGGTCGAGCCCAATATGACCTGGGCTCAGAGGAATCTGCTCAACTTAACAGCAGTCTTCATTCCAGGGGAGCAGAACATTCAAGCGGACTTCCTGTCACGCAGCATGCTAGACAACAACGAATGGTCTCTGCATCCACAAACCTTCAAGTGGATCCTATCGTTGGATTTCGATCCAGAAGTGGATCTGTTTGCATCCCCCTGCAATTACAAGATCGACAGATACTACACCCGAGCTCGGTACAATCAAGCCTTCGGAACAGATGCATTAACGAGTCAATGGGACTTCAACAGGGCATATGCCTTCCCTCCTCTTCCGATCATGCTAAAATTCCTACAGTGGCTTCAGTTGGAGAAAGTCGAGGTGGTAACAATAGCACCATACTGGCCGAGCAGACCTTGGTTTCCTCTCCTGAATCTAATGCGCTTCAGGGACCTGCTGCCTCTTCCTCTCAGGCCGGACCTTCTTTCTCAGGGGACGACCCTGCACCCCTGTCCAGCAATGCTGAGACTGATGGTCTGGTTTTTGAGAGGGAGAGGCTAGAGTCTCTTGGGTGTGCTTCAGGGGTAATCTCTACCCTTATGAGCTCCAGAAAGTCCAACACAAATAAAACTTACAATAGAATCTGGGCCAGATTTGTCAGCTTCACGACTACTGCAGGAAAGTCATCTAGAAACCCTAGATTTCAAGACATCTTAAAATTTTCTCCAATCAGGCTTAGACCTGCCTTTATCGATTAGTTCCCTCAGGGTACAAGTATCAGCCTTATCAGCTTTTTCGGGAACGTCATGGGCAACTCATCCCCTGGTTCAACAGTTCTTTCGGGGGGCATCGAGAATCAGGCCTCAGAGGAAACCTAGATTCCCCAAATGGGATCTTCCACTCGTCCTTGATGCTCTTTCAGCACTCAACAACAAGGATCTTTCTGTTAAAGACTTATCAATCAAACTGGCCTTTCTAGTGGCCATTACTTCAGCCAAAAGGGTTTCAGAAATAAGCTTCCTGGGTTGTCAAGAACCCTTTTTGACTTTCTTCCCGGACCGAGTGGTCCTTATTCCCATGCTTGGGTCGAAACCAAAAGGTCACATCAGTTTTTCACGAAAACCAAGAAATAGTCCTTCCTACTTTCGATTGTCAGGGTCACCTGTGGCCAGGTGACAGATGCACACCGTAGGGGGACAGGAGTGCACCGCGAGGTAGTGAACCCTATGGCTGGCTTCTGCGGATAGGAAACTGGGTGGTTGTGGAAAGCGGGACCAGAGGAGCACAACCGGGATCCCAACGGAAGCGAGAGCCAAGATTCCCCAGGGCGCGGAGTCTAAGACCCAGCTGGTCTTCTCCAGGGCCTCTAGTGGTGAGGATGTTACGCTGCAGGCTGGGACCAGGTCGTGGCCCCTGGAGTTTCCTAGCTCACGCCCCGTAGGATAAGGGGAAGCAGCAGCACACGATAGAGAGAACCGAATAACAAGCCGAAGGTCAGGGGCCACAAGCAGACAAGGATAACGAAGAACGAGCCGAAGGTCAAGGGTCACAAGCAGACAGGGATAGTCGGGGACAAGCCAATAACGTAACAGAGAGACAGACGTAGCACACGGCAGGCAGGAACCCAAACACACAATGCCTAACAAACACGTTGATCAGCAAAGCAGGCTTGCAGTGCACAGGTTAATATAGTGTTCAGTGATAGGGCCTGGGGTGGAGTCAGGCTGGGAGGAGATTATAAAGGAAGCCAGGTGAAGGAGGTCTGGTCTCTAGATGAACACATGAGTAGGAAGGTAAGATGGCAGACAGACATTAATGCATATCCATGACAGTACCCTCCCTCTTACGAGGCCTCCCCCTTCCCCGCCTGGGCCCAGGTTTAGAGGGAAACTTCAGATGAAACTCCTTTAACAGACGAGGTGCAAAGACCTCAGATGCAGTGATCCAAGACCTCTCCTCAGGACCAAACCCTTTCCAATGAACGAGGTACTGAAGAACGCCTTTACAGAGTCGGGAGTCCAGAATTTGACTGATCTCGTACTCCTGATTATCCTCAGAGACAGGCGCCACGGTAGGGAGAGGACGAGAGAATTTATTGAGGACTAAAGGCTTTAGAAGAGCAACATGAAAGGAGTTAGTGATTTTAAGGCTCTTAGGAATCTGGAGTTTGAAACAAACCGGATTCAGTTTAGCAGTTACCGTGTATGGACCGATGAATCGTGGAGCAAACTTCAGAGAAGGAATTCGGAGCTTGATGTTCCTGGTAGAGAGCCAGACTTTGTCCCCTGGCTGAAGAGAAGGCGGTTTACGCCTGCGGCGGTCGGCAAAGCCTTTGAATTTTTCAGCAGCTGCCCGGAGGGAATCATGAACGTGACCCCAAACGGAATTGAGAGACTCCTGAACCGAAGCCAAAGCTGGAATGTCTGGAGAACAGATCATGGGAAGAGGAAGTTGAGGGTGTTTTCCATAAACTGTGAAAAAGGGTGTCTTCTGCGAACTGGTATTCACATGATTGTTATGGGAGAATTCTGCCCACGGGAGTAGAGAGGACCAATCGTCATGGTGAGAAGACACAAAGGTGCGAAGAAAGACCTCTAACTCCTGATTAACCCTCTCAGTCTGTCCATTGGATTGGGGATGGTAAGAAGAAGAAAAATCCAAGACAATATTGAGGGATTTGCAAAAGGCTCTCCAAAAACGAGACGTGAATTGGACTCCCCTGTCGGAAACAATATGAGAAGGGACCCCATGTAGGCGGAGAATTTCCCGAATGAAAATGGGAACCAAGGCAGGGGCAGAAGGAAGACCAGGAAGAGGAACAAAATGAGCCATCTTGGAGAATCGATCGATTACCACCCAAATGACTGTATTATTCTCAGACAGTGGGAGATCGGTGATAAAATCCATGGCAATATGGACCCAGGGTTCCTTAGGAATGGGCAAGGGCATGAGGAGACCAGCAGGAGCTTGTGTGGAGGATTTGGACTGAGCACAGACATGACAAGCTTTAACGTAGTCTTTGATGTCTGAGCGGAGATTAGGCCACCAGTAGTGACGACTGATGAGTAGGAAGGATCGGAGGAATCCAGAATGCCCTGCCACCTTGGAATCATGTCCCCAACGAAGGATCTTAGCTCTTAGCTCAGTGGGGACAAAGGTCTTACCAGGCGGAATTTTAGACTTCAGGGTGGTAGAGTGGGCAACAATGCATGAGGTGGGAATGATCGGCTCAGGTTCAGGGGCGGACTCCTCGTCCAAAGTGTCAAATGACCTAGAGAGCGCATCAGCCCGACCGTTGCAGGAACCAGGTTTGTAGGTAATCGTGAAATTAAAACGGGCAAAGAAGAGACTCCACCTGGCCTGTCTAGGATTCAGACGTTTAGCATTCTGTAGATACTGTAAATTCTTGTGATCGGTAAAGATCGTTATGGAGTGAGGGGAACCCTCCAAGAGATGACGCCACTCCTCTAACGCCAATTTAATTGCGAGAAGTTCCCGATCACCGATGGCATAATTCCTCTCTGCCTGAGAATTTTTTTTGGAGAAGAACGCACACGGTTGGCGTCTCTTCTCAAAGATTTGAAGAAGCACAGCTCCCACCCCCATTGAGGAAGCGTCCACTTCAATAAAAAATGCATTCCCAGGATTTGGTCTCCTCAAGAGGGGGCCAGAAACAAAGGCCTGTTTCAGGTTGTGAAATGCAGAGACAGCTTCGGGAGGCCAGTCTCTGGCATTCACACCCTTCTTGGTCAAAGCGATAATAGGCGCGGCAATGGAAGAGTAATTCCTTATGAACTGCCTATAATATTTAGTGAAGCCAAGAAAGCGCTGTGTGGCCTTGAGGCTAGCAGGAAGAGGCCAGTTGGTGATAGCCAAGACCTTCCCAGGGTCCATACGAAGCCCCGAACATGAGACGAAGCACCCCAAAAACAGGACCTCAGAACATTCAAAGGAACATTTCTCCAGCTTGGCATAGAGATTGTTCTCTCTAAGACGTTGAAGTACAGTGCGGACATGGTTTCTGTGGACGAGCAGATTTTCAGAAAAGATCAGAATGTCTTTCAGATAGATGACAACAAACTGGTACAGCAGATCTCTGAAGATTTCATTGACAAAGTTTTGAAACACGGCTGGAGCATTACACAGACCAAAAGGCATCACCAGATATTCGTAATGCCCATCTCTAGTGTTGAATGCAGTCTTCCATTCGTCACCCTCCCGTATTCGAATGAGATTGTACGCGCCTCTGAGATCCAACTTGGTGAAAATGGAGGCACCCTTCAACCTATCGAATAGCTCAGATATTAAGGGTAAGGGGTATCGATTTTTAATAGTAACCGCATTTAAACCCCGATAATCGATGCAGGGTCTTAAGGTACCATCCTTTTTGGCAACAAAAAAGAACCCTGCCCCTGCAGGCGATGAGGATTTCCGGATGAAACCTCTCTCCAGATTCTCTGCTACATACTCCGACATGGCCTGGGTCTCTGGGATGGACAGAGGGTAGGTACGACCCCTGGGTAGAGTTGCTCCGGGGACAAGATCAATAGCACAGTCAAAAGACCTGTGGGGAGGAAGCACCTCAGCTGATTTTTTACAGAACACATCCCGGTAATCGCTGTATGCGGCGGGAAGATCAGAAGAAACAGAAGTGGCAGCAACCGAAAGACTCTCCTTGGGGGTCACCTTGAGAAGACACGACGAGAAACATGAGGAACCCCAGACCAGGATCTGCCCAGAGACCCAGTCCACATGTGGAGAGTGGAGCTGTAGCCAAGGGAGGCCCAATACAACTGGGGTAGAGGCCTTGGGTAGAATAAGAAAGGATATCCACTCCTGGTGGAGAATCCCTACCGACATCCTAATGGGTAGCGTCTGGAAGCGAATAGGGCCCCCTGGGAGAACAGTGCCATCAATTGCCGAGACTACCAATGGGGTAGTGAGAGGTGAAAGGGTAAGCTTCATAGAAGAAGCAGTTCTCCAATCCATGAAATTGCCGGCAGCCCCGGAATCCAGGTATGCAAGGGTTGACTGAGGAGAAGTGCTTACATGATGGAACACCGGCAAGAGCAGGCGAGAAGGTGATGTTTCTGGGTCCAATACTCCACCTTCCAAATGTATTAGACCCGAGCGTTTCCCGGACGAAGTGAGCAGGAGTCACAAAAATGACCCTTGCCCCCACAATAGAGGCACAAGCCCAGAGTTCTGCGCCTAGCACGTTCTTCGGGGGTTAGTCTGGTCCGGCCCAGCTGCATAGGTTCTTCAGCAGGTAGAGGATGCTCCACGGAATGAAGGGAGGGGAGCTCAGACTGGCTAGGACCCAGAGAGTGCTGGCGTCTTTTTTCTAAGGACCTCTCTTGAAAACGAATGTCGATCTGGTTGCATAATGAAATTACATCGTCCAGACCGACGGGAATGGCTCTTCCCGCTAATTCGTCTTTCACTCGGTCAGAGAGGGCATGTAAAAAGGTAGCGACCAGGGCCTCATTATTCCAGCTCAATTCAGCTGTGTGGATACGGAACTGAAGAGCATATTGCCCCACTGAACTAGATTCTTGGCGAAGACGTAAGACAGCACTAGCCGCTGAAGAAGCCCGAGCCGGCTCTTCGAAGATATTACGAAAGAGCTTCAAGAATTCGGACAGACTGGAAACCACCGGATCGTTCCTCTCCCACAGGGGGGCAGCCCAGGCCAAAGCTTCACCGGAGAGGAGGGAAATGATATAGGCTACCTTAGCCCAGTCAGATAGGAAGCTTTGAGGCTGAAGCTCAAAATGAATAGTGCATTGGCTGAGAAACCCCCTGCAGGCCTTGGAGTCCTCAGAGAAACGGAACGGAGCTGGCAATCTTAGTGAGTGTGAGGCTGCGACTGGTGCGATAGGTACAGCCACTGGTTGTACTTAGGGTTGCGGATTCGGGGTTCCCAAGGAGACCTGAAGCTGCTCGAATCGAGAAGCCAGATCCTGGAGGAATCGCATCACCTGGGTCTGATTTGATTCCTGGGTCTCAAGTCTGCGAACTATGCCCTGCAATGGATCATCTGCGGGAAGCGGGATGTCAGCCGGGTTCATGGCTGATCAAACTGTCAGGGTCACCTGTGGCCAGGTGACAGATGCACACCGTAGGGGGACAGGAGTGCACCGCGAGGTAGTGAACCCTATGGCTGGCTTCTGCGGATAGGAAACTGGGTGGTTGTGGAAAGCGGGACCAGAGGAGCACAACCGGGATCCCAACGGAAGCGAGATCCAAGATTCCCCAGGGCGCGGAGTCTAAGACCCAGCTGGTCTTCTCCAGGGCCTCTAGTGGTGAGGATGTTACGCTGCAGGCTGGGACCAGGTCGCGGCCCCTGGAGTTTCCTAGCTCACGCCCCGTAGGATAAGGGGAAGCAGCAGCACACGATAGAGAGAACCGAATAACAAGCCGAAGGTCAGGGGCCACAAGCAGACAAGGATAACGAAGAACAAGCCGAAGGTCAAGGGTCACAAGCAGACAGGGATAGTCAGGGACAAGCCAATAACGTAACAGAGAGACAGACGTAGCACACGGCAGGCAGGAACCCAAACACACAATGCCTAACAAACACGTTGATCAGCAAAGCAGGCTTGCAGTGCACAGGTTAATATAGTGTTCAGTGATAGGGCCTGGGGTGGAGTCAGGCTGGGAGGAGATTATAAAGGAAGCCAGGTGAAGGAGGTCTGGTCTCTAGATGAACACATGAGGAGGAAGGTAAGATGGCAGACAGACATTAATGCATATCCATGACATCGATTCTCCAGATTCAGCAGATGCTCATCCCTTGGATGTAGGTGAGACTCTGAAAGAATACTTGCGAGTTACTTCATCTTTTAGAAGCTCGAACTACCTGTTCTTGTTACACACCGGTAGCAACAAAGGGAAGAGGGCTTCTTCCAGAACAATAGCAGCCTGGATTGTCCAATCTATTCAACAGGCTTACAGGGCAAAGGGCTTGGCTCCTCCAGAGGCGGTGACGGCTCATTCCACCAGAGGCATGGCAGCCTCATGGGCAGCAGCTCGACACGTGGCTCCTGAAGTGATATGCAAGGCAGCTTCGTGGTCTTCTATTCATACATTTATGTCTCATTATTGTATTGAGCCTGCTTCCCTTTCCTCTGTTAATTTTGGTCGAAAAATCCTGTCAGTTGACGGGAAAGATTAAAATATTTTTTGTTCAGCATACCCTCCCGTGTGGATTGGCTAGTTATTTCCCACACGTAGTCTGCCATGGAGTCTGTCAGGAAAACGGAAAATTTATTACCAAATACTTACCGTAATTTTCCTTTCCTGATAAACTCCATGGCAGACGGAGTTCCCACCCATGAATTAAAAATATGAAAGTTTAAATTTGAGTCGGCTAGTTACGGAACACCTGTCTGTGGAGGTGAGCTCAAATTTATGGGTATGGGGTCCTATAGCTGTGGAGAGGAGGCGGGGTTAACCCACACGTAGTCTGCCATGGAGTCTATCAGGAAAGGAAAATTACGGTAAGTATTTGGTAATAAATTTTCCGTTTTAACATTTTGTGGTAAATACTGTAAAACGGTATAGTGAATTACCAGTTTCAGGATTGCATGCGGTTTTTAGGGAAAATGTGTCGAGACACCTACATACTGCATGTGATCTGGTTCCATTAATGGAGCCAAAAGCTGACAAAAATCTACAGTATATAGGAAATGTATTATTCAGAAGTGCACTCTAGAAGTTGGTTACTAGTAAGCTAAAAGTTGACTATCTTATTTAATGGTCATGAAGAAAAACAATGACAGAGAAATGAAAGAAAGAAAAAAATCACACAGTTTAAAAAGAAAATTTCATATTTAAAAACCTATTTGTTCATGCCAGTTAAAGTTGGACTGGAGAATGGATTGTTTTTATGGGCATTATGTGAGTTTTCTAGTCTAACTGGACCAACTGTTCTTGACTGTATATAATAAATATTGATAGATTGAGATAAAGCATACAGAACCATTAACTTTAAAGTGATAAGATAATCATTTAAATTGATAAAAAACAACATGTCATTCCTACCTGCTCTGGGTAGTAGTATTTCACAGGGCAGCCCCATTCCTCCTCTTCTCGGGTCACCTGCTGGTGCTCCTGGCCCCTCCCTCCTGTCCAGTGCTCTCATAGCAAGGCTCGCTCCTCATTGGATCACTGGCTGTGATTGGCAGTATGTATGGCAGTAGTAGCTGTCTCAGCCAATGAGAGACCTAGAAGAGGCACTGCTCTGGTGCATATCGCTGGATTGAGATGGGGCTCTGGTAAGTTTTAAGGGGGGCTGGGGGGGATTCTGCACGCAAAATGTTTTTACCTTCATGCATGGAATGCATGAAGGTAAAAAACCTTGAGCCTTTAGAAATACTTTAAGGACATTTAGACCCTTTTCTTACTGGGGGGCGTTTTTCAGGCACTATAGCGTTAAAAAAAGCACCTGCAATCCGCTCTAAAACAGACGCTCTATTGTCTCCAGTGTGAAAGCCCGAGGGCTTTCACACTGGAGCGGTGCACTGCCAGAGTGTCAGGAAAAGTCCTGCCAGCAGCATCTTTGAAGCACTGAAGGAGTGGTGTGTTTACCGCTCCTCCACCACTCCTGCTCATTGAAATAATTGGGGCAGCACGGCAATACTGTAGGCAAAAGGCCGCTATTGTGGCGCATTGTGGGCAGTTTTAACCCTTTCTCGGCCGCTAGTGAGGGTTAAAAGCGCCCTGCTAGCGGCCCAAATGCGCTGCAAATCCAACAGTAAAGCGGCGCTAAAAATAGCGGTGTTTTTCCGCCAACACTATGGGCGGCTCAGTGTGAAAGGGGTCTTAGGATATTTTAAAAATTAGTTTTTTTGAAGTTGTAATTTTTTCCCACAATTCTATGCAAAATCAAGTTTTTTTTTTTCACAAAATTGTCATGTTGCCAAGTTAATCCTCACACACACAGCATATGCATACTTGCAACTACACCCCAAAACACATTCTGCTACTTTTCTTAACAAAACTTCTTAACAAAAAGTGAAATATGAAATTTAAAATATACAATTCCAATGAATATCACCATGCAAGAAAATACATGAAGAAACTTCTTAACATTCAACGCGTTTCAAAATAAGTTTCTTCAGGGGTGTGTGGAAGAAGGAAGATAATTCATCCAAGCATAAAAATACATATAATCAATTACATGCATTTAAACAGTTATCAGAACATATACAAAAACAAAATAATGTAGTACATAAGCATACAATATGTTGCAATTATTCACTTACGTATTGTAAATGTAGCAGGAAGATTGTCAATATTTCATTGGGTATGATTTAAAAGAATTTGAAAATAGAAAGTACGCTGGATTTTGTCAATGGGGCTGCCAATCAGACAAGCAGGAGCATCAAAGTAGACAGTCATTATGGGTCTAAGTAGAATATTTATATGGAATATTTGTTCATCCCTTGAGGAGAAATTATTCCAATAATCCAGAAATTATTCCAATAATCCAAGGTAAAAAATCATAAGCATAGCCATCAGAATACCAGTATTAAACTTTTTTTTATATACAATAATCTCTGAATTGATGTTTAATAAAATATATGCGATCTGTGCATGCTCGGGTGGCTCTAATCAATATATATTATATATTCAGACATACAATGCTGTGAAAAAGTATTTGCCCCCTTTCTGTCTTTTTGTCACACTTAAATGACTCAGATCATCAAACAAATTTTATTATTACACAAAGATAACCTGAGTAAATACAAAATGCATGTTTCATTTAAATGATGGTTTCATTTATTAAGGCAAAAAAATCTGTCCAAACCTCCCTGGCTTTATGTGAAAAAGTAATTGCCCCCTAAACCTAATAACTGGTTGTGCCACCCTTGGCGGCAACAACTGCAACCAAGCGTTTGCGATAACTGGCAATGTTTTTCTGCTTCACGCTTTAGTGCAACACTAAGCCAACCAGTCACGAAGAAATTATAATTTTTTCAAAATGTGTTGACTTCCGAGTAAGGAGGACTTGTGGACATTGATCTAATGAACATGGGATTAAGATATTTGGATAAAATTTTATGATTAAAGTGTCCCTCTCTGTTCCATCTCAGGGTTGGGTAGTACTATGTGTATATGGTATGGGTTTGTTGCTTTCTATGTTATTATATTGGAGATGCTTTTAATCTGTTTTGTAATAAACTTTATGATTTGCCTCCTGTTGTGCCCATAAAGTTCACATTTTTTGGTAACATTTTTGTTCCAATTTGTTTTGATACTATGAGGATGTGGCATGGTGGGAGACTCCCCATTGGTATCTATAGGACTAAATATTACTCACAAAGAGACCAAACCTATATAACCACGCTCTTATTTAATGTTTTAAGGTACACTAACTACAAAGTCTAATCCAGCAGAGGGCCAGGACATTATATGGGGAGAGAGATAGTCATTCTGTTCCCAGCAAAAACAGGGGGTGCATCCTTCCCCTAAGTGGTTTACAGTATATAGAGTCACTGAATATGCATTGTCATATATTTCCTCCCTTCTTTATACAGTATGAATAAGTTGACTTTATGTCCAACTGTTTGTCAGCAAGCCTCGTGCACCTATGCTTGATGGCCCACCACTGCGCTCATGCAAATAATCTGTCCTGGAGCTGCTACTTAAATTGATAGTGAAATGTAAAGGTATTTTAAAAGAAAAAATAGTGGCGCTAATGTCACAATATAAACAGTGAAAACAAATACTAAAACAATACCTATAACACCATGTGATAGTGAAAATAGCAATTATAAATTGACATAAAATACAATTAGATTAACATAAACTACAAAAATAATGACTGAAAGGAAATTTCAATTAAAGTCCATAAAAATGATAAGCTTCATGTGAATAACTCAGTGACAAATCTTCTATGGTTACTATTCAAAAAGAACTTCCTTCCACCGAACCGTTTGTGACAGTGATTCCGCTCCCCTTGAGAAACACACTCACCAAATTTAAATGCCTTGCACTCTCATGCTCGGCATAGACACTTTAAGACCCACCCGGGTTAACAGTACTTTCGATATCTGACCGTGCACATTAGAAGATGATTGCTCCACATGTAAATGAAAAAAAGGGCTTCCAATAGTGTAATAACTTAAAAACAATTTATTGTAGAAAAAAAAATCTTCAACCATTAAACTCACATCAATCCAATCACAAAAAGCATAAAAAGGCCAACTCCTGTTAGCACACTGTAGCGGTGTATTGTGGTCACGGCGGACCCACGATGCAGCCTCTATATCTCACCTTATATCTCACCTTCATCTCATGGAGGCGTGGCTGTACGGCAACCATCTGTGACGCATGACGTTTACCGGATGTGACGTATCGATACTGACGAGTGAGCGAGTGAAGGTGAGATATAGAGGCTGCATCGTGGGTCCGCCGTGACCACAATAAACAGGAGTTTGCCTTTTTATGCTTTTTGTGATTGGATTGATGTGAGTTTAATGGTTGAAGATTTTGTTTTCTACAATAAATAGTTTTAACGTTATTACACTATTGGAAGCACTTATTTTCATTTACATGTGGAGCAATCCTTTTCTGTTGTGCACGGTCAGATATCGAAAGTACCGTTAAATGGTTAAACCCACCCGGGGTAAGGACCGCCACGCGACGATGTACGTCGACAGAATGGCACAGACAGGCACAAGGGCGTACAGGTATGTCCCCTTTAAGAACCCATAGTGGGTCGCGCTTGCAACCCGGTCCGAAGCTCCATGACCAAGCCCGCGGACCCAATCGCCGCTGGTGTCCCACGATCAGGTCACAGAGCTGAAGAACGGGGAGAGGTAAGTGTAAACAAACCTTTCCCCGTTCTTCCTAGTGGCATGTCAGTGATCGTCTGTTCCCTGTCATAGGGATCGATGATCAGTGATGTCACACGCCAAGCCATGCCCCCTACAGTAAGAATCACTCATTAGGTCATACTTAACCCCTACAGCGCCACCTAGAGGTAAAACCCTTCACTGCCAGTGTCATTTTCACAGTAATCAGTGCATATTTATAGCACTGATCGCTGTAAAAATTACAATGGTCCCAAAAATGTGTCAAAAGTGTCTGATGTGTCCGCCATAATGTCGCAGTCACGATAAAAATCACTGATCACCGCCATTACTAGTAAGAAAAAAAATAAAATAATAAAAATGCCATAAAACTACCCCCTATTTTGTAGACGCTATAACTTTTGCGCAAACTAATCAATAAACGCTTATTGCGATTTTTTATACCAAAAATATGTAGAAGAATAGGTATCGGCCTAAACTGAGGAAAAATGTTTTTTTATATATTTTTTGGGGATATTTATTATAGCAAAAAGTAAAAAATATGTAATTTTTTTCCAAATTTTCGCTCTATTTTTGTTTATAGCGCAAAAAATTAAAACTGCAGAGGTGATCAAACACCACCAAAAGAAAGCTCTATTTGTGGGAAATAAAGGACGTCAATTTTGTTTGGGAGCCACGTCAAGAAGTGGCCTGGTCCTTTAGCAACAAAATGGTCCGGGGCTTAAGTGGTTAAAAGTGTCTATGCCGAGGCATTTAAATTTGGTGAGTGCGTTTCTCAAGGGGCGGAATCACTGTCACAAACGGTGTGGTGGAAGGAATTTATTTTTGAAAAGTAACCATAGAAGATTTGTCACTGAGTTAATCACTTGAAGCTAATCATTTTTATGGACTTTAATTGAAATTTCCTTTCAGTCATTATTTTTGTAGTTTATGTTAATTTAATTGTATTTTATGTCAATTTATAATTGCTATTTTCACTATCACATGGTGTTATAGGTATTGTTTTAGTATTTATTTTCACTGTTAATATTGTGACATTAGCGCCACTATTTTTTTCATTTAAAAATATTTTTACACAAGTTGACTTTAGCATGAACAATTATATAACAACATTTTAGAGAAACTTTCATTGTGGTAAAAATGTGCCTGCACTTTTTACCACCATCACTTTATATCTATAAGTAGCTTTATTGTTTTAATTTCTAAGTGTCAGTTTGCCACTTGCCAATTTTAAAGAGAAAATACTAGAATTCAAATGCACTTACAATTATACAGTAGCAAAGTAACACCACTGCCACTTGTTAAAAAATGTATTATTACATAGGAATCATAATTTACATGTAATAATTTACACATAATTTACATCTACTATGAAAAAAACTTTATTCCTCTCACTCGTAATAGCTGCAAACTATGTTATATAAATAAACTCTTTGGAAACATGTTTCTCTCCTCTAACCTTGCATGTTTTAATAAATGAAAAGAAAATACCATATCGGCGTATAACACGCACCCTAACTTTAAGAGGGAAGTTTCAAGAAAAAAACTTTCCACAGCCCCCTGCGTATAACACGTAGGCACAGTTTACCCTCTATTTTCAGGGTAAAAAAGTGAGCGTTATACGCCAATAAATACAGTAATAAAAATAGTAATCATAAAAGATGCTAACTATTTCAACATGTTCACCAGTATCAAATATCATATACTGAGGTTGCTATGGCATTGTGAGAGCATGATATTAAGGCCAAAGATAGTAGACTATGAAATATTATATCATATTAATGTTATGAATATCAGGATGACAACTGAGCCTGTCACTTCTAATTCTTCCACAGGCTAACCTGCTTATATAGAGACATTTTAATAAGACACATCCAAAATGCAAGAAAACCTGTGTCTACTGCATTGCATACTTTTTTTTTATTATTATTATTGCAAAATGCTTTTCAGTAAAATATGAAGGCCCAAAAAGTAAAATACACATGCGTAATATATAAAATGTTAGCTATAAGAACTGTTGCACACTTTGACTTGTGTTGTCAGAGACAACAGCTTTCACTTCAGGTATGGACACTGTTGCCCGGTGCCGCATGAACTAAGCCCCAGCAATTTCAAATACACTGAACTTATAAAGACTGGCCATATCACATAAAGGTATCCTCCCAGGCATGCACACAGTCCACAGAAAAACATTTCTTCTCACAGGTACACTAACTGGATGCAACAACATTTGCCTGGCTGCACTGCACATCAAGAGCAGTTCCTAACACAAACTCATTGTTGGAGCATAGATTTGGATTCCAATGTCTGCTGCCTACATTTGAACACCCCTTTTGAGATGGAGTTGTTTAGCTTATGTGGTAGAGGTGTTTTTCAATGAGCCAGTCTAAACTGGATGTTAGGGCCTGGCAGCCCTCTTGTATTTAAAGGGAAAGCAAAGTCCAACACAAAGCTGCTCATTCAGGGGTCTCGGTTCACAAAGCAAAACAGGAACTGAAAATGCTGAACCACTCAGCTCCCTATTTAGTAGCACTGCTGCTCTTGTCAGGTTACTTCAGGCTCAGCTCCCTGGCTCTCTTGGCTAACAGAACTGTTTGGTACTGCACTTCGCTGCACAAGCCCACTCCTGGCTTCTACATAGGGTTTGTCTATCACGCCGGTCTCTACCACTCATTCAGGGACTTAGACTTCCTGCAGCTCCCAGGACTCACTGGCCGCCCCAGCTTTCTCAATCTCCACAGACTCGTGCAGCTGTCCCAACTCTCCAAGTCCTGTGACAAGGAATTCCCCAACATGCAGTCTCCTGGCAGGAAAACATGTTCCTCCTGGGCCAGCTGAAGCACACAGCTCTTTCTCCAGAATAGGGAGCTTGAGCTATGTTCAGGCTTGGCTTATAAAGAACATGCACACCCCAAAGTTGCACAACCTGCAGACTTCCAATAAGACCCAAACACATAATTTAAGGTTTCTTCACTCCCAAGCAGTGTTGCCAACCTACCAGATTGAAATTTATTGGCACAACACCCAAAATTTACTGGCACATCCAAGTTTTTACTGGCATTTCCAAAAGTTAGGGAAATTACAGTTTTTAGTGCACATTTCAGTATTTAGGCAACAAACAAGTAACATGTGCAATTAGCAAAGTGATTTAAGGTAGATGTTAAGTCAAAAAACATATTTCACCTCCCTCCCCCAATCATTTTTTCCCTTATAGACGCTGGGCAGGCTAGTTTTGGGCCGGCAGCATGCGGTCAGGTTGTGCACCCCAAGCCGGGTTCTGTAAATGATGCTGTTGGTGCTGGCACGCTGATCTGTGCGCCATAGACGTGCTCTGGGATTACTACACATTACAGCTCACCATTTGGTTGCTATTGGTTACTATACATTACTGCCCACCATTCAGTTACTATACTGTCCACCATTCGGTTGCTATCGGTTACTATACATTACTGCCCACAATTCGGTTGCCATCGGTTACTATACATTACTGCCCACCATTCGGTTGCTATCGGTTACTATACATTACTGCCCACCATTCAGTTACTATACATTACTGACCACCATTCGGTTGCTATCGGTTACCATACATTACTGCCCACCATTCGGTTACTAAACATTACTGCCCAGCACCATTCGGTTACTACACATAACTGCCCATCATTCAGTTGCTAGAGGTTACTGCACAATGATTACCTGCAATTCAGTCCCCTTCTGCAAACTGCTCAGTCCTGTCGCTGCTTTATTAATCACCACCCCCCGCTGCTGGCAGAAGGGTGAGGAAGAATGCACACAGCCCTGTCTGTGTGTCTTTGATCTCCCTGCTCGTGCTGCTGACCGGAGAAGGGGGAGGGAGGGCCTGGGGGGGGGGGCATCACAGAAAGCCTGCTCTGCCTCACTCCTTGTCAGAGTCACAGGAGCTCCGGTCCTGACAGAGAAGAAGCAGGCTCTCTAGAACATGCAGCCCCCACAGCCGTGCCTCTCCTCTGTCACAGTGTGGACAGGAAAACAAGCAAGGGTGATGGTAAGTGCAGGGAACAGAGCTGAGCAGAGCACACTCCCGCCCGCCTCAAAACAGCACAGCCACGCTTTCATCTCTGCCTGCATCTTCTTGTCAAATGTGGCGGGCTGCAGGAGGAGGGCGGGTTACAGTAATGCTGATTGGCTGATAGGCGGTGGTGGGCGGAGCAATAATTAGAAGCGCAGATCAGATCATTTTGGCAGCTGGCTCTCGGGTATCCCCGGGAATTGCGCATGCGCAGTTCAAAGCGGAGCTCGTCTCAGCCATCTTTACTGGCACTTTTCCCATCCAACGCACATTTACGGATGGGGGGAAACTGCCCTGTTTTTACGGGCTGTCCGTAAAAATACAAACAGTTGGCAACACTGCTCCCAAGACACTTTGAAACCCTTGAACTCAAGACCCTGATTTGGGATTACAAAACACAGAATATACCGTCAAGCCAGTCTTCTCCAAAACAATAATCGGAAACTTTGCTCTGCCTTAATGTAAATCTTGTGTGTCTTTTTTTTCTATATTCATACCGTGGTCGGGCCTAGCACAGTCACTAAATAATGCACTTGAATTGTTCTAACATACACTAACAGCATTTTAAAATATATTCCCCTATTCCTACATTTTCTTCTAAAATAATAAAAACAACAATGGCAAATTAGACTTATTTGATTATGAAAAGTCCCTTCATCTCCTTCACAAGTTATTCATCTACATCTCCTCTCTTTGTTTGACAAGTAGCCTCCCAGGTCTGTTAACTAGAATGTGAGTCATGATGTAAAATTAGGTTGTTTGATACATGATAATGATCCATCATCTTTGCTCATGTATCATTCTGACTAGGAAATGGCAGAGCTCATTAGTGATTGGTTAGGCATGATAAACATCAGCAGTACATACTTTCTGGCCTACAGGTAATGAAAAAGAGAAAAAACTGAGAAAATCATATAATTTACATTTTACAAATATTTATTTAGAATTTAATTTTATCAGAATTTATAAATAGCACACAATATCAGTTATCCTCCTTTTTCCAACTGAGTGTACATTTGTGGCATACACTGAGCATAATTCCTGTTGTGTTTTTTTTTTTTTTTTAGCATCCATATTAAATGATGCATCATCAGTGATGAATCAACTCTACAAGCAGGATTAGGATTTATGTCTGGGTTTGCCTGCTTTATTAATCATATCTGCTATCACCTACAATTAAGAGCTTGTTGTCGGCAGCCCATAAATTCTGTTGCCACAAAAAGAAATGATCAAATGCTAGCACACAGGAAGATCAAAAGTTTACTTGTCAGTTTATTTCCATGGCTGTAATTGTGTCACTAATATAGGAGATGATTGCATTGCCAGCCAGACTGCACAGAAGCTTAACCCCATTACATTTTATCAAAGTTTACAGCCCTTGTCATTGCTGTTCCTACATGGATTATTAAGTGTGTACTGACCCTTAATGCATCTTTTATTTGTTTTGATTTGTTCTTTTCTTAATGTGAAAGAATACAATCTATACAGTAGTTAATAATTTGTTTATGACTGCAAGCATTGTGTTGGTTTCCACATGAGTTATTTTGATAACTATTACTATTTCACTTCATATGTTTTACATACATAGGTTAAACAGAGGATATCCATACAAATTTGGAGCCAAAATTACTTGCTGTGGTACAGGATTTAAATTGTTGAAAGGTAAAGTATGTATTCGTCCAATGTAGTTCAAGTACTTGTCAAGTATCAGTTGGTAGGTCAGGTAGTTTGTGACTAGGGGGGTTCAGTTATAGTTAGGCTTTGGGGTTAGAGATTAAGGTTAAAATAAAAGTTAATTTTCAGGGGAGAAAGTACACTAAATTGTTAAAGTGTAAATCAAGTTTTTTTTTTTTAAACCAAATTATCCTGGGTGATCAGTGTACAACAAAATAATTGTAGGGGGCGTGGTTTGGATGCTGTCTAAGATGGCTGCTTAAGCTCCTTGCTCTGGCACACCGATGTCCTCTGTATACCCTACTGAAGGAGCTATCTGACCATAATCATGGGGAAACCCGATCGGAGTGCCTCTACATCACGTTCCTGATCACCCAAGGACACAGGCATGCAGCTGAGTAGCAACATACCAGAGTTTTTCTGGACCCAGCAAAAGGGAGCGACAGCCTCCACACAGGCGACGGGGAACACCATGCTCTCGGCTAGCATGAGTCCTGCGTGCTCTCTCCCCTCTCAAGCTGATTAAAGGCCTGAGGCTTGATATTCAAGCATCACGCCTGGAGGAAGTAGAGGTAGTGACTGCCCGCCATGATGCTGCACTCCAGGATGCTAAACACACCTCAGACACACACGCTCAACATCTCTGAACTCCACCGTCACCTGGAAGACCCGGACAACAGGGACAGATGCCATAATCTCTGGGTGAGAGGACTCCCAGAGGCAGTTGAACCCGACCAACTAACAAAGGCTGTTCTTGTGATCTTTAACAAGCTTCTAGAAAGGCCCCCAAAAGCACAGATTGAAATGGAGATAATGCATCGGGCCTTACGTCCCAGGTTCAGAGATACAGACCCCCCCCCAGGGATATAGTCTGCTGTATAGCTTACTTTCGGGTTAAAGAAGAGATCCCCTGAAAAGCAAGAAATAGGAATTGCATCCTTTATTACGGAGCTGAAATCAAGTTATACCAAGATCTCTCCCATATCACATTACAGCATAGGAAAGATATCTGTCCCCTGCTTGAACATCTCAGAGCCAGAAACATATCCTACAGTTGGAAGTTTCCATTTTGCCTGTCAGCCACCCACATGGAATGCACAGTTAACTTGAGAGGCCCAGAAGAACTATAATCTTTTACTGAGAATCTTGACCTGCCGTTAGTGAAACTTCCTGATTGGTACAGCGGATTGCGCCTACCTCCTATATCCGAAGGAGAATCCATGGAGCTGCAGATGCAAGGAAGGCCTCTCACCCCCAGATGTCCAAGGTCACCACAACCTGCCTACCCAGCTCCAGCTAATCGATGCTCACCACACGGAGGGAGCCAACCAACGTCTCATGTTAATCTGAGAGTCTGCCGAAACTGAGACCCATCCAGATTATCCCTGGTACACCCCATCTCAGCTATCCCAGCTGAAACACTCTGTGATGCTTAAAATGGGGAAGTAACTGTTAACGCTCAGGTATGTTATATTGTTCTGAAACTATTGCCAGACTGTGGTACAATCTCAGCTAAAACTGATAACCCTGAGTTCTTCAATCTTCTAAATGATTGGCTGTAAGGCTACTCCTCACACCATCTACCACCTACTATACCTAGCAAGGAACTGGTATGGATTAAAACCTGGCTGCCCTACCCTGAACTCCTATAGAGAAATGCAGGACAAGTCACATAATTTCCTTTTTGTACCTGCACCACCAGGTAGTACAGAATCTCGTTTGCTGATCCCAGCAATTAACACGATGCATAATAGCCAAATCTCAGGCAAGCGTTCTGTGAAGGAATGGGTAACGGTACTTAGGCTCCATGCACACTGGGCGTTAAAATAATGTTATAAAAATGGCAGTAGCTTTGCAGTGAGTCTTTCAACTTTTTTTAAAGTTTTTGCAATAGAGTTTTTTAGCGTTTTTCCGCGTTAGCGTTTTTTTAAAGTTTTTTTTTCTCAATGGATCCAAAATGTAAAAAAACTCTGGTGAGCAACATTTTTGAGATATTGTCGAGGTTTATCAGCGTTTGCCGTTTTTTGTGGTAAAAAAAACTACTCCTGAACGCGATTTTAGGGCGTTCACAAAACAGCCCATAAACTCCACGGCTGATAAACGTCCAAAAACGTCCATGTGTGCATGGACCAGTGTTAATTTTGTCGACTAAAACATTTTAGTCGACTAAATGAATACTATTTTAGTCGACTAAAATAAGACTAAAATTAAAAGAATTGAGATGACTAAAATATGACTAAAACTAAAATGGCATTATAGTCAAAAGACTAAAATGGGAATTAAAATAAAATGCCATTTTAGTCAAAAGACTAATGCCGCGTACACACGGCCGTTTTTAATGTCATTGAAAAAAACAAAGTTTTTCTCAACGTGATTCTTCTCAAGCCTGCCTTGCCTACACACCATCGTGAAAAAAAATGCTCGAGAAGCGCGGTGACGTACGACGGCACTATAAAGGGGAAGTTCCATTCGGATGGCGCCACCCTTTGGGCTGCTTTTGCTGATATTCGTGTTAGTAAAGTTTGGTGAGAGACGATTCGCGCTTTTCAGCCTCGTGCTCTTCAGTCCATTACATCGTGACAAATGTGCTAGATCCATTATGAACGCTAGTTTTACCAGAACGAGCGCTCCCGTCTCATGACTTGCTTCTGAGCATGCACGTTTTTTCACGTCATTAAAGCCTACACACGGCCGTTTTTCACGACGAGAAAAACGACGACGTGAAAAACGACGAGAAAAAATAGAGCATGTTCAAAATTTTTAATGCCCATTTTTCACGTCGCGAAAAATGCTCTGGAGCCTACACACGATCGTTTTTAATGACCAATTTAAAAAATGTCATTTTTCTCGTCATGAAAAACGGTCGTGTGTACGCTGCATCAGACTAAAACTAAATTGAAATATGACTTCAAAATTAACACTGGTCTATAGTGCATGTTCATAACTCAATACCATAAATAATAACATATGAGATTTTTCACTCCAGCAGTATATAATAAGTTTGGAAATTGTAGAGAAATGGTAACTAATGCATTACAGTTTAATTACACTCATTAGATTCTAGTCAACTAAAATAAGTTTTAGTCGACTAAAATGTACTGGAGATTTTAGTCTACTTACAAGTAGGACATTTTAGTCGACAAAAATGTACTGGAGATTTAGTCGACTAAATACGACTAAAACTAAAACAATTGAAAAAGACTAAAATGGGACTAAAATTTAAATGCCATTTTAGTCCTAAAACTAATGCCGCGTACACACGACCGTTTTTAATGTCATTAAAAAAAAAAACGGCATTTTTCTCGACGTGATTCTTCTCAAGCCTGCCTTGCCTACACACTATCGTGGAAAAAAATGCTTGAGTAAAGCGGGGTGACGTACAACATGTACGACGGCACTATAAAGGGGAAGTTCCATTCGGATGGCACTACCCTTCATGTTAGTAAAGTTTGTTGAGCGACGATTCGTGCTTTTCAGCCTCGTGCTTTTCAGTCCGTTACAGCATGACAAATGTGCTATCTCCATTACGAACGCTAGTTTTACCAGAACGAGCGCTCCCGTCTCATACTTGATTCTGAGGATGCGCATTTTTTTTCACGTCGTTAAAGCCCACACAGGGACGTTTTTCATGATGAGAAAAACGACGATGTAAAAAACAACGTGAAAAATTAGAACAAGTTCCAATTTTTTCATGGCCGTTTTTCACGTCGTGAAAAATGCTCTGAAGCCCACACACAATCATTTTTAATGACCATTTTAAAAAATTTCATTTTTCTCGTCATTAAAAACGGTCGTGTGTACATGGCATAAGACTATGAAATGAAATCGAAATTTGCTGCCAAAATTAACACTGGCATGAACACATAGGATAACATAGAGTGGAGTTCATGGGCTTTTAAAAAAAACACCCAAACTCCAAAAGACTGCAGTTTTATGAGCTCCAGTGTGCATGGAGCCTAATGCCGTGTACACACGATCGATTTTCTCGACGGTGAAAACACAGTCGAGAAAATAGATGGGAAAAACAAGGAACGGCTTGGTCCCCTACACACAGCCGGTTTTCCTGAAATTTTTTCTCTTTCGTCGGGAAAAACGACCGTGTGTAGGCTCACTGTCAGTGTTTCCCTATGGGAAAACTGCCGCGGAAAAAAATGCCGTGAATCACGACGAGAAAAATTAGAGCATGTTCTAATTTTTCTCGTCGTGATTCTTGCTGTTTTTCTTGTCGGGAAAAATGATGAAAAGCCCACACACGGTCGTTTTTCTCGTCAAAGAGAAAAAATTTAATTTTTCCCGACGAGAAAAATGGTCGGGTGTACGCGGCATAACTCTTATAATATGCTGTGGACGACTCCTCTCTTCCTCTCAGACCTATATGATATGTACTTTTCATTCTCACACGTCACTCAGTCTTGACTTACTCAAACCCAAATACCCTGCTATACTTATGACAGACTGAGGTCCACACCTGACACTGAGTGTCTGTCATACCTTTTGTGATCAGAGGGGGCTGTTAGCCATTTTTGGATATCTCTATCTCACCCAGCCACAACCAGCATCTTAAGAAATGTACCTCACTGCTGAAGCTTTCCAGAAACCTGTTTGTCCTTACCATACACTGCTAATCAAACATTGATTATTCGCGAATCACTTCAGCAGAACTGAGAAGCGGCACACCTTAAATTCACCACTCACAAATACCAGACCCCAGGCAGTCTATATTCTGTCGCTGCATTGAACAAGCTTAGTGGCAAGAGTATGAGGGCAGATACATACACACTTCCCATACCAGCGGTATTTATATGTGCAATGGTGTGTCCTACTCCAATCTGTTGACTAGATCTGCACACGGTTGATGGTCTATAGGGTAGCATGTTATTATTTATAACCTATCATTTAAAGAACAAGGGTACCTACTAAATGTTATACAAGTTCTCTCATGTTTAATGTCTTACAGGGAGAAGCCACTAGAAAGCCAGCAGGAGGTGTGCTGTGTTCTGTTCTGTCCTGTCAGAAGATCGTTCATTTACAGTATACAGCACATGAGACGGATCTGACTGTACATCGCATTGTGCTGTATATACACATCGCCCCCCTATCTCCTCCAAGGGTTGCTCGCGGCAGCAGGAAATGTAGATAGGGGGCGCTGTGTGTGTATACAGTGCAATGTGATAAATAGTACGAAAGATCCAGTCTCATGTGCTGTATGTGGAACGCTTTTCTGACAGGAAGGAAAGCACAACACAGCACACCTCCTCCTGGAGGTATCCTCTCTGCTCCAGCCTCTGGTCTCCTTGTCCCAGCTGTGAGTGCGAGCGGGGCAGGGGAGGGGACTCAGCGGCGGCATTATACCTCCATGTCTCTCACCCAGCAGCTAAAAGCTGGCGGGAGGGAGAGGGGGAGAAACCTGGGTGGGAGACACAGAGGGCATTGTTCTCCACCGATCCTCCTGCTGTCCGGGCCCCTCTGTGTGCCGGGGCCCCCTAAAGGTGGGCTGGTCGTCCCCCCTATCAGCGGCCCTGATCTCAAGCCTATTTGGTGAGACAGCCCTGACCCATTATTGAAGTCAGCTCTGCCTACATATCATATGACAATGTATTGGTTGCTTACTTTATATATTGCCGTGTTACAACTAATCTCATCCAAGGAAGGGGTAATCAAAAACCTGAGCTTCACGCTATGATACAGCTCCCACCCACCCCTCGTTCTTTCTTTTTTTGAGTAGCAAGGACAGCTACACATTTTTCTGTGCAAAGGTTCTAATAGATGTAATTCTCCTCAACAGAGAGATGGTTATTGCTTTGCCACTCCCCATTGCTCTGCTCCTCTTCAGTTATACCCCGCACCCTTATACTCCATCATAGCTTCTGACTTCGCCAGTGCCCGAGGTTTTCTCACCACCCTCTTTTCCAGTGGCGTATCCAGCGTATGGCAGCCATGGCAAGTACCATGGGCGCCTTGGGGGGGCGGCAAAAAAAACGCTCCCCGTACAAAAAAATATTCCCACTCGTTCTCCTGCGGGCGCCGATTTCCGCACTATAGCTCCGGTGCCGGAGGAACAGCATCCTGTCTCCACCGGAGACACCCCGGGAATAACGTTGCGGCAGCCTGACAGGTCTCGTATGTAGCTGAGTATGGGGCTACCCATCACGTGACCCCATCCCCCTCTGACTCAAGAGGAAACCCGGGCTTACCCAGTGACGTGCAGGTGACCCTGCCCCCCTCTGATGCAACGGAAACCTGCGTTACATCAGAGGGGGCGGGGTCACCCGCACATCACTGGGAAAGCCCGGGTTTCCCGTTGCGTCAGAGGGGGGTGGGGTCACGTGGCCCCCTCCTTAGCTACATACAAGACTTGTCAGGCTGCCGCAACGTTATTCCTGGGGTGTCCCCGGTGGAGACAGGATGCTGTTCCCCACTGCGCTGGACATCTCATCGCTGGAGCCTGGACCTGGAGAGGAGATCATCCATCTCAAGATACCGACAGCGTTGCAGTGGAGACCGAGAGTGGATTACCACCGCTGGAATCTTTTTTTTTTTTTTTAATAAACGACTTATCCCAACGTTGTCTGTGTGTTTTTTTTTTACAATTTTTTACACTTTCTTTGTGAAATGGTAGGGGTACAATGTATCCCTTACCAATTCACATGGGGGGCGGGATCTGCGGGTGAAGGGTCACAGACCCCCAAAGCATCCTCTCCATGTTGAGGGCATGTGGCCTGGTACGGTTCAGGAGGGGGGGCGCTCTCTCGTCCTCCCCTCTTTTCCTGCGGCCTGCCAGGTTGCGTGCTCGGATAAAGGGTCTGGTATGGATTTTTGGGGGGGAACTCCACGCCATTTTTTTTTTATTTGGCGCGGAGTTCCCCTTAAAATCCATACTAGACCTGAAGGGTCTAGTATGGATATTTGGGGAGAACCCCACGTATTTTTTTTTATTTGACACAGGGTTCCCCTTAATATCCATACCAGACCTGAAGGGCCTGGTAATTGAATTTGGGGGGAACCCCACACATTTTTTTTTTTTTTTTTTATCAATGACTTTCAATGACTTTTCTCTGTATTGCCGGGAGCCGACAATTCATTATAGCCGCGAGTACTTTTACATTACTTTTTTTCCTTCAGAAATGACATTTTGCGCAGGGACAGTTCTAAGCCTGGGAAACAAGCTCTACTTTACAGGCATACTATACACACCCCCTAGGTACGAAATTTAAAGAAATATTTCACTTTTATTGTTTCACTTTAAGCATTATTAAAATCACTGCTCCCTAAAAAACGGCAATTTTTAAAACGTTTTTTTTTTCATTGATACATGTCCCCTGGGGCAGGACCCAGGTCCCCAAACACTTTTTATGACAATAATTTGCATATAAGCCTTTAAAATTAGCACTTTAGATTTCTCCCATAGACTTTTACATGGTGTTGCGCGGCTTTTCGAATTTGCCGCAAACACCCCATATTGTTCGCTGTTCGGCGAACTGGCGAACAGGCAATGTTCGAGTCGAACATGAGTTTGACTCGAACTCGAAGCTCATCCCTAATGGCAGATGATAAATATTAACATGAAAGACTTTACATTCTTCTTTCCCCCACACAACCACTACTTCAGGATAGACTATCTCTTCCTGTCTCAAAAGAGGCTTTCCCTTCCTGCTTAACGTGACAATTGAGCCAATGGTAGTGTTGGACCACCACAGGATCACACTGACCCTGCGATTTCCTGACCAAATTCCTTATACAAAAATCTGGAGACTTGACCCTTCATTACTCACTGACACTATACAGGCTTCCTGCATTCATGAATCTACCGTATTTTTCGGACCATAAGGCGCACTGGGTTATAAGGCGCAACAACAATGATCGACTGGTAACGGGTTTATGTTCGTACATAAGACGCACCGGGTTATAAGGCGCATTAAATGAAACAAAACTCTGATAAGTCAAACTTTATTCAACTCTTTCACAATAACAATAACTCTCAACATTGTTCAGTTATATAAAATACAAAACAATACACTCACTTTTTCAGTTTATTCCTCTACCTCAAATCCATCAAATTCTTCATCTTCGGTGTCTGATTTTAACAGTTGGGCGATTTCGGCATCAAGCATGCCCGGATCCCTCTCGTCATTATCATCGTTATCATTATCCGAGTCAGTCTCGTTGCTGTTACCTAGCTGTTCGGTGATGATTCCGGCCTTCCTGAAAGCTCGGATGACACTGGAGACTGATACCTTCGCCCAGGCATCCACGATCCACTGGCAGATAGTGGCGTAACTCGCCCGGTGTTGCCTTCCTGTCTTGGTGAATGTGTGTTCGCCTTCTGTCATCCAATGCTCCCACGCAGCTCGCAATTTAACTTTAAACGACCTGTTGACACCAATATCTAGCGGCTGGAGTTCTTTGGTTAATCCACCCGGAATGACGGCAAGCAACAAATTTGTTTTCTTCACTTGGGCTTCGACAGAATCGGTCAGATGGGCGCGCATGGAGTCGTAGATCAATAGGGACGGAGATTGGTGGAAAAAGCCATTCGGTCGCTTGACGTAAACCTCTCAAAGCCACTCACTCATCTTCTCCTCGTCCATCCAGCCCTTTGGGTTAGCCTTAATGATGACGCCAACCGGAAACTTTTCTTTTGGCAAAGTCTTCCTCTTGAAAATGACCATGGGTGGCAGTTTCTGGCCATTAGCCTGGCAACCGAGAACGACAGTGAAGGACGACTTCTCGTTTCCTGTAGTGCGAATAGATACCGTACTGGTCCCTGTTTTCTCGACAGTACGGTTTACAGGGATATCAAACGTGAGGGGGACCTCGTCCATGTTGGTGATGTGTTCTGGCCGAATCTTCTTTTCGTTGATCTTGTTCGTGCAGTAGGTGCGGAAAATGGCCAGCTTTTCTTTGTAATCCTTTGGCAGTTGCTGCGAGACAGTAGTTCTTGTGCGGATGGAGAGATTACGCCTTTTCATAAAATGGAAGCACCAAGAAGGACCTCCTCGAAAGTCGTTGATCTTCATGTCACTTGCTATCGCTGTTGCTTTGAGTCGAATAGAGACAGTAGAGACGCTTCTACCTGCGGTTCTCTGTTCAATAACCCACTGTTTGATTTTGTCCTCCAACTGTGGCCACCTCGCTTTGTGCCCTCGGAAACTCAGTTTGGTCTTCTTTACCTGGCGCAGGGCGTCTTCTTGCTTCCTCCACTTCCGTACCATAGATTCATTAATGTTGAATTCTCTCGCAGCTGCTCTATTTCCATGTTGTACTGCGTGACTGACAGCATTGAGTTTGAAATCCGCTTCGTAAGCATGTCTCTTACCAGGAGCCATTTTTGGGGCAGCGGGTATAGAAAATGAACAAATGAATGTGCACACCTCTACACACACCTCCTGACTACGATGGCTGTACCTCCTGACTACGATGGCCGTACCTCCCGACTACGAATCCATCCATACATTAGGCGCACCGCAGTATAAGGCGCACTGGCGATTTTTGAGAAAGTAAAAGGATTTTAAGTGCGCCTTATGGTCCTAAAAATACGGTATACAAAACTTCTTCACAGAAAATAACACCCCTGAGGTAACCCCGCTTATCCAATGGGAAACACACAAATGTGTATTATGGGGGACTTTCCTTTCACTGTCTGCCGCACAAAAAAAAAGGTACTTAGGCCCACTTAGCCTCTTTGGGACAGGCAGTGAGGAAATTCGAAGTGACTCATAAACGCACTCTGACCCAACAAGTATATCCAGGCCTGATCCAGACTCGCAGAGGAATTAAACCGGAAAATGAAACGTAAATTCATATTTTCTCAGAAACTCTTCTATGAGCAAGGGAACAAAAGTGGCAAATTACTTGTCAGAGCCTTACAAGCTAAAAATCCACAATCCATCAAATACGCACCCCGCAAGGCCAGACCGCGGTGACTTCCACAGACACTGTGTCGTAATTTGAGAAATACTATGCAGACCTATACAACTTGCCACCTACCCAACTCCCGTCCAATGACCACAGACCCCGCTTGGAAATTATCTGAGAATTCCTTGATCAATAAAGTCCCAAACTTCTCTCCTGTGAGAAATCCTGACAAATAGATGGTCACTTCACCTATGAAGAATTCAAAACGGCAGTTAAACAACTGAAGTCAGGGAAAAGTCCAGGACCAAATGGTTAAACGGCAATCTATTATAAGACTTTCCTAGATGTTCTCACCCACCCCTTTCTAGGTGAATTTAATTTTTTATCAAAGCCAGGCATCGACATGTGTAACCTTTCCAAAGCACATATCTCAGTGATCCCAAAAGCAGGGAAAGATCTCAACCTAGATACTAACTATCATCCAATTTCCTTACTTAATGTAGCCAAAATACTAGCAAATTGCCTTGCGCCAATTATCAACACTCCTATCGCGAAAGATAAGGTAGGCTGTCCCCGGTAGGGAAGCAAGGAACAACACCATGAAAGAAATGAATATACATCACTGGCTTACCACCTCCAAAAGACAAGGCTTCTTTCTTTTCCTGGATGCGGAGAAGGCGTTCGACAGGTTGACCTGGGACTATCTGCGGGCGGTGCTCCAGAGGCTGGGCATGCAGACTCGTATGGTGCACATCATTATGGCTCTTTATGCGAAACCCTCGGCTAGAGTTCGAGTCAATGGCCTGCTGTCGAACGCCTTCTCCATCCACAATGGTAAAAGGCAAGGGTGCCCTCTCTCTCTGCTATTATTTATACTTCTACTTAAACCTTTCCTTGGACGCCTCCCGGTGAACGAAAACATCAAAAGCATTACGATTGCGAACCATCAATACAAATTAGCAGCATTTGCGAACAATGTCCTGCTTTTTCTCTCTGAGGCTCATATCACTCTGCCCAATCTTATACAAGACTTTTGCCTTTACCAATTTTATCTTTAACTTGAAAATCAACTTTAACAAATCACACCCTCTAAATGTTACCTTGCTTGGGCATACAACTGCCAACACGTTTATCGGATTTATATGCTAGAAACAATGCAGTGATTCTACAGACCATAATGAAGGATCTTCAAAAACTGGATAGGCCCATATTCTCCTGGTCTGGAAGAGCGGCAATTCTCAAAATTAATGTGCTCCCAAACCTGCTCTATGTCTTGCAGGCAGTGCTGATAGAACTACCCTCATCAATTATACACACTTACCAAAAAATTTGCACAAGCTTTCTGTGGAGCAGAAAACTCCCACGTATTAGCTATGCCCAACTAACCCTGCCTCAACAAAAAAGGAGGATAGGTCTCCCAGATCTAGGGAAATACCAATGGGCATGCCATCTAGAGAGAATAGATGACTGGCACACACATGACAAAGCTAAGGACTGGGTAAAGCTGGAGGCCTCCTTCTCATTTATTCCCCCTGACATTCCGTCGACCCCCCACTTCTGTGGAAGATCACCCACTTAATAAACCAAACATTATTTGCTGCTATAAAGCGTGTGACAAAACCAAGATCACATCAACTATAGGCCCCTTAACACTGGTGCGGATGAACCCAGACTCCCAGCCTGGGATGTCCCCTGGCTTTCTAGCAGGAACGTACCTGAATGATGTGCTACAGGCGCATCACTTCTTTATGGCAGGTAAACTACTAAATCATGATCACATGGCTTCCCAATGGCCAGATGCTCACATAACTCCTTTGATATACATACAACTTTGCCCCTTCTTTTCAATCCCAGGCTCTACTACACACGTCTCGACCACTTATCCCATTGGAAAACATATGCTCAAAATCTACCCCTCAACAACATATTATCTCCACAATCCATGGTCATTTTGGAGAACATATACTACCGAATACAGGGAAAGCGTGTCATGACTGGGAGGGAGGCCTACTAGTCAATATACCGAAAGGTTGGGAACGTATATTTCATACTGCACACAAGGGTTCAGTAAATGTCTCAATTCAGGAAACAAATTACAAACTTTTGTCGAGGTGGTACAGGACCCCAGCACTATTACATAATTTTGACATCTCATGTCCCAATCGATGTCAGCATGAACTAGGTACACTTTTTCATATATGGTGGGAATGTCCACTCCTCCAACCTTTCTGGTCTGAGGTGCATTCAACCATCCTTCAGGTCACGACTGATACCTTAGAGTACTGACCAACACACTACCTACTGCACTATACATCATGCCCTCCAAAAGGATATCACAAATCACTGGCAATACACATGGTTAATGCAGCTAAAGCATCCATACTGGTACATTGGAACTCTACATGTGTTCCCTCCTTATCAGAATGGTTTACACGCATCAATAAAATAGCAGAGATGGAGAAACTGATACATACAGCTAAAGAATGCCCATCCAAATTTAACTCAACATGGGCCTGCTGGCTCCAAAAGATACGTATGAGTACGTAGGGAATGATGTTCACCAATCACAGGCCCATACAGACAATACAAATGCTTAACTGAAAAATACCTTGCTGTAAAAGACATTAAATAACACTCTCATGGCTAAAGACACATCTGTATTATAGGAAAATAAGCTGTTGAGTAATTCTCTGGGGGAACTTGCCATCTCCTCTCATACCCCTGGAATACTCTCCCCAGGATCCAAACACAGACTCCCCATCCAAACTTCACTTTCTACCTACCAGATATTTAATTTGTTCCTCTACTGGACAGCTCCCCCACTATTTGAAAAGAATGCAGCCAAGTTGGGCTCTACCCCCACAGCCACGTCCTTCATTCACAGAGTTCCGAATGAACTGCAAGTACCTACAGCCTTTGAAGCTGATGGCTTGTAGTTGTCAATGAACTACCAGGGTGGTGTTGAGCGCTCTAGTTAGTTCATTGATTCTTTCTGTCATTGTGTAATTGCCTTCCCGTACGAGGTATGAGCAGACAGCTTACACTGACACATATTAGGATTATGGTAGATTATGTGCTAAAGGTTCATTTATAGAGTTACAGGGTTAAACTGCAGTGTTATTGCTAAATTTAGGGTTTATTTTAGGGTTTTAATTAAGTGTTAGGCCTCGTACATACGGCCGAGAATCTCGTCAGGAAAAAACACGTAGTTTTTCTTGACGAGATTCTTGGAAAATAAACTTGTTCCGGCCGAGTGTACACACGCTCCATTCAAAGAACCTGCGGTTCTTTGAATAGAGCGAACGTGGTGACGTCATCGACTACGACGAGCGTGCGCTCGTCACATTCGATGCCGTCGCCGCCATCTTGCTACACCCTACCTATGCCTAGGAAGCTACCGCGCATGCGTCAAAGTCAATTCGAGCATGCGCAGGTTTCCACGGCGACAGGTAAGTGTACACACACACACACTTTTCTTATCGAGAAACATGCCGACGAGAATCTCGACGAGAAAATAGAGAGCTGGTTCTCTATTTTTCTCGTTGAGTTTCTGGTCAGTTTTCTCGACGAGAAACCATACATATGAACGATTTTCTCGGCAAGAAAGCTATCTCTGCAGTTTTCTTGTCGTTTCTTGTCGAGAAACTCGTTTGTGTGTACGAGGCTTTAGTGTTGTGATAATGCATACATTGTAACAAAAAACTGGAATGCACATTGCCTGCATTACTACATCATAGTATCATTCATTTTTAATTGCATCCTAATGCATTAAGACAATATGGCCACACTGCTGCATGCCAAAATTCATGACAATGCACAGTTATACTGTAAAAAAGGTACATGTCTGATTTCAACACACCAGGGAGTGTTGGCAGCCAATTCATTTCAATGAACTGTTGTTAAGGGAAGGATAATTGTTTTTAATATTACGGAAGGAATAAGGATTATTGTGGGATGAGGATCAGTGTTAGGGTGAAGTGATTTGACAATTGAAATAGACAATTTCGGGGAAATTATAATACAAATGAAAAAATTCATAATTACTTTAGTTCCTAAATAATATATATTGTTTTTACACTGTGCATAGTGTAATTTCAGTGCTTCCAATTAACAAATTAAAGCAATGAATAATTAGTATTATAATAAGGCTAGTTTAAAATGTGTTCTAGTTGTGTATTCTTATTTGTTTGCACCCTAACTGAATAAATGTGGAAGGAGGGGCAAAAAATGTCCCTGCACACCACACATGGAATGCTGACAGACAGAAAATATTAATGTTAAAACCAGTTTTTGGCAGTTGTTGGTACTTACCTGTGATTGGATTAAAGGGTGGCAACGGTCTTTGTCGCGAGTTGGGACCTATAAAAGAGAGAACAATGCGTCACAACAAGCGCAGTCAGCGGGATCAAGAGAAGAAGCACATCTGCGGCTGGTCATGGAATCATTATTGCGCCAGGTGATGGAGCGGGCTGGATCCGACCACGGTGAGCGATGGCTGCGTTTGTATCTCTCTCTGCCTCCCGCTGCACCTACGTGATACTTGTCTTCCATACAAACTGCTTCAGCGTCCCCTCACCCTTCAGTAGCTCATTGCTCTAATGTGGATGTGCTCTCTCCTTTACTTCCGGATCTTCCTTGTGTTCCGACCGCCTCTTCCTCTCGATGGAATCCACCCATTGACCCTATGACGCCGGCAGTGTCATTCGGCAGTGTCCGTGAAGATCTCGGCTATTCTCCGGTCTCCGAAGACGGCGCATGCACAGTACGTCCAGAGGCTTTGACGAAGAGGACCTGCAAGAGGTCGCGCAGGTTCGAATACCCATCGATGCCTCAGGATTCTAGAGGGGAAAAGAGGAAAAAAAATCAAACTAAAGGCAGTAAAAAACAGGCTTTTAATAAGAGACTTCCTGATGACATTGCTCAATGCTCAGCTCTAGAAATGTTATCTATTAACCCTTCAGTTCCCAATGAGCTTTTGGTTGCAGTGCCTGCTGTTGATGTGGTTGCTGTGGCAACTGACAATGTACAGAGTCATGTATCTACTAATGTTTCCTTGGTTACGGACTCAAGTCCTCCAGGCATTGTTAACGCTGCGCAATCTGAATTGCAAATGTCAAGAGGTAAGTCTTTTGGTGCCTCAGTTTTACAAGAATTTGCTTTGTCTATGTCTAATTTGTTATCTAAAATATTGCCTGCTTCATCTGTATTGCCTAAATGGACAAACTACCCAAGCTGGGCTAGCTTCTGTATGGAGAGATAATTTACATAATGCTACCGATTCCCCTGTCATTCAAAATGTTGTGTTATCTGCACCTGCTATGTCAGCGGTGCCTTTTAATACGTCTGCTTCTAACGTACCGGAATTATGTATGAAAGAAGTTCTCTTTCTTGTGAATTATCGCCTTTGGGTTTCTATTTGGGTCTTGCGATTAAAGAAAAGATATGGAAGGGAGAGTATATTGAATTGCTTTCCTTATTACCTTCTATAAAAGAAAATAGGCTTAAAAAAGAAGATGGTGACACATTTGATGATGACAGGCGTAGGTCTGTTTCTTGTAGTTTCAATAATTGGCTACAAGCATTTAGTATTTATGCAAGCATTATGGGTGAAAGACGCCCGGACTTGTGCAGTGGCCTATTCCAACATGTGGAGATCATTTTAGAGGCATACAAGAATTTTCCAGGCCTTTCTTGGTTCTTCTATGATGAGTCTTTTAGGCAAAAGCTTGCTGTACATAAAACTTTAAGATGAGGTATGAAGGATGTTGGCCTTTGGCTAAACCTTTGGCTAAACCTGTTGTTGCCACAAAAACAAGTTGTTAAGCCTATTACGCCTATTGCTGGACCTTATCGTAAGGGATTATGTTTTAATTTTAATGAAGGTCAGTGTAAATGGCTTAATAACTGTAGATATAAGCACAAATGTGTTCATTGTGCTGAGACTCACCAAGCGGTTCATTGGTTCAAGTAAATGAGTCACCATACTCCCTCTACTTCTAGAGATACATTTCTTAAAAGCAGTATCTCTGGTGATGTTGGAAAGCAGACATGTTAATTGATGGTTTTAGTTCTGGTTTTATATTACCTTCTTATTCAGGTGTTGGTTGTGTTGTCTTTCAAAATTTGGCCTCAGTTGATTTACATAGAGCTGTTGTCAAAAGAAAAATTGATAAAGAGCTTGAGGATGGAAGGATTGCTGGCCCTTTCCATCATCCGCCATTTTCAAATTTTAGAGTCTCTCCCCTAGGTGTTATTCCTAAAAAAGAACCTGGCTCATTCCGTATTATACATCATTTATCTTCCCCTTATGGTTTTTCTCTAAACGATGAAATTGATTCTGATTTATGTTCCGTGTCTTATTCCTCCTTTTGAGGATGCTTTAACTAAGATTCGATCTGTCTGTAATTCTGCCTTATTAGCAAAAGTGGACATTAAGTCTGCGTTCCGTCTTTTACCTATATACATCCATCTGCATTCAATTCTTTGGGTTTTGTTTTTGACAACAAATACTTATTTGATAAATGTTTACCCATGGTTGTTCCATCTCTTGTTATTATTTTGAACTTTTTTCTACTTTTCTTGACTGGGTGGTTTGTTATCGTTTCGGGTTCTGACAATTGTATTCATTACTTAGATGATTTTTTATTTATAGGCAAGGCTGATACATTGTATTGTTTGTTTATTTATACTGAATTTAAGATGGTTTGTCGTTTGTTTGGAGTTCCTTTGGCCCCCGAAGAAGTCTGTTTCTCCAACCTTGTATTTTTAGGTGTTCAGATTGACACTGTGGCAATGGAGTTTTGGCTTCCTATGGAAAGATTGTAAAGACTAGAATGTTATTGGACCTTATTTTGTCAAAACAGAAGGGTTAATTAAAGACCATTCAGTCATTGTTGGGTTTATTGGCGTTTGCTTCCAGAGTTATTCCTATGGGAAGAATTTTCTCGAAACCCCTTTACAGGGCTATTTCTGGAGTAAAATCTCCTAGACATTTTATTAGGATCAGAGCTGATATTCGTGATGATTTGTTGGTTTGGCATAAGTTTTTGTATTTTTTTAATGGCTGTTCGCTATGGCAAGCCCCTTTTTGTGAAGCCTCTGCTCTTAATCTTTATACTAATGCTTCTGGTGCTTGCGGATATGGTGCTTTTTGACAAGTTCACTGGTTAGCTGATAGATAGCATTCTTCCTGGATTGAAAAAGGCTTAATATTATACTTCTTGAATTGTTTCCTGTTATGGTTGCTCTTGAATTACGGGGTAATCAGTTTAAAAATAAGAGGATACTTTTGCATTCGGATAATAAGGGGATTGTTTTTGCAATTAATTGTTTGGTTTTGAAATCTCTTCCTGTTATTTCTATTCTTCGTTATTTAGTTTTTCAGTGTTTGGAATTAAATATCTGGTTGAAGGCTAAATATGTTCCGGGAATTACTAATATTGTTGCCGATTCCTTATCTTGTCAACAGATGTGCAGATTTCTGGATTTGGTTCCGGATGCGGACGAGATCGGACTGTCATGTCCTCCACATTTATGGACGATAATATGATTCCTGTGAGGAATGCTATTAGAAATTCTTTGGCTCCATCCACGTGGGCATGTTACGAAGCTGCGTTGAAAATGTGGCATTCTTTTTTACAACATTACAATGTGTCTAGTGGCAGTGTTTCTGAAGAATTAGTTTTGTCTTTTTTAATTTGTTAATGACTAAAAGTTTCTCTTATTCTCATATTGTGAAGACCTTAGCGGGAGTGTCATTATTTAGGAATTTAAACGATGATACTTCCTGCTCTAGTTTTTTTTTCTGTTAAACATGGCCTTGAAAGGCTATCATAAGAAACACAGCTTACCAGATAAGAGATTACCCATTATTAGTGATCTGTTATGTACATTGTGTTCAGCTACAGATGTTGTGTGTTTTTGGACCTTTGAGGCATTATTGTTTAAGCTTTCTTTTTGCTTGTGTTTTTATGGAGCTTTCAGAATTTCTGAACTGATTCCTCATAAATAGGGATGAGCTTCGTGTTCGAGTCGAACATACGTTCGACTCGAACATCGGCTGTTCGATCGTTCGACGAAGATCGAACGATTTGGGCCGTTCGCGCCAAATTCGAGTGACGCGAACGGCCCACAATGCACTACGCCATCGCAGTGTCATTCAGGCGCTGTGATTGGCCAAGCATGCACTGTGACCCCGCATGCTTGGCCAATCACAGCGCCGGCAGCGAGGAGAGCAATGATTGGCCACAGGCAGGATGCCTGTGGCAAATTATTGCTGAGGGGGTTTAGTACACGCCCCACACTATAAAAGGCCGCCAGCGCGGCGGCCTTGTGTAGTGTGTTCCGGAGCAGGGAAAGAGAAGCATGGGCAGGGACAGTGTCATTTTTTTCCTTTACTAATCCTGGATTCCTTGTGTTTAGGGACAGAGAAGGATAGGTAGGGAGAGTGTCAGTGTGTCATTCTGTGCTAAACCTTTTTTGTAGGGACAGAGAAGGACAGTGAGGGAAAGTGTCAGTGTGCTATTCTGTGCTAAACCTTGTTTGTAGGGACAGAGAAGGACAGCGAGGGAAAGTGTCAGTGTGCTATTCTGTGCTAATCCTTGTTTGTAGGGACAGAGAAGGACAGTGAGGGAAAGTGTCAATGTGCTATTCTGTCCTAAACCAATCTTGCTGAACCATATTTGAAATCCTTGAATTTAGGGACAGAGAAGGACACTCGGGGAAACTATCAGTGTGCTATTCTGTGCTAAATCTTGTTTGTAGGGACAGAGAAGGACAGTGAGGGAAAGTGTCAGTGTGCTATTCTGTTCTAAACCAATCTTGCTGAACCATATTTGAAATCCTTGAGTTTAGGGACAGAGAAGGACACTCGTCGAAACTATCAGTGTGCTATTCTGTGCTAAATCTTGTTTGTAGGGACAGAGAAGGACAGTGAGGGAAAGTGTCAGTGTGCTATTCTGTCCTAAACCAATCTTGCTGAACCATATTTGAAATCCTTGAGTTTAGGGACAGAGAAGGACACTCGGGGAAACTGTCAGTGTGCTATTCTGTTCTAAACCAAGCTTGCTGAACCATATTTGAAATCCTTGAGTTTAGGGACAGAGAAGGACACTCAGGGAAACTATCAGCGTGCTATTCTGTGCTAAATCTTGTTTGTAGGGACAGAGAAGGACAGTGAGGGAAACTGTCAGTGTGCTATTCTGTGCTAAACCAATCTTGCTGAAGCATATTGCAAATCCTTGTGTTTAGGGACAGAGAAGGATAGGCAGGGGACAGTGTCAGTGTCTTTGTTGCTAAGCCTCCTGCACAGTATACACCTGAAGGTAGCCCTTATTGCTGTTTTTCCCATCTCCCTGCAGGCCATCCATTAAAATGTCTGGAAGGCAAACAAGGAGAGGCAGACAGTCAGGAGGCAAAAAAAGAGGGCAAGCAGGCTCTGTGTCTGGGGGCAACAGTGCTGGTCGTGGACGCGGTGCATTGTCATCAGCACATGGCCATGGGACACGCTTGTCCTTCTTTTCGGCAGCTGGACATGTTGAGCCACATCATGCCGAAGACTTGGTAGAGTGGATGACCAAGCCCACCTCATCCTCCTCATCCTCTCTCACCCAGGCTCAGGGTACTGGCAAAGCAGCTGCCAAAGCATCCTCTTCTCTGGTATCAATGTCATCATTAGTCACTCCTTCCCTAGACCCACCATGTCCTCCTCCTGAGGAGTCCCCCGAACTGTTTGAGCACAGTGTTGGGTACATGCTCCAGGAGGATGCCCAGCGTTTCGAAGGATCTGATGATGATACCCAGCTAGAGGAAGGCAGTAGCGTGAGAGCAGAGAGAGGGGATGCTCAAGAAGGACACCAATCTGGCAGTCATGCTCCAGCAGCTGCAGCATACTGCCAGATTGGCTCCAGTGATGAGGAGGGAGGGGATGATGAGGTCACTGACTCCACGTGGGTGCCTAATAGGAGAGAGGAGGAGGAGGAGGAGGATGAGGAGGAGGCACATCTCCAATGAGGCAGGATGCCCTTGGGTGGCCAGCGTATGGGCAGCACACCGACGGAATCACACCGCAGAGCTCCGCCTGTGCAGGGCGCTGCCTCTGCCCGTCATTCAAAAAGTTCTTTGGTGTGGGCCTTTTTTGAGGCGAGTGCATCAGATCGCACAGCTGCTGTTTGCAACATATGTCTCAAGCGTATATCGCGTGGCCAAAACATCAGCCGCTTGGGCACCACATGCTTGATCAGACATATGTTGACCTGCCATGCAGCTCGTTGGCAAGCCTACCTTAAAGACCCACACCAAAGAACAAAGCGGACCTCTCCTTGCACCGCATCAGCTGGGATCTCCAACCCCACTATACCTTCAGTCCTCTCTGAAACCTGCACTGAGAGGAATGAAGGTGTAGAATTAGGTGTGTCACAGCCAAGTACTTGCGGCCACTCTGCTAGCAGTACACCGACGTCCGATTCTAGCAGGCAAATTTCCCTGCCCCAGCTGCTGGACCGTCGAAAGAAGTTCACTCCCAGCCATCCACATGCCCAGCGGTTGAATGCTAGCTTGGCTAAATTGCTAGCGCTTCAACTGCTGCCTTTTCAGTTGGTAGACTCGGCACCCTTCCGTGAGTTTGTGCAATGTGCGGTTCCTCAGTGGCAGGTTCCCAAACACCACTTTTTCTCACGGAAGGCGATTCCGGCTCTCTACAGGCATGTGGAAGACAATGTCTTGGCCTCGCTGGACAGGGCGGTCAGCGGTAAGGTGCATATTACCGCTGACTCATGGTCCAGCAGGCATGGACAGGGACGTTACCTTTCTTTCACGGCCCATTGGGTCACTCTTTTGGCAGCTGGGAAGGATGCAGGACAAGGTGCAGTAGTGTTGGAGGTTGTTCCACCGCCACGCCTCCAAAATGCTACTACTGGTTGTGACACACCTCTCTCCTCCACCCCCTCCTCTTCTTCTTCCTCCATGGCCTCTTCCTGTGGTTTGTCCTCGGAACCAGCGGTGCTCCGTAGGCGTTCAAGGGGCTACGCAAGTACGCAGGCAAAAAGATGCCATGCCGTGCTTGCGCTGGTGTGTTTGGGGGACAGGAGCCACACTGGGGCAGAGGTCCTGTCTGCTCTGCAGGGGCAGGCCGAGAGGTGGTTGATGCCACGCCAGCTTAAGCCAGGAATGGTGGTTTGCGACAATGGCACCAACCTCCTCTCCGCCCTCCGACAGGGACAACTGACCCATGTGCCCTGTATGGCTCACGTCCTTAACCTGGTGGTGCAGCGGTTCTTGGGCAGGTACCCGGGCTTACAGGATGTCCTGAGGCAGGCCAGGAAAGTCTGTGTGCATTTCCGCAGATCTTATAATGCCAGTGCTCGCCTGGCTGAGCTGCAAAAGGAGTTGAACCTGCCCAAGAACCGCCTTATATGTGACATGCCCACCAGGTGGAACTCAACGTTGGCCATGCTGCAGCGGCTGCACACGCAGCAGAGGGCCATCAATGAGTACCTGTGCGACTACGGCACCAGGACAGGGTTAGGGGAGCTCGGGTTTTTTTCACCACGCCAGTGGGGCATGATCAGGGATGCATGCACTGTCCTGGCACCATTTGAGGAGGCCACGAGGATGGTGAGCAGTGACAGTGCATGCATCAGTGACACTGTACCTCTTGTCCACCTGTTGGAGCACACGCTGCGTGAAATAATGGACAGGGCACTTGAGGAAGAACAGAGGCAGGAAGAGGAGGACTTCCTTGCCTCTCAAGGCCCCCTTTACCCAGACAGTGTTCCTTCTGTCCCACCCATCGCACAGGAAGAGGAGGAGGAGGAGGAGGATTGTGTCAGCATGGAGGTGGAGGCTGGCACTCAGCATCATCATCAGCAGCAGTCTTTTAGGGAAGATTTACAGTCCCAAGAAACCAGTGGACTTGTACGTGGCTGGGAGGAGGTGGCTGCGGATCATGTCCTCCTTAGTGACCCAGAGGACTCCGGACTGAATTCCTCAGCTAACCTATGCTGCATGGCCTCCCTGATCCTGCAAAGTCTGCGGAAGGATCCTCGTATTCTTCGGATCAAGGAGAGGGACCATTACTGGCTGGCCACTCTCCTTGATCCACGGTACAAGGGTAAGGTTGCGGACCTTATGTTACCGTCGCAGAGGGAGCAGAGGATGAGACAACTCCGGGAGGCCTTGCAGAAAGGTCTGTGCAACGCGTTCCCAGAGACTGGGAGGTTACAAACTCCTGGTCCTGGACAACAAGTTGCTGAGGCTTCGGGCAGTCAAAGAAGGAGCGGTGGGGAAGGTGGCCATCTGACCGATGCGTTCAGACAATTCTTTAGTCCGCAGCCCCAAAGTATGATCGGTTCCAGCAACCATCGCCAGCGTCTGATATACATGGTGCAGGAATACCTAGGGGCAAGGTCAGACTTGGACACCTTCCCCACCGAAAATCCTCTGGCTTACTGGGTCTTGAGGATGGATCACTGGCCAGAGCTTGCACAGTATGCAATTGAGCTACTGGCCTGTCCTGCATCCAGCGTTCTTTCAGAACGCACATTCAGTGCTGCTGGAGGATTTGTCACGGATCACAGGGTGCGCCTGTCCACCGACTCGGTTGATCGACTGACTTTCATCAAGATGAACCAGTCTTGGATCACCACCAGCTACCACACACCTGATGCTGATATAACAGACTAATTGATTTTAAAATGTCACATCCCTTCAAGACTGATGCTGATGCTGAGTGCCTGTGCTGTTATGTTGACTGGCTATCCTCCTCCTCCTCCTCAATGATCCGATTAATGATGATAGCTTGGAAGATCATTTTGGTTTATGGGTGCCGCCACCAGTGGCTAAGGCCCAATTTTTCAGCCCCTGTTTAACAGGGGCGTGTAATTACAATTTTTGATGCAATACTTTGCAACAGGGCTCATTGCTGTGCTCCAAGTACAGTATCTGTGAGGGGTTGCAGTGTTGTGCCACCAGTGCCTAAGGCCCAATTTTTCAGCCCCTGTTCAACAGGGGCATGCAATTATAATTATTGATCTAATAATTCACACCAGGGCCCATTGCTGCGCCCACCAAGAGTAACTGTCAGGCCTTACAGTGTTGTGGCACCAGCACCACCATCAAAGGCCCAATTTTTACTACCACTGTTCAACAATTATATGTTATTACAATTCCTGATATAATAGTTGACAGCAGGGCGTTCCAGCACCCACCAAGAGTAACTGTGAGTGCTTACAGTGTTGTGCCAACACCAACACCTAAGGGGCCAATTTCTGCAGAGTATATACGGCAGGTCCCTACTTTCAAACATCCAACTTACAAACGACTACTACTTGCAAACGGAAGAAGACAACAGGAAGTGAGAGGAAATCTACCCCTTGGAAGGAAAATTCTCTCCTGTAAGAATTAATATGGGAGAAAGGTGTCTCCTCTCTACTGATGCTTTATCACCAATCCTTGTTTCAATAAAAACACCACATTTCAAAAACAGTTGTCATTGGGACGCAAAGTGAGGTGAAATGTTCTGAACAGGGGCACAGACAGCAAAACAAATGTTACAGGGGTGATAACCCTTCCCTATGTTTTCCAAAAAATAGGTATTTGGGCTGGAGCTACACTTAAACAATGTAGCTGTTCAAAATTACAAACAGATTCTACATAAGAACAAACCTACAGTCCCTGTCTTGTATGCACCGCCTGTATACGGCTGTTCAGAGTATATAGGGCCTTTTTTATTTTGTGTGCGGGGTTCCCCTTAATATCCATACAAGACCCAAAGGGGCTGGTAATGGGCTGGGGTAGGGGGGGGGTGATGGGGTAGCTATGCCATTTTTCTTAAAGATTTTCATCCATATTACCGGGACCAGACATTACATTAAAGCCGCAAGCAGTTTTAAATGGCTTTTTTTTCCTTTAGAAATGTAATTTTGTTCAGGGACAGTTCTAAACACGGGAAACACATGGCACTTCACAGGCATACTTTAGACACCCCCCAGGTACAATATTTAAAGGAATATTTGACTTTTTTTTTCACTTTATGCATCATTAAAATGACTGCTCCCGAAAAACGGCCGTTTTTAAAACTTCTTTTTGCATTGATACATGTCCCCTGGTGCAGAACCCGGGTTCCCAAACTCTGTTTAGGACAATAACATGGATAATAGTCGTTATAATTAGCACTTTAGAATTCGAACGTTCGCATCCATTGTATTTAATAGGGTTCTAATTAGACTTGTGCACAACGGAAAAATTCGTTCCGTTTCGGTTCGTTTCTTTCCGGTCCTGTTGATTCGTAATCATTCGTAATTTTGCTAGACGGGATTTTTCGTGTTCGGACTCATTCGTATTTTTGCAAGCGACATTTTTCGTTGAATTTTTTGTTGCTTTATAATTCGTACTTTCGGTAGAGTACGTTGTTTTTCGTTGATTCTGGACACAACTCCTACTTTCGTAACTTTTTTTGGGTTCGTTGATTCGTAATTTTCCGTGTCTCTCTCACAACGACGCTGCCTATTATGCCTAATGTGCTTCGAATGGATTTGTACTTTTCTAAATACATTGCGGTTATTTGTAACGATTCGAAATCTCGTATTTTACTTTCGTTTTTTACATGCGGCTATAACCTCCGCCCCTGTACACCATTTTGAGAGGGAGTTCAGCACAGTGTGGGAGAAGCAGAGAGCAGAGCAGAGTGAGTGTTATTGTGCTTCGTATGGATTCGTACATTCGTAACTTTTTCATAACGAATTATGCCGAAGACATTCGGGCATTCGCTATTTGCGGTATAATTTATTTCGGATTCGGTCTTATTCGTAATTGCTTTGTTCGGAAATTCGAATGCTTCCGAATGTCCGAAAGTTGCTAAATTCGGACGAATTTCAATTCGTTACGAAACGAATTGCACAAGCCTAGTTCTAATGTTGTGCGAACTTTCGGTCCGTTCGCGGGTTCTGGTGCGAACCGAACCCGGGGGTGTTCGGCTCATCACTTCTCATAATCAGTCTTCTTGTTTAGGCCTTCCTCTTTCTGCTGTGGTTCTACATTCTGGGGTTCTTCGCTTGATTTTATGCAAAAGTAAAACTGATCAATTTGGTCGTGGTCATTGGATTACTATTCACAAATACATTAATGTGTCCGTTGTAGCGGGGTGTCTGTAAAACAAGTTAAAATGACAGGAGAAGTGATTGATGGGATATATGTTCCTCCACGGATTCTTCGATTTATAATCTAAGATAATTCAAGCAGAGAATTCAGGGTAAAGAAGGATAGTTCTTTACCCTGTGGGCTGGTTTTATTGGGAGTCTGATAGAGCTCTGGGTGGGAACGACTTTCAAGTCCATGGATCCGCAGCTTATCGTTTGCCTTTCAGGTCTTGATTAAGGCAGCTGGGCCTACAGTAGGTGCCGCCGATATTGTGTAAATCTCGCCGCTGTTAGCGGCGAGATTGACACCTGTGACCCCCGTCACGGGTGCCAGCGCCGAGCTCTGTCGCTCATTCATTCTTTTTTTTCCTGCCTAAATCACTTTCACCGCTAGATGTCGTGCGCGCTTAGTTTTCTATTTTACTTTACGATCCCAGCCATGGCCAATCTTTTTTCAAATGCAAAACGCTAAACTTATAAACTGAATTGGTTGATGGTCCAGTGGGTGTGTCTCTGCCTATAGTGCACTGTGTCCAGAGTTCGATTCCCCAGTTAACTTTGTTTTTTATAGTCTTATTTGTAATAAAGCATATTCGAGTACAGTACTGTATGTGTTACTTTTGTTTTAAACGTTTTTATTTAACACATCTTTTTACTGTACAAGTGTAACAAATTAATAGACCCGCCCCTTCAAAAGTTCCCCATCAGGTCCGCTCAGCCAATGACGTTGGTGTAAGGCTGAGCGGACCTGATGGGGAACTTTTGAAGCGGCGGGTCTATTCATTTATTTCACTGTGGTTATTTCAGGGGAACCCGCCCCCTCGCATGTCAGACCCGCCTACGTCATTGGCTGGCGGACCTGATGGAGAACTTCATCCTCAGTGTAATAAATCAATAGACCCGCCCCTTCAAAAGTTCCCCATCAGGACCGCAGTATGATAATGTAAAATACTTTTACTGATCTAAATGTAATTGTGAATTTCTATGCAAAAATGAGAATTCTAAAAGAGGAACTATTGTAATGTCTACCTCAACTTGTTTTCTTAGCCTTTTATTTCCAGCCTTTTATTTATTTTCTGCTTTTCATCCAAGAGCCATACAGTAGATTTTCACTTTGTATTCTCCTAATTTATTGTTAGTTTAACATAAAAGAACAGAAATATATATATTTTTTTAAAATAGTTATTTTGAAACAAGAGTTTGGCAACACTGTTTCCAGGCGTCTCTCAGGATCTTTTCTAAGTATGGGTGTTTATGTTCAATAAGCCTGTTAAATTTGCTAGAATCCATAAGGCCCCTTTCACACGGAGGTCCGTTCAGGTCCGCCTGTCAGTTTTTTAGGCGGACCTGAAACGGATCCTCCATGTAGCCCTATGGAGGCACGGATGTCAGCGGAGACATGTCCGCTGACATCCGCTCCGCCAAAGTGTGACGGAGGAAAACCCTATTTTTCCTTCCGTCGGCGGAGCGGATCGGATGACAACGGACTCTACGGTCCGTCATCATCCGATTCCCCATAGGGGAGAGCGGCGCTCTGACAGGGCGGTCCCTGCACAGTGTGCGGGGACCGCCCAGTCATCCGTCGGCTCAGCGGGGATCAACGGAGCGATCCCCGCTGAGCAAGCGGAGCTTCACGGGGCGGATCTGCACGGATCCGCCCCGTGTGAAAGAGGCCTTAGGGATTAGAGGAAAGCAGTAGTTAAAAAAAAAAAAAAAAAAAAAGCACCAAGGTAGCCATCGCGATCATTTCTTTTTGAAAATGCTAGTTACCTGGCTTTTATGATGAGCCAATGACTAACTCTGGAAAACTATGCAGATAAGGATTTCCGATTGCACTCTGACTATCCAGTTTTGCAGTGTTGTTCTACTGTAAGTTACTGTAGGCTTTCCCAGTATTGAAGTCAACGCCAGCCAGTAGACTAGCATTTTCTGAGGAAGCTGAGTAGTGACATTCTCTGTATTTCTGTCAGTAAAATGTTCATGAAAATTAAAAGCCTTTAACTGGCAAAACTGCTCCCAGACAGTATACAGTATACAGTATATTTTTTCACCTGTGTATTTAGCGGCTCTCAAAGTTACAATCTACACAGAGCGGGGGGAGGGGAGCTGTAATTTAAACATTTACAGTAACACATGTTGTTGCCGTACTGTACTGTCATTCGGCATTGGACATTCATCAACGTTGTGAAGTTCGAATTTAGCTATGTGTGTCTGTGGTCCAGTGGGTGCGTGCGTCTCTGACTATAGTGTCCAGAGTTCGATTCCCCAGTTAACTTTGTTTTTATAGTCTTATTTGTAATAAAGCATATTCGAGTACAGTACTGTATGTATTTGATACAGTACAGTATGTGTTACTTTTGTTTTAAACGTTTTGATTTAACACAACTTTTTACTGTACAAGTGTAACAAATTAATAGACTCGCCCCTTCAAAAGTTCCCCATCAGGTCCGCTCAGCCAATGACGTTGGTGTAAGGCTGAGCGGACCTGATGGGGAACTTTTGAAGCGGCGGGTCTATTCATTTATTTCACTGTGGTGGAAGTTCCCCATCAGGGGAACCCGCCCCCTCGCATGTCAGACCCACCTACGTCATTGGCTGGCGGACCTGATGGAGAACTTCATCCTCAGTGTAATAAATCAATAGACCCGCCCCTTCAAAAGTTCCCCATCAGGACCGCAGTATGATAATGTAAAATACTACCATTTAAATGGGATTTTACTGATCTAAATGTAAATGTGAATTTCTATGCAAAAATGAGAATTCTAAAAGAGGAACTATTGTAAAGTCTACCTCAACTTGTTTTCTTAGCCTTTTATTTCCAGCCTTTTATTTATTTTCTGCTTTTCATCCAAGAGCCATACAGTAGATTTTCACTTTGTGCCCGGCCTACAGTAACAGACTGCCTAGGGCTGAATCTTTTAATCTTTTTTTTCTCACAGCTCTGTCTCAGCAAGCTTAAATTACAGCTCCCCTCCCCCCGCTCTGTTCACATTGTAACTTTGAGAGCCGAGGAGGGAAGAGAATGAGTGTCAACTGGGCCAACACCCCAACAGGCTGAGTTGTTAGGAGGGGTGTGTGGGTGGGGGGAAGTATGTTTCCTACTGTACTTTATAATGTACTGTACAAGTGTTGTACTACTGTAATGAAACATCCCAATATGTACTGTACAGTTTATTATTGCTAAGCTCCGTTAAATAAAAAATAGTTTAACCACTTAACGACCGCCCACTGTAAATATACGTCAGCAGAATGGCACCGACAGGCAGAATCACGTACATATACGTGATTGCCTTTGTATAGTTGGGGGGTCCGATCGGACCCCCCTTCTTTACAGTGGGTGGTCATTTTACCTTCGGGAGCGATCCGGCATGAGGGGACGGCCGTTCGATTCCGGCCACCCCCTCTCGATCGCTCCCGGCGAATGAGAGAGCTTCCCCTGCCTGCCAGGAAGGAGGAAGTGATGTCATCTCTCCTGGGGCGCTCACATATACCGAGCGCCGTACAGGAGAAGATGCCAGGTTAGTACACACAACACTACACTGACACCAGGACACATAGGCACATAAATCGCCCCCCCAGGCCCCCCCAGACACCCCCAGATCACCCCCCAGCCCCCCCCCCCCAGCCCCCAGTCACAGTGTCACTGATTGCAGTGACCATTTATTTAGTGATCACTGCAATCAGTGACATTTGTGTCGGTGATGCTGATCGGTAGCCAGTAATTTTTTTTAGGTTCGCCGCAGGTTTTTATAGCATCGGGTACCTCCATATATTACCTAATAAAGGTTTAACCCCCTGATCGCCCCCCAGGTAACCCTTTCACCCCCTATCACCACTGTCGCTAAGCAATCGTTTTTATGATCGTTGTCTTAGTGTCGGTGATGCCGATAGGTAGCCAGTAATTTTTTTTAGGTTCGCCGTCAAGTTTTTATATAGCGTCAGGTACCCCCATATATTACCTAATAAAGGTTTTAACCCCCTAATTGCCCCTAGTTAACCCTTTCACCAGTGATCATCATATAAGTGTTACGGGTGACGCTGGTTAGTTAGTTTGCTTTTTATAGTGTCAGGGCACCCGCCGTATATAACCCAATAAAGGTTTAACCCCCTGATCGCCCGGCGGGTGATATCAGTTAGGTTTTAGCGTCAGAGAGGGTCTGCGTCACACCCCAGGCAGCGTCAGGTTAGTGCCAGGAGCACTAACACTCACGCGTTAAGCATACACCCCCCTTAGTGGTATAGTATCTGAACAGATCAATATCTGATCTGATCAGATCTATACTAGCGTCCCCAGCAGTTTAGGGTTCCCAAAAACGCAGTGTTAGCGGGATCAGCCCAGATACCTGCTAGCACCTGCGTTTTGCCCCTCCGTCCAGCCCAGGCCACCCAAGTGCAGTATCGATCGATCACTGTCACTTGCAAAACACAACACACATAACTGCAGCGTTCGCAGAGACAGGCCTGATCCCTGCGACTCCAGTGCTGTAGGAGGTGATTTCACCACCACAGTTAAAAAAAAAAGCATATATGCCGAAGCATTGGGGCAGCAGGAGCGGAGGAGCGATTTTGCTCCTAATGCCGCGTATATACGGTCGAAATTCCGACGGAGGCTTGCCCGTGGAAAAGTCTGACCATGTGTGTGCGGCATAACTTTTGCGAGAAGATGCCCCCATGCTTCGGCATATATAAATGGTGCATGTATGCCCATCATTAGAAGTGGGTGGATGAAGGGCGGTATTCTAATGGTGGGCATACCCACCGATCAATCTTTTTTTTTCGTTCAGCCAACAGGCTGCATGAAAAATAAGATTACAATACATGTCCAACAAGGACCAGCAACGTACTGGTATGTTGCTGGACTTTGAATGTTTATACCAGAATGATGCCTGCGGGTTTAGGTATCATCTTGGTATCATTCTTTTCAGCCAGCGGCCGGCTTTCATGTAAAAGCAATCCTAGTGGCTAATTAGCCTCTGGACTGCTTTTACAAGCAGTGGGAGGGAATGACCCCCCCCGGATATAAAAAGCGCCATTGGGAAATTGGGAAAGCATTTTATCACACCGATCTTGGTGTGGTCAGATGCTTTGAGGGCAGAGGAAAGATCTAGGGTCCAATAGACCCCAGTTTTTTCAAAAAAGAGTACCTGTCATTACCTATTGCTATCATAGGGGATATTTACATTCCCTGAGATAACAATAAAAGTGATAAAAATAAATAAATATGGAAGCAACAGTTTAAAAATAAAATAAAAAAGCAAAATTAATAATAAAAAAAAAAAAAAAAAAAAAAAAAAAAAAAAAAAGCACCCCTGTCCTGCCCTGCTCTTGCCCAATGGCGAACGCTAGCGTCGGTCTGGCGTCATATGTAAACAGCAATTGCACCATGCATGTGAGGTATCACCGCGAAGGTCAGATCAAGGGCAGTAATTTTAGCAGTAGACCTCCTCTGTAAATCTAACGGGGTAACCTGTAAATGCTTTTAAAGGCTTTTAAAAATGTATGTAGTTTGTCGCCAATGCGCGTTTGTGCGAAATTTTAAAGCATGTCGTGTTTGGTATCTATGTACTCGGCCTAAGATCATCTTTTTTTATTTCATCAAACATTTGGGCAATATAGTGTGTTTTAGTGCATTAAAATTAAAAAAAGTGTATTTTTTCCCAAAAAAAAATGAGTTTGAAAAATCGCTGCGCAAATACTGTGTAGAAAAAAAAAAATGCAACACCCACCATTTTATTCTGTAGGGCCTTTGCTTTAAAAATATATATAATGTTTGGGGGTTCAACATAATTTTCTTGCAAAAAAAAATATGTTTTCATGTAAACAAAAAGTGTCAAAAAGGGCTTTGTCTTCAAGTGGTTAGAAGAGTGGATGTAAGCTTCCTAATGTTGTGTATAAAATGCCAGAACAGTTCAAAACCCCCCCAAATGACCCCATTTTGGAAAGTAGACACCCCAAGCTATATACTGAGAGGCATGTCGAGTCCATGGAATATTTTATATGTTGACACAAGTTGCGGAAAAAATACAATTTTTTTTTTTTTTTTTGCACAAAGTTGTCACTAAATGATATATTGCTCAAACATGCCATGGGCATATGTGGAATTACACCCCAAAATACATTCTGTTGCTTCTCCTGAGTACGGGGATACCACATGTGTGAGACTTTTTGGGAGCCTAGCCGCGTACGGGACCCCAAAAACCAAGCACCGCCTTCAGGCTTTCTAAGGGTGTCAATTTTTGATTTCACTTCTCACTGCCTATCACAGTTTCGGAGGCCATGGAATGACCCTATTTTGGAAAGTAGACACCCCAAGCTATTTGCTGAGAGGTATTGTGAGTATTTTGCAGATCTCGCTTTTTGTCACAAAGTATTGAAAATTGAAAAAAAAAAGAAAAAAAAAAATGTTCTTTTTTTCATTTTCAAAAACAAATGAGAGCTGTAAAATACTCACCATGCCTCTCAGCAAACAGCTTGGGGTGTCTACTTTCCAAAATGGGGTAATTTGGGGGGGTTTTGTGCTATTTTGGCATTTTATGGCCTTCAAAACTGTGATAGGTAGTGAGGAGTGAAATCAAAAATTTGCGCCCTTAGAAATCCTGAAGGCGGTGCTTGGTTTCCGGGGTCCCGTACGTGGCTAGGCTCCTAAAAAGTCCCACACATGTGGTATCCCCGTACTCAGGAGAAGCAGCAGAATGTATTTTGGGGTGCAATTCCACATATAACCATGGCATGTGTGAGCAATATATCATTTAGTGACAACTTTTTGTAATTTTTTTTTTGTCATTATTCAATCACTTGGGACAAAAAAAAAGATATTCAATGGGCTCAACAGGCCTCTCAGCAATTTCCTTGGGGTGTCTACTTTCTAAAATGGGGTCATTTGGGGGGGTTTTGTGCTATTTTGGCATTTTATGGCCTTCAAAACTGTGATAGGTAGTGAGGAGTGAAATCAAAAATTTGCGCCCTTAGAAATCCTGAAGGCGGTGCTTGGTTTCCGGGGTCCCGTACGTGGCTAGGCTCCTAAAAAGTCCCACACATGTGGTATCCCCGTACTTAAGGAGAAGCAGCAGAATGTATTTTGGGGTGCAATTCCACATATAACCATGGCATGTGTGAGCAATATATCATTTAGTGACAACTTTTTGTAATTTTTTTTTTTTGTCATTATTCAATCACTTGGGACAAAAACAAATATTCAATGGGCTCAACATGCCTCTCAGCAATTTCCTTGGGGTGTCTACTTTCTAAAATGGGGTCATTTGGGGGGGTTTTGTACTGCCCTGTCATTTTAGCACCTCAAGAAATGAGATAGGCAGTCATAAATTAAAAGCTGTGTAAATTCCAGAAAATGTACCCTAGTTTGTAAACGCTATAACTTTTGCGCAAACCGATAAATATACGCCTATTGACATTTTTTTTACTAAAGACATGTGGCTGAATACATTTTGGCCTAAATGTATGACTAAAATTGAGTTTATTCGATTTTTCTTATAACAAAAAGTAGAAAATATCATTTTTTTTCAAAATTTTCGGTCTTTTTCCGTTTATATCGCAAAAAATAAAAATCGCAGAGGCAATCAAATACCATTAAAAGAAAGCTCTATTTGTGGGAAGAAAAGGACGCAAATTTCGTTTCAGTACAACATTGCATGTCCGCACAATTTACAGTTAAAGCAGCGCAGTGCAAAATTCTGAATTCACCTCTGGTCCTTTAGCTACCAAATGATCCGGGGCTTAAGTGGTTAAGAACAGTATGAGAGAACATGTACTGTATTTATTCACTTTGCCAACCTTACTACTAGTTGAAATTGGCTAACCTTCAGCTTACAGTACAGTACTGTACAGTACAGTATATCATGAGCCAGACCTTGGGGCACAGGCAATGTTTTCGAGTGGCAGAGCACTGTACTGAACCTGTTGTCAGGTGGAAAACCGTACACCAAATTACTGTACACATTAAACATAACAAAAAAAAAATACACAAATACTTTTTTAGAATTCACATTTTTTATATAAATGCACATGTACCATTTTGCTGTGCTGTTGATTGGTGTGTATGGGAGGAGGGACACCTTTTAATTTTCATGAACATTTACTACTGGCTGGCATTGACTTCAATACTGGGAAAGCCTACAGTAACTTACAGTAGAACAACACTGCAAAACTTCTGGCTTTTATAAGAATCATGGCATGTTGGGAGACAGGTGTCTGGGAGGTGCCCCTACAGTACACTTGCAATCATCAATTAGGAAAAGGTGTGAATCTTGTTGTCTAGCAGAGTCCCAACAGCCATTGTTCAATAGTCTACAAAACCATGTCCTGGAGACATCATGTCTGGCACGTCAGACACCATTTACACAAGTCAAAAAACCTGTAAAAAAATGTAAAGCATTGCTTAGTATACAAAAAAAAATCGTGCTAACTTTAGTGTTTTTTTTTATTTTTTATGAATGAAACAGTTTCTTTCCAAAAAAACACCTGTACAGTAAAAGATGTGTTAAATCAAAACGTTTAAAACATAAAGTAACACATACTGTACTGTATCAAATACATACAGTACTGTACTTGAATATGCTTTATTACAAATAAGACTATAAAAATGACAGTACAGTACGGCAACAACATGTGTTAAATGTTTAAATTACAGCTCCCCTCCCCCCGCTCTGTGCAGATTGTAACTTTGAGAGCCGCTAAATACACAGGTGAAAAAATATACTGTATACTGTCTGGGAGCAGTTTTGCCAGTTAAAGGCTTTTAATTTTCATGAACATTTTACTGACAGAAATACAGAGAATGTCACTACTCAGCTTCCTCAGAAAATGCTAGTCTACTGGCTGGCGTTGACTTCAATACTGGGAAAGCCTACAGTAACTTACAGTAGAACAACACTGCAAAACTGGATAGTCAGAGTGCAATCGGAAATCCTTATCTGCATAGTTTTCCAGAGTTAGTCATTGGCTCATCATAAAAGCCAGGTAACTAGCATTTTCAAAAAGACATGACCGCGATGGCTACCTTGGTGCTTTTTTTTTTTTTAACTACTGCTTTCCTCTAATCCCTAATGGATTCTAGCAAATTTAACAGGCTTATTGAACATAAACACCCATACTTAGAAAAGATCCTGAGAGACGCCTGGAAACAGTGTTGCCAAACTCTTGTTTCAAAATAACTATTTTTAAAATATATATATATTTCTGTTCTTTTATGTTAAACTAACAATAAATTAGGAGAATACAAAGTGAAAATCTACTGTATGGCTCTTGGATGAAAAGCAGAAAATAAATAAAAGGCTGGAAATAAAAGGCTAAGAAAACAAGTTGAGGTAGACATTACAATAGTTCCTCTTTTAGAATTCTCATTTTTGCATAGAAATTCACATTTACATTTAGATCAGTAAAATCCCATTTAAATGGTAGTATTTTACATTATCATACTGCGGTCCTGATGGGGAACTTTTGAAGGGGCGGGTCTATTGATTTATTACACTGAGGATGAAGTTCTCCATCAGGTCCGCCAGCCAATGACGTAGGCGGGTCTGACATGCGAGGGGACGGGTTCCCCTGATGGGGAACTTCCACCACAGTGAAATAAATGAATAGACCCGCCGCTTCAAAAGTTCTCCATCAGGTCCGCTCAGCCTTACACCAACGTCATTGGCTGAGCGGACCTGATGGGGAACTTTTGAAGGGGCGAGTCTATTAATTTGTTACACTTGTACAGTAAAAAGTTGTGTTAAATCAAAACGTTTAAAACATAAAGTAACACATACTGTACTGTATCAAATACATACAGTACTGTACTCGAATATGCTTTATTACAAATAAGACTATAAAAACAAAGATAACTGGGGAATCGAACTCTGGACACAGTGCACTAAAGTCAGAGACGCACCCACTGGACCACAGACACACATAGCCAAATTAGAACTTCACAGCGTTGATGAATCACTAATGCCGAATGACAGTACAGTACGGCAACAACATGTGTTAAATAAAAATGGAAGTGTACAGTACAGGCGCTAAACTGTGCAGACATGTTTGGCATACAATTGCATTTACAATACCAAGACAAAGCGGACTATAACTAAAGCGGAACTTCATAGCGTTGATGAATGCCGAATGATGTGCCGCGCCAGCTGAAGGGTGCATGAGTGCGGAGCGGTACATATGTACTGTACAGTACTGTACAGTGAACAGGCTTGGCAGCAGCTGTACAGTATAAGAGCACGGAGCAGACACACTTTACAGTAATTGGTCCGTGCAGAGTTTTGGATTTGAAAAAAGATTGGCCATGGCTGGGATCGAACCGGGGTCTCAGAGGAGAACTGAACAAAAGCTGGCATTTGCACAAAGGTTTTTGCCTTGCACCAGCCCGCGGTTACACATATCGCAACAACAGTTTTAGAAAGCATTAATGAACAGTGCGAGCCCTATCTCGGATGGTCTCAGGGGTGGCGAGCGCGAGAAGCACAGCCTCCCAGCGGTGATTTCCAGCGCGATCCCATCGCGCTGGAAACACAATGTCGGCGGCACCTACTGTAGCTCTCAGTGAGAGAGTGTGTGTGTGTCTCTGTGTGAGGAGGCATATTGGAGCATGGCTGTTTATCCCTGATTTTAGATTCAAGTTTGTGCAACTGTAAGGACACTTACTACCAAACCAAAGGACTGTTCAGACTACGGATACATTAAGGCTCGGTAGAGCAGAAGTTTATTTTGTTTGATTGATGGCAAGATGCCCTTTTTCTTCTGTTAGAAATGTAGCGGGTTACCCAGAACCCCGTTTGGCACCCAAGGTGCAATTTTCCACCGCAGAGACTCATGGGTGGTGTATAAAAGGGGAGGGCGAGGCTAAGCCTGGTCTCTTTGGACACCGCGCTGCTAGCAAGAGGACTCCCTGTGCGGACCTGCTACAAGTGTAAGGCCCAAGGCCTGGGCCTTGCGCACTTCCAAAGAGCCTTCCACCCCACTGCGGAGCCTGTGTGGCACCTGATATCTACTTGCTTTGCGGACATCAGTTGGACCGGAGACCCGGCTGTCGCAGACCCTGTGTACGGAGACACAGCGGTGGGAGTCCCGGACTAGGATCGAGTCCGGAGGGGTGAGAGAGCACCTGCTCACAACTATAACCGAGTACTTTTGTTAGGCCTATTGACTGCCTTGGCCCATCGTGTTATACTTGCTGTCCTGACAGGAGACTAGTTGCAGAACTGAGTTATATAGTCTCCGGTCCGTTGTTTCTATTACTATAAATCGTTATTGGATTACAAATTATTGTTCCTGTATGTGCACCACCGATCATCTTGCATGCAAAGATTCTTCACTTTAGGACTGAGCTTTAACGGAGTCAGGCCTGACTGGGAGTGTAGAACTTTGTTGAGCGCCATATTGCTCACGGGGAGAATAGCTACACGTGTGTGTGATCTCTTTATATACTATAGTTGACTAGTGTTATTATTACTGCAGGGCTCTGCATGTATGTGTTGTATTGTATTGATCGTTGACTTTTATATCCAAGTAAATCTACTATAGTTAATCATTCCGGTATTAGTGTTCATTACTATACTTTACAACTAATATACCACCCCTAGACTAGCTGTGCCAGAGGAGGGTCGAGTAGATTGCCGGGGGTTGGCTGTGCTGTGTACAGGGCCCGAAACAAAACCAGTGGCTCTCTTAGTTTGGGGGTATCGCTACAGAAATATCCTGTGCATTAAACATTGTGCATTTCCTAAAGAGACTGTGAGTTGTCTCTGCCTTGAGTCTGATCCCCCTACAAATTGGTGGCCTGAAGCGGGCCCAAGACCCAGAGACTGTACCTCTTGCAAAGGCATTTTTTTTTGTTGAAAAAATAAATAAGAGCCAGCGCTCTTAAAGGGACAGTACGCTAAGAAAATATATATTTTTTTGTTGTATTCACTGGTACCAGTAAACTGTTAAGAGAATGGAGGAAATAATCAAACAGCTGGTACAAGCACGCAAAGGCCAACAAAAAACGAACTGCTGGTTGATAACGGCTACCCAAGTGGCCATGCAGGAGCAGAAGGAGTTCAATAAGTTCATACAGACTCAGGTAGAGTCCCTGACTAACAAGCTCCTACGTGTGGATAATGTTTCAGGTCTACGCAAGCGAGTGCAGGCTGCATTACAGAAAATAACGGCCGAGGATGGAGGCTTTCCTCACGGTTTTTGAGAGGGTGGCAGAGCATGAAGGGCTACCCCAGGACCAATGGGCTGAGGTCCTTGCCTCCTTTTTGATCGAGGATCCACAGAAGGCCTACTTTGATCTAAATGCTGCTGAGGCCCAGCAATATGAAACTCTGAAAACCGAGATTCTGGCCCGCCTTGGCATAACAATAGCTGTGAGAGCCCAGCGCGTCCATGCTTGGCAATTTAAGGTGGACCAACCTGCAAGGTCCCAGATGTACGACCTCATCCACCTCACACGGATGTGGTTACAGCCAGAGGTCGCCACCCCAGCCCAAGTATTGGAGAGAGTCGTAGTAGACCGCTTTGTGAGAGCCCTCCCAACACCTATACAGTGGTTTGCCGGGAGAGCTGATCCTAAAAATGCCAATGAGTTGGTGGCCCTCATGGAGCGGCACTTGTGTACTGAGGATTTTCTCAGGGGTGTAGTACCCACAGAATCCTTCTCCAAGAGAGACAGAAGCCCACCAACCCAGGAAAAAGCGATCCCGCCCTAAAGTGGGGGAAGAAGGAACTAAATGCGATTGAGGTTCCTGAAGCGCCAGGAGTGAAGAGACTCAATCACCAAAGGGAGACCCGCCAGAACAGGGGTCCTATAGTGTGCTGGCGTTGCCAGGAACCGGGGCACCTGGCCGCCAGTTGTCCGCTAAACCAAGAATCTCTGGATTACAGTGTGACCCAGAAAAGCTATTTTGTTGCTACACCAGGAGACATCCCACAACAGCCCGGGGGGAAAGAGAAACAGATTTGTGTCATTAAAGTGGACGGTTGCCAGATGACTACCTTGCTGAATTCTGGCAGTTTAGTAACTTTAGTGCATGCCAGTCTCGTGAAACCCCAAAAGTTGCAGCGACAGCTAATGGGTGTGGTTTGTATTCATGGGGATACCAAGTGCTACCCCATGGCTGTTGTATGGCACTATGGACCATGAGGTTGGTGTAGTCCCAAATCTCATGTATAACACTGTCCTGGGACGAGACTTCCCTTTTTTCTGGGATTTATGGGATAACACCAAGGGGACAAGGCCCCCAGCGGGATCGGATTCCTACTGCCCAGAACCGCTGGAGGAGCAGAACGAAGAGAAAGTCTACCCATTTTCCCTTGGAGGTCCTTGCAGGGGACGCAGAGGACCCCCATCCAGAGTTAGACCTGCCGGACCTACCCAAGACCCACAAATTTTTTGGCATGGCCCAGCTTAGGGATCCCACTCTAGCTAGGGCAAGGGAACAGGTAAAAGTGGTAAATGGGGTACCCCAAGAGCCAGGGGAGGAGGCCATATTCCCACATTTTGCTATGGAAAATGACCTGTTATACAGAGTCGATGAGGAAAGAGAAGAAAGACTTGAACAGTTGCTAGTACCTCAACCTCATAGACGCATGGTACTGGACCTGGCAGATTCTCATGTTCTTGGGGGACACCTGGGGGTGGATAAAATGAAGAAAAGAATATTGCAATGGTTTTATTGGCCAGGCTTACACAAAGAGGTAAAAGTGTACTGTGAGTCCTGTCCAGTGTGTCAGCTCACTGCACCGGTTTCACATTTCCGGAGTCCATTGGTACCATTACCCATCATTGGTGACTACCGCAGGTCCTTCTATCATGCCAGCGGTAGAGATCGCTGAGGCCTTGTCCGTAAGCCAAAAACAAGAGACCAAGGAATTTTTGCTAAGAAATAGGGAGTTCTTCTCTGATCTTCCAGGGGTAACTTCAGTAATAAAACATGATAATGTGACCGATTGTGACCGAGCCAGGGGTGAAAGTTAACTTAAAACCTTATCGCATCCCAGAGGCTCAACGCCAAGTAGTCTCAGAGGAAATAAGGAGGATGTTGGAGCTTGATGTAATAGAAGAATCCCATAGTGAGTGGTGTAGTCCAATCGGCCTTATTCCCAAGCCGGATGGAAGCATCCGATTTTGTAATGATTTCCGAAAGTTAAATGAGGTGTCAAAATTTTACGCTTATCCAATGCCCAGGGTAAATTAATTAATTGAGCGTCTATGACAGGCCCGATATATCACCACCCTGGACCTTACAAAGGGGTATTGGCAAATACCACTTACAGAACGTGCAAAAGAGAAGACAGAGCAGGTTATCGGTTTTCCCCTCGGTTTTCCCAGCGGTAAAAAGGCATTAGACCACTTTTTTTAGGTCCTGACCACTGCTGACTAAGAAAATCCCACAAGAGCTGCAGTGTTGGAAATGCTCTGACCAGGGCCATCTTAATAGTATTGTGGGCCCCTGGGCAAAGTAATGCTCTGGGGCCCCCACAAGCCTGCACTACTGCTCACCAAATGCAACCCATTTAAATAAAAGGGTCTGCGCTGCAAATAGGTAAGCCAGTGTATCAGTGTTGCCAACCTACCAGACTGAAATTCACTGACACAAAACTCACAATTTACTGGCACAGCCAAGTTTTTACTGCCATTTTGTAAAAGTTACAGAATTACAGTTTTAAAATTTGTGCAAATTTCAGTACTTAAGCTACAAACAAGTACAATATGCAGTTAGTACATTGGTTTAAGACAGATATTAAAGGGGCTGTAAAGGTTTGTTTTTTATTTTCTAAATAGGTTTCTTTAAGCTAGTGCATTGTTGGTTCACCTACCTTTTCCTTCGATTTCCCTTCTAAATGTCTTTTTTCTTTGTCTGAATTTCTCACTTCCTGTAAGCTTGCCCCATTATCCGAGCCATTCTGGCTGGGGGTTAGTCAGCGTGCTTGCTCCCTCCCTTGGGACTACATCCCTGCGGGGAGATGCTGTGAACGTTTACAGCATCTCCCCGCAGGGATGTAGTCCCAAGGGAGGGGGCAAGCACGTTGACTAACCCCCAGCCAGAACGGTTTGGATGATGGGGGCAAGCTTACATTTAGAAGGGAAATCAAAGGAAAAGGTAAGTGAACCAACAATGCACTAGCTTAAAGGAAACTATTTAGAAAATAAAAAAACAAACCATTACAACCCCTTTAATGTAAAAAAAAAACATATGTTTTATGTTATTTTTGACATAGTAAGGGCGGGTTATTGTAGCCCATCAGATTGTCACCACTGGATAGATTTCCCCTTAATTTCTGTTCCATAGCCACCACAGAAAGTGAGGGCAAATTCCAGGTAGCCACCAGCATCACAAGAATGTATGTCCCCAATTCTAAAGACCTCCTGTCTCCATCCCTCCCTCTGTTGCAGGTCCATCCAACCTATTCACCCTCCATCACTTCCATCCCTCTGTTACTCTATCCCTCCCTCCTTTTATCTTTCCACAACTCCATCCTTTTATCTTTTGCTCCATCCCTCCCTCCATCATACTGTCCATCCAACAATCCTTGCGCCTTATATCACTTTCATCCCTCTAGTATTCTGTCTCTCCCTCTTTCTTTCCATAACTCCACCCCTCCATCCTTTGCTTCATCATTCCATGTCTCTGTCTCGCTCACATCCCTCCATGCCGTGCTCTATCCCATCATCCATCTCTCTGTCATATCTATGCCTCCATCCTTTAGGGCTCGTTCACACACACGTCCGTTTTCACAGACTCCGCTTGCTCAGCAGGGATCGCTCTGTTGATCCCCGCTGAGAAGACTGATGACAGGTCCGTCTCCGCTCACTGTGAAGAGACGGACCTGTCAGAGCTCCGCTCTCCTCTATGGGTGATCAGATGAAAACAGATCTGCCTGTCCGTTTCCATCCCAATCCTCCAGAGGTATGGAAAATAGGGTTTAGATCCGTCTGGATTAGTGGATTGGATGTCAGCGACATGTCACTGCTGACATCCGTCGCTCCATAGAGGTGAATGGAGCATACGACCAGGTCCGCCTGAAAAACAGACAGAGCTGAATGTGTATGTGTGAAAGGGGCCTTACTCACTCTTCACTTTTTCTATCTCTCTGTCCATCCACCTCCCCCATCACTCCACTACTCTGTCTTTCCATTATAAACAAATGAAAATACTCCAGTTTGCTTCAAAACCAAATTGCTCACTACTTATATATATGAATAGTAAACACCTTAAGACCATCAAGCACAAAAATCAAATATATAATTATCATACATTTTATAAAACACACACTATACAACACCAGCACTTTTCATCTACAAAACCAGCCTGATCCGTTATATTGCTGCCTCTCCTGGCATGCTGGGATTTGTAGTGCCACACAGCCTGACACATGAGGTGGTCATGCAGGAGAGGAGGCTGTGCCTAGTGAGTAGGTAATGGGTAGGGACAGGGAGGTATAATAGAGATTGGGGGGAGATCTCAGAAAACATGCTCCCTTTAGAAGCAGAACAGTTCACAGCCACACACAAAAATGATCTTGTGTAACAGCATGAGACAGGAGCCTGCTACACAGAGCCCATCCTCTCCCCCTCTCTCCCCCTCCTCCTGCCCACTAAGATAAGCCACAGACAGGACTGCATGTTGTTCAGCTAGCTTACCTTAGGCTAGGCTGAACTCCGTTCTCTACAGCAGGCTGGCTCCACTCCTCCCCCTCTCAGCATCTCTTGTGATAAAGTCAAATACACACCTGCTGGGAAAGGGGGAGGGTACAAATAGCTGCTTAACTCACTCAGTCAGATAGATGATCGAAGACTCTCAGTCTCCGCCGACTCCAGCCGGGAACTGCACATGTACTGCATCCCCCTAGATCGGAGCCAGCCCTGATTGGGCCCCATGAGCACTTGGGGCCCTTGGGCTGTGCCCAGGGGTGCCCACTCGGTAAGACAGCCCTGGCTTTGACCCAGTCGTCTAGCCATTGTTCTGACTGGGTCAGAGCACGAAATGCTCTGACCCAGTCGTCTAGCTATTACAATTTTATGCTTGCCCATTTTCTCTGCTTTCAACACATCACTTGCTGCCTAATATATCCCACCCCCTTTCAGATGCCATTATAACAGAATAATCAATGTTATTCACTTTACCTGTCTGTGATCATAATGTTATGACTGATCAGTTTACAGTGCTTGAAAAGGTATTCATTCCCCTTGAAATTTTCCACATTTTGTCATTTTACAAATAAAAACTTAAATGTATTTTATTGGGATTTTATGTGATAGATAGTGTTGAGCGGACCCGAACTGTAAAGTTCGGGTCCGTACCGAATTTTGGCGTTTTCTCGACCCCGGACCCGGATTTTGCGCTAAAGTCCGGGTTCGGGTCCGGATTCGGGAATTTAATGGCGCAGTTAGAAATGCTTCAGGGGCCAGCCAATCACCATTTGATTAGCTGGTGTGCCCTTAGAAGCCATCATAGCCATGCCTACTAATGGCATGGCTGTGATTGGTCAGTGCAACATGTGACCCAGCATGTGACCAGCTTCTATATAAGAAAGAGGCACACAGCACAGATCGTCACTCTGCTTTTAGAAAGTGTAGGGAAAGGATACTGGCTGCTGTTGCTGTGAGGGAGAGAATTATATGATAGGAGTTAGTCCTGATTCTGCAATCTACTGATAGAAAAGATAGGGAGACAGTGTAGTGTAGTGTAGTGTAGGGGCAGGATCCTGTTTGTGCTTTCAGGGAGAGAGATTTAGATAGGAGTCCAGATTGAGAGATATAATAGCTCAGCGATCTGCATAGGTTTATCTGTTTGTGTTGCAAGCTCAGTGCACCAGCACTGCATTACGTTGAGTGATACACCTATTCCATACTGTGGCTGTATTGTGCTCTTGCTAAAAGACCTATTTCGGTCAGAAAAAATAAATAAATAAATAAAAAAAAAAAGGCACTTTATTGTGCTTTTGCTAAAAAGACCCATTTTTGGGCCCCAAAAAAAAAAAAAGGCACTTTATTGTGCTGTTGCAAAAAAAAAAAGGCACTTTGTTGTGCGCAAAAAAGACCTATTTTTGGGCAAAAAAAATATTTTGAAGTGTATATCTCTAGTTGTGTGAAATAACCAATTTCTATATATTTTTCTTGTACTATGCTATACTAAAAAAAAAAACTTTTTTTTGAATAGCATTCTCTGCAGCTGTGCGATTCAGCGGTTATATACTGTGGTTGTGTTGTGCTCTTCCAAAAAACGCCATTTAGGGCCACAGAAAATATTTTGCAGTATGAAATACACATGTGGAGGTGTGTAAAATAAACAATTTCTATATATTGTACAGTGCTATACTAAAAAAAAAAACATTTTTTTTGAATAGCATTCTCTGCACTTCTATAGCTGTGCGATTCAGTGGTTAAATACTGTGGTTGTGTTGTGCTCTTGCAAAAAACGCCATTTAGGGCCACAGAAAATAAATTGCAGTGTGAAATACACATGTGGAGGTGTGTAAAATAAACAATTTCTATATATTGTACAGTGCTATACTAAAAAAAAAAACATTTTTTTTGAATAGCATTCTCTGCACTTCTATAGCTGTGCGATTCAGTGGTTAAATACTGTGGTTGTGTTGTGCTCTTGCAAAAAACGCCATTTAGGGCCACAGAAAATATTTTGCAGTGTGAAATACACATGTGGAGGTGTGTAAAATAAACAATTTCTATATATTGTACAGTGCTATACTAAAAAAAACAACATTTTTTTTGAATAGCATTCTCTGCACTTCTATAGCTGTGCGATTCAGTGGTTAAATACTGTGGTTGTGTTGTGCTCTTGCAAAAAAACGCCATTTAGGGCCACAGAAAATATTTTGCAGTGTGAAATACACATGTGGAGGTGTGTAAAATAAACAATTTCTATATATTGTACAGTGCTATACTAAAAAAAACAACATTTTTTTTGAATAGCATTCTCTGCACTTCTATAGCTGTGCGATTCAGTGGTTAAATACTGTGGTTGTGTTGTGCTCTTGCAAAAAAAACGCCATTTAGGGCCACAGAAAATAAATTGCAGTGTGAAATACACATGTGGAGGTGTGTAAAATAAACAATTTCTATATATTGTACAGTGCTATACTAAAAAAACAACATTTTTTTTGAATAGCATTCTCTGCACTTCTATAGCTGTGCGATTCAGTGGTTAAATACTGTGGTTGTGTTGTGCTCTTGCAAAAAAACGCCATTTAGGGCCACAGAAAATATTTTGCAGTGTGAAATACACATCTGGAGGTGTGTGTAAAAAAACAATTTCTATATATTTTCCTTGTACTGTGCTATACTAAAAAAAACAACCTTTTTTTTTTTGAATAGCATTTTCTGCAGTTCTGTAGCTGTGCGTTTCAGCCATTACGTACTGTGGGTGTGTTGTGGTCTTCCAAAAAACGCCATTTAGGGCAAGATCCTAAATTTGGAAAATATGAGGGGAAGGTCAAAGGGACGTGGTGGCCCCGGTCGTGGTGCTGCTGGTGGAGCTCCTGTTGCAGGGAGAGGACGTGGTGGATCTGTGCCAGCTACACGCACAAGTGAAACACCTTCCTCAGGTGCGAGTAGGCGACCGAGCCTGCGGCGGTATTTTGTCGCGCCTAATGAGGCTGTACCAATGTTTAGGCCAGGACAAGTACAGGCGATAGTAGATTGGGTTGCTGACAGTGCCTCGGGTTCCTTCACATTGTCTCCCACCCACTCTTCTGCTGAAAGATCAGAGTTGGCACCTGAAGCCCATGTCCATCAGTCTTTCACCTCACCCCCTTGCAAATCAGCCAAGCAGTTTGAGCCCCAAATCATGCAGCAGTCTCTTCTGCTTTTTGATGACTCTGTTAGCAGGGTTTCCCAGGGCCATCCACCTAGCCCTGCCCCAGAAGTGGAAGAGATTGAGTGCACCGATGCCCAACCACTTATGTTTCATGATGGGTACATGGGAGGACCATCGCAGCACGTCTCGGATGATGACGAAACACAGGTGCCAACTGCTGCTGCTTTCGCAATTGTGCAGACAGACATGGAGGGCAGGGGTGAAGACTGGGTGGAAGATGATGTGGAGGACGATGAGGTCCTCGACCCCACATGGAATCAACGTTATGCAGGTGACCAGTGTAGTTCGGAGGAAGAGGCGGTGGTCGCACAGAGCCACCAGCACAGCAGAAGAGGGAGCAGGGTGCAAAAACGGAGCATTCGTCCCCTAGACAGTACATCTGCTACTGCCCAACGCAGCAAGGGACCGAGCACACCAAAGCCAGGTCCAAGGACTTCCCTAGCGTGGCAGTTCTTCACACAGTGTGTTGATGACAAGACACGAGTGGTTTGCACGCTGTGCAATCAGAGCCTGAAGCGAGGCATAAACGTTCTCAACCTGAGCACAAGCTGCATGACCAGGCATCTAAGTGCAAAGCACGAGCTGCAGTGGAGTAGACACCTCAGAAACCAAGAAAGGTCTCTGGCTCCTCCTGCTTCCTCTTCTGCTGCAGTCTCGGCCTCTTCATCCACCTCTGTAGTGACAGTGGCACCTGTCACCCCGCAAACAGAGGATCTGCCAGCAACACTACCACCTGGGTCACCGACCATCTCCACAATGTCCCATGGAAGCGTTCAGCTCTCTATCTCCCAAACATTGGAGCGGAAGAGGAAGTACCCCCCTAGCCACCCGCGATCCCTGGCCCTGAATGCCAGCATTAGGGATGAGCTTCGTGTTCGAGTCGAACATACGTTCGACTCGAACATCGGCTGTTCGATCGTTCGACGAAGATCGAACGATTTGGGCCGTTCGCGCCAAATTCGAGTGACGCGAACGGCCCACAATGCACTACGCCATCGCAGTGTCATCCAGGCGCTGTGATTGGCCAAGCATGCACTGTGACCCCGCATGCTTGGCCAATCACAGCGCCGGCAGCGAGGAGAGCAATGATTGGCCACAGGCAGGATGCCTGTGGCCAATTATTGCTGAGGGTGTTTAGTACACGCCCCACACTATAAAAGGCCGCCAGCACGGCGGCCTAGTGTAGTGTGTTCCGGAGCAGGGATAGAGCAGCATAGGCAGGGACAGTGACTTTTATTTCTTTCTTGCTTAACCTGGATTCCTTTAGTTTAGGGAAAGAGAAGGATAGGTAGGGAGAGTGTCAGTGTGTTTTGTGCTTGTGCTATATTGTGCTTAAAAAAAACATTTTTTCTAGGGACAGAAAACTGTAGGTAGGGAGAGTGTGTCAGTTTCTTTCACTGTCAAAGTCCTTGTTTCCAGGGACCTGGAAGGACAGTGAGTGAATTCTCCTTGTGCTAAATTGTGCTTAAAAAAAACATTTTTTCTAGGGACAGAAAACTGTAGGTAGGGAGAGTGTGTCAGTTTCTTTCACTGTCAAAGTCCTTGTTTCCAGGGACCTGGAAGGACAGTGAGTGAATTCTCCTTGTGCTAAATTGTGCTTAAAAAAAACATTTTTTCTAGGGACAGAAAACTGTAGGTAGGGAGAGTGTGTCAGTTTCTTTCACTGTCAAAGTCCTTGTTTCCAGGGACCTGGAAGGACAGTGAGTGAATTCTCCTTGTGCTAAATTGTGCTTAAAAAAAACATTTTTTCTAGGGACAGAAAACTGTAGGTAGGGAGAGTGTGTCAGTTTCTTTCACTGTCAAAGTCCTTGTTTCCAGGGACCTGGAAGGACAGTGAGTGAATTCTCCTTGTGCTAAATTGTGCTTAAAAAAAACATTTTTTCTAGGGACAGAAAACTGTAGGTAGGGAGAGTGTGTCAGTTTCTTTCACTGTCAAAGTCCTTGTTTCCAGGGACCTGGAAGGACAGTGAGTGAATTCTCCTTGTGCTAAATTGTGCTTAAAAAAAACATTTTTTCTAGGGACAGAAAACTGTAGGTAGGGAGAGTGTGTCAGTTTCTTTCACTGTCAAAGTCCTTGTTTCCAGGGACCTGGAAGGACAGTGAGTGAATTCTCCTTGTGCTAAATTGTGCTTAAAAAAACATTTTTTCTAGGGACAGAAAACTGTAGGTAGGGAGAGTGTGTCAGTTTCTTTCACTGTCAAAGTCCTTGTTTCCAGGGACCTGGAAGGACAGTGAGTGAATTCTCCTTGTGCTAAATTGTGCTTAAAAAAAACATTTTTTCTAGGGACAGAAAACTGTAGGTAGGGAGAGTGTGTCAGTTTCTTTCACTGTCAAAGTCCTTGTTTCCAGGGACCTGGAAGGACAGTGAGTGAATTCTCCTTGTGCTAAATTGTGCTTAAAAAAAACATTTTTTCTAGGGACAGAAAACTGTAGGTAGGGAGAGTGTGTCAGTTTCTTTCACTGTCAAAGTCCTTGTTTCCAGGGACCTGGAAGGACAGTGAGTGAATTCTCCTTGTGCTAAATTGTGCTTAAAAAAAACATTTTTTCTAGGGACAGAAAACTGTAGGTAGGGAGAGTGTGTCAGTTTCTTTCACTGTCAAAGTCCTTGTTTCCAGGGACCTGGAAGGACAGTGAGTGAATTCTCCTTGTGCTAAATTGTGCTTAAAAAAAACATTTTTTCTAGGGACAGAAAACTGTAGGTAGGGAGAGTGTGTCAGTTTCTTTCACTGTCAAAGTCCTTGTTTCCAGGGACCTGGAAGGACAGTGAGTGAATTCTCCTTGTGCTAAATTGTGCTTAAAAAAAACATTTTTTCTAGGGACAGAAAACTGTAGGTAGGGAGAGTGTGTCAGTTTCTTTCACTGTCAAAGTCCTTGTTTCCAGGGACCTGGAAGGACAGTGAGTGAATTCTCCTTGTGCTAAATTGTGCTTAAAAAAAACATTTTTTCTAGGGACAGAAAACTGTAGGTAGGGAGAGTGTGTCAGTTTCTTTCACTGTCAAAGTCCTTGTTTCCAGGGACCTGGAAGGACAGTGAGTGAATTCTCCTTGTGCTAAATTGTGCTTAAAAAAACATTTTTTCTAGGGACAGAAAACTGTAGGTAGGGAGAGTGTGTCAGTTTCTTTCACTGTCAAAGTCCTTGTTTCCAGGGACCTGGAAGGACAGTGAGTGAATTCTCCTTGTGCTAAATTGTGCTTAAAAAAAACATTTTTTCTAGGGACAGAAAACTGTAGGTAGGGAGAGTGTGTCAGTTTCTTTCACTGTCAAAGTCCTTGTTTCCAGGGACCTGGAAGGACAGTGAGTGAATTCTCCTTGTGCTAAATTGTGCTTAAAAAAAACATTTTTTCTAGGGACAGAAAACTGTAGGTAGGGAGAGTGTGTCAGTTTCTTTCACTGTCAAAGTCCTTGTTTCCAGGGACCTGGAAGGACAGTGAGTGAATTCTCCTTGTGCTAAATTGTGCTTAAAAAAAACATTTTTTCTAGGGACAGAAAACTGTAGGTAGGGAGAGTGTGTCAGTTTCTTTCACTGTCAAAGTCCTTGTTTCCAGGGACCTGGAAGGACAGTGAGTGAATTCTCCTTGTGCTAAATTGTGCTTAAAAAAAACATTTTTTCTAGGGACAGAAAACTGTAGGTAGGGAGAGTGTGTCAGTTTCTTTCACTGTCAAAGTCCTTGTTTCCAGGGACCTGGAAGGACAGTGAGTGAATTCTCCTTGTGCTAAATTGTGCTTAAAAAAAACATTTTTTCTAGGGACAGAAAACTGTAGGTAGGGAGAGTGTGTCAGTTTCTTTCACTGTCAAAGTCCTTGTTTCCAGGGACCTGGAAGGACAGTGAGTGAATTCTCCTTGTGCTAAATTGTGCTTAAAAAAAACATTTTTTCTAGGGACAGAAAACTGTAGGTAGGGAGAGTGTGTCAGTTTCTTTCACTGTCAAAGTCCTTGTTTCCAGGGACCTGGAAGGACAGTGAGTGAATTTTCCTTGTGCTAAATTGTGCTTAAAAAAAACATTTTTTCTAGGGACAGAAAACTGTAGGTAGGGAGAGTGTGTCAGTTTCTTTCACTGTCAAAGTCCTTGTTTCCAGGGACCTGGAAGGACAGTGAGTGAATTCTCCTTGTGCTAAATTGTGCTTAAAAAAAACATTTTTTCTAGGGACAGAAAACTGTAGGTAGGGAGAGTGTGTCAGTTTCTTTCACTGTCAAAGTCCTTGTTTCCAGGGACCTGGAAGGACAGTGAGTGAATTCTCCTTGTGCTAAATTGTGCTTAAAAAAAACATTTTTTCTAGGGACAGAAAACTGTAGGTAGGGAGAGTGTGTCAGTTTCTTTCACTGTCAAAGTCCTTGTTTCCAGGGACCTGGAAGGACAGTGAGTGAATTCTCCTTGTGCTAAATTGTGCTTAAAAAAAACATTTTTTCTAGGGACAGAAAACTGTAGGTAGGGAGAGTGTGTCAGTTTCTTTCACTGTCAAAGTCCTTGTTTCCAGGGACCTGGAAGGACAGTGAGTGAATTCTCCTTGTGCTAAATTGTGCTTAAAAAAATTTTTTTTCTAGGGACAGAAAACTGTAGGTAGGGAGAGTGTGTCAGTTTCTTTCACTGTCAAAGTCCTTGTTTCAAGGGACAGAGAAGGACACCTGAAGGTAGCCCTTATTGCTTTTTTCCCATCTCCCTGCAGGCCATCTATTAGAATGTCTGGAAGGCAAACAAGGAGAGGCAGACAGTCAGGAGGCAATAAAAGAGGGCAAGCAGGCTCTGTGTCTGGGGGCAACAGTGCTGGTCGTGGACGCGTTGCATTGTCATCAGCACATGGCCATGGGACACGCTTGTCCTTCTTTTCGGCAGCTGGACATGTTGAGCCACATCATGCCGAAGAGTTGTTAGAGTGGATGACCAAGCCCTCCTCCTCCTCCTCATCCTCTCTCACCCAGGCTCAGGGTACTGGAAAAGCAGCTGCCAAAGCGTCCTCTTCCCTGGTATCAATGTCAGACTCATCATCAGTCACTCCTTCCCTAGACCCACCATGTCCTCCTCCTGAGGAGTCCCCCGAACTGTTTCAGCACAGTGTTGGGTACATGCTCCAGGAGGATGCCCAGCGTTTCGAAGGGTCTGATGATGAAACCCAGCTACAGGAAGGCAGTAGCATGAGAGCAGACAGAGGGGATGCTCAAGAAGGACACCAATCTGGCAGTCATGTTCCAGCAGCTGCAGCATACTGCCAGATTGGCTCCAGTGATGAGGAGGGAGGGGATGATGAGGTCACTGACTCCACGTGGGTGCCTAATAGGAGAGAGGAGGAGGAGGAGGATGAGGAGGAGGCACATCTCCAACGAGGCAGGATGCCCTTTGGTGGCCAGCGTAAGGGCAGTACACCGACGGAATCACACCGCAGAGCTCCGCCTGTGCAGGGCGCTGCCTCTGCCCGTCATTCAAAAAGTTCTTTGGTGTGGGCCTTTTTTGAGGCTAGTGCATCAGATCGCACAGCTGCTGTTTGCAACATATGTCTCAAGCGTATATCGCGTGGCCAAAACATCAGCCGCTTGGGTACCACATGCCTGACCAGACATATGTTGACCTGCCATGCAGCTCGTTGGCAAGCCTACCTGAAAGACCCACACCAAAGAACAAAGCGGACCTCTCCTTGCACCGCATCAGCTGGGATCTCCAACCCCACTATAACTTCAGTCCTCTCTGAAACATGCACTGAGAGGAATGAAGGTGTAGAATTAGGTGTGTCACAGCCAAGTACTTGCGGCCACTCTGCTAGCAGTACACCGACGTCCGATTCTAGCAGGCAAATTTCCCTGCCCCAGCTGCTGGACCGTCGAAAGAAGTTCACTCCCAGCCATCCACATGCCCAGCGGTTGAATGCTAGCTTGGCTAAATTGCTAGCGCTTCAACTGCTGCCTTTTCAGTTGGTAGACTCGGCCCCCTTCCGTGAGTTTGTGCAATGTGCGGTTCCTCAGTGGCAGGTTCCCAAACGCCACTTTTTCTCACGGAAGGCTATTCCGGCTCTCTACCGGCATGTGGAAGGCAATGTCTTGGCCTCGCTGGACAGGGCGGTCAGCGGTAAGGTGCATATTACCGCTGACTCATGGTCCAGCAGGCATGGACAGGGACGTTACCTTTCTTTCACGGCCCATTGGGTCACTCTTTTGGCAGCTGGGAAGGATGCAGGACAAGGTGCAGTAGTGTTGGAGGTTGTCCCACCGCCACGCCTCCAAAATGCTACTACTGGTTGTGACACACCTCTCTCCTCCACCCCCTCCTCTTCTTCTTCCTCCATGGCCTCTTCCTGTGGTTTGTCCTATGAACCAGCGGTGCTCCGTAGCCGTTCACGGGGCTACGCAAGTACGCAGGCAAAAAGATGCCATGCCGTGCTTGCGCTGGTGTGTTTGGGGGACAGAAGCCACACTGGGGCAGAGGTCCTGTCTGCTCTGCAGGGCCAGGCCGAGAGGTGGTTGACGCCACGCCAGCTTAAGCCAGGAATGGTGGTTTGCGACAATGGCACCAACCTCCTCTCCGCCCTCCGACAGGGACAACTGACCCATGTGCCCTGTGTGGCTCACGTCCTTAACCTGGTGGTGCAGCGGTTCTTGGGCAGGTACCCGGGCTTACAGGATGTCCTGAGGCAGGCCAGGAAAGTCTGTGTGCATTTCCGCAGATCTTATAATGCCAGTGCTCGCCTGGCTGAGCTGCAAAAGGAGTTGAACCTGCCCAAGAACCGCCTTATATGTGACATGCCCACCAGGTGGAACTCAACGTTGGCCATGCTGCAGCGGCTGCACACGCAGCAGAGGGCCATCAATGAGTACCTGTGCGACTACGGCACCAGGACAGGGTCAGGGGAGCTTGGTTTTTTTTCTCCACGCCAGTGGGGCATGATCAGGGATGCATGCACTGTCCTGGCACCATTTGAGGAGGCCACGAGGATGGTGAGCAGTGACAGTGCATGCATCAGTGACACTGTACCTCTTGTCCACCTGTTGGAGCACACGCTGCGTGGAATAATGGACAGGGCACTTGAGGCAGAACAGAGGCAGGAAGAGGAGGACTTCCTTGCCTCTCAAGGCCCCCTTTACCCAGACAGTGTTCCTTCTGTCCCACCCATCGCACAGGAAGAGGAGGAGGAGGAGGAGGAGGAGGAGGAGGAGGATTGTGTCAGCATGGAGGTGGAGGCTGGCACTCAGCATCATCAGCAGCAGTCTTTTAGGGATGATTTACAGTCCCAAGAAACCAGTGGACTTGTACGTGGCTGGGAGGAGGTGGCTGCGGATCATGTCGTCCTTAGTGACCCAGAGGACTCCGGAGCGAATGCCTCAGCAAACCTACGCTGCATGGCCTCCCTGATCCTGCAAAGTCTGCGGAAGGATCCTCGTATTCTTCGGATCAAGGAGAGGGACCATTACTGGCTGGCCACTCTCCTTGATCCACGGTACAAGGGTAAGGTTGCGGACCTTATGTTACCGTCGCAGAGGGAGCAGAGGATGAGACAACTCCGGGAGGCCTTGCAGAAAGGTCTGTGCAACGCGTTCCCAGAGACTGGGAGGTTACAAACTCCTGGTCCTGGACAACGAGTTGCTGAGGCTTCGGCCAGTCAAAGAAGGAGCGGTGGGGAAGGTGGCCGTCTGACCGATGCGTTCAGACAATTCTTTAGTCCGCAGCCCCAAAGTATGATCGGTTCCAGCAACCATCGCCAGCGTCTGATAAACATGGTGCAGGAATATCTAGGGGCAAGGTCAGACTTGGACACCTTCCCCACCGAAAATCCTCTGGCTTACTGGGTCTTGAGGATGGATCACTGGCCAGAGCTTGCACAGTATGCAATTGAGCTACTGGCCTGTCCTGCATCCAGCGTTCTTTCGGAACGCACATTCAGTGCTGCTGGAGGATTTGTCACGGATCACAGGGTGCGCCTGTCCACCGACTCGGTTGATCGACTGACTTTCATCAAGATGAACCAGTCTTGGATCACCACCAGCTACCACACACCTGATGCTGATATAACAGACTAATTGATTTTAACATGTCACATCCCTTCAAGACTGATGCTGATGCTGAGTGCCTGTGCTGTTATGTTGACTGGCTATCCTCCTCCTCCGAGTCCTCAATGATACGATTGATGATGATAGCTTGGAAGATCATTTTTGTTTATGGGTGCCGCCACCAGTGGCTAAGGCCCAATTTTTCAGCCCCTGTTTTACAGGGGCGTGTCATTACAATTTTTGAAGCAATACTTTGCAACAGGGCTCATTGCTGTGCTCCAAGTACAGTATCTGTGAGGGGTTGTAGTGTTGTGCCACCAGTGCCTAAGGCCCAATTTTTCAGCCCCTGTTCAACAGGGGCATGCAATTACAATTCTTGATCTAATAATTCACAGCAGGGTCCATTGCTGCACCCACCAAGAGTAACTCTGAGGGCTTACAGTCTTGTGGCAACGCCACCACCACCACCACCACGAAAGGCCCAATTTTTCAGCCCCTGTTCAAAAGGGGCATGTAATTACAATTCTTGATCTAATAATTCACAGCAGGGCCCATTGCTGCACCCACCAAGAGTAACTGTCAGGGCTTACAGTGTTGTGGCACCAGCACCACCATCAAAGCCCCAATTTTTACTACCACTGTTCAACAATTATATGTAATTAAAATTCCTGATATAATAGTTGACAGCAGGGCGTTCCAGCACCAACCAAGAGTAACTGAGTGCTTACAGTGTTGTGCCAACACCAACAACTAAGGGGCCTATTTCTGCAGAGTATATACGGCAGGTCCCTACTTTCAAACATCCAACTTACAAACGACTCCTACTTGCAAACGAAAGAAGACAACAGGAAGTGAGAGGAAATCTACCCCTAGAAAGGAAAATTCTCTCCTGTAAGAATAAATATGGGAGAAAGGGGTCTCATCTGTACTGATGCTTTATCAGCAATCCTTGTTTCAAGAAAAACACCACATTTCAAAAACAGTTGTCATTGGGACGGAAAGTGAGGTGAAATGTTCTGAACAGGGGCACAGACAGCAAAACAAATGTTACAGGGGTGATAACCCTTACCTATGTTTCCCAAAAAGTTTAAAAATAGATTTTTGGGCTGGAGCTACACTTCAACAATGTACCTGTTCAAAATTACAAACAGATTCTACATAAGAACAAACCTACAGTCCCTGTCTTGTATGCACCGCCTGTATACGGCTGTTCAGAGTATATAGGGCCTTTTTTATTTTATGTGCGGGGTTCCCCTTAATATCCATACAAGACCCAAAGGGGCTGGTAATGGGCTGGGGTAGGGGGGGGGGTCATGGGGTAGCTATGCCATTTTTCTTAAAGAATTTCATCCATATTACCGGGACCAGACATTACATTAAAGCCGCAAGCAGTTTTAAATGGCTTTTTTTCTTTTAGAAGTGTAATTTTGTGCAGGGACAGTTCTAAACACGGGAAACACGTGGCACTTCACAGGCATACTTTAGACACCCCCCAGGTACGATATTTAAAGGAATATTTGACTTTTTTTTTTTCACTTTATGCATCATTAAAATGACTGCTCCCGAAAAACGACCGTTTTTAAAACTTCTTTTTGCATTGATACATGTCCCCTGGTGCAGAACCCGGGTTCCCAAACCCTATTTATGACAATAACATGCATAATAGTTGTTATAATTAGCACTTTAGAATTCGAACGTTCGCATCCATTGTATTTAATAGGGTTCTAATGTTCGTTCGAACTTTCGGTCCGTTCGCGGGTTCTGGTGCGAACCGAACCCGGGGGTGTTCGGCTCATCACTAGCCAGCATTTCAAAATTCCTGGCCTTTGAAATGCTGTCATTCCGTCTGGTGGAGACGCAGAGTTTTAAAAGCCTGATGATATTGGCTGTCCCGCAGTACGTCGTGCCCAGCCGCCACTACTTTTCCAGGCGAGCCATCCCTTCCCTGCACAACCAGGTGGGGGACAAAATCAGGTGTGCACTGCGCAACGCCATCTGTGGCAAGGTCCACCTAACTACGGATGCGTGGACCAGTAAGCACGGTCAGGGACGTTATATCTCCCTAACAGCACACTGGGTAAATGCAGTGGCTGCTGGGCCTGAGGCAGATAGCGGTTTGGCGCATGTCCTTCCACCACCGAGGATTGCAGGGCGCTTCAGTTTGCCTCCTGTTGCTAACTCCTCCTTCTCCGCTTCCTCATCCTCTACCGCCTCCTCATCCATTCAGCGTAACACCTTCACCACCAACTTCAGCACAGCCAGGGGTAAACGACAGCAGGCAGTTTTAAAACTTTCCTGTTTGGGGGAAAATCCCCACACCGCGCAGGAGTTGTGGAGGGACATGGAACAACAGACCGATGAGTGGTTGCTGTCAGTGAGCCTCAAGCCCGGCCTGGTGGTGTGCGATAATGGGCGAAATCTCGTAGCAGCTCTGGGTCTAGCCGGTTTGACGCACATCCCTTGCCTGGCGCATGTGCTGAACTTGGTGGTCCAGAGGTTCCTTAAAAATTACCCCAATATGCCAGAGCTGCTGCAGAAAGTGCGGGCTGTCTGTGCGCACTTTCGGCGTTTTCACCCTGCTGCTGCTCGCCTGTCAGCGCTGCAGCGTAACTTCGGCCTTCCAGCTCACCGCCTCATATGTGACGTGCCCACAAGGTGGAACTCCACCTTGCACATGCTGGCCAGACTGTGCGAGCAGCAGCAGGCAATAGTGGAGTTTCAGCTGCAGCAATCACGCGTGAGTCGCTCTGCGGAACAGCACCACTTCACCACCAATAACTGGGCCTCCATGCGAGACCTGTGTGCCTTGTTGCGCTGTTTCGAGTACTCCACCAACATGGCCAGTGCCAATGACGCCGTTCTCAGCGTTACTATCCCAGTTCTATGCCTCCTTGAAAAAACGCTTCGTGCGATGATGGAAGAGGATGTGGCACAGGAGGATGAGGAGGAGGAGGAGGAAGCGGATCATTTCAAAGGCTTTCAGTGCAGTCTTTCACAAGTGGCTACGAGGGTGGGTTCCTGCACCAACAAACGCCAGGTACACAATTGTCCGGCAGAAAGGGCACAGTTCTGGAGGATGACGAGGTGGAGGAGGAGATGGAGGAGGAGGAGGAGGAGGAGGAGCCATGTTCACAGCAGGGTGGCACTCAGACCAGCTCGTGGCCATTACTGGTGCGTGGCTGGGGGGATACAGAGGACACAGACGATACACCTCCCACAGAGGACAACTTTTCTTTGCCTCTGGGCAGCCTGGCACACATGAGCGATTACATGCTGCAGTGTTTCCGCAACGACAGCCGAGTTGCCCACATTTTAACTGGTGCTGATTACTGGGTGGCCACCCTGCTGGATCCCCGTTACAAGGACAACGTACCGTCCTTAATTCCCTCACTGGAGCGGGATCGTAAGATGCGCGAGTACAAGCGCACGCTGGTAGACGCGCTGCTGGTGGCATTCCCACCTGACAGCGGGCGTACGGTGGAAGCACAAGGCGAAGGCAGAGGAGGAGGAAGAGGTCGCCAACGCAGCCGGGGCACCGGCAGCACCTCAGAAGGCAGGGTTAGCATGGCCGAAATGTGGAAAAGCTTTGTCAGCACGCCACAACAACCAGCACCACCAGCTGAGATGGAACGTCTTAGCAGGAGGCAGCATTTCACCAACATGGTTGAGCAGTATGTGTCCACAGGCCTACACGTACTGGATGATGGGTCTGCCCCCTTTAACTTCTGGGTCTCCAAATTGGGCACATGGCCTGAGCTTGCCGTTTATGCCTTGGAGGTGCTGGCCTGCCCTGCAACCAGTGTATTATCTGAACGTGTATTTAGCACGGCAGGGGGCGTTATCACAGACAAGCGCAGCCGCCTGTCCAGAGCCAATGTGGACAAGCTCACGTTCATTAAAATGAACCAGGCATGGATCCCACAGGACTTGTCCGTACCTTGTGCAGAATAGACATGTATACCGGTGTTGTGACAAAAACTGTCCGGCCATCGGATTGTGCCCGGCCCGTACTGCGCAGGCGCAGCGCTTGCGCAGTACAGAGGACAAGGAGATTCACAAAATCTCCGAAGATGAACGGCGCCTGCGCTGTGAGTGCAGGTTCAAGCCCCACCATCCAAGAGGACATACGGTAGCACATAGTAACAGGGCCCCTCACGGGCTCGCTTCGATCGCGGCCTTGCTTGGCTCGGCTTGAACCACGGATGGTGTGGCCTTCACCTGAACTCAACACGCAGGCGCCGTTAGTCTTGGGAGATTTTTTAAATCCCCTTGTCCTACATACTCAGCAAGCGCAGTACAGGGCGGACACTATTCGACAGGGGACAGAATTCGACACATCACCGGCCTTACCCAGCCATTGTTGTATTTTTTAACCAGTGTTGGCTACCTCGTCCTCCTCCACCGCCGCTTCCACCTACACAGCCACATCCACCGCCACCTCAACCTCCTACTCCATATGGACCTCGTCCTGCTAGGCCAAGATTAAAATTTTTATTTTATTTTTTTGTAGCGCACAGATCCTTTCCCCCTTACCTGCCTTTATGTTGTTGGCTCTTCGCAGGAGGGAGAAAGGCACACCGCACTACCAGCCCGTATCCTCCTATATAAAGAGGTTGAGCGGTGTACTTGACGGGCCGTGTCCACAGCCGGAGTCAAAACTCCTCCAGAGGATGATTCTCACCTCTACTGTGGGTAGAGGCAAGTCCTTTAATTGCCAGTAAAGTCAATGTCCACACCAGCTGAAACTCCAACTCTTATTCTCTCATGGCAAAATAAACTGTACTCAGAAAAGGTTAGAGCAAAGAAACAGGACAGCTTAAGGTGTGGAGGAGGTCCAGGCACAAACGTAGCACATTCACTTCACTGCTTAGGTTTCTCAAACAGTTTTTGGTGCACGGTCTCTGCCACAGACATTGAGGTTGGTCTCTGCCACAGACCGGGTGTACAAGGCCCCTGCCACGGGCCTGGAGAACTTTGGTCTCAGCCACAGACCAGGGTGTATAAGGCCCCTGCCACGGGCCGGTTGAATAAGGCCTCTGATACAGCCAAGGTGACCTTGAGCTTCTCCTTCTACGAACCTAGCCCATATCAAGGGGAAGACATCTCTCCAGGGAGTCAACAGACCATTCCTTCACCGTGACTCCCGCATCGGTCCATCAGAATGATCCTCCCTTCCCTGGAACAGGGTCCCCTACACGAGGCGGCTCTGGACTCCAGGCTTTACTCCCGCCCCTAGGCCTCCATACCCAGGGCAGCAAGAACTCCAGGATAGTACCTCACCCCGGGCTAAAGGTGCCCGAGATGGAACAGGAACACATGCACCCAGGCCGAAGGCACCTGGGCGCGGACCCCACTGGACATCAGCCCCCAGGCCAAAGGTCTGCCCCTTTTATATGCTCTCCCGGCATGCACAGCAGGTTCCCCGCCCCGCTGTACTACTGCCAAGAGGGGACACAAAAGGCGCCACCTGTAGGCCGCAGGGAACTGCACACCAATACTGTCCCCCGAGGACAAAATGGTCCATGAATCCTACAGAATTAGGGTATTTGAGCCTATTTACCACTGAAACACTTTCCTTAAATTTAGCACCCCGCTACATTTTTATTTCAAAGTATTTTATTTTCCCACTAGCTTATCCATTAAATTAAATAATTTATTCCAGAAAGGGCGTATTCTGGGGCATTCCCACCATATGTGTGGCATCGTGCCGTTGAGTTTCTGAGGTTCTTAATGACTTCCTGTACCTCTTCTGCTGAAAAGGGGGCCTCCAGCATATTTTTTTATTTTTTATATTTTTTATGTTCTTTTAAGTTATTTCCTATCCACATTTGTTTGCAGAGCACTTGCCATGTTCTTAACAACATTTTGCTGCCATTTGCAGCCCTCTAGCCCTTTCCATTACTTTTTTAGAGCCTTTTTAGTCGTCAGAAGTCCGGGTCCCCATTGACTCCAATGGGGTCCGGGTCCGGGTTCGGGTTAAAGTTCGGTCCCGAATCCGAACTTTTTTCCGAAGTTCGGCCGAACCCGCCGGACCCGAATATCCAGCTACCCGCTCAACTCTAGTGATAGACCAACACGAAGTGGCACATAATTGTGAAGTGGAAGGAAAATGATAAATGGTTTTCAAAACATTTTACAAATAAATATGTGAAAAGTTTTTCCAGCATTTGTATTCAGCCCACCCAAGTCAATACTCTGTAGAACCACCTTTCGCTGCAATTACAGCTGCAAGTCTTTATGGGGATGTCTCTACCAGCTTTGCACATCTAGAGAGTGACATTTGTGCCCATTCTTCTTTGCAAAATAGCTCAAGCTCTGTCAGATTGGAAAGAGTTTTTGTGAACAGCAATTTTCAAGTCTTGCCACAATATCTCAATTGGATTTAGGTCTGGACTTTGACTGGGCCATTCTAACACATGGATATGCTTTGATCTAAACCATTCTATTGTAGCTCTGGCTGTATGTTTAGGGTTGTTGTCCTGCTGGAAGATGAACCTCCGCCCCAGTCTTTTGCAGACTCTGAAGCCTAGTACACACGGCCGAGAATCTCGTCGAAAAAAAAAACGTTGTTTTTCTCGACGGGTTTCTTGTCAAGCTTGATGAGATTCTTGTCAAGCTTTCCTTGCATACACACTATCAATCCAAAATCTCGTCGTTGTAAAGCGCGGTCACATACAACATGTATGACGGCAGTATAAAGGGGAAGTTCTATTCCAATGGCGCCACCCCTTGGGCTGCTTTTGCTGATCTCGTGTTACCGCGTGTTAGTAAAAGTTTGGGGAGAGACGATTCGCGCTTTTCAGTCTTCGTGCTTTCAGTTAGTTTTCTGCGGTTCAGTTTGTGCTTGTGGGTTCATATCTTGTCTTTCAGGGCGTGTAGTCAGGTCGTATCTGTTTTACAGTGCGTTCTTGTCCGCTCGTTTCTGATTTTCAGGTCGTTCTTCATAGGCCTTGCTGTTCTTAAGTGTGCTCTGTTCTGTACGCTCTGATCAGACGACCGTCTTCTAGCCATGTTGTGGGTACGTTCTTGTCGTAGAGTTTGTGCTGTGCGGGTGCTTGGTGTTGGTCTGCTTGTCTTGGACCAAGACCAGTCCATGAAAAGGGTGAGGAGGAGTTCATGGACCAAGAATTGGTTGCTCCAGCGGGACCAATTCTGTCACATGCCTCTGCTGCGGGAGACACAGGAGAATAATCCTGATGACTACAGGAATTTTCTTAGGATGTCTGACCCCGTTTTTCAGCATCTGTTGGCTTTGGTGTCCAACCTATATCACCAGGCAGGACACCATTATGCGGGAAGCCATCACTGCTAAGCAGAGGCTCGTCGCCACGTTGCGATACCTGGCGACTGGGAGAAGCTTGCAGGACCTGAAGTTCACGACAGGCATCTCCCCCAGGCTCTGGGCCTCATAATCCCAGACACCTGTTCTGCCATCATCCAAGTCCTGCAGGAGGATTATATGAGAGTAAGTTTTCTCCTTTAACATCACATTCTATGTATTTAATGTATAATAATGTATTGTATTTCTTTCATCCTTCCCGAATTACTGTGATTGTAATATGCTGTGAATGTCCCCCTTTGTCCCCATGCATGCTGTAAGTTTTTAAGGCCCCTTTTTTGGCCTACATGCATATTTTCCTTCACTTACCTCTCCAGCAAGCTATCCTGGGCCCAAACACACCTAGCCTAGTCTGTTAACAATGTATTTTGTCATCTCCATTGTAGTGCTCCCCCCCCTCAAATGGTTTCTAAAGTATAATTTTTTCAAACTAATATTTTTGGGGGGGTCCCAAACTCATCTAGCCCCCCCAAATAAAAACAATGGGCCATCAGAGTTGGGTGAGGAATGTGATAATTGTGCCTTATATTTTGAATTTGAAATAATCCTTAAAATAAATGTTATACTGATGTTGGCCAAGGATGTTTTTGTATAATCTGCTTGCAATGATATGTGCAAAAGTACTAATATTTTTGTATCTTGTTTGACACAGCTTCCTTCCACGCCACAGGAATGGCAGACTGTGGCATCGGAGTTTGCCACGCGGTGGGACTTCCCCAACTGCGGTGGAGCCATTGACGGGAAGCATGTCCGCATCATGCCCCCACCCCATTTGGGCTCCTTTTTCTACAACTACAAGGGGTTTCATAGCATTGTGCTGATGGCGGTGGTGTCAGCACAGTATGAGTTTCTCTATGTGGATGTGAGGAAGAATGGCCGGATGTCGGATGGGGGAGCCTTCAGCCAGATGGAGTTTGCTCTTCGTCTACAGAGTGTTGACCTTGCATTGCCACCGGATGCAGGGAATGTTGAAGGACTCCCCTTTGTTTTTTTGTCTGATTAAGCCTTTGGTCTGGGACTGCATCTAATGAGGCCTTTCCTCCAGAGGACCCTCACCACGGATAGAAGGTTGGGTGTTCAACTACCGGCTGGCCAGAGCCTGAAGAGTTGTGGAGAATGCCTTCGGGATAATGGCGAGTCGGTTCCGCCTATTTTTAACATCAATTCACATGGCGGAGTACAAACTCAACTATATTGTATTTTGTTGCTATGTTCCCCACAATTTTTTGCAAAAGCAATCGCCAACTTATATGGCCACAGTTGGGCCTGAGGTCGGACTTGCAGCAGACAATGCCCTGCCGGGCCTAGAACATGTCCATGTTGGCTTGCCCCCCCAAAGTGCCCGTGCAATCCGCCAGAACTATGTTGACAATTTCATGGGTAGGGGGGCCATTCCAATGCCAGCCAATGTTTAATCATTTTTAGGATTAATCAAAAAAAAATCCTGAACTTTAATTTTTTATTTATTGTTTGTTTTTATTTTAACTGTCTCCTAGTTTTTCAAAGTGTACTTGTAGTGCCAAGTGTATTTTCCTTAGTAAAGACCAAACATTTCTCTGGTAACACCAAACATAAACCCAAAAAAGGTTATAGTGGATTAGAAAAAAAGAAGCCACACTTTGTTGTCTTTCAAATGTTTTACTCTGTGCACAATCACACATGGTCTTTATAACATTTTTTGTTTGTCAACTTTTTTTTAACACATTTTTTGGGTTTGCCATTGTAACGGGAAGGCCCGGGGAACTCCTACTGTTTGATTATGACCTCAACAGGTTAATTGGAAAGTGACGCCTTCATGATGTTTAGACACATACTCTTAGATGCTAATATCATCACCGACAGCCCTGATTTTGTGTAATCATGGCTGTGAGGAATTAAGGTAATTTGCATTCTATTGTTCAGTATGACTTGGGAAGGTCTGGTGTGAATAGAAGTAATTAACCCTATACTTGTGTGTATTGTAAAGGCAGACTGGGATTTACAATACAAAGGGATTTAAGATGTAAAGGGTTTAGAACCTGTTGTCGCCAGACAGACTGGCTGCCAACCCTTTGTGGGAAGATGTGTATTGGAGATCGTATATTCTATTGTGTTGGGATCTTTTGAAGCCTAGCAGATGTCAGGATGAGGTGTTGAGTTTTGGGATGTGTGGGTGGAGCTGGGCCCTTGTTCATGTTAAATCATGTGCCCTGAATTGTGTATAAAGTTACAATGTTTGTCAATAATAAATTCATTCCTACTACAGAAGAGACAGAGTGTGTCACGTCTTCTTCCAGAGGGGTCGGCTCCAATAGGAAAGGGTCGTTTAGCTGTGGATATTGGTAGCGAGTGGATGTGTGTCTAGGAGAGGGAACATCGTAAACGGCGTTAATACCCCTTGAGATTGGGGTGCCATTACATTGGTGGCAACAGTGGGATTTTCCCTCCAGTTCCTGGGACACTCCAAACCACCACAGTGAATGACCAGCTATGCAGCCGAAGGAGGGTGATGCAGGACCCTGGTCAGTTGAAGATTTGTTTCAGCAACGAGTGCGACAGCGGTTGGCATTATATGGTGCTAACCCATCAGAGACCGCCATACAGGAAGCCATTAGAGACATCGAGCGGCAGGATGAGCGGCAACATGAGCAGAGAATGGCGGAAATACGGAAATCGGAGACAACAACTAAAAAAGCAGCACCAACTGAAAGGAGAGGGAACATCGTAAACGGCGTTTTACTCGTTGAGATTGGGGTGCCGTTACATTGGTGGCAGCAGTGGGATTTTCCCTCCAGTTCCTGGGACACTCCAAACCACCACAGTGACTGGCCAGCGATGCAGCCGAAGGAGGGTGATGCAGGACCCCGGTCAGTTGAAGATTTGTTTCAGCAACAAGTGCGACAGCGGTTGGCATTGTATGGTGCTAACCCATCAGAGACCACCATACGGGAAGCCATTAGAGACATCGAGTGGCAGGATGAGTGGCAACGTGAGCAGAGAATGGCGCAAATACGGCAATCGGGGACAACGCCTAAAGAACCAGCCGCCATGGAAGAGAAATTCGGAAGGAGGTTGCGAGAGATGCAGGGAGGAGAAGCAGGCCATCTCCCCCCACAACAGTTAACCAGAGCAGATGGTGTGGAGTCCCCAGCAGAAGTGCTGGCAACAGGGCAGAGTGATACCCACCTCTGCCCAGCACCGGAAACCACTGTGGAGTTTCAGGGAGCCGGGGCAGTTGGCCCCTCTCCCCAGCAACAAGCTGAGGCAGTAAAGCTTTTACTCCCAGCTGAATCACTGGCAGCAGGGCAGAATGCTACTGGCCGCTGCACACAACTGCCACTTGAGCGGATATCGGTGGATGGGACTGCGGTCTCCACTCACAGCAACCCAGCAGAAGAGCTGGCAACAGAGCCGAGCGCCACGGGCCTCGGCTCCCAACTAACAGAAGAGGGAGTTCCTGTGGTATTGGATGGGACTTCAGTCCTCACTGACACAACCCCAGAAAATGGTGGGACACTGAGACAGGAGGATGTCAGCCTTGCTTTGCAAGCACTGGGAGATTTTCACCTACCACAAGTGGATGGGACTTCAGTCTCCACTTGTATACCACAGGGATGCCGGGCAGTCGACCCAGATCCCCAACAGCATGACGGACTGAGCCCAGTCACCCTGTCTTCTCTCCAGCGGCAGAAAGGACTCCAGGGAGAAGGGCCAGTCCAGGCCTCTCCCCAGCGGCGGGTGTGTTCTCTGAGAGAGGCAGAGGTTGGCTGGGTAAGCGATTCTCTGTTTGGAGAAATTTATTTGGGGTACTGTGTGGATACCGGCATTAGAAGAAGGGACCTATGGACTAACTTCGGAGTCACCCCGTCTGGGGTTCCCCCCTCTGTTAGTCTCCTGCCGAAAGGGGAGAGATGTAACGGGAAGGCCCGGGGAACTCAGAATCGCTTAGGAAGTATGAAATACCCTTGCGCCAGCTTCCCCAATGGCTCTTATGTGTCAATCACCCTGTGTCTCTATTAGGGGCACAGGGTGAATGAAAACCCCAATATGGTCTATGATGGCCATATTCAATGCTGTACATACATTTTATCTAGATTGGGTCTGTAATATTCATCCACCATATTCCCCAGGATACCTGCAAAGAACTCTCTACTGTTTGATTATGACCTCAACAGGTTAATTGGAAAGTGACGCCTTCATGATGTTTAGACACATACTCTTAGATGCTAATATCATCACCGACAGCCCTGACTTTGTGTAATCATGGCTGTGAGGAATTAAGGTAATTTGCATTCTATTGTTCAGTATGACTTGGGAAGGTCTGGTGTGAATAGAAGTAATTAACCCTATACTTGTGTGTATTGTAAAGGCAGACTGGGATTTACAATACAAAGGGATTTAAGATGTAAAAGGGTTTAGAACCTGTTGTCGCCAGACAGACTGGCTGCCAACCCTTTGTGGGAAGATGTGTATTGGAGATCGTATATTCTATTGTGTTGGGATCTTTTGAAGCCTAGCAGACGTCAGGATGAGGTGTTGAGTTTTGGGATGTGTGGGTGGAGCTGGGCCCTTGTTCATGTTAAATCATGTGCCCTGAATTGTGTATAAAGTTACAATGTTTGTCAATAATAAATTCATTCCTACTACAGAAGAGACAGAGTGCGTCTCGTCTTCTTCCAGAGGGGTCGGCTCCTATAGGAAAGGGTCGTTTAGCTGTGGATATTGGTAGCGAGTGGATGTGTGTCTAGGAGAGGGAACATCGTAAACGGCGTTAATACCCCTTGAGATTGGGGTGCCGTTACAGCCATAAACTGGTATTATTTTTTTTTCAATGAAATTACAAAAACTCTCATAAACATACCTCAAAATACAACAATGTAAACCTCTAGGCAATATCTCAGACATTAGATTGTTTAAAAAATGTCTATCTGCCCTTCATAAGATGGGGTGTTGTCACCCCCGAACAAGACAAAATTTGAAGATGCACACCATATTTTTGAGGGTCCAGTAGGTTATTTACTTCCTCATCCCTATTGTCAACATGTGCTATGCGCCATCATGGGGGATCATTTGATGTGTTTTGGGGGTGCAACCCCTTCTTCCTTTCACCTACTTGAGTTGTGAGGAAGGGGTTGCACCCACAAAACACGTACATGGAGATCCCGTGATGGCAGATAGCACATGTTGACCCACTGTGTGCATCTTCAAATTTTGTCATGTTAGAAAAAGATCAAAAAAAGTGTAGAAAAACTTTGTAAAAAAAGGGGGGTTTTATTCTATTCGCTCCAACACATCAATGATGTCCTTAAATGTATGCTCCTTAGCATTCATCCTTTTCTTCATGACGTCCAGTTCACTACTACACTCCATTATTTGTTAAATGATCCTTTGTGCACTATCACTGAAGAATTGAGGACTTTCTTCAACATGTTCATCCCCTAATAAACAAAAAATATATACAAAATCTGCAGGCCTACATCTCTTACCTGAAGCTGGGGTGACAGACACTGACCTGTTGTAGTGACAAGTTCCACCACCTCATCCACCTCTCCTTCCTCCACTTCTCCTTCCTCCACATCCTCAGGTTGGCCTTGTTGGCGAGGTTGGGGTTCTTTAAGAGGTGTGGGGTTCCTGGGCTCCGAGGAGTGGTGTCCTCCCAGTCTTCTCTCCCCTATGAGAATGAAATAAATGGTACACTTAGCACACACATATTTGAAGTCAAAAATAGGAATATGATACATTGCTTGCAAGTGGGGTACAAATGTCTGTTTTGGCACAGTTCCAAGCTGAAGACATGATTTTTGAAATTAACAAAGCTGGAATACTTACATTTTTGTGACAATTTTCTCACATGCCCCCCCCCCCCCTCCATTACCCACTGTAGCACCTGTGTGGGACACCCTAAAAAGGTTGTTCTGTTGGCCCACACTATAGTGCTCCTGTGAGTGCAGATGTGTAAACAACTGCTGAGTGTCCTCTCCTTTTACATTGATTCAAGTTTGCATTTCATTCTAGTTACAAACACGTCATCTAGACAACAATGTCATAACATTTATGGAATATAAACAGACATTTTAAGAAAAAAAAAACATGGATATTCAAAAATCATCGTATGTAGTGGGCAAATGATGTGTCTGTATCGACCGATTACTGTGCCCACTAAATTTTTAAAGATGACATTTTCTAATGTATAATAGTAAAAAGCAACAACATGGAGCAACATGCAAGCTGTGAAATACAAGAATAGGGACACAGGAGAAGTACTTACTTTTTTCTAGCATTCTCTTAATGCTCCTTAAAGGGGTTGTAAAGGTTCATTTTAAGCTAGTGCATTGTTGGTTCACTTACCTTTTCCTTCGATTTCCCTTCTAAATATTTTTTTTCTTTGTTTTCTTTGTCTGAATTTCTCACTTCCTGTTCCTCCTCAGTAAGCTGTTCAGTAAGCTGTTCTGGCTGACTAAACACCACTCGGATGATGGTGTGAAGTTTACTGAGGAGAAACAGGAAGTGAGAAATTCAGACAAAGAAAAAAAACATTTAGAAGGGAAATCAATGGAAAAGGCAAGTGAGCCAACAATGCACTAGCTTAAAGGAACCTATTTAGAAAATAAAAAACAAACCTTTACAACCCCTTTAACTGCTCCGGCTCCCTCAGTTTAAGGTCAGACCACCTCTTTCTGAGCTGCTCCTTTGATCGTTACACCCCAAAATGTCGCTTCAGACTTTTCCCCACTTGCTTCATGATTTTGGCCTTCCTTAGATTAGAGTGAGTATACGGCCCATGCTTCCCATCATAATCCGACCTCTTCAATATGTCAACCATCTCCGCCATCTCCGCGAAGGACATATTAGATGCCTTGTATCTCCTCCTTGTTCGTGGCGTTTCACGCTCCGGGCTTGTCTCCTCGTTATTAGAGGAATTACCAGATACCTGCTGTGACTCCGCCATGTCGTCTGCGCGCCCAAAGAGAAGGGGCGGGGAAACATTGAGAAAAAACGTCATGGGCGGGCGACGTGTGTCACGCATGCGTAGTGTATATAAAGCTAACACACATGTGACGTACCTACGTTCTGTGTGCGAAGGAAGGAGTAAGAGCACCGAACGTTAGACCAAAGGTAATATTTTAACTTAGTACATCAGTGGCCTATACTGCATAGAGATTGAAGAGGCATATATGGGCATAAAGATTCCTCGAGTTTAGACTGTGATTGACATTAGTATTTTTGTCTTGTGTTTTTCAGAAAGAATTCATTTTATAGATAGGTTTAGGGAGCTGCCCGTTCTGTGGGAGACAAAAAACCCTATCCACAAAAAAAGGTGTAAGGAAAGCAGCGCTGGAGACCCTGCTCCCATTTGTGCACACCAAGATGCCCCACGCAACCGTTGAACAGCTGGATACAAAAATTGGGACCTTGAGAGGCACATACAGGACTGAGCTCAATAGGGTCCTGGCTTTTCAGAGGTCAGGAGCAGCAGCAGGGAAGGTATATGTCCCACATTTGTGGTACTACAGCAGATTGGCCTTTCTGAATGACCACATTACAGCAAGGGAATCACTTTTCAGCCTTCCCTCCAGCCAAGATGATCCTTCTCAGGAGCAAGAGGAGCCTTCCATCCTGGATGAAGACACAGATCTGTCTGTCTAGAGCCAGGTATAGTCTTTTGTAAACATTTCTTGTGATAAAATTAATGCTGTAAAATAGATGTTAAGATGGGAACATATTTTTAAAAACAAGAAAATGTGTTTTTCACAGCAAAACTGATGGGGTCATAGTGAGAGTCTTTAAAATGTATTTAAATTCAATTTGCAACAGTCATGGAGCTGAACATTGTGTGTGATTGATGAAACAAAACTCTAAATATGTCCCTTTTTTTACACAGGAGGAGGTCAGCCAGGATGAGAGGCAGGAAAATGTCAGGCAGGAGGAGGCCGTGGTGAATGGCAGAGAGGAGGTGGCAGGGGTGAGTGGCAGAGAGGAGGTGGCTGGGCCAAGTGGAAGAGAAGAGGTGGCTGGGCCAAGTGACAGAACAAGGTGTCAGGTGCCTCCCATCCGCCTTCCACCAAGAAGGGCCAGGAGGGATAGGGCTGTGAGTCAGGCAGCACTGGCCCTGATAAAAGAGGCACATGTCACCCTCCAGCAGCCACCAACCCCTGATGAGGGCTATGCGGCATTAGTTGGCATGAAAATGAGCCAGATTCCGATGGGCCAACACCTAATATGTGAGCCCCTGCTCATAAGCCTTTTAAATAAGGGGTTGAGGGGGACACTAACTGACACAACTGTCATTTGCGACCACGTCCATCCTCCTCCAACTTCTTCTCCACCTCCACCTTCTTTTTGTTCTCCACCTCCTCCTTCTTCTTCTCCACCTCCTCCTTCTTCTCCTCCACCTTCTCCTTCTTCTCCTCCACCTCCTCCTTCTTCTCCTCCACATCCTCCTTCTTCTCCTTCACCTCCTCCTTCTTCTCCTTCTCCTCCTCCACCTTCTTCTCCACCTCCTTCTTCTTCTCCACCTCCTTCTTCTCCACCTCCTTCTTCTCCACCTCCTTCTCCTCCACCTCCTTCTCCTCCTGACATGAGTACACCTCCAGAGGCACAGCCTCCAGCCAGGCGGACAAGGAAGGTTGCAGGGAAGGCTGCAGAGAAGGCTGCAGGGAAGGCTACCAAGAAGGCTGCAGGGAAGGCTACGAAGAAGACCAGGAAGTGATTGCCTTGCTTCAATGTGGTCTGACAGAAGGCAGCCTGTTGTAGTTCCACAGACTTGGGACATGTATCTAACCTGCTGCTGTTCCTGACCTCTGGGAGTCCAAGACCAGATTGGGCTCACTACTTATGTGCTTCTCAAGGTTTTAATTTTAGTGTCCACACAGAGTTGCACAAATTGCAGCAGGGTCTCCAGCGCTGCCTTCTATTTCTTTTCTTATTATTTTCTATACCAGAATAAATGGCATTTATTTTTACAGTTAATTCTTGCCTATGTGTTTTTATTAAAACAAAATATTTAGCTGGTGAGTAGGCAGGTAAGTAAAAAAAATTCAAAAGCTATAATTAAAATGGGAAAGATAACACCAAACAATTTCCTTGAAGGTCAAAAAATAGAAGAAAATTATGTTTAAATTGTGGTAAATTTACACAAGAGAAAAAAAAAATCATGGAGATCACTAGAAATTAAATAAGATTTTAAAATGCATATCTGAACTAAAATTTTAAAACATTAAAAAAAAATATTATGAGATCTTGCTCGATAAAATAAACACAAATATTCATGAGATCTGCATTCATAAATGTTGCAAAAAGCTAGTCAGAACTCTGTGTGAATATCAGCAGCAAAAAAAGTTAATTATTGTTCATTATTGTACCATTCTAAAGAAGATTTTAATGTGCAGCATTTAAACGATGCAAAAATTGTTACCGCGTGACGAATGTGCTATCTCCATTACGAACGCTAATTTTACAAGAAGGTGCGCTCCCGTCTCATACTTGATTCTGACCATGCATGGTTTTTGAAGACTCGGAAAAGCATACACACGAACGGTTTTCTCGTCCAAATACAGTCTGACGAGAATCACGATGAGAAATCTGAGACTCCCGACGAGAAAAAAAGAAAGCAGGTCTTATTTTTTTCTCGTCGAGATTCTGGGCAGTTTTCTTGACGAGAAACCTGAAAGCCTCGTACACACGCACTGTTTTCTCAGCAAGAAAGCTCTCCCAACAGTTTTCTTGTTGTTTCTTTCCGAGAAAACCGGTCGTGTGTACGAGGCTTTACAGGTCTTCTTCTAAGATTGACCTGCATTTGGCTCCATCCATCTTCCTATCAACTCTGACCAGCTTCCCTGTCTCTGCTGAAGAAAAGCATCCCCACAACATGATGCTGCCGCCACCATGTTTCACCATGTGTTCAGGGTAATGTGCAATATTAGTTTTCCACCACACATAGTATTTTGCTTTTAGGCCAGCAAGTTCAATTTTAGTCTCATCTGACCAGAGCACCTTCTTCCACATATTTTCTAGGTCCCCCACATGGCTTCTCGCAAGCTGCAAACGGGACTTCTTATGGCCTTCTTTCAGCAATTGCTTTCTTCTTGCCACTCTTCCATAAAGATCAGATTTGCATGACTTATATTTGTCCTGTGAATAGATGCTCCCACCTTAGCTGTGGATCCCTGCAGCTTCTCCAGAGTTACCATGGGACGCTTAGCTGCTTCTCTGATTAACGCTCTCCTTGCCCGGCCTGTCAGTTTAGCTGGACGGCCATGTCTTGCAGGTTTGCAGTTGTGCTATATGCTTTCCATTTTCAGATGATGGATTTAACTGTGCTCCGTGAGATGTTCAACGCTTGAGATATTTTTTTATAACCTAACCCTGCTTTAAACTTCTCCACAACTTTAACCCTGACCTGTCTAGTGTGTTCCTTGGCCTTCATGATGCTGTTTGTTCACTATGGTTCTCTAACAAACCTCTGAGGGCTTCACAGAACAGCTGTATTTATACTGAGATTAAATTACACACAGGTGGACTCCATTTACTAATTGACTTCTGAAGGCTATTGGTTCCACTAGATTTTAGTTAGGGGTATGAGAGTTAGGCTTCATGTACACGGGACGTTGTTCAACCTCTCCTGAACGAATTAAATTGACAGCCAGAAACCGGCATCTAAAAATGGCAGTTTAGCCACGTTTACATGCCGCGTTTAGTCGCATTTAGCCGCGTTTGCGTCAAGGAGCGTTTGGAAAAAAATATATATATTTATTTATTTTTGGATAAAATTAAAACGTCTGTAAATGAAACGCTGCTTAACGCGAGTTACCGCCTTTAGCCACGTTTGTCGCTTGAAATGCCTCTAAAGACAGCGTCTGAATGCATTTTTTTGGGTTCCAGAAAAAGCCTCTAAACTCAACTGCCTAGAAACGACTATAAATGACCCTGAGTACATGTACTGAAAAGATAACAGAGGAGAGTTCAGGAGCAGTTAAAAAAAATACCCAACTGCTGCTAAACACCCGTTTACCAGCAGCAGTGTACATGAGGCCTAAAGGGGGCTGAATACAAATGCATGCCACACTTTTCAGATATTTATATGTAAAAAAAAAATGAAAACCATTTATAATTTTTCATCCACTTCACAATTACAGTGTATGTGCCACATTGTGTTGGTCTATCACATAAAATCCCAATTAAATACATTTACGTTTTTGGTTCTAACATGACAAAATGTGGAAAATTTCAAGGGGTATGAATACTTTTTCAAGGCACTGCATATTAAAGCTAACTTCACTAGATGGGGAAGAGAACTGCTATAATACGTTTTCTAATGTTCTAAAGTCAAACATATTTTCTTATTTAAAGTATGCAGTCACCACTGAATAAAGTTGCATGTTCATTACAACCGTCTGTTTTACATCCACATCTTGTGGGACTGTAACTTGATCAAACCCCACAGGAATTTAAACAAATATGATTTTTTTTTTTAATTCATGAGAACCAAACGCACACTCCCCCTATAACTCTACCTTCTTCATATTTCTGAAATATAAGAACTCACTGATCATAAAACTACTCAATACAGCTGAAATTCTCACTCCAGAAAACCACACACCCTGAAACATTTTGCCTCACTTAAATGTAATACTTTACATACAATGAAAGATACCCAAGCTGCAGCAACAGACACAATCCATGAGTATCTCTACACATGGCTAAAATGGATCCAATTATTACAGTCAAACAAGTACAAGAATATCATGTTTGTATAATACAGTATGTATGTAACCAGTTTCCACTAATCACGCATCTCCTCATATATCCTTCCTTTAGTCTGTAAGTAATATGCATATGAAATTATCTGTCTTCCCACCATCCCCTCTCTTACCTCCTGAAGCTTAAAATGTGAAATTTACCCACCTACCCCCTCATGTTTCTTCTCCCCTGCCCTCTACTACCCTACCCCCAACCCTCTACATCTAGTTCTTACTCCTCTTCCTTTATTTTCAATCCACTTCTCCCTCTTTTGACTCTCCAATTTCACACTTTCTTTCTTAAGCCTTATGATGCCTATACAATAGTCTTTTTTTTCCTTCAACCTATAGCAACCCCTTTTCCCATATAGTAAGCAGGCCTACCAGTAGTCGGTTGCCCCCAGGCAACTACATCTAGTTCTTACTCCTATTCCTTTATTTTCAATCCACTTCTCCCTCTTCTGACTCTCCAATTTCACACTTTCTTTCCTAAGCCTTATGATGCCCATATAATAGTTTTTTTTATTTCATTCAACCTATAGCAGCCCATTTTCCCGTAAGGCAATCAGGGCTACCAGTACTTGGTTGCCCCCAGGGTATATACACAATGCTATAGTGCCTGACTACCAAGCCAGGGCAGCCACGAACTAAGAAAATAGGTTCTTGCAGTTGGAAGACAGGCAGAGTGGTTCAACGTAAGTCCAGGTAAAAGGCAGGCAGAGCACAGAGAATAGTCTGATATCCAGTCCGAGGTCATACACAGGGAAATCCAATTGAGCAGAGCAGGGCAAGGCAGACAGACAGGGGGCTTGATCAGATCTGACACACATAATCACTCTCTACCACAAGCATGAGACTGAATGTTTGGCTGGTCTCCACCCAGAGACTAACCACATTAATCACCTTGCAGGTGGACAAACACATAAGGAGAAAGCCATAGCCAAAACCAGGATCCTGAAATGAGGAGCAGGAGCTCCAGATGCTCCTGACACACAAAAACTTAAGACTTTCTTACTTAAGTAAAGGTTGGAAAAATATCCTCCTTGATAGATAAGAACTACAATTATAATTGATTTTCATTTATTTCTTTATTGTGAACTACAAAAATATCTTTATAAAATAAAAAGCTATTCTAAACAATAGTAAATAAATGGAGGCACCGGCTAGCTGCACCAGTCCAAAAACTTTTGGTCATCGTTTTTTTACATCTTATTGCACACAAACACAGAAACCAGTCATGGTTAATCTATCAAATAATCAAGAAGGTCAGTATAACAAGGACCACATTGTAAACAAATGTATAAAAAAAGCAAATATGGCATTGTGGACTTTAAAGGTTAAAATGTTTTTGATATTATAAACCTTATTAATGCATAGTTTCCAATAACCCATATATTGTATACTGTATATACAAGTAAAATAGGTGCATTACGCCATACAAAGATCCATGTAGAGTATACTGGACCGCACTGGGGGATTACCCATATCATTTAGGGTGTGGCGGATCATTGGTTATCTATTTTGTGCTTTAATGCATTTCACAGGACAACCTACTTCTTCAGGAAGACTTCAGGGCATATAGAATCTAAACAATCATAAAAAACTGATAATTCTTTATATACAGTCACAGTTAAACCCAGTGTATCACTAGATACCTTGTATCTATCTCATTCTTTTTCTCTCTATTAATATATGTTACTGTATTTTATATATTCTGACAGCCAGTGTAAAAGCAGGGTATAAGTGCCACAAAAAATTTGGTTAGTGTTGCATTATACTGTAAAATGAATGATGAAAATAATAATATACTACGGTATATGTTTTTTTTTTTTTTTTTTTTTTAATATATACACTATTAAATAAGCAAATACTATGCAAAACGATGAAAGATGGCCAAATCTTTCTGTATTAAATTTGTGAATGTTTCTTTTACATGTGAGGCATTTAATATGATGTCTTATTTTATGTATCTTTCCAAACTGTTCTGTACATTTCTGTGATGTTAAGCAAGAAAAAAAAATGACACCATGGAAATGTTACATAATGTTTCATATATTATTCTGACAATGAGTTTGATAGGAGGGAACATTTAATTAGCAGACTTTTCAAGGCACTGAGAGAAATATCAGTAAGAAATCGTCTCTATGCTTTCTGGAAGATGATTTTACTCACAAAAACAAAAACAAAAATCCATGAAAGATGATATAAGCAAATGCTTTCTATTATCATACAAAAATATGAAAAAGGTATGGCGTTACTTATTAAGCAAATGAAACAATGTAAATCATAATACAGTTCCACTAAAAAAAAGTATATATAAAAACTTTAAAAACATAAAAAGTGATGAGACCTTTAAGAATTTTTCCAATAACTGTGCTTTGTGCTTTTGTTTGTTATAGATAGTGTTTCAACTTAGACCCCTTTTACACTGATTGCGCTGGCTGTTCGAGCTAAAGCTCCGCTTTCGGCTGCTAGCGGGGCGCTTTTAATCACAAAACTCTGGTTTCATGGCACTTTCAAAGTGCTTTTCAGGTGAATTGAAAGCGCTGCCCATTCATTCCAATGAGCAGGGTGTTTTGGGAGCGCTAAATACAGTGCTCCCAACCCACCCCAAAGATGCTGCTTGCAGGACTTTTCATAACGTCCTGCAAGTGCACCGCCCGAGTGTGAAAAGTCACACTGGAATGAATGGGGGGTGGTTTTCAGGCACTTAGCAGAGGCTATGTCCAGCGCTAAAGTGCCTGAAAACTACCCCAGTGTGAATGGGGTCTTAAAGGGACAGCTGCTTATTTATCTTGATTTATATATAACAATATTGATTTATTGGTGACAACTTTATCATTTTTTTCTAAATTCTTTGTATTATAATGATTTGTAATAGGGAAATGTATAGTGTTTTTCATACCTTTTGATTATATGGATGTAGAGGAAAAAATGCTTTAAAAAAGGAAGTATATTCTTGCTTTTTCATTTACATTATATGGTGTTGTTGTATGTAGGGATGAGCCGAACACCCCCCCCCCCAGTTCGGTTCGCACCAGAACTTGCGAACAGACAAAAAATGTGTGTGAACACTGTTAAAGTCTATGGGAAACAAACATTAAAAATCAAAAGTGCTACATTCAAAGGCTTATATGCAAGTTATTGCCATAAATAAGTGTTTGGGGACCCGGGTCCTGCCCCAGGGGACATGCAAAAACCGTTTTAAAAACTGATTTTTTTTTTCCAGGAGCAGCAGTTTTAATAATGCTTAAAGTGAAACAATAAAAATGAAATATTCATTTAAATATTGTGCCTGGGGGGGGGGGTGTCCTTAGTCTGCCAGTAAAGTAGCACATATTTACCGTGTTTATAACAGTACCACAGCAAAATTACATTTCTAAAGGAAAAAATGTAATTTAAAACTGCTCGCACCTCTTAGTGTGGGGCGTGGACTCAGCTTCACCTGAAATGACTGAGTTGTTTCCAACACCCCAAATAAGTAGATTATTCTGAATAAAATACCCCCCATGGGTGTGGGGCTTTTAAGGCAACTTTGGAAGAAAATCACAGAAAAATATAGAAAAAATTATGCATAAATTCATTAACGTAATTGTTTAAAATCTATGGGAACATATGTCACCATATAGGACCCAGAAAAAAAACAATAAAAAAACAATGCAGTTGATACAATTCAAAGATGTAGATCTCCTTTTTCTTAGGACCGATGTGTTTCAGGATTTCAGTATCAATCCCTTCATCAGGGAAACTTCTTTCTTTTAGGGGAGATAAATACAAATAATCTATAACAGAACACAAAAAAATGAGTTGAGCATGTAAAAAACAGGGTCAAGAATGAGCATCGTTGAGGACCGAAGAGGGAGTCACTGTAAGGTACCTGTGATAGGTAGTGTCCGAAGTGGAACTTGTGTGCTGAGGATTCAGGCGAAAAGGTAATCAGGCAGATTAGGTTGGCAACGGGTCAGGCAAAACAGTACACAATCGAAATCCAGAGAGTGGTCAGACAGGCAAAGGTCATACATGAGCTGGCGGTGAAGTACAAGATCAGCAGACTAGAGAGTAGTGAGGGATTCAGGCAGAAGTTCAACACGATAATCAAGATCACAAGCAGTCAGAACACCCAGGGAGCTAATCCACACAAACGGGCGCTGAGAGATTGCATCACTTCCTATTTATGGGCTGCATTGATTGAAAATTGTCCACATTTGGCAGCAGGTGGGGATAGTGAGTCCAAGGTAAGGCTTAATACTGTGAGGACATTTCCAAAAGTCCAGATCTCCTCCGTAGCACAACAGGTAAGGCTGCAGCTGTGGGACCAGGACGCCCTCAGTTGAAGTCAGCTTGTGACGAAACCGGTCAGGGCTCAGATACCTCAGCGTCTCTGTAACCAGGAAGTACAGAGTGAGCTCCACGGCCAGCTGTCCCATACCTGGAAAAAGACTGCAGCGCCACGTTCGCAACACGGGCGCCCTCTTGGGACAGGATAGCGGTGATTACACTCTTTACTTTATGTGCCTTTACAAGTGATTTTTATGTACGTGCATTTGATACAGGGATTTTGTATTGGGGGAATTCTATATTAAAGCAATATTACACTATTTGGTGCTCTTATGTCCTTATATGTTTGCCTGAGGATTTAACCCATACTACTCTGGTGGTGATGACGGAAGTTGGAGTGAGACTACCTACAGACTAAAAAAGGCTTACCTTTTTCATCCTTGTGGTGAGTTTGTACCCCAGAAGGGGAGCGTGCCTCACTCGTGGTGAAGATTTGGGATTGGTGTAGGGTGCACTACAGATTTTATCCATAGAAGAAACTTCACTCTTAGTTTGACTGTTGCAACGTCATCACTCAAGTGTTTTTTTTTTTTGTGTTTTTGGACACTTATCCATTACTAGCGCTGTTTATCATATGGACTATATGAGGTTTAAGCTTTTTTGATATGATATTTTTAATTTAATATAAGTAGGTCTGTCAAAGTGATTTATCCTATTAGCTTTCCACGCATATATACTTGTACTTGTGTGCCTTTTAAATTAAAAGCATTACAATGGGGGCAAACATTTAAAAAGGGACCAATTTGAGAGGAAGAGGATATCTACATTCATGGTATGCATGTCTCATAAGGAGAAAATAAATCATATGCATGTATATGGCAGTGGGAGAGGCATAACAGGTGGCCAATCGATCCATGTATATTAGTCTTATATGGGGTAGTCTGCATAAGATAGTTCTATAAGCATAGATGGTGTAAAGCATAAAAAATATAATGATATTATTCTTGGGACACCTATAGCATTTGTAGAATACACAAAAATGCTATCTGATATAGTCTCAAAATAGACACTGCACGTGTCTGAACCCTATAATGCCGCGTACACACGATCGTTTTTAATGTCATTTTCAAAAACGACGTTTTTCTCGATGTGATTTTTCTTGTTTCCTCTCAAGCCTGTCTTGCATACACACGTTCATTAAAAAAAATGCTCAAACAAAGCGCAGTGACGTAGAACACGTACGACGGCACTTTAAAGGGGAAGTTCCGTTTGAATGGCGCCACCCTTCATGTTAGTAAAGTTTGTTGAGCGACGATTCGCGCTTTTCAGCCTCATGCTTTTAGTCCGTTACAGCGTGACGAATGTTCTATCTCCATTACGAACGCTAGTTTTACCAGAACGAGCGCTCCCGTCTCATAGTTGATTCTGAGCATGCGCGTTTTTTTTTCCCCTCGTAAAAGCATACACACTACCGTTTTTCACGACGGGAAAAAAAACGACATGAAAAACGACGTGAAAAAATAGAGCAGGTTCTAAATTTTTTTAGGCCTTTTTTTCACGTCGTTAAAAAAGCTCTAGAGCGGGGGCGTGGCCTGACGAGTGAACCGGGTGGTCGCATAGCTCCGGAGCTCCGTTATTACGGAACGATAAGCGGCACTCAGCGAATACATCTGAGGGATTACTACACCTCACAGAGCCGGGAGAGGTACGAGTAACCACCCGGACCATGACAGGCAAGCGCCGAGGAGCTAAGAAGCCTAAACGGCTCACAGATTTCTTCCTGGTGGTTCCCGGAGGGGAGGGGAAGCAAGATGGCGCGGCGGCCTGCTCACCTTCTCCCACTTCCGCACGAGAGATCGCATCTGGAAAAGGTAAAAAGCAAAAACAACACACCTCTCCCTCTAGTCGGCGCCCCTGCCCTCCTTCCCCATCCACCAGCAGCCCTGCTAAATCAAGGCCGAGGATGGATGGCAACGGATCCAGTCCAGCCTGCAGCCAGGCCTCTGAATCGGGGGAAGACACCAGGGAGCTGCCTGAGCCCATAGAATCCTTTCCTACCATGAATCAGCCAGTGTTGGATACGGTGTTAAAGGACATGTTACTATCATTACGTAGCACTATTCAGTCCGATATGGCCTCATGCATGCACACATTCAGTAGGGAAATCCAAGCAGTGGAACGCAGAGTGGACCGTATAGAAACAAAAATGGGGGAGTATGCAGAGACTATAAATGATTTAGTGGATGCAGATGAAACGAGGGAAGGGGACATAGACTGGATCAAAGCCAAACTCGCAGATATGGAGGATAGATCCAGGAGGAACAACCTCAAATTAAGGGGTGTCCCCGAAACGGTTCAACAATCTGACCTGAACAGATATGCTGCGACGCTGTTCAAAACCTTGGTACCCGATCTATCTGACATGGATGTCACCATAGACAGAATCCACCGCCTCCCTAAGCCCGCACACCTATCTGAACGCGTACCCAGGGACGTCCTAATGCGCCTCCATTTTTTCCATGTTAAAGAGATTATTATGTCAGTCACGAGGAAGCAGGAGCAGGTCCCCGCGCAATATCAGCACCTACAATTCTACTCGGATCTCTCCCAATATACGCTTCAACAGCGGAGGAGTCTAAACACGGTGACCAAAGCTCTTAGAAACCACAAGATTCTGTATAGATGGGGATATCCAACCAAACTTACTGTGACGAAAGACAACCACACACACACGATTACTTCATTGGAGAAGGGAATTGCCTTGCTGCGGGATTGGGGCATTCTCCTGGAGACAGAAGGGAATGCACACTCTACCAGCACCCCACGCCCTATAGAAAATGAGTGGAAGAAGGTGACAGGGAAGAATGCAAAATCCCATGATTAAATTTCCTCAGATGTAGTTGATATATGGATAAGTTCCTGTGATACCCAAGGCTGAACTTATCCCTCTAAATTGATCTAGCAGCTTATGCTGTCTTTAACTGTTCCGTTTGTGTTGCTCTCTGAGACTAACCTACAGAGAGTGAGTCTGTTTCTGACGCACAGGTTACTGTTATGTTTTTTTCTGTTTTTTGGTTTCCACTTTTTTTGCCAAGTCTTTCAGATTAAAAGACCTCAACAAAGTCCTAAACCTGCGCAAGTATCCGGTATGGACATAAGGGAGAAGAGAAGAGGTCCTCTTGCACCACACTCTCTTCGTATGACGGTTTCTACATCCATGCTTAGTGAGTATCCCATCTCTATCGGCATATGGGGGCGCCCCCGTCGTTGCTGCCTGCAGAGGCAGTGGGGACTGGGTCTGACACCCCGAGTCACTGCTACACTTCACACGGCAAGCTACTTCACCAGGCTCATCCAGCTAGATGGCTCTGAATATTATTTCCATTAACGCTAAGGGACTGAACCATCCAGCAAAGCGCAGTTCGTTGTGGAAGGAGGCACTCTCACAGCAATGTGACATAATATGTGCCCAGGAGACTCACTTCCTGATCTCTAAGCCACCCAGGTGTTCCCATAAAAGCTTCCCCCATGTCTTTTTTGCCAACGCAGAGTCAAAATCCAAGGGGGTACTAATAGCTATTAGAGACACTGTAACATTTAAACTGCATGAGATTTTGTGTGATCCTTTGGGCAGATTCCTCATTATAACTTGTGACTTGAACTCTTCCACATACACCATAGTGAATGCTTATTCGCCAAATACCCATCAAATTAAATTCTTCAACAAATTACTGAAAAAGGTAGAACGTATAAAAAGAGGCCTTCTGGTGGTCTGTGGAGATTTCAACATCACACCTGATCCCTCCTTAGATACCACATCCAGGTCTAAGAGAGTTCTGCCCTCCCTTATGCCTTCTATTATATCTCATAATTTGTTTGATGCCTGGCGTTGCTTCCATGACAATGAACGTGATTTCACCTTTTTTTCTGCGCCCCATATGACTTACTCCAGAATCGATTTATTTTTAGTGGACCAGCAGGCCCTATTAGTGTCCTCCAGGGTTTCTATCAACAATATCACGTGGTCAGACCACGCGTCTGTAGTTCTATCCTTGGCGGACCCGACATCTAATAATGGGAGGCCGATATGGAGAATGAACTCCTTTCTTCTCCAAAAGGAGGAACACGCCAGGGCTATTAAGGCCCATCTGTCAGAATTTTTTGCTAACAATGTGGGGTCGGTGAGGGACCCTTTTGTGATATGGAATGCTCACAAAGCGTTCATAAGAGGGATATGTATCCAGCTGGGAGCTAGGGTCAAGAGGCAGAGGCAGAAGCAGCTTAATGACATTACCCATGAAATCTCTACCTTGGAAAGACAAAATAAACTTAATCCCTCCCCCTTACTATCTATAAAACTATCAAAACGTCGTAGCGAACTTCGTATCTTACTATTAGAAAATTTTGAGAGGGCTAGCAAACGAATGAAAATGACGTATTATGCTAATGGCAATAAGTCGGGGAAATTATTAGCGCAAAATATTAGAACCCACAGAAACAAGACAAAAATCCCATTTCTTGTTCACCCAGTAACGAAGCAGAAACTTTTTCATCCTCAACAAATAGCGGATGCCTTTAGCTCATATTATGAGTCTCTATATAATTTAAATAAGGACCCTGAGACCCATCAACCGACAACTGAGGGTATTAATGGTTTCCTATCTCTATTGTCGATGCCGAAATTAACTCCTGACCAGTTAACATTCCTTAACGCCCAGTTCACGGTACCGGAGATTCAAAAAATTGTTGACTCCTTACCCATGAATAAATCTCCGGGTCCTGACGGGTTTTGTAGCCAATACTATAAAATCTACAAAGACATTTTATCGCCACATATGAAACTGGTGTTTGACGAGGCCGCTGCCTCTGCCTCTTTCCCTCCTGAGATGCTGGAGGCCCTGGTGGTAACAGTACCGAAACCGGGGAAGTCTCCTGATTCCCCAGCAAACTTTAGGCCGATTTCCTTGTTAAATGTAGATTTAAAGGTATACGCTAAATTGATAGCGAACCGGTTGGTGGATATCCTTCCCACTTTAATCCATCCAGACCAAACAGGTTTCACCAAGAATAGGCAAACATCTGACGCCACTAGGAGGCTAATCAACATTATACATATGGCTGAGGTGGGGAGAAGGCCTTCACTGCTCCTTACTTTGGACGCGGAGAAGGCCTTCGACCGTATACACTGGCTATACATGGCTAAAGTATTGCAGAAATTTGGATTTTATGGTCATATTGTGTCGGCCATTTTGGCCTTATACTCAAAACCCTCGGCTAGGGTTTACTTATCTGGAATACTTTCCTCCCCCTTTCTTATAACTAATGGCACTCGCCAGGGGTGTCCGTTATCCCCTTTAATCTTCAACCTATTGATAGAACCACTAGCAACATATGTCAGATCCCATCCCCAAATTAAAGGCTTCTCTATAGGAGGGTCAGAACACGTCATCAGCCTTTTTGCGGATGATGTTATTATGATCTTATCCGAAGTGGAGACTTCCCTGACAGCAGCTTATGAGGCTCTTGCACTGTTTAATCGAGTATCATACTACAAAGTTAATGAGAATAAATCTCAAATTCTTGGACTGGGAATTAGTAGTAAAGTTAAAAGCAAAATTCAGGAGTCAATTCCATATGACTGGAGTCCCAAGGGTATTAAATATCTAGGTATAATGTTAACAGAACACTCCTCCCAACTAGTAGAAGCAAATTACATGCCATTTCTCAAGGGCCTAGAGCCTAGACTCCATAACCTGTCCAGAACAGAATTATCTTGGTCAGGGAGGTTAGCAGCCTTCAAGATGGTGATACTGCCACAATTTCTATATCTCTTCAGAGCTTTACCGATTCCGGTCCCGGAGGTTTTTTTTAAGAAGGCACAATCCACACTTAATGCATTTCTATGGCAAGGTAAAAAGATAAGGTGTGCTTTCCAGAAATTAATCAAATCGCAGAAAGCCGGAGGGATGGGCCATGTTGTACTAAGGGACTATTACATTGCAGCTATTCTTGCTCAAGCTAGACAATGGTTTAGGCACGATCCTGCGCCCAGGTGGATGGAATTGGAAGAAAAGCAATGCATTAACAACAACACATATGATCTTCTCCTGACAAGCACCCTACATCCACTTAAATTAACCAATAGTTCGCCCACAATGCAAGCTACTCTTCGAGCCTGGAAGGTATTCCTAGACAGCCCCTCCTCGCATTCCTTAACTAAGGATTTATCGCTTCCTATCTCTAGTCTACAACTATTTATACCTGACTTACATATAAACCCTTGGAAAATGAAGGGCATCGCCACCATGGAAGACCTAACTATTGGCCCTACTCTTAAAACCTTCAGGACGCTCCAGATAGAATTTGGTCTAGACACTAAAGAGATATACACTTACAAACAAATAGCACATTTCTTTACATCCACTCCCCATAGGTCCATTTCTATACCAATTAGAAGTTTCCTTTATTTTTCTAAACCGAATACCTCTATCAGGGGTATATCTTATTTTTATAATTATTTGGATCAGAAAACTGACTTCCATAAAACTCCTTCCATGTCCACCTGGGAGCTGGATCTGTCATCCCAGTACTCAACAGAACAATGGCAGCGCTCCCTTAGGGTAACATTTGCCTCCACTAAGTGTGTAAACTTATGGGAATTACATCACAAGATTCTCCTGAGATGGTACCTGACACCCACGAGGTTGGCGGGATTTGTAGCCAACTCGTCCCCCCTATGCTGGAGAAATTGTGGCCTCCGAGGCTCTTTGATCCACATTTTATGGGCTTGCCCAGCATTGACAACTTTCTGGGCCCTGACCTCTGACCTCATAAGACAGATTACACGCACTTCTACTGTCTTGACCCCAGGCCTGGCGGTTCTGTCGGTAGGGATAGAGGTAATCCCTTCAAACGTTAGACATGTCGTCTCCCATATACTTATGAGCGCAAGACTGAACATTGTTAGAAAGTGGCGGAGCTCACTGACACCAAGCCTCATGGATGTAATCAGAACAACTGATCTGCACATTAACTATGAATTGATGTTCGCGGCTTCCCAAGGGATGTATCGGTCCAGATTGGCTACCTGGCGTCCCTGGACTGATTGGTTCATTACCCAAGGCTCCCGATACTGACTGACATTCCTTCATAGTAGGATCGTTAAATATATTAGGTCCAAACGTGGTTTAGGAAAAATGCTTAATTGGACTTGGCAAAGGTCTAAGTTCTATATTTTTTTTTTTTTTTTTTTTTTTTATTTTATTTTTATTTATTTATTTTTTTTTATTTTTTTTTGTTTTTGTTTTGTCCTATTTCTTTTGTTCTTTGTTCTTTGCTTAGTAATGTTTTGTTTCTGCTTATATCTTTTTGCCTTGAGAATGGTACTTTTGTAGAATGATTTGAGATGTCTCTTAGCATTAGAGTCATTATCTCCAAGTATGTTGCGTTATGTAAACATATCTATTGTAGTAACCAGCAATCACAGTTTCTTTTGTATGAGTAACGCTGTAACTATGTTGTTATGTCCATTGGCAAAATTAATAAAAATCTATTGATACTAAAAAGCTCTAGAGCCTACACACGATCGTTTTTAATGCCCAAGTAAAAAAATGGCATTTTTAACGACGTGAAAAACGATCGTGTGTACGCGGCATAAGGATAAAGAGTTGGTAAAAAAGATTAACCATGAACCAAGAAGTAAGAAGATCCTATCATTGTAACTGTACAGGACAGATATTTACAGAGAGAGGGGTAGAGGGATCAGCCCTGAATGAAAATAGGCCAAGCCCATCAATACACCTGCAATCCAACATGTATTTGTAATGCATAAAAGCATGGACAGATGGAGAAACAGCAATACAGTTGAACTGGGAGTGATGCCTCGTACACACGCCGAGATTCTCGTCGAAAAAAACATGTCGTTTTTTTCGACGAGATTCTTGGACAAGAAACTTGTCCCGGCCGAGTGTACACACGCTCCTTTCAAAGAACCCGCGGTTCTTTGAATGGAGCGAACGCGGTGACGTCATCGAATACGACGAGCATGCGCTCGTCACATTCGATGCCGTCGCCGCCATCTTTGTTCACCCTACCTATGCCTAGGAAGCTACCGCGCATGCGTCAAAGTCATTTCGAGCATGCGCGGGCTTCCCGGCGAAAAGGTAAGTGTACACACACACAATTTTCTCGTTGAGAAACAGGCTGACGAGAATCTCGTCGAGAAAATAGAGAGCAGGTTCTCTATATTCTCGTCGAGATTCTTGTCGCTTTTCTTGACGAGAAACCATACACACAAACTCGTTCGTGTGTATGAGGCTTAAGGAATAATACTCAAGCAAAAAAAAAAATGACTGCGTCCATTGGTCTGTTACATTGGACTGAATCAAATTAGGAAGATTTGGGCAGAAAAGCCCGACACAGAAAGAAATAGGAGTGCCTGTCAGTGCAGTGACAGTCTGCCAAGTAGCACTGGCCACAATTGTATCAGTGAAAAATCATAAGTGGCAATGAATCCCAAGTTGATGTTTACCTGTCACAGAGAGCCGGCTGACAAGAGGAGGATCATCTTAGGCAGTAGCAGTATGGTATCCCATGTGGTTGGTTTATATGTTCTGTGGAATGAGACAAATCACTCCACACAGGTGCGTGCTGAGGGCGGAGATGCCAGACCATGTCAGAGCGTCTTTGCATAGGCCTGTATGTGAGAAAGGCATGTTCAAAGCGGCGACGCCAGATGACGTCAGAGGTATCGTGTCAGGCTTGTATGTGGGTGGGGAATGGCCACCGAGGGCGTCAGGTGTCATTACCTCAGTCTTTGCCCAATAGGGAGGACCGAAATGCCGAAAGGGGTGCGGAAGGCAACCACAGCTGACCATGCCAACGCACCGCACCATCCAACACACGGCACAATTTTTCTATACATTTCTGTGATTTTCTTCTAAAGGTGCCTTAAAAGCCCCACACCCATGGGGGGTATTTTATTGTGAATAATCTACTGAGCCATGATTGGCCAAAGGCACCATTTAAAAGAAAAATGTTGGTGTAGGGTTCCCCTCAAAACCTATGCCAAACCCAAAGGCCCTGTTATGGATTGGGGGACCCCACATCTTTTTTTCTGATTTTATCTTTGCCAGCAGTTCTTTTTTTACATTCAGCTGTCAGCTAGGAACCCCACGGACAGCTGATGACTCATTTAAGGCTTATCTGTAGGTGCATGAAATATCTCCTTAACCTACACGGTTAAGGAGATATTTGCATTTAAAACCGGCGTCGCTGACGTCACGCGCATGCACACTAGCGGGCCGGCTCAGTAGCCGGATTTCTGAATGGAGTTTGCCGGCCCGAGCGCGCATGTGTGTGACGTCATCGCCGCTCCGGGGCGAATCACAGCGCCGGAGCCGCGATACACGGAAGGCAGAGGGGAGCGAGATGGCGGCGGCGACGGAGGTGTCAGAGCACCGCTTCGGGGGCTTCGATCTCAGGTAAGTGATTCATAATGAGTTAGTATGCTATGCATACTAGCTCATTATGTCTTTATTTTGCAGGTTGTATAAAAAAAAAGGCCAGGGGGGTTTACAACCACTTTAAGGTTTAAAGATCATAAAGAACCTCTTCCCCTTTAGGAGCTGGGAAACACTCAATATACAGGCAAGCTGATTTTTTTATTTTTTTCCAAGAATCCACTCCAGTATACAGTGGTCATGAAAAGATACAAAGGGAAACTGATAGTGCTCTCTATTTTGTAAACAATGTCAGTCATTATTAGCTAAGAATCACACTCATGGGCACAAAGAATTCAGAGACAAAACAGCAAGGCTGGAGAGCAGGATGGATCCCGTGTCTCACCGCTCTCCTGAGCTTCACAGTGACAGCTTCTGCACAAGCTGGATTTGGCCTGCTCATGCACCACCAGAGGAGAAAGACATCTCTCAGTTGGTAACTCCTAATGCTCCGCCCTATGTGTTACAAATTACACATTAGAAACACCCACAAAATTACCACATTTTGGAAAGCAAACAGCCCAAGGTATTTTCTAGGAGGCATGGTGAGTCTTTTGAAGACTTCATTTTTTTGCCATAGTTTTTTATTTTAAAAATGCAGAAAGACAATGAAATGTATTTTCCTGATGCCAACATGTTAGCATACTAGTGATAGAGCTCCGCCTCTTGACCACTCCCTCAGGACCAGTGAATAGCATAAATTAAAGGCCTAGATAGGCACCACCCCTTTCTTCTTTTTTTCCCTCATACCTCAACGCACCAGTGAAGAGTAAGCAGTACTTGTCCCCACCTCTGCCTCGGTGCAGTAGCTGTCTGGGTTCAGCCTCTCCCAGCACAAAGTCAAAGCGCTCGGCCCGCTAAACGTGCTAAATAGCCTGGGAGTGCAGTGTTTCCTCTTTAGGAAAATCTGCTTTTAAAATTGGTGCCTGCAGCACTTGTGGAATATGGGGGGGGGGGGCAACTGTGCTTTTTTTTCTCATTGAAATTTTTATTGAAAAAGAAAGATTAATAACAGTTGTACAAGGATAAAGAATCATACAAATATTTGTGTATCATACAAGTTCAACAGAAAATATATGACATCCTTAAAGCGTATGCGTATGCTATGCTATGAGGCAAACATTTTTGTCAATTGAAGTTACAATTTTTATAAACAAAGCCCGTCATTAAAGTTAGGTCTTAGAATGCGTATAGACTGATTATTTGTGCATATTTGTTTAATCGCTAAACACTTTATACAAGCATCTGTTGCTTAAAATAAATAAAACAGAATTGGGTAGAAAGGGCAGAAAAGCTGAAAGAAGGTGAACTAAGAGAAGAAAGAAAAGAAAGAGACAGGAGACCAAGGTCCAGAAATTGTCTGAGTTGATTTTATATCGCTGATTTATTTTATTATTTAGATTTTTTTCCAAAAGTAGTTTTATTGGAAATAAGATAAGGGAACAGTACAGTATATGACACTTATAAGGTACTTTGATACAGAACAAGTAGCATATAGTACATAATAGGAAATATTAACCAAGCATGTTGTATATAACACTGTAAACAACCAAGAACCTTAATGTTCAAAATGGACCTATTCACGAGAACTGATAAAGGAGCCACATTGTAGTGTGGCCTGCAGGGATGAGCCAAACACCCCCTATGGGTCTATGGGACACGAACGTGAAAAATCAAAAGTCCTATTTTTAAAGGTTAATATCATAAAAAGTTTTTGGGGACCTGGGTCCGTCCCCAGGGGACATGTATCAAGAGAAAAAAAAGTTTTAAAAAACGGACGTTTTTTCGGGAGCAGTGATTTTAACCACTTAACGACCGCTCACTGTATATATACGTCGGCAGAATGGCACCGACAGGCACAATCACGTAGAGTGTACGTGATTGCCTTTGTATAGTTGGGGGGTCCAATCGGACCCCCCTCCTATACAGTGAGCGGTGGCTAAGTGTCCGGGAGCGTTCCGGGATGAGGGGGCAGCCATTCGTTTCTGGCCACCCCCTCGCGATCGCTCCCGCGAATGGAAATGCCCCCTCTGTCTGTGTCAGACAGAGGGAGCAGGAGGAAGTGATGTCATCTCTGGTGCGGCGCTCACATATACCGAGCACCGTACAAGAGAAGACATCAGGTCAGTGCACACAACACTACACTGACACCAGGACACATAGGGACATAAATCGCCCCCCCAGGCCCCCTCAGACACCCCAGATCACCCCCCAGATCACCCCCCCAGCCCCCAGTCACAGTGTCACTGATTGCAGTGACCATTTATTTAGTGATCACTGCAATCAGTGACATTTGTGACTGTAAAAGTGTCACCAAAGTTTAGTCTTAGGTCCAGTGTAGCCCCCTAACCCCCCCTAATAAAGGTTTAACCCCCTGATCACCCCCAGATAACCCTTTCACCGCCTATCACCACTGTCGCTAAGCGATCATTTTTCTGATCGCTGTCTTAGCGTCAGTGATGCCGATCGGCAGCCAGTAATTTTTTTTAGGTTCGCTGCATGTTTTTATAGCGTCAGGTACCCCAATATATTATCTAATAAAGGTTTAACCCCCTTGATAGCCCCCCAGGTAACCCTTTCACCCCCTATCACCACTGTCACTAAGCGATCGTTTTTCTAAACGCTGTCTTAGTGTCTGTGATGCAGATCGGTAGCCGGTATTTTTTTTTAGGTTCGCCGCAGGTTTTTATAGCGTCAGGTACCCCAATATATTATCTAATAAAGGTTTAACCCCCTTGATCGCCCCCCAGGTAATCCTTTCACCCCCTATCACCACTGTCGCTAAGCAATTGTTTTTCTAAACGCTGTCTTAGTGTCGGTGATGCAGATCGGTAGCCAGTAATTTTTTTTAGGTTCGCCGCATGTTTTTATAGCGTCAGGTACCCCAATATATTATCTAATAAAGGTTTAACCCCCTTGATCGCCCCCCAGGTAACCCTTTCACCCCCATCACCACTGTCGCTAAGCGATCGTTTTTCTAAACGCTGTCTTAGTGTCGGTGATGCAGATCGGTAGCTGGTAATTTTTTTTAGGTTCGCCGCAGGTTTTTATAGCGTCAGGTACCCCAATATATATCTAATAAAGGTTTAACCTCCTTGATCGCCCCCCAGGTAACCCTTTCACCCCCTATCACCACTGTCGCTAAGCGATCGTTTTTCTAAACACTGTCTTAGTGTCGGTGATGCAGATCGGTAGCCAGTAATTTTTTTTAGGTTCGCCGCATGTTTTTATAGCGTCAGGTACCCCCATATATTATCTAATAAAGGTTTTAACCCCCTGATTGCCCCTAGTTAACCCTTTCAGCAGTGATCACCATATAAGTGTTACGGGTGACGCTGGTTAGTTAGTTTGCTTTTTATAGTGTCAGGGCACCCGCCGTGTATATAACCCAATAAAGGTTTAACCCCCTGATCGCCCGGCGGGTGATATCAATTAGGTTTTAGCGTCAGTGAGGGTCTGCGTCACACCCACACCCCAGGCAGCGTCAGGTTAGTGCCAGTAACGCTAACACCCACGCGTGAAGCATACACCCCCCTTAGTGGTATAGTATCTGAACAGATCAATATCTGATCTGATCAGATCTATACTAGCGTCCCCAGCAGTTTAGGGTTCCCAAAAACGCAGTGTTAGCGGGATCAGCCCAGATACCTGCTGGCACCTGCGTTTTGCCCCTCCGTCCAGCCCAGGCCACCCAAGTGCAGTATCGATCGATCACTGTCACTTACAAAACAAAAACACACATAACTGCAGCGTTCGCAGAGACAGGCCTGATCCCTGCGACTCCAGTGCTGTAGGAGGTGATTTCACCACCACAGTTAAAAAAAAAAAAGCAAATATGCCGAAGCATTGGGGCAGCAGGGGCGGAGGAGCGATTTTGCTCCTAATGCCGCGTACATACGGTCGAAATTCCGACGGAGGCTTGCCCGTGGAAAAGTCCGACCATGTGTGTGCGGCATAACTTTTTTGCGGGAGGATGCCCCCATGCTTCGGCATATATAAATGGTGCGTGTATGCCCATCATTGGAAGTGGGTGGATGAAGGGCGGTATTCTAATGGTGGGCATACCCACCGATCAATCTCTTTTTTCGTTCAGCCAACTGGCTGCATGAAAAAAAAAGATTACAATACATGTCCAACAAGGACCAGCAACGTACTGGTATGTTGCTGGACTTTGAATGTTTATACCAGAATGATGCCTGCGGGTTTAGGTATCATCTTGGTATCATTATTTTCAGCCTGCGGCCGGCTTTCATGTAAAAGCAATTCTAGCGGCTAATTAGCCTCTGGACTGCTTTTACAAGCAGTGGGAGGGAATGCCCCCCCGGATATAAAAAGCGCCATTGGAAAATTGGGAAAGCATTTTATCACACCGATCTTGGTGTGGTCAGATGCTTTGAGGGCAGAGGAAAAATCTAGGGTCTAGAAGACCCCAGTTTTTTCAAAAAAAGAGTACCTGTCACTACCTATTGCTATCATAGGGGATATTTACATTCCCTGAGATAACAATAAAAATGATAAAAAAAAAAAATACTTGGAAGGAACAATTTAAAAATAAAATAAAAAAGAAAAATTAATAATAAAAAAAAAAAGAAAAAAAAAAAAGCACCCCTGTCCTGCCCTGCTCTTGCCCAATGGCGAACGCAAGCGTCGGTCTGGTGTCATATGTAAACAGCAATTGCACCATGCATGTGAGGTATCACCGCAAAGGTCAGATCGAGGGCAATAATTTTAGCAGTAGACCTCCTCTGTAAATCTACTGGGGTAACCTGTAAATGCTTTTAAAGGCTTTTAAAAATGTATGTAGTTTGTCGCCAATGCACGTTTGTGCGAAATTTTAAAGCATGTCGTGTTTGGTATCTATGTACTCGTCCTAAGATCATCTTTTTTATTTCATCAAACATTTGGGCAATATAGTGTGTTTTAGTGCATTAAAATTAAAAAAGGTGTATTTTTTAACCCAAAAAATGCGTTTGAAAAATCGCTGCGCCAATACTGTGTAGAAAAAAAAATGCAACACCCACCATTTTAATCTGTAGGGCCTTTGCTTTAAAAATATATATAATGTTTGGGGGTTCAACATAATTTTCTTGCAAAAAAAAATGTTTTCATGTAAACAAAAAGTGTCAAAAAGGGCTTTGTCTTCAAGTGGTTAGAAGAGTGGATGTAAGTTTCCTAATGTTGTGTATAAAATGCCAGAACAGTTCAAAACCCCCCCAAATGACTCCATTTTGGAAAGTAGACACCCCAAGCTATATACTGAGAGGCATGTCGAGTCCATGGAATATTTTATATGTTGACACAAGTTGCGGAAAAACAACAATTTTTTTTTTTTTTGCACAAAGTTGTCACTAAATGATATATTGCTCAAACATGCCATGGGCATATATGGAATTACACCCCAAAATACATTCTGTTGCTTCTCCTGAGTACGGGGATACCACATGTGTGAGACTTTTTGGGAGCCTAACCACGTACGGGACCCCAAAAACCAAGCACCGCCTTCAGGCTTTCTAAGGGTGTAAATTTTTGATTTCACTTCTCACTGCCTATCACAGTTTCGGAGGCCATGGAATGCCCAGATAGCATAAAACCCCCCCAAATGACCCCATTTTGGAAAGTAGACACCCCAAGCTATTTGCTGAGAGGTATTGTGAGTATTTTGCAGATCTCGCTTTTTGTCACAAAGTTTTGAAAATTGAAAAAAAAAAAAATATATATATATATTTTCTTTCTTCATTTTCAAAAACAAATGAGAGCTGTAAAATACTCACCATTCCTCTCAGCAAATAGCTTGGGGTGTCTATATTCCAAAATGGGGTCATTTGGGGGGGTTTTGTGCTATTTTGGCATTTTATGGCCTTCGAAACTGTGATAGGTAGTGAGGAGTGAAATCAAAAATTTGCGCCCTTAGAAATCCTGAAGGCGGTGCTTGGTTTTCGGGGTCCCGTACGCGGCTAGGCTCTCAAAAAGTCCCACACATGTGGTATCCCCGTACTCAGGAGAAGCAGCAAAATGTATTTTGGGGTGAAATTCCACATATAACCATGGCATGTGTGAGCAATATATCATTTAGTGACAACTTTTTGTAATTTTTTTTTTTTTTTAGTCATTATTCAATCACTTGGGACAAAAAAAAAAAATCAATGGGCTCAACATGCCTCTCAGCAATTTCCTTGGGGTGTCTACTTTCCAAAATGGGGTCATTTGGGGGGGGGTTTGTACTGCCCTGTCATTTTAGCACCTCAAGAAATGAGATAGGCAGTCATAAATTTAAAGCTGTGTAAATTTCAGAAAATGTACCCTAGTTTGTAAACTCTATAACTTTTGCGCAAACCAATAAATATACGCTTATTGACATTTTTTACTAAAAACATGTGGCTGAATACATTTTGGCCTAAATGTATGACTACAATTGAGTTTATTTGATTTTTCTTATAACAAAAAGTAGAAAATATCATTTTTTTTCAAAATTTTCGGTCTTTTTCCGTTTCTATCGCAAAAAATAAAAATCGCAGAGGCAATCAAATACCATTAAAAGAAAGCTCTATTTGTGGGAAGAAAAGGACGCAAATTTCGTTTGGGTACAACATTGCATGTCCGCACAATTTACAGTTAAAGCAGCGCAGTGCAAAATTCTAAATTCACCTCTGGTCCTTTAGCTACCAAATGGTCCGGGGCTTAAGTGGTTAATAATGCTTAAAGTGAAACAATAAAAGCAAAATATTCCTTAAAATGTTGTACCTGGGGGTGTCTATTGTATGTCTGTAAATTGGCGCATGTTTCCTGTGTTTAGAACAGTCCCTGTACAAAATGACATTTCTAAAGGAAAAAAGTCATTCAAAACTACTCGTGGCTATAATGAATTGTCGGGTCCCGGCAATACAGATAAAAGTCATTGAAAAAAACAGCATGGGTTCCCCCTCCCAGTCCATTACCAAGCCCTTTGGGTCTGGTATGAATATTAAGGGAAACCCCAAACCATTTTTTTTTTTAATGCGTGGGGATCCCCCAAATTTCATACCAGGCCCTTCAGGTCTGGTATGAATAATAAGGGGAACCCTGCGCCAATTAAAAAAAAAATGGCGTAGGGGCCCCCTCAAAATCCATACCAGACCCTTCAGGTCTGGTATGGATTTTAAGGGGAACCCCATGCCAAAATAAAAATAAAAAATATGGCGTAGGCTTCCCCCCAAAAATCCATACCAGACCCTTATCTAAGCACGCAACCTGGCAGGCCGCAGGAAAAGAGGGGGGACGAGAGAGTGCCCCCCCTCCTAAACAATGCCAGGTCAAATGCCCTTAACATGGGGAGGGTGTCCCCATGTTGGTGGGGACAAGGGCCTCATCCCCACAACCCTTGCCCGGTGGTTGTGGGGGTCTGCAGGCGGGGGGCTGATCCGAATCTGGAACAAAGGGGACCCCCAGAACCCGCCCCCCTATGTGAATTGGTAACGGGTACATTGTACCCATGCCATTTCACCCAAAAAAGTGTCAAAAATGGTAAAATAATAAACACAGACACAGCTTGGGACAAGTCCTTTAATAAAAAAGAAAAAAAATTCCAGTGATGTAATCCTTCCACGACCCGGCGATACACGCCACCATGATCGATTCCGCCTCCATGGGAGGCGGTCACCGAATGACGCAAGACCCGCTTGACAGCTCTTAAATAGCCGAGGGTGGGGCCACACGTGGCATACATGGGTGACCCCGCCCCCTCTGACGCAACAGGGAAACGCTGCGGGGTTACCCAGTGACATATACGGGTGACCCCGCCCCCCTCTGATGCAACAGGGGTTTTCCAGGGGTTTCCCCAAGGCATCACGGGTGACCCCGCCACCCTCTGACACCACGGAAACCCCCGTTGTGTCCGAGGGGGGCGGGGTCACACGTGACACCATGGGGAAACCACCGGAAACTCCCGTTGCATCAGAGGGGGCGGGGTCACCCGCGCATGTCACGGGTGGCCCCACCCTCTGCTTTTTAAGAACTGTCACAGTGGGTCTCGTGTCATTAGCTCACTCCCGTGGAGGCGGAATCGATCGTAGCGGCGTGTATCATCGGGTCATGGAAGGATTACATCGCTGGAATTTTTTTTCTTTTTTATTAAATGATTTGTCCCAAGCTGTGTCTTTTTTTACCATTTTTGACACTTTTTGGGTGAAAAGGTAGGGGTACAATGTACCCTGTTACCAATTCACATAGGGGGGGTGGGATCTGGGGGTCCCTTTTATAAAGGAGGCTTCCAGATTCCGATAAGCCCCCTGCCCGCAGACCCCCACAACCACCCGGCAAGGGTTGTGGGGATGAGACCCCACGCCATTTTTTTTTATTTTGGCGCGGGGTTCCCCTTAAAATCCATACAAGACCTGAAGGGCCAGGTATGAAATTTGGGGGGACCCCACGCATTTTTTTTAAACCCATGACGTTTTATTCAATGACTTATATCTGTATTGCCGGGACCCGATAATTCATTATAGCTGCGAGTAGTTTTAAATTACTTTTTTTCCTTTAGAAATGTCATTTTGTGCAGGGACTGTTCTAAACACGGGAAAAATCTGCCACTTTACAGGCATACTATAGACACCCCCCAGATATTTTATGGTTTCACTTTAAGCATTATTAAAATCACTGCTCCCGAAAAAACTGCAGTTTTTAAAACTTTTTTTTGCATTGACCCAGGTCCCCAAACACTTTTATGACAATAACTTGCATATTAACCTTTAAAATTAACACTTTTTATTTTTCACGTTCGTGTCCCATAGACTTTACCGGTGTTCGAACCAATTTTTTGCCTGTTCGCATGTTCTGGTGCGAACCAAACCCTACTTAGAGGCTACCCAGTAGCGATAATTGTTGCAGTACAATACAATACAAAACAATAGGACTTTAAATAGAGTATAAGGGAGGGAAAAGGGGAATTGGGTCATTAGGAGGGGGGTGAGGAGAAGAGTGTAGGCATAGGCGTTGAATGTGGGGGAGGAGCTCCTGCCATCCGGGGCTGCACGGTTCTCTCCACTCAGCCAGCGTTTTTCCCTCACGGGCTACGGCTCCCCATAGACCCGGCGCCCCCCCCAGCCCAGCTCCCCCAGCTCACCAGCCGCCACTGAGGCTGCCACCCGCCGCCTTTTCAGCATCTCTCTTCACCCGCAGCCGCCGGCAGGAAAGTCCGCAGCTGCGGCCTAGCTCCGCCATATAGAAATTATTTCCTCCTGCATCCTGGTCACCCAGCGGGCCCGCTTTGCTGCCCCGTTCTTGGAGCTCCCCCCAGCCATTATCGGGCCTTCCGAAGCAGCACCAGCAGCTGCCTGGCCCATCAGGACAGACCATGGAAATAAATAGTAATCTGCAAAAAAAAAAATGAAATAGATGCTATTTATTTCCATCAGATCTCCTGCGGTATATTAACATCTATTTCATTTTTTTTTGCAGATCTCCTGCAGACTATCAGCATCTATTTCATTTTTCTTTTCTTTTTCTTTTTTTGCATTAGAGCAGCCATTTCCTTTATTTCAGCAGATCTCCTGCAGACTATTAGCATCTATTTCATTTTTTTTTGCAGATTACTATTTATTTCCATCCGATCTCCTGCAGCCTATTAGCATTTATATATTTTTTTTTGCAGATCTCCTGCAGACTATTAGTATCTATTTCATTTTCTCATCAGATCTGCAGACTATAAGCATCTGTTTAATTTTTTTTTTGCAGGTCTCCTGCAAACCATTAGCAGCCATTTCCCTAGTCTAGTCTATTTCCAGTCTATTTTCTATTTCTATTCTAATCTTTTCTAATTGGAATTTGAATTAATTCTATACGAAATTCGAATGTCGGAACATGGTTTATTATAATCTTTTCTATTTGGTTGGAATAATTTCGAATCCGGTAGAAATATTATCGAATTTGGTTGAAATATTAACGAATGCGGATGAAATATTATTGAATCCGGTAGAAATATTTTCGAATTTGGTTGAAATATTTTCGAATGCGACCGATTTTTCGAATTCCAATTAGAAAAGAATAGAAAAGAAATAGAAAATAGACTAGAAAAACAATAGAACAACAGAATAGAATATAGATACTATCTATTTCATTTTTTTTTTTTTTTGTAGATTACGATTTGTTTCGGATGAGACCTGCAAAAAAATAATATGAAATAGATGTTAATATACTGCAGGAGATCTGATGGAAATAAATAGTAATCTGCAAAAAATCCAATTGAAATATTATCGAATCCGGTTGAAATTTTTTCGAATTCGGTTGAAATAATTTCGAATCATGTTGAAATAATTTGGAATCATGTTGAAATAATTTCGAATCATGTTGAAATAATTTCAAATTCCGTTGAAATAATTTCGAATGCGACCGATTTTTCAAATTCGGTCGAAAACTAAACGAAATCCAAAAACTAATTTGAAAAAATTTAACGAATCTAACTAAACAAAATTAATTAATTAACAAATTAAAACGAAACTAAACGAAACAAATTTTTTCCTTTTGCACATGTCTACAATCCACACACATGGTCAAGCATAACGGACGTGTGTGACAGGAGCTCTGACCTCACCGCTTCACAGAGCAATCCACACACACGGTCAAGCGTAACAGACGTGTGTGACAGGAGCTCTGGCCATCCGGCCATCCAGGACTCATCCTTGGATTCCTGCGTTTCTCTCCCCCAGCAAACGTGAACCCGACAGCCGTGGCTTCCCCTGGACACCACTCTCCCCACTCTCCCCTAGCTCAGGTCCCCCAGCTCAACATCGCGCCGTCCGCAGCCGCCGACTGCCGCCTGCCGCCATCCGGGCGCCTGCCTCTAGACCGCTAGACCTGCAGGACAGACCGCGGCTGCGGCCTAGCTCCGGCCATCCCATTATCCTCTCCCCAATTCTCTTTCCAGCGGGCCCATGTGCGACGACCTGGTAAGTACATCGGGGCACCACCAACCAGTAGCAAGTTGATCCAGGGTTCACCCGATCGCCTCTCGGGAGGTCAGGAAGGAATTTTCCCCTGCTCTAGCAATTGGCCTAGGCTCAGCTGGGGTTTTTCGCCTTCCTCTGGATCAACGGGGGGGCGGTTAGGTCATTTGGGCCCTATTCACCATCACCATCAACTTTCACATCATGTGCAACTTTAAATACTCAGCGGACAACCTCCACAGGCTAAGGAATACCGCCTCAACACTATCAACCTCCACCCAAAAAATACTACAAAAAGAACAACTGCTAAGGATCGACAATTGACTATCAAAAACACAAAGGCACCACTTCAACTACAACACTTAAGCCCTGTACACACGATCGGATAACCTATGGATTTTCATCCGATGGATTTGACCATCGGAAATCCGATGAAACTGTTTTTCATCAGTCTTGGCCACACACCATCAGTTAAAAACCGACGGCAAGAAAACGACGGCACGTACAAAAACGTACGACGCGCTATAAAAGGGCCGAACAAATCTAATGGCGCCACCCTTTGGGCTGCTTTTGCTGATTTCGTGTTACCGCGTGTTAGTAAAAGTTTGGTGAGAGCCGATTTGCGCTTTTCAGTCTCTGTGCTTTGCAGATCGTTTCCTGGTGTTCAGTTTGTGCTTGTGGGTTTGTATTTGTGATTCAGTGCGTGCAGTCAGGTCGTTACTGCCTTGCAGTGCCTTCTTGGCCGTTCGTTTACTGTTTTTCAGGTCGTTCTTCTCAGGCCTTGCTGTTCCACGGTGCGTTCTGTTTGAGTGCGTTCTGACCAGCCGACCGGTTTAAAACCATGTTTGAAGTGCGTTCTCGTTCTCGAGCTCATGCTGGCTTTGGGTTTGGTGTTGCAGTTAACATGGGGGATCAATGGACGTGCTTTGGGGGTGAGGAGGGAGGAAGAGGTTGCACCCCCAAAACAGGGACATAGATATCCTGTGACGGCAGATAGCACATGTTGAGTCTTCAGTGTGTGCATCCTCACATTTGGGCTGGTGGAAATCCCATAGAAAATTTACGACGCATAACAAAACACACAAAAAGGGGGGGGGGGGTTCACACTATTCTCCTCAAAATATCTATCATGTTTTTGTTGCTCAATCACAATCATTCTCTTTCTCATAATGTCCATTTCGCTACTGCATTCCATGATTTCCTGAATGATTATTTTGGCACTGGCACTCGAGAATGGAGGATTTGGACTTCCTGACACACCCCCACGTTCAATCCCTAAAAAGAAACAAATATTTTAAAACTATGCAGGCCTACATCTGTATTTATCTTGAAGTTGTGGTGACAGACACTGACCTGTTGTGCTGATAAGCTCCACCTCTCCTTCCTCCACCTCCTCTTCCTCCACCTCCGCTTTCTCCCCCTCCGCTTCCTGAACCTGCTGAACTTGGTCTGCTTTGGGATCTTCGGGGAGTTTCTGTGGTGTTGGGTTCCTCGTCTCCTGAGCATGGTGTCCTCCCACTCTCCTCTCCCCTATGGGAATAGCAAAAAATTTTTATCCTTTAGCATACAGACTTTTTAGGCCTGAAAATGGATTCTCAATGTTTTAAAGTGGGGTCCAATTGATATATGGCCCTGAGTTTCAAGATGAACATATGAGATCTTGCAAACTCAACAAAGCAACATGTTATTTTGGAGGACACTCACAAATACACTTGGATAACCACCAAGGTTTCCACTGGACCACCTGTGTGTGACACCGTTAAGAAATTTGGTCATGTGGCCCAGAGTATAGTATCTCGATGAAGAACAAAAAAGAGTACACAACTGCTGGAGTGTCATCTCCTTTACCCAGAATACAGTTTATCCTTTCATTCACATTCTACATTTCCTTACAACACATCATCTAGCCAACAATGTGTAGATAAACATTGTTGAAGTAAAATGAGGCATGCCCACATGTAGTTTACGTGGATATGTGCCAAACATGTTTGGGGGAAGAGCAGCAATTATTTTTTCCACACATTTATCAAATAAGTGGACTCTCCACTTAACATAAAAGTTGAGATTTTAAAATGTGAAACCAGTCAAGCCAAGCACATGTTGCAAAACATGGAAGAATACATATTACAATGTGAAAGAACACAGTAAAATATACTTACTTTTTTCAATGCTTTTTATAAGCTTCCTATACTGCTCCGGCTCCCTGAGCTTCAGGTCTGACCACCTTTTACGGAGTTGTTCCTTGGATCTCCTGACCCCATATTTTTTATAGAGTCTTCGCCACTTTGTCCATAATTTGTGACTTCCAGAGATTAGGGGTGTCGTATGGGCCATGCTTGCCGTCGTAATCCTTCCTCCGCAGAATGTCCACCATCTCCGCCATCTCAGAAAAAGACATATTAGTCACCTTGTATCTTTTTTTACTGGATTGGGACGTTTCCGCCTCCGGGCTTTCCTCATAGGTAATTTCAACTAAAGAAGCCACCTGTGTCTGCGACATGTCGCCGTCTCACACTGTGCGCCGATCGTTAAGGGGAGGGGAAATGCAGAAAAAGTCCGTCATGGGCGGGCGACGAGGGCGGAGTTACACGCATGCGCAGGGTATAAAAAGGGGAAAGAAGTTATTAGGGATGCGCGGAGTAAGGACGACCGGAAGTGAACCAACAAAGTGAACTAAGGTAAGAAGGAAACTCGAGCCTGCAGTGGCCGGAGGGCAATATTGTGATAAGTTGAGGAGAAACAATTCTGATCCTTTTCTTTTTTTACTTTTTTTTTTACTTGCTGATCCAAAAAGATGCATAAACTACGAGAGCCGGAGGTGATGCTGACTTTTATTGAAAAATATAAGGAACAGCGCAACCTGTGGGAACTGAAACACCCTGCGTACCACAAGAGTGATGTACGTCGGGCAACTATTACCAAATTAGCAGAGGATATGAAGCCATGGATCCCAGATGCAGACTACACTATGATCAATAATAAAATCAACAACCTGCGTAATTCCTATAAAAAAAAATACAAGGAAGTGCGCCAGTCAAAGAGATCAGGAGCAGCCGACGATGTAGTAAAGCCCAAGCTGTGGTACTACAGACATCTTCAATTTCTGGATGACCAGATCGAGGCCAGGGAATCTATTTCCAGCCTTCCCTCAACCCTTCCTTCCACCCTTCCCTCCAGCGTTCCTTCCACCCTTCCCTCCACCCCTGCAGAGGCGGAGGAGAAGCCTCCCGAGCTAGAAGATCCAGATCTTCGCATCTTCAGCCAGGTATAGTATTTTTGATCATAATTATTGTCCACTAAGTAATATTGTGTTGAACTGTTTGGATTAGCCATAAATTATATCATCCCCCCCCCCAAAAAAAAAACAGTAATGAGATCAAAATTGTGTGTGATAGATTCCCCAAATAATCAAATTTTTCATTTTATTTTAAAAACAGGATGAGGCAAGCCAGGAGGAAGAGGGTCAGGAGTGTGGCAGGCAGGAGGAGGCAGGGCCAAGTGGGACTCAGCAGGTCCCCAGGCCTAGTGGCAGCACCGTCTCCCAAGTGGCTCCCCTCCACGTCAGACCGCCAAAACAACGGCGGATGACACAAGTGGAGGAGGAGTCACTAAAGATGATTCAGGAGGCTGCTGCCATTATGAGGGCCCCCCTCAACCCTACGGAGGGCTTTAGCACCTATCTGGCGGATAAGTTGCTCAGAATGGAGGCGGGACAACGGGCCCTTTGTGAGCACCTCATATATATGGCCATACACATGGGGGCGAGGGGGCTGCTGACTGAGGCCACCCATATCTCGCAGCAGGCCAATCCCTTTCCTCCTTCTCCTCCTCCTCCTGCCACATCACCACCCACAGTGGCCCAGCCTGCAAGGGTGCGTGGACGGGGCCGTGGAGAGAACGCTGCAGAGAGGCATGGAAGGAAGGCTACAGGGAAGAGCAGGAGGTGATTCCCTGGCCTCGAGCTGCTCATCCAGAAATTGAAGGTTGATGGAGTACCACAGCTTGGGATGATGTATGTCTTTGGCTGCTGCTCCTGATTTCATGCTGTTGTTGATTTTATTATTGATCATCAGTCAGGTCTGCATTTGGGATCTAATGACTTGATATTCTCTGCTAATTTCTGAATAGTTGCCCTTCGTTTTTTTTTTTTTTTTTTTCCAAAATAAAGGGAAATTTGATTTCAGCCAACATACATGTCTGATGTGTTTTTTTTTTTTTTTGAAGTAGCAATAAGATTTCATAAATACAATGTGTAATTAATAACAAGGGACACCAACCTCCATGAGTAAAAACTAAAAAAAATATGTTGTTCGGAGAAATTGACACACCAAAAAATGCACAACAATATTAAAGACAAAAAACAAAAAAAAGATGTAATTTGTGAGGTCGGCCTTAAAGAATTAAACTAATTATTCCTAAGATCACAAGAAAGAAGAAAGACATACGTTTCTCAGAACTCATGAGAAAGATCTGCTGCTGAAATGACATTTTAAAGACCGTTCTAAAGCAAAAAAACATGCGCTGCATTAAACAAAGCAATAACTTGCAGAATGACGAATGTGCTCTCTCCATTAGGAACGCTAGTTTTACCAGAACGAGCGCTCCCGTCTCCTAATTCAGTCTGAGCATGCGTGGGTATTTTAACCGATGGACTTGCCCATAGACGATCGGAAATTACCATCGGTTTTTTATCCATCGGAAAATTTTAAAACAAGTTCTATTTTTTCCAACCGATGGAAAAAAGACCGATGGTTACCATACATGATCGGTTGGTCTGATGAAAACCATCCATCGGACGGTTTTCATCAGTCAAACCGATCGTGTGTACAGGGCTTTAGTGTGCGCCCTGATCAACACCAGATCTGCAGTCAAGCACAGACAGGAAATCCATGACTTCATCACCCAAAATGACATAGATTGCCTCTTTATCACGGAAAGCTGGCTAACACCTGACTGTAACACCATCCTAACAGAATTGGTGCCTGAGAACTACTGTATCCTAACCGAGCATAGAATAGGACAAAGAGGAGGAGGCCTAGCAGTGATTTTCAAAGCTCACCTCTCTCTCATCAAACCGACTGTACAGAACTCATTGCCTTTCATGGAGACACTCACTCTGCATCTTCAAACAACACCTCAAGACACCATACACATACTGCTATGCTACAGACCACCAGGACCAAAGACAAATCTCCTCACACCCTTCACCGAATTCATCTCGACACACACCTTAAAAACCAAAAACTTTCTGTTACTCAGGGACTTCAACCTCTGGGCCAACTCTGCTCAGGACCCCATTGCCACCTCCTGCATCAACCAACTGGAAGAACTAGGTCTGCAGAAACTGATAAATGCTCCCACGCATGGGTCGGGTCACATTCTTGACCTCATCTTCCAACAAAATATGGACATCAACACACTGGACAATATGCCATTACCATGGACGGACCACCACGCTATCAAATTTAAAATCACCACCAACACCATCTCTCAAAAACCGAAACACTCAATAACAACATACTGGACAAGATCTCAGAAGAAACTACACTCTGAACTCTTCAAAACCATGCTATAAAAAAAATAGGAATGCTAAATCAAATCCACTCAACGGAACAAACAATCAACGCCTTAAACAAAGCATTACTACAAACAGCAGACAGTCGCTCCGAAGCGTAGAACACTCATCCGCAAAAACAACACGGGCTGGTTTAATGACACTCTTAAGCCTCGTACACACGACTGAGTTTCTCGGCAAGAACCAGCAAGAAACTTGCTGGTAGAGATTATTTCTTGCCGAGAAATTCGTTTGTGTGTATGGTTTCTCGTCAAGAAAACCGACTAGAATCTCGACGAGAAAATAGAGAACCTGCTCTCTATTTTCTCATCGAGATTCTCGTCAGCCTGTTTCTCTACGAGAAAATTGTGTGTGTGTACACTTACCTGTCCTCCGGGAAGCCCGCGCATGCTCGAAATGACTTTGACACATGCACGGTAGCTTCCTAGGCATATGATAGGGTGTACCAAGATGGCGGCGACGGCATCGAATGTGACGAGCGCATGCTCGTCGTATTCGATTACGTCACCGTGTTCGCTCCATTCAAAGAACCGCAGGTTCTTTGAAATGAGCGTGTGTACACTCGGCCGGGACAAGTTTCTTGTCCAAGGATCTCGTCGAAAAAAACGACGTGTTTTTTACGACGAGATTCTCGGCCGTGTGTACGAGGCTTGACTCTACTGAAGCAAGAACGCAGAATAGCTGAAGGAGCCTGGAGAAGAAATCCAACACAAGAAAACCACACAAACTACAAAGCACTCACTAAGAAATGCCACAAATCAATCTTCAAAGCAAAAAAGGAACATTTCTCAAATACCATAAAAAATGCCCTACACCGACCTTGTGAACTTTTCAAACTAGTCGCTCAGACTATGAACCCTACCTGCCTAGAGCCTCCAGCAAACGAAACCCAAGAGTTCTATAATGAGCTATATGATTTTTTTATCGACAAAATCGAAAACATTTGTGAAATAATTCTACAGAAAAAAAACAACCAACCTCACTCAGCCAAAGCAAACAGAGGAAATCAATGTGAAAATTATACAATCGACAACATTTTCGCTGGTCCCGATCACCATCGACACCACCAAAAACATCATCAGAAGCCTCCGAGACAGCACATCACCAAATGACATCATTTCTACAAAACTCCTGAAAGAATGTACCGACATTTTAGCACTTACCATAACACATCTCTTAAATCAATCGTTCAAAAAAGGTATTGTTCCGATCTCCCTCAAACAAGGCATAATCAAACCCCTCCTAAAGAAACCCAACCTCGAACCTAAAGACCCAAATTACGGCAGACCGGTAACAAGCCTTAACACCATCTCCAAGATTATGGAGAAAGTAGTAGTACAACAGCTACAACTTCATTTGGACACTCACAAACTCTTGGACCCACTACAATCAGGCTTCCGCCCAGGCCATGGCACAGAAACAGCACTTCTCAAAATATGGGATGACGCCCTCGAAGCAGCAGATGACGGAAAATCATGTCTCCTGGTGCTGCTGGACCTCAGTGCAGCGTTCGACACAGTAGATCACAAAACTCTACTCATTCGCCTTAAAGAAGTAGCAGGAATCACAGACTCAGATCTACCCTGGTTCGCATCCTTCCTAGATAATCGTTCAGACAGTGAAACTAGGAGCCTTCACCTCTGAAACTTGCGCAATTTCTTGCGGAGTCCCTCAAGGATCACCCCTGTCACCCGTGCTCTTCAACATCTACCTCCGCCCACTCTTCAAAATCATCAGCAAACAGGACCTGTGCTACCACTCATATGCTGATGACACTCAACTCTACTTTCGCATCACCGGAAAAAAAGACCAATATCACGGACTAGAAAAATATCTCACACTGATCGATGATTGGATGACTGAGAGCTCCCTCAAACTTAATGGATCCAAAACAGAACTGCTTCTTCTCCACGCAAACCGAAAGACAAAATCTAAGACTTCATGGACACCACCCACCATCCTTGGACAGACCATCACCCCAAGCACCAAAGTCAAAAGTCTCTGAGTCATTTTTGACTCAGAGATGTCGATGGATGCACAAATAGGATCAGTAGTCAGTGGATCTCACCACCTTCTCCCCCTGCTGCGTAGACTCATCCCCTTCATCCCAGAAGAGGAAATAGTAGTAGTAGTTGGAACAATCATCAATTCCCGACTGGACTATGCAAACTCCCTCTATATAGGACTACCTCAATACCAGATGGCACGCCTACAAGTCGTCCAGAACACGGCAGCCAGACCGGTAAGAGGAAAGAAAACCTGGGAATCCATCACCCCATCCCTGAGGACCTTTCATTGGCTAACCGTAAAGGATCGGGTCACTTTCAAGACCCTCTGCCTCACCCACAAATGCACACAAGGAAACGCTCCTCAATATTTATGCGAGAAAATAAAACACTACTCACCCAATCGCATTCTCCGATCAACTAACCAAAACCTCCTCCACATCCCCAAGTCCTGCTACAAATCGAAGGGAGAACAAAGATTTGCAGTCCAAGGACCACGGCTTTGGAACGCTCTACCCACAAACATCTGCATGGAAGAAGACCACTGGGCCTTCAGGAAAAAACTTAAGACCCACCTCTTCTGAAGGATCAGGACGACACTGAAGGGAAAAAGCACCTTGAGGCGATTTAGTTAGCATTTGTAGCGCTATACAAGTTATTCACTCACTCACTCACTCAGGAGGGGTAGTGACACTACCACAGTCTTTGCCAAAAACACTTAACGTTGTAGTAGGTCTATGATATAAAGCTGTTTTCAGTCAGTATAGATCTGAGGTTGCAAATTATATCATTGTTTGGTAATCGACTGTGCTAGGGCCTCCCCCTGCTCATCCCTTGTTTAGGAGGGGGGGTTGTCTGTTGCCACAGGTTGAAAACAAAATTTTGGATGTAGATATACAACAAGTGGGATCTGTGTTTAATTTTTCTGGTTAATCTGGTTTAGTCCCTACATATTTAGGTATCTGTCTGTGGCTTTAAAATGAATCCAGCAGGCCCAAACTTGTGAGAATTTAGAAGGGGAATCTCACGCTATACAATTTAATCCCTCCATTTCTGCAATTTACTCAATACGTTTGAGCCATTCGAGAATGGTCAGTTACTTAGTTGAGCCCAAATGTATTGGGGTGCACAGTTTGGCTGCATTTATCATGTGAATAACCAGGGACTTCGTGTAGGCTTGTGTAGATGTGGAAGAATGGTGGAGTATAAATCGTGCTGGTGTGTGCTCTAATGGGTATGTAGAAATTTGTGTCGTATCGCTGTTTTATATGCTTTCAAAGTATTTAAAGACCACCCAAGGTTGCCAGGTGCTATTGAATTTTCGGTTGTTTCATGCACTGTTGCCCTTATTTTCTCCATAATATAAGGGTAGTGTAGCCATTTTTTGGTTGCGGGGGTGGCTGTTTTACAATGTCTAGGAATTACCACTTTTGCAGCAGAAAGCAAGAATCTAGTCAATGATTTCTTATATTTTTTCATTGAGCAGTTTGTGATGTGTAGTAAGCAGCACGCTGCGGTTAATTGAATTGATATTTCCGTAATGAGCTTTATTATCTCACAGACTTTCCATCAGAATGGCTGTATCAAGATGCAGTCCCACCATATATGCTGTAATGTACCCTTTGCCTGATCGCAGAGCCAGCAGAGATCTGGAACTGCCGGAATCCATCTTTGTATTTTATCTGGTGTGTTGTACCAGTTTGTCAAAAGTTTGAAGGAAGTTTCATGTATGCGTGTGCTAATTGTGCATTTGTGTGCAAACACACAAGCATGTAACCATCGGTCCTCATTGAAAGAGGCGTTTAAAGCAGATTCCCAGAACTCTGTGTTTATTTGGTTCCTGAGTTCTGGAGGTCTGCAACCAGGCATAAGATAATGAAATCTTTTTTTTCAGTTGTAACTGCCTTAAGACACACAGCTTCAAAAGGAGTTAAAGGTCTCGTAAGTTGTTTATATCTTTGGGGACCCAAGACATAACTGTGAATCTGTCTGTATTCTCAGTTTGTCATATATTTGTTTGTTCTGTCGCAGTTTGAATTTCCAGAATTTATATTTTCTTACTGCCCTTGAAACAGTGTGAAGCCAAAAAAGGTATATTCCCATCTGTATACAGCTGTGATGACTTGTGCATTCCTGGCGGTAAATCTGGATTAGATATCAGTGGTGTTAGAGGTCCTGGAGATGTAATTAAGTCAGAGATCTGAATCACTTTTTGAAAGTTTTTAAGTGTCGCCCCTACTAAAGGGTGTTGTTTCAGTTGTCTAGGACAAGAGTTCCATGGTATCCTTGGTGAATGCGTCACTGGTATTGGACCTATATTTTCTAAAGCCACCCAATCCTTATTGTCTGTATGACATGTCCAGTCTATAATTAGAGTAAGATGTGAAGCAAGATAGTAATTTTTAAAATTTGGGAAACCCATTCCTCCACCGTGTTTAGCCTGAGTGAGTAGCTGGAGGCCAATGCAAGGTTCTTTGGTCACCCATAAAAATATTCTGAGCTAGATATGACAGAGGCACAATGGGAACGCATATCTACAATAACACACAAGGGCTCCCTCAATGTCTCGATCCAGGAAAACAACTATAAAATCCTAATGCGCTGGTACAGAACCCCAGTAATCCTCAACAAATATAATCCTGCCCTTTCTGATAAATGCTGGAGATGTTCCAGGGATACAGGTACTTTAGAACACATATGGTGGTCCTGCCCCCTAATCCAGCCATTCTGGACCCAAATCCGGGAATGGACATCACAAATCTCTACATACACTCTAGAACACACCCAACACAGTTCCTCCTTTACCATTTGGACCTGCCGGCACACCAATACCGCAAAACACTAATACCACCCCTAATAAATGCGGCCAAACTATGTATCCCTCTTCATTGGGGAACAACCCATGTTCCGACCGTCCCTGAATGGCTCAAACGAGTGGAAAAAATTGTGGAAATGGAAGAACTAATCTCCATAGCCAAAGATTATCCAACCAAATTTTCACACACATGGGCCTGTTGGACCCACTTCCATACCACAGCCAAGTACAAACTACTAACAAGCCAAACTATTACGAACCACCCACCCAAAGACGACTGCAACCCTTAATGACTCTACTCCTACATTTCATAAGCTAGCCTCATCAAAACATGAGACAATTGGCCTCCCTCCCCTAAACAAGGGAAGATTGAGGGAGGAGCCTTCTTAAACTATCTAAACCAACACCCAAATATCTTCAGACCAAGTTTCTTTTTACCCACCTTACTCCAATCCTTCGGGATTGGTGGCGGAGACTGAGGTATTCCGAACCCAACCCACTCCCCCCTCCCCCTTCTTCCTTTTTTTTCCTCTTCTTCCCCCCTCCCATTCTTCCCCTTCCTCTCCTCTTTTTTCTCTCTTTTTTTTTGGGTTTACACCCTGAGCCAATCCCTTTATCCATCAGAGCTCTATTTCACCAAAAACCGATAATTAACCAACTTCAGCTGCTTGGTTGTAGGAAGGAATTAATTACTCAAAGTTGGCTGTTACCTCATGAACTAGCAAATCCCCATCTCTATCCGCAAAACACACCCAAACATGGTTTGGCACCAGACAGAAGTAATATTACTGTGGTAAGCATGGTTATTTAGCAGACTAACCATAACCGTACGTCATGTTTCAAGCAATGTTAGCTCTGTCGACTTAAGTGGAAAATTCTCTGCAAATATTATTGCATGCTAGTTCTGATCATCACTGCTGTAAAACCTTTTGTATTGCTTCAGACACCTTGTTTAAATGCAATGTAAACCTTATTTTATTTACCAATAAAATATTATGGAAAAAAAAATAAAAAATATTCTGAGCATGGATTGTAGAGTTTAAATAAGTTAGTTAGTAGAAGGATTGGAATGGTTTGGAAAAAATGCAGAATTCTAGGTAAAATTGTCATTTTAATTATGGCTGCTCTGCCAAACCATGAGAAGTATTTTAAAGACCATTTCTCCAGGTCTTTATTCATGGCTTGTAGCAGAGGTTGAAAGTTTGTTGTGTAAAGTGAGCCAAGTTTTGGTGTCAACCAAACCCCCAGGTATATAAGAGCCTTTTCTTCCCATTTAAACTTGCAGTTGTTTTGTGTGTTCGTTTTTGTATGATCTTATAGGGACAGATTCAGAGCTTTAGATTTTTTATAGTTTACTTGGATATATAGCTATAGAGTGTAAATGCTTTGCATAGGTTAAGCATAATGATATGTGGCTGGGGTATGAAAAACAGAAGGTCATCTGCATATGCTGCAGTTTTGTAAGTTCTGTCTCCTACCTTAAAACCATGAATAGATGGCGAATTATTCACTGTACGAATAAGTGCCTCTAAAGTAAGGATAAAGAGCAACAGTGAAAGGGGACAGCCTTGTCGTGTTCTGTTTTTAAGAAATACCGTATCTGATAGGGCACCATTGATCTTTATTTTTGCAGTTGGATTGCAATACAGGGTCGCTATCTAAGATAGCATATGTGGTTTCAGTCCAATATGTGTACAGGTGGCGAGTAGAAAGTCTCACGATACACGATCAAAGGCTTTCTCCGCGTCAGTAGAAAGCAACAGGCCTTCAAAGTCATCCGTTTGTGTTCTGTGAAGGTTTAAAGCTTTTCACATTATCCCTGGCTACTCTGCCTGGCATAAAGCCGACTTGTTCTGGGCCTATTAACTGGTGTTACAATGGCCTTAATCAGTTTGCTAAAACTTTTGCAAATAATTTCAGGTCGAGGTTAAGTAAGGAGATTGGCCTGTAAATGGAGCAGTCCAATGGATCCTTATTTGGTTTGGGCAGCACTTTAACGTGTGCTCTCAAAAATTCCTCGGAGATCTCATGGGGTCTCTTAGATAATTGAAAGTTTTCAATAGGTGTGGTAATAGGAGTGTGAAAAAGGATTTGTAATAGTGTGCTGTAAAGCCGTCTGGGCCTGGACATTTCCCCAGTTTGAGAGATTTAATGGCCACTAGCAATTCTGTCTCCGTGATTGGGTCTTCTAATTGTTGGGAGTCATTGTCATTCAGAGTTAGTAAACAACTGTCTGTAAGGTATTGTTGGATTATTTGTGTCCGCGTCCCTAGTTGGTCCTTTGCTCTATGTATGTTCAGTAAATTGTATATATTAGTGTAATAATTATGGAACACTTGTGCAATCTTTTCTGTGTCCTGTACTATTTGATTATTTTTAGTTTTTATGGCAGATATGTTTGTAACTAGCTGTGTCTCCTTCAATGCTCTTGCAAGGAGTTTTCTCTGTTTTGTCTCCATGTTCGTAAAAGTACCCTTTCATAAAGAAGAGGATCCTCTGCGCCTTATGATTTAAGCTTGACTGCAGCTTTTTCCTTAGTTCGAGGAATGCTTATGCTTTTCTTCCATTTTTCCTAATTTGAGCGCCAGATCATTAATTCCCTTTTTTTTCGCAGCTCCCAACCTAATAAACTCCCCTCTCAACACACATTTGTGGGCTGCCTAAATTGTTAATGGAGACAGCTCATCCATATTATTTTCCGCAACGTAAGCTTTTATGGTTTCTGCTATTTTACCTAGTCCTAATGTGTCTGTAAGTAAGGACGGGTTTAGCTTCCAAGTGCTATTTTTTGGGTGTCTGCAGAGTCAGCAAAATGGATGCGTGATCTGAGAAGGATTTAATACTGATCTTGGCATTTTGCAAAATATGGAAATCCCTTTGAGAGAGAAATATATAATCAATGCGTGTGAATTTGTTGTGTATAGCAGAGAAATATGAGAAATCCCTGCCGGTAGGATTAGTTGTGCGCCACGCATCAACCAATGTAAGTGAGGCTAGTAGGGTTTTAATTTTTCTTAGTTTTTTGTATGGTAAGCTAGATGTACCATCTGATGCGTCTTGTAGGGGGTTAAGTGATGTGTTAAAGTCAACTCCTAAAACTATACATCCTGAAGCGAAGTTTTTCAATTCCAACATGCTGGCAGAATGTGACTTGAGCTGAATTAGGAAAATACACATTTGCCAACGTGATTGGCATCCCTGCCCATTGCCTTTTAGGAAATATAAATCTTCCATCTGTGTCTGCATGTTGCCATGATATTTCGAAGCCCGCATTTTTGTGGAGTAAAATGGATACCCCTTTAGATTTGGAGGCGGAATGTGGCATGATATAGATGTGGGTAATGTTTATCTTGTAGTCTTGGTACGGTACCTGTTTTGAAGTGTGTCTCTTGAAGAAACCCCACGGACTGTTTCACTTTGTGTAGCTCTCTGAGTAAAGAAGTTTGCTTCTCGGGTGTGTTTAGTCTCCTAACATTATGAGAAACCACAAAAGGTTGTTTGTCAAGCATAGAATAAGACATAGTTAAATCTGCAGGTAGTTTCTCAGGATTGGATTGTTTGATTAAATTGGCCCCTTGGTGGATAGAGTGGAGAGATTAGAGAAAGAAAAGATCTGGAAGATTATAGAGAAGTAGTCTGGATAATCTCAAGTAAGAGAATCTTGTGAACAGAGAGGTTAATGATCAACGTCTCCTAGTGTCAATCGTTAGTAGAAAAATAAGGGATTTGTGTTCAGCAGATAACCAAACAGAATCCACTGTTAGAGGTAATGGGAGGTTATTACCTCAGAAATGTCAATGTTGTGTTTAGAAAACCTGTTGTAATAAAAACAGTGTAATCATTGCCTCCCGCGGCCTTCAAATAAAGCAAGTAAAATATTTAAATTGGTCATGTACCCCTTCCAGCCATGTAAGTAACATGAAAACAGAGCTAAGAGCAAGCGTTAACTAAACATTTGAACACTGGTTATAGTAAATAACCTAGGAAGCCTAAATAGTCTGGCACTAGCTAAACGCCAACAATATAAACATTATAAACAAATAGACATGTGCATTTGTTTTCGTCCGAATGCATTTTCGTCCGAATTTCGTGGATTTTGAGTTTTTTTTTTATTTTTATATATTTTATTAGTTTTGTTATAGTTTTAGCGATTGGAGTAATTTACAAACAAATTTGTCAGATAACTAATATAATCTCTGCAACGATAATAACAGCCATTTCTACAGAAAAGGCATGGGAGAAACGTAATGAGAGGAAAAGAAAAGAAAAAAGAACAGCTAGGGGTGAGAGGAATAAGGAGAAGAAGGGTTTGAGATGGGGAAGAGGGGACAACTGGAAATTGTCCCGCCTCGGTGACCCAGGCATCATCCCAAGAGGATAAACATGAACATCAATAGTATTTCACATGCAGTCTTGACTGTTTTGTAGATTCTAACAACGGTATTACGCAAAGTGAAGTTAACCACTTAAGGACCGGACCATTATGCAGCTTAAAGACCTGGCCACTTTTTGCGATTCGGCACTGCGTCGATTTAACTGACAATTGCGCGGTCCTGCAACATGGCTCCCAAACAAAATTGGCGTCCTTTTTTTCCCACAAATAGAGCTTTCTTTTGGTGGTATTTTATCACCTCTGCGATTTATATTTTTTGCGCTATAAACAAAAATAGAGCAACAATTTTGAAAAAAATTCAATATTTTTTACTTTTTGCTATAATAAATATCCCCCAAAAAAATATAAAAAAACATTTTTTTCCTCAGTTTAGGCGGACATGTATTCTTCTACATATTTTTGGTAAAAAAAACAACGCAATAAGCGTTTATTGATTGGTTTGCGCAAAAATTATAGCGTCTACCAAATAGGGGATAGTTTTATTGCATTTTTATTAATAATTTAATTTTTTCTAGTAATGGCGGCGATCAGCGATTTTCATTGTGACTGCGACATTATGGCGGACACATTGGACACTTTTGACACTATTTTGGGACCATTGAGAGAAATGTAGCAGGGTACACATCGGTCCCAGCTGGTTTAGTGCTAGCAATCAAGCTTTCCCACAGTCCTGTATATAGAAAAAATAGCGGAGGGATTGCTGCACTTAGATGTCAAAAATACATCATAATAAGGCAAACATGGTAGAAAACGTTGTGGGGCTATTGTAGATTACGCCCTTCCTCAGAATATCATGCCTATGCCTGGTCAGAGATGTGACCGAATAAATACATCATGTTTAATTGTCAATCAAGAAAACATACAAAAAATCTGGAATCAATTAATCGATCAGTTAAATTTCAATATCATGATAAAACACATTACTCAGATCTAATGCGATCATAGGAATTACAAAGCGGGAGTAATTACAAATTACAAATCACAAGCGGTAAATATCTACACATAACAGATCTAAAGTGGAACTACAGAACTAAACCAATAAATGGAAACATGAGAGAATGAAAAAATGAAAATGAAAAAATTATATATAAAGTCCATAATATCAAAACATTTATGTGAATGCATGTGAATGATGTATATAGATCCATCTTGGTGGGAACACATGAAGCTATCTGCGGTATATTTCACCCTGCATGATAAAGAAATATGTATGTGTAACATCACATGTATACAAAAATGATAAAAATAAAAATAAAAACTCGTAATAATGCATCCAAAGTTGCATATGTGATAAATTGGATGAACAAAATCACACATAGGACTAGAATTACCAAATGACAACTCAGAATAATTGAAAACTCAGAATATTATATCCAAAGTCGCATATGCGACAAATTGAATAAACAAAATCGCACATGGGGCTAAAGTCACCAAATTAAAAAAGAATTAATGAAAAAAAAAAAATATATATATATATATATTGTGACAGCAGGAAGGTAAAGTCACCTGGTTGCATCCAGGGGGGTAAATATATTTCGCCCAGATTCAGGCTTTACGCCGACTTATACAACTAGGTGGAGAGTTGTATAAGCCCAGCTGAGGCTAGTGGGCTCATGGATGACTCATACCTCTAGGGAGAGTGTGGGGCGTCGTGCAGACAGGGAGTTGATGAGACCAGCTGAAGCTTGTCAGCTCATTTAGGCCTCTATAAGAACTCCCAGCTTCATTAGATGTTAGCTCATGCCTGGACCCAGACCTGTGTGGACTGTCTAGGGAGAGTGAACCCCTGTGCGGTGAGACAAAGCCTGTGTGGCTATTTGCTTGGACATTTAAAACCAGGGACTTAGGGACTAGGACAGCACTAGGCTGATCCCAGTTGTTAGTTAGGAAACCTGTATGTTTAGTCAGAGGTCAAGTTGACCAGGATTTATTTTGTTTATGTTTCTTTTGCTTTGCTGTGTTTTGTCACTGTAAATAGAAAATAAACCGCACCTTTTTGATTTTGAAAACCACAACCTCCGTTTGCTGGGCCTGTTTTTGTGTGGGGAGCCCATCTCGGGGGTCACACACACCCGCTGCCGAGCTAACCCCCTCACAGTTGGTGGAGAACCAGTGGCAGTTTTTTTTTAAGCCAGCATGGAGGAGATACTGAAGCAGCTGGCTCTAGCAAATGCCAATCAACAGCAGACAAATGCAGGTTTGCAAAAGAGCCTTGCAGCTCATCAACAGAGCCTTGCAGCTCAACAACAGAACTTCGCAGCCCAGCAGCAAGCTCATCAACAGAGCCTTGCAGCCCAGCAGCAGACAAACGCAACTTTGCAACAGAGTCTGGAGGCTCAGCAACAAGCCCAGCAGCAATCTGAGGCCCGCTTCATAGACCTGTTGCAGAAGCAAGAGCAGAGACTACAACAACAGATGGAAGCAGTAATGCAGCAACGTCCGCAGACCAGTGAGGAAAGCCGTCCCACTAATACCGCGTCCTTTGGGGTGAGTCGTTTATTGACAAAAATGACTGGAGAGGATGATCCAGAGGTATTTTTGACCACATTTGAAAGGACCGCTGAAAGAGAAAAGTGGCCTGAGGAGCAGTGGGCTGGACTGGTGGCTCCTCTGTTAACTGGTGAATCGCAGAAAGCTTACTATGACCTAGAGCCTAACCAAGCAAAAGACTATGTGATGCTAAAAGCTGAAATATTGGCAAGGCTGGGTGTCACCCAGGCTGTCCCGGCTCAGCGTGTGCATAACTGGACTTTCCAGCTTGGAAAACCCCCCAGGTCTCAAATGTATGATCTCATTCACCTGAGCAGAAAGTGGCTACAGCCAGAGACTTTGTCCGCACCAAAGATTGTGGAACGTGTTGTAATGGATCGGTTTTTGAGAGCTCTTCCTACTGCCATCCAAAAGTGGGTAAGCCATGGAGACCCAGAGACAGCCGATGGTCTTGTGGATCGTGTGGAGAAATACTTGGCTACAGAGAACCTGACGGCCTCTTCCAGAGACACTCGGACTTTCCACCCTAAGACCAGACCATCCCCAGGGGCGGATAAGAGGATTCCAAGGGGTGAGGGTGGAGAGAGTGAGAGGGTGGGAGCTCTACCCCAAGTTTGGCGAGAACAGCCTGGGAAATCAGCGGCTCAAGAGGCCGCAAGAAGGATCGTTTGCTACCGCTGCCGGCAAGCGGGACATATTGCAGCCAATTGCCCGGTTGTGGAGGAACCCATGCAGTGTGACTTTCTGACGGGCAGACGTCAGTCGCTGTGTGCGACAGTCGCATGCACTGCCATTCGAGGAACTGAGAAACATTTATGCAAAATGTGTGTTAATGGTAGAAATGTTGTGGTATTGCTGGATTCAGGTAGCCTTGTGACCCTGATAAAGGCTGAGTTAGTTAAAACAGAGGTCTCTGGGAATAGCAAGGTAGCTGTTATTTGTGTGCATGGGGACACCCGAGAGTATCCAGTGACTACAGTGTGTTTCGAGACCCCCAAAGGTACCCTCTCTCATCCAGTGGGCTTAGTATCTCAGTTACCGCATGACGCCATTGTGGGAAGGGATTTTCCGAAGTTCTGGGAACTGTGGGATGATCCTGAGCCCCCCACTGGTGCCCCTATGTACCAGGAATGTGATAGCCAGAACTCCCCTGAGAGTGGTGAGGACTCTCCGGAATTTCCCTTATCAGTATTGGCAGGGGAGACTCAAGAAACTGGAGAGGAGCCCACCTCCTCAGACGAAAACCTACCGTCTGTGGAGTTTTCTGATCTTGAGGTTCACAGGGAAAACTTTGCCACAGAACAGTTGAAAGACCCCGCCCTATTAAAGGCACGGGAAAACGTAGTGAAAATAGATGGCGAGTTAGTGAACCCAGATAATACCTGCACTTACCCATACTTCAGCGTAGAGAAGGACCTACTGTATCGGGTGGCAAAAAGGGCAGAAGAAACCGTTGAGCAGCTTGTGGTGCCCAAACCTTACAGGAAGTTGGTGTTGGAGTTGGCCCATGGGCACATTCTTGGAGGTCATCTGGGGACAGAGAAAACCCGAGAGAGGGTATTACAGAGATTCTATTGGCCGGGGGTGATGAAGGACATAGAAAATTATTGTTCCTCCTGCCCTGTGTGTCAGAGGTCGGCCCCGATGCCACATTTCCGTAGCCCGCTGGTCCCTCTACCCATCATTGAGGTCCCGTTTGAGAGGATCGCCATGGATTTGGTAGGTCCTATAATCAAGTCCGCTAGGGGGCACCAGTACATATTAGTTATAATGGACTATGCCACCCGTTATCCAGAAGCGATCCCTCTCCGAAATACCTCGGCCAAAACCATAGCCAAAGAGCTATCTCTTGTGTTTAGCCGGGTGGGTATTTGTAAAGAACTGCTTACGGACCAAGGTACACCCTTTATGTCCCGGGTTATGAAGGAGCTGTGTAAATTGTTCAAAGTGACGCAATTACGTACATCTGTGTATCACCCCCAAACCGATGGGCTGGTTGAAAGATTCAACAAAACCCTAAAACAAATGTTGAAGAAAGTGGTGGATAGAGATGGAAAGGATTGGGACTGTCTACTTCCTTATCTGATGTTTGCTATTAGGGAGGTGCCCCAATCCTCTACGGGATTCTCCCCCTTTGAGTTACTGTATGGGAGACACCCAAGAGGGCTGTTGGATATTGCCAAGGAAACTTGGGAAAGTGAGAGTTCTCCCCACAGGAGTGTGATTGAGCATGTCGCCCTGATGCAAGACCGAATTGCACAGGTAATGCCCATCGTGAAGGAACATTTGGCCCAAGCGCAGTTAGCACAGCAGAGAGTGTACAACCGTGGAGCCAAGACCCGTACCTTTTCCCCGGGGGATAGGATACTGGTACTTGTCCCTACGGTTGAAAGTAAATTCCTTGCCAAATGGCAAGGCCCCTACGAGATAATGGAAAAAGTGAGCGAAGTGAATTACAAGGTCAGACAACCAGGAAGGCGAAAGCCCGAACAGATCTATCACGTTAATCTGTTGAAAGCCTGGAGGGATAGAGAGTCCCTAGTCGCAGACACTTGGTCACCAGCTCAAACTGGTTGCGTGATTCCTGAGGTTGGAATAGCAGCCACCTTGTCACAACCCCAACAACAGGAGGTTAAGGAGTTTGTGCTTCGCAACAAGGAGGTATTCTCTGAGCTGCCAGGACAAACATCTGGGGTAGAGCATGACATCATTACCCCGCCCGGTGAAAGGGTGAAGTTAAAACCCTATCGGATCCCAGAGGCCCGACGGGAGGCAATACGGGAGGAAGTACAGAAAATGCTGAACTTAGGGGTGATAGAGGAGTCCCAAAGTGATTGGTCTAGTCCCATTGTGTTGGTGCCTAAACCGGATGGGAGCTGGCGATTTTGTAACGATTTTCGTCAGTTGAACAAAGTTACAAAATTTGACACCTACCCCATGCCACGTATAGATGAGTTGATCGACCGGCTGGGAACAGCCCGATACATGACGACTCTTGACCTCACAAAAGGGTATTGGCAAATCCCCCTGGCCAAGTCGGCCAAAGAGAAAACCGCATTTGTAACCCCAGACGGGGCGTTCCAATATAAAAGAATGCCGTTCGGGTTACAGAATGCGCCGGCCACATTCCAGCGGAAAATGGACCAGATGCTGAGGCCCCATCGGAAGTATGCTGCGGCTTACCTGGATGACGTAATTGTCCATAGCACAGATTGGGCCTCACATCTGCCAAAAGTGCAAGCAGTCCTGGACTCTGTTCGGGAAGCGGGGTTTACGGCTAACCCCAAGAAGTGTACCATTGGGCAGGAGGAGGCCAAATATCTTGGGTACACCATTGGGAGGGGAGTAATAAAACCCCAACTCAACAAAGTCGAGGCCATCCAGAGTTGGCCACGTCCCAACAGCAAGAAGCAGGTACGAGCCTTTCTGGGAATCGCTGGGTATTATCGGCGATTCATTCCCCACTTTGCTTCTAAGGCTGTGCCCCTAACCAACCTGACGAAGGGGAAAGGGTCGGTCATGATTAAATGGACCCCCGAGGCTGAGGCAGCATTCCAATTCTTGAAACAAGCCTTATGTAGCCAGCCAGTGTTGTACTCACCCGACTTCTCTAAAGACTTTGTCGTACAAAGTGATGCGTCAGATGTGGGGTTAGGAGCAGTATTGTCCCAGGTCTGGAACGGGGAAGAGCACCCAGTCATTTACCTCAGCAGGAAGTTGAAGTCCCATGAGGTAAATTACGCCACCGTTGAAAAGGAGTGTTTAGCGGTGAAGTGGGCTCTAGATTCCCTTCGGTACTACCTGCTAGGTAGGCACTTTGACATGGTTACGGATCACGCTCCGTTAAAGTGGATGGCTCAAAACAAGGAAACAAATAGAAGAGTGAATAGGTGGTTCCTGGCCCTCCAGGAATTCAACTTCACAGTAAAGCATCGCCCTGGCGTTCAAATGGGGAATGTGGATGCTTTGTCTCGAGTACATGAATGCCTGATTGCTGGTGTTCCAACCCCGAGGTTAAAACAAGAGGGGGGGTATGTGACAGCAGGAAGGTAAAGTCACCTGGTTGCATCCAGGGGGGTAGATATATTTCGCCCAGATTCAGGCTTTACGCCGACTTATACAACTAGGTGGAGAGTTGTATAAGCCCAGCTGAGGCTAGTGGGCTCATGGATGACTCATACCTCTAGGGAGAGTGTGGGGCGTCGTGCAGACAGGGAGTTGATGAGACCAGCTGAAGCTTGTCAGCTCATTTAGGCCTCTATAAGAACTCCCAGCTTCATTAGATGTTAGCTCATGCCTGGACCCAGACCTGTGTGGACTGTCTAGGGAGAGTGAACCCCTGTGCGGTGAGACAAAGCCTGTGTGGCTATTTGCTTGGACATTTAAAACCAGGGACTTAGGGACTAGGACAGCACTAGGCTGATCCCAGTTGTTAGTTAGGAAACCTGTATGTTTAGTCAGAGGTCAAGTTGACCAGGATTTATTTTGTTTATGTTTCTTTTGCTTTGCTGTGTTTTGTCACTGTAAATAGAAAATAAACCGCACCTTTTTGATTTTGAAAACCACAACCTCCGTTTGCTGGGCCTGTTTTTGTGTGGGGAGCCCATCTCGGGGGTCACACACACCCGCTGCCAAGCTAACCCCCTCACAATATATATATATAAAGAATCAACTTCATATAATAGGATGTAATCAAAAATGATAATAAATAATCACAAAAATAAATATATATCAAAATCAGAGTTCAATCCTTTAGGTTGGAGTGAATCTAATTGATGGATCCATCTAACCTCCAGCTTCCTGAGTTCCAATTCTTTATTCCCCCCACATCTGTTTTTAGGGGCTCCATCGATAACCATAAACTTGAGCTGGGATACAGTATGTCCCTTCTCAAGAAAATGTCTGGCTAGAGGGAGTTTATCTAATTTGTCTCGAATAGAGTACTTATGCCTAGCAATGCGGTCTTTCACTTTTTGTGTAGTTTCGCCTACATAAAGAAGGCCGCATGGGCATTTGATAATGTATATAACATAGGAAAACTGACAGGTATAATGGTCCTTAATGGAAATATCCCGACCAGTGTGAGGATGAGAGAAAGATTTCCCTTTTATCATGCTATTACATTGTATGCATGACAAACAGGGGAATGAGCCCAGATTCTTAGGACCTAAAAAGGTTATACGTGGAACTGGTACATTGTATTGGTCAGATTTTACTAATCTATCATGTATAGTACCACCTCTCCGGTATGACAGGAGGGGGGGGGGGTTATTGAACTCAGGGACCGTTGGATAATTTTTTTGGAGAATAGACCAATGCCTTTTGATGATGTTGTTGATTTTGTTAGAAACAGGGTGATATTGTGAGGTAAATGGCATTCTGCGACTAATATTTTTATTCGGAGCATTATTGTGTATGTTAATACATTCAGTGTGTACCAGATCTACAGGATAACCACATGAACGTAATCGATCCTCCACTTCACTCAATCGCATATCACAAGTTGCATTATCGCTAACAATTCTCATAACCCGTTTTAGCTGGCTGCGGGGTATGGACTTAAAGACCCCAGGGGGTGGAAACTAGAAAGTAACAGTAATTGATTGCGATCTGTGGGTTTTCTATAAAGATCACTATGAATATGTCCATCTTTGATGGTTAGTAAAGTAACTAGAAACGGAATAGCATCAGCAGTGATGGACATATTAAACTTTAAACCAGGGACAAGAGAGTTTACATAAGAGTTAAACAAAGTAAGAGAATTCAGATCGCCATTCGTAATCGCAAATGCATCATCTATGAATCTGTACCAGGTGGTACAGTGTTCATAGAATAACGCACAGTGAAAAATTAAAGCTTGATCGATAATATCCATAAAGGAAATAGCATAAGGAGGTGCTACATTAGAACCCATTGCAGCTCCGACGAGCTGAAGGTAATAATTATCCTTAAACAGGAAGAAGCAGTGCTGGACACAATGGGACGTCCCGGTGGATTAATAGGATCTTTATGTATTTTAGGCAATACATAAATCACAGAAGTTACTGGAAAATCAGTAGTTAAATAGGTTTCAGTGTTTGCATCTATGATCTGGTTTTGTACAGCTTGGCCAAGTGCTTTTTTAATTCTATTAAGAACACGTAAAGTGGGATTAGAGCTCAGACATTTGTATATTTTAGGATCTGCCAGCTGTCTGAGGATCTCTCTTTTGTATTGTAAAGTATCCATGACCACTATAGAACCGCCTTTGTCAGCTGGCTTTATAGTGATTTCTTTTCGTTTGGCCAAGGTAGAAAGAGCTGCAATTTCCTCCCGAGTCATGTTGTTAGGAATATGATCTCTATTAGTATTATGGTGTATGAATTAATTTACATCTGTCTCTACTTTATTGATAAACAGCTCAGCTGCCGCACATGAAGTGGGAGGTACAAATTAACTTTTGTTCTTTAGATCTAAATTTGCGACAGATAAAGGTAAGGAACTAGCAGTGCCCCCAGTGGGTCTAGAGGAAAAAAAAGCTTTCAAACAAACATTTCTAAACAATCTATATACAGTAAATCTTGTTTCAATATAAATGAGTCCATCTTACTTTTAGGGCTAAAATTAAGACCTTTGTTCAAAACTTTTAACTCAATGTCACTTAAAGAAATAGAAGAAATATTATGTACTGCACAGATGGTTAAGTCCTCTGTCTGTTCCTGTCTCTGGTCGTAGCTGATCTTGTGGTAGCACCTTCGGTTCTTCTTGCCTCCTCTCCTCCTGGATTTATTTTTGGGGGGCCTCGATCCAAAAAAGAGCCTCTGGGGGCATTGGTGGAAGAGCCGGTGGAAGCCATCGATGAATTGGATGTAGAAAGTTGCTGATTGCGACGCAGGTTTTTGAATCGCATGCGAAAGCGATTGGGTTCTGTCCAATTGTAAACCCTATTAGCATAGTCATCTCGGTCACGATCCATTTTTGCCAGCTTGCGGGTCTCAATAGTTTTCTTGTGTAATAATTATTTTTCATCCAAAGTTTTCTTCATTTTAAGATAGTCATCCTGCCCCATTAGATCAGATAATTGTTGTTCTAGGGCAACAATCTCTCTGGAGATGGTAAGACATTCAGCTTGTAAGAATTTCACAGTCAAAGTAATCAAATCAAAAGAACATTTGTTAATGATTTGGGTAAATCTCTTTTTAAAATCCTCATTCTGTGCAAACAATGTAGGTACTATACACACTTGCAGTCCACGAGGTATAAGTTGAGACTTATAGTATTCAGCAAGTGTTATTTCATGCAATTCCATGGAGATGAGATGTTGCATCGATTTCTCCAACTTGCGTATAAGTTGTGGAGATGAGCTCTCAATAAGGAAGTCTCTAGATCATGTGGTTCCTGTAAAAATTTGTGCTGTATCCTCATCAGTGTATGAAAATGAACCGCCAGTGGCCATGATTCCAAGACGAGTCTGCCGGTGCTCACTCACAAGGGTATATCAAGAAATGTAGCAGGGTGAGGTGCACATCGGTCCCAGCTGGTTTAGTGCTAGCAATCAAGCCTTCCCACAGGCCTGTATATAGAAAAAATAGCGGAGGGATTGCTGCACTTAAAAGTTATTTATTTAGATGTCAAATATACATCATAATAAGGCAAACATGGTAGTGAACGTTTTCGGGCTATTGTAGATTACGCCCTTCCTCAGAATTACATGCCTATGCCTGGTCAGAGATGTGACCGAATAAATACATCATGTTTAATTGTTAATCAAGAAAACATACAAAAAATCTGGAATCAATTAATCGATCAGTTAAATTTCAATATCATGATAAAACACATTACTCAGATCTAATGCGATCATAGGAATTACAAAGTCACAAGCGGTAAATATCTACACATAATATAACATAACATTTATATATACACATCCTAGCCTTGTGCAGCTACATCTCACTGCAGGCCATTCCTTGTGTACCTATTCCAATACATCAAATACAGTATGTCTGGAAGGCCAACAAGGAGAGGCAGAAACTCACAGGCCACTAAAAGAGGGCAAGCAGGCTCTGTGTCTAGAGGCAACAGTGCTGGTCGTGGACACAGTGCATCCTCAGCACGTGGCAGTGGGGCACGCTTGTCCTTCTTTTCGGCAGCTTGCCGTGTTTAGCCACAACATGCAGAAGAGTTGGTAGAGTGGATGACCAAGCCGTCCTCATCCTCCTCATCCTCTGTCACCTAGGCTCAAAGTACCTTGGCTGCCAATGCAGGTGCCAAAGCCACCTATTCCATTGGCTCAAAGTCATCATCAGTTGCTCCTTCCCTAGCCCCACCATCATGCGCGGAGGAGACCCCCGAACTGTTTGACCACAGTGTCGGGTACATGCTGCAGGAGGATGCGCAGCGTTTTGAAGGCTCCACTGATGGTACCCAGCTTGAGGAAGGCAGTAACGTAAGCCCAGAGAGAGGGGGTGCCCAAGGACAACAAACTGGCAGTCATGTTCCCCCAGCTGCAGCATACTGCCAGGTTTGCTCCAGTGACGAGGAGGGAGGGGATGATGAGGTCACTGACTCTACATGGGTGCCAGATAGGAGAGAGGAGGAGGAGGCACATTTTCAACGAGGCAGGATGCCCTCCAGGGGCCAGCTTAAGGGTATCCAACCGACTGCATCACACCGCAGAGCTCTGCATGTGCAGGGCACTGCTGACTCCGCGCGTTTTCCAAAAGTTCTTTGGTGTGGGCCTTTTTTCAGACGTGTGCAGCAGATCGCACCGTTGCTATTTGCAACATATGTCTGATGCGTATCAAGCGTGGCCAAAACACCAGCTGCTTGGGCACCACATGCTTGACCAGACATATGTCAACCGGCCATGCAGTCCGTTGGCAAGCGTACATAAAAGACCCACACCAAAGAACAAAGCGGACCTCTCCTTGCTCCTCATCAGCTGGCATCTCCAACCCCACTATACCTTCAGTCCTCTCATAAACCTGCACTGAGAGGAATGAAGGTGTAGAATTAGGTGTGCCACTGCCAAGTACTTGCGGGCAATCTGCTATCGGTACACCAACGTCCGATTGTAGCAGGCAAATTTCCCTACCCCAGTTGCTACACCGGCTAAATAAATTTGCTCCCAGCCATCCACATGCCCAGCGGTTGAATGCTAGCTTGGCTAAATTACTAGCACTCCAACTGCTGCCTTTTCAGCTGGTAGACTCTGCCCCCTTTCGTGAGTTTGTGGAATGTGCTGTACCTCAGTGGCAGGTTCCCAAACGCCATTTTTTTTCACGGAAGGCGATTCCGGCTCTCTACTGGCATGTGGAAAGCAATGTCTTGGCCTCACTGGACAGGGCGGTAAGCGGTAAGGTGCATATTACCGCTGACTCATGGTCCAGCAGGCATGGACAGGGACGTTACCTATCTTTCACGGCGCATTGGGTGACTCTGCTGGTAGCTGGGAAGGATGCAGGACAGGGTGCAGTAGTGTTCGAGGTTGTTCCACCACCACACCTCCAAAATGCTACTAGTGGTGATTCTGACACACCTCTCTCCTCCACCCCCTCTTCTTCTTCTTACCTCATGGCCTCTTCCTGTGCTTTGCCCTCGGAAACCAGCTGTGCTCCGTAGGCGTTCAAGGGGCTACGCAAGCATGCAGGCAAAAAGATACCATGCGGTGCTTGAGCTGGTGTGCTTGGGGGACAGGAGCCACACTGGGGCAGAGATTCTGTCAGCTCTGAAGGGGCAGGCTCAGGGATGCATGCACTGTCCTGTCACCATTTGAGGAGGCCACGAGGATGGTGAGTAGTGACAGTGCATGCATCAGTGATACTGTCCCTCTTGTCCACCTGTTGGAGCACACGCTGCATGGAATAATGGACAGGGCACTTGAGGCAGAACAGAGGGAGGAAGAGGAGGACTTCCTTACCTCTCAAGGCCCCCTTTATCCAGCCAGTGTTCCTGCGGGCCCGCCGATCACACAGGAAGAGGAGGAGGATTGTGTCAGCATGGAGGTGTAGCCTAGCACTCAGCATCAGCAGCAGTCTTCAAGGGATCATTTACAGTCCCCAGAAACTCATGGACTTGAACGTGGCTGGGAGGAGGTGGCTGCGGATCATGTCGTCCTTAATGACCCAGAGGACTCCAGACCGAATGCCTCAGCAAGCCTACGCTGCATGGCCTCCCTGATTCTGCAAAGTCTGCAAAAGGATCCTCGGATTCATTGTTTCAAGTAGAGGGATCATTACTGGCTGGCAACCCTTTCTTGATCCACGTTACAAGGTTAAGGTTACGGACTTTATCCAGCCGTCGCAGAGGGAGCAGAGGATGAAACATCTTCGGAAGGCCTTGCAGAAAGGTTTGTGCAACGAGTTTCCAGAGCCTGGGAGGTTACAAATTCCTGGTCCTGGACAACGTGTTGCTGAGGCTACGGTCAGTCACAGAAGAAGCGGTGGAGAAGGTGGCCGTCTGACCGATGCGTTCAGACAATTTTTTAGTCGGTTCCAGCAACCATTACCAGCGTCTGATTTACATGGTGCAGGAATACCTAGGGGCAAGATCACCAATACATCCTCTGGGTTACTGGGTCTTGAGGATGGATCACTGGCCAGAGCTTGCACAGTATGCAATTTAGCTACTGGCCTGTCCTGCATCCAGCGTTCTTTCGGAACGCACATTCAGTGCTGCTGGAGGCTTTGTAACCAATCACAGGGTGCGCCTGTCCACTGACTCGGTCGATCGGATGACCTTCATAAAAATGAATCAGTCTTGGATCACCAGCTACCAAGCACCTGATGCGGATGTAACCAAATATTTTTTTGAATGTGATATTCCTTCACGACTGCCTATGCTGATGCTGAGTGACTATCCTGTTATGCTGATTGACTATCCTCTTCCTCCTCAATGTTCATGTTGATAGCTTGTACGAACATTTTTGGTTATGGGCACTGCCACCAGTGGCTAAGGCCCAATTTTTCTGCCCCTGTTTAACAGGGGCATGTAATTACAATTTTTGCTGCAATACTTTGCAGCAGGGCTCATTCCTGAGCTCCAACTAGAGTATCTGTGAGGGGCTGCAGTGTTGTGGCACCAGCACCAGTGCCTAAGGCCCAATTTTTCAGCCCCTGTTTAACAGGGGCGTGTAATTACAATTCTTGATCTAATATTTCACAGCAGGGCCCATTCCTGCGCCCACCAAGAGTAACTGTGAGGGCTTACAGTGTTGTGGCAACACCAACACCTAAGGCCCACATTTCTGCAGAGTACATAGGGCAGGCCCCTACTTTCAAATTTCTGACTTTCAAATGACTCCTACTTACAAACGGAGGGAGACAACAGGAAGTAAGAGGAAATCTACTCGTAGGAAGGGAAATTCTCTCCTGTAAAAGATAATATGGGAAAAAGGTGTCTCCTCTCCACTGATGCTTTATCACCAATCCTTGTTTCCCTAAAAAAAAACAAATTTTCAAAATCCAATTGTCACTGGGACAGAAAGTGAGGTGAAATCGTCTGAACAGGTGCACAGACACACAGACAGCAAAAAAAATGTTACAGGGGTTATAACCCTTCCCTATGTATTCCAAAAAGCTTAAAAATAGATTTTTTGGCTGGAGCTACACTTTAAAAATGTACCAGTTCAAAATAACAATCAGATTCTACTTAAGAACAACCCTACAGTCCCTGTCTTGTTTGCACCATCTGTATACTGCTGTTCAGAGTATATAGGACCTGGGGGCCCCACGCCTTTCCTTTTTTTAATTTGGGTGCGGGGTTCCCCTTAATATCCATACAAACCCTAAATGGGCTGGTAATGGTCTGGGGGGGTACCCATGCCGTTTTTCTCAATGATTTTCATCCATATTGCCGGGACCAGACATTACATTAAAGCCACAAGCAGTTTTAAATGACTTGTTTTCCTTTAGAAATGTCATTTTGTGCAGGGACAGTTCTAAACACGACAAACACGCGCCACTTTACAGGCATACTATAGAAACCCCCAATGCATGATATTTAAAGGAATATTTCACTTTTATTTTTTTCACTTTAAGCATCATTAAAATCACTGCTCCTGAAAAAAACTGCTATTTTGAAAAACATTTTTTGCATTGATACATGTACCCTGGGGCAGGACCCGGGTCCCCAAATCCTTTTCAGGACAATAACTTGCATATTAGCCTTTAAAATTTGCACTTTTGATTACTCCCGTTCGAGTCCCATAGACTTTAACCACTTCGCATCCAAGGACGTCCATGGACATCCTGGACTTTGAGCTGGGATATCTGAATGATGCCTGCAGCTACAGGCATCATTCAGATATCGTTTTTTAGAGCCGGCGATTCTGTGTACCGTAAGAATGATCATAGCGGCTGTTCCACCGCTTGATCGTTCTTACAGGCGGCGAGATGGGACACCTCCCTCCCGCCGCCCTCCGGGGCTTCTACCGACTCACCTGTGCAATCGTGAGTCGGTGACAGGATCCGCCGGCCCCGGCTTCTTACCATAGAGATTTCCGGTGGACCAGATGGTCGCCGGAGTCTCTATGATCGTTCGGAGGCCGGGCGCAATGTTATGACGTCACGCCCGGCCTCTGCATTAAAAAAAAACGGCGCCGCTTCGGCTAGGAAGCGGTGATCTTTTTTTTTTATTATTATTTCAGGCTTCCCAGCCTAGAGGTGAGATGTGGGGTCTTATTGACCCCATATCTCACTGTAAAGAGGACCTGTCATGCTTATTCCTATTACAAGGGATGTTTACATTCCTTGTAATAGGAATAAAAGTGATAATTTTTTTATTTATTTTTTAAAGTGTCAAAGTAACATTTTTAAAGTAAAATTTAAAATAAAAAAAAAATAAAAAAAATGTAAAGTGCCCCTGTCCCCGGTAGCTCGTACGTAGAAGTGAACGCATACGTAAGTCCCGCCCACATATGAAAACGGTGTTCAGAACACACATGTGAGGTATCGCAGCGAACGAGAAGCCTCGTACACACGACCGAGTTTCTCGTCCAAAAGCGATAAGAAAACTGCCGAGATAGCTTTCTTGTCGAGAAAACCGTTCGTGTGTATGGTTTTTCGTCGAGAAAACTGCTGTGAATCTCGACGAGAAAAATATAGAACCTGCTCTCTTTTTTCTCGTCCGGATTCTCGATTTTCTCGTCGTGTTTCTCGTCGGCCTGTTTTGCGAAGAGAAAAACGTTTGTGTGTATGCTTTTACGAGTCTTCCAAAAGCGTGCATGCTCAGAATCAAGTATGAGACGGGAGCGCTTCTTCTGGTAAAACAAGCCTTCGTAATGGAGATAGCACATTTGTCACGCTGTAACGAACTGAAAGCACGAAGACTGAAAAGCGCGAATCGTCTCTTCCCAAACTTTTACTTCACACGCGTAAACACGAGATCAGCAAAAGCAGCCCAAGGGGTGGCGCCATTGAAATTGATCTTCCCCTTTATACTGCCGTCGTACGTGCTGGACGTGACCGCGCAGAACAACGACGAGATTTGGAATTGTCAGTGTGTACGCATGGAAAGTTTGACGAGAAACTCGTCAAGGTTGACAAGAATCTCGTCGAGAAAAACAACGTGTTTTTTAACGGCGTAAACTCAGTCGTGTGTACGAGGCTTTAGAGCGAGAGCAATAATTATAGCCCTAGACCTCCTCTGTAACTCAAAACATGTGACCAGTAAAAAAAATTAAAGTGTCACCCATGAGGATGTTTAAGTACTGAAGTTTGGCGCCATTCAAAAAAATTGGGCTAACTTTAATGTTTTAATATTAATTCATGAAACCGTTTTTTTTCCCAAAAAAATGCGTTTGAAAAACTATTGCACAAATACCGTGCGAGATAAAAAGTTGCAATGACCGCCATTGTATTCTCTAGGGTCTTTGCTAAAAAAACATATATAGTGTTTGGGGGTTATATGTAATTTTCTAGCAAAAAAATTAGGATTTTTACATGTAGGAGCGAAGTGTCAGAATTGGCCCGGATGCAAAGTGGTTAACGGTGTTCGAAAGTTTGCGCAAACTTTCGGTCCGTTCGCATGTTCTGGATGTGAACCGAACCGGGGGGTGTTCGGCTCATCCCTACTCCTGAGTTTCAGCCATTGGTTCTTTATTCAATATATATATATATTTAACTTGCCCAAACCTGCAACCTTTCTGGAAGAAAGTCTGGGACCTACTTAGGGGACTAACCAAATAACCCTTATTGCAAACCTCCATTGTTTCTTGTATGTCTTTCCGTATCCCAACTACCCAAAAATATGTTCTCCAAGAAACAATTACTGAATGAGAAAGATCCAAAGTATCATTCGGAGGACCCATGGCTTGGAAGTTGGGATACAGAAGAAAGATCATAAAGCATCTTTTTCTCTCTTTCCTCTCACCTACCCTTTTCTTTGAAAAGATTACTGTTACAAGTTAATCAGGGTGATTTTATTATTATTATTTTTTAAGGTATGCACTGCTGGATATTATTTTATAATATCTTTTATAGCACTCCTGACCCTCTATCGTTCATAGGTTATAACAGCACTAAATTTACACATCCTAAGTAACATCTAGAAAATCCTAATGTGATATTCAGTCTGCTTTGTATTCTTTTCTTATTTTTTTACCTTGTTTTACATGAAATAAAAGTAACATTCATTAAAATAAATAGATGGTGAGAACCTTAATCTTGAAGTTAAACTTACTGTATATCTTTAGAATTTTTCCATGGCTCTTTGTCTACCATTTACACTATTCTTTTGTTCAATCTGGGGTTGAATTTTATTTTCTCTTGTGATCATGTAAGGCGAGGTTGGCTACACTCCTATGGACCTTAAATTTCCTATATTTACAACTCTAGTGCTTTGAGATGGCCTTTACCTTTGACATAATGGTTTATTATTTCCTTTGTGATCGCTTAAGACAACTCTATCCTTTGCTTTCTATGGTCCATGTTCAGTATGTTGAAAACAATGATACCAAATATCAGAAGGAGTACTTTTCTACATTTAAAAAAGACTAACTGGCAGATTACAAGATTGAAAACATGTGATGCTAAGTACAGAAAACATATAGTTTGAAATATATTTGTTGTCCAGTTATTAAAAAAAAAATGGGGTACCAACAGATCTGTCCATTTTTTATAGAATAAGCAATCATTTATTATTAATTCACATAGTCTTTGCTTTACTCTGACATACCAAAGCCATGCATGTATACATGTAAAAACTGAATTAAATGTCATCACTTTTTATAAACATTTAATTCTACACATTTGTTATTGAAAATGTGTTGTTATCTATTGTATAAACATTGACCCGTTTGTGCTAGCACAAGAACAGGCACACATGTATGTGTTCGGTCTTTTCTGTTTTCTATTGATTAAGCTGGCTTGCAGGGGAGGTCCGTCCATTAAGGGCACACGAGAGCAACCTCCCGTCCATCGCCACCCCCACATCCATGTGGCCGGCCCCTTTCAGGACACCGGCGCATGGATTCCAATGCAGGGGGGCTGTTTTTTTTAAGCACTGATTAGAGCTAGAGGCTCTAATAGGCTTCAGTATAGGGTGAGCTCGGGTCGCAGAGAGTGCACTCTAATCCCACCCAGGTGTGTTACAACGGCAAATGAATATTCGCTGTTATAACATTGATCCTCCTCCCAGATAATCAGGAAGCCGGTTTTGATACCGGTCATCCAAATGGCTGAAAGGACAGGCGATTCTATTGGATTCCTAGGAGGAGGAGGGAAGGAGCTGGATGCCTAAGGAGGAGAGGACACTGAGCCGCTGCACCATGTTGCCTGCTGCCTGCCACTCGCTACTGCTGATGGGGTAAGTGCCAGACCGGGGGGGTTCCACTCGGGAGGGTGGGTGATTGTTTGCTTCCCCCCCCAAAAAAAAAACACTAGCCGCCACTGCTGGCTTGTTTATATGTACAGCTATAGTGGAAGTTCAGTTTTACTTAGCTGCCTTATTAGTAATCATCCAAGTATTTCACAAAAGCTAAAGACTTAGTAAAAAGAAGAACTTGTGATTTAGCAAGCAGCTACAATTAGGTACAAGAATATAAAATAATTAGGGTTGAGCGGACCCGAACTGTAAAGTTTGGGTCCGTACCAAACTTTTGGGTTTTTGGGTCCTGGACCCGAACCCGAACAATTGACTGTATGTTCGGGTTCGGGTCCGGTGTTCGGCAATATGCATGTAAAGTCGCGCTTGTTTCCCGTGCTTAGAACTGTCCCTGCACAAAGTGTCATTTCTGAAGGAAAAAAAGTCATTTAAAACTCACTCGCGGCTATAATGAATTGTCGGCTCCCGGCAATACATAGAGAAGTCATTGATAAAAGAAAAAAAAAGCGTGGGGGTTCCCCCAAATTCAATTACCAGGCCCTTCAGGTCTGGTATGGATATTAAGGGGAACCCTGCCGCAAATTTAAAAAAAAAATGGCGTGCAGTACCCCCAAAAATCCAGACCAGACCCTTTATCCGAGCATGCAACCTGGCAGGCCGCAGGTAAAGAGGGGGGATGAGAGAGCGCCCCCCCCTCCTGAACCATACCAGGCCACATGCCCTCAACATGGGGGTGATGTCCATATGTTGATTGGGACAAGGGCCTCATCCCCACAATCCTTGCCCGGTGGTTGTGGGGGTCTGCGGGCGGGGGGCTTATCGGAATCTGGAAGACCCCTTTAACAAAGGGGAACTCCAGATCCCACCCCCCTATGTGAATTAGTAACAGGGTACATTGTACCCCTACCATTTCACAAAGAAAGTGTAAAAAATTGTAAAAAAAAATACACAGACACCGTTGGGAAAGTCCTTTATTAAAAAAAACCCCAAAACATTCCAGCGATGAAACCCAGAGTCCCACGGCGATCCGATGTCCAGCGCTGTCCACACGAAACGTCATTGGCTGAGCCTGAGCGGACCTGATGGGGAACTTCCTCGGCAGTGTATTAAATGAATAGACCCGCCCCTTCTAAAGTTCCCCATTAGGTCCGCTTAGCCAATGACGTAGGTGTAAGGCTGAGGACCTGATGCGGAACTTGAGAAGGGGCGGGTCTATTCATGTATTATACTGCGGAGGAAGTTCCCCATCAGGTCCGCTCATCCAATGACTTAGGCGGGGTCTGACATACGAGGGGGCGGATACACAGTTTAATACATGAATAGACCCACCCCTTCTCACGTTCCGCATTAGGTCCTCAGCCTTACACCTACATCATTGGCTGAGCGGACCTGATGGGGAACTTTAGAAGGGGCGAGTCTATTCATTTATTACTAATAAATGAATACATCCGCCCCTCCTAAAGTGTCCACCTAAAGAGCCATCCAAATGACAATGTCAGACAGTTAAAATAAATCTACCTGTTAATTTGTAAAATTTAAGGAACGGTACATTTGGTTGTATATGAAGTGAATATTATGTGCAATGCCAACATCCTTATTCCCACATTCATACAATTATATTTATTATAGTGAGATTTTTCAAAATCTCATGGGTGAAGAATCCCAATGCATTTCAAAGCACCTTCTTCCTCAGGGGCAAGAGGTAAGTTCTATGTGTAAAGAAAGCATGTCCAGTCAATATTCAACATTTCAACGTTTTACATTTTCATAGAACATATTCCTTTGACCCTCGACCATACAATTTGAGTAATCTGGTTGAATTTAGTAGGAAGTGCACAGAACAAGTGATATAACGATTATAAAATGATAATTGACTAGATATTCTTTTATGCATAGAACTCACTTATTGCCGCTGAGGAAGAAGTAGTTTGAAATGTGTGGGGCTTCTCCCTCCACAAGATTTTGAAAAACTCACTGTAACAAATATGATTTTACAAATACGGTAATAGGGGCAACACCCAAGAGGTGTTGATATGACATTAATAAAGATCAGTTGAACTTTTATGCTTGTTTCAATATTCTATTTTTAATGCACATGTGCTCATGAAGTTCTTATATAACCCTTAACAAAGACATTTTGGGGTTTTTGAGTTTTGCCTGCCTGAAAAGTCCCATATTTTGTGTTCATTTTTTTTGTATATAAGGAACAGAACCATTCTCTTAATGTTTTTAGGTTTGCTGCTGTTGGGGTTTACTTTACATTGATGCCCCTTTCTAGTGGAGGCTGGTGTAACTGTGTTAGCGCCCCAAGGTAAATCAAAAAGTAAATTTAACTGCAAGTTCAGTTTGTGAAATTAACACAAATAGTGTATATAGCATTTGTAAAATTAAATACTTGATATAGATGGATGGAAAAATTAGTGTTAAATTGACATAGACACTGCATTTAAGTTGGTTCACAATAAACATTGGTAATGACAGAACAATGTTATTTGGCTGTGAGCAAGAAAGCTGCCAGCAAAATGCAGGTGCAGATTAGCATACAGTCTCTTTGTGCTAGTAGACATTTAACAGAATATTTTTTTTCAGAAAATAGCAGTATAATGAGGCTTAGTACAACACACTATAGTGCTACTAATATGCAAATTTGTAGCATGTGTTTTAAATTACACGGATTCATTAACCTTTAGTCAATGTTTGATGAATATCATCCCTAACCACTTGCCATCTGCCGCACGACGACTTACGTTGGCAGAATGGCAGGGGCAGGCAAATGGGCATACCTGTATGTCCCTTTAAATTTGCCGGCAAGCGGGTTTCCCGCATGCCCGCAGCGTGCCGCGGAGGTGTGCCCGCGGGTCCCGCAAACTCAATGCTCGCCGGCGGCCCGCGATTGCAGCGAGGAGAGGCAGAACAGGGAGATGCCTATGTAAACAAGGCATGTCCCTGTTCTGCCTATCAACATGACAGGGATCTCCTGCTCCCTGTCATCAGGAGCAGTGATCACTGTCATGTCAGGGGAAGCCCATCCTCCCACAGTTAGAATCACTCCATAGGACACACTTAACCCCTTGATCGCCCCCTAGTGTTTAACCCCTTCCCTGCCACTCTATGCCTCATTGTTTACAGTTTTCATGTTTTAGGAACTGTTGCAAAGTTTCTGAGATCCTGCTTAGAACATCCCTTACTGCTGCAGGCTGACAATGCTAGGCTGCTGAATCATAATTAGCTGTAGTTGACCATTTAGCTGCCTACAAGGGGCAAAGGGCTGTAGGGAAAGGTATGTTCTGACCGCAAATTATTGGCCAGTACAGGTGATAGCTTCCTAGCCTGTACATGCTCAAGCTCGTCACTGCTTAACACACCATAATTCTTGCATTTACATACCTGCACCACACACCTAGTAGCACTTCACAATGTACTGATCTGTATATTGGGGCGACATAAGCATATGAGTTGTACTGTTATGTTTATGTGCATTAGGGTAGCATTCAACCAGTTTCAGCAATGTGTGATAAAAATGCGTTGACAAATGTATTGACATCTGTATTAAGGTCAGGCAGTTTGGAGTACTTCATTGGTGAAACTATCAAAAGTGTCCCACCATGCCTATTCATGCAGTTTAGTCTCTAGAGCTTCATATGAAGTCCTCAAACCACGTCAAGCTTTTTTTGCCTTTGGAATCTTTTCCAAGTCGGCTTTCATTTTCCGCCACTCCCTCACTTGTTTTTCGTCAACACAAAATTCCCTACTTGCAATACTGTTATTTTTTTCTTCTGCTCTGGACACAACCTTTAGTTTGAAACCAGCTTCATATGACCTCCGTTTTTGTTTTGGTCCAGGACTAGAAGTACCGGCATTGGGATCCATTTCTAACAGGATAAAAAAAAGTATTTGTCCCCATCAGAGCCTTTGCACACCTCTCCCACAATCTCCCCATCAGCCGTGTCTCCATCAGTGACTTATCAGAGTGTCCCTATCAGTGTCTTATCAGAGTGTCCCCATCAGTGTCTTATCAGAGTGTCCCCATCAGTGTCTTATCAGAGTGTCCCCATCAGTGTTTTATCAGAGTGTCCCCATCAGTGAAAAATCTGATTTTTCACTGATGGGGACACGCTGATTTTTCACTGATGGGGACACGCTGATTTTTCACTGATGGGGACACGCTGATTTTTCACTGATGGGGACACGCTGATTTTTCACTGATGGGGACACTCTGATTTTTTACTGATGAGGACACTCTGATTTTTCACTGAGTGTCCCCATCAGTGAAAAATCAGAGTGACCACATCAGTGAAAAATCAGAGTGTCCCCATCAGTGTGCAAACATCATTATTTGTGTATCACTGTACTGCTTGCCTTATTAAAGCGGACTTTCATCTCCCAGCTCCCGCCCACTGCAGGAGGCTCTTTAATACACACAGCGGAACCAGTAATTCATAGCTATGTTGAGGGGGGGACATTTCTAGGCAGGACACCTGGAGGTGCAGCGTCAATTATGTCACTGGCTGCTAGGAAATAACAGTCCCAGCAGCCAATCGTAGCGCATGGCGTCAGCGTCATGGTCGGGAGTAACGTCAGTGCCTCTGCTCTCTCTGCTATGGATTCAAACAAGGACAGGAGCGGGAATAATACACAGGCGGGCGGGTGCTAGCTGTGGGCTGGGATACGGAGACCCCACACACACCGGAGATGACTGCCGGACTCACCTGCGACAAGTAAGTGACATGACTAGCAACATGACTCGAGTATAAGCCGAGTGGGCATTTTCAGCCCAAAAAAAAGGGCTGAAAAACTTGGCTTATACTCGAGTATATACGGTACATTTTTTAAGTGTAGCTCCAGCCAAAAAATCTATTTTTAAGCTTTTTTGAAAACACAGGGAAGGGTTATCAGCCCTGTAACATTTGTTTTGCTGTCTGTGCACCTGTTCAGAACACTTCACCTCACTTTCCGTCCCAATGACAAATGTTTTTTGAAAATTAGTTTTTTTATTGAAACAAGGATTGGTGATAAAGCATCAGTGGAGAGGAGACACTGCTTTCCCATATTAACTCTTACAGGAGAGAATTTCCCTTCCTAGGGGTAGATTTCCTCTCACTTCCTGTTGTCTCTGTCCGTTTGCAAGTAGGAGTCGTTTGTAAGTTGGATGTTTGAAAGTAGGGGCCTGCCGTATATACTCTGCAGAAATTTGGCCCTTAGGTGTTGGTGTTGCCACAACACTGTAAGCCCTCACAGTTACTCCTGGTGGGTGCTGAAATGCCCTACTGTGAACTATTATATCAAGAATTGTAATTACATGCCATTGTTAAACAGTGGTATGAAAAATTGAGTCTTTGGTGGTGGTGCTGGTGCCACAACACTAAGTCTTCACAGTTCCTCTTGGTGGGCACAGGAATGGGCCCAGCTGGGAAATATTAGATCAAGAATTGTAATTACATGCCCCTGTTGAACAGGGCCAGAAAAATTGGGCCTCAGGCACTGGTGCTGGTGCCACAACACTGAAACCCTTCACAGATACTCTAGTTGGAGCGCAGGAATGAGCCCTGCTGCAAAGTATTGCATTACAAATTGTAATTACACGCCCCTGTTAAACAGGGACTGAAAAATCGAGCCTTAGCCACTGGTGGCGGTGCCCAGAAACAAAAATGTTCTTACATGCTATCAGCATGATAATTGAGGAGGAAGAGGATAGTCACTCAGCATAACAGGATAGTCACTCTACATCAGTATAGGCAGTCTTGAAGGGATCTTACATTTCAAAGAAAATTATTCTGTTACATCAGCATCAGGTGCCTGGTAGCTGGTGGTGATCCAAGACTGATTCATTTTTATGAAGGTCAGTCGATGTCTGTGGACAGGCGCACCCTGTGATCGATTACAAAGCCTCCAGCAGCACTGAATGTGCATTCCGAAAGAACGCTGGATGCAGGACAGGCCAGTAGCTCAATTGCATACTGAGCAAGCTCTGGCCAGTGATCCATCCTCAAGACCCAGTAACCCAGAGGATTTTCGGTGGGAAAGGTGTCCAAGTCTGATCTTGCCCCTAGGTATTCCTGCACCATGTAAACCAGATGCTGGCAATGGTTGCTGGAACCGATCATACCTTGGGGCTGCGGACTAAAAAATTGTCTGAACGCATCGGTCAGAAGGCCACCTTCTCCACCGCTCCTTCTTTGACTGACCGGAGCCTCAGCAACACGTTGTCCAGGACCAGGTATTTGTAACCTCCCAGTCTCTGAAAACGCATTGCACAGACCTTTCTGCAAGGCCTCCCGAAGATGCTTCATCCTCTGCTCCCTCTGCGACGGCAAGATAAGGTCCTTACCCTTGTAACGTGGATCAAGGAGGGTTGCCAGCCAGTAATGATCCCTCTCCTTGATCGCACGAATACGAGGATCCTTCTGCAGGCTTTGCAGGATCAGGGAGGCCATGCAGCGTAGGTTTGCTGAGGCATTTGGTCCGGAGTCCTCTGGGTCACTCAGGACGACATGATCCGCAGCCACCTCCTCCCAGCCATGTACAAGTCCATGGGTGTCTTGGGACTGTAAATTGATCCCTTGAAGACTGCTGCTGATGCTGAGTGATAGGCTCCACCTCCATGCTGACACAATCCTCCTCATCCTCCTCCTCTTCCTGTGTGATAGCCTGGCCAGCAGGAACACTGTCTGGATAAAGGGGGGCTTGAGAGGTAAGGAAGTCCTCCTCTTCCTCCCTCTGTTCTGCCTCAAGTGCCCTGTCCATTATTCCATGCAGTGTGTGCTCCAACAGGTGGACAAGAGGGACAGTGTCACTGATGCATGCACTGTCACTACTCACCATCCTCGTGGCCTCCTCAAATGGTGCCAGGACAGTGCATGCATCCCTGATCATGGCCCACTGGCGTGGGGAAAAATATCCAAGCTCCCCTGACCTTGTCCTGGTGCCATGTTGCAACAGATACTCATTGATGGCCCTCTGCTGCGTGTGCAGCCACTGCAGCATGGCCATCGTAGAGTTCCACCTGGTGGGCATATCACAGATTAGGCGGTTCTTGGGCAGGTTGTATTCCTTTTGCAGGTCAGCCAGCCGAGCACTGGCATTATATGACTGGCGGAAATGCCCACAGAGTTTCCTGGCCTGCTTCAGGACCTCCTGTAAGCCTGGGTACCTGCCCAAGAACCGCTGCACCAAGTTAGGACGTGAGCCAAACAGGGCACATGGGTCAGGTGTCCCTGTCGGAGGGCGGAGAGGAGCTTGGAGCCATTGTCGGAAACCACCATTCCTATCTTAAGCTGGCGTGGCGTCAACCACCTTTCACCCTGCCCCTGCAGAGCTGACAGAATCTCTGCCCCAGTGTAGCTCCTGTCCCCCAAGCACACCAGCTCAAGCACCGTATGGCATCTTTTTGCGTGCGTACTTGCGTAGCCCCTTGAACGCCTACGGAGCACCGCTGCTGCAGAGGACAAATCACAGGAAGAGGCCATGGAGGAAGAAGAAGAGGAGGGGGTGGAGGAGAGAGGTGTGTCAGAATCACCAGTAGTAGCATTTTGGAGGCGTGGTGGCAGACCAACCTCCAACACTACTGCACCTTGTCCTACATCCTTCCCAGCTGCCAGCAGAGTGACTTAATGCGCCATGAAAGATAGGCAATGTCCCTGTCCATGTCTGCTGGACCATGAGTCAGCGGTAATATGCACCTTACCACTGACCGCCCCGTCCAGCGAGGCCAAGACATTGCCTTCCACATGCCGGTAGAAAAAAAAAGGCAGCAGTTGAAGTGCTAGCAATTAAGCCAAGCTAGCATTCCACCGCTGGGCATGTGGATGGCTGGGAGCGAACTTCTTTCGGCGGTGCACTAGCTGGGGCAGGGAAATTTGCCTGGTACAATCTGACGTTGGTGTACCGATAGCAGATTTCCCGCAAGTACTTGGCTGTGACACACTTAATTCTACACCTTCATTCCTCTCAGTGCAGGTTTCAGAGAGGACTAAAGGTATAGTAGGGATGGAGATCCCAGCTGATGAGGAGCAAGGAGAGGTCTGCTTTGTTCTTTGGTGTGGGTCTTTTTTGTTTGCTTACCAACGGACTGCATGGCAGGTCGACATATGTCTGGTCAAGCACGTGGTGCCCAAGCGGCTCATGTTTTGGCCAAGCGAGATACGCTTCAGACATTTGTGCAAATAGCAATGGTGCGATCTGCTGCACACGTCTGAAAAAAGTCCCACACCAAAGAACTTTTGGAATAACGCGCAGAGGCAGCAGCGCCCTGAACATGCGGAACACTGCGGTGTCATGCAGTCGGTTGGCTGCCCTTAAGCTGGCCCCTGGAGGCCATCCTGCCTCATTAGAGATGTGCCTCCTCCTCCTCCTCTCTCCTATCAGTCACCCACGTGGAGTCAGTGACCTCATCATCCCCTCCCTCCTCATCACTGGAGCAAATATGACAGTATGCTGGAGCTGGGGGAACATGACTGCCAGATTGCTGTCCTTGTTGGGCACCCCCTCTCTCTGGGCTCACGTTACTGCCTTCCTCTAGCTGGGTACCATCATCGGAGCTTTCAAAACACTGGGCGTCCTCCTGGAGCATGTACCCAACACTGTGGTCAAACAGTTCGGGGGACTCTTCAGGAGGACATGGTGGGGCTAGGGAAGGAGTAACTGATGCCATTGAGCTGAGGGAAGAGGCCGGTTTGGCAACTGCGTTGCCAGACAAAGTACCCTGAGCCTGGATGAGAGAGGATGAGGAGGATGAGGATGGCTTGGTCATCTACTCTACCAAGTCTTCGGCATGTTGCGGCTCAACATGGCCAGCTGCTGAAAAGAAGGACAAGCATGTCCCACGGCCACGTTCTGATGAGGATGCAACGTGTCCACGACCAGCACTGTTGCCTCTAGACACAGAGCCTGCTTGCCCTCTTTTATTGGCTTGTGACTGTCTGCCTCTCCTTGTTGGCCTTCCAGACATACTAATGGCCTGCAGTGAGATGTAGCTGCACAATGCTGGGATGTATGTATACTGATTATACTGCAGCTAGCAGAATCAACTGCCTGCCTGTGGTATTAATATGATCAGAACACCAGCAATTATCTTCAGGTATTTTTAGGTGCACACTGTGCAAGGGACACAGTACACTAACTGTAAATACTGAAGCTGCCTGCCTGTGGTATTAATATGATCAGAACACCAGCAATTGTCCTCAGGTATTTTTAGGTGCACATTGTGCAAAGGACACAATACACTTAGTGAAACACTGCAGCTAGCACAATCACCTGCCTGCATGTCAGTATAGAGAATAACAGGAACAGATCTAGCTAAACTGAATACAGTGTGTAAATATATATACAACACCTAGGATGCATATATATCCTCTACACACTAACTGCAGCTAACTGACTCGCCTGCCTGCTCTATCTAACTCAATATAAATGACACTGTCTCTCTCTCTCTGTAAGCTCTCTTTAACCACCGCAACACACTACACAAGGCCGCCACGGAGGCGGCCTTATATAGTGTGGGGCGTGTACTAAACCCCCTGAGACATAATTGGCCAAAGCCACCCTGGCTTTGACCAATTATGGCTCTCTGTTTTTTGCGCGCTGTGATTGGCCAAAGCATGCGGGTCACAGTGCTTGCTTGGCCAATCATCAGCCAGCAATGCCGCAGTGAATTATGGGCCGTGACGCGCCACTCGAATTTGGCGAGAACGCCCGATAATGTTCGCAATTCGGCGAACAACCGAACAGGCGATGTTCGTGTCGAACATGGGTTTGACTCGAACTCGAAGCTCATCCCTCTATCAACCAGGTCCTTTTTCACACTCGCTTTGGGATCACTTCTCACATAGAGACTGACACCACCACCTTTCCTTTTTACCTTGTCTCTCCAAATGAGAACATAGCCAGGAATAGCCAGGAATATTGTTAGCCCAGTCATGTGAAGAATGAAGCCAAGATTCAGCAATACCAATTAAATCATTGTTCTCTAAATGCACGACTTCTGGCATTGGTGAACAAGCACTTCAACTTGTTGTCACATCTTTCCCCTTTCCACCCACCAATAGGGACTGACCCCTGTCTGACCTGTATGCCCCATTATTCTAAAATTCACCCTCCCCCTTAATCCTAGTTGAAATAGTCCTCCAACCTTCCCATAAACCTCTCCCCCAGCACAGCAGACCCCCTTCCATTTCGGTGGAACCCATCTTTAGCATATAAGTTGTACCCCAATGAAAAGTTAGCCTGGTGCTCTAGAAACCCAATCTGCTATATTTTGTATGGGGCTCTTTTAAAGCCCATACCAGATTATATCTAGGCATGTAGCTAGATTAACCAGTAACAGGGGGCAATGAGTGTGCATCCTCCTCCTTAGAAATACCAGACCACATGTTCAGCAGTGAAAAAACAAAACAAAAAAAAAACAGCATGTGGTTCTGCTTAAATTTCATACCATGCCCTTATCCCATGCAAAAAAAAAAAAAAAGCATATGGCCCCATAAAAACCTATACCAGACCCATAAACAGGCATGCAGCCTGCCTGGTCCATCCAGAACCATACCAAGCCACATGCCCTCAACATGGGGAGGGTACTCTGGCACAGTGGATGTTGTGGTCAGCAGGCGGGGGGGGGGATTTATCAAAATCTATAAGTCCCCTTTAAAAAAAAAATGTTATAGTAAATAAAACACACGCAACCTTTTTTATAAAAAAAATAATAAATCATCTCATGATTTAAATCCCATGACAATCACATCGTCCAGCAAAATAGATTCACTCTCAGTCTCAATTATGTAAAAACAAAGAGAAGAAGAGAAAAACACCACTACCTAAGTGTAGCTCTTATTAAAACATATATATGAAATGAAAAACAATAAATATGCACTCACATTTGCAAGATATTAAAAAGTGTATTGAGAAGTCTCCTGCAGGTAGAAACCTTTAAGATGGTCAATAGTGATCAAGCCCCTGCAGGTGGATATGATGTAAGGTGCTTGGAACCAGGAAGTAAAACAAGGGAAACACCAGGAAGAGCCAACAGAAGCAGCAGACTGTGTGCATCACATGGATGAGAGCCACTGTTGTAGGCACATGGTTCTGAAGGATTTGGATAGTTTAAAAAATTGGGGTACAGATAAAGACATTTTAAAGGCTTAAGAGTATTAAATAGATTTAATCATCTGTTCAATAGAGGTAACGGCATAGTTCTACTTGATTAGACAGATAATATTAAAGAAATGCATAGCTTATCTGTGCACTTTGTATGGTTTTCTTGTTTAATATTTTTATTAGATTTTACAAGTGTGACAGCAGGAAGGTAAAGTCACCTGGTTGCATCCAGGGGGGTAGATATATTTCGCCCAGATTCAGGCTTTACGCCGACTTATACAACTAGGTGGAGAGTTGTATAAGGCTAGTGGGCTCATGGATGACTCATACCTCTAGGGAGAGTGTGGGGCGTCGTACAGACAGGGAGTTGATGAGGCCAGCTGAAGCTTGTCAGCTCATTTAGGCCTCTATAAGAACTCCCAGATTCATTAGGTGTTAGCTCATGCCTGGAACCAGACCTGTGTGGACTGTCTAGGGAGAGTGAACCCCTGTGCGGTGAGACAAAGCCTGTGTGGCTATTTGCTTGGACATTTAAAACCAGGGACTTAGGGACTAGGACAGCACTAGGCTGATCCCAGTTGTTAGTTAGGAAACCTGTATGTTTAGTCAGAGGTCAACTTGACCAGGATTTATTTTGGTTATGTTTCTTTTGCTTTGCTGTGTTTTGTCACTGTAAATAGAAAATAAACCGCACCTTTTTTGATTTTGAAAACCACAACCTCCGTTTTCTGGGCCTGTTTTGTGTGGGGAGCCCATCCCGGGGGTCACACACACCCGCTGCCGAGCTAACCCCCTCACAGTTGGTGGAGAACCAGTGGCAGTTTTTTTTTAAGCCAGCATGGAGGAGATACTGAAGCAGCTGGCTCTAGCAAATGCCAATCAACAGCAGACAAATGCAGGTTTGCAAAGGAGCCTTGCAGCCCAGCAGCAGACAAACGCAACTTTGCAACAGAGTCTGGAGGCTCAGCAACGAGCCCAGCAGCAATCTGAGGCCCGCTTCATAGACCTGTTGCAGAAGCAAGAGCAGAGACTACAACAACAGATGGAAGCAGTAATGCAGCAACGTCCGCAGACGAGTGAGGAAAGCCGTCCCACTAATACCGCGTCCTTTGGGGTGAGTCGTTTATTGACAAAAATGACTGGAGAGGATGATCCAGAGGTATTTTTGACCACATTTGAAAGGACCGCTGAAAGAGAAAAGTGGCCTGAGGAGCAGTGGGCTGGACTGGTGGCTCCTCTGTTAACTGGTGAATCGCAGAAAGCTTACTATGACCTAGAGCCTAACCAAGCAAAAGACTATGTGATGCTAAAAGCTGAAATATTGGCAAGGCTGGGTGTCACCCAGGCTGTCCGGGCTCAGCGTGTGCATAACTGGACTTTCCAGCTTGGAAAACCCCCCAGGTCTCAAATGTATGATCTCATTCACCTGAGCAGAAAGTGGCTACAGCCAGAGACTTTGTCCGCACCAAAGATTGTGGAACGTGTTGTAATGGATCGGTTTTTGAGAGCTCTTCCTACTGCCATCCAAAAGTGGGTAAGCCATGGAGACCCAGAGACGGCCGATGGTCTTGTGGATCGTGTGGAGAAATACTTGGCTACAGAGAACCTGACGGCCTCTTCCAGAGACACTCGGACTTTCCACCCTAAGACCAGACCATCCCCAGGGGCGGATAAGAGGATTCCAAGGGGTGAGGGTGGAGAGAGTGAGAGGGTGGGAGCTCTACCCCAAGTTTGGCGAGAACAGCCTGGGAAATCAGCGGCTCAAGAGGCGGCAAGAAGGATCGTTTGCTACCGCTGCCGGCAAGCGGGACATATTGCAGCCAATTGCCCGGTTGTGGAGGAACCCATGCAGTGTGACTTTCTGACGGGCAGACGTCAGTCGCTGTGTGCGACAGTCGCATGCACTGCCATTCGAGGAACTGAGAAACATTTATGCAAAATGTGTGTTAATGGTAGAAATGTTGTGGTATTGCTGGATTCAGGTAGCCTTGTGACCCTGATAAAGGCTGAGTTAGTTAAAACAGAGGTCTCTGGGAATAGCAAGGTAGCTGTTATTTGTGTGCATGGGGACACCCGAGAGTATCCAGTGACTACAGTGTGTTTCGAGACCCCCAAAGGTACCCTCTCTCATCCAGTGGGCTTAGTATCTCAGTTACCGCATGACGCCATTGTGGGAAGGGATTTTCCGAAGTTCTGGGAACTGTGGGATGATCCTGAGCCCCTCACTGGTGCCCCTATGTACCAGGAATGTGATAGCCAGAACTCCCCTGAGAGTGGTGAGGACTCTCCGGAATTTCCCTTATCAGTATTGGCAGGGGAGACTCAAGAAACTGGAGAGGAGCCCACCTCCTCAGACGAAAACCTACCGTCTGTGGAGTTTTCTGATCTTGAGGTTCACAGGGAAAACTTTGCCACAGAACAGTTGAAAGACCCCGCCCTAATAAAGGCACGGGAAAACGTAGTGAAAATAGATGGCGAGTTAGTGAACCCAGATAATACCTGCACTTACCCATACTTCAGCGTAGAGAAGGACCTACTGTATCGGGTGGCAAAAAGGGCAGAAGAAACCGTTGAGCAGCTTGTGGTGCCCAAACCTTACAGGAAGTTGGTGTTGGAGTTGGCCCATGGGCACATTCTTGGAGGTCATCTGGGGACAGAGAAAACCCGAGAGAGGGTATTACAGAGATTCTATTGGCCGGGGGTGATGAAGGACGTAGAAAATTATTGTTCCTCCTGCCCTGTGTGTCAGAGGTTGGCCCCGATGCCACATTTCCGTAGCCCGCTGGTCCCTCTACCCATCATTGAGGTCCCGTTTGAGAGGATCGCCATGGATTTGGTAGGTCCTATAATCAAGTCCGCTAGGGGGCACCAGTACATATTAGTTATAATGGACTATGCCACCCGTTATCCAGAAGCGATCCCTCTCCGAAATACCTCGGCCAAAACCATAGCCAAAGAGCTATCTCTTGTTTTTAGCCGGGTGGGTATTTGTAAAGAACTGCTTACGGACCAAGGTACACCCTTTATGTCCCGGGTTATGAAAGAGCTGTGTAAATTGTTCAAAGTGACGCAATTGCGTACGTCTGTGTATCACCCCCAAACCGATGGGCTGGTTGAAAGATTCAACAAAACCCTAAAACAAATGTTGAAGAAAGTGGTGGATAGAGATGGAAAGGATTGGGACTGTTTACTTCCTTATTTGATGTTTGCTATTAGGGAGGTGCCCCAATCCTCTACGGGATTCTCCCCCTTTGAGTTACTGTATGGGAGACACCCAAGAGGGCTGTTGGATATTGCCAAGGAAACTTGGGAAAGTGAGAGTTCTCCCCACAGGAGTGTGATTGAGCATGTCGCCCTGATGCAAGATCGAATTGCACAGGTAATGCCCATCGTGAAGGAACATTTGGCCCAAGCGCAGTTGGCACAGCAGAGAGTGTACAACCGTGGAGCCAAGACCCGTACCTTTTCCCCGGGGGATAGGATATTGGTACTTGTCCCTACGGTTGAAAGTAAATTCCTTGCCAAATGGCAAGGCCCCTACGAGATAATGGAAAAAGTGAGCGAAGTGAATTACAAGGTCAGACAACCAGGAAGGCGAAAGCCCGAACAGATCTATCACGTTAATCTGTTGAAAGCCTGGAGGGATAGAGAGTCCCTAGTCGCAGACACTTGGTCACCAGCTCAAACTGGTTGCGTGATTCCTGAGGTTGGAATAGCAGCCACCTTGTCACAACCCCAACAACAGGAGGTTAAGGAGTTTGTGCTTCGCAACAAGGAGGTATTCTCTGAGCTGCCGGGACAAACATCTGGGGTAGAGCATGACATCATTACCCCGCCCGGTGAAAGGGTGAAGTTAAAACCCTATCGGATCCCAGAGGCTCGACGGGAGGCAATACGGGAGGAAGTACAGAAAATGCTGAACTTAGGGGTGATAGAGGAGTCCCAAAGTGATTGGTCTAGTCCCATCGTGTTGGTGCCTAAACCGGATGGGAGCTGGCGATTTTGTAACGATTTTCGTCAGTTGAACAAAGTTACAAAATTTGACACCTACCCCATGCCACGTATAGATGAGTTGATCGACCGGCTGGGAACAGCCCGATACATGACGACTCTTGACCTCACAAAAGGGTATTGGCAAATCCCCCTGGCCAAGTCGGCCAAAGAGAAAACCGCATTTGTAACCCCAGACGGGGCGTTCCAATATAAAAGAATGCCGTTCGGGTTACAGAATGCGCCGGCCACATTCCAGCGGAAAATGGACCAGATGCTGAGGCCCCATCGGAAGTATGCTGCGGCTTACCTGGATGACGTAATTGTCCATAGCACAGATTGGGCCTCACATCTGCCAAAAGTGCAAACAGTCCTGGACTCTGTTCGGGAAGCGGGGTTTACGGCTAACCCCAAGAAGTGTACCATTGGGCAGGAGGAGGCCAAATATCTTGGGTACACCATTGGGAGGGGAGTAATAAAACCCCAACTCAACAAAGTCGAGGCCATCCAGAGTTGGCCACGTCCCAACAGCAAGAAGCAGGTACGAGCCTTTCTGGGAATCGCTGGGTATTATCGGCGATTCATTCCCCACTTTGCTTCTAAGGCTGTGCCCCTAACCAACCTGACGAAGGGGAAAGGGTCGGTCATGATTAAATGGACCCCCGAGGCTGAGGCAGCATTCCAATTCTTGAAACAAGCCTTATGTAGCCAGCCAGTGTTGTACTCACCCGACTTCTCTAAAGACTTTGTCGTACAAAGTGATGCGTCAGATGTGGGGTTAGGAGCAGTATTGTCCCAGGTCTGGAACGGGGAAGAGCACCCAGTCATTTACCTCAGCAGGAAGTTGAAGTCCCATGAGGTAAATTACGCCACCGTTGAAAAGGAGTGTTTAGCGGTGAAGTGGGCTCTAGATTCCCTTCGGTACTACCTGCTAGGTAGGCACTTTGACATGGTTACGGATCACGCTCCGTTAAAGTGGATGGCTCAAAACAAGGAAACAAATAGAAGAGTGAATAGGTGGTTCCTGGCCCTCCAGGAATTCAACTTCACAGTAAAGCATCGCCCTGGCGTTCAAATGGGGAATGTGGATGCTTTGTCTCGAGTACATGAATGCCTGATTGCTGGTGTTCCAACCCCGAGGTTAAAACAAGAGGGGGGGGTATGTGACAGCAGGAAGGTAAAGTCACCTGGTTGCATCCAGGGGGGTAGATATATTTCGCCCAGATTCAGGCTTTACGCCGACTTATACAACTAGGTGGAGAGTTGTATAAGGCTAGTGGGCTCATGGGTGACTCATACCTCTAGGGAGAGTGTGGGGCGTCGTACAGACAGGGAGTTGATGAGGCCAGCTGAAGCTTGTCAGCTCATTTAGGCCTCTATAAGAACTCCCAGATTCATTAGGTGTTAGCTCATGCCTGGAACCAGACCTGTGTGGACTGTCTAGGGCAGTGTTTCTCAACTCCAGTCCTCAAGGCGCCCCAACAGGTTATGTTTTCAGGCTTTCCATTAGTTTGCACAGGTGATTTGATCAGTTTCACTGCCTTAGTAATGACCACAGCCATTGCATCTGAGGGAAATCCTGAAAACATGACCTGTTGGGGCGCCTTGAGGACTGGAGTTGAGAAACACTGGTCTAGGGAGAGTGAACCCCTGTGCGGTGAGACAAAGCCTGTGTGGCTATTTGCTTGGACATTTAAAACCAGGGACTTAGGGACTAGGACAGCACTAGGCTGATCCCAGTTGTTAGTTAGTAAACCTGTATGTTTAGTCAGAGGTCAACTTGACCAGGAATTTATTTTGGTTATGTTTCTTTTGCTTTGCTGTGTTTTGTCACTGTAAATAGAAAATAAACCGCACCTTTTTTGATTTTGAAAACCACAACCTCCGTTTGCTGGGCCTGTTTTGTGTGGGGAGCCCATCCCGGGGGTCACACACACCCGCTGCCGAGCTAACCCCCTCACAAAGTAAATAGCAAGTATAATGAACATTACATTCTGATCAAGTATAGAATTGTAAATAAATACAGCAATCACTAAAAATACATATTGAAAGAAAAGTAGTAGAGGATAGACCTCATTAACAATTATATCAATACAAATAGAGGTATAAAAGATTAGAGCAATGAAAATAAGCAATATTCAGGATAGAATATCTTGCCTCCAGACCATCCGCTCACCCCAAAAGGGAGCAAGCTCTGAGCAGATGGGGGCACGATTAAGTATGAGAGAGTATACTGTATTATCCAGAAGGATACACCAGATGAACGTTGTCATACCTCAATTGTTTAGTGATAGACCTTCCTAACAAATCTTTAACACACAAAGATATTAGTGATTGATAAAGTTAAACTTAAAAGGTATATATATAAGTCATGTAATGGACATCGCATAAGTATAAAATCTGTAATACACTAGAAACAAAACTAACCAGAGCAGAAAGATAGAAGAAGTACAGAGAGAAGAAGAAGAAATATGGGAGAAAAATAAAATATATAGAAAAGAAGGTATGGGTATAGAAAAATAGAGATAAAGGTAAAGGTTGTCTCCCTGGGTGGTGGTCCAGTCAGATCAAGGCCCCATTTAAATATTATATCAATAGATAAATATTAAAGTATTTCAACAAGGCATCAACAATAATTGATCAAAATCTGGGGGTAAGAAGTGTTTAATCCATGGTTTCCATATTTTATTGTATGTAGTAATGTTGTTATCTTCAATAGCAGACATTTTGGAAAAGATAAGGGCTCTGTTAACCTCCCTAGCGGTAATCCCGAGCGTGACTCGGGGTTGTTTTTTTATGCTAGGATCGGTAACCCCGAGTCACGCTCGGGGTAGACATTGCAGAGCTCGCAGCGGAGTTTCCTTACCTTCTCCTGGCGATCCAGCGATGATGTCCTCTGCTGTGATCGCCAGCGAGACCTCCGGCGAGTGTCGGCACTTTCGACCCCATCTGACTTCCTAGTTCCGTTCCCTGCGAGCCGCAGCGGCGCATGGGAGCGGAACTGGGCGGCAAATTCAAAAAGGTAAACACACAGTATACATACAGTATACTGTAATCTTACAGATTACAGTACTGTATGTAATAATTACACTCCCCCTTTGTCCCTAGTGGTCTGCCCAGTGTCCTGCATGCACTTTTATATAATAAAAATCGTTCTTTCTGCCTGTAAACTGGAGATTGTCCATAGCAACTAAAAAGTGTCCCTTTATGTCAAAAGTGGTTTTAGACCGGCTAGAAAGCAGCGATAATAAATTAGAATCACTCGCAGAATTGAGTGATAGCGATTTGTGGGGAAATTCGTCATCAAACACTAAATCTAATGACAGCGACAATTCTGCAACTGAGCAAATTTCAGTGTTTTTGATTTGATTACATTATTGAATAATTTTTATTATAATTAGATTACTATTTTTTATAATTTTTTATAGTTATTCATTATATTATAATTTATAATTTTGTGTTTCATATTTATCATACCCAGGATGTTTACTAGACTCTGGTTTGCTCAGGTTTAAGTAAGTAATTACTAAGAATCGCAGGCCTATAATACATAATACCAAATTTTCATGCAAAATAATTGTACCGCTTTTGGTACATAATTCCAGAAAGAATCATACCGCCAGGGAGGTTAATTCTATGTTTAGTTTCAGCCACAACTAAAGTTTGGGTTTTCCAGGCCTTAGCTATAGATTGTTTAGCCGCCGTGGTGAGATGTAGTAGTAATATGAATTGTGATTTATTCAATTCAGGAGGTTTGAGGTTGAGGAGAGCCAGTGCTGGGTCTGGCGGGATTGGTATTTCCAAGGCCGTAGAGGCCATGTTAAATATTTTACTCCAGAAGGATTGAACGATTGGACATTGCCACCAAATATGGAAATGCGTGCCCGGTTCAGAACAGCCTCTGAAACATAAATTTGGGTACATGGGGGCAAATTTGGCAATCCTGGCTGGAACCAGGTACCATCGAGAAAGGACCTTATAATTTGTTTCCAACGCAAAACAGTTTGGCGAGGAATGCTTAGTAGCTGACCATATATTATCCCAGTCACTTTTACTGAATGTTCTATCCATGTCATGTGCCCATTTAGTCGTATAGGATGGTAAAGTATCGTCAGATGTGGAATTGATGCATTTATACAAAAGTGATATTAATCCTCTAGTATGGGGATCACTGTTACAGATACGTTCAAATTGAGTCATTTGGGTAAGAGGGGATCCCGTATCAACGAGAGGTGTATAAAAGTTCTTAATTTGTAGATAGCGGAAGAGCTCCTTCATGGGGAGTTTGTATATATCACATAATGTTGGGAACGTAAGAATATCATTGGAGGAAACTAGATTGTGAAATTGAAGTAGGTTTCTTTTGGACCAGGCTGCAAATGATAGGGGGAATTTCCAGGCGGGGTAAAATGAGGGATTTCGAAGAAAAGAGAGTAGAGGGTTATGAGTGGATTGTAGGCTTTTTGTGGATCTATATTTGTCCCAGATAGCTATAGAATGTTTGGTTACGGGGTTAGATAAGTTTAGTCTATCTTTAGGAGCTAACCAGAGCAAATTATTCACAGAAATGGGGTCAATATCCACTGATTCAATCGCTACCCATAGAGGGGATTCTGTTGTAGAATGGTATTTGGGGAGTTGTGCTAGCTGAGCAGCAAAGTAGTATGAGGAAAAGTTAGGAATTCCCAAACCACCTTTCAATTTATCAAGATAAAGAGTCGATCTGGGTATACGGGGTTTTGTAGAGCCCCATATAAAAGACATCACTCTCTTTTGAGTGAGTCTCAAGAAGTAAGGAGGTATATGTATGGGGAGAACTCGGAATAGGTAAAGGAACTTTGGTAAGATTGACATCTTAGTAGCGTTAATCCTCCCAATCCAAGATAAAGGAAGAGAAGACAATTGTTTCATCAGATTAGTAGTTGACTTCAATAAGGGTAAGTAGTTAGCTGAAAATAAGTCGGATATAGAAGAAGTTAGTTGGACCCTGAGATATGAAATATGGTGCAATTCCCAATTGAAAGGTAAAGACGTTTGAGCTTGTTGTAACTCAGATGGCGAAAGGGAAATATTAAGGGCATTAGATTTGGCATGATTAACACACAATCCAGAAATCTTTGCAAATTTGTCCAAAGTATTTACTAGATTTGGGGCTGACACATGGGGATGGGATAAAAAAATCAGGATGTCATCTGCAAAAAGACTCAATTTGTGGTGATGTCCACCTAATTCTACTCCTTTGATATTAGGATTATCTCTAATGATACATGCTAAGGGTTCAATAAGTAGGGCAAAAAGAAAAGGGGATAGAGGGCAACCCTGTCTAGTACCTCTCCTAATATCTATCATAGCTGATTTGTAACCCATATATTTAATATAAGCTTTCGGAGTGCTGTATAGTGAGGAGACCCAAGTTAAGAAATTTTCCCCAAAACCCCATTTTTGAAGAGTATATTGTAGATAAGGCCAGCTGATTGAGTCGAACGCCTTCCTAATGTCTAATGATATAAGGCAAGTTGGAATATGTCTTTTTTTGGCGGCATGAATTAATAAAAGTGCTCTTCTGACATTATCCCCTGCTTGACGCAAGGGCATGAAGCCAGTTTGGTCACGATGGATAAGTTTACCTATAATGCTATTTAATCTAGTTGCCAGGATCTTAGCTAATAACTTAATGTCTAGATTTAAAAGAGATATGGGGCGGTAATTAGACCAAGAGGTAGTGTCAGATTTAGGTTTGGGAATCATTGCTATGATGGAAGTTAGTGTTTCGGTTTTGAACGAATGACCAGCTAACAAAGAATTGAAGGCTCTAGTCAATAGAGGCGTTAAAATTGAATCAAATTGTTTGTAGTATAGTGCAGAAAACCCGTCGGGGCCCGGTCTCTTGTGAGGCTTCAATTCTTTAATAGCAGCTTTAACTTCCAAGGCCGTTATGGGACTCTCCAAATATTCACACTGTTCAGGTGTCATTGTGGGAAGTGTAACATCTGAGAACAACGTGTCTGCTTTGTTTTTATCAAAGGTTAAGCCAGGGTCATAGAGCTTAGCTAATTTAGATTGAAAGATTTCCAAGATCTTTAATGGGTTACTGGTGTATGCATCTCTGGAGGTTCTAAGGTGGAATTCAGTCTGTGAACGATCAATAGACTTGAGGCTGCGGACCATAGGGGTATCGGGCTTATTGGCTTTGCGGTATAGGGTATGTTGCCGCTTGCGTAAGAGTTTGTCTGCCGAATCTGTCAGAAAAAGATCCAGCTCAAGCTGGGCCTTTTCCAATTTAGTGTTGGTGTTTGCATTCGGGGCAGCTTGATGAGCCAAATGACAAGCGTTAAAATTTGCTTCAAGTTTGGTGAACAGAATCTTGCGATCTCTTTTAATAGATCTCGCCTTTTGTATCAAGCTGCCCCGAATGACAGCTTTATGGGCTTCCCATAGTGTAAGGGCAGAGACATCAGTAGTGTCATTAAATGAGATATAATCATTAAGAGCCAATTCAATATCTAAGCGGTGTGAGGGGTGAGTTAGGATGGAGTCGTTAATACACCAAGTGGTGTCATGTGACCTAGGTATTGGAGAGGTAATTGTAGCAGTAACCGCACAATGGTCTGTCCATGGAAATGGGATTATATTAGAGGATATTACTTCAGGGAGCATACTAGAGGGGAGGAAAATATGGTCTATTCGTGAAAAGGATTTGTGTGGATAAGAATAATGTGTAAAATTTCTGGAAGTTGGGTTAAGTTCCCGCCAGGTATCAACAAAATTAAAAGAAGTAAGTAGAGATTGGAAGGATCGCTTATGGGTAGGAGAGTTAGGAGATGATGGTGATTTATCCAAGAAGGGATAGATGGTAGTATTGGAGTCGCCACATAATATTATTGTTCCAAATTTATGTGATTCGATTAGTTGGAAAAGATGTGATAGAAAAGCTTCAGGACGCTTATTTGGGGCGTAATACGGAACTAATGTGACTTCAGTATCAGCAATAAAGCCTGTTAATAAAACATTAGACTTGTGCACAACGGAAAAATTCGTTCCGTTTCGGTTCGTTTCTTTCCGGTCCTGTTGATTCGTAATCATTCGTAATTTTGCTAGACGGGATTTTTCGTGTTCGGACTCATTCGTATTTTTGCAAGCGACATTTTTCGTTGAATTTTTTGTTGCTTTATAATTCGTACTTTCGGTAGAGTACGTTGTTTTTCGTTGATTCTGGACACAACTCCTACTTTCGTAACTTTTTTTGGGTTCGTACTTTCGGTAGAGTACGTTGTTTTTCGTTGATTCTGGACACAACTCCTACTTTCGTAACTTTTTTTGGGTTCGTTGATTCGTAATTTTCCGTGTCTCTCTCACAACGACGCTGCCTATTATGCCTAATGTGCTTCGAATGGATTTGTACTTTTCTAAATACATAGCGGTTATTTGTAACGATTCGAAATCTCGTATTTTACTTTCGTTTTTTACATGCGGCTATAGGCTCCGCCCCTGTACACCATTTTGAGAGGGTTCAGCACGGTGAGGGAGAAGCAGAGAGCAGAGCAGAGTGAGTGTTATTGTGCTTCGAATGGATTTGAAATCTCGTATTTTACTTTCGTTTTTTCATGCGGCTATAGCCTCCGCCCCTGTACACCATTTTGAGAGGGAGTTCAGCATGGTGAGGGAGAAGCAGAGAGCAGAGTGAGTGTTATTGTGCTTCGAATGGATTCGTACATTCGTAACTTTTTTCATAACGAATTATGCCGAAGACCTTCGGGCATTCGCTATTTTGCGGTATAATTTATTTCGGATTCGGTTTTATTCGTAATTGCTCTGTTCGGAAATTCAAATGCTTCCGAATGTCCGAAAGTTGCTAAATTCGGACGAATTTTGATTCGTTACGAAACGAATTGCACAAGCCTATAAAACATATCTACCCTCAGGGTCACATATTTGTGTATTAAGGGTAAATGGTGTAGAGCGGTGGAATCCAATCAGGGACCCACGTTGCTTAGTTGTAGCTGATGCTGTGTAGAATTGAGGGTAGGAGGAGGAAAGAAATTTTTTTTTATCAATAGATTTTTATTGGTTTTTCAAACATATGACATGGAAATTATACATGTTGCGTTCCAATTCCGTTTCAGGTTATACCACATTTACAGCACATAGGTTACATTCTTTCTTTTAGCCAAGGAAAACATAAGTAATAAAAGTAAGTTGGTTCGTACTTGTAAACATAACAGCATATTTCACTGACATAATGTGATGAAAGTTTAATTGCCAGTTTTGGGGTATACTATCTGGATTGATGGTTCATATAAACAGTTCTGCTCTTTCCCAGTTAGCCCAGGGCTCCCATTTTTGTTTTATTTTCGTGATTAGGCCTCTGCTGGATGCCATTGTAAGTTCATAGTTGAAATGCAAATTTACTAGATCTAGAGTGTTTTCTATCGTGGGCAAATGGGTGTTCTTCCATAATCTGGTCAAGCTAATTCTAGCTGCTAGGAGGATGTTGGTTGTGACTAATCTTGACGGTCCTGGGATTTGCTCGATTGTCAGATTGAGCAGTGCTAGTGCCGGTGATGGTGTTATGTGTTATTTTGTGATGTCTGACAGGATACGGAAGATGTTTGTCCAGTATGATTTTATGGAGGGGCAGGCCCAGAGAATGTGTAATAGGTCACCTCTCTCTGAGTTACATCTCCAGCATGTATCGGGGGCGGAAATGTTAAATGAGGCAAGTTTTGTGGGTGTGAGGTACCACCTTAGAGATATTTTTTGTGTGAGTTCCCAGAGTGCTGAGTTTTGGGTAGCTTTGTATATAGAACGTAAGGCTGTGCACCATTGAGTGTCTGTGAATGTTCTCCCGAGATCCTTGTCCCAGTGAAGGTGGTGTTTGGATTTAGTAAATTTCTGTTTCTGATGGAAAATGTTGTAAAAGAGGGAGATACCACTTTTCTTTGAGGGGGGGTTTGTCAAGTATGTCCACACTTTAGGGGGAAGTTTGTAAAATATGTTGTTTGGTTGTGATAAGCAGTGTTTGATTCGAATGTAGGTAAAGAGTTCAGTGGCATGGAGGTCAAACTTTAATTGTAGCTGTTGAAATGTCAATAGGATGTCTCCTGAGAGTAAGTCCTGTATATGGTTGATACCTTTAGCTGCCCAGTGCTTTAGAGAGAGATCAGTAGTATAATGGCAAAGTGCGTCGAGCGGCAGTGGAGGAGAGAATGAGTAGTCCGCGTTTGTCCCTTGGGCCACTATTTTCTTCCAGGCTAGGGCGGAGGCTCTGATTGTGGGGGGTAGAGTTTTGGATATTGGGGTGACGTGGGGGGTTCCCAGTAGCCAGCTTTTTAAGGTGCGGTTTTTAAACCATGAGGCTTCTAAGTGTCCCCAGAGAGTGCGTGGAGAGTCGTGGAACCAGTCTTGTAATTGTGTCAGTAGCGTTGCCCAGTAGTAGTCTTCGAATTCTATTAACCCTGACCCCCCTGCTAGTTTGTGTTTGATTAGAATGTGTTTCGCGCATCTAGGGGTCTTTCCTTGCCATAGAAATTTGTTGAGGAGTGTTTGGAGAGATTTGAAGTATGACGCCGGGATGGGTATGGGTATGGTCCTAAAGAGGTAGAGTAGTTGGGGAAGATGTAGCATTTTGAACGCGGCGAGTCTACCTGTCCACGATAGTTCGTGTTTAGCCAGTTTTTGGACCTCGGTTTGGAGTTTGCTAATGAATGGTATAAAGTTGCTACTGTATACATTTTTTGTTGATCTTGTCAGCTGAATCCCTAGATACGTGATACTGTGAGCTGCCCACGTGAAGGGGAATTGGGTTTGGAGTAAGTTTCTTGAGGTGGCGTCTATTCCTAGATCTAGTATATATGATTTAGTTGCGTTTACTCTGTAATAGGAGATTTTGCTAAACCACTGAAGTGTGTTCTGTACTTCTGCTAGTGAGGAAGTAGGATTTGTGATCATGAGAATTACATCGTCTGCGAATAGACTTATTTTGTGTGATTGTCTGCCCACCTCAAATCCTGTTATTGTAGGGTTCTGCCTAATGTGTTCTGCTAGGGTCTCCATGAGTAAATTAAAGATCAGTGGTGACAGCGGGCATCCTTGTCTGGTGCCGTTGGTGATGTCAAACGGTTGGGATAGCATGTCCGCTGAAAACACTCGGGCCGAGGGGGTTGTATATAGTGCTAATATGGCAGTAAGTATTTGGCCTTTGAAGCCAAATTTGTGAAGGACCTGATGTAGGTAGTTCCAGTGGACTCTGTCGAACGCCTTCTCCGCGTCCAGTGCCAGGAGCAGAGAAGGCGTTCCACTAGACTCGGCGAAGTGGATGGCGTCAATCAGTCTTCTCGTGGCGTCAGATGCTTGTCTACCGGACGTGAATCCTGATTGATCCCTATGGATCAGATTGGGCATAATTTGTAATAATCTGGTAGCTATTATTTTTGCATATATTTTCACATCTAGGTTTAGAAGCGAAATCGGGCGAAAGTTTTGGGGTGTGACCGGTTCCTTGCCTGGTTTTGGAAGTGTGATGATTAGCGCTTGTAGAGATTCATGTGGAAATTTGGCGGATGTGGCCGCACTGTTGAAAAAGTTTGTAAGATGGGGAGCTAGGTGGTGTCCGAATGTCTTGAAGTACTCTCCCGTGAGGCCGTCTGGACCCGGAGACTTTCCTAAGGGAATTTTATTAATGGTTGCCATTACTTCTTGTGTTGTGAACGGGTCATTTAGACTAGTAAGTTGTTCAGTCGTCAGCGAAGGGAGTCTAATGTGTGAGAGAAAGTCATGGATGTCGTCTGAGGAGGGTTGGTATGTGTCTGGGTCTCTTTTTAGGTTATATAAGTCGCTGTAGTAGGTGCTGAATGCATCTGCTATGTCCTGTGGGTTTCTGAGTGATTCGTTGGTGTGTGGGTGGTGGAGTCTCTCTATTTTGTTTTTTATTCTCCTGCCTTTAATACGTTGTGCCAGGGCTTTTCCTGCTTTGTTGGATGTAGTGTAGGAGGTGGCCTTTAATTTACTTTGGATGTGCTCGTAAGATTGCAGGAGATGTAGTCTGAGTTCTCTTCTAAGTGTCAGAATCTGTGCAGAGCGTGTTGGGTTGGTTTTGTGTTTGTTCTGTTGTTCTAGAGTGGCTAATTGGGTTAATAGAGTTTCTACTCTTTTCGATCTGTTTTTTTTGTGGCGGGAGCTAATTTTAAGTAATATGCCTCTAATAAAGGCTTTGTGCGCGTTCCACAGCACACCTGGGTCAGATACTGAGCCCGAGTTAATTTGGAAATAGACATTTAGTTGTTCCACTATTTCTGGAGTGTAGATTGGATTCTGTAGGATATAATTGTTTGCTCTCCATAGGAAGGTCTTTGAACATTTTGTTGAGTCTGATATGGTAATGGTGATTGGGGCATGATCTGACCAAGACGTACTGTGGATTTCAGCTGCGCTAATGTTTTGCAGTAGCCACTTATCCGTGAAAAAGTTATCAATGCGAGAGTATGTTTTGTGAAGTGGGGAGAAATATGTAAAATCCCTCTCCTCTCCATGTAAGCATCTCCAAATGTCATACAGGTCACTTGAAACAAGAAGGTTTTTTAGAGGGGACTCTCTGCATTTAAGTGCGGAGGTTGAATCTAAAGTAATATCGGGTACCAGGTTGAAATCTCCGCATATAATTAGATGTCCCTGTTTCAGGGGGTTTACTGTACATATGAGTTTGCGGAGGAAGTGAGTCTGCCTGGCATTTGGAGCGTACACATTCATTAAAGTATAGGTAGTATCGTTTATTTCACAAACAAGAATAATATATCGGCCCTCTGGATCGAGGGTGACACTTTTCGTTTTAAACGTAACCGAGTTGTTCACTGCTATCATCACCCCTCTTTTCTTTGAGGTGAATGGTGCGGAGAACACCTGGGAGAATTGTCTATTGGTACATATAGGTGCAGCTGTGGAAAGAAAGTGTGTCTCCTGGACGCACAGGATATCGCACTTTAAGTCCAGGGCTGTCTTCCATAACGAGTGTCTCTTTGCAGGGTGATTGAGTCCATTTGCGTTTATGGATAGAATCTTGATCAGCATTGTTGTTGCTGTAAGGGAATAACTGATAGATTGCAGGCACTTACAGTTCGGTGAGGGCTTGCGGGTTTCCTGGGACTACCGGGTCAAGTGGTTGTGAATAGGGTTCAGATAGTGCCCGATGGGTTGTCTGTTCATACGTTGTATGCAGTGAAGAAGCTGTAAAAACAATAACGTTAACTGATAGAACTAAACAAGATAAAATTGGAACTTGTGGAGTAAGCACGAGCGGCGAAATGCCCACTCGTTAGAACGTTAGGTGGAGTAGAGAATGTGGAATTCAACTAAACCACTAGAGGGGTAACAGTGTCTATAACTTGGTGAGAACAAATCAAATCAGGAGGCTGGAAGCCAGGGAGAGCAATGCTCATGTTGATTTATAGGCCCATTATAATGGAAGGAGAGAGTTTTGTTCAGGTGTTTCGGCCATTCGGGTTTTGGCGGGGTGTGCGGTTGCTGCGCTGCTCCAAAGGTGGTGTGGTGTCTTGTGGGGGTTCGGAAATGATTCCCCAGGAGTGTAGTAGCTGGATTCCTTTGTGAAGGTTGTGTATCATGTGTGTCTCTCCCTCCCTTGTGATGAGTAGTGATGCAGGGTATCTCCATTTAAACTGAATCTTGTGGTTGTGGAGGCCTTTGGTTATCGGGTTAAGTTGTCTTCTCATCTGCATAGTGTACTTGGAGAGGTCTGGGAATAGGAGAATTCCAGTGTATGGTGCCGGGAGTGTTGGTTTGTTTCTCAGTGTTATGAGGAGTCTTTCTCTGATGTGAAAGAAGTGCACCCTCATTAAGACATCTCTGGGGACTGACGCTGCCAGGTGAGAGGGTTTAGTAATTCTGTGGATTCTATCCACGATGAGGTCTCTGGGCGCTGCATCTGGCAGAATTAGGTGCATGAGCTCTTTAGCATACTTAGGGAGGTCTGTCGGTGGGATGGCTTCAGGAACTCCTCTAATTTTTACATTGTTCCTCCTGGACCTGTCCTCTAAATCTGCTAGCTTTGCTCTTACCCAGGCCTGTTCATCTTTCATGTCAGCATAAGCGTCTACTAGATCATTTACAGTGGCTGTGCATTCCCCTATGCTGCATTCTAAGTGAGCTACTCTGTCATCCATAGCGTGCATGTCAGCAGTTAGTCTGGTGAATAGGGGTGCCAGGGATGACATCAGTGAGGTCTGCAGGGATAGTAACATGTCCTTTAGGGTAGTGTCTATCACTGGTTGCCCCGATGTGGGGAATGTGGCCATGGTGGACTGTAGGGCCTGGTTGGCCTGGAGGTGACTGAAAGCCTGGGCCTCGATTTGCGGCTGCGGCAGCAACGGTGACGGATCCATCCGCATGCGGGATTTCGCCGGGCTTCCCGTTAGCGGGTTGTCTCCCTCTCTTAGGGTAGGTGATAGGGGGTACAGGAGTGACCCTGATCTCCTGGGATCTCATCAGGAAGATCCGTGTAGGCCTCCGGGATCGCGGCCGCGCCGGCGCCATTTTGGGTCTGACTAACCTTACTGGAGAAGAAGGCAGTCAGCTTTTTAGGTTGTAGCTCCGTCATCCTCTTTCTGGACATAGCTGGGGATGTTGTCCGGGCTGTGGTAGGGCAGGATGGCCTTGGATTGTCCTCCGTAGTGGGCCTGAGGCGCTCCGTTTGTCTCCCTGGCTTGAGAGCTCAGAGTCTAGGCAGCCATCATCAGCGCTGGCAGACCACGCCCCCCAGGAAAGAAATTTAGGGGAGGCGTTATTGATAAAGTGTGTTTCTTGAAGGAAAATGATGTGAGCTTTTCTAGCTGAAAAGGAACGTAGAGCTTTAGTTCTTTTTTGTGGAACGTTGAAGCCTTGTACATTTAAGGACAGAATGTTTATGGGGGCCATGACATAGTAAGGGTAAGTTTTATATAAGGGTTAATAAAACCCATATTAGGAGTTCGAACCGCCACCAAGGGAGACAGAAGAGGAGAAGAAATGAAAGACAGAAAAGAAAGAATAATGAAGAAACCAAATAAATAGGTAGCCCTAATGACTGCATTTAATGTCATAAAATAATGATGTACTAGTAGGGCGCAGGAACAACTCGGAGAGATAAAAAAAAATCTCCGAGGGGTTCCATGGTCACCGACCGACTCCTGCATAATAGTAGCAGGAGTCAGGGGGTATGTAGGGGGCCTTAAGTATTATAATAGTAAACTTATATATTTCTCTATCAATAAGACTGGAGATGCAATAAACAAAAAAGAGAGAGAAAGGAAACATACCAACGTCGGGAATTATGTTGAGTCAATATTTAGATGAATGCGTCCATAAGGAGGCTAGAAAATATTAATCTTAACACTTGTGATGCAAACCGTCTACTCAAGCGAAATAATTAATAAACAAGCTCGCAAATGTAGGGGAAAGGAAAAAAAAAAAAAAAAAGGGGGAGGGGGAGGGAGGAGGATAATCTATCTATATCAATGACCATATAAGTCAAGGAAATAAACTTATTTGTCTATAAGGAGACAAACAAAGAAAACAAGAAACACTTGTCTCAAGAAGTAATAATGAAATTTTAGCCTTCTGGCTGACAAAAACATAAATTAAATACATAAATTTATATTACATAAATAGGAAAAAAATAAAAAAAATAAAAAAATAAATAAAAACACTTGTCTCAAAAATGTAAATGTAATATAGACCTTCTGGCTGACTAAAACAATAAATAAATACCTAAATTTATATTTCATAAGTACAATATAATATGCATATAAATTACTAAATAGACATATTTGTCAGTAAGGAGACGAGCAAAAAAAAAACTAGAAACACTTGTCTCAAAAATGTAAATGAAATATAAACCATCTGGCTGACTAAAACCATAAATAAATACCTAAATGTATATTTCATAAGTACAATTTAATATGCATATATAATGTGCATATAAATTAAAGAAATAGACATATTTGTCAGTAACGAGACACCACAAAAAAAAAATGGAGAACAGGATTCTAACTCTTCAATCCTAGATAGTGGAATGCTTTTCAGAATAAAGCAATGGGGCTAGTACCCTATAAAAAGGGAGAAACATGGATAAGATTAATGAAAGTTGAACAATCAATCCATTGAGTCGACATTTATCGGTGCCTGACTATCAAAACGTCCTCGTTTATGAAGATTCTGTCTGGTATAACCAGAGGGGTTTGGGTCCAAGTCGGTTTCATTTGGAGGTGATCTAGAAGCCGCTCGTCTACGAGGTTGCTCCTTAGAATTGGTGTGATCCATCAGGCCTAGATCATTTAAGGCTGACCGTAGTTCATCGGACGTGCGACAGGTATATCTAGTTTCCAAGTGTGTAAAGCGGAGAGAGAATGGAAACCCCCAGTGGTATATGATTTGATGCTTTTGAAGTACTTGCAGCAGTGGTTTCATAGAATGCCTCTTAGTCACAGTTAGAGGGGAGAGGTCTGTAAAGAGCTGATATATATTGCCCTGGAACTCAAGAGTGTTTTTACCTCTAGCAGCAGCAAGTATTTGCTCCTTTGTTTTATAGTAATGAAGTTTAACTATAATATCCCTAGGGGGTCCATTGGGTTTGCGTTGAGTTAGGGCCCTGTGGACTCTGTCCATTTCCAATCTCTCAGGTGAAATACCTGGTAACAGTTCCTGAAACAGTGCACATATAGTTCCCTGTAAGTCTATGATTGATTCAGGGAGACCTCTGGTTCTTAGGTTGGAGCGACGGTCCCTATTCTCCTGGTCTTCCAAACGGTTTTGTAATAAAGAGTTCTCATCCTTAAGCTGTTCAATAGTAGCATCATAATGCTGTGTGGTGGTTTCTATATCATCTACCCGCATTTCCAGTTCAGCTGTTCTATGTCCCAGCTCCCTAATCTCCCTTGTCAGCTTCTCAGTTATCTGGTCTGAAGTTTGTTTCAAAGCTTTCTGAAGCATTTTCTCAAATTGTCTAAACATATTAGACTGAATAACATTTTCAGGTGTTTCATAGTCAGAATCAATCTCACCAGCTGTGTCCAGAGTTTTGACACTGTGTGACAGGGATTTAGGAACCCGCTGTGTGCGAGTCTGTGAGGTACCAGGCGCCGCCATCTTGGATGTCTGCCGGGACAGTGTATCTTTAGAGGTACCAATCTTATATTTCGTTTTTGGGCCCCTCGTGACCATCCTCAATACGCCGAAGTGTACCTGGTGTGAATTTGCGGGAGCTGGTGCCGTTTGCAGTAAAAAGCAGCGGTCGGTTCTCCGGTTTGTTTAACCCGGGAGCGGAGCTCTATGGGGATGCGACTTCTCCCTCAGGCATCCGCGCATGCGCCCACTTTGTATGGTTTTATAATAAGGACCCTCAAGGTACTATACTGTATCTATGAGCATAGATATGCTGAATTCACACTGGAGAGACTGTAATAGAAAGAGAAATCTCCAGGATAGAAACAAATAGATTTTTGAAATACAGTCCTATACTCACTCCCTACTCATAATATTAAGTGGGATGTTATTTTGCTTTATAAATAATAGCTTGTTTTATGTTAACATTGGATTTATCCTATTAGTATAGGATAAGGTCTGACCTGAGCCCTAAAGGGGTTACCTGGGTTCAATATAGGTGTTAGACAGTATTCAAGTATAGATTTGGGAGTAATACTTGGTTAGTGTTTATTTTTTTTATTTTTTTTTATTGTAATGTGTATAATATACAGACTACTTTGTATTGTATATTTGTTTTGTTAACATTGGATATAGCCTAACAGTATAGCCTGAGCCCTAGGCCCTGGTTCACACTGGTGCGATTTGACATGTCAAATCGGCGATTTTTGCTGCAAATTGCTGGCAATGGCACCATTCTAATCGGTGCGACGCTGCACCGATTTCAAAAAGTAGTTTCTCTACTACTTTTTGCGATTTCGACCGCGATTTTTATTGACATCTGTGTCAGATGTCTTTGTAATCGCGGCTGAAATCGGGACTGCCAGCGAGAGTGAAATCGTGTGAGTTCAGCTGAACTCGCACAGCTTCACTCCCGCAGCCCAGTGTGAACCTGGGCTAGAAGGGGTAGTTGGGTTCAATATAGGTGTTAGGTAGACTTCAAGCATAGATTTGGGAGTAATAATCAGCTATCAATGTTATTTATTATAATTGTAATTATAAAAGATTACTATGTATTGTAAATTTGTTTGATTTTGTAGCTATAATGCTTATTATATACAGGCCATTTTGTATTCTAATGGTGTTAAATATTTTTTAGATGACTTTGGACATCAGTCACCTAATAAGGTTAAGGTTTCACTAGTTAGTGTGTTTTTTTTTTTTTATTTAAGCTTAGAGTCACCTTTTGTTCAATGCTATTTAAAGGGGTCTATTCAAATGTACTGTATATGCATTTTAGGTTAAGAGACTTGTACATACATACTATATATATATATATATATATATATATATATATATTAGTACATGGGTATTTGGATGATTTATTAATATATATTTTAATTGTTTGTAATTATGATGGGATTTAGTGGGCTAGCTGCAGCATCAGAGGCATTATAAAGATATCCTTTGATAAAGTCGCATGTGGGCAAAGAAATGCGTCAGTGCGGGGCTTGTGACATCATTGCATCGTTTGTAGTACATGATCACCCATGAGGGCAGCAGGGCCGAGGACTTGCAGACGATTTTGTGACCCCAGGGACAGGTCTGTATATTTTCACGTTCATCACCTGTATGCACCAGGGATAGTGCAATCCTAAATGTGAGTTGAATAGTTGCTTGTGTTCTAAATAAATTTTGTTTTGTAGTATTACACTATGCTAGTTCCTTTTTTACCCTTATGTTGCCATCATATATGAGAGATCACGCTTTCAGGAGTTTACTATTGGGAGCTTAAAGATCCTGGATTGAGACCCCAAAGGGGAAGGTGCTACTTGGTCCAATTGGGGGCCGCTCTGGGAGCGGAGTGCATAGCGTGACTGGTGGAGGGTCCATGTGGTGTTAAGTTACTCATTTATCATTCACCGTTGGATTGTGTGGAAAGCATTGGTTCACAGAAGATATCACTGGATTAATGGACTTTGCCCGAGATATACTGTAGATATCTATCTATGTGTTATAATTGTTGTAACCACTAGAGGTCACTGGTTAGTTGGTATATGTGTTATAATTTTTTTACCCACTAGAGGTCACTGATTGCACATATCACTTTCATTGTGACATATATAATATATTTTTGGTGTCATATGCAATACTCCCACTAGGGGTCACTATTTTATTTATTTTGTATTTACATCACATAGTATTTTTTGTGAAAAGAGGGAGCGCTTCACATATTTTTATGAAGATTACTTATCATTTTTGTTTATTAGCAGAACTTAAGGGGGTTGTAAACCCTTTTTTTATTTTTTTTTAAACAACAAACATGTTATACTTGCCTCCACTGTGCAGTTCGTTTTGCACAGAGTGGCCCAGGCCCTACTCTTCTGTGGTCACTCAGCAGCGCTGATGGCTCCTCCCTGCATCGAGTGTCCACGTTGGGGAAGTGCTCACCTTGGTGGACATCCGAGCGGGCGCGCTCCCAAATCCCGCATCTGTGTCCATTCACACAGAATGCAGGACTCGGCCCGCCCCCGTCATTGGAATTGATTAACAGCAGCGGGAGCCAATGGCGGCGCTGCCATCAATCAGGACACGAGACATCAGCTACAGATGGTGTGCTCGTTCCTGGCCGGAAGATGACAGCATGCACGTAAGTAAAACGAGGGGGGGGGGCTTGCGGCACTACAGAAGGTTTTTCACCTAAATGCATAGAATGCATTAAGGTGAAAAACCATGAGGATTTACAACCCCTTTAACAATTTATAGATGTTTGTTTTCTCTTTATTTAAATTTTACCACTCGATGGCACTGCTTTCAATAAGACATGGGAGTAAATCTGGTGATTTTTATAGGGCAAACATTTTCATTCATCCATTGTTTTCTAAAAAAGGATTCATGTTAGTTTTTTAGCACTAGATGGCAGTAAAATGATCTCTTATAGGGCGAATGCTTTTGTTTGCCCATTGATATCTATTTTTAGAAGGGCAATAAAAGTATCTTTTATAGGGTAAATGTTTTCCTTTGCTCATTGATAGAATATGTTTTTCGTTTGTCGATTGACATCTATAATTAGAAGGTTAATGCATCAGATAAGCTTCAGGGCAGTATCCAGTAGCTCCTACAGGTTGAATGTCTTTCTGCCCAATGATATTTATAAAAGGAGCAATGTGTGATCAGCGTCTGGAGCCTCCAAGGATGTTCTATTTGGACGAAATGCATCAGACAGTGGTGGTGCGTCTGCCCCCTCTCTCCTGCCACCTCTCTATCACCAATAGATAGATTCATGCATTGCATGAATCTATCTATGACCGCCGCTGACAGTGACACCCCTTATTCAGGCGCCCAGCCCCTGAATTACAGCGGCACAGTATTTTTTTTAATTACCTGATTAGAGCCATAGGTCAAAAAGGTGAACAAAGTTCAATCAGCAGTGTGTTAAGAAAGCGAACAAATGTTTGCGTTCCTAACACTGAACCGCCAATCAGGTGTTCAGGTCTGTTACCTGTCACCTGATTGGGCTGAAACGACGGGCGCTGGGATTGGACGCCTTTCAGGCATACAATCATAGGAGAGGATGGGAGGAGCGGGCGGAAGACAACATCGAGGAAGACATGGAGGACACTGCTCTCTGCCTACCCGAGACAGGGTAAGGGCGGGGGGACGGACAGTGGCTGCATTTGATGGGCACAGTGGCTGCGTTTGATGGGCACAGTGGCTGCGTTTGATGGGCACATTGGCTGTGTTTGATGGGGGTATTTTCAGAATTTTTCAGTTTGTTTGCGCCCCCCCCAAAAAGTTTTGAGCATCAGCCACCTCTGGCATCAGGGCTGAGCATTCTGATACTGATGCCATTACACGCACACTTCTTGTGTCATCAGGCGTCCAATCATAGGAGATGATGGGAGGAGCGGGCGGAAGACGACATGGAGGACACTGCTCGCCGCCGTCACCTGCTGCCCACCCAAGACAGGGTAAGGGCGGGGGGCACAGTGGCAGCATTCGATTGGCACAGTGGCAGCATTCGATTGGCACAGTGGCTGCGTTTGATGGGCACAGTGAGGCTGCAATCGATGGGGTTATTTTCAGAATTTGTCAGGTTGTTTGCGCCCCCCCAAAGATTTTGAGCACCAGCCGACTCTGGCATCAGGGCTGAGCATTCTGATACTGATACTGATGCCATTACACACACACACCTTGTGTCATACTTTGCACATAATTTTTTGCATATTGTATATAGGGTTGCCACCTCATCCCTTTAGCCCAGGTTCACACTGGGGCTGCGGGAGTGAAGCCGTGCGAGTTCAGCTGAACTCGCACGATTTCACTCCTGCCTGTCAGTCCTGATTTCGGCCGCGATTACAGGGACATCTAGGTTTCTGCACAGATGTCAATGTAAATCGCGGCCCGAAATCGCAAAAAGTAGTACAGAAACTACTTTTTGAAATCGGTGCAGCGCCGCAGATGCGGCGTCGCACAGTTTAGGACCGTGTCATTGCCACATATTAATTACACAAGTTCTCTGGCTGATTAAGGTGGTAATTAAACTCACTTGGTGCCGTATGTGCAATAATTTAGCCTCAGAACCTGTGTAATTCATATGTGTTTGGGTTTAAAGGGATGAGGTAGCAACCCTAATTGTATATGCTGATTTATGTGTGTTTTAGAACCATGTGAGTGGAAATATATACAGTGCTCAGCATAAATGAGTACACCCCTTTTGAAACCTAACATTTTAATCAATATCTCAATGAACACAAGAAAAATCTCCAAAATGTTTACAAAACTGAGTTTAATAGAACATTTGTTTTGCTCATTACATAAAAGTAAGGTTAATAATATAACTTGGATTACAAAATCTTTAGTTTTACCCAAATTGGTTGATGCAAAAATGAATACACCCCACAACAAAAACTACTACATCTAGTATTTTGTATGACCTCCATGATATGGAAGGACAGCATCGAGTCTTCTAGACATGTAAATGAACAAGTTGGTGACATATTGCAGCATCTGGAACAAAAGATTACAGCGCACACATAAAAAAAATGACATTTAAATCCTGCAATGCTATTTAAAAACACCTGAACATTTTCAGCAAATAAGCAAAAATATGGGGATTTGGTGCTTAAGTCCACTACTGCGTCAAAGTACCCCATTATCAGTGGACCCCACACTATTCATAGAATGAAAGATCCTGCTTCTCAACCATGGGAAAAATACACTCCTCTTTATGGGAGAAATAAAAGGACTCCTCCTATAACACAGGTGGACACTAATTATGGATAATGGTGTTGGGATGGGGTTCTCCAGCCCAAGGGACCTGGTAAGGACCCATACAATAGACAAAGACTTGGGGGGGGGGCGCACACCCTAAAAATGCATCTCTCTTTTTTGATTCTATTCTGGATGCTGGATGGAGAAAGATGCTCAAACTTGTCTCTTCAGAATTCCCTGTCACGGTCAGAAGTTTTTTCACCTTAATGCATAGGGTGCATTAAGGTGAAAAAACACAAGGGTTTTCAACCCCTTTAACTTCCATGGATGGCCTGGACATCTCTGTGACATGTTTGCAGTACCATCTTTGTTAAATTCTGTATCACTTTTGCTACAGTATGCTGACTAATAAATAAAGCTTTCCTGATCTTCTTGTAGCCTTCACCTTCCATGTGTAAAGAAATTATTTTCTTTATTTTCTCTTTCATGTGGTGCCATTGCTGACAGCATGAAATGGGAAAGGGTTTTCTTTGTTAAGTAACACTCTTTTATAATTAACCGTCTGCTGGACACCTGTTTAATGAATAAATAGACTCCCCTGTAGTTGAATTCTTGTTCATTTGGATTTAGTTGTCTAAAATGTAGCTTTTCTCCTAAAGCCTCATGCACACGATCAGATTTTCTGCAGACAAAGCGTAGGACTTTTGTCCGAAGGGCATTGGCCAGGAACTTGTCTTGCATACAAACGACAAATAATTGTCAGCCAACAAACACAAAACTACGTGTTTTTTCAGCTCTTTAGCGCCACCCTTTGGGCAACTTTTGCTAATGTTGTGTTACGGTTAGAATTGCTTCTGAGCATGCGTGTTTGTACTTTAGAGTTTTGTCCGACAGACTTGTGTACTGTACATGCGATCGGATAATCCGACAACACACATTTGTTGGCGGCCAATTTTAAAGCATACTATGCCACATTTGTTGGCGGAAAATCCAACAACAATTGTCCGATGGAGCATACAAACGGTCGGATTTTCCAACAACAGCCTGCCTTCACACAATTCCTGTCGGATAATCCGATCGTGTGTATGAGGCGTAAGACTTTGATTGAGGTGTATTCATATTTTGCAACATGGTCTTGAATGAATTTGTTAGGAAAAATACTTTTTTGTGTGTGCACAAAATCTTGGTTGCAATCAATGGCCTGCATTTGTGGGAGTATTTTGTAGTATAGTGTCCCATAGAAAATGTTTGTTCTGAATGAAATGACAAAGTTGGGGTATACTCATGGGGATTGCACCATACTTATGCTCAGATTGAACTCTAGGCTTCAAGGTCCAACCTTCTGGTAAGTTCTAGATTCAGTTGTGGTGACTCATCTTGACATTCACTGAAGTCTCACTCATGCTGTTGAAGTTATGTTGAAGTAAAGTGGCCCACTTGCACTTGAAGATTTTGTTTGAACATTGTGGTAGAGGATCATCTCATGATGTGGAAGAGTTTTACCATCAATACTGTTTATACGGTACACTGAAAAACATCTTGGTTATATACAGTGAGATTGTCACTTTAATCACTTTGGTTATATACAGTGAGATTGTCACTTTAATCACTTTGGTTATATACAGTGAGATTGTCACTTTAATCACTTTGGTTATATACAGTGAGATTGTCACTTTAATCACTTTGGTTATATACAGTGAGATTGTCACTTTAATCACTTTGGTTATATACAGTGAGATTGTCACTTTAATCACTTTGGTTATATACAGTGAGATTGTCACTTTAATCACTGCAATTTTTTATTTATTTTTTATAAATGTTTGTTACTGGTACCTCAGTTCTGTCTAATTTTGCATAAGAGCTATATATGAGTTTTCCAGCTGGCGGCTGTTTTTCACATTTAGGGTTTGTTTGTTTTTCCTGTTTAGAGTAGATGATTTGGTGTCATAATTAGTGTATTAATATCGTTTTTGAGCTTTTTTTTACAGTACCACATTAAAGAACACACAATCAAAACCACAACCTCCCCCCCATCCCCATGTCCTAAATTATGCTGAAATATTCCAAATACAGACTTCGGGTATGTGTTTAATAGAAATTGGTCGGTGTCAGTTAATGAGTACTGTGACTACCACACTACATACTCCAGATGGTTTAAATGGCTGGATTGGTATAAGTCGCAGTAAACTAGGGACAGCGATCTGACTGTCAAACCTGAAGTTACACCAAATACAGGTGATGGCGAGATGAGACTTTTTCTTTGTTCCTGTCTTCTTTCTCTTTCCTTTCTTCTTTTTTTTTCCCTTTCCATTCCTGTCCTCTCGATTGTTTGGAACCAAGTCTTTTTCATTTCTGCTCTTTCAGTATTAGAGGTGTCAAAACTTACTTTCTATGTCATATGAATGACGTCATAGGATGATTACCCTTGACCTCTGACCATTGACTCAAGTTTATATCATCATAGGTATAAGGTGTTCTGAATATCAGGATTGGACGGTTCATATTACTAGCTGCACTGCACTCTATTTTGAATTTAGTGATGGGACCTGGGGGGGGGGATCCTTACTTCCCTGTGAGGCACAGCATGTTTCCGGAAGGGGTGCCCGGGGGAGGCGGCTCCTCCCTCCTGTCTGGTTTAACTCTATCTGTTACGTATCGGAGAGATCCATTCCACCGTTTGGTGATCAGATGAAGATTTATTACCTTGTATGTTCTTTCTTTGATCAAATAACATATAAAGTTTCTTGCTTTGTGATAAACTAACATCGGTACTTGAGGATCTACAAATTTTGATGTATGACATGTTTCAATGCAGATTCTTCTTGAATTATGTCCACATGTATTCTCTTGTAAAATTTCTCAATAAAAATGTTATTGAATTAAAAATGAGTACTGTGAATAGGCAGCTAATAGAAAGAGCTCTGCAGCGTGGGCCTTTTTTTTTTTTTACATACAAACTGCTGCCAACAGCACAACCTGCAGCATAGCAGCTGTGGTAAAATCATTGCTATTTGGATATGGCATGCATGTGGAAACACATGACTTTGCACCACAGTCCCTGGTGAGACAAGTCAGCATCAAAATTTCAAAAGGGCACATAGCATCCACTTTCTTCCTCCTGAATGATACATAGCAGACAATTTATTTTAGATTAACACATCATTTTGTTCCTCCTCAAGGGAATACAGCAGGTTTTTTTTTGTAGGACTGCTAATTTGCCCTCTCCTGCTAATTTTTCCATAGGAATAAGGGAGTTTGGCTAGTGGTGGTGAGGAAATGGGATGGAGCGTTGACATTGAGCATGAGTGTAGAAAAGATAAAAATGGGCTACCTGCCTTCCCACATGCAGGAGAAAGGGCAAGCAGCATCAAGTGGAAGAGGGAAATCACGTGGACACTGTGAAGGTGAGACAAAAATTAAGTGTAGAGTCCTATGGCCACTGGCTGCCCACCTTTCCCGAAATATTACTTTAATAGGAAAATATCCAGAAGCAGCCTGGATCTGCCATTCAGCTGTCATACGTTGGTATGTTGTGTTTGTCATAAAATTGTGTATGTTGTGTTTTTACATTATTTACATTGTTATAATTAGTTTTTTACTTGAAAAGCCATCCCTGCCCTGATAAAGCAAGCATGGACAGGGATGGCAATGCAACCTTGATACTCAACAAAAAAAATAAAGTCCTAGACCCTTAAATAACCTTGTTCTACTGTAAAAATAAAAAGGCAGCTCATTCCACCAAAAGACATGGAGGAAGGCAGACAGCAACTAATGTAGTGATAGAATTCTAATGCCAGGAGGAAATGCCGTGAAAAGTCAAGCATGAAATCAAAATGCTGCCTGCCCTTCACCAAACCTTCCTTTTAGTCATACATATTGGAGAGGCAGTGGCACCGCTAACACCATACCCCTACACTGATCTGCGTCGTCTCTCGCTGTCTCCCTGTTTCACACAGCGGAGCAGACCGAAGCCACCTCCCCCTCCTCTCTGATTACATCTACACAGGAGGAGGGACACTGCTTTTCATATCCTGCGCTGCTCTGAGGTCTGTACTACTTTTTGTAAGGTAAATGGACAGAAGAGTGGGATAGTGACCAGGAAGAGGGGCCAGTAAAAAAACAATGGAGGAGTTATGAGGGGCGGGGTGTTAAGAGGACATGTGCTGGGGGGTGCTATGGGAGGGGAGAGGGGGTCCACTAGCACAAGTAGAGGGGGGTCTGCACTGAGGGGGGTCTGCAGTGAGAGGGGTCTATACCAATGGAGGGGGGTCTGCAGTGAGAGGGGTCTATACCAATGGAGGGGGGTCTGCAGTGAGAGGGGTCTATACCAATGGAGAGGGGTCTGCAGTGAGAGGGGTCTATACCAATGGAGGGGGGTCTGCACTGAGGGGGGTCTATACTGATAGAGGGGGGTCTTCACTCCCAATCTTTCTAAGGCAGGTAGTAATGGGCTGCTGACAAGTACTTCTTTTTTTTACATTTATGACTGCCTGTGATTTGACACAGCCGGTCACATGATGGAACCAAATTTAATTGGCTCTTTAGCCTGATCGGGGATGGGCTTTGTCCGAGTGACACGCCTCATCTTCAATTGCCATGCTGTGCGCCCCCGGGGGCACACACTAGCGGCGAGAACAGGCGGATGTCGTATGACACCCGGAGGGAGGAGATGTTCCTGCCGGTGTCATTTTACAATGTAAAGGTAGGGAAGTCGTTAAAGCATACATACATCATGGTATGATTGTAGACAGCGCATGTGGAAAGATTGTAAATAGCCTGAAGGACACACATCTACAGCACTATTTTGGCCATATGCTGTTCATAACTAACACTCCCTATCCTAACTAAATACATCTGTCTACTTAGAACTCTGCTTTTTTTTTTAGTAAAGCCTATATATATTTATAAATATATATTTATAATGCCTATTTATAGCCTCCCTAATATTTACCTGAGCCCCCTCTCTGTCCAGTGATGTCTACAAATCCCTCCACCGTCCGGGACTCCACCTCCTGATTGGCTGAGACACAGCAGCAGTGCCATTGGCTCCCACGGCTGTCAATGTCAATTAGCCAATCAGGGAAGAGAGGGGGTGGAGCCAAACTGTAGCTCTGTGTCTTCATGGACACATGGAGCCGTGACTCAGCTTGGGTGCCCCCATAGCAAGATGCATGCTGTGGGGGCATTAAACAGGAGGGAGGGGCGAGGAGCAGCAAAGAGGCACCCGAGAAGAGAAGGATCTGGGCTGCTCTGTGCAAAACCAACTGCACAGAGGAGGTAAGTATAACATGTTTGTTATTTTTTTTATTTTATTTTTTTACACGAGACTTTAACTTACCAAAGATTATATGGAGGTAAAAACCTGAACTTATTACATTCTGGGAATCTACTTAAAGATTTAAAACTTTTACATCATTTTTTAAATGTATTATTTATTTTGCCAGTCATTTCGGTTTATTTACTGAATGGGCAGAGGTGGTTAATTTAGCAGATTAACAAATAATTTGCAAAGTAAGCAGCTTCTTTTAGTAAATCAATCCCAACATAAACAAGTGTACATGGCCACCTTGATTTACAGTCCAATACTGATTTACTGATTTTCATTAAAAAAAACAAACAATTAAAAGCATAGTGCATTCTTTGTTTTTGTGTATGATTTTTCCTTTTTATTTTAGCAAATTTAAATAGATAAAATATATTACAGTACTACTGGCCATCTGCATTATTAACACAAATGTGCTGTAAATGGCCAGGATTGAAGCTCTGTCACTCTCTAAGTGTTCACATCAATTATATTGACTTGTTTTACTTTGAATTTACTGTATTTCCCTTGCAGTGTCTATCAATGTTAAACAAATCTAAAAGTTGATTTAACGCTAAACAAATAAAATAAAAAATGCCTAGGATCAGACGCCCTGCTCTTTTGTAGAACATATTATGCAGCTTTATCTTTGTTCTTGGGTAAATGTTGTTGTAATGCCTCCAGGTTTTGCATAAATTCACTCTGGAAGCAGCAAGCTAGTAACATTGCAACAAGGGGATAGTCTATATATACTGCAGCAATTAAAAAAAAAAACAACTCACTAAAGTAGATAAAATGCATTAGCACTGATTTTTTCAGCTGCAAGAAAAAAGCAAAATCAATAATCTAGTAATGGGGGAAAAAACTAAGCAAATGCACTGTATGTAATGCATGTATATGTTTATACAACAGCTGCTTTCAAAATGCCTTTTATGTTGTTGCATGATTGTATGTATATATGCATAGACAATAAGAGGACTGGAAAAACATTACAGAACTGTAATGTAAATAGCATACAGTACATGTAACTTTTCATGTATCAAATATTTCTGTGTACAGTGTTACCCAATAAAAATAAATTACAGTTGGCAACATCTAACTTATGGCTGCCCAATTCACTTTTGGAATTCCTACCAGTGCCTATATACAACGTTTGCTTCACTATAACCATCACTTTCATAAAGCACATAGTGCAGTATTAGGGTAGCTTTCCTCTTTACTTTAGAGCGACCCGCCATCCCAGAGCATCGAACAGATTGCAATGCAGAGGGGCTACTTGTAAAGTTGGAGCTGTAGTAGGGAGCAAGAGCCACATAAGCTAATACCTCCTGTGTAGTGATGGCTCCTGTCCCATGCGGAGTGATACCAACTGCACTCCACTGTTTATCCTGGCTAGTGGTCTCCAGAGAAGTGCCAGCAGCAGGAAAGAAGAGATCATCAGGTCAGTGTGAAGCAATACACTGGGCATATTAGTATAGGGCTGCTTTCACACTGAGGTGCTGCGGTTTACCCACACCGTGAGTGCAGTGCAGTGTACCAACACCTTTCCTGCAGGTTTGCTGCACTTAGCCATAGACTTCAATTATATCCTGTGGATTTGGTGCACTTTCTAAATGCAGGAGATTTGGTGTGCTTTCAGAAAGTGCACCACATCTGCAGGATATAATAGAAGTCTATGGCAAAGCTCAGCTAATCAAGGTAGGTCGCAGATGCACTGTGCTACAACCGGAGTGCAGGTAAACCGCAGCATACAAGTCTGAAAGCAGCCTTATAGGAGCTCAGAACAGTAGGGGTTTGTTTACTTTTGTAGTTTGGGGGTGGTAGAACCCCATTGTTAAGACATGTTTTTACCACCCCTGCCCCAACAGCACCCCCTTTAGCTGCAGTGGTTAGGGGTGTACACAGTATGTTGCCTACTCACCACCTGTTTAAACCCATAATTGCCATGTAATGCACGTGATTGCGACATGGTAGTACAGCAATTAGAGGTTTAAATTGGGTGTGAGGAAGTAACGCTGTGTCCGGTGATCTTTAACTTCTCCCCGGTTGTTGAGGTAGATCTCCACCTCTTTAAGGTTGCCTACCCCTTCTCCCTTCTTTAGAGATTATAGTTTCTACACGAATGTGAAAATTTCTGAGATTTACATGCATCAACTGGGTAGTTGTTAGTGTGTATCAATATGTAACAGTATATCACTACATGTGAGTATTGCTCATCGAGATGAGTGAACTTCTGAAACCTTTGAAACTTATGCAATACATGTTTAAGCTGGTCAACTGTGTCAAAGTAATCCCTTTTACAGCCAGTCCTACACTGCAAATGCTACGGTGGACACCATGCCAACATGGGGCATACAGACACAAGGTGGGGGAGAGCTACTAGGTTTACGTCTGATGACTGACCTGCGTTACAACAGAGGCAAGATATACTGTACCTGTGCTCAAATACCAATCGCTTGTACATGCATTTAAGCTATTGGGTGCTAAAGGGGTGTGATCACATATTAGCACTACAAATTATGGATGAACCCTTTGCACACTACTATACACACTTTCCAGCAAACTATGCAACAAAAAACATTTTATTGCTCTTCCCCATCTTGTGTCTGTATTCCCCATATTGGAATGGTGATCTCCGTAGTATTTGCAGTGGCAGGAGTAGTGTAGGACTGGCCATAAGAGGGATTACTTAGTTGGCCAGCTTAAACATGTATTGCAATTTGTGAGCTAAAAATCACTGTTTTTCATTGCATAGTTTGCTGGAAAGTGTGTATAGCAGTGTGCAGAGGGTTCATCCAGAATTTGTAGTGTTAAAATTTGGTCACACCCCTTTAGCTCCTGATATTTTAAATGCATGAACAACCTATTGGGATTTGAGCAGAGGTATGTCTTGTCTCTGATTTAACACAGGTCAGTGACCAGACCTAAACCTAGTAGCTCTCCACCACCTTGTGTCTGTATGCCCCATGTTGGCATGGTGTCACCCGTAGCATTTGCAGTCACAGAGCAGTGTTGGACTGGCCATTAGAGGGATTACTTTGACGCAGTTGGCCAGCTTAAACATGTATTGCAATATGTATGAACTAAAAATCCCTGTTTTTTATTGCATAGTTTACTGGAAAGGGTCTATAGCAGTGTGCAGAGGGTTCATACAGAATTGGCACTCTGCACACTGACTCCTTAGCTAAGGACACAGAGTGTGATTCCTCCACTTGCATAGTGATCTTCTGTGGCTCTCACAGGGCACATGGAGAGTCTTCTCCAGACATCCCATCCACTAGAAGCTCTGCAGCCATCTTCCCTGGAGGATTTCCTGGCATCCACACAACTTGCCACTATCACTGATCTAAAACATATGTTTCTCCCTGAGAGAATCTTTGCACTCTAATAATAATAATAATAATATTAATAATAAGGCTACTTTCACACTGAGGCGCTTAAAAAACTGCCACTGAGCGCTTTTGAAGCGCTTTTCAGGCGCTTTTGAAGCGCTCTCAATTCATTTCAATGGAGAGGGGCGTTTTTTCAGCACACTGCCTCAGTGTGAAAGCATTCATTGATTTTAATGGAAATAAGTTTTCAGGTGCTTTTTTTAGCGTGAAAGCGCCTGAAAAGCGCCTCAGTGTAAAAGTGGTCTAATACTACTATCATACAGGATTTATATAGTGCCAACAGTTTATGCTGCGCTTTACAATGTAGAGGGGGACAATACAATTACAATACAGTTCAATACAGAAGGAATAGGAGGGCCGGCCCTGCTCATGAAGTTTACAATCTAAAGGTGATATGACCAAAATAATATCAGGAATAACCTCTACTGTGCAGGATCTATGTACCAGGGTTGCTCATGTTGAAAAAAAAAAATGCCTGACATCTGCACGGCACAAAAGGAGCTTATTGATAACCATGCTTTGCATACCTTAAAGGGGTTGTAAAGGTTTGTTTTTTATTTTCTAAATAGGTTCCTTTAAGCTAGTGCATTGTTGGTTCACTTACCTTTTCCTTAGATTTCCCTTCTAAATATTTGTTTTCTTTGTTTTCTTTGTCTGAATTTCTCACTTCCTGTTCCTCCTCAGTAAGCTGTTCAGTAAGGACTCGGATGATGGTGTGAAGTTTAGTGAGGAGAAACAGGAAGTGAGAAATTCAGACAAAGAAAAAAAACATTTAGAAGGTAAATCAAAGGAAAAGGTAAGTGAACCAACAATGCACTAGCTTAAAGGAACCTATTTAGAAAATAAAAAATGAACCTTTACAACCCCTTTAAAGTGGTTGTAAACCCACTTTTTAAACAAAGACCTACAGGTAAGCCTAGATTAAGGCTTACCTGTAGGTGCATGAAATATCTCCTTAACCCACACGGTTAAGGAGATATTTGTATGTAAATGCGGCGATGCTGACGTCACCCCATTCACAAATTCGGCTAGGTCGCAACATTCGACGACGTAGCCGAATTCGACAACTCACGCGCGCATGCGCGGAGTCACGTCTTCGCCGCTCCGGCCAATCACAGCGCCGGAGCGGCGCTGTGATTGGCTGCAGCGGCGATACCCGGAAGTAACATTCCGGCTATCGCCGCAGCGATGGATGCGGCTAGAGGAGGGACACGGACGACTTCGGGGGCCCCGATCGAAGGTATGTGGTACATAATGAGCTAGTATGCTAGTCATACTAGCTCATTATAGCTTTGACTTGCAGGTTAGTAAAAAAAAAAAAAAAAGATAAAAGGGTTTACAACCACTTTAAAGATAGCTGAGAACTTATTAAATCCCTTTCCAACATTGAAGTGACAGAGGCCACTTTGATGGTCACGGTCGATATAGAGTCACTTTATGCCAACATTAGGCAGGAGGATGCTTTAGTTGCAGTTAAAAAAGCATTGATGGAGGAATCTCAGTTAAAGAAGGCTCAGGTGAACTTTTTGGTTGAAGGACTCCAGCAAGCAATGAGTAACAATTATTTTTGGGCTCAAGATATGTTTTTCAATCAAATTAAGGGAGTCGCTATGAGGGCTCGCTATGCCCCCAGTGTAGCGAATATAGTATTGAACAAATGGGAGGGGGAAACCATCTATACAGACAACCACCAATCTTTACTATATTACAAAAGGTATATAGATGATGTGATACTGCTGTGGGAGGGATCTCAGGCAACATTACAGGTCTTTCTACAATGCTTAAACCAAAACCAGTATGGACTGGCTATACCCAAAGGCCAGTATATGCGTATCTGGCAAAATTGCGATAGCATTGCTGACTTTGATACCCAAGCCGCAATCGTCACAGAAAGGTTCAATGAGAAGGGTTATCGTCAAGATATCCTTGTTAAAGCCAAAAATGAAGTTTCTGCTATGGACAAGGATTCTCTTTTATCCTCTAAGAAAAAAAAAAACCTTATGTGGGGGAATTGGCCTTCATTTCAGGATTCCATAGGCAATATAAAAGTGTAGAACAGGTGTTCAAAAAGTTCTGGCCTATACTTCTAAAGGATAGGGACTTAGCATCAGTGTTACCCTCTAAACCTAAATTTATTTATAGGAAGGCGCCAGATTTGAGGAACATTATTGCACCCAATGTCCCGGATCCTCCCAAGAAACCCCCCATTGGGTCTGGGTTTCATTATTGTACCAGATGTAAGGCCTGCCGTACCACAATCCGGCGTACTAAAATCACCAAATTTAAATCTTTGGTGACACAACAAGAGTTCAAAATCAAACCCCTTATAACTTGCTATTCCAGATATGTGACTTATGTTTTGGAGTGCCCATGCTCTCTCCAATATGTGGGGCATACTACAAGAGATCTTAGGGTCAGGATTAATGAGCATGTAGCTAATATTGCAAAGGTATGATGAAGCAGCGCTAAATGTCCGTGAACGATGATACAATAAAAACGTGCTATAAAAGTGCTAAAATACAAATAATAAATCCAATAAAAGGTGCTAAGAAACATCAATACACAATAGTATTAACTATTAATAAACGTGCATAATGTGCAAAAAATGCAAAAAATGCAAAAAACATCCAAATCTTAATGTGTCCCAAAAAATGTAAAATAAGTAGAAACTTCACACATACAGTGCTAATCTTCCCAAAAAATGTAAAAAAAATCAGCAGCCAAGAGCAGGAAAGAAGGAAAGGAACAGGCGTGGGAGTCCAACTCATCACATCAAACAAAGGGAACCAGTAGGAATTGGTATAAATGTACAATCCTCCCCCGTTGACACCAGCCTCTCACCTTACTGATGGACCCCAAGGGGTCAGATACAGCCTTAATGAATCTCCACTGCTCCGGATAATGAACTCCAATTCTTGTTATGCGAACAGTGATTACTGCAACCTTTTCGCCGCTTCCAATCGTGGTTTCTTGGGATATACCTCTGACAAATGTTACTCCTCAGTTCAAACTGCTATTCACAAGAGCCCCCCTCTGCTCTTTGTAATCTCTCCGTCCACTATCCAAGCATCGCTCCCAGTTCTGCCTCTTTCCAGGCCTCAGGTAATCCCTGTTTGCATAACAAGAATAGGAGTTCATTATCCGGAGCAGGCTGTATCTGACCCCTTGGGGTCCATCAGTAAGGTGAGAGGCTGGTGTCAACGGGGGAGGATTGTACATTTATACCGATTCCTACTAGTTCCCTTTGTTTGATGTGATGAGTTGGACTCCCACGCCTGTTCCTTTCCTTCTTTCCTGCTCTTGGCTGCTGATTTTTTTAACTTTTTTGGGAAGATTAGCACTGTATGTGTGAACTTTCTACTTATTCTACATTTTTTGAAACACATTAAAATTTGGATGTTTTTTGCATTTTTTGCACATTATGCACGTTTATTAATAGTTAATACTATTGTGTATTGATGTTTCTTAGCACCTTTTATTGGATTTATCATTTGTATTTTAGCACTTTTATAGCGCGTTTTTATTGTATCATCGTTCACGGACATTTAGCGCTGCTTCATCATTCTTTTACATTATTTGTCTGTGTTGGTTGCACTATAGAAGTCAGCTGCTGTATGTCATATATCTATATATTAGTTATCTATATTAGCACTTTGTATTGAGCACTTTACAATAGCACGTTAATTTAGTTTAGTTATACCTATTGGTAGGCGCATAGGTACCTTCCTTTAATATTGGAAAGGGCTTTCCGAACCATAGTGTGTCACGTCACTTCCTTCATTATCACAACAGGGATCCTCGTCAGCTCACCTTTTATGGAATTGATAGAGCCATATATAATTGGAGAGGGACGATCTCAAGAAGGCCATCTCTCAGAACGAGACCCAGTGGCTGTATTGATTGTCCACGATGCAGCCGCTGGGCCTCAACATAGATTTGGACCTTAATTGTTTCCTAACTAATGATTAATCTGGTACCAATTTATGTATTCCTTCAGTCTAGGTATATTCCTATCAGGTGTAAAGTTGTTGTTTTTTTATGTGTTTTTTTTTTTTATGTGGTTTTGAATCTAATATATATTCTTTTTATGAATAAGTGGAAATCAAAAAATGCGCCCTATTAATATCCCCACTGCGCTTCAGAATAAAAAAAATAAATGTCCAATGATGAATATATTAGATAACTATATATACACTTAAGCACATAAGTACCAATATATACATCCAAATATAAAGTGTATCTATAATGCTGCCACCTTAAATAGTGAAACTGTGTACAATATAATAATAATGATGATCTAAAGTGAAAACATATTATTATAAGTGGCGCATAAACATATAACTAAATACATAAACTACTCCAGTGAATGTAAATCAACATATAACTGATCAGCGTAAGAATTAAACTACGACACTTCCGCCCTTGAGTGCAGGATCCCCTGTTTAGCACTTCCGCCCGTCTATGACGTGGCGCGCATGCGCAATAACTTTAAACCAACTCCAACCAATTACAGATGTGGGTATAAAGGGGAGTCCATCACGGAGTGTAGCCAATCCCATGATTAAGTCCAACATGACGAAACATGTCGGGGCGTGGCTACACTGCGATCGTTTGAGCACCTGAACTATCGTTAAGGAGTGACGTGTGACGTGTTACGCATCCAACCACAGTAGGAAGCGAGGGATCGCATAGGAGAAGCGAGCGGTGAGAGCGTTCACATTAGAACTGATCACTGCTGATCTTGGGTCCGCCGTGACCATCCTTCACTGGCTGTAGTATTCTGGATGTTTTTGGTGTGCATTACGGCTTGCTTTCATGATTTTCTTGTGAGTGTAACTTTTGGAGTTTTTATTTTATTTATTAAACTGGTTTTACGATATCACACTATTGTGTACCTTCTATTTTTTTGTTACACATATACGGAGCCACCTGGAGGACACTTTATGAAGTGCATCATCTGGTTGTCCATTGAAAAGATTGTTGTTTTGCTTGCACGCCGAACACGCGAGTGTGAGGCATATATTTGTGGTGAGTGTTTTATCTGAAGGGAGATGTCTCACTGAACACTTGGGTGTGGTGGAAGAAATGAAGATTGAAGACACTGATCATTAATTTTATGTACTTTATTTTTGAACACCATTGTCACTTTATTTTTTTTATTTTTTTTCTTCCAAATAGTTTATTGAAATGTAAAAAGCATTTACAGATATCTTGAACAATAGTAGTACAATAAGGCATTAATACAACCACAAAACAGGGATGAATTACATGTGTCATATACAATTCAACTTGCGGGTAGTGAAAATTAAATGGCTATGTGCATCCTTCATGAACTAGGCCGTATTGGGGTGGGTTACCCTAATTCAAGGTAATTGTGGGGTCTAGTCAAAGTCCGATACCGTTGACGGAGATAGATCCTGTTGGTAGGTTAGAGCTAGGTAGGTTCACGGATGCCGTTGTGGACTTTTGGTCTGTGGGGGAGGGAAAGGCCAGCAGGTGCAATATGGCAAGAAGGGAGAGAAGGAGCTACAAACAGATTTATTTTGTTGAGAGTGTATGAATGCGGGAGTGTAGGCTGGAGCTATGTTAGTGGTTGTATTTTACAGAAGCGTGTGGGTGAGAAAGTAGAAGGGGGTAGGTGGTGGAAGGAGAGGGGGTGGGGTGGGGATCGAGGGGAGTGAGGCAGGAGGGGATGGCGTTGGCAGGGGGTCCGTCTCTGACTTCCCCATCCACTTGGGGTGTTCAAGGGGTGTGTTATGAGAAAATAGGGGCGGATCTGTATAGGGGGAGTTATAGGAGGAGAGAGGTGTATTTGTAAGGTTTAGGGTTAAGGGAAGATCCTGGCATGTCGTCGATTTTTAATGGCAATTCTCAGAGGAGTAATTTATCCTTTGTCAGGGTTCAGGGAGTTTGCATATTCTGGTGTCATTTTATAGTGTAACCAGCAGGCCCAATTTTTACTAAATGATGACAGAGTCTCTCTTGCAATATGTATAAGATTTTCCATTTCCTCAATTTTGCATATTCTGTTAAACCATTCTTTTATGGTTGGTTGGTGAGTCGATTTCCAGTGTATAGGGATACACTGCTTTGCCGCATTGATCATGTGCATTGCTAGGGATTTGTGATAGGAATTGTGCGACAGGGGTGAGTGGTGAAGAAGGAATTGAGAAGGGGAAAGGTCCAAATGATATGAAGTGACTCGAGAGGTTATATGGCATACCTTTTCCCAGAAGTCTTTTAGAGATGGACAGGACCACCAGATATGGAGAAGGGTTCCCCTTTCCCGGAGACATCTCCAGCAAACCTCTGGGATTGTGGGATTAAATTTATGCAGGAGGGTGGGCGTGCGGTACCATCTAGATTGGATCTTAAAGCTGTTTTCCTGGGTCGACACATTCGTCGACCCTTTATGTATGTTGAGGAAAATTTGTTCCCATTGTTCCGCTGAGAGAGATACAGAGAGGTCTGACTCCCAGTTCTTACAGGCTAAGGTCTCATTAGCTTTCATCTCGGCGAAGAGGAGTTCATGTGTGGTAGACACTAGGTGAGATTGGGGTGTCGTTTGGATACATAGCTTTTCGAAAGGGGTGAGTTCTCTGGAGCATTGTATATTCTTGTTAAGGGATTTTAGAAAATGAGCAATTAAAATATATGTCCAAGGGGGAATGGATGGCTTGTTTAGTTGGGAGGAGAGTTGGGATGTAGACAATAGTTTGCCCCGGAGGAAGAACTGATGTGATCTAATTGGGCTCTGTGTCCAGTTATCGGTAAGAAACTTTGCGTGCATACCTGGTGGGAACCCAGGGTTCATTTTTACAGGTGTCAGTGTGCTGGGAATCGAAGATATCGGTGATCGGTAGCAAAGCTTTTTGAAGCATTGCAAGGTTGGGCCTATAAGTGGGTGTACGCGTAATTCAGAAGGGACGTGGGGTGGGAGTATCCATGGGAGAGACTCCAAAGGGAGAGCAGAAAAAGATGCTTCTAGGGAAACCCAATCTTTGTGGAGAGATTGAGTATTCCAGTCCACTATCCTGGTAAGGTGTGTAGCAGTGTAATAATTGAGAAGGTTGGGGAGGCCTATGCCCCCAAGTCTTTTAGGTCGGGTGAGCTGCGTAAAGCTGATTCTGGGTCTACGGTTCCCCCATAAGAATTTAGTGCATATGTTTCTGTAAGATTTAAAAAAGGCCGGAGGTATATGTATAGGGATCGCCTGCAATATATAGAGTATTCTCGGGAGGGCATTCATTTTGAGGATCGCTGCTCTGCCAAACCAAGAGAAAAGCGGTTTGTTCCAGGTTTCAAGATCGGAGGATAGTCTGTGTAGGATAGGAACATGGTTTTTAGCGTAGAGGTTTGAGAGTTTGGAAGGGAGTTGTATCCCTAGGTATGTGATGGAGTCATGTTTCCATTGGAACGGGAAGTTAGCCTTACATTGATCAACTATGTGTTGAGGTAATGTAATATTAAGGGCAAAGGATTTCGAGAAATTAATTTTAAGGTGGGAGAGGAACTGAAATTGTTTAAATTCAGAAAGAAGGTTTGGTAGGGAGATCAGTGGGTTCGACAGGAACAACAAAATATCGTCTGCGAAAGCAGCGTATTTATGTTCTCTTTTGGAGGAACTTATACCTTGAATATCTGGGTTGTATGTCAGTTTACGGAGGAATGGTTCAAGCGTGAGTACAAAGAGGATGGGGGACAGGGGGCAGCCCTGTCTTGTGCCATTTCCGATGGGAAAGGCGTCCGACAGAGTATTGTTGACCCGTACCTTAGCAGATGGTCCCGTGTATAGTGACAGGATTAGGCCTAACATATATGGGCCCAATCCTATGGCCCTCAGAACCGCTGTCATATAGTCCCAAGCTACTCTGTCGAACGCCTTCTCCGTATCGAGTGACAAAAACAGGCCTTTTTGGGTTGTCTGTGTCATAAGGTGGTGTAAGTTTATTGCTTTAACAGTGTTGTCCCTGGCTTCACGTCCAGGGATAAAGCCGGTCTGGTCATGAGAGATTAAGGAAGCGAGAAGCGGTAAGAGTCTGTTTGCCAAAATCTTAGAAAAGATTTTGACATCTACATTCAATAATGAGATTGGTCTATAGTTTCCCGTTTGGGTGGGGTCCTTATCTTCTTTGGGGATAACAATGATATGTGCTTCTAACATTTCGCTTTTGAAAGGATTTGTGGGAGAGAGTGTATTGAAGGCGTCAAGGAAGGGTTGTTGAAGAAGGTCTGAGAATGTCTTGAAATATACGGCGGAAAGACCGTCAGGTCCCGGGCTCTTACCAGGCTTAAGTTGTTTTAAAGCTTTTTTCCATTCCTGAATAGAGATCGGGGATTCCAGAATCGTGGTGGTGTCAGTGGGGAGCTTTCCTGGGGCAAATTGGTCTAAGAACGAGTTAATATCATTGGGTCTGTCATCTGATGAGGTAGTAGGGGGTTCGGATTTATCTAGATTATATAGGGACGAGTAGTACTTCTCAAACTCTCTGGCTATGTCATTGTTATTTGTGAGTGTCTTACCCGTGGGGGATTGTATGTGATGTATCGTATTAGCAGCCCTTTTCTTGCGTAAGGCTTGAGCAAGAAGATGGCCACTTTTGTTGCCGAATTCGTAAAAAAGTTTCTGAGATAGAGTGTATTTCTTCCTGAGGTGATGGCCCAATTCTTCCTGAATGAGTGTACGAGTCTCTAGTAGTTCTACGAGGGTTTGCTGGGCCAGGTTTCGTTTGTGTAGTGCTTCTAGTTTATTAAGTTTGGAAAAGAGATCAGCCAGTTTGGTCCGTTTTTCCTTTCTAATTGCGGCCCCCAGGGAAATCAATTTCCCTCGGACAACACATTTGTGAGCCGCCCACTGAGTAAGTTTAGAAATGTCCGGGGTGTTGTTCTCAGTGAAATGATTGCTTAGGCAAGTTTGAATCTCTAATTCTTTGGTTTTGTCTGTCAGGATGGAAGGGTCTAGTCTCCAGATTTGCGAGCGGTATACTTTTTCAGGGAAAGTGAGGGTCATTGAGATAGGGTGGTGGTCAGAGAAGGTCATCGGTTCGACGGTTGCTGCTTTCAGGGACGGGAGATCCTGTTGGGTAAGAAATATGTAGTCTAGTCGTGAATATTTGTTATGTGGGGCAGAGAAGAATGTAAAATCCTTTACATTCGGGTGTAAGGTGCGCCATGTGTCGTGGAGCAAGAGATCTTGGAAACATTTTCTGATTTGTCGGAGCGCCCTGTATGGTAGGTGGGATTTCCCCGACGAGGTGTCTAAAAGGGGGTTCAGGGGTACATTGAGATCCCCTCCCAGTATAAGAATACCCTCTTGGAAATTGGTTAGGTGTCTTGTTACAGCCCTAAAAAAGGGAACTTGGGACGAGTTGGGGCTGTATATGTTAGCCAAAGTGATTGGTTTTTTCCTGAGGGTCCCTTTTAGGAAGATATACCTGCCTAGTTCGTCAAGGTGAGTGTCCGTAATTTGGATGGGAAGGTTTTTGGAAATGATTATGGAGACTCCTTTGGATTTCGAGATAGGTGAGGTGGCATGGAAACTATGGGGGAAGAGGCGATTAGTCATGTTGGGAACTGATTTCTTGCAAAAGTGGGTTTCCTGTAGGAAGATTAGGTCAGCTTTCATGCTGCGCATGAGGGAAAAGAGTTGTGTTCGCTTTTCAGGTATGTTCAGTCCTTTGGCGTTAAGGGAGACTACCTTTAGGGACAGGTTGGAGCCTCGGACATTATCGGGGCTCATGTTGGTAGTAGAGGTTTAAGCGAGTGGGGGGCGGGAGGATGTGGGGAAGTCAGAGACGGGAGGAAAAAAAAAAAAAAAAGGGGGGGGTTATGCAGATGGGGAAAAGGGAAGATGTGGGGTAGGTGAGGTTAGGACGTTGAGGAGGAAGGTAACCAGGGAGGAAGGAGGGGACAGGTAGGGGGATGGGATATTATACCGGGTGTGGGAATTGACCTGCAAGCCCACCAATTAGGAGTGGGGGTACCGGTGAGGTTCAGCGGTGTCTACCAGAGTCCGCTGTGTGTGAGAGCGGTAGGTGGAGTTCAACTAGAGAGAGGTGAGGTCTGTGTCTCTCTATGAGGTCTTAAGGATAACAGACGCTGCTGGTTGTTAGCGTCATCTATGGCTCATTTAGGTGTCAGAGGAGTAGTCTTGTTGTGTAGATGACGGACAGGTCATATAACGACATGGTGAGAGGGTGATTAGTAGGTGGCGTCAGGGCTGTGTGTGATGGCTTATTCTCATAAAGTGTGAAGGCTGTGGAATTGTAGGGGCATTTATTTGTTAATTAGAGGAGGATGTTTAGCATTGTGTAATGTGGGGGTTTGTGTGGAAGAGGGGGATAAGGAATTAAGTGTATTGCTCAAGTTTCAGATGTCACATGACGGAGAGTGGGGGGCGCATACTTTGGTTTAGAGGAATATTCAAGGAACAGAGTCAGTAACATGGTGAATTAGTTAAAACAAAACAGAACGTACAGCTTGCGTTACCGTGAACAAGTATGCATCTGCAGTTATGGCTGACAACAAACCTCCAAATATGGATAACAAAGCAAACAAAAACATACCCAGGGGTTAAGGGCAGGCTGTCTAGATCCGAGGGGGGCACGCCCACTCCCAAGCCTGAGAATGGACTCTACCCGACATCCACGTAGGCCACACACCTGTGCATGTCCCCCTCGGATCTCCGACCACCCTCAGTGCTGTAAAGCAGAAGATTCCGGAGCTAGTAGGGCCTGTGGGGAGAAAGACAGCACACAATGCAATCGGGGGATTATATATCAACATGCCATTAGCTGCATTGGAGTAGATAGGAGAATGTAGGAAGAAGGCTTCAATAGGAAATGGGTACAGCCGATGAGCAAGAATGAATATAGTGTTAGGGGAAGGAGGAAAAGACAATCATTGCGGGAGAAGGTAGTCTCTGACCCGACATAAGGAAGTTAGGACGACCGGGGAAACCTTCGGGAGTTGTCCAGGAGGGAAAGAGGATACCAACCTTTCTGCCAGTGTTCCCTAGGGATTGCTGTGTAGAGTTACCTGAGATCTGGAGTGGTCCAGAGTCCAGCTGTGAAGTGGAAACAGAAGGACGGTATTCATGTTTCTGCATAGAAGATCAGGACCACGTGGTAGATTGACTTGTGCTAGGAGTGAAGAGAGTTGTCGAGGGTGAAGCAAGTCTGCTGTGCAGCTACCGTTGGAGGCTGAGTCAATGTCGGCGAGTTGTTAAGGTTCCGGTACCGGAGGGATGGTTTTAAAAAACGGGAACAGCTGAAGTCATAGTCAAGAAAGTGTTTGATGGGATAGTAAAGAAAGAATCATATTGGTATTACAGGAGTTTGGTAGGTGGGAGCCAGAGACTTGGCTGAGAGGCTACGGTTACTATCCAATGTTCCTCTCTCAGGGAGCTCTGCTCCTGGTGTATCGTGGTGGCATCGGGTCAGGCAGATAGGCAGATAGCGGTTAGTCCTGGATCTGAGCAATGCTTGCTAAGAGGGAAGGGTGTCTAGGCTAAGGAAAGCATGGCTCCGGTAGGAGGATGGGTAAAAGGAGGGAGAAAATAAAGTAAGTCCCTGTTCTGCAGCTAGGTGGCATAAGCGGTGAGAAGTAGGGAGCTGGTTCCCCTGTTACGGTATAAGAACAAATAAGGCATGCTGAGGGCGGCCAGGGTTTCACGGGGATTGGGCCTGGGTATGGAACTCGGGTCGAACGAAGTTTGAACTGTTTATCTCCTGGGCAGGGGAATGTCAAACCGTAGGGTTAGGGACTCTGCGCCATGTGAAAACTGGGTAAAGAGAGGATTGATTACCTTGTTAGGAGGTGCGTGCTCTGCGGTGCACTGGGGAGGCCGTAGGGCTGCCATTACGTGGAGCTCCTTGATCTTTTGAAGGGGTGTGTGGAGGAGGGGGGTGAGAGCGGCGGCGGCTAATACTGAAGTTACCCGCTTTGGCGATACCCTCCATGGAGGCGGCTCTTCTGAGTGGAGGGATACGAAAATCGCTGTACCAGTCTGGTACCTCCACGTACGGTATCTCCATGGCAAAACAGAAGTGCTCTAGGTCCTCCGGAACCCTTAGATTGGCTCTGCCGCCTTGGTGAGTCGCTGTGAGGCAGAAAGGGAACTTCCACCTATAAACTATGGATCTGGCCCTCAGTGTTTCCAGGAGGGGACGTAACTCGCGTCTACGTTGCAGGGTGATATTAGACAGGTCTTGATAGATCCTGATATCCGTTCCTTGGAAAGACAGTTGATTGCGGTGTCTAGCCTTGCGTAGTATTTCCTCCTTCAGGGGGAAGTCTGTGAGGCAGCAGACTGCATCCCGCGGAGGATCTGTGTCTCTTCCCCGCGGCCGCAGTGCTCTGTGGAGCCGTTCAAAGATAATCGGCGTATCCGGGGCTCTTTCAAGTAGGTCGTTGAAAATGGTAGTCACTGCCACAGGGAGCTGGTTGGAATCAATCGTTTCTGGGATACCCCTCACTCTAAGGTTGCGGCGCCTCCCACAGTTATCCAAATCTTCCATGTGGCGATTAATCTCCCTGAGGTGGATCGCATGTGACTCTGTGACCTGCTGAACGTGGCATATCGCTGTGTCATGGCGGGCTTGAGTAGTTTCCACCTCCTCCACTCTAAGTGTCATGGCCTGTATGTCCGACCTCATGTCTAAGATGGCCGCCATGAGGGTGTTTTTTATATCCGAAGCCACGCTGTGTAGGTCGTTCAGGCTAACTGCCGGGGGGTGGTTCATCCCCGTTGCCCGCTCTGGAGATGTCCGTGTGTCGGAGCGCTGCGGGCTTGCGTTCTGAAGGCGGGTTCCCTGTGAGGAGGCCGGTTGTGAGGCCTCCATCCTGGCTGTAGGCCGGGATCGAAAGATCTCAGGGATATGTTGGTTTAGCGGGGTGTCGGTGTTCAGCGGGGATCGGGAACGGGTTGCTGAGGCACTCCGGGCGGTTCTCACCATGTCTGGGGGGGAAGATAAGCTGAAAAGCTGAAGTTGCTGGACCTCAGGACGGGAGCTCCAAACTACACGTCCATCTTGGAACGTCACCAGACCACGCCCCCCCATTGTCACTTTATGCACGGGTTCTTGTTGATTCATATTTACTGGATTAATTCATTTATTTCAGTTATATGTTGATTTACATTCACTGGAGTAGTTTATGTATTTAGTTATATGTTTATGCGCCACTTATAATAATATGTTTTCACTTTAGATCATCATTATTATTATATTGTACACAGTTTCACTATTTAAGGTGGCAGCATTATAGATACACTTTATATTTGGGTGTATATATTGGTACTTATGTGCTTAAGTGTATATAGTTATCTAATATATTCATCATTGGACATTTATTTTTTTTATTCTGAAGCGCAGTGGGGATATCAATAGGGCGCATTTTTTGATTTCCACTTATTCACAGTTATTACACTTTACCACTTGCAGCTATGGAAGCTATTAATTATCTGTCGAGTAGACAAATGATTGCTGAATGTGTCTTCTCCTCCAATCAAGAGATGATTGAGTGTGTAGAGGACTTTTCAGGGGCACTTAAAACGCTAGATACCCTGCTTGAAAAACAGGTGAAGGCGTGGTGGGATGTGTTCACTTTTGAACACTATAATAAAGAGGAGTTGATTTTTAGAAGCTTGAGGTGGGAGGTTCCTCCTCAAGATGGACTTAATGACACCAAGTACATGGATGAATGGCTTGGTTTCTTCAATAGAGTAGGGAAGGAATTGCAGCACCTAGTACTAAAACGGAAACAAATTAAATTAAATATACTCAATGAAAAAAATTAGGACAATACAGGAGAAGTTGGAACCTATCAAAGATTCCACTACAATGAAAGATTTTAATGTTAATATGAAGAAGAAGCTGGAAAAGATTGATCGAGCTACCCAAAAAAGAAAGGTAAAGAAATTCAATCGAGATTCTAATGATTTTAAAACTAACAACATTTATGCCTGGCAAAGTGTGAATATATCTAGTGATGAGACCACTGGTGAAAATGTGGTAGAAAGAAATATCGCCCCTGTTCCCAAGAAGGATCCACCTAAATCTAATGGGAATAAAGGGACAACTAACAGAGGTGACCAGAAAACATCAAATCAACCTCGAGTTAATGGTACACAGGCACCTAAAGGAGGTCAATATGGAACTCAGTATGGATCTCCAGGTCCTCAATACCTAGAGAGAGGTAGTTACCAAGGAAATCCAAACTACCAATCACCACGACCATCACAGCAATATGGGAGAAGTGTCGCCCACAATTACTACCCCCAACAGGAATTCCAACAATGGCAACAATACCCACCTCCGGAATACCAACAAGGTTCGGGGTATATACCTACCTTTAATAGATTTCAACCTTTAGTAGAAGAAAATCAAGGGGGATTACTACCAACCACCTTTTTTAGGGTATCGGGGGAGGGGAGGGAGGGGAGGAACACCGAAGAGGAATCTCCATCATGCCAACAACAGAGGAGGAGGGGCAGAGGGGGGCCTCAAAACCTCCCACACAGGGATTCAATACCGTTTCAAAGAGAAGAAGGGGATGTAGGGATGGGAGACGCAAACAATCCCAAAAAAAGAATGAGGAACAACTAGTCACAGGAATTTACAATCTCAGTAAAGCAACTCTAGGCCCTAAAGAACTGAACATACTGAACACAGGTTTGAAATGCGCACCAAGGAGGATGATGAATAAATTCGATATCTATATTGACACACATAAATTCATAAGGACCATGAATATGAAAAAAATATTTTTTGAGCCACCCTGTTGAGTCTAGTATGAGAAGTGCACTAGCTCCCATCCGGATAGATAGTGGTCTAAAAAACAGATCCATATTTAACCCGCAAATCTCGAGCAATCATTTTGTTGAAGTATTCAAACAGATGGTTCTCAAGGATATTGAGGAATTGCCTCAGAAGAAATTGATAAATCCTCATTATATAAGGGAGGGCATAAAATCTTTGGAGAAAAATAAGGACATTATTATCCGTCCCGCGGATAAGGGAGGAGGAGTGGTAGTAATGGATAGAACATTTTACCAGGATCAATTATCAGAACTATTGGGAGACCATATAACTTATAGAAGTTTGGTGTCTGATCCAACTGAATCCTACAAATGCCAATTAGAAGCATTGGTGGAATGGGGCTATCAAATAGACGCCATCAATCAGAAAGAGAAAAGATATTTAACTCCTTCGGTTTGTAGGATTCCAGTGATTTACACACTACCGAAAATCCACAAAAACGCAGTTACACCTCCGGCTCGGCCCATAGTTAATGGGATTGGATCAGTCACTGCCAGACTAGGGGAATACCTTGATAAGTTCCTCCAACCAAGCGTACGAATAACTAAAGCATATTTAAAAGACACAGCTGATTTGTTGCTGTCCTTAGAGAAGGTGAACATCAAACCTAACTCTGAAATTTTTCTAATAACAGCGGATGTTTCGTCGCTATATACTATTATTCAACATGAGGACGCAGCTCTGGCATTGAATTGGGCATTAAGTAGGAGAGAAGACATCCCACATACACAAAAAAGATTTTTGGGACATGTCCTGGATTTTTGTATGACACACAATTATTTTTGGTTCAATGTTTTTTTCTTTTCCCAACAGGTTGGCGTGGCTATGGGAGCTAAGTTTGCTCCCAGCCTAGCCAACCTGTTCATGTCAGAATGGGAGGATAAATTTATTTTTAGGAATCAGAATCCACAGGTGATCTTTTACCAACGTTTAATAGATGACCTGCTGATGATTTGGGAAGGACCGGAGGAACCTCTTAAGGAATACCTGGATGCTCTGAACAACAACAATAATAACATTAAATTGGAATATACAATGAGCAAGAAATCTGTAAATTTCTTAGCCGTAACTATTGAGAATATGGGTGATAGTTTGAAGACTAAAGTTTTCTTTAAGCCCACTGATCAGAACAGTTATTTATTGATCTGTAGTGGGCACCACCCTGCTTGGATTAAAAATATTCCAAAAGGACAATTTTTAAGAGTATGTCGCAACTGTACGGAAGAAAGTGACTTCAGGATACAAGCAAACATACTGAAGGAGAAATTTACACAGAAAGGTTATTCGGATGAGGCGTTGGAAGATGCTATACAACAAGTGGTGACACTTCCTAGAAATTTATGCTTCAAAAAGAAGGAAAATCAGAACGAGAATAATCATTACCAATGGGCTTTCCTAACAGGGTTTCATGTGCAATATAAAGAAATTGAATCCATTTTTAGGAAACATTGGTATATCCTGAGTAGAGATAGGCATTTGGGACAAGTCCTCCCCTCACAACCAAAGTTTATTTATAGAAGGGCCCCGAATTTTGGGGATCGGGTTGTTAAGAAGATTTTGGACCCCCCAGATCAGCAAACTCTAAAGATTGACCTCAAAGGTTTCTTCCCGTGTAGAAAATGTATCTGTTGTAGAACTGTAAAAGTACACAATAGGGGGAAGAAACAAATTATGAGCACTGATCAAAAAGTTTTTGATATTGAGGAATTTAACACATGTAGCTCCTCACATGTTGTGTTCCTTTTATGGTGTCCATGTGGGTTACTATATGTGGGAAGAACAAAGAGATTATTAAGAGTCCGTATCTCTGAGCATTTAACCAATATCAAAAATGGATTTAAATATCATAGCGTGTCAGTACACTTCAAAGAGAAGCATAATCAGGACCCTTCTTTAGCCCAGTTTTGTGGCATTGACTGTGTTTATCCGACTTGGAGGGGATCCAATAGGGTCAGGGATCTCTCACAACGTGAAACCAAGTGGATTTTTCTTTTAAAGTGCCTCTCTCCCCGGGGATTAAATGTGGAGGTGGATTTGAACTGCTTCATAAATGATTTTTAAGAGTGTTTAGGGGTATGTTCAAATACATGAGAACCAGAGTGAATGGGAAGAGTTAGGCATTTAGGTTCAGTTCTTCTTCATAAAATAATAATTTTAAAATATTTTTAATTATATTTTAAACAATTAATAGTTTAGTGCTATTTAATTTTATTTATTATTATTTTTATATTTTTTTCATTTTTATTGTCTTTTTTAATTAGTTTTAAATTAATATAACTCCATATTATATTGTCCTATATATTCCATATAATGTATTTACATAGCTATCAACCAGTTATGATAGTAAGATGGATATTATTCTGATATGTGTACCAAGAATTAGTTAATAGTTTTATCTAAAATTAGTGTGACTAACATTGGTATAATGTGGTAATGTACTAGAGGCAGCACTTATTAGATGATTTTATTAAATAATGCACGTTTAAATAACTTTGGTTATAAGTTGACATTATAGTGTTTATAACATATGTATTTAGTTGTGAAATTAGTTTTTTCAGATATGCTGCAATGCGCTTATCAAGTATAGGGTAGGCAGTAGGAATTTAGCTCTCTAATGTATGTGCATGTGAATTAGGGCTACGGGGACACTCGATCAGCGTAAGAATTAAACTACGACACTTCCGCCCTTGAGTGCAGGATCCCCTGTTTAGCACTTCCGTCCGTCTATGACGTGGCGCGCATGCGCAATAACTTTAAACCAACTCCAACCAATTACAGATGTGGGTATAAAGGGGAGTCCATCACGGAGTGTAGCCAATCCCATGATTAAGTCCAACGTGACAAAACATGTCGGGCGTGGCTACACTGCGATCGTTTGAGCACCTGAACTATTGTTGAGGAGTGACGTGTGACGTGTTACGCATCCAACCACAGTAGGAAGCGAGGGATCGCATAGGAGAAGCGAGCGGTGAGAGCGTTCACATTAGAACTGATCACTGCTGATCTTGGGTCCGCCGTGACCATCCTTCACTGGCTGTAGTATTCTGGATGTTTTTGGTGTGCATTACTGCTTGCTTTCATGATTTTCTTGTGAGTGTAACTTTTGGAGGTTTTTTTTTATTTATTAAACTAGTTTTACGATATCACACTATTGTGTACCTTCTATTTTTTTGTTACACATATACGGAGCCACCTGGAGGACACTTTATGAAGTGCATCATCTGGTTGTCCATTGAAAAGATTGTTGTTTTGCTTGCACGCCGAACACGCGAGTGTGAGGCATATATTTGTGGTGAGTGTTTTATCTGAAGGGAGAGGTCTCACTGAACACTTGGGTGTGGTGGAAGAAATGAAGATTGAAGACACTGATCATTAATTTTATGTACTTTATTTTTGAACACCATTGTCACTTTATGCACGGGTTCTTGTTGATTTATATTTACTGGATTAATTAATTTATTTCAGTTATATGTTGATTTACATTCACTGGAGTAGTTTATGTATTTAGTTATATGTTTATGCGCCACTTATAATAATATGTTTTCACTTTAGATCATCATTATTATTATATTGTACACATATATTCTTTTTAGTAAGAATGTATGTTTTTTTAGCCTATATAGAAAGGTACTCTTTAGGCCCCTTGCACACAGGGCGTTTTTGCAGCTGCTGTTAGCAGCGTCAGACGTTTTTTTTTACAGCTGCAAAATGCCCATCCATGTTATTCTATTGTGTCATGCACACATAGAGCTTTTATGAGCTCCAAGTGGCATAGGCATTTTGCAGCTGCAAAAAAAACCCAAGACCACCGCGTTCTGGAGCTCTAGGTTCGAGCTGCAAAAATGCCCAACGCTATTAAACGTGCATAAACGCGACAACGCGCTTCGAACAGCGTCAAGCGTTTTTATTTATTCATATGTGATTGGTCACTTTATTGCCTGAAAAGCATGAAATACCAAAAAAATGTGATTGGTGACCGTAATCACATGTAGAACAGGAAAATGTTAATAAATCATTGTTAATTTACCACGTTAAGTTTTTTGTTTTTTGGGTTAATGGTGCACTTCAGCAGTATGTTAGCATAGGGGTATCATACGCTTTCCTCAAGCAGGAGAAAAGGAGTCTCTGCCTGGGGCAAGCGTATGTGCAGCCCAACAAGGGGAATCATACACTTTCCTCAAGCAGGAGAAAATGAGTCTTTTTACTCTGCCTGGGGCAAGCGTATGTGCAGCCCAACAAGGTTCAAGGCACAGCTGAACTAAAGAAATGGCAGACATGAAAAGAACAGCCAAATTATAAAATGCTTTATTTCTAATTTTTTGTCACAAGAATTATTTCAGGCAGAGCTTAGAAAGATACAACATTTCTTTTTAAACATAGTCATTTTGCCACGAAACCTCTTCTTCAGGTGATAAGAAGTAATCGGCAAACTGATTACGAATGGCCATCACCCGTGCCGTTGACCGCGAGTCGGAAAATTGTACTCGTTGATTTGTGTTTCGGGGTTCCGGTTCAACGGTGCTCCTCTCCTTATCCCGCAGGAAGTTGTGGAGAACACAGCATGCCAGGACCACCTTAATGGCATTTTCCACATCAAGCTGCATACAGTTGAGTAATATTTCTCCATTTTGCTGTGCAGACCCTGAAAGCACATTCAACAATGCGGCGGGCACGGCTGAGACGATAATTATACATTTTTTGGGCATCACTGAGAAAATTGCCACTGTATGGCCGCATTATATGTTCAGACAGTCCAAAGGCCTCGTCTGCTATCATGACCAATGGTAAGCTTGGTTCCTCGGTACAAGGTAGAGGCCTGCTTTCTGGAATGTTGAGCCTTCCTTGATGTAGCCGACGTCCAAAGGCTGACTCACGAAATATACGTGCATCACTCTGGCTGCCGTATGCTCCAACATCAACTACTATGAAGTGCAGATTTGCATCAGCCACTGCCAGGAGGACCACCGAGAAGTATTTTTTATAATTATAATATGAAGAACCAGAGTGCGGAGGCTTCTTCACCCTGATGTGTTTGCCATCGAGGGCGCCCAGACAATTGGGAAACTGATTTTTTTCCCAAAACTCGGCCACCACTGCTTCCCAGAGGTCATCTGTTGGCTCCGGCATTACTATCTGATTCAGCTCCTCCCATATTGCCACACAGCTTTCTCTGACTATCTTGGCAACCGTCGAGACACCAAGAAGAAAGTGGTGGTGCAAGGACACGAAACTCAGTCCTGTAGCAAGGAACCTAAAAGAACAAATTTGGGGGTGTCAAAACAATACAATACAATACATTTTGTACACATGGGATGCGACATAAGCCATACAATCGGTTTGCATGAAATCGTAATGAACAGACATCGCATGAAATTTGCATAGCATTACGGTACAAATTGCATGCACTTTCATGCAATGTGTGACATTGCATATGTGTGAACAGGCACTAACCCCCCTTCAAAACAAATATTACTTACCGGAGTGTCACAAGCAGTCGTTCCTCTGGTGACACACTGCTTCTCATCATGGTGTCCATGCTTTGCAGCCTTGGCCTGAGCATCTCCAGCAGGTCAAAGACAGGCACTGACATTCTAGTGAAATTATAGAATTTTTCAGGATGCATGCAAAGATGGACGTACATGCTCTGAAAGTACCCCAACGTAGGACGCTGGGATACAATTGGATGTATCCAGAATCTACGCCGATTGCTGCTTCTCTCCTCCTCCTCCTCCTCCATCTGTCTCCTTCGCCGCATCATACGCAGAACAATCAGCAGAATTGCCTCATCGATTTTTTTGAATCACAGGATCCATTTTCCTCAAAACAATCTTCAAAATTATTTGTATGCTCTCTCCCCAGTTTCTCCTCACAAAATGGCATAGTCATGTGATATTTCTCATATTTTATGGAATTCTGGGTAATTTGGGAGTGAAAAGTTGTGTTTATTAAAAAAAACGCTGGTTAATGCTGACGCGCTTAAAAGCGCTATGACGCCAATGCAAAACGCGGCTTGAGGCGCGTTTTTGAAGCCGCTTTTTCCTGGCGTCAAGAAACAGCTTTGGAGCTCGTTTTTATGACGCCCTGTGTGCATGGGGCCTTATGCTTCTCTATTCAATTTAAATTTTATACATACTAATTTAGCTTTTCGATTTGCCATTTATAAACATCATGTATAGGTTAGCCATTTGGTGATGTTATTGTATATTATTTATTGTGTTTAGCAGGAGTGGTATGTGTCTTTGCACATTTCTGTAATTTTAGTCCATTCCATTAATGTGCTAGAGAACTGGGACAGAGGCTTGATTAGCTCTTTAACTCCTCTCCCAGTTAGCTGATTGACACACGCATTTAACGTGCAATAAGAAACAGCTGTCGAGGCGACGCTAGGCTACGCTCTGACGACACTTCCGGTCTCGCTGGCTCCCCGCCTGGTGCAGGTGGAACGCACGCCAGATCATCTCCACTCAGGACATTTTCTCCGCTCCATCTACGTTATCCAGCCTCAGTGCCCGGTCTGTGGCACCTTTCGAAGTAAGGGAGCATTTGGCTGTTTTTATGTTCATGCTTTTAGAAATTAAAAGGAATTACACTATTGCCGTTCCATATCCTTTGTTTCGCATATTCCTATCTGAGCCTCTATGGGGCAGGGATCTTATCCAGTATTGACATCCGCATCCATGTCAGAAAGTGGAACTTGCAATAAGCGCAATTGACCTCTTTTTTAATTAAAAGGGTCAATCACCTCTGGTAAGCTGCCACCCTTATCTTGAGCACTATCGGGTGTTATTAGGTCTAAGTTGGTGAAGGCATACACCGTAGGTCACTACGTCTGGATTCAGTTTTACAAGATGTTTTTTTGGAACTTATCACATCACCTTTGTTTGAATGATACGCATGGAGTATTGGGACTCTATTATTCATTATCAATTTGGACATTGCTTATGATTTATTGATTTTGTCACTATTATCACCATTATTCACAAAGGGTCTCTGTTATTCACTGTATATTTTCTTATACATGGTGCACCCGGTTGGATGCACCAGCTATTTTTATTAGGTTGCATAGGCAGGCTGGTGTTATTTGTCACATTAATAGTATATTCAAATTTGTATTAATTATTTAGGTGTTATTTACATTTATCACTTTCTTCAGCGCCCCCATCATATATGCACTGTGTGTATATATAATGTATCCTATGTTTGTTTCAGCCACTGAAATTTTGGGGTTAGTAGCTATTTGTTATAATTTTTTTGAGTTTTTGTTGGCGCGAGATTGCCACATACAGCTGATATACAACATATCAAAACTAAACTAGCTGACCTAGAAGATAGTGTGCAATAACATTACATTTAGAGGAGTCTCAAACAGTCACTTTGCCCTTATTCCTTGAGTTTGCCTGCCAACTCCTATCAGAGGAGAAAGACTAGGAATTAGTCATTGACCGAATACACAAAATACCTAAATCCTTCCTGGCCATGTACCAAGTGATGTTCTTGGCAGAATACACATTTATAATATTAAAGACCAGATAACGAGAGCAGGGAGACGCAATCCAAACCTCTCTCCTAAATTCAATGGCAGAGCTTTCCGCTGACCTGCCTGCAGACACGGCTCAAAACAGAAGGAAACTGGGGAAAGCCTTGCAGAACCACAAAATAACCTATAGATGGGGACTCCGCACCAAAATTCTGATAACCAAGCAATGCAATTCACTCGTTGGAATCAGGCCTGAAGTGATTTAATAGTGAAAAAATAGTGTAGCGCTAATAAAAACAATATGAGAGAGTGAGCTGGCACTCAAACAAGTGGTAGTAAATGAATATGGATAACATAGGTAAGCAAACACAACATGTGCAATGAAGTCCAATCAAGCCTTCAGGTGACACCAAACAAAAAGGATGACAAGTTGCCTGTAGTCACTCTAAATCTTCGAAACAGGTATATACAAGGTACCCTTACCGGATAAGTTGGACACACGTGTCATACGACAGTGGGTCATACGAGCTTATGATCCCAAGGGATCTGGATTGGTCCTGGATGGGTCCTTATAAACAGAGGATCTGGATCTGTGCCGTGGAGGAAAGATGGTCTGATCGATTAAGATGGCGGGTCTCTCCAACTCTGTTGGCGAACTCCACAGGGGCGGCTGGATAGGGGTTGTTATATACCTGAGTGACTCCGATACCCGGGAGCACATCCGCCAGCTGGGGGGGGAGAGATTGCAGTGACACTCATTGGAATCAGGCCTGAAGTTATTTAAGGAATGGCAAATACTAACCCCAGATTGTTGTGATTCCAGAGCAACGTAATCCTGCAAAAGTGCATATGGACTGGACCTGATCCTAAGTTCGGACTTATTATGCTACATGTCTGTGTAAAGCCCCATACACACAGTAGGACTTTTTGACAACAAACTTCAAGATGAGCAGGTTTTCAAAAAAATCCTACCGTGTGTACGCTCCATCGGACAAACGTTTTCGGTTTTCATCGGACAAAAGTTCGCTCTGCAAACGGACAAAATTTTCGGCAACAAAAGTCCCACGGTGCAAAGTCCTATCCTGTGTACAGAAATCCATCGGACTTTAGTCCAAAGAACAAACACGCATGCCCAGAACCAATGTTAAAATCAACCAACAATAGCAGAAGTTGACCAAAGGGTGGTGGTAAAGAGCAGAAAAGAGCAGAAAAACCAAGTGATTTTGGGAAAGTTTGCAGAAAAAGTCCTGCTGTGTGTATGCTATGAGCGTTCACGGCCAACGCCCTTCAAACAAAAATCCACGGAAAAGTTTGTTTGAAGTCCGATCGTGTGTATGAGGCTTTAGTGTCCTTACCTGCCTTGATTTGGAGTCTGACCTTTGTTTGTCTACGATTTACTGACTCCCTCAAAGTTTAAAGCTGGATACACACTATGCAATTTTCTTTAGATTTACCAAAACCATTTAATATGAGGTCAAACCTTGAGGCCGGGTTCACACTGGTGCGACAAACGCTCCGACATTGGGAGCTCATGTCGCATGACGTGTGAAAATCAATGTTTCCCTATGGGAGCCATCTTATTCTTAACTGGTCCGACACATGTCGGTCCGACTTTAAAAATGCTCCCTGTACTACTTTGGTCTGACTTTGATCCTACTTCAGCCCATTGACTATCATTGAAGTCGGATCAAAGTCAGAAGGCCGTCTTGCATGATCCGACTTTGGCATGTGACTTGTGCTCTGATGATCATCTTGAGGGGGAACTCAACACCAAATTTTAAATAAAAAAAAACGACATGGGTTCCCCCTCCAAGAGCATACCAGGCCCTTGGGTCTGGTATGGATTTTAAGGTGAACCCCCTACGCCGACAAAACGGCATGGGGTTTCCCCCAAAATCCATACCAGACCCTTATCCGAGCATGCAGCCCGGCTGGTCAGGAAAGGGGGTGGGGACGAGCGAGCGCCCCCCTCCTGAACCGTACCAGGCTGCATGCCCTCAACATGGGGGGGTGGGTGCTTTGGGGCAGAGGGGCGGCCTGTGGCCCCCACCCCCAAGCATCCTGTCCCCATGTTGATGAGGACAAGGGCCTCTTCCCGACAACCCTGGTCGTTGGTTGTCGGGTTCTGCGGGCCGGGGGCTTATCGGAAAATGGGAGCCCCCTTTAATAAGGGGGCCCCCAGATCCCGGCCCCCCACCCTACGTGAATGAGTATGGGTTACATCGTACCCCTACCCATTCACCTGGGGGGAAAAAATGTCAAGAAAAAAAAAAACACACTAGACAGGTTTTTAAAGTCATTTTATTGGGCAGCTCCGGGGTCTTCTTCCGTGGCACGCAATGACTTATATAGGCATGGGGCATTATGGGACTGTGACGTCATAAGGAGGCAGGGTCACCGGGTGACATCACCCGTGACCACGCCCCATGCCTATATAAGTCGTTGCGCGCCACGCATGCGGCATTACAGCGGGAGAGAGCGGCGTGTCAACATCGGGACAAGAGAAGAGGGAAGATGACGACGGGGAAGACCGGGCCACCGCTAGCAAAAAGAGCTGGCAGAAGATAGCGGAGGTGCCCGGCAGAAGGCAGAAAGCACCGGAGAGCGGGAGAAGGCACCGGAGAGCGGGAGAGGAGGCAGGAGGAGGAGGCGGTTCACACATCTCCGCATTGGCTCCGGTGTGATTTGCACAGGGGCCCTGTGCATCTTTTGGTCCATTTCAGATCCAAATTCAGCCAAAAAGTCAGGCTGAAATTGAACCTTAGACGGTGAACGGAGCTGCACAGGACTCCTGCTGTGAGCCCAGCCTTAATGTTGGTAATATATTCAGGTAACGTTTGCAATGGCGTTATAGCCAATAGAGTTTACTTTTTTTTTTTTATATATTTTCAAATTGCACTTCTGTTTGTCAAAAATAAATATTTCTTTTTTCTCTATTAAACTTGATTTATAAAGATGTTATAGATCACAACAGCTAAATCTGTGTCTGTAGTGCATGTTCAAACATAAATACTGTCCCGGTTCTGTGTACATTGATCCGGTGCTGGGTCTTACCTCCTGTTTGAGCTGCACATGTTCCTGCCAATCCATCCTGAATCTCGATATTATTAAACCTGTGGCTTATGCCGCGTACACACGACCGTTTTTAATGTCATTGAAAAAAACTTTTTTCTCAACGTGATTCTTCTCAAGCCTGCCTTGCCTACACACTATCGTGAAAAAAAATGCTCAAGCAAAGCGCGGTGACGTACAACATGTACGACGGCACTATAAAGGGGAAGTTCCATTTGGATGGCGCCACCCTTCATGTTAGTAAAGTTTGTTGAGCGACGATTTGTGCTTTTCAGCCTCATGCTTTTCAGTCCGTTACAGCGTGACGAATGTGCCATCTCCATTACGAACGCTAGTTTTACCATACTTAAAACTCATACTTGATTCTGAGCATGCGCATTTTTTTTCACGTCGTTAAAGCCCACACACGGCCATTTTCATGACGAGAAAAACGACGATGTAAAAAACGACGTGAAAAATTAGAGCATGTTCCAATTTTTTCATGCCCGTTTTTCACGTCGTGAAAAATGCTCTGAAGCCCACACACGATCATTTTTAATGACCATTTTAAAAAATGTAATTTTTCTCGTCCTTAAAAACGGTCGTGTGTACGCGGCATCAGTGTTCGAGCAACGTGTCTCCACACTGAAGCCTGACCCTTCTGTTCCTCTGGTGTTTGCTACTGCTGAGTATTCCCTTCTTCTGTGTGTTTTATCCTGGCTTTGTTCTCAGTGTTTTCCCATGGCTGTGCATATTCTGGTTTCTGTCTGTGGATCCCTTCATTTCCTGTTGCTGTATGTCTCTCTCAGTATAGTCTGTGTGTATATTACCTAAAATTGCAGCGCTAAAATAGCAAGTGATAAAATCAAAATGCAAATTAAATAAACAGTGATTAAGTCCATGAGAACATCTAAAATATTAATGTTCAAATCTATGAGAAAATCCAACATAAAGTTCTTAAATATTTGTGTCTCAGTGATGATAAACGATTGAACACCAAAAGTGCACCTTCCACCGTGACAAAATAAAGGCTGTGCCCTTACCAGATGACTAGACTCCACATTATAGGAGAATAGTAAGGCGTGGATAAGTATAATACATACGATCCATCCTTTGGATATAAACAGGATGATGGAAGTATGAACACAGGTGGCTGCTCTTTGTTTCTCGCTCCCCTTGGAAAAGGGCTTCCTATGATTCCCAGGCAGATGTATGATGCCCAAATGGTGCAATTGGAGGTCCATAGTGAGCGGCAGCATGGCTTCCCCCCTGCTTGCTTGCTTGGGGGGGTATGTAATTCTGCCAGATTTTACCTTTTCATTTTGTCTGTAATGCATCTTGCATCATTCAGTGTTTCTCTAGATTGTACAGATCCCCATATGGCAGCTGGCGTGTCCGAGTTCCACAGCAGATTGCTGTGGAATTGGGGCACCTGCCTGGCTGCATGTTGATTATTGGGGTGTGGGACTGGCCGTACACTGTGCCGTTCTTGTTCGGTGTTCCTTTAGGTTTACCAAAACCATGTAGTGCGAGATCAAACATAAATCCACTTAATTGTGTCACACCTCACACCCTTGCTCTGCATGGTCAGCCTCACTCTACTTTTGAGGAGGAAAAAAAAAGGAGATCTGTACTGGTTATGGGTAAGTTGTGTACATTACAGAATATTATTGTGATCCTGCCCTTTGTTTCCGTACTGAACAAGCTTTTTTTTATCCTTGTTCTGGCATAGCTGAGTTTGTTTCATGCTAATGTCAGGACTCTGGTCTGGAAAGCTGCTGTGTCAGTCAGCCTCCCTTTAGCTGTGGTTAACCCCTTAAAGGATTGCCAAACAAGCCAATTCATATTGCATTGATTTTGTTTTTAACTGCTTTATTAATCTGCAGGGCTATCATTTGGAGTAGATTGGTAACTTTTAATATATTAAGTTACCAAATGATTCTTGCTTAGTATTCTGTTTATCTGGGATTTGATATTTTTACAGAGACATGAGTGAAGTCAAGAGGTCCTGGTGCAGTAAGACTGTGCAGGGTTACCTCCTTGTCTTTCTTACTGCCAGTTTGCTGCAAAGCCATTTGCTTATATTGCTAAGCCATGAGTGTCAACTCTTCCTGGTAACCAGTCATTACTAAGGCGGTATGGGGCACCAGTCAGGTAAGCGTTTTTATTTCAGGTGTATGAGAAATTTACTATGGGCTTTTACCCATTAGTCCCTCTGGTTTGGCAGGCATCAAGCACTACCTTAAATTGTTCCTTTGCCACTCATCCCTTGGCAAGCAAAGCCCTGTATGTGCCTTGACGACACCAATAGGGTTGTCACATTCATCGAACATGTGGGGAATACACTCTTGGGCTACGTTTCCACTGGTGTGATTCCAAAGTCACCTCAAAGTAATGCAGGCACCTTTTTAAACTCGCTGATTTTCAAAGTCGCATAGATGGGAACGGGTGCCATTGAGATCAATGGGCTGTGACTAGTCATGTGACTTTGTCCAAAGTCGCATGACAAGTCGCACTAGTGGAGACAAAGCCTAAGGCCTGGTTCACACTGATACGACACGACATTCATCCGACTTTCATCCTACTTTGCTCTGCGACATCAGTCCTACATTGATCCTACATTGGTCCGACATCCATCCGACATTCATGAACAGGATACTACTTTGATCCGACTTTGTGCTAGTCTGACTTGTCCTTTGACCAATCAAAACAATCCCAGGGTGAGATAAATTCATTTTACTGCTGCTGTAATCACCATGTCGGATGTCAAATGTCGGATGGTTAGGACAAGGATCCTACTTTGATCCGACTTCAATGATATTCAATGGGCTGAAGTAGGATCAAAGTCGGACCAAAGTAGTACAGGGAGCATTTTCAAAGTCGGACCGACTTGTGTCGGACCAGTTAAGACAGCTCTCATAGGGAAACATTGATTTTAACACGTCATGCGACATGAGCTCCTAATGTCGGAGCGTTTGTCGGACCAGTGTGAACCAGGCCTAAAGGGGTGGTTTTCACTCACACTGTGGGAGAATTAACTCCCTCCAGACTCTTCCAAGAGAGGATACACATGAATGTGATGGTATGAATCATGTTGGTTCAAGCAGACAAGTATAAGGATGGCAACGCTTAACAGGCTGTCACATTAATTTAAGCACATTGTCAATACACTCTAAGGAGTGTTTCCACTCGCTCTGTGAAGGGGTTACCTGTTCCAACGATGAAGAGTCTCCAAGCCCAAGCCTTTCCAGGCGAGCAATACTATTCAGACTCTTCCTATGAGAGATTAACCACTTAATGACCGCCACCTGTACATATACGTCAGCAGAATGGCACGGCTGGGCATAGGCACGTATATATACGTCCCCTTTAAGATGCCCAGCCGTGGGTCACACTCGCGACCCAGACCTGAGCTCCGTGACCGCACCCACGGACCCAATCTCCGCCGGTGTCCCGCGATCGGGTAACAGAGCTGAAGAACGGGGAGAGGTAAGTGTAAACAAACCTTTCCCCGTTCTTCCTAGTGAGAGTGTCACTGACATGGGGAACAACGATCAGTGACATCACACAAAAAGCCACGCCCCACACACAGTAAGAATCACTCATTAGGCCACACTTAAACCCTTCAGCGCCCCCTACAGGTTAACCCCTTCACTGCCAGTGTCATTTTCACAGTAATCAGTGCATTTTTATAGCACTGATAGCTGTAAAAATGACAATGGTCCCAAAATGGTGTCAAAAGTGTCCGATGTGTCCGCCATAATGTTGCAGTCATGATAAAAATCGCTGATCGCCGCCATTACTAGTAAAAAAATATTAATAAAAAGGCCATAAAACAGTTCCCTACTTTGTAGACGCTATAACTTTTGTGCAAACCAATCAATAAACGCTTATTGCGATTTTTTTTTTTTTTTTTACCAAAAATATGTAGAAGAATACGTATCGGCCTAAACTGAGGAGAGAAAAAACGTTTTTTTTTTTATATCTTTTTTGGGGATATTTATTATAGCAAAAAGTAAAAAATATTGATTTTTTTTCAAAATTGTTGCTCTATTTTTGTTTATAGCGCAAAAAATAAAAACCGCAGAGGAGATCAAATACCACCAAAATAAAGCTCTCTTTGTGAGGAAAATTCGTTTGGGAGCCACGTCACACAACTGTGCAATTCTCAGTTAAAGCAACGCAGTGCCGAAGGGCAAAAAGTGGCCTGGTCTTTAACCAGCCAAAATGGTCCGGGGCTGAAGTGGTTAAGGATGAGCATGACTACAAGAATACTGCTTTGTTAAAGTAACCAAAAGATAAAGATGACGGCAGCTAGCAGGTTGTGACGTGTTAAACATGTGGTCAATACACTCTAAAGGAATTTTTCCACTGACCCAGAGAGGGGTTGCCTATTCTGCCAATGTGCAGTCTATCCGTTTCATTCTCATCCAAAAGAAGATACAAATGAACATGACTGCATGAATCCTGCTGCTTCAAGCAGCCAAGTTCAAAGATGTCGACACCGAATAGGTTGTCACCAAGGATGAGCTCCGGCGTGTTCGCACAGCCCACATGTAGAGCCTGCCAGGAAGTCTGCACTGCGCTGCGCTAATCACAGGCAGTGAGACATTTCCCAATCTCTGCAGCCGTGCATCGGGACAATGTCTCACTGCCTGTGATTATCGCAGTGCAGTGCCGACTTCCTGGCGGGCTCTGCACATGGGCTGTGCGAACACGCCGGAGCTTATCCTTAGTTCTCACATTCCTTAAACATGTCAGCAACACACTCTAAAGGAGTGGTTTCCACTCACTCTGTGGGCAAATCAACTCTTTCCAGACTCTTCCAAGAGAAGATGCAGATGGAATAGGACTGTGTGAATCCTGTTGGTTGACAAGGTTGCCACATTCAGTAAACACGTGGTCAATACACGCTAAAAGCAGTTGTTTTCACTCACCCTGTGAAGGGACCGGGTCCAGGAATTTGGCACATGTCTCCTACCTAGCTTGAATAAACTTTGGGCTGTCCATCCTGTTCCACTGGGATGTGGTCACATGCTAAATGTATCATCTATCGGGGAGCCCCTCTGCTGGTCTCTGGGGTGGCATATGAGTGTAAAATCACTCTCAATGGAGAAGCCGAGCAATATCATGGCTGGAGTGGACCTTTTCCTTATTACTGGGTTACTGGGCTTCCTTATGGAGGAGGAACTGCACTGCTGCTTAATAGTAGGGATGGGCCGAACACCCCCTGGTTCAGTTCGCATCCAGAACTAGGGATGAGCTTCGGCTGTTCGATTGTTCGACGAAGATCGAAAATTATGGGCCGTTCGCGCCAAATTCGAGTGGCGCGTCACGGCCCATTATTCACTGCGGCATCGCAGTGCATTGCTGGCTGATGATTGTCCAAGCATGCACTATGACCCGCATGCTTTGACCAATCACAGCGCAGAAAAAACGGAGAGCCGTAATTGGCCAAAGCCAGGGTGGCTTTGGCCAATTATGGCTCAGGGGGTTTAGTACACGCCCCACACTATATAAGGCCGCCAGCTCGGTGGACTTGTGTAGTGTGTTGGAGTTGTGAAACAAAAGTTTATAGAGACAGACAGTGTCATTTATATTGAGTTAGATAGAGCAGGCAGGCGAGTCAGTTAGCTGCAGTTACAGTGTGTAGAGGATATATATGCATCCTAGGTGTTGTGTGTGTGTGTGTGTGTGTGTGTATATATATATTTATACACTGTATTTAGTTTAGCTAGATCCGTTCCTGGTTTTCTCTATACTGTGAAAGGCAGGCAGGTGATTGTGCTAGCTGCAGACAGTCAGTGTTTCACTTAGTGTACTGTGTGCTTTGTATAGCATTCAGTGGTGTTCTCATAATTAAACACAGGCAGAGAGCTTCAAGTATTTTCAGTGTACTGTGTCCCCCTCTGCACAGTTTTCACCTAAAACTAACTGCTGCTGCTGCGTTTCCCATACTAATACCACAGCAGGCAGTTGATTCTGATAGCTGCATTATCAGTACACACATCCCACCTTTGTGCAGCTACATCTCACTGCAGGCCATTAGTATGTCTGGAAGGCAAACAAGGAGAGGCAGACAGTCACGAGGCAATATAATAGGGCATGTAGGCTCTGTGTCTAGAGGCAACAGTGCTGCTGGTCGTGGACACGGTGCATCCTCATCAGCACATGGTCCTTCTTTTTGGCAGCTGGCCATGTTGAGCCGCAACATGCCCAAGACTTGGTAGAGTGGATGACCAAGCCGTCCTCCTCCTCTCACCCATGCTTAGGGTACTTTGTCTGGCAAAGCAGCTGCCAAAGCGGCCTTTTCCCTCGGCTCAATGGCATCAGTCACTCCTTCCATAGCCCCACCATGTCCTCCTGAGGAGTCCCCCAAACTGTTTGACCACAGTGTTGGGTACATGCTCCAGGAGGATGTCCAGCGTTTTGAAGGCTCTGATGATGATGTAACCCAGCTCGAGGAAGGCAGTAATGTGATCTCAGAGAGAGGGGGTAGTAACGTGAGCCCAGAGAGAGGGGGTGCCCAACAAGGAGAGCTATCTGGCAGTCATGTACCCCCAGCTGCAGCATACTGCCAGATTGGCTCCAGTGATGAGGAGGGAGGGGATGATGAGGTCACTGACTCCACGTGGGTGCCTGATAGGAGAGAAGAGGAGGAGGAGGAGGCACATCTCCAACGAGGTAGGATGCCCTCCAGGGGCCAGCGTAAGGGCAGCACACCGACCGCATCACACCGCAGAGCTCCGCATGTGCAGAGCACTGCTGTCTCTGTACGTTATTCCAAAAGTTCTTTGGTGTGGGCCTTTTTTCAGACGTGTGCAGCAGATTGCACCATTGCCATTTGCAACATATGTCTAGAGCGTATCTCGCGTGACCAAAACATGAGCCGCTTGGGCACCACGTGCTTGACCAGACATATGTCGACCTGCCATGCAGTACGTTGGCAAGCGTACCTAAAAGACCCACACCAAAGAACAAAGCGGGCCTCTCCTTGCTCCTCATCAGCTGGGATCTTCAACCCCACTATACCTTCAGTCATCTCTGAAATCTGCACTGAGAGGAATGAAGGTGTAGAATTCGGTGTGTCACAGCCAAGTACTTGCGGACAATCTGCTATCGGTACACCGACGTCCGATTGTACCAGGTAAATTTCCCTACCCCAGCTGCTGCACCACCGAAAAGTTCACTCCCAGCCATCCACATGCCCAGCGGTTGAATGCTAGCTTGGCTAATAGGGATGAGCTCGGTGTTCGAGTCGAACATACGTTCGACTCGAACATCGGCTGTTCGATCGTTCGATGAAGATCAAACGTTTTGGGCCGTTCGCGCCAAATTCGAGTGACGCGAACGCCCCAAAATACACTGCGCCATCGCAGTGCAATCCCGGTGCTGTGATTGGCCAAACATGCACTGTGACCCCGCATGCTTGGCCAATCCCAGCGCCGGCAGCGAGGAGAGCCATAATTGGCCACAGGCAGGATGCCTGTGGCCAATTATAGCTCAGGGGGTTTAGTACACGCTCCACACTATAAAAGTCCGCCAGCGTGGCGGCCTTGTGTAGTGTGTTCCGGTTCAGGGAGAGAGAAGGATAGGCAGGGACAGTGTTAGTGATATTTGTTAATTTACCTTGTGTGTAGGGAGAGAGAAGGATAGGCAGGGACAGTGTCAGTGATATTCTGCTAAACCTTGTGTGCAGGGAGAGAGAAGGATAGGCAGGGACAGTGTCAGTGATATTCTGCTAAACCTTGTGTGCAGGGAGAGAGAAGGATAGGCAGGGACAGTGTCAGTGATATTCTGCTAAACCTTGTGTGCAGGGAGAGAGAAGGATAGGCAGGGGACAGTGTCAGTGATATTTTTGCTAAGCCTCCTGCACAGTATACATCTGAAGCTAGCCCTTATTGCTGTGTTTTCCTGTTGTGTAACACAGGCAGGCATCTGCAGCAGTTATAGCAGGCGTAGTGTGCTTCCTGCAAAATAAACACCTGAAGCTAGCCCTTATTGCTGTGTTTTCCTGTTGTGTAACACAGGCAGACATCTGCAGCACTTACAGCGGGCGTAGTTTGCTTCTTGTAAAATATACACCAGAAGCTAGACCTTATTGCTGTGTTTTCCTGTTGTGTAACACAGGCAGGCATCTGCAGCAGTTATAGCAGGCGTAGTGTGCTTCCTGCAAAATATACACCTGAAGCTAGCCCTTATTGCTGTTTTTTCTTGTTGTGTAACACAGGCAGGCATCTGCAGCACTTACAGCAGGCGTAGTGTGCCTCCTGCAAAATATACACCTGAAGCTAGGCCTTATTGCTGTGTTTTCCTGTTGTGTAACACAGACAGGCATCTGCAGCACTTACAGCAGGCGTAGTGTGCCTCCTGCAAAATATACACCTGAAGCTAGGCCTTATTGCTGTGTTTTCCTGTTGTGTAACACAGGCAGGCATCTGCAGCACTTACAGCAGGCGTAGTGTGCCTTCTGCAAAATATACACCTGAAGCTAGGCCTTTTTGCTGTGTTTTCCTGTTGTGTAACACAGGCAGGCATCTGCAGCACTTACAGCGGGCGTAGTTTGCCTCCTGCACATTATACACCTGAAGCTACCCCTTATTGCTCGTAGTTTTTTTTCTTTTGTGTTACACTTACAAGGCATCTGCAGCACTTACAGCGGGTGTAGTGTGCTTCTTGCAAAATATACACCAGAAGCTAGCCCTTATTGCTGTGTTTTCCTGTTGTGTAACACAGGCAGGCATCTGCAGCACTTACAGCAGGCGTAGTGTGCTTCTTGCAAAATATACACCTGAAGCTACCCCTTATTGCTGGTTTTCCCATCTCCCTGCAGGCCTTTAGAATGTCTGGAAGGCAAACAAGGAGAGGCAGACAATCAGGAGCCAATAAAAGAGGGCAAGCAGGCTCTGTGTCTAGAGACAACAGTGCTGGTCGTGGACGCGGTGCATCGTCATCAGCACGTGGCCATGGGACACGCTTGTCCTTATTTTCGGCAGCTGGACGTGTTGAGCCGCATCATGACGAAGACTTGGTAGAGTGGATGACCAAGCTCTCCTCATCCTCCTCATCCTCTCTCACCCAGGCTCAGGGTACTGGCAAAGCAGCTGCCAAAGCGTCCTCAATGTCATCATCAGTCACTCCTTCCCTAGACCCACCGTGTCCTCCTGAGGAGTCCCCTGAACTGTTTGGGCACAGTGTTGGGTACATGCTCCAGGAGGATGCTCAGCGTTTCGAAGGGTCTGAAGATGATACCCAGCTAGAGGAAGGCAGTAGCATGAGAGCAGAGAGAGGGGATGCTCAAGAAGGACACCAATCTGGCAGTCATGTTCCAGCAGCTGCAGCATACTGCCAGATTGGTTCTAGTGATGAGGAGGGAGGGGATGATGAGGTCACTGACTCCACGTGGGTGCCTGATAGGAGGAGGAGGAGGAGGATGAGGAGGAGGCACATCTCCAACGAGGCAGGATGCCCTCCGGGGGCCAGCGTAAGGGCAGCACACCGACTGAATCACACCGCAGAGCTCTGCCTGTGCAGGGCGCTGCCTCTGCCCGTTATTCCAAAAGTTCTTTGGTGTGGGCCTTTTTTGAGTCGAGTGCATCAGATCGCACCGCTGCTGTTTGCAACATATGTCTCAAGCGTATCTCGCGTGGCCAAAACATCAGCCGCTTGGGCACCACATGCTTGACCAGACATATGTTGACCTGCCATGCAGCTCGTGGGCAAGCCTACCTTAAAGACCCGCACCAAAGAACAAAGCGAACCTCTCCTTGCTCCGCATCAGCTGGGATCTCCAACCCCACTATACCTTCAGTGCTCTCTGAAACCTGCACTGAGAGGAATGAAGGTGTAGAATTAGGTGTGTCACAGCCAAGTACTTGCGGGCACTCTGCTAGCAGTACACCGAAGTCCGATTCTAGCAGGCAAATTTCCCTGCCCCAGCTGCTGGACCGTCAAAAGAAGTTCACTCCCAGCCATCCACTTGCCCAGCGGTTGAATGCTAGCTTGGTTAAATTGCTAGCACTTCAACTGCTGCCTTTTCAGTTGGTAGACTCTGCCCCCTTCCGTGAGTTTGTGCAATGTGCGGTTCCTCAGTGGCAGGTTCCTAAATGCCACTTTTTCTCACGGAAGGCGATTCCGGCTCTCTACCGGCATGTGGAAGGCAATGTCCATGCCTCGCTGGACAGGGCGGTCAGCGGTAAGATACATGGTCCAGCAGGCATGGACAGGGACGTTACCTTTCTTTCACGGCCCATTGGGTCACTCTTTTGGCAGCTGGGAAGGATGCAGGACAAGGTGCAGTAGTGTTGGAGGTTGTTCCGCCGCTAGGCCTCCAAAATGCTACTACTGGTTGTTGTGACACACCTCTCTCCTCCACCCCCTCCTCTTCTTCTTCCTCCATGGCCTCTTCCTGTGCTTTGTCCTCGGAACCAGCGGTGCTCCGTAGGCATTCAAGGGGCTACGCAAGTACGCAGGCAAAAAGATGCCATGCCGTGCTTGTGCTGGTGTGTTTGGGGGACAGGAGCCACACTGGGGCAGAGGTTCTGTCAGCTCTGCAGGGGCAGGCCGAGAGGTGGTTGACACCACGCCAGCTTAAGCCAGGAATGGTGGTTTGCGACAATGGCACCAACCTCTTCTCCGCCATCCGACAGGGACAACTGACCCATGTGCCCTGTGTGGCTCACGTCCTTATCCTGGTGGTGCAGCGGTTCTTGGGCAGGTACCCGGGCTTACAGGACGTCATGAGGCAGGCCAGGAAAGTCTGTGTGAATTTCCGCAGATCATATAATGCCAGTGCTCGGCTGGCTGAGCTGCAAAAGGAGTTGAACCTGCCCAAGAACCGTCTTATATGTGACATGCCCACCAGGTGGAACTCAACGTTGGCCATGCTGCAGCGGCTGCACACGCAGCAGAGGGCCATCAATGAGTACCTGTGTGACTACGGCACCAGGACAGGGTCAGGGGAGCTAGGGTTTCTTTCACCACGCCAGTGGGGCATGATCAGGGATGCATGCACTGTCCTGGCACCATTTGAGGAGGCCACGAGGATGGTGAGCAGTGACAGTGCATGCATCAGTGACACTGTACCTCTTGTCCACCTGTTGGAGCATACGCTGCGTGGAATAATGGACAGGGCACTTGAGGCAGAACAGAGGCAGGAAGAGGAGGACTTCCTTGCCTCTCAAGGCCCCCTTTACCCAGACAGTGTTCCTTCTGTCCCACCCATCCCACAGGAAGAGGACGAGGAGGAGGAGGAGGAGGATTGTGTCAGCATGGAGGTGGAGCCTGGCACTCAGCATCAACAGCAGCAGTCTTTTAGGGATGATTTACAGTCCCAAGAAACACGTGGACTTGTACGTGGCTGGGAGGAGGTGGCTGCGGATCATGTCGTCCTTAGTGACCCAGAGGACTCCGGACCGAATGCCTCAGCTCACCTACGCTGCATGGCCTCCCTGATCCTGCAAAGTCTGCGGAAGGATCCTCGTATTCTTCGGATCAAGGAGAGGGACCATTACTGGCTGGCCACTCTCCTTGATTTACGGTACAAGGGTAGAGGTGGCGGACCTTATCTTACCGTCGCAGAGGGAGCAGAGGATGAGACAACTCTGGGAGGCCTTGCAGAAAGGTCTGTGCAACACGTTCCCAGAGACTGGGAGGTTACAAACTCCTGGTCCTGGACAACGAGTTGCTGAGGCTTCGGTCAGTCAAAGAAGGAGCGGTGGGGAAGGTGGCCGTCTGACCGATGCGTTCAGACAATTCTTTAGTCTGCAGCCCCAAGGTATGATTGATTCCAGCAACCATCGCCAGCGTCTGATATACATGGTGCAGGAATACCTAGGGGCAAGGTCAGACTTGGACACCTTTCCCACCGAAAATCCTCTGGCTTACTGGGTCTTGAGGATGGATCACTGGCCAGAGCTTGCACAGTATGCAATTGAGCTACTGGCCTGTCCTGCATCCAGCGTTCTTTCGGAACGCACATTCAGTGCTGCTGGATGCTTTGTCATGGATCACAGGGTGCGCCTGTCCACTGACTCGGTTGATCGACTGACCTTCATAAAGATGAACCAGTCTTGGATCACCACCAGCTACCAAGCACCTGAAGCTGATATAACAGAATAATTTATTTTCAAATGTCACATCCCTTCAAGACTGATGCTGATGCTGAGTGACTGTCCTGTTATGTTGACTGACTATCCTCCTCCTCCTCAATGATCCGATTCATGATGATAGCTTGGAAGAACATTTTTGTTTCTGGGTGCCACCACCAGTGGCTAAGGCCCAATTTTTCAGCCCCTGTTTAACAGGGGCATGTAATTACAATTTTTGATGCAATGCTTTGCAGCAGGGCTCCTTCCTGCATTCTTACTAGAGTATCTGGGAGAGGTTGCAGTGTTGTGGCACCAGCACCAGTGCCTAAGGCCCAATTTTTCTGCCCCTGTTTAACAGGGGCGTGTAATTACAATTTTTGATGCAATACTTTGCAACAGGGCTCATTGCTGTGCTCCAAGTACAGTATCTGTGAGGGGTTGCAGTGTTGTGGCACCAGTGGCTAAGGCCCAATTTTTCAGCCCCTGTTCAACAGGGGCATGCAATTACAATTCTTGATCTAATAATTCACAGCAGGGCCCATTCATGCGCCCACCAAGAGTAACTGTGAGGGCTTACAGTGTTGTGGCACCAGCACCACCACCAAAGGCCCAATTTTTCCTACCACTGTTCAACAATGGCATGTAAATACAATTCCTGATATAATAGTTCACAGCAGGGCGTTCCAGCACCCACCAAGAGTAACTGTGAGGGCTCACAGTGTTGTGGCAACACCAACATGTAAGGGGCTAATTTCAGCAGAGTATATACGGCAGGCCCCTACTTTCAAACATCCAACTTACAAACGACTCCTACTTGCAAACGGAAGGAGACAACAGGAAGTGAGAGGAAATCTACCCCTAGGAAGGGAAATTCTCTCCTGTAAGAGTTAATATTGGAAAAAGTTGTCTCCTCTCTACTGATGCTTTATCCCCAATCCTTGTTTCAATAAAAACCCCACTTTTCAAAAACAGTTGTCATTGGGATGGAAAGTGAGGTGAAATGTTCTGAACAGGGGCACAGACAGCAAAACAAATGTTACAGGGGTGATAACCCTTCCCTATGTTTTCCAAAAAGCTTAAAAATAGATTTTTTGGCTGGAGCTACACTTAAACAATGTACCTGTTCAAAATTAAAAAAAACTGATTCTACTTAAGAACAAACCTACAGTCCCTGTCTTGTTTGCACCGCCTGTATACTGCTGTTCAGAGTATATAGTGCCTTTTTTATTTTATGTGCGGGGTTCCCCTTAATATCCATACAAGACCCAAAGGGGCTGGTAATGGACTGGGGTAGGGGGGGGGTGATGGGGTAGCTTTGCCATTTTTCTCAAAGATTTTCATCCATATTACTGGGACCAGACCTTACATTAAAGCCGCAAGCAGTTTTAAATGGCTTTTTTTCCCTTAGAAATTTCATTTTGTAAACACGGGAAACGCATGCCACTTCACAGGCATACTTTAGACACCCCCCCCCCCCAGGTACGATATTTAAAGGAATATTTGTTTGTTTTTTTCACTTTATGCATCATTAAAATGACTGCTCTCGAAAAACGGCCGTTTTTAAAACTTCGTTTTGCATTGATACATGTTCCCTGGGGCAGAACCCGGGTCCCCAAACCCTTTTTAGGACAATAACATGCATAGTAGTCATTATAATTAGCACTTTAGATTTTGAGCGTTCGCGTCCATTGTATTTAATAGGGTTCTAACGTTCGCGCAAACTTTCGGTCCGTTCCATGGTTCTGGTGCGAACCGAACGGGGGGGGTGTTCGGCTCATCCCTATTGGCTAAATTGCTAGCACTTCAACTGCTGCCTTTTCAGTTGGTAGACACTGCCCCCTTCCGTGAGTTAGTTGAATGTGCGGTTCCTCAGTGGCAGGTTCCCAAACGCCACTTTTTCTCACGGAAGGCGATTCCGGCTCTCTACCGGCATGTGGAAGGCAATGTCTTGGCCTCGCTGGACAGGGCAGTCAGGGGTAAGGTGCATATTACCGCTGACTCATGGACCAGCAGGCATGAAAAGGGACTTTACCTATCTTTTACGGCGCATTGGGTGACTCTGCTGGCAGCTGGGAAGGATGCAGGACAAGGTGCAGTAGTGTTGGGGGTTGTTCCGCCACCACGCCTCCAAAATGTTACTTCTGGTGATTCTGACACACCTCTCTCCTCCACCCCCTCCTCTTCTTCTTCCTCCATGGCCTTTACCTGTGCTTTGTCCTCGGAACCAGCGGTGCTCCACAGGCGTTCAAGGGGCTACGCAAGTACGCAGGCAAAAATATGCCATGTGGTGCTTGAGCTGGTGTGCTTGGGGGACAGGAGCCACACTGGGGCAGAGATTCTGTCAGCTCTGCAGGGGCAGGCTCAGAGGTGGTTGACGCCACGCCAGCTTATGCCAGGAAAGGTGGTTTCTGACAATGGCACCAAGCTCCTCTCCGCCCTCTGACAGGGACAACTGACCCATGTGCCCTGTTTGGCTCACGTCCTTAACTTGGTGGTGCAGCGGTTCTTGGGCAGGTACCCGGGCTTACAGGAGGTCCTGAAGCAGGCCGGGAAACTCTGTGGGCATTTCCGCCAGTCATGTAATGCCAGTGCTCGGCTGGCTGACCTGCAAAAGGATTACAATCTGCCCAAGAACCACCTAATCTGTGACATGCCCACCAGGTGGAACTCTACGTTGGCCATGCTGCAGCGGATGCACATGCAGCAGAGGGCCATCAATAAGTATCTGTTGCAATATGGCACCAGGACCGTGTCAAGGGATCTTGGATTTTTTTCCCCACGCCAGTGGGCCATGATCAGGGATGCAGGCACTGTCCTGGTACCATTTGGGGAGGCCACGAGGATGGTGAGCAGTGACAGTGCATGCATCAGTGACACTGTCCCTCTTGTCCACCTTTTGGAGCACACGCTGCCTGGAATAATGGACAGGGCACTTGAGGCAGAACAGAGGCAGGAAGAGGAGGACTTCCTTACCTCTCAAGGCCCCCTTTATCCAGACAGTGTTCCTGCTGGCCCAGCTATCACAGAGGAAGAGGAGGATTATTGTGTCAGCATGTAGGTTAAGCCTAGCACTCAGCATCAGCAGCAGTCTTCAAGGGATCAATTATATTATAAAATAAAATAATATTAAATCCTAAGACACCCATGGACTTGTACGTGGCTGGGAGGAGGTGGCTGCGGATCATGTCATCCTCAGTGACGGCTGCGGATCATGTCATCCTCAGTGACCCAGAGGACTCCGCACCGAATGCCTCAGCAAACCTACGCTGCATGGCCTCCCTGATCCTGCAAAGCCTGCGGAAGGATCCTCGTATTCGTGCGATCAAGGAGAGGGATCATTACTGGCTTGCAACCCTCCTTGATCCACGTTACAAGGATAAGGTTGCGAACCTTATCTTGCCGTCGCAGAGGGAGCATCGGATGAAGCATCTTCGGGAGGCCTTGCAGAAAGGTCTGTGCAACGCGCTCCCAGAGACTGGGAGGTTACAAATTCCTGGTCCACGTGTTGCTGAGGCTCCGGTCAGTCAAAGAAGGAGCGGTGGAGAAGGTGGCCGCCTGACCGATGCGTTCAGACAATTTTTTAGTACGCAGCCCCAAGGCATGATCGCTTCCAGCAACCATCGCCAGCGACTGGTTTACATGGTGCAGGAATACCTAGTGGCAAGATCAAACTTGGACACCTTTCCCTCCGAAAATCCTCTGGGTTACTGGGTCTTGAGGATGGATCACTGGCCAGAGCTTGCACAGTATGCAATTGAGGTACTGGCCTGTCCTGCATCCAGCGTTCTTTTGGAACGCACATTCAGTACTGCTGGAGGCTTTGTAACCGATCACAGGGTGCGCCTGTCCACCGACTCGGTTGATCGACTGACCTTCATAAAAATGAATCAGTCTTGGATCACCACTAGCTACCAAGCACCTGATGCTGATGTAACCGAATAATTTTTTTGAAAATGTCAGATCCCTTCAAGACTGCCTATGCTGATATTGAGTGACTATCCTGTTATGCTGAGTGACTATCCTCTTCCTCTTCAATAATCATGCCGATAGCTTGAAAGAACATTTTTTGTTCTGGGCACCGCCACCAGTTGCTAAGGCCCAATTTTTCAGCCCTTGTTCAACAGGGGCATGTAATTACAATTTTTGATGCAATGCTTTGCAGCAGGGCTCATTCCTGCGCCCATCAAGAGTAACTGTGAGGGCTTACAGTGTTGTGGCAACACCACCACCACCACCACCAACAAAGGACACTTTTTTCTGCCCCTGTTCAACAGGGGCGTGTAATTACAATTTTTGATTTAATAATTCACAGCAGGGCCCATTCCTGCGCCCACCAAGCGTAACTGTGAGGGCTTACGGTGTTGTGGCAACACCACCACCAAAGGCTCAATTTTTCTGCCACTGTTCAACAGGGGCATGTGATTACAATTCTTGATCTAATATTTCACAGCTGGGCCCATTCCTGCGCCCACCAAGAGTAACTGTGAGGACTTACAGTGTTGTGGCAACACCAACACCTAAGGGCCAAACTTCTGCAGAGTATAAACGGCAGGCTCCTGCTTTCAAACATCCAACTTACAAACGACTCTTACTTGCAAACGGAAGGAGACAACAGGAAGTGAGAGGAAATCTACCCCATGGAAGGGAAATTCTCTCCTGTAAGAGTTAATATGGGAAAAATGTGTCTCCTCTCCACTGATGCTTTATCACCAATCCTTGTTTCAATAAAAACCCCAAATTTTCAAAAAACATTTGTCATTGGGACGGAAAGTGAGGTGAAATGTTCTGAACAGGTGTACAGACAGCAAAACAAATGTTACAGGGCTGATAACCCTTCCCTATGTTTTCCAAAAAGCTTAAAAATAGATTTTTGGGCTGTAGCTACACTTAAAAAATGTACCTGTTCCAAATTACAAACAGATTCTACTTAACCACTTCCCTACCGTGCACGAAAACCCCCTTCCTGCCCAAGCCATTTTTCAACTTTCAGCGCTGTCACACTTTGAATGACAATTGCGCGGTCGTGCGATGTGGCTCCCAAATGAAATTTGCGTCCTTTTTTTCCCACAAATAGAGCTTTCTTTTGGTGGTATTTGATAACCTCTGCGGTTTTTATTTTTTGCGCTATAAACAAAAGAAGAGCGTCCAGTTTGGAAAAAAACCACAATTTTTTACTTTTTGCTATAATAAATATCCATTTTTTTTTCAATTACAATTTTCCTCAGTTTAGGCCGATACGTATTCTTCTACATATTTTTGGTAAAAAAAAAAAACGCAATAAGCGCGTATTGATTGGTTTGCGCAAAAGTTATAGCGTCTACAAAATAGGGGATAGATTTATAGCATTTTTTTTTTTTTTTTTATTAGTAATGGCGGCGATCTGCGATTTTTATTGTGACATGCCATTTTTCTCAATGATTTTCATCCATATTGCCGGGACCATACATTACATTAAAGCTTCAAGCGGTTTTAAATTACTTTTTTTCCTTTTAGAAATTTCATTTTGTGCAGGGACAGTTCTAAACACGGGAAACATGTGCCACTTCACAGGCATACTTTAGACACCCCACAGGTACGATATTTAAAAGACTATTTCACTTTTTTTTTTTTTTTTTCACTTTATGCACCCCCAGGTACGAAATTTAAAGGAATTTAAAGGAAAATTTCACTTTTATTTTTTCATTATTAAAATCACTGCTCCCGAAAAAACGTCAGTTTTTAAAACTTATTTTTGCATTGATACATGTCCCCTGGGGCAGGACCCGGGTCCCAAAACCCTTTTTAGGACAATAACTTGCATATTAGCCGTTATAATAAGCACTTTTGATTTCGAACATTCGCGTCCATTGTATTTAATAGGGTTCTAAAGTTCATGCAAACTTTCGGTCCGTTCGCAGGTTTTGGTGCGAACCGAACCAAGGGGTGTTCGGCTCATCCCTATCCAGAACATGCGAACAGGCAAACAATTTGTTCGAACACACGAACACCGGTAAAGTCTATTGAACATGAAAAATCAAAAGTGCCAATTTTAAAGGTTAATATGCAAATTATTGTCATAAAAAGTGTTTGGGAACCCGGGTCCTCCCCCAGGGGACATGTATCAATGCAAACATTTTTTTTAAAACTGCTGTTTTTTCGGGAGCAGTGATTTTAATAATGCTTAAAGTGAAACAATAAAAGTGAAATATTCCTTTTAAATGTTGTACCTGCGGGGGTGACTATAGTATGCCTGTAAAGTACTGCATGTTTCCCGTGTTTATAACAGTCTCTGCACAAAATGACATTTCTAAAGGGAAAAAAGTAATTTAAGACTACCCGCAGCTATAATGAATTGTCGGGTCACGGCAATACAGATAAAAGTCATTGATAAATAAGAAAAAAAAAATGCGTGTGGGCACCCCCAAATTCCATTACCAGGCCCTTCAGGTCTGGTATGGGTATTAAGGGGAACCCTGCGCCAAAAAAAAAAAAAGTGGTGTGGGGTTCCCCCCAAAAATCCATACCAGACCCTTAGCCGAGCACGCAACCTGGCAGGCCGCAGGAAAAGAGAGGGGGGAAGAGAGAGCACCCCCCTCCTGAACCATACCAGGCCACATTCCCTCAACATGGGGAGGATGTCCCCATGTTGATAGGGACAAGGGCCTCATCCCCACAACCCTTGCCCGGTGGTTGTGGGGGTCTGCGGATGGGCGGCTTATCGGAATCTAGAAGCCCCCTTTAACAAAGGGGGCCTCCAGATCCCATCCCCCCTATGTGAATTGGTATGGGGTACATTGTACCCCTACCATTTCACAAAAAAAAAAGAAGTATCAAAATGTTAAAAACCACAGGAGACGGCTTGTCCTTTAGTAAAAATAAAAAAGATTCCAGCGATGTAATCCAATAAATCCATCCTCGATCTCCAGCGATGGATGGTCTCCAGCAAGGAACACGCACACGATCCTGCCTGCACCGGAGGCACCCGGCGAATGATGCAGCGCCAGTCTGACAGCTCTCATGTAGCTGAGGTTGGGGCCACCCATCATGTGACCTCTGACGCAAGGGGAAATGCTGGGGTTTCCCAGTGACGTGTACGGATGACCCCGCCCCCACTCTGATGCAACGGGAAACCTGGAGATCGAGAATTGGATTACATCGCTGGAGAACAAGGATGGATTTATTGGATTAAATCGCTGGAATCTTTTTTATTTTTTATTTTTTTCTTTTTAATAAAGGACTTGTCCCAAGCCGTCTCCTGTGGTCTTTAACATTTTGACACTTTTTTTTTGTGAAATGGTAGGGATACAATGTACCCCTTACCAATTCACATAGGGGGGGCCGGGATCTGGAGGCCCCTTTGTTAAAGGGGGCTTCCAGATTCCATTAAGCCCCCCACCCGCAGACCCCCACAACCACCGGGCAAGGGTTGTGGGGATGAGGCCCTTGTCCCCCATCAATATGGGGACATCTTCCCCATGTTGAGGGCATGTGGCCCCTGGTACAGTTCAGGAGGGGGGGTGCTATTTCATCCCCCCTCTTTTCCTGCGGCCTGCCAGGTTGCATGCTCGGATAAGGGTCTGGTATGGATTTTTGGGGGAACCCCACGCCATTTTTTTTAATATGGCGCAGGGTTCCCCTTAATATCCATACCAGGCCTGAAGGGCCTGGTAATGGAATTTGGGGGGACCCCACGCATTTTTATTTATTTTTTATTATTATTTATCAATGACTTTTATCTGTATTGCCGAGACCCTACAATTCATTATAGCCGCGAGTAGTTTTAAATGACGTTTTTTCTCTTTTAGAAATGTCATTTTGTGCAGAGACTGTTATAAACACGGGAAAGATGCGCTACTTTACAGGCATACTATAGAAACCCCCCAGGTACGAAATTTAAAGGAATATTTCACTTTTATTGTTTCACTTTAAGCATTATTAAAATCACTGCTCCCAAAAAAACTGCATTTTTTTAAAACTTTTTTTTGCATTGATACATGTCCCCTGGGGCAGGACCCGGGTCCCCAAACACTTTTTTATGATAATAACTTGCATATTGACCTTTAAAATTAGCACTTTTGATTTCTCACATAGACTTTTAAAGGGTGTTCCATGGCTTTCGAATTTGCCACAAACACCCCAAATTGTTTGCTGTTCGGCGAACGGGCGAACAGCCAATGTTTGAGTTGAACAGATAGCCCATCCCTACTTAACCACTTAAGCCCCGGACCAATATGCAGCATAAAGACCAGGCCCCTTTTTCGGCACTGCATCGCTTTAACTGACAATTGCTCGGTCGTGCGACGTGGTTCCCAAACAAAATTGATGTCCTTTTTTTCCCACAAATAGGAGCTTTCTTTTGGTGGTATTTGATCACCTCTGCGGTTTTTATTTTTTGCACTATAAACAAAAATAGAGTGACAATTTTGAAAAAAACATTTTTTTTTACTTTTTGCTATAATAAATATCCCCAAAATATATATATAAAAAAAACATTTTTTTCCTCAGTTTAGGCCGATACGTATTCTTCTACATATTTTTGGTAAAAAAAAAAAAAAAAAAAATCGCAATTGCCGTTTATTGATTGGTTTGCGCAAAAGTTATAGCGTTTACAAAATAGGGGATAGTTTTATGGCATTATTAATTATTATTTTTTTACTAGTAATGGCAGCGATTCTGCTGACGTATATATGCCGTGGGCAGTCATTAAGTCGTTAATAGTCATTGAACAAGCTCAATGTTTTTGCTTGCCTTCTTTTTCTGCAGAAATGTGTAGCGGGGTGCCACTTTGCAGTGTGGTTATAAGACTGTTGTTGTATTGAGAATGAACCCAGCTCCCTCCAGATTCTCTTATGACATTGCAGCAACTGTTTTGTTTAACTGTGTGGAACGGTGCATTATGGAACTTATAGTACAGAGAGAAAGAGACTTCATTGCCATGGGTAACAAATAGACTATGGAACCCACAGTGCAGCTGTGCTACCAGAGTGCATTGCATCTTTGCACAGCCTTCTGGGGGAAATTACTTAAAGGATGGGAGGAGCTACACTCGCTCTCTCTGGACTTCACCTTCTATCAAGCAGGAAGCCTGCGTTGAGGCCTGCTGCCGGAGTGTCTAGGCCTAAAGCCTGTGCCTACAGTTGTCAAGTAGGATCACTCAGCCCAAGGAGGGATCCTTTTCCGTGTCACCAACTCTGGCTCCACAGAGACCGAAATCGCCCATCTACTGACACCTTGTGCGGCTGTGTGAGGGACCAGAGACTGCAAGTTGCGGAGACCGTGGACCGGAACACTGACAGCGGAACGTACCAGAGGGACGAGGCCTGCTTTGGTGAGGAGGCACCTGCCCAGAATTGACTAACTGTTGCGTAGGACTGTGACTTTTAAAGACCTGCCATTATTAGAGTAGTGCAGCACACACAAGGACATCTCGCAGTGGCCACATGTTTTAAGGATTGGTGTTTGCACCGTCAGCGAATTACATGTTCATTAACATTGTGGATGTTCAGTTTTGCCTTTTTTCATAACCTGATGGATTACAAATGTTTGTGCACCAACAGATGCTAGCGAAGACTCTTACTACTGGAAGGAACTTTGTACTGAACTCAGTCAGGGCTGCCTAGAACAAAATAGTACCAAGACACGTGTACAGTATTGCCCATTAGGGGGAGCTTGCGAGCATACAGTTCTAATACATAGAAAGTGTACACCATAAGTGTGATTCTTTGTTTTGACTGTTTCCAACTAAAATTTTCTGCTATACAATTGACTCTTACAGTACAGTTGACTCCTACAGGGCCCTGCATGTCTAACTCTGTTACTTTTCTTACCAAGTAAAATTTACTCTTGGTTAAGCAGAATTCTGTGTGGAGTTTATCTGTTACCCTGCTGGACAAGTGGCCATTACAAGGTAACAACTTTATTTACAATTTTTTATTACTGTGTGATATTATTGTGTTTCCCAATTACCAGTGCGTTCCACAATCCCCGTGTAGACCAGTTGTGCCAAGGGAGGGTTTGAGACAAATTTCTGGGGTTGATAGCCAGAGTACAGACCCAAAACAAAATCAGCAGCTCCTCCAGGGGTAGTGCTACAAATGCAAATACCAAACCCAAATAAAGATTAGCACTACTAAAGAAGGTAGGGGACAGTGCCCATCTGCTTCCCAGGAAAAACAGCCTTCTTCATGCCCTGCCAAGATGTGCATGAATATGACTTTATGAATCTTGCTTTGCTCAGGTAGTCGGGCATTAAGATGATGCTAGACACAATTGTCACAATTAAGCATGAGGTCAAGACACTCTAAAAGAGCTGTTTGGACTCACTTTGTGCAAGGTCCAGTTTTCCTTTCGAAGCCAGTAACTTGACTCAAGCTTTCTCTGGCCGACTAACCTTCTTCAGACTTTCGAAAGAGGAATATATGTAGAAGGATGAACTATGTCTGCCTTTTAATTCCTCCTTTCCAAGGCTGGTGAGATGCCTTTAGAATGAAAGCAGTGGAAGTAATTTAAAGGGCGTCTGAATCATCGGGTGAGGGCCCTGGAGATGCTACAGAGCTTTGGTTGGTTGTATATCTTCAGAAAGAGCCAGCTAGTTCCCTCACGGAGGTGATAGTATCTGGGAGTCTCGATCAACAGTAGTGTGGAAGGTGTTCCGTCCACAGAAGATGCCCCTCTTGATCTTGATGGTCTGCGCTCTAAAGACATGTCATTTTGATATCATCAAAAATTGTATGAGGGTGTTGATGAATGCAGCAGTCCTCACAGTGGCCTGGGCTCGATGGCATCTTAAACACCTTAAGTTTGCTTAACTCCAGCAGTGGGTCAAGCCAACTGTCAGAACCAGTTTGCTCAAGGGAGCGATTCCTCATTCTAGAGTTGATGGCAGCATAGGAAGCATTACTGACCTTTTCGCCACTGCTTTAGGGCCATTGTGCAGATTCAGACAGACAAAAGTAGCATATGTGTCAAATCGGGGAGGAATAAGCAGATTGCACTCCCGCAACCGAAAAATGTGTGCTGCAATCTGTTGTCCCTGTCAGTCTCTTGCCTTCCCGGAGTGGAGAATACGTGAGCAGACACTTTTTGAGCACACGCTTTCTGAATCTAAACAAATGAATGTTTCCTACAACGGTTTGCTCAGTGGGGCACCCCGCAAGTGGATTTAATGGCATCTCCTGTCAAAACTCAGCTGCCAGAGTTCTTCTCCTGGTTCTTCCATCCGAGAGCCAGGGGGGTTACGATGCTCTGTCCCAGCACTGGATTTTCTGACTTGTATACATTTTTCCGCAGACTTTTCTAATCCTGAACACGATCCGTTCATGGTTTCCGCTGTTTTGACAGTTGTTGATCGCTCCCTGGATTGGCACTTCAGAGATCTTTGGTGCTCGAGCGACATGCCTCATCCCAATATGGCTCAATTGGAGGGCCTCGTTATTTGTAAGAATCAGACTAGCCCAGGTGGACATAGCAGAAGAAGTTCAGTGGATGCTGTGCTGCTCGGATCTTGGAAGATATCCTTGAATGCTACGCACTATAGCGTGTGTAAAAGCTCTTTGGGGTGGCAGTGATTATTCAATTCAATCCTGAGTCTTCCTTTCGTATAGAGTTCTTCCAATCGGCACTAGACAAAGGGCTTAGCAACAGTTTGGTCCAGCTGTCGACCGTTTCAGCTCTAACTGTTAGTTGTGTGGAAGATCTGTTTGGTGGCATGTTTTATGCAAGCAACCTTATAGTTAAATCAACAACCAGTCGAGTCTGAAAAAAAATACAAACTTTCTCAGCCAAGTCTCCATATTGTGAGCCGTTTCAAGACAGAGAGGTTCTTAATCTAGTTCCGTCTTTTCTTTGAAAGATTGAACCTTTTCATATAAGTTGGGAAGTGGTGCAATCTTCATTGTTTGCAGTTTCGGGACAGGAAGATTGGTCAAGGGTGGATGCAATTTTAGGTCCTTTTTTCCACGTATCTGCAGAGAACGCAGAAGTTCAGGTAGGCGGATAACTGGTTCATCTATCAGTAAGTCCTAAAATGGGTCAAATGGCCCCACCTAGGAATGCTTTTCCTCTCGGCTAGTCCAAACCATCAGATGGTAGCTTTGGGTCTTTCCCCTCCAGAGGGGGTTCATGCAACCCCTATTTGATACTCAGGATGGGCAGTGGTGGAAGGGGCTAGTAAATATGTAAATTACCGGTCCCTTTCATATCTAAATGAACACAGTGAACATACTTGCTGTGTCCATTCATAACTGAAGCATAGTAAACTGTTTTCTATGCTTCAGTTTGTGAATGAACAGGAACCCGCTCAGCACAGAGCAATCCCCATTCATTCACTGCTCCATGCAGCTGAGGCTGCAGAGAACAGCATGTGTGTTTGAGCTTTGGGGTGCACATCCTAATGCAATAGGCTAGGCACACCTATGGTCCCTGTTCACTGCTTCAGGTCCGATTTATATTCCAAATATTTGGCTGAATTCAGACCTGAAACGGACCAGAAGATGCACACTTTTTTTTTATTTTTATATGCATTAACATCGATTGGGTCAAATTTCTGTCTAACCTTCTGAAACAAGTAAATGCGGTATGCCAGGGCCTCCTGATTCTAGGAGGCAAATTGAATGCTGTGGGCAGTCCTAATATTGACACGTCTGCCTCTAAACGACTTCATACTAATCTTCTTGAACAATTTCAACAAACACACAACCTGTTTGATGTCTGGAGCTGTCATCACTCTATTGAACTTGAGTACATATATTTTTCAATTGCCAATAATTCATACTCTCGCAAAGACATGTTTTTGATAGACAAATGGTCTTTGCAATGTATTTCCTCCTCTGAAATAAGTTTGATCACCTGGTTAAACCATGTGTTAATTGATGTCTCAGACTCCTTAGCCTCAGTCTTGCCTCCCCTATGGCGACTTAACACCAATCTATTATCAAACCCCAAATATGCCACTCCAATTCCTGAAGCACATGATTTTATTTTTTCAACTAATGATACCGGAGACAATCGATCACACTATGATATGGCTTACTTACAAAGCCTGTCACAGATCAGCTGCGGAGCTGATCTGTGTCTTACCTTTACTGCTGTAGGTCGGCTGGCACCTGTTGTTCCACAAGCTTGTGTTCAGCTCTGGCTGCAATCAGCAGCTATGGGTGTCGCCAGCTTCACCTGCTGCTTAATATATCCTTCCTTCCTGCTACTTCCTGTCCAGCCCCCCATGTGCATCACCATTTAAAATTTCACTCAGACCAGTTTCTGGTTGCTTGAGCAACACTTGTTTCTGAGCACCACTCCTGTAACCTGCTTACCTGACTTCTCGTGGACTAATCCCTTCTGTACCGAATCGGGTAGTTCTCCTGATTACGTTGTCTGCTGCCCGCCCTGACCTTGGCTCGCTATCCGGATTTCCTTTTGCTTCATCCATCATCCATCCATTTGTGTCTTCTGGTACTCTCCTCATGAGCAGGGTGAACCTGGGGGTCGTGACCTGGGGTCAGCACGCAGTTAAACCCAAAGCCTCGTGAGGGGGTCCCTGGCAGAATACCGACTGGCCCTTAGATTCCACGCCCTGGGGGATCCCGTATCACCTGCTCGCCTGTGGGCTCACAACAGTACCAGTGTGACAAAGCCTATATGAGAGGTAACTTTCTAAAAATTGGTGCTCGTGCTAAAAAGCTGCAATCTCAAAATTGCACCCCTTAACTGACACTATTAGATGCCTTGAGGAGTGTAACAAATCTGCCTCTACATCCAGATTGGTGGCAGACCTTAGGTCAACCAGGCAAGCTTTGGTTAGTATTTGAAAAGCAAGTCTCCTGAATGAGCAAGATGTCCGCCCCTATGTTTTTAAGCTATAAAGGCTCTTATCCGCTTGTGGGGTGAATTCAATCCCCTTATGTTATATTACCTTAATACCCCTGGTAAGTCATGTAGAACTATAGGGTACCTCGATGGGGCCAGATCTCAGAGAGCATTCAGTTGTGAGCAACCACATACATAGGGTAGTGCAAAAACAAACTAATACCAGGCTATGATGCAATTAAAACATACTAAACTTGACATTGTACATTAATAACCTTGTAAAAAAGCATAAAAGACAAATCCAACAATAACATGAAAAAAAAATAGCATTAGATCAATGTCGAATGGAGTCTGGGAGGATAGAACCCTCCGGCCAGAAGAGATAACTTACACCTAATGGTACAGGCTAGAAAGCCCTTCGTGATTAGTCTCGCCTGATATAGGAATCCGAGCAATGGATCTGAAACTGGTAGAATAAGGCCTAGTCCCTACGCTTCTGCGTATGAAGAATAGGGGGGTCAACCTGGTGGGCCCAGCTAGACTTTGTTGCAGCAAAGTTATTGTACAAATAGTAATAGGACATGCCAACGGGCAGAATACTCTGCAAAGGGGATGGACCCGAGAGTGGGTCAGGGCCAGAAGCTTCCGAGTTAAGTAGGTAGATTCTCTAAGTTCTTGTCAATGTTGTCTGTGGTCTCCTTGTGGAGAAGGAGTAGCACAGATAGCTGATGGGTGTGGGGTGGAGGGCATCCTGGGCAAGTTATCTGGGGCCAAAAGGCCCAGCTTAACAAGTAGATCTTTTCCTTCAGGCAAAGTAGGGACTGTGTATGTGGTTCCATTATGATTCTTGCAGATTGAAGCACTGTGGTCACCTCTTTCATTCTGCGTCGTTTGTCAAGTGTGGCAGGGGATAGGTCAGGGTATAGCTGAATCCTGGTTCCATCCAGTTGGATAGGGAGTAAGGAGTGTTTTGCGAGAAGCCCTTAGAATCTCCTCTTTAATGAGATAGTCTTTGAGACATAGTACAATGTCCCTGGGTGGTCTATCATCTGGAGGCTTGGAGCACAATGCCCTATGAATCCTGTCAGAGGCAAAAGCAGAGGCAAAGGGAAAAATGACTGAAACAGTAATTGAACCACAGGGAGCAGGCCTGTGACTGTCTCTGGAACCCCTCTCACTCCCAGATTGTTGCACCTGTTTCTATTATCCAGGTCCAGTAAAACAAAATTATCCTGCACTCTGGTGTTTCGCTAGACACGGGTAGTGTGGTTCCAGCTTAAGGCAAGGTCTAGAGTCTTGCAGCCCCCCTCAGAACAATGGGTGTTCATATGGCTAGAAAAAGAGAGTAAAAAGGAGGGTGCACCGACATAGTGCATTACCACTTACAAGTTTTATTAAAAATAGAATAAATGAAATGATCCTACTCGCAAAAGGAGCTTAGGTAATCCGTCCAGACGTTTGAGGTATCATCTGATCCTCTTTGTTATCAAGTCCTGCTGGCAGGTGCCAAGAGATCCAGCTCAACTGTCTGAAAAGCGCTTACCTAAGCTCCTTTTGTGAGTAGGATCATTGCTTTTATTCTATTTTTAATAAAACTTGTAAGTGGTATTGCACTAGGTCAGTGCGCTCTCCTTTTTTTCTTTTTATTATCCAGGTCCTCCAGATGGGCTTAAAGCTGGGGCACCGTGTCACTGTGCCAGAGAGTGTCTCATGATCCTTGCAGAGGTCAGTGTAGGCCAAATGCAATTCATCGTGCTTGGTCTCTAGTAGGTCAGTTCTGTCTCCCAGTGCCGCCAACTCTTGATTCAGGGTGTTGGTGGACTTGTGCAATTCAAAACTTTTCAGCAAGTTTCACATATATGGCTGACAGGCTTTCATGCAAGTCCACCTTAGTAAGCTGGACCAGGTACTCACTGTCTCCCGATAACTGAGCTGAAGAGGCCACCTGGCTCACAATATAAAAAAAAAAAATTGGGCTAACTTTACTGTCTTATTTTTTAATTAAAAAAAAGTGTTTTTTTCCCCCAAAAAAATGCGCTTGTAAGACCGCTGCGCAAATACGGTGTGACAAAAAGTATTGCAATGACCGCCATTTTATTCTCTAGGGTGTTAGAAAAAAATTTATAATGTTTGGGGGTTCCAAGTAATTTTCTAGCAAAAAAAAAATGTTTCTAAACTTGTAAACAACGAGTCTGAAAAACAGGCTTGGTCTTAAAGTGGTTAAAGAGGTCCTGCCATGCTTTTTTTCTATTACAAGGGATGTTTAACTGCTTCTGGACCAGCCACTGCAGTTTTACTGTGGCAGGCTGGCCCCCCTGCACGAGCCGTCGTAGCTGTACGTCGGCTCTTTTAGGCGCCTCCGGCAGCGCCCACGTGTGCCTGAAACGTGTCCCCGGAGCCAATGCGATTGCCCGACGATCGTGATGACCACCGGGCACCCACGATTGCTCGTTACAGAGCGGGAATGGGGATGTCTGTGTGTAAACAGTCGGGAGATGGGAGAAAGTTGTAGAAAGTCAACCATCACCACAGCCCTCCACCAGTCGGGGCTTTATGGCAGAGTGGCCCGACGGAAGCCTCTTCTCAGTGCAAGACACATGAAAGCCCGCATAAAGGTTGATAAACACCTGAAGGACTCCAAGATGGTGAGAAATAAAATTCTCTGGTCTGATTAGACCAAGATAGAACTTTTTGGCCTTAATTCTAAGCGGTATGTGTGGAGAAAACCAGGCACTGCTTATCACCTGTCCAATACAGTCCCAACAGTGAAGCATGGTGGTGGCAGCATCATACTGTAGGGGTGTTTTTCAGCTGCAGGGACAGGACGACTGGTTGCAATCGAGGGATAGATGAATGCGGCCAAGTACAGAGATATCCTGGACGAAAACCTTCTCCAGAGTTCTCAGGACCTCAGACTGGGCCGAAGGTTTACCTTCCAACAAGACAATGACCCTAAGCACACAGCTAAAATAACGAAGGAGTGGCTTCACAACAACTCCGTGACTGTTCTTGAATGGCCCAGCCAGAGCCCTGACTTAAACCCTAAAAATGTCTGTCCACCAACGTTTACCATCCAACCTGACAGAACTGGAGAGAATCTGCAAGGAGGAATGGCAGAGGATCCCCAAATCCAGGTGTGAAAAACTTGTTGCATCTTTCCCAAAAAGACTCATGGCTGTATTAGATCAAAAGGGTGCTTCTACTAAATACTGAGCAAAGGGTCTAAATACTTAGAACCATGTGATAGTTCAGTTTTTCTTTTTTAATAAATCTGCAAAAATGTCAACAATTCTGTGTGTGTATGTATATGTGTATACATACATACATACATACATACATACATACATACATACATGTAATTATATATATATATATATATATATATATATATATATATATATATATATATATATATATAATTACAGTTCATAATATATAGTGCAGTCTGCCAGGCTGCATGCTCCGATAGGGGGCTGGTATGGATTTTGTTTTGTTTTTTTTATTTTGGCATGGGGAATTGTCGCTCATATGGGAAGCTTTACTCCCTACTAACCAATTACACTAAACCTTTCACTGCCAGGTCTATTGCTTTACTGTCAAACTCATGGGCTAGCAAAAAGGGATTATTCAATACAAATAAAAACCAACAAACATCTTTCTTTAATAAGTATTTGTTTTTCCAAAATTATTTATAGGCCACAGTGTTGTTCAAGGGGTAACCTGATAACATAGTTGCCAACCTGTAAAAAAAAATTTAGGGACACTTTTTTACATGTAGGCGAAGCCTTACTATAATTAGGGGGTGGAGCATACGTTTGTAGGCGTGACACTGAAAATTGGAAAATGTGGCTGTGAAAAATGGGCGTGGTTTAAGTGGAATAGTGGCCCAGATCCTACACCACAATAGAAATATGTGTATTCCAGAAAGTTTAACAAATCGGCAGATAAAGATACTCCAAACACCTGTTGTTAGCGCTTCAATCATCCCGACACCATGGTTGTTATGGTGTCAGGGTGATTGAAGCGCATTATTTCTATTATCACATTGTAATATAAAATTAAATCATTCGACTCCCCATAATGCAGAATCAGTGGAAGCCCTGAGCGTGTCACCTGCCACCATAGGCTCCTAAACTCTATTAAAAGCCTATGTGCACATGGACACATCAGCTTTTATTGAGTTGAGTTGGGTTCAGAGGCTTTGACAAAAAAAAAAAAAGCCAAAAGCTCCTAAATGTAAGTTACAGCAGTGTACATGAGGCCTTACTCATACCTGGTGGGTCACTGGGGAAGCTGAAAATCACTTTAGTAGTCATCACTACTACAGTGATAGCCACCAGGGTCCTGCTGACTGATGTCACCAATTCTTCTCTACACCTCATCCAATTAGAGAACACATTGCATTCATTAAAAAATACAAGGGGTTCTGTGAATGGCAGTGATTTCAAGCAAGTGACCTCCCCAGGTGTGCAGAAAATTCTGCTTGTACAGAACTTGAGCAGGACCTGGAAAATTGCAGCTATCACCGTAGTAATGCTAACTACTACAGTGATTTTCAATTTCCCCAGTGGCCCCTCAAGTATGAGTAATGCATAATTACACTGTGCCAAGCTTGACCAATTTAAGTATGCTATAGGGATATTTCCTAAGGGTTGTACACAGGCCGACAATTGCGTTTAATAGAAACTGGCCGACATTTGACCCGAGTGTACGGCAGCCAGTCCAACGGGAGCATCTGGCTTCTGTTGAAGGGGCATCACCGGAAAAGGTCTGCCGATCGGCATCTGATTAGCGCACTCAGCCAATGACTGAGAGTGGTGACCGGCATGATCTGGCAGGGGGGCCGTCCCTGTGCCGGAACACAATAGCTCAGCGGGGAGATCACTGAACTAACAATGCATAGTTGGTACAGGATCTCCTCCCGAGCTCTTCTTTTTTTTTTTTTATTCAGCCCGCTGGGTTGAATGAAAAAATTGATGGCATGTAATAGGCTTTAGAGTTTAGGTTTAATAGTCTTGATAAAGTTGCTCTGTGTGTGGCTCTTAAAGAAGTAAATAAAAAGTATTATACTGTTTGAAAACCCACAGCTGTTTAGGTCTGTTAAAGCTAAATTCCAGGTATGTGTTTTTTTTTTTTTTGCATAGATGCATTTGTCCAGCTTGGAACAATGTAAGTATGCATAATCAAAATAAATCTGAAATTGGCCGCAACACTTTACCATTATTGATCCTTCATGCAAAAGACATCACAGACAGTGTGGGGTACAGTAAAAGTTGACACTTTTCACCCTGTGACTAGCGCCTACTCATAACTTCATACACAAATATACAATAAATCACCCTTATAAGCTCTATACCACTATGATCCCAATTACACTAATTGGAAAATCCCTCCCATCCCTATCAAGGGTGGAATATGTGGGAACTACTTACAACTAGAGTTGAGCGGACACCTAGATGTTCAGGTTCGACGAGTTCGGGACCGAACTTGACCCGAACTTGACCCCGAACCCGAACCCCATTGAAGTCAATGGGGACCCGAACTTTTGATGACTAAAATGGCTCTAAAATAGTAATGGAAAGGGCTAGAGGGCTGCAAATGGCAGCAAAATGTCGTTAAGAGTAGTGATGAGCCGAACATCCCCCGGGTTTGGTTCGCACCAGAACCCGCGAATGGACCGAAAGTTCGCACGAACTTTAGAACCCTATTAAATACAATGGATGTGAACGTTCGAAATCTAAAGTGCTAATTATAACGACTATTATGCATTTTATTGTCCTAAAAAGGCTTTGGGAACCCGGGTTCTGCACCAGGGGACATGTATCAATGCAAAAAGAAGTTTTAAAAACGCCCGTTTTCCTGGAGCAGTCATTTTAATGATGCATAAAGTGAAAAAAATGTCAAATATTCCTTTAAATGTCGTACCTGGGGGGTGTCTAAAGTATGCCTGTGAAGTGCCACGTGTTTCCCGTGTTTAGAACTGTCCCTGCACAAAATTAAATTTCTAAAGGAAAAAAGGCCATTTAAAACTGCTTGCGGCTTTAATGTAATGTCTGGTCCCGGTAATATGGATGAAAATCTTTAATAAAATGGCATAGCTACTCCATCACACCCCAGCCCATTACCAGCCCCTTTGGGTCTTGTATGGATATTAAGGGGAACCCCGCACACAAAATAAAAAAGGCCCTATATACTCTGAACAGCCGTATACAGGCGGTGCATACAAGACAGGGACTGTAGGTTTATTCTTATGTAGAATCTCTTTGTAATTTTGAACAGGTACATTTGTTTAAGTGTAGCTCCAGGCAAAAAATCTATTTTTAAGCTTTTTGGAAAACATAGGGAAGGGTTATCACCCCTGTAACATTTGTTTTGCTGTCTGTGCAGTGTGCACCTGTTCAGAACAGTTCACCTCACTTTCCGTCCTAATGACAAATGTTTTTTGAAAATTTGGGGTTTTTATTGAAACAAGAATTGGTGATAAAGAATCAGTGGAGAGGAGACACTTTTTTTCCCATATTAACTCTTACAGTAGAGAATTTGCCTTCCTAGGGGTAGATTTCCTCTCACTTCCTCTTGTATCCTTCCGTTTGCAAGGAGGAGTCGTTTGTAAGTTGGATGTTTGAAAGTAGGGGCCTGCCGTATATACTGAGCTGAAATTTGCCCCTTACATGTTGGTGTTGCCACAACACTGTGAGCCCTCACAGTTACTCTTAGTGGGCGCATGAATGGGCCCTGCTGTGAATTATTAGATCAAAAATTGTAATTACATGCCCCTGTTAAACAGGGGCTGAAAAATTGGGCCTTTGGTGGTGGTGGTGGTGGTGTTGACACAACACTGTAAGGCCTCACAGTTAGTCTTGGTGGGCGCAGGAATGGGCCCTGCTGTGAATTATTAGATCAAGAATTGTAATTACATGCCCCTGTTAAACAGGGGCAGAAAAATTGAGCCTTAGGCACTGGTGCCACAACACTGCAACCCCTCACAGATACTGTACTTGGAGCACAGCAATGAGCCCTGTTGCAAAGTATTGCATCAAAAATTGTAATTACACGCCCCTGTTAAACAGGGGCTGAAAAATTGGGCCTTAGCCACTGGTGCTGGTGCCACGACACTGCAACCACTCCCAGATACTCTAGTTGGAGTGCAGGAATGAGCCCTGCTGCAAAGCATTGCATAAAAAATTGTAATAACACACCCCTGTTAAACAGGGGCTGAAAAATTGGGCCTTAGCCACTGGTGGCGGCACCCAGAAACAAAAATGTTCTTCCAAGCTATCATCGTCAATCGGATCATTGAGGAGGAGGAGGATAGTCAGTCAACATAACAGGACAGTCTCTCAGCATCAGCATCAGTCTTGAAGGGATGTGACATTTGAAAATAAATTAGTCTGTTATATCAGCTTCAGGTGTTTGGTAGCTGGTGGTGATCCAAGACTGGTTCATCTTTATGAAGGTCAGTCGATCAACAGAGTCGGTGGACAGGCGCACCCTGTGATCCGTGACAAATCCTCCAGCAGCACTGAATGTGCGTTCTGAAAGAACGCTGGATGCAGGACAGGCCAGTAGCTCAATTGCATACTGTGCAAGCTCTGGCCAGTGATCCATCCTCAAGACCCAGTAAGCCAGAGGATTTTCGGTGGGGAAGGTGTCCAAGTCTGACCTTGCCCCTAGGTATTCCTGCACCATGTATATCAGACGCTGGCGATGGTTGCTGGAACCGATCATACCTTGGGGCTGCGGACTAAAGAATTGTCTGAACGCTTCGGTCAGACGGCCACCTTCCCCACCGCTCCTTCTTTGACTGACCGAAGCCTCAGCAACTCGTTGTCCAGGACCAGGAGTTTGTAACCTCCCAGTCTCTGGGAACGCGTTGCACAGACCTTTCGGCAAGGCCTCCCGGAGTTGTCTCATCCTCTGCTCCCTCTGCGACGGTAAGATAAGGTCCGCAACCTTACCCTTGTACCGTGGATCAAGGAGAGTGGCCAGCCAGTAATGGTCCCTCTCCTTGATCCGAAGAATACGAGGATCCTTCCGCAGACTTTGCAGGATCAGGGAGGCCATGCAGCGTAGGTTAGCTGAGGCATTCAGTCCGGAGTCCTCTGGGTCACTAAGGACGACATGATCCGCAGCCACCTCCTCCCAGCCACGTACAAGTCCACTGGTTTCTTGGGACTGTAAATCATCCCTAAAAGACTGCTGCTGATGATGCTGAGTGCCAGGCTCCACCTCCATGCTGACACAATCCTCCTCCTCCTCCTATTCTTCCTGTGCGATGGGTGGGACAGAAGGAACACTGTCTGGGTAAAGGGGGCCTTGAGAGGCAAGGAAGTCCTCCTCTTCCTGCCTCTGTTCTGCCTCAAGTGCCCTGTCCATTATTCCACGCAGCGTGTGCTCCAACAGGTGGACAAGAGGTACAGTGTCACTGATGCATGCACTGTCACTGCTCACCATCCTCGTGGCCTCCTCAAATGGTGCCAGGACAGTGCATGCATCCCTGATCATGCCCCACTGGCGTGGTGAAAAAAACCCGAGCTCCCCTGACCCTGTCCTGGTGCCGTAGTCGCACAGGTACTCATTGATGGCCCTCTGCTGCGTGTGCAGCCGCTGCAGCATGGCCAACGCTGAGTTCCACCTGGTGGGCATGTCACATATAAGGCGGTTCTTGGGCAGGTTCAACTCCTTTTGCAGCTCAGCCAGGCGAGCACTGGCATTATAAGATCTGCGGAAATGCACACAGACTTTCCTGGCCTGCCTCAGGACATCCTGTAAGCCCGGGTACCTGCCCAAGAACCGCTGCACCACCAGGTTAAGGACGTGAGCCACACAGGGCACATGGGTCAGTTGTCCCTGTCGGAGGGCGGAGAGGAGGTTGGTGCCATTGTCGCAAACCACCATTCCTGGCTTAAGCTGGCGTGGCGTCAACCACCTCTCGGCCTGCCCCTGCAGAGCAGACAGGACCTCTGCCCCAGTGTGGCTCCTGTCCCCCAAACACACCAGCGCAAGCACGGCATGGCATCTTTTTGCCTGCGTACTTGCGTAGCCCCTTGAACGCCTACGGAGCACCGCTGGTTCCGAGGACAAAGCACAGGAAGAGGCCATGGAGGAAGAAGAAGAGGAGGGGGTGGAGGAGAGAGGTGTGTCACAACCAGTAGTAGCATTTTGGAGGCGTGGAGGTGGAACAACCTCCAACACTACTGCACCTTGTCCTGCATCCTTCCCAGCTGCCAAAAGAGTGACCCAATGGCCGTGAAAGAAAGGTAACGTCCCTGTCCATGCCTGCTGGACCATGAGTCAGCGGTAATATGCACATTACCGCTGACCGCCCTGTCCAGCGAGGCCAAGACATTGCCTTCCACATGCCTGTAGAGAGCCGGAATCGCCTTCCGTGAGAAAAAGTGGCGTTTGGGAACCTGCCACTGAGGAACCGCACATTGCACAAACTCACGGAAGGGGGCCGAGTCTACCAACTGAAAAGGCAGCAGTTGAAGCGCTAGCAATTTAGCCAAGCTAGCATTCAACCGCTGGGCATGTGGATGGCTGGGAGTGAACTTCTTTCGACGGTCCAGCAGCTGGGGCAGGGAAATTTGCCTGCTAGAATCGGACGTCGGTGTACTGCTAGCAGAGTGGCCGCAAGTACTTGGCTGTGACACACCTAATTCTACACCTTCATTCCTCTCAGTGCAGGTTTCAGAGAGGACTGAAGGTATAGTGGGGTTGGAGATCCCAGCTGATGCGGTGCAAGGAGAGGTCCGCTTTGTTCTTTGGTGTGGGTCTTTAAGGTAGGCTTGCCAACGAGCTGCATGGCAGGTCAACATATGTCTGATCAAGCATGTGGTGCCCAAGCGGCTGATGTTTTGGCCACGCGATATACGCTTGAGACATATGTTGCAAACAGCAGCTGTGCGATCTGATGCACTCGCCTCAAAAAAGGCCCACACCAAAGAACTTTTTGAATGACGGGCAGAGGCAGCGCCCTGCACAGGCGGAGCTCTGCGGTGTGATTCCGTCGGTGTGCTGCCCATACGCTGGCCACCCAAGGGCATCCTGCCTCGTTGGAGATGTGCCTCCTCCTCATCCTCCTCCTCCTCCTCTCTCCTATTAGGCACCCACGTGGAGTCAGTGACCTCATCATCCCATCCCTCCTCATCACTGGAGCCAATCTGGCAGTATGCTGCAGCTGCTGGAGCATGACTGCCAGATTGGTGTCCTTCTTGAGCATCCCCTCTCTCTGCTCTCACGCTACTGCCTTCCTCTATCTGGGTATCATCATCAGATCCTTCGAAACGCTGGGAATCCTCCTGGAGCATGTACCCAACACTGTGCTCAAACAGTTCGGGGGACTCCTCAGGAGGAGGACATGGTGGGTCTAGGGAAGGATTGACTAATGAAGATAATGATACCAGAGAAGAGGACGCTTTGGCAGCTGCTTTGCCAGTACCCTGAGCCTGGGTGAGAGAGGATGAGGAGGATGAGGTGGGCTTGGTCATCCACTCTACCAAGTCTTCGGCATGATGTGGCTCAACATGTCCAGCTGCCGAAAAGAAGGACAAGCGTGTCCCATGGCCATGTGCTGATGACAATGCACCGCGTCCACGACCAGCACTGTTGCCCCCAGACACAGAGCTTGCTTGCCCTCTTTTTTTGCCTCCTGACTGTCTGCCTCTCCTTGTTTGCCTTCCAGACATTTTAATGGATGGCCTGCAGGGAGATGGGAAAAACAGCAATAAGGGCTACCTTCAGGTGTATACTGTGCAGGAGGCTTAGCAACAATGACACTGACACTGTCCCCTGCCTATCCTTCTCTGTCCCTAAACACAAGGATTTGCAATATGCTTCAGCAAGATTGGTTTAGCACAGAATAGCACACTGATAGTTTCCACGAGTGTCCTTCTCTGTCCCTAAACTCAAGGATTTCAAATATGGTTCAGCAAGATTGGTTTAGAACAGAATAGCACACTGACACTTTCCCTCACTGTACCTCTCTGTCCCTAAACTCAAGGATTTCAAATATGGTTCAGCAAGATTGGTTTAGAACAGAATAGCACACTGACAGTTTCCCTCACTGTCCTTCTCTGTCCCTACAAACAAGATTTAGCACAGAATAGCACACTGATAGTTTCCACGAGTGTCCTTCTCTGTCCCTAAACTCAAGGATTTCAAATATGGTTCAGCAAGATTGGTTTAGAACAGAATAGCACACTGACACTTTCCCTCACTGTACCTCTCTGTCCCTAAACTCAAGGATTTCAAATATGGTTCAGCAAGATTGGTTTAGAACAGAATAGCACACTGACACTTTCCCTCACTGTCCTTCTCTGTCCCTACAAACAAGGTTTAGCACAGAATAACACACTGACACTCTCCCTACCTATCCTTATTTGTCCCTAAACACATGGAATCCAGGATTAGTAAAGGAAAAAAAAATGACACTGTCCCTGCCTATGCTTCTCTTTCCCTGCTCCGGAACACACTACACAAGGCCGCCGCGCTGGCGGCCTTTTATAGTGTGGGGCGTGTACTAAACCCCCTCAGCAATAATTGGCCACAGGCATCCTGCCTGTGGCCAATCATTGCTCTCCTCGCTGCCGGCGCTGTGATTGGCCAAGCATGCGGGGTCACAGTGCATGCTTGGTCAATCACAGCGCCTGGATGACACTGCGATGGCGTAGTGCATTGTGGGCCGTTCGCGTCACTCGAATTTGGCACGAACGGCCCAAATCGTTCGTTCTTCGTCGAACGATCGAACAGCCGATGTTCGAGTCGAACGTATGTTCGACTCGAACACAAAGCTCATCCCTACATGGTAAGTGCTCTGCAAACAAATGTGGATAGGGAAATAACTTAAAATAACATGTAGCACCCTCCTCACTCCCCTCTTTCTCTTCAGCTCGTCTCTCTCTCTTGTCTAGGGGTATCTCTTAGAGGGGAAGGGAGCGGGGACACTATGCCAGGCCTTTGTCACAGGTGTCAGTGTGATACAAGCAAAGTTCTTTTACCTTCGGGTCAGTGCTGTGCACCAGGAGCCTCCACCGAGAGTTACCTTGAACAATGTCTGTCAGGAAATGAGCCCCACACCATTAAAGTTCAACACCCCTTTATTCTTCTCGAATGAACACAATCAGTTGAACTCCCTTGGTAGAAACAGAACAGGAAAGGAGGTGTGGATGCGAATAGGCCCAGACACAATGTATTCTCCACTTTCCTTCCTGAAAGTGGGTTGCAGTCTCCGAACGAGGGTGGATTTCCTTCCAAGCGGTCTCCGGTGAGAGACTCACCCGTCACTGGCAATCTGCTGCACCAGGTCTTCGAATGAGGAGCACCCCCTGGTCCATTACGCCTTCCGGATTTGGGTACCCACTCCCGGGGTTCCCTAGGATCTCCTTCCCTCGCGGAACTCAGTGTTGGGCACTGAGCTCTGGACCTCTATCTGAGTACCTCACCCCAGGCTAAAGGTGCCTGGAATGGAACACGACCTCCGGCTGTCCTCTAGGCCTAGGCCCACCTAGAGAACCGACACGAACCACCGTCCACAGGCTGAAGGTGCCCTGGACTCCGAACCCGTGACAAAGATGGCCGGCCCCTTTATACCCTCTCCCAGCAAGCACGGCGGGTTCCCCACCCCACCATACCGCTGCCAAGGGAGGACAAAAAGGAGGCACGACACACAGAAATGATTTAACCCCAGCCTAGGGTGACAGCGCCACCTGCTGGGCTGCAGGGAATTACACATCACCAATGTCTCTGCCAAGTTCAAATTTACACCCGGGAAAGTACATACCCGCTACAAACATAAAAAAAAAAGAATAATAATAATAATAATATGCTGGAGGCCTACTTTTCAGCAGAAGAGGTACAGGAAGTCATTAAGAACCTCAGAAACTCAACGGCACAATGCCACACATATGGTGGGAATGCCCCAGAATACGCCCTTTCTGTAAAAAATTATTCAATTTAATGGATAAGCTAGTGGGAAAATAAAATACTTTGAAATAAAAATGTAGCGGGGTGCTAAATTTAAGGGAAGTGTTTGAGTGGTAAATAGGCTCAAACACCCTAATTCTGTAGTATACATGGACCATTTTGTCCTCGGGGGACAGTATTGGTGTGCAGTTCCCTGCGGCCTACAGGTGGCGCTGCCATGGTAGGCCAGGGTTGAACCGCCGATACAGTGTTGTGCCTTTTTGTGTCACCTCTTGGCAGTAGTACAGCGGGGTGGGGAACCTGCTGTGCATGCCGTGAGAGGATATAAAAAAGAGGCAGACGCCTCCTGATCGGGGTCCGAGCCCCAGGCACCTTTGGCCTGGGGGCTGATGTCCAGTGGGGTCCGCGCCCAGGTGCCTTCGGCCTAATGCACGTGTTCCTGTTCCATCTTGGGCACCTTTAGCTCGGGGTGAGGTACTATCCTGGAGTTCCTGCTGCCCTGGGTATGGAGGCCTAGGGGCGGGAGTAAAGCCTGGGGTCCAGAGCCTTCGTCTGGAGTCCGCTAAGGGTCGAGGAGTCTTTAAGTGCAGCCTTGTGTAGGGGACCCTGTTCCAGGGAAGGGAGGAACCTTCCGATGGCCCGATGCTGGAGGCACGGTGAAGGAAGGGTTGTTGACTCCCTGGAGAGATGTCTTCCCCTTGATATGGGCTAGTTCTTAGAAGGAGAAGCTCAAGGTCATCCTGACTGTATCGGAGGCCTTATTCACCCTGGTCTGTGGCAGAGACAAAAGTTCTCCAGGTCCGTGGCAGGGGCCTTGTACACCTGGTCTGTGGCATAGACCAACCTCACGGTCTGTGGCAGAGACCGTGCACCTAAAACTGTTTGAGAAACCTAAGCAGTGAAGTGAATGTGCTACGTTTGTGCCTGGACCTCCTCCACACCTTAAGCTGTCCTGTTTCTCTGCTTTAACCTTTTCTATCCGAGTACAGTTTATTTTGCCATGAGAGAATAAGAGTTGGAGTTTCAGCTGGTGTGGACATTGACTTTACTGGGAATTCAAGGACTTGCCTCTACCTACAGTAGAGGTGAGAATCATCCTCTGGAGGAGATTTACTACGGCTGTGGACACGGCCCGTCAAGTACACCGCTCAACCTCTTTATACAGGAGGGTACGGGCTGGTAGTGCGGTGCGCCTTTCTCCCTCCTGCGAGGAACCAACAACATAAAGGCAGGTAAGGGGGAAAGGATCTGTGCGCTACAAAAAAATAAAATACAAATTATAATCTTGACCTAGGAGGACGAGGTCCATATGGAGTAGGAGGTTGAGGTGGCGGTGGATGTGGCTGTGTAGGTGGAAGCGGCGGTGGAGGAGGATGAGGTAGCCAACACTGGTTCAAAAATAAAACAATGGCTGGGTAAGGCCGGTGATGTGTCAAATTCTGTCCCCCGTCGGATAGGGTCCTCCCTGTACTGCGCTTGCTCAGTACGTAGGACAAGGGGACAAGGGGATTTCGAAAATCTCATAAGACGAACGGCGCCTGCACGGTAAATCCAGGTTCAAGCCACACCATCCGAGGTTCAAGCCGAGCCAAGTGAGGCCGTGCCCGAAGCATGGCGATCGAAGCGAGCCCGTGAGTGGCCCTGTTACTATGTGCTACTGTATGTCCACTTGGATGGTGGGGCTTGAACCTGCACTCACTACGCAGGCGCCGTTCATCTTCGGAGATTTTGTGAATCTCCTTGTCCTCCGTACTGTGCAAGCGTTGCGCCTGTGCAGTACGGGCCGGACACAATCCGATGGCCAGACAGTTTTTGTCAGAACACCGGTATACATGTCTATTCTGCACAAGGTACGGACAAGTCCTGTCGGATCCATGCCTGGTTCATTTTAATAAACGTGAGCTTGTCCACATTGGCTCTGGACAGGCGGCTGCACTTGTCTGTGATAACGCCCCCTGCCGTGCTAAATACACGTTCAGATAATACACTGGCTGCAGGGCAGGCCAGCACCTCCAAGGCATAAAGGGCAAGCTCAGGCCATGTGCCCAATTTGGAGACCCAGAAGTTGAAGGGGGCAGACCCGTCATCCAGTACGTGTAGGCCTGTGCACACATACTGCTCAACCATGTTGGTGAAATGCTGCCTCCTGCTAAGACGTTCCATCTCAGCTGGTGGTGCTTGTTGTTGTGGCGTGCTGAAAAAGCTTTTCCACATTTCGGCCATGCTAACCCTGCCTTCTGAGGTGCTGGCGGTGCCCCGGCTGCGTTGGCGACCTCCTCCTCCTCCTCTGCCTTGTGCATCCACCGTATGCCTGCTGTCAGGTGGGAATGCCACCAGCAGCGCATCTACCAGCGTGCACTTGTACTCGCGCATCTTACGATCCCGCTCCAGTGAGGGAATTAAGGACGGTACGTTGTCCTTGTAACGGGGATCCAGCAGGGTGGCCACCCAGTAATCAGCACCAGTTAGAATGAGGGCAACTCAACGGTCGTTGCGGAAACACTGCAGCATGTAATCGCTCATGTGTGCCAGGCTTCCCAGAGGCAAAGAAAAGCGGTCCTCTGTATCACGCACCAGTGATGGCCATGAGCTGGTCTGGGTGCCACCCTGCTGTGAACATGGTTCCTCCTCCATCTCCTCCTCCCTATCCTCCACCTCATCATCCTCCAGAACTGTGCCCTTGCTGCCGGACAATTGTGTACCTGACGTTTGTTGGTGCAGGAACCCACCCTCATAGCCACTTGTGAAAGACTGCGCTGAAAGCCTTTGAAATGATACCGCCTCCTCCTCCTCCTGTGCCACATCCTCTTCCATCATCGCCCGAAGCGCTTTTTCAAGGAGACATAGAACTGGGATAGTAACGCTGAGAATGGCGTCATTGGCACTGGCCATGTTGGTGGAGTACTCGAAACAGCGCAACAAGGCACACAGGTCTCGCATGGAGGCCCAGTTATTGGTGGTGAAGTGGTGCTGTTCCGCAGAGTGACTCACGCGTGATTGCTGCAGCTGAAACTCCACTATCGCCTGCTGCTGCTCGCACAGTCTGGCCAGCATGTACAAGGTGGAGTTTCACCTTGTGGGCACGTCACATATGAGGCGGTGAGCAGGAAGGCCGAAGTTACGCTGCAGCACTGACAGACGAGCAGCAGCAGGGTGAGAACGCCGAAAGTGCGCACAGACAGCCCGCACTTTCTGCAGCAGCTCTGGCATATTGGGGTAATTTTTAAGGAACCTCTGGACCACCAAGTTCAGCACATGCGCCAGGCAAGGGATGTGCGTCAAACCGGCTAGGCCCAGAGCTGCTACGAGATTTCGCCCATTATCGCACACCACCAGGCCGGGCTTGAGGCTCACTGACAGCAACCACTCATCGGTCTGTTGTTCCATGTCCCTCCACAACTCCTGCATGGTGTGGGGTTTTTCCCCCAAACAGGAAAGTTTTTAAACTGCCTGCTGTCGTTTACCCCTGGCTGTGCTGAAGTTGGTGGTGAAGGTGTTACGCTGACCGGATGAGGAGGCGGTAGAGGATGAGGAAGCGGAGTAGGAGGAGTTAGCAACAGGAGGCAAACTGAAGCGCCCTGCAATACTCGGTGGTGGAAGGACATGCGCCAAACTGCTATCTGCCTCAGGCCCAGCCGCCACTGCATTTACCCAGTGTGCTGTTAGGGAGATATAACGTCCCTGACCGTGCTTACTGGTCCACGCATCCGTAGTTAGGTGGACCTTGCCACAGATGGCGTTGCGCAGTGCACACCTGATTTTGTCCCCCACTTGGTTGTGCAGGGAAGGGATGGCTCGCCTGGAAAAGTAGTGGCGGCTGGGCACAACGTACTGTGGGACAGCCAATGCCATCAGGCTTTTAAAACTCTGCGTCTCCACCGGACGGAATGACAGCATTTCAAAGGCGAGGAATTTTGAAATGCTGGCATTCAGGGCCAGGGATCGCGGGTGGCTAGGGGGGTACTTCCTCTTCCGCTCCAGTGTTTGGGAGATAGTGAGCTGAACGCTTCCATGGGACATTGTGGAGATGGTTGGTGACCCAGGTCGTAGTGTTGCTGGCAAATGCTCTGTTTGCGGGTTGGCAGGTGCTACTGTCACTACAGAGGTGGATGAAGAGGCCGAGACTGCAGCAGAAGAGGAAGCAGGAGGAGCCAGAGACCTTTCTTTGTTTTGGAGGTGTCTACTCCACTGCAGCTCGTGCTTTGCACTTAGATGCCTGGTCATGCAGGTTGTGCTCAGGTTGAGAACGTTTATGCCTCGCTTCAGGCTCTGATTGCACAGCGTGCAAACCACTCGTGTCTTGTCATCAGCACATTGTCTGAAGAACTGCCACGCTAGGGAACTCCTTGGACCTGGCTTTGGTGTGCTCGGTCCCTTGCTGCGTTGGGCAGTAGCAGACGTACTGTCTAGGGGACGGACGCTCCGCTTTTGCACCCTGCTCCCTCTTCTGCTATTCTGGTGGCTCTGTGCGACCACCGCCTTTTCCTCCGAACTACACTGGTCACCTGCATAACGTTGATTCCATGTGGGGTCGAGGACCTCATCGTCCTCCACATTATATTCCACCCAGTCTTCACCCCTGCCCTCCTTGTCTGTCTGCACAATTGCGAAAGCAGCAGCAGTTGGTACCTGTGTTTCTCTTGATTACCACCCGAGGGCAATAAGTAATCAAATCTCTAACGGTACCTGTGTTTCGTCATCATCCGAGACGTGCTGCGATGGTCCTCCCATGTACTCATCATGAAACATAAGTGGTTGGGCATCGGTGCACTCAATCTCTTCCACTTCTGGGGCAGGGCTAGGTGGATGGCCCTGGGAAACACTGCTAACAGAGTCATCGAAAAGCAGAAGAGACTGCTGCATGATTTGGGGCTCAGACTGCTTGGCTGATTTGCAAGGGGGTGAGATGAAAGACTGATGGACATGGGCTGCAGGTGCCAACTCTGATCTTTCATCAGAAGAGTGGGTGGGAGACAATGTGAAGGAAACAGAGGCACTGTCAGCAACCCAATCTACTATCGCCTGTACTTGTCCTGGCCTCAACATTCGTACAGCTTCATTAGGCGCGACAAAATACCGCTGCAGGCTCGGACGCCTACTTGCACCTTGTGCGTGTAGCTGGCACAGATCGACCACGTCCTCTCCCTGCAACAGGAGCTCCACCAGCAGCACTGTGACCGGGGCCACCATGTCCCTTTGTCGTTCTCCTCATATTTTCCAAATTTAGGATCTTGCCCTAAATTGGGCATTTTCGGAAGAGTACAACACACCCACAGTACGTAAACGCTTTATCTCACAGCTACAGAACTGCAGAAAATGTTATTTAAAAAAAAAAAAATTTTGTCCTACAATTATTTTTTTAGGATAGCACAGTAGAAGAAAAATATATAAATTGTTTATTTCACACACCTCCAGATATGCAGAAAACACTGCAAAAATTTTTTTGTGGCCCTAAATGGGTGTTTTTGGAAGAGCACAGCACGCCCACAGCATGTAAACGCTGTATCTCACACCTACAGCAATACAGAAAATGCTATTAAAAAAAAAGTTTTTGCCCTATAATTTTTTTTTTGGAATAGCACAATACAAGAAAAATATCTAAAAATTGTAAATATCACACTTGCATATATGCATAAAACACTGCAATTTTTTTTCTTTTGCCCTAAATGGGTCTTTTTGCAAGAGCCCAATACACCCACAGTATGGAAACTGCGTATCTCTCAACGTAACATATGCAGTGCTGGTGCACTGAGCTTGCAGATAAAAGTTAAAAATTCTCTGACGCTGGGCTCATGGCAGTGTAAGAAGACTGTGCACTGCAACTGGTTTGCTTTTCGTCTATCTAGCAAGGTTACTCTGTGGTATAACAAGGAAGCTGAGACTTCTGCAGTGTGTAAATGTGCTTTTACTATACAAGATGCTGTACATACAAAACTATTACAATATTAGGACTACAATACAAGATAGACAGATCTCTATAACAAGCAAAATGTCTAGCAAATAGAACAGCCTATGGTCTATAACTACAAATACATTTAAAGGTTACTTAACTTCGATTACTCGTGATCTCCATTGGCAATGATTCTTCTTGGAGACCAGGTCCTGTTCTTCTTATGATGAGTGGCTTCTCCTCTCTTACAGCTACATGATGTGTGTCTCCCTCCTAGCTTAGGCCTGCTTTTATGTGTGCTGTTTACCATTGTTACCAAACAGAAAACATAAATGTTTACTGTAGCTGTATTTCAACAATAGCATTGAATACAACAATGCTATCTACCTATTGTCTACTCAAAACGAAACCTGTAATCTAAACTGTAATTCTTTTCAGTTTGAGAGCTGGAAGAAATCTCAAACAGGTAATGTACTAAATACAACAATGGTATCTAATCCCATTGTGTGAAAAAAGCATTTGTTTGAGAAATCTACTGAAACCAAAAGGCTGACAGGTAATCTGACCAACTCACTATTGTAAAATTGTCCCATGTATCCTATGTCTGATTAATATAATAAAAATCATATTTTTAACAAACGCAATACATTCCGCCCTATGATTTTTTATTTTTTTTCTCTCGGACCACACACAGAAAATCTCTTCATTACTAAAAACTCAATATACACATGAATTTTCCCTTAAATGCAACCCCTCTCATATTTCTGTTACTGGGAAGGTGTTTCAGTCTTTGGATAAAAGTTCATTAGAAAGTCCATTCTAAAGTTCTTTAGAAACAAGTCCAGGCTTGAAATACATCAGAGGCCTTCTTGTTCTCCACAGCTCTTGCAATCTTCCGTCATTCTTTCCATCATGTAACCACTTTTCTCTGGTCTTCCTATGGATCAAATCGGAGACAGCCTGTGGAGTGGAAAACAAAGCGGATTATCTGTTCCTTCTAACAATACATAAACAGTAGATCCTGGCCCTTCAGCTACAATCTCTCCTCTAAATGGCTTCTTGCCTGGATATCTGACCAATACTTTGCCACCTGCCTGTATGCACCTCTGACCCTCCCAAAGAACATCAACAGGGAGGAGAGGAAATATACTGATATTTCCCAGAAAATCACTGCTGTTTATTTTTGGAAGGTTTGATGTTATGTAGCCTCACTTTCCACTCTTGCTGAGAAGTATCCACTAACCAGTCAGAGTCCCAGCCAATATCTTGAAGCTTGTCTGCCAATGCAAATATAACTTCAAACCTTCCTGCCAGATTCCCTCTCATTCCTAGATAGGCTTCAGCTTCAGATACGTCACTCTTGGTTTCTATGTCATGGGAAGCAGTAACATGGTATCTGTTAAACCCTGTTCTTTCAGGAACCTTACATAAATTCTGAACTCTGCACTCCAGCTGTGGAATCTGTGCCTCAGCCCCTACCATCCTCTCATATGGTGTGCTTTTGGCAATTGGCCTAGAATTTAACAACATGACTGCCTGTGTGAGGACCCGATCCCACCCCCTTAGTGTATGTGTGGGTGTAATTTTGCGTATCTGGTCCTTCAATAGCCCGTTGTATCTTTCAATCAAACCAGCTGCCTGTGGATGGTATGGGATGTGGCACAACCAGTACACTCCAGAATCTTTGGCCCACTGCTGTACTGTTAATCCGGTGAAGTGTGAGCCATTATCACTTTGGACTTGTTTGGGACAACCATAAGCAACGACAAGTTTCTGAAGCAGTTGAAGCGTTGCGGCTTGATCTGCACGTTTGCAAGGATGAACAAGCATAAGTCCTGAATAGGTGTCCACTGCAGTGCAACAATATCTCAGTCCATTGTTTCCCCGGGGCAGGGGACCGATGAAGTCAATCTGCCAGATCTCTGCAGGCCTCTCACCCCTCTTAATTGACCCAGTGGAGTACTTTTGCAATGGCCATTGTCGCACTTCTCCACACACTGTACAGTTCCCTATTACAGTCTTTATCATGTCCATGGATATAGGCAATCCTCTCTGCTGTGCCCATTCATATGTTGCTTTCTGCCCCAAATGTCCAGATTGCTTGTGGGCCCAGTTGGCCAAGTTCATCAAAACAGGATCAATTGGTACAACTGCCTTCACCTTTGCGATTTCATCTGCAACTCTGTTATAGTTCTCAAAGTCTGGTACTAGGGGCACATGTGCATCAACATGCCCCACTTTTATGGTGCGGGAGTAAGCTTCCTTTCAGATGTAGTCCCAGACTTCCTTGCCTCCCCACACCACCTTTCCATGAATCACCCATTCATTGGACTTCCATGTGGGCATCCAAGTTGTCAGTCCTTTAAAAACCGCCCAGCTGTCAGTGTAGATAGTGACATGGGAAGAAGGATCCTCCTGAAGGGTCATCACTACAGCTTTCAACTCTGCATACTGACTGGACCCTCCGATTCCGGACTCCTGCAGGACTGTGTCTGTACTTGGGTTGTAGGCTGCTGCTGTCCATTTACGCCCAGATGAGGTGATTATGGCTGAGCCATCAGTGAACCACGCTGACTCCTTCATGTCTTCTGACAGAGACTCAAAGGGTGGAGCCTCTTGAATGGGGGATGACTGCAGCACAGGAATTTCTTCTTCTGGCCGGGTGCTGGTAAAAGTAACAAGCCCTGCCAACTGTTTTGAAATGTCTCTAACATCCCCAGCTGCAATACCCCCTCTTTCTTGAAGGTACCACTTCCATTTCATCAGTGTCTGGTTCTGGGCTACAGCTGCCCTAGTGGTCAATCCATTATCTCTCACCTATCCTGCTATTGGCAATGCAGTATGGATGGTGACTGTGTCCTTTCCTGTAATGGTCTCTACATGTTGAAGTGCTGTGTAGGCCCCAAACAGGTACTTCTCTAGGGGCGTGTATCTCGTCTGTGCCCCTGTCAGTTGTTTGGACCAAAATCCAATAGGTATTGCTCTCAGTCCTTTCTTTTCATTTGGCTGCCACAGACTCCAAGATATGGTACCATTCTGCTCCACTACATCCAGCTGAAATGGTACTCCTTGTCTCACGGGTCCCAATCCCTAATGCTGCAAAATAGCTTCTTTAGCAGCCAGGAATGCAGTCCGCTGCTCTAAACCCCATGAGAACTCAGTCTTTTTTCTGGTAACATTGTATATAGGCCTTAATATCAGTCCAAGATGTGGGATGAACGATCTCCAGAATCCTACAACTCCAATGAACTTCTGTGCCTCCTTTTTGGTAGTAGGGGGCGACAGCACATGGATAGTTTGCACAACTGTCTCTGGAATCTTCCTCTGTGGCCCAGTCCACATCATTCCTAGGAATTTCACCTCTGTGACAGGTCCTTGGACTTTGTCTCTGTTGATAGCCCACCCTCTGTTCTCCAAGTGCTGTATCAGCAGGTTCAGTGCTTCAGTTACATCTTCTTTTGTCCCAGAGATCATGATGTCATCAATGTAGTGAAACGCAGCGACTTTCAAATTCAGGGTACTTAAATCTCGGGCAGTCAGTCCATGACAAATCGTTGGAGAATGAAGATAGCCTTGCGGAAGGACAGTGAAAGTGTACTGGCGGCCGTCCCACACCATAGCAAACTGGTCTTGACACTCTGGATCTATCAAAATTGAAAAGAAAGCATTAGCCAGGTCTATCACAGCATGATATTCTCCTGCATCTTTAGCAATTTTCTCAACAATTGAGATCATATCTGGTACAGCTGACTTCAATGGAGGTGCCACTTTGTTTAGACCTCTGTAATCCACAGTCATTCTATATGTCCCATCAGGTTTCTTTACTGGGAGCACCGGAGACGAGAAAGGACTTACAGAAGGTCTAAGGATCCCTACTCTCAACAGTTCTTGAATAGCCTCCCCAATTTCTTTGTGGCCTCCAGGAAGTCTGTACTGCTTGAGACAGACTGGCTTCTCTGGTGGAGGAATGTAGACCGGGGTCCATTTCGCATGACCTCTGACTACAGCCTTCACCGCCCTTACCAGATACGCTTTATCAGGATACCCGAATGTGAATGTACCTCTTTCAGTCTTAATTGACTGACCTTGAAGTACATCCATCCCAAGAATATTTTCAGGTAACTCTGATATCAAAACATTTGTCATAAATCCTGATCCCTTGCCAATAGACAATTTCACCCGTATCATAACTGCTGGTGTAATTTGCCCTCCCAAACCTTCTACATGAATCATTTCTCCTTTGTGATGGGGAGGATTTCCTTGCAAAAGTGTAACTTCAGCTCCGCTATCAACTAAAGCCATTACATGTGTAGGAGAAGATGACTTCCCCCACCATACAGTGACAGGTGCATATGGGCGTCGGTCTCCTGCTGTCACTGCCCTTGCTGCTATTACAGGAGACTCACCTTCCCTTCATAAAGGGGTCAGGAACCTCCCAATCCCCTTTTCTGATTCTCTCTAACTCCTCCCCTGGATAAAGGGATTTGGGTTTGGGTTCATGTTCAGTTTTGGGAATTGGTTTGGGGCTAACAGGAGGGGTCTGTTCTGTTTCCTCTAAGTCTAGGCTGATGTTATCTTCACTAGGAGTAGTGTTTCTAACCCTGACAGTTTTCCATACTAAATGTTTCCACCTCTTCAGCATTTCTGCAGTAGAAATGCCATCTATCTCATCTTTAGGTACTCCTGCCTTTAATAGATCCACCCACATTTCTTTCCTAGAAACAACTAGCCTGGTTTTCTCTCCACCTTCTGTCTTCTCTACCCCATTCCGTTTCTTCTCTGTTATTTTCTGCTTGTATTCTTCCTGTCTGGCCTTGACCTTATCTACTGCCCTGACAGGTTTTGTTTTAGTCTCCTCTATCTCCCCCAACTGGCTTAAAAGGGTTGTGGCTTCATGAATCTTGCTGTTTAATCCCAGGCCTCCCAACAAGGACAATAATGGAGCCCTGAGATTAAATGGTGCAGACTTCATCAGCTTAGAGCGCAGAGCAGACGTAAAGGGTTCCATATCTGGACCTATCCATTCTGGAAATGTTTTTAATCCGGTTATACAACCCATCTCACGTAACCTGGAAATACCCTCTCCTATTGATCTCCAGGAGTAGATATTGTACAGGTCAGTAGGACTGGCGTATACTCGGACTATTCCATCTCTCACAAGGTCTAACAGTGAAAAATTCACGCTAAACTCTCTGGCTTTTCGTATTGCCTGACGCAATTGTGGATCATGGGTTAACACTCCCATAACCACTGCTTCCTTACCTGACAAAACAACACTGTCCACCACTTCATCCCATAAGCGTAGGAGCCAACACAATAGGGGCTCCCCAGACCTTTGTTTGTATTGTTTTGCCAGCTCATGGAGTTCAGTTTGTGTAAACTCCCGTACTTCTTCAAATTCAACATCTCTGGTGTTGTGATAATGCACCTCCCCATCTGCCATATCCTCTCTATCATGTTGCCATTTCCTATGCTTAGTAATGAGAGGTCTGGCATACTTTTTCTTTCCCACTAGCAGATCATCCTCTGAAATATCAAACTCTATCTCCTCATCCTCACTATCATTTGAGGAGAACACATCCTCACAATCCCAGTTTTGGGATGTGACAATGGCACGTACCCTGGCTTTACTAACAGGTTTACGCCCCTTCCTTTTCCTTAAGGCATTAATTGGTTTGGTCATGAGGGCTGCACACCGCTCTTGCAAATCATCAGCCCGACTAGCGGTTGAACGTACACACTCTGAAGAAACTGCTAGCTGGTCTTTTAATACCTTAACTTCTGCCTCTGCCTTCTTCCTTCTATGTGATTTAGTATAGAGAGCATGGAGGAAGTACCAACCCACTGTGGACACTGTCCTCTTCTCTTTCTTACTTAAATCCAACCCCTTAAGGCTAAAATCTGCAAAATGATCTGAGACTTTATCACCCCAAGTCAGCTTCAAGGGAGAAGCATACTTCACAAATTCTTTAGCAAGAGGCTCCCACTCATTATTTCTGGCCCAGATAGGTAAGCTGCACACTTTCTTCTGGTCACCAGAACCCTCTGCACCCTTGCTTTTCCTAAACAGCTTACGCAGCATTTTACCTAGCACAAGCTACACAACACACTACAGAAAAACAAGTCTGCTTCAATTGAATTATAGCACAGATCGCGGCTGAGCCCCCAAATGATTTTCTTTTTGTCTATCTAGCAAGGTTACTCTGTGGTATAACAAGGAAGCTGAGACTTCTGCAGTGTGTAAATGTGCTTTTACTATACAAGATGCTGTACATACAAAACTATTACAATATTAGGACTACAATACAAGACTGACAGATCTCTATAACAAGCAAAATGCATAGCAAATAGAACAGCCTATGGTCTATAACTACAAATACATTTAAAGGTTACTTAACTTCGATTACTCGTGATCTCCATTGGCAATGATTCTTCTTGGAGACCAGGTCCTGTTCTTCTTATGATGAGTGGCTTCTCCTCTCTTACAGCTACATGATGTGTGTCTCCCTCCTAGCTTAGGCCTGCTTTTATGTGTGCTGTTTACCATTGTTACCAAACAGAAAACATAGATGTTTACTGTAGCTGTATTTCAACAATAGCATTGAATACAACAATGCTATCTACCTATTGTCTACTCAAAACGAAACCTGTAATCTAAACTGTAATTCTTTTCAGTTTGAGAGCTGAAAGAAATCTCAAACAGGTAATGTACTAAATACAACAATGGTATCTAATCCCATTGTGTGAAAAAAGCATTTGTTTGAGAAATCTGACCAAGTCACTATTGTAAAATTGTCCCATGTATCATATGTCTGATTAATATAATAAAAATCATATTTTTAACAAACACAATACAGCAACACAAACAGGTAAACCTATGCAGATCGCTGAGTTATTAGATCTCTGAATCTGGACTCCTATATAAATCTCTCTCCTTGAAAGCACCAACAGGAACCTTGCCCTAAACTGTCTCGTCTCTCTATCTTTTCTCTCAGATTGCAGAATCAGAACTAACCCCTAGTAATTCAATCTCTCCCTAATAAGCAATAGACATGTGCACACTGAAATATTTTGTTTCGGAATTTCGTTTTCGTTAGAAAAATACATTTATTTAGTTACTCCCGAAATTAGTTTTTATTTATTTTGTTTTTCGTTAGAAATTGCATTCATCCGAAAATCTGAATTAATTAAGGTCGAATCTGTCATTGAAGGCTTATGGTGTCTGTCGAATGTTCAAAGAAGATTCGACGGAGCAGCGAAACTGTACGACGCTGCAATCATACATTTCCGGTCGAATGTTCCGCCTACAAGCTAGCTATAGTAGAATTATAATGTTGTATGACTAGTAATAATTATATTTAATAATTATTATTACTAGTCAACCAACATTAGAATTCTTCTATAGCCTATGGGCTGAGCATTTGACCGGAAATGTACGATTGCAGCGTCATACAGTTTATCTGCTCCGTCGAATCTTCTTAGAACTTTCAACAGACACCATAAGCCTTCAATGACAGATTCAACGTTTGTATGTTTTTCGATGCTTTGTTGAATCTTCGTCGTTCACGTTGAATTGTCAAGTTAGTTGTAGCTATTTTACTGCTCCTCCTCTTTGGTTACAATCAGCCAATAACATTCATCATCATAATTTTTTTATTTTACTTCCCCCACCCAATTCCAGCAGCGATCTTTTCTCTCTATGTCGAATCTTTTCTCTCTATAATGTCAAATCTTTTCTCTCTATGTAGAATAATCTTGGACTAATAGAGTTAAGGTTAGGCACATTCGACCACAGGTTCGATGGACACAGATTGTTATTGTCAGCCTCACGTTGAATCTCCTATCTATATCGAACTGTTGTTGCAACGAAAACGAAAATTAAGCATTTGTTTATGTCGGATCTTTCGGTTTTCGGATTCTGCATTTTTGTTTTCGTTTGTCAAAACGATAACGAAAATACCTGAAATTCGGAAGAAAATGCATTCGGACTAAAACGAATGCACATGTCTAATAAGCAACAGCAGCCAGGATCCTCTCCCTATCCTGTCTAAAGCAGAGTAAAGTGCTGTGCTGTGTGCCTCTAGCTTATATAGAAGCTGGGTCACATGTTGCACTGGCCAATCACAGCCATGCCATTAGTAGGCATGGCTATGATGGCTTCTAAGGGCACACCAGTTAAACAAAAGGTGATTGGCTGCCCCCTGAAGCTTTTCTAAATGCGCCATTACATCGCCGAACACCAGACCGGAACATACACGCAATTGTACGGGTCCGGTACCCAAAAACTCAAATGTTCGGTACGGACCCGAACTTTACAGTTCAGGTTTGCTCAACCCTACTTACAACACATTAGGGATGAGCTTCGAGTTCGAGTCGAACTCATGTTCGACTCGAACATTGCCTGTTCGCCGAATAGCGAACAATTTGGGGTGTTCGTGGCAAATTCGAAAAGTCTATGGGAGAAATCTAAAGTGCTAATTATAAAGGCTTATATGCAAGTTATTGTCATAAAAAGTGTTTGGGGATCCGAGTCCTGCCCCAGGCGACATTTATCAATGCAAAAAAAAAGTTTTAAAAACAGCTGTTTTTTCGGGAGCAGTGATAATGCTTAAAGTGAAACAATAAAAGTGAAATATTCCTTGAAATTTCGTACCTAGGGTGTGTGTATAGTATGCATGTAAAGTTGCGCTTGTTTCCCGTGCTTAGAACTGTCCCTGCACAAAGTAAAAAAAAAATGGCGTGGAGTCCCCCCAAAAATCCATACCAGACCCTTTATCCGAGCACGCAACCTGGCAGGCCGCAGGAAAAGAGGGGGGGCCTCATCCCCACAACCCTTGCATGGGGGACTTCCTCTGCAGTGTATTAATTGTATAGACCCGCCCCTTCTAAAGTTCCCCATCAGGTCTGCTCAGCCAATGACGTAGGTGTAAGGCTAAGCAGACCAGATGCGGAACGTGAGAAGGGGCGGGTCTATTAATTTATTACACAGTGGAGGAAGTTCCCCATCAGGTCCGCTCAGCCAATGACGTAGGCAGGGTCTGACATACGGGGGGCGGACCTGATGGGGAACTTCCTCCACTGTGTAATAAATTAATAGACCCGCCCCTTCTCACATTCCGCATCTGGTCCGCTTAGCCTTACACCTACGTCATTGGCTGAGCGGACCTGATGGGGAACTTTAGAAGGGGCTGGTCTATACATTTAATACACTGCAGAGGAAGTTCCCCATCAGGTCCGCTCAGGCACAGCCAATGATGGACAGCGCTGGACATCGGATCGCCGTGGGACACTGGATTTCATCGCTGGAATGTTTTTTTTTTTTTAATAAAGGACTTTTCCAAGGTGTTTGTGTGTGTTTTTTTTTTTTACATTTTTTTTACACTTTCTTTGTGAAATGGTAGGGGTACAATATACCCCTTACCAATTCACATAGGGGGGGGCGGGATCTGGGGGTCCCCTTTGTTAAAGGGGTCTTCCAGATTCCGATAAGCCTCCCGCCCGCAGACCCCCACAACCACCGGGCAAGGGTTGTGGGGATGAGGCCTTTGTCCCCATCAACATGGGGACATCCTCCCCATGTTGAGGGCATGTGGCCTGGTATGGTTCAGGAGGGGGGTGGTGCTCTCTCGTCCCCCCCCCCCCTCTTTTCCTGCGGCCTTCCAGGTTGCGTGCTCGGATAAAGGGTCTGGTATGGATTTTTGGGGGGACTCCATGCCATTTTTTTTTTTATCAATGACTTTTCTATGTATTGCCAGGAGCCGACAATTCATTATAGCCACGAGTGAGTTTTAAATTACTTTTTTTCCTTCAGAAATGACATTTTGTGCAGGGACAGTTCTAAGCACAGAAAACAAGCGCGACTTATACACACCCCCCAGGTACGAAATATAAAGGAAAATTTCACTTTTATTTTTTCATTTTAAGCATTATTAAAATCACTGCACCTGAAAAAACTGCAGTTTTTAAAACTTTTTTTTGCATTGATACATGTCCCCTGGGGCAGGACCCGGGTCCCCAAACCCTTTTTAGGACAATAACTTGCATATTAGCCTTTATAATTAGCACTTTAGATTTCAAATGTTCGAGTCCATTGTATTTAATAGGGTTCTAAAGTTCACGCGAACAGTCTGTTCGCAGGTTCTGGTGCGAACCGAACAGGGGGGTGTTCGGCTCATCCCTACAACACATTAAGAGACAGGTCTGTAGCTGATTCAGATAGTAATTACGTGTATGGATAAGATCATGGTTTGCACACATTATGGAGATGTTTTTCCAATTGTTTTATTTGATTACCACTCAAGTAGGATTCTCTATGCTTCACACCTGTCTCTTAATGTGTTAGTGGTTCCCACATATCCAACCCTTGATAGGGATGGGAGGGATTTTCAAACTAGTGTAATTGGGCTCATAATGGTATAGAGCTTATAAGGGTAATTTATTGTATATTTTTTGTGTACAAAGTTATGAGTATGCGCTAATCACAGCACGAAACGCATCAACTGGGCTTTCCCAGTGACGTGAGGGTGACCGCGCCCCCCTCTGATGCAACGCAGGTTTCCTGTTGCATCAGAGGGGGGTGGAGTCACCCGTCACTTCGGAAGCCAGGATTTCCCCTTGCGTCAGAGGGGGACGGGGTCACGTGACGGGTGGCCCTGCCCTCAGCTACATAAGAGCTGTCACTGGCTGAAGCCGCTTCATTCCCGGGGTGTCTCCGCTCCGGTGAAGAGGATCGCGTGTGGTTCCTCGTCGCTGGAGCCTGGAGAGATCATCCATCACAGGATACCGACATCGCTGGAGTGGAGATCGAGAGTGGATTACCACCGCTGGAGTCTTTTTTTTTTTTTCTATTTTTTTTTTTTTAAATAAAGGACTTATCCCAACTTTGTCTGTGTGTTTTTTTTTTTTTTTTTACAATTTTTTACACTTTCTTTGTGAAATGGTAGGAGTACAATGTACCCGTTACCAATTCACATGGGGGGGGCGGGATCTAGGGGTCCCCTTTTAATAAAATGGGTCTTCCAGTTTCCGATAAGCCCCCCGCCTGCAGACCCCCACAATCACCAGGCAAGGGTTGTGGGAATTTGGCGCGGAGTTCCCCTTAAAATCCATACTAGACCTCAAGGGTCTGGTATGGATATTTGGGGGGAACCGCACACATTTTTTTTTTTGCTGTCAATTCATTACAGCCATTCATTACCGGGACTGGCAATTCATTACAGCCACGAGTACTTTTAAATGATTTTCTTCCTTTAGAAATGACATTTTGTGTAGAGACTGTTCTAAGCACGGGAAAAAAGAGCTGCTTTACAGGCATACTACCCCCAGGTATGAAATTTAAAGGAATATTTCACTTTTATTGTTTCACTTTAAGCATTATTAAAATCACTGCTCCCGAAAAAATTGCAGTTTTTAAAACTTTTTTTTGCATTGATACATGTGCCCTGGGGCAGGACCCGGGTCCCCAAACACTTTTTATGACAATAACTTGCATATAAGCCTTTAAAATTAGCACTTTTGATTTTTCATGTTCGTGTCCCATAGACTTTAATGGGGTTTGGATATTCAAACAAATTTATTGCCTGTTTGCATGTTCTGGTGCGAACCGAACTGGGGGGCTCATCCCTACCGAGCAGCTGCCTTTCTGCACAGTAACCACAGAGGGTTGCATGCTTGACACAGGCACCATTCAAATAACCTCTTGTATTTTCACAATAAATACAAGTTGTTCTGTGATTGGACGAAGTAGAGATTGTGATGTAACCTCCTGCGACCCCTGTGGTCACAATGCAGCAGGGCAGCGGTTTGGTACAGGACCTTGAAGGCAGCGAGGATCACTGTAGCAGTGAAAACTACAGTGATTCTCCATTTTCACAAGTATCAGCCAGGTATGGAATATGTACCATTACATTGGTCCAAGCTGCACCAAAATAACTATGCAAAAAAAAAAAAAAAAAAACATACCAAGAATTCAGCTTTATTATTTCTTTCTCGTACATCACGGGACACAGAGCGACATAGTCATTACTAATGGGTTATATAGTTACCGTCAGGTGCTGGCACTGGCAACTTCCAAAACCGGAAGTACCCTCCCCTATATAAGCCCCTCCCATCCGGGAGCACCTCAGTTTTTTGCCAGTGTCTAAGGTGTTGGCCAAGAAGAAACATGTGTTTTTCACTGAGCTTGCGTACAGGTTCTTTTGGGCCTCAGTAAGCTATTCCGGATCCGACCAAAAAAGCTTCATAGCTAAACGGTCGGTACCCGGGCCTTGCAGAGAAGAGCAAGGTTCTGCCTGTAATGCTTCTCTTAGGAGAGCTGGACCCTGGGATCCAGAGCTCTGGTCATACCCACGACCAAGATGTTTTCTGTGCAGGGTGCTATACAGGTCCAGGGGAGTGGAATCCTTGGGAACCCGGTCCCTGAAGGTTTGATTACAATGCCTGCCGTGATAGGTGAAGTTTGGGCTTTTGTGGACCAAAAAAAGTCCTGCGGCGGGGAACAGGTAAGTGGGGGCCCCCAGGAACTTGGTTCTATTGGGGGACCCCCAAGCCTAATTTGTCTTTCTGTCTGTTACCTAACGGTATTCCCGCTAATATCTGTGCATGCCTGTAACTACTAAAAAAAAATGTAATAATTTTTAATGGTGGTCAAGAAAAAAAAAAAAAAAAAGAATGTTTTTTTATATATGTTTAGTATATTAAACTGCGGTACCTGTGTTTGTCCACTAGAGGCCGCTGTGGAATGTTTTTCTTGTCATATGGACTAGTTTCTTCTCAGAGAGCAAAGTCCAGGCAGCTGGTGAGTTCTCCTACAGGAAACTGTTTCCTCTGCCATGTTGCAGTGTTCGTCTATCCCCCGGCCTGCGGCAAAGGGGGCCCTGGCTCCTGTCCCTGGTTTCCATGTTTGAAAATTAGCGCCGAGGCGCACGTGGCCGCGCGCGTGCGCGTGCACGCGCCTCTATATATAGAGGTGGCCGGAAAAAGGGGCGGGGCCTGGGGGATGACGCTCTGTGCGCGCCGCAGCGCTTCTGCGCATGTGCGGGCGTCCCAGCAGGTTTTTAAAAAAAGCCACATTATTGCAGTAAGCTGGCTATGAAGTACAGAGACAGAGCTGGCAACATTTAAAGGCATACAGCAAGCGGTTGATACAGGCATCCCCTAGAAAGGCACATTAGTAGACACCAACTGTTTATTATAGCAGCATTTATGCTAGACTATTATCAGTAACTGGTGTATTTTCGGCTGGAATACCTCAGCTTTGTGGCTTAGGAATATGCCGTCTAAAAACTCCGGGACTAGAAATTCCAGGAGGAATAGGGGGTCTCCATCGGGCTCTGAGGATCTTGGGCATGCTTTGGCTGCACCAGTCTCCCCTGAAGAATCAGAGGTTAGTGACCGTAGGGCACCCCCAGGAGTACCTGGTACTGTGGCTGTCCCCAGTTCACCTGCTCCTGTGTATGTAACAGAGGAGGTTTTTTCCTCAGCTCTGGGAGGGCTGGAAGAGAGATTGTCAGCACTAATTGCTGCTTCCCTGCCACAGGAGAAGAGCGCTCGATCTCCGTCTCCTCCCTCAGAGTGCCTGTTAACAGAGCAACAGTCCCATACAGAGAACGACCTACCTGAGGGGGATCAGGATGAGGTTGATTCAGTTGTAGAGGAATCAACAGTGGAGGAGCCGTTCTCAGCATCACATGCTGAGAGGTTATGGGTGCAGTCCCTGACTAATATGGTCCGATCAGCATTTAAAATGCCACTTGCGGAGCCATCCTCCTCTTCTGTCTCCTCGTTGGGGTCGCTAAAAGCTCCCCAGACTGTTTGTTCTTTTCCGATCCATCCTTTACTGGAGGGGCTCATTTACCAGGATTGGGAGCATCCTGACAAAATATTTACTCCCCCCAAGAGATTTCCGGTGGTCTATCCTATGGAGGATAAGTTCGTCAGAAAATGGAAGGTCCCTACAGTGGACGCAGCCATCTCTTGTGTGAATAAATCACTGACATGTCCGGTGGAAAATGTCCAAATGTTCAAGGACCCAATAGATAAAAAATTGGAGTCCTTATTGAAATCTGCTTTTTCTACAGCAGGATTGGTGACACAACCAGCAGTGGCAGCTATAGGGGTCTGCCAAGCAGTGAAGGATCAGTTGAAACAGGTCTTAAGGGACGTGCCAGATCAGCAGGCTCTTGCTCTAGCTGATCTACCTAGAGCCTTATGCTTTGCGGTGGACGCTATAAAGGATTCAATCCATCAGGCCTCCCGCCTTACGCTGTCTGTAGTACATATGCGCAGGCTTCTATGGCTCAAAAACTGGTCTGCTGAAGCTCCCTGTAAAAAATTGCTGGTCAGCTTCCCATTTCATGGGGAGCGCTTATTCGGGGAAGACCTGGACAAGTATATCCAGAGAATTTCCAGCGGTAAAAGTACACTCTTGCCGGTCAAAAATAGAGTTAGAGGTCCCTCTTTTAAGAGGCCGGCTTCTCCAGTCCCTAGGACATCGGCTGTGAAACAGTTCCGACGGCCTCCCCGGTCAAATCCCGGAGGTAAAAATCAGGGACAGTTGCAGGGTAACAAGAAGCCCTGGAGCAGGAGAGGTACAAAACCTCCCCCAAAGTCAAATGCATGAAGGGTTGCCCCCACCCAATCGGGTGGGGGGAAGACTTCAGTTGTTCACAGAAACCTGGCGGGACACGATCCGAGACAGATGGGTGCTCTCCGCAGTAAATCTGGGATACAAATTGGAGTTAAAAAACTCCCCTCCTTCCCGCTTTATAAGGTCGAACGTGCCAAGGGATCCCCAGAAGAGAGGATCCCTCCTGTTGGCACTGGAACAATTATTGCTTCAAGCAGTAATTATAGAGGTCCCCCTGGAAGAATGGGGGTTCGGGTTTTACTCAAACCTCTTTACAGTTCCGAAACCAAACGGGGACGTGAGGCCCATATTAAATCTAAAAGGGCTAAACAAATTCCTACATATCAGGACTTTCCGGATGGAGTCGATCCGATCGGTAGCCACTGCCCTACAAGGGGAGGAATGGTTAGCCTCGATCGACATCAAAGATGCGTATTTGCACATCCCCATCTTTCCAGCCCACCAAAAATTTCTACGCTTTTCAGTTCAGAGCCTTACCCTTCGGTCTGGCCACAGCACCAAGAGTGTTCACAAAAATTTTGGCCCCATTATTGGCCAATCTAAGAACACGAGGTGTAACGATAATGGCATATCTAGACGACTTGTTGCTGATAGACCACTCAGTGGAAAAACTAGAAGTGGTTGTTCACGAGACAATCAAGTATCTGGAATATCACGGTTGGATTATCAACCGAGACAAGTCAGCCCTAAAACCAGTCAAAAGTCTGGAATACTTGGGGCTAAGGCTGGATTCAGACCAGAGAAAAATTTTCTTGCCTCGAGAAAAGGGGTCGTCTTTGAGAGATTTGATCCACTTAGTGGGTTCAAAAAGACAGCCATCCATACGCCTGTGCATGAGGCTGCTGGGAAAAATGGTGGCATCATTCGAAGGAGTACCCTACGGTCAATTCCATTCAAGGAAGTTGCAAAGGGCCATACTGTCAGCCTGGAACAAAAAAGTTCAGGCTCTGGACGTACCAATGTCCTTGTCCCCTTCCGTTCGCAGAAGCCTCCGTTGGTGGTTGGTTCCCCGGAATCTGGAAAGAGGGAAATCCTTCAGTCCGATTTCTTGGAAGGTGGTCACTACAGATGCCAGCCTTTTAGGCTGGGGAGCAGTACTGGAGCAATGGTCTCTCCAGGGCAGATGGTCGGATGCGGAAAAGGCCCTGCCCATCAATCTCTTAGAGATACGAGCAGCCCGGTATGCCCTAGTAGCATGGACATCCAAACTCCAAGGGTCCCCTGTCAGAGTTCAGTCAGACAATGCCACAGCAGTGGCATATATCAATCGTCAGGGGGACACCAGGAGTCGTGCAGCCCAAAGGGAAGTAAATTACATCCTGAGATGGGCAGAAAGATATGTCCCAGCCATATCTGCGGTATTCATTCCAGGGGTGGAGAATTGGAAGGCGGACTTTCTAAGTCGCCAACAATTATGCCCAGGGGAATGGTCCCTTCATCCCGAGGTTTTCCGGACAATATGTCAGCGGTGGGGAACACCGGATGTAGATCTGCTAGCATCCAGGTTCAACACGAAAGTGGACAGGTTTGTCTCTTGGACAAGGGATCCCCTAGCGTGCGGCTCAGGATGCCCTAGTGTTCCCTTGGGATCAGTTCAAGCTGATATATGCATTCCCACCGCCACAATTGTTACCTCGATTACTCCGCAGAATCAGGGTAGAAAAGAAACCAGTGATTCTGGTGGCTCCAGCGTGGCCCCGAAGAGCATGGTACGCGGAGATTGTAAAAATGTCTGTGGGGAGTCCTTGGACCCTCCCACATCGTCCGGACCTGCTTTCGCAGGGACCGATATACCACCCTTCCTTACCAGCCCTAGGTTTGACGGCCTGGCTATTGAAGCCCACATTCTAAAAAGGAGAGGGCTTTCTAATGCTGTGGTGTCTACCATGATCAATGCCAGGAAACCGGTATCCAGGCAGATCTACTATAGAATCTGGAAGGCGTACATCGCCTGGTGTGAGGCCAGGAAATGGCATCCACGTAAATACGTAATAGGTAGAATTCTGGACTTCCTACAATGGGCTGTAGATAGGAAGCTTGCCTTGAGTACTATCAAAGGTCAGATTTCGGCCTTGTCAATATTTTTTCAAAGGCCCTTGGCTTCGCATTCACTAGTCAAAGCCTTTATACAAGGAGTGATGCGTATTAGTCCTCCGGTTAATATTCCCATATGTCCATGGGATCTAAACTTGGTTCTGTCGGTTCTACAGAAACAACCATTTGAACCATTACAGCATATTTCCTTAGTGCTTCTCACCAGGAAATTGATTTTTCTAGTAGCCATTTGTTCGGCTAAAAGAGTATCGGAATTAGCAGCTATGTCCTGTAAGGAGCCATATCTGGTTATCCATAAGGACAGAGTAGTGTTACGTCCTCATCCAGCCTTTCTTCCTAAGGTGGTATCGAGTTTTCATTTGAACCAAGATGTGGTTCTTCCTTCTTTTTTCCCCAAGCCTACTTCAGTAGAGGAAAAGTTATTGCATTCTTTGGATGTAGTAAGAGCAGTTAAAGCTTATCTAAAAGCCACTGCTCAGATTCGCAGAACGGATACTTTGTTTATTCTGCCGGAAGGCCCCAGAAAGGGTCAGGCAGCGTCAAAATCTACTTTAGCCAAGTGGATTCGACAGGTCATAATACAAGCCTATAGCTTGAGAAATAGACCGCCTCCGTTCAAAGTTAGGGCGCACTCCACGAGAGCAGTTGGAACTTCATGGGCAGTGCATCACCAGGCCTCCCTGGCTCAAGTCTGTAAGGCCGCAACATGGTCTTCAGTACACACGTTTACTAGGTTCTACCAGGTGGACGTTAGAAGTCAGGAGGATGTCGCCTTTGGGCGCAGTGTGTTGCAGGCCGCAAAAGATCCTCATGTCTGATAGCGCTCAGCTTATATATGGTGTATCCCCCCCCTCATTTGGCATTGCTTTAGGACATCCCATTAGTAATGACTATGTCGCTCTGTGTCCCGTGATGTACGAGAAAGAAAATAGGATTTTTATAACAGCTTACCTGTAAAATCCTTTTCTTGGAGTACATCACGGGACACAGAGCTCCCGCCCCTCTTTGGGGACACTTATTGCTTTGCTACAAAACTGAGGTGCTCCCGGATGGGAGGGGCTTATATAGGGGAGGGTACTTCCGGTTTTGGAAGTTGCCAGTGCCAGCACCTGACGGTAACTATATAACCCATTAGTAATGACTATGTCGCTCTGTGTCCCGTGATGTACTCCAAGAAAAGGATTTTACAGGTAAGCTGTTATAAAAATCCTATTTTTTGTTTGTGGTTATACTACTTTAACCACTTAAGGACTACCGCACGATGATATACATTGACAGAATGGCACGGACAGGCACAAGGGCGTACAGGTACGTCCCCTTTAAGAACCCATCCGTGGGTCGTGCACCGCCGGCGGGTGCTCGTGACCTGGTCTGAAGCTCCATGACAGCACCCACGGGACCCGCGGACCCGATCGGGTCACAGAGCTGAAGAACGGGGAGAGGCAAGTGTAAACAAATCCTTCCCCGTTCTTCCTAGTGGCATGTCAGTGATCGTCTGTTCCCTGTCATAGGGAACGACGATCAGTGACGTCACACGCCAAGCCACGCCCCCCTACAGTAAGAATCACTCATTAGGTCACACTTAACCCCTACAGCGCCACCTAGAGGTTAAACCCTTCACTGCCAGTGTAATTTTCACAGTAATCAGTGCATATTTATAGCACTGATCGCTGTAAAAATCACAATGGTCCCAAAAATGTCTCAAAAGTGTCCGATGTGTCCGCCATGCTGTCGCAGTCATGATAAAAATCGCTGATCGCCGCCATTACCAGTAAAAAAAAAAAAAAATATTAATAAAAATGCTATAAAACTACCCTCTATTTTGTAGACGCTATAACTTTTGCGCAAACCAATCAAACCTCTTATTGTGATTTTTTTTTTTTTTTTTACTAAAAATATGTAGAAGAATACGTATCGGCCTAAACTGAGGGAAAAAAATGTATTTTTTATATATTTTTTGGGGATATTATAGCAAAAAGTAAAAAATATGTTATTTTTTTTCAAAATTGTCGCCCTATTTTTGTTTATAGCGCAAAAAATAAAAACCGCAGAGGTGAGCAAATACCATCAAAAGAAAGCTCTATTTGTGGGAAAAAAAGGATGTCAATTTTGTTTAGGTGCCACGTCGCACGACCGCGCATTTGTCAGTTAAAGCAACGCAGTGCCGAATTGCAAAAAGGGGCCTGGTCCTTTAGCAACAAAATGGTCCAGGGCTTAAGTGGTTAAAGTGGAGTTCCGCCTAAAAAAAAGAAGTCAGCAGTTCCAAATACTGTAGCTGCTGACTTTTGAAATAAGGACACTTACCTGTCCAGGGTGCTCGCGATGTCCTTACCCGAAGTCGACCCATCCCACAGCTTCGGGTGGAGGCATGGGCCTCTTCAGTAAGGGAATCAGGAAGCCTGGTTCCCTATTGTGCATGCGCGAGTCGCGCTGCGCATTCTGAGTGGTCCCTACTGTCTTCTGGGATCTGTGTGTCTCACAGAAGACAACGGGGGGCGGAGGAGGGGCCAGACATGGCGTAGATCGCCATGGATACTGCAGCAATTTTTATCCAAAAGTGGGAGCAAATACCTGGATTAGACAGGTATCTGCTCCCCCTCCCCCCTGAAAGGTGCCAAAATGTGCCTCGGAGGGGGGAGGAATCCAGACAGCGGAAGTTCAATTTTTGGGTGGAACTCTGCTTTAGTCAATAAGTCCTTTTTGGCTCTGAATAAGGAAGATGGAGGCGGTAAAGACTCTGTTAACTGCTGTCTGTGTCCCCATTAAAGAAACGTCCTGTCCCAGTGATTCCTGTCAGAGATTTACCCAGATAGGGTACAGTTAGCAAAAGAAACTTGTCTCTAGGAAGTGAAAGAAAATCTTCAGACTGCACGCACAGGTGGAAATAAATCTAACTGAGGTTCTAACTCTTTCTTCCCTGCTAAAAAGTTATTTTATTGTTGGAACGATTTACCCGACATGACAAGGCATCAAGCCCCCCACACAGCAATAAAAAAGCAGGAAGGGACAGCACATCCTTCGTTCTTGCCTAGGTGAGAATGGTATAGCGCCCCCTGCTGAGGTCCACATAACATCCCAGGAGGCAAGTTTACGGATTGGCGCATGTGCATTGTGCACACAGGTCTTTGAGATACAGAACAGTCCTTCACGCAGGGGGTTGTGCACATGTGCAAAGATGCCGCAAGTGTCAAGGTCCCAGATACCAGGCCAGAGACCTTCGACACATGGTGGCATGGGAGAGGAGGGGCAGGATTAATATATCAGGTTACTGAAGTTTTTTTTTTTCTGTTCAGACCTGCTCAGCTCTGACAGGACAAGGGGTGGCTACCAGTCCAGCTACTTTTACATTTTTCCAGGAGTATGAGTTTTCAAAGGATCCCATATGCAGGAAGTCATTTTAAAAAAGTTGGATTTTCTGAAATGATCCTAATTCTCAAAGTATAAACCATAGTTCAGCATTATCTTAGGATTTTTGGCCAATGATTGCGAAAGACGTTTCTCCTAAATCTCATTGAGTACCAACCCAGCAACATACTCCACAACACAGCATATGCAGGGATTGCTCAGGAGAACACTGTGTTTCTTCCCTGTGTTACATAAAAGATGCCTGCACTTATTCTTTATCTACAGGCAGCCCATAAACACAGAGAGAAACAAAACATGTTATTGACTTGATCTATACAGAGTTCTTATAACCAAGGGGCCATCTCTTCATCATGCAATAGGATTCAAGTCCAGGTCACACACCCACTTGTGTCACAGCAACCAGGATATTTGCAAGGATATGTCGCTCAAACCTTTTAGTTTCAGTTTGCTCAGCAAAGCCTTGTGAAAGGGGGAGCCAGGCCCATCAGTGTCACAAGCCAGCGGAGCCCCGGTCCTTCCATCAGTGTCCCCACTCGTCGGACACACGGGGCAGAGGGTTGGCGGCGGCGGGTGGATAATGGAGGATGATCACATCCTTGTGTTCAATGGAGAGCGGCGAGGGGTCGCCAATCCCTGCAGCCAATAGGCTTAAGTGTACAATAGAATTTTCTATTTGTACACTGAAGAGAGAAGCCGATTGGCTGCCCCTCTCCTCTGCACTGAACACAAGGGGAAACACTTGTGGCGGTGGCCACGGCCATTTTTGTGTAGCCGCTGCCGTTTTTAACCAAAAACATTCCAGATTTTCCCAGGACAAAAGCAAAATCCCGGGAAAATTATCGGGACAACCTTAAATCGGGACGAGGGTCCCAAAATCGGGATTGGCCCAGTAAAATCGGGACTGTTGGGAACTATGTGATAATGTATTAATGATAATTAAAATAAATGAAGGGGCGTGGCCTGGCCGCTGATGAAGATGGCTGCCTGAGAACATCGCTCCGCTCCTCCACTACACAGCAGATCATCACCACCTGCCTGCCTCCAAGCAGACACCCTCCAGAATGGAGGACCACACTCAGGGCACCAGCCGGACTATGTCCCGGAAGAAACTGAAGCCAGAGGGACCCCGCAGGCTTCTAGACTTCTACATGAAGTCCGCACAGCAGGGACACCAAAATGGCGCCAGCGGGGAGCAGGGAAACCCGGAGTGGCTGCCAGATCACCACGCTACAGCACTCTCTCCTTGCCTGGATGCGGAGGATGCCATGGACCAGTTGGAGGAACAATCCTCCTCCCCGGGAGACAGAGGTAACAGTATAGCAGATTTCCCTGCACAATCCCCTGACAAACAGCCTCCTACTAAGGAACAGCATGGTGCTGGGACCTGTAGTCCCACAACAGATCAGATTGCTCCACAGTCACTGGCAGCATACTCCACAACAGACAACCCAGCCTCTGAGCACTCCCTTAAAGCCATGCTGATGTCCTTACAGACAGATCTGCATCGAGAGTTAAAAATCTCAATTAATCAGATACAAGATAAGGATAACTCCTTAGAGCAACGCACTGAATATATTGAGCAGCACCTCTCTGCAGCCACTAAAGCACTCAATGCCATGGTAGAAATACAGGATGAACAAGACACTACTGTCCATATGCTCCGCTTAAAAGTCGCAGATCTTGAAGATCGCTCACGAAGGAGCAATATCAAAATAAGAGGGTTCTCGGAATCCCTGGCAGCTACAGAAATAATACCGTATTTACACCAACTCTTCCGCAAGCTTTTTCCATCATTAACAACAAAGGACATGCTCATAGACCGCGCACACAGGATTCACAAACCACAACACCTCCCAGCCTCTGTCCCCAGAGACATACTAGCAAGAGTACACTTCTTTCATGTCAAGGAAGAGATTATGCGCACAGCAAGATCTCTGCGCTCACTTCCAGATCCCTTTAATAAAGTGTCTCTTTACAATGACATCTCGGCTGCTACCTCCTAAGCGCGCAAAGCCTTCGCTCCGGTCACTTCTGTACTAAGTGAGTGCAAGATTATTTACAAGTGGGGTCACCCCACAAAATTGCTTGGAACCTATCGCAACCAGCAAGTTGCCATTATGACACCTAAATATGGCCTCCACAATTGGGGTATAACCCCGCAAGCACCTCCTCCCACCCCTAATGTGAAGCCATCCTCCAAAATCACCAACCCCTGGGACCCACATGCTATGACTTAATTACTGGACGCCCTTCTGCGCTACAGCTTTTGCCAAAACAGCACATGTTTAAGGCTGGTTATCATTTTTTTTTCTCTCTTGAGGTTAATAAGTTAGTGGAGGAGTGGATGCTCCTATATTATCCCTTCCACGCTCCACAGTTTTTGATGTGCTAAGCACATCCCCTGGTTTAAATAGTCACGATTGGTCGTTTTTACCACGCTGATATATTGTTTGTCTCCTTAGTTTACCTAAGTATTTGATAGGATTTGGATTTGCTATTGTATGTCCAGATTAGACCCTGTCAGAAACGCCGGGTCCTGATCTGCCCACACAAATTACTGTGTATAGTACCATCTTTGCAACTCTAGTCCTTCTCTATCCCCTCCCCCCTCTCCTCTCTTCTCCAACAGTCACAGTCTTTCCCCCTCGGTACCGCTACATCACCTGCTCCCAGACCACCTCCACTTGAGGCAATGACTCTCACAATCATATCATTAAATGTTAAGGGCCTTAACAGCCCCTTTAAACGATGACTCCTATGGCAAGAAGCTATATCACAGAAGGCAGACATACTATGCGTTCAAGAAACGCATTTCTCTGAACATAACCCTCCCCAATGCTCGCACAAACTATTCCCCCACTGCTTTCAGGCACGTGCTGACAAGAAAACAAGGGGGGTGATGATCGCAGTACGTTCCTCAATCTCCTTCAACCTCACCCATCTTGACCAAGACCCTGCAGGTAGATATTTGATCCTGTCAGCCACCTTCAACAACCAAACTTTTATATTAGTAAATATTTACGCCCCCAACGTCCATCAAAAATCTTTCTATAAAGCCATACTCCATAGGATCCAACATTACTATAAATATCAGATCATTATCTGTGGCGATTTTAACGAAGTTATAGACAACCAGATGGATTCATCCAATACCAAACGTAGGAAGTCCACAGCTCTATCCTCAATAATCTCCCTGGAAGATCTCTATGACCCATGGAGATGTCAACACGGTACTGAGAGTGATTACTCTTTCTATTCGAATACCCAAAAATCATATTCTCGGATCGACATGTTCTTGACCTCCAAGATCTTACTTCAAAAAATTACTAGATCCACGATTGGACTTATCACATGGTCAGACCATGCCCCAGTATCCATTACCATATCCTTGTACTCCTCTACCCCCAGACACACCCCATGGCGTTTGAATGTCGCAATTCTTAGCGTACCGGAGATCCGAGAACAGGTCCGATCTGAAATATCTTCTTTCTTTGCCACTAACACTGGCTCTGTTTCTAACTCAACTACCCTTTGGAATGCCCACAAGTCTGTCATAGGGGGAATATACCTGCAGCTGGGGGCCCAGGAAAGAAAAAGAAAACCCAACTCCTTCCTCCAGCGTATCCGAATGATTGAATCCCTAAACAAACAAAACCCCACCCCAACTAACACAGAAGAACTCTCTAAATTGAGAAATGATCTTAGCTCTTACCTCCAAAAAGGTCACAATTTTTATCTAAGGCGCCTCCGCCTCACCTGGTACTCCCAGGGAAACAAAGCTGGGAAACTCCTGGCCCAGCAATATAAAAGAAGAGTAGCGCAAAACAAGATCCCATTCCTCCTAAATCAAAAAGGTCACAAATTGACGAAACCAAAAGATATAGCAAACAAATTTAGCGCCTTTTACTCAAAATTATACAACCTCTCACTCTCTCCAACTGAGCCCCTTCCCACCCAACAGCTAATACAAGACTTCCTTACCCCTCTCCAACTTCCTTCGATATCTCCAACGCAGCTTGACTCGCTAGCCCAGCCATTCTCCCATCAAGAGATCCTTAAAGCTACAAGAGAACTTCCACCACACAAAGCTCCAGGGCCGGATGGTTTTATAAATGAATATTATAAGACATATGCAGATCAAATTGTACCCCACCTATGCAACACTTTTAATAGATTTTTAACCACTGGAGAGATCCCATCAGAATCCCTTGAAGCAGTGATAACCACCATACACAAACCTGACAAACCTTCCCATGACCCAGCCAATTATCGCCCCATATCTCTGCTTAACACCGACCTTAAACTCTATGCAAAACTGTTGGCCACACGCCTCGCGACTTACATGCCCAATCTAGTGCACCCAGACCAAGTAGGCTTCATCCCCTCCAGACATGCTTCGGATGGCACTCGCAGGTTCATAGATCTGATCCACTGGGCAGAGCACCATCAAATGCCTTCTCTGCTAATCTCTTTGGACGCAGAGAAGGCAATTGGTTATACCTTGACCTAGTCTTACAGAAGTTTGGCATCCATGGCCCCTTCCGACAAGCCATCCTAGGTCTCTACTCTACACCTAGTGCAAAAGTCCTAATATCAGGTATGTTGTCCTCCCCTTCCCTATCACCAACGGAACCCGACAGGGATGCCCCTTATCCCCCCTAATTTTTGCGCTAGTGATTGAACCGCTAGCACAAGCAATTAGAACTCATACGGATATCGCTGGTCTTGTGGTCACCAAGTCGCCCATAAGATTGGCCTTTATGCCGACGATATAATCATATCGCTCACTGATCCCTGCCCGCGCTCTGTGACCTTTTACAACAATTTAGTCAGGTATCTATGTATAAATTAAACCACTCCAATTCAGCTATGCTAGGGTCTCCCTATCATCACAACTGAAGTCAAGCATTACTTCTTCATCCCCTTTTTCCTGGGCCCCCAACTCATCTATGACATACTTAGGTATCCAGCTGACTTCCCCCTCTAGCTTACTCCTACGTACTAATATCTCTCTTCTAAGTCAGAAATTGCAGGACATTGCCAAGACACTTCTCTCCACGAATGCCTCCTGGGCAGGCCGAATAGCCTTGTCCAAAATGTTCCTTCTGCCGCACGCCCTATATTTCTTCAGGACCCTGCCAGTACCCATTTTACAACCAGACATAGCCTTGCTCCAACGGATCATCAATAAATTCATATGGGCAGCAGGTAAACCACGTATTAAAGCTTCTTTACTCAATACCCCTACGAAATATGCTGGTCTAGGAGTTCCTGACCTCATAACGTATTACAAAGCTGTAATCTTAGATCAGACCAAAAGGCTATGGGACATGTCCTCATTGCAACCCTGGACTCTGATTGAAGCCGCAAATCTTGCCCATACCCCCTCACATTTATTAGCTGCCATATGGATGGGATACCACCCTCCACGTTCTTTCCTCTCAACAGTCAACGCGACAATATCCATTTGGAAATCGGTTCTACAAAGAGAATGAGGTATACACATCCAGGCCTTGTTGCTCCTATCACCGAACTTACCACTACAGTTGTGGTCATCAGATGGCCTCCGGAAGATAGGTGATATGTTCCAACATAGCCAACTTCTCTCCTTCCAACATATTAAAGACCGATTTGCTATACCCAACAAGGACTTTTATATATACTTGAGAATACGCCATATACTCACTTCCACCTTAACCTCGCAAAACACCTGGACTAAAGACCTTATGCAGTTTTACAACCCAACCAGCAACAAAATCCGTGGCATATCTTATCTCTATGGACTACTGACAGAACCGAGGCAAGAAGAAACCCCCCAGTTATAGCCTATGGGAGTCCAAACTGCAAATTCAAATCCCACCCCCCCCTCTGGTACCGAGCTATCCGTTTGTCTTCCACTTTCTCCAAAAACATCTCTCACTGGGAAACTGTGATAAAAATTCCCTATAAATGGTACTACACTCCTATAAAAATGTCTTGAATCTCCCCGTCTTACTCCAGCAAATGCTGGAGAAATTGCGACATGGATGGACATATATTTCATATTTGGTGGGAATGTTCGTCCATAGCCACTTTCTGGACAAGCATCTCCACCCTCATTCAAGAAGTTACTAACCTACCTGTCAAAGTAACTCCGCAAATGGCTCTCTTCGGACTAGGCCTCTCAGATTGACCCTTCAAATTCCACCCTACCATCACTCATATACTCATTGCTGCCTGTTTGTCAATTGCTTGCTTCTGGTAGCAGCCCTATGCATCCTCCCCTAGTAACACCATTGATATTCCTAAATGATCATTTATCAATGGAATTCTTATTCGCAAAGAGACAGCTGACACTAGGTCAATTCTATCGCCACTGGCAATTTTGGTTATCTGATCACAGAGCCTCACCTTGCCTACAATTGTACGCCCAAGTACTATTTACCACAGTAGGTCCCTCCCTACAGAGGAGTTCCTACAAACCTGCCCTCTCCTGGAACGAACTGAGCCTTTCGCGTCAGAGTCTAGTGATTGACATGTTTACAGTGTTATGGCTTCCTAAAAAATTTACTGCCTACCCTCCCCACATCCCTATTCTCACCCCCCCTCTTCCCCCATCCCTCCCCCTCCTTATGTCCCCTGCCTGGGGCCATGGGGAGGATCAGTGCTACAAATTCTGGTTTATACCCAATATTAAACACCATTACTTTATTAATGTTGATGTAAATTATCTTTGTTTTCCAAAGTTTCTGTACATCGCTTTACTTTTTTATTCTCAATAAAACAATTTTGAAACAAAAAAAAAATAACAAAAAAATTATGAAGCCATCCTGGCTATAATAAATTAACATATTATTACATAGTATTCCACGGTGTCCATCCAGACAATGCTTGACGACTATTCCCCATTAAACCACACCTATGACTGATTTCAAGAAAATGGGTGGGGGGGTGGGAGTGAGTCCCGGTCCTGTCTTGAAGGGGGGTCTGCGGGTAATGGCCAGAGACTTCCTCCTTATATCTGCTTCGGATTTGCGGGCTTTGGCAACCCACCAATTTTGTCCAATCCTCAGCCTGTTGCTGCGCAGGTAACTGCCGCAGTAACCAATGACAACCTGTCAACAATGACAACAGCATCCCCCTTTGAGCTCTCCCATTTTGGTCCTGCATGAACCTTTCAGGTGACCAAACCATTTTTCCATTTTTATTTTTCACTTACAGCTTTCGGAGTTTTAGAGAAACCCGAAACTATAAATTTTCTGAACCCAGATGACCTGCCTATTTTTTTAGGCCCTGCAATAGTTGTGCAAATGTTTTTTAAATCATTATTTTCATTAAAAGATCACTAAAATCTTTATTAGCATACAAACAGAACATAACTTAAAAAATTCCTTCTAAATTCCTAAAAAGTGTACTCCCATAGATGGTCTTGTTTACCAGTCCCATTTATGTAAATTGGGATGCAGCAGCGGCACAGTCACAGCCACTGCTTCCAATCTGAATTCAATGTGGATGTAGGTGCATGGCCCCAAATGCAGAGAGTGGGAGTTTAGGTGCATCTGCACCCACATGGATGTCAGATTGGGATCAGCGTCTGTGTCTGTGCATCTACTGCATCCCAAATGACAATAATGGGACCGCATGCATGAGAATGTACAGAACACCTGTGCATCCCTGTGTGGGTAGACATAGCTGCACATGGGCATACACTGTAGTATGCTCCATGCGAATGCGGCCTTACTAAATTTATTTTTTATTGTTCAACAATATTTTTTATATTAGATTTATTATTTACTATATGTATTATAAAATTTATATATTTTTTTATATTTTTAACATGGGGCAGAGCTTTGGTGAAACATCAGGGGTCTAAACAGATCCCTTATGTCTCTTTTTTGAGAAAACGTAAAAGACTGAGGACATAGAGTCCTCATCCCCCTTTTCTGCAGCCTCAGCTGCACTGTAGATTAAACAATATGAAGCATTGGTACAGAGATTCATATTCATTCACAAACTGAAGTATAATAAACATAGTTTACTATGCTTTAGTGATGAATAAAACAGAAGCGATCAGTACTATGCCTGAAGTGACCATTACCTTATAGCAGAAGAGGGAATGCCAGCGATGTGAAACTTGCTGAGCTGTGAGTGAGTGAGTGAATAACTTGTATAGCGCTACAAATGCAAACTAAATTGCCTCAAGGCGCTTTGCATCCAGTGACGTCCTGATCCTTCAGAAGAGGTGGGTCTTAAGTTTTTTCCTGAAGGCCCGATGATTTTCTTCCATGCGGATATCCGTGGGTAGAGCGTTCCATAGCCGTGGTCCTTGGACTGCAAATCTTCATTCTCCCTTTGTTTTGAAGCGGGACTTGGGGATGTGAAGGAGGTTTTGGTTAGTTGATCGGAGAGTGCGATTCGGGGTGTAGTGTTTTATCTTCTCGCATAGATATTGAGGAGCGTTTCCTTGTGTGCACTTGTGGGTGAGGCAGAGGGTCTTGAATGTGATCCGATCCTTTACTGTTAGCCAATGCATGGTCCTCAGTGATGGGGTGACGGATTCCCAAGGTTTTTTTCCCGTTACTAGCCTGGCAGCCATGTTCTGGACAGCTTGTAGGCGCAAAATCTGGTATTTGGGAAGTCCGAGGTAGAGGGCGTTTGCGTAGTCGAGTCGCTAGTTGATAATTGTTCCCACTACCACTGCTTTATCTTCTTCTGGCATGAAGGGGATGAGTCTACGCAGCAGGCGGAGGAGATGGTGAGATCCACTGACTACTGATCCTATTTGTGCATCCATCGACATCTCTGAGTCAAAGATGACTCCGAGGCTTTTGACTTTGGTGCTTGGTGTAATTGTCTGTCCGAGGATGGTGGGGAGTGTCCAAGAAGTTTTAGTTTTAGCCTTTTTGTTTGCGTGGAGGAGAAGGAGTTCTGTTTTGGATCCGTTGAGTTTGAGAGAACTCTCAGTCATCCATTCATCGATCAATGTGAGGAAATTTTCCAATCCGTGATATTGGTCTTTTTCCCGGTGATACGAAAGTAGAGTTTCATTCACAAATTGAAGTATAATAAACATAGTTTACTATGCTTTAGTGATGAATAAAACAGAAGCGATCAGTACTATGCCTGAAGTGACCATTACCTTATAGCAGCTGTCCAGCTGGAAGCAGTTCTGTGCCACATACATTTTATATTATTGGCAGTAAAAGGGTTAAACGGCTAAGAATCTGTGCTGTGCTGTGGCTGTGCTGTGGCTTCTTGAATTCAGACAACTCTACACTGCTGTTCTCTTCTACAGAGAATTACATATTTGCGTAAAGTGAAATAATCATGTTAAAACATGTTAAAACATTAATTTGCAGCAGCAAGTATCTCACCCCCAAAAAAATCGTAAAAAACAAATGTTTGTTAAGGATGTAAACACCTCAAACTTAGTGTACACTTTACCAACACCACGGGCCAAATACCCAAGACAAATACAAATTGTTTTTGGGCAGGAAATAATTTTCAGCTGTTATAATACCTGTATAATCATTAGTAAATTAGTACAGTAAATGAGAAGTCACTTTTAAAATAATACTCCATAAAAATGGGTTGTGTGGTAGCTTTATATTATTTTTTTTGTGTTTGTTTTTGTTTTGCAAAATGAGAGTTCTTCTTTGTCTATGTAAAGGGATGTGCAAATGAACAGCATAGGAGCAAGAAAAAAAACATTTTGTAAAGTTTTGCTATTGTCAGTAACAGATGGCTGATCTGCATGCAATTGATTACTTGTTTTAACCTTAGCAGCAATGCTTTCAGTACCTGATTCAGATTTAGCAAAATACTTGCTGAGAAATCCCAGCAGATACTGCTGTCCTGAAATGATCTTGAAGCAGATATACTGTAAAGTAGTATCCAAATTCAGTATTTGAATGAATAACTTTCTGCGTTTATTCAAAAACCACAAATGTATTTTTTTCAACTGGCATTTTTTTTTTTACTCTTTGCAAACTGAAACTGTTACTAATCCACCCCCAACAGGTGTGTTACATAAGATCAAAAATCATAGTAATCTAGTCACTATTTTTAAAATGTTATTGCTTTAACTTATATTAATATATAGTATAGCCTGTTTATAATGCCTAAAAAGTGTGTGTCTGTGTGTATATATATATATATATTGTGAGGGGGTTAGCTCGGCAGCGGGTGTGTGTGACCCCCGGGATGGGCTCCCCACACAAAACAGGCCCAGCAAACGGAGGTTGTGGTTTTCAAAATCAAAAAAGGTGCGGTTTATTTTCTATTTACAGTGACAAAACACAGCAAAGCAAAAGAAACATAACCAAAATAAATCCTGGTCAAGTTGACCTCTGACTAAACATACAGGTTTCCTAACTAACAACTGGGATCAGCCTAGTGCTGTCCTAGTCCCTAAGTCCCTGGTTTAGTAAAAGTCCAAACAAATAGCCACACAGGCTTTGCCTCACCGCACAGGGGTTCACTCTCCCTAGACAGTCCACACAGGTCTGGTTCCAGGCATGAGCTAACATCTAATGAAGCTGGGAGTTCTTATAGAGGCCTAAATGAGCTGACAAGCTTCAGCTGGCCTCATCAACTCCCTGTCTGTACGACGCCCAGCCCTCTCCCTAGAGGTATGAGTCATCCATGAGCCCACTAGCCTTATACAACTCTCCACCTAGTTGTATAAGTCGGCGTAAAGCCTGAATCTGGGCGAAATATATCTACCCCCCTGGATGCAACCAGGTGACTTTACCTTCCTGCTGTCACATACCCCCCCCCTCTTGTTTTAACCTCGGGGTTGGAACACCAGCAATCAGGCATTCATGTACTCGAGACAAAGCATCCACATTCCCCATTTGAACGCCAGGGCGATGCTTTACTGTGAAGTTGAATTCCTGGAGGGCCAGGAACCACCTATTCACTCTTCTATTTGTTTCCTTGTTTTGAGCCATCCACTTTAACGGAGCGTGATCCGTAACCATGTCAAAGTGCCTACCTAGCAGGTAGTACCGAAGGGAATCTAGAGCCCACTTCACCGCTAAACACTCCTTTTCAACGGTGGCGTAATTTACCTCATGGGACTTCAACTTCCTGCTGAGGTAAATGACTGGGTGCTCTTCCCCGTTCCAGACCTGGGACAATACTGCTCCTAACCCCACATCTGACGCATCACTTTGTACGACAAAGTCTTTAGAGAAGTCGGGTGAGTACAACACTGGCTGGCTACATAAGGCTTGTTTCAAGAACTGGAATGCTGCCTCAGCCTCGGGGGTCCATTTAATCATGACCGACCCTTTCCCCTTCGTCAGGTTGGTTAGGGGCACAGCCTTAGAAGCAAAGTGGGGAATGAATCGCCGATAATACCCAGCGATTCCCAGAAAGGCTCGTACCTGCTTCTTGCTGTTGGGACGTGGCCAACTCTGGATGGCCTCGACTTTGTTGAGTTGGGGTTTTATTACTCCCCTCCCAATGGTGTACCCAAGATATTTGGCCTCCTCCTGCCCAATGGTACACTTCTTGGGGTTAGCCGTAAACCCCGCTTCCCGAACAGAGTCCAGGACTGCTTGCACTTTTGGCAGATGTGAGGCCCAATCTGTGCTATGGACAATTACGTCATCCAGGTAAGCCGCAGCATACTTCCGATGGGGCCTCAGCATCTGGTCCATTTTCCGCTGGAATGTGGCCGGCGCATTCTGTAACCCGAACGGCATTCTTTTATATTGGAACGCCCCGTCTGGGGTTACAAATGCGGTTTTCTCTTTGGCCGACTTGGCCAGGGGGATTTGCCAATACCCTTTTGTGAGGTCAAGAGTCGTCATGTATCGGGCTGTTCCCAGCCGGTCGATCAACTCATCTATACGTGGCATGGGGTAGGTGTCAAATTTTGTAACTTTGTTCAACTGACGAAAATCGTTACAAAATCGCCAGCTCCCATCCGGTTTAGGCACCAACACGATGGGACTAGACCAATCACTTTGGGACTCCTCTATCACCCCTAAGTTCAGCATTTTCTGTACTTCCTCCCGTATTGCCTCCCGTCGAGCCTCTGGGATCCGATAGGGTTTTAACTTCACCCTTTCACCGGGCGGGGTAATGATGTCATGCTCTACCCCAGATGTTTGTCCCGGCAGCTCAGAGAATACCTCCTTGTTGCGAAGCACAAACTCCTTAACCTCCTGTTGTTGGGGTTGTGACAAGGTGGCTGCTATTCCAACCTCAGGAATCACGCAACCAGTTTGAGCTGGTGACCAAGTGTCTGCGACTAGGGACTCTCTATCCCTCCAGGCTTTCAACAGATTAACGTGATAGATCTGTTCGGGCTTTCGCCTTCCTGGTTGTCTGACCTTGTAATTCACTTCGCTCACTTTTTCCATTATCTCGTAGGGGCCTTGCCATTTGGCAAGGAATTTACTTTCAACCGTAGGGACAAGTACCAATATCCTATCCCCCGGGGAAAAGGTACGGGTCTTGGCTCCACGGTTGTACACTCTCTGCTGTGCCAACTGCGCTTGGGCCAAATGTTCCTTCACGATGGGCATTACCTGTGCAATTCGATCTTGCATCAGGGCGACATGCTCAATCACACTCCTGTGGGGAGAACTCTCACTTTCCCAAGTTTCCTTGGCAATATCCAACAGCCCTCTTGGGTGTCTCCCATACAGTAACTCAAAGGGGGAGAATCCCGTAGAGGATTGGGGCACCTCCCTAATAGCAAACATCAAATAAGGAAGTAAACAGTCCCAATCCTTTCCATCTCTATCCACCACTTTCTTCAACATTTGTTTTAGGGTTTTGTTGAATCTTTCAACCAGCCCATCGGTTTGGGGGTGATACACAGACGTACGCAATTGCGTCACTTTGAACAATTTACACAGCTCTTTCATAACCCGGGACATAAAGGGTGTACCTTGGTCCGTAAGCAGTTCTTTACAAATACCCACCCGGCTAAAAACAAGAGATAGCTCTTTGGCTATGGTTTTGGCCGAGGTATTTCGGAGAGGGATCGCTTCTGGATAACGGGTGGCATAGTCCATTATAACTAATATGTACTGGTGCCCCCTAGCGGACTTGATTATAGGACCTACCAAATCCATGGCGATCCTCTCAAACGGGACCTCAATGATGGGTAGAGGGACCAGCGGGCTACGGAAATGTGGCATCGGGGCCAACCTCTGACACACAGGGCAGGAGGAACAATAATTTTCTACGTCCTTCATCACCCCCGGCCAATAGAATCTCTGTAATACCCTCTCTCGGGTTTTCTCTGTCCCCAGATGACCTCCAAGAATGTGCCCATGGGCCAACTCCAACACCAACTTCCTGTAAGGTTTGGGCACCACAAGCTGCTCAACGGTTTCTTCTGCCCTTTTTGCCACCCGATACAGTAGGTCCTTCTCTACGCTGAAGTATGGGTAAGTGCAGGTATTATCTGGGTTCACTAACTCGCCATCTATTTTCACTACGTTTTCCCGTGCCTTTATTAGGGCGGGGTCTTTCAACTGTTCTGTGGCAAAGTTTTCCCTGTGAACCTCAAGATCAGAAAACTCCACAGACGGTAGGTTTTCGTCTGAGGAGGTGGGCTCCTCTCCAGTTTCTTGAGTCTCCCCTGCCAATACTGATAAGGGAAATTCCGGAGAGTCCTCACCACTCTCAGGGGAGTTCTGGCTATCACATTCCTGGTACATAGGGGCACCAGTGAGGGGCTCAGGATCATCCCACAGTTCCCAGAACTTCGGAAAATCCCTTCCCACAATGGCGTCATGCGGTAACTGAGATACTAAGCCCACTGGATGAGAGAGGGTACCTTTGGGGGTCTCGAAACACACTGTAGTCACTGGATACTCTCGGGTGTCCCCATGCACACAAATAACAGCTACCTTGCTATTCCCAGAGACCTCTGTTTTAACTAACTCAGCCTTTATCAGGGTCACAAGGCTACCTGAATCCAGCAATACCACAACATTTCTACCATTAACACACATTTTGCATAAATGTTTCTCAGTTCCTCGAATGGCAGTGCATGCGACTGTCGCACACAGCGACTGACGTCTGCCCGTCAGAAAGTCACACTGCATGGGTTCCTCCACAACCGGGCAATTGGCTGCAATATGTCCCGCTTGCCGGCAGCGGTAGCAAACGATCCTTCTTGCCGCCTCTTGAGCCGCTGATTTCCCAGGCTGTTCTCGCCAAACTTGGGGTAGAGCTCCCACCCTCTCACTCTCTCCACCCTCACCCCTTGGAATCCTCTTATCCGCCCCTGGGGATGGTCTGGTCTTAGGGTGGAAAGTCCGAGTGTCTCTGGAAGAGGCCGTCAGGTTCTCTGTAGCCAAGTATTTCTCCACACGATCCACAAGACCATCGGCCGTCTCTGGGTCTCCATGGCTTACCCACTTTTGGATGGCAGTAGGAAGAGCTCTCAAAAACCGATCCATTACAACACGTTCCACAATCTTTGGTGCGGACAAAGTCTCTGGCTGTAGCCACTTTCTGCTCAGGTGAATGAGATCATACATTTGAGACCTGGGGGGTTTTCCAAGCTGGAAAGTCCAGTTATGCACACGCTGAGCCCGGACAGCCTGGGTGACACCCAGCCTTGCCAATATTTCAGCTTTTAGCATCACATAGTCTTTTGCTTGGTTAGGCTCTAGGTCATAGTAAGCTTTCTGCGATTCACCAGTTAACAGAGGAGCCACCAGTCCAGCCCACTGCTCCTCAGGCCACTTTTCTCTTTCAGCGGTCCTTTCAAATGTGGTCAAAAATACCTCTGGATCATCCTCTCCAGTCATTTTTGTCAATAAACGACTCACCCCAAAGGACGCGGTATTAGTGGGACGGCTTTCCTCACTGGTCTGCGGACGTTGCTGCATTACTGCTTCCATCTGTTGTTGTAGTCTCTGCTCTTGCTTCTGCAACAGGTCTATGAAGCGGGCCTCAGATTGCTGCTGGGCTCGTTGCTGAGCCTCCAGACTCTGTTGCAAAGTTGCGTTTGTCTGCTGCTGGGCTGCAAGGCTCCTTTGCAAACCTGCATTTGTCTGCTGTTGATTGGCATTTGCTAGAGCCAGCTGCTTCAGTATCTCCTCCATGCTGGCTTAAAAAAAACTGCCCGCATTCTCCACCAACTGTGAGGGGGTTAGCTCGGCAGCGGGTGTGTGTGACCCCCGGGATGGGCTCCCCACACAAAACAGGCCCAGCAAACGGAGGTTGTGGTTTTCAAAATCAAAAAAGGTGCGGTTTATTTTCTATTTACAGTGACAAAACACAGCAAAGCAAAAGAAACATAACCAAAATAAATCCTGGTCAAGTTGACCTCTGACTAAACATACAGGTTTCCTAACTAACAACTGGGATCAGCCTAGTGCTGTCCTAGTCCCTAAGTCCCTGGTTTAGTAAAAGTCCAAACAAATAGCCACACAGGCTTTGCCTCACCGCACAGGGGTTCACTCTCCCTAGACAGTCCACACAGGTCTGGTTCCAGGCATGAGCTAACATCTAATGAAGCTGGGAGTTCTTATAGAGGCCTAAATGAGCTGACAAGCTTCAGCTGGCCTCATCAACTCCCTGTCTGTACGACGCCCAGCCCTCTCCCTAGAGGTATGAGTCATCCATGAGCCCACTAGCCTTATACAACTCTCCACCTAGTTGTATAAGTCGGCGTAAAGCCTGAATCTGGGCGAAATATATCTACCCCCCTGGATGCAACCAGGTGACTTTACCTTCCTGCTGTCACAATATATATATATATTGTGACAGCAGGAAGGTAAAGTCACCTGGTTGCATCCAGGGGGGTAGATATATTTCGCCCAGATTCAGGCTTTACGCCGACTTATACAACTAGGTGGAGAGTTGTATAAGGCTAGTGGGCTCATGGATGACTCATACCTCTAGGGAGAGGGCTGGGCGTCGTACAGACAGGGAGTTGATGAGGCCAGCTGAAGCTTGTCAGCTCATGTAGGCCTCTATAAGAACTCCCAGCTTCATTAGATGTTAGCTCATGCCTGGAACCAGACCTGTGTGGACTGTCTAGGGAGAGTGAACCCCTGTGCGGTGAGGCAAAGCCTGTGTGGCTATTTGTTTGGACTTTTACTAAACCAGGGACTTAGGGACTAGGACAGCACTAGGCTGATCCCAGTTGTTAGTTAGGAAACCTGTATGTTTAGTCAGAGGTCAACTTGACCAGGATTTATTTTGGTTATGTTTCTTTTGCTTTGCTGTGTTTTGTCACTGTAAATAGAAAATAAACCGCACCTTTTTTTTTGATTTTGAAAACCACAACCTCCGTTTGCTGGGCCTGTTTTTGTGTGGGGAGCCCATCCCGGGGGTCACACACACCCGCTGCCAAGCTAACCCCCTCACAATATATATATATATACACACACACACACACACACATACACTTGTATGTACTGTATGTATATTATATATATAATTATTTTTTATTATATATACACACAATTTTTTACACCACCTTCTTAATAATCCACTTACAGTTGTAAGTTAATAATTAATAACATAGCAAACAACATTTTATGTTGCTTTTTCCATCCTTGAAATATAATAAAGGTTCTCAATCCACTCCTTAACTCAAGTATTTTCTGAGGATATCTATTTTTGGGCTAATTTCTTAGCATCAAAGAGAGGTTGATGCTGAATGTTTCAATCTGTTATATTTCCTGGTCTTCAAATATCCCAAAACACATTTTAACATCATGCTAAACATCAGTTTTAAAAATTTATATTGGATTATCCATTTTCCCTCTCCAATACCAAAACAATCTTCAAGCATCCTCATAACAAATTTATCAAGTCATCTGAATTTTCACTGCACTTAAACGTTCTATTTTTTTTTCTCATATCTGTTGCATATAGAAGTTTAGATGTCCTATAGACCCTGTATTGTAAATAACAGTGTTCAGTATTGCGAAAAGTACAGAGAAACCCAGGGGTAATAGATCTGGATGTGAAGATAATTATTTCCATGTAATCTTGTTAATGAATTAACCACTTCAGCCTCGGACCATTTCGCTGGTCAAAGACCAGGCCACTTTTTGCGATTCGGCACTGCGTCACTTTAACTGACAATTGCGCGGTCATGCGACGTGGCTCCCAAACAAAATTGACGTCCTTTTTGTCCCATAAATAGAGCTTTCTTTTGGTGGTATTTGATCACCTCTGCGGTTTTTATTTTTTGCGCTATAAACAAAAATAGAGCGACAATAATAAAAAAAAAATTCAATATTTTTGACTTTTTGCTATAATAAATATCCCCAAAAATATATAAAATAACATTTTTTTCCCCTCAGTTTAGGCCAATACGTATTCTTCTACATATTTTTGGTAAAAAAATAAAAAAAATCGCAATAAGCGTTTAATGATTGGTTTGCGCAAAAGTTATAGTGTCAACAAAATAGGGGATAGTTTTATGACATTTTTAATAATTTTTTTTTTTTACTAGTAATGGCGCTGATCAGCGATTTTTATCATGACTGCGACATTATGGCGGACACATCGGACACTTTTGACACCATTTTGGGACCATTGTCATTTTTACAGTGATCAGTGTTATAAAAATGCACTCATTACTGTAAAAATGACACTGACAGTGAAGGGGTTAACCACTAGGTGGCGCTGTAGGGGTTAAGTTTGCCCTGGTGAGTTATTTTTACTGTAGAGCGGGTGGGCTGTGTGTGACATGACACTGATCTCCGCTCCGATTACACAAAGTGGAGATTAGTGTCATTGTCACTAGGCAGAGCAGGGAGATGCTTGTTTACATTAGCACCTCCCTGCTCTATCTCTCCATGAGACGATCGCGGGACTCCCCGCGGGCTCACAAAGCTCGTGGCAGGGTCGCGAGCGACCACACTGCGGCATCTTAAAGGGGACGCACCTGTACGCCCTTATGCCTGTCTGTGCCATTCTGACAACGTAAATAGTCGTGCGGCGGTCCTTAAGCGGTTAAAAGGCGTTTATTTTAGACTCTAGGGACCAGTGGTGTGGTATGATCATCAACTTCTTCACCATATAAAACTGGGGAACTGCCCTCAATGCACCTCTGCTTTGTGTCTTGTACGCTCCCAAAATCAGATTCCCCTCTCCTAAAAATTGGATCTGAAATGCAGTACATAGATTTAATTCAGTTTCAAATAAATACCAAATGTTTTGAAAAGACAGGGGCACAGCACCAACTTATACAATCCTTTGAAAATGTTTATTTTGCAACAACCAATGCATTTCAGGGGCTCAGCACTCCCCCTTTGTCGAGGCTAAAAAAAAAAAAAACAGATCATGTAGGCACCTAGAATTGGAAAGCCTTTTCCAATTCAGGTGCCTAAATTATACATTTTTAACCCTGATGAAGGGGGAATGCTGGCCACCTAAAATGTACTGTATTAGCTGTTGCAAAATAAAATCTTTCAAAGAACTATACAAGTTGTTATGGCGCTCCCATCCTGTAAAACTTTAGCAAACTCCTCTGGGGGTCCAGCATGACCCCACAGTTGCTGGTAAGCAGGCTCTGGGACCACGAACCATGATCACTTAACAACAAAGCTCCATACGTTTCAGCGCTCCTACATCACTAAGATCAAAAAAATATTAGAGATGAACCTCTTCCTAGATATTTCAGTAACTTCTTCCTTTATTAGGGGAGGAATTTGCAACTTTTTACAGGTGATCTGTTCTGTGCTATTATTGGATGGCATAACTGAAGATTTAAATACACATTGTAAAGCAATAATGGGGTATGGCCCCTTTAACAAGGCCTGTATCTAATTAATGAAATCAATGTGCCAGTTTTGGTACATGTACTGACATATGCCAGATTCAGGTATTTCTTACTACCACTGCTCTCCTCTGTCACTATGGCTACAACATATCTTGAAATAATTACTGCTAGTTTAAATACCTGGCAGTAATTAGGACCAACTCAAAGTTGGAGTACAAAAGAAGGGGGTGTGTGGTGTGTCCATTAATTTATTAATACATTTGAACATGTTTTACATTTTCTTCATTGTTCACTAGGCTGAAGGCTGCCTTCATCCTAGCAAACAAGAAAGCAGGACATACTGAACTAACAGTGGGCAGAACCTGATGGGGAACTCTAAAGCCCTGTACACACGATCGGATTTCCCATGGATTCCTATCCAATGGTTTTTTCCATCGGAAATCCGATGAAGCTGACTTCCATCAGTCTTGCCTACACACCATCAGTCAAAAATCCGACCGTCCCAAACGCGTGACTTAAAACATTCCGACAAGCCGAGAAAAATTAAGTTCAATGCTTCTGAGCATGCATCGACTTGATTCTGAGCATGCATGGGTTTTTTGTCCGATGGAGTTCCACACAGACAATTAGAATTTGCTATAGTTTTTTTTCCCTACCGGATAAATTTAAAACATGTTAAATTTTTTCTCACCGATTGAAAAATGACCAATGGGGCCCATACACGATCGGTTTGTCCGATGGGAAAAGTCCATCGGACTGTTTTCATCTGTAAAACCGATCGTGTGTACACGGCATAAAAGGTGCCTTGTATGGGATTTCTAATGTCAGTCATAGGCAAGGTGAGCTAGTCTAAAGCCCTGTACACACGATCGGATAACCTATGGATTTTTGTCCGATGGATTTGACCATCGGAAATCCGATGAAACTGTTTTTCATCAGTCTTGCCCACACACCATCAGTTTAAAAACCGACGGCAAGAAAACGACGGCACGTACAAAACTTATGACGTGCTATAAAAGGGCCGAACAAATCTAATGGCGCCACCCCTTGGGCTGCTTTTGCTGATTTCGTGTTACCGCGTGTTAGTAAAAGTTTGGTGAGAGCCGATTCGCGCTTTTCAGTCTCCGTGCTTTGCAGATCGTTTCCTGGTGTTCAGTTTGTGCTTGTGGGTTTGTATTTGTGATTCAGTGCGTGCAGTCAGGTCGTTACTGCCTTGCAGTGCCTTCTTGGCCGTTCGTTTCCTGTTTTTCAGGTCGTTCTTCTCAGGCCTTGCTGTTCCACGGTGTGTTCTGTTTGAGTGCGTTCTGACCAGCCGACCGGTTTAAAACCATGTTTGAAGTGCGTTCTCGTTCTCGAGCTCGTGCTGGCTTTGGGCTTGGTGTTGCAGTTAACACTGTAACCCGAGTTCAGTCTGTGAACAGGGTGAGGAGGAGTTCATGGACTAAGAATTGGTTGCTCCAGCGGGACCAATTCTCTCATAGGCCTCTGCTGCGGGAAATCCATGAGAATAATCCTGATGATTTCAGGAATTATCTCAGGATGACGGACCCCGTATTTCACCGTCTGTTGGATTTGCTGTCCCCCTATATCACGAGGCAGGACACTGTGATGCGTCAGGCCATCACTGCTGAGCAGAGGCTTATTGCCACGTTGAGATACCTGGCGACTGGGAGAAGCTTGCAGGACCTCAAGTTCTCAACAGGCATCTCCCCCCAGGCTCTCGGGATCATTATCCCTGAGACGTGTTCGGCCATCATTCAGGTCCTGCAGAAGGACTATATGAAGGTAATTTTGCTCCTTTAACCTCACATTATATGTTTTGATTGTTTTTGAATCTTCTTATTTTTCCCCTCCTAACCCAAATTTGCCTGTTTGTAATATCCTGGTAATGTCCCCATTTTCCCCATGCATTTTTTGACCTGTAAAGGCCTTTTTGGGCCCTCCATGCCTATTTCCCTTCACTAACCTCTCCAGCATGCTATCGTGGGCGCAAACCCAGCTAGCCTTCTATTTTCCTTTTCCTTTTTGTGGGGTCATTGCCCGCGTAGTTTGACAACCCTCCCCCCACCCCTAAAGATGTTACCAATTTTTTAGTTCTCAATCAAGCTCAGAAGAGTGGTAGAGCCTTTTTTTGGATCCCCCACAATCACCTTAGGCCCCCCCCTTAGATTATTTGAGAATGTCCACTCAGCGGGGGTGAGGCATCTGCTAAGTGGGCCTTTGTTTATTGGTAGGAAATACTCCCCTAAATAATAATGTTAGAATGATGTTGGTCAACAATGTTTTTGTGTGTAATCTGCTTGCACTGTAAACATAAACCGTACTAATGTCTTCTTTTTGTTTGACTCCACAGTTCCCTAGCACACCACAGGAATGGCTGACTGTGGCCTCCCAATTTGCCCAGCGGTGGGATTTCCCCAACTGCGGAGGGGCAATTGATGGGAAGCACATCCACATAGTGCCACCACCCTGTTCGGGGTCATACTATTTTAACTATAAAGGTTTTAATAGCATAGTGTTAATGGCGGTGGTGTCGGCACGGTACGAGTTCCTGTATGTGGACGTGGGGAAGAACGGCCGGATGTCCGATGGCGGAGTATTCGCTGAGACGGAGTTCACTCACCGTCTTCAGGCTGGGGGTCTTGCACTGCCTCCAGATGCAGAGAACGTGGAAGGGCTACCGTTCGTTTTCATCGCGGATGAAGCTTTTGGACTAGGACCACACCTCATGCGGCCGTTTCCCCAACACACCCTCACCCCGGAGAGGAGAGTTTTTAATTACCGGCTGGCCAGAGCCCGGAGAGTTGTGGAGAATGCCTTCGGGATAATGGCCAGCCGGTTCCGCCTGTTCCAGACAGCTATCAATTTGGCGGATTATAAACTCAACAACATTGTGTACTGCTGCTGCTTGTTGCACAATTTTTTAAGAAAATACTCCACAAATTATGTGTCATCAGTTGGGTCTGAGGCCGGTCCCTCTGAACTGATAAATCTGACCGGCCTCAGCACTGCCCGTACTGGCTTGGCCCCCCAAAGTGCCCGTGAAGTACGTCAGAAATACGTAGAGTACTTCACGGGTAGGGGGCCATCGCAATGCCAGACCACATCTGAACTTTGATGTTACCTTTTTTAAATAAACAAAAATATTTGATTTACTACAAACTTGTGTTGCCATTCTTTGATTTGTGGTTTATGTGTCTCCCAGGTTCTAGTAGTGCCAAGTGTATTTCTCCTTAGTAAATAGCCTCCAATCTCAGAGGTAAAAACACTAATTTTGCATCTTCAGAACTGCTATTGAGCATAGAAACAACAAGGCACACCTTTTTTCGACTTCCCCAATGTTTTTATTGATTGCAACACAGTTTTGGTTATTTTTCGAAAGATTTTTTTGGGGTGTTTTGTGCGGCTTTTTTGGCAGAAACATGCATGGGCCAAAAGCCACATTTTTTTTCTTTAAAAAGTAATAAAATAACACAGTGAAAAATACAAACAGGAGATGGGGTGATGTTACCCCTGAACCATCCCAAATGTGAAGAAACACACTTTCTTTTTGGGGCTCAAATGGGTATCTTCAACATGATCCCATGGCTAGGGTAAACATGTGCTATCTGCTATCATGGGGGATCAATGGACGTGCTTTGGGGGTGAAAACCCTTCCTCTCCCCTACTTGAGGAGGGAGGAAGAGGTTGCACCCCCAAAACAGGGACATAGATATCCTGTGACGGCAGATAGCACATGTTGAGTCTTCAGTGTGTGCATCTTCACATTTGGGCTGGTGGAAATCCCCTCGAAAAATTCCAACACATAACAAAACACACAAAAAGGTCACACTATTCTCCCCAAAATATCTATCATGTTTTTATATTTTTGCTCAATCACAATCATTCTCTTTCTCATAATGTCCATTTCGCTACTGCATTCCATGATTTCCTGAATGATTATTTTGGCGCTGGCACTCGAGAATGGAGGATTTGGACTTCCTGACACACCCCCACGTTCAGTCCCTAAAAAGAAAAAAATATTTTAAAACTATGCAGGCCTACATCTGTATTTACCTTGAAGTTGTGGTGACAGACACTGACCTGTTGTGCTGATAAGCTCCACCTCTCCTTCCTCCACCTCTCCTTCCTCCACCTCCACTTTCTCCCCCTCCGCTTCCTGAACCTGCTGAACTTTGTCTGCTTTGGGATCTTCAGGGAGTTTCTGTGGTGTTGGGTTCCTCGTCTCATGAGCATAGTGTCCTCCCACTCTCCTCTCCCCTATGGGAATAGAAAAAAAAATGTATCCCTTTAGCCCACAGACTTTTTAGGCCTGAAAATGGATTCTCTCTCAATCTTTTAAAGTGGGGTCCAATTGATATTTGGCCCTGAGTTTCAAGATGAACATATGAGATCTTGCAAACTCAACAAAGCAACATGTTATTTTGGAGGACACTCACAAATTCACTTGGATAAACACCAAGGTATCCACTGGACCACCTGTGTGTGACACCGTTAAGAAATTTGGTCATGTGGCCCAGAGTATAGTATCTTGATGAAGAACAAAAAAGAGTATACAACTGCTGGAGTGTCATCTCCTTTACCCAGAATACAGTTTATTCTTTCATTCACATTCTAAATTTCCTTACAACACATCATCTAGCCAACAATGTGTAGATAAACATTGTTGAAGTAAAATGAGGCATGCCCACATGTAGTTTACGTGGATATGTGCCAAACATGTTTGGGGGAAGAGCAGCAATTTTTTGTTCAACACATTTAGCAAATAAGTGGACTCTCCACTTAACAGAAAAGTTGAGATTTTAAAATGTGAAACCAGTCAAGCCAAGCACATGGTGCAAAACATGGAAGAATACATATTACAATGTGAAAGAACACAGTAAAATAAACTTACTTTTTTCAATGCTTTTTATAAGCTTCCTATACTGCTCCGGCTCCCTGAGCTTCAGGTCTGACCACCTTTTACGGAGTTGTTCCTTGGATCTCCTGACCCCATATTTTTTATAGAGAGTCTTCGCAACTTTGTCCATAATTTGTGACTTCCGGAGAATAGGGGTGTCGTATGGGCCATGCTTGCCGTCATAATCCTTCCTCCGCAGAATGTCCACCATCTCCGCCATCTCAGAAAAAGACATATTAGTCGCCTTGTATCTTTTTTGACTGGATCGTGACGTTTCCGCCTCCGGGCTTTCCTCGTCGGTAATTTCAAGTAAAGAAGCCATCTGTTTCTGCGACATGTCGCCGTCTCACACGGTGCGCCGATCGTTAAGGGGCGGGGAAATCCTGGAAAAGTCCGTCATGGGCGAGCGACGAGGGCGGAGTTACACGCATGCGCAGGGTATAAAAAGGGGAAAGAAGTTATTAGGGATGCGCGGAGTAAGGACGACCGGAAGTGAAGCAACGAAGTGAACTAAGGTAAGAAGGGAACTCGGGCCTGCAGTGGCCTATAATGGTTCATGATTGTAAAGGGCAATATTGTGATAAGTTGAGGAGAATCAATTCTGATCCTTTACTTTTTTTCTTTGGTTTTTTACTTGTTGGTCAAAAAAGATGCAGAAACTACGAGAGCCGGAGGTGATGCTGATTTTTATAGAAAAATATAAGGAACAGCGCAACCTGTGGGAACTGAAACACCCAGCGTACTACAAGAGTGATGTACGTCGGGCAACTATTACCAAGTTAGCAGAGGATATGAAGCCATGGATCCCAGATGCAGACTACACTATGATCAATAATAAAATCAACAACCTGCGTAATTCCTATAAAAAAAAATACAAGGAAGTGCGCCAGTCAAAGAGATCAGGAGCAGCAGCCGACGATGTAGTAAAGCCCAAGCTGTGGTACTACAGACATCTTCAATTTCTGGATGACCAGATCGAGGCCAGGGAATCTATTTCCAGCCTTCCCTCAACCCTTCATTCCACCCTTCCCTCAACCCTTCCTTCCACCCTTCCCTCAACCCTTCCTTCCACCCTTCCCTCCACCCCTGCAGAGGCGGAGGAGGAGCCTCCCGAGCTAGAAGAGCCAGATCTTCGCATCTTCAGCCAGGTATAGTATTTTTGATCATAATTATTGTCCACTAAGTAATATTGTGTTGAACTGTTTGGATTAGCCATAAATGATATCATCCCCCCCCCAAAAAAAAAAAAAAAAAACAGTAATGAGATCAAAATTGTGTGTGATAGATTCCCCAAATAATCAAATTTTTCATTTTATTTTAAAAACAGGATGAGGCAAGCCAGGAGGAAGAGGGTCAGGAGTGTGGCAGGCAGGAGGAGGCAGGGCCAAGTGGGACTCAGCAGGTCCCCAGGCCTAGTGGCAGCACCGTCTCCCAAGTGGCTCCCCTCCACGTCAGACCGCCAAAACAACGGCGGATGACACAAGTGAAGTGAAGGAGGAGTCACTAAAGATGATTCAGGAGGCTGCTGCCATTATGAGGGCCCCCTCAACCCTACGGAGGGCTTTAGCACCTATCTGGCGGATAAGTTGCTCAGAATGGAGGCGGGACAACGGGCCCTTTGTGAGCACCTCATATATATGGCCATACACATGGGGGCGAGGGGGCTGCTGACTGAGGCCACCCATATCTCGCAGCAGGCCAATCCCTCTCCTCCTTCTCCTTCTCCTCCTGCCACATCACCACCCACAGTGGCCCAACCTGCAAGGGTGCGTGGACGGGGCCGTGGAGAGAACGCTGCAGAGAGGCGTGGAAGGAAGGCTACAGGGTAGAGCAGGAGGTGATTCCCTGGCCTCGAGCTGCTCATCCAGAAATTGAAGGTTGATGGAGTACCACTGCTTGGGATGATGTATGTCTTTGGCTGCTGCTCCTGATTTCATGCTGTTGTTGATTTTATTATTGATCAGAGTCAGGTCTGCATTTGGGATCTAATGACTTTATATTCTCTGCTAATTTCTGAATAGTTGCCCTTCGGTTTTTGTTTGTTTTTTGTCCGAAATAAAGGGAAATTTGATTTCAGCCAACATACATGCCTGATGTGTTTTTTTTTGGAAGTAGCAATAAGATTTCATAAATACAATGTGTAATTAATAACAAGGGACACCAACCTCCATGAGTAAAAAATAAAAATAATATGTTGTTCTGAGAAATTGACACACCAAAAAATGCACAACAAATTTAAAGACCAAAAAAAAAAAAAAAGGTGTAATTTGTGAGGTCGGCCTTGAAGAATTAAACAAATTATTCCTAAGATCACAAGAAAGAAGAAAGACATACGTTTGTCAGAACTCATGAGAAAGATCTGCTGCCAAAATGACATTTTAAAGACCGTTCTAAAGCAACAAAACATGCGCTGCATTAAACGAAGCAATAACTTGCAGAATGACGAATGTGCTCTCTCCATTAGGAACGCTAGTTTTACCAGAACGAGCGCTCCCGTCTCCTAATTCAGTCTGAGCATGCGTGGGTATTTTAACCGATGGACTTGCCCATAGACGATAGGAAATTCCCATCGGTTTTTTATCCATTGGAAAAATTTAAAACAACTTCTATTTTTTCCATCCGATGGAAAAAAGACCGATGGGTACCATACACGATCGGTTTGTCTGATGAAAACCATCCATCGGACGTTTTTCATCAGTTAAACCGATCGTGTGTACGGGGCTTTAGAGTTCAGAGTTCCCCGTCAGCCTACGACCACCTAACAACTCGGTGCCTGTTTAGTAGGCAGAGCCCGATGTGGAACTCTGAAACTAGTTCCCCATCAGATCCACCTTGCCCATGGTTGACAGTGTATGGCAGTGGGCAGATTCAAAATCTGCTATACGTAATGATGGCTATGGATACACCCACTAGTGTGCACTGTAAATCTAAAGTAAATCAGACCTGATGGGGAAACTATTCTCTCAGTTCCAGAAGGCAAAATCATGTATAAAAAGATTACTGTCAAGTGTGCTGCTCCAATAACGCTTCTTCAAATTAGCATTTTCACTTGTAGCAGTATATTCAATTATGGATCACTTAATTAAAAACAAACAACATATGTAAAGACCAAAAGTCGAATCATATCAAGTCCATCCCCTTTGCACAAGACAAATGTTGTCAAATAACATACAACATTTCGAGACCATACAACAAATGTTGAAAATATTCTTGCTAAATAACTTGCACATTAGTAGGTATTAGTATGCCATAGCCCCACCCCACCCCCCAAATATTTCAATATTGTAAATAGCCTTTAAACGGTCATTATTCCAAAAGAGGGTAAATAATGTACACCTATCATATTTTATATGACGTTTCACGCAAAACTTTATTAATAAGTTGCTGCAAATATTAATCAATAAATAATAAATAACGTTACATTTCCCTGCTTTCAGGGGTACTGTAGGATTATCCCATCCACAATCCTGCCCTCCTACCTCAATCTGCATTTGTGACGTGTCCTGAATTGTTTCTAAATGAGCCCTTGTCTGACCTTTTTTGTTACAAAAAGATTTAAATGGAATACAGATTGGTGCATTGAAGGATATAAAACAGTTGAGGTAACTAGCTATTTTTAATGATGTTTCCCCCACCTCCCAAGAATAATGGTTTTTGCACCACCTATAATATTTACTTTGAAATGTATTCATTAAGAGTCCCCATGTTTCAGTCTATATACTTTTCCGGCAATGCTGAAATCCAAATACCAATACTAAATTTTTTAAAGTATTTTAAATGTCTAGCTGTCTTTCGAAAGCATATCAGCACAGAAACCAATGAGAGCAAAACACATTATCCCAACTGAGATTTATACTAGAAATAACCCAAATTCAGGAATTAAGTATCATTGCCTCCCCTGAGGACTTCCCTGTATCACCAAGAAATGAAAGTGTATCATACACATACATGGCTTCTTTCTCCTCATGTTGTCCTCTATTTGTACCCAATAATATTATACGTATTTCTAACGGCAGCTACAGGATCAAATATTACACTATACAGTGGTGCAACACTGTTAATCAATGACAACTGGCAGTGCAGAAATCCCAGAGTAAGGGTGTATTGTGAAATCAAGGCTATGTACCAGAAAATTCTGTGAGAAGAATATGCACATTTTTTTTCCCCTAAAATGTCAATGCAGCCATTTTTTTTTTTTTGGTGTGAACAAATATGCATTTAGAAAAAATGTTTCTTTTTAAATATTAAATAGGTGGTTTTGTTTGAAGACGAAAATAATATGTATACATTTCAAAAGCTGCTGAGTAAAAGAAACTAAATTAAATGCATGATACAAAATACAAGAAGGGGAGGGTAATGTGGATAAAAATAATTAGTCTCTTTTTAGAACTTGTTTTGAAGAAACAAGGGGATATTTGTTTATTGTTGAGAAGATGTATGCCACATAGGGGCTGATTTACTATAACTCCAGGAAGTACTGAGCACATCGCAAAAAATAGCTCCAATTTTTGACAATTAAAAATTCCATGCGCGAATTAGCGAATGAAAAAGAGCGCTATTAGCAGCAAACAAGTGTTAGTAAATGTGAAATCAGCGCTAATTAGCGAAAACCCGCGTACGCGCAAATGCCAATTTCCACTAAGTTTTTATATAGCACTGCACTGTAACCATGATCCATGTATGTGAAAGAAACATTTTTATATGAGATGTGCTCTATCTATTGATGTATATTGCAATTAGTATTCCTAGTTTTTTTCCTTCTTTTGCTAACAAATGCAGTTATGAAGGATTATTACATAGTAATGTCTGCTATTATGTAAAATTACATGTATTAAACATTTAGGTTACCTATTTGTTGTATGTTGTTTTTTTCATGTTTTTATTTTTTCATTTAGGTGGCTATAAAGCGGTAATTTTTTATGTCCATTCTTTAATCATACTACACCATTATGCAGGTCTTTTACTTAGCACAATGGCTCAGTGGTCTGCTCCCATGTCTATACAGCTCTCATGTTACAAGTTCAAATACCAGCCAACCTACCATCCAACAGCTATGTTTATTATTTGCACAAGCAAATTAAAATAAACAAACAAAGAAATGTAAACTGCCCGTTAGCTAGTGTGTGATGTTTGGAAGTCCACACCATAATATTATTGAATAAAAGTGCATTGGCTAATTGGCATTCACCTATTTTCAGCATATGCTACTTTGGCTAATTGGCTAATAGGCATTTGCCTTTTTTCACCAATACAATCTTTTAGTATCTCTCTGTGGGAGTTGAACTCATGAGTGCTTCAAAGCCTGAGTTTTTCAAGGTAGAAGTGCTGACCACTAGCCTATTGAGCGTAGCACAAACATCTACTAGTGTGTGTAGGTTAAGGAGATATTTCTTGCACCTACAGGTAAGCCTTAATCTAGGCTTACCTATAGATGCAAGTTGTCTAAGTGGGTTTACAACCTCTTTAATATTATTGTAACAACCATGCTCATGCTGATGTGGCATTGGCTAATAGGCATTCGCCTCTTTTCAGCATATGCTGCTGAGTGTTTGACCAAAGTAGTACAGGGACTACTTTGAAGTCGGTGTGACTTGAAGTTGCACAGATATAAATGGTACACATTGAAAATCATGGGGTATGACTTGTCATGCAACTCTGATAACCAAAGTCTCAGGAAAAGTCGCTCAAGTGTGAAAGGGGCCTCAGCCCGACTTTGTGAGCGATTTCAGAGACATCAGTGCACTTTCCTGCACAGATGTCTAGTGAAATCACATAGGTCTCAACTGTCCCTGATTTGGACCAAAGTCCCTCTGTCCCTCTTTCCTCCTCATTTGTCCCTCATTTTGTTCTGATCTGTATAGTTTGATATAAAATGCAATTTTTATCTTTCAAAAAGTCTTTCCCAGCGCTAAACCTTTCATCTAATTTCTAAATTGCTTTGTTTGTAAATTCTCAAAGCCAATCTAAAGGGATATTATTGTTTAAAAAAAAGCACTTGGGGGTTTAACTAATATATATATATTTTTTAATAATTCTCCTTTAAGAAGGTGTTTTAGAAGGTGTGTACTATGCCTACATACTTTTGCTAATAGTTGTCCCTTATACCCATCTCAAAAAGTTGGGAGGTAAGAAATCGCCTCCTGAAGTCGCCCAAAGTAGTGTAGGAAATACTTTTGGGAATCTGTGTGGCGTCGCACCAATTCGGACAGTTCCATTGCCATCAATAGGCGCCGATTTGGCCTGCAATTTGACATGTCAATTCAGAGCTATGTGAACATGGGTGAAGTTGCATAGATATGAATGGAACTCATGGGGGGGGGGGACTTTTAATGCGACTCTGAGGTCCAAAGCTGCATGAAAAGTCACATAAGTGTGAAAGTAACCTAATGAGATTAAATAACACCTTTGAATAAAGCCCCATTTGCACTTGTGCGACCTTAAAATTGCACAGCTTTGCCATGACTTGAAGCAATGTCTGTGTTATCTTGTGGTGTATGGACCTCAAATCGCATCAAAGTCAAACCAAGGTAGTGCAGAGATGAATTTAATCCACTTTCAGGATGCACAAGTGACAATAGGGCCAAATTCAAAGATATCCTTGAATCTCTTTCACACTGCTGCGACCTGAAAGTCACCCTAATTTGCTGCCACTTTGTTGCTGCAACTTGGCCCCAACTTCTGGGAATGCCTGTGTAATATTGTGCCCTATGTACCTCAAGTCACATGAGGCTCTGTTTCCACTATTACAACCCTAAATTTGCATGATTTTGCCGCAATTTTTTGCCGCAATTTTGATGCGACTTGGAGCAATGCCTGTATATTCTTGAGGTCTATGGACCTCAAGTTGTATCAAAGTGGGTCCAAAGTAGTGCAGGGACTACTTTGAAGTCGCTGCGACTTGATGTCGCACAGATATGAACCATACTCATTGGAAATCATAGGGTATGACATGTCATGCGACTTTGCAGTCCCAAGTTGCATGACAAGTCGCACTAGTGGAAACCGAGCCTGAAAGTCACACCAAAGTAGTACAAGGACTACTTTGAAGTTGGTCTGACTTAAAGTAGCACAGATATGAATGGTTATCATTGAGAATCATGAAAAGTCGCCCAACTGTGAATCAAGTCATATATATTTTAATAGAAAGGAGCTCTCATTTATACTTGCATAGTCCTTACTGATTTACATCAGCAGAACAAATGCAGGAAGTAGTGATGTGTGCACATGGTCCAGAAGCAAATGTGTAGTGATACCAAACAAATCAATGAAGCCCACCCACACCAAATCCACCCCCACCTTGAGTAAGCACAAGTACATATCCTACACTTACCCGGCAAATCAGCAGCACCTCCTCTATGCTAAAGAGGGACCTCGCCATGTCCAGCTAGATGGAGATCCTGCCCAGCACAGGAACTTCCGGGTGATTACAATGACTCATTTCCGGGTCAGGAGGTGAAACCACGCTCTGTTGATTGCAGCTGCGAAAATTTAATCTCAATCACACTTAGAATTTATTCTTTTTGATTATTTGCAGATATGCAAATCTGTATTTCTACATATGATATTTGAAGGTAAACTTAAGGGAGTTTGATAAGAAATGGTGTCTCTGCCATAGCAGCAGGTGAATTACAAAGGCAAAAGGCCCGGTTTGAGCCCTGCTTCACACTGACAGCGGGAGGAAATCGTTCAGCTGAACTCATACGATTTCATTCCCGCATGTCAGTCCCGACTGCTTGGACATCAGAGACATCTGTGCAGGTTTCTGCACTTATATCAATACAAATCACACCAATTAGAACAGCGCAATTGCCACCGATCTGACATGTCAAATCGCACCAATGTGAACCAGAGCTGACTCACACAACACTGTCTATCCTCCAGCTGAATTCATTACCTGCAATTCTCCACAGCTGTTATATATAAAGATTCCACCTTTATCATTTACTTGCAGGTGTGCTGAAGCCTAGGTTTACATTGGGGTGATTTGTCATGCACTTTCAGAAATCAAAACGCATGACTATTGGTGGCAATGGCACTGTTCCAATCGATGCAACCCCAATTTTGTGGCGCCGCACCGATTTCCAAAAGTAGTTCCTGCACTACTTTTGCCAATTTCAGGTGCGACTTCAATAGACATTTGTGTATGAAGCCACACAGATGTCTATCAAGTAGTACCTAAAATCACGCTAGCTTAAGTGAAGTAGCGCGATTTCAAAGTAGCATCAATGTGAACAAGGGCAAAGATTCATTTTTTGGTGCACAAATTCATATAGAAATAAAATATTAAGGATTTTGCACTTTGCCAAAAAAAAAAACAAAAAGAAAAAAAAGCACACACACCAAAGCTCAATAACGTACTTTTATTTTGCTAGCAGAAACAAAATTAGGTACATTCATTTACTAGCTTCAAAAAATTTGGACAGGATACATGGTGCTACATTTAGCAATTGGATTTTAAGGGCCCTGCTCATAGGAGCTTACAATCTAAAATTTGTCAAAACCTTAGAGTGCACACAGCTTTACTTTTAGTGTATAACGGGCAACACATCACATTTTTATCTGCAAGATTATAGAAACATACTCAAGTCATTATTCTTACAAAGCATTCCAACATAATAATAAAAAGGACGCCTGTTCAAAACACCCACCCCCACCTCACAATCCACATATACATACATTGGTGACCATGTTCTGCTGGAAGCTGTATTTCTGTGTACACGATTAAGCAATGAGATCCAAGAGTAGAAGGTCAGCAGATGCTTCCAAACAATTTTGCATGGTCAGACAGGAACAATACACACACAATTTTTGATTGAAAAAATGCACAAGAATTTCAGCAAATAACACTAGTTGGGGGGGGGGGTTTGTCAATCTGCACAATATCATATCTTCTCCCCCCACAAATCACAGCAAAAAACCTGGCCTTCTCAGACCAAACAATCCCCCATACTGCAGGCCTTTATATAAGAGAGGTTGTATTGTTAGCAAACTGACACACGCCCAATAGAAGTACACGCCCAATAGAAGTACACGCCCACCAGTATCTTTCAATCTGTTTCTTCATGTATGTCTAAAGTTATTTCACCTGATGGGCAGGAACAAATAATACTATTTGCAACTGTGTTAGCCCTTGGCTATGTGCATCAAATCTCCAACTACAGGCCAAAGATCCAAGTCCATTTGCATGCACATAAACAAAGCAACAGTTTTCTAAGCATATGTACCTGTGCAGTGTAAACCATACAATTTTAAATGTCCAAGTCCCTGGGTATGATTAGTGCTAACAAACATTAACATCGGGCCCTGGCTCCAATGAGCTTCCAATCTAAAGTCCAAAATAAACTTTCTTACATTAGAGACTATTTTGACAGGAGACAAATAAAATACCAGCATGTCTTCAACATAAGCATGTTGGAGAATTGAACCAGCAACCCCAGTGTTGCTAGACGGAATTGCTGCTCACTTAGCCACCAGGCAGCCTCACACATGTTCTCTGCATCTCTGTGGTGTGTACCAGCCCTAAGTCCATAGCCAAGTTCCGTGTCTCCAAGCAATATACAATATATTGGCCTAAGTATTGGGACGCCTGCCTTTAAACGCACATGAACTGTAATCGCATCCCAGTCTTAGTCCGTAGGGTTCAATATTGAGTTGGCCCACCCTTTGCAGCTATAACAGCTTCAACTCTTCTGGGAAGGCTTCTGGGAAGGCTGTCCACAAGGTTTAGGAGTGTCTATGGGAATGTTTGACCATTCTTCCAAGTGCATTTGTGAGGTCAGGCACTGATGTTGGACGAGAAGGCCTGGCCTGCAGTCTCCGCTCTAATTCATCCCCAAGGTGTTCTATCGGGTTGAGGTCAGGACTCTGTCCAGGCCAGTCAAGTTCCTCCACCCTGAACTCACTCATCTATGTCTTTATGGACCTCGCTTTGTGCACTGGTCCAAATCATTTGGTGGAGGGGGATTATGGTGTGGGGTTGTTTTTCAGAGGTTGGGCTTGGCCCCTTAGTTCCAGTGAAGGGAACTCTTAAGGCATCAGCATACTGAGACATTTTGGACAATTTCATGCTCCCAACTTTGTGGGAACAGTTTGGGGGTGGCCCCTTCCTGTTTCAACATGACTGCGCACCAGTGCACAAAGCAAGGTCCATAAAGACATGGATGAGTGAGTTTGGGGTGGAGAAACTTGACTGGCCTGCACAGAGTCCTGACCTCAACCCGATAGAACTCCCTTTGGGATGAACTAGAGCAGAGACTGCGAGCCAGGCCTTCTGATCCAACATCAGTGCCTGGCCTCGCAAATGCACTTCTGGAAGAATGATCAAACATTCCCATAGACACACTAAACCTTGTGGACAGCCTTCCCAGCCTTCCCAGAAGCTGTTCTAGTTGCAAAGGGTGGGCCGAATCAAATTTTAACCCTGCGGACTAAGACTGGGCTGCCATTAAAGTTCATGTGTGTGTAAAGGCAGGCGTCCCAATACTTTGGGCTAAATTGTGTATCTGGCAAGATTTACAATGGTGGTGGAACCCTCCTACACATAAATACAACATTTAGACATAGTTTTAGGACCTGTGATATAAGACAACTTCTCTACATGAAGCAGCAAGTTTGGGATTTGAAGCCAGACACTCAGGGATGCTAAGCAGAAGTTCTAACCTCTAAGCCACGGAGCTGCCACATGTGGAATCCTCCTACACGTAAATACACATAAATACTGCATTTCTTTGGACATACATGTGATGGAATTACATTACTCAAGAGTTATTCTTCTTGATTTATTCTGTGATATTTGGTGTTTTTTTGGGGGTGAGTTTAGAATAGTGATATTACCCTCAAATTTTGGGGAATTACATTTTTATTTCTGATGTTGGAACACATTTTAGATTTTTGGGGATCACATTATGATTATTTAGAAATAATAAAAAGCACAAAAAAATGTGACTAATTTTAAATTTGCATCAGCAATACTATTGATTGTGCTTTGTAAAGACACCTGTGTGAGTTGGGTAAAAATTGGTGTGAGATGGAGAGTAACAAGTGAAAGTGACAGAGAAAAATATATTTTATCAAAACATTCCACATTCTAGCTTTCTTTTAAAACAAAATATTTTAATTAGAAGCAACATTGTTGCAAAGGAAAATTTATTTCAGAGAAAGATACATTTCATCGCAACATTAAAAGGATTTATTTGTGAAAGTTACAATTGTATCATTAGAATCAATGGCTAAAACTTGCATTGGGCTAAAATAGCTCAGATTTTCACTTCCAAAACATGCTCTTTAACCACTTAACGACCGCTCACTGTATATATACGTCGGCAGAATGGCACCGACAGGCACAATCACGTAGAGTGTACGTGATTGCCTTTGTATAGTTGGGGGGTCCAATCGGACCCCCCTTCTGTACAGTGAGCGGTGGCTAAGTGTCCGGGAGCGTTCCGGGATGAGGGGGCAGCCATTTGTTTCTGGCCACCCCCTCGCGATCGCTCCCGGCAAATGGAAATGCCCCCTCTGTCTGTGTCAGACAGAGGGAGCAGGAGGAAGTGATGTCATCTCTGGTGCGGCGCTCACATATACCGAGCGCCGTACAAGAGAAGATATCAGGTCAGTGCACACAACACTACACTGACACCAGGACACATAGGGACATAAATCGCCCCCCCAGGCCCCCCCAGACACCCCAGATCACCCCCCCCAGCCCCCAGTCACAGTGTCACTGATTGCAGTGACCATTTATTTAGTGATCACTGCAATCAGTGACATTTGTGACTGTAAAAGTGTCACCAAAGTTTAGTCTTAGGTCCAGTGTAGCCCCCTAACCCCCCCTAATAAAGGTTTAACCCCCTGATCACCCCCCAGATAACCCTTTCACCGCCTATCACCACTGTCGCTTAGCGATCATTTTTCTGATCGCTGTCTTAGCGTCAGTGATGCCGATCGGCAGCCAGTAATTTTTTTTAGGTTCGCCGCAGGTTTTTATAGCGTCAGGTACCCCAATATATTATCTAATAAAGGTTTAACCCCCTTGATCGCCCCCCAGGTAACCCTTTCACCCCCTATCACCACTGTCACTAAGCAATCGTTTTTCTAAACGCTGTCTTAGTGTCTGTGATGCAGATCGGTAGCCGGTAATTTTTTTTAGGTTCGCCGCAGGTTTTTATAGCGTCAGGTACCCCAATATATTATCTAATAAAGGTTTAACCCCCTTGATCGCCCCCCAGGTAACCCTTTCACCCCCTATCACCACTGTCGCTAAGCAATTGTTTTTCTAAACGCTGTCTTAGTGTCGGTGATGCAGATCGTAGCCAGTAATTTTTTTTAGGTTCGCCGCAGGTTTTTATAGCGTCAGGTACCCCAATATATTATCTAATAAAGGTTTAACCCCCTTGATCGCCCCCCAGGTAACCCTTTCACACCCTATCACCACTGTCACTAAGCAATCGTTTTTCTAAACGCTGTCTTAGTGTCTGTGATGCAGATCGGTGGCCGGTAATTTTTTTTAGGTTCGCCGCAGGTTTTTATAGCGTCAGGTACCCCAATATATTATCTAATAAAGGTTTAACCCCCTTGATCGCCCCCCAGGTAACCCTTTCACCCCCTATCACCACTGTCGCTAAGCAATTGTTTTTCTAAACGCTGTCTTAGTGTCGGTGATGCAGATCGTAGCCAGTAATTTTTTTTAGGTTCGCCGCATGTTTTTATAGCGTCAGGTACCCCAATATATTATCTAATAAAGGTTTAACCCCCTTGATCGCCCCCCCCCAGGTAACCCTTTCACCCCCATCACCACTGTCGCTAAGCAATCGTTTTTCTAAACGCTGTCTTAGTGTCGGTGATGCAGATCGGTAGCTGGTAATTTTTTTTAGGTTCGCCGCAGGTTTTTATAGCGTCAGGTACCCCCGTATATTATCTAATAAAGGTTTTAACCCCCTGATTGCCCCTAGTTAACCCTTTCACCAGTGATCACCATATAAGTGTTACGGGTGACGCTGGTTAGTTAGTTTGCTTTTTATAGTGTCAGGGCACCCGCCGTGTATATAACCCAATAAAGGTTTAACCCCCTGATCGCCCGGCGGGTGATATCAATTAGGTTTTAGCGTCAGAGAGGGTCTGAGTCACACCCCAGGCAGCGTCAGGTTAGTGCCAGTAACGCTAACACCCACGCGTGAAGCATACACCCCCTTTAGTGGTATAGTATCTGAACAGATCAATATCTGATCTGATCTATACTAGCGTCCCCAGCAGTTTAGGGTTCCCAAAAACGCAGTGTTAGCGGGATCAGCCCAGATACCTGCTGGCACCTGCGTTTTGCCCCTCCGTCCAGCCCAGGCCACCCAAGTGCAGTATCGATCGATTACTGTCACTTACAAAACAAAAACACACATAACTGCAGCGTTCGCAGAGACAGGCCTGATCCCTGCGACTCCAGTGCTGTAGGAGGTGATTTCACCACCACAGTTAAAAAAAAAAAGCAAATATGCCGAAGCATTGGGGCAGCAGGGGCGGAGGAGCGATTTTGCTCCTAATGCCGCGTACATACGGTCGAAATTCCGACGGAGGCTTGCCCATGGAAAAGTCCGACCATGTGTGTGCGGCATAACTTTTTTGCGGGAGGATGCCCCCATGCTTCGGCATATATAAATGGTGCGTGTATGCCCATCATTGGAAGTGGGTGGATGAAGGGCGGTATTCTAATGGTGGGCATACCCACCGATCAATCTCTTTTTTCGTTCAGCCAACTGGCTGCATGAAATAAAAAGATTACAATACATGCCCAACAAGGACCAGCAACGTACTGGTATGTTGCTGGACTTTGAATGTTTATACCAGAATGATGCCTGCGGGTTTAGGTATCATCTTGGTATCATTCTTTTCAGCCTGCGGCCGGCTTTCATGTAAAAGCAATCCTAGCGGCTAATTAGCCTCTGGACTGCTTTTACAAGCAGTGGGAGGGAATGCCCCCCCCCGGATATAAAAAGCGCCATTGGGAAATTGGGAAAGCATTTTATCACACCGATCTTGGTGTGGTCAGATGCTTTGAGGGCAGAGGAAAAATCTAGGGTCTAGAAGACCCCAGTTTTTTCAAAAAAAGAGTACCTGTCACTACCTATTGCTATCATAGGGGATATTTACATTCCCTGAGATAACAATAAAAATGATTAAAAAAAAATACTTGGAAGGAACAATTTAAAAATAAAATAAAAAAGCAAAATTAATAATAAAAAAAAAAAGAAAAAAAAAAAAAGCACCCCTGTCCTGCCCTGCTCTTGCCCAATGGCGAACGCAAGCGTCGGTCTGGCGTCATATGTAAACAGCAATTGCACCATGCATGTGAGGTATCACCGCGAAGGTCAGATCGAGGGCAATCATTTTAGCAGTAGACCTCCTCTTTAAATCTACTGGGGTAACCTGTAAAGGCTTTTAAAGGCTTTTAAAAATGTATGTAGTTTGTCGCCAATGCGTGTTTGTGCGAAATTTTAAAGCATGTCGTGTTTGGTATCTATGTACTCGGCCTAAGATCATCTTTTTTATTTCATCAAACATTTGGGCAATATAGTGTGTTTTAGTGCATTAAAATTAAAAAAAGTGTATTTTTTAACCCAAAAAATGCGTTTGAAAAATCGCTGCGCAAATACTGTGTAGAAAAAAAAATGCAACACCCACCATTTTAATCTGTAGGGCCTTTGCTTTAAAAATATATATAATGTTTGGGGGTTCAACATAATTTTCTTGCAAAAAAAAAAAATGTTTTCATGTAAACAAAAAGTGTCAAAAAGGGCTTTGTCTTCAAGTGGTTAGAAGAGTGGATGTAAGCTTCCTAATGTTGTGTATAAAATGCCAGAACAGTTCAAACCCCCCCCCAAATGACCCCATTTTGGAAAGTAGACACCCCAAGCTATATACTGAGAGGCATGTCGAGTCCATGGAATATTTTATATGTTGACACAAGTTGCGGAAAAAACGACAATTTTTTTTTTTTTTGCACAAAGTTGTCACTAAATGATATATTGCTCAAACATGCCATGGGCATATGTGGAATTACACCCCAAAATACATTCTGTTGCTTCTCCTGAGTACGGGGATACCACATGTGTGAGACTTTTTGGGAGCCTAGCCACGTACGGGACCCCAAAAACCAAGCACCGCCTTCAGGCTTTCTAAGGGTGTAAATTTTTGATTTCACTTCTCACTGCCTATCACAGTTTCGGAGGCCATGGAATGCCCAGATAGCAAAAACCCCCCCCAAATGACCCCATTTTGGAAAGTAGACACCCCAAGCTATTTGCTGAGAGGTATTGTGAGTATTTTGCAGATCTCGCTTTTTGTCACAAAGTTTTGAAAATTGAAAAAAATAAAAAAATATATATATATATTTTCTTTCTTCATTTTCAAAAACAAATGAGAGCTGTAAAATACTCACCATTCCTCTCAGCAAATAGCTTGGGGTGTCTATATTCCAAAATGGGGTCATTTAGGGGGGGTTTTGTGCGATTTTGGCATTTTATGGCCTTCGAAACTGTGATAGGTAGTGAGGAGTGAAATCAAAAATTTGTGCCTAGAAATCCTGAAGGCGGTGCTTGGTTTTCGGGGTCCCGTACGCGGCTAGGCTCCTAAAATGTCCCACACATGTGGTATCCCCGTACTCAGGAGAAGCAGAAAAATGTATTTTGGGGTGTAATTCCACATATAACCATGGCATGTGTGAGCAATATATCATTTAGTGACAACTTTTTGTATTTTTTTTTTTGTCATTATTAAATCACTTGGGACAAAAAAAAATATATTCAATGGGCTCAACAGGCCTCTCAGCAATTTCCTTGGGGTGTCTACTTTCTAAAATGGGGTCATTTGGGGGGGGGTTTGTGCTATTTTGGCATTTTATGGCCTTCGAAACTGTGATAGGTAGTGAGGAGTGAAATCAAAAATTTGCGCCCTTAGAAATCCTGAAGGCGGTGCTTGGTTTCCGGGGTCCCGTACGTGGCTAGGCTCCCAAAAAGTCCCACACATGTGGTATCCCCATGGGGTGAAATTCCACATATAACCATGGCATGTGTGAGCAATATATCATTTAGTGACAACTTTTTGTAATTTTTTTTTTTTTTTTTTTTTTGTCATTATTCAATCACTTGGGACAAAAAAATAAAAAATTCAATGGGCTCAACATGCCTCTCAGCAATTTCCTTGGGGTGTCTACTTTCCAAAATGGGGTAATTTGGGGGGGGGGTTGTACTGCCCTGTCATTTTAGCACCTCAAGAAATGAGATAGGCAGTCATAAATTTAAAGCTGTGTAAATTTCAGAAAATGTACCCTAGTTTGTAAACTCTATAACTTTTGCGCAAACCAATAAATATACGCTTATTGACATTTTTTTTACTAAAAACATGTGGCTGAATACATTTTGGCCTAAATGTATGACTACAATTGAGTTTATTCGATTTTTCTTATAACAAAAAGTAGAAAATATCTTTTTTTTAAAAAAATCTTCGGTCTTTTTCCGTTTATATCGCAAAAAATAAAAATCGCAGAGGCAATCAAATACCATTAAAAGAAAGCTCTATTTGTGGGAAGAAAAGGATGTAAATTTCGTTTGGGTACAACATTGCATGTCCACACAATTTACAGTTAAAGCAGCGCAGTGCAAAATTCTGAATTCACCTCTGGTCCTCTAGCTACCAAATGGTCCGGGGCTTAAGTGGTTAATTAGCTCTCATTTCGGTATTTACTATAACTCTTGTGAAAAAAGTCACTTGAGTTAAAATTTGAGTTAGCTTGCAAATAGTTGTCCAAAAACGGGCATTTTTTTACTTCTCATGCCGCGTACACACGACCGTTTTTCATGTCATGAAAAAAAACTTTGTTTTTCTCGACGTTATTTTTCGTGTTTCCTCTCAAGCCTGCCTTGCCTACACACGATCGTGAAAAAAAATGATCTAGCAAAGCGCGGTGACGTCCAACACGTACGACGGCACTATAAAGGGGAAGTTTCATTCTGTTCGCGCCACCCTTTTGGCTGCTTTTGCTGATTTCGTGTTACCGCGTGTTAGTAAAAATTTGGGAAGAGACGATTCGCGCTTTTCAGTCTTCGTGCTTTAAAGATCGTTTTCGGGAGTTCAGTTTGTGCTTGTGGGTTCGTATCTGGCTTTCAGTGCGTGTAGTGAGTTTGTATCTGTTTTTGCAGTGCGTTCTTGTCCGCTCGTTACTGTTTTTCAGCTCGTTCTTCAGAGGCCTTGCTGTTCTTCAGTGCGTTCTTTTAGTTCGTTCTGATTAGACGACCGTTTTGAAGCCATGTTGCGGGTACGTTCTTGTCGCCGAGATCGTGCTGTGCTTGCTGCTGGGCTTGTTGCTATGTCCCAGATCCGGTCCATGAACAGGGTGAGGAGGAGTTCTTGGACCAAGAATTGGTTGCTCCGGCGGGACCAATTATGTCATATGCCTCTGCTGCGGGAGATCCGGGAGAATAACCCTGATGACTTCAGGAATTTTCTTAGGATGTCTGACCCCATTTTTCAGCAGCTCTTGGCTTTGGTGTCCCCCTATATCACCAGGCAGGACACCGTTATGCGGGAAGCCATTACTGCTGAGCAGAGGCTCATCGCCACGTTGCGATACCTTGCGACTGGGAGAAGCTTGCAGGACCTCAAGTTCTCGACAGGCATCTCCCCCCAGGCTCTGGGCGTCATTATCCCAGAGACCTGCTCTGCCATTATCCAGGTCCTTCAGGAGGACTATATTAAGGTAAGTTTTCTCCTTTATAAACATCGCAATCTATGTTTTTGTATGCTTGCTAATGTATAGTATTTTTTGAACTGTCTCTAATTACCATGATTTGAATATGCTGTGAATGTCCCCTTTGTCCCCCTGCATGTTGTAAGCTTTGAATGTTCCATTTTTTTGGCCTACATGCATATTTTTTAAAAAAAAGCTCTCCAGCATTATATCCTGGGCCCAAACACACCTAGCCTAGTCACTCCCCATTTTTTTTTGGCCGCTCCATTGTAGTGCTTAGATTGCCTGAATCCCCCCCCCCTAATTATTTTCTTTTGTCTCATCTACCCAAATAAATTACATAGTACTAGAGCTTTTATTTATGATGTCCCCAACTCATCTCAACCCCCCCACCCTATAAGAATTTCACAGGTCCATCAGAGTGGGTGATGTTTTTTGTGCTCATTTTTAGCTCTTATTAAAGCGGAGCTCCATCCTAAATTTTTTTGGTCCGCTCATCGTAACCCTCCCCCGGTGTCAAAATTGTCACCTTTCAGGGGGGAGGGGGGTGAAGATACCTGTTTAAGACAGGTATTTTCACCCACATCCGGGAGTCATCTCTGCGGCAAATCTGCCGGAGCCAAGTCACTTCCCGCAGAATACCCGTAGTGTTCTTGGAAACACTTGTCTCACAGAACACAGAACCAGTCAGAACTGCGCAGCGCTTCTCGTGCATGTGCGTTTGGGAACCGGGCAGTGAAGCCGCAAGGCTTCTCTTCCTGGTTCCCTCACCGAGGATGGCAGAGGGGGCAGCAGAGTGACGAGCGATTGTTCGTCCTCTGCTGCGGACGTTGCTGGACTCCAGGACAGGTAAGTGTACAATTAGCAAACCTCTGCAGCTGCTGTAGCTGGAGCTGCTGTGTAATTTGTTATTATTTTGGCTGCGTAGCTCCGCTCTAAAATCCTCCTTCCAAATTAATGCTATACTGATGTTTTGCCCAGAGTGTTTTGTGCTAACATGCTTGCAATGTTTAGGTAGCAAAGTATATTATTTATTTTTTTTGCTTTGACTCCACAGTTACCATCGACACCACAGGAATGGCAGAATGTGGCATCTGAGTTTTCTCAGCGGTGGAACTTTCCCAACTGTGGAGGAGCCATTGATGGCAAGCACGTCCGCATCGTGCCACCACCCCATTCTGGATCCTTTTTTTATAATTATAAAGGCTTCCACAGTATTGTGCTCATGGCGGTGGTGTCTGCCAACTATGAGTTTCTCTATGTTGATGTTGGGAAAAATGGGCGGATGTCTGACGGTGGTGTTTTCGCCCAGACCGAGTTTGCTGACCGGCTTCTTTCAGAGGACCTGGCATTGCCACCTGCTGAAGAAAATGAACATGGCCTCCCGTTTGTTTTCCTGGCAGATGAGGCGTTTGCGCTTGGACCCCATTTGATGAGGCCTTTTCCACAAAGGTCCCTCACCCCTGAGAGGAGGGTCTTTAATTATCGGCTGGCCAGAGCGCGAAGGGTGGTCGAAAATGCCTTTGGCATCATGGCCAGTCGGTTCCGCATTTTTCAGACTGCTATAAACATGGCGGAGTATAAATGGAACCATTTGATCATGTGCTGTTGCATACTCCACAATTTTTTAATAAAAAACTCGAACAATTATCTATCTACAGTTGCCCTTCAGGGCACACAGTGCTTGGATGGACCATTGGCAGCCCAGTTAGCTGGCCCTACAGGCTTGGCCCCCCAAAGCGGCCGTGATGTGCGGCAACGCTATCTTGAATATTTTATGGGTAGGGGGGCCATTGCAATGCCTGATCATTTTTAACAAAATTATTGTCATAATAAAAAAAAAATAATGAAAACATCTTGTTTGCTTTTCTTTTGTTGTATTTGTTCTTTCTCCTAGGTCAGTGATGGTGAACCTTGGCACTCCAGATGTTTTGCAACTCTATTTCCCATGATGCTCAACTCCACTGCAGAGTGCCTGAGCAACATTAGAAATGTAGTTCCAAACCATCTGGGGTGCCAAGGTTCACCATCACTGTCCTAGGTTATACTAGTGCAGTTGTAGTGCCATGTTTTTTCCTAACAAGTAAATTACCATCATTTATAGAGTGTAAACACACACATTTTTTTAGGGGGGGGGCAACATTGATATAAGAAGCCACACATTGTTTAGTTTTCCAAATTTTTTATAGGAGTATAAAAATTTTCTGGTTTGTATAAAAAAAATGTAAACATTTTTTGGGATTTAAATTTTTTGTTTGTTTTATAAAACTCTGTACAAAAATGTACAACACGTACAATAGAACTTTAGAAATAAAAGATTCCCCCCCCCCCCCAAAAACTAAACAAAACTTTTTTCAAATATCTACAAGTTTTAAACCCTCCCAAGAATATGTTAAATTTTTTTCAGTCTTTTCTCCATGAGTTTGGTTGTTTGGCTCATCTGGAACAGGTTGGCTTTTATGTTTTCAACCTCCCGAGAGCAGACCCTCACTTCTTTCATCAACATCTGGGCAGTGGGTCGGGTGAAGGTTGCTGGGGCCGCAGGCATTAAAGTCCCTTTAATTCGAAAAAAAAAAACGTCTTACTAAATATACAGGCCTACATCTATTACCTGAGGCTGTGGTGTATGACACTGACCTGGTGAGTTGCCATTTCCCTCTTCAGCCACATCCTGCGGTTGTGGGTCTTGAGTTGGTGGTGCGGGGTTTGCAGCCTCGTGTCTCTTAGCTCTTTGAAGCCCTAGGAGATATAACCCAAAGGTAGACTTGTGTAACTAAATATATTTAGGCCTGAAAGAGGAATATTAATCATTCTTGGGAAGTGTGTTACAATTGTATTTAGGAATTTTTTTTAGAAGATGAACACATGATTGTATCCATTTCCCAAGATGGTAGATTAATCTCTTTTGGTCATGTTTCACACATGGAAACACACCAGGTATCCACTGGATCACCTGTGTGTGACACCATCAAAAGGTTGTTCTTGTGGCCCACACTTGTGCTAATGAGTCCAGATGTGTAAGCAGCTGCTGAGCATACTCTCGTAAACGTACACTGAATCTAGTTACATTAGTTAAATATAATTACCAACACCTACACAAACATGTTTATAATTAATTCTCACATCAACATTTCATGATGTCCTGTTTCATGTTCTTGGGCACAAGAATCCAACGTTGAAATCCTCGTTCAATACCACCCAAACGATGTTTTGGTGGAATACATTGCTAACTACATTTGAACATGCCTATTATTAGGAATGATCAAATGTAGTTCAAACAATGAATCGGACCAAAAGCTTGTGATTTAGTGAACGTTTGACCGACCATTTCTACGATCGATTTGTGTGTCCAAAAACATGAAATAGGACATCTTTTACTGTTCAAGATGTCCTGTTTCATGTTCTTGGGCACAAGAATCCAACGTTGAAATCCTCGTTCAATACCACCCAAACGATGTTTTGGTGGAATACATTGCTAACTACATTTGAACATGCCTATTATTAGGAATGATCAAATGTAGTTCAAACAATGAATCGGACCAAAAGCTTGTGATTTAGTGAACGTTTGAACGACCATTTCTACGATCGATTCGTGTGTCCAAAAACATGAAATAGGACATCTTTTACTGTTCAAGATGTCCTGTTTCATGTTCTTGGGCACAAGAATCCAACGTTGAAATCCTCGTTCAATATCACCCAAACGATGTTTTGGTGGAATACATTGCTAACTACATTTGAACATGCCTATTATTAGGAATGATCAAATGTAGTTCAAACAATGAATCGGACCAAAAGCTTGTGATTTAGTGAACGTTTGAACGACCATTTCTACGATCGATTCGTGTGTCCAAAAACATGAAATAGGACATCTTTTACTGTTCAAGATGTCCTGTTTCATGTTCTTGGGCACAAGAATCCAACGTTGAAATCCTCGTTCAATACCACCCAAACGATGTTTTGGTGGAATACATTGCTAACTACATTTGAACATGCCTATTATTAGGAATGATCAAATGTAGTTCAAACAATGAATCGGACCAAAAGCTTGTGATTTAGTGAACGTTTGAACGACCATTTCTACGATCGATTCGTGTGTCCAAAAACATGAAACAGGACATCTTGAACTGTACTACATACATTATATAAAAAGCACATGCAGCACTACGGTATTCCCAAAAATCAGAGTTAATGTAAATCTACTTACTTTTTCTGATCACTTTTTTAATTTTTTTATATTGCTCCGGCTCACGCAACTTAATGTCCGACCATCGTTTGCGGATCTGTTCCCTCGACCTGCGAACACCAAATTTATGGAAGAGCGCTTTGACCACTTTATCCATGATCTTGGCCTTCACTTGATTCGGCTTTTTGTAGGGCCCATGTTTCGCGTCATAATCCTCCCTGAGCAATATGGTGACCATCTCCACCATCTCCTCAAAAGCCATGTTAGTGGCTTTATACCTTCTGGGTCTGGGCCTGCTTCCTTCCCCACTTTCCACTTCATGTCGTTGATTCTCCGCCATGTTTTCACTCTCCGTCATTAAGGACGAGCGAGAAGGGGCGGGGAAAGTAGTCTAACGAACGTCAGGGGCGGGAAAGCGTGCGGAGCGTCACTCATGCGCACTGTATATAACTCCAAAAAACATTGTTGAAAGCGACGTTCAGTGAGTGGAAGAAGGTCGGAAGCAACGAATGTGTAGATCGCGGGTACGTAACATTTTTCATACTTGATATGTCGAGGGTTGAGCGGCCCCGAACAGCAAATTTAGTGACCGTACAGACCTTTTATTTTGCCTGTGTCCAGGAGCATAAACCTAAACATTCACTGTATGTTCGGGGCCGGGGTTGGGTAATATGCATGTAACTTGGCGCTTGCTTCCCGTGCTGTTAGTACTGGCCGTGCACAAAGTGTAATTTTTGAAGTTTTAAAAAACATTTAAAAGTCAATCGCGGCTATAATGAATTCTTGGCTCCCGGCAAATGGCAAGACATTGAAAAGTCATTTTTACCTAAAAACAAAAAACGTGGGGGTCCCCCCAAATTCGAGTTGCAGGCCCTTCAGGTCTGTCAAGGATTTTAAGGGGAACTCCACCCCCAATTCTGAAAAAAAATGGCGTGGAGTCCCCCCAAAAATCCAGACCAGACCCTTTATCCGAGCACGCAACCTGGCCGGCCGCAGGGGAAGAGGGGGGACGAGAGAGCGGCCCCCCCTCCCTCCTGAACCATACCAGGCCACATGCCCTCAACATGGGCAGGATGTCCCCATGTTGATGGGGACAAGGGCCTCATCCCCACAACCCTTGCCCGGTGGTTGTGGGGGTCTGCGGGCGGGGGGCTTATCGGAATCTGGAAGACCCCTTTACCAAAGGGGACCCCCAGATCCCGGCCCCCCCTATGTGAATTGGTAAGGGGTACATTGTACCTCTACCATTTCACGAAGAAAGTGTACAAAATGTAAAAAATGACAAGAGTCAGTTTTTGACCATTCCTTTATTTTTGAGTTTGGCTTTCTTCCATCTTCTTCCTTCTTCTTTTCTCGCTTCGTGTTTCTTCATCCATCTTCCTCTTCCTCTTCATCTTCCTTCTTCCTTCGGTGTTCTTGTCCGCATCTTGCTCCGGCTTCTTCTTTCTCCGGCCGCTCCATTTGAATTGGAGGTTCCCGCTGTGTGACGCTTCAGTTCATCAGTTCTCCTCTTGGTCTGGCGACCCCGCCCCCCTCTGACGCACATAGATTTCACAGGTACTTTCCCCGTGCTGTCAGAGGGGGGTGGGTCCACCGGCTCGCAGCGGACCTAGAGGAGAACTGCATAACTTAAGCGTCACACAGCGGGAAACTCCAATTCAAACGGAGCGGCGGGAGAACAAAGAAGAAGCCGAAGCAAGATGCGGACGAGAAGCCCGAAGCAAGAAGGAAGATGAAGATGGAGATGAAGATGAAGAGGAAGATGGAGGAAGAAACTCGAATGCAGAAAAGAAGAAGGAAGAAGATGGAAGAAAAACCAAACCAATAATAAAGGAATTGTCCAAAAACGTGTATTGTCATTTTTTAGATATTGCCAAGTTTTGTGGTGAAATTGTAGGGGTACAATGTACCCCATTACCATTTCACATAGGGGGGGCGGGATCTGGGGGTCCCCTTTGTTAAAGGGGTCTTCCAGATTCCGATAAGCCCCCCGCCCGCAGACCCCCACAACCACCACGCAAGGGTTGTGGGGATGAGGCCCTTGTCCCCATCAACATGGGGACATCCTCCCCATGTTGAGGGCATGTGGCCTGGTACGGTTCAGGAGGGAGGGGGGGCCGCTCTCTTGTCCCCCCCTCTTCCCCTGTGGCCGGCCAGGTTGCGTGCTCGGATAAGGGTCTGTTATGGATTTTGGGGGGGACTCCACGCCATTTTTTCCCAGAATTTGTGGTGGAGTTCCCCTTAAAATCCTTGCCAGACCTGAAGGGCCTGGTATGGATATTTGGGGGAACCACAATGCTTTCCCAATGTTTGTATCAATGACTTTTCTATGTATTGCATTTGACAGGAGACAACAATTCATTATACCCAGGAGTGAATTTTGTGTTAATTTTGAATAAACACAAATGACACTTGGTGCAGGGACAGTTCGAGGTACTCCTTTATTTTTGGGGAGTCCTTTTAGTCCCCAGATTTTCAGGGCAACATTTACTTCAATGGGGTTTGGGTTCGGGGTCAAGTTCGGGTAAAGTCAGGTCACGAACTCTAGCTTTTTACAAAGTTTGCAAAAAAGAGTTCAACACAAACATCCAGGTGTTCACTCAACTCTATGATGACTGATCAATTGCTACGTTAGTGGCCTATATATGGTGAGAAAGATTTGGAGTAGTCCTGACTGACATTCCTTCTTTTTTTGGGGGTTTTGAATTGCAGAGAAAATTCAGGTATTTAAGGACCCGGAGTTTATGCTTGAATTCCTGCAAAGATGGAAGAATCTTCCAATTTTATGGGAGACAAAAAATAAACAAAATAAAAATAAAGCAGCCAGGAAGAGAGCACTGGAGACCTTGCTGGAATTTGTGCAAACTCAGATCCCCACAGCAACACTACAGGATGTGAAGACAAAAATTGGGACCATTAGGGGCACATACCGGGCTCAACGTAATAAAGTCCAAAAATCGGTGCGGTCAGGAGCAGGTGCAGAGGACCAATACATCCCTAATCTGTGGTACTACCAGCACCTGAGTTTCCTCGATGAACACCTGGAATCCAGGGAATCCCTTTCCACCCTTCCACCCAGAACGACCTCCAGCCTTCCCTGCAGCCAACCCTCCAGCCTTCCCTCCAGCATTCCCTGCAGCCAAGCCTCCAGCCAAGTTGAGGTCTCTTTGGAGGAACAACCTCAACTCCTGGAGGAGCCTGATTTAAATATTTGGAGCCAGGTATAATATTTCACAAAATATTTAGAGTAATAAAAGTTGAATGTTGTCAAAGTTTAAAAAAATGTGTGAAAAATGTTACCAGTTAAACCAAAGTGTCTGACATATCAATAGACAGCAGTGGCCAAAAATTAAGGGCACAAAAAAGAAAAATGCTGGTGTCAGAATGATTAACTTTAATATTTAGTAGCATTCAATTAGCAAATGTCATGAGGTGACAAATGTGTGTGAAAGATGAAGGCGAAAATAACTCTATGTACCTTTTTTTAACAGGATGAGGAGGCAGGCCCCAGTGGAACCCAGGAGGAGGCAGGCCCCAGTGGGACCCACGAGGAGGCAGGTGCCACTGGAAGCCAGGAGGAGGCAGGCCCCAGTGGGACCCAGGAAGAGGCAGGCCCCAGTGGGACCCAGCACAACACCAGGCCCCAGATCCCTCCGCTGCAGATTCCAGCAAAAAGGTCAAGGAGGCTGCTTAAAATGGAGGAGGAGACCCAGGCCCTAATTAGGGAGGCTACTGTGGCACTCAGAGAGCCCCCCACCGCTGCAGAGGGATTTGCTGCCCTTATTGGGGAGAAACTGCCCCAAATGGAACTGGACCAGAGGCTTAAAAGTGAGACACTGATATTGAAGGTGGTAAATATGGGCATGTTGGGCAAACTGAAGGATTTCACCAATGTTGTGGACCTTTCATATTTGTTTGCTCAAGTTCCTGCCCCACTCCATGCTCCTGCCCCACTCCATGCTCCTGTCCCAGTCCCTGCTCCTGTCCCAGTCCCTGCTCCTGTACCAGTCCCTGCTCCTGTACCAGTCCCTGCTCCTGCTCCAGTCCCTCCTCCACGGACACAGCCTCCAAGGAAGGCTGCAGGGAAGGTAAAAAAAAAATTAGCCCAGGATATGTGCCTCAGATGGGCCCAATTTTCGTCTTCACATCCTTTGGTGTTTGCTGTGGTGATCTGGGTCTGCACTAATTTCAGCAGGGTCTCCAGTGCTGTCTTCCTGGCTTCTTTATTTTTACTTTACATATGGTTTTGTTTTGGCTTACCTTTTAATTTGTTTTTAGGCCATAATAAATTTAATTTTTGTTTGAAGATACAAAATTAACATGTGTTTTTATTCTAAATAGCCAGTTTGGTAGTGAGTAGGCAGGGACAGTGGCTAAAAAATTGTGAAATTAACAAGGGACACTAACCTCATTGAGGGTAAATTAGAATAAATAATAATGTTGTGGTAACTTGACACACTCCAAAATAGCAAATAATATGGAAAAACAGTCTAAAATCTAATACCAAAAATTTTAAAATAAAAAAATGCACAAAAAAATGTAAAGTCCAAATTTTAGGGTATTTAGGGAGATCTGGCTTACAAAAAATATAGATTAATCATGATAAAACAATAAATACTAAAGACCAAACTTTTTCATAACTCTGGGAGAATATCAGCAGCAAGAGAATTGGATTATTGCAGCATTAGAACGAAGAAAAGAATGCGCTGCATTAAACAATGTAATAATTTCATGCATGACGAATGTGCCATCTCCATTCAGAACAGTAGTTTTACCAGAACGAGCGCTCCCTTCTCCTCACTTGCTTCTGATCATGCGCACTTTTTTCACGTCGTTAAAGCCTACACATGATCATTTTTCATGATGAGAAAAACGACGACGTGCAAAACGGCGAGAAAAATTAGAGCAGGTTCTAATTTTTCTCGTCGTTTTTAATGCCGTTTTTAACGTCGAGAAAAACGACATAAAGCCCACAGACGATCGTTTTTCTCGGCGAAAGGAAAAAATGCCGTTTTTCTCGTCGAGAAAAACGGTCGTGTGTACGCGGCATCAGACTTTTAAAGATATTTCAGTGTAGAAATCACTTTTTCACACAGTTTAAAAGCAGATTATCTTTAAATAATATACTGCATATTTCAGTACCATTTAGGCAATTATATCATGCTCTAAACATTATTTCCATGTGCACAACTCCAGCTATTTGGATTCTGGGAGCTATAGTAAATTCGATTTTGGCAAGTATTTTTTCTCCAGCGCTATAGTGAATACCGTTTTAGCGCTAATTCGCGTGAATTGCCGCGATTTGCGCAAATTCGCGGCAATTTGCGCTAATTAGCGTGAATTTGCGGCAATTTGCGCTAAGTAGTGCCGCGGCGCTATAGTAAATTACCCCCATAGTGTCACTTTTAAACATCATAAAAACTTCTGATTACAGGGAAAAGTGAGGCCCAAGTGAGGACGTATAAGACTGCAAGTAAGTTTTTACCACGTGATCAGCCATGTCGAATCACGGCTGATCACAATGTAAACAGGAAGAGCCGTTGATCGGCTCTTCCTCACTCGCGTCTGACAGACGCGAGTAGAGGAGAGCCGATCGGTGGCTCTCCTGACAGGGGGGGTTTGCGCTGATTGTTTATCAGTGCAGCCCCCCCTCGGTTACCCACACTAGACCACCAGGGAAGCCCCCCAGGACCACCAGGGAAGCCCCAATCATGTGGATGGCCCCCATGGCCATCCACATGTAGTAAAAAAAAAAAAAAAACATAAAAAAAATATGCCAATCAGTGCCCACAAATGGGCACTGACTGGCACTTTCACAATGTGTGGTGGCTGGCATTGCTGGGCACCAGTGCCACCAATGCCACCTACTAGTGTCCATCAGTGCCACCTATCAGTGCCCATCCGTGCCAATCTGTGCCCACCTATCAGTGCCCGTCCATGCTACCTATCAGTGCCACCCATAAGTGCCCATCAGTGCCACCTATGAGTGCCAATCAGTGCCGCCTATGAGTGCCAATCAGTGCCGCCTATGAGTGCCAATCAGTGACACCTATGAGTGCCGCATACCAGTGCCACATATCAGTGCCCATCAGTGCCGCCTATCAGTGCCCATCATCAGTGCCCATCAGTGCCACCTCATCAGTGCCACCTCATTGGTGCCACCTCATCGGTGCCCATCAGTGTCGCCTTATCAGTGCCCTTCAGTGCCGCCTTATCAGTGCCCGTCATTGAAGTAGAAAAGGTACTTATTTACAAAAAAAATTAACAGAAACAAAGAAAAACTTAGTTTTTTTTTAATTTTCGCTCTTTTTTTATTTGTTGTGCAAAAAATAAAAATCGCAGAGGCGATCAAATATCACCGAAAGAAAGCTCTATTTGTGGGAACAAAATGATAAAAAAATTGTTTGGGTACAGTGTAGCATGACTGCGCAATTGTCATTCAAATTGCGACAGTGCTGAAAGCTCAAAATTGGCTTGGGCAGGAAGCTGTATAAGTGCATGGTATTGAAGTGGTTAACCACTTACGCCCCGGACCATTTGGTAGCTAAAGGACCAGAGGTGAATTCAGAATTTTGCACTGCGCTGCTTTAACTGTAAATTGTGCGGACATGCAATGTTGTACCCAAACGAAATTTACATCCTTTTCTTCCCACAAATAGAGCTTTCTTTTAATGGTATTTGATTGCCTCTGCGATTTTTATTTTTTGCGATATAAACGGAAAAAGACCGAAAATTTTGAAAAAAAATGATATTTTCTACTTTTTGTTATAAGAAAAATCGAATAAACTCAATTTTAGTCATACATTTAGGCCAAAATGTATTCAGCCACATGTCTTTAGTAAAAAAAATGTCAATAAGCGTATATTTATCGGTTTGCGCAAAAGTTATAGCGTTTACAAACTAGGGTACATTTTCTGGAATTTACACAGCTTTTAATTTATGACTGCCTATCTCATTTCTTGAGGTGCTAAAATGACAGGGCAGTACAAAACCCCCCCAAATGACCCCATTTTAGAAAGTAGACACCCCAAGGAAATTGCTGAGAGGCATGTTGAGCCCATTGAATGTTTTTTTTTGTCCCAAGTGATTGAATAATGACAAAAAAAAAAAAAAAATTACAAAAAGTTGTCACTAAATGATATATTGCTCACACATGCCATGGTTATATGTGGAATTGCACCCCAAAATACATTCTGCTGCTTCTCCTGAGTACGGGGATACCACATGTGTGGGACTTTTTAGGAGCCTAGCCACGTACGGGACCCCGGAAACCAAGCACCGCCTTCAGGATTTCTAAGGGCGCAAATTTTTGATTTCACTCCTCACTACCTATCACAGTTTTGAAGGCCATAAAATGCCAAAATAGCACAAAACCCCCCCAAATGACCCCATTTTAGAAAGTAGACACCCCAAGGAAATTGCTGAGAGGCCTGTTGAGCCCATTGAATATTTTTTTTTGTCCCAAGTGATTGAATAATGACAAAAAAAAATAAACAATTACAAAAAGTTGTCACTAAATGATATATTGCTCACACATGCCATGGTTATATGTGGAATTGCACCCCAAAATACATTCTGCTGCTTCTCCTGAGTACGGGGATACCACATGTGTGGGACTTTTTAGGAGCCTAGCCACGTACGGGACCCCGGAAACCAAGCACCGCCTCCAGGATTTCTAAGGGCGCAAATTTTTGATTTCACTCCTCACTACCTATCACAGTTTTGAAGGCCATAAAATGCCAAAATAGCACAAACCCCCCCAAATGACCCCATTTTGGAAAGTAGACACCCCAAGCTGTTTTCTGAGAGGCATGGTGAGTATTTTACAGCTCTCATTTGTTTTTGAAAATGAAGAAAGAACATTTTTTTTTTTTCTTTTTTTTTTCAATTTTCAAAACTTTGTGACAAAAAGCGAGATCTGCAAAATACTCACAATACCTCTCAGCAAATAGCTTGGGGTGTCTACTTTCCAAAATGGGGTCATTTGGGGGGGTTTTGTGCCATCTGGGCATTCCATGGCCTCCGAAACTGTGATAGGCAGTGAGAAGTGAAATCAAAAATTGACACCCTTAGAAAGCCTGAAGGCGGTGCTTGGTTTTTGGGGTCCCGTACGCGGCTAGGCTCCCAAAAAGTCTCACACATGTGGTATCCCCGTACTCAGGAGAAGCAACAGAATGTATTTTGGGGTGTAATTCCACATATGCCCATGGCATGTTTGAGCAATATATCATTTAGTGACAACTTTGTGCAAAAAAAAAAAAATATATATTTTTTCCGCAACTTGTGTCAACATATAAAATATTCCATGGACTCGACATGCCTCTCAGTATATAGCTTGGGGTGTCTACTTTCCAAAATGGGGCCATTTGGGGGGGTTTTGAACTGTTCTGGCATTTTATACACAACATTAGGAAGCTTACATCCACTCTTCTAACCACTTGAAGACAAAGCCCTTTTTGACACTTTTTGTTTACATGAAAACATATTTTTTTTTGCAAGAAAATTATGTTGAACCCCCAAACATTATATATATTTTTAAAGCAAAGGCCCTACAGATTAAAATGGTGGGTGTTGCATTTTTTTTTCTACACAGTATTTGCGCAGCGATTTTTCAAACGCATTTTTTTGGGGAAAAAATACACTTTTTTTAATTTTAATGCACTAAAACACACTATATTGCCCAAATGTTTGATGAAATAAAAAAGATGATCTTAGGCCGAGTACATAGATACCAAACACGACATGCTTTAAAATTTCGCACAAACGCGCATTGGCGACAAACTACATACATTTTTAAAAGCCTTTAAAAGCATTTACAGGTTACCCCGTTAGATTTACAGAGGAGGTCTACTGCTAAAATGACTGCCCTCGATCTGACCTTCGCGGTGATACCTCACATGCATGGTGCAATTGCTGTTTACATATGACGCCAGACCGACGCTTGCGTTCGCCATTGGGCAAGAGCAGGGCAGGACAGGGGTGCTTTTTTTTTCTTTTTTTTTTTTTTATTATTAATTTTGCTTTTTTTTTTTTTTTTAAACTGTTGCTTCCATATTTATTTATTTTTATCACTTTTATTGTTATCTCAGGGAATGTAAATATCCCCTATGATAGCAATAGGTAATGACAGGTACTCTTTTTTGAAAAAACTGGGGTCTATTGGACCCTAGATCTTTCCTCTGCCCTCAAAGCATCTGACCACACCAAGATCGGTGTGATAAAATGCTTTCCCAATTTCCCAATGGCGCTTTTTATATCCGGGGGGGGGACATTCCCTCCCACTGCTTGTAAAAGCAGTCCAGAGGCTAATTAGGATTGCTTTTACATGAAAGCCGGCCGCTGGCTGAAAAGAATGATACCAAGATGATACCTAAACCCACAGGCATCATTCTGGTATAAACATTCAAATCCAGCAACATACCAGTACGTTGCTGGTCCTTGTTGGACATGTATTGTAATCTTTTTTTTCATGCAGCCTGTTGGCTGAACGAAAAAAAAAGATTGATCGGTGGGTATGCCCACCATTAGAATACTGCCCTTCATCCACCCACTTCTAATGATGGGCATACATGCACCATTTATATATGCCGAAGCATGGGGGCATCTTCTCACAAAAGTTATGCCGCACACACATGGTCAGACTTTTCCACGGGCAAGCCTCCGTCGGAATTTCGACCGTATATACGCGGCATTAGGAGCAAAATCGCTCCTCCGCTCCTGCTGCCCCAATGCTTCGGCATATATGCTTTTTTTTTTAACTGTGGTGGTGAAATCACCTCCTACAGCACTGGAGTCGCAGGGATCAGGCCTGTCTCTGCGAACGCTGCAGTTATGTGTGTTGTGTTTTGCAAGTGACAGTGATCGATCGATACTGCACTTCGGTGGCCTGGGCTGGACGGAGGGGCAAAACGCAGGTGCTAGCAGGTATCTGGGCTGATCCCACTAACAGTGCGTTTTTGGGAACCCTAAACTGCTGGGGACGCTAGTATAGATCTGATCAGATTAGATATTGAGCTGATCAGATACTATACCACTAAGGGGGGTGTATGCTTCACGTGTGGGTGTTAGCGCTACTGGCACTAACCTGACGCTGCCTGGGGTGTGACGCAGACCCTCTCTGACGCTAAAACCTAACTGATATCACCCGCCGGGCGATCAGGGGGTTAAACCTTTATTGGGTTATATACGGCGGGTGCCCTGACACTATAAAAAGCAAACTAACTAACCAGCGTCACCCGTAACACTTATATGGTGATCACTGGTGAAAGGGTTAACTAGGGGCAATTAGGGGGTTAAAACCTTTATTAGGTAATATATGGGGGTACCTGACGCTATATAAAAACCTGACGGCGAACCTAAAAAAAAATTACTGGCTACCTATCGGCATCACCGACACTAAGACAACGATCATAAAAACGATTGCTTAGCGACAGTGGTGATAGGGGGTGAAAGGGTTACCTGGGGGGCGATCAGGGGGTTAAACCTTTATTAGATAATATATGGGGGTACCTGACGCTATAAAAACCTGCGGCGAATCTAAAAAAAATTACTGGCTACCGATCAGCATCACCGACGCTAAGACATCGATCAGAAAAATGATCGCATAGTGACGGCGGTGCTAGGGGGTGAAAGGGTTACCTGGGGGGTGATCAAGGGGGTTACACCTTTATTAGGTAATATATGGGGGTACCCGACGCTATAAAAACCTGCGGCGAACCTAAAAAAAATTACTGGCTACCGATCAGCATCGCCGACGCTAAGACATCGATCAGAAAAATTATCGCTTAGTGACAGTGGTGATAGGGGGTGAAAGGGTTACCTGGGGGGGCGATCAAGGGGGTTAAACCTTTATTAGGTAATATATGGGGGTACCCGACGCTATAAAAACCTGCGGCGAACCTAAAAAAAATTACTGGCTACCGATCAGCATCACCGACGCTAAGACATTGATCAGAAAAATGATCGCATAGCGACGGCGGTGCTAGGGGGTGAAAGGGTTACCTGGGGGGTGATCAAGGGGGTTAAACCTTTATTAGGTAATATATGGGGGTACCTGACGCTATAAAAACCTGTGGCAAACCTAAAAAAAATTACTGGCTACCGATCAGCATCGCCGACGCTAAGACATCGATCAGAAAAATTATAACTCAGTGACAGTGGTGATAGGGGGTGAAAGGGTTACCTGGGGGGCGATCAAGGGGGTTAAACCTTCATTAGGTAATATATGGAGGTACCCGACGCTATAAAAACCTGCGGCGAACCTAAAAAAAATTACTGGCTACCGATCAGCATCACCGACGCTAAGACATCGATCAGAAAAATGATTGTTTAGTGACGGCGGTGCTAGGGGGTGAAAGGGTTATCTGGGGGGTGATCAGGGGGTTAAACCTTTATTAGGGGGGGGTTAGGGGGCTACACTGGACCTAAAACTAAATGTAGTGACACTTTTACAGTCACAAATGTCACTGATTGCAGTGATCACTAAATAAATGGTCACTGCAATCAGTGACACTGTGACTGGGGGCTGGGGGGCTGGGGGGTGATCTGGGGGGGTCTGGGGGGGCCTGGGGGGGCGATTTATGTGCCTATGTGTCCTGGTGTCAGTGTGCTGTTTTGTGTACTAACCTGGCATCTTCTCCTGTACGGCGCTCGGTATATGTGAGCGCCCCAGGAGAGATGACATCACTTCCTCCTTCCTGGCAGGCAGGGGAAGCTCTCTCATTCGCCAGGAGCGATCGAGAGGGGGTGGCCGGAATCGAACGGCCGTCCCCTCATGCCTGATCGCTCCCGAAGGTAAAACGACCACCCACTGTAAAGAAAGGGGGTCCGATCGGACCCCCCAACTATACAAAGGCAATCACGTATATGTACGTGATTCTGCCTGTCGGTGCCATTCTGCTGACGTATATTTACAGTGGGCGGTCGTTAAGTGGTTAAAGCATGGTTAGATTAAAAAAAAAATATCCCAAGCTTTGAACATCCCATGGAGCACTGTTCAATCCATCATCTGAAAATGGAAAGTTTATGGCACAACTGCAAACCTACCAAGACATGGCCATCCACCTAAACTGACAGGCCAGGCAAGGAGAGCATTTATCAGGGAAGAAGCCAAGAGGCCCATGGTAACTCTGGAGGAGCTGCAGAGATCCACAGCTCAAGTGGGACACAGGACAACTATTAAATGCCGCGTACACACGATCGATTTTCTTGCCATTTTTTTTCTTGCCGTTTTTCACGTCGTTTTTTTTCATGTTTCCTCTCAAGCCTGTCTTGCGTACACATGATCATTTTAAAAAATGATGAAGCAAAGCGCAGTGACGTACAACACGTACGACGGCACTATAAAGGGGAAGTTCCGTTCTAATGACTCCACCCTTTGGGACGCTTTTGCTAATTCCGTGTTACCGCGTGTTAGTAAAAGTTTGGTGAGAGACGATTCGCGCTTTTCAGTCTTCGTGCTTTGAAGATCGTTTTGTGGAGTTCAGTTTGTGCCTGTGGGTTCGTATCTGTTTGGCAGTGCGTGTAGTCAGTTCGTATCTGTTTATTCAGTGCGGTCTGCTCTGCTCGTTCCTGTTTTTCAGCTTGTTCTTCATTGGCCTTGCTGTTCTTCCGTGCGTTCTTCTAGTTCGTTCTGTTCAGCCGACCGTTATCTAGCCATGTTGCGGCTACGTACTCGTCGTAGAGTTCGTGCTGTAGTTGGTGCAGGGGTTCATGCTGTATCCCGACTCCATGCCATGAGCAGGGTCTGGAGGAGTTCATGGACCAAGAACTGGTTGCTCCAGCGGCACCAATTCTGTCACATGCCTTTGTTGCGGGAGATCAGGGAGAATAATCCTGATGATTTCAGGAATTTTCTCAGGATGTCTGACCCCGTATTTCAGCATCTGTTGGCTTTGGTGTCCCCCTATATTACCAGGCAGGACACCGTTATGCGGGAAGCCATCAGTGCTGAGCAGAGGCTCATCGCCACGTTGCGATACCTGGCGACTGGGAGAAGCCTGCAGGACCTTAAGTTCTACATAGGCATATCCCCCCAGGCTCTGGGGATCATTATACCAGAGACTTGTTCTGTCATCCTTCAAGTTTTGCAGGAGGACTATATTAAGGTAAGTGTTCTTCTAAAATAACTTCACATTGTATGTATTTTTGTTTTGGATACTTTTTATTTTGCTTTATTAGCAGTCCCTAATTCACATGATTCTTAGCTGCAGGGAATGTCCCCTTTCTCCCCATGTTTTAATATAAAAAAAATTGGGTTTGAGGCCTACCTGTAAATTTGGCTTACCTAACCTCTCCAGCATGCTATCCTGGGGCCATACCTACCTTGCCTAGTCATTTCCATGTATTTTATTCTATGTCCCATCGTAGTGCTTTTCCCAAAACGCACCCTAAAGATTGCCTAGGAATGTTTAATTTTTTTAACTTCATACAGAGTGCTACAGCCTTCATTTGTGATATTCCCAACTCATCTTCAACCCCCCCCCCCCCCAAATTTTTATTTTATTTTTTAGGTTTGTTGATGCTTACTAATCTTTTTTTTTATTACAGTTTCTACCAATGTTGGTATGAAATCAGCTTTCAATGTTTCTGGCCCAAAGTATAAATTTTTTATTTCTTTAATTCCACAGTTCCCTTCTTCGCCACATGAATGGCAGAATGTGGCTTCCGAGTTTGCCCAGCGATGGAACTTTCCGAACTGTGGAGGAGCCATCGACGGCAAACATGTTCGGGTCGTCCCACCACCCCATTCGGGATCCTTTTATTACAACTATAAGGGGTTCCACAGCATTGTGATGATGGCAGTGGTGTCGGCCACCTACGAGTTCCTCTATGTGGACGTTGGCAAGAATGGCAGGATGTCTGATGGAGGAGTATTTGGCCAGACTTACCACCAGCGGAGCAGAATGTGGAGGGACTACCTTTTGTCTTTGTGGCGGATGAGGCGTTTGGCCTGGGACCCCATTTGATGAGGCCATTCCCGCAACGCACCCTCACCCCTGAGAGGAGGGTGTTCAATTATCGGCTGGCCAGAGCCAGAAGGGTGGTGGAAAATGCCTTTGGCATCATGGCCAGCCGATTTCGCCTCTTCCTGACCTCCATCCACCTTGCCCCATACAAATGGAACCATGTGGTAATGACTTGCTGTGTGCTTCATAATTTCCTACGGGTGCATTCCAACAGTTATATAGCTTTGAGTGGGCCTGAGGCCTCTTTGCTCAATAGAGAAACTTTAGTGGCCCTGGAACCTGGCCGTCCTGGCTTGGCCCCCCCAACCGGACGTGAGGTCCGTAACCAATATGTTGAATATTTTATGGGTAGAGGGGCCATTGAAATGCCAGAAAATCTTTAAAAATGTTATTCAAAAAAAATTAATTCTTTTATGGAGTAAAGATTGGTTTGGTGTTTTAATTGTATAATGTTTTATGTTTCATGTAGGTTTACCTAGTGCACTTGTATTGCCATGTGTATTTAACATTCTTAATTAGCCTTCATTGTCAGTGTAAACACAAAACATTGATTAGTTCACTCTGCACCACATTTACATAATGAAGCCACAATTATTTTGAATGTAAAAATACCTTTATTTATTTTTTAGGTGGGAAACTTCCTTTGAAATGTGGATGTTCCCTTAATTTTTGGGGTATTAAAACGCATGACCAGCCATGCATAAACAAACTATATTCATAAAAATTGTGAAAAAGCTAAACATGTGCTAGTCATTAAAGGGTAAAACAACAAAAAACCTTCCAAAACTCAGCAATTTAAACGTTCTTTGGTGTAAAAACATTGGACACGCCCAAGCACAGCCATGATATTTTGGAGTCTTTCCTCCACCCGCTTGGTATTTGCCCTGATCTCTAGCAAGTCTCCCTTAATTTTTTCGAGGTCATGACAGCAGACCATGAGGTATTGGATCAGGATCTGGGCACTGTGATGTGTCAACTTTTTGGGGTCTTCGGCCAGAACTGCACCTAAATGTAAAAAGAAATATGTAGGATAGAATATGTAGGCCTACATCTATTTAACATGCATGTGTCTGGTTTCTCTCTGACCTGTGGTGGTGCCACTTTCCACTTCCACAACATCACGTTCCTCTCCATCCTGGGGTTCTGGGGGTATTGTTGTAGGTGTTGCAATTATCGGCTCATCTGAGGTAGCTTTTCGAATCCCTAGGGAGATTGAAATAAAAGGAATAGTTTCATTAGTAGCGACTCAATTTTTCAATTAAACTAAACATGATAAAATACTTTGTAATCATTCTTTTGAAGCCTGCTCCATTTTAAAATGTACCCCCTGTGCCAACCGGGACAAATGATTGGATACATAGCCAAAACCATAGCATATACTTTTAAAACACAAATTTTACACATTGTAACACCCCAAAGTATCTACACAGGATCACCTGTGTGTGACACCCTCAAGCTTTTTGGCTTTAGGCCCACACTTGTACTACTGCGTTCAGATGTTTCATCAGCTGCTGAGCATTCACTCCCTTAACATTATCATGCATATCCTTTTTTCAAACAAACAAATGTCCTTTGGATTAGCACCGAAAAAATAAGTGATGCCAAAATTTACTCCCCCAAATAAAATAAAATACATGGGTGTTCACACTGGATGATCCTAAAACATCGTTTGAGGAACTGTACGGAGAAAGAGGTTTAATACGTCCGTTTACTGTGCGGACGAACCTGAAAGATGGTATCTTTCACTGTACTATATGAAAGTAAAAAATACACGACAGAATACAAGTAAATAATATGTACCATGGAAAATATTCAAAAATAACTTACTTTTTCCTAAAACTTTCTTGATTCTTTTGTATTGGTCGGCCTCCCGCAACTTCAGATCAGACCATTGTTTTCTGAGCTGTTCCTTCGTTCTGCACACCCTGAATTTTTTGTGAAGACTTTTGACCACTTTGCCCATAATTTTTGACTTGACCAGATTAGGCCTTTTATACGGCCCATGCTTGGCATCATAATCCTCCTTCTTTAAAATGGCGACCATCTCCACCATTTCCTCGAATTACATGTTGGATGCCTTATATCTCCTGGATCTGGATTTGGGCTCCTCTGGAATTTCCTCCTCTGTAGAGGTAATCTCAGCCACCTGTGTCTCCGCCATGCTTTGTTAAGCACTACGAGCGAGAAGGGGCGGGGAAAGTACAATATCGAACGTCAGGGGCGGGGAAAGCGTGCGGATTGCCACGCATGCGCAGTGTATATCAAGTGAAGATCCATGTCTCGAAAATACGTTCATTTGGCGGGAGAGGGAGTTAGCAACGAACATCTTGATGAAGGTACCTAACAATTTAAGTATTTGAGGTTCATCAGACGAGGAGATTTGTGCGCTAAAAATATGTAGAAAATGCACATTTGAGGAATGTTGCCTGAAATATATATATTTTTTTGTTTCTTGCTTTTACAGATATCATGAATACTTTTAAAAACCCGGAATTCATGGGGGAGTTCATAGACAAATGGCAAGAGCTACCTATACTATGGCAAACCAAAAGTGGCGCAAATAAAAATAAAGACGCCAGGAAAGCAGCACTGGAGAGCCTGCTTGCATTTGTGCGAACCAAGATACCCACAACAACTCTCCAAGATGTGAAAACCAAAATAGCGACCATCAGAGGGACATACAGGACCCAGAGGACTATGGTCCTGAGGTCCCAGAGGTCAGGTGCTCCAGCAGATAAGGTTTATAAACCCAGTCTGTGGTACTACAGTAAGCTTTCTTTTCTGGATGACCAGCTGGAAGTGCGGGAATCTCTCTCCACCCTTCCCCTCAGAGGTCAATCCAGCCTTCCTTGTAGCCAACCCTCCAGCCTTCCCTGCAGCCAGTCCTCCAGCCTTCCTGGCAACCCTGCTCTGGCTTCCTCTGAGGATCAAGATCAGGTCCTTGAGGAGGCAGATTTGGATATATGGAGCCAGGTAAAGTATTGATATCTATATTTATATCTTACAAAATTGTAGAATTTAAATAGATGTTAGTATTGTTAGGTATGTAAACTTCTACCAATAAAGTTTTTTAAGAGCAAGATACAGTAGTGGCCTAATTTTATGTGGACAAGGCAACAAAACCAGGATGCGGAATCAATGAAAATGACATAACTTTTGGCATTGATTTCAACAATGTCTAGAGGTGAGCAATGTCTGTGAATGATGGTGGGCCAAAATAAATAATGTCCCTTTCTTTTTTTACAGCCAGAGCAGAGCCAGGAAGAGGGTGATGTTGGGGTTCAGGAGGAGGCAGGGCCCAGTGGCACCCAGGAGGAGGCTGGGCCCAGTGGCACCCAGGAGGAGGCTGGGCCCAGCACAAGAGCCCAGATGCCTCCCCTGGTAGTTAAACCACGAGGGCCAAGGAGAGGTAGGCAGGTGGAGGAGGAAACCAGGGCCTTCATCAGAGAGGCAACAGCGGCCCTCAGAGAGGCACCCTCTGTTGATGAGGGATTTGCCGCAGTCCTCGCCCACAAACTAGGGCAAATGGACTTGCGGCAAAAGATATATAGTGAGACCCTGCTTTTAAAAGTCATCAATAAGGGCGTGCTGGGTGAACTCACCATGTACACCGATATAACGGAGGTTGTCCCTACTCCTCCACCTCCTCCTCCTCCTCCTACTACTCCTCCTGCCACAACCTCTCCTCCTGATCCCCAGCCTCCAAGGAAGAAACCAACCAAGGCTGCAGAGAAGGCTGGAGAGAAGGCTACAAGGAAGAGGAGAAAATAATGCCTGCTGTAGTACCACAGACTGGGGACATATAGGACTTATCTGCTGTGGCTCCTGACCTCTGGGAGCTCAAGACAAGATTGGGCTCCTTTTTTTTGGGGATCTAATCTCTATTTTGGTTTTCACATCTTGGATGGTTGTTGTGGGGTCAAAGGGATGCACAAATGCAAGCAGGCTCTCCAGTGCTGCCTTCCCCTTTTAATTTGTTAATGTTCCGAAATAAAGTTTATTTTTTTGGCCTTAAAAAACTTGACTATGTGATTTGTATTTCAAAAGAGAGCTTGCTAGGGAGCAGGCAGGGACATCTCAAATAATATTATTGTTATTATCAAGGGACACAAACCTCCCTGAGGCCAAATGAGACACATTTTGAAGGTTGGTGTGGTAACTTTACACAAGAATAATTTAAGCCAAAAAATAAAAAAACAAGGCCCCAAAACTTTAAAAGACAATAGTAAAATAGAATTAAAAAAAAGGATATTTACATTATTTTATTATTATTAGTATTATTTAGGAGGGTGGTGCGGCTTAGAAATAATATTTTACAATCATTAGAGCAATTTGGAATTACTTTAGAAACAAGTTTGGCATAACTCTCAATGTCATTATCAAAAGAAGGTAATTTTTAAGCATTATCAAAAGAAGAACGGAATGCGCAGCATTAAAACGATGCTATTAATTCCACCGTGACGAATGTGCCATCTCCATTTCCAACATTAGCTTTACCAAAACGAGCGCTCCCATCTCATAGTTGCTTCTGAGCATGCGCGTTTTTTTTTCACGTTGTGAAAGCATACACACTATCGTTTTTCACGTCGGTAAAAAAAACGACATGAAAAACTACGTGAAAAAAGAGAGCATGTCCGAAATTTTTAATGGTCGTTTTTCACGTCGTTAAAAATGCTCTGGAGCATACACACGATCATTTTTCAATGCCATTTTTAAAAATGGCAGTTTTAACGGCATGAAAAACGATCGTGTGTATGGGGCATAAGTCATGCACTCCACAAATCTGGCCTTTATGGAAGAGTGGCAAGAAGAAAGCCATTGTTGAAAAATGCCATAAGAAGTCTTGTTTGCAGCTTGCAAGAAGCCATGTGGGGGGACACCGCAAACATGTGGAAGAAGGTGCTGGTCAGATAAGACCAACATTTAACTTTTTAGTCTAAAAGCAGAAACGCGGAAAACTAACACTGCACATCACCCTGAACACACCATCCCCACAATAAAACATGGTGGTGGTTTTATATATATATATATATATATATATATATATATATAACAATGCAGTGTGATTAAGCTCTAGTGGTGCATGCGGGTTGAAGAAGTTTTGTCAGTTCCGACTGCACTGCATTTTCAAGGGCATTGCAGTCCATTTTTATTCAAAAGAAACAGGAAGTTCAAAAATAAACAGCAGATTCCCTCGCAGGGGTAATCAGCATTACAGTCCTGCTTCAGAATAACCAGCATTCAGCCTTCCTGGCTAAAAACACAGCACTCCTGCTCATGCCTTACACCTTGGTCTTTCTTCTCCAGACCTGATGTTCAGCATCTCTGTGCTTGCAGCTTTGTGCTGCACTGGCTCCCTCCTGACTCCTAGGCCAGAACCCCTGTCTCTAAGGCCGCTTTCACACCAAGGCGTTGGCAGTAAAGCGCCACTATTTTTAGTAGCGCTTTACCATAGTTTTTTGCGGAGATAATCAGCCACTAGCGGGGCGCTTTTAACCCCCGTAAGCGAACGAAAAAGGGTTAGGACTGCCCGCAAATCGCTGCTGCAGCCGGTGGTTTGGCCACGCTGCCCATTCATTTCAATGGGCAGGAGCGGTGGAGGAGCTGTGTACACAGTGCTCCTTCACTGCTCCAAAGATGCTACTTGCAGAAGTTTTTTTAACGTCTTGCCAGAGCATTACCTCAGTGTGAAAGCCCTCGGGCATTCACACTGAGACTGCAGGGGAGCCGTTTTTCAGGTGCTATTTTTAGCCCAAAAGCGCCTGAAAAATGCCCCAGTGTGAAAGGGGTCTAAGGATGAGCACTGACCTCTATTCCTGGGAGGATTATGAAGCCAGCGCACAGGTGTGTAATTAGCAAGCCTACCAAACTCAGGCATACACTGCTCATGTGCACGTGTGACATGGGGTCGCATCTCCACACTAAAAAAATATAATATATACACACACACATACATACACACAATGTCACTATATTATCTTAAATAATGACAGAGATGCTTGCAAATATCTTCACATCTGAAGATAAATAGCCCTTTATTTATAATATTGTTGTATTTTCTTATCTTGTAATAACACCAACAGCAAATTTCTGCATTCTGGTTCTCTTTTTTCAATAGTAAGAAAGTAGTTGAAAATAAAATGGCAATAGCCTACATAAGAATGTGTTGGCATGGGCCAACTGCCTTATAAACCAAGACCCATTTGCTAGCAGGGATAGAAAAGTATGTTTTGTTAACTTAAAGCTTTAATAAAATGAAACGTTATAAAGACAGCATTCCCACAGAATTAAGCTCAGCAGAAAATTGCAATTTATGAGAAACAATGTGCAGACTTTCAGACATGAACTTTGCAACTACAGCAGCTTTTATTCTTTCTACAATATAAAACTGTCTGAACAAATGCAGGAACTGTTAATGTAAGTAACAAATGCTCAGCCGACTCACTGGCATTGTATCAGTAGGCCTTATAAATACATGTGCTTTTGAAATAGATAAAAAAAGCACCATTGATGCTGTGAATCAAATAGAGTGCTGCAATAAAGAGAGGCTAGAGACAATGTTGATTTGGCTTAAATCTTATATATACATATATATATATATATATATATATATATATATATATATATAATGTTTTTAATGTTAAAGGGAATTTACAATGTATACTGCAAACTGTAAGCTTATAGCTCTGCTAATTATCCGAGGGTTTAATGCTTTTGCTACCACCAAAGTAAGGTGTAAAGTGGATAAAAAATAGATCTGGAGGGGAAGGTAAATTATGGACATCACATCCCAATTTTTACGATAAAGGAAAAGGGGGGAAGGGGGGGTCACAAGGTCCTGGGATTTTGCGGATGTCAATAATGTGCAAAATCAAATAATTAAATACTGACTGAACACAATAAATAGAAAAAATATAATTTTTTATTACAAAAATTGTTTCTTTTATACAGAACACCAATGCAATATACAACCTTTGTCAATTATATTAGTGTACAACAAAAAACACAGAGGTGCCAGTGTACTCAACGTTTCGCTCTAAAGAGAGCTTCCTCAGGAGATTTTACCACGGCATCACATGATATGCTAGAAGCGAGACAAAAAGACAGGATGTAAAGCTTGGCGTAAACAGACATCAAACAAAGGATTGTCTTGATGTTATTATAGGCATATAGAGAACAATCGTATATGCAAAAGAATTCTGATAATTTGTACAATAAAATAAAAGGGGGAAATAGTAGGAACATAAGCTCTATTAGTCTATATATTATGAATATTGCAAAACATGTCATAGAAGGACCCACCTGTTGCTGTAATAAAAATATTGATTGAAGGTGTATAGATTAAAAATAATAATGATACTCCAAAACGCGGAGTGCAGATAGTAAATTGAACCAGGCAATCCCATGCATCCAAAAGTGACTTGCAGACGTAAATAAGGATATATGAAAAGCAGGACAAATCCTGGTATATCAAAAGAAAAAAGGTTTATGTAATTATATGTAGAGAGGAACAAGCAGGATATGAATAATGCATAAGCCAAAAAAGGAATCATGCAATAGATACTTGCTGGACATAGGTATAGAATCAATAGATAATCATTTAGTAAGGATTGGATTCCAAACGTCCATATTGGCAGGGGCTAGAAACCTTCCACAAAGTTGTAGGGCTCATAGATATGAAGCCTGTAAAATAGAGTGGGTGGCGTAAAAATTAACCAAGGTAAAGGAAAAGATAAATGAGGTAGAATAGAGCTAGAAAGGAACGCTACAGATACCTGGTATGACAAGGTCAAAGCAAAATCCTAGGACCTGGAAAGATCCAGGAGCAGCGATGTGCACTCCACGGCCAGTTCAAAGGAATGACAGAGTGTCACGTCATCTGACATCACGCGAAAGTCGTGGACGTATCAAAACGCAATCTGTGCATGCGCGAGAATGCCGGAGCCCGGACGTCTAGTGGGAGGTGAAATTAGAAACCCAGGCCACCATTTTGGAAGAGGGTTCGTATCCAGGAAGCAATGTCCTGTCAAGATGGAAAGTGGATTTGGGAAGATTCACAAATCGGGCCGCATGTACCAGATGGGGACAAAAAGAAGGATCGCCAATGGAGTGGGCTGTGCACGGGGGAGACAATAAAAGTGTCAGGCATATGCATTTGAGTTAAGGGGGCAAACATCCATGGGAAAACATTGATTAAATAAACCCACTGGAGTTGCCCCGGGCGTCCATACAAGTCACAATAAGGATGACCAGAGAGGCCTGGCTCATCTAGATCAGCACAGTACAATAATAAAGGACATTTTGAATCTGGTGGAACTTTTGCCAAATTGGCAAAGAGGTGGGCTTACCTCTATGCTTGCAAACATTCACCCATTCAGACGATGAAATCACAGACATATTACATGATTGCAAATACAGCAAATGTAGATACATTACAGAATATAGATATATAATACTTGTTATTCAAAAACATAACATTTTTGGTTTTGAAAGCAGGCTGCTCTGTTATATAGCAAGGTTGGGTGCAGGCTCAAAAAAAGAAAAATAAGGAAAGGACATAATTTATAAAAAAGGTTTAAAACTAAGAGCTTCGTTTAAGCCCGGATTTGTGAGAGCATTCAAATTTGAAATCCACTTGGCCTCCCGTTGGAGAAGAGTTTTGTCAAAGTCTCCCCCCCTGATGGTTGGGGGTACATGTTCCAATGCAAAAAAGTGCATACATGAATCTACAAAATCATGATGGAGACCCATATGCCTACTGATTGGCGTCTCCATTTTTTGGGCCAGGACCAAGGAAACATGATCCTTGATCCTGTTGAAAAAATGTTGTTTGGTTTTACCAATGTAGAATGCTGAACATTGGCAAATCATAATATAGACAATGCCCACTGATTGGCATGTTGCTAGAAAATTGGGTTTATACAGAAGACCATCTGGCAAAAGAATACTATTGGATGAAAAAATGTATCGACAGAATTTGCATTTGTGACATGGTCTGCTCCCCAAGGATTTGGTAAGTAAACTTTTGGGAGAGAAATTACTCTGTACCATCGAGTCTTTAAGAGATTTGGATCTATGGAATGTAATCTCCGGATGACCTTTGAGATGTTTGGAGACTGAGGGATCCCCCAAAAGGAGGTGCCAATGTTTTTCCAGTAAATTGCGCATTTGACGATGATGACCGGAAAAGCGGGTAATTAGCCTGAGACCTTCATTGTTTTTTTGTTTTTTTTGGGCCATGGATAAGAGGTTTCCGATCCAGGTGTTTTGCTCTCAAGTAAGCCTTTTTAAGGCAGTGCCTACTGTATCCTCTCTGTAAAACTCTAGTTTGAAGGGTTTTAGCCTCCATTTCAAAATTGTAGTTGTTACTGCAGTTGCGCTTAAGCCTAAGATATTGTCCAAAAGGAATACTTGAGATCAACGAGGCTGGATGGGAACTGTCCGCATGTAGTAGGGAATTTCCTGCTGATGGTTTACGGTATAAAGTGGTACCAATTATTCCCTGAGAATCTACATAGATAGTGATGTCCAATGAAGTCAAGCTGGATTGGCTCTTTTCCATGGTGAAGGTGAGGTTGTAAGTGTTTTGTTTAAGGCTTTCAAAGAAAGAACTCAAATCATCTAGGTTACCTGTCCAGACGAAAAATACATTGTCGATAAAGCGTCACCAAATGGGGATCTGTTCAATGAAATGTTGTAAATTGTCCTGAAAAAAAAATATTTCCTCCCACCCCCCAGGTACAGGTTGGCGTAGCTAGGGTCACAACGTGTCCCCATAGCCACACCCTGTACCTGGAGGTAGTGGGAGTCGCCAAAAACAAAGATATTATTGGTCAATATGAACCTAAGAAGGTTCAATACAAATTCATTGTATGCATTTGGCACCTCACCATGATTGAAAATAAAGTCCTCCACAACCTCAACCCCTCTGGTGTGTGGGATTGAATTGTAGAGAGCCTCTACATCTAGAGCCACCAACCAAGCTCCCTTAGGGACAGAAAGGCCATCAAGGGCCCTCAATAGGTCACTGGTATCTTGTAGATAGGACTGGAGGCCCTCCACATGTGGGCGCAAAAAATCGTCTACTAGCTGACTCGCAGTTTCAGTAAGACATCCATTTCCCGAGATGATAGGGCGTCCTGGAGGATGGAGGGGATTTTGGTGAATTTTGGGTAACGCGTACATGGTGGGGGTCTTGGGAAAGGGAATATTGAGATATTCCCAGGTGGATTTACTAATGAGTCCCTGGTGGTAAGCTGTATTGATCAATTGTCTATACCGTGTGGTAATGTATTGGACATGACTTTCCGAAATTTTGCGATACCACTTTTTATTGGATAAAAGATCCAAAACCATTTGTTCATAATTGTTGGTATCCATCACTACAAGATTACCACCCTTGTCAGATGGTTTCACCATTAAGCTTGGGTCTGACTGTAGGGACCGGATAGCTTTCCGTTGGGCATTAGTTAAATTGTCCTCGGTCAATTTTTCCCATTTGGTCACTTGAATGTCTTTAGTTACTTGATTCACAAATGCACATACATTGGGATTTCCCTGTAGTGCTGGAAAGGCTTGTGAGCGTTGTTTATATTCTCGGGGGGCTGAAGGCATGGGAGGGGGGACAGTCCGGGGGGGAGTCGTCCGGGTTCAGGGATTCGGCCTCAAAGAGGTCCTCCTCACTGATCTGTCCCTCCTCCCATAGTTCCATCAGCTCCTCCAGAGCTTTGATATCCTCTATGGTTAAGGGACCACATTGGGTATCAGAGGAAATGGTGGGGATTGAAAGCTTGGGTTTGTCAAAAATTAAACGAAACATGAGTTTGCGGGCAAATAAATTCAAATCTTTGATCAGTTCAAATGGATCAATCCTTTGGGTGGGGCAGAAGGTCAGACCAAATTTCAATACTGAGATCTGATCTGACGACAGTTCAGTTGAGGACAGATTTACTACCTCAAAGCAGTCCGAGGTTGTTTCGGGAGAGGAAATTCTCCCCCTAGATTCTTTTTGGGCTCTAATGTTAGGTTGGTGAAAATGGGTGCCGTGCGAAAATCCGATTGAGAGGGTATGTCAAATGATTGACTTACCTGGGAAAGTGAAGGGGAAGTGGAAGGTGGTTGGGTTGTGCAAACAATGAAGTGGAATTTACCAACGAGGATTTGGACGTTGTAGACCGAGTGTGGATGGGTGCTCGATTGGATTTGGGGGCTTGTTTGGAACTGGAAGGTGCATTAGGTTTGCCATGTGTATGTCTTGTAGATTGCGATTGAAAAGTGTCCACATTGTGGTCAGGTGCCTGTAAAGATTGGGAGGAAGCAGAAGAGTTATCGTAATCATTGGGTTCAGACCTATACCTCTTAGGCTTACGTGATTTAAAATGTATATTTCTGGTACGTGGTGTCCAGTTGTAAGCCAAGTTGTTATCGTATGAAAGTTTGTCCCGTAGGAACTTTTTTCTTTCGTTTTCAGAATGTCAGCTATGTATATCTCAAGGTCAGCCTTGAGGGTGGTCTCTCTAGTGGAAAATGAATCATTAGTAGTAAGGGACAAGTTGTCCTGGTACAGTTGTTCAATTTCAATATCCAATGTGGTGAGCTCAGAAGTGAACTGACCACATAGGAGTTCCATCATATTGGCAGAGCATGCTTGGAGATTAGTCTCCCAACTTTTTTTGAAAGTAGGTTCAAGTTTATTTACTGTGGGGAAAATTTGAATTCTAAGACCCCAAGGTGCAATGTTATCTTACAAATATTTGGAACTATGGGAGGAGGGACAGATCAGTGAGGAGGACCTCTTTGAGGCCGAATCCCTGAACCAGGACGACTCCCCCCGGACTGTCCCCCCTCCCATGCCTTCAGCCCCCCGAGAATATAAACCACGCTCTCGAGCCTTTCCAGCACTACAGGGAAATCCCAATGTATGTGCATTTGTGAATCAAGTAACTAAAGACATTCAAGCGACCAAATGGGAAAAATTGACCGAGGACAATTTAACTAATGCCCAACTCAAAGCTCTCCGGTCCCTACAGTCAGACCCAAGCTTAGTGGTGAAACCATCTGACAAGGGTGGTAATCTTGTAGTGATGGATACCAACAATTATGAACAAATGGTTTTGGATCTTTTATCCAATAAAAAGTGGTGTCGCAAAATTCCGGAAAGTCATGTCCAATACATTACCACACGGTATAGACAATTGATCAATACAGCTTACCACCAGGGACTCATTAGTAAATCCACCTGGGAATATCTCAATATTCCCTTTCCCAAGACCCCCACCATGTACGCGTTACCCAAAATTCACAAAAATCCCCTCCATCCTCCAGGACGCCCTATCATCTCGTGAAATGGATGTCTTACTGAAACTGTGAATCAGCTAGTAGACAATTTTTTGCGCCCATATGTGGAGGGCCTCCAGTCCTATCTACAAGATACCAGTGACCTATTGAGGGCCCTTGATGGCCTTTCTGTCCCTAAGGGAGCTTGGTTGGTGGCTCTAGATGTAGAGGCTCTCTACAATTCAATCCCACACACCAGATGGGTTGAGGTTGTGGAGGACTTTATTTGCAATCATGGTGAGGTGCCAAATGCATACAATGAATTTGTATTGAACCTTCTTAGGTTCATATTGACCAATAATATCTTTGTTTTTGGTGACTCCCACTACCTCCAGGTACAGGGTGTGGCTATGGGGACACGTTGTGCCCCTAGCTACGCCAACCTGTACCTGGGGGGGTGGGAGGACAATTTATTTTTTCAGGACAATTTACTACATTTCATTGAACAGATCCCCATTTGGCGACGCTTTATCGATGATTTATTTTTCGTCTGGACAGGTATCCTAGATGATTTGAGTTCTTTCTTTAAAAGCCTTAAACAAAACACTTACAACCTCACCTTCACCATGGAAAAGAGCCAATCCAGCTTGACTTTTTTGGACATCACTATCTATGTAGATTCTCAGGGAATAATTGGTACCACTTCATACCGTAAACCATCAGCAGGAAATTCCCTACTACATGCGGACAGTTCCCATCCAGCCTCGTTGATCTCAAGTATTCCTTTTGGACAATATCTTAGGCTTAAGCGCAACTGCAGTAACAACTACAATTTTGAAATGGAGGCTAAAACCCTTCAAACTAGAGTTTTACAGAGAGGATAAAGTAGGCGCTGCCTTAAAAAGGCTTACTTGAGAGAGAAACACCTGAATGTCACATATTCAGGCTTAAACAAAGCTCTTAGTTTTAAACCTTTTTTATAAATTATGTCCTTTCCTTATTTTTCTTTTTTTGAGCCTGCACCCAACCTTGCTATATAACAGAGCAGCCTGCTTTCAAAACCAAAAATGTTATGTTTTTGAATAACAAGTATTATATATCTATATTCTGTAATGTATCTACATTTGCTGTATTTGCAATCATGTAATATGTCTGTGATTTCATCGTCTGAATGGGTGAATGTTTGCAAGCATAGAGGTAAGCCCACCTCTTTGCCAATTTGGCAAAAGTTCCACCAGATTCAAAATGTCCTTTATTATTGTACTGTGCTGATCTAGATGAGCCAGGCCTCTCTGGTCATCCTTATTGTGACTTGTATGGACGCCCGGGCCAACTCCAGTGGGTTTATTTAATCAATGTTTTCCCATGGATGTTTGCCCCCTTAACTCAAATGCATATGCCTGACGCTTTTATTGCCTCCCCCATGCGCAGCCCACTCCATTGGCGATCCTTCTTTTTGTCCCCATCTGGTACATGCGGCCCGATTTGTGAATCTTCCCAAATCCACTTTCCATCTTGACAGGACATTGCTTCCTGGATACGAGCCCTCTTCCAAAATGGTGGCCTGGGTTTCTACTTCCACCTCCCACTAGACGTCCGGGCTCCGGCATTCTCGCGCATGCGCAGATTGCGTTTTGATACGTCCACGACTTGCGCATGACATCAGACGCACGTTAGCCGGACGTAAATAAAAACGGCATTGTTTGCCGTGACACTCAGTCATTCCTTTGAACCGGCTGTGGAGCACACATCGCTGCTCCTGGATCTTTCCAGGTCCTAGGATTTTGCTTTGACCTTGTCATACCAGGTATCTGTAGCGTTCCCTTCTAGCTCTATTCTACCTCATTTATCTTTTCCTTTACCTTGGTTAATTTTTACGCCACCCACTCTATTTTACAGGCTTCATATCTATGAGCCCTACAACTTTGTGGAAGGTTTCTAGCCCCTGCCAATATGGACGTTTGGAATCCAATCCTTACTAAATGATTATCTATTGATTCTATACCTATGTCCAGCAGGTATCTATTGCATGATTCCTTTTTTGGCTTATGCATTATTCATATCCTGCTTGTTCCTCTCTACATATAATTACATAAACCTTTTTTCTTTTGATATACCAGGATTTGTCCTGCTTTTCATATATCCTTATTTACGTCTGCAAGTCACTTTTGGATGCATGGGATTGCCTGGTTCAATTTACTATCTGCACTCCGCGTTTTGGAGTATCATTATTATTTTTAATCTATACACCTTCAATCAATATTTTTAATACAGCAACAGGTGGGTCCTTCTATGACATGTTTTGCAATATTCATAATATATAAACTAATAGAGCTTATGTTCCTACTATTTCCCCCTTTTATTTTATTGTGCAAATTATCAGAATTCTTTTGCATATACGATTGTTCTCTATATGCCTATAATAACATCAAGACAATCCTTTGTTTCATGTCTGTTTACGCCAAGCTTTACATCCTGTCTTTTTGTCTCGCTTCTAGCATATCATGTGATGCCGTGGTTAAAATCTCCTGAGGAAGCTCTCTTTAGAGCGAAATGTTGAGTACACTGGCACCTCTGTGTTTGTTGTTGTACACTAATATAATTTACAAAGGTTGTATATTGCATTGGTGTTCTGTATAAAGGAAACAATTTTTGTAATAAAAAATTCTATTTTTTCTATTTATTGTGTTCAGTCAGTATTTAACTATTTGATTTTGCACATTATTGACATCCGCAAAATCCCGGGGCCTTGTGACCCCCCCTTCCCCCCTTTTTCTTTAATGTGTAAAGTGGTTCTTAAAGTGGTTGTAAACCCTTTTTGTTGACTTCTACCTATAGGCAAGCCTAGAATAAGGCTTATCTATATGTAGTGGAAATATCTCCTAAACGTGCACCGTTTAGGAGATATTTCACTCGTAGTGCATTGATATTGTAAACGGCGCATGTGCTGGGAAGAAACAAAACTCTATGCCGTTTCTTCCGTAGCGTGTGCCGTTACCGTGCGCATGCACGGAGTGACGTCATCGGGGCTTCGGCCAATCACAACGCCGGAGCCACGATACCCGGAAGTAACCTCCGGGAGAGATGTCTGCGGCCGGAGGGGGAGACGAGGATGGCTTAGATCTAAGGTAAGTAATTCATAATGAGCTAGTATGCTATTCATACTAGCTCATTTTGCCTTTGCCTTGCAGGTTTTTATTTTTATTATTTTTTTAAGAGGGTTTACTTCCTCTTTAAGGCTTAAAGGCTAAGTTCACCTTTTTGTTTCTAAAATTCAGCTCCCCTATGAACCGATATACCATTTATATACCTTGGTTGCAGAAAAATACTAGCTTTTGGTTTTAAGAACAAGGCCTTACCTTAGCGCTTGCTGTATTTCTAAGAAAGCTTCATCACATGCTGGTATGTACATTTTGGATGGAGAAACCAGTGAGACACAGGAAGGAGTTTACCATCTGACCTCATTATCACACACCCTCCACCCATCAACTATGTTTGCACAGCATCCCTCCACGTGTGCACTTGCCTGGCTTCCCGAGCATCCATCCAGATGGGCTCAGGCTGCATGCTAAACTCCCTGGGGCCACATGCAGGACACCCCTGATGTAGTGCAAGGGCCTGCCTAATGGGATAAAAAGTGTTTGGATAGATAGTGTGTCCTCCTATTATTATATAGTTTTGGTAAATGTAACCACTTCTCCACCGGACCTATTCTGGCACTTCTCTCCTTCATGTAAAAATCATAATTTTTTTGCTAGAAAATTAATCAGAACCCCAAAACATTATATATTTTTTTTAGCAGACACTCTAGGGAATAAAATGGCAATCATTGCAACTTTTTATCTTGCACGTTATATGCGCAATCATTTTTCAAACGCCTTTTTTGGGAAAAAAAACTGTGTCACGAATTAAAAAATAACAAAACAGTAAAGTTAGCCCAATTTTTTTGTATAATGTAAAAGATGCTGTTACGCCGAGTAAATAGATACCTAACATGTCACACTTTGAAATTGCGCACACTCATGGAATGGCGCCAAAGTTCGGTACTTAAAAATCTCCATAGGCGACGCTTTATTTTTTTTTACAGGTTACTATTTTCGAGTTACAGAGGAGGTCTAGTGCTAGAATTGTTGCTCGCACTCTACCGCATGCGGCGATATCTCACATGTGGGGTTTGAATAGCGTTTACATATGTGGGCGGGACTTACATGCGTGTTCACTTCTAAGCGCGAGCTACCGGGGACAGGGGCGTTTTAAATATATATATATATTTTTTTTACTATTTTCTTTTGACACTTTTTTTTGATCACTTTTATTCCTATTACAGGGAATGTAAACATCCCTTGTAATAGGAATCATTGTGACAGGTCCTCTTTATCGAGAGATGCGGGGTCAATAAGACCCCACATCTCTCCTCCAGGCTGAAAAGCATGAGATCGGTGAAAACAAATTCACCGATATCATGCTGACAGCCGCAATTGTGGCTTTGTTTACTTCCGGGTTCCCGGGCGTGACGTCATAGAGATGACCGAAAATCTCTATGCCCGTCATCCGGAGATGGCCGATTCATTCTCCGGGCCCCCAATGGCAGGGGAGAGCCCGGAGAAGCACCGGATGGTGGCGGGAGGGGGGTTGTCCCCTCCCGCCGCCTATAAGAACACTCAATCGGCGGAACAGCCGCTATGATCATTCTTATGGTGCGCAGAATTGCCGGCCCGACAGAATGATATCTGAATGATGCCTGTAGCTGCAGGCATCATTCAGATATCCCACCTCATATTTTATATATGGGGCGTGACCGGACGTTGATGGAGGGGATGGGAGTGTGTGAGGAGCAAGGAGTAAGGATGATTGTGTGACCGCCGCCCGCTCTGCTCCCTTGTTCTACCCCTCCCCCCACCCGGACAACTGCAATGTGAAGGAGGCTGGCGCTGGATGCATTGCCGCGGGATACAGGCACAGACAACTTGTTCTCCCCCTACCTTTGTTGTCGGGGATGAGCCGGGCAGTGTGAGTGGGAATCCAGAGATGTGCTCTGTGCACTAGCGGCAGTGTTACCCTCCGTGATTTTCCTTCGTAGACCCGCGATACCTTGTGAGATCCTGTGAGATTGGGAATTGCGTGGCCGGAGCTGCGAGTCGAGGAGGAGAAGAAGAGGAGATTAACACGCCAGGAACAGCGGCGGGGATCCCGAGAACCACCTCACACTGGTATGTGCAGCCTGCTTAGATGTATGAAGAAAGACTGTGACTGAAAGTACGGTAGTGGCAGTAGCCACACTAGCAAAAATTGTTTGAAGATTGCCGGGGGGAGCGGTGGTGGAGGTTACTATACATACCAATGTACCTGGACAGTTAATACGTTTTCAGGATTTGGATGGTCTGAGTAGCAGGGCAGTAGGCTGCACACTATGAACTGTGCATTTTTGTGCACTCTGAATAATGAACTGAACTGAGCTGGTAAAAGCAGACCTAGAAACCGGTCCCCCTGCCATTAATTGGTACTAGAGTGATCGATAACAGTTGAGGACTGTACTGCAGTAAACTGAATTATATTGAAGTTAAATTGTGATCCGACAGCAAGTCAAACCTTATCCTACCCCTACCTATTCTCAGCTAGGACCTCCATCTCTCTCTTACCCAAATTGCCTAATTAAACAGTGGTCACTAGTAGTTGGCCAGAGCATAGAGTATAGGATGTCATCAAAAAAAGAACACCCTAATCTAGAGAGTGGGGGTTCTCAAACAACGCGCGTGGCAAAAGAAAAAGAGAGAGCAATGCAAGCGGCGGCGGCAGCTACTGCAGCTAAATTGGAGAGATTTGCCCATACCTCGGCAACCTCACCAGGTAAAGGGACTCAACATCAACAAACACAGGGGGAAAAAATCAAACAGTCACTGCGGCAGATAGAAAAAGCTTATGCCATGGTACAACAGGCCCGAAAACAGGGAGTAAAAAGGGCTCTGCGGGAGAGACTCTAGGGGCTGCGGCTGTACCTGCAATAAACCAAATGGTAAACTCTATAATAGGCCCGGATGCTGCTTTGCCTGGGGAGGAAGAGCCAACGCTAAAAGAGGTACTAAGGGCCGTGAATGCATGCAGAGGGTCATTGGATAGCGTATCTGAACAGATAAAAGGGATAAAGGAGCAACTAGCGACTATGGGCCAAGAACTGCAGAGGACGGTGTTAAGGACAACAGCTGTAGAGGAGAGAATGAGCCAAGTGGAAGATGAGGTGTACCCATTGAAACAGGAGATTAAGGCAATGAAAGAACAAATGGGGTGGCAGGCATCAAAACTTGTTGAAATTGAAAATAGGCTACGCAGAAACAACATACGGGTGGTGGGTCTCCCAGGATGAAGTGAGGGCACCCACCCCATCAGCTTTTTAGAGAATTGGCTCAGAGATACGTTTGGGGAGAACGTCTTTTCACCACTCTTTGTGATAGAAAGAGCTCATAGAGTTCCATTTAGGGCCCAGCTAAAAGATGGATATCCTAGACCCCTATTAGTGAAATTCCTTAACTACACTGATAAGACAATCGCATTGTGTTTTGCTTGCGTCTATCTAGCAAGGTTACTCTGTGGTATAACAAGGAAGCTGAGACTTCTGCAGTGTGTAAATGTGCTTTTACTATACAAGATGCTGTACATACAAAACTATTACAATATTAGGAATATACTACAAGACTGACAGATTTCTATAACAAGCAAAATGCCTAGAAAATAGAACAGCCTATGGTCTATAACTACAAATACATTTAAAGGTTACTTAACTTGGATTACGCTTTGTTCATGATCTCCATTGGCAATGATTCTTCTTGGAGATCAGGTCCTGTTCTTCTTCATGATCTTACAGCAACATGGTGTGCTTTTGGCTATTGGCCTAGAATTTAACAACATGACTGCCTGTGTGAGGACCCAATCCCACCCCCTTAGTGTATGTGTGGGTGTAATTTTGCGTATCTGGTCCTTCAATAGCCCGTTGTATCTTTCAATCAAACCAGCTGCCTGTGGATGGTATGGGATGTGGCACAACCAGTACACTCCAGAATCTTTGGCCCACTGCTGTACTGTTAATCCGGTGAAGTGTGAACCATTATCACTTTGGACTTGTTTGGGACAACCATAAGCAACGACAAGTTTCTGAAGCAGTTGAAGCGTTGCGGCTTGATCTGCACGTTTGCAAGGATGAACAAGCATAAGTCCTGAATAGGTGTCCACTGCAGTGCAACAATATCTCAGTCCATTGTTTCCCCGGGGCAGGGGACCGATGAAGTCAATCTGCCAGATCTCTGCAGGCCTCTCACCCCTCTTAATCGACCCAGTGGAGTACTTTTGCAATGGCCATTGTCGCACTTCTCCACACACTGTACAGTTCCCTATTACAGTCTTTATCATGTCCATGGATATAGGCAATCCTCTCTGCTGTGCCCATTCATATGTTGCTTTCTGCCCCAAATGTCCAGATTGCTTGTGGGCCCAGTTGGCCAAGTTCATCAAAACAGGATCAATTGGCACAACTGCCTTCACTTTTGCGATTTCATCTGCAACTCTGTTATAGTTCTCAAAGTCTGGTACTAGGGGCACATGTGCATCAACATGCCCCACTTTTATGGTGCGGGAGTGAGCTTCCTTCCAGATGTAGTCCCAGACTTCCTTGCCTCCCCACACCACCTTTCCATGAATCATCCATTCATTGGACTTCCACGTGGGCATCCAAGTTGTCAGTCCTTTAAAAACCGCCCAGCTGTCAGTGTAGATAGTGACATGGGAAGAAGGATCCTCCTGAAAAGTCATCACTACAGCTTTCAACTCTGCATACTGACTGGACCCTCCGATTCTGGACTCCTGCAGGACTGTGTCTGTACTTGGGTTGTAGGCTGCTGCTGTCCATTTATGCCCAGACGAGGTGATTATGGCTGAACCATCAGTGAACCATGCTGACTCCTTCATGTCTTCTGACAGAGACTCAAAGGGTGGAGCCTCTTGAATGGGGGATGACTGCAGCACAGGAATTTCTTCTTCTGGCCGGGTGCTGGAAAAAGTAACAAGCCCTGCCAACTGTTCTGAAATGTCTCTAACATCCCCAGCTGCAATACCCCCTCTTTCTTGAAGGTACCACTTCCATTTCATCAGTGTCTGGTTCTGGGCTACAGCTGCCCTAGTGGTCAGTCCATTATCTCTCACCCATCCTGCTATTGGCAATGCAGTATGGATGGTGACTGTGTCCTTTCCTGTAATGGTCTCTACATGTTGAAGTGCTGTGTAGGCCCCAAACAGGTACTTCTCTAGGGGTGTGTATCTCGTCTGTGCCCCTGTCAGTTGTTTGGACCAAAATCCAATAGGTATTGCTCTCAGTCCTTTCTTTTCATTTGGCTGCCACAGACTCCAAGATATGGTACCATTCTGCTCCACTACATCCAGCTGAAATGGTACTCCTTGTCTCACGGGTCCCAATCCCTGATGCTGCAAAATAGCTTCTTTAGCAGCCAGGAATGCAGTCCGCTGCTCTGAACCCCATGAGAACTCAGTCTTTTTTTCTGGTAACATTGTATATAGGCCTCAGAATCAGTCCAAGATGTGGAATGAACGATCTCCAGAATCCCACAACTCCAATGAACTTCTGTGCCTCCTTTTTGGTAGTAGGGGGCAACAGCGCCTGGATAGTTTGCACAACTGTCTCTGGAATCTTCCTCTGTGGCCCAGTCTACATCATTCCTAGGAATTTCACCTCTGTGGCAGGTCCTTGGACTTTGTCTCTGTTGATAGCCCACCCTCTGTTCTCCAAGTGCTGTATCAGCAGGTGCAGTGCTTCAGTTACATCTTCTTTTGTCCCAGAGATCATGATGTCATCAATGTAGTGAAACACAGCTACTTTCAAATTCAGGGTACTTAAATCTCGGGCAATCAGTCCATGACAAATCATTGGAGAATGAAGATAGCCTTGCGGAAGGACAGTGAAAGTGTACTGGCAGCCGTCCCACACCATAGCAAACTGGTCTTGACAATCTGGGTCTATCAAAATTAAAAAGAAAGCATTAGCCAGGTCTATCACAGCATGATATTCTCCTGCATCTTTAGCAATTTTCTCCACAATTGAGATCATATCTGGTACAGCTGACTTCAATGGAGGTGCCACTTTGTTTAGACCTCTGTAATCCACAGTCATTCTATATGTCCCATCAGGTTTCTTTACTGGGAACACTGGAGACGAGAAAGGACTTACAGCAGGTCTAAGGATCCCTACTCTCAACAGTTCTTGAATAGTCTCCCCAATTTCTTTGTGGCCTCCAGGAAGTCTGTACTGCTTGAGACAGACTGGCTTCTCTGGTGGAGGAATGTAGATAGGGGTCCATTTCGCATGACCTCTGACCACAGCCTTCACGGCCCTTACCAGATACGCTTTATCAGGATACCCGAATGTGAATGTACCTCTTTCAGTCTGAATTGACTGACCTTGAAGTACATCCATCCCAAGAATATTTTCGGGTAACTCTGATATCAAAACATTTGTCATAAATCCTGATCCCTTGCCAATAGCCAATTTCACCCATATCCTAACTGCTGGTGTAGTTTGCCCTCCCAAGCCTTCTACATAAATCAATTCTCCTTTGTGATGGGAAGGATTTCCTTGCAAAAGTGTAACTTCAGCTCTGCTATGAACTAAAGCCATTACATGTGTAGGAGAAGATGACTTCCCCCACCATACAGTGACAGGTGCATATGGGCGTCGGTCTCCTGCTGTCACTGCCCTTGCTGCTATTACAGGAGACTCACCTTCCCTTCATAAAGGATAAGGAACCTCCCAATCCCCTTTTCTGATTCTCTCTAACTCCTCCCCTGGATAAAGGGATTTGGGTTCATGTTCAGTTTTGGGAATTGGTTTGAGGCTAACAGGAGGGGTCTGTTCTGTTTCCTCTAAGTCTAGGCTGATGTTATCTTCACTAGGAGTAGTGTTTCTAACCCTGACAGTTTTCCCTACCAAATGTTTCCACCTCTTCAGCATGTCTGCAGTAGAAATGCCATCTATCTCATCTTTAGGTACTCCTGCCTTTAATAGATCCACCCACATTTCTTTCCTAGAAACAACTAGCCTGGTTTTCTCTCCACCTTCTGTCTTCTCTACCCCATTCCGTTTCTTCTCTGTTATTTTCTGCTTGTATTCTTCCTGTCTGGCCTTGACCTTATCTACTGCCCTGACAGGTTTTGTTTTAGTCTCCTCTATTTCCCCCAACTGGCTTAAAAGGGTTGTGGCTTCATGAATCTTGCTGTTTAATCCCAGGCCTCCCAACAAGGACAATAATGGAGCCCTGAGATTAAATGGCACAGACTTCATCAGCTTAGAGCGCAGAGCAGACCTAAAGGGTTCCATATCTGGACCTATCCATTCTGGAAATGTATTTAATCCGGTTATACAGCCCATCTCACGTAACCTGGAAATACCCTCTCCTATTGATCTCCAGGAGTAGGTATTTTCCAAGTCAGTAGGACTAGCGTATACTCGGACTATTCCATCTCTCACAAGGTCTAACAGTGAAAAATTAACGCTAAACTCTAGGGCTTTTCGCATTGCCTGACGCAATTGTGGATCATGGGTTAACACTCCCATAGCCACTGCTTCCTTACCTGACAAAACAACACTGTCCGCCCCTTCATCCCATAAGCGTAGTAGCCAACCCAACAGGGGCTCCCCAGACCTTTGTTTGTATTTTTTGCCAGCTCATGGAGTTCAGTTTGTGAAAACTCCCGTACTTCTTCAAATTCAACATCTCTGGGGTTGCGATAATGCACCTCCCCATCTGCCATATCCTCTCTATCATGTTGCCGTTTCCTATGCTTAGTAATGAGAGGTCTGACATACTTTTTCTTTCCCACTAGCAGATCATCCTCTGAAATATCAAACTCTATCTCCTCATCCTCACTATCATTTGAGGAGAACACATCCTCACAATCCCAATTTTGGGATGCGACAATGGCACGTACCCTGGCTTTACTAACAGGTTTACGCCCCTTCCTTTTCCTTAAGGCATTAATTGATTTGGTCATGAGGGCTGCACACCGCTCTTGCAAATCATCAGCCCGACTAGCGGTTGAACGTACACACTCTGAAGCAACTGCTAGCTGGTCTTTTAATACCTTAACTTCTGCCTCTGCCTTCTCCCTTCTATGTGATTCAGTATAGAGAGCATGGAGGAAGTACCAACCTACTGTGGACACTGTCCTCTTCTCTTTCTTACTTAAATCCAACCCCTTAAGGCTAAAATCTACAAAATGATCTGAGACTTTATCACCCCAAGTCTGCTTCAAGGGAGAAGCATACTTCACAAATGCATTAGCAAGAGGCTCCCACTCATTATTTCTGGCCCAGATAGGTAAGCTGCACACTTTCTTCTGGTCACCAGAACCCTCTGCAGCCTTGCTTTTCCTAAACAGCTTACGCAGCATTTTACCTAGCACAAGCTACACAACACACTACAGAAAAACAAGTCTGCTTCAATTGAATTATAGCACAAATCCCGGACGAGCCCCCAAATGTTTTGCTTGCGTCTATCTAGCAAGGTTACTCTGTGGTATAACAAGGAAGCTGAGACTTCTGCAGTGTGTAAATGTGCTTTTACTATACAAGATGCTGTACATACAAAACTATTACAATATTAGGAATATACTACAAGACTGACAGATTTCTATAACAAGCAAAATGCCTAGAAAATAGAACAGCCTATGGTCTATAACTACAAATACATTTAAAGGTTACTTAACTTTGATTACCCTACTTTCTAAATCTTTTGCCCTGCTTGCAGTTTCTTCCAAACACTTGGATGCTACTGCAAGCTGCTCCTTCATTAAATCTCTTTCTAATTCTGCCTTTTCCCTCTTTTCAGATTCAATATGTAGAGCATGGAGGAAATGCAAACCAAACACAGCAACTGCCCGCATATCTCCCTTACTGAACCCAAAACTTTTGAGACTAAAATCTGAGGAAAGATCAGAGACTCCATCCCCCCAAGCTCTGTTCAAAGGAGAAGCATATCCAGCCAGTTCCTTTGCAACAGACATCCACTGACTATTTCTGGCCCAGATAGGAAGGGGGCACGCCTTCAAGTCCTCCTGGACACCAGAAACCTTTGCAGCTCTACTCTTCCTAAACAGTGTACGCAGCATTTTTCCCCCAGTACAAGCAACAAAACACAGCACAGAAAACAGGTCAGCTTCTGTTGAAATTTTAGCACAAATTCCGGCTACGAGCCCCCATTGTAATGCTTTTGCGTCTATCTATTAAGTTCTTGTGGTAAAATCAAGGAAAGCTTAAACTTCTGTAGTGTATCAATGCTTTACTAAACAAGGAAAAATCTGCACATACAACTGTAGGATGCACAATACAACACAACTTATAGCTTACAAAATATATGCCTACAAATATATATAAGCATGTTCAACATGTACCGTATACATTAAGTAAACTAAATAATTACTCAACTTAGAGGTCAAGATGTAATGTCCAGGGTGCAGTTCTGGTGGCCACCAGCGGGTGTCTCCCATTTGTCTGGAGCCAAAATCATCTCCTGCAATCAGGCGTCACCTGGGACTGATTGCAGGAGGTGTGTATAAATACCCAGCAGACACTAAAGCATTTGCTCTGGTATTGTCTTGGAACCCAGACCTGTATTCCTGAACCCTGCATCCATCCCTGGACTCCTGCCTCTGTACCTGGTGACTTATTATCCTGTACCTTGTGTCCTGTGCTCCTGAACACTGCATCCATCCCTGGACCCCTGTCTTGCAGACTCATCCCTTCCTCCTGTTGTGCCTTCCGGCTCCCTGTTCAATCGGACTGATCACTTGTGTATGACCCTGGCTTGATTACATTTATGCTTAAATCTCAAACCTATATTCACGTTGGTGTAGGGAGTTGTTTTGTGTGTCACTGTGGTTGTTTGCTGGTTGCCTTATTGTTTATGAATTATCCTTTCAATAAACGCATATATATATTTACTTACCTTGTGCCTAATTCCTTTAGTGCAGCCCACTGATCTGTGTACCCTGTGCTGGATGCCGTGTTAGGCATCCGTGACAGAGGGTGGGTGGGGGTTGGTTTAAGAGACAGAAGGGGGGGACAAAAGGGCACAAATTTACAAAGATCACATTTCAAGTACAGAAGAAAGGGAAACAGGAGATAAAGGTAACCCTGGGAAATTCACACTTTAGGAAGAACACATTTACAAGAAGAGAAGAGAAAGAGAATTATTATTTTTTCTCTCTCTTTTCTTTCCTTGCTTTTGCACTACTGATAAAAAAAAATCTTTTTTTTTGTTTTCCTTTTTCCCTTTTTTGTATTATGTATTTTTTTTTTTATTATTTTTTTTTTTTTTTACCCATTTTTTTTTCACTCATTTTTTTATGACAGGAAGTAAAGCTTCCCTGCTTGATGCACAAAAACACGATACTATGATATCACAGTTTAAATTAAAAGTTGGGATCTTTTGTTTTTTTACACTTAAAAAAAGCAATTTAGTAACAGTTCAAGGACAAAGATGGAGCAGTAGAGTAATTGTTTTTTCTTGTATTTGTCTATTTTTTTTCCTTTTGATCTTGTGTATTAAGGAATTTTTTCGTAGGTTATGTGTGTTTAGTATCTTTTGCCCAAGGTTGAATATCTTGGGGCCCAGATGGGTCTCTTGTTTCTATATGCTTTTATTTTGCTACTATGCTGTTGTATAGGTATGCGGCCTAAAACATTTAATATAGGCTTCTGGAATGTCCGGGGGTAGGGTGACCCTATAAAAAGGGCTGCAGTATTTTCCACGTTTGAACGGTATAGGGTGGAATTAATTTGCATTCAAGAGACCCATTTAACAAAAGAAACAAAGGGAAAACTATCCAATAGGAAATATCAGTGCCAGTATCACTCAGTCCATTCTTCTTACTCCAGGGGAGTGAGTATATTGGGGAAAAGGGGGTTGTCGTTCATTTGTAAAGAGGTTAGGATAGACGAACTGGGTCGTTTTATCTTTTTGTATTGTTTGATAGAAAATGAACCATATGTACTAGCAAATATTTATGTTCCACCACCCTTTAATATGGAGATCCTGTACAAAGTTGTGGAATTTGCATTAAATAAGGAAGAATGTCCCATAATAGTAGTAGGGGACTTTAATGCAGTATTGGACAGGACAATAGATAGATTTCCACCAGGGACACGGACAGATGGGAGGGGAGAGGGACGTTTAACCCAGTTTTTGGAAGAGGTTGGATGGTGTGATATCTGGAGAGTAGGAAATCCAGATGAGAGGCAGTACTCCTGTTTCTCAAGCTCATACTCTACATTATCCAGAATAGATATGGCCCTAGGAAACGAAATGTGCCTGCAGTGGATTGGCAAAATTGTTTATTACCCAAGAGGAGTGTTGGACCACTCACCACTGGTGCTAACCATAAATACAGGTAAAAAGTGCCCTCCAAGTAATTGGAAAGTGAGTCCCTTCTGGTTAGAACTAATGGGAAAGCCAGAAGGGATAAATATAAAATTAGGCGAGATGGTGGGCTTTAATGAAGGGACAGCACCGGTAGGAGTGATATGGGATACCCTAAAGGCCTTCCTTAGGGGAATATTGATCCAACAAATAGCCAAGATTAAAAAAAACTCTAGGGCATGGGAAGAGAAGATTAGGAAAGAGGTGAGAGAGGCAGAAGAACAATATGTTGAGGATCCAACCCCGGTGAAACAAAGAGAGTGGCTTGAGAAACAACAGGAGTACAAAATGGCAGTTGTGAGGAAAGTAGAGAACAAACGCCTATTTCAAAAACAGAGTACCTTTGCAGAAGGGGAGAGCGTAGGTCACACACTGGCCTTATTGGCTAAAACTAACTCAGCCCCATATAGTATCCCCACAATAAGGAAGATGGGGGGAGAGATATCCTCTCAGTCATCTGAAATACTGAAGACGTTTGAGACCTATTTTCAGGACTTATATAAGTCAAAGAGGGAAGACGAGACGTTTCAAATGGAGGAATTTCTGGGGGGGATAGAGACACCGGCTTTATCTGTGGAGGATAGAAGAGCTATAGAGTCACCGATAACCCTAGAGGAAATCCAATTAGCAGTAGCGGAAATGGCGAATCAGAAGTCCCCTGGGCCAGATGGCCTACCGGTGGAAATCTACAAACAATATGGGGAAGTGCTCCTCCCGGAATTGTTAAGGGTGCTAAATTGGGCGGTAGAAGAGGGGAAATTGCCAGCCTCAATGTTAGAGGCTACCATAATAGTACTTCATAAAGAGGGGAAAGATCAATTAGACACATCATCTTATAGACCAATTTCACTGCTGTGCTCAGATGTTAAGATATTGGCTAAAGTGCTGGCAGCCAGGATGAATAGATACATTCAGAAATTAATACATCCGGATCAATCTGGATTCATCCCTAATAGACCTACAAAACAAAAAGACAAAAAATTGCAGCGCTAAATGGGTGTGTGTCAAACAAATAAATGAGTGAAAAAAAAACAAATGTGCAAGGAAGAACTAAATAATTCCCTGTGTGAATAACAATACAGTTTTTGAAAGAGTCCTAGATGGGTGGTCCTCAAAAACACATTCAAACAATTGCAAAAATTAAAGTCCAATAGTGTTCCACAATAATCCCAAAAAAATCTGTGATGATTGGACTACAAACACTTCCAAATCGATAATAAAAGAGAAAAAGCCACAACCAATATAAAGGAGGCTTACCAGACTTAGTGGACCCTACTGAACATATGTCCAGAGGGTCAACATAGGCTTTTGATGTGTATTCCTGAAGGGTCAACAGTTGATAGTTGAACCAAAGAATGTCTCTCACAGCAGCTCACAGTGAAGAGGTTGATAGAAACTTGAGAGACGATGACTCAATGATGTTTAAACCAAATCAATAGCACAATGTGAAAGAAAAAAAAAAGAAGAAGGCACATAGCGTGATACTGCTAAAAACAGTATGTTTAATGTAGGTAATTACACTTACATTCAAGTAGTTAAAAAGCGCTTCATGAAAATCAATGGCAACAGTGGAAAATTCCGACGCGTTTCACAAGAAATTTGCATCATCTGGGGTATGCATCCACTGCTGCCTCCACACATTATTTAGACAACATAACCCCCTAATAGGGTAAGAGTAACCTCACCTGTGAATTCATCACATGAGCAATCAATTCCTGGGTCATCCAAAATGGCTCCTCAACGTCTGCTTCCTGCCTCTACGTGGGGTCATGAATGATGTTCAATGTTGATAAATATTCCAGGGGTATGTGGTCTTATAACCCCCTTGACAACTGGGCACAACCCCCTTCCTGCCCAGGCGAAATTTCAGGTTTCAGCACCGTCACGCTTTGAATGACAATTGCGCGGTTGTGCGACGTGGCTCCCAAACAAAATTGACGTCCTTTTTTTCCCACAAATAGAGATTTCTTTTGGTGGTCTTTGATCATTTCTGCGGTTTTTATTTTTTGCGCTATAAACAAAAATAGAGCGACAATTTTGAAAAAAACACAATATTTTTTAATTTTTGCTATAATTAATATCCCATTTTTTTTTAAAAAACTATTTTTTTCCTCAGTTTAGGCCGGTACGTATTCTACATATTTTAGGTAAAAAAAAAAAAAAATCGCAATAGGCGTATAGTGATTGGTTTGCGCAAAAGTTTTAGCGCCTACAAAATAGGGAATAGAATTATGATTTTTTTTTTATTATTTTTTTATTTATTTTTTTACTAGTAATGGCGTCGATTTGCGATTTTTTTTTGTGACTGTGACATTACGGCGGACACATCGGACACTTTTGACACATTTTTTGGACCATTCACATTTATACAGCGAACAGTGCTAAAAATATGCACTGATTACTGTATAAATGTGACTGGCAGGGAAGGGGTTAACCACTAGGGGGCGATCAAGGGGTTAATATGTTCCCTGCAAGATGTTCTTACTGTGGGGGGGAGGGGACTGACTGGGGGAGGTGACTGATGGGTGTCCCTATGTACAAGGGACACACCATCCGTCTCCTCTCCCCGACAGGACGTGGATCTCTGACAGCCGATCGCTCGTACCTGGCGGACATCGCGGCCGCCAGGCACGCGCATCGGTACTCGCCTGACACGGCGGGCACAGTTTTTCCCCGACGCGCGCCCGCGGTGGCGCGCATCGTGGAAGTAAACAAGAGGACGTCCTATCAGCAATTGACGACCGCTTTGCGGACGTCTTTTGCTTATAGCCCGGGCGCGAAGTGGTTAAAAATATAAATATATATGGAATTTAAAAAGCCATATATAAATGACAGGGGGGTGGACAGACAAAATTCTGGCCACCACACTTGGCTTATATATTAAATATGACCAACATGGTGTATCATGTGCCCGAGCACACAGGCCAGGCACAGGAAATGGACCAAATATGGTCCATGGGGTGACCGTACACAGACTAGTGTGTGGAAAGCAGAACGTCTGCGCTAATCGCGTCACGTCCCGCAACACACCGTCATGTGTTTCACGCATGGCTAATATAATAAATATGGCCAGCATGGTGTGTCATGTGCCCGAGTACACAGGCCGGGCATAGGAAATGGACCAAATGTGGTCCATGGGGTGACCGTGCACAGACTACGGACTGGTGTGTAGAAAGCAGGACGTCCGCGCTAATCGCGTCACGTCCCGCAACACACCGTCATGTGACTCATGCGGCATCACGTGATGCGTTCCAAAAGAAGGCCGGCATGACACGTCCGCCCTCCGCACCGACGTGATGTCGTGAGGGCTGGATGTCTGCACCAACCCATCCTGTCCCACATGTGACCTGTACAGCATCACGTGATGCGCTCCAGGCGCAATCACGTGATGCGTTCCAGGAGAAAGACGGCGTGACACGTCCGCCCTCCACACCAACGTGATGTCGTGAGGGCTGGACGTCTGCACCAACCACATCCCATCCCAAATGTGACCTGTACAGCATCACGTGATGCGCTCCAGCCGTAATCACGCCATGCGTTCCACACACAATGCGGTGACAAGCAGGGAACAAGTAGGAAACAGCAATGCGCTCCCCCACAAAAGAAACACACAGTCAAAGTCTCAAAAAGACAAAGACCAAATGTGCATAATGAGTTTCTCTAATGGAAAGTTAGTCAATAAACAATAATGAATTGCCATGACCCCTAACTGGATATTGTAACAATCTTGTATGGAAAAATTAAAATATCAAGTGTGTATAAAAATAAAAAAGCACAGGAGATAATGATCTCCATAGCAATTAGGGACGACTAGACTAGATGGCAAATCATGGATACACATACATATAAAACAAAACAAAAAATGAATTATAAAATCCATCCAATAAGTTTTAATTAAATTGAATTTCGATTGAATTGAATTAATGGGGGAGCTTCATGGATAGGAGAAATGAAGGGCAACAAATGTTGCAGGTAAAAGACCTGGCAGGCCAGCCGCTCACTAAATGAATCCACAGACAAGGAAACCCCTCACATCTTACAATGAAGAAATACATTAAATTCTAATTAAAATATTGTTCTTATATATCTAAAACAAATATGTATGTGACAGCCCTCACGCAGATTAATCCCTAAGTGTATCGAATTTTTAATATATGTAGAAAAAAACTGAAAAAAGAGAAAGATAAAAACGTAAAAAAACCCACATTAAAAGACAAATTGAGTAACAAATATGTCATTAGGATTTATTAATAAAGGAATTTATATCCCACTCGACGTTCAGGCCGAGAGGCCTGTGTGTCTGAAGTTCATAAATCCAGTATGTTTCAAGTTGTGAAACACCCCTAGTTTTAGCCCCACCCCTCCATGGTGGTATGTAATGGTCAATAATAAGAAACTGGGTGCCTGCCGGGTTTCTGTTATGACATAGCTTGTAGTGTCTGGGTACTGTATGGTGAACATCACCACCCAAAATCAGAGCAACGTGTTCACCCACCCTTACCCAAAATGTTCGGATGGTGCGGCCCACATACTGTTTGCCACATGGGCATGTGATTAAATATACAATTTGTGTGGTAGCACAAGTGCAAAATTGTTTAATGGGGTAGGTCCTACCAGTCACGGTTGACCTAAATGTCAATGATTTTCCTCTCCCTGAAATATTGTATTTGCACACATTGCACCTTTTGCAGGGATGATAGCCTACTAATTGGTGAAAAAAAGATGGGCGTACGGGGGGGTTAATGAAGTTAGGAGCTATTGTGCTCTGAAGAGTTGGTGCCCCTCTGAACACTATTTTGGCCTGATCAGGTAATACAGTATTCAGAACACTATCATTTTTCAAAATACCCCAGTGTTTAGCCATAATAGCTTTTACCCGTTTATGTTGGGTGGAAAAGGCGGTGACCATGGACCATTTGTAGCTCTCATCCACTTCCCGCTTGGGTTTTATCTCCAGCAGAGAACTCCTTTCAGTCTCTAGAGTCAACATAAGGTCTCTGTCAATGACAGCAGGATCGTAACCCTTGTCAATGAATCTATCTTTAAGGATTTTAGCCTGAGAAATAAATGTATCCGTATCAGTGCAGTTTCTCCGCAGCCTGATGAATTGACTGCGGGGAACTGAACTGAGCCAAGATCTATGATGGCAGCTATCATGGGGGATAAAGCCATTACGGTCAGTCTTTTTAAAAAAAGTTTGAAAATGAAACTGCCGATTAATGATGTTAATTTCAAGATCCAGGAACTGAATCCTGTCTTGACTGGCTGTATAAGAAAGAGAAATCCCTCTATTATTGGAATTGAGATGGTTCATAAAAGTCTCTAAGGACGCCATGCTGCCATCCCAGAGGAGGAGGATGTCGTCTATATATCTAGCCCACAACACCAATGACGTGGCGTCCTGGGCATAGACGACATCCTCCTCCCACTTGGCCATAAAAAGGTTGGCCAGACTGGGGGCATATTTAGCCCCCATGGCCACACCCCTCAACTGTAAGTAAAATTGGTTATTGAACCAAAAGTAACTGCTCCTAGTGGCAAACTCAAGCAGCTCCATGATAAATTCTTTCTGAAAGGAAGCTAGAGATTCTTCCTTATTCAGAAAGTACTGTACCGCCTCAAGACCTAATTGGTGGGGTATGCAGGTGTATAACGAGGCAACGTCGGCTGTTACCATGATGTAATCGCCGCGTATGTCTATGCTCTCGAGTTTCCTGATGGTCGCACCTGTATCGCCCAAATAGGACGGTATACGTCTGACCAAGGGCTGTAAATAGTGGTCGATATATCGACCAATTCGGGATGTGACCGAATTGATACCGCTAACAATAGGTCGTCCAGGAGGGTTCACAGGGTCCTTGTGGACCTTGGGTAAATAGTATATAGTAGGTATCCTAGGGACTGTGGGTATTAAGAACGCTTTCTCTTTTTTATTCAATATATTTCTATCATATCCATTATCAACCAACATTTGAAGTTCCGCTTTAAAGCGAGAAGTGGGATTGGTGAATAATATTTGATAAGTGTTTGGCTCCTGCAAAATTCTGAACATTTCTTTCTCATAGTCAAGTTTGTCTAAGACAACTATGCCGCCACCCTTGTCCGCCGGGCGGATCACAAGGTCTTTGTCTGAACACAAAGACATGAGACCCGTTTTGGACAAGGTCTGGCGGTGTTTATAGTTGTCGGGAATCTCTGCTAGATCTTTAAGAACTAGGTCCCTAAAAATATTAACAGCAGGTGCTGCTGGGACAGGCGGGTTGAATAACGAAGGGTTAGACAAACCTGAATGTACTGTCCCAGATGTAGCCGCCCTACACTCATTTCTAATGGGGTTAGTAATGAGATATCGCTGTATGTTAATCTTACGTATGTATTTGTGTATGTCGATGAAAGTACCAAATTTGTCCAGTCTTTTTAGAGGGGCGAACTTGAGGCCCTTATCCAAAACCGACAATTCATCTGGTGTGAATACCTTGGTGCTTTAGTTGAATACACCTTGACCCGCTATGTGCGCCTTCTTTTTCCTCTTCTGAACTCTCTGTCCCCCTCTGGTCCCTCTCTTGCATCTGGACCCTTTTTGTAAGTTGTTCGGTCCTTGTGAAAATCCCGTCCTCTATACATCTGTGAGTTGGACTGATTGTAATAGGATGAATCATGGGGGTTACTATTATGCGTTTGATAGTGACTATCACTACGCATATCCCTAAGAGGGGAAAATCTATTCTGTGTGGATATAGAAGGGGGACAGTAGTAAGGGGAATGGCCCCGACGGGGATCTGAACGATCCCTATGTCGAGCAGGAGAGGAATCATAATAAGGATCGTCATAGTCATAATGCCACTGGCCACCAGGGTGATGGAAATTACCTCTTGATGAACCTCTTCCTCCCCTATTCCCTCTAGGTTTAACTCTTCCCCGTTGGGACTTTTGGGGGGTATGTGAACTGGACTGACGGACTCTTACCGGGGGAATCTGTGAGTGGTTCCCCGATCCGTTCTTTGAAGTAGAGGCCGTCGTAGGTCCGCCCAGATTTTGACTCCTAGTTGGACCTTTGACAACCCCAGGGGCTAGGGAGGAAGAAGGCAATAGTGGTGGAGTTGAATCCATCTCTACACCAGAAGTTACTGAAAATAGTTTCTGCCAACCAAAGACAGTACCATTCTTATAATCTCCCATGTCCCTTGAGTATTTTTTATGTTTTTTGAGTTTCTGATCTCTATCTTCTTTTTCAAGAAAATTTTGCAGATTGGTCGAAAGAGAGAGATATTCGAGAGAGGTTTTGTATGAAGACAACTTCTCTCTAATTTCCTTAATCTCTCTATCTAACACCATCAGCCTCATTTTTTTCTTTGAGATCAGGACACTCAAAAATTTAATGCCAGCGTCATTAAAATGATTGAACCATGATTCAATTTCGAGATCACCTTGTTGGGGTTGAACCTCCCACCGGAGGCTTCTCGGGACCATCCGATCTGAAATGTATTGTTCTAAAAATACAAGGTCCCATTGTAAATGGAGCTCAGAGGACATAACATTCTTGAGCCTAACAAACAAACCTCCTATTTCCGTGTCGCTCCCCGTTGTGGTGAACACCCCATCTGTGTTCACCGTGCGGGAAGCACGATAATCAAAAACATCCATGTGAATGAATACAAGTAGCTGCAGCAAAAATTAAAATCACAAAAGCATAGAAACAAACACAAAAGTTTCTGCGCTGCTACTAAGTACAAAAAAAAAAGCGGCTGCAAAACCTGTGGACAAAAAGGTGCATAGAACAAAAAAACAAAAAATTGCAGCGCTAAATGGGTGTGTGTCAAACAAATAAATGAGTGAAAAAAACCAAATGTGCAAGGAAGAACTAAATAATTCCCTGTGTGAATAACAATACAGTTTTTGAAAGAGTCCTAGATGGGTGGTCCTCAAAAACACATTCAAACAATTGCAAAAATTAAAGTCCAATAGTGTTCCACAATAATCCAAAAAAAATCTGTGAAGATTGGACTACAAACACTTCCAAATCGATAATAAAAGAGAAAAAGCCACAACCAATATAAAGGAGGCTTACCAGACTTAGTGGACCCTACTGAACATATGTCCAGAGGGTCAACATAGGCTTTTGATGTGTATTCCTGAAGGGTCAACAGTTGATAGTTGAACCAAAGAATGTCTCTCACAGCAGCTCACAGTGAAGAGGTTGATAGAAACTTGAGAGACGATGACTCAATGATGTTTAAACCGAATCAATAGCACAATGTGAAAGAAAAAAAAAAGAAGAAGGCACATAGCGTGATACTGCTAAAAACAGTATGTTTAATGTAGGTAATTACACTTACATTCAAGTAGTTAAAAAGCGCTTCATGAAAATCAATGGCAACAGTGGAAAATTCTGACGCGTTTCGCAAGAAATTTGCATCATCTGGGGTATGCATCCACTGCTGCCTCCACACATTATATAGACAACATAACCCCCTAATAGGGTAAGAGTAACCTCACCTGTGAATTCATCACATGAGCAATCAATTCCTGGGTCATCCAAAATGGCTCCTCAACGTCTGCTTCCTGCCTCTACGTGGGGTCATGAATGATGTTCAATGTTGATAAATATTCCAGGGGTATGTGGTCTTATAAAGTAAAAATATAAATATATATGGAATTTAAAAAGCCATATATAAATGACAGGGGGGTGGACAGACAAAATTCTGGCCACCACACTTGGCTTATATATTAAATATGACCAACATGGTGTATCATGTGCCCGAGCACACAGGCCAGGCACAGGAAATGGACCAAATATGGTCCATGGGGTGACCGTACACAGACTAGTGTGTGGAAAGATGAACATCCGCGCTAATCGCGTCACGTCCCGCAACACACCGTCATGTGTTTCACGCATAGCTAATATAATAAATATGGCCAGCATGGTGTGTCATGTGCCCGAGTACACAGGCCGGGCATAGGAAATGGACCAAATGTGGTGCATGGGGTTACCGTGCACAGACTACGGACTGGTGTGTAGAAAGCAGGACGTCTGCGCTAATCGCGTCACGTCCCGCAACACACCGTCATGTGACTCATGCGGCATCACGTGATGCACTCCAGGCGCAATCACGTGATGCGTTCCAAAAGAAGGCCGGCGTGACACGTCCGCCCTCCGCACCGACGTGATGTCGTGAGAGCTGGACGTCTGCACCAACCCATCCTGTCCCACATGTGACCTGTACAGCATCACGTGATGCGCTCCAGGCACAATCACGTGATGCGTTCCAGGAGAAAGATGGCGTGACACGTCCGCCCTTCACACCGACGTGATGTCGTGAGGGCTGGACGTCTGCACCAACCACATCCCATCCCACATGTGACCTGTACAGCATCACGTGATGCGCTCCAGCCGTAATCACGCCATGCGTTCCACACACAATGCGGTGACAAGCAGGGAACAAGTAGGAAACAGCAATGCGCTCCCCCACAAAAGAAACACACAGTCAAAGTCTCAAAAAGACAAAGACCAAATGTGCATAATGAGTTTCTCTAATGGAAAGTTAGTCAATAAACAATAATGAATTGCCATGACCCCTAACTGGATATTGTAACAATCTTGTATGGAAAAATTAAAATATCAAGTGTGTATAAAAATAAAAAAGTACAGGAGATAATGATCTGAATAGCAATTAGGGGCGACTAGACTAGATGGCAAATCATGGATACACATACATATAAAACGAAACAAAAAATGAATTATAAAATCCATCCAATAAGTTCTAATTAAATTGAATTTCGATTGAATTGAATTAATGGGGGAGCTTCATGGATAGGAGAAATGAAGGGCAATAAATGCTGCAGGTAAAAGACCTGGCAGGCCAGCCGCTCACTAAATGAATCCACAGACAAGGAAACCCCTCACATCTTACAATGAAGAAATACATTAAATTCTAATTAAAATATTGTTCTTATATATCTAAAACAAATATGTATGTGACAGCCATCACGCAGATTAATCCCTAAGCGTATCGAATTTGTAATATATGTAGAAAAAAACTGAAAAAAGAGAAAGATGAAAACGTAAAAAAACCCACATTAAAAGACAAATTGAGTAACAAATATGTCATTAGGATTTATTAATAAAGGAATTTATATCCCACTCGACATTCAGGCCGAGAGGCCTGTGTGTCTGAAGTTCATAAATCCAGTATGTTTCAAGTTGTGAAACACCCCTAGTTTTAGCCCCACCCCTCCATGGTGGTATGTAATGGTCAATAATAAGAAACTGGGTGCCTGCCGGGTTTCTGTTATGACATAGCTTGTAGTGTCTGGGTACTGTATGGTGAACATCACCACCCAAAATCAGAGCAACGTGTTCACCCACCCTTACCCAAAACGTTCGGATGGTGCGGCCCACATACTGTTTGCCACATGGGCATGTGATTAAATATACAATGTGTGTGGTAGCACAAGTGCAAAATTGTTTAATGGGGTAGGTCCTACCAGTCACGGTTGACCTAAATGTCAATGATTTTCCTCTCCCCGAAATATTGTATTTGCACACATTGCACCTTTTGTAGGGATGATAGCCTACTAATTGGTGAAAAAAAGATGGGCGTACGGGGGGGGGGGGGGTTAATGATGTTAGGAGCTATTGTGCTCTGAAGAGTTGGTGCCCCTCTGAACACTATTTTGGCCTGATCAGGTAATACAGTATTCAGAACACTATCATTTTTCAAAATACCCCAGTGTTTAGCCATGATAGCTTTTACCCGTTTATGTTGGGTGGAAAAGGCGGTGACCATGGACCATTTGTAGCTCTCATCCACTTCCCGCTTGGGTTTTATCTCCAGCAGAGAACTCCTTTCAGTCTCTAGAGTCAACATAAGGTCTCTGTCAATGACAGCAGGATCGTAACCCTTGTCAATGAATCTATCTTTAAGGATTTTAGCCTGAGAAATAAATGTATCCGTATCAGTGCAGTTTCTCCGCAGCCTGATGAATTGACTGCGGGGAACTGAACTGAGCCAAGATCTATGATGGCAGCTATCATGGGGGATAAAGCCATTACGGTCAGTCTTTTTAAAAAAGTTTGAAATTGAAACTGCCGATTAATGATGTTAATTTCAAGATCCAGGAACTGAATCCTGTCTTGACTGGCTGTATAAGAAAGAGAAATCCCTCTATTATTGGAATTGAGATGGTTCATAAAAGTCTCTAAGGACTCACCGCCTTTTCCACCCAACATAAATGGGTAAAAGTTATCATGGCTAAACACTGGGGTATTTTGAAAAATGATAGTGTTCTGAATACTGTATTACCTGATCAGGCCAAAATAGTGTTCAGAGGGGCACCAACTCTTCAGAGCACAATAGCTCCTAACATCATTAACCCCCCCGTACACCCATCTTTTTTTCACCAATTAGTAGGCTATCATCCCTGCAAAAGGTTCAATGTGTGCAAATACAATATTTCGGGGAGAGGAAAATCATTGACATTTAGGTCAACCGTGACTGGTAGGATCTACCCCATTAAACAATTTTGCACTTGTGCTACTAAACACATTGTATATTTAATCACATGCCCATGTGGCAAACAGTATGTGGGCCGCACCATCCGAACATTTTGGGTAAGGGTGGGTGAACACGTTGCTCTGATTTTGGGTGGTGATGTTCACCATACAGTACCCAGACACTACAAGCTATGTCATAACAGAAACCTGGCAGGCACCCAGTTTCCTATTATTGACCATTACATACCACCATGGAGGGGTGGGGCTAAAACTAGGGGTGTTTCACAACTTGAAACATACTGGATTTATGAACTTCAGACACACAGGCCTCTCGGCCTGAACGTCGAGTGGGATATAAATTCCTTTATTAATAAATCCTAATGACATATTTGTTACTCAATTTGTCTTTTAATGTGGGTTTTTTTACGTTTTCATCTTTCTCTTTCTCTTTTTTCCGTTTTTTTCTACATATATTACAAATTCGATACGCTTACGGATTAATCTGTGTGAGGGCTGTCACATACATATTTGTTTTAGATATATAAGAACAATATTTTAATTAGAATTTAATGTATTTCTTCATTGTAAGATGTGAGGGGTTTCCTTGTCTGTGGATTCATTTAGTGAGCGGCTGGCCTGCCAGGTCTTTTACCTGCAACATTTGTTGCCCTTCATTTCTCCTATCCATGAAGCTCCCCCATTAATTCAATTCAATCGAAATTCAATTTAATTAAAACTTATTGGATGGATTTTATAATTCATTTTTTGTTTTGTTTTATATGTATGTGTATCCATGATTTGCCATCTAGTCTAGTCGCCCCTAATTGCTATGGAGATCATTATCTCCTGTGCTTTTTTATTTTTATACACACTTGATATTTTAATTTTTCCATACAAGATTGTTACAATATCCAGTTAGGGGTCATGGCAATTCATTATTGTTTATTGACTAACTTTCCATTAGAGAAACTCATTATGCACATTTGGTCTTTGTCTTTTTGAGACTTTGACTGTGTGTTTCTTTTGTGGGGGAGCGCATTGCTGTTTCCTACTTGTTCCCTGCTTGTCACCGCATTGTGTGTGGAACGCATGGCGTGATTACGGCTGGAGCGCATCACTTAATTCTGTACAGGTCACATGTGGGATGGGATGTGGTTGGTGCAGACGTCCAGCCCTCACGACATCACGTCGGTGTGGAGGGCAGACGTGTCACGCCGTCTTTCTCCTGGAACACATCACGTGATTGCGCCTGGAGCGCATCATGTGATGCTGTACAGGTCACATGTGGGACAGGATGGGTTGGTGCAGACGTCCAGCCCTCACGACATCACGTCGGTACGGAGGGCGGCCTTATTTTGGAACGCATCACGTGATTGCGCCTGGAGCGCATCACGTGATGCTGTACAGGTCACATGTGGGACAGGATGGGTTGGTGCAGACGTCCAGCCCTCACGTCGGTGCGGAGGGCGGACGTGTCATGCCGGCCTTCTTTTGGAATGCATCACGTGATTGCGCCTGGAGCGCATCACGTGATGCCGCATGAGTCACATGACGGTGTGTTGCGGGACGTGACTCGATTAGCGCGGACGTCCTGCTTTCTACACACCAGTCCGTAGTCTGTGCACGGTCACCCCATGGACCACATTTGGTCCATTTCCTATGCCCGGCCTGTGTACTCGGGCACATGACACACCATGCTGGCCATATTTATTATATTAGCCATGCGTGAAACACATGACGGTGTGTTGCGGGACGTGACGCGATTAGCGCGGACGTTCTGCTTTCCACACACTAGTCTGTGTACGGTCACCCCATGGACTATATTTGGTCCATTTCCTGTGCCTGGCCGGTGTGCTCGGGCACATGATACACCATGATAGGGTGGCACAGTGGTGTAGTGGGTAGCACTCTCACCTAGCAGTAAAAAGGGTCGCTGGTTCGAATCCCAATCACGACACTACATGCCTGGAGTTTGCATGTTCTCCCTGTGCCTGTGTGGGTTTCCTCCGGGTACTCCGGTTTCCTCCCACACTCCAAAAACATGCTGGTAGGTTAATTGGCTTCTGTCCAAAATTGGCCCTAGTAATGTGGGTGTGAGTTGGGGGCCTTGGATTGTGGGCTCCTTGAGGGTAGGGACCAATGTGAGTGTGTGATGTGTGTGTAGAGCGCTGCGTAGGTTGACGGCACTATATGGGTACCTTAAATAAATAATAATATAATGAGACACAATGTACAGGGATAGGAAAATTGTAGACACGCACTCAGGTTGAACTGGATGGACTGGTGTCTTTATTCAACCTTACTAACTATGTAACTATGTAACTATGTTGGTCATATTTAATATATAAGCCAAGTGTGGTGGCCAGAATTTTGTCTGTCCACCCCCCTGTCATTTATATATGGCTTTTTAAATTCCATATACCGTATTTATCGGCGTATAACACGCACTTTTTTCCCCTTAAAATCAGGGGAAAATCGTGGGTGCGTGTTATACGCCGATACCCACTGATCCCGGCGATCTCCGCTGACTGAGCGGAGCGCAGCGATCGCCGCCGAGATACACATAGCCGAGTGTACTCAGCTATACTCGGCTTTTCTCGGCTCTGCTCACAGTCACGCCCAGTCCCGCCATTGGACCTGTGATATGTCCATCATAGGGCAGGACTCGGCGTGACTGTGAGCGGAGCCGAGAAAAGCCGAGTATAGCCGAGTACACTCGGCTATGTGTATCTCGGCGGCGGCTCCGCCCAGTCCCTGCGTCTCTGCGTCCCTGCGTTCCCTGCGTTCTCGGCGGCATTCGCCCCGCTCCGCCCAGTCTCTGCGGCGATCTCGGCGGCGCCAATTTTGAAAACTGGGGCAAGGCTGCACTTAGCAAAGGCTGCACTGGACACTGGGCAAAGCTGCACTGGACACTGGGCAAAGGCTGCACTGGACAAAGCTGCACTGGACACTGGGCAAAGGCTGCACTGGGCAAAGGCTGCACTGGACACTGGGTAAAGCTGCACTGGACACTGGGCAAAGCTACACTGGGCAAAGGCTGCACTGGACACTGGGTAAAGCTGCACTGGGCAAAGGCTGCACTGGACACTGGGCAAAGCTGCACTGGACACTGGGCAAAGCTGCACTGGGCAAAGGCTGCACTGGACACTGGGTAAAGCTGCACTGGACAATGGGCAAAGCTGCACTGGGCAAAGGCTGCACTGGACACTGGGCAAAGGCTGCACTGGACACTGGGCAAAGGCTGCACTGGACACTGGGGCAAGGCTGCAATGGACACTGCTGACAAGGCTGCAACGGACACTGGTAAGGCTGCATTTAAATGTAAGTTTTTTTTTTTCCTTAAACTTCCCTCCTAAAAGTTTTTTTCCCTAAAATTCCCTCCTAAACTTGGGGTGCGTGTTATACGCCAGTGCGTGTTATACACCGATAAATACGGTATATTTATATTTTTACTTTATAAGACCACATACCCCTGGAATATTTATCAACATTGAACATCATTCATGACCCCACGTAGAGGCAGGAAGCAGACGTTGAGGAGCCATTTTGGATGACCCAGGAATTGATTGCTCATGTGATGAATTCACAGGTGAGGTTACTCTTACCCTATTAGGGGGTTATGTTGTCTATATAGTGTATGGAGGCAGCAGTGGATGCATACCCCAGATGATGCAAATTTCTTGCGAAACGCGTTGGGTTTTCCACTGTTGCCATTGATTTTCATGAAGCACTTTTTAACTACTTGAATGTAAGTGTAATTACCTACATTAAACATACTGTTTTTAGCAGTATCACGCTATGTGCCTTCTTCTTTTTTTTTTCTTTCACATTGTGCTATTGATTCGGTTTAAACATCATTGAGTCATCGTCTCTCAAGTTTCTATCAACCTCTTCACTGTGAGCTGCTGTGAGAGACATTCTTTGGTTCAACTATCAACTGTTGACCCTTCAGGAATACACATCAAAAGCCTATGTTGACCCTCTGGACATATGTTCAGTAGGGTCCACTAAGTCTGGTAAGCCTCCTTTATATTGGTTGTGGATTTTTCTCTTTTATTATCGATTTGGAAGTGTTTGCAGTCCAATCATCACAGATTTTTTGGGGATTATTGTGGAACACTATTGGACTTTAATTTTTGCAATTGTTTGAATGTGTTTTTGAGGACCACCCATCTAGGACTCTTTCAAAAACTGTATTGTTATTCACACAGGGAATTATTTAGTTCTTCCTTGCACATTTGTTTTTTTTTCACTCATTTATTTTTTGACACACACCCATTTAGCGCTGCAATTTTTTGTTTTTTTGTTCTATGCACCTTTTTGTCCACAGGTTTTGCAGCCGCTTTTTTTTTGTACTTAGTAGCAGCGCAGAAACTTTTGTGTTTGTTTCTATGCTTTTGTGATTTTAATTTTTGCTGCAGCTACTTGTATTCATTCACATGGATGTTTTTGATTATCGTGCTTCCCGCACGGTGAACACAGATGGGGTGTTCACCGCAACGGGGAGCGACACGGAAATAGGAGGTTTGTTTGTTAGGCTCAAGAATGTTATGTCCTCTGAGCTCCATTTACAATGGGACCTTGTATTTTTAGAACAATACATTTCAGATCGGATGGTCCCGAGAAGCCTCCGGTGGGAGGTTCAACCCCAACAAGGTGATCTCGAAATTGAATCATGGTTCAATTATTTTAATGACGCTGGCATTACATTTTTGAGTGTCCTGATCTCAAAGAAAAAAATGAGGCTGATGGTGTTAGATAGAGAGATTAAGGAAATTAGAGAGAAGTTGTCTTCATACAAAACCTCTCTCGAATATCTCTCTCTTTCGACCAATCTGCAAAATTTTCTTGAAAAAGAAGATAGAGATCAGAAACTCAAAAAACATAAGTGGCAAACAGTATGTGGGCCGCACCATCCGAACGTTTTCGGTAAGGGTGGGTGAACACGTTGCTCTGATTTTGGGTGGTGATGTTCACCATACAGTACCCAGACACTACAAGCTATGTCATAACAGAAACCCGGCAGGCACCCAGTTTCTTATTATTGACCATTACATACCACCATGGAGGGGTGGGGCTAAAACTAGGGGTGTTTCACAACTTGAAACATACTGGATTTATGAACTTCAGACACACAGGCCTCTCGGCCTGAACATCGAGTGGGATATAAATTCCTTTATTAATAAATCCTAATGACATATTTGTTACTCAATTTGTCTTTTAATATGTTTTTTTTTACGTTTTCATCTTTCTCTTTTTTCTGTTTTTTTCTACATATATTACAAATTCGATACGCTTAGGGATTAATCTGTGTGAGGGCTGTCACATACATATTTGTTTTAGATATATAAGAACAATATTTTAATTTGAATTTAATGTATTTCTTCATTGTAAGATGTGAGGGGTTTCCTTGTCTGTGGATTCATTTAGTGAGCGGCTGGCCTGCCAGGTCTTTTACCTGCAACATTTGTTGCCCTTCATTTCTCCTATCCATGAAGCTCCCCCATTAATTCAATTCAATCAAAATTCAATTTAATTAAAACTTATTGGATGGATTTTATAATTCATTTTTTGTTTAGTTTTATATGTATGTGTATCCATGATTTGCCATCTAGTCTAGTCGCCCCTAATTGCTATGGAGATCATTATCTCCTGTGCTTTTTTATTTTTAGACACACTTGATATTTTAATTTTTCCATACAAGATTGTTACAATATCCAGTTAGGGGTCATGGCAATTCATTATTGTTTATTGACTAACTTTCCATTAGAGAAACTCATTATGCACATTTGGTCTTTGTCTTTTTGAGACTTTGACTGTGTGTTTCTTTTGTGGGGGAGCGCATTGCTGTTTCCTACTTGTTCCCTGCTTGTCACCGCATTGTGTGTGGAACGCATGGCGTGATTACGGCTGGAGCGCATCACGTGATGCTGTACAGGTCACATGTGGGATGGGATGTGGTTGGTGCAGACATCCAGCCCTCACGACATCACGTCGGTGTGGAGGGCAGACGTGTCACGCCGTCTTTCTCCTGGAACACATCACGTGATTGCGCCTGGAGCGCATCATGTGATGCTGTACAGGTCACATGTGGGACAGGATGGGTTGGTGCAGACGTCCAGCCCTCACGACATCACGTCGGTACGGAGGGCGGCCTTATTTTGGAACGCATCACGTGATTGCGCCTGGAGCGCATCACGTGATGCCGCATGAGTCACATGACGGTGTGTTGCGGGACGTGATGCGATTAGCGCGGATGTCCTGCTTTCTACACACCAGTCCGTAGTCTGTACATGGTCACCCCATGGACCACATTTGGTCCATTTCCTATGCCCGGCCTGTGTACTCGGGCACATGACACACCATGCTGGCCATATTTATTATATTAGCCATGCGTGAAACACATGACGGTGTGTTGCGGGACGTGACGCGATTAGCGCGGACGTTCTGCTTTCCACACACTAGTCTGTGTACGGTCACCCCATGGACCATATTTGGTCCATTTCCTGTGCCTGGCCTGTGTGCTCGGGCACATGATACACCATGTTGGTCATATTTAATATATAAGCCAAGTGTGGTGGCCAGAATTTTGTCTGTCCACCCCCCCTGTCATTTATATATGGCTTCTTAAATTCCATATATATTTATATTTTTACTTTATAAGACCACATACCCCTGGAATATTTATCAACATTGAACATCATTCATGACCCCACGTAGAGGCAGGAAGCAGACGTTGAGGAGCCATTTTGGATGACCCAGGAATTGATTGCTCATGTGATGAATTCACAGGTGAGGTTACTCTTACCCTATTAGGGGGTTATGTTGTCTATATAATGTGTGGAGGCAGCAGTGGATGCATACCCCAGATGATGCAAATTTCTTGCGAAACGCGTCGGGTTTTCCACTGTTGCCATTGATTTTCATGAAGCGCTTTTTAACTACTTGAATGTAAGTGTAATTACCTACATTAAACATACTGTTTTTAGCAGTATCACGCTATGTGCCTTCTTCTTTTTTTTTTCTTTCACATTGTGCTATTGATTCGGTTTAAACATCATTGAGTCATCGTCTCTCAAGTTTCTATCAACCTCTTCACTGTGAGCTGCTGTGAGAGACATTCTTTGGTTCAACTATCAACTGTTGACCCTTCAGGAATACACATCAAAAGCCTATGTTGACCCTCTGGACATATGTTCAGTAGGGTCCACTAAGTCTGGTAAGCCTCCTTTATATTGGTTGTGGCTTTTTCTCTTTTATTATCGATTTGGAAGTGTTTGTAGTCCAATCATCACAGATTTTTTGGGGATTATTGTGGAACACTATTGGACTTTAATTTTTGCAATTGTTTGAATGTGTTTTTGAGGACCACCCATCTAGGACTCTTTCAAAAACTGTATTGTTATTCACACAGGGAATTATTTAGTTCTTCCTTGCACATTTGTTTTTTTTTCACTCATTTATTTGTTTGACACACACCCATTTAGCGCTGCAATTTTTTGTTTTCTTTGTTCTATGCACCTTTTTGTCCACAGGTTTTTCAGCCGCTTTTTTTTGTACTTATTAGCAGCGCAGAAACTTTTGTGTTTGTTTTTATCCCTAATAGAGCTGCCAGCACCAATGTCAGAAGACTGTATCTGAATTTACAGACGCCAACTGAGAACAGCAGTGGCAGAGATATTCTATCCCTGGACGCCACCAAGGCTTTTGATAGCCTAGAGTGGAATTACCTCTGGCATGTGTTGGAGAAATTTGGATTTGGTTCCGTCTTTATTAAATGGGTAAAAATGCTTTATAATTCCCCAAGTGCAAAAATAAAAATGAATAATGAATATTCAAAGAGTTTTAGGTTGGAGAGGGGGACAAGGCAGGGTTGCCCTCTGTCCCCCCTCCTTTTTGCATTAGCAATAGAGCCATTGGCGATAGCAATTAGATCCAATAAGATGATACAGGGATTTCAGAGGAAAGTGGGGGAGGAGAAAATTGCACTTTACGCAGATGACATCTTGCTTTTTTGGGGGGATTCCTCAACATCATTAAAAAAGGCGATGCAGCCCGTTTTTCGGGCCTCGCGATAAATTGGGAGAAGTCTGCACTCTTGCCAGTGGACCCTGTAGATAATGCCCTCTGTGAAGGTATCCCTCTACTAAAAGTAGTGGAAAAAATGAATTATTTGGGGATAGTGGTGACACGAGACCCAGAACAATACATTGATAATAATTTAAGACCACTCTTAGCTAAGTTTAAGCAAAAGGCCGATATCTGGGAACGTCTTCCCCTATCAGTATCCGGACGAAGTAATCTTATTAAGATGATTTGGATGCCACAACTACTTTATGTGCTCCATAATGCCCCAGTATGGATTGGGAAAGCCTGGTTTAAAAAAATAGAGACCCTTTTCAGAGAATTATTCTGGAAGAAGGGTAAGGCAAGAATCAGTCTCCAAAAATTACAGTTATCAACAAATGAGGGAGGGCTGGCCATTCCACACCCCTATAGCTATTTTATATTTATATTTTATAGCGGCCCAGCTACAGCACCTGAAGGGATGTACAACAGAGGGAGGAGGAGGGACCAGTGGGAAAATGATGCTAATGGGGGCCCCACATAACACCATAATAGAAAATGTGGAGGCTGATTCCTTCCCTGTTAAGAACCCAACATTGAGAGCGGTCATAAGAACATGGCGGGAAGGTAAACAGGCTATGGGATATGAAGGGTTAACGGAATATTCCCCTCTCTGGGAAAATAAAAATCTACCAGAAATTCAAGCTATGGGGAAGTTAAAGGACTGGGAACAGCGTGGCATAACTAGATTGAAGCAGTTGTATGAAGGCAACATATTGAAGGCATTTTCAGAACTAAGTAGAGAGTACGCTATCCCAAATTCATTATTTTATACTTATCTCTAGATAAGACACGCACTTCAAATCCAATTTAAAATACACCCGGTGTGCTGGCAAAAAATTCCCCACCTTCAACGGCTAATTAAGACAGGAACATCAAAAGGCCTTATTTCAGAATTATAGTCACAGATTAAAGGGGGTTTTATAACTGAGAAGAGGTTGGGTAAAAATAAATCAAAATGGGAGGAGGATATAGGACCCATAACAACTGCACAATGGGAACGGATACTGGAACAGGGAACAGTGGTGTCACTCTCCCCATCACAGAGAGTGTCACACTTGTTCTTAGTGCACAGAGTTTATTACACTCCACAGAGTTTACACATGTTTGGAAGGAGAGCAGATGACAAATGCCCTAGATGTCAAGATACAGGGGACCTCATGCACATGATGTGGAAATGCCCGAAACTACATGTATTGGGTTGGGGTATTGAACATCATAAACACGACTTTTGGGACAACTCTGGAGCCGGAGGCCAGGGTATGCCTATTGGGTATAGAGGAGGGAAATGGATTAAAAGATAACGTGGAAGTAGTGCTGAGGTGCCTGTTTCAGGCCAGGAAGGTAATAGCACAAAACTGGCAAGCACAGAGAGCACCGACATTAGCAGAGTGGGTTAATGTAATAAATGTAACAATGTGGAAGGAAAAAGTAGTCCTGACTAGACGGGGTAATTATAAAAAATTCAAAACAATGTGGGGTCCCTGGCTGAGGAAAACGGGGTGTCCACCATAATTGATGTGGGAGTGTGAAGAGTAGAAGAATGGACCTAAAAGTGGAAACTGGACTGTGGAGATAGGAGGGGTGGATAGAGGATAGATAGATAGAGAAGTTATGGGCTCAAGATAAAGAAGTTAAACATGCTGGAAGATCAAGAGGAGAGAAGGGTAAAGGGAATGGAATTAGAGGGAAAGAAAGGACTAAATGAGGTAAAAATAAAATAGTTTTAAACAGTAGAGAATGGTAGAGCGTACTTTTTGGTTCTTCTTCTTGTTTTTGGAGTGTGCAAAGGGACTAGGGAGGGAAGGGGAGGTAGGGGGGAAGTGGTTAATCGAAGAAATAATGTGAAATAAGGATAAAATAAATGTATGTGATTTTATAAAATGTTATGTAACAGGGAAAAATAATAAAGAATATAAAGGTTAAAAAAAAAAAAAGATGGGGGGGCGGAGCCGGCAGCCGGAGCGGATGGTGGTGTGAGAGGAGAGCTCTGACACATCAGGAGGCATAAAGCAACTTAAAAGCAGCATACAAGGCTATAAAACTACCCATCCGGGCGGCGGAACACAGGGGGAACACGGCTGGCAAGATGCACAAAAGAAAGGAGAGAGAGGGGCCCAGAAAACTGACGGACTTCTTCCCTCCCATGTCAGGCCGGACTGTCCAAGATGGCGCCGCTGCGGGAATGTCGGCGCCACAGAGCCATGAGGGGAAGAACAGCGCGGTCTTCACTGTGCAGGGTGAGTCACATGAAAGCACCCTATATCAGATCCCTTACCCATCCCCATCTAACAGCCGTATCAAACAAAAACGTAGGATCAGCGCTCCAGGAGAAGAAAACACTGAACAGGGTGAGGGGAGAAATGATGTGGAGCAACCTGACTCCTACACCCAGAAGCTGGACGCTATCCCTGTATCAGGCCAGCCCATGACTGTGATATATTAATGAAGGATATGATTCTGACGCTGAGAGGGGCTATACAGCAAGATATAGTTCACCTCTCCCACTCTACACACAAAGAGCTGACTGCTATGGGAGACAGGATCCTGTATGTGGAAACTAAGATGGGGGATTTTTCTGCAGCCCATAATGAGCTGGTGGATGCTCATGTTGACCTAGAAGAGGAGCTTAAGGCCCTCCGTCTAAAAGTATCAGATCTTGAGGACCGAGCACGCAGGAACAATGTGAAGTTCAGAGGAATCCCTGAATCAATTAAACCTGCCGAGCTGAGCACATTCCTCCAACAACTGATGAAAAAAGCTATCCCCTCTCTCACTGCGTCGGACGTCATTATAGACAGAGCCCACAGATTGCATAAACCACAACATCTCCCTGAGAAGATCCCCAGGGATGTTATAGCCAGAATTCATTTCTTTCATGTGAAAGATCAACTTATGAGATTTTCCAGACAAAACGGCAATCTCCCGGACCCATATGCTGGGATCACAATATATGCTGACCTATCACAGGCTACCATGAAAGCCAGAAATAATTTGATTCCTGTAACCAAAATGCTGAGGAACCACAAGATTCTCTATAGATGGGGTTTTCCGGCAAAAATCATTTTGGAGAAAAACAACGAATGGTTCACCATCTCCTCTCTGGAAAAAGGTCTGGAGCTTCTCCGCAAGTGGGGACTCCTTCCCCAGGAAGAACACTCGGAATCTATGGACCAGACGCCGCTCAGAGCAAACTCTACTGCCTACAGCAGTGCCAGGAACAACCGTGAAAAATAGCCGCACCCAATCTACGCCAGAAGAATTTCTGCTATGTTGAACTTCCTGTTTTTCCCTTGAACCTATCTGCACCTCGTATGTCTTAGGAAACTGAAGAATACGTCTCCTGATGTTCGGCTGATAAGGTAATTACCTTAATGACTTTACCCCAACACTGCTTTTGGGATTATCCCGAATTCATCCTGTTGATGATGACGGATCTACGGTTTAATTTCTTGACCATTGACGTTGCGATGGTTATTTGCTGTTCTATATTTTGGACACTCCAGATTGCTGATGTCAAATCCAATTCACAGCTTCTCACTGCTAAGGTTATAATTCTATGCTCCAGTCAATTACCATTTTGCGCCACTAGATGTCACCGAAGCACCACAAATGAATATAATGTCACTTAAACTCTTATCTCTCAATGCTAGAGGGATGAACAGTCCGTACAAACGCAGATCCCTCTGGAAAACTGCCATGGACAACCACTGTGACGTGGTATGTGTGCAAGAGACCCACTTTTTGGACAACAATACACCAAAGTGCTCCCATAAGAAATTCCAACATGTCTTTAGGGCAAATAACAGTAGCAAAAAGAATGGAGTGTTAATAGCTATCAGGGACTCTGTATCTTTTAAGCTTATAGAAGAACAATGTGATAGTAATGGTAGGTATATAATCCTTGTGTCCGAAATCAATAATGAAGTATATACACTGGTTAATATATATGCTCCTAACAAAAGTCCAATGAAATTTATTTGCAAAATTATAAAGAAAGCTAAAGCAATGAAAAGGGGCAACTTAGTAATATGTGGAGACTTCAATGTCATCATGAATGATATCCTTGACTCCTCCTCCGGGGGACGGAGACAGAGACCATCCCTGGGTGAATTCTGCCTAGGAGAAGACCTTTATGACCCTTGGCGCTGTCTCCGGTCCACAGAGAGGGACTACACCTACTACTCACCGGTGCACAAATCTTATTCTAGGATTGATTTCTTCCTGACGGACAAATACACCTTACAAAAAGTAATTAAAGCAGACATTCATTCTATCACCTGGTCAGACCACGCCCCCGTCACTATTGATATAACTTCTGCTGATAAAACTAACGTCTCGCCCTTATGGCGTAATAACACCTACCTACTCTCCCAGCCCCATGTTAAAGAGGAACTCCACAAGACATTAATGGAATTCTTTGAACTCAATGAGACCCCCGATGCCTCCCCTTCCACAGTATGGTGTGCTCATAAAGCATTCTCAAGAGGCTCCCTGATACAAATAGCAGCTAGAGAGAAAAGGAAAAGAAACAAACTTATAATGCAATTTCATAACCGTATAGCTGAATTAGAAGGTTCACACAAGCAAACTGGGGACCACTCCTTATTAGATCAACTGAACTCTACTAGGGAAGAACTGAGACAGGCCCTAAAATCAGATTTTGACATTTACTATAAGAGACTCAGATTGTCATATTATTCCCAGAACAACAGAGCAGGAAAACTACTAGCGTCTCAACTAAAGAAAAGACAAAAACAAGCAAAAATATCTATGATTACACATCCTACTGCCAACAGGTCATATAAGAACCCCAAAGATATAGCGAATACATTTAAAGACTTTTACGAAGCCCTCTACAACCTTAGTAAGGACGAGACTACCCACCAACCCACAGAGACAGACATTACTGATTTCCTGAGACGTATTGATCTCCCATCCCTAGACCAGAATTCGTTAGGCAAACTTAATGAACCTATTACAGAAGAAGAAGTGAAGGAAGTGATTAAGAACCTCCCCAAACATAAATCTCCAGGAGCAGACGGATTTTCAGCCGAATACTACCAAAATTTCTCATCAATACTCACCCCCAGACTAGCTGATCTATACAACACAGCTGCAAACACGAGCACGTTCCCCAAAGAAATGCTCCAAGCCATCATAGTGACCATCCCAAAACCCGGAAAAGACCCTGCCCATCCCCAGAACTACAGACCCATCTCCCTTTTAAACTCGGACCTTAAAATATATGCGAAAATATTGGCAAACAGATTACTACATGTAACCCCCACACTCATAGGCTTAGATCAAGTAGGCTTTGTTAAGGGTAGACAGGCCCCGGACGGCACTAGAAAAATGATTAACCTACTCAGACGCGCAGAACTTACTCGCACGCCAAGCATATTTGTAGCATTAGACGCAGAAAAGGCGTTTGATAGAGTCCACTGGTCATATCTGTCACACACACTCCATAAATTTGGTATACATGGATTCTTACATTCAGCTGTCATGTCTCTATACACGAATCCGTCCGCCAGAGTACTATCCTCAGGAATGTTATCTGATCCCTTCAATCTTACCAATGGAACGAGACAGGGATGCCCATTGTCCCCAATTGTCTTCTCCTTAGCTATTGAACCCCTAGCAGAACTCATTCGGTCTACTACAGAAATTACAGGCCTCAAAATAGGACACCTGGAACACAAACTGGGTTTATTTGCAGATGATATAATCCTTACTCTTACCAACCCAATTACTTCCCTAAGTAAAGCCACAGAAATCATGCAGGATTTTGGGAAAATAACGTACTATAAAATAAACACTTCTAAATGCTTTGCCCTTCCCCTTAATATTCCCCCCCAAAAAGTAAATAAACTCAAGCTTTTATTTCCATGCACCTGGGATGCTCCTTCCATTACCTATTTAGGTATCCAACTGTCCCACCCAACAACCAATCTTTACTCTGACAACTTTTTACCACTTTTAGAACAAATCAAAAAGGAATTTGCACAAATCTCCAAACTCCAACTGACATGGATGGGGCGAATAGCAGCATATCAGATGCAAGTATTCCCTAAGATCTTGTACCTTTTCAGGACCATACCAATCCCCATACCCCAAAAATTTTTCTCGGAACTAGCAAAGCACCTAACTAAATTCATATGGGGGGAAAAGAAACCTAGAATAGCACTGAAAACTCTCTACCTACACAGAACTGCGGGTGGAGGGAGTTTACCAAATGCTTATGCATACTATAATGCTTCTATACTGGACCAGCTGAAATTTTGGTTCTCCAGACAGGAAGACAATCTATGGAATCAAATTGAGAGAGAGTTAACCCCCACCCATGACCCCTTTGCACTATTAATGGCAACTACTATTCACCACAAACCCATGGTACCGGAATATCCTACTATACAGGCCACGCTCACGGCGTGGTCCATGTTCACCAAATTGATATTTCCGGAAGAATCGATCCACAAACTACACATCCCACTAACAACATACACATTCCTCATTCAAAACTTTTCGACTCATCACTGGAAGAAAAAGGGAATAAATTTCGACCTCGCAGACATAACTCATCCTACAGCACTTGATAAATTATTGATCCTACAAATTCGGGAGTATACTAAAAAGAATCATCACAAGGCAATAGAAATTCCACTGACTCTTTGGAACTTCTTCCTTAGTAAAAGTGGGACACACGTTAGGGGTATATCACTATGCTACAGACTCTGTAACCAACAACTTATAAAGTCCAAGATCCCTATTATGCTCAAATGGGAGCAGGACCTACAAAAATCATTCTCTCTAACACAGTGGCTGACTGCTATTAAATTTAACAGAGTATCCTCAGCCTGTGTGGATCACTGGGACAACTCATGTAAACTCCTACATAGGTGGTATATCACTCCTACCCGACTACACGCAATGTCCCCCACGATCTCCCCACTCTGTTGGAGGGGTTGTCAGACCAGAGGCAATCTCCTCCATATTATGTGGCACTGTAGCTTTTTATCAAGCTTTTGGAGAGACGTATTCAATCTTATCTCTGACATTTTTAAGACAAGATGTGCACCCACCCCGGAACTAGCTCTGCTTTCAATAGGGATAGAATCCTTTCACTACACATGTAGGAAACTAGTAGTGAATATTCTACATGCGGCACGTATAGCCATAGCAGCCAAATGGAGGACTTCAAACCCTCCGACCATAGCGGAAGTCAAAAATAGAGTAAATAACCAGAGTGTAATGGAAAGGATGCTAGCTTATAAAGTGGATAGAATACATGTTTATCACAAATTTTGGGATCACTGGCCTCAGCCTACTGTTACCTTATAGCATTGAATTATACTTATACTGAATCTAAATGACAATGCAGAATGATGACTGGTGGTGTAAAGGCTAAACTAGAGCAGTGATTTTGAACCAAGCACTACAGTAACTAACGGCATACACACAGGATAGGAGGTACTCTCATTTCAACTAAGGTTTATACTATCTCTACGATTATTCTGTTCAGGCAACTCGGTTCCAGGATTATAACTACAATATACCCCATGAATGACTAGAACGGCCATATTCTGGGCCGTACTAGCAGTACTAGGACTTACTTATAGCCAGCCTGCTCACAGCATGATCCCGGAAGGGGTGACAGGCTCTTTAGTCTAAGATTATCCGTTTTTGAGACCCCAAGCCCAGTACACTGGAGCTAATGCTCCCTCGACAACTTAGAGTGGTTAGAGGAACCGAGTTGCCTTCCGGTGACGGATGTATTGTTCACTCTTTTGTACTTTATGAACATGTTGGTACCTACACTGTAGATATTCCAATGCGTATGTACCTGTATGTAACTTTTATATTCTCACGGAATAAAAAAAAAATTTAAAGTTAAAAAAAAAAAAAAAAAAAAAAAAGATATCCCACCTCAAAGTCAAGGACGTCATATGACGTCCTTGGTGGAGAAGTGGTTAAAGAAAATTGTGCAATCAGATTGTATAATGTATGGCCACCTTTATACACCTAAAATTAACTATTTGCTTTTATAGTGGCATTAATTTTTAATGGTACAGCGAACACACATTTTGTTACATGAAATAATGGCAAAGTGACAAACACTGCAAAAAAGCAGAGTAAAAACCATGCAACTTGCACCACTCCATAAACTACTTTGTCATGTGTAGAACAGCCCTTTGAAATCAACAGGCTTCCCAATGTATGTCACTGAAAAAAGAGCCAAAACTTTAAAATCGGTGCATTTTCACAACAACAAGGCGTCATTCACATCTGTGTTTTTCCAAATGCACAGCAAACCGCACAGAAAATGTGCGCTTTAGTAACTGTGTGCTATAATACAATCTGGTTGGCTTCACTCTGTGGTTTACTGTATACTTTATGTCCACTTTTCCACTTTCCTAAAGAAGAATGATAATCAACTTGATTTATGTGTGCCTACTTTGCAATCATGCAAATCAAGCCTAATGAAACAAGAAAAGCTGCTCCAGGTAAGTGAGTTTCTGTTTAATCCCCACACACACTAGTCAGGTGCTAGCCCAGCTCGCATGCTGTGTAACGAGAAGAAAAAAATCTGGGTGGCTGCACTTCCAAAAATCCTTTTATTGAAGCTTCATATGACAAGTGGTTGACTTGGATCAGATGGAGCAGGGGACAAATAGGTAGACGTGTTTCACGCAAATGTTAGCGCTTAGTCATTACCTTCAAATCAGATCTATAGATTTAGTTCATTACAGTTGCAGACGATGGACACAAAGTGACAATTGAATGCTGTGATACAACTTGCTTGGCTCCACTTTCATTTGCTCTGTATTATTTTTGCACTATGTGTTTTTCCTCTTCTGAAAAGTAGAGTTGTTTAAGGCACAAATTAACTACTGAGAGCTGGTATAAAGTCTGTCTGAACCTACTTAACCGATTGCCGCTCGCCCACCGTCATAAGACGGCTGGGCAGTGGGGCTCTCGTTCTGGGCGGGCGTCATATGACGTCTGTCTATTTAAACAGGGCATACGCGCGATCGTGTGCACGCAGCCCTGCACTGTTGGTGGTGGCACGTCACAGAGACACCGCTCATCACCGACGGGGGTTAACAGCCATTGGGCATAGCTGTTTACCACGTGATTGGCCTTGATGAAGTTGCGGCCAATCACAGATGGTACCACCCCATTTTGCATGGCATATGCACGCGATTGCAAGCACGCTGCGCGTGCATGTCAGTGGGGGCTTGTTCCTGGGAACACTGCTCATCACCGACACTGGTAGACAGCCATTGGCCAGCGGCTGTTTACCACATGATCGGTTGTGATCCATTCACACCTGATCACTAACTGTTACCGGCTGTTCCCTTCTCACAGACCGTTTCCAGTGTGAGGAGAGAAGAGCCAGGAGCAGTGAGTTACAGATCTGTGTTCTGTAGTGTCTGCACCAAGCACAACACTTGTCACATCACCCCCCCATTGTCACCTGTCACACAACAGTCACCCCATAAAGTGCACCTGTCACATAAGAGACCATCAGTGACCGTCAGCGGTGCACCCGCCACCCATCAGTGACCGTCGCCTGTAACTCATCACCTTTCACCCATCAGTGACCGTGGCCTGTCACCCGTCACCCGTCAATGACTGTGGCCTGTCACCCATTACCCGTCACCCATCAGTGACTGTGGCATGTCATCCGTCACCCGTCAGTGACCATCATCCATCACCATCCGTGACAAGTCACACATCAATGACCATCGCCTGTCACCCATCAGTGACCATCGCTGTCACCTTGTAATCACCTATCAGTGACCGTCATCTGCCACCCATCTGTCACCCATCGCACAGCACATCAGTGACCGTCACATGCCACCCGTCACCAGTGTCATGTCCAAAAGAGTATACACCAGTGAGGAGGCATTCCGGATCCTCTCCATGACTGATGAGAGCAGCGGGGAGTTCTCAGATTTCAATGCCAATTCTGATTCCGAATCAAATTTGGCATTTGAACCGATCGAGAGTAGTGGATCGGCAAATGATTTGGAGGAAGAATGGGTCCCCTCTAAAATGGCACAGCGCTCTGGAAACCAGGCAGCCTCCAGCAACCAGGATTATATTCCCAGGCCCAGTACCAGCGCTGCCGCCAGCAATAGGCCCCAAGAACAAATGGCCAGTACCAGTGCTGCCACATCACGCCCGAGTACCAGCACAGAAAATTAAAATCCCCCAACTACTGTCACGTCCCCCAAGAGCCAGGGCCACTACATACATGCCAGATGGTCTTGCCAACCCAACATGGCTGCCTTCTGAATCGGGATCACCAATTATTCCCCCTTTCACCGCACAGCCAGGTGTCCCGGCCAATACCCAAAACTTGATAGAGATTGATTGCTTTTATCTGTTTTTACCTGACACTTTGCTGCAATTCATTGTAGACCAGACCAAATTATATGCTCAGAAGTATATTGCCAACAACCCCCAATCATCATATGCCCGTCCGTTTTAGTGGAGAGATCTGAATTTGGAGTAGTTTAAATTGGTTATGGGCCTCACCACAAACATGGAGCTTACAAAAAAAAATGAAGGACATGCCTATTGGTCCACCAACCCCATCCACCACATGCCCATTTATTCTGCCGTAATGTCCAGGTCCTGATACGAGATGATTATGCAATTACTTTGACAACACCAAGTGCCCTCCCTGCCCTCCCTGCAATCATCCAAATTACAATAAGTTATATAAAATTCGCCCACTCTTAAATTTATTTTCCTAACGATTTGCAGAACTCTATGCCCCTGATCAGCATATATGTGTAGATGAGTCCCTGGTACCCTTTTCAGGCCGGCTAGGAATAAAACAATACATTCCTAGCAAAGGGGCCAGATACAGAGTAAAATTTTCCAAGTTTTGTGAGAGAGTCACGGTATAGCTGTATGCGTTCCGTATATACGAAGAAAGAGACTCCCAGCTTCAGCCCCATTGTATGAGACCTGGCATACCCACTTCTGAACAAAGGATATCACATATAATTTGATAACTTCTACACCAGCCTGCCTCTTTTCAAACACTTATACATCACAAAAACCCTGGCCTGCGGAACCTCCAGAAAGAATAGGAAGGGCTTCCCACAATCTATAGTGAACAAAAGGCTGCAAAGGGGGAAAGAGCAACATTGAGATGCAACAAAGTGCTGGCCTTGAGGTGGAAGGATAACAGGAACAATTGAGGTTCAAATAAGATGAGGTCCCATTGAAAAGCCAACATGTGTCCAAGATTACAATCTCTACATGGGGGTGGATTTCAATGATCAAATGATTCAGCCCTATTTGTCAATAAGGAGGTCCGTTTCTGGTACAAGAAGATAACAATTTATCTCATCAATTTGGCCATTTATAATTCCTACATAATCTACACCACATCCACAAAAAGCCCTGCCCCCTTCCTAAAATTCATCAAAGAAGTTGTCACGTCCCTCCTCTATCAACAAAGGCCCCCCAGAAGACCTTCGTTCTGACACTGTTAGCTGACTTCATGAGCACCACTTCCCGTACAACATTCCACCATCTGAAGCAGGCCGAAGACGGCAAAAGAAATGTTGCATGTGCAGCAAAAGAGGATTTAGAAGAGATACCAGCTACCATTGTCCCTAGTGTCCCTCCCAACCTGGCCTTTGCATTGGTGAATGCTTCCAACTTTATCACTAGTGATGAGCCGAACACCCCCGGGTTCGGTTCGCACCAGAACCCGCGAACGGACCGAAAGTTCGAACGAACATTAGAACCCTATTAAATACAATGGATGCGAACGTTCGAATTCTAAAGTGCTAATTATAACAACTATTATGCATGTTATTGTCATAAATAGGGTTTGGGAACCCGGGTTGTGCACCAGGGGACATGTATCAATGCAAAAAGAAGTTTTAAAAACGGTCGTTTTTCGGGAGCAGTCATTTTAATGATGCATAAAGTGAAAAAAAAAAAGTCAAATATTCCTTTAAATATCGTACCTGGGGGGTGTCTAAAGTATGCCTGTGAAGTGCCACGTGTTTCCCGTGTTTAGAACTGTCCCTGCACAAAATGACACTTCTAAAGGAAAAAAAAGCCATTTAAAACTGCTTGCGGCTTTAATGTAATGTCTGGTCCCGGTAATATGGATGAAATTCTTTAAGAAAAATGGCATAGCTACCCCATGACCCCCCCTACCCCAGCCCATTACCAGCCCCTTTGGGTCTTGTATGGATATTAAGGGGAACCCCGCACATAAAATAAAAAAGGCCCTATATACTCTGAACAGCCGTATACAGGCGGTGCATACAAGACAGGGACTGTAGGTTTGTTCTTATGTAGAATCTGTTTGTAATTTTGAACAGGTACCTTGTTGAAGTGTAGCTCCAGCCCAAAAATCTATTTTTAAACTTTTTGGGAAACATAGGTAAGGGTTATCACCCCTGTAACATTTGTTTTGCTGTCTGTGCCCCTGTTCAGAACATTTCACCTCACTTTCCGTCCCAATGACAACTGTTTTTGAAATGTGGTGTTTTTCTTGAAACAAGGATTGCTGATAAAGCATCAGTACAGATGAGACCCCTTTCTCCCATATTTATTCTTACAGGAGAGAATTTTCCTTTCTAGGGGTAGATTTCCTCTCACTTCCTGTTGTCTTCTTTCGTTTGCAAGTAGGAGTCGTTTGTAAGTTGGATGTTTGAAAGTAGGGACCTGCCGTATATACTCTGCAGAAATAGGCCCCTTAGTTGTTGGTGTTGGCACAACACTGTAAGCACTCAGTTACTCTTGGTTGGTGCTGGAACGCCCTGCTGTCAACTATTATATCAGGAATTTTAATTACATATAATTGTTGAACAGTGGTAGTAAAAATTGGGGCTTTGATGGTGGTGCTGGTGCCACAACACTGTAAGCCCTGACAGTTACTCTTGGTGGGTGCAGCAATGGGCCCTGCTGTGAATTATTAGATCAAGAATTGTAATTACATGCCCCTTTTGAACAGGGGCTGAAAAATTGGGCCTTTCGTGGTGGTGGTGGTGGTGGCGTTGCCACAAGACTGTAAGCCCTCAGAGTTACTCTTGGTGGGTGCAGCAATGGACCCTGCTGTGAATTATTAGATCAAGAATTGTAATTGCATGCCCCTGTTGAACAGGGGCTGAAAAATTGGGCCTTAGGCACTGGTGGCACAACACTACAACCCCTCACAGATACTGTACTTGGAGCACAGCAATGAGCCCTGTTGCAAAGTATTGCTTCAAAAATTGTAATGACACGCCCCTGTTAAACAGGGGCTGAAAAATTGGGCCTTAGGCACTGGTGCCACAACACTCCAACCCCTCACAGATACTGTACTTGGAGCACAGCAATGAGCCCTATGGCAAATTATTGCTAAAAAAATTGTAATTACACGCCCCTGTAAAACAGGGGCTGAAAAATTGGGCCTTAGCCACTGGTGGCGGCACCCATAAACAAAAATGATCTTCCAAGCTATCATCATCAATCGTATCATTGAGGACTCGGAGGAGGAGGATAGCCAGTCAACATAACAGCACAGGCACTCAGCATCAGCATCAGTCTTGAAGGGATGTGACATGTTAAAATCAATTAGTCTGTTATATCAGCATCAGGTGTGTGGTAGCTGGTGGTGATCCAAGACTGGTTCATCTTGATGAAAGTCAGTCGATCAACCGAGTCGGTGGACAGGCGCACCCTGTGATCCGTGACAAATCCTCCAGCAGCACTGAATGTGCGTTCCGAAAGAACGCTGGATGCAGGACAGGCCAGTAGCTCAATTGCATACTGTGCAAGCTCTGGCCAGTGATCCATCCTCAAGACCCAGTAAGCCAGAGAATTTTCGGTGGGGAAGGTGTCCAAGTCTGACCTTGCCCCTAGATATTCCTGCACCATGTTTATCAGACGCTGGCGATGGTTGCTGGAACCGATCATACTTTGGGGCTGCGGACTAAAGAATTGTCTGAACGCATCGGTCAGACGGCCACCTTCCCCACCGCTCCTTCTTTGACTGGCCGAAGCCTCAGCAACTCGTTGTCCAGGACCAGGAGTTTGTAACCTCCCAGTCTCTGGGAACGCGTTGCACAGACCTTTCTGCAAGGCCTCCCGGAGTTGTCTCATCCTCTGCTCCCTCTGCGACGGTAACATAAGGTCCGCAACCTTACCCTTGTACCGTGGATCAAGGAGAGTGGCCAGCCAGTAATGGTCCCTCTCCTTGATCCGAAGAATACGAGGATCCTTCCGCAGACTTTGCAGGATCAGGGAGGCCATGCAGCGTAGGTTTGCTGAGGCATTCGCTCCGGAGTCCTCTGGGTCACTAAGGACGACATGATCCGCAGCCACCTCCTCCCAGCCACGTACAAGTCCACTGGTTTCTTGGGACTGTAAATCATCCCTAAAAGACTGCTGCTGATGATGCTGAGTGCCAGCCTCCACCTCCATGCTGACACAATCCTCCTCCTCCTCCTCCTCCTCTTCCTGTGCGATGGGTGGGACAGAAGGAACACTGTCTGGGTAAAGGGGGCCTTGAGAGGCAAGGAAGTCCTCCTCTTCCTGCCTCTGTTCTGCCTCAAGTGCCCTGTCCATTATTCCACGCAGCGTGTGCTCCAACAGGTGGACAAGAGGTACAGTGTCACTGATGCATGCACTGTCACTGCTCACCATCCTCGTGGCCTCCTCAAATGGTGCCAGGACAGTGCATGCATCCCTGATCATGCCCCACTGGCGTGGAGAAAAAAAAACAAGCTCCCCTGACCCTGTCCTGGTGCCGTAGTCGCACAGGTACTCATTGATGGCCCTCTGCTGCGTGTGCAGCCGCTGCAGCATGGCCAACGTTGAGTTCCACCTGGTGGGCATGTCACATATAAGGCGGTTCTTGGGCAGGTTCAACTCCTTTTGCAGCTCAGCCAGGCGAGCACTGGCATTATAAGATCTGCGGAAATGCACACAGACTTTCCTGGCCTGCCTCAGGACATCCTGTAAGCCCGGGTACCTGCCCAAGAACCGCTGCACCACCAGGTTAAGGACGTGAGCCACACAGGGCACATGGGTCAGTTGTCCCTGTCGGAGGGCGGAGAGGAGGTTGGTGCCATTGTCGCAAACCACCATTCCTGGCTTAAGCTGGCGTGGCGTCAACCACCTCTCGGCCTGGCCCTGCAGAGCAGACAGGACCTCTGCCCCAGTGTGGCTTCTGTCCCCCAAACACACCAGCGCAAGCACGGCATGGCATCTTTTTGCCTGCGTACTTGCGTAGCCCCGTGAACGGCTACGGAGCACCGCTGGTTCATAGGACAAACCACAGGAAGAGGCCATGGAGGAAGAAGAAGAGGAGGGGGTGGAGGAGAGAGGTGTGTCACAACCAGTAGTAGCATTTTGGAGGCGTGGCGGTGGGACAACCTCCAACACTACTGCACCTTGTCCTGCATCCTTCCCAGCTGCCAAAAGAGTGACCCAATGGGCCGTGAAAGAAAGGTAACGTCCCTGTCCATGCCTGCTGGACCATGAGTCAGCGGTAATATGCACCTTACCGCTGACCGCCCTGTCCAGCGAGGCCAAGACATTGCCTTCCACATGCCGGTAGAGAGCCGGAATAGCCTTCCGTGAGAAAAAGTGGCGTTTGGGAACCTGCCACTGAGGAACCGCACATTGCACAAACTCACGGAAGGGGGCCGAGTCTACCAACTGAAAAGGCAGCAGTTGAAGCGCTAGCAATTTAGCCAAGCTAGCATTCAACCGCTGGGCATGTGGATGGCTGGGAGTGAACTTCTTTCGACGGTCCAGCAGCTGGGGCAGGGAAATTTGCCTGCTAGAATCGGACGTCGGTGTACTGCTAGCAGAGTGGCCGCAAGTACTTGGCTGTGACACACCTAATTCTACACCTTCATTCCTCTCAGTGCATGTTTCAGAGAGGACTGAAGTTATAGTGGGGTTGGAGATCCCAGCTGATGCGGTGCAAGGAGAGGTCCGCTTTGTTCTTTGGTGTGGGTCTTTGAGGTAGGCTTGCCAACGAGCTGCATGGCAGGTCAACATATGTCTGGTCAGGCATGTGGTACCCAAGCGGCTGATGTTTTGGCCACGCGATATACGCTTGAGACATATGTTGCAAACAGCAGCTGTGCGATCTGATGCACTAGCCTCAAAAAAGGCCCACACCAAAGAACTTTTTGAATGACGGGCAGAGGCAGCGCCCTGCACAGGCGGAGCTCTGCGGTGTGATTCCGTCGGTGTACTGCCCTTACGCTGGCCACCAAAGGGCATCCTGCCTCGTTGGAGATGTGCCTCCTCCTCATCCTCCTCCTCCTCCTCTCTCCTATTAGGCACCCACGTGGAGTCAGTGACCTCATCATCACCTCCCTCCTCATCACTGGAGGCAATCTGGCAGTATGCTGCAGCTGCTGGAACATGACTGCCAGATTGGTGTCCTTCTTGAGCATCCCCTCTGTCTGCTCTCACGCTACTGCCTTCCTCTAGCTGGGTTTCATCATCAGACCCTTCGAAACGCTGGGCATCCTCCTGGAGCATGTACCCAACACTGTGCTGAAACAGTTCGGGGGACTCCTCAGGAGGAGGACATGGTGGGTCTAGGGAAGGAGTGACTGATGATGAGTCTGACATTGATACCAGGGAAGAGGACGCTTTGGCAGCTGCTTTTCCAGTGCCCTGAGCCTGGGTGAGAGAGGATGAGGAGGAGGAGGAGGGCTTGGTCATCCACTCTACCAAGTCTTCGGCATGATGTGGCTCAACATGTCCAGCTGCCGAAAAGAAGGACAAGCGTGTCCCATGGCCATGTGCTGATGACAATGCACCGCGTCCACGACCAGCACTGTTGCCCCCAGACACAGAGCCTGCTTGCCCTCTTTTATTGCCTCCTGACTGTCTGCCTCTCCTTGTTTGCCTTCCAGACATTCTAATAGATGGCCTGTAGGGAGATGGGAAAAAAGCAATAAGGGCTACCTTCAGGTGTCCTTCTCTGTCCCTTGAAACAAGGACTTTGACAGTGAAAGAAACTGACACACTCTCCCTACCTACAGTTTTCTGTCCCTAGAAAAATTTTTTTTTTAAAGCACAATTTAGCACAAGGAGAATTCACTCACTGTCCTTCCAGGTCCCTGGAAACAAGGACTTTGACAGTGAAAGAAACTGACACACTCTCCCTACCTACAGTTTTCTGTCCCTAGAAAAAATGTTTTTTTTAAGCACAATTTAGCACAAGGAGAATTCACTCACTGTCCTTCCAGGTCCCTGGAAACAAGGACTTTGACAGTGAAAGAAACTGACACACTCTCCCTACCTACAGTTTTCTGTCCCTAGAAAAAATGTTTTTTTTAAGCACAATTTAGCACAAGGAGAATTACCTCACTGTCCTTCCAGGTCCCTGGAAACAAGGACTTTGACAGTGAAAGAAACTGACACACTCTCCCTACCTACAGTTTTCTGTCCCTAGAAAAAATGTTTTTTTTAAGCACAATTTAGCACAAGGAGAATTACCTCACTGTCCTTCCAGGTCCCTGGAAACAAGGACTTTGACAGTGAAATAAACTGACACACTCTCCCTACCTACAGTTTTCTGTCCCTAGAAAAAATGTTTTTTTTAAGCACAATTTAGCACAAGGAGAATTACCTCACTGTCCTTCCAGGTCCCTGGAAACAAGGACTTTGACAGTGAAAGAAACTGACACACTCTCCCTACCTACAGTTTTCTGTCCCTAGAAAAAATGTTTTTTTTAAGCACAATTTAGCACAAGGAGAATTACCTCACTGTCCTTCCAGGTCCCTGGAAACAAGGACTTTGACAGTGAAAGAAACTGACACACTCTCCCTACCTACAGTTTTCTGTCCCTAGAAAAAATGTTTTTTTTAAGCACAATTTAGCACAAGGAGAATTACCTCACTGTCCTTCCAGGTCCCTGGAAACAAGGACTTTGACAGTGAAAGAAACTGACACACTCTCCCTACCTACAGTTTTCTGTCCCTAGAAAAAATGATTTTTTTAAGCACAATATAGCACAAGGAGAATTCACTCACTGTCCTTCCAGGTCCCTGGAAACAAGGACTTTGACAGTGAAAGAAACTGACACACTCTCCCTACCTACAGTTTTCTGTCCCTAGAAAAAATGTTTTTTTTAAGCACAATTTAGCACAAGGAGAATTACCTCACTGTCCTTCCAGGTCCCTGGAAACAAGGACTTTGACAGTGAAAGAAACTGACACACTCTCCCTACCTACAGTTTTCTGTCCCTAGAAAAAATGTTTTTTTTAAGCACAATTTAGCACAAGGAGAATTACCTCACTGTCCTTCCAGGTCCCTGGAAACAAGGACTTTGACAGTGAAAGAAACTGACACACTCTCCCTACCTACAGTTTTCTGTCCCTAGAAAAAATGTTTTTTTTAAGCACAATTTAGCACAAGGAGAATTACCTCACTGTCCTTCCAGGTCCCTGGAAACAAGGACTTTGACAGTGAAAGAAACTGACACACTCTCCCTACCTACAGTTTTCTGTCCCTAGAAAAAATGTTTTTTTTAAGCACAATTTAGCACAAGGAGAATTACCTCACTGTCCTTCCAGGTCCCTGGAAACAAGGACTTTGACAGTGAAAGAAACTGACACACTCTCCCTACCTACAGTTTTCTGTCCCTAGAAAAAATGTTTTTTTTAAGCACAATTTAGCACAAGGAGAATTACCTCACTGTCCTTCCAGGTCCCTGGAAACAAGGACTTTGACAGTGAAAGAAACTGACACACTCTCCCTACCTACAGTTTTCTGTCCCTAGAAAAAATGTTTTTTTTAAGCACAATTTAGCACAAGGAGAATTACCTCACTGTCCTTCCAGGTCCCTGGAAACAAGGACTTTGACAGTGAAAGAAACTGACACACTCTCCCTACCTACAGTTTTCTGTCCCTAGAAAAAATGTTTTTTTTTAAGCACAATTTAGCACAAGGAGAATTACCTCACTGTCCTTCCAGGTCCCTGGAAACAAGGACTTTGACAGTGAAAGAAACTGACACACTCTCCCTACCTACAGTTTTCTGTCCCTAGAAAAAATGTTTTTTTTAAGCACAATATAGCACAAGGAGAATTCACTCACTGTCCTTCCAGGTCCCTGGAAACAAGGACTTTGACAGTGAAAGAAACTGACACACTCTCCCTACCTACAGTTTTCTGTCCCTAGAAAAAATGTTTTTTTTAAGCACAATTTAGCACAAGGAGAATTACCTCACTGTCCTTCCAGGTCCCTGGAAACAAGGACTTTGACAGTGAAAGAAACTGACACACTCTCCCTACCTACAGTTTTCTGTCCCTAGAAAAAATGTTTTTTTTAAGCACAATTTAGCACAAGGAGAATTACCTCACTGTCCTTCCAGGTCCCTGGAAACAAGGACTTTGGCAGTGAAAGAAACTGACACACTCTCCCTACCTACAGTTTTCTGTCCCTAGAAAAAATGTTTTTTTTAAGCACAATTTAGCACAAGGAGAATTACCTCACTGTCCTTCCAGGTCCCTGGAAACAAGGACTTTGACAGTGAAAGAAACTGACACACTCTCCCTACCTACAGTTTTCTGTCCCTAGAAAAAATGTTTTTTTTTAAGCACAATTTAGCACAAGGAGAATTACCTCACTGTCCTTCCAGGTCCCTGGAAACAAGGACTTTGACAGTGAAAGAAACTGACACACTCTCCCTACCTACAGTTTTCTGTCCCTAGAAAAAATGTTTTTTTTAAGCACAATTTAGCACAAGGAGAATTACCTCACTGTCCTTCCAGGTCCCTGGAAACAAGGACTTTGACAGTGAAAGAAACTGACACACTCTCCCTACCTACAGTTTTCTGTCCCTAGAAAAAATGTTTTTTTTAAGCACAATTTAGCACAAGGAGAATTACCTCACTGTCCTTCCAGGTCCCTGGAAACAAGGACTTTGACAGTGAAAGAAACTGACACACTCTCCCTACCTACAGTTTTCTGTCCCTAGAAAAAATGTTTTTTTTAAGCACAATTTAGCACAAGGAGAATTACCTCACTGTCCTTCCAGGTCCCTGGAAACAAGGACTTTGACAGTGAAAGAAACTGACACACTCTCCCTACCTACAGTTTTCTGTCCCTAGAAAAAATGTTTTTTTTTAAGCACAATTTAGCACAAGGAGAATTACCTCACTGTCCTTCCAGGTCCCTGGAAACAAGGACTTTGACAGTGAAAGAAACTGACACACTCTCCCTACCTACAGTTTTCTGTCCCTAGAAAAAATGTTTTTTTTAAGCACAATATAGCACAAGGAGAATTCACTCACTGTCCTTCCAGGTCCCTGGAAACAAGGACTTTGACAGTGAAAGAAACTGACACACTCTCCCTACCTACAGTTTTCTGTCCCTAGAAAAAATGTTTTTTTTAAGCACAATATAGCACAAGCACAAAACACACTGACACTCTCCCTACCTATCCTTCTCTTTCCCTAAACTAAATGAATCCAGGTTAAGCAAGAAAGAAATAAAAGTCACTGTCCCTGCCTATGCTGCTCTATCCCTGCTCCGGAACACACTACACTAGGCCGCCGTGCTGGCGGCCTTTTATAGTGTGGGGCGTGTACTAAACCCCCTCAGCAATAATTGGCCACAGGCATCCTGCCTGTGGCCAATCATTGCTCTCCTCGCTGCCGGCGCTGTGATTGGCCAAGCATGCGGGGTCACAGTGCATGCTTGGCCAATCACAGCGCCTGGATGACACTGCGATGGCGTAGTGCATTGTGGGCCGTTCGCGTCACTCGAATTTGGCGCGAACGGCCCAAATCGTTCGATCTTCGTCGAACGATCGAACAGCCGATGTTCGAGTCGAACGTATGTTCGACTCGAACACGAAGCTCATCCCTATTTATCACACATCCCTAAAATATTAGCCCATATTTTTAACCAATTCCCCAATTTCATCATCTGTGCTGACCATTTTCCATGCTTCCTCAAATAACCATGCCACTGCCTTCCTCGTGAACTGACCCTGGCCTGTTTTTTTTACTATGCCTCTGCCTACCGCTTCGACTGCTTGCACATGAACTGACCCTGGCCTGTTTTATGGACTTTGCTTTTGCCTACCACTTGGACTGATCTGTTGCCCTGCTACTGTAGTACAAAGGGGTCTCAAATTTGTGAGGGGCTCCAGAATTGTTTTTCCGGATGGAGAAAACAATTTCTTTTGTTTTCTCCGTGTTTTGTAATTTCCGGATTAGGGTCTGGAGTCCAGAGGCTTCATATAGATTTGGGTGGGCGAAGTCTCTACCCCTTTGCCCCTGTGCACAGGTCTTACCCGATTGAGGCCCTCAGCCTGCTGCTGACTTACTGCCATCATGCCTCTGCCTGCCTCATGAACTGACCACACCTCTGCCTGCTACCTGGTAGAGGTGTGCATCTTCACTGGCCTCACGATTCGATTCGATTACAATTATTAGGTCAACGATTCGATTCGATTCCGCGATGCATCACAATGCATCACGATTACAGCGCAAGTGCGCATGGTTTTCATCAAAAAAATTCAAGCAGTCAGGAGAACTCATTTTTTTTATTATATCTGTTCTTTTAAAAAAAAAGACAACACTCCCTGCATGTAGCAAAGTTTAAACAAAGCAGACAACAACTTGTACATAGTACAGGAGATGGTCAGAGGCTGCAGACATAGTACAGGAGATGGTCAGAGAGTGCAGACCTAGTACAGGAGATGATCAGAGACTGCGGAAATGCTACAGGAGATGGCCAGTGACTGCGGACATGCTACAGGAGATGGTCAGAGAGACTGCGGACATGCTACAGGAGATGGCCAGTGACTGCGGACATGCTACAGGAGATGGTCAGAGAGACTGCGAACATGCTACAGGAGATGGTCAGAGAGACTGCGGACATGCTACAGGAGATGGTCAGATAGACTGTGGACATGCTACAGGAGATGGTCAGATAGACTGTGGACATGCTACAGGAGATGGTCAGAGAGACTGCAGACATGCTACAGGAGATGGTCAGAGAGACTGCGGACATACTACAGGAGATGGTCAGAGAGACTGCGGACATGCTACAGGAGATGGTCAGAGAGACTGCGAACATGCTACAGGAGATGGTCAGAGAGACTGCGGACATGCTACAGGAGAGGCGGGGCGGTATTAGGAGCATTTGCATTCGTGAGGAACAGTAGGAGGGAGCGGCAATGTACAGGGCTGGGGGGGCGGAGTTTCCGATAGGAGCCGAGAGCTAGGGGGAACAGAATACGGCGGGGGAACAGTGTGTATATGCCGCGCTCATGTGACTGCCCTCTCTCCTCTCTGCTTTCACGTCTCTCCTGACGCCAGGAGAGACGTGAGACGTGAAAGCAGAGAGGAGAGAGGCGGGTCGGGCAGTCACATGAGCGCGTCATAGAAAAAAAACTGACAAATGAGGTAACAGCTCTCCTGGGAGGGGAGGGGCGGGGCTAGACATCGGGGATAATCGATTATTAGGTTTGCATGCACCGGTGCCGCATCAGGGACGCCCGAATCGCGAGGCACCGATGCAGCGATTAAATTCCGCACCCCTACTACCTGGACTATGCAAATATTTAGCTGTAGCAAGAGGCAGTATGTTTATGAAGGGCTGGAGAGTGGTACAATAATGAGTGTCTGTAGGTAACAGTGTACCAGGACCAATATTATGGTTGTGCTGACTGTCTTTGTCTGGACAATTTCTATGGACAAATGCTTTGGCTGTGCTGACGATATCCTTGTGCTGACTATAGACAATTTTCCTGCCTGCTACCTGGATAATTACTATTGCTGTCGCTAAGCACATCCCTGCCTGCTGCCTGGACCAGTGCTCTCCTCTGTGGACACTACTAAAAGCACAGGTAATACTTTTTTTTTTACCATTTCAGCAATAAAATTTATTTTGGATTGTAATTCTTGGTATGTACATGCTATGTGTTAGAAATAGTGATGAGCCGAACACCCCCGGGTTCGGTTCGCACCAGAACCCGCGAACGGACCGAAAGTTCGCACAAACTTTAGAACCCTATTAAATACAATGGATGCGAACGTTTGAAATCTAAAGTGCTAATTATAACGACTATTATGAATGTTATTGTCCTAAAAAGGGTTTGGGAACCCGGGTTCTGCACCAGGGGACATGTATCAATGCAAAAAGAAGTTTTAAAAACGGCCGTTTTTCTGGAGCAGTCATTTTAACCACTTCAATACAGGGCTTTTTGTACCTATTCAATACCGGGCCTATTTTGGCACTTCTCTCCTACATGTATAAATCATCATTCTTTTGCTAGAAAATTACTCAGAACCCCCAAACATTATATATGTTTTTTTAGCAGACACCCTAGGGAATAAAATTACGGTCATTGCAACATTTTTTCTTGCACAATATTTGTGCAATAATTTTCAAACGCCTTTTTTTAAAAAAAAAATGGTTTCATGAATTCAAAAATAACAAAACAGTAAAGTTAGCCCAATTTTTTGGGAACATATGAAAGATAATGTTACGCCGAGTAAATAGATACCTAACATGTCACGCTTTAAAATTGCGCACACTCATGGAATGGCGCCAAACTTCGGTACTTAAAAATCTCCATAGGCGACGCTTTAATTTTTTTTACAGGTTACCAGGTTAGAATTACAGAGGAGGTCTAGTGCTAGAATTGTTGCACGCGCTCTAACACACGCGGCGATACCTCACATGCGTGGTTTGAACGGCGTTTACATATGTGGGCGACTTACGTGTGCATACGCTTCTGATCGCGAGCTACCGGGGACAGGGGCGTTTTAATTTTTTTTTTTTTATTTATTTATTTATTTTACTTATTTATTTATTTTTTTACAATGATTTTACTTTTTTTTTTTTTATCACTTTTATTCCTATTACAAGGAATGTAAACATCCCTTGTAATAGGAATGTGTGTGACAGGTTCTCTTTATTGAGAGATGCGGGGTCAATAAGACCCCACATCTCTCCTCCAGGCTGGAAAGCATGAGATCAGTGAAAATTTTTTCACTGATTTCATACTTACAGCCGCAATGGCGGCTTTGTTTACATTTGAGGACCCGGGCGTGACGTCATCACATCGCGCCCGGGCCTCCGACGATCATAGAGATGACTGGTGACCATCTGGTCACCAGTCATCTCTATGCTCATCACGTGACTCCACCAACGATGCCGAAAGATTCGCTCCGGGTCCCCGATCGCACGGGGGAGCCCGGAGAAGCACCGGATGTCGGCGGGAGGGGGGGTGTCCCCTCCCGCCGCCTATAAGAACGATCAAGCGGCGGAACCGCCGCTATGATCATTCTTATGGTGCACAGAATCGCCGGCACTTTAAAAGGATATCTGAATGATGCCTCTAGCTGCAGGCATCATTCAGATATCCCCCTACAAAGCCGAGGACGTCATATGACATCCACCCAGGATGGGAGATCCCATCTGTGGACGTCATTTGTCTATGGCTGGGTAGGGAAGTGGTTAATGATGCATAAAGTGAAAAAAAAAGTCAAATATTCCTTTAAATATCGTACCTGGGGGTGTCTAAAGTATGCCTGTGAAGTGCCACGTGTTTCCTGTGTTTAGAACTGTCCCTGCACAAAATTACATTTCTAAAGGAAAAAAAGCCATTTAAAACTGCTTGCGGCTTTAATGTAATGTCTGGTCCCGGTAATATGGATGAAAATCTTTAAGAAAAATGGCATAGCTACCCCATCACACCCCCCCCCTACCCCAGCCCATTACCAGCCCCTTTGGGTCTTGTATAGATATTAAGGGGAACCCCGCCCACAAAATAAAAAAAGGCCCTATATACTCTGAACAGCCGTATACAGGCGGTGCATACAAGACAGGGACTGTAGGTTTGTTGTTTGGGAACCCGGGTTCTGCACCAGGGGACATGTATCAATGCAAAAAGAAGTTTTAAAAACGGCCGTTTTTCGGGAGCAGTAATTTTAATGATGCATAAAGTGAAAAAAAAAGTAAAATATTCCTTTAAATATCGTACCTGGGGGTTGTCTAAAGTATGCCTGAAGTGACACGTGTTTCTCGTGTTTTGAACTGTCCCTGCACAAAATTACATTTCTAAAGGAAAAAAAAACATTTAAAACTGCTTGCGGCTTTAATGTAATGTCTGGTCCCGGTAATATGGATGAAAATCTTTAAGAAAAATGGCATAGCTACCCCATCACCCCCCCCCCACCCCAGCCCATTACCCCCCTTTGGGTCTTGTATGGATATTAAGGGGAACCCCGCACACAATTAAAAAAAGGCCCTATATACTCTGAACAGCCGTATACAGGCGGTGCATACAAGACAGGGACTGTAGGTTTGTTCTTATGTAGAATCTGTTTGTAATTTTGAACAGGTACATTGTTTAAGTGTAGCTCCAGCCAAAAAATCTATTTTTAAGCTTTTTGGAAAACATAGGGAAGGGTTATCACCCCTGTAACATTTGTTTTGCTGTCTGTGCAGTGTGCACCTGTTCAGAACAGTTCACCTCACTTTCCGTCCTAATGAAAAATGTTTTTTGAAAATTTGGGGTTTTTATTGAAACAAGAATTGGTGATAAAGAATCAGTGGAGAGGAGACACTTTTTTTCCCATATTAACTCTTACAGGAGAGAATTTGCCTTCCTAGGGGTAGATTTCCTCTCACTTCCTGTTGTATCCTTCCGTTTGCAAGGAGGAGTCGTTTGTAAGTTGGATGTTTGAAAGTAGGGGCCTGCCGTATATACTCAGCTGAAATTTGCCCCTTACATGTTGGTGTTGCCACAACACTGTGAGCCCTCACAGTTACTCTTGGTGGGCGCATGAATGGGCCCTGCTGTGAATTATTAGATCAAGAATTGTAATTGCATGCCCCTGTTGAACAGGGGCTTAAAAATTGGGCCTTTGGTGGTGGTGGTGGTGGTGGTGTTGACACAACACTGTAAGGCCTCACAGTTAGTCTTGGTGGGTGCAGGAATGGGCCCTGCTGTGAATTATTAGATCAAGAATTGTAATTACATGCCCCTGTTAAACATGGGCAGAAAAATTGAGCCTTAGGCACTGGTGTCACAACACTGCAACCCCTCACAGATACTGTACTTGGAGCACAGCAATGAGCCCTGTTGCAAAGTATTGCATCAAAAATTGTAATTACACGCCCCTGTTAAACAGGGGCTGAAAAATTGGGCCTTAGCCACTGGTGCTGGTGCCACGACACTGCAACCACTCCCAGATACTCTAGTTGGAGTGCAGGAATGAGCCCTGCTGCAAAGCATTGCATAAAAAATTGTAATAACACACCCCTGTTAAACAGGGGCTGAAAAATTGGGCCTTAGCCACTGGTGGCGGCACCCAGAAACAAAAATGTTCTTCCAAGCTATCATCGTCAATCGGATCATTGAGGAGGAGGAGGATAGTCAGTCAACATAACAGGACAAACTCTCAGCATCAGCATCAGTCTTGAAGGGATGTGACATTTGAAAATAAATTAGTCTGTTATATCAGCTTCAGGTGTTTGGTAGCTGGTGGTGATCCAAGACTGGTTCATCTTTATGAAGGTCAGTCGATCAACAGAGTTGGTGGACAGGCACACCCTGTGATCCGTGACAAATCCTCCAGCAGCACTGAATGTGCGTTCTGAAAGAACGCTGGATGCAGGACAGGCCAGTAGCTCAATTGCATACTGTGCAAGCTCTGGCCAGTGATCCATCCTCAAGACCCAGTAAGCCAGAGGATTTTCGGTGGGGAAGGTGTCCAAGTCTGACCTTGCCCCTAGGTATTCCTGCACCATGTATATCAGACGCTGGCGATGGTTGCTGGAACCGATCATACCTTGGGGCTGCGGACTAAAGAATTGTCTGAACGCTTCGGTCAGACGGCCACCTTCCCCACCGGTCCTTCTTTGACTGACCGAAGCCTCAGCAACTCGTTGTCCAGGACCAGGAGTTTGTAACCTCCCAGTCTCTGGGAACGCGTTGCACAGACCTTTCTGCAAGGCCTCCCGGAGTTGTCTCATCCTCTGCTCCCTCTGCGATGGTAAGATAAGATCCGCAACCTTACCCTTGTACCGTGGATCAGGGAGAGTGGCCAGCCAGTAATGGTCCCTCTCCTTGATCCGAAGAATACGAGGATCCTTCCGCAGACTTTGCAGGATCAGGGAGGCCATGCAGCGTAGGTTAGCTGAGGCATTCAGTCCGGAGTCCTCTGGGTCACTAAGGACGACATGATCCGCAGCCACCTCCTCCCAGCCACGTACAAGTCCACTGGTTTCTTGGGACTGTAAATCATCCCTAAAAGACTGCTGCTGATGATGCTGAGTGCCAGGCTCCACCTCCATGCTGACACAATCCTCCTCCTCCTCCTCCTCCTCTTCTTCCTGTGCGATGGGTGGGACAGAAGGAACACTGTCTGGGTAAAGGGGGCCTTGAGAGGCAAGGAAGTCCTCCTCTTCCTGCCTCTGTTCTGCCTCAAGTGCCCTGTCCATTATTCCACGCAGCGTATGTTCCAACAGGTGGACAAGAGGTACAGTGTCACTGATGCATGCACTGTCACTGCTCACCATCCTCGTGGCCTCCTCAAATGGTGCCAGGACAGTGCATGCATCCCTGATCATGCCCCACTGGCGTGGTGAAAAAAACCCGAGCTTCCCTGACCCTCTCCTGGTGCCGTAGTCGCACAGGTACTCCTTGATGGCCCTCTGCTGCATGTGCAGCCGCTGCAGCATGGCCAACGTTGAGTTCCACCTGGTGGGCATGTCACATATAAGGCGGTTCTTGGGCAGGTTCAACTCCTTTTGCAGCTCAGCCAGGTGAGCACTGGCATTATAAGATCTGCGGAAATGCACACAGACTTTCCTGGCCTGCCTCAGGACATCCTGTAAGCCCGGGTACCTGCCCAAGAACCGCTGCACCACCAGGTTAAGGATGTGAGCCACACAGGGCACATGGGTCAGTTGTCCCTGTCGGAGAGCGGAGAGGAGGTTGGTGCCATTGTCGCAAACTACCATTCCTGGCTTAAGCTGGCGTGGCGTCAACCACCTCTCGGCCTGCCCCTGCAGAGCAGACAGAACCTCTGCCTCAGTGTGGCTCCTGTCCCCCAAACACACCAGCGCAAGCACGGCATGGCATCTTTTTGCCTGCGTACTTGCGTAGCCCCTTGAACGCCTACGGAGCACCGCTGGTTCCGAGGACAAAGCACAGGAAGAGGCCACGGAGGAAGAAGAGGAGGGGTGGAGGACAGAGGTGTGTCACAACCAGTAGTAGCATTTTGAAGGTGTGGCGGTGGAACAACCTCCAACACTACTGCACCTTGTCCTGCATCCTTCCCAGCTGCCAAAAGAGTGACCCAATGGGCCGTGAAAGAAAGGTAATGTCCCTGTCCATGCCTGCTGGACCATGAGTCAGCGGTAATATGCACCTTACCGCTGACCGCCCTGTCCAGCGAGGCCAAGACATTGCCTTCCACATGCCGGTAGAGAGCCGGAATCGCCTTCCGTGAGAAAAAGTGGCGTTTGGGAACCTGCCACTGAGGAACTGCACATTGCACAAACTCACGGAAGGGGGCCGAGTCTACCAACTGAAAAGGCAGCAGTTGAAGCGCTAGCAATTTAGCCAAGCTAGCATTCAACCGCTGGGAATGTGGATGGCTGTGAGTGAACTTCTTTCGACGGTCCAGCAGCTGGGGCAGGGAAATTTGCCTGCTAGAATCGGACGTTGGTGTACTGCTAGCAGAGTGCCCGCAAGTACTTGGCTGTGACACACCTAATTCTTCACCTTCATTCCTCTCAGAGCAGGATTCAGAGAGGACTGAAGGTATAGTGGGGTTGGAGATCCCAGCTGATGCGGTGCAAGAAGAGGTCAGCTTTGTTCTTTGGTGTGGGTCTTTAAGGTAGGCTTGCCAAAGAGCTGCATGGCAGGTCAACATATGCCTGGTCAAGCATGTGGTGCCCAAGCGGGTGATGTTTTGGCCACGCGATATACGCTTGAGACATATGTTGCAAACAGCAGCTGTGCGATCTGATGCATTCGACTCAAAAAAGGCCCACACCAAAGAACTTTTTGAATAACGGGCAGAGGCAGCGCCCTGCACAGGCGGAGCTCTGCGGTGTGATTCCGTCGGTGTGCTGCCCTTACGCTGGCCCCCCGAGGGCATCCTGCCTCGTTGGAGATGTGCCTCCTCCTCATCCTCCTCCTCCTCCTCCTCCTCTCTCCTATTAGGCACCCACGTGGAGTCAGTGACCTCATCATCCCCTCCCTCCTCATCACTGGAGCCAATCTGGCAGTATGCTGCAGCTGCTGGAACATGACTGACAGATTGGTGTCCTTCTTGAGCATCCCCTCTCTCTGCTCTCACGCTACTGCCTTCCTCTAGCTGGGTATCATCATCAGACCCTTCGAAACGCTGGGCATCCTCCTGGAGCATGTACCCAACACTGTGCTCAAACAGTTCGGGGGACTCCTCAGGAGGACATGGTTGGTCTAGGGAAGGAGTGACTGATGATGACATTGATACCAGGGAAGAGGACGCTTTGGCAGCTGCTTTGCCAGTACCCTGAGCCTGGGTGAGAGAGGATGAGGAGGATGAGGAGGGCTTGGTCATCCACTCTACCAAGTCTTCGGCATGATGCGGCTCAACACGTCCAGCTGCCGAAAAGAAGGACAAGCGTGTCCCATGGCCACGTGCTGATGGCGATGCACCGCGTCCATGACCAGCACTGTTGTCTCTAGACACAGAGCCTGCTTGCCCTCTTTTTTTGGCTCCTGACTGTCTGCCTCTCCTTGTTTGCCTTCCAGACATTCTAATGGCCTGCAGGGAAATGGGAAAAGCAGCAATACAGGCTAAGTTAAGGTGTAATATGGTCAGGAGGCACACTCCGCCCGCTGTAAGTGCCGCAAAATCCTGTTGGTGTAACACACCAGGAAAAAGCAGCAATACAGGCTAAGTTAAGGTGTAATATGGTCAGGAGGCACACTCCGCCCGCTGTAAGTGCCGCAAAATCCTGTTGGTGTAACACACCAGGGAAAAGCAGCAATACAGGCTAAGTTAAGGTGTAATATGGTCAGGAGGCACAATCCGCCCGCTGTAAGTGCCGCAAAATCCTGTTTGTGTAACACACCAGGAAAAAGCAGCAATACAGGCTAAGTTAAGGTGTAATGTGGTCAGGAGGTACACTCCGCCCGCTGTAAGTGCCGCAAAATCCTGTTGGTGTAACACACCAGGAAAAAGCAGCAATACAGGCTAAGTTAAGGTGTAATATGGTCAGGAGGCACACTCCGCCCGCTGTAAGTGCCGCAAAATCCTGTTGGTGTAACACACCAGGAAAAAGCAGCAATACAGGCTAAGTTAAGGTGTAATATGGTCAGGAGGCACACTCCGCCCGCTGTAAGTGCCGCAAAATCCTGTTTGTGTAACACACCAGGAAAAAGCAGCAATACAGGCTAAGTTAAGGTGTAATATGGTCAGGAGGCACACTCCACCCGCTGTAAGTGCCGCAAAATCCTGTTTGTGTAACACACCAGGAAAAAGCAGCAATACAGGCTAAGTTAAGGTGTAATATGGTCAGGAGGCACACTCCGCCCACTGTAAGTGCCGCAAAATCCTGTTTGTGTAACACACCAGGAAAAAGCAGCAATACAGGCTAAGTTAAGGTGTAATATGGTCAGGAGGTACACTACGCCCGTTGTAAGTGCCGCAAAATCCTGTTGGTGTAACACACCAGGAAAAAGCAGCAATACAGGCTAAGTTAAGGTGTAATATGGTCAGGAGGCTTAGCAACAATGACACTGACACTGTCCCCTGCCTATCCTTCTCTCTCCCTGCACACAAGGTTTATCAAAGTATATGACACTGACACTCTCCCTGCCTATCCTTCTCTCTCCCTGCACACAAGGTTTAGCAAAGAATATGACACTGGCACTGTCCCCTGCCTATCCTTCTCTCTCCCTGCACACAAGGTTTATCAAAGTATATGACACTGACACTCTCCCTGCCTATCCTTCTCTCTCCCTACACACAAGGTTTAGCAAAGAATATGACACTGACACTCTCCCTGCCTATCCTTCTCTGTCCCTACACACAAGGTTTAGCAAAGAATAGATTTGACAAGATTTGACACTGTCCCTGCCTATCCTTCACTTTCCCTGCTCCGGAACACACTACACAAGGCCGCCGCGCTGGCAGCCTTTTATAGTGTGGGGCGTGTACTAAACCCCCTCAGCTATAATTGGCCACAGGCATCCTGCCTGTGGCCAATCATTGCTCTCCTCGCTGCCGGTGCTGTGATTGGCCAAGCATGCAGGGTCACAGTGCATGCTTGGCCAATCACAGCGCCGGGATTACACTGCGATGGCGCAGTGTATTGTGGGCCGTTCGCGTCACTCGAATTTGGCTCACCGAACGCGCGAACAGCCGATCTTCGAGTCGAACCTATGTTCGACTCGAACACCGAGCTCATCCCTAGTTAGAAATATAAAGGGCCTTCAAAAATTATAGGTTGCCAGGAAATTATATATGTAATTTATGCTCCTAGAACGCCTGATGGTGCTACTTGGATGTTGGGCCTCTGTATGTGTAAAAGTCTCACACATATGTATTGCCATATTTGGGAGGAGTAGCAGAATGTATTTTGGGGTGTAATTTTTGCTATGTATTTGCTATGTGTTAAAAATATCTTGTAAATGGACAACTTTGTATAAAAAAATGCGTTTTCATTTTTTTTCCACATTTTCCAAAAACTTCTGAAAAAAATGAACAGTTAAAAAGACTCACTATGACTCATAGATTATACGTTTGGGGGGTTGCTTTCCAAAATTAGGTCTTTTTGTGGGCGTTTCCATTGCCCTGGTGCTCCAGGTCCTTCAAAAGTGTGATAGGTTGTCAGGCAATTATATGTGTAATTTATGCTCCTAGAACGCCTGATGGTGCTACTTGGATGTTGGGCCTCTGTATGTGGCCACATGTGGTATCACCATATTTAGGAGGAGTAGCAGAATGTATTTTGGGGTGTAATTTTTGCTATGTATTTGCTATGTGTTGGAAATATCTTATAAATGCACAACTTTGTGTAAAAAAAAAAAATGTGTTTTCATTTTTGTTCCACATTTTCCCCAAATTTTGGGGAAAAAATTAACCGTTCAAAATACTCATTATGCCTCATAGAATATACGTTGGGGTGCTTTCTTTCCAAAATGGGCTCATTTTGTGGGCAATTCCATTGTCCTGGTGCTCCAGGGTCTTCAAAATTGTAATAGGTGGTTGAGAAATGAGATGTGTACTTTATGCTCGTAGAATGCCTGAAGGTGCTACTTCAATGTTGGGCCTTTGTGGCCAGGCTGTGTAAAAGTACTTTCCTGACTTGTTAGTGTCTCAAGAAATAAAATAGGCCTTCTACAGTACATCAAATGTGATCAATTTTCAGAGATTGGCGCCATAGCTTGTAGACTTGTATAACTTTCACAAAGACCAAATATTATACACTAATTTGGGTTATTTTTACCAAAGATATGTAGCAGTACAAATTTTGGCAAAAAATTTATAAAGAAAAATTACAAATTTGCAAAATGTTATGACAGACAAAGAAAGAATATTTTTTTTTCACCAAATTTTTAGTCTTTTTTTTATTTATAGCACAAAAAAAATAAAAAAACACTAGTGAATAAATACCACCAAAAGTAAGCTCTATTTATGTGAAACTAAGGACGCAAATTTCATATGAGTACAGTGTTGTATGACTGAGTAATTGTCATTCAAAGTGTGAGACCACTGAAAGCTGAAAATTGGTCTGGGGAGGAAGGGGGTATAAGTGCCCTGTATTGAAGTGGTTAACAATCTATTTTTCTAGTGTTTACTAGTTTTATTTTTGTGATTTTGTATGAATAATATTTTTGCATTCAAGATTTTACTGTACTCAGGGAATGTCTGAAGTCTTCTAAATGAGTCCCTATATGACGGGTGGTGATTGATGCAAACTTCGATACTCAGTAGTCTTTGTTCTAATATATGAGTAAAACAAAAATAATAATTTGATCATACATGAAGACAATCCTGGGTCATCTAAGGCATAAAGTGGTAATAAACCCAAAACAAATAAGAAAAAATTATACTTAGCTTATTCTTTTATGAAAATTACATGTGATGTCTACATCCATTTTCTTTCTTCGATTTTTTTGTTCTATTTTCACCAGTTGATCCAGCCAGTAAGTGTTATTTTCCAACTACCTGTAACAGACCAAGCTTCCCAGGAAAAGTGACAGTTAGAGGGCTGAAACAACCCACACTGAGAGTGGTGCTTGCTTTGGTCAGTTTTTATTAATTTATGTAAAACCTCTTTACAGAAAAAAACAACATGTTTTTATCTACATGTTAGCAGGATTAATTTGTTAGTAAAGTCCATGTAAATCTGCGTATGCATCCAACAAAGGTGAAAATAAAGAAAAAAATTTAAAACCAATGCAGCCACTACATTTAAAGATTGGTAAGCTGTAATAAATTAAATTTTTGTTTTTGAGGTTTAATATCACTTTGATAGTTGGCTGACATTTTGCCCAGATATGAGTTGCCATTATTAAGTGTAGCCCTGTAGCGTATATGAGTGCCCCTCATTATCATTAGTGTGTTATTATGCCAATTTTTTTGTACTGGAAGCAGCATTTCTATAATCACCTTAATACAGATAACTACCTTTAAATGCTTGTTCATAGTTCTTTCTCCCACTGTCCATCAATCTATTTGCAGTCGGTCTTTTGCTATATAACTATATCATCTCTTTTTTTCCAGTAAATAAGTAGTGTTGAGCGAACCCGAACTGTAAAATTCGGGTCCGTACCGAACTTTAGCTTTTTCCCGAACCCGGACTTTGCCCAAAAGTCCGGGTTCGGGTTCGGCAATCTAATTACGCATTTAGAAATGCTTCAGGGGCCAGCCAATCACCTTTTGATTAGCTGGTGTGCCCTTAGAGGCCATCATAGCCATGCCTACTAATGGCATGGCTGTGATTGGTCAGTGCAACATGTGACCCAGCTTCTATATAAGCTAGAGGCACACAGCACACATGTCACTCTGCTTCAGAATAGATAGGGAGAGGATCTAGTCTGCTGCTGCTGCTTTTAGGGAGAGATAGAAAAATAGATGAGGTAGTCCTGATTCTACAATCTGAGGGAAAAGATAGAGAGATAGTGTAGTGTAGGGCCAGGTTCCTGTGTTGGTGCTTTCAGGGAGAGAGAATATTATATAGGAGTCCAGATTCAGAGATTAAAATCAGCGATCTGCATAGGTTTACCTATTTGTGTTGCAGTGCAGTCTTTTTACACTGCCATGAGCCCAGTGTCAGAGAAAATCTAACTTTTAGGGGGAAAAAAAAGGCACTTTATTGTGCTCTTTTCCAAAAGACCCATAGGGCAAAAAAAAAAAATGCATTTTATTTTGCTCGTGCAAAAAAAGACCCGTTTAGGGCAAAAAATAAAAAAATTGCACTTTAATGTACGCTTGCAAAAAGCGCCATTCAGGGGCACAAAAAATAGTTTGCAGTGTGTTATACATATTTGGAGGTGTGTGAAATAAACAATTTCTATATAGTTTTCTCCTACTGTGCTATACTAAAAAAAAAAAACATTTTTTTTAATAGCATTTTCTGCAGTTCTGTAGCTGTGCGATTCAGCGGTTACGTACTGTGGGTGTGTTCTGCTCTTCCAAAAAACACCGTTTAGGGGCACAAAAAATAGTTTGCAGTGTGTTATACATATTTGGAGGTGTGTGAAATAAACAATTTCTATATAGTTTTCTCCTACTGTGCTATACTAAAAAAACAACATTTTTTTTTGAATAGCATTTTCTGCAGTTCTGTAGCTGTGCGATTCAGCGGTTACGTACTGTGGGTGTGTTCTGCTCTTCCAAAAAACGCTGTTTAGGGGCACAAAAAATAGTTTGCAGTGTGTTATACATATTTGGAGGTGTGTGAAATAAACAATTTCTATATAGTTTTCTCCTACTGTGCTATACTAAAAAAACAAAATTAATTTTGAATAGCATTTTCTGCAGTTCTGTAGCTGTGCGATTCAGCGGTTACGTACTGTGGGTGTGTTCTGCTCTTCCAAAAAACGCCGTTATGGGGCACAAAAAATAGTTTGCAGTGTGTTATACATATTTGGAGGTGTGTGAAAAAAACAATTTCTATATAGTTTTCTCCTACTGTGCTATACTAAAAAAACTAAAAAATTTTTGAATAGCATTTTCTGCAGTTCTGTAGCTGTGCGATTCAGCGGTTATGTACTGTGGGTGTGTTCTGCTCTTCCAAAAAACGCTGTTTAGGGGCACAAAAAATAGTTTGCAGTGTGTTATACATATTTGGAGGTGTGTGAAAAAAACTATTTCTATATAGTTTTCTCCTACTGTGCTATACTAAAAAAACAACATTTTTTTTGAATAGCATTTTCTGCAGTTCTGTAGCTGTGCGATTCAGCGGTTACGTACTGTGGGCGTGTTCTGCTCTTCCAAAAAACGCCGTTTAGGGGCACAAAAAATAGTTTGCAGTGTGTTATACATATTTGGAGGTGTGTGAAAAAAACTATTTCTATATAGTTTTCTCCTACTGTGCTATACTAAAAAAACTATTTTTTTTTTGAATAGCATTTTCTGCAGTTCTGTAGCTGTGCGATTCAGCGGTTACGTACTGTGGGTGTGTTCTGCTCTTCCAAAAACACCCATTTAGGGCAAGATCCTAAATTTGGAAAATATGAGGAGAAGGTCAAAGGGACATGGTGGCCCCGGTCGTGGTGCTGCTGGTGGAGCTCCTGTTGCAGGGAGAGGACGTGGTGGATCTGTGCCAGATACACGCACAAGTGAAACACCTTCCTCAGGTGCGAGTAGGTGACCGAGCCTGTGGCGGTATTTTGTCGCGCCTAATGAGGCTGTGCGAATGTTTAGGCCAGGACAAGTACAGGCGATAGTAGATTGGGTTGCTGACAGTGCCTCGGGTTCCTTCACATTGTCTCCCACCCACTCTTCTGATGAAAGAACAGAGTTGGCACCTGAAACCCATGTCCATCAGTCTTTCACCTCACCCCCTTGCAAATCAGCCAAGCAGTCTGAGCCCCAAATCATGCAGCAGTCTCTTCTGCTTTTCGATGACTCTGTTAGCAGGGTTTCCCAGGGCCATCCACCTAGCCCTGCCCCAGAAGTGGAAGAGATTGAGTGCACCGATGCCCAACCACTTATGTTTCATGATGAGTACATGGGAGGACCATCGCAGTACGTCTCGGATGATGACGAAACACAGGTGCCAACTGCTGCTGCTTTCGCAATTGTGCAGACAGACAAGGAGGGCAGGGGTGAAGACTGGGTGGAAGATGATGTGGAGGACGATGAGGTCCTCGACCCCACATGGAATGACGTTATGCAGGTGACCAGTGTAGTTTGGAGGAAGAGGCGGTGGTGGCACAGAGCCACCAGCACAGCAGAAGAGGGAGCAGGGTGCAAAAGCGGAGCGTCTGTCAGCTAGACAGTATGTCTGCTACTGCCCAATGCAGCAAGGGACCGAGCACACCAAAGCCAAGTCCAAGGAGTTCCCTAGCGTGGCAGTTCTTCACACAATGTGCTGATGACAAGACACGAGTGGTTTGCAGGCTGTGCAATCAGAGGCTGAAGCGAGGCATAAACGTTCTCAACCTGAGCACAACCTGCATGACCAGGCATCTAAGTGCAAAGCACGAGCTGCAGTGGAGTAGACACCTCAAAAACCAAGAAAGGTCTCTGGCTCCTCCTGCTTCCTCTTCTGCTGCAGTCTCGGCCTCTTCATCCACCTCTGTAGTGACAGTGGCACCTGCCACCCCGCAAACAGAGGATCTGCCAGCAACACTACCACCTGGGTCACCAACCATCTCCACAATGTCCCATGGAAGCGTTCAGCTCTCTATCTCCCAAACATTGGAGCGGAAGAGGAAGTACCCCCCTAGCCACCCGCGATCCCTGGCCCTGAATGCCAGCATTTCAAAACTCCTGGCCTTTGAAATACTGTCATTCCGTCTGGTGGAGACGCAGAGTTTTAAAAGCCTGATGGCATTGGCTGTCCCACAGTACGTCGTGCCCAGCCGCCACTATTTTTCCAGGCGAGCCATCCCTTCCCTGCACAACCAAGTGGGGGACAAAATCAGGTGTGCACTGCGCAACGCCATCTGTGGCAAGGTCCACCTAACTACGGATGCGTGGACCAGTAAGCACGGTCAGGGACGTTATATCTCCCTAACAGCACACTGGGTAAATGCAGTGGCGGCTGGGCCTGAGGCAGATAGCAGTTTGGCGCATGTCCTTCCACCACTGAGGATTGCAGGGCGCTTCAGTTTGCCTCCTGTTGCTAACTCCTCCTACTCCGCTTCCTCATCCTCTACCGCCTCCTCATCCGGTCAGCGTAACACCTTCACCACCAACTTCAGCACAGCCAGGGGTAAACGACAGCAGGCAGTTTTAAAACTTTCCTGTTTGGGGGAAAAACCCCACACCGTGCAGGAGTTGTGGAGGGACATGGAACAACAGACCAATGAGTGGTTGCTGTCAGTGAGCCTCAAGCCCGGCCTGGTGGTGTGCGATAATGGGCGAAATCTCGTAGCAGCTCTGGGCCTAGCCGGTTTGACGCACATTCCTTGCCTGGCGCATGTGCTGAACTTGGTGGTCCAGAGGTTCCTTAAAAATTACCCCAATATGCCAGAGCTGCTTCAGAAAGTGCGGGCTGTGTGTGCGCACTTTCGGCGTTCTCACCCTGCTGCTGCTCACCTGTCAGCGCTGCAGCGTAACTTCGGCCTTCCCGCTCACCGCCTCATATGTGACGTGCCCACAAGGTGGAACTCCACCTTGCACATGCTGGCCAGACTTTGCGAGCAGCAGCAGGCGATAGTGGAGTTTCAGCTGCAGCAATCACGCGTGAGTCGCTCTGCGGAACAGCACCACTTCACCACCAATAACTGGGCCTCCATGCGAGACCTGTGTGCCTTGTTGCGCTGTTTCAAGTACTCCACCAACATGTCCAGTGCCAATGACGCCGTTCTTAGCGTTACTATCCCAGTTCTATGCCTCCTTGAAAAAACGCTTCGGGTGATGATGGAAGAGGATGTGGCACAGGAGGATGAGGAGGAGGAGGAGGAAGCGGGATCATTTCAAAAGCTTTCAGGGCAGTCTTTCACAAGTGGCTACGAGGGTGGGTTCCTGCACCAACAAACGCCAGGTACACAATTGTCCGGCAGAAAGGGCACAGTTCTGGAGGATGACAAGGTGGAGGAGGAGATGGAGGTGGAGGAGGAGCCATTTTCACAGCAGGGTGGCACCCAGACCAGCTCATGGCCATCACTGGTGCGTGGCTGGGGGGATACAGAGGACACAGACGATACACCTCCCACAGAGGACAGCTTTTCTTTGCCTCTGGGCAGCCTGGCACACATGAGCGATTACATGCTGCAGTGTTTCCGCAATGACCGCCGAGTTGCCCACATTTTAACTGGTGCTGATTACTGGGTGGCCACCCTGCTGGATCCCCGTTACAAGGACAACGTACCATCCTTAATTCCCTCACTGGAGCGGGATCGTAAGATGCGCGAGTACAAGCGCACGCTGGTAGACGCGCTGCTGGTGGCATTCCCACCTGACAGCGGGCGTACGGTGGAAGCACAAGGCGAAGGCCGAGGAGGAGGAAGAGGTCGCCAACGCAGCCGGGGCACCGGCAGCACCTCAGAAGGCAGGGTTAGCATGGCTGAAATGTGGAAAAGCTTTGTCAGCACGCCACAACAACCAGCACCACCAGCTGAGATGGAACGTCTTAGCAGGAGGCAGCATTTCACCAACATGGTTGAGCAGTATGTGTCCACAGGCCTACACGTACTGGATGACAGGTCTGCCCCCTTTAACTTCTGGGTCTCCAAATTGGGCACATGGCCTGAGCTTGCCCTTTATGCCTTGGAGGTGCTGGCCTGCCCTGCAGCCAGTGTATTATCTGAACGTGTATTTAGCACGGCAGGGGGCGTTATCACAGACAAGCGCAGCCGCCTGTCCAGAGCCAATGTGGACAAGCTCACGTTCATTAAAATGAACCAGGCATGGATCCCACAGGACTTGTCCGTACCTTGTGCAGAATAGACATGTATACCGGTGTTGTGACAAAAACTGTCCGGCCATCGGATTGTGTCCGGCTCATACTGCGAAGGCACAGCGCTTGCGCAGTACAGAGGACAAGGAGATTCACAAAATCTCCGAAGATGAACGGCGCCTGCGCTGTGAGTGCAGGTTCAAGCCCCACCATCCAAGTGGACATATGGTAGCACATAGTAACAGGGCCCCTCACGGGCTCGGTTCGATCGCCACGCTTCGGGCACGGCCTCACTTGGCTCGGCTTGAACCACGGATGGTGTGGCCTTCACCTGAACTCACCACGCAGGCGCCGTTCTTCTTGGGAGATTTTCGAAATCCCCTTGTCCTACATACTGAGCAAGCGCAGTACAGGGTGGACACTATTTGACGGGGGACAGAATTCGACACATCACCGGCCTTACCCAACCATTGTTGTATTTTTGAACCAGTGTTGGCTACCTCGTCCTCCTCCACCGCCGCTTCCACCTACACAGCCACATCCACCGCCACCTCAACCTCCTACTCCATATGGACCTCGTCCTCCTAGGTCAAGATTATTATTTTTTATTTTTATTTTTTTTATGTTATTTTAAGTTATTTCCTTATCCACATTTGTTTGCAGAGCACTTGCCATGCTCTTAACAACATTGTGCTGCCATTTGCAGCCCTCTAGCCCTTTCCATTACTTTTTTAGAGCCTTTTTAGTCCTTAGAAGTCCGGGTCCCCATTGACTTCAATGGGGTTTCGGGTTCGGGTCCGGGTTCGGGTTAAAGTTCGGTCCCGAACCCGAACTTTTTTCCGAAGTTCGGCCGAACCCGTCGAACCCGAACATCCAGGTGTCCGCTCAACTCTATAAATAAGCTGTCAAAAGGAATTCAATCAACTACGTTCACCTTACCTTAAACAATAATGCTGTACAGGACTGGAAATAGGCAGTGAATCATTGTTTAGATTGTTTAGATTACCTTGACTGGCTGCTTTTGAACATTCATGTCTCCTTCATATACAGTAACCAAGTGCCTAAAACTGGACTCTCTATCCAAGACGTGGCTTCATTAAAGATTTACAAAGGGGCAATGCTCTATTTGAATTACAAGACTGCATCACCCATCACTTTTTGTCATATACCCCAAATTATATTACAGTTATTTTTGTTCTTGTCTTTCAGTGCTTTTCAGCTTACTATTAACCTTTATTTACATAATGCTTTTATTCTGTAATGATTTTGTTGTATTGATCGATGTTGAGCCGCTACCATGGTTCTCCCTTCAAGTTTACCACAGGTGCCGAGGGGGCTGAGCTGTGATCTAACTCCCCACTGAAGGACACACACACCTCCCTCCATCATCTATGCTGTGAAAAGTTCATCTCTACTCCCTCTCTGTTCCGTGCTTGGTCCAAGGCTCTGTACAGACCATCTACTGGTTGCTACCTATCACTGCAGTTGAGGTCACCGCAGCACACACCTGTCCTAATCATAAAAGCTGCACTACTACTACTACGACATTAAAGTGATTATATACAATGATTACATAATAATCAGGAAAATAGAATACGCTTTCACTGACCTCTCTATATGAATTTACTGTTAAGTAATTAATCCTCATGTAATCCTCCTTAGAGAGATAAAAATAAAGCTCATCTGTGTTTCTGGGGGGTAACTCTCCCGCCATCCGAGACGGGCATCCAAGCTTGGAGGAGATGGCAGGGGGTCCGTTTGCAGTCCTGTGGCCATCAGGAAGTCAACAGAAACCAGCGTGAAACGCAAGGAAGTGAAATTGCTGGAAGTAAGGAGCATCAGGGAGAGACCATACTGGATGGACAGAGTAGGCAGGCCAGTTTTATGTCGTCCTCGTCTAATTTTTCCTTCCATGTTTCCCAGCATCAGGGTCTTTTCCAATGAGTCCTCTCTTTGCATTAGGTGGCCAAAGTAATAAAGTTTTAGCTTATTCTGTTCTTTCAGTGAATATTCAGCGTTGATTTTCCTCAAGATTGACTTGTTTGATCTTCTTGCCATCCAAGGGACTTTCAAGAGTCTTCTAAAACACCATAGTTCAACAGCATCAATTCTTTTGGCGTTCAGCCTTCCTTATGGTCCAGCTTTCACAGCCATAGATTACTACTGGGAATACCATTTGACTATACGGCACTTTGTCAGTAGGGTGATATCTCTGCTTTTTATAATTTTATCTAGGTTTGCCATTGCTTTCCTCCCAAGAAGCAAGCATCTCTTAATTTCATGTCTGCCATGATCTTGGAGCCTAGAAAGATAAAATCTGTCAGTGTTTCCATTTGTTCTCCTATTTGCCAAGAAGTGATGGGACTGGTTACCATGATCTTAGTTTTCTTAATATTCAATTTCAGGCCAGCTTTCGCATTCTCCTCTTTCACCTTTGTTAAGAGACTCTTTTGTTTTTCTTTACTTTCTGCCATTAGTGTGGTATCGTCTGCATATCTCAGATTGTTGATATTTATCACAGCGATCTTAATTCTGGCTTGTAATTCGTCAATTCTGGCATTTCGCATTATGTAATCTGCATATAAGTTAAATAAGGGGGGTGACAATATACATCCTTGCTGCATTTCTTTCTCAAATTTTAACAAGTCAGTTGTTCCACGTCCTGTTCTAACTTGACTTGCATACAGGTTTTATAGAGACTACAGAAACTACAACTAGGATTAGCACTGTGAAAGATCTGTTAAATTCTTTTCAGCACATATCTGATCAACATTACCACCAGCTACAGGCTTTGCAGCAGAAACAGGATGATCTTGAAAATAGATTGTACAGAAATAATAAATAGTTTTTTGAGAATACCTCTAAATTACTATTTCTGTCCCATCTTTATGGTGGAATTAGTTCAACATTTAACAGTGAGACCCTAAGTTACAGGGGCACCTTCCTGAACATTTATTGCTAAACAAGTTAATTTTAGGAGCCGCGATCTGGCTCTGCCACTCTCCAGGAACATAGGCAATGTGCCTTTTTAAAAACACCACTATTATTGTTTTCCCAGACTTCTCTAAAGAAATTGCTCAGCAATGAGAAAACTTCATTAAAGTCAGATGGAGATTACATGTACTCAACTTCAAATATACAATGCTGTTCCAGGCTAAACTGTGGGTCACTGATTGTAACCATATATTTTTCTTCATCCACCCTGGAGATGGCTTGAGCAACAGGATCTCAGTAGAAGGGTTTCTGAATTATTTATGCTTATAACTACTGGAGGATGAGACATTAGAAGTAGAGTTGAAGTGATTGTAAACTAAAGTTAAAAACAAACAAACAAATCTATACGTACCTGCTCTGTTTAATAGAATTGCCCAGAACAGCCCCAAACCTCCTCTTTTGGGGTCCTCTGCTGTTCCTGGCTCCTCCTCTTCTCAGTGTGCCACCATAGAAAGCAGATTGTTATGGTGGCACACCTTCAGGCTCAATTCTGAGCTGTGCTACCTGTGTCCAAAGACATAGACAACCCGGATTACCCCGCTCTCTTGTCAGAGGATTTGGCTGACCCATTAGCTCCAGTTGCCTCAGCAAAGTCTGTAAGACAAGGAAGTAAGAAGAAAGAGCCACTGTAGATGGGCACATCGCTGGATAGAGCAAGGACTCAGGTAAGTATTGGGAGCGAGAGGTGGCAATACTTTTACCCTAATACAAGGAATGCATTAAGGTAACAAATGTTTAGGCTTTAGAACCACATTAGCATGATCTACCATCTACTGTTTGTTAATGTGCAAGTGAAGAGCTCAGGATTAGGGATGAGCTTCGAGTTCGAGTCGAACTCATGTTCGACTCGAACATTGCCTGTTCGCCCGTTCGCCGAACAGCGAACAAATTGGGGTGTTCGCGGCAAATTCGAAAAATCTATGGGAGAAATCTAAAGTGCTAATTATAAAGGCTTATATGCAAGTTATTGTCCTAAAAAGTGTTTGGGGACCCGGGTCCTGCCCCAGGGGACATGTATCAATGCAAAAAGAAGTTTTAAAAACGGCAGTTTTTTCGGGAGCAGTGATTTTAATAATGCTTAAAATGAAAAAATAAAAGTGAAATATTCCTTTAAATTTCGTACCTGGGGGGTGTGTATGATATGCATGTGAAGTGGCGCATGTTTCCCGTGCTTAGAACTGTCCCTGCAAAAAGTGTCATTTTTGAAAGAAAAAAAATGCATTTAAAACTGACTCGCGGCTATTAATGAATTGTCGGCTCCCGGCAATACATACAAAAGTCATTGATAAAAAAAAAAAAAAAGCATGGGGGTCCCCAGAATTCAATTACCAGGCCCTTCAGGTCTGGAATGGATATTAAGGGGAACCCCGCCGCAAATAAAAAAAAAATGACGTGGGGTTCCCCCAAATATCCATTCCAGGCCCTTCAGATCTGGCATGGATTTTAAGGGGAACTCCACCCCAAATTAAAAAAAAATGGCGTGGAGTCCCCCTAAAAATCCATACCAGACCCCTTATCCGAGCATGCAACCTGGCCGGCCGCAGGGGAAAAGGGGGGGACGAGAGAGCGGTCCCCCCTCCCTCCTGAACCGTACCAAGCCACATGCCCTCAACATGGGGAGGATGTCCCCATGTTGATGGGGACAAGGGCCTCATCCCCACAACCCTTGCCCGGTGGTTGTGGGGGTCTGCGGGCGGGGGGCTTATCGGAATCTGGAAGACCCCTTTAACAAAGAGGACCCCCAGATCCCGGCCCCCCCCTATGTGAATTGGTAAGGGGTACATTGTACCCCTACCATTTCACGAAGAAAGCGTAAAAAAATGTTTAAAAAAACACACAAACACCTTGAAAAAGTCCTTTATTTAAAAAAAAAAAAAAAAAAAACATTCCAGCGGTGAAATCCAGTGTCCCGCGGCGATCCCGATGTCCAGCGCTGTCCGTCATTGGTTGTGCCTGAGCGGACCTGATGGGGAACTCCCTCTCAGTATTTTAAATGTATAGACCCGCCCCTTCTAAAGTTTCCCATCAGGTCCGCTCAGCGGACCAGATGCGGAACATGAGAAGGGGCGGGTCTATACATGTATTACCAAAGTGAGAGCAGTTCCCCATCAGGTCCGCCTCCTCGGTATGTCAGACCCGCCTACGTCATTGGCTTGAGCGGGGAACTTCCTTCACTATGTAAGAAGGAAGTTCCCCGCTCAAACCAATGACGTAGGCGGGTCTGACATACCGAGGGGGCGGACCTGATGGGGAACTGCTCTCACTTTGGTAATACATGTATAGACCCGCCCCTTCTCATGTTCCGCATCTCGTCCGCTGAGCGGACCTGATGGGGAACTTTAGAAGGGGCGGGTCTATACATTTAAAATACTGAGAGGGAGTTCCCCATCAGGTCCGCTCAGGCACAACCAATGAAGGACAGCGCTGGACATCGGGATCGCCGCGGGACACTGGATTTCACCGCTGGAATGTTTATTTATTTATTTTTTTAAATAAAGGACTTTTTCAAGGTGTTTGTGTGTTTTTTTAAACATTTTTTTTACGCTTTCTTCGTGAAATGGTAGGGGTACAATGTACCCGTTACCAATTCACATAGGGGGGGGGCGGGATCTGGGGGTCCCCTTTGTTAAAGGGGTCTTCCAGATTCCGATAAGCCCCCCGCCCGCAGACCCCCACAACCACCGGGCAAGGGTTGTGGGGATGAGGCCCTTGTCCCCATCAACATGGGGACATCCTCCCCATGTTGAGGGCATGTGGCTTGGTACGGTTCAGGAGGGAGGGGGGCCGCTCTCTCGTCCCCCCCTTTTCCCCTGCGGCCGGCCAGGTTGCGTGCTCGGATAAGGGGTCTGGTATGGATTTTTAGGGGGACTCCACGCCATTTTTTTTTTAAACTTGGGGTGGAGTTCCCCTTAAAATCCATGCCAGATCTGAAGGGCCTGGTAATTGAATTCTGGGGAACCCCCACGCTTTTTTTTTTTTTTTTCTCAATTACTTTTGTATGTATTGCCGGGAGCCGACAATTCATTAATAGCCGCGAGTCAGTTTTAAAAGACTTTTTTTCTTTCAAAAATGACATTTTTTGCAGGGACAGTTCTAAGCACGGGAAACATGCGCCACTTCACATGCATATCATACACACCCCCCAGGTACGAAATTTAAAGGAATATTTCACTTTTATTTTTTCATTTTAAGCATTATTAAAATCACTGCTCCCGAAAAAACGGCCGTTTTTAAAACTTCTTTTTGCATTGATACATGTCCCCTGGGGCAGGACCCGGGTCCCCAAACACTTTTTAGGACAATAACTTGCATATTAGCCTTTATAATTAACACTTTAGATTTCGAACGTTCGAGTCCATTGTATTTAATAGGGTTCTAAAGTTTACACGAACATTTTGTCTGTTCGCAGGTTCTGGTGCGAACCGAACAGGGGGGTGTTCGGCTCATCCCTGCTCAGGATGAGCAAATACATTTAGTCCTAGGGATTTACCCAATGTCTTTGGACTTATAAACCTCTTCACAAGCCTAGTTGGTGTGGTTTTATTGGAAATACTCATTTACCTCTCAAGTTCATCTTCAGTCTACAACTTTTGTTCCTTTCTTTCCGTTTGCTACTTTTGTTTTACAGGCCACATGTTAAGGTGCAGAGACTGCAAGTAGAGACCTTTCGTTGATACTAACACATGCACTTTCTGGGGAGGGGAAATGTCTTTCCTTTTTGATAAGCAGTCTGTGACACCTTTAAAACTTGTGCCCATGGGAGAGAAATACAACATCTGTGTGCCTCTCCCATGGCCAGGGTTTGTGTCAATGGGTAGATATCTGAGGTTTTACCACTCCCTAGGAGCACTCCTTTCTCCCCTCCTGTACACTATAGAACATTTGGCTGCTTGGTTTCAGAAGCATCCCAATAATAAGGGTCTACAGGTCAGGGCATGTTGAAAAAGTTGAACTGTAAGCCGACAATATGATTTTATGTTTAGAATTCTCAGACCTTTTACTTAGCACTGTTTTCATGGCTATTAAAAAAATATATAAACAAAATCAATTCAAATATTATTTTATATTTGAATTGATTTTGTTTATATATTTTTTTAGTTGATAAAGGATTCGATGACTAGTAGAAATTAATTAGATCTAAATGTTTATATCAGTAGTGGATTTAACCTGTAGAGGGTTAATTTAGAGTAATAATGGTATCATGGGACTCACCTGTGAGGTCACACCATGTGGTGTTGGTATATAAGCTTGCTGTTTTTAGTAGATTGTTGCACAGAGCCTGATGAAGAGCATGGTATGCTCGTAACTGTCCAATTGCCTTGCATTACTACAAATTTTCTGTCTGTGATGAAGCAACCAGTAAACTGATCGCATTGGAGTTTTGTGTCCCGTCATTTTTTTTACTGAATATTGGTGGATTGTTGGGAGCCCACCCTGACACTGCTCCAGAAAATCAAAAAGAGAGGAGGAAGTAACCCACCCTATTGTTTGATTTGAGATATATATATATATATATATATATATATATATATATATATAAAATCATTTTTTTTTTATGTATTGGTACACATGCACAGGGCAGTGCTCCATCCCCCTTGCCATTTCTTTGACATCAAGTGATTACTCATTTTTAAGATTTGTCTTATATTGACTTTAAAAGGGTTCCGATTTGGCATCTGAACTTCATTTATGTTTAGTCACCCACCACCCTGCTAAATTGTGGATTACAGTTTCACCTGCTTTTAGCAACTGCCAAACTGTACATTTGGAACAGAATAAATAATAGTGTATTGACATGAGTAAAATGTTTTGCTTGGATTGTTTACAGAACAAAGAATTTGGTGCCAGTGGGAGAACAATCAAATAGTTTAACCTTTTTATTCAATCAGTCTCTGGCAGGCTTTTGGGGCATTTGAGCAGTCTCTGACAGGTTATGGTTACATGAAAAGCCTTGTTTTAAATGTGTGTTGTTCAAGGCAAATTATGATTGGCCATATAAGTCTAAACAAGTCTAATTGAAAACAAGTGGAAAGACTGTAGGACTATTTCATTTGTAATTATTTACTAAAGCTAGAGAGGGCAAAATTAGTCACAGGAGCCAAACTCTGTTATAATATGTGCCAAACTATTTTTTTGCTTAAATTTTGTTACATGTGAAAAGTCTCTGAAGCCGTGTACACACGATCGGTTTTACAGATGAAAACAGTCCGATGGACTGTTTTCATCGGACAAACCGATCGTGTATGGGCCCCATCGGTCTTTTTTCCATCGGTGTGAAAAAATAGAACATGTTTTAAATTTATCCGATGGGAAAAAAAACTATAGCAAAATCTGATCGTCTGTGTGGAAATTCATCGGATAAAAAACCCATGCATGCTCAGAATCAAGTCGACGCATGCTCAGAAGCAATGAACTTAATTTTTCTCGGCTCATCGGAGTGTTTTACGTCACCCGCATTTGAAACGGTCCGTTTTTTGACTGATGGTGTGTGGGTAAGACTGATGGAAGACAGTTTCATCGGATTTCCGATGGAATAAACCATCGGATTAGAATCCATAGGATATCCGATCGTGTGTACAGGGCTTGAGTCTTCTCTTATATGCAATTTATTTACGAAAGTCTTTTGTAGCAGTAGTTATTTAGCTACTTTTTTTTTTCCTCATCTGGTTCTATTTTTATATACTAACGAAGAATAAGCAACCACTGTTAAACCCTGGCTATCTGACATTCCCTTACAGTAAGCCACACTAAACTTGCTATATCTGTCAATTTCCTCACAGCAGAAAAAAGATTGCTGATAATGTTTTCACATTAACCCAATGCCCAAACCAGTTTACCTTTCCCCAGAAGACAAATACAAATTTCTCTCACCTATAGTTTACAGGATGGGCTCACACAGCAGGTGTATTCTTCTGAGGAGAAATGTGAGTCCCTGAGTAGCCCTGTCTACATTTGTAGACCCATTCAGATTGCTTTTTTTTGCAACTTGTGTTTTATTACAGTGCATAAAGGCATTTAGGTTTACCAACAAGAGCACTATAGGGATGCATTATTAAAATTTTGTTATAGGGCTCTGTATTTTCTAGTTATATTCCAAGATGAGTAAATACACCTCCTTCTGGTGGTAAGGTCGCAAATAGAGCTTTATTTTGGTGGTATTTGATCACCTCCTGCAGTTTATTTTTTTTGTGCTATAAACAAAAAAGGAGCGACAATTTTGAAAATAAATAAATAAATAACTTTCTGCTATAATATATATCCAAGTAAAATATAAAACAAACAAAATGTATTCATCAGTTTAGTTCGATATATATATTCTTTGACATATTTTTTGGTAAAAAAAAAATTGCAATAGGAGTATATTGATTGGTTTGCGCAAAAGTTATTGCATCTACAAACTACAGGATAGATTTAGGGACTTTTTATTATTTTTTAATAGTTTTTACTGGTAATGGCAGCGATGTGCGATTTTTAGCGGGACTGTGACATTACGGCGGACAGATCTGAACCCAAATGACACTTTTTCGGGACCAGTGACATTATTACATTGATCAGTGCTATAAAAATGCACTGATCATTGTAAAAATTACACTGGCAGGGAAGGGGTTAACACTAGGGGGCGATCAAGGGGTTAAGTGTGTTCCCTCAGCATCTTATAACTGTAGGGGGGATGGGCTTACTGTAATATGACAGACATCACTGTTCCCGATCACTGAGAACAGTAGATCTGTCATGTGATCTGGCAGAACAGAGAATTGCCTTTTTTACATAGGTAATTCCCCGTTCTGCCTCTCCTCACCGCAATTGCGGGTCGCAGTCTGTGTAACCCGCAGGCGCGAGCTGCAGGAGCATGCCCACGGGTCCATGGCATGCTCCTGCAGCGCACGCCCGCTATCCTCCCTGCACGGACCGACATACAGGTATGTCGATTTGCGCAGGAGAGCCGACCTGCCACTATATATCTGCATGAGCTGGTCAGCTAGTGGTTAATCATAAGAGTCAGGGCTTGGCACCAGGGAATGAAGATCCCAACAGGAAATTAAGAGACAAAATAAAGATAGTGAAGTATGACAAATGGATCTCACAATTCAACTGGCAAATATCTTGAATTTGTTGAAGAAATAAAGCAACATATAGCAACAGTTTCAGGCTAAATTACAGCACATCCTTACTCAGGTAGAAACACAAGTAACATTTTAACAAATGCAAACATCATATGTGCCTATTACTAGGAACCAATTATATTGTTAAATTCAATCTCCTCAGATGAATAAAATAAAATATTACTGTATATACTGTACATGTTAAAAAGATCACAAGCGATGTGAAGCCATTTCCATCACCAATAAAAGATACAACCCAATTCAACCTATTATATATAGAACAACACATCATTGAAAAATAAAATAATGTGTATATATATATATATATATATATATATATATATATATATATATCTCCCTATGTACACACATCTATTAATGTCAGAAGAAGATCTACATTTTTAGCTATTACAGAACCACGATATCTTTCCTTATTTTTTTTTTATTTTGTTCAAAGAAACAAATATAAATCAAAGTCTGAGTTTATACCCAGGGGACAAACAATGTATCATTGGACCTCTTGCTTCCTTTATCTATCTATCTATCTATCTAAAAAATATATTTTTTATTATATTTTGTATTTGTTGAGAATTATGCATCTGTCAGTGGGCCTGTATAATTTTGAAGTGTTTACATATTTTCCTTATTGCTTAGGAAAAGCAGAAGTATACATAGCAGCTAAGTACAAAAATTGTGTATTAATGTCTATGAGGAAAAGCAGGTGATCATGCTAATGTAAGAATCATTTTAATTTGTTTGCTAGTTGTACAGATGATTTTGCTCCCTGAGCAACCTGGGAAGTTGCAGAGTGTAGGTTTAAAGATATTTTCTACATGATTATAGCTTCCCAGCAGGCTTAATACAGTTTGATAACTATTTAAATCAGTGATATTCTAACAAGTTAAGCAGAGGTTCACTAAGTCTTATCCATCCACATATGCTGGAACATGGGAATACTACACAGAGAGTCTCTTCAAGATTAAACTTTAAAATCTGTTTGCAGCTGCATAATTATTCTGTATTTTGAAACCTAGGCACAGCAAGAGTGAAAGACAAGGACACCTGGGAAAAAAGAGCAGCTAAATCTAATTGTCAATGTTTGGCTAATGGGGGTTACAATGATGTGTTGCTGCATTGTATGTTTCCCTACATTATCCACATTTCCAGTAGATAGTCATAAGGTGTCCAAGTCCATCCAAATATTTCACAGAATGAAAAAAAAAAGTATTTTAAACTTTTATATTGTTAACTCAAGAAATTTAACATTGATCTTTTTGTGGAATCCATTTCATTGGCTTTTATTGGTTTTATCAGTTTTATCAGGTTTATTTAGTCTTTCCAGTCAAGGTCTGAGTTGAACTTATAGTAATTAAATAGGGTTTTGATCAGTTGATTTAAAAATGTGATTGCACTGAAAAAAAGAAAAAAAAGAACACAATATGATCCAGGTGGAACATTTTCAATAATTCTCTAGATGGAGCAATCTATGTCTCAATTTGAAAATGTACATCCATTATTTTTTTCAACTATTGTAAACATAAGTTTTCTAATAGTATTGCCTATTTTAAAGCGTTATGCTGTTTATAATATCTCATGCAAATCTTGCTCTTAAAAGAGAAGTATGGAAAAAAAAAAGATGTATATTCACCTAGGTGGATGCAGCATCGATCCAATGCTGCATCTTTCACCTGTTGGCTTTGCAGTGAGAACTTAGTGATCAAACACCACTGATCACTCAGTTCTCCTCCTCTGCTCTGAGCAGTGAGCTGTGACTGCCATCTGGGCTGTGAAGGGGGTGGGAGGGGCTTGTTTACTGGATCATTAAGAGGCTGAGCCTTTGGACCAGCTTTTCTGTCTTTTTAAGATTATTCTTTATTAATGTGGACACAGGAAGGGACAGAAAAGAGAATGTATCATGAAGAGTACTAAGACATAGTCATTCAGATGAATGCTTATCTTGTAATTCTGAGTAGTAAGGACCTTTGTTTAGAATTGCTATAGATATACTGCGACATAATAATGAGACCCTTTCCCATTAAAACGTTTAACAATTTGAATGGATACCCCTTCATCCAGGTGCTCTCTGATTTTCATTACCCCTCCTTATTCATCCATTGTCATATACCTGCCAATAACTCTGCCATGCCTTCTGCTGGTTACCACTGTGTGTGTGTGTGTGTGTGTATTAAAGTCTCCATTTGGGATCTTGTTGCCATCACAACTCACCACTAACTCCTTTGACTGAAACTTTGTTCTGTTATACAAACCCTGATGGGCTAAAACCTTGGCTGGTGCCACATATTTGTGCATGTAGTTCCATCCCTTGCTACCATGTTTAGCTATTGTATGAATCGTGCCTTTAGCAGGCTGGGGAAGAGGTCATGCCTTTAGGTCCCAGAACAGAGTAACAAAATAATTGGTTTCAGAATACGGATAAGTGTGATGTCACCAGTTACTTGTGGCTTCGGGAATAATCAAACTAAATTACTCTTAAGTACAATTGTACTATACTATACCTGCTATTTTCCAATTACTGAGTCTTACAATTCCTAGTATATCTATTAGATATAAACTCAATGCCTTTTGAACTCAGTTATGCCAAATAAAACAAAAAACAAGTTGAAACAATGACCAACTTTGATGACTGCCACATATTAGGACTGTAAAGAGGACTTTGCCTAACATGTACAAAGAAAATAGTCACATGACTGTTGCTTAAACCCGGTGTTACTTTTACTGTTGTCATAATTGGTAATAGCTAAATGACATACGGGAGCTTCAATACATTTTTAATAAAAACTATTTTCAATGTTGAAATGGATAAAAAACTGCTGGAAATTGGCCCAAACACAAAATGCTATAGGGAAGCTTTAATATTCTTTATCAAATATTTTAAATGTTTGAATTGTTCTCTGTATAATTTTCCCCATACTCCCCTTTTTTATTTTTTATTTCACCATAACGAAACCAAACAACTTATGACGTTGAGAAACAAAAAGAGAGGAAAAAAAATACAGATTTAATGCTGCCTCAACATGATATTTTCCCTACAATTTTCTCTTTAAATTGTTAAAGTGCATTAGATCGGTATTTAGTTTCCAAGAACAAACTGCTTTAATCACTTCAGCCCTGGAAGATTGTACCCCCTTCTTGACCAGAGCACTTTTTACAATTTTGCACTGCGTCACTTTAACTGACAATTGCCCGGTCATGCAATGCTGTACCCAAATGAAATGTGTGTCCTTTTTTTCCACACAAATAGAGCTGTCTTTTGGTGGTATTTAAACATCTCTGCAGTGTTTATTTTTTGCGCTATAAGCAAAAAAAAAAAAAGCAACACGATTGTTTACTTTTTGCTATAATAAAAATACCCAAAAATGGTTTTAAAAAACAAATCTCTTCACCAGTTTAGGCCAATATATATTCTTCTACATATTTTTGGTAAAAAAAATCTGGACAGGAGGCACAGGAGGAGCAAGAGAGAGCATTTCTGGGCAAGTCTCCAGGGAGAGGAACAACTGGTCACAGCCAGGGGAGGGCTGGTGAGTGACATGCACAGTTCGGAGAACTGGGGAGGCACGCCTGAGAGGACTGGGAGCATGCAGCCTGGGATGGGTGCAGAGCCAGAAGCATGGACTGTGGTGTCATGGGCAGTGGGAGGGGCAGCTGCAGCCAGGAAGGCTGGCAGGGCTTGAAGATGGGTTTCTGGGCTTAGTAACCGAAGTTAGGGAAGCTAGCACCAAGAACTTTTAGTTGCTACACTAAAGGGGCCCACGACCCCTGCCTGCAAAAGGCAGTTGCTAAGGCCTGGCTGAGCCAGTGTCAGGCTGAACCATGCGATGCTAGCTGTTCCTGGAAGCTCAAGTAAAAGTTGTGCTGGGGGAGCTGAGGAGTAATAGTCTGCAGTAAGAGTTGTGCTGGAGGAAGATAGACCTGTATATACCAGAGTGTATATAAGTTGTCCCAATTATTTGTTCTACATTCACTAGGAATTCCATACTTCATATACTCTATTCAAGTTTAATCCCCTCAATAAAACACAAAAGCAAGCACATGGACTGTTTTCTGCCTTGGAGTGTCTGAGAGGTGAACACTGGGCTGGGCAGGGTGACAGGTGGGCCACATCACTTAGCAGCCCCTATGCGGGTACCGCTACACCTATTATTGATTTTTTGTAATATTTAGATTATTATTCCCCCGATTATAATAACCATTTCAAGTTTTTCCTTAATTACATTTTTGTTTCTCCAATTTTTTTTATCTTTTGCTTGGCGCTATAATAGCGTACCATTTGTTTTATTTTACATCGTTTATCTCTTACCCTTCTTGCAGGAGGGTAACAGGCTGCTTAAATTGCAGACTTTTTGTCTAATAGTTAATTATACATACATGGTTATTGTGTCCATGTGAAGAAATTACCGTATATACTCGAGTATAAGCCGAGCTTTTCAGCACATTTTTTTGTGCTGAAAGTGCCCCCCTCGGCTTATACTCGAGTCACCTTTTTGCGCCTGATCTCCCGGAATTTGGGGACCCGGTACCGGCCGGTCGTAGGTCCCCTGGACCCCAAACTTGGCACACATGTAACCCCATGTGTGCAAAGTTTGTTGTCTGGGGGATTTACGGTCGGGGAGCACCGATTTTTCAAAGCCGGGCCCCCCTTCCATAGACTCCCATGTTAAACGGTCATTTCTCTGGTGATTTTGGGGACCCGGTACCGGCCGGTCGTAGGTCCCACTTGGCACACATGTAGCCCCACTCTTCCTCTACAAGTGTGCAAAGTGTGTTGTCTGGAGGACCTACGGCCGGGGAGCACCGATTTTTCAAACCCGGGCACCCCTTCCATAGACTCCCATGTTAAATGTCAGTCTAGTCATGGACACGGTGAGGCATGGGCACAGTGAGGCATGGGCACAGTGAGGCATGCACATGGACTCAGTGAGGCAAAGTGAGGCACAGTGAAGCATGCAGATGGACACCCTAGGCTTATACTCGAGTCAATAAGTTTTCCCATTTTTTGTGGTAAAAATAGGTGCCTCGGCTTATATTCGGGTCGGCTTATACTCGAGTATATACGGTAATCTTTCTGTTACATTCATATTGCTTAGCAAAACCCATTAGCGAGTGTTGCAAATATTTTGTATTTTATGTAAGATTTTATTTATGTCCATCCGTAATCTAACTATTTATTGTGAATACATGTGTAGTGAATAAATATTCCATATTTAGTCTGTTTTCATATCCTTTTTTTAAAAATGTATTTAATTAGTGAAAGTACTCAAAAAAGTTATCGTTCAGGCAATTCCTGATGCAAACGCACAACAAATCGATCCACTGTTTTAAGACAAATTTGCAAGTCAGGCAGTCAAAAAAAATAATTAAGAGGAGAACAAAACTACTGTTAATGAAAGAGAAAATAAAATAATATTTTAGAATTTAGTTAGTCCTGACTGCAATTACTCCAAAGGTTCCCAGTGACTACACTAGTAGTGGATGCTTGAAACCACCTTCCAGCAGACGTAATTAGTCAGTCAACAGTAATTACATTTTAAAAAGCTCGAGGACACACATATCTATACTCTGACAAAAAGGTTAGAGAAAAGAAAAATAAATGAAAAAGAAGCAGACTTGGTAGAGACCAGGTCTTTTCCTGACATTACTCTTTGGTGTTTCTAGGTTTCTAAATTCTTGAAGTCTAGAGCAACAACATGCATGAGTCAATTTGGAAGAGAAAAAAAAAAAAAAACACAAAACATACTGAATCCACAAAATACAATCAAGTGCAAAATAAGATGTTATTATGTACTTTCTGAGAGTTAGAGTGAATAAAAACTTCGCTCTGGGTCCCAGCGAAAGACATACAAAAATCCATACAGTTTCTACAAGGTTTGGTGATTGAGATCATATATATATGCACAGTTTCATTGCCAGATTGAAAATTTTGAAACTTTTTGGTATCGGTACTAAACACATTACAAATGGAAAATAAATTACAGCATGCACGTTAAAGTGTCCGCATTTCATATTTTTGGCCATCAAACAATGGTGTGTTCACATCCCTGTAGAAAAAAGATTGTTCTTTACATATACTGATAAACAGTGCATACACATCCATTACATCACACAGACACACACATTAATTGAGATTGAACCAAATTTGTTATGGATGGAGAAAGCTTATGTAATTCCAAATGGATTACTAGGTATTGCTTGTAAATGGGAGAATCAGAAGGGAGAAGAAAAAAAATAAAAACCTAATTGCAGTTTGCCTATGTCATAAAACAAAGCAGATACTGCCAGTCTGTTTTACCAGATCTAACTTCTCTGAAAGAGAAAACAACAAAACTAAAATCCATTGAAACAAGAGTAAGCTTCTGTTCTAAGAAATACTTGGGGATCCTTTGTGGAACTTAAATAAAATGAGATTAATAATCACCATGTTTGTATACCTAGCCTAATATACTTTACCTTTGTTGGGTGTGTGTATATATATATATATACACATCTACTGTATATACATACACCTTCTTTATATGTAAATACTTTTTCATGAGCTCACTGATCCTGTAAAATATAACTTAGACACAAGTTATTACCCTTTTTCCCTTTCTTTAACACACAAAGAAAGCAAACAATACCACATTGTTACATTTACATTGGTATATGGTCATTTCCTTCACTGTTTCTACATTGCTTATGTGCAAGTTGTTCCCAGTAAGGAGTTCTAGCACATAACAGATAGGTTGGGCTTCTCTCCTGTATTTTCTGTTTGAATGGAACAGACTGTTGTCTGTGAAACCTTAACAATTTGATCAAAAGATTAAACACGTGCCTGATCCCCTGCGCTACTATGTGTGCTAAATATATTGTACATTATAAGTGAATAACAAGCGAAAAAGATGAGGGTTTGCTGCTAGATACCCAAATGTGTTCCTAAAAATTAAGATGTAATACTAGTAGTGGTAAAGCGCTACCCTAATGTATATGGTCTTCATACCCTATGTGGATCCTCCAATGGGGATAACACCATTTAAAAAAACAAGAAAACTAATTCATAAGTGTCCCTTTAAGCAATGTGAACATAATAATAATGATTAAAAAACAATAAACTACCAGTGTAATTTCATCATCGACGAGTAAAGAGCATAATACAAATAAGCCAGTATCAGGTGAGAAGGTATGGCAAAATCAAATATAGTCCCAAAAAGTAGGTAGGTATGGCAAAATGAAATATAGTAGCAAAAAAAACAAAGCAGAAGGGAATTTGTAGATACTGTTCAGGCACGCAAACCACACCTCCAGTGTCCCTTCACCTTCACTCGTATATGCTCACCTCCACTCTGGATCTAGTACAGGTCACCATGCGCTTTCCCCTTTAAGGGGTATATAAATCCTCTGGTGGGTGGTTGGATCCTCTGTTGGTTCTTGCAACAAACTGTAGTACTAATAAATCCTGGCAGGTGCTTGCAATGTGTCCTATGGTAATCCTGGGCAGTAATGCTCAGAAAAAAATGGAAAGAAACAACATAGTGTTGAATCTTTGAAAAACCTTATAATAAAAAATCTAGTAAAATCATAAAACTCACATTTGTTTGTGCACTGAATCCTGGTGCACTCAGATCGTGGACATAGTACAATTAAGGGTGTGCAGCTCCCTTAAAGATCACTTGGCTGTTTTGTTGGTAAAAACAAGTTTACAGGGTAAAATCTTCCTAAGGATGCGCGCTGACGTGTTTCGTCACTAGGGGTGAGATTGATGTTCGAATCATCACAATTATGACAAATCACGGCTTGCTTTGCATGTAATGAGTCTATCTTATATATTAGTTTCAGTTTTTAAGTTGCATTAGTGAAATAAATGAATTTTTGCACGATATTCAAATTTTTCGAGTTTCAACTGTATAGGAACACCGATCAGTCTCTTTACCTATTCAGTCCCCTCCCCCACAGTTAGAATCACTCCCTAGGGAACACATATAACCCCTTGATCGCCCCCTAGTGTTAACCCCTTCCCTGCCAATGACATTTACACAGTAATCAGTGCATTTTTATAGCACTGATCGCTGTATGAATTCCAATGGTCCCAAAAATGTGTCAAAAGTGTCCGATGTGTCCGCCGCAATGTGGCACTCCCGATAAGAATCGCAGATCGCAGCCATAACTAGAAAAAAAATGCCATAAATCAATAACTTATTTTGTAGACACTATATCTTTTGAGCAATTCATTCAATATACGCTTATTAAAATATATATAAAGTATTCAGCGCAGAAAAAATACACAATAAATTGGTGAATGCAAGCCAACACTTAGGTAATTCAGATAAAAACCTTACATTTGCAAATAAATCAAAAATAGTGCAGCACAAAAATTAAATTAAAAACAGAAATATAACAGTCCTTGAATAAACTTCCAAAGATGGCTCTTGAAAGGAAAGCATCCACGAATCACACTAGATGCACATGTAATGATATGAAGCACAAACAGTCCCAGGTGAAACAGCAGACTGGACAATGACGTGGTGATCTAGATCCCTCCACCACAGACAATGTAGCCTCTCACCTCATTAATTCGCCCTGTAACAGGTCGCTATGCCAAAAAGACCCTCACCTGGGGTGATAATCCAGATAAGCAGGCCATTTAACCTCCACAGCATCAGGTATTAATGAAAGAAAGGAAAGGGACAATCTAGTGCTCTCCGAATGGTACGTTTAATGATCAATAAAATCCATAAATAAATTACTCACAAAAAGAGCACTCAAAATTGAGTGCAGATAATGCCAGCATATAGAATGTATACAACCTGAACGATGGTCATGGGTGACGTCAGACGTGACTCCTCTCCCCGTGCGCGCCAAGTCCTTAGTGGGCGGGGACTTCTTCAGCGCGAGGACAGAAGCACGTTGACGGCCCGCGATTGCCTTTAATATACCCTGGCAACCGTCAATCAAAGGATCATGCTCCCGGACTGGGCGGAACTATCATCCTCCCAACCTTTTGAATGACAATTCAATCCTAAGAGAGCCGTCATTCGAGAGACAGGTTGCTATGCTAAATAATACATAAAAAATAAATGAAAAATGGTCTGAACTAATGTTGTCTTCCAAACATTGTGAGTAAATCCACACTCTCACTCCAAATTTTGTACAAGACATCAGAGTTCAAGGCAATAAAAAAGGGAGAAAAACAGGATAATACAGAAACTTCTATTAAAGTGGTACTCCATCGGGAGCTGGAACTACTGTATCCATAAAATTACTAATAATAGTAAATATTTAAACTGATGTCAGTCCACGACCATCTTCCAGGCATACATTAAATTGAACAAATACAATAAAAATATACAATAAAATTAGACATAAAATTTATATAAAATGTATACAAATCCACAGTACCTCAACAGCATATACAGTTGCAAAAAAAAGTATGTGAACCCTTTTGGAATAATATGGATTTCTGCACAAATTGATCATAAAATGTGATCTGATCTTCATCTAAGTCACAACAATAGTCAATCACAGTCTGCTTAAACTAATAACACACAAAGAATTAAATGTTACCATGTTTTTATTGAACACACCATGTAAACATTCACCGTGCAGGTGGAAAAAGTATGTGAACCCCTAAATTAATGCGATCTCCAAGAGCTAATTGGAGTGAGGTGTCAGCCAACTGGAGTCCAATCAATGAGATGAGATTGGAGGTGTTGGTTACAGCTGCCCTGCCCTATAAAAAACACACACCAGTTCTGGGTTTGCTTTTCACAAGAAGCATTGCCTGATGTGAATGATGCCTCGCACAAAAGAGCTCTCAGAAGACCTACGATTAAGAATTGTTGACTTGCATAAAGCTGGAAAGGGTTATAAAAGTATCTCCAAAAGCCTTGCTGTTCATCAGTCCACGGTAAGACAAATTCTATAAATGGAGAAAGTTCAGCACTGCTGCTACTCTCCCTAGGAGTGGGCGTCCTGTAAAGAAGACTGCAAGAGCACAGCGCAGACTGCTCAATGAGGTGAAGAAGAATCCTAGAGTGTCAGTCAAAGACTTACAAAAGTCTCTGGCATATGCTAATATCCCTGTTAGCGAATCTACGATACGTAAAACACTAAACAAGAATGGATTTCATGGGAGGATATCACAGAGGAAGCCAATGCTGTCTAAAAAAAAACATTGCTGCACGTTTACAGTTTGCACAAGAGCACCTGGATGTTCCACAGCACTACTGGCAAAATATTCTGTGGACAGATGAAAACAAATTTGAGTTGTTTGGAAGAAACACACAACACTATGTGTGGAGAAAGAGACACAGCACACCAACATCAAAACCTCATCCCAACTGTGAAGTATGGTGGTGGGGGCATCATGGTTTGGGGCTGCTTAGCTGCGTCAGGGCCTGGACGGATTGCTATCATCGAAGGAAAAATTAATTCCCAAGTTTATCAAGACATTTTGCAGGAGAACTTAAGGCCATCTGTCCACCAGCTGAAGCTCAACAGAAGATGGGTGTTGCAACAGGACAGCTACCCAAAGCATTGAAGTAAATCAACAACAGAATGGCTTAAACAGAAGAAAATATGCCTTCTGGAGTGGCCCAGTCAGAGTCCTGACCTCAACCCGATTGAGATGCTGTGGCATGACCTCAATAAAGCGATTCACACCAGACATCCCAAGAATATTGCTGAACTGAAACAGTTCTGTAAAGAGGAATGGTCAAGAATTACTCCTGACCGTTGTGCATGTCTGATCTGCAACTACAGGAAACGTTTGGTTGAAGTTATTGCTGCCAAAGGAGGTTCAACCAGTTATTAAATCCATGGATTCACATACTTTTTCCACCTGCACTGTGAATGTTTACATGGTGTGTTTAATAAAAACATGGTAAAATGTAATTCTTTGTGTGTTATTAGTTTAAGCAGACTGTGGTTGTCTATTGTTGTGACTTAGATGAAGATCAGATCACATTTTATGACCAATTTGTGCCGAAATCCATATCATTCCAAAAGGGTTCACATACTTTTTTTGCAACTGTAAAACCTAACATTGTCACTCAATAAATTATCTATTAGAAATAAAACAGTTGAGGTCAAACTTAACATTCAAGCCAGCCGACGTCATCACCTTGGTCTCATAGATCCAGAAGGATTCTCTGCGATTAAGCTGGCGAATGTATTGACCCCCTCGCCAGTGTCTAGGGACTTTTTCAATCCCACAAAATTTGAGATGTCTAGGGTCCCGTTGGTGACAAGTCCTAAAATGTCTAGAGACACTACTGTATGAGTCTTAACACCTCTTTTGATATTACTTATGTGCTCACCAACTCTCACATGTAGTGCTCTTGAGGTCCTGCCGATATAATGCAATCCGCAGTCACACTTGAGCATGTATACCACACCCATAGTCGCACAAGTAATCAAATCTTTGATCTGGTATTGTTTTTGTGTGACAGATGAGCTAAACACTTTACGGCTTTTGACATTGTTTTTGGCATGTTTACAGGTGGCACACTTGCCACATGCATAAAAGCCAGAAAGGAAACTGAACAACTTATTAACAGCAATCTTTGGTGGATCAATAACCCCTGGTGCCAAACTGTCCCTCAAAGAAGGTGCTTTGCGGTAAATGAACTCAGGACGGTTCGGCAAATGGGGACCCAAGATACGATCGTATTTCAAAATAGGCCAATGTTTGGCCACAATTTTTTCGAATGTCTTATGTTGTATGCTATATGCTGTAGTCCATAACCATTCTGAATTGATTAGAGGATACTGACTCTTCGGAATTAACAATTTTATTGGCAATAATAGAACTCCTATCAATAGTGATCACTCTATCAATTTCCTTGGTGATAACAGGAAAAGTGTAGCCTTTCTGCCTGAATCTGGTTGCTAATGTCTGTGACTGAGACAAAAACTCGTCCTCAGACGTACAATTTTGTCGCAATCGGACAAAATGACCCCTTGGAATGTTGCACAGCCACAACCGGTGGTGGCAACTATCCAAGGGAATATAGGCATTGCGGTCTGTGGGTTTAAAATGGTTTCTAGTATAAAAATGTCCTGTATTGAAGTGGTTAAAGGAATATTTCATTTTTATTGTTTCACTTTAAGCATTAATAAAATCACTGCTCCTGAAAAACGGGCAATTAAAAAAAAATTTTTTGCATTAATACATGTCCCCTGGGGCAGTACCTGGGTCCCCAAACACTTTTTATGGCAATAACTTGCGTATAAGCCAATAAAGCATCATAAAGTTGTTCTGGCTATTTGCAAGTCATATTGCTGACTTGCAAATAGCCTCAGAGAACATTCAGCACTGCGCTGTCCACAAAACTGGCAATGCCCTGGTTGAATGTGCTTTTAAGTCTTGGTCTTGTGAAGAGTAAGCTCTTACAATTGTCCTAACAGCCTAGGAGGTGACTGTACATGTTGATGCTGACTGACCCTGGCTTAAACCATATGGGGCCAACCACAGATTTTAGCTTTCCTGAATGTAAAAGTAGCTACTAAGAAGGCCATCAGAGTTAGACCAACATTGAGGGGATGTGTTTCTCATGCTTCATCAAATAAATATAGTAAACTGACTTCCTGGTTAAAGTGGAAGGAGAAAGACACCTTATGGATGAAAGCTGTCTGGGGGGTTTAGGACTATTCTGTTGGGAGGACCATAAGCAATTCCCACAAGGGTTTCCTGGCAGGCCATTAACTTCATGCAAGCCTTTAAGAATTGCATCACTAAAGGATTAAGAGCTCATTAAATCCCTGTAAGTACAGATAAGGCTGAACTTTGAACTTTAAACATATTTGAACCTAGGCCCCTGTCCAGCCCCATTTGTAAGAACTGTGGACCCTTGGCTGGTTTTGGTGCACATTTTACATACAATATATTCTCTGGTAAGTCTTATTCATGGAGACTTCTCTGGCTTGACACAAGATAGCCACTATCTGCACTGAGCACTCTTGATTTGGTAGCCTCCACCTCTCAACTTTCATCAAATCAAATGTAGTCTCTAGGGGCTGGATGGCAAAACTGGCCATGAGAGAGCAGATCCATTATCACTGGCAGAGGCAGTGGCGACTCAATGCTCAACTGTAGGCAGGGCCATTTTAATAGCATCATGGGCCCCTGGACAAAGTAATGCTATGGGGCCCCTACAAGCTTGCCCCAATATACGCACCTACTCTCAAGAATGAAAGTACAATATTTCTACTTTACAGCGTGTCACTTGCTACCGTCTCCTGCCTCCAGATTCAGCGTGTCATTTGCCACCGTCACCTGCCACCAGATTCAGCGTGTCACTTGCCACCGGTCCCTTGTCACCAGATTCAGCATGTCACTTGCCACCGTCACCTGTCACTAGATTCAGCGTGTCACTTACCATCCATCCCCTTCCACCAGATTCAGCGTGTCAATTGCCACCCGTCCCCTGCCACCAGATTCAGCGTGTCACTTGCCATTGTCACCTGTCACCAGATTCAGCGCGTCAATTGCCACCCATCCCCTGCCACCAGATTCAGCGTGTCACTTACCATCCATCCCCTGCCACCAGATTCAGTGTGTCTCTTGCCACCGTCCCCTGTCACCAGATTCAGTGTGTCAATTTCCACCCATCCCCTGCCACCAGATTCAGCGTGTCACTTGCTACCATCCCCTGTCACCAGATTAAGTGTGTCAATTGCACCCGTCCCTTGCCACCAGATTCAGCGTGTCACTTGCCACGCCCCCTGTCACCAGATTTAGCGTATCACTTGCCATCGTCGCCTGTCACCAAATTCAGCTTGTCAATTGCCACCCGTCCCCTGCCACCAGATTCAGACTGTCACTTGCCATTGTCACTTGTCATCAGATTCAGCGTGTCACTTGCCACCGTCCCCTGCCACCAGATTCAGTGTGTCAATTGCCACCCGTCCCCTGCCACCAGATTCAGCATGTCACTTGCCACGTCCCCTGCCACCAGATTCAGCTTGTTAATTGCCACCGTCACCTGTCACCAGATTCAGCGTGTCACTTGCCATTGTCACCTGTCACCAGATTCAGTGTGTCACTTGCCACCATCCCCTGTCACCAGATTCAGTGTGTCTCTTTCCACCGTCCCCTGTCACCAGATTAAGTGTGTCAATTGCTACCCGTCCCCTGCCACCAGATTCAGCGTGTCACTTGCCACCGTCCCCTGTCACCAGATTCAGTGTGTCAATTGCCACCAATCCCCTGCCACCAGATTCAGGGTGTGACACTTGCCACCGTCCCCTGTCACCAGGTTTAGCATGTTACTTGCCACCGTCCCCTGTCACCAGGTTTAGCATGTTACTTGCCATCGTCACCTGTCACCAAATTCAGCGTGTCAATTGCCACCCGTCCCCTGCCACCAGATTCAGACTGTCATTTGCCATTGTCACCTGTCAACCAATTCAGCGTGTCACTTGCCACTGTCCCCTGTCACCATATTCAGTGTGTCAATTGCCACCCGTCCCGTGCCACCAGATTCAGCATGTCACTAGCAACGTCCCCTGCCACCAGATTCAGCTTGTCAATTGCCACCGTCACCTGTCACCAGATTCAGCGTGTCACTTGCCATCGTAACCTGTCACCAAATTCAGCATGTCAATTGCCACCCATCCCCTGCCACCAGATTCAGCCTGTCACTTGCCATTGTCACCTGTCACCAGATTCAGCGTGTCACTTGCCATTGTCACCTGTCATCAGATTCAGCATGTCACTTGCCACCCGTCCCCTGTCACCAGTTTCAGCGTGTCACTTACCATCCATCCTGTCACCAGATTCAGCGCGTCACTTGTCACCGGTTCCTTGTCACCAGATTCAGCGTGTGACTTGCCACCTATATTCTGGCTCTCTCTCCCTCCCCTTCAGCTGGGCATCCTGGGGTCTGCAGTTTCCCTCTTAGGAATGCTGGGGCTTGCCAGTCCTCGGGACTACATGTCCCATGATCCTCCTTTGTGCTCATTTTTTTGGCCAATGGGGAGGAGAGGGCTCTGCTCCCGAGTACAGCAGCATGAGGAGAAGAGGGGGAGAAAAGCCTGCAGCTGCTCTTTCCAGAGACACAGCCGCTCTCCCCACTGCTGACAGGAGGAGGGGGATAGGGAAGAAATGGAGCCCTCTTCTGACAGCGGCGGCTCGAGGGGGAGGGGCAGCACAGTTTCTACTCTTCAGACTTGCTCGTCATCGGCACTTGAGCCTCAGCGCCCCCTCTACCTTAGCTCACTCAGTCACTCAGGGAGGCCCAGGAGAGGTGGTGACAGCCCAGCTTGCAGGCGGAACCAAAGATACCGCTGCACGCTGGACTGCCTATGCCCGCTCAGCCTGACTCCCTTGTCCCACTGCTAGTGCTATTTGTCTGGCTATTTGGCTGTGCCCAGGGGTGCCCACTCAGTAAGACGGCCTGACTGTAGGAGAGATAGACATCAGAGCCTCCTCAGCCAAAATGGTATAATTGCAATTATTGATACTGGAAGTTCCATTGGCAGCCTAAGATTTATATTCTTTCACTGCTGTCTAGGCACGGTACAACTCTTGTTCCTCTTATAAATGGAGTGAATGCCAGAAGGGCTTTGGACGCTGCTCTCAGTTCGAGAGCATTCAGTACTATGCAGTGGCGTCTGGTGCACAATACTCTTTTTTTTTTTTGGGGGGGGTAAACTAACACTACCCCCCTCTGTCCAGACCTACTCTGCCTCCTGTGATTTGGACCTCTGTTGGAAATAATTTTTACTGACTGGACCTCAATGAATTTTCATTTAATACCCCTGGTATAGGGCTTAGAATGGGGGTGGGTGGGGGCAGGTTTGGGCTTAGTTAAGTTTTGATTGGACATCCAATTTAACTACTTATCCTGAAAATTATTCTAAAAACCCTGACCATAATTCTGTACCAACACAGATATAGTCAACCTGACTTATCCAACCTAAATGTCTTCATGTTCATCTCTCAGGATATGCTGGAACTTGTAGTGCCACAGGAAGAAATCCAGGATGCAGCAGCGCACACACACTCTCCTCCATTACCAGGACATACTGAGCCATGTAGTGCCACAGGAGGCAGAGCTGGGTGCTGGCAGAGCACATATGCTCTCAATGAGTGTCTGGGCCTGGTAGTAGCAGATAAATCAGAGCTGGGATCTGGCAATGCACATGCACTCACCTCCACTGCTAAGCCTTGTAGTGCCAATGAGCAAGAGTATGGTCAGTGCACACACGCTCTCCTATGTTGGCTGGGGCATGTAATGTCAGTTCATACAGTCTCCCTCAGTTGGTAGGACATGCTGGGTCCTGTAGAGCCCCCTCAGGCAGAATACACAGGCCTCTCCAGTTAGTAGAACATGCTGGCACCTGTAGTCCCCCATATGGCAGCATACACAGGCCTCCCCCAGTTGGTAGGACATGCTGGGCCTTGGGAGACGGATAGACGGTGGCAATTCCCCAGAACCCGCACCCCCTGTGCGGGAATGTGAATGTGCCAGATGAATCAGATGCCTGCTTTACCTTATGGAGGGAGGGGGAAGGAAGAGTCAGGCCGCTCTGACCGATTCTCCCGTCAACAGCACACAGAGAGACATTCTCCATTCTCCTCCCGGCCGAACAGGAACAGGAAGTGTGTCCTGAGACACAATTGGTCAGGGAGTCCTAAGACTCCCTGGCCAATTGGGGCTTCCTGATTGGCTGGAAGGACAATAAGGAAGACGATAGCGAATATTAATTCACTATGGTCACACAAGTGGGTGGGCTCAGGGTGCAGTGCTCTGCACCCTAAGCCCACCCTTTTTTGAAGCCAATTAGAGCCTCTGGCTCTAATCACGTACTTAAAAACAAACAAAAAACATTGGAATGTAGATTGGGGGGCGGACATGTGACTAGGGGGGCGATGCCTCATAAGCTGAACATCACATGACCTTAAGCATCGGTTCAGAAATTGCAAGAGGGTTATACCCAAATGGATGGCCGCCTTCAGCTACTCACCGGATCGCTATGACCAGCATCACCAGCTGCTACCTCTTGCCAATAGTGCCTCAAGCCACAGCTGAGTCTGTTCTCCACAGCTTGTCCCAGGGGAGAAGGCCGGTGGAGGACTACACGGCAGAATTCAGGAAGTGGTCAGCCGATACTGGCTGGAATGAGGCGGCCCTCAAATACCAGTACAGCCAAGGACTGTCCGAAGCTCTCAAGGATGAGCTAGCCAGGATAGGAACCCCTGCTTCTCTGGAAGGTTTGATCCAGTCTGCCACCCAGCTTGACAGGCGCCTGCGTGAGCAGTGCTCTGAGCGTTTTCAGACTGTCCATCCGAACTGGACTTCATCCAGATCAGCTTCTGCCTATCCACCCATCCCAGCTCCTGTAGTATCATCTCTCCCCGAACCTGAACCTATGCAGCTTGGACTGGTCCGGCCTCCCCTTTCTCCTGAAGAAAAACAGCCCAGGCGTCAGGCCAATCTATGCCTCTATTGTGGGGGTACTGGTCATTTCCTCCGAAGTTGCCCGGTGAGACCCAGTAAGTCTACCCCCAAAGACACTCTGAACTAACAAGTTTCTGGCATTCCACGGACTTATGTTGTTCTCTTTATTTCTCTACAGCTACCGGAAGGGGCAACCCGCCTACCGGCGATTATTGATTCCGGAGCCTGCAGCTGCTTCTTGGACTCCTCGCTTCCAAATTCCACTTTCCTCTGCAAACCAAGGACCACTGCCTTCAGGTACATCTGGTGGATGGCTCCCTGCCCCGTTCAGGACTGATTACGCAAGAAACAAAACCCATCCTTGCAATCACTGATTCAGGCCACCAAGAATACCTCCGGTTAGACCTCATTTCCTCTCCTATGTTTCCCATCATTTTGGGCCTCGCCTGGCTGCAAGCACACGAGCCTCTCATAAACTGGGCCAAAAAGGAGGTTCACTTCGCTTCTTCATACTGTTCCCAGCACTGCCTCACCTCAGCCCCAACTACTTGTGCTACCATAACCACCAAACCGGATAACCTACAACACGTTCCACCCGTATACTTGGAATTCCGGGACGTCTTCGACAAACAGCAGGCCGACCATCTACCACCGCACCGGCCCTACAATTGTCCTATCGACCTTCTGCCCGGCTCCAAAGTTCCTTTCGGCCGTATTTTTCCCCTATCTGAGACTGAGTTAAAGGCTCTCAAGGCCTACATAGATGAAAATCTGGAAAATAAATTAATTCGCCCCTCTTCTTCTCCAGCCGGTGCAGGGATCTTTTTTGTCGAAAAGAAAGACGGTTCTCTTAGGCCCTGCATCGACTACAGGGAACTAAATAAAATTACTATCAAAAACAGATACCCGCTGCCTCTTATCCTGGAGTTGTTCCAACGGTTCCGATCTGTTTGGATCTTCTCTAAATTGGACCTTCGGGGGGCCTATAACCTCGTCCGGATCAGGGCTGGAGACGAATGGAAGACCGCTTTCAGATCTAGGTTCGGACATTTTGAATACCTGGTCATGCCATTCGGGCTTCGTAATGCTCCAGCCACTTTCCAGCACCTGGTCAATGACATTTTCTGAGAACATCTTGATGACTTTCTAGTAGTATATCTGGATGATATCCTCATTTTTTCCGCCTCTGTTGAACTTCACCGGATCCATGTCATAAAGGTCCTCACCATCCTTAGGGAACACAGACTTTATCTCAAGGCCGAAAAATGCGACTTTGAGAAAACCACCGTGCAATTTCTTGGATTTATCATTTCCACCGATGGGGTCGCAATGGACCCACAGAAGGTCAAGTCAATCCAGGAATGGCCAGCTTCAACGGACAAGAAAGGGGTGCAACGGTTCGTAGGCTTTGCCAACTTTTACAGGAGGTTCATTGTTGGGTTCTCCTCTATTTTGTCACCTATCACCCAGCTAACACGTCAGGGTAACCGCTTTCACTGGTCGCAGGGAGCCTAGGAAGCCTTCAGCAAATTAAAAAACGCATTTACATCAGCACCTGTATTGAAGCACCCGGATCTTTTGCTGCCCTTTACTCTTTAAGTGGACACTTCCGAGTCTGCCACTGGGGCCATCCTCTCCCAAAGGCAGGGCCCCAAATCCCTTCTTCACCCAGTAGCCTTTGCCTCTCGTAAATTAACTCCCCCGGAACGAAATTACGACGTTGGAGACTGAGAATTACTGGCCATCAAATTCGCTCTGGAAGAATGGCGATACCTTCTGGAGGGCGCACCTCACCCTGTCATGATATTCACGGACCATAAAAACCTGGAGTATCTGAGAACAGCAAAACGTCTTCAATATGGTTAAACAAAGTTAGAAGGGTGGGAATAATGGAGAAATTTCTACCTATAATGTTGGAGGGAAAAAAACAAATACAAGAAATATGGGCACCATGGGAGCAATTTGTAAAAACAGAAGAAGGGAAGAAGTTACTAGGAGAGTAAAAAATAAAATTAGGCTGATTGGTAAAAAGAGTTAGTAGGGGCTTATCGAGAAGCTCCACACCCAGCTTAAGAAAAAGGAAGAGAAAATGAATTTAATAATTGTTTTTATATATTTTTTCTTTGCTGTAGATGTATTAAAGAAAGGAGGTAATTGAGGCCAAGGGAAGGGGATGGGGGAGAATAGGGGAAATAGGGAAGGATAACAGGGTCAAAGGAAGTAGGAAATGTAGAGGGAAAGGAAAGGGAAAAAAAGAAGAGTAGCAATAGAAAGAATAGACTAGAAGAATCTAGTAAAATAATGAATGTGAAATAACATGGTTTGATTAAGATTTTCTTTATACGTTCTCTTTAAATGGAAAATTTTATATCTGTATACCCTGTTCCAAGAAAATAAAAAAAAAAATTTTTAACCAGGTGGTACCTTACCCCTACCAGGCTGGCAGCCATCTACCCATCATCAGACCCTCTATGCTTCAGAGGCTGTCAGCTACAAGGCTCCATGGCTCACATATGGTGGGAATGCCCCAAGATTCGCACATTTTGGAGACTGATCTTCAACATGATCTACAAGGTAACCGGTTGCCAGATCCCTAGATCTCCTGAGGTATTTATCCTCAATGCACACATTCCACAACTCCCTAAGGCTACATAATCACTAATCCACTTTATTCTACTTGGAACTAAAATTATGATCGCCAAAGCCTGGAAAAAGCCTAAAGCATCCATACAAGCTGTCAGAAGGAAAATATTGTGGATTATGACACAAGAAAAGCTATCCAGCATCTTGACGGATACCTCCAAAAAATTCCAAAAGATATGGGAGCCTTGAACCAAATATGTGGGAATCTCCCTTATTCTTGGTTTCACACCATTCCTTAGCCCCATAATAGGCACTCATCTTTCCCAAACCCCTTCCTAACCCTTTCGCACTCTCTCATCATCCCTCTCTTTCTTCTTTTTCTTTCTTTGTTTTCTTCATTCAAACAGGTTTATATTGTGTTAATATCCAGTTTATAGATATTACGGGACTGTCTTTTAGATAATGGGTATGTCCAAATAGCCCATCCCTCCATCCCGGCTGGCTTGACATAACCATGGCGGGGAGGCGGGGGGACTCCACCTCTGGCACAGCATGATCCCATTAGAGGTGCCGGAGAGGGGAGGAACCTCGCTACTCCAGAGGCATGGCCCCTGGATTGAAGATACAAAAACATTTTTGGGGGGCACAACCATGGGAACCAAACTCCTCTATGTGGAAGAACTGAAGGGATTCCTCCTATGAACTGGTGGCCACTAAATAAGAGGTAATGAGGAGGGGGAGGGATGCTCCAGCCCAAAAAAACCTGGTCAGGGTTTGCTACAATACAAAAACATATTTGGGGGGGCACACCCTAAAATGCGTTTAAATTCGAGATGTCCCACTCCAATTTCTCACATTTTGTGGCTCTCTATCAAAGAGCGGCCTGCTGTATTATGTCCTACTTTATCTTTGTCTTTGGAAATATGGGACAGACTATCCAGATCCCACAAATTTAAATCCCCTCATTCTCCACTGGCACCTCTACTACGCAATAGAGCTTTCACCCCGGGTCTCACCCCCCTGGCATTTGAGTGGTGGACCAATAAAGGTCTCCTACGCATAGCTGACTTATGTGATCGTAGGGGTATGCTACCTGAGAGGGTATTGATTGATAAGTATCTTATGCCTCCAGCAGAGAGTTTTAGATTTGCTCAGATTTCACATTATATGCAAACCCTTGCTAGAAAGAGTGACCTCGCAGCTCTAACTCCACTGGAGTATATGTGCCGAAATTATGATAAAATCAAAGGTCATCTGTCTGCTGTCTATTCGATATTGATGAGCGCATCGACAAAGTTGAACTATATGGTCCACTGGGAGACCGATTTGAAGGAAACCCTGGAATTGGACGACTGGCATAGGATAGCAGAGACAGCCTCTCGGTCGCTCATCAATACATCAATAATAGAGGCGAACTACAAAGTTCTGCTAAGGTGGTATATGGTGCCGGCCAGGCTGGCGACTTTTATATCAGGGGCAACCCTGTTCTGCTTTAGGGGTTGTGGTCAGGTCGGTACCACCTTTCATATATGGTGGACATGCCCCAAGGTACGGAGGTTTTGGATCCGGGTATATAATTTCATTTACTCCCTTACTCAGGTTAACCTGATTAAGTCAGCCAAACAAGCACTACTAGGGAGCAGAATGGTAGAGGCCTCCAAGAATTGCAGGCGACTCTTGACATTTGTATTCATTTCAGCAAAGATAACCATCGCTAGGAACTGGAGATCGGCGGCTCTGCCATTTGATCAGTTTAAAGGTAAATTGTCTTGGTTGATGCTGAACGAACGGTTGACGGCATTGGCTCAAGACAAAATGAAGCTCTTTGATAACGTGTGGGACCCATGACTTCATTACCTTACTAGTGACCCCAGGATACCTACAGCTTAACATTGATTTTTCTCTAGGGGTGTCGGGGTGCTTGATTGGGGCTCCTTCCCTTCCTTTCCCTTCCTCCCCCTTTTCCCTCCTCTCAACTATTCTTTTCTTGCTTTGTTTCCTTCCCCCCTATTCCTTGCTTCTAATTTCTTATTGATTGTTATTTTTGGAGTCAGCTCCAGGCCTTAGAGGTCTGTACGACTCCCTGCTTTCACCGGTTTATAAGTTATTAATAGAACCGTTTTCGGTCTGAACTGCACTAAGAGTTGCTTGCGCAGGCTGAGGAGTTGAACCCCCCCGACAAGCAGATGGGGGGACGGCTCCTCTAGGCGGGTAGTTCATCAGTTGAAACCTGGGATGTCGGGAGGAGTTGGGGTTTCAGGGGCGCAGTAGTTTCCTGTAAGCTACCCAAAAGTCCAATTATGCTCCAGCCCATGCTTGAGATTCTTCAGCAGATTTGTTTTGTTTTGTTTTTTGTTTTTTGTCTTTGTTTTTTGGGTACTATAACATGGACCCCTGGGCGTTATGATCTTAGCGATTTGAATCCCAGAGGCTGTAATTTGACTGTACAATGTATTGATGTATATTTTACACTTTTTGTATGACACAAACTAATAAAAATATTGAAACATAAATTCGAGATGGTGCAGCTATAAGACCAAAAACAGTACAAAACAGATTATAGCGCACACATTCAAGAATGAAATTTTTTCTGCAAGGCTAGTTAAAAACACCTGAACATATACATAAAAATATATACAGGGGTTTGGTCACACTATTTGGTCATATAGCGCTAAGCCCACAAACTGCGACAGAATACCCTGAATTTCGTGGGTCCTACCCTAGTAATAGAATGAAAGATCCTGCGTCTCAACCATGGGAGCCAAACTCCTCTATGTGGGAGAACTGAAGGATTTCCTCCTATGAACTGGTGGCCACTAAATAAGAGGTAATGAGGAGGGGGGGTGGATTGAAGATACGACATCATGCTCAGGCGGGACATAAAGACAGCCCACCCACTTATTCTTACTGTTGTATACGTTTTCATTAGCATACTTTGAATGTTTATATTATTCTATATCACTCCGGGGGCCTTTCCCTCTGAGTCATGTATTCTGCTACAATGTATTCTATGTCTATACTTGTTAAAACTAATAAAAATGTATTGAAAGTGAAAAAATTGCGTGAATTCCTCTCCAGTCCATACCAGGCCCTTTTTTTTAAAGCTTTTTTACACTTTTTTTGTGAATGGGTAGGGGTATGATGTACCCGATACTCATTCACATGGGGGGTGGGATCTGGGGGCCCCTTTGTTAAAGGGGGTTTACAGATTCTGATAAGCCCCCACCCGCAGACTCCCACAACCACTGGCCACGGTTGTGGGGATGAGGCCCTTGTCCTCGAAAACCTGGGGACAGGGTGCTTTGGGGTGGGGGGCAACCCCCATGTTGGGGGCATGTGGCATGGTAGGGTTTAGGGGGGGGGCGCTCGCTCGTCCCCCCTTTCCTGACCTGCCAGGCTGCATGCTCAGATAAAGGTCTGTTATGGATTTTGGGGGGACTACACACCGTTTTTTTAAACATTTTTCTATTGCCAGGCAATGCCGGCATTCTTTTCTTTGCATTCATCTATCAGTGGGGAAGCCAGCTGACAGATGATGAGTCATGGTTGTTAAAGACTCGGGCGGCTGGCTTGCTGCTTAACAACTAGCTATTCTTCCCACAGAATTTGGATCGGTCGATCGTTTTTTGACCAATCCGAATTCTAATCGTTCTGAAAAGTTTATATTCATTCGAAAATTTGTAAACAAAACACATTTTAACCACTTGCCCACCGCCGCACGAACATTTACGTTGACAGAATGGCACGGACAGGCAAAAGGGCGTATGTATACGTCCCCCTTAAATTGCCGGCCGTGTGGTCACGCCCGCGTCAACGGCGGCGTGCTCGCGACCCTGTCGCTGCCGGTGTTCCGCGATCAGGTCACAGAGCTGAAGAACATTTACGTTGACAGAATGGCATGGACAGGCAAAAGGGCGTATATATACCTCCCCCTTAAATTGCCTCAGTTAAAGCGACGCAGTGCCGAATGGGGAAAAATACACTTTTTTTATTTTAATGCACTAAAACACACTACATTGCCCAAATGTTTGATGAAATAAAAAAGATGATCTTATACCGAGTACATGGATACCAAACACGACATGATTTAGAATTGCGCACAAACGTGCAGCAGCGGCAAACTAAATACATTTTTAAAAGCCTTTAAAATCCTTTACAGGATACCACTTTCGATTTACAGAGGTCTACTGCTAAAATTACTGCCCTTGATCTTTGCGGTGATACCTCACATGCATGGTGCAATTGCTGTTTACATATGACACCAGACCGACGCTTGCATTCGCCTTTGCATGTGAGCACGGGGGGACAGGGGTGATTTGTTTTAATAATTTATTTTGCTTTTTTGTTTTATTTTTAACCTATTCCTTTCATTTTTTTATTTTTTTTTATAATTTTTATTGTTATCTCAGGGAATGTAAATATCTCCTATGATAGCAATAGGTAATGACAGGTACTCTTTTTTGAAAAAAAATGGGGTCTATTAGACCCTAGATCTCTCCTCTGCCCTCGAAGCATCTGACCACACCAATATCAGTGTGATAAAATGCTTTCCCAATTTCCCAATGGCACTGTTTATATACAGCGAAACCTAAGTCATGAAATGCTCGTAGTTTCCGGTTTCTTAGGCCATAGAGATGATTAGAGCCATTCTGGTCCCCGATCAGTTCTGTGGTCAGCTGGCGGAACCACCGACTGCATTCCCGGGTTCCCTGTTGGGACAGGAGAGCCAGAGAAAACCATGGAAGATGGTGGGAGGAGGGGAGTTTCCTCCCACTGCTTGTAAAAGCAGTGTAGAGGCTAATTAGCCGCTAGGATTTCTTTTACATGAAAGCTGACTGCTGGTTGAAAAGAATGATACCAAGATGATACCTAAACCTGCAGGCATAATTCAGGTATAACCACTCAAAGTCCAGCAACATACCAGTACATTGCTGGTCCTTGCTCGGCATATATTTTTATCTTTTTTTTCATGCAGCCTGTGGGCTGAGCGAAAAAAAGAGATTGATCGGTGGGTATGCCCACCTATCAGGGAAGTTAGTAGACCAGACTGTGTGGACTGCACAGAGGAAACCAAAACGTATGTGAGTGAAAATATAATAATTTATTAAAGTAAGTGAATATAAGGGAGATCAACAGATAGGTAAGGACGGGAGAACAACAAAGACAGGGAGAGGACGGATGGATAAGCTGCAGGGCACATCAAGCTGGGCAGCAGGTAAGGGCACATCAAGCTGGGCAGCAGGTACGAACACTTCAGGCTGGGCAGCAGACAGGGGCACGTCAGGCTGGGCAGCAGACAGAAGCTCATCAGGCTGGGCAGCAGACAGAAGCTCATCAGGCTTGGCAGCAGACAGAAGCTCATCAGGCTGGGCAGCATACAGAAGCTCATCAGGCTGGGTAGCATACAGAAGCTCATCAGGCTAGGCAGCAGACAGAAGCACATCAGGCTGGGCAGCAGACAGAAGCTCATCAGGCTGGGCAGCAGACAGAAGCTCATCAGGGTGGGCAGCAGACAGAAGCTCATCAGGCTGGGCAGCAGACAGAGGCTCATCAGGCTGGGCAGCAGACAGAAACACATCAGGCTGGGTAGCGGACAGAAGCTCATCAGGCTGGGCAGCAGACAGAAGCTCATCAGGCTGGGCAGTGGGCAGGAACACATCAGACTGGGCAGCAGACTCCGCAGGCCAGGAAACGGGCACCACAACCTCAGGCTGGGGAACGGGCACCACAACCTCAGGCCAGGAAATGGGCACCACAACCACAGGCCGGGAAACGGACACCACAACCTCAGGCCAGGAAACGGGCACCACAACCTCAGGCCGGGAAACGGGCACCACAAACTCAGGCCGGGAAATGGGCACCACAACCTCAGGCTGGTAAACGGGCACCACAACCTCAGGCCAGGATGCTGGCTCTGGCTCTTCAGGCTGGAACACTGGCACCTCGGGTTGGAACACTGGCACATCGGGCTGGAATACTGGTACATCGGGCTGGGAAGCAGGAACCGAGACATCAAGCTGGAAGGCAGGCACCGGGATGTCATACTGGGTAGCAGGCACCGGGACGTCAGACTGGGTAGCAGGCACCGGGACGTCAGACTGGGTAAAAGGCACTGGGACGTCACACTGGGTAGCAGGCATAGAGTTGGCAGATTTAGGTGTGTCATCAGGTTCAACTGGCATGAACGCAGGCTGGAGCAGGTTGGTTGGTGTGGAGGCAGGTTGGGTTACTGGCAGGATTGTGTGGGTCGGAAAGAACTTACGCTTCTTTTTTGGCTTAGCCACTGCAGATTTGTAAGTAATGGGAGGACTGTATGAGAAGGATGTAATAGGGCAAAAGGAAGGGCTGGAATACGGTAGAGACATGGGAGCAGTGGCCGGAGGAGATTTTTGTGGAATTGTTACAGGTGGAAGGGAAGAGGCAGGTGGATTGAAGGCAGGATAAGTGCAGCAAGTAGAGACTGGGTAATAATACTTGGTGGGAAGCTGTGTATACTGGGCTGTACCTGAGGTTGCCATGGGCGACGGGGAGATAGGTTCTTGGGAAGGCAGATGACCAATGGCAGGGCTGGATTGTTATGGCTTGGCTAAATACAGGAGATCTAAACCATGCCTGCAGCACAGGCTGAACAAAAGCTGGTTCACACACACCCTGTCTAATCAGAGACTGCACTGAACCAATACAATCGGATAACATCTGCTGGGAACAAGAGAAATGATGTTCATCGAAAGAAGCCGGATCATACTCTAATAACCATACCAGGGACTCAACTTGGTCACCATTAAAGGGAGGAGAGAAATCATCACTTCCTTCTGGAATGCATGACAGGGCTGGCTTTACACATAACCTGATTAACGGCTGAACATCCTCAAACTGTATATAACCCTAATCCACCAAGGAAAGAGCTGATCGGATGGTTTCCATCAGCTGGTCACTAGTCCACCCTTTTAAAATCTGGCGACAATATTCACCATCCTCTGCTACCAGCAGAAAATAGTAAATTATTTCATCGAAATCCATATCAGCAAAACGCACAACACCAGGATGGTTCCTCTATACAGCCACGTCTGGTCAGGGATGGCCTTGGTATACTATCAGGGAAGTTATTAGACCAGACTGTGGACTGCACAGAGGAAACCAAAACGTACTGTATGTGAGTGAAAATATAATAATTTATTAAAGTAAGTGAGTATAAACACAACCACCTCTAATAAGACACAGTGCAATAACCAATCCACAAACAGAGACCCACAGATAACAATAGACAAATATGTACAATGATGGGAGATACGATACCGTAATCGTAAACAAGCCAGGCCGAGGTCATTTACAGGGAGATCAACAGATAGGTAAGGACGGGAGAACAACAGGGACAGGGAGAGGACGGATGGATAAGCTGATGGGCAGGGATCAAAGGTAATCAAGGAACAGGAGGGAGAGGTCCAGGAAGGGTTTGGGATAGGGATCATATTGGATCAGGTCAGATAAGATACAGGCTCAAAGTCAGGATCGCAGACTCAAGGTCAGGGAGAGAGATACCAAGGCGAGCATGTGAGGGCTCGCCAGGTATTTATAGGACTGCAGTTATTGTCCTCATGTAAAAGCTGAGCGGAGGAAGTGCTGTCTGCCCCACACTGCCAGAATACACCCGCTGGTGGATGCCGGTACTATGGCCCATGGATCAGACAATACCACCAGCAGGTGAGATCCTCCACCATAGATACTGGCTGCAAGAAGACACCTGCTGGTAAACACTAGTACTGCAATCCATAGGACGAACAGCACCACCAGTGGGTGAACCCTTTCCTGACACCACCATTAGAATACTGCTCTTCATCCATCCACTTCTAATGATGGGCATACATGCACCATTTTTTTTTAACTGTGGTGGTAAAAACCACCTCCTACAGTGCTGGAGTCGCCGATGTATGTATCGTGAGAGCAAACGCTATTTCTGTCAAGATAGATAAATCAGTGCTGCAGCTGAATGGCGTACCTGAAAATAAAATAATAGTTAACAATAAAACGCAGTAAACTGTAAAGTATAAAAGAATTACATACCTGAAAAGCAAACATGGTAAAACATAGTAACAATAAAACATTTCAGTTAAAAAATACAGTACAACAGAGCAGAATAGAGAGAACAATAGAGAGAGAATAGAGAAAGAAAAAAACCACAACTATTTTTGTCTTTTTTATTTTATATATATATATATATATATTGTGACAGCAGGAAGGTAAAGTCACCTGGTTGCATCCAGGGGGGTAGATATATTTCTCCCAGATTCAGGCTTTATGCTGACTTATACAACTAGGGTGGAGAGTTGTATAAGCCCAGCTGAGGCTAGTAGGCTCATGGATGACTCATACCTCTAGGGAGAGTGTGGGGCGTCGTACAGACAGGGAGTTGATGAGGCCAGCTGAAGCTTGTCAGCTCATTTAGGCCTCTATAAGAACTCCCAGATTCATTAGGTGTTAGCTCATGCCTGGACCCAGACCTGTGTGGACTGTCTAGGGAGAGTGAACCCCTGTGCGGTGAGGCAAAGCCTGTGTGGCTATTTGTTTGGACTTTTACTAAACCAGGGACTTAGGGACTAGGACAGCACCAGGCTGATCCCAGTTGTTAGTTTAGGAAACTGACCAGGATTTATTTTGTTTATGTTTCTTTTTGGCTTTGCTGTGTTTTTGTCACTGTACATAGAGAAATAAACCGCACCTTTTGATTTTGAAAACCACAACCTCCGTCTGCTGGCCCTGTTTTTGTGTGGGGAGCCCAACCAGGGGGTCACACACACCCGCTACTGAGTTAACCCCCTCACAGTTGGTGGAGAACCAGTGGCAGTTTTTTTTAAGCCAGCATGGAGGAGATACTGAAACAGCTGGCTCTAGCAAATGCCAATCAACAGCAGACAAATGCAGGTTTGCAAAGGAGCCTTGCAGCCCAGCAGCAAGCTCATCAACAAGCCCAGCAGCAATCTGAGGCCCGCTTCATAGACCTGTTACAGAAGCAAGAGCAGAGACTACAACAAATGGAAGCAGTAATGCAGCAACGTCCGCAGACCAGTGAGGAAAGCCGTCCCACTAATACCGCGTCCTTTGGGGTGAGTCGTTTATTGACAAAAATGACTGGAGAGGATGATCCAGAGGTATTTTTGACCACATTTGAAAGGACTGCTGAAAGAGAAAAGTGGCCTGAGGAGCAGTGGGCTGGACTGGTGGCTCCTCTGTTAACTGGTGAATCGCAGAAGGCTTACTATGACCTAGAGCCTGACCAAGCAAAAGACTATGTGATGCTAAAAGCTGAAATATTGGCAAGGCTGGGTGTCACCCTGGCTGTCCGGGCTCAGCGTGTGCATAACTGGACTTTCCAGCTTGGAAAACCCCCCAGGTCTCAAATGTATGATCTCATTCACCTGAGCAGGAAGTGGCTACAGCCAGAGACTTTGTCCGCACCAGAGATTGTGGAACGTGTTGTAATGGATCGGTTTTTGAGAGCTCTTCCTACTGCCATCCAAAAGTGGGTAAGCCATGGAGACCCAGAGACGGCCGGTGGTCTTGTGGATCGTGTAGAGAAATACTTGGCTACAGAGAACCTGACGGCCTCTTCCAGAGACTCTCGGACTTTCCACCCTAAGACCAGACCATCCCCAGGGGCGGATAAGAGGATTCCAAGGGGTGAGGGTGGAGAGAGTGAGAGGGTGGGAGCTCTACCCAAAGTTTGGCGAGAACAGCCTGGGAAGTCAGGGGCTCAAGAGGCAGCCAAAAGGATTGTTTGCTACCGCTGCCGGCAAGCGGGACATATTGCAGCAAATTGCCCGGTTGTGGAGGAACCCATGCAATGTGACTTTCTGACGGACAGACGTCAGTCGCTGTGTGCGACAGTCGCATGCACTGCCATTCGGGGAACTGAGAAACATTTATGCAAAATGTGTATTAATGGTAGAAATGTTGTGGTATTACTGGATTCAGGTAGCCTTGTGACCCTGATAAAGGCTGAATTAGTTAAAACAGAGGTCTCTGGGAATAGCAAGGTAGCTGTTATTTGTGTGCATTGGGACACCCGAGAGTATCCAGTGACTACAGTGTGTTTCGAGACCCCCAAAGGTACCCTCTCTCATCCAGTGGGGTTAGTATCTCAATTACCGCATGATGCCATTGTGGGAAGAGATTTTCCGAAGTTCTGGGAACTGTGGGATGATCCTGAGCCCCCCACTGGTGCCCCTATGTACCAGGAATGTGATAGCCAGAACTCCTCTGAGAGTGGTGAGGACTCTCCAGAATTTCCCTTGTCAGTATTGGCAGGGGAGACTCAAGAAACTGGAGAGGAGCCCACCTCCTCAGACGAAAACCTACCGTCTGTGGAGTTTTCTGATCTGGAGGTTCACAGGGAAAATTTTGCCACAGAACAGTTAAAAGACCCCGCCCTAATAAAGGCACGGGAAAACGTAGTGGAAATAGATGGCGAGTTAGTGAACCCAGATAATACCTGCACTTACCCATACTTCAGCGTAGAGAAGGACCTACTGTATCGGGTGGCAAAAAGGGCAGAAGAAACCGTTGAGCAGCTTGTGGTGCCCAAACCTTACAGGAAGTTGGTGTTGGAGTTGGCCCATGGGCACATTCTTGGAGGTCATCTGGGGACAGAGAAAACCCGAGAGAGGGTATTACAGAGATTCTATTGGCCTGGGGTGATGAAGGACATAGAAAATTATTGTTCCTCCTGCCCTGTGTGTCAGAGGTCGGCCCCGATGCCACATTTCCGTAGCCCGCTGGTCCCTCTACCCATCATTGAGGTCCCGTTTGAGAGAATCGCAATGGATTTGGTAGGTCCTATAATCAAGTCCGCTAGGGGGCACCAGTACATATTGGTTATAATGGACTATGCCACCCGTTATCCAGAAGCGATCCCTCTCAGAAATACCTCGGCCAAAACCATAGCCAAAGAGCTATCTCTTGTTTTTAGCCGGGTGGGTATTTGTAAAGAACTGCTTACGGACCAAGGTACACCCTTTATGTCCCGGGTTATGAAAGAGCTGTGTAAATTGTTCAAAGTGACGCAATTGCGTACATCTGTGTATCACCCCCAAACCGATGGGCTGGTTGAAAGATTCAACAAAACCCTAAAACAAATGTTGAAGAAAGTGGTGGATAGAGATGGAAAGGATTGGGACTGTCTACTTCCTTATTTGATGTTTGCTATTAGGGAGGTGCCCCAATCCTCTACGGGATTCTCCCCCTTTGAGTTACTGTATGGGAGACACCCAAGAGGGCTGTTGGATATTGCGAAGGAAACTTGGGAAAGTGAGAGTTCTCCCCACAGGAGTGTGATTGAGCATGTCGCCCTGATGCAAGATCGAATTGCACAGGTAATGCCCATCGTGAAGGAACATTTGGCCCAAGCGCAGTTGGCACAGCAGAGAGTGTACAACCGTGGAGCAAAGACCCGTACCTTTTCCCCGGGGGATAGGATATTGGTACTTGTCCCTACGGTTGAAAGTAAATTCCTTGCCAAATGGCAAGGCCCCTACGAGATAATGGAAAAAGTGAGCGAAGTGAATTACAAGGTCAGACAACCAGGAAGGCGAAAGCCCGAACAGATATATCACGTTAATCTGTTGAAAGCCTGGAGGGATAGAGAGTCCCTAGTCGCAGAAACTTGGTCACCAGCTCAAACTGGTTGCGTGATTCCGGAGGTTGGAATAGCAGCCACCTTGTCACAACCCCAACAACAGGAGGTTAAGGAGTTTGTGCTTCGCAACAAGGAGGTGTTCTCTGAGCTGCCGGGACAAACATCTGGGGTAGAGCATGATATTATTACCCCGCCCGGTGAAAGGGTGAAGTTAAAACCCTATCGGATCCCAGAGGCCCGACGGGAGGCAATACGGGAGGAAGTACAGAAAATGCTGAACTTAGGGGTGATAGAGGAGTCCCAAAGTGATTGGTCTAGTCCCATTGTGTTGGTGCCTAAACCGGATGGGAGCTGGCGATTTTGTAACGATTTTCGTCAGTTGAACAAAGTTACAAAATTTGACACCTACCCCATGCCACGTATAGATGAGTTGATCGACCGGCTGGGAACAGCCCGATACATGACGACTCTTGACCTCACAAAAGGGTATTGGCAAATTCCCCTGGCCAAGTCGGCCAAAGAGAAAACCGCATTTGTAACCCCAGACGGGGCGTTCCAATATAAGAGAATGCCGTTCGGGTTACAGAATGCGCCGGCCACATTCCAGCGGAAAATGGACCAGATACTGAGGCCCCATCGGAAGTATGCTGCGGCTTACCTGGATGACGTAATTGTCCATAGCACAGATTGGGCCTCACATCTGCCAAAAGTGCAAGCAGTCCTAGACTCTATCCGGGAAGCGGGGTTTACGGCTAACCCCAAGAAGTGTACCATTGGGCAGGAGGAGGCCAAATATCTTGGGTACACCATTGGCAGGGGAGTGATAAAACCCCAACTCAACAAAGTCGAGGCCATCCAGAGTTGGCCACGTCCCAACAGCAAGAAGCAGGTACGGGCCTTTCTGGGAATCACGGGTTATTATCGGCGCTTCATTCCCCACTTTGCTTCTAAGGCTGTGCCCCTAACCAACCTGATGAAAGGGAAAGGGTCGGTCATGATTAAATGGACCCCCGAGGCTGAGGCAGCATTCCAATTCTTGAAACAAGCCTTATGTAGCCAGCCAGTGTTGTACTCACCCGACTTCTCTAAAGACTTTGTCGTACAAAGTGATGCGTCAGATGTGGGGTTAGGAGCAGTATTGTCCCAGGTCTGGAACGGGGAAGAGCACCCAGTCATTTACCTCAGCAGGAAGTTGAAGTCCCATGAGGTAAATTACGCCACGGTTGAAAAGGAGTGTTTAGCGGTGAAGTGGGCTCTAGATTCCCTTCGGTACTATCTGCTAGGTAGGCACTTTGACATGGTTACGGATCACGCTCCGTTAAAGTGGATGGCTCAAAACAAGGAGACAAATAGAAGAGTGAATAGGTGGTTCCTGGCCCTACAGGAATTCAACTTCACAGTAAAGCATCGCCCTGGCGTTCAAATGGGGAATGTGGATGCTTTGTCTCGAGTACATGAATGCCTGATTGCTGGTGTTCCAACCCCAAGGTTAAAACAAGAGGGGGGGGGTATGTGACAGCAGGAAGGTAAAGTCACCTGGTTGCATCCAGGGGGGTAGATATATTTCTCCCAGATTCAGGCTTTATGCTGACTTATACAACTAGGGTGGAGAGTTGTATAAGCCCAGCTGAGGCTAGTAGGCTCATGGATGACTCATACCTCTAGGGAGAGTGTGGGGCGTCGTACAGACAGGGAGTTGATGAGGCCAGCTGAAGCTTGTCAGCTCATTTAGGCCTCTATAAGAACTCCCAGATTCATTAGGTGTTAGCTCATGCCTGGACCCAGACCTGTGTGGACTGTCTAGGGAGAGTGAACCCCTGTGCGGTGAGGCAAAGCCTGTGTGGCTATTTGTTTGGACTTTTACTAAACCAGGGACTTAGGGACTAGGACAGCACCAGGCTGATCCCAGTTGTTAGTTTAGGAAACCTGCATGTTTAGTCAGAGGTCAAACTGACCAGGATTTATTTTGTTTATGTTTCTTTTTGGCTTTGCTGTGTTTTTGTCACTGTACATAGAGAAATAAACCGCACCTTTTGATTTTGAAAACCACAACCTCCGTCTGCTGGCCCTGTTTTTGTGTGGGGAGCCCAACCAGGGGGTCACACACACCCGCTACTGAGTTAACCCCCTCACAATATATATATATATATATATATATATATTCAACTTTTTTTTTTCACTTTTATTTGTAACTGTAATGCTGCGTACACACGATTGGAATTTCTGACAACAAAACCGTGTATTTTTTTCCGATGGATGTTGGCTCAAACTTGTCTTCCCTACACACGGTTGCACAAATGTTGCTCGGAAATTCCGATGGTCAAGAAGGCGGAGACGTACAACACTACAACGAGCCGAGAAAAATTAAATACAATGATTTCGAGCATGCGTCAAATTGATTCCGAGCATGCGCAGCACTTTTGTGCGTCGGAAATGGCTACACATGGTCGGAATTTCCGACAAGAACTTTTCTTGTCGAAAAACTTGAGAACTTGCTCTCAAACATTTGTTGTCGGAAATTCCGACAGCAAATGTCCGATGGAGCCTACACACGGTCAGAATATCCGACCAAAAGCTCAAATCGAACATTTGTTGTCGGAAATTCAATTGTGTGTATGCGGCATAACGGTTGTAATGGTTGTGCAGGTTGTAACGGTTCCAGTTTTTTTTTCAATAATGTTTATTGATTATTTTCAAAATTTAACAAAATATAAAGGATAAATTGATATACACAGCAATCGATATACATCCTTACATTTCAGAGAGAGTCATGACAGTGAAGCAACTTGGCGATATGTCAAAAGCATTTGGGCCAAATAGACCAACAGTTGTCAAATTTTTTGCACTTCATAGAATTAATAACTATTTGTCATTCAAATGTGTAGTTCCTATGCACCGCTGTTGTAATATCAGATATATTTATGGCTTTGCTGGATTTCCAATTACGCAGAATCAGTGAACGTGTTTCTAAAAGTATGTGAGTTATGACTGGTCTGAAGTTGTACTGAAATTTGTCTATGTTTAAGTGTAGAAGTGCTAGAGCTGGATCTGGGGTTGTTGTGATTATTCATGTCAGAGATAAAATTAAATGGAAAACCTGGTTCCATTGGCTTTTTATGTTTGGGCATTGCCAGAACATATGTAGTAGGTTCCCTATTTGTCCACATTCTCTCCAGCAATTAGGTGACGCTCCTGGGAAGTATGTAGCTAATCTGAACGGAGTGTAGTGCCATCTGTTTGCCATTTTAATCACTAGTTCCCAGTGTTTGACACAGTGGGAGTCTTTATGTATTTCTTTAAAGGTGTGTTTCCATTGTTCTTCTGAGAAAGTGGTACCCAGATCTACCTCCCATTTTTTCATTGCTACAGTTTTTGAGAACGTTAGTTTGTGTCGGAATGTGTTGTAGAAGAAGGATATGCCTTTCGTGTCTTGTTTAGCTGTGGAGTAGAATTGCCATACTTTACTCAGAAGTGCTATATATGGTGGGGTTAGAAATTGCAGGAAATGTGTGATTCTCATACATTTGAACAGTTTGTTGTTCGTGAGGTGGTATTGTGTCATAATTTGGTTCACAGATTTGTGTCGTGTGCCCACATAAAGGTCTGATATGTATGTAATGCCTTGGTCAGTCAGGTCTGTGACCTTCAGCATTGGAATTTCATCTTTGAGCATCTTCAAGGGTAATTTGAGGTTTGTGTCCCGTATATCTTGTTGATTTTGTTCTAGGAGAAATCTCCATGCCTTTATGGAAGTCTGCATTGGAGGTGATAGTGTGGTCGTGTCCCATGGTGTCCATCTGTCTCCCAGAAGTAGTAGTTTTAAGTCTTTTGTCGGTGATATCGTTTTTTCTACGTCTACCTAAAGTGGTGTATCAGTTTCTGTAACCAATATTTAATTTGGTCTAAGCGTACCGCCCAAAGGTAGTCATAAATGTCCACTAGTCCCGCCCCACCTGCCTGTCTGTGAGACGTTAAATTGTTTCGTGAGCATCTAGCTTTTTTCCATTCCATATATATTTCCAACCCAGATTTGTTAAGCTCTTGAGGTAATGGTGAGGGATGTGAATCGACAGGGTGCGGAACACATACAATATTTGCCGCAGTATCAACATTTTGTAAGCAGATATTCTACCCATCCATGATATTTCCATTTTTGATATATCCCTGAACTGAGCTTCCAGTTTGGCTACTAGCGGAGACAGGTTGGCTTTGGCAAGTGCGGATATTTTGTTTGTAAGTACAATACCTAAGTAGGTGATGCCGCCTGTGCTCCATGTGTATGAAAATTGCGTTTGTAATGCGGTTCTTGTGTGGGGTTGCACCCCCAAGTCTAGTATTAGGGATTTAATGAAATTAACTTTGTAATAGGAGACCTCCCCAAAAGCAGTGAGGATTTTGTGTGCTTCTTTTAGGGATGTGAGCGGGTTGGACAAGAGCAGGATTACTTTGTCCGCAAATAGGTTAATGGTGTGTTTGCCAGAGCCAAACTGGAAGCCCGTAATCAATGAATGGGATTGAATAGCTTTAGCCAGAGGTTCTATCACTAAATTAAAAATGGTCGGAGACAAGGGGCAACCTTGTCTGGTTCCATTCAAGATTGTAAAGGGTGTTGATAGAAAACCTGCAGAATATACCTGTGCAGAAGGTGAAGAATAGAGGGCCATAACAGCATTCAGTATATTTCCTTTGAAACCAAACATGTCTAAAACCCTTTCCATATAAGTCCAATGGACTCTATCGAACGCCTTCTCTGCGTCTATGGATAGGAACAGAGAAGGCGTTCGAGTTTGTTCAGCGTGGTGTATTACATTAATAATCCTCCTCGTTGCATCAGAGGTTTGTCTCCCCTTCACAAATCCCATCTGGTCGCACTAGATGATTAAAGGTATGATATTCGTTAGTCTTTTGGCCAGTAATTTTGCGTAGACCTTAGTATCTGTATTGAGAAGGGATATGGGCCTAAAGTTTGCCGGAGTGTTGGGGTCTTTACCCGGTTTTGGTAGTGTCACTATGTGTGCTCTCAACATCTCTTGGGGTAGAGTTGCAGAGTCTGCGGCTTTATTGAAGACCTTTGACATGTGGGGTGAAAGTATAGATTTAAATGTTTTAAAGTATTCGTTACAGAATCCATCGGGTTCGGGTGATTTCCCGTTTGGAAGGGAATGTATAATTTTTTCTACCTCTTGGTGCGTGATTCGTGCGTTTAGGTCATTTATCTGATGTTCCGACAGTGAAGGGAGATTTATTCTCTGTAGGAACATTTGAATTTTGTCTGCAGTCTGTTGAGGGGTATTGGGGTCTTTATGCAGGTTATATAATGAGCTGTAATATTCTGCAAATTGGTTTGCTATTTCTTGGGGGTTGACAATTTAAGTATGCTATTCTAGTTTTGGTACGGGCTGCTTTTAGTCTGTTCGCTAGGTATTTACCTGCTCTATTGGCATTGGAATAGTAATTTAGTCTTAGGCGGCTAAGATGTTTATCGTATTGTTATGTCAGGAGTTCCCTGAGTTTTTCTCTGAGGGAATTCAGTTTTTTAGCTAAGGGTGCTGATGGTGATTTTTTGTTTTGGGATTCTATATCACGTAGTTCTCTGAGGACTTAATTGAATTGTTGGGTCTGCCTCTTTTTTTCTTTAGACCCTAATTGTATTAGGATGCCTTTAATGAAGGCCTTGTGGGTGTTAATTTCTTATGATGCCACAGAAATAATGGATTTCCTATTTTTTTCCAATCAGATATCCAAAACATATTTGTAATTTATCATAAATATGTAATCCTTGCTTTGTAAGCCGTCTTTGGGGTATGTCACTTAAAATGCATCAATAAAACCTGTTAAAGCACACCGAGTACACCATTAGATGGACCATAAACCCATATTAAACTTTTATTTTTTATCGCTCAGACCTAAATTACCACCCCTGAGCCTGTTCTATATTTTTAAATTGATCTTCCAATGTTGTGAAGCAGTCTTGAAAAAATCAGTACTGCATCGTTCAACCCTTTATGTATACTCTAGTATTGACAGTGCTTGGCAGTTCCACTAGACAAAGCATTTCATTTTCTTTGTTTGCTTTACACTTCTTACCTGCAGAACTTTTTTAAAACAAGGAATAAAGTAAACTTTGTCTAGTGATTATTTGGTAATGTTCACTCTTACGGAGGCCATCTAGATCTTTATGGTCCATTGCAGTGCATTATTCCACAAGAGTTTATGCGTGCTATGTTTTGCATTAACCCAAGTTGCATCAAGGCAGCCCATTCATTTACAGGGCTGCCAATCCATGAAAAAGGACCAAAGACATCAGAAATGCACCGATTATTCTGATGCTATGCACCCCAATGGTAAAGTGCGAAGGAGCCTAAATGGTTTTAAGTTCAATGCTTTGTACTAAAAATGCACATCTTGATATCCCCTTAAAAACTGCAAAATAAACTTTATTAACCACTTTAAGACCAGGCCTTTTCCATCATTTTGCCAGATGGGGGGTGAAGGGGAGACTCCCTTTTCCGCAACAGACTGTGAGGGGGTTAACTCGGTAGCGGGTGTGTGTGACCCCCTGGTTGGGCTCCCCACACAAAAACAGGGCCAGCAGACGGAGGTTGTGGTTTTATTTCTCTATGTACAGTGACAAAAACACAGCAAAGCCAAAAAGAAACATAAACAAAATAAATCCTGGTCAGCTTGACCTCTGACTAAACATGCAGGTTTCCTAACTAACAACTGGGATCAGCCTGGTGCTGTCCTAGTCCCTAAGTCCCTGGTTTAGTCAATGTCCAAACAAATAGCCACACAGGCTTTTTCTCACCGCACAGGGGTTCACTCTCCCTAGACAGTCCACACAGGTCTGGTTCCAGGCATGAGCTAACACCTAATGAATCTGGGAGTTTTTATAGAGGCCTTAAACGAACTGACAGGCTTCAGCTGGTCTCATCAACTCCCTGCCTGCACGACGCCCAGCCCTCTCCCTAGAGGTATGAGTCATCCATGAGCCCACTAGCCTCAGCTGGGCTTCATCTACTCCCTCCCTAGTTGTATAAGTCGGCATAAAGCCTGAATCTGGGAGAAATATATCTACCCCCCTGGATGCAACCAGGTGACTTTACCTTCCTGCTGTCACATACCCCCCCCTCTTGTTTTAACCTTGGGGTTGGAACACCAGCAATCAGGCATTCATGTACTCGAGACAAAGCATCCACATTCCCCATTTGAACGCCAGGGCGATGCTTTACTGTGAAGTTGAATTCCTGTAGGGCCAGGAACCACCTATTCACTCTTCTATTTGTCTCCTTGTTTTGAGCCATCCACTTTAACGGAGCGTGATCCGTAACCATGTCAAAGTGCCTACCTAGCAGATAGTACCGAAGGGAATCTAGAGCCCACTTCACCGCTAAACACTCCTTTTCAACCGTGGCGTAATTTACCTCATGGGACTTCAACTTCCTGCTGAGGTAAATGACTGGGTGCTCTTCCCCGTTCCAGACCTGGGACAATACTGCTCCTAACCCCACATCTGATGCATCACTTTGTACGACAAAGTCTTTAGAGAAGTCGGGTGAGTACAACACTGGCTGGCTACATAAGGCTTGTTTCAAGAATTGGAATGCTGCCTCAGCCTCGGGGGTCCATTTAATCATGACCGACCCTTTCCCTTTCGTCAGGTTGGTTAGGGGCACAGCCTTAGAAGCAAAGTGGGGAATGAAGCGCCGATAATAACCCGCGATTCCCAGAAAGGCCCGTACCTGCTTCTTGCTGTTGGGACGTGGCCAACTCTGGATGGCCTCGACTTTGTTGAGTTGGGGTTTTATCACTCCCCTGCCAATGGTGTACCCAAGATATTTGGCCTCCTCCTGCCTAATGGTACACTTCTTTGGGTTAGCCGTAAACCCCGCTTCCCGGATAGAGTCTAGGACTGCTTGCACTTTTGGCAGATGTGAGGCCCAATCTGTGCTATGGACAATTACGTCATCCAGGTAAGCCGCAGCATACTTCCGATGGGGCCTCAGTATCTGGTCCATTTTCCGCTGGAATGTGGCCGGCGCATTCTGTAACCCGAACGGCATTCTCTTATATTGGAACGCCCCGTCTGGGGTTACAAATGCGGTTTTCTCTTTGGCCGACTTGGCCAGGGGAATTTGCCAATACCCTTTTGTGAGGTCAAGAGTCGTCATGTATCGGGCTGTTCCCAGCCGGTCGATCAACTCATCTATACGTGGCATGGGGTAGGTGTCAAATTTTGTAACTTTGTTCAACTGACGAAAATCGTTACAAAATCGCCAGCTCCCATTCGGTTTAGGCACCAACACAATGGGACTAGACCAATCACTTTGGGACTCCTCTATCACCCCTAAGTTCAGCATTTTCTGTACTTCCTCCCGTATTGCCTCCCGTCGGGCCTCTGGGATCCGATAGGGTTTTAACTTCACCCTTTCACCGGGCGGGGTAATAATATCATGCTCTACCCCAGATGTTTGTCCCGGCAGCTCAGAGAACACCTCCTTGTTGCGAAGCACAAACTCCTTAACCTCCTGTTGTTGGGGTTGTGACAAGGTGGCTGCTATTCCAACCTCCGGAATCACGCAACCAGTTTGAGCTGGTGACCAAGTTTCTGCGACTAGGGACTCTCTATCCCTCCAGGCTTTCAACAGATTAACGTGATATATCTGTTCAGGCTTTCGCCTTCCTGGTTGTCTGACCTTGTAATTCACTTCGCTCACTTTTTCCATTATCTCGTAGGGGCCTTGCCATTTGGCAAGGAATTTACTTTCAACCGTAGGGACAAGTACCAATATCCTATCCCCCGGGGAAAAGGTACGGGTCATGGCTCCACGGTTGTACACTCTCTGCTGTGCCAACTGCGCTTGGGCCAAATGTTCCTTCACGATGGGCATTACCTGTGCAATTCGATCTTGCATCAGGGCGACATGCTCAATCACACTCCTGTGGGGAGAACTCTCACTTTCCCAAGTTTCCTTGGCAATATCCAACAGCCCTCTTGGGTGTCTCCCATACAGTAACTCAAAGGGGGAGAATCCCGTAGAGGATTGGGGCACCTCCCTAATAGCAAACATCAAATAAGGAAGTAGACAGTCCCAATCCCTTCCATCTCTATCCACCACTTTCTTCAACATTTGTTTTAGGGTTTTGTTGAATCTTTCAACCAGCCCATCGGTTTGGGGGTGATACACAGATGTACGCAATTGCGTCACTTTGAACAATTTACACAGCTCTTTCATAACCCGGGACATAAAGGGTGTACCTTGGTCCGTAAGCAGTTCTTTACAAATACCCACCCGGCTAAAAACAAGAGATAGCTCTTTGGCTATGGTTTTGGCCGAGGTATTTCTGAGAGGGATCGCTTCTGGATAACGGGTGGCATAGTCCATTATAACCAATATGTACTGGTGCCCCCTAGCGGACTTGATTATAGGACCTACCAAATCCATTGCGATTCTCTCAAACGGGACTTCAATGATGGGTAGAGGGACCAGCGGGCTACGGAAATGTGGCATCGGGGCCGACCTCTGACACACAGGGCAGGAGGAACAATAATTTTCTATGTCCTTCATCACCCCAGGCCAATAGAATCTCTGTAATACCCTCTCTCGGGTTTTCTCTGTCCCCAGATGACCTCCAAGAATGTGCCCATGGGCCAACTCCAACACCAACTTCCTGTAAGGTTTGGGCACCACAAGCTGCTCAACGGTTTCTTCTGCCCTTTTTGCCACCCGATACAGTAGGTCCTTCTCTACGCTGAAGTATGGGTAAGTGCAGGTATTATCTGGGTTCACTAACTCGCCATCTATTTCCACTACGTTTTCCCGTGCCTTTATTAGGGCGGGGTCTTTTAACTGTTCTGTGGCAAAATTTTCCCTGTGAACCTCCAGATCAGAAAACTCCACAGACGGTAGGTTTTCGTCTGAGGAGGTGGGCTCCTCTCCAGTTTCTTGAGTCTCCCCTGCCAATACTGACAAGGGAAATTCCGGAGAGTCCTCACCACTCTCAGAGGAGTTCTGGCTATCACATTCCTGGTACATAGGGGCACCAGTGGGGGGCTCAGGATCATCCCACAGTTCCCAGAACTTCGGAAAATCCCTTCCCACAATGGCATCATGCGGTAATTGAGATACTAACCCCACTGGATGAGAGAGGGTACCTTTGGGGGTCTCGAAACACACTGTAGTCACTGGATACTCTCGGGTGTCCCCATGCACACAAATAACAGCTACCTTGCTATTCCCAGAGACCTCTGTTTTAACTAATTCAGCCTTTATCAGGGTCACAAGGCTACCTGAATCCAGTAATACCACAACATTTCTACCATTAATACACATTTTGCATAAATGTTTCTCAGTTCCCCGAATGGCAGTGCATGCGACTGTCGCACACAGCGACTGACGTCGGTCCGTCAGAAAGTCACATTGCATGGGTTCCTCCACAACCGGGCAATTTGCTGCAATATGTCCCGCTTGCCGGCAGCGGTAGCAAACAATCCATTTGGCTGCCTCTTGAGCCCCTGACTTCCCAGGCTGTTCTCGCCAAACTTTGGGTAGAGCTCCCACCCTCTCACTCTCTCCACCCTCACCCCAAAGGACGCGGTATTAGTGGGACGGCTTTCCTCACTGGTCTGCGGACGTTGCTGCATTACTGCTTCCATTTGTTGTAGTCTCTGCTCTTGCTTCTGTAACAGGTCTATGAAGCGGGCCTCAGATTGCTGCTGGGCTTGTTGCTGAGCTTCCAGACTCTGTTGGTGAGCTTGCTGCTGGGCTGCAAGGCTCTGTTGATGAGCTTGCTGCTGGGCTGCAAGGCTCCTTTGCAAACCTGCATTTGTCTGCTGTTGATTGGCATTTGCTAGAGCCAGCTGTTTCAGTATCTCCTCCATGCTGGCTTAAAAAAACTGCCACTGGTTCTCCACCAACTGTGAGGGGGTTAACTCGGTAGCGGGTGTGTGTGACCCCCTGGTTGGGCTCCCCACACAAAAACAGGGCCAGCAGACGGAGGTTGTGGTTTTATTTCTCTATGTACAGTGACAAAAACACAGCAAAGCCAAAAAGAAACATAAACAAAATAAATCCTGGTCAGCTTGACCTCTGACTAAACATGCAGGTTTCCTAACTAACAACTGGGATCAGCCTGGTGCTGTCCTAGTCCCTAAGTCCCTGGTTTAGTCAATGTCCAAACAAATAGCCACACAGGCTTTTTCTGACCGCACAGGGGTTCACTCTCCCTAGACAGTCCACACAGGTCTGGTTCCAGGCATGAGCTAACACCTAATGAATCTGGGAGTTTTTATAGAGGCCTTAAACGAACTGACAGGCTTCAGCTGGTCTCATCAACTCCCTGCCTGCACGACGCCCAGCCCTCTCCCTAGAGGTATGAGTCATCCATGAGCCCACTAGCCTCAGCTGGGCTTCATCAACTCCCTCCCTAGTTGTATAAGTCGGCATAAAGCCTGAATCTGGGAGAAATATATCTACCCCCCTGGATGCAACCAGGTGACTTTACCTTCCTGCTGTCACAAGACATAGATATGGCAGCATGGTCTGACCATGTAATGTCATGAATTTTCATTGTTTCTATATTTTGCAAGAGCCATTTGTCCGTTAAAAACATATCTATATGGGAGTATGATCCATGTCTGTTTGAGAAAAATGTGTAGTCTCTTTTGTTGGCATGAAGGCATCTCCAAGCGTCGAACAATTCCTCATTGTGGATCAGTGACTGGAGTGACAGAGTGCCTTTAGATTTACCTGAGGAAGTGTCCAGCAATGGGTCTGAAGTAATGTTAAAGTATATCAAAAGGTTGCCATATTTCATGGAGTTTGCTTTGTTGAGAACTTGTTTTACAAAGCTGAGTTCGTGTGAGTTCGGGGCGTACACCGTAGCGAGCGTGTATGGTTTGGAATTGATATCACCTGTAACGGAATGTACCTGCTTTCTTCACCAAGAACAGTGTCTTTGGGTTGGAAGGAAGGATAGTTCTTGATGGCAAGTAAGACGCCACCTTTTTTGCTGTTAGGTGTACAGGCCATATATACAAACGGGAAGTCTTTATGCGAACAGTGCAGGGATTTGTTTAGTTGGAAATGTGTTTCCTGTATGCAAAGAATGTCCGCCCCTTGTTTACAGGCTTCGTTCCACATGGAGAATCGCTTTGCTGGGTGATTTAATCCCCGGGCATTAAGTGATAGAAATTTTATGTGGGAGAGTTCGTGTGGAGATGTTGTGCGGTTACTTACTGTTCCAATGGGAGTCACTCTTAGTTGCTGTCATGCTGTGCTTGGGGGGTATCTTGATCTTAACTTCTTCAATGACGGTATTCATGTCACTTCGGATGGAGCTGTGTATATCAAGTAAACAATAGAAAGAACAAAAAAGAACAAAAAAAGTCAACTGGGTTAGAATAAGAAATGGATCCATAAACTGATCCTCATGCAGTCGTAGCTGCTACTGAGAGGGTAGGGGTGTAAAAGAGAATAAAACAGTGATATCTCGACCCCGGAGATATTCGTGCGTGGTTGTGGATCAGAGTCATGCGCTTCCCGGTTTTCTTTTTAGACGAGCGCTTGTGGGATACCACCTGCCAGTCGTTTTGCATGGGTTTCAGAACTGAGAGAGGTGGTTGTTGGGCGGTTTGATCAGGTAGTATACCACATTGGCGTAGGGCTCCCAGCTCTTCTTCCAATTTGGACACTGAAATGGTACTCCCGTTATGAGTAATGGAAAGGGTAGCAGGGTATTTCCATTTGTGGAGAATATTGTGGTTCCTCAGTTCTTTGGTGATAGTCAGCAGGTTGCGACGGCGTTGTAGTGTGTGTCTGGATAAATCAGGCAATAGTCTGATGGTGACATACTGCTGGGGGAGGTTTCCTGGCTTACGCAAGGCTTGTAAGATTTGGTCCTTGATGTGGTAGAAATGTACCCTCAGCAGTACGTCCCTGGGAGTTTCATCAGGGAGGAATAATGGTTTAGGGACCCTGTGAATCTTGCCTATGAGGAGATCCTGAGCCATTGCCCCTGGTAACAGAGTAGAAAACAAGGTCTGGGCATATTGCAGGAGTTGATTAGGGGGCACAGATTCAGGTATGCCTCTGAGTTTGAGATTGTTCCTCCTGGACCTGTCCTCGAGGTCCGCCATTTTGTCCTTTATCCACTCTATGTCTTCTCCCTGCACTGTGTGGGCCTCCACCATCGTATTGTATGATGAGGTATATTCCTCCATCTTGGTTTCTATCTGGTTAACTCTGTGCCCCAGGGCTTGAACTTCCCTCTGGCATTCATTTAACCCCTTGAACATAGCTGTTTGTAGGGAGGATATCAGGGACAGCAGCATGTCCTTCAACATCATGTCATACACTGGCCTGTCTGCTGTGGGCAAATATTCTATAGGGTCCCCTCCCTGTGAGTGCTGGCCTGTGGTGGCAGGATGCGGCCCGCTTACCTCCATGCTTGGGTCGGTCTGCGGCCTGGGTGGAGAGTCCCTCCTCGGCTTGGACTTAGCTGGGCTCCATGTGGAAGGGCTGGATGTCCCAGAGGAGGACTCGCTGAGCGGTAAGGTCGGGCGGGTGGTGTCTGATGGCAGAACGCGGCTGTTGTGCTGCGCTCTGGGCCTGGTATCCTTCTGTGTGTCCCTGGCGCCGCTGCCATTTTGTTGAAGCCCGCGCGCGGTTAAGGTAAAGAAGCTGTCCAGTTTCTGCGGCTGCTGGGGCTTCTTGCAATTCCTCATCATCCTCTGTCTTTTCAGCGGGGGATTACCAGCTGGATGGCAGTGTGTGAGGCTGTGGATGTCACCGGTGGACGCTGCTGGCTGCGGATTATCTCCGGTACGCAAGCGGAGCTCCTGGGCTAAGCATCCATCTTGGAGTCCGGTCACCACGCCCCCCACGGTTCCAGGTTTGAGTCTCTAAAAATGCAATGGCATCTTTGGAGACCCTGTGAAAGTGTGTCCTAGTTTGTGCAGTGCTGTACCCTACCCTAATACTCCACTAGTGTTTGGTAGAGTTCAAATTATTCACCAATGCAAAGACCAGGATGGTCAGGACAGGAGGGACAATAATAATGGGTGTCACGCCTATATCTGCGTTTTCTACAGACACAACATTTTCTTTGGGGGGCTCGTTGGGTAGGGGTACCAGGGAGGACATGTGGAAAATGCCTCTCATGCAGGCTTACTGCATTTGCGTTGGGAAGGTAGAGCACAGCACCATCTGGAAACAGAAGGGCTGTGACGATCTCTTCCTTGAATTTAAGGAAGGATCCAGTTCGTCCTGACGCTTTGTGTAGCACATAAGCATTCAGCAGAGCCAATTGGAATAAGGAATACAGACACTTTTTTATACCAGCGTCTGGCATTACGGGCAATTAGGTATGGCGCCAACAACTGGTCGTTAAGGTCCACCCCTCCCATATTAAGGTTATATTCGTGGACACAGAGGGGTTTCTCCACAACACCAGTCGCCGTAGGAATTATGACCGTCGTGTCTGCGTGAAGGGAGGAAAGAACGAAAACATTCTTATTATCCCTCCACTTCTCAGCGAGCAAATTCAGCGAGCAAATTATTACACTTCAGGCAGGCTCTCTCCCCCAGCCTAATATGGGTAAGCCCCGGCAATTAGATCGCATGGTGCCACATGCACCAATTCCATGATCAAACAAGTGACTAAAAAGTGGCACGCTTGTATAATTATTGTCCATGTACAAGTGGCACCCCTTTCCGAATAAGGGTGACACCAAGTCCCACATAATCTACCAGCGCTCCCTATGTAGTCTGGGCAGTTCTCCAGCTCTACGTAACTATCTCTTCCCTCGTAAACCATAAAACTATATGTATAGCCTGTTTCCCTGTCACAGAGCTTATACATCTTGACCCCATATCTGGCACACTTGCTGGGAAGATACCGTTTGAAAGACAAGCAGCCAGAAAACTTAATCAGGGACTCATCAATACAGACAACTTGATCGGGAGTAAACAAAGCTGCAAACAGTTGGTTGAAGTGGTTTACAAGGGGCAAAATTTTGGAGAGCCGATCATATCCAGGGTCACACCGAGAAGTTCATTATCATTGAAGTGCATGAACCGCAAGATCTGCTCGTATCGTGCCGTGGCCATGGAGGCAGAGAACTGCATATGGTAAATTGGGTCAGTGGACCAATATGACGGCAACTCACTCTTTTTAGTTATGCCCATGAGGAGGGATAGGCCCAGTAAGGTCTTAAATTCGGAAACTGTAATAGGTTTCCGTTCTCTGGCAAGGGTCAAATGGGGATTAGCGGTGATGAATTGACCAGCATACAAATTGCTTTGGTCCACAATAGATCTATAGAGATCTTCCGTGAAAAACGGGGAATAAAAATCAAGTGACATAAAATCAACTGTTTCCATCTGAATTCCGGGTTGGTCAGTGAATGGGGAAAGTACGGGTGCTGCAGAAGTGGTGGGCTCCCAATTTAGATTGGCAAATGCAGCAGGAAGGGCACTATGGGCTCGACGGGCCTGTCTTTGTCTTCTTGGTGGCTGTGGGATACTAGTTGCGCTAGCCACCTCACCATCTTAAACTGCACTTATGGGACTCGCCACGTCACCACGTGATACTGCAGTGCTGGTTTGACTACGACCAGGGTGTGCTAGGCTGCTGGTTCTTGCCAGTTATCCAGAAGGATGAGCGGCACTAGTACTGGCTCTCTGCTCCATACGAGAGCCCTGCGGTTCTTGCACCTCAATAACAGCAGAAAAACAGGGTCGGGTACGCCTGACCTTGGCAGGGACCACTACTCCGTCGTCAGAGCTAACTGTCAGGGTGCCGCTGCTGTCTACTGGATCGAATTCTGAGCCTGAATCTGACAGATGGGTGACTTCCTCTTCACTATCTGTCATGCTCAGAAACGTGTAGGCCTCTTCACTAGTTTACCTTCGATTGGATATTTTGGGCTCTAAATTTACTGGTACACTAGTGAGACTCACAGGAAATTGAACACCTGACTGTCAGCGACTGATTCAAACGCTACAAAAAAAAACTGTGGGCGGAGGGGCTAAACGCAGGTGCTAGCAGGTCTCTGGGCTGATCCCGCTAACATTGCATTTTGGTAACCCTAAACTACTGGGGATGCTAGTATAGATCTGATCAGATCAGATATTGATCCATTCAGACACTATACTACTAAGGGAGGTGTATGGTGCATGCGTGAGTGTTAGCGCTACTGGCACTAATCTGATGCTACCTGGGGCAACGCAGACCCTGACTGATGCTAAAACCTAACTGATATCATTTGCTGGGCGATCATGGGGTTATACCTTTATTGGGTAATATACGGCGGGTGCCCTGATGCTATAAAACACAAACTAAGTAACCAGCGTCACCTATAATATGGTGATCACTGGTGACAGGGCGTGAAAGGGTTAATCAGGGAGTTAAAACCTTTATTAGGTAGTATATGGGGGTACCTGATGCTATAAAAACCTGACTGTGAAACTAATCAACTAACTGGCTAACTAGCGTCACCCGTGACACAAATACGGCGATCAGAAAAATGATCTATTAGTGACACCAGCGACAGGGGGTGAAATGGTTAACTGGGGGGCGATCAAGGGGTTAAACCTTTATTAGGGGGGTTGGGGGGTACCCTGGACCTAACGGGGTCTACTATTAAGTTCCCTAACACTTATTACAGTCACAAATTACACTGATGCAGTGATCAGTGAAAAATCTGAAAACTGCAATTGGTGACACAAAGACAGGGAGTGAAGGGGTTAACTGGGGGGTGATCGGGTGGGGGGTGAAATATGTGTACTGGTGTTAGTGTAGTTTTGTGCAACTCACTGTTAGACTTCCTCTCTCCTCTCACTGGAATCGAAAAGACTCCACGAGGAGAGATGACATCACTTCCCATGTCTGTGTTTACACTTACACAGGCAAGGGAAGGATTTCATTTGTCAGGACCGATCAGCAGGTCCAGGCCATAAATCATTGGCCTGGACCTGAGGACTGATCAGTTCTCTAATGAATCCGACTGCTGCAGACACAGGGGGGTGCGATCACGCCCCCCGCCCGCGGGGGTGGGATGTACGCCCATTTGCCCACCCCTGCCATTCTGCCGGCATATATTGTGTGCTCGCGGTCGGCAAGTGGTTAATGTTAACAGTAAACCGAACAAATAGAGAGGCTGAATCACCCTAATGGGGCACATACAGCATTCAAAACTGACAGGTGTTCTAACCCCTCTCCACTCTATCCAAAACAAAAAACATATACATTTTGCCTTTAGTTATACTTAGAACTTTTATTGTTCTAGACAACCCTCTTTCAACATTAGTGAGATACATTTTAAACTAATCCTAAAAAAGGTTTTTTTTTTTTCTGCTAGTTTTAAAGGATTTTTGTTATGTGTGGTGAAATACCAATGTAAATATTTATAATTCAGTTATTCTGGTAATAAAAGCCTGGATTTATATATTCTCTAGTGCTCATTTTAATGCATAGTTGGTTACTGTATTTTTCAAGATTATCTGTACAAAATACTAGTATCCTTAAGAATATAAATGATTTTACCTGCTTTGTTTTTAGCTTTTCCACAATTTTAGAAATCAACAGAGAAATCATAGCTATTCCTTTAGGGTAGTTATTATTCCATTCTGATTCAAACTTTTGTATGATTATACTATAGTCCAACAGTTGTAAGAAAGCTCATTACACTTGTTTAGCTGTAGATAATCAGAATACTGTATAATTAAATGCAAAGACATGCTATCAAGCATTAGACTAGAACATTTTATTAAGATTCATGATTAGAACAAAAGCATTTAAAAAGTTGTAAAGGATAAGAAAATTTAGCCAAAGAAAAATATTATGAAAGTAATGTCATACAGATTGAAAGAAAATTGAAAAATGCATCACAGTACTTTTCACTTTCCGTTTTTCATAATCCCAGAAGTCAATGTGCTTCTTTTTGTATGATTACTCATCATTTCAACAACTTTATTTTAAAACTTTTCTTATGATGCAACAGAAATTCCGTATTATCTATTTTTTTCCAATCAGATATCCAAAACATATTTGTAATTTATCATAAATATGTCATTCTTGCTTTGTAAGCCGTCTTTGGGGTACAGTATGTCACTTAAAATGCATCAATAAAACCTGTTAAAGCACACTGAGTACACCATTAGATGGACCATAAACCCATGTTAAACTTTTATTTTTTATCGCTCAGACCTAAATTACCACCCCTGAGCCTGTTCTATATTTTTAAATTGATCTTCCAATGTTGTGAAGCAGTCTTGAAAAAATCAGTACTGCATCGTTCAACCCTTTATGTATACTCTAGTATTAATGACAGTGCTTTATGGCAGTTCCACTAGACAAAGCATTTCATTGTCTTTGTTTGCTTTACACTTCTTACCTGCAGAACTTTTTTAAAACAAGGAATAAAGTAAACTTTGTGTAGGGATTATTTGGTAATGTTCACTCTTACGGAGGCCATCTAGATCTTTATGGTCCATTGCAGTGCATTATTGCACAAGAGTTTATGCATGCTATGTTTTGCGTTGACCCAAGTTGCACCAAGGCAGCCCATTCATTTACAGGGCTGCCAATCCATGAAAAAGGACCAAAGACATCAGAAATGCACCGATTCTTCTTATGCTATGCACTCCAATGGTAAAGTGCATATAGGAAAAAAAAATGGCAACACACTAACATATGCATGGTGCTTTTCCATGCATTGCAGTAACATGACTTACCACAATAAACTACAATGAATAGGTATGAAGGAGCCAAAATGGTTTTAAGTTCAATGCTTTGTACTAAATAACAATAAGGAAAAGATAAGGAAAAAATTCACATCTGGATATCCCCTTAAAAACTGCAAAATAAACTTTATTAACCACTTTAAGACCAGGCCTTTTCCATCATTTTATGTTCACACTTAAAAATCAGTACTTTTTGCTAGAAAATTACTTAGAACGCCCAAACATTTCATGTTCTTTTAAAGCAGAGGCCCTAAAGGAAAAAATAGTGGGTGTTGCAGCAGTTTAAAATAAAAAAAATAGTTTCATAAAATATAAAAGATAATGTTTTGCTGAGTAAATAGATACCAAACATGCCACTGTTTAAAATTGTGCAATGGTGACAAACGTAAATTTATTATCTATAGGCAACACTCAAGATCCTTTACAGGTTACCACTTTAGATTTACACAGGTGTCTGGTGCTAGAATGCCCTCGATCTGATGCTTGTGTTGATACCTCATATGTGTGGGGCGATCGCTGTTTGTGCTCGTGTAGGACACACAAATGCGTTCACCTATGGAAAAGAGCATGGGGGGATAAGGCGCTTGAATTTTTATTTTTTTATTATTACACTGTTGCATTCATTTAGTTTTTTTAATAACTTTTATTATTATCACAGGAAATATAAATATTCCATGTGATAGCAATAATCAACGACAGGTACTCTTTACTTAGAGCTCTGGGGTCTATTAGACTTAAAAGCTTTGGATCATACCAAGATTGGTATGATCCAATGTTTTTTCAAACCCCTATGGGTTTGTTCACAGATGCAAAACCAGAAGTGATGTAATGCTCCATTGCTTCCAGTTTCCTATACCATAGAGATGATCAGAGCTATTCTGTGTCTCTGCCCACCGATCGGTGGCTGCCGTCAGACATACATTGCCTGGCACCTGCAGATCGGCTTCTGCTGTGAGTAATCATAGCAGAGGCAGTCCGCCGGCGGCAAAGGCATGCACCCCTAGGCAGAAGTGCAGAATCACATATATATATATATGTGATTCTGCACAGAACGGCCACCCTGTAGCAGTATATTTGCTATGGGGTGGTCGGGAAATTGTTAAATGCATCAGCTATCTCTTTAGGGTGGTGAACTACAAAGTTAGCAAGTGGGTCCACCATGGAAGATAATTTTGATTTTGCCTGTTTGGCTTTAAGATAGTTAGCTAACAGGCGTCCATCACTATTACCGTGTGCATAATATGTGGACTTAAAACGTTTTTACATATTGTTCATGCTGATGAAAGAGAAGTTGTCTAAGGTCTTGATAAAATTGACATTACTCCTCCAAAAATGTGTAGATAAAACATTTTATGTTGGGATTCAAGAGATTTCATTTTAGACAAAAGGTCCAATAAAGCAGGGGTCTCAAACCTGCGGCCCTCCAGCTGTTGTGGAACTACAAGTCCCATCATGCCTCTGCCTATGGGAGTCCTGCTTGTAACTGTTTAGCCTTGCAATGCCTCATGGGAATTGTAGTTCTGCAACAGCTGGAGGGCCACCAGTTTGAGACCCCTGAATAAAGCCTGCGTCCTCCACTTCCTTTCCCTTGCTGACATTTGAATCATCAAACCTCTGCAATAATCTTTATGAGAACACCAGAGAGTGAATACATCATCATCCAAACGAGAACTTAGCTGAAAAAGCTCTTTGAGATGATCGTGTAGTCAGGAACGATTAGATGCTTTCGCAAACAAATCGGTATTTGCTAAAAATTTTACTTTTTTTCTTAAGAGCCGGTTCACACAGGGGCAACACGATTTCAACACGACTTCAGACTTCAGACTTCAACACGACTCAGACACGACTTGAGCATGAATCACAGAGTGACTAAGTGGTGATTTACAACACGACTGAAGTTGCCTCCAGGACAGGAGACATTCCAGTGGCCAATAAAACAAGAATCAGCTCTGTGGGAGGGAGGGGAGGGAGGAGTTTGCCTGAGAAATGTATGTTCTCTTTCTGTAAAGTTGCCTTCAAAATGAACACTGATCAGACTTCTAAGCGACTTCCATTGAAATCAATGGTACAAGTTGCCTACAGGTCGCCTAGAAGTCTGATTGAAGTAGTACAGGAACCTTTTTTGAAGTCGGAGCGACTGCAGTCGTGTGCATTAAAACATCTCCATTCACTTCAATTAGTTTTAAAAATAGCACGACTTGGGGCAACTCGGGGCGACCAGAAGTTGCGTCCGGAGTCACCCCTGTGTGAACCGGGTCTTATGGTCACTGATATTGGTGCATGATCCAACCAGTTAATCAACGAAATGTCCGCTTTAGAAAGCCTTTGTAGTAAGGACTGGTCAGTGAGGAAAAAAATCTATGCGGGAGTAAGATTTATGAGGAGCTGAGTAGTATGTAAAATCTGTTTTGGATGCATGTAGACAGCTCCATGGGTTGTGTAGGTTCACCCCCCTCAGGTAATTAGAGTGAGTGCCCCTGTTGGGTTGAGTACTACCAGAAGTGTCAAGGTGTTTATCAATATTGTGTTAAAATCTCCAGAAAGCAAAAGTAAAACTCAATGGATAACAGATCTTTTCCATAAGGGATTTCAGAAAAGATAGCTGGCCCACAATAGGACCGTATACGGAACAATACATTTACAATTATAATAATAAATAATCAATAAACAATACTTTACAATGGATTTGAATGGCCGGGGCCCTTTATTATTGGTATTTTATTTATTTACCAACTTATAATAAACATGTCCAATTTATATAACATAACACTCACTTACTTTACCATAAACTATCACTTTAACTCAGCCATAACAGCTCAAGTTAATACTATGACATGTTCCATAACTGTATAACTGTCCCATATGCCAGGCTTATCAAAGATGAGCCTGGCACCCCACCCACCCCGCAGCCAATTCAATAAAGTTCTGAATGCCCACATTAAACACATCTAAAGCGATATCTGACAAATTAATAGCGTCAGACCTGTAAAAACCAACTAAACCGCCCTCCAGATCGATATGGCGGTGAGACAAGCCATTGATGGAAGGCATAAATTTCGCAATGGGTCTATTGATTTTTTTACAATTTTTTTCACAATGCTTAAGCTCAGGAGTAAGCAACCAAGTTAAACATGGAACAATTTCCGAAAATACCAGAACAGAATCAGGTAAAACGGCATGTAATTGAAGAAAATCAAATTTTAATTGTGAAATGATGTCTAACGTATGACGTTTACCTATATCATTCCCTGAAATATGAAATATGACTATTTGAGGAGGAGGCCAAGAGGCATACATTGAAGATGAAGTCCGACACATGTCATTAAGTCTCATATCACATAAAGCATACCACCATAAATGAAAAATGTCAAAAGGAAAACCTAAGTTAGTACCATATACTCTAACCATTGCTCTACGAAAAGCCCAATATATGTAGGAATGTCCGATGATCCAGATGTTAAACGGGTTGCCTGAAATGAAACAGAAAGATTAGGGTGTATGTAAGAACGGTAGCAACTCGATCTCCATCTACCAATATTTTTAACAATAACGTCAGACAAACCCAGGTTGGCTGCAGTAGTAGCTGCACCAATTCGGAAAGAATGAGAAGTAATAGGTAAGTGACCTAAACCCAAATGAGTCAATTTTTTTTTAAAAACTGAGCTAAGTTGATAACGAGTAAGGGGCAAGCCCGAACAGTGAATTAAAAGACAACCAGAACCAACTGGGCAGATTTGCAAATATTGATGAATCAATAAAATCGGACAATTTGTAGAAGAGTCGAAACGATTCAAAGTGACCCATCGTCCATGACCCAACTGATAAGTTTTGCTCCTTTTAATCCTAATTTGTATAAAATTGCCACCTAAAACCAAATCAGAAAAAGAAATCCCAGAATAATCTTGAACATTTGTAGGTAGAAGTTCAGAAATCCGAAAGGCTCCAAAGAAACATAAACAAAAAGCCAATCAAAATAATAAAGATTCGTAAACAGAGAAACAAACCGTCTTAGTTGAAGTACAAAGTTTTTCCAAAATATCAATGGAAATAGGCAGAAGAGATTCATGAGTTACCGTTGATCTACGATAACCCTTCAATACTTGTTTCACAGAAAAGAAACTCATACAGGAAGGGAAACCAAGTAATTTGTCGAAAAAATAAATTCCAGCCATTTGTTTTAATATATGGGAATAAGAATAATCCTTAATCATTAAGTGGTCAAAAAAAGACAATATCAATTGCTCAGAAAAATGCAAACCTTACCATTTGCGTCCAGGAAATCACACCATGAATTCTACGCGGCTATATAATCCACCCACATGGAAGGAGCTAACAAATTACTGATGGCCAAATCAACTAGTAGGAAGGACAGATTTTTCATGAGCATGAGGTACACCAAAAAGATGACAAATACATTGAAATTCCGTAAAAAGACACATATATTCCTCATTATCAGCTGGACCCATAACAAGAAAATCATCCAAATAATGTAATAAATTGGCCGAACCGGATTGATAAGAGACAACCCATTCTAAAAATTATGAAAACATTTCAAAATAACGACAAGACAATGAGGAGCCCATGGGAAGGCATTTGTCAAAATAATAGACATTATTAAATAAAACCTCATTGAATTAAACGCCGTGGGATGAATTGGTAAAAGCCTGAAAGCAGACTTAACATCTGCTTTTGCCAATAATGCTTTATGACACAATCTCCTTATTTTTAGCAAGGCGTCATTAAAAGAGGAATAAGTGACACTGCAAAGTGCAGCATCTATGTCATCATTCAGTGAAGACCCGATGGGATAGGAAAGATGATGTATCATTCAAAATGAATTTGACTATTTTTTGGGAATAATACCCAATGGGGAGATTCTAAAATTGGCAAACGGGGGAAAGAAAAGGGCCAGCAACCCTACCATCTTTTATTTCTTTAAAAAAAAAAATTCCGCCACTATTGGAACATGACGATCAACTGAAGGTAAGTTCTTAGTGATCAAACAACCAAAACCTTGATAACTGGGTAAAGTGAAACCATCCCGAAAACCTTCAAACAGCAGGACCACCATCTGTTGATATGGCCATAGTTGAAGCCAAGGAACCATGTTTATAAGTTTCACCGGCGTGTCTGCTTTTAAGAAAAGGATCACGAGAGGGAGATGTCGCAGAAGAAGAATTTTTTTTGAAACATCTCGAAGCTGGGTGGTTACCATCACAGAAAGCACACTCGTGCTTATATTTACATGTATGCGCCCATTTGCAATAGCCTTCATTAAAACCAAAACACACTCCGCAATGGAAACCGGAAGCAGCTGTAGGTGTAGGTTTTACATATTGTTTCTGTGGTAACAACAAGTTCAACCACAAACCAACGTCTTTAACCCCCCATGTTAAAGATTTATGTACTGAAAGCTTTTGTTGAAACGCCTCATCATAAAATAACCATGCCATTAAAGTTCCTATATGCCTCTAAAATGATGTTGACATGCTGAAAAAGACTGCTGCACAGCTCTGGATGTTTTTCACCCAAAACACTGGCATAAATGCAGAAAGCATGAAGCCAATAAGAAAAATTGCGTGGATTAGATTTTGTTTTGTCATCTGCAAATTATTCCAAATCTTTTTTATCAAAACGGTTATCTTTTGAGGAAGGAATCAAAGACATAATGTCCACATAGTCGCCATTTTGTATTTTATCCTTCATCGCTATAGGCAAATGAAAGCCAATAGGCAACAATTCACAAGGTAGCACTTCTTTAAAAGTACTTTCAGGAACTGAATTAGAAGTAGGTGCATTAGGAGTAACAGATAATATTGGAGGCACAACAGCAGAAGAAGCTGATGAAGTAGTTTCAGCACTAGCACTATTATTTAACCAAACTCGTGCTACACTGGACTCAGTATTAGACATAGAAGATGCATTCTTATTTAAATTTCCAACAAAAGAACTAAAATTGCGTGCAAAATCACACAATATTTGATAGTTCTGTAACTCACTAGGAGGCACAGATTGTACATTCACAGGAGGAAAAGAGTTAACATTCTGCAACATCAATGACGTCATCAGTAATTTGAGAAGCCCCTGATGGAGCAGCTGAAGAGGACACTGTAGCTTGAATAGGGAGAGAAGTCTGAAAACAGTCTGAAGGTAAAATAGTTAATTGTTCAGGAATGACAGAGCTAGATAAGTCATTAGCAATGGAAGCATTCTTTGAACTGTGGGGATTAGAGCTGCGTGAGAATCTAGTCTTTTTTGCAGAGGAGGAGAGATGCTTACCAGGTTGCCTTCGAGGTAGAGAAGGAGATTCAATGCGACATGCTTTCTGGATTCTTCCTCTAGATGAAACTAATGGGTAAGATAATGCAGAGACAGGGCGGGAGGAAGAGTGTAGTGATGGACGAGAAGTTTTGCTACTTTGATTTACAATAGGCAGAGTGGATGAAGAGCTGTTAACATGCCGAAATATATCATTAGATAGAGCAGAGTCATCTGTGCATGTGCGAGAATCAGAGCTACGCTCCATTTGTTTCCCCAATGCAGAGACATCAGAGATAGGAAGGCCCGAAGGAGTAGAAAACACTGCAGCTGAACTGGAAGGAGTAAGACAGTCACAAAGCTGAGGAGGATGGCAAGAATCAGAGGCAGAGAAAACCGGAATGGAAAACGGAGGAGGAATTAGAGATGGTGAAGTGGGGGAGGAACGACCTGTGAAGCTCAGGAGGTGGAAAGGACAAGCATTGTTCCATCCAGTCATCCCCGTCAGGAGCGCCGGCTCTTTCCATCAACTGACGCAGAAGAGTCTTCATAGTAAGTGACGATGCTCCTTCTTCTTTGCCAATCCACCGCTGGCTGCTGCTCCTACTCAGTTTATATTCCTTATATAAGGGCTAGCTCGTGCCACAATTAACATGTGACCTGCATTTAGCCAGTAATATTTTAAACTTTTATTCAAAAACTTCACAGATAAACTGTCACTTTAACATTTATTCTGCTGTGGCCCCATAGGTGGGCGGGGCAAATTCTTTTGCCCCTCCCCTTTCCCTTAGGGGCATAAAGATTCACAAGGGTGTAGGTAATATTGTTCAGATAAAATATCAAGATTATATAACTTCCATGGGGATCCATGATTTGATCATTCAGTTTAAGGACACAGAGTTTTTAATTGCAACTAGAACACCCCACTTTTTAACATCTTTATTTGCTGTAAAGATTTGAAGGAAAAGATAATGGCAATATTTTGGAGCATTACGAGCATGAAAGTGAGTTTCTTGAATACAAAGGACATCTCCATGTAGTTTTTCTGAATCTCTTCACAATGCTTGTCGTTTAAATGGGCTATTAAGTTCATGTGCATTAAGAGATATTATTTTAAGGGCCATAGTGGGATAGAAAAATAAGATAGGTAATGTAGCCCTCCAGTTATGTCAGGTAAGACAGGCTTGAGGCATAGGAGGTGGTGTGGAGACTTACAGTTCTGAAGTTGACACGGAAGTGTTTCGGATAAAAAGATCCCTTTGATCTGGATGGGGCATGAACAGGATGTAGAGAGCAACTGCAGATCCGGGTCTTGGTGCAGAAAGTAAACTCAGAACAGAGAAGAAAAAAGGCAATAACATATAAACTAAAATAAAAGCAATGAAAAATAGCACTGAGTGGCAAAAGCCACATCATAAAACAAGGGGGGGGGGGATCATTCCCTGGGAGCATCAGGTACAGTTCCTTGGTATTGATTCTTAAAGAAAAACCTACTTTGCTAAAGCTTTAAGCACATAAAATCAACCCCGCCACTTGTTTTTATATTGGAAACACTCTGCCAGGAGATCATTTAGAAAAAGAGGCATCATCATCTGCACGGAGCAGACCCCACTTTTTGGCAAGTTGGAGGCCTTCCTCCACTGCGAGCACAATAACAATACAGATATCTTTGGTGATCAAAAGCTTTGTGAGGAAACCCTATATGTAGATAATTCTGTGGTTACGTAGTAGCTTATTTAAATAATTCAGAATTCAGCAGGGTGTGACTAGTAGCTCCATGTGAGGAGCGCGCAAGCTCCTGATTCTCTGTCTGCATCCTGCCTACCAATCTCTCGGGATTTTGCATGTGTCCGCTGGCATTTATTAAGTGCCTCCTGACCCTACATTATTAGCTGCTGCTCCCTGTGCTGTCCTCCAGCTTTTTGGCAATCTGCTACCCTTAATTCCCCTCCAGCTTCACCATCAACTATTTTAGCAGTTTATCAGCCTGCCAGCTTACTGATTCCCTTGCTGGCTTTCTCACAGTGGCTGCCAGGCCCGGACTGGCCATAGTGCATACAGGGCATATGCCCGGTGGGCACCCATCGGCACATCAGGGGGCCGGGACCCGCAACGGTCCCCTTCTCTATGGCAAGGCGGCACTGATGATCTGATGAGTCTCGGCTCGGCTGTCTCACACAGCTGAGCAGAGTGAAGCTGCCTCCCCTCCTCCTTTATGTCCACACAGGGGGAGGGGACCCGACATGCAGTCCTGCGCTGATCTGAGGGGGTCTGAAATGTAGGGGGGTTCTGTATTGTAGGGGGGTCTGTAATGTAGGGGGGTTCTGTATTGTAGGTGGGTCTGAAATGTAGGAAGTTCTGTATTTTAGGGGGGTCTGTAATGTAGGGGGTTCTGTATTGTAGGGGGGTTCTGTATTGTAGGGGCCTTATTTATTGTAGGGGGGTCTGTATTGTAGAGGGGGGTCTGTAATGTAGGGGGTCTGTATTGTAGAGGGGTCTGTATTGTAGGGCGGGTCTGTAATGTAGGGGGGTCTGTACTGTAGGGAGGGGGTCTGTAATGTAGGGGGGGCTGTAATAAAGAGGGGGGCTGTATTGTAGAGGGGGCTGTAATGTAGGGGGGTCTGTATTGTAGAGGGGTCTGTAATGTAGGGGGGTCTGTACTGTAGGGGGTCTGTACTGTAGGGAGGGGGTCTGCACTGTAGGGAGGGAGTCTGTACTGTAGGGAGGGGGTCTGTACTGTAGGGAGGTCTGTGTAACATGCAGGGGTCCAGAACTGTTAGGGGGGTGTCTGTGTAACAAACTGTGGTGGGCTGTGTAATGTAAAGGAGTCCAGAGGTGCGGTGCTATGTAATGTAAAGGGGTCCAGAGGTGCAGGGTGCTTTGTAATGTAAAGGGGTCCAGAGGTGCAAGATGCTGTGTAATGTAAGGGGGTCCAGAGGTGCAGGGTGCTGTGTAATGTAAAGGGGTCCAGAGGTGCAGGGTGCTGTGTAATGTAAAGGGGCCCAGAGGTGCAGGGTGCTGTGTAATGTAAAAGGGTCCAGAAGAACGATGCTATGTAATGTAAAGGGGTCCAGGGTGCTGTGTAATGTAAAGGGGTCCAGAGGTATAAAGTCCTGGAACCCCACATCCCATCATAAACCACCGCCGCGAAGCCCCCCCCCAGGCTGCTCAGTCTAAAATGCCCGGGCCTATATTTTGTCCCAGTCTGGGCCTGGTGGCTGCTGTTACTTCAGTCTGGCTCTGAAGTAAGTTATGCAAGCTGTGTTGTGCTGTGTGACTCAGCATTGCTGTCTTCCAGCTTCCCCCGCTCTGCTCCCCTCGCTTCACTCTGCCAGCTCTGCTCGACTCTCTGCTCTTCGTGGACTCCTGGTGATAGATACGTCTCCTTCTCTCATTGCTTATCATCTGTTTATCATCTGCCTGGCTTTGTTGTTCTCCTTGCTTCTCTATTTCCAGTCATAATCAACCGCTACAAGTACATGTTTACAACCAAAACTGCTCATAACTAATACCCACAGTTAGCTTTCTACTTGCTGCCTACATTGCTGTTTGCTTCTTATAATCTGTAATGGATAGGGGTTTGTAAACCATTTACATAACCTGCCTTTATTTGTTCATATTATACTGTATCCTATACTTTTGTTTATAATCTACCCGTAGTTAGTCCTGTAACGTAATTCCCACACTCTGTTTGAGTGCTCCCGTCATATACTGCTTCCTTCTGTCTGAATATAGATATTCGATTTTATTGCCGCATATTACAACAAAGAACAAGGCTGTAAAGCTGGAACATGAACTGTCTATTTGGAAAAAGGGCACACAGAGATATACACTCAGAGGACAATCCTTCCTCCTTTGCATAATGAAACAGGACGGGGTAGATTTTACCTTCACCAGTAGCATGACACAGGTGTATTAAAAATTATATATATATATATATATATATATATATATATACAGTTGTGCTCATAAGTTTACATACCCTGGCAGAATTTATGATTTCTTGGCCATTTTTCTGAGAATATGAATGATAGGACAAACACTTTTCTTTCCCTCGTGGTTAGTGTTTGGCTGAAGCCATTTATTATCAATCAACTGTGTTTACTCTTTTAAATCTTAATGACAACAGAAACTACCCAAATTACCCTGATCAAAAGTTTACATACCCCAGTTCTTAATACCGTGTATTGGCCCCTTTAACATCAATGACAGCTTGAAGTCTTTCCGGGTATTCGTGGATGAGGCTCTTTATCTCCTCAGATCTCCAGCCTTCAGTTCCTGTAACTTCTTGGGCTGTTTTTCATGAACTGCACGTTTGAGATCTCCCCAGAGTGGCTCAATGATATTGAGGTCAGTAGACTGAGATGGTCACTCCAGAACCTTCACTTTATTCTGCTGTAGCAAATGACAGGTCGACTAGGCCTTGTGTTTTGGATCATTGTCATGTTGGAATGTTCAAGTACGTCCCATGTGCAGCTTCCTGGCTAATGAATGCAAATGTTCCTCCAGTATTTTTTGATAACATACTGCATTCATCTTGCCATCAATTTTGACCAAATTTCCTGTGCCTTTGTAGCTCACACATCCCCAAAACATCAGCGATCCACCTCCGTGTTATACAATAGGAATGATGTACCTTTCATCACAGGCCTTGTTGACTCCTCTTCAAATGTATCATTTATGGTTCTGGCCAAAAAGCAAAACTTTGGTCTCGTCACTCCAAATTACTTTGTGCCAGAAGGTTTGAGGCTTGTCTCTGTGCTGTTTGGCATATTGTAAGCGGGATACTTTGTGGCATTTGCGTAGTAATGGCTTTCTTCTGGCAACTCGACCATGCAGCCCATCTTTCTTCAAGTGCCTCTTTTATTGTGCATCTTGAAACAGCCACACCACATGTTTTCAGAGAGTCCTGTATTTCACCTGAAGTTATTTGTGGGTTTTTCTTTGCATCCCAAACAATTTTCCTGGCAGTTGTGGCAGAAATTTTAGTTGGTCTACCTGCCCGTGGTTTGGTGTCAACAGAACCCCTCATTTTCCACTTCTTGATTAGAGTTTTAACACTGCTGATTGGCATTCTCAATTCCTTGGATATCTTTTTATATCCCTTTCCTGTTTTATACAGTTCAACTACCTTTTCCCGCAGATCCTTTGACAATTCTTTTACTTTCCCTATGTCAGAGAACTCACCTTTTCGGACATGGTGTTGGTCGCCTTGGTGCGCGCCCACACGCGCCGATGCGCGCTGATGTATGCACTCCGGTGCACACTATTGTGCATGCCCCTGTGCGCGCTGGTTCACGTCCCTGGCTGCGGGTGCGCATGATGGTGCGTGATGGTGTGCCTGTGCTCGTGGTGCGTGCACGCGCCGCCAAACAATCCACTTAAACCTCTGGAATACTTCAGACTGGTGCTGTCTGATCGGCAGCTCCCTGTTACCCTTGTACCCATCATCTGCCTGAACTTTGACCTTCTGACTACCCGGCCTGTTACTTGGATTCTCCCTGTCTTCCACCTGCATCTGACTACCCGGCTTGTCCTGACCTTGCACCTGCCTGCTCCTCTGTACCTCGTTGCCTGACCGTTGCTAACCTTGCCTGTGACCTGACCAATCTGCTCTGCTCCTGCTTAGCTCCACTCTCCAGTGGTCCTACCAACCTGCCTGCTGTCTGAGCGGATTGCCATCCTCTTCTGCATCTGGTTCCTGAGCCGCTTCTCTGCAACAAGCCATCAGGCTCTCATACCCTTCCGCACTCCTGTGCCTCCTGTCTCCACTACAAGGGGCGGCGAGTCGGATCCGTAAGGGAGACCTTCCTCTTCTCCATTGGGCTCGTCAACCAGGTACGTCCAAGTCTGACAGTATCAGACAGCCATGTCCGAGCCCGAGCAAGGAAGTAATCACATGGAAGAACTATGTAGACATCTGAATGGATTGACGCAAGCCGTAAAAGACCTCCAGGAAGGCTATACAAGACTAGAAGAGAGGATCCAAGTCCTGTCTACACCTGACGGGCCTCAAGGGATACTCAGCAACACCTTCAGTAGTTATGCTCCCTCCTGAGCCCAGGGTCCCCACACCCGAGAGGTTTGCAGATGAACACACTGTTCTTTGCTCTACAGCCTCGTACCTTTTCGCTGGAAGTGACTAAGGTGGGCTTCGTCATCTCCCCAGGCCTGGGCCCACTGCCTCCTGGAGCAAAAGGCTGCATCATTGGAAACTCTAGCTGCATTTTTCACCGCTATGGCTCAGTTATATGAGGATCCGCAACAGGCCGCCACCGCCGAGTCTGTATTACATGCCCTTCAACAAGGCCACAGAGCGGTGGAAGACTATGCAGCAGAGTTTAAACGCTGGAGTTCTGACACAGAATGGAACGACACTGCCTTGCGTCATCAGTTCCGAATGGGCCTGTCAAATCCGCTCAAGGATGAGTTGGCACGAGTTGGGGTTTCCAAAACTCTGGACAAATTGATCGAGTTGTCAATTCAAATCGACCGATGTTTGAGGGAGCGTCGCTCTGAAAGATCATCCAGCCAATATCGGCCCACTTGGTTGCTCTCTAAGGTTCCTAGTCCAGTCAGCCTGGCACCACCGGCTCCTCCCGCTCCGGTCCTTGACGCTCCTGAGCCCATGCAGCTGGGTCTTATCCGTCCTTCTCTCTCTCTGGAGGAACACCAACATAGGTGAAGCAACAACCTCTGCATGTACTGTATGTACTGTGGAGAACCAGGACACTACGTAAGGACTTGCCCAGCCAAGATGCGTAAGTGTCTGCCTACTTCTTCTACATGTGCTTCTGTTTACCTAACCCTTCTTCTCATCTTGCTCTTTCCATCTTGTTGCAGCTGCCCGAAGGGAATACCTCAATTCCAGTGTCCGCCATAATTGACTCTGGAGCATGCAGTTGCCGATTTGACATTCGCTGCCAACCACCGCATCCCTCTTCAGCCTAAGACCCGGGGACTCGCAGTGCACCTTGCTGATGGCTCCATCATCAAATCTGGTCCTGTAACCCAGGAAACTGTCCCTTTGCTTGCTACCATGGCGACCCATCACCAGGAGCTTTTAACTGTGGATGCCATATCCTCTCCCCTATTCCCTATTATCTTGGGGATGCCCTGGCTGCAAGCCCATAACCCCAGTATTGACTGGACCACAGGGGAGGTCAAATTCCCTTCTAACTACTGTCAGCAGTATTGTCTGCAGCAAACCTCAACCTGCTCTCCTCACCTGCTCTTCCTGGATATTAACACCGAATTACAGCAGTCCATTCCTGCACTCTATAATGACTTTTTGGACGTGTTCAGTAAAAAAAGTGTCAGAGACCCTACCTCCTCATATACCCTATGATTGCCCTATAGAACTTCTACCTGGAACTGAAGTACCCTTTGGGAGAATAGTCCCTCTGACTGAGCAGGAGCTGGACACTCTGAAGGTCTATATTGATGATAATTTGAAGAAAGGCTTAATTCGTCCTTCCACCTCTCCGGCTGGTGCAGGCATCTTCTTCGTTGAAAAAAAAGATCATTCCTTACGTTCCTGCATTGACTACCGGGAGTTGAACAAGATCACTATAAAAAAACGTTACCCATTGCCTCTTGTGCCGGAACTCTTCCAAAGGTTGGGGTCTGTAGTTATTTTCACCAAGCTTGACCTCCGTGGTGCCTACAACCTAATCCGTATTCGAGAGGGGGATGAATGGAAAACTGCTTTCCGTACTCGATTCAGACATTTTGAGTATTTAGTCATGCCCTTTGGATTGTGTAATGCTCCGGCCACGTTCCAGCACTTTGTCAACGACATCTTCCGTGACTATCTGGACTTATATGTCATAGTGTATCTGGATGACATCTTGATATTCTCCTCTTCTGTAAACGACCACCACAGGCATGTTCGAAATGTTCGGCTCAGGCAACATGGACTTTACGCTAAACCCGAGAAGTGCGATTTCGAACTTCAATGTATCCAGTTTCTCGAGCTAATCATTTCGGTTGAGGGCATCAAGGTGGACCCTCAGAAAGTGTCTGCCATCTTGGACTGGCCCGCTTCCACAGACAACATGGGGGTTCAACGCTTCATTGGCTTCTCCAACTTTTATCGGATGTTCATCAGGGGATTCTCTGCAATAATCGCCCCTCTCACCGAATTGACTAAACAGGGAATTTGATTCCCTTGGTCTTCCAGGGCCCAATCTGCCTTTGAAAAACTTAAAGAATTATTCACCTCTGCTTCCATCCTGAAACACCCTGATCCTGCATTACCATTTGTCCTGGAAGTGGATGCATCAGAAATCGCAGTGGGGGCTGTGCCATAACAGTGACAAGGGCCAAGGCCCTTCTTTATCCAGTAGCTTTATTTTCTTGCAAGTTATCCACAGCGGAGAAAAACTATGATGTGGGAGACCGGGAGCTTTTAGCCATCAAGGCCGCTCTAGAGGAGTGGCGCTACCTACTTGAGGGTGCAGCACATCCCATTCTGGTCTACACAGACCATAAAAACTTGGAGTATTTATAAATGGCTTCAGTCAAACACTAACCATAAGTGAAAGATATGTTTTTGTGTTATCATTCATATTCTCTGAAAAATGGCAAAGAAATCATAAATTCTGCCAGGGTATGTAAACTTATGAGCACAACTATATATATTTATACTGTATAAATAAAATATTCCACTGTGGTTTGACTAGTGCAGATTAGAAATGTTCACTGCTGAAAAATGTGTTTGTTTTTGTTACATTCGTTTTTTTTCATTTTTCTGAAATTTGAAAATTCGGAATTCTGAAATTTGAAAATTCGGAAATGTGTAAATTCAAAAATCCGATTTTCTCATTTTTTTTTATCGCTGGTATATATTTATCTATAATTTCTGCAAAAAAGCCTCCATTGGGATCCTATCATCTCCAATGGGAAAAATAACTGGGGAGGCAGTTAGATCCAGAGGACTTGCAGATTATGACTGTAGCTCTTTCTAAGTGTTCAAAAAATGTTCTTAAACTGGAGAATGCCTATAAAGTATGGTATAGGTGGTATTATACGCCGGCTAGATTGGCCTGTTCTATCCCAACTTACTCTCTTTTCTGTTACATAGTAGGTGAGGTTGAAAAAAGACACAAGTCCATCAAGTCCAACCTATGTGTGTGATTTTAGGTCAGTATTACATTGTATATCCCTGTATATTGTGGTCGTTTAGTTGCTTATCTAATAGTTTTTTTTTAATTATCGATGCTCCCTGCTGAAACCACTGCCTGTGGAAGAGAATTCCACATCCTTACTGCTCTTACCATAAAGAACCCTCTACGCAATTTAAGCTTAACCACTTTTCTTCTAATTTTTATGAATGGCCGCGTGTCTTTTTAAATTCCCTTTCGCTGAAAAGTTTTATCCCTATTGTGGGGTCACATTGAACATTGTACATTGAAATCATATCCCCTCTCAAGTGTCCCTTCTCCAGAGAGAATAAGTTCAGTGCTCGTAACTAGGGATGAGCCGAACACCCCCCGGTTCGGTTCGCAACAGAACCTGCAAACGGACCGAAAGTTTGTGCAAACTATAGAACCCTATTAAATACAATAAACGCTAATGTTCAAAATCAAAAGTGATAATTATAACAGCTAATATGCAAGTTATTGTCCTAAAAAGGGATTGGGGACCCGGGTCCTGCCCCAGGGGACATGTATCATTGCAAAAATAAGTTTTGAAAACGGCTGTTTTTTCGGGAGCAGTGATTTTAATGATGCATAAAGTAAAAAAAAAAAAAAAAGATATATTCCTTTAAATATCGTACCTGGGGGGTGTCTAACGTATGCCTGTGAAGTGGCACGTGTTTCCCGTGTTTAGAACTGTCCCGGCACAAAATTACATTTCTAAAAGGAAAAAAAGTAATTTAAAACTGCTTGCGGCTTTAATGTAATGTCTGGTCCCGGCAATATGGATGAAAATCATTGAGAAAAATGGCATGGGTCCCCCCCCCCCAGCCCACTACCAGCCCCTTTGGGTCTTGCATGGATATTAAGGGGAACCCTGCACCCAAATTAAAAAAAGGCCCTATATACTCTGAACAGCAGCATACAGGCGGTGCAAACAAGACAGGGACTGTAGGGTTGTTCTTAAGTAGAATCTGTTTGTAATTTGGAACAGGTACATTTTTTAAGTGTAGCTCCAGTCAAAAGATCTATTTATAAGCTTTTTGGAAAACATAGGGAAGGGTTATAACCCGTATAACATTTGTTTTGCTGTCTGTGCACATGTTCAGAACATTTCACCTCACTTTCTGTCCCAATGACAAATGTTTTTTGAAAATTTGTTTTTTTTTATTGAAACAAGGATTGGTGATAAAGCATCAGTGGAGAGCAGACACCTCTTTCCCATATAAACTCTTACAGGAGAGAATTTCCCTTCCTAGGGTTAGATTTCCTCTCACTTCCTGTTGTCTCCTTCTGTTTGCAAGTAGGAGTAGTTTTTAAGTTGGATGTTTGAAAGTAGGGGCCTGCCGTATATACTCTGCAGAAATTTGGCCCTTAGGTGTTGGTGTTGCCACAACACTGTAAGCCCTCACAGTTACTCTTGGTGGGCGCTGGAATGCCCTGCTGTGAACTATTATATCAAGAATTGTAATTACATGCCATTGTTGAACAGTACTAGGAAAAATTGGGCCTTTGGTAGTGGTGGTGGTGCTGGTGCCAGAACACTGTAAGTACTCACAGTTACTCTTGGTGGCCGCAGGAATGGGCCCAGCTGTGTCAAATATTAGATCAAGAATTGTAATTACATGACATTGTTGAACAGTGTTAGGAAAAATTGTGCTTTTGGTGGTGGTGGTGCTGGTGCCACAACACTGTAAGTCCTCACAGTTACTCTTGGTGGGTGCAGGAATGGGCCCAGCTGTGAAATATTAGATCAAGAATTGTAATCACATGCCCCTGTTGAACAGGGGCAGAAAAATTGGGCCTTTGGTGGTGGTGGTGGTGGTGCCACATCACTGTAAGTTATTCACAGTTACTCTTGGTGGGCGCAGGATTGGGCCCAGCTGTGAAATATTAGATCAAGAATTGTAATCACATGCCCCTGTTGAACAGGGGCAGAAACATTGGGCCTTTGGTGGTGGTGTTGCCACAACACTGTAAGCCCTCACAGTTAATCTTGGTGGGTGCAGGAATGGGCCCAGCTGTGAAATATTAGATCAAGAATTGTAATCACATGCCCCTGTTGAACAGGGGCAGGCAAATTGGGCCTTTGGTGGTGGTGGTGGTGTTGCCACAACACTGTAACCTCACACAGTTAATCTTGGTGGGCGCAGGAATGGGCCCTGCTGTGAATTATTAGATCAAGAATTGTAATTACATGCCCCTGTTGAACAGGGGCAGAAAAATTGTGCCTTAGGCACTGGTGCTACAACACTGCAACCCCTCACAGATTCTGTAGTTGGAGCGCAGCAATGAGCCCTGTTCCAAAGTATAGCATCAAAAAAGCCAATTACGGATCTCTGTTTTTTTCTGCGCTGTAATTGGCCAAAGCATGCGGGTCATAGTGCATGCTTGGCCAATCATCAGCCAGCAATGCACTGCGATGCCACAGTGAATTATGGGCCATGACGCACCACTCAAATTTGGCGTGAACGGCCCATAATGTTCGCAATTCGGCGAACAACCGAACAGGCTATGTTCGAGTCGAACATGGGTTCGACTAGAACGCGAAGCTCATCCCTACTCGTAACCTTTCTTCCAGTCCCTTTATGCATTTTGTTGCCCTTCTCTGGACTCTCTCCAGCACATCCTTCCTGAGGACTGGTTCCCAGAACTGGACTGCATACTCCAGGTGCGGCCGGACAAGAGTCTTGTAGACTTACAGTCTAAAGAGAATTATAGTTTTATCTCTGTAGTTAATCCCCTTTTTAATGCATGCCAATATTCTGTTTGCTTTGCTTGCAGCAGCTTGGCATTGCATGCCATTGCTGAGCCTATCATCTACTATGAACCCCAGGTCCTTTTCCATCCTAGATTCCCCCAGAGGTTCTCCCCCCAGTGAGTAGATTGCATTCATATTTTTGCCACCCAAATGCAATATTTTACGTTTCTGTACATTAAAACTCATTTGTAGTTGCCCACCCCATTAACTTGTTCAGATCTTCTTGCAAGGTTTCCACATCCTGCGGAGAATTTATTGCCCTACTTAGCTTAGTATTGTCCGCAAATACAGAGATTGAGCTGTTTTTCTCATCCTACAGGACTTTTATGAATAAATTAAATAGGATTGGTCCCAGGACAGAACCCTGGGGGACCACACCTTCCACCCCGGACCATTCTGAGTACTCTCCGTTTATCACTACCTTCTGAACTTGCCCCTGTAGCCAGTTTTCAATCCATGTACTCACCCTATGGTCCTTGCCAACGGACCTTACTTTGTACAGTAAACGTTTATGAGGAACTGTATCAAATGCTTATCTAGATGGCAGCTCACCTCCTCATAGAAGGTTAATAGATTGATTTGGCAAGAACGATTTTTCATGAATCCATGCTGATTACTGCTAATGATACCGTTGTCATTACTAAACTCTTGTATATAGTCCCTTATCATCCCTTCCAAGAGCTTTCATACAATTGATGTTAGGCTAACTGGTCTGTAATTCCCTGGGATGTATCTTGGCCATTTTTTAATATTGGTGCTACATGGGCTTTTCTCCAATCAGCTGGTATCATTACAGTCAGTAGACTGTTCGTAAAAATTAGGAACAATGGTCTGGCAATTACTTGACTGAGTTCCTTAACCACTTCAATAGCATGCACTTATACACTTTCCTGCCCAAGCCAATTTTGAGCTTTCAGCGCTGTCGCAATTTGAATGACAATTGCGCGGTCATGCAACACTGTACCAAAACAATTTTTTTATCATTTTGTTCCCACAAATAGAGCTTTCTTTCGGTGGTATTTGATCGCCTCTGCGATTTTTATTTTTTGCACAACAAATAAAAAAAGAGCGAACATTTTGAAAAAAACTAAGTTTTTCTTTGTTTCTGTCAATTTTTTGTTGTAAATAAGTACCTTTTCTACTTCAATGACGGGCACTGATAAGGCGGCACTGGCGGGCACTGATAAGGCGACACTGATGGGCACTGATGAGGTGGCACAAATGAGGTGGCACTGATGGGCACTGATGATAGGCACTGATAGGCGGCACTGATGGGCACTGATAGGCGGCACTGATGGGCACTGATATGTGGCACTCATAGGCGGCACTGATGGGCACTCATAGGCGGCACTGATGGGCACTCATAGGCGGCACTGATGGGCACTTATAGGCGGCACTGATGAGCACTTATGGGTGGCACTGATAGGTGGCACAGATGGGCACTGATAGGTGGGCACTTATGGGCACAGATGGGCACGGATGGGCACTGATAGGTGGCACGGATGGGCACTGGTAGGTGGCACTGTTGACACTGGTAGGTGGCACTGTTCACACTGGTGGCTGGCATTGCTGGGCATTGCACATTGTGGTGGTGCCAGTCAGTGCCCATTTGTGGGCACTGATTGGCATATGTTTTTTGAGTATTTGTGCATGTGGATGGCCATGGGGTACTTACCTGGCCATCCACATGCTTGGGGCTTCCCTGGTGGTCCTAGGGGGCTTCCCTGATGGTCTAGTGTGGGTATCCGAGGGGGGGCTGCGCTGATAAACAATCAGCGCGAACCCCCCCTGTCAGGAGAGCCGCCGATCGGCTCTCCTCTACTCGCGTCTGTCAGATGCGAGTGAGGAAGAGCTGATCAACGGCTCTTCCTGTTTACATCGTGATCAGCCGTGATTGGACACGGCTGATCACGTGGTAAAAAGCCTCCGCCGGAGGCTCTTTACCGAGATCAGTGTAGCGGTGTGTCAGACTGATACACCGCTCCACCGATCGGCGCGATGCGCGCCCCCCCGGGCGCGCGGCGGCTGTTATCCTGCAGGACGTCATATGACATCCAGTGTGGATAACACAACCACTTCCCGGACGTCAATCTCCTATTGACTGGGCGGGAAGTGGTTAAGGACCCTCAGATGCAAGCCATCAGGTCCCGGAGACTTATTAATGTTAAGGGTTCAAGTCTATTGCTTATTCTGTCCTCTGTTAGCCATGAGGGTGCTTCCTGTGACGTGTCATGAGGATAAACATTGCAGTTATGGTTACTGAAGCCACCTGATTCCCTTGTGAAGACTGAGGAGAAGAATAAATTCAATACCTTTGACATCTCTCCATCCTTGGTAACCAGATTCCCTTCCCATCATTCTTCATGGGACCAATATGATCTGATCTCCGTTTCTTACTCTTATGTACTTAAAGAATTTCTTTGGAATTTTGTTTTACTCTCCTCCGCTATGTGCCTTTCCTGTTCTATCTTAGCTGCCTCGATTGCACCCTTACATTTCTTGTTGCATTCTTTGTAAATATGGAATGCTGATGATGATCCCTCAGCCTTGTATTTTTTGAAAGACTTCTCCTTTGCTTTAATATGCATTCTTACGTCGGAGTTAAGCCACCCAGGACTTGTATTAGCTCTTTTAAATTTATTTCCCATTGGGATGCACTTATTTAATATGCTCTTAAAGCATACCCATTTTTCCTCCGTGTTCTTGGTTCCTAAGATTTTATCCCATTTAGTATCTTCTAGCAAGGATCTTAGTTTAGGGATGTTGGCTCTTTTGGAATTCAGTGTCTTTATATTCCCCTTATGTTTCATATTTGTGTGATTTATACTGAAACGAATAGACCTGTAATCGCTGTTTCCTAAATTGCTTTGTATTTCCGCATCCGTGATCAGGTCTGTATTGTTGGTGTTCAGTAGGTCTAGTAACGCTTTGTTTCTAGTTGGTGAATTTACCGTCTGACCCATGAAATTGTCCTGCAAGACATTTAGGAACTGGCGAGCCTTAGATGAATATGTGGTTCCTTCCACCCAGTCTATGTCTGGATAATTAAAATCCCCCATTATAATAACACTTCCCATCCTTGCAGCTAATCCAAATTGTGATGGGAGGTCCGCCTCCGCCTCCTCCCTCTGGTTAGGGGGCCTATAGCATACTCCCAGTATTACTTTACCCTTAATCTCCTCCCTTTGTAGCTCTCCCCATAAGGATTCCACCTCCTCCCCTGCTCCATTAGTGATGTTGTCTCTCACAATCAATTGTACATCATTTTTGATATACAGGCATACCCCTCCCCCTTTTTTCCCCTCTCTATCCCTGCGATACAGGGAATACCCTTGAATGGTTGCCAGCAAATTTTTTCGGGGATGTTTACAAGAAGGCACCATGGCATATATTTGGTGGTCATGTCCGAAGGCATGCAGGTTATGGGTCAGAGTCTATACACTTCTCTGTAACTTATTTCATGTTAACCTCAAATGAATGAAGCCCTTCTTGGCAAACCAATTGTTGAATTGCTACGCCCGGAATGGCAACTGGCCCTACACCTCTTTACTGCAACTAAATTAACCATTGCAAGGGCATGGAAGACTCCTGTGCTCAGCTTTGAGACTGTCAAAAATTGTATGAATGATGTCATGGTGAATGAGAAGCTGACGGCCATCCTCTCGGATAAGCATGACAAATTTCTTAGAGTATGGCAACCATGAATTACTTCTTCTCAGCCCTCCCAATTTGATGGTACGCTTCTCTCGGAAAAAAAATCAAACTAAAGGCAGTAAAAAACAGGCTTTTAATAAGAGACTTCCTGATGACATTGCTCAATGCTCAGCTCTAGAAATGTTATCTATTAACCCTTCAGTTCCCAATGAGCTTTTGGTTGCAGTGCCTGCTGTTGATGTGGTGCGCACACCCCGTGGACTCTTCTCTCGTTTCTTTTTCCTTCTTCTTTTTCCTTCTCTTTGGTCTTTCTTCCTCCTATCAGATCTCCTTTCCTTCTTCTTCTTTCCTTTTTTTCTTTTCAGTTTATTTTCTGAAGGAAAAAAAGTAATTTAAAACTACTTGCCGCTGTAATGAACTGTCGGCTCCTGGCAATACAGGGAAAAGTCATTGATTAAAAAAAAATGTGTGGGGGGTCCCCCAAATTCAATTACCATGCCCTTCAGGTTTGGTATGGATTTTAAGGGGAACTCCACCCCAAATAAAAAAAAATGGCGTGGAGTTCCCCCCAAAAATCCATACCAGACCCTTTATCCGAGCATGCAACCTGGCAGGCCACAGGAAAAGAGGGGTGGACGAGAGAGCCCCCCCTCCTGAACCGTACCAGGCCACATGCCCTCAACATAGGGAGGATGCTTTGGGGGTCTGTGACCCCTCAAAGCACCATGTCCCCATGTTGATGGGGACAAGGGCCTCATCTCCACAACCCTTGCCCGGTGGTTTTGAGGGTCTGCGGGCGGGGGGCTTATCAGAATCTGGAAGACCCCTTTAACAAAGGGAACCCCCAGATCCCGCCCCCCATATGTGAATTGGTAAGGGGTACATTGTACCCCTACCATTTCAAAAAGAAAGTGTAAAAAAACACACAGACACTGTTGGGATAAGTCATTTATTAAAAAAAATAAATAAAAAATAATAATAATTCCAGCGGTGGTAATCCACTCTCGGTATCCACTCCAACGCTGTTGGTATCCTGCGATGGATGCTCTCCTCTCCAGTGTCCAGCGGTGGATGATCTCCTCTCCATCCAGGTCCAGGCTCCAGCGGTGAGATGTCCAGTGCAGCGCATCCTGTCTCCATCGGAGACACCCTGGGAATATCGCCGCCGCAGCCTGACAGGTCTCGTATGTAGCTGAGGACGGGGCCACCCGTCACGTGACCCCGTCCCCCTCTGACGCAAGGGGAAACCCAGACTTACCCAGTGACATGCGGGTGACCCTGCCCCCCTCTGATGTAACGCAGGTTTCCGTTGCATAGGGGGGGTGGGGTCACCCGCACACATTCACATGGGGGGGCGGGATCTGTGGGTACCCTTTGTTAAAGGGGTCTTCCAGATTCCGATAAGCCCCCTGCCCGCAGACCCCCACATGGTGCTTTGAGGGGTCACAGACCCCCAAAGCATCCTCCCCATGTTGAGGGCATGTGGCCTGGTACGGTTCAGGAGGGGGGCACTCTCTCGTCCCCCCTCTTTTCCTGCAGTCTGCCAGGTTGCGTGCTTGGATAAAGGGTCTAGTATGGATTTTTGGGGGTAACTCCACGCCATTTTTTTTTTATTTGAGGTGGAGTTCCTCTTAAAATCCATACCAGACCTGAATGGTCTAGTATGGATATTTGGGGGGAACCCCACGTCATTTTTTTTTAATTTGACGCAGGGTTCCCCTTAATATCCATACCAGACCTGAAGGGCCTGGTAATTGAGTTTGGGGGGACCCCCACGCTTTTTTTTATTTTTTATCAATGACTTTTCTCTTTATTGCCGGGAGCCGACAATTCATTATAGCCGCGAGTTCTTTTAAATTACCTTTTTTCCTTCAGAAATTAAATTTTGTGCAGGGACAGTTTTAAGGAAACTGCTGCTTTACAGGCATACTATGCAGCCACCCCCAGGTACAAAATTTAAAGTAATATTTCACTTTTATTGTTTCACTTTAAGCATTATTAAAGCGAAGCTCCACCCGCCATTTTTTTTTTTAAAAGTCAGCAGCTACTAACACTGTAGCTGCTGACTTTTAATAAGGACACTTAACTGTCCTAGGCGCCCGCGATTTCGGGCCCCCAACGGCGATCGCTCGGTCCTGGCAGGTCCCGGCGCCTCCATCCTGACAAAGGGAAACAGGCAGTGAAGCCTTACGGCTTCACTGCCCGTTTCCTACTGCGCACGTCGCACGTCGCTTTGTGAATGGGCAGCTGCTCTCTGGGATTACACACAGTTCCCAGAAGGCAGCGCGCCCCATTCACAAGAAGAGGAAGCGGAAGGAGACTCACCGCGGTAAAGGAAGAGGGAGATTAGGGACTTCCGAATAGCAACGGGTATTTCGGGTGAGTATAATTAATTTATTTTTTCTATAAATTTTTTTCTATTTTTATTTATGATTTTTAGTGCAAACATTTTTTCTGGGTGGACCTCCGCTTTAAAATCACTGCTTCCGAAAAAACTGCCATTTTTAAAACTTTTTTTTGCATTGATACATGTCCCCTGGGGCAGGACCCGGGTCCCCAAACCCCTTTTAGGACAATAACTTGCATATTAGCCTTGATAATTAGCACATTTGATTTAGAACGTTCGAGTCCATTGTATTTAATAGGGTTCTAAAGTTCGCGCAAACTTCAAGTCTGTTCGCAGGTTCTGGTGTGAACCGAACAGGGGGGTGTTCAGCTCATCCCTACGCAGCACCAACAAAGCAATTCTCATAAACGCTGATTAACGTTGATAAACACTCAATAACGTGGCTCTCCAGTGTTTTTTATGTTTTTGATCCATTGAAAAGAAAAAAAAAAACACTAACGCGAAAAAACGCTATTAAACGCTATTGCAAAAACGATAAAAAACGTTGAAAGACTCACTGCAAATCTACTGGCGTTTTTATAACATTATTTTAATGTCCAGTGTGCATGGAGCCTAAAATAATCATGCACAAGGTGGTATTCTGGCTACAATAAGTATGTTAATACAACTTTGCAAGCTGTGCATTAAGGCCTTGTGCCCACGGGCGTTTTAAAAAACGAGCTGTAAAGCTAGTACCGACATCTGGAAAAAGTAGCATTAAAAACTTGATTTTTACCATGTTTTGCATTGGCGTTTATGCACGTTTTTGCTGTTAGCCTTAAGTAGCGTTTTTTAAGAAAAATACATCTCTCTGCTATATTACACTCCCAAATTGCCCACAATGCCACAGAAACCAAATAAAATATGTTAGAGGGCATGTGTCGGTGCCATTTTGGTAGGAGAGAGAGATAGGAGAGAGCATTTGAGAGTTTTTTTGGAGTCTTTTTGCGTTTAGGTGATTTTTCTCGTCTGGATCCTGTCGTCCAGAAGATAGACAAGGCAATCCTTCTCATTGTCTTGCGGAGGCTGCAGAGAAGGAGACGGGTGGAGGAGGAGAGAAGCAGCAGACGTCGTCAGTTTTGAGTGCATCCAATGGTATCCCATTGGGTGTCTACGGGGTAGTTTACAAATATGTATTCCCAACCGAGCTCATATCCGGCAAAATTCCTCAACTTCACAAGGATGTCTGTGCTGCTCTTTGATGAGCTGTTGGAGAGGCTCAGGCCAAGGCTGATGAGGATGGACACTGTGATGCAGAGCTCTGTGTTATCAAAAGAAACGGCTGCTAGTGACACTCAGGTAAGTGCAATTTACACATTTGGGTTAGGGTTAGTGGATAGGGTTAGGGGGTAGGGGATAGAGTTAGTGGATAAGGTCAGGGGTAGGGGATAGGGTTAGTGGATAGGGGTTAGGGGATCGGGATAGGGGATAAGAGTTAGATTTAGGGGTTAGAGGATAGGGGTTAGGGTTAAGGGTAGGGTTAGGACTTCTTATTTGTATGGAATTTTTTTTTTTCAATATGTAACATTTTTATGTTATCTCAGGTTCCTTGCCACAGGACAAAATTATGTCTCGTTGCATCACTAGTTCCTCCTTGGCCTCACAACGGTGTCCAGAGTAACAAAAGAAACGTGTGGCAATATGGGAGGAGTTGCATGAAGTTGTAATGCCAGAGCCCACAGAAGACATCTGGGAATCAGTTGTCGACACTTTTTGGGAGAAAACTCTGTTCCTTTGTACTCTGCGTGAGGCAAGCGTATGCTAGCCCTTTTTGGGCTTAGCATACGTTTGTCCGAAGGCAGAGTGGAAAGGAGTGCTGTTGTGCATCATATACAACACAAATAAAACACATTTATTTTCAGACAAAAATTATATTTATTTATCAAAAATAAAAGGGTTGGTTGATCACAACTGGTGATAGGTGGAGGTGGATGCTTGCTCACCATGGGGATGTGGGGATTGGGGATGGGGTAATGATTGGGGCTGGCATTCAGGCAAAAAATCATGCTGGTAGTGGGGTATAGGATATGAGGGAGCTCTTGTATCATGATGAAAATGGGAGGTAGAAGGTGTAAATTCACTGTAGCAGTGTCGGGCGTAAAATGAGGTCTGGGACTTGATAGGTGGTGGCTGGCATTGAGGAGGGGGCTGATATTGAGAGCGGAGTGCTAGCGCCGCTGAGGTCCCGGGGCCATTGGGGGATCATGAGAAGCAGTATATAGATCACATATACTTAATTTTGCTTGTCTATATTGCATAGCAATAGCATACATGCGATCCATACAATGCTTCTCTAGGTCTCCCCCAATGTCCTCCAGGATGTGATACAGGCTTCGGCAGAAGCAGGCGCGTGGGTTGCTGGTATCCAAAAATTCATCCACACTGCGCCTCTTCTGCCGCACTTCCTGCAGCAGTGCTAGCACCCTGTCATCTGCCTCAATATTGCAGCCGCCCCTCCTCTGACATCCTCGGCCACTAACACCCCCACGACCGTGCAGCTCCCCACGGTCTTGCCTGCCAGTCGCCACCAACTCCAAGGCCCTAGATTCCTGCAAAAGAACGAAAATGTTTAGATTTACATAAACAGACAATGAGATAGACAGTCAGACATAACAGTTACTTCATCTGTGCACTCAACACTTGCCACACTCATTTTATGTGGTGATGCATTGCCAGTGCTCTCCATGGGACTGGTGGGTCTGTCAACCTGGGCCTCTTCCACAGCCACCTCCCTTTGTGGAGCAATGTTAGAAGTTGTCCTGCAGACAATAAAACATTTATAAAGTTAAACAATTACCATGGAAAATACCGCCTGAAAAGCAATGTACATAGGGAAATATATGATGATAAAATAACAAAAAAAATAACTTACTGTCTGCTGCTATTTATCATATTTTGGCACAAGGAAGCCAAATTGTTATAATTTATGTGTGTTTTTTTGGCAGGGGCAGGTGCTCCACTTTGTGCTGCCTTATCCTCATCTGTCAGGTCCCTCCTGGCGCGATCGCGGAGAGTTTTCCACCTGATACAGCGTTTTTGCGCATCTGGCGTTTTTACAGCTCTAGCTCTGCGCCTCAGAACGCCCTGGTCTGGGTTTTTGTGGAGCTTAAAAACGCCTATGCCATTTGCAGCTCGAAAACGCCATGGTGGGCATGAGGCCATAGGATAACATGGAGAGGCGTTTTTAAGCTGTAAAAAACGCTCATAAAAGCGGCTGTAAAAATGCCCGTGGGCATGAGGCCTTAAAGTAAATTGATAATCAAATGAAATAGAAAAAAATAGGTACTGTGCATGCATGTACTTATGCTGTTGATGATTTATTCTACTTGTTGTTGTTTTATTGCTGTGGGTCTATATCTCATAAAAAACGTATATATACAGTATATACTGTTTTTTTTTGCGTTAGCACTTTTAGAGAGATAAAAGCAACAACAAAAAAGACCATACCAGTTTAATGTACAGAATTGCATGCACCAGGCAACTCTGAGTGCTTTCCCATTACTGGAAGAAAATAAGCATAATGAAATGTGTCTGTATGGTAAAATAGTCTGTGCAAAAACTTTCATATTTACAATGATCTGCAATTGTGATGTTTTCATGCAATGAAATATCATTCTGCAAATGATTGGCTACGTTAATACGTAAGGAACAACAGTCAATGACAACAGTATATAGCACAGCAGCAAAACTGGAAGCATGTATTAATTGAGCCTAGCCAGTGCCAGCTGTTAGGGGGTATATGTTGCCTTTTGAGGCCATTTCAAATGGTGCGCTGATTCCTTAGTAGGTACAAATGCTGGAGGAATGATGTCATCCACTTTATTTTATATTTGAAAAAAAATCACAGCATTATTGCTGTAACATGAAAAAGAACATTTTCAATAACTTACAAAGATCTCCTCTCATTTTCTGTACTAACAACACACACTTGGCTGGCAGATGGGTTGTAGAACCACTTCCCAAAAATTCCACACTGAGGGTGGAGCAGAACAATTCTGGCCTTCCAGTGTCATTCCTGCTGTGTTTAAATTACGTGGTGGCTGACGTCTCGGACATCTCCATTCCCAGTCAATGCTTGTTACAGGGAAACGCGTTGGTAGGAGAGAGGTCTGTGATGTCACTACGCACCAGCAGACAATGTGAAACATTTGTAGCTGTGTGTTTTTTTTAAGTTCCTTTTTTATATGTGCTTGAAAAATTGTTTTTGGAAATAAAGCATCAAAGGATTTTACTGCACATGAAGTTCTCCTCTTTTTCTTTTTAACTGCATTTTTACCAAATGGAATCTCGGAGCTAACTACCTGTGAACCGTTTTGTAAAGCCTGACAAATATCCTATTGAGGTGTGAGAAAAAGCTGAACAAAGGAAATACTGCAGATGTGTGTCCATGGGATAGCCCATATATCCAGGGAAAAACACACGGAGGTGTGTGTGCTACCGGTCGGAGAGCGGAAACCCACAGCTGATCCCTTCAGATAACCAGGCGAGCCCGACTCACATAATTAGGAGTCCATCGTGTCTGGTAAGAGGCCATCTGGCTGCTTTTTCTCCCCTCAGAAGATGAAGTCTAACACATCAATCCTTACATCACTTGTGCAAGCGGAATCCGATATCATTATAGAATCTGCAGGATGCCCCAAGTTGGCTTTGCTCCTTGTCTTTGGGACCCCCGAGTTTTCTGATTACCGTTGTTTCACATACATATGTTTGGACGTCTAAAGTTTATCCTATGTGTTTATGTTATGTTATACATTTAATTAAAAAAATTCACAATTTTTTTCACCAGTCATCAATTGTGTGTTTGATATATTCACTTATTATTTGCATATTATATATCTATTTATTCATATCATATTAATCACTTTTTTACACTTTAGGATAACACCCCCCCTTTTTTCATTTATTGCTATTTATGGGGTTAGTCATTGGTTGTATATATATGATTATCCCACCCATTTGATGGTTTTATGATCATTCATACATTTTTTGATAATTGCGCTTCTTTTTTGGTATATGCATATTGTTTTTGGATTAAGTATTTAATTCTTTAGGTTTGCTACATTTATCAATCTTTTTATATATCTATACAATTTTTATCACCATTTCAACTACTATTAGGGTGAGCACAGAATTTTTTCACTTTTACACATATTTTACCCATATTCCCTTAGCTGCAAGATTAACTATCTCTAGACACTAGAAAAAAGATCTTGCTCTTAACTTCTCCAAGCAAAAATGCTAGCCTTATGAAAGGATAGAATTAATATGTTTAAAACCCACTTGAAACCTTGGACTGTTTGGATTGACATTAAACAACTAAATTAGTGCCAATAGTTTGCATATCTTTCCTTTGAGCCTGTTAATATTATTTTTGTTATGTACTGCACAGATGTAATTAGTTTTTTCTTCATCTTTTCAAATGATTATTTTTTTGGGATTTACTTCTTAAACAAGCGTTACTGCTAGACTGATTGGATATAATGTGCAACTTATTACTGCCTATGACAGACATGAGCCTTGACCTATTATTTGTAATGACTTGCAAATATTCTAATCAATATGTATACATATTGATATTCCATCTATAATACATATTTTCTCCATTCATTATTTTGTTTATTGAAAATCGAATAAAAATTATTGCAAAGAAAAATATTAATTTGTCTTTGGATATTCATTTTTCATCCAGAGCTTTTTTTTTTTTTTACAGTGATTTCTAGCTCTTGTATATATTTACTAATGGAATCTTCCTTAAATATACAGAAATTGGTGATATTTTGTAATAATGTAACAAATGTATTACTGAATAATTGTCTTTATCTAACAAATCATTTCAACCCTCATCTGCATGCTTGAAGTGTAACTTCATTCTCTCAATCAACATTAACAATTTTTTATTATTATGCTGCTAGCGTTAGTAAATAGATAGAAAAGTATACTATATTTTCTTGTTTTAAACTTTTCTTATATTTCTTCAATTACTTCCTGGTATCCATGCCTAGGCATATGATGCCCCAGGAGTCAACAGGAGGGGAGGAGGAGAGGAGGAGGGGTTTTCTCAGCTAAGAACACCCTCCTTCCTGCATGTCTGAGCTAAGGGCAGATGGATTCCAGGAAGTAAATGCTACATTAATCATCTTCCCTTACTCAAGATGGCCACGACCAGAAATGCAAGGGGATATTTTATAAAGTGATTTCTCAGCAAAAAAAGCATGGAGACATGAATAGATGGATGAGTTTGCTTTGCTGGAGGGCTCAGTCTGACAGGTAAGTGTACCCTAATGAGCTAATATGCTGTGCATACTTGTACATTATGGCATAACCTACCTCAGAGCCTCTAAAAAGTAGTAATGTTAGCAAAGTTTACTACCGCCTTAATATCACAGGATCCCAGGACCCTGGGGCAGTGCCTAAGTGCATAGTTGCCAACATTTCAAAAATATTTTCAGGGATACTTTTTTTTACCAGTGGTATATTTAGAGTAGCTGACATCCCCTATGCTCCTCTATACATCACAATATTAAACACAAAATTTAATGAGTAGAGGAGTTTGGAGGGGATGACAATGGGCAGTATGTACGGGAGAGGAGTGTAAAAGGAGATGACAGTGGGCAGTATATACAGGAGAGGAGTGTGGATGGGATAACAGTGGGCAGTATGTACAGGAGAGGAGTGTGGAGGGTATGATGGGAGCAGTATATACAGGAGAGGAGTGTGGAAGGTATTATGGGGGAAATATGTACAGGAGAGGAGTGTGGAGAGAAAGACAGTTGGCAGTATGTACAGGAGGGGGGTGTGGAGGGTATGATTGGGGGCAGTATGTACAAGAGAGGAGCATGGAGGGTATGACAGTGGGCAGTATGTACAAGACAGGAGTGTGGAGGGTATGATAGTGGCCACTATGTACAAGAGAGGAGTGTGGGGGGTATGACAGTGGGTGGTATGTACAGGAGAGGAGTGTGTAGGGTATGACATCTGGCACTATGTACAGTAGAGGAGTTTATGAAAGTGGGCAGTGTGTACAGCAGAGCAGTGTGGAGGGTATGATACTGAGCAGTATGTACAGGAGATGAGTGTGGAGGGTAAGACAGTGGGCAGTATGTACAGAGGAGGAGTGTGAAGGGTATGACAGCAGGCAAAATGTATAGGAGAAAAGTGTGGAGGGTATGACAGTGGGCACTATGCACAGGAGAGGAATGTGGAGGGTATGACAGTGGGCACTATGTACAAGAAAGAAGTGTATGACAGTGGGCAGTATACACAGGAGAGGATTGTGGGGGGTTATGACAGTGGGCACTACAGTATGTACAGGAGAGACATGTATGAAAGTGAGAAGTATGTACAGGAGAGGAGTGTGGAGGGTATGACAGTGGGCAGTATGTACAGGAGAGGTTTGTGGGGGTATGACAGCAGGCACTATGTACAGGAGAGAAGTGTGGAGGGTATGACAGTGGGCGGTATGTACAAGAGAGGATTGTGGGGGTATAACAGCGGACACTATGTACAGGAGAGAAGTGTATGACAGTGGGCACTATGTATAGGAGAGAAGTGTGGAGGGTATGACAGTGAGCGGTATGTACAGGAGAGGAGTGTGGAGGGTATGACAGTGGGCACTATGTATGTACAGGAAAGGAGTGTGTAGGGTATGACAGCGGGCACTATGTACAGGTGAGGAGGATGAAGGAATCTCGGAAGGAAAAATGTAAAGGTTGGTGGAAGGATGTTGGCCATACATGGATTGAAATTAAGCCAATTAAGCAGAGACCAGCCATAGTCAATCTATATATGGGATAGCTGGTTGTACACAAGTCAATCTATTAATCAACTTGAGTACAACCAGCCTGTCAGGTTTTTCCCAAAACAATCAGTGCTGCCAGCTATAGTCAGCAACACTGATCATTGTATTGTGTGGGTAGGGAAGGCTTCCCACTGGCAGAACATAATAACACTGCAGGAGTTATTTTGCCATCCACAGGTCAGCAAGTGAGAGGGTGCTTGGGGACTGGCTGGGGAGAGAGGTCTGTCAGTAGGGGGTGTGAGGTGGTCATGGAGGGATAAGCGGGTGGGGGGAGTAACTGGCAGTGATATATTTTGGAGTAGGGTCTGTCATTTGCAGGTTGGTAAATTGTCACCTGTGATATAAGTTGAAGGGAGGTGGCTAACATGGGAAGTGGCTGGGCAGTGACCTGGTTGGTGGCGAGTAGGGATTAGCTTTGTGTTCGAGTCAAACCCATATTCGACTCGAACATCGGCTGTTGGATCCTTCGGCGAAGATCGAACATTATGGGCCGTTTGCACCAAATTCGAGGGGCGCGTCACGGCCCATAATTCACTGCGGCATCGCAGTGCATTGCTGGCTAATGATTGGCCAAGCATGCACTATGACCCGCATGCTTAGCCAATCACAGGTCCTTAAGTACAGAGAGCCGCAATTGGCCAAAACCAGGGTGGCTTTGGCCAATCATGGTTCAGAGGAGTCGGTACACGCCCCCACACTATATAAGGCCGCCAGGAAGTCGGCCTTGTGTAGTGTGTTGGCGTTTTTGAAAGAGAGAGTTACAGAGAAAGAGAGACAGTGTCATTTATATTGATTTAGATAGAGCAGGCAGGTGAGTCAGTTAGCTGCTGTTACAGTGTGTAGAGGATATATATGCATCCTATGTGTTGTATATATATTTATACACTGTATTTAGTTTAGCTAGATCCGTTACTGCTGTTCTCTATACTGTGACAGGCAGGCAGGTGATTGTGCTAGCTGCAGCAGAGATTCACTTAGTGTACTGTGTGCTTTGCATAGCATTCACCTAAAGCTTACCTGAATACAGTTAGTGGTGTTCTCATAATAAAACCACAGGCAGAGTGCTGCAATAATTTCATGTAGTGTACTGCAGTACTTCTGTCCTTTGCAGAGCGTTCACTTAAAGGAACCTGAATAAAATTTGTGGTGTTCTCATAATAAAACCACAGGCAGAGAGCTGCTAGTATTTTCAGTTAGTGTACTGTATCCTCTGCACAGTGTTCACCTAAAACGAACTGAAGACCTTTGCTGCTTTTCTCATACTAATACCACAGCAGGCAGTGGAGTCTGATAGCTGCATTATATATATATATATATATATATATATATATATATATATATATACACACATCACACTTTTGTGCAGCTACATCTCACTGTAGGCCATTAGTATGTCTGGAAGGCAAACAAAGAGAGGCAGACAGTCACGAGGCAATAAAGGAGGGCAAGCAGGCTCTGTGTCTAGAGGCAACAGTGCTGGTCGTGGACACAGTGCATCATCATCAGCACGTGGCCGTGGGACACGCTTGTCCTTCTTTTCGGCAGCTGGCCATGTTGAGCCGCAACATGCCCATGATTTGGTAGAGTGGATGACCAAGCCGTCCTCATCCTCCTCATCCTCTCTCATCCAGGCTCAGGGTACTTTGTCTGGCAAAGCAGCTGCCAAAGCGGCCTCTTCACTTGGCTCAATGGCATCAGTCACTCCTTCCCTAGCCCCACCATGTCCTCCTGAGGAGTCCCCCCGAACTGTTTGACCACAGTGTTGGGTACATGCTCCAGGAGAATGCCCAGCATTTTGAAGGGTCCGATGATGGAACCCAGCTAGAGGAAGACAGTAACGTGAGCCCAGAGAGAGGGGGTAGTAACGTGAGCCCAGAGAGAGGGGGTGCCCAACAAGGACAGCTATCTGGCAATCATGTTCCCCCAGCTGCAGCATACTGCCAGATTTGCTCCAGTGATGAGGAGGGAGGGGATGATGAGGTCACTGACTTCACATGGGTGCCTGATCCAACGAGGCAGGATGCCCTCCAGGGGCCAGCTTAAGGGCAGCACACCGATTGCATCACACCGCAGAGCTCCACATGTGCAGGGCGCTGCTGTCTCTGGGCGTTATTCCAAACGTTCTTTGGTGTGGGCCTTTTTTCAGAAGCGTGCAGAAGATCGCACCATTGCCATTTGCAACATATGTCTGAAGCGTATCTCACGTGGCCAAAACATCAGCCGCTTGGGCACCACGTGCTTGACTAGACATATGTCGACCTGCCATGCAGCCTGTTGGCAGGTGTACCTAAAAGACCCACACCAAAGAAAAAAGCGGATCTCTCCTTGCTCCTCATCAGCTGGGATCTCCAACCCCACTATACCTTCAGTCCTCTCTGAAACCTGCACTGAGAGGAATGAAGGTGTAGAATTAGGTGTGTCACAGTCACAGCCAAGTACTTGCGGGCAATCTCCTTTCGGTACACCGACGTCCGATTGTATCAGGCAAATTTCCCTGCCCCAGCTGCTGCACCGCCAAAAGAAGTTCGCTCCCAGCCATCCACATGCCCAGCGGTTGAATGCTAGCTTGGCTAAATTGCTAGCACTTCAACTGCTGCCTTTTCAGTTGGTAGACTCTGCCCCCTTCCGTGAGTTTGTTGAATGTGCGGTTCCTCAGTGTCAGGTTCCCAAACGCCACTTTTTCTCACGGAAGGCGATTCCGGCTCTCTACCGGCATGTGGAAGGCAATGTCTTGGCCTCGCTATACAGGGCGGTCAGTGGTAAGGTGCATATTACTGCTGACTCATGGTCCAGCAGGCATGGACAGGGACGTTACCTATCTTTCAAGGCGCATTGGGTGACTCTGCTGGCAGCTGGGAAAGATGCAGGACAAGGTGCAATAGTGTTGGAGGTTGTTCCGCCACCACGCCCCAAAATGTTACTACTGGTGATTCTGACATACCTCTCTCCTTCACCCCTCCTCTTCTTCTTCCTCCATGGCCTCTACCTGTGCTTTGTCCTCAGAACCAGCGGTGCTCCGTAGGCGTTCAAGGGGCTACGCAAGTATGCAGGCAAAAAGATGCCATGCGGTGCTTGAGCTGGTGTGCTTGGGGTTCAGGAGCCACACTGGGGCAGAGATTCTGTCAGCTCTACAGGGGCAGGCTCAGAGTTTGTTGACGCCATGCCAGCTTAAGCCAGGAAAGGTGGTTTCCGACAATGGCACCAACTTCCTCTCCGCCCTCCGACAGGGACAACTGACCCATGTGCCCTGTTTGGCTCACGTCCTTAACTTGTGGGTGCAGCAGTTCTTGGGTAGGTACACAGGCTTACAGGAGGTCCTGAAGCAGGCCAGGAAACTCTGTGGGTATTTTCGCCGGTCATATAATGCCAGTGCTCGGCTGGCTGACCTGCAAAAGGATTACAACCTGCCCAAGAACCGCCCAATCTGTGACATGCCCACCAGGTGGAACTCTACGTTGGCCATGCTGCAGCGGCTGCACACGCAGCAGAGGGCCATTAATGAGTATCTGTTGCAATATGGCACCAGGACAGTGTCAGGGGAGCTTGGATTTTTTTCCCACGCCAGTGGACCATGATCAGGGATGCATGCACTGTCCTGGCACCATTTTAGGAGGCCACGAGGATGGTGAGCAGTGACAGTGCATGCATCAGTGATACCGTCCCTCTTGCCCACCTGTTGGAGCACACGCTGCATGGAATAATGGACAGGGCACTTGAGGCAGAACAGAGGCAGGAAGAGGAGGACTTCCTTACCTCTCAAGGTCCCCTTTATCCAGACAGTGTTCCTGCTGGCCCAGATATCACACGGGAAGAGAAGGAGGACAAGGAGGAGGAGGAGGAGGATTATTGTGTCAGCATGGAGGTGGAGCCTAGCATTCAGCCTCAGCAGCAGTCTTCAAGGGATCAATTATAGTCCAAAGACACCCATGGACTTGTACGTGGCTGGGAGGAGGTGGCTGCGGATCATGTCATCCTCAGTGACCCAGAGAACTCCGCATCGAATACCTCAGCAAACCTACGCTACATGGCCTCCCTGATCCTGCAAAGCCTGCGGAAGGATCCTCGTATTCATGCGATCAAGAAGAGGGATCATTACTGGCTGGTAACCCTCATTGATCCACGTTACAAAGGTAAGGTTGCGGACCTTATCTTGCCATCGCAGAGGGAGCAGAGGATGAAGCATCTTCGGGAGGCCTTGCAGAAATGTCTGTGCAACACGTTCCCAGAGACTGGGAGGTTACAAATTCCAGGTCCTGGACAACGTGTTGCTGAGGCTCCGGTCAGTCAAAGAAGGAGCGGTGGAGAAGGTGGGCGTCTGACTGATGGGTTCAGACAAGGTATGATCGCTTCCAGCAACCATCGCCAGCGTCTGGTTTACATGGTTCAGGAATACCTAGGGGCAAGATCAGACTTGGACACCTTTCCCACCGAAAATCCTCTGGCTTACTGGATCTTGAGTAGTGATGAGCCGAACACCCCCGGGTTCGATTCGCACCAGAACCCGCGAATGGACCGAAAGTTTGCACGAACTTTAGAATCCTATTAAATACAATGGATGCGAACGTTCGAAATCTAAAGTGCTAATTATAACGACTATTATGCATGTTATTGTCCTAAAAAGGGTTTGGGAACCCGGGTTCTGCACCAGGGGACATGTATCAATGCAAAAAGAAGTTTTAAAAACGGCCGTTTTTCGGGAGCAGTCATTTTAATGATGCATAAAGTGAAAAAAAAAGTAAAATATTCCTTTAAATATCGTACCTGGGGGTTGTCTAAAGTATGCCTGAAATGACACGTGTTTCCCGTGTTTTGAGCTGTCCCTGCACAAAATTACATTTCTAAAGAAAAAAAAAACATTTAAAACTGCTTGCGGCTTTAATGTAATGTCTGGTCCCGGTAATATGGATGAAAATCTTTAAGAAAAATGGCATAGCTACCCCATCACCCCCCCCCCCCCCTACCCCAGCCCATTACCCCCCTTTGGGTCTTGTATGGATACTAAGGGGAACGCCGCACACAATTAAAAAAGGGCCCTATATACTCTGAACAGCCGTATACAGGCGGTGCATACAAGACAGGGACTGTAGGTTTGTTCTTATGTAGAATCTGTTTGTAATTTTGAACAGGTACATTGTTTAAGTGTAGCTCCAGCCAAAAAATCTATTTTTAAGCTTTTTGGAAAACATAGGGAAGGGTTATCACCCCTGTAACATTTGCTTTGCTGTCTGTGCAGTGTGCACCTGTTCAGAACAGTTCACCTCACTTTCCGTCCTAATGAAAAATGTTTTTTGAAAATTTGGGGTTTTTATTGAAACAAGAATTGGTGATAAAGCATCAGTGGAGAGGAGACACTTTTTTCCCCATATTAACTCTTACAGGAGAGAATTTGCCTTCCTAGGGGTAGATTTCCTCTCACTTCCTGTTGTATCCTTCCGTTTGCAAGGAGGAGTCGTTTGTAAGTTGGATGTTTGAAAGTAGGGGCCTGCCGTATATACTCAGCTGAAATTTGCCCCTTACATGTTGGTGTTGCCACAACACTGTCTGTGAGCCCTCACAGTTACTCTTGGTGGGCGCAGGAATGGGCCCTGCTGTGAATTATTAGATCAAGAATTGTAATTACATGCCCCTGTTAAACAGGGACAGAAAAATTGGGCCTTAGGCACTGGTGCCACAACACTGCAACCCCTCACAGATACTGTACTTGGAGCACAGCAATGAGCCCTGTTGCAAAGTATTGCATCAAAAATGTTAATTACACGCCCCTGTTAAAAAGGGGCTGAAAAATTGGGCCTTAGGCACTGGTACTGGTGCCACGACACTGCAACCTCTCCCAGATACTCTAGTTGGAGTGCAGGAATGAGCCCTGCTGCAAAGCATTGCATAAAAAATTGTAATAACACGCCCCTGTTAAACAGATGCTGAAAAATTGGGCCTTAGCCACTAGTGCTGGTGCCACGACACTGCAACCTCTCCCAGATACTCTAGTTGGAGTGCAGGAATGAGCCCTGCTGCAAAGCATTAAATAAAACATTTTAATTACATGCCCCTGTTAAACAGGGGCTGAAAATTTGGGCCTTAGCCACTGGTGGCGGCACCCAGAAACAAAAATGTTCTTCCAAGCTATCATCATCAATCGGATCATTGAGGAGGAGGAGGATAGTCAGTCAACATAACAGGACAGTCTCTCAGCATCAGCATCAGTCTTGAAGGGATGTGACATTTGAAAATAAATTAGTCTGTTATATCAGCTTCAGGTGTTTGGTAGCTGGTGGTGATCCAAGACTGGTTCATCTTTATGAAGGTCAGTCGATCAACCGAGTCAGTGGACAGGCGCACCCTGTGATCCATGACAAATCCTCCAGCAGCACTGAATGTGCGTTCTGAAAGAACGCTGGATGCAGGACAGGCCAGTAGCTCAATTGCATACTGTGCAAGCTCTGGCCAGTGATCCATCCTCAAGACCCAGTAAGCCAGAGGATTTTCGGTGGGGAAGGTGTCCAAGTCTGACCTTGCCCCTAGGTATTCCTGCACCATGTATATCAGACGCTGGCGATGGTTGCTGGAACCGATCATACCTTGGGGCTGCAGACTAAATAATTGTCTGAACGCATCGGTCAGACAGCCACCTTCCCCACCGCTCCTTCTTTGACTGACCGAAACCTCAGCAACTCGTTGTCCAGGACCAGGAGTTTGTAACCTCCCAGTCTCTGGGAACGCGTTGCACAGACCTTTCTGCAAAGCCTCCCAGAGTTGTCTCATCCTCTGCTCCCTCTGCGACGGTAAGATAAGGTCCGCAACCTTACCCTTGTACCGTGGATCAAGGAGAGTGGCGAGCCAGTAATGGTCCCTCTCCTTGATCCGAAGAATACGAGGATCCTTCCGCAGACTTTGCAGGATCAGGGAGGCCATGCAGCGTAGGTTAGCTGAGGCATTTGGTCCGGAGTCCTCTGGGTCACTAAGGACGACATGATCCGCAGCTACCTCCTCCCAGCCACGTACTAGTCCTTTGGTTTCTTGGGACTGTAAATCATCCCTAAAAGACTGCTGCTGATGATGCTGAGTGCCAGGCTCCACCTCCATGCTGACACAATCCTCCTCCTCCTCCTCCTCTTCCTGTGCGATGGGTGGGACAGAAGGAACACTGTCTGGGTAAAGGGGGCTTTGAGAGGCAAGGAAGTCCTCCTCTTCTTGCCTCTGTTCTGCCTCAAGTGCCTTGTCCATTATTCCACGCAGTGTATGCTCCAACAGGTTGACAAGAGGTACAGTGTCACTGATGCATGCACTGTCACTGCTCACCATCCTCGTGGCCTCCTCAAATGGTGCCAGGACAGTGCATGCATCCCTGATCATGCCCCACTGGTGTGGTAAAAAAAACCGAGCTCCCCTGACCATGTCCTGGTGCCGTAGTCGCACAGGTACTCATTGATGGCCCTCTGCTGCATGTGCAGCCGCTGCAGCATGGCCAACGTTGAGTTCCACCTGGTGGGCATGTCACATATAAGGCGGTTCTTGGGCAGGTTCAACTCCTTTTACAGCTCAGCCAGGCGAGCACTGGCATTATAAGATCTGCGGAAATGCACACAGACTTTCCTGGCCTGCCTCAGGACATCTTGTAAGCCTGGGTACCTGCCCAAGAAACGCTGCACCACCAGGTTAAGGATGTGAGCCACACAGGGCACATGGGTCAGTTGTCCCCGTCGGAGGGCGGAGAGGAGGTTGGTGCCATTGTCGCAAACCACCATTCCTGGCTTAAGCTGGCGTGGCGTCAACCACCTCTCGACCTGCCCCTGCAGAGCAGACAGAACCTCTGCCCCAGTGTGGCTCCTGTCCCCCAAACACACCAGCGCAAGCACGGCATGGCATCTTTTTACCTGCGTACTTGCGTAGCCCCTTGAATGCCTATGGAGCACCGCTGGTTCCGAGGACAAAGCACAGGAAGAGGCCATGGAGGAAGAAGAAGAGGAGGGGGTGGAGGAGAGATGTGTGTCACAACCAGTAGTAGCATTTTGGAGGCGTGGCGGCGGAACAACCTCCAACACTACTGCACCTTGTCCTGCATCCTTCCCAGCTGCCAAAAGAGTGACCCAATGGGCCGTCAAAGAAAGGTAACGTCCCTGTCCATGCCTGCTGGACCATGAGTCAGCGGTAATATGCACTAGTGATGAGCCGAACACCCCCGGGTTCGGTTCGCACCAGAACCCGCGAACGGACCGAAAGTTCGAACGAACATTAGAACCCTATTAAATACAATGGATGCGAACGTTCGAATTCTAAAGTGCTAATTATAACAACTATTATGCATGTTATTGTCCTAAAAAGGGTTTGGGAACCCGGGTTCTGCACCAGGGGACATGTATCAATGCAAAAAGAAGTTTTAAAAACGGTCGTTTTTCGGGAGCAGTCATTTTAATGATGCATAAAGTGAAAAAAAAAAAGTAAAATATTCCTTTAAATATCGTACCTGGGGGGTGTCTAAAGTATGCCTGTGAAGTGCCACGTGTTTCCCGTGTTTAGAACTGTCCCTGCACAAAATGACACTTCTAAAGGAAAAAAAAGCCATTTAAAACTGCTTGCGACTTTAATGTAATGTCTGGTCCCGGTAATATGGATGAAATTCTTTAAGAAAAATGGCATAGCTACCCCATGACCCCCCCCTACCCCAGCCCATTACCAGCCCCTTTGGGTCTTGTATGGATATTAAGGGGAACCCCGCACATAAAATAAAAAAGGCCCTATATACTCTGAACAGCCCTATACAGGCGGTGCATACAAGACAGGGACTGTAGGTTTGTTCTTATGTAGAGTCTGTTTGTAATTTTGAACAGGTACATTGTTGAAGTGTAGCTCCAGACCAAAAATCTATTTTTAAACTTTTTGGAAAACATAGGTAAGGGTTATCACCCCTGTAACATTTGTTTTGCTGTCTGTGCCCCTGTTCAGAACATTTCACCTCACTTTCCGTCCCAATGACAACTCTTTTTGAAATGTGGTCTTTTTCTTGAAACAAGGATTGCTGATAAAGCATCAGTACAGAGGAGACACCTTTCTCCCATATTTATTCTTACAGGAGAGAATTTTCCTTCCTAGTGGTAGATTCCCTCTCACTTCCTGTTGTCTTCTTGCGTTTGCAAGTAGGAGTCGTTTGTAAGTTGGATGTTTGAAAGTAGGGACCTGCCGTATATACTCTGCAGAAATAGGCCCCTTAGTTGTTGGTGTTGGCACAACACTGTAAGCACTCACAGTTACTCTTGGTTGGTGCTGGAACGCCCTGCTGTCAACTATTATATCAGGAATTTTAATTACATATAATTGTTGAACAGTGGTAGTAAAAATTGGGCCTTTGATGGTGGTGCTGGTGCCACAACACTGTAAGCCCTGACAGTTACTCTTGGTGGGTGCAGCAATGGGCCCTGCTGTGAATTATTAGATCAAGAATTGTAATTACATGCCCCTGTTGAACAGGGGCTGAAAAATTGGGCCTTAGGCACTGGTGGCACAACACTGCAACCCCTCACAGATACTGTACTTGGAGCACAGCAATGAGCCCTGTTGCAAAGTATTGCTTCAAAAATTGTAATGACACGCCCCTGTTAAACAGGGGCTGAAAAATTGGGCCTTAGGCACTGGTGGCACAACACTGCAACTCCTCACAGATACTGTACTTGGAGCACAGCAATGAGCCCTGTTGCAAAGTATTGCTTCAAAAATTGTAATGACACGCCCCTGTTAAACAGGGGCTGAAAAATTGGGCCTTAGGCACTGGTGGCACAACACTGCAACTCCTCACAGATACTGTACTTGGAGCACAGCAATGAGCCCTGTTGCAAAGTATTGCTTCAAAAATTGTAATTACACGCCCCTGTTAAACAGGGGCTGAAAAATTGGGCGTTAGGCACTGGTGGCGGCACCCATAAACAAAAATGATCTTACAAGCTATCATCATCAATCGTATCATTGAGGACTCGGAGGAGGAGGATAGCCAGTCAACATAACAGCACAGGCACTCAGCATCAGCATCAGTCTTGAAGGGATGTGACATGTTAAAATCAATTAGTCTGTTATATCAGCATCAGGTGTGTGGTAGCTGGTGGTGATCCAAGACTGGTTCATCTTGATGAAAGTCAGTCGATCAACCGAGTCGGTGGACAGGCGCACCCTGTGATCCGTGACAAATCCTCCAGCAGCACTGAATGTGCGTTCTGAAAGAACGCTGGATGCAGGACAGGCCAGTAGCTCAATTGCATACTGTGCAAGCTCTGGCCAGTGATCCATCCTCAAGACCCAGTAAGCCAGAGGATTTTCGGTGGGGAAGGTGTCCAAGTCTGACCTTGCCCCTAGATATTCCTGCACCATGTTTATCAGACGCTGGCGATGGTTGCTGGAACCGATCATACTTTGGGGCTGCGGACTAAAGAATTGTCTGAACGCATCGGTCAGACGGCCACCTTCCCCACCGCTCCTTCTTTGACTGGCCGAAGCCTCAGCAACTCGTTGTCCAGGACCAGGAGTTTGCAACCTCCCAGTCTCTGGGAACGCGTTGCACAGACCTTTCTGCAAGGCCTCCCGGAGTTGTCTCATCCTCTGCTCCCTCTGCGACGGTAACATAAGGTCCGCAACCTTACCCTTGTACCGTGGATCAAGGAGAGTGGCCAGCCAGTAATGGTCCCTCTCCTTGATCCGAAGAATACGAGGATCCTTCCGCAGACTTTGCAGGATCAGGGAGGCCATGCAGCGTAGGTTTGCTGAGGCATTCGCTCCGGAGTCCTCTGGGTCACTAAGGACGACATGATCCGCAGCCACCTCCTCCCAGCCACGTACAAGTCCACTGGTTTCTTGGGACTGTAAATCATCCCTAAAAGACTGCTGCTGATGATGCTGAGTGCCAGCCTCCACCTCCATGCTGACACAATCCTCCTCCTCCTCCTCCTCCTCCTCCTCCTCTTCCTGTGCGATGGGTGGGACAGAAGGAACACTGTCTGGGTAAAGGGGGCCTTGAGAGGCAAGGAAGTCCTCCTCTTCCTGCCTCTGTTCTGCCTCAAGTGCCCTGTCCATTATTCCACGCAGCGTGTGCTCCAACAGGTGGACAAGAGGTACAGTGTCACTGATGCATGCACTGTCACTGCTCACCATCCTCGTGGCCTCCTCAAATGGTGCCAGGACAGTGCATGCATCCCTGATCATGCCCCACTGGCGTGGAGAAAAAAAACCAAGCTCCCCTGACCCTGTCCTGGTGCCGTAGTCGCACAGGTACTCATTGATGGCCCTCTGCTGCGTGTGCAGCCGCTGCAGCATGGCCAACGTTGAGTTCCACCTGGTGGGCATGTCACATATAAGGCGGTTCTTGGGCAGGTTCAACTCCTTTTGCAGCTCAGCCAGGCGAGCACTGGCATTATAAGATCTGCGGAAATGCACACAGACTTTCCTGGCCTGCCTCAGGACATCCTGTAAGCCCGGGTACCTGCCCAAGAAGCGCTGCACCACCAGGTTAAGGACGTGAGCCACACAGGGCACATGGGTCAGTTGTCCCTGTCGGAGGGCGGAGAGGAGGTTGGTGCCATTGTCGCAAACCACCATTCCTGGCTTAAGCTGGCGTGGCGTCAACCACCTCTCGGCCTGGCCCTGCAGAGCAGAGTGTGGCTTCTGTCCCCCAAACACACCAGCGCAAGCACGGCATGGCATCTTTTTGCCTGCGTACTTGCGTAGCCCCGTGAACGGCTACGGAGCACCGCTGGTTCATAGGACAAACCACAGGAAGAGGCCATGGAGGAAGAAGAAGAGGAGGGGGTGGAGGAGAGAGGTGTGTCACAACCAGTAGTAGCATTTTGGAGGCGTGGCGGTGGGACAACCTCCAACACTACTGCACCTTGTCCTGAATCCTTCCCAGCTGCCAAAAGAGTGACCCAATGGGCCGTGAAAGAAAGGTAACGTCCCTGTCCATGCCTGCTGGACCATGAGTCAGCGGTAATATGCACCTTACCGCTGACCGCCCTGTCCAGCGAGGCCAAGACATTGCCTTCCACATGCCGGTAGAGAGCCGGAATAGCCTTCCGTGAGAAAAAGTGGCGTTTGGGAACCTGCCACTGAGGAACCGCACATTGCACAAACTCACGGAAGGGGGCCGAGTCTACCAACTGAAAAGGCAGCAGTTGAAGCGCTAGCAATTTAGCCAAGCTAGCATTCAACCGCTGGGCATGTGGATGGCTGGGAGTGAACTTCTTTCGACGGTCCAGCAGCTGGGGCAGGGAAATTTGCCTGCTAGAATCGGACGTCGGTGTACTGCTAGCAGAGTGGGCGCAAGTACTTGGCTGTGACACACCTAATTCTACACCTTCATTCCTCTCAGTGCATGTTTCAGAGAGGACTGAAGTTATAGTGGGGTTGGAGATCCCAGCTGATGCGGTGCAAGGAGAGGTCCGCTTTGTTCTTTGGTGTGGGTCTTTGAGGTAGGCTTGCCAACGAGCTGCATGGCAGGTCAACATATGTCTGGTCAGGCATGTGGTACCCAAGCGGCTGATGTTTTGGCCACGCGATATACGCTTGAGACATATGTTGCAAACAGCAGCTGTGCGATCTGATGCACTAGCCTCAAAAAAGGCCCACACCAAAGAACTTTTTGAATGACGGGCAGAGGCAGCGCCCTGCACAGGCGGAGCTCTGCGGTGTGATTCCGTCGGTGTACTGCCCTTATGCTGGCCACCAAAGGGCATCCTGCCTCGTTGGAGATGTGCCTCCTCCTCATCCTCCTCCTCCTCCTCTCTCCTATTAGGCACCCACGTGGAGTCAGTGACCTCATCATCCCCTCCCTCCTCATCACTGGAGCCAATCTGGCAGTATGCTGCAGCTGCTGGAACATGACTGCCAGATTGGTGTCCTTCTTGAGCATCCCCTCTGTCTGCTCTCACGCTACTGCCTTCCTCTAGCTGGGTTTCATCATCAGACCCTTCGAAACGCTGGGCATCCTCCTGGAGCATGTACCCAACACTGTGCTGAAACAGTTCGGGGGACTCCTCAGGAGGAGGACATGGTGGGTCTAGGGAAGGAGTGACTGATGATTTGTCTGACATTGATACCAGGGAAGACGACGCTTTGGCAGCTGCTTTTCCAGTACCCTGAGCCTGGGTGAGAGAGGATGAGGAGGAGGAGGAGGGCTTGGTCATCCACTCTACCAAGTCTTCGGCATGATGTGGCTCAACATGTCCAGCTGCCGAAAAGAAGGACAAGCGTGTCCCATGGCCATGTGCTGATGACAATGCACCGCGTCCACGACCAGCACTGTTGCCCCCAGACACAGAGCCTGCTTGCCCTCTTTTATTGCCTCCTGACTGTCTGCCTCTCCTTGTTTGCCTTCCAGACATTCTAATAGATGGCCTGCAGGGAGATGGGAAAAAAGCAATAAGGGCTACCTTCAGGTGTCCTTCTCTGTCCCTTGAAACAAGGACTTTCACAGTGAAATAAACTGACACTCTCCCTACCTACAGTTTTCTGTCCCTAGAATAAATGTTTTTTTTAAGCAAAATATAGCACAAGGAGAATTCACTCACTGTCCTTCCAGGTCCCTGGAAACAAGGACTTGCAGAGTGAAAGAAAAAAAACACTCTCCCTACCTACAGTTTTCTGTCCCTAGAAAAAATGTTTTTTTTAATCACAATATAGCACAAGGACAATTCACTCACTGTCCTTACAGGTCCCTGGAAACAAGGACTTGCAGAGTGAAATAAACTGACACTCTCCCTACCTACAGTTTTCTGTCCCTAGAATAAATGTTTTTTTTAAGCACAATATAGCACAAGGACAATTCACTCACTGTCCTTACAGGTCCCTGGAAACAAGGACTTGCAGAGTGAAAGAAACTGACACTGTCCCTACCTACAGTTTTCTGTCCCTAGAAAAAATGTTTTTTTTTAATCACAATATAGCACAAGGACAATTCACTCACTGTCCTTACAGGTCCCTGGAAACAAGGACTTGCAGAGTGAAATAAACTGACACTCTCCCTACCTACAGTTTTCTGTCCCTAGAATAAATGTTTTTTTTAAGCACAATATAGCACAAGGACAATTCACTCACTGTCCTTACAGGTCCCTGGAAACAAGGACTTGCAGAGTGAAAGAAAAAAAACACTCTCCCTACCTACAGTTTTCTGTCCCTAGAAAAAATGTTTTTTTTAATCACAATATAGCACAAGGACAATTCACTCACTGTCCTTCCAGGTCCCTGGAAACAAGGACTTGCAGAGTGAAATAAACTGACACTCTCCCTACCTACAGTTTTCTGTCCCTAGAATAAATGTTTTTTTTAAGCACAATATAGCACAAGGACAATTCACTCACTGTCCTTAGAGGTCCCTGGAAACAAGGACTTGCAGAGTGAAAGAAAATAAACACTCTCCCTACCTACAGTTTTCTGTCCCTAGAAAAAATGGTTTTTTTTAAGCACAATATAGCACAAGGACAATTCACTCACTGTCCTTCCAGGTCCCTGGAAACAAGGACTTGCAGAGTGAAAGAAAAAAAACACTCTCCCTACCTACAGTTTTCTGTCCCTAGAAAAAATGTTTTTTTTAATCACAATATAGCACAAGGACAATTCACTCACTGTCCTTACAGGTCCCTGGAAACAAGGACTTGCAGAGTGAAAGAAACTGACACTCTCCCTACCTACAGTTTTCTGTCCCTAGAATAAATGTTTTTTTAAGCACAATATAGCACAAGGACAATTCACTCACTGTCCTTCCAGGTCCGTGGAAACAAGGACTTGCAGAGTGAAAGAAACTGACACTGTCCCTACCTACAGTTTTCTGTCCCTAGAATAAATGTTTTTTTTAAGCACACTATAGCACAAGCACAAAACACACTGACACTCTCCCTACCTATCCTTCTCTTTCCCTAAACTAAAGGAATCCAGGTTAAGCAAGAAAGAAATAACAGTCACTGTCCCTGCCTATGCTGCTCTATCCCTGCTCCGGAACACACTACACTAGGCCGCCGTGCTGGCGGCCTTTTATAGTGTGGGGCGTGTACTAAACACCCTCAGCAATAATTGGCCACAGGCATCCTGCCTGTGGCCAATCATTGCTCTCCTCGCTGCCGGCGCTGTGATTGGCCAAGCATGCGGGGTCACAGTGCATGCTTGGCCAATCACAGCGCCTGGATGACACTGCGATGGCGTAGTGCATTGTGGGCCGTTCGCGTCACTCGAATTTGGCGCGAACGGCCCAAATCGTTCGATCTTCGTCGAACGATCGAACAGCCGATGTTCGAGTCGAACGTATGTTCGACTCGAACACGAAGCTCATCCCTAATATGCACCTTACCGCTGACCGTCCTGTCCAGCGAGGCCAAGACATTGCCTTCCACATGCCGGTAGAAAGCCGGAATCGCCTTCCGTGAGAAAAAGTGGCGTTTGGGAACCTGCCACTGAGGAACCGCACATTGCACAAACTCACGGAAGGGGGCAGAGTCTACCAACTGAAAAGGCAGCAGTTGAAGCGCTAGCAATTTAGCCATGCTAGCATTCAACCACTGGGCATGTGGATGGCTGGGAGTGAACTTCTTTCGACGGTCCAGCAGCTGGGGCAGGGAAATTTGCCTGCTAGAATCGGACGTCGGTGTACTGCTAGCAGAGTGCCGCAAGTACTTGGCTGTGACACACCTAATTCTACACCTTCATTCCTCTCAGTGCAGGTTTCAGAGAGGACTGAAGGTATAGTGGGGTTGGAGATCCCAGCTGATGCGGTGCAAGGAGAGGTCCGCTTTGTTCTTTGGTATGGATCTTTAAGGTAGGCTTGCCAACGAGCTGCATGGCAGGTCAACATATGTCTGGTCAAGCATGTGGTGCCCAAGTGGGTGATGTTTTGGCCACGCGATATACGCTTGAGACATATGTTGCAAACAGCAGCTGTGCGATCTGATGCACTCGACTCAAAAAAGGCCCACACCAAAGAACTTTTTGAATAACGGGCAGAGGCAGCGCCCTGCACAGGTGGAGCTCTGCGGTGTGATTCCGTCGGTGTGCTGCCCTTACGCTGGCCCCCCGAGGGCATCCTGCCTCGTTGGAGATGTGCCTCCTCCTCCTCTCTCCTATTAGGCACCCACGTGGAGTCAGTGACCTCATCATCCCCTCCCTCCTCATCCCTGGAGCCAATCTGGCAGTGTGCTGCAGCTGCTGGAACATGACTGCCAGATTGGTGTCCTTCTTGAGCATCCCCTCCCTCTGCTCTCACGCTACTGCCTTCCTCTAGCTGGGTATCATCATCAGACCCTTCGAAACGCTGGGCATCCTCCTGGAGCATGTACCCAACACTGTGGTCAAACAGTTCGGGGGACTCCTCAGGAGGACATGGTTGGTCTAGGGAAGGAGTGACTGATGATGACATTGATACCAGGGAGGAGGATACTTTGGCAGCTGCTTTGCCAGTACCCTGAGCCTGGATGAGAGAGGATGAGGAGGATGAGGAGGGCTTGGTCATCCACTCTGCCAAGTCTTCGGCATGATGCGGCTCAACACGTCCAGCTGCCGAAAAGAAGGACAAGCGTGTCCCATGGCCATGTGCTGATGGCGATGCACCGCGTCCACGACCAGCACTGTTGTCTCTAGACACAGAGCCTGCTTGCCCTCTTTTATTGGCTCCTGACTGTCTGCCTCTCCTTGTTTGCCTTCCAGACATTCTAATGGCCTGCAGGGAGATGGGAAAACCAGCAATAAGGCCTAGCTTCAGGAGTATATTTTGCAGGAATCACACTACGTCTGCTGTAAGTGCTGCAAATGCCTGTTGGTGTAACACACCAGGAAAACACAGCAATACGGGCTAACTTCAGGTGTATAATGTGCAGGAGGCACACTCCGCCCACTGTAAGTGCTGCAAATGCCTGTTGGTGTAACACACCAGGAAAACACAGCAATACAGGCTAACTTCAGGTGTATAATGTGCAGGAGGCACACTCCGCCCGCTGTAAGTGCTGCAAATGCCTGTTGGTGTAACACACCAGGAAAACACAGCAATACGGGCTAACTTCAGGTGTAACATGGTCAGGAGGCACACTCCGCCCACTGTAAGTGCTGCAAATGCTTGTTGGTGTAACACACCAGGAAAACACAGCAATACGGCCTAATTTCAGGTGTATAATGTGCAGGAGGCTTAGCAAAAATGACACTGACACTGTCCCCTGCCTATCCTTCTCTCTCCCTGCACACAAGGTTTATCAAAGAATATGACACTGACACTGTCCCCTGCCTATCCTTCTCTCTAACTGCACACAAGGTTTAGCAAAGAATATGACACTGACACTCTCCCTGCCTATCCTTCTCTCTCCCTGCATACAAGAATAGCACAAAGAATATCAACACTGTCCCTGCCTATCCTTCTCTTTCCCTGCGCTGGAACACACTACACCAGGCCGCCGCGCTGGCGGCCTTTTATAGTGTGGGGCGTGTGCTAAACCCCCTGAGCTATAATTGGCCACAGGCAACCTGCCTGTGGCCAATTATGGCTCTCCTAGCTGCCGGCGCTGTGATTGGCCAAGCATGCGGGGTCACAGTGCATGCTTGGCCAATCACAGCGCCGGGATTGCACTGCGATGGCGCAGTGTATTGTGGGCCGTTCGCGTCACTCGATTTTGGCGCAAATGGCCCAAATCGTTCGATGTTCGCCGAACGGTCGAACAGCCGATGTTCGAGTCGAACGTATGTTCGACTCGAACACCGAGCTCATCCCTAGTCTTGAGGATGGATCACTGGCCAGAGCTTGTACAGTATGCAATTGAGGTACTGGCTTGTCCTGCATCCAGCGTTCTTTCAGAATGCACATTCAGTGCTAATGGAGGCTTTGTAGCCTTCCACTGACTCGGTCGATCGACTGACCTTCATAAAAATGAATCAGTCTTGGATCACCACCAGCTACCAAGCACCTGATGCTGATTTAACCGAATATTTTTTTTGGAAATGTCAGATCCCTTCAAGACTGCCTATGCTGATGCTGAGTGACTATCCTCTTCCTCCTCAATAATCATGCTGATAGCTTGAAAGAACATTTTTGGTTCTGGGCACCGCCACCAGTGGCTAAGGCCCAATTTTTCAGCCCCTGTTTAACAGGAGCGTGAATTTACTATTTTTGATGCAATGCTTTGCATCATTGCTGTGCTCCAACTACAGTATCTGTGAGGGGTTGCAGTGTTGTGGCACCAGCACCAGTGCCTAAGGCCCAATTTTTCAGCCCCTGTTTAACAGGGGCGTGTAAATACAATTTTTGATGCAATACTTTGCAGCAGGGCTCATTGCTGTGCTCCAAGTACAGTATTTGTGAGTTTTTTTTTAGCATAAATATCTTGGCGCCGGTAACCAGGGATGAGCCAAACACCCCCCTGTTCGGTTCGCACCAGAACCTGCGAACAGACAGAATGTTCGTGTGAACTTTAGAACCCTATTAAATACAATGGACTCGAACGTTCGAAATCTAAAGTGCTAATTATAAAGGCTAATATGCAATTTATTGTCCTAAAAAGTAATTGGGGACCCGGGTCCTGCCCCAGGGGACATGTATCAATGCAAAAAAAGGTTTAAAAAATAGACGTTTTTTACGGGAGCGGTGATTTTAATAATGCTTAAAATGAAAAAATAAAAGTGAAATATTCCTTTAAATTTCATACCTGGGGGGTGTGTATGATATGCATGTAAAGTTGCGCATGTTTCCCATGCTTAGAACTGTCCCTGCACAAAGTGTCATTTTTGAAGGAAAAAAAGTAATTTAAAACTCACTCGCGGCTATTAATGAATTGTCGGCTTTTATCAATACATAGAAAAGTCATTGATAAAAAAGAAAAAAAAGCGTGGGGGTTCCCCCAAATTCAATTACCAGGCCCTTTAGGTCTGGAATGGATATTAAGGGGAACGCCGCCGCAAATTGAAAAAAAAATGGCGTGGAGTCCCCCCAAAAATCCATACCAGACCCTTATCCGAGCACGCGACCTGGCCGGCCGCAGGGGAAGAGGGGGGGACGAGAGAGCGGCCCCCCCTCCCTCCTGAACTGTACCAGGCCACATGCCCTCAACATGGGGAGGATGTCCCCATGTTGATGGAGACAAGGGCCTCATCCCCACAACCCTTGCCCGGTGGTTGTGGGGGTCTGCGGGCGGGGGGCTTATCGGAATCTGGAAGACCCCTTTAACAAAGGGGACCCCAGATCCCTCCCCCCCATGTGAATTGGTAAGGGGTACATTGTACCCCTACCATTTCACAAAGGAAGTGTCAAAAAATGTAAATAAAAACACACACACCTTGGAAAAGTCCTTTATTAAAAAAAACAAAAAAACATTCCAGCGATGAAATCCAGTGTCCCGCGGCGATCCCGATGTCCAGCGCTGTCCGTCATTGGTTGTGCCTGTGCGGACCTGATGGGGAACTTCCTCCGCTGTGTTTTAAATGTATAGACCCGCCCCTTCTAAAGTTCCCCATCAGGTCCGCTCAGCGGACCAGATGCGGAACGCGAGAAGGGGCGGGTCTATTCATGTATTACACAGCGAACGAAGTTCCCCATCAGGTCCGCCCCCACGGTATGTCCGACCCCGCCTACGTCATTGGCCTGAGTGGGGAACTTCCTTCACTGAGCGGACCTGATGGGGAACTTTAGAAGGGGCGGGTCTATACATTTAAAACACAGCGGAGGAAGTTCCCCATCAGGTCCGCACAGGCACAACCAATGACGGACAGCGCTGGACATCGGGATCGCCGCGGGACCCTGGATTTCATCGCTGGAATGTTTTTTTTTTCATTATTATTTTTTTATTTTTTAATAAAGGACTTTTCCAAGGTGTGTGTGTTTTTATTTAAAATTTTTGACACTTCCTTCGTGAAATGGTAGGGGTACAATGTACCCCTTACCAATTCACATAGGGGGGGCCGGGATCTGGGGGTCCCCTTTGTTAAAGGGGTCTTCCAGATTCCGATAAGTCCCCCGCCCGCAGACCCCCACAACCACCGGGCAAGGGTTGTGGGGATGAGGCCCTTGTCCCCATCAACATGGGGACATCCTCCCCATGTTGAGGGCATGTTCAGGAGGGAGGGGGGCTGCTCTCTCGTCCCCCCCTCTTCCCCTGCGGCCGGCCAGGTTGCCTGCTCGGATAAGGGTCTGGTATGGATTTTTGGGGGGACTCCACGCCATTTTTTTTAAATTTGGGGTGGAGTTCCCCTAAAATCCTTGCCAGATCTCAAGGGCCTGGTATGGATATTTAGGGGGAACCCCACGCCATTTTTTTTTAAATTTGTGGCGGGGTTCCCCTTAATATCCATTCCAGACCTAAAGGGCCTGGTAATTGAATTTGGGGGAACCCCCACATTTTTTATTTTTTTTTTATCAATGACTTTTCTATGTATTGATAAAAGCCGACAATTCATTATAGCCGCGAGTGAGTTTTAAATGACTTTTTTTCCTTCAAAAATGACACTTTGTGCAGGGACAGTTCTAAGCACGGGAAACATGCGCCACTTTACATGCATATCATACACACCCCCCAGGTACGAAATTTAAAGGAATATTTCACTTTTATTGTTTCATTTTAAGCATTATTAAAATCACTGCTCCTAAAAAAAGGACGTTCTTAAAACTTTTTTTTGCATTGATACATGTCCCCTGGGGCAGGACCCAGGTCCCCAAACACTTTTTAGGACAATAACTTGCATATAAGCCTTTATAATTAGCACTTTAGATTTCTCCCATAGACTTTTCGAATTTGCCGCGAACACCCCAAATTGTTCGTTGTTCGGCGAACGGGCGAACAGGCAATGTTCGAGTCGAACATGAGTTCGAGTCGAACTCGAAGCTCATCCCTACCGGTAACACACAATTTCACATCTCACAATTGTGAGGGGTTGCAGTGTTGTGGCACCAGTGCCTAAGGCACAATTTTTTGCCCCTGTTCAACAGGGGCATGTATTTACAATTCTTGATCTAATAATTCACAGCAGGGCCCATTCCTGCGCCCACCAAGAGTAACTGTGAGGGTTTACAGTGTTGTGACAACACCACCACCACCACTACCAACAACAAAGGCCCAATTTTTCTGCCCCTGCCTACTTTTTTTCCTTTTAGAAATGTCATTTTGTGCAGGGACAGTTCTAAACACGGAAAACATGTGCCACTTCACAGGCATACTTTAGACACCCCCAGGTACGATATTTAAAGGAATATTTCACTTTTTTTTTCACTTTATGCATCATTAAAATCACTGCTCCTGAAAAAACTGACTTTTTTAAAACTTCTTTTTGCATTGATACATGTCCCCTGGGGCAGGACCCGGGTCCCCAAACTGTTTTTATGACAATAACTTGCATATTAACCATTATAATTAGCACTTTTGATTTTGAACATTTGCGTCCATTGTATTTAATAGGGTTCTAAATTTCGCGCAAACTTTCGGTCCGTTCGCAGGTTCTGGTGCGAACCGAACCGGGGGGGGGGTATTCGGCTCATCCCTATTGAATAGTTACATTTTTACCACTACATGATTCAAAGCCCTTGAGTAATTATAGTAATATTTTGGATATTACCTTACCTCAGAAAACGTACAAAAGAAAATATCTCCATAACGGTGTCCATATAACAGTATATAATGCGTACAAGGTATTTTATTTGCAGTTCTACCAGTGAAAAGTTTTCTTTATATTACATAAAAATAAAAAAATGCAAAAATGATTTTCTTACACAAAAGAAAATGCCTGGCATTTATCTGCACCCAACAGTGCTAATAAACGGTGATGCTCATGGCCACAAAGAAAATACCTTTTGTAACCTCCTTGGTTACAGCAAATACATGCGTCAGTACTCTTAAAACGACCATAAACTATAACTTTGAAGTATATATCTGACCAAAGCCACATGCATGGCTGTAATGGACATTTAATGAATTGCTGTTTTGATTGATGAAAAGGACACATACAGTTTTCAAACACAAAGAATTCAAGAGGTACAATTCAAAGAAATTGATGTGAGAGTGACAGGGGGTTATTTAGGACAAAGGTTCTCTTAATCTATAGAAAAAGTGGACTTTTTAATTTAACCTATAGTTAGCATCGTTTATATTCTCTATTATATTCTCTATTTTCAACTGAGAATATTGTGTAATGTATGTACAATCATGCAATGCTACTCTAAAGGAAACTTTTAAAAATAGTTGTGTAAAAAAAAAATATATATATATATATATATATTTATGTATATATGTGTGTGTGTGTATATCATATATATATATATATAATCTATATATATATATATATATACATATATATTTTTTTAAATTAGGAGTGGCATATGTGCAAACCATTAACATTTGCATCTTAGATGTCCCTGTTCTGGTGGTGTTAGCTTTTAAATCCTGTGTGGTATGTGTAATCTTTAAAAATCTTTTTTTTTTCTGTGTGAAGAAAAACACATATTAGTAAAAGCTAGCCATATTCAGAGAATGCTAGAGAATATCAATAGCCCCACAACTTTAAGCACACTGAAAGGGGTGGTGCCATTACTGGATAGATTATATACTTTATTCCAGACTGATTTCCTGAAACCAAAGGAAGCAGAGATAGGAAATATCACCACAACAGATCATGCACCGGTCATGATGACTATCGAAATTTCACATTTCGAATTAAAAACAATGGAACTGGGTATTAAACCTTATTGGCAGATTCTAAAGTCATAGCTAAAATATGAGACTCACCATCCACATATTTTGCTCCTAATATCCCTGATGTATCACTTATAAATGTGTGAGAAGCCCAAAAATATTACAGTATATCAGAGGAGAACTCATACCAGCACTTAAAAAAGTGAGACAAACATTGATTGTCTGGGGCAGAAAATAGTTTGTTTAGAGGCCCAATGCAACCAGAGCCTAGCTGCACAGATCCTTAAGGAACTCACTTGCACAAGACAAGGATTCTTAAAGAGTAACTTCAAATATTCCCCTCTGGGTGATCTATGTACAATGCAAGGATTATAATAACCTTTGTTGCAAATTCCTACCATTTGTTATTCTGAAGTAATCCCTGTATGTTTCTCTGAGCCTCGGTGTTGAGTGGGACTAATGGGAGTGGTTTCATAATTATCTATCAGGTGTGCACCTGCAGGGCACTAATAAGGGAATCTACTGGGCCTGCATCCATTTAGATATGTTCCTACTGGGAATGTCTCACCAAAAACAATATTTTTGTTGCAGGGGATGCCTGAAATCTGACTTGCATCTTAGGCAGACTTCTGGGAAATTTGGTGAGCCAATCACACAAGCAGGAAATTATGTTTCTGGAGGTGGTCAGTACACACTCTGTGGACAAAACAATGCCAGGTAGACATTATACAATGCATTTTGAGAAAATTACAGTGGCTGCAGATTGAAAAGGAAAGGTAATTTATAATAACATTTAATTCTCAATTGTATACGCTGTATTATTTTTTCTTTATTTGCTATTTGTTTTCCCTACGAAAGTGGAGTTACCCTTTAAAATGAATATCTAGCAAAATACCTAGAGCTTTCACATATAGAAGTAACCTCTATTATAAATTGGCTAACAAAAGAGGAATACTTCTGCCTAGCCACTACAAAAAGCACACAAACAAACTCAGGTTCATTCAATACACTCTCTCAAGGGGTGATCAGTCCAATTACTACTGATCTTAATTACAGAATTGCAATCACAAAACACACATACAAAAAACTATACTGACTTTTCTACAAAAAGCTCATATGCCTAAATTGAAAAAGCCTATAGCTCAGGCTCTAGAGGTCCCTATCACATTAGAGGAATTACATTGCAGCAATCAAACACACAAAGCCAGGTGAAAGTCTGCAACTGGATGGACTCCTGCTGCAATGCTAACAAGATGTTTGAAACAGACTTAGCGCCCTGAACCTAAGCCAACTTTAGGGTCTCCATTCTGTGTATTCCACTGAGAGTCTGCCCTGGTTCCACTGCACCATACAAGAATGGTGTGTAATAAGTGATAACAACCTCAGCCTAACTTATTCCAGGCCAAAAAAAATATTTTCTACTGGTGGAGGATGCTTTTCATGCCAGTGGAATAACAATTTTGGAGAATTTCCATGTAGAAAATAAGTAATACCCAATAGGGAAATGAATGGGATTTTCCATGTTGAGAAGGTTAATATATTGCAATGCGAATGGAAGCCAGGAAGGAGTTAGGCTGAGACTGTTATCACCTATTACACATTAGGCTTGTATGATGTGAGGTGGCTGAGACTTATCACCCTATTTCATAAGGGCATTTACCAACAGGACACCCCCCCTAGAGGGCAAGGACCCACAACGTTGCACAAGCTACAGACTTTTATTTTTCCTGGATCTTAAGCTGTTCAAAAAAGTTCTGTTGAGTTTCCTTTTGCCATTGATCCCATTTCTGATCCGCACAAACCAGGTGGTTTTTGTACTGGGCACTAAATGTGATACTGTGGGTCAAGACTCAGAATAGAACAGAGAAGGCATTTTATAGGATAGTGAGTGTGGGACTTCAAGAGAAAAGGATGTCATGGATACATTGACATACAGTACATGAAACTAGGTGCTAAAGCCAATGACAGGCTTTATCAGAAACTTTTACAATATCAAATGGGACTAAATAGGGTGCCCTGTATTCCCATTAATATTCATATTGACACTCAAACCTGGCTTGAAATTATAAGGGCAGATGAAGGAATTGGGGGGGGGGGATTCAGACCACTTCCCACAGTTACAAATTATCTGATCTTGTGGATAATATACTATATTTTTATGAGACACTCTAAAAAGACTATCCCAAAACTACCTCATGAGATGTGTAGTTCCGCAACAGCTAGAGGGCCATAGTTTGGAGATCCATGCCCTAGAGGGAAAGAAGGTCTAGGTTTACCAGACCTTAAGAATTACTTAAGAATTACTACCATGCCTGCCACTTACAGAGAATAGCAGATTGGTTTCTGCATGTACAAAAAAAGACATGGTAATCCTAGAACAAAGCTGAGTGCATAGTCCACTTCCATGGTTCACTCATACTAGCACAAATTATAACATTGATAAACACCCTGATAGGAGTGACCATAAGAGTCTTCCATTCGCATTGCAAGATATTAACCTTCTCAACATGGAAAATCCCTTTCATTTCCCTATTGGGTATTACTTATTTTCTACATGGAAATTCTCCAAAATTGTTATTCCATTGGCATGAGAAGCATCCTCCACCAGTAGAGAATTATTTTTTTGACCAGGAGAAACTAATTTTTAGACCAGAAGTAAAAATCTGGAGAGTGACAGGAAAAATACCATGGTGTATATGCCTACAAATTCAACACCTCATTCAAAATACTATTAGATGGGCATACAGGGGTATACAATGTACTATTGACATAAACACATACACACATCATAGGTTGAACTGGATGGACCGGTGTCTTTTATCAGCCTCACCAACTATGTAACACAATCACAACATAAGTCTAATTATACGCATCCTCTCACAATATTTGAGAAGATATGATCAGGGAGACCCAATAGACCCAGAGGACAAAAATGTTACATTTTACTCTATACCCCTGTTACTCCAGGATAGACTACATTTTCACCTCCCAAAGTGACCTACACCTGATCACTGAAGCTAAGATTGGAATCCAATCCATATCAGATCATGCCCTCTTTGAATCTGACCAGATCCTCACCCAAACCCAACACTTGGAGATTGAACCCCTCACTACTGACTGATCCCCAACTACTCTCCAAGATATCCACAACCATTACAGACTACTTCTCATGCAATGCTACCTTAGACGCTGACCCCATGATGTAATGGGAGGCACACAAATGCACCATTAGAGGTGAACTAATTAGACTAGGAGCACATTGTAAAAGAGAAAGAGAAAAAAACATCAAACAGCTCTCTGTTAAAATACACACACTTGAGGTGCATCATAAACAGTCTCTGTTCGAACGTTCTGCAAAGTCCTTGTTAGACGCTAGAAAGTCTCTCCAGCAACTACTGGAAACTAAGACAAAGAGGTTTCTCTACTTCCATAAGAAAGTTTATTATGAACACGGGGACAAGACAGGCAAATTTCTGGCAAGGGCCTTGAAAGATGCCAAAACTAACCAACACATCTTTGGCATCCACAATAAATCAGGGACGGTGGATATCACCACAGAAAAAATAGCTAGTCATTTCCATGCTTACTATTCAGACTTCAACAACCTTCCTAACCCACATAAACCCACGCAAGCCCTAGGAAATAGACTTCAAATAATACAAAACTATCTGCAAGACTCCAAGCTACCCACGCTGACAGAAGACACTATCCGACAGTTAGAAAGACCCATTGAGACGACAGAACTCAAACAAACTATTCTAGATCTAAAAGCAGGGAAGAGCCCGGGACCTGACGGTTTCACGTCCATCTACTATAAAACCTTCACTGACACCCTACTTGACCCACTAACGCAGGCATTGAACTCCCTGTCGACCCCTCGTGAAGTTCCACCAGCATTCCTTTCAGCTCACATAACAGTTATCCCTAAGCCGAACAAAGATCCTCTCCAATGCTCTAGCTACAGGCCAATCTCCCTTCTCAACATTGATGTCCAGTTCCTGGCAAAAATAATCGCCAACAGGCTTAGACCATTGCTGCACGATTTGATTGGACCCGAACAAGCAGGTTTTATGCCAGGTCGGGAGTCCAAAGATAATGTCACTAAAGCACTCAACCTGATCTATGCTGCATGCACGCGAAAGATCGAGGGCCTTCTCCTGTCCACCGTCGCGGAGAAGGCATTTGATTGAGTATCTTGGGACTATATGCTAGAAACGTGTAAATTTGTGGGCCTGGGAGATCATATGATGACCTGGATTACGTCTCTATATAAGAATCCATCCGCTCAAATTAAGATTGATGGATCCTTATTGGACACGATACATATTAATAATGGAACACGACAGGGATGCCCCCTTTTGCCTCTCCTTTTCATTCTATCACTAGAACCATTAATAAGAAGGGTGATAGCGGAAAAAACAATACAGGGTTTTAAAGTCGCGGACAGAGAGTTCAAGGTAGCAGCGAATGCAGACGATTTGCTATTTTTCCTGACCGGACCACACATCTCTTTACCCACTCTCATGAAAGAGTTATCTTTATTTGGTTATATCTCCAACCTTAAAATTCATTATTCAAAATCAGAAGCCATGAACATTTCTATCCCTGAAGTTACCCTCCGGAACACTAAAACTACCTGCCCCTTTAAGTGGGAGACTTCGCACTTAAGTACAGTACTTAGGAGTCTAGCTGACACCAAAACTGTATGAACGCAACTTTCCACCCATTCTCAAACTGATCGAAAAAGACCTCCAGGCATGGCACACACGGAATTTCTCTTGGTTTGGCCGAGCAGCCATCTGCAAAATCTTGCCAAAACTTCTCTATTTATTTAGGAATTTACCAATTAAAATCTCCCAGAGCTTTTTTAAAGCCATCTCCAAGGCAGGCTGAGAGGAATTCTGTCGGGAAAATCGTTGGTTTATTATCCAACGGAAAAAATGGTCGTGTGTACTAGGCAACAGTGTCAAACTACCGCCCAATATCACTACTTAATGTAGATCTAAAACTCTACGTCAAAGTCCTGGCGAACCGCATTCTTCCCCTCCTACCCAGACTAATTTTGCTGGACCAAGTTGGATTTATCCCTGGCAGGGAGGCCAGGGATAATACCATAAAGGCCATTAACATACATCACTGGCTCTCTAAATCTTCCCCTAAAGGCTTTTTCCTTTCCCTTGACGCAGAGAAGGCGTTTGACAGGGTGGCCTGGGACTACATGTCGGCTACACTACAACCGATGGGCTTTCCAACCCACCTAATTCAAATGATACTCACGTTGTACTCATCCCCTACGGCTAGAATTAGGGTTAACGGTCGCCTGTCGAAAGCCTTCTCCATTTCTAACGGAACTCGTCAGAGATGTCCCTTGTCTCCCCTTATCTTCGTCCTCACCATGGAACCCATGCTTCATAAATTTAGGGACACCCCGGATATCAAGGGATATTCAGCACAAACAGTACAAAATAGCAGCCTATGACATGTGGATACTAGTTCTTTGTGAAATGTGATATCTTGACCTACATCATTTTGCCACATTGCGAGCAGTTGTATCTGCAAATTATTTGTTATGTTTTGCTTAAAATATGTTCTAATGAACTTGGAATGTTAAAAAAAAAAAATAGCAGCCTATGCCGATGATATTCTGCTTTTTCTCTCGGACCCCATTATCACTATCCCCAACCTTCTTAAAGACTTTTTGCTTTTTAAAACCCTGTCTAATCTTCAAATCAACTTTACAAAGTCGGAAGCCCTAAACATTACACTCCCGACATTGTTAGTGACACAATGCCAGACCAATTTCCCGTTTGGCTGGGCACCTCACGCAATCACATACTTGGGCACCCAAATCCCTACTAAATTGCATGACCTTTATGCTTTAAAGAGGAAGTAAACCTAAAAATGTTTGGGCTGAAGAAAAAACCCTGCAATAAAAAGGCATAATGAGCTAGTATGCTATGCATACTAGCTCATTATGTGGCACTTACCTCAGATCAAAGCCTCCGAAGCGCTCCTCGTTCCCCTCCGTCGCCGCCGCCATGTCCCCTCCAAACGTCTTCCGGGTATCGCCGCTCCGGCCAATCACAGCACCGGAGCGGCGATACTTCCCGATTTACTTCCTCTTTAAAGCATAAAGGTCATGCAATTTAGTAGGGATTTGGGTGCCCAAGTATGTGATTGCGTGAGGTGCCCAGCCAAAGGGGAAATTGGTCTGGCATTGTGTCACTAACAATGTCGGGAGTGTAATGTTTAGGGCTTTCGACTTTGTAAAGTTGATTTGAAGATTTGACAGAGTTTTAAAAAGCGAAAAGTCTTTAAGAAGGTTGGGGATAGTGATAATGGGGTCCGAGAGAAAAAGCAGAATATCATTGGCATAGGCTGCTATTTTTTTTTTTTTTTAACATTCCAAGTTTATTAGAACATATTTGAAGCAAAACATAACAAATCATTTGCAGATACAACTGCTCGCAATGTGGCAATGTGTCAAAAAAAAAACCTGCAAGAAAAAGGCATAATGAGCTAGTATGCTATGCATACTAGCTCATTATGTGGCACTTACCTCAGATCAAAGCCTCCGAAGCGCTCCTCGTTCCCCTCCGTCGCCACCGCCATGTCCCCTCCGACTGTCTTCCGGGTATCGCCGCTCCGGTGCTGTGATTGGCCGGAGCGGCGATGACATAACACGCATGCGCGCGGGGCCGGCATTCTCCCATTCAGAAAACCGGCGCGCTCCGTGCGCCTGCGCCGTTGTCTACGGCCTGCATGCGCCGTAGACATCAGTGCAGTGTTTTCTGCAAATATCTCCTTAACCATGTAGGTTAAGGAGATATTTCTTGCACCTACAGGTAAGCCTTAATCTAGGCTTACCTGCAAGGGCAAGTTGTCACAGTGGGTTTACAACCACTTTAAACTTTCTACCCGTCCTCCAGAATGTTCAGGGCGACCTACATAAATGGCATACAGGTCCCTTCTCGTGGTTCGGCAGAATCGCCATCTTAAAAATTAATGTTCCCCCCAGACTCCTCTACCTATTTCAGGCTATCCCCATTAAATTACCCCCCTCTTTCTTCATACCCTACAAGAAGATGTGCAGAACCTCATCTGGTCTTCTAAGACCCCCAGACTAAGCTGGGACAGACTGGTGCTTCCCAAACTGAACGGGGAACTGGGTCTCCCAGACCTCCAAAAATACCATTGGGCATGCCACCTCACCATAATTGTTGACTAGCACGTGCATAGAAGCAGCAAAGATTGTATTCAACTAGAAAAATCCTTTGCAAAGATACCGGTCTCTCACTTACCATGGATCAACCATAAGTCCACCCCTAAAGAATACACTACTCACCCGCTAATAGGACCCACAATGCTGACTTTTAGATCTGCCTGCAGAACTCTCAGACTGACCCCCTCGCCCGGTCCCTTGACCCCGCTAGACCAAAACCCAAACTTCCCCCCCCCCGGCCTTTTTCTGCACAACCCAGAGGATGTATCCCCTGATCCCCCGACTAGAGGGATGAGCTCCGGCGTGCTCGCATTGAACACGTGCAGAGCCCGCCAGGAAGTCGGCACCACGCTGCGCTAATGACAGGCAGGGAGACGTTTCCCGATGCTCGGCTGCAGAGATCGGGAAATGTCTCTCTGGCTGTGATTAGCGCAGCGCGGTGCCGACTTCCTGGCGGGCTCTGCACGTGTTCAGTGCGAACACGCCGGAGCTCATCCCTACTATTCAGCACATTCCTCTAAATTCCCGGATCAACGCATCCCCTTTTTTAAATTCCTACAATTTGGACATTTCCTCCTCAGTACCACACCTGACGCTCAATGGCACCGTGATCTCACACCCTTCGAGGAGATATGCAACAGTGTTGAACCTCAGAGGCATTTAATCTCGGCTGTGTATGCGCTTCTATTCCAGGACTACAACCCAAAACAAGATAAAATCATACGACTATGGGAAACTGACTTAAATATAGACCTTCCCAAAGAAGAATGGGAACGCATACACACCCACATCCACAAAGGTTCCATTAACTCCTCTAGTCAAGAAAATAGATATAAAATCATCTCACGTTGGTACAGGACACCCGAAATGATCCATAAATTCCAACACTCTGTCTCCTCGCTCTGCCGGCATTGCAATTCGGTCATAGGCTTGTTACTCCACATATGGTGGGACTGCCCGGTCATACAACCATTTTGGGTGGAAATTCACCGCCTAATTGCTCAAATCACAATATACACCCCAGACTTCACCCCAGCACAATATCTGCTCCACCACACTTCCCTACCTCTTTCACAATACAAAAAAACCTTACCCTGCACCTCATTAATGCAGCCAAACAATGTGTACCTACCCACTGGAGGAGCCCCACTCCTCCTACAATATCGGAATGGGTCCGTAGAGTAAACAAAATAGCCAAAATGGAAAACCTCATTCACCAGGCCAAGGATGACCCGACGAAATACAGGGAAACCTGGGCGTGTTGAATTCATTACCGGGATTCCACAGACGCTACAGATCTGACTTCTAGCACCGCCACACCTAATTCAGGGTGGACTTTCTTACACTCTACAAATACACCTCAGATCCCTGCTGTTTCTGCCATCCTATACCCTCCCCTCCCCCAGCCTGCACCCCTTGACTACTTTGGTATGGACCACCTACAGTCCATACCAAAACCCCATCCCACGGTGTTCTTCACCAACTCCTGCAATAAATTGGCCCTAACAGTCCTCCTGGACACTCGGTGGAACCACATATAGCTCCCATACCCTCACGAAGGCGCTCACCCCAACCTCAAAATGTACCAAATATTTTAAGCACACAATCCAAAACGCTTACGGCCCCCCACCCATTCACTGTTTTGATCCCGTTAGGGGTGTCTGGGTGTCGTGGAAGCGTATTTCGGTATATACCAACATATTGTGTTGAGTTCTGCTCACGCCACATGTTAAACCTAACTTTTCAGCACAGAGACTTGATGGACGCTACAAGACTCTGGACACCACCGACAAACTATCCTCCACATGGCTACGGAAATGTTCCAATATACAGGTTTCACCATGAACCCCCTTAATTCTTGTACGATAATCTGAACCTACATGCCACTACCAATGTTATATTGTTTGTTGTATTTTGTACGTTGCCATATACCCTTTGTACCTTTTCGTGATCTCTGTAAACCTGAAAACCTTAATAAAAATTTCATGGAAAAAATAAAAAAAAACTTAGACTGGATCTCCTTAGAAGATGACCTAAGTCCCATCCCTCTACAATTTTGAGCTTGGATCCCCTGGTCCGGCTACCCCCCCATCCATCAAATCGTACCCTTTTAATTGGCACCACACTAGCAATCTTCCATAGACTGCCTAATCAAACAGACTTGTCCACCTCTCTGATCCCCCTCACACCCCTACAGAATAACCCTGACTTTCCACCAGGGATCGAAAACAAGTTACCGTATATACTCGAGTATAAGCCGACCCGAGAATAAGCCGAGGTACCTAATGTTGCCACAAAAAACTGGGAAAACTTACTGACTCGAGTATAAGCCGAGGGTCAACAATGCCTTACTGTTCCCATCCTCCCTGTTCCCATCCTCCCTGTTCCCATCCTCCCTGTTCCCATCCTCCCTGTTCCCTAGCTCACTGTTCCCTAGCTCACTGTTCCCTAGCTCACTGTTCCCTAGCTCACTGTTCCCTAGCTCACTGTTTCCTATCCTCGCTGTTTCCTATCCTCGCTGTTTCCTATCCTCACTGTTTCCTATCCTCACTGTTTCCTATCCTCACTGTTTCCTATCCTCACTGTTTCCTATCCTCACTGTTTCCTATCCTCACTACTTCCTATCCTCACTACTTCCTATCCTCACTACTTCCTATCCTCACTACTTCCTATCCTCACTGTTTCCTATCCTCACTGTTTCCTATCCTCACTGTTTAAATTTTACATTGTAAATAGTACCTGAAAAAAAGTTGCGGCTGCGGCGTCCATCGTTCAAATCCTGCGGTCTCTTCCTGGTCCCTTCCGTGATAGGCGATTCTCATCAGACACTCTCCGCCTATCATGAACGTTCTCTCATCCTCAGTTTCCCAGCAGACACTGTGTTGGGTGTTCCGCCAATCACAGACGTCTGCTGGGAAACTGAGGATGAGAGAACGTTCGTGATAGGCGGAGAGTGTCTGATGAGAATCGCCTATCACTGAAGGGACCAGGAAGAGACCGCGGGATTTGAACGATGGACGCCGCAGCCGCAACTTTTTTTCAGGTACAATTTCCAATGTAAAATTTTGCTGACTCGAGTATAAGCCGAGGGGGGTACTTTCAGCCCAAAAAAAGGGCTGAAAATCTCGGCTTATAGTCGAGTATATACGGTACTCCACCACCTAAACTCAACTAGGACCCTTTTAGCCATACAAAATTATTTACAACGCTGGCGCTTACAGGTTAAAAACACAATGCATATATATATATATATTACCAAGGAAGTCCTTTGAGCTATGTGAAGAGCTCGAATGTGAGTATTTACAGTCCTGGGATACAAGCGGGCAGCCTTGCTGGGGGAGCCGAAGCCAGACTCCAAACATATGAAACAAGAGAAAAAACAATACAGGCGCCACTTGTTAAAACTGTTAAACTTTAATGTAACAATAGCACTAAAGCACTCACTCTTAGGTAAGCTGTAGCAGGCATATGAGCGGTCCGGTCCACGATCGTACTCCAAGTACTGTTGTTCTCAATGAGAAGAGACATCCCTGTGTGCTGAGCGAAAAGCCGGCATGATGTCCATAGAAGTGTATCCGGGTAGTCTCTCAAGGAACCAGAAGGAGGGCTGGAGCGCAAACCCTGAGTCAACAGAGACGCAGCACTCGGCGGAGTGACTTCACGACCAGCATGCAACGCGTTTCGATGTTACAGCCGTGAGACGCTAGGGGTCACTGCAAGCATCTTTTTCAAGCAAGTGTGTGAGTGGCTGATCTCAGCCTATTTATATGCCTGTGGTGGTGTTGCCACCTTGTGGAATTAGTTGTAACTACAACCATTTACATAGATGTCATACACTAATGTTGGCAAGTTTTAAACAAAGGTGACAGATGATATCATGTAATATTGCTAAAGCGGGCATATACAAACTTAACATAAATATCCGATATAATATGGTCTACAATTTGTTAAAACATGACAAAACGTATTCATTTAAGACATATAAGAGTTTTGCCCTCTAAAAAAAAAATTCAAAGATAATAATAGATGAAAAAAATTAAAATATCAAATCATTAATTGTTTAAAAATGGATGATATCAAATATTATATATATATATAAAGATAAATGTAAGAACTCAACCTGAACTAATAAAATAAAAGCTATGAACATAGATGGATATATTGTGCAAATTCTATTCCAAAAAGGGGGAGAGAAAAGAGAGTCCAACAGTCGACATTATGATATATCAAATTTTGTTGTTGGGTGAGGTGAAAAGGGAAAGGAAGGAGAGGGGAATAGGGGAAAGGGGAGGGGATGGGGGACGAAAGAGTACATATGTACCAAGGATTAGAGAAAATGATATTGGATTATACTAATCATTATTTATTTATATAAAATTACTTGAAAGAGATAATGTTAGGAAGGTGGGGAGGGAAAGGTACAAGTGTACCAACAATTAGAAGAAAAGATATATATAAAATAATGTGTTATACTGATAGATTATTTTAGAAGGATAATGATATTAAAAATGTCTCGATGACTTTTTAGGATATGCAAATTACACTCTGTGCAAAGACAGTGTGCAGCTACGTATATGTACTATAAAACCAAATGAGTAGAAAAGAAGTTATGGACACAAAAGGAGGTGGGGAAGGAGGAATGTCAGTCTTCATAATATAGTGGAAATTTCTAATTCTTCATTGATTCCCCCAGGACTGAGGGTGTCTAGAGAATAAATCCAGAAGGTTTCGCATTCGTAAAGCTTGTGAAACCTTTCGGTTTCTGGCAATGAATTGGGAATTTGTTCCACAATCCATACTTTAAGACCTTCTGTGGATTTATGATGGCAGCCCGCAAAATGACGTGGCACACTGTGCTTATCTTTTCCACCTTCTATCTTTCTCCTATGTTCGCCAAAACGTTGGCGCAAGGGCCTTATGGTACGGCCTACATATAACAATTTACAAGGGCACGTTAATACTTAAATGACAAAGTCAGAACTGCAGTTGAAGAAGGTCCCCAGATAATATGTTTTTTCTTTTGTGGTGAATTCTTTTTGTCCATGTTCTATAAAAGAACATGTTTTGCACAAATTTTTCCTACATTGGAACATGCCCTTTAAAGGGAACATGTCGATGTGTTGTAACAGTGGGGTTTTTTTGCATTTAAATTTGCTGGGGGCTATTCTGTTTTTCACATTGGTAGCTCTTTTATAAGTGACCCTCGGCATATCAGTAAGAACAGATTTTAAGTGTGGATCTTCCAGTAAAATAGGTCAATGTTTTTTTGGGATAGATTCCATTTTGCTAGACTCTGTGTGGAACCTTGTTATAAAACGGATAGAAGGATCAAACTTTTCTTGGTCCTCGTTCTGCGTGCTCATTACTACTTTTGGATCTAGGTAATGATTATATGCATAATCTATCAGGGAGGTAGGATACTCTTTTTCATATAATTTCTTTTTAAGAATTAAGCTTTGTTGGATATAATCAGTTTTTTGGGTACAATTTTGCCGCAATCGACAAAATTGACCTCTAGGAATATTGTTTGTTCACTTTTTATAATGGCAGCTTTTGAAATAGAGCAGGGAGTTTCCTGCTGTTGGTTTAAAATAATTTTTAGCTTGGATATCCTTACCTAGATGATATAACTCTAGATCAAGAAAGTTGAGCCTATCTCTATCCCAAACGTGGGTGAAAGAAAGACCACAGTGGTTCACAAATTCATCAATGACACTGATATCACCATCCCAGATGACTATAATATCATCGATGTACCTACCAAAAAAGACCAGATGCTTGGAAAAAGGATTGTTTGACCACACATACCTTTCTTCCCAGAGGCCCATGGTCAAATTGGCATAGGATGGCGCAAAATTAGCGCCCATTGCAGTGCAAAAAATATTCTTTGTCAAAACAAAAATAATTGTGGGTTAAACAAAAATTGGTGCAAGCCAAAATAAATTTAGCCTGTGCGCTTCCCATATAGGGGTTATCAGATAGGAAATGTCCTATGGCTTCCAAGCCAAACTCATGGGGTATGGAGGTTTAAAGGGAAGTTACGTCTAATGACAACCAGACATAGCTCTCTTCCTACCTATATGGTTCTAATAATTCCAAAAGGTGGGTACCATCTCGGATATATGATCGTAGGCCTTGGGCCAAGGGTTGAAGATGATAATCAATATATTTTGATGGTCCAGAGGTAATACTGTCCATGGCAGCAATGATAGGTCTGCCAGGAGGGGAAATTATGTTCTTATGAATTTTTGGGATATGGTAAAAATAACTGGTGTTATAATAATCTCTATAAAGAAAAAAGGCCTTATTTTTGTTTATTATATTATTGGATAAAGCTGACTTGATCAATGTCTCAATTTCTGTTTTATAAGCCAACAGTGGATCACTCCTTAGCTTACAATATGTATGTTTGTCTCCTAAGAGACGTTCTGCCTCCAAGAGATACTTATCCCGGTCCTGTATGACAATACCACCACCTTTATCGGCTGTTTTTATGATGATATCTTCATTTTTGGTAAGACAGGACAAGGCGTAGTTTTCTTCTTGGGTTAGAAGGCCAAGTGTGGAGGTGTTGGAGATGGAATTGGAACACATCTTTTTGAGATCACTATAAACGATATTGTAAAAGGTTATTAAGTGAGGTCCTCTGGACTGATATGGAAAAAAGGTTGACTTTAGTTTGAATGGGGTGTGTAAAATGGGTGGGGAAGTACAAAGATGTTGAGTAAAGAGATCTAGTCTAGTGTAGGACTCATCCTGCCATAGTTCTTCAAGTGTTTCAATAACATCAATGTCAAAATTAAATTCACTGATATCTTGCTCCAAGTCCAAAAGACTTGAGCCATCAGGGATATCAGAATGAGATAAGTGTTTAGATTTTTGTATCTGAAAGAACCTCTTCAGAGTCATATTCCTGACATATCTATTGAGATCTTTGAACAATAGGAATGGATCTGGTTTGTTTGAGGGTGCAAAATTGAGTCCCCGACCAAGGAGGGAAGTTTCGGCTTGTGTTAGATTGTGTTTAGACAAATTATATATTTTCACAGTTTCCGGGTCTTTGATGCATCTTTGTCCTTTTGTTCTATTCCTCCCCACCTTCCTAACATTATCTCTTTCAAGTAATTTTATATAAATAAATAATGATTAGTATAATCCAATATCATTTTCTCTAATCCTTGGTACATATGTACTCTTTCGTCCCCCATCCCCTCCCCTTTCCCCTATTCCCCTCTCCTTCCTTTCCCTTTTCACCTCACCCGACAACAAAATTTGATATATCATAATGTCGACTGTTGGACTCTCTTTTCTCTCCCCCTTTTTGGAATAGAATTTGCACAATATATCCATCTATGTTCATAGCTTTTATTTTGTTAGTTCAGGTTGAGTTCTTACATTTATCTTTATATATATAATATTTGATATCATCCATTTTTAAACAATTAATAATTTGATATTTTTATTTTTTTCATCTATTATTATCTTTGATTTTTTTTTAAGGGGGCAAAACTCTTATATGTATTAAATGAATAAGTTTTGTCATGTTTTAACAAATTGTAGACCATATTATATCGGATATTTATGTTAAGTTTGTATATGCCCGCTTTAGCAATATTACATGATATCATCTGTCACCTTTGTTTAAAACTTGCCAACATTAGTGTATGACATCTATGTAAATGGGTGTAGTTACAACTAATTCCACAAGGTGGCAACACCACCACAGGCATATAAATAGGTGAGGCCTAGCGTCTCACTGCTGTAACATCGAAACGCGTTGCATGCTGGTCGTGACGTCACTCCGCCGAGTGCTGCGTCTCTGTTGACTCCGAGTTTGCGCTCCAGCCCTTCTTCTGGTTCCTTGAGAGACTACCCGGATACACTTCTATGGACATCATGCCGGCTTTTCGCTCAGCACACAGGGATGTCTCTTCTCATTGAGAACAACAGAACTTGGAGTACGATCGTGGACCGGACCGCTCATATGCCTGCTACAGCTTACCTAAGAGTGAGTGCTTTAGTGCTATTGTTACATTAAAGTTTAACAGTTTTAACAAGTGGCGCCTGGATTGTTTTTTCTCTTGCTTTTAGCCATAGACTGCTTCCGCAACTACGTATTCAAAGAGCTTAGAGAGTTTAAAGCAGACAACAACACGCCCGACTTTCCACTGTGGACCTATTTTCAAGTCTGGAGCTACTTTAACCACCCATCTAAAAGAGGAAATTTTAGCAGACCGCCCACTGAGTTGGAGTCAGTGTGCCTGGAAGGTGAACCCCTACAAAAAGCTACCTCTCTCTCTTATACCTGGCTACGAGATCGCTCTGTACCTGGAGACAGCAGATTCAGAGAGAGCTGGTCAAATTCCCTGGACAGGCCATTTACAGATAAGCAATGGCAGAGGGCATGCATATTCACCCATAAATGCTTTCTCTGTACTAGAACACAAGAGACGGCATACAAATTACTAACCCACTGGTACGCCACACCTGCAAAGCTACATACCTGGTTCCCACAAACCTCTGACACATGCTGGCACTGCCAGTAAGACAGAAGCACCCTTTTTTACATTTGGTGGCAATGCCCTTTGATTTTGCCCTACTGGGATGCTGTCAGAGAGGTGATTCACAAAATTACAGAGACAAAGCTTAGACTTGATGCGGCGTGCTGCCTGCTCCATGTTGCTAATGTCTCCTTCCACAGATATAACAACTCATTATCTAAACATCTATTAAATGCAGTTAAAGCGCTCATACCACTTTTTTGGAAATCCTCGCGGGTTCCTTCAATCCAAGACTGGCTACATAGAGTGGCCGATGTCTGCAGCATGGAGGAGACAGTCGCACAGTCTACTGACAGCACAGAAAGATTTCACAAAACTTTGTCCCCCTGGTTTCTGTTTAAGTTCTCCCAGGCGTTCGAGGATTTGAAAGCAGTGGATTAAGCATCTTGATCCCACCAAACCTGACTCAAACAGAATTCAATCCATATTATATGAAAGCCAACACCTGTCTTGACACTGTAATGTCGACGATCAATATTTTACCATCAAACTTGCTACATGGCCGTGCTGTACAATGAGATACATACCACATATACAGCTGATTCTGCATAAGGAAATAATTCCTCATACAATACCCCTTACCCTTATTCCTTTTCTCCCTCTTATTCCCCACTGCTTCCACTTTCTACCCCTAAACTATAATCTTCAACATAAGCTACCTTTTGTTATATACTCCATTTCTCTATGTTTTAATATTGATCAGTGCACAATCACAGCTGCACTAGTTAGCATATTCTAGACTTCAACTGGTTCTCTTTTATTATTACAATTTAAACAGTGCATATTACTTTGTGTATTGCATCACTGTATACCTGTTATTCGCTGTTTGGGAGCTGTGTCTCCCCATTCCAGTTACTATTTGTTTTTTCAATAAACCTGGATGTTAAAAAAATAAATAAAAATAATGTTACTATTAAAAATGTATATTTTCCAATTATCTTAAACTTTTAAATCTACTTAATTATCTGATCAGATTTCTCAAAAGAGGACATTTTTGGTACCAGCAAATATATGTAATTTAGTAGTGATGTCACTTTCTCCATATATGATTCCATTTAACAATGCATTGGGCATAGAATTAATAATGAATGCCCAACACATACCATAAACAGACTTACAGTAGCTGCAAACTTTTAACAATAAACATGTAATAACATACTTTAAATCTATACAGATAACTAAGTTCCACATTCCCCTAATACCAGCTATCATCCTTGAATCTAGAAAGTCCTTGACGATCTCATGTAATTCCTGATCATCCCTTGGTTCAAATATACTTCATAATCAATAAATACATGAAAACACATGAAAATACATGGACACCTGCCAGATATGGTATGCTTTGCCATTAATGTTTCCTATGTCCCCTTTAAACCTCAAATGTAATGTCACCTACCATTTTTTAAAACTATTTTACTTCTGCGTGTCTTGACTCTGAACTGTATAGCGTCGACTTGTAGAATGAAAATTTTCATCAGACATATCGGTAGCATACTCATTTACCTTCGATAATGGATTTAACTTCAAACAGAGTGGAGGTCATTTACTATAGCGTCACGCCGCTAATTAGCGCAAAAACGGTATTCACTAGTGAGAAAATACTCCCAAAATCTAATTTACTATAGTTCCCTGAATCCAAATAGCAGCCAAATCCTTACTCTACTAAAAGCTGGAGAATTGAACATGGAAATAATGTTTAGAGCATGATATATTTGCCTAAATGGTACTGAAATATGTGGTATATTATTTAAAGATAATCTGCTTTTAAACTGTGTGAAAAAGTGATTTCTACACTGAAATATCTTTAAAAGTCTGAGAAGAGATAAATTCCCCCTTTTTGTACAACTAGGTGCCAACACAACTGAGCATGCTCAGACCTGCAAATAGCTCTCATTTTAGCTCAAGTGTCTTTTTTTACAAGAAGCTATAGTAAATACCAAAATGGAAGCTGTGTTAAAGAGCATTTTTGGAGGTGAAAATCTGCACTGTTATAGTCCAATGCAAGTTTTAGCCATTGATTCTAATGGTACAATTGTAACTTTCCCAAATAAATTATTTTCCTGACGCCACAATGGCAGCATACTACTGATAGAGCTCCGCCTCTTGACCACTCCCTCAGGACCATTGAATAGCATAAATTAAAGGCCTAGTTAGGCCCCACCCTATTCTTTTTTTCCTCATACCTAAAACGCACCAGTGAAGAGTAAGCAGTACTATGTCCCCCCCTCTGCCTCCGTGCAGCATCCGGCTGGGTTGAGCCTCTCCCAGTGCGAAGTCCCAGCGCTCAGGCTGCTAAATGCGCTATAGCCTGGGAGCCCCTTCTGTGGGTCTTATTGGGGCCCCTGCAGTGTTTCCTCTTTAGGAATTAAATCTGCTTTTAAAATTTAACTGCAGCGCTTGTGGAATTTAGGGGGGGGGGGCAGCTATCCTTTATCTCTCTCTTGGCCCCTTGTGCCATACAGGGTCGCCTGTACCTTTTACCTATGTCTCCCTCTTTTGTCTTTCATTACCTTTCCCATTCCCTGCTGTCCTTTGCAGGTTTTGCATGTGTGTGTGGGTATGTGTGTATATGTGATATGTGTAAACGTATATACATGTTAAACAGAAAAAATTTATGTGGATGTGTAGGTATACATATATGTGTATGTATGTATATGTGTGTGGGTGGGTGTATGTGTATACATGTGTGGGTGTATGTGTGTATGTATTGTAGGGGATCAGAGGGGTGAAAAGCCGGCTCAGACAGTATTCTAAAAATATTTTTCATGAAACTGAAACTGTTTCTCCACTGTAGTCGACAATCTTGTTCAACATTACCATTTAATTGAATGGCAATCAGTGAAAAAAATATTCCTAGACTGCCAGAATTAGTAAGCTAATAACAGATCAGCAGGATATGAAAAATAATGGACTCCTGAAGAATGTTCTAACAGAAAATGTTATTTTATCTGGATAATGCATCAGCTAAGACTGAGATTAAAAAGCCACATTTTAATCAGACAAAATGATTTGAATATGTTTGTTTTCTTTCTTAAATTTGTTTCTCAACTGCATAATTAAGAAACCTGTAGATTTACATATGACCAAGATCATTGTTTATTGCAGAGTTCTAGAATCTAAAAGGTTGCATGTTCTATAGTTGAAGAAATATGGAAGTCATTGCCCAATTCTCCTTTAAAAAAATGCTGGATGCTTTGCTGTCAAGCTGATACCATGATTTCACTGTTTTCTGAGTTACAGTGGGGAAGATTTACTAAAACTGGAGAGTGAAAAACCTGGTGCAGCTGTGCATGGTAGGCCAATCAGCTTCTACCTCCAAACCTGGAAGCTGATTGTTTTCTTTGTAGAGCTGCACCAGATTTTGCACTTTTCAGTTTTAGTAAATCAACTCCAGTCCCAAGATGCAGTACATAACACCAAAGTAAAGTCAGACTTCTTACATTTTTTACTTCATTTAAAATATTTATTAGCATGAGGCCTTTAAATATGAACAAATAATGGCTAGTATAGAGGGAAAATTACCCCGCTTATATAAACAGTGGGATCCCTGGATTCATATTAGAAAGATTAAATTAAAAAATTCACACTCACAAAATCCTGCTCGTTCTGTACCCTTTATGATAGTGAGCCAGAGTATCTTATCCTATGTTAAGATTTCTGTATGTTATAACTTCTTAAAGCGGGATTCCACCCGCAATGTTTTTTTTTTTTAAAAGTCAGCAGCTACAAACACTGTAGCTGCTGACTTTTAATAAGGACACTTACCTGTCCTACTCGCCCCCGATGTCAGCCCCCCCCCCGAGGCCGATCCCTCGGCGCTGGCAGCTCCCGGCGACGCCATCCTCAGTAAGGGAATCAGGCAGTGAAGCCGTGTGGTTTCACTGCCCATTCCTACTGCGCATGCACGAGCCACGCAGCGTTTTTTGAATGGTCCGGCTTCTCTCTGGGATACACACAGTTCCCAGAAGGCAGCGTGCCCCATTCACCAGAAAACACCGCGAGTAGGATGGAGGAAGGAGACCTGCCGCAGACGATGAAGAGGAAGATTAGGGACTTTCGCATAGCAACCGCTATTTATGGTGAGAAAAATTATTTTATTTATTTTTTCAATTTAATTTTTTTCAAGAATTTTTTACATTTTTGGGGAATAAAAAATGTCAGGGTGCAACTCCACTTTAAGCATATGCTTCTTAATTTTGTTTTGCTTCAACATCATAGTTTATTAATATTATTAAAATAAAAAGTCAGCGTATGTCTCTACACGAATTGTACTCCACAGCTTCAAGTGATTCTGAGGATGTATTTCATGGCACTTACATGATTGTACTTTATGTTCATGTATATCTTGCATGGAAAATGTCTGTGGTTTGTATGTTGTTATAATTTGACAATAAAAATTATTTCTGAAAAAAAAAAATATATATATATATATATATATTAGCAAAGGTGTATAATTATGTATAGATTTTAGTTAGACTAAGCCAATTTCTGACATTTGGTGTTTACAAGTTAAAATCCATATATTTTGCTAGAAAATTACTTAGAACCCACAAAAATTATATATCTATTTTTAGCAGAGAATCTAGATAATAAAATGGCGATTGTTGCAATATTTTATGTCAAAGAAAAATACACTTTTATGAGTTTAAAAAAAACTAAACAGTAAAGTAAGCCCAATTTTTTATATAATGTGAAAGATGATGTTACGCTGAGTAAATAGATACCAAACATGTCAGGCTTTAAAATTGCGCACACTCGTGGAATGGCGACAAACTACGGTACCTAAAAATCTCCATAGACGACGCTTTAAAAAAAAAACAGTTAGAAGGTTAGAATTACAGAGGTCTAGTGTTCGAATCATTGCTTTCGCTCTGAAGATCGTGGCGATACCTCATATGTGTGGTTTGAACATCGTTTACATATGCGGGCGCGACTTCCATATGCGTTTTCTTTGCTGCACGCGCTCGCGGGGACGGGGGCGCTTTAAAAATGTTTTCTTTCTTATTTATTTTTATTTTTTTACATTGTGTTTTAAAAAAAAAAAAAATTGATCACTTTTATTGCTGTCACAAGGAATGTAAACATCCCTTGTGACAGTAATAGGTGGTGACAGGTACTCTTTATGGAGGGATCGGGGATCTAAAAGGTGGGATGGGAAACCCGGTAAGAGGGGCGGAAGGCGGCAGGAGGGGGGTGTCCCCTCCCGCTCCCCCGGGATAACAACCAAGGAGCTTTTTGCTGAATCAGTTGTTATTCCTGGAAAGCCGACTGCCCGCTCTAAAAAACGGTACCGGGATGATGCCTGCAGCTACGGGCATCATCCTGGTATAACCCCCTAAATCCGAGGCTGCATATATGCGTACACTCGGCGCGAAGGGGGTTTTATGATTAAAGCTGCACTCCAAGCAAAGCTAAATGTGCAAATGAAATACATATATTGATGCTACTTATCTGTGTAAATCTTAGGTCTGTTAACACAGCCCTAAGATTTACACACCTCTGCTATACTGTCTAATACAGCCCTATCTGGCAGGGCAAAAGACCAGATTTTTCATCTCCAATTGATTTTTTTTTTGTAAAAGTTTAATAATTGAAAAGTACAAAATACAAAAGTACAGTAGTCCCCATCCGATGTGTATAGACACATGGATCCACGCATTCCATAATAAAGCCAAATGTATGTTCTTTCATGTTTATATAGACAGTAAAGTTAACTTTTTAAAGGACTGCTTCTTGCCCTTGTCACTTATTCTAATGGTCTAGGTGTGTAGCCTTGTAAAAATCTAATACTGCATTTAGATTTTTATATTTTGCTGTGTTTGCTATAATTCATATGTAGAAGACTATAAATCATAATATTAGTAACAGTTGCATTTTAATGTATTTTATTTTTTATCATAATAAATAAAAAAGGAAATTATATATAATATATATATATATATATATATATATATATATATATATATATATATATATATATATACATTCTATTTAACTGTATGTGGTAGAAATCGAAATCATATAGCAAATAGCATACTACTCATTTAGCCTTCATTAGACTCAAGGAAGAATTGGAAGATCCATAAGTAAAATTGAAAATCCCTTGAGCAATAAATCAGCTCAGTGTATTCCAGAATTGTATTATAGAACTTGATGAGCTATGTTCCACATTTTACATTTTATACATCTATGTACTGCCCACATACTGAGATGAATGTATTGAAGTACACGTAACTACTGCCAAAATAAGTTTTCACTCTGGGATTTAAAATCTAATGCAAATACAATTTTTTTTTTTTTTACAGCACTGCTACTGACAGTGCATACTATTGCTTCTCTCTCATTCATCTACTGAAGCACTTGTGATTTATTGTAATTGTATTCAAATGGAAATGGCATAAACAAGATCACTAATTAATAAGCAGTATTGATGCAAAATACTTCTTAGTAGCAGCTGATTAAACACTGAGAAGTAATGTGATATGTGAATCACATTTACAATTAAATAACAGCCATCTGTCATAAAAAATTGAATGAAAGATTATAATTAAACTTGAAAAAAAATGGGTCAACGTTGTCATACCCAGTCATGTTGGATATGTTGTGTTGTATTTGTTTTTATTTAATAGATTTTGTTTATATTCTACCACCTTGGCAAACTTCACTGTGTTATTTTAATCTCTTAGACCCTTTCACACTGAGGCAGTTTTCAGGCATTTTAATACTATAAAAAGCGCCTGTAAAGTGCCTGAAAACTGCCTCCCATGCCACCCAAATGTGAAAGCCTGAGTGCTTTCACACTGGGGCAGTGTTTTTGTGGGACGTTAGGAAAAGTCCTGCAAACAGCACCTTTGTGGCAGTTTGGGAGCACTGTATACAGCGCTCCCAAAATGCCCATTAAAATTAATGGGCAGTGCTTCCAAAGCGCCTAAAAAGCACTTCGGAAGCGGCAAAACATGGGTTCTTTTAACCCCTTCTTCAGCCGCTAGCGGGGGTTAAAAGCGCCCCGGTAGTGGGCAAAAAGTGCAGCTTAACAGCGCTAAAACAAGCGGCGCTTTAGCCCTAATGCAGCCGCAGCTCGGTGTAAAAGGTGTCTTAGGGTATTTTATTCTACCCCCTTCTCACTCCCAGATGGTTTACGCTCACACTGGTTTGTAAAAAAGTGTTTCCTGGAATACTAACAAGTGTTCCTAGGCACACTCCTCTGCTAACCAGACCAGCGATCCTTGTTTTACTACATACTTCTCTACGAAGAGAACTTAACCGGTCCTGAGCGCAATTCGGAGCACAAACACTACACAAATGAACCGGCCCGAGGGGGTGAACTGCACAAAATACCAGGCAAAAGGGCTAGTGTAAGTGCTCCCTCAGGTTCACTGGTTAATTTTGGAGCAGACTGAAGGTTCATTGAGTTGATTTACTAAACCTGGAGCACTCAGAATCTGGGGCAGCTGTGCATGGTAGCCAATCAGCTTCTAACTTCAGCATATTCAATTAAGCTTTGACAAAAAAATGAAAGCCAATTGTTTTTTATGCAGAGCTGCACCAAATTTTGCTATCTCTAGTTTTAGTAAATCAATCAACCCCATTGATCCAACTCCATAACCAGAGTTTGTTGAAATCTAGAAGTAGAGACTAAATTTAGCAGCATCAGTATGAGTCATTTCATTTGACAATAACTTTACAACTATTTTGCCTACCTAACTAATATTTATTTTGGTATTTAATGACATATAGGGATTTTACATATATTTTAAAGGTGGTCTGTTTTAATTAATTCCTTACTTATGGGTTGATTTTGTTTTGTTTTTTTTAATTGAAAGCTGGCATATGGAAAAATATTTAAAACTATCCTTTTACAGTTAACACTTTTCAATTAATTATTTGTTTGGATCTAATTTTACTATGACAGTTGCAGGGTGCCAGCTTAAGCTGTCATCTTGTTGTACCTCTTTCTCTGCATGAGGCACGGTGACAGATGAGCCAGCAGGTTTGTTTTGCAAGCAAAACCATAACTAAGCTAGTTTCCAGGAAGAAAATATCAGAGGAAGAGCTGCCGCTTGTGGTAATAACCATCGGCTTAGCCCTTTAACGCTTTTATACTTATACTGCTGTGATTGGTAGAGCAGCATACTTTTTCACAATTTCAGAGAGACAACACTGTTAGATGGATCTTTGCAGGCATTGCTCCTGAGATTTGAAGCTGGAATGCTTTCTATGCTAATCTAGCGGTGCAGTGGAGTTGTAAACTTATGTGATCACCAAGATTGGCTGTTACGGAAATTACATGATCTGAAATCAATCAATATGGTTCCCAATCATAGGAATGAGACCAGCACTGTCAGTAACAGTGTCATAACTAGGAATGTTTAAATTTAAGAGTGAGGCCTCGTACACACGACCGATTTTCTCGTCCAAAACAGTCAAGAAAAGTGCCGCGAGAGTTTTTTTGTCTAGAAAAACGTTCGTGTGTATGGTTTTACGACGAGAAACTTGACGAGAATCTCGACGAGAAAATAGAGAACCTGCTCTCTATTTTCTCGTCAGGATTCCAGATTTCCTCGTCGTGTTTCTCGTCGGCCTGTTTTGTGACGAGAAAATGGTTCGTGTGTATGCTTTTACGACTCTTCCAAAAGCGCGCATGCTCACAAGCAACTATGAGACGGGAGCGCATCTTCTGGTAAAACAAGCCTTCGTAATGGAGAGAGCACATTCGTCACGCTCAAAAATATTGCATCGTTTAAATGTTCTGCCTTGAAATCTTCGTTAGAATGTTACATTAATCAAAACGAGTGACCTTCTTTTGCTGCTGATATTCACACAGAGTTATGACTTATTTTTTAACCTTTTTCATGCTGCTCTTAAGAAGATTTATGTGTATTATATCGTGCAAGTTTTTAGGAATAATTTAAATGGTAATATTTTTCAAAATGATGTTAATTATAATTTCTCAATGTTTTGATAGCGATCTCCCATTAAATTTTGGACTCTATATTAGTTAAATTTCCCACCATGTTTTTGTGCTAATCAGATTTATTATTCTTTTGGGGGGGTGATATCTGTGCCTTTTATTGTCAGTCAAATGTATCTGCTTACTCCAAAGCTTGTTTTTTTTTATTTTAAAATACACATAGTCAAGTATGAACTTAAACAAAAAACACATTTATTCATGTTTATAAATTAAATAAAGAGAAGGCAGCGCTGGAGAAGCTGCTGCCATTTGTGCATCCCAGGTACCCCAGAGCACACAGCAACCCTGTGTGGACACTAAAATTGGGAGCTTGAGAAGGCCCACATTTCAGAACACAATCTGATGCTGGCCTCCCAGAGGTCAGGAACAGCAGCAGGTGAGATATATGTCCCAAGTGTGTGGTACTACAACAGGCTGCCTTCTGTCCGACCACAATGAAGCAAGGCCATCACTTCCTCTTCTTCCTGGCAACCTTCCCTGCAGCCTTTCCTGAAGCCTTTCCTGAAGCCTTTCCTGCAGCCTTTCCTGCAGCCTTCCTTCTTCGTTTGGCTGGAGGCTGGCCCACTGGAGGGGTACTCCTGTCAGGAGGAGGAGGTGGAGGTGTAGCAGAAGGGGGTGGGGCAGAAGAAGAAGGTGGAGGTGTAGCAGAAGGGGGTGGGGCAGAAGAAGAAGGTGGAGGTGTAGCAGAAGGGGGTGGGGCAGAAGAAGAAGGTGGAGGTGTAGCAGAAGGGGGTGGGGCAGAAGGTGGAGGTGTAGCAGAAGGGGATGGGGCAGAAGAAGAAGGTGGAGGTGTAGCAGAAGGGGGTGGGGCAGAAGAAGAAGGTGGAGGTGTAGCAGAAGGGGGTGGGGCAGAAGGTGGAGGTGTAGCAGAAGGGGGTGGGGCAGAAGGTGGAGGTGTAGCAGAAGGGGGTGGGGCAGAAGGTGGAGGCGTAGCAGAAGGGGGTGGGGCAGAAGAGGAAGGTGGAGGTGGAGGTTGAGGTTGGGTCAGTTGGGCCACCTCACATATGGCGGTATTGGGGGTAATTTGCTCCATCACCCCCTTGTTGAGCAAGGTGATGAGCAGGGGCTCGCATAGGAGGCGTTGCTCCATGCTCATCACCTTGAACTTAGCCTCCACTAGGCCGGCAATGGCCTCTTCAGGGGATGTGGGCTACTTGAGGGTGGCATGGGCCTCTTTAATAAGGGCCATTGCTGCCTCACTGGTGGTCCTGTCCCTCCTGCCTCTTTTGTGAAGCCGGATGGGAGGCACCTGGGATCTGGTGCTTCTCCTTTGCCCTGCCACCTCCTGTCTGCCACTGGGCCCTGCCACCTCCTGGCTGCCACTGGGCCCTGCCACCTCCTGGCTGCCACTGGGCCCTGCCACCTCCTGGCTGCCACTGGGCCCTGCCACCTCCTGGCTGCCACTGGGCCCTTCCTCCTCCTGCCTGACAGTTTCCAGACCCTCCTCCTGGCTGATTTCATCCTGTGTATGAAAAAGGAACATAGTTTAATATGTTGGTTTAATCTTTGCATCAAACTTTGTAATCCTGATGGAAGCAATTAGAATGTAAATGCATAAATCCTTGCTTTAAATTTACCACTTTATCAGCTTGACTATTTACCACACAATTAAGTGCAGAATAATGTCTACAGATCCTGATTTCACTTGTGGAATACAAAATAATGTATGTTTCTCATCCTGACATATTTGGGAAACATTAATTTTATCCCAATACATTTTCAGTTAATACTATACCTGGCTCCAGATGGACAAATCAGGATCATCCAGGATGGCTGCCTCCTCTTGCTCCAGAGAAGGCTCAGGTTGGCTGCAGGGAAGTCTGGGGGGAAGAGTGGAGAGTGATGGCCTTGTCTCAATGTGGTCATCCAGGAAGGACATCCTGCTGTAGTACCACAAAATCGGGACATAAACATCATCTGCTGCTGCTCCTGACCTCTGAGAAGCCAGCACCTTAGAGCGTTCAGTCCTGTAGGTACCTCTCAAGCTCCCAATTTTAGTGTCCACTTGTTTTGCTGTGGCTGTGGGCACCTTGGTATGCACAAATGGGAGCAGCTTCTCCAGCGCTGCTTTTCTCACCCCTTTTTTTTATGGATGGGGTTTTTCGTCTCCCACAGAGCCGGCAGCTCCCTTACCCGGTCAATAAATTCCGCCAGGAATTCTTTGTCGCTAATAAAGACATTCATATTGTATCTGCAAGTAAAATAAATTATATTTAAATAATGTGAGGCAAACAGTCTAACCTCCTTCACATCCTAGTCACCATATATATCCTCCAACAATCTCAAGACAGTATAGGCCAACAATTTTTACAAGTCTCACAAAATCACATACCTTCGTTCGCACGTCCGTCACTTAAACTCCTCTCTCCGCACACCGAACGTACTATAGTCACATGTGTGTTTCCTATATACACACCACGCATGCGTCAAAATTCGAACACGTCGCTCCGCACACGTCGCCCGCCCATGACGTTCTAACTAACATCTTTTCCCCGCCCCTTCTCTTTCGGCGCGCAGACAGATATGGCGGAGTTACAGCAGGTGTCTGATAATTCCGCAACTAGCGAGGAGACAAGCCCGGAGACCGAGGACACGTCACGATCAAGGAGGAGATTCAAGGCATCGAATATGTCTTTGGCGGAGATGGCGGAGATGGTGGACATCTTGGTCAAGGCTGATTATGATGCCAAGCATGGGCCGTATAGCAAACCAAATAGAAGGAAGGCCAAAATCCTCAATAAAGTTGTGAAGAGTCTGAGGGCGAAGTTCGGGGTGAAACGCTCAAATGAGCAGCTCAGAAAGAGGTGGTCAGACCTCAAACTAAGGGAGCCAGACCAGTTGAGGATCATAAAGAGGATGCTCGCTAAAAGTAAGTAAAATGACGACGTTTCTGCTATTAATCTTTTTAGAAACTGACATTTTTTTTTTTTTGATCATATTGGACTCCCTTCCAAAATGTAATATTTTGAACTAGGTTGGGCACAGTAATCGTTCGTTACGTTACCGACATTTCGTTCGGCCACTATCCGCGGTTTTGGCTTATTTAAGAGCCACAAAAGTAATTAGACATCTGCCATTTTTGATCAAGTATTGTGGATAATTTTTAAGTCTAGATGATGTGTTTGTAAGGAGAATGAAATGCAAAATTTTATCAGTGTAAAGGAGAGGACACTCAGCAGCTGCTTCCACATCTGTACTTTGGAGCACTATAGTGTGGGCCACCAGACCCGCCTTTTTTGGGTGTCCCACACAGGTGCATCAGAGTTTATTTGTGGTGCCTCCATGTCCAAAAAATTACATCCAAATGTGAATACTAAACATATTTGGGGTCATAAATAATGCATTCTTCTTTAAATTCCGCACAAACACACACTTGTACCCCACTTCCAAACTATTTATCCTTTTTTTCGTTTAACAAGGAGATTTACAGTGTGATAAATAGACCTTTGGTTTTATTCTCATAGGGGAGAGAAGACTGGGAGGAGGACACTCCAGGGAGCACATGCACCCCACAACTTCCAAGCAACCCCAAACTCTCAAAGATCCACAACCGAAAGATGTGCAGGAAGTTGAGGTGGAGGAAGGAGAAGTGCAGGAAGGAGAGGTGGATGACGTTGTGGATCTGGTCACCACAACAGGTCAGTATCTGACACCACAGCTTAAGGTAAGCGAGGTAGGCCTGCAGAGTTTTATTAATTTTTTTTTTTTGGTTTTTAGGGGATGTAAATGTTGTGAAGGATAGCACACGGTTCTCTGCTGACAGTGCCCTCCGCCTCATCCAGCAAGTGATGGAATGTAGCACGGAACTGGACCTAATTAAACAAAGAATCCATGTGATGGAACAAACATTTAAAGACATTCTCGATGTTTTGGGGAGAATTCAATAAGCCATCCAAACACATTTGTTTTTACATGTTTGTTTTTATATATTTTTCTAATTTTTTGAGTAACAAACCAGCCAAAAATTGAATATGCACACAGTGTGTGAACATGTGCTATCTGCCATCAGGGGATATCCATGTACGTCTTTTGTGGGTGCAACCCCTTCCTCGTATCAAAAGTCGGTGAACTGAGGAAGGGGATGCACCCCAAAAACACGTCCATTGATCACCCCTGATGGCAGATAGCACATGTTGACAATAGGGATCAGGATTGTAAACTTCCTATTTGCAAAACCAAAAAAAGTGTGCATTTTGAATTTTTGGCTGGGCAAGGGGTGGCAGGACCCCATATTAGGACGGGCACATAGAGACATAGTTTGTGTAACTGAATGTCTCCGATTGCTCAGAGGTATCCAATGTTGTAATTTTAGAAATGCAAGTGATATTTTTGTATTTTCATAAGCCAAAATTTGCCGGGTTGTGGCCAGGCCAACCCCAAAGTAAAACAAAATAAAAAAAAATAAAAAGAGAATGTGCAGAGAGTAAAATATTTGACCACAAACAACGTGTAGCTTCTTTTTATAATACTCTCTAAGCTTATTTGGTTCTTTTGTAAGGTAACATAGTGAAATTGGTTGTTATTTACTAAAGTAAAATACACTTGCCACTACAAATGCACAAAGACAAACTAGGAGACAGGAAAGAACAAATAATTAAAGGTTTAAACAAGATTTTTATTGGGATACTTAGACATAGGCTGGCATAGGAATTGCCCCCCTACCCGTGAAATACTCCATGTATTTGTCCCGAACCACACGGGCATTTTGGGGGGGCAAGCCAAGACGGGCAGATTCCAGGCCCGGAAGGGGATTTGCAGGGGAAAGTCCAGCCTCTGGCAAAACTGAGGCCATATAGGAATTAGATTTTTGGCTCAGAAAGTTGTGTAGCACAGAGCAGCATAACACTACATAGTTTATTTTGTAGTCCGCCAAGTGGATGGAAGTCATAAAAAGGCGGAACCGGCTGGCCATTATGCCGAAGGCATTTTCAACGACTCTTCGGGCCCTGGCCAGCCGGTAATTGAACACACTCTTCTCTGGGGTCAGGGTCCTCTGTGGAAATGGCCTCATAAGATGCCGCCCGAGTCCGAAGGCTTCATCAGCCAAGAAAACAAAGGGGAGTCCTTCAATATTCCCTGCATCCGGTGGCAATGCAAGGTCGTCACTCTGGAGACGGAGGGCAAACTCCGTCTGGATGAAGGATCCCCCATCGGACATCCGGCCATTCTTCCCTACATCAACATAGAGGAATTCATACCGTGCTGACACCACCGCCATCAGCACAATGCTATGAAACCCCTTGTAATTGTAGTAGTAGGACCCAGAACGGGGTGGCGGCACGATGCGGACGTGCTTCCCGTCTATGGCACCACCGCAGTTGGGGAAGTCCCACCGCGTGGCAAACTCCGATGCCACAGTCTGCCATTCCTGTGGCGTGGAAGGAAGCTGTGGAGTGAAACAAGATGAAATAATATGAGAAAAACAAAGTCATACATTACAAGGAAATTCTATCCCAAAAAATTAGAGACCAACATCAATCTAATTATACGTTTATTAAGGTGTGTAAAAAAAGTATAATGGAAGGCTCATTTATCATATTCATCACCCCCTCTGATGGGCCATTACTAAATTATTTTGGGGGGGGGAGATGTGTTTGGCCACAGGATAGCATTGCAGTGGCGGTGCGTCCAGAGTGGGCGCTGGTGCACTGTCCCCTCTCTCCTGTGCCCATCACTCAGAACAATACTTAGGTTCATGCGTTGCATTAACCTATGTATTGTCTATGCCGCACACTATTCAGGTGGATGGCCTCTTGTAAAGCGACCGACATATGAATAATTGCGGCATTTAGGGGGTTAAAATTGCAGAGCAGAAACAGGTATTAAAATAGTCTTGCAAATTACAACCTGAGGGATGTAATTGGCTTTCTCAAAGAAAAATCAGGGACGCAAGGAGGGGGGCATTCCTTGTGTAAACACTGACAGGCTGCTCTGCCAATCATGTTCACCAAGTCTGTTTAATGGTAACATGATTGGCTGATGCAACATGAAGGGAAGGAGAAGACATCAAGGACAGAAGAAGGATGGCGCTGACCACAAGAAGGTAAGTGCAGGGCTGGGGGGAAACTGGCTGCATTAGAGGGGACTAAATGGCTGCATTGGAGGGGACAACTGGGGGCGTTTATTAGGCAACAGAGCAAAAAAGGAGGAAGTTTATTTCCTAATTTGGGGTTGGAACCCCCCAACATTTTGAGCAACAGGCGCCCCTGCTGGAAAAGTTAGTGAGGGGAAATATTTAGGGAGTATAAAAAAGGGGCAATCTAAAGCTTGCAACATGCATGGGGACAAAGGGGAGATTCTCAGCATATTACAATCATGGTAATTAGGGAAGGATGAAAGAGATACAATACATTAGCATACATGTAATACATAAAATGTGATGTTAAGGGAGAAAACTTACCCTAATATAGTCCTCCTGCAGGACTTGTATAATGGCAGAACAGGTGTCTGGGATTATGAGGCCCAGAGCCTGGGGGGAGATGCCTGTGGTGAACTTCAAGTCCTGAAGACTTCTCCCTGTCGCCAGGTAACGCAACGTGGCGATGAGCCTCTGCTCAGCACTGATGGCTTCCCGCATAACGGTGTCCTTCCTGGTAATATACGGGGACACCAAAGCCAACAGTTCATGAAAAACGGGGTCAGACATCCGCAGAAAATTCCTGTAGTCCTCAGGATTATTCTCGACGATCTCCCGCAGCAGAGGCATGTGGCAGAATTGGTCCCGCTGGAGCAACCAATTATTGGTCCATGAACTCCTCCTCACACCATTCATGGACTGGTCTTGGTCCAAAACAAGCAGACCAACACCAAGCGCACGCACAGCACGAACTCGACGACGAGAACGTCCAGGCGACATGGCTAGGAAACGGTCGTCTAATCAGAACGTACAGAACAGAACGCACTTTAGAACAGCAAGGCCTATGAATAACGAACTGAAATTCAGAAACGAACAGGCAAGAATGCACTGTAAAACAGATACGACCTGCCTAGACGCCCTGAAAGTCAAGATACGAACCCACAAGCACAAACTGAACGGCAAAAAACGATCTGAAAAGTACGAAGACTGAAAAGCGCGAATCGTCTCTTCCCAAACTTTTACTTCACACGCGGTAACACGAGATCAGCAAAAGCAGCCCAAGGGGTGGCGCCAAGAAAAAAGATCTTCCCCTTTATAGTGCCGTCGTACGTGCTGGACGTGAGCGCAGAGAACCACGAGGAAATTGGAAAATGACAGTGTGTACGCATAGAAAGCTTGACGAGAAAATCGACAAGCTTAACAAGAATCTCGTCGAAAAAAACGACGTGTTTTTTACGACGAGAAAATCGGTCGTGTGTACGAGGCCTAAGGTCCAGCAATTGGGAACCTAAATCTAAACTCAGTTGAAGTCTAGGAGGAGGGGAGTGTAAATTTTGAAAATAGTCAAACATTTTAAAGGCTTATATGCAAGTTATTGTAATAAAAAGTGTATCAGGACCCGGGTACTGCCCCAGGGGACAATGTTAAAAAAACTTTTTAAAACAACCGTTTTTTCAGGAGCAGTGATTTAATTAATGCTTAAAGTGAAACAATAAAAATAAAATTTTCCTTTGAATATCACGCCTGGGGTGACCCCTTAGTATGCCTATAAAGTGGTGCATCTGTGTGATGTTTAGAACAGTGCCGCAGCAAAAGGACATTTCTAAAGGAAAGAAATGTCATTTAAACTTGCTCACGGCTGTAAAGTATTGTTGGCTCCTGGCAATATAGATGAAAAATTAAGGGGAAATCGGTTTGGGTCCCCCCTTGTTAAAGAGGGGCCCCCCTTGTTAAAGGGGGCTTCCAGATTCCGATAAGCTCCCCACCCGCAGACCACCACAACCACCGGACCAGGGTTGTGGGGATGAGGCCCTTGTCCCCATCCCCATGTTGAGGTCAAGTGGCCTGGTATGGTTCAGGAGGGGGGGGGCGCTCGCTCATCCAACCCCCTTTTCTGGCCTGCCAGGCTGCTTGCTTGGATAAGGGTCTGGTATGGATTTTGGGGGGACCCCACACCAATTTTATTTTACATTTTTGACATATAGTTCCCCTTAAAATCTATGCTAGACCCAAAGGGCCTGGTATGGATTTTGGGGGGGACCCCGCGCTGTTTTTTTTAATTTTGTCATGGAGTTCCCCTTAAAATCTATACCAGACCCATAAGGCCTGATATAGATTTTGGGGGGACTCCATGCCATTTTTTTCTCAACTCTGTCATAGGGTTCCCCTTAAGCACTTCAATGCACTATTATATACTCTGCACTGACTGCACTGTATATATATATATATATATATATATATATATATATATTAGACTGTCTGCACTGTATATATGGTGTATAGTCTACACATCAGTCAGCATAATTCTCATGTTATCAGCTATTAAGTGTACAATTCAAATTTTATGGAACAAACCTCCTAATGATAACAGTTTTTTTTCCAAATAAAAAAACTTACAATGCACTGTTCCAAATTATTACGCACAGTAAGTTTCAAAACACTTTTTAGGTTGTAAAGAACTGAAAATTGTCCTTTGTTGTGTTTGCAGCATATTTACTGAAATCAAAAGCTATTTCAATCAAACTTTGAACAACATTTTAACGTTTTAAACATTTTACCAGGTCACGTTACATTTTAACATAGGACCCCTTTTTTGATAGCAGCTTCACAAGTCTTGCATCCATTGAAGATATGAGTTTTTGGACAGTTTCTACTTGAATTTGTTTGCAAGATGTCAGAATAGCCTCCCAGAGCTGCTTTTTGGATGTAAACTGCCTCCCACCCTCATAGATCTTTTGCTTGAGGATGCTCCAAAGGTTCTTAATAGGATTGAGGTCAGGGGAGGATGGAGGCCACACCATGACTTTCTCTCCTTTTATCCCCATAGCATCCATTGATGCATAGGTATTCTTTGCAGCATGAGATGGTGCATTGTCATGCATGAAGATGATTTTAAACTCCACATACTTTGCAGAGGTCATCTTTACACCTTCAGGGACCCTAAAGGGGCCGACCAGCTCTCTTCCCATGATTCCGGCCCAAAACATGACTCCACCGCCTTTCTGACGTTGCAGTCTTGTTGGAACAACTGGAACCCTGGACCATCCAGGGTTGCACGGCACTTATCAGTGAACAGGACTGTTTGAAAATTAGTCTTCATGTATTTTTCTGCCCAACGCAGCCGTTTCTGCTTGTGAGCTCTGGTTAGTGGTGGTCGAATGGAAGGTTTATGCACAGCTGCAAGACTCTGGGGGACTCCAGAGGCACCAGCAGCTTCAAATATCTGTTTGCTGCTATGTAATGGTGTTTTAGCAGCTACTTTCTTGATCCGATGCATGGATCTGGCAGAAATCTTCCTCAATGTGCCTTTATCTGCACGAAACCCGTCTGTGCTCTGAATCAGCCACAAATGATCAGCGATCATTGATCAGCGATGATCACGCTTACGTTTTCGTGAAATATCTAATGTTTTCATACCTCGTCCAAGGCATTGAACTATTTCACTCTTTTCGGCAGCAGAGAGATCCTTTTTCTTCCCCATATTACTTGAAAATGGTGCTCTGCTTAATAATGTGGAACACCCTCTTTTAGTAGTTTTTCCTTTAATTGGGCTCATCTGGCAATCTAATAATCACAGGTGTCCGAGATTGTTTCCAGTGATCAAAAGAGCCCTGAGACACAATGCTTTCCATGAGTTAAACTGAAAAACTAAATATTTAATCTTTGTGACACTGAAATTGAATTTGCATAATAATTTGGAACAGGGTATATGTACTACACAGTATATATATATATATATATATATATATATATATATATATATATATTAATACATTGCCTGCACTGTATATATATTCTGCACTGACTTTACTGTATATATCTATCTATCTATCTATATATATATATATATATAGTATGTAGCTATATATATACTAAATTTCCAGCACACCACTAACTAACCTATCTAATCTAGCTTACTGTAAGTTCTCAATCTCTCTCCATTAATGCACACTATACACGGCCGCCGTGTAAGCAGCCTTATATAGTGTGGGGCGTGAACTTAGCCCCCTGAGCTCTGATTGGCCAAAGGCACCCTGCCTTTGGCCAATCATGGCTCTCACAGCAGATTGTGCTGTGATTATTTATAGCCACCAAAATAACTTTTACTGCATAGCCAGGAGCTAGAATAAATAAAATAATAGCAGCTTGATTAGTTCATGTTGAGAGATAAAGCTGATTTTTATTTTTTTTGTATAATGTATTGTATGAAACAAAATAAAGAGTAAATAATGGGATTGTTTAGGGAGTGACCTCTAAGAAAATGTATTATACCTACATCAATATACATGTATATGAATGACACTATTATTAAACACCCTAAAGAGGCTGCATCAAGGACTAATAGACACAGATGAACAGTAAATAAATTAGAGGTCTATATGACCCAATATCCATAATATCAAACTGGTAACATGATGAAAAGTCACCTCCTACTCAACAAGTTTGTCATAAAAGCTTCATCAGGATTGAAAGAGAAATCAGAGAAATAGAGTACAACAGATTACATGTTTTGCACAATAATGTAAAACAAGATGAATAGCATGTGTGCAGTAAAAGCAGAACTCATAAAAAATTATGTATCACTGGCCAAAGACTGATTGAAATGTTAAGAATATGGTTGTCCAGAAGGCTTGATATAGTGCAGGTGCTCCCCATGCAGCCCACAGTGTCACTGTGGGGAACCACCCAAACAGCAATGCACATGTAGCGCCCTCCCCAAAAGGTTGGGATCTAAAATTTAGAGGGATGTCTGAGCCAGTAGCTGGGCTCAGACTGTTGAATTGTATTGAGATTTGCTTCTGTTCTAGCTGTGGTTCGCCCGATGATAGTTTCCCTATTTGCCTGAAGGTGGCATTACCACCTCAGGCACCTGTTGAAACACGGGCAGACCATGGTGCATTGAGTGACCCTTCTCGGCAACGGTACAGTGGGAGTGGTCGCCCCGCTGTGCATACTGGAAGGGGATACTTAAGGGCAGACGCCATTATTCGGGGTTCATTTTCGCCTCGTGGCCCTTCGGGCGTGAGATGTGTGTGTGTGGTTCCGGTCTCAGGGCCACGCTGGCCCGAGGCTGCATCGCTACATAGTAGGCCCAGCTAGTCTGGCTGGGGCCTACATACTGAGAGGGGATCCCAAGCTGTCCGTCCAAATGGGGAGGAAGCTGTCTAAATGAAGGAGACCAGGGGAGGACCTGCCCTGGAGGAGACTGGAAGAGTGCCGACGTCTTGGTGAGGCCTGGTAACTTTATTGAGGAGGGATCCATCAGATCACAAGCCCTGCAGTTCGCCGGATTGGCTTAAAGGCTCTTTTCACTGCACGGCTGGAAGTTTGGGACTTTGAAATCCTGTGCCAGAGGATTCTTGAAATATCTATTTGTCAATTCCAAAAGGTCTGTGGCAGAGACTTTGTTCATTTCAAAAGGTCTGTGGCAGAGACCCATTTCAACTTGGGCAGTCTGTGGCAGAGACTGCCCTGTTGCTGGTTCGTGTGTCACTCCGGCTGCTAGGCCATGTGAGAGGGGACTATCCGGGTGACCAATACCCACTCTAACATTGAGAGTGGTGAGTGACTTTAAACTGACACTTTTGCAAAGTTGTGGCGAGTGCCTGAACTTTCCCCTGCTCTTCTCTACCTTCTTCTTTCTCAACGTTTACTGCATGAGAAAATAAAGCCTGACTGTTGAAGGTTTTACATCTGTGTGGACATTGCATTACTACAGACTTTCCTACCCGGACAACAAAGCTGAAGAGGTAACGAGCAAAACCCAATACTAACCAGCAGCTCCTACGGGGGTAATGCTACACACATATTTGCCAGCACACAGTGGATCATCAGATATTGTTCAAAACTTTTATTGCAGAAAGATCACATCACAAAGGACAAAGTTTTGGAGCTGCGCAGGACCCCTTCGATAAGGTGCATAGTGAGTGAGTGAGTGAGTGATAACTTGTATAGCACTACAAAATGCAAACTAAATCGCCTCAAGGTGCTTTGCATCCAGTGACGTCCTAATCCTTCAGAAGAGGTAGGTCTTAAGTTTTTTCCTGAAGGCCTGATGGTTTTCTTCCATACGGATGTCCGTGGGTAGAGCGTTCCATACCCGTGGTCCTTGGACTGCAAATCTTCGTTCTCCCTTCAATTTGTAGTGGGACTTGGGGATGTGGAGGAGGTTTTGGTTGGTTGATCGGAGAATGCGATTGGGGGTGTAGTGTTTTATCTTCTCGCATAAATATTGAGGAGGGTTTCCTTGTGTGCACTAGTGGGTGAGACAGAGGGTCTTGAATGTGACCCGATCCTTTACGGTTAGCCAATGCAGGGTCCTCAGTGCAGGGGTAATGGATTCCCAAGGTTTTTTCCCTGTTACCAGTCTGGCTGCCGTGTTCTGGATGACTTGTATGCGCAAAATCTGGTATTTAGGTAGTCCTATGTAGAGGGAGTTTGCGTAGTCGAGTCATGATGATTGTTCCAACTACTACTGCTATGTCCTCTTCCGGGATGAAGGGGATGAGTCTACGCAGCAGGTGCGTTCCGCTGACTACTGATCCTACTGTATTTGTGCATCCATTGACATCTCCGAGTCAAAGATGACTCTGAGACTTTTGACTTTGGTGCTCGGGGTAATGGTCTGTCCAAGAATGGTGGGTGGTGTCCAAAAAGTCTTTGTTTTTGTCTTTCGGTTTGCGTGGAGGATAGTGTGTTTCAGAAGTATTTCAGAAGTATTTAAAGTGCAATCCACCAATCAGAAACACATAATCAAAAAACAAAACATAACATAACATATTATATACAGTATTATATACAGTATAAGACACGATAACAGATAACTGTGCATCTCATTAAACCACAATACTAGCTGAGGGGAGCATGGAGGGTCAGATTATGTCCTATTTAAATAGAAGGAGCAAGATGTGATACAGGGGCCGGGGCTCGGTGTCACCATTGACAGGGTAACCCTGCTCTTGTCCAATAGCCGACAGCCAAGTCGCCCGCGAGTGCGCAGTGCAATAGAGGTATGCATAGCAACCCAAGGATACCGCTGCCACCATGCAAACCAGTGACATCAGGCCATTCTAGCACAGCCGTGAGTGTCATGTCAGGAGAGGGAGGGAGCAGAGTGTGGTGCATTAGAAAAAAAAACAGGACCGAGCTAGGAAACAGAACAGGAGGAGAGAAGAAAAAAAATGGCAAAGAATCAAAAAATTAAACAAGGAAAAGGAAAAAAAAAACAAGGAAAAAAATACAAAAGAAAAATTTAATAAATAGAAGAAAAATAGATAAACAATAAGTAAAAAAAAATATAAAAAAATAGATAAAAAAGATCAAAAGAATAAAATAGAGAAAAACAAAAATGGAAAATTACAAAAGAATGAGGAGGAAAGAAAAAAAAGGGAAGGAGGAAGGAGATGAAAGGAAAAAAATGAGAGACCACAAATGGTCAGCAAAAATACAAAGGAACATGTGTCTTACCTTGCACTCTATCATGATGTTACTAAAGCCACTTAATGAGAGAGCTGTAAAAATGTAAAAGTGCAAAATGTAAAGTATCTTGAAGGCCCAACCGCACATGTTATGGACCCTTATGTCAGCCTTGTAACCACCATCATGGGAAAGCCCCCCTGATTTGGCAGGGAGCAAAGAATAAAGAAACCAATTAGTGGTCATGGTACAACCTAATACCAATCGTGTGAATAACAAGGCGTGAAATCATCATTGAGAAAACATGTGAACTGCAGATTGGTATTGAGCCCATCTGATTGTACTGTTCCTAGAGTTTATATCCAGTAATATTCTTGACAGAGAAGTAGGTGATCACAAACACTCCTTCTAGTAGGTCGTTTAATGTGTTCATTAACCATCCCTCGCAATTCATGGGTCTGATGTTTGGATGTCACAAAATGTACCACTACTGGCTTATTCCAATCAGACTGTTCAACCCTCTCAGTATTTGCTAGGGCTATCTGGTTGACACTCTTATGTTTTTGAAATTGCCTTTAAACAGGCCAGTTGTCTTTCCGACATAGGTTAATGCACATGGGCTTTTTAAGATATAAACACACAAATCTGTGTTGCAGTTCAGACAATCATGAATGTGGTATGGGTTTCCCCTATGTGGGTGTGAAAAGTGTTCCCCACAAATAAATGACTTACAAACATTACAATTGAAACACCTGAAGCAGCCAGTCTTCTAAGTGATCTTGGACTGAGCATTGGTGTATTTATGTCTGGGGTCAGCCTGTACAAGGTAAAGGGGGTTAACTGTGTTCCCTCAGTGTGTTCTAACTGTAGGAGGGTCAATATCAATATCCTACAATTGGAGATGATATATTTGGTTTAATTAGGGTATTACAAATTATGATGTACCCGGGTATAATCATGATTATAGGTTAACATATATTATCAGGTACAAGCCAATTATGTAATATGTTAAGCTTAGATTTAATTTTATGCATGGCGACTGTTTGTATGTGCAGTGCAAACAGCAATAGAGTACATTCTGTCAAAGGTGACCAGAATAGAGCGCAGTGTATCTCTTGGAACATGGCCGCCATGTGATTTTTTTTGGAACTACACTAATCTGGTTCCATTACTTACAGATGGACACACTGCTCTCTAGTGTTTGGCACCAGGATTTTATTCATAAGGAAGTGATGTGAGTGCCACTGACCCTTACTGCCGCACAGAAGAAGACCCATTGGACGAAACATACGTCAGGCTAGGCACGGAGCAGTGGTGACGTTGGTACACCCGTGGAGGGTGACAGATGAACGAATGTTTCCATATACGCCTATTTTATTAGATCTGGCGTAAGTAGAAATTTTAATAATCTCACGTGTGCCTTTTAAACAAATGTTGTGCAATGACTCTATCTTCCTCTTCCATGTGATTTGTTGAATGGTCAGACACTGGAGTTCCTTTGACGGATAATCACTATGAGGGACATCTCTCTGGAATCCAATCAAGTTGGCTGGATAGCTAAAGTGGTTATACCTGTAGTGAGGGCTGAATGCTCACTGAACTACGTATAGACCTTGGGATCTGGTAAGCGGATATATTACCATACTTAACCTGTGGGGAGCACCGGGTGTCTGCACTGATTGAAATTGGATTGACACATCTTTTAAGTTCACTATATGGACTCTTAGTTGGACTTTTGGAGATTTTGTTTCCCTTTTTCACAACTTTTTAATAGATGGACTTTAGTGCACATTATATGTAATGATATATAATGATCATGGAGTAACAGCGCAACACTTTTATTTTTATTTTTGTATGCTCTTTTATCTGTCGCAAAATAGGCTGTGTAAAAGTCTCACACATGTGGTATTGCCATACTCAGGAGGAGTAGCAAAATGTGTTTTGGGGTGTAGTTGCAAGTATGCCTATACAGTGTGTGAGAAATAACTTGGTAATAAGACAACTTTGTAAAAAAAACGTAATTTTGCAAAGAATTGTGGGAAAAATTACAACTTCAAAAAACTCACCATGCCTCTTACTAAATACCTTGAAATGTCTGCTTTCCAAAAAGGGGTCATTTGGGGGGTATTTGTACTTTCCTGGCTTGTTAGTGTCTCAATAATTGAGATAGGCCGTCAGTACATCAGGTGTGATCAAGTTGTTACCATAGCTTGTAGACTCTATAACTTTCACAAAGACCAAATAATATATACTTATTTGGGTTATTTTTACCAAATATATGTAGCAGTATAACTTTTTGTCAAAATCTATAAAGAAAAATTATTCATTTTCAAAATGTTATAACTGAAAAAAAGAAAAGTGCATTTTTTTTTTTACAAAATTTTCAGTCTTTTTTCATTTATAACGCAAAAAAAAAAAAAAACAACAACCCAGTGGTGATTAAATACTATCAAAAGAAAGCTCTATTTGTGTGAAAAAAAAAGACAACAATTTCATATGGGTACAGTGTTGCGTGACTGAGTAATTGTGATTCAAAATGTGAGAGTGCTAAAAACTGAAAATTGGCCTGGTTAGGAAGGGGGTATAAGTGCCCAGTGGGCAAGTGGTTAAGGTATCCTCAATATATTTCATCCTCTGCTCCCTCTGTGGGGATGGGATGAGTTATGAGACCGGTTGTCAACCAATAATGATCCTTCTCATTGATGCCACAAATTCTTGGGTCCTTTCGCAGGCTTTGAAGAATAAGGGAGGCCATGAACCGCAAGTTTCGGAGGCATGAGAAGCAGAGTCCTTGGGGTCACTGAGGATTACAGTTTCTTGAACTGCCTCCTCTCAGCCACGTACTACTCCCCAGATTTCTGGGGACTGAAAAACCATCTCTTAAGGTGTCCAAAACTGCCATAGCCCTCCTCCTCCTCCCTCTCCTCTTGTGTGTTCCATGGCATTGCAAGAATTGTGTCTGTATCAAGCAGGCCCTGAGAGGAACGGAAGTCCTCCTCTTCCTCCCTCTGCTCTGCCTGGAGTGCCCTGTCCATAATGCCATCCATAGTCTACTCCAGAAACTGGCTGCGTATGACTGTCTGAAATGGCTACAGACTCTTCTGGCCTGCTTTAGAAGATCTTGCAAACCTGGGTACCTGTTTAAGGAACGCTGCACCACCAAATTAAGCACATGTGCAAGACATGTGTCAACACTCCCTGTTGAAGGGCGGACCGAAGGTCAGTGCCATTATCGCACACCACCATTCCTGGCTCCAGATGGCGTGGCATTAACCACCTCTAGGCCTGCCCTTGCAGAACTGAAAGAATCTCTGCTCTGAGGTGGCTATTGTTCCCTAGACAGGCCAGCTGAAGCACTGCATGGTATCTTTTAGCCTGACTCATTTAATGGCCCCTTAAACACTTAGGGGGTACTGGGGGTTCATAGGACTATCCAGCAGAGGAGGGAATGAAGGATGAGGAGGAGGAAAAGGGAGTGGAGTTGATAGATATTGCATCAACACCACCAGATGTATGGAGATGTGGTGGCAAAAGAAGCTACAGCACTAAAACCTGTCCTGAATCCTTCCTAGTTGCAAGCAGAGTATCCAGTGTGCTGTGAATGAAATATATTGTCCCTGACCATGCTTGCTGGACCACGAGTGAGCAGTAAGTTGGAACTTGCAGCTGACTGCCTTGCCCAACGATGCCAAAACATTGCCTTCCAAGTGATGGTACAAAGCTGCATTAATGACCTTGCGTGAAAAGAAATAGCGACTTGGAACCTACCATTGTGGTACAGCACATTCTGAAAATTCACGGAAGGGGGCAGAATCCATCATACTGAAAGACAGACATATCTAATGATTTTGTTCACTTGATTTTGTTCTTTTGTTTTTTGATCTTTTTGATTTAAAGACATATCTATCTATTTGATTGTTTACCCTATTCGGGACTTGAAGCATACTGGGGGCAATGATTCAGGTACCCTAGAGGATGGCTGGATACTGTGGTAAGGAGTGGGAGGGGTTTGTAGCGGATGTCAGGACATCTAGATCCAAGGACGAGGCATCCGAAGAGGATGCTAACAATTTTTTTCTAGGACAACAGAGATTGGTTGAGAAAAAGACTTGCCTCTTTTGGCATAGAGACTTTTTTGAACAATACATAGAAACTAAAATAGTACCCTGGGGGTTAAGGATACAGATCTTCCCCAATATCAAGAAAGTCAAAAGCAATATTAAAGAAGCTTGGGAAGCCAATCTTCAATCGTGTTCCATCAAAATTATGCAAATTTTGTGCAATCAATATGGAGTCGATTTGGAGAATATAGATGTAGAAATACAAGAATGGCAAGAAAGCAACAGTAATATAAGGAAGTATACAGGATGTGAGGCATGCAATAAAAAGTTGAAGGAGCATTTAACAAAATACGCGACTAGTCTAATTAAAATGAATGAACTTAAATTCCAACGCGATAAACGTGCATATGATAATGCCCACACATATAAATGGACGGCACCTAGTCAGCAACTAAGTACTTTTAAAAAAACCTTTGTGAATAAAGAGTACCCTACCAATACATTTGACAGAAGAGAATCAGATACATCATCGGTCTCATCGTCTTCGTATGTCCCAATAGGACGACGATTATAAACCGACACCAAAAAGAGGAAGAATGACACAGATAGTAGCATACAAGAAATCTCAAGGTTCCAATTTCCACTCAAGGACAAGCGATCTCGAACCCAGAGATCGAGAAAACCTAATATCTCCACATCCAGTACAACTAATGTGCTTAACAACACCTCTGTGTCATTGACATCTCCACTAGTAGGGGTCGATGCTGTTTCCACTCCAGCAGCCCCACTTACACTTTCCCTGATACCTGAGCCACAGGCTTCAGGTTCAGGGCATTTATCTGATTTATGAACTGCACCTATCTTTATGTCAGAGAAAAAGACTCCCACTGTGATTCCGCAAACTCATCAGCAGGAGTTAAAATAATATGTCCCGCCCACCAAGACAATGATGGTCAGGACAACATTGATATTGTTGATCTCTCAACACACTTTTTAACGGTAGATCAACTGACTGTATTGCGGCTAGGTCTGTCATTTTGCCCGGACGGCGAAGCGGATAAGTTCGAGCTATTCAAAGACTTACACCTACTCGCTAGACGATTAATGTACAAAGTACTATATGACAACAAACAAAATTCAACTAATTTGAGTGGTAATGATAATTTGATTTTAGACAATGTCTCTATCCAGGAACTTCAAGCTCTTCAAGATCTTATGTCCCTCTGGGATGAAAGTAATCCTGAGGAGGAAAGATGGACTTACCAGGTACCTGGAGTGGTTCCAGGTGGTGTGGTACAATCCAGATCCAACAAGCCAGTATATGTTACTCCTGAAAAAAGGGGGGGGAGGGGGGTAGGTATAGAAGTATATTCCTGTATGTGTATTTGGGTAAAGGGAGATTAAATAATCAACATAAGTCAGTACTCTCTCAGTGACCCAAGTAACAAAACCCTACACCTGAGAATGGTTTAATCAATAGGCGGTGTGTTTCTCTGAATCAATGTAAAGCATATCAACAAGGAGAGGAGGGCAAAAAATCCCCCCAAAAAAGGATTCTTCAAAGAGAAACAATGGGTTATAGAAAATTAATTTATTATTTATATGTTAAATAATCCACCTTATAAATAAAAAAAAAAAACAGTATGATACCTTCACCATAAAAATTAGAGAGTGATAATGTTATCAAATTCACAGACTAGAAAACACCCGTTCATTCACATAATTGGCATTCATTCAGATATTACTACACAATTATTTGCAGGGAGTCACATAAATGATCCTTAAAAATTGTTAGGATATTTTTCTCAGGGCTGTGGTAGTTCAGAGAGACATATAGTCACATATATTGCCGAGGAGAATGAGAAGGGAAATTAAGGGTTAATGGGATTCCTGCTGCTGTAGTAAATCTTATATGAATGAAGATGAAAGCACAGTCTGGTATAGGTTGACCTATTTGTATATGTTAGTATATTAGTATATGTTACTCCGAAAGCTTACAAACCCAAATCTCATTCTTTTCCGGTGCTGCAGGGCAATCCCAATATTTGGGCATTTGTTCTGCAGGTAACCAAGGGAATTGAGGCTACCAACTGGAGGACAGGTCCTCCTCCCAATCTCAGCCCTAGACTTAAAACAGCCTTGAATACTATAAAAGGGAACAACGATGACCTAATAGTTAAGCCATCTGATAAAGGAGTTAACGTGGTAGTAATGAATAGGCAAAACTATGAAAAAATGTGTTATGATATACTCCTGAACAAAGACTGGTATAGAATAATACCTGCATCCTTTGTGTCACAGAGTATAAAAAAATACAGGGAAATCCTTAATAAAGCACACAGAACAGGTGTTATTGATGATAACACCCTTCAATTTTTAAATATTGAACATCCCCTCACACCCACCTTCTACGCACCACCTAAGGTGCACAAAGGGGTTACACCTCTGCCGGGATGACCCATAGTCTCTGGCTGTAGCTCTTTAAATGAGAACATCAGTAGAATTATAGATGAGTATCTATACCCACATGTACGGAGCCTCTTTTCACATGTAAAGGACACTATTGAACTACTGAAAATCACAGATGGTTTACTTATACCTACGAATGCATGGCTAGTGGCTATAGATATAGAGGCACTCTATAACTCTATCCCCCATGCATTGGGAGTACAGACAGTGCAAAGTTTCTTGAGCGAGCGCGACAAAGATTCACACAAATATAATAATTTCATAGCAGAAATGCTGGAATTTATTTTGACAAACAATGTTTTTCTTTTCAAGCGCTCCCACTACCTCCAGGTGCAGGGTGTGGCTATGGGAGCGGGATGCGTCCCTTCCTATGCCAACCTGTACCAGGGGGGATGGGAGCATGATCTTTTTGAGGTTGAGAGCAATGCCACTTATCTAGACAACATCCTAACATGGCATCACTATATAGATGATGTTTTAATGATCTGGGCAGGATCAAAAGAGGAACTCATGTGCTTTTTGGAAGGCCTACAGAACAATAACTACAATCTGAAATTTACGTACAATTTTAGCCAGGAAAAAAATTACTTTTCTTGATGTTGAATTATTTGTTGACAACAAAGGCAATCTCTGCTCTACACTTTATAGGAAACCCACTGCGGGTAACACTCTGTTACACGCTACAAGTTCCCATCCCAAGCCGTTGATCAATAGTATTCCGTTTAGCCAGTACCTCAGATTAAAGCGTAACTGCTGACTAGATACTGACTTTAGACGTGAATCAAATCAATTATATAATCGCCTCAGATTGTGAGATTATACCAAAACTTGCTTGCGGAAAGCCTATAATAGAGTTTAGAACCTTGCTAGAAACACATTGTTATACAAATCCAAAGAACATGTAAAACCCAATTCCATCAGAATCATAACGAGATATAACAGGCAACACGCGTCTATTAGAAAGATCTATAAACAAGTTTTGGTACTTGCTGACTGCAGATGAGAAAATTAACAAATATATCAAAGATTACCCAGAGATTACATTTAAGCGATCTCCTTCCATCAGAGACACTGCAGTCTCGAGTCACTATAGTACATCTGTCATCCCTAAACCAACTAAAACAGGCACGTACCCATGTGGTAAATGTAACTATTGTTGCTACATACTGGGAGGCCCCAATATAGGCCTACCCAATGGTAACATCTGTGAACCTAGGTTCAGAGCCACCTGTCAAACAACAGGTATTATTTACTTAATGAAATGCAATTGTGGAGCATTTTATGTGGGTAAGAGGAACTTCTTTTGTAGAATAAGGGACCATGTGTCGGCCATTTCCAACAAATTGATGGAAACACCCATTAGCCGACACTTGGGTCTTTTTCATGGTCATAGCTTAAAAATGTTGGGCTTTTTTGCCTTGAAACATATTTCTCTCAATGAGAGAGGGGGTGACGCAGACCGACGCCTTCTTCAACTGGAGGCCAAATGGATTTATTATCTCCAGGCCACCAAGCATCCAGGCCTAAATGAGAACATAAGCTACAAACCCTTCTTATGACCCTATTATGACAGCTGTTGTTCTCAGATAGGCACCTGTCCGCATTTGGGCATGGTTGTTCCTGGCGTCGGGCCGTGCATGCCCCCTCTCTCCCGATTCTGCCCCAGTACCCACCTATTTGCGCAATATGACGCGGATACCATTTAACAGCCCTCTTGGCTCCCGATGTGTAAGGATGCTCTGCAACCCCCTGCACATGCATCGGGACACCTGTACAGCACCCTCCTTCATGTTTCTTTCCAGTATGCTGTGTATTTTTGTATTAATAATTATATATTATGTTATGATAGGCTGGACTGTATGTCTAGTTCATATTTCAGTGTTGTATATTGTATTCTGGCCTTTTTAGGCATGTTGCAATATGCAAGTTATTTTTTTTTTCTTTTCTGTTGCTTATTCATTATTCATTATTTATTTTTATGTTTATTTTTCTGAAAGTCATGACCAGTACCTAAGGCTCCCTTCAACATTCAACCCTCATAGGTTAGTCCCCTGTTAGGCTAGAAGTGGGCCTACCACATACCATATGCCCACTTAGGGATACTGTTTGGCACCAATATGGCCAACCCACCAGGTAATGTATATCCATCTCCAGGCTCTCACTTGGAACCTTACCATAGGATCTATATGGGCGCCCAGGGGCCACCATCAGCACAGTACACCTATTCTGTGTTTGATTCCCAACGGAGGCAGGGAAGTTATGGTGGTCCGGAACTGTTGTGTTGTCGCGGCAGTGAGCGGGGTGAGAGTTGTGCGATGCGAGATGGACACCATGATGACAACATCCGGTCTTCCACAGCAGGGCCTGGATGTCACTGGATTGTCCAGTGCATACGCACATCCGAACACACACTGCGGAACACTCTCTTCCCCGCTTTGCCGTGTCACCACATTGCGCTTGCACGCACGAGGTGACGTCACCACGTCCCGTATGAAGCGGTCAGCTGACCACTCCATAGGAGGTATAACAAGCCCTGTATGGCTTGTTAGGACTGACACGGGGAGAGCTGGCGAAGCCGATGAATGCACACAGCATTGCACAGGTAAGTCATTCAGATGGATGACCTCTTTGGGAAGCTTCTGCTCCCGATATTTGTGATTTTCATCAAGCAGCGCATTTTTTCCCGAGACGTGATTTCGCCGGTTGTTCTCTTGAAGATGACGGTGGATTGTCCGCTATTTGCGTGATACCAGATCTTGCATCTTATTTATAGAAAGAAGGTAACTATACCCTTGGACTTTTTTTCTGACAGTCACGTGGATCGCAGCACTCAGCTGCGCACCATGATCGTGCAATATGATGCAAAATAGAATGCTTCACAAACTACCAATGCTACATTTTTTTTTTTTTTTTGTGTGTTGCTTGAGATTATATCTATATTTATATTTATCCCTTTTCTTATAAATTTTCTCTATGTTTCCGCTTTATGTAAGGACTCCAGCTATTTGAGAATGATATAGAACATCTCTAGTCAAGTCTCTCTCTCTCAGACCTGTGCTACCTGTGCGCGACAGGCTCCCCAGCTATATAAATTTGTAATCAAAGTGACATGTAAGTCATTTTCAGCTTTATATTTACCTTTTATGTTTATATCTTCATTTAAATATTATCAGATGTCGATCACAATACTGTTCATCCCTATTGAGTATAGGCTATGTCCAGTGTTAAGGCTATATGAAGCACTTTAAATCGATTAAAATAATACAATAAAACAATAATACTGTAACATATTACTATTCCCATCAACTACTTACTACTGTGTTTACCCCAGGTCACATATGTGAATATGGATATTTCCTTGTGCATTCCTCCTCCTGTTGCGTTTCCTATGGTGGGACCCATATAGGGCAACCTATACTATGTTGCCCTCCACCAGTGAGGGTATCTATCCCCGCCACAGGGGTACCTATTTACCAGCTAAGAGGTACTTGTCTATGAACTCAGAAAAAGCTTTTTTCTTGTTTCTCAATAGAATTAAAATCATGTTTATTTTGAAAAATGGTTTTCAGTATTATCATTGTATCTGTATTTTTTGGTATTATATACTTTTCTTTTTCTTTTCTGTGTTATCAGAGATAGCACAACTGTTGATGTCCCTGAAGAAGCCTGAATAATAGGCAAAACTAGTAGGACTGTCAACTTATTACTCCCAAGGAACAAATGCATTTTGGTGTATTTATGTATTCCTATTGTGGGGGTTTTTAATGTTACTGTATATTTTCTAATAAATTATCTTTTAACTGTAATAGATTCGTATTTTTGCATTCAATTAGTACTTTTCAAATGGACATTAATTTATACACACTCAGTGGACATCCTTGAAAATCCCATCAGGGATGTTGATGTCCACTGAATACTCTAAATGACACGTGCATGCTCCCAAAACTCTTTAACTGAAAGACAGGAGTTGTAAAGCCAGCAATTTTTTTATAAACTGGAATTTACACGCTGGGCATGTGGGCTGCATGGACAATTTTTTTTTTATGCTGCAGCAGCTGGGGCAGAGAAAATGTCCTGCTTTACTCTTCAGCTGGTGGTGCGCTGCTGGAAAGGACCCGTGGCACCCACTGCTTTACCATTATCCCTTTCAGAGGAGGCTGCTGAGAGGTCATCAGAGAAAGCAGGGTTACACATGACAGATAAGGAGTGAGGAGGAGAAGAATTGTGTTCCTTGTATGTGGCTTTCAGGTGCTGTTGCCAACGAGTGGTGGGAAGTTAAATGCCTTCGCAAGCATGTGGTACCCAAATGGCTGGTGTTTTTGCCATGCTTGATCTGCTTCCGGCACAGATTAAAAATTGCAACAGTGCAATCGGCTGCACATGAAAAAGGCCCACACAGCTGAGCTCTGGGAAGTGGGCCAAAAGATAACGGCTCCACAATCGGATGACATAGAGTGGCTGCTCTCTACTCTTCCATAATGCTTGCCTCTGGAGGACAGCCTGCCTCCTTGGGGTTCTGCCTCCCCCTCACTTTCCTCCTCTGCTTTATCCAGCACCCAAGTCTTGTCAGTGACCTCATCATCAGCATCCCCTCCATCCTCATCATCACTAGAGCCAACTTGGCAAAACGCTTTGGCTAGGGGAACATGACTGCGATTTTGTTGTTTATCAGTGTTCTCCCGTCTCTGCTGGCTCATGTTAATCCCTTCCTCTACCTCAGAACCAACATCTGAATCAAGTAATGTCTGTTCATCCTCAAGCAGTAAGTGGCTGATGTTCTGTTCAAATCATTCAGATAACTCCTCCATGCATGATGCTGGGGCTATGGCAGGAGTAGCCGTGGACAAGAAGGCAGAATAAGCCACTCTGGCAGCTGTGGTGGACTGTGCACTAGTGCCACCTTGAAGGATCATAGAGGAGGTGGAGGATGAGGGCACGGGCAACATCACTAAACATAGACAAAGGTGCCCTGCCTGAGGACGGACCACGTCCACCTTTGACTGTGGACACAGATGCTGCAGCCCCCCTCATAGTGGTATGGAACATCTGCCTCTCCTTGTTGGCCTTGGAAAGAAAGAGATCCTGGACTGCCGCACTCTGTAGAAGATGCTCTTATTTTATTATATAAAATCCAAAACACAGCACAGCATAAAAACTTGAAATGTGGACAGGGACAAGGCCAACGCGTTTCACATCATATGATGCTTACTCATAGCTAAATGAACAAAAAATTCAATCGTGTATAAGAGGAAAGTGGAAAAAAACACCCACCAATAAGAGAAATTCAAAATCAGGTGAAAATTATTTAACACATAATTGAATTTTTTGGAATAATCGGCATCCCATAAAGGGGAACCCATCCCCTCTCCCCCCTGCCCTTCTTTTTTTGATACATATAATAATACATACCTTGTTTTTATGCAAGTCCTATTTTTTGTTTTTAACATTTCAGACATATATGCATATGTTCATGTGCACACGTATATGTGTATGGGGTTATTTTTTGCGATGCATATGAACACTATCCTGGATATATATGTATAATATTGTTATTAGTATCTCAATTTGTGTGTTTTTTACTTTACTTCTTCTTCCTTCTTTTTGTTTTCTCTCTTTTTTCCCTTTTCTTTTTTCTTTTCTTTTTCCGTTTTCTTTTTCTTTTTCCCCCTTTTTCTTTTTTCTTTCTTTTTTACTTCCCTTAAAGGTCTTTCTTCACACTCACACACACTTTTTGTTTTTTTCTTAGATAGTCTCATCAGTCTTACACTCATTTAATCGATTTTTGATACATGATTATATCTGATTACATTCACTCATACAATGGTTGATTATTCTGATCACTGCTATGTGTCTTTTTATTCACAGGTGTGTGCCCTTTGTGTGTGTTCTGACCTCATTCGATTCAATTATGTGTTAAATAATTTTTACCTGATTTTGCATTTCTCTTATTGGTGGGTGGTTTATTCCACTTTCCTCTTATACACGATTGAATTTTTTCATTTAGCTATGAGTAAGCATCATATGATGTGAAACACGTTAGCCTTGTCCCTGTCCACATTTCAAGTTTGTATGCTGTGCTGTGTTTTGGATTTTATATAATAAAATAAGAGCATCTTCTACAGAGTGCGGCAGTCCAGGATCTCTTTCTTTCCATTGCCCACATTGTGCAGAGCCAGCACCTGTGAGTTTAGAGTGGGGCGGAAGCATTTCATGCATTCGGAGGTTTGAGAGCGGTAATTTTTTCTCCGCTCCTTGTTGGCCTCCCAGACATGATGGGGGCTTTTTGCACAAATTTTATAGATACTGGGAAATGTGTAATTGGATGCACTTTATTCACTGAAAAGTGATGTTTGGTGCACTTTAAATTATAGACTGATGCTGACAGAAATGCAGAAAACTATAAAATAAGAAGGAGGCAGGCAGGGGACAAAAAAAAGACATAAAAAAATAAATAAAAATAAAGCAGCAACCTAAAAAATAAGGGTACATACAGCACTAAATGTAGTGTAATGCTTTGTTAAACACTGCACTGCACTAACACGCTACACTGACACACTATTCTCACACACTATACTAACACTCTACACTCAGTCAAATGTTATGTACAGCTATGGTAAACACTTCACTACACTAAAGCCTTGTACACACGATCAGATTTCCTATGGTTTTTTAACCAATGGATTTTTCCATCTGAAAACCGATGAAGCTGACTTCCATCAGTCTTGCCTACACACCATCAGTCAAAAAACCGACCGTTCCAAATGCGGTGACGTAAAACACTCCGACGAGCCGAGAAAAATGAAGTTCAATGCTTCTGAGCATGCGTCGACTTGATTCTGAGCATGCGTGGGTTTTTTATCCGATGGAGTTCCCCACAGACGATAGTAATTTGCTATCGTTTTTTTAACCATCGGATAAATTTAAAACATGTTCTATTTTTAAACACCGATGGAAAAAAGACCGATGGGGCCCATACACGATCGGTTTGTCCGATAAAAAAAGTCCATCAGACTGTTTTCATTGGTAAAACCTATTGTGTGTACAGGGCTTAACACACTACACTGACACACTATTCTCACAGATTATACTAACAATAAAGTAACACTCTGCACTCAAGAGTAGTGTTGAGCGAACCCGAACTGTAAAGTTCGGGTCCGTACCGAACTTTAGCTTTTTCCCGAACCCGAACCCGAACCCGGACTTTGCCCAAAAGTCCGGGTTCGGGTTCGGCAATCTAATTACGCATTTAGAAATGCTTCAGGGGCCAGCCAATCACCTTTTGATTAGCTGGTGTGCCCTTAGAGGCCATCATAGCCATGCCTACTAATGGCATGGCTGTGATTGGTCAGTGCAACATGTGACCCAGATTCTATATAAGCTAGAAGCACACAGCACACATGTCACTCTGCTTCAGAATAGATAGGGAGAGGATCTAGTCTGCTGCTGCTGCTTTTAGGGAGAGATAGAAAGATAGATGAGGTAGTCCTGATTCTACAATCTGAGGGAAAAGATAGAGAGATAGTGTAGTGTAGGGCCAGGTTCCTGTGTTGGTGCTTTCAGGGAGAGAGAATATTATATAGGAGTCCAGATTCAGAGATTAAAATCAGCGATCTGCATGGGTTTACCTATTTGTGTTGCAGTGCAGTCTTTTTACACTGCCATGAGCCCAGTGTCAGAGAAAATCTAACTTTTAGGGGAAAAAAAAAAGGCACTTTATTGTGCTCTTTTCCAAAAGACCCATAGGGCAAAAAAAAAAAAAAAAAAAAAGCATTTTATTTTGCTCGTGCAAAAAAAGACCCGTTTAGGGCAAAAAAAAAATAAAAAAAATTTGCACTTTAATGTACGCTTGCAAAAAACGCCGTTTAGGGGCACAAAAAAAAGTTTGCAGTGTGTTATACATATTTTGAGGTGTGTGAAATAAACAATTTCTATATAGTTTTCTCCTACTGTGCTATACTAAAAAAACAACATTTTTTTTTAATAGCATTTTCTGCAGTTCTGTAGCTGTGCGATTCAGCGGTTACGTACTGTGGGTGTGTTCTGCTCTTCCAAAAAAACGCCGTTTAGGGGCACAAAAAAAAGTTTGCAGTGTGTTATACATATTTTGAGGTGTGTGAAATAAACAATTTCTATATAGTTTTATCCTACTGTGCTATACTAAAAAAACTAAAAAATTTTTGAATAGCATTTTCTGCAGTTCTGTAGCTGTGCGATTCAGCGGTTACGTACTGTGGGTGTGTTCTGCTCTTCCAAAAAAACGCCGTTTAGGGGCACAAAAAAAAGTTTGCAGTGTGTTATACATATTTTGAGGTGTGTGAAATAAACAATTTCTATATAGTTTTCTCCTACTGTGCTATACTAAAAAAACAACATTTTTTTTTAATAGCATTTTCTGCAGTTCTGTAGCTGTGCGATTCAGCGGTTACGTACTGTGGGTGTGTTCTGCTCTTCCAAAAAAACGCCGTTTAGGGGCACAAAAAAAAGTTTGCAGTGTGTTATACATATTTTGAGGTGTGTGAAATAAACAATTTCTATATAGTTTTCTCCTACTGTGCTATACTAAAAAAACAACATTTTTTTTTAATAGCATTTTCTGCAGTTCTGTAGCTGTGCGATTCAGCGGTTACGTACTGTGGGTGTGTTCTGCTCTTCCAAAAAAACGCCGTTTAGGGGCACAAAAAAAAGTTTGCAGTGTGTTATACATATTTTGAGGTGTGTGAAATAAACAATTTCTATATAGTTTTCTCCTACTGTGCTATACTAAAAAAACAACATTTTTTTTTAATAGCATTTTCTGCAGTTCTGTAGCTGTGCGATTCAGCGGTTACGTACTGTGGGTGTGTTCTGCTCTTCCAAAAAAACGCCGTTTAGGGGCACAAAAAAAAGTTTGCAGTGTGTTATACATATTTTGAGGTGTGTGAAATAAACAATTTCTATATAGTTTTATCCTACTGTGCTATACTAAAAAAACTAAAATTTTTTTGAATAGCATTTTCTGCAGTTCTGTAGCTGTGCGATTCAGCGGTTACATACTGTGGGTGTGTTCTGCTCTCCCAATAAAACGCCGTTTAGGGGCACAAAAAAAAGTTTGCAGTGTGTTATACATATTTTGAGGTGTGTGAAATAAACAATTTCTATATAGTTTTCTCCTACTGTGCTATACTAAAAAAACTAAATTTTTTTTGAATAGCATTTTCTGCAGTTCTGTAGCTGTGCGATTCAGCGGTTACGTACTGTGGGTGTGTTCTGCTCTTCCAAAAAACGCTGTTTAGGGGCACAAAAAAAAGTTTGCAGTGTGTTATACATATTTTGAGGTGTGTGAAATAAACAATTTCTATATAGTTTTCTCCTACTGTGCTATACTAAAAAAACAACATTTTTTTTGAATAGCATTTTCTGCAGTTCTGTAGCTGTGCGATTCAGCGGTTACATACTTTGGTTGTGTTCTGCGCTTCCAAAAACACCCATTTAGGGCAAGATCCTAAATTTTGAAAATATGAGGAGAAGGTCAAAGGGACGTGGTGGCCCCGGTCGTGGTGCTGCTGGTGGAGCTCCTGTTGCAGGGAGAGGACGTGGTGGATCTGTGCCAGATACACGCACAAGTGAAACACCTTCCTCGGGTGCGAGTAGGCGACCGAGCTTGCGGCAGTAATTTGTCGCGCCAAATGAGGCTGTACGAATGTTTAGGCCAGGACAAGTACAGGCGATAGTAGATTGGGTTGCTGACAGTGCCTCCGGTTCCTTCACATTGTCTCCCACCCACTCTTCTGATGAAAGAACAGAGTTGGCACCTGAAACCCATGTCCATCAGTCTTTCACCTCACCCCCTTGCAAATCAGCCAAGCAGTCTGAGCCCCAAATCATGCAGCAGTCTCTTCTGCTTTTCGATGACTCTGTTAGCAGGGTTTCCCAGGGCCATCCACCTAGCCCAGCCCCAGAAGTGGAAGAGATTGAGTGCACCGATGCTCAACCACTTATGTTTCATGATGAGTACATGGGAGGACCATCGCAGTACGTCTCCGATGATGACGAAACACAGGTGCCAACTGCTGCTGCTTTCGCAATTGTGCAGACAGACAAGGAGGGCAGGGGTGAAGACTGGGTGCAAGATGATGTGGAGGACGATGAGGTCCTCGACCCCACATGGAATCAACGTTATGCAGGTGACCAGTGTAGTTTGGAGGAAGAGGCGGTGGTCGCACAGAGCCACCAGCACAGCAGAAGAGGGAGCAGGGTGCAAAAGCGGAGCGTCTGTCAGCTAGACAGTATGTCTGCTACTGCCCAACGCAGCAAGGGACCGAGCACATCAAAGCCAGGTCCAAGGAGTTCCCCAGTGTGGCAGTTCTTCACACAATGTGCTGATGACAAGACACGAGTGGTTTGCACGCTGTGCAATCAGAGCCTGAAGCGAGGCATAAACGTTCTCAACCTGAGCACAACCTGCATGACCAGGCATCTAAGTGCAAAGCACGAGCTGCAGTGGAGTAGACACCTCAAAAACCAAGAAAGGTCTCTGGCTCCTCCTGCTTCCTCTTCTGCTGCAGTCTCGGCCTCTTCATCCACCTCTGTAGTGACAGTGGCACCTGCCACCCCGCAAACAGAGGATCTGCCAGCAACACTACCACCTGGGTCACCAACCATCTCCACAATGTCCCATGGAAGCGTTCAGCTCTCTATCTCCCAAACATTGGAGCGGAAGAGGAAGTACCCCCCTAGCCAGATCCCTGGCCCTGAATGCCAGCATTTCAAAACTCCTGGCCTTTGAAATGCTGTCATTCCGTCTGGTGGAGACGCAGAGTTTTAAAAGCCTGATGGCATTGGCTGTCCCACAGTACGTCGTGCCCAGCCACCACTATTTTTCCAGGCGAGCCATCCCTTCCCTGCACAAACAAATGGGGGACAAAATCAGGTGTGCACTGCGCAACGCCATCTGTGGCAAGGTCCACCTAACTACGGATGCGTGGACCAGTAAGCACGGTCAGGGACGTTATATCTCCCTAACAGCACACTGGGTAAATGCAGTGGCGGCTGGGCCTGAGGCAGATAGCAGTTTGGCGCATGTCCTTCCACCACCGAGGATTGCAGGGCGCTTCAGTTTGCCTCCTGTTGCTAACTCCTCCTACTCCGCTTCCTCATCCTCTACCGCCTCCTCATCCGGTCAGCGTAACACCTTCACCACCAACTTCAGCACAGCCAGGGGTAAACGACAGCAGGCAGTTTTAAAACTTTCCTGTTTGGGGGAAAAACCCCACACCGCGCAGGAGTTGTGGAGGGACATGGAACAACAGACCAATGAGTGGTTGCTGTCAGTGAGCCTCAAGCCCGGCCTGGTGGTGTGCGATAATGGGCGAAATCTCGTAGCAGCTCTGGGCCTAGCCGGTTTGACGCACATCCCTTGCCTGGCGCATGTGCTGAACTTGGTGGTCCAGAGGTTCCTTAAAAATTACCCCAATATGCCAGAGCTGCTGCAGAAAGTGCGGGCTGTGTGTGCGCACTTTCGGCGTTCTCAGGTGTAACTTCGGCCTTCTCGCTCACCGCCTCATATGTGACGTGCCCACAAGGTGGAACTCCACCTTGCACATGCTGGCCAGACTGTGCGAGCAGCAGCAGGCGATAGTGGAGTTTCAGCTGCAGCAATCACGCGTGAGTCGCTCTGCGGAACAGCACCACTTCACCACCAATAACTGGGCCTCCATGCGAGACCTGTGTGCCTTGTTGCGCTGTTTCGAGTGCTCCACCAACATGTCCAGTGCCAATGACGCCGTTCTTAGCGTTACTATCCCAGTTCTATGCCTCCTTGAAAAAACGCTTCGGGCGATGATGGAAGAGGATGTGGCACAGGAGGATGAGGAGGAGGAGGAGGAAGCGGGATAATTTCAAAGGCTTTCAGGGCAGTCTTTCACAAGTGGCTACGAGGGTGGGTTCCTGCACCAACAAACGCCAGGTACACAATTGTCCAGCAGAAAGGGCACAGTTCTGGAGGATGACGAGGTGGAGGAGGAGATGGAGGAGGAGGAGGAGGAGGAGCCATTTTCACAGCAGGGTGGCACCCAGACCAGCTCGTGGCCATCACTGGTGCGTGGCTGGGGGGATACAGAGGACACAGACGATACACCTCCCACAGAGGACAGACTTTCTTTGCCTCTGGGCAGCCTGGCACACATGAGCGATTACACGCTGCAGTGTTTCCGCAATGACCGCCGAGTTGCCCACATTTTAACTGGTGCTGATTACTGGGTGGCCACCCTGCTGGGGATCCCCGTTACAAGGACAACGTACCGTCCTTAATTCCCTCACTGGAGCGGGATCGTAAGATGCGCGAGTACAAGCGCACGCTGGTAGACGCGCTGCTGGTGGCATTCCCACCTGACAGCGGGCGTACGGTGGAAGCACAAGGCGAAGGCAGAGGAGGAGGAAGAGGTCGCCAACGCAGCTGGGGCACCGGCAGCACCTCAGAAGGCAGGGTTAACATGGCTGAAATGTGGAAAAGCTTTGTCAGCACGCCACAACAACCAGCACCAGCTGAGATGGAACGTCTTAGCAGGAGGCAGCATTTCACCAACATGGTTGAGCAGTATGTGTCCACAGGCCTACATGTACTGGATGACGGGTCTGCCCCCTTTAACTTCTGGGTCTCCAAATTGGGCACATGGCCTGAGCTTGCCCTTTATGCCTTGGAGGTGCTGGCCTGCCCTGCAGCCAGTGTATTATCTGAACGTGTATTTAGCACGGCAGGGGGCATTATCACTGTCCAGAGCCAATGTGGACAAGCTCACGTTCATTAAAATGAACCAGGCATGGATCCCACAGGACTTGTCCGTACCTTGTGCAGAATAGACATGTATACCGGTGTTGTGACAAAACTGTCCGGCCATCGGATTGTGTCCGGCCCATACTGCGAAGGCGCAGCGCTTGCGCAGTACAGAGGACAAGGAGATTCACAAAATCTCCGAAGATGAACGGCGCCTGCGCTGTGAGTGCAGGTTCAAGCCCCACCATCCAAGTGGACATACGGTAGCACATAGTAACAGGGCCCCTCACGGGCTCGGTTCGATCGCCACACTTCGGGCATGGCCTCACTTGGCTCGGCTTGAACCACGGATGGTGTGGCCTTCACCTGGACTCACCACGCAGGCGCCGTTCGTCTTGGGAGATTTTCGAAATCCCCTTGTCCTACATACTGAGCAAGCGCAGTACAGGGTGGACACTATTTGACGGGGGACAGAATTCGACACATCATCGGCCTTACCCAGCCATTGTTGTATTTTTGAATCAGTGTTGGCTACCTCGTCCTCCTCCACCGCCACTTCCACCTACACAGCCACATCCACCGCCACCTCAACCTCCTACTCCATATGGACCTGGTCCTCCTAGGTCAAGATTATTATTTTTTATTTTTATTTTTTTATGTTATTTTAAGTTATTTCCCTATCCACATTTGTTTGCAGAGCACTTGCCATGCTCTTAACAACATTTTTCTGCCATTTGCAGCCCTCTAGCCCTTTCCATTACCTTTTTAGAGCCTTTTTAGTCCTTAGAAGTCCGGGTCCCCATTGACTTCAATGGGGTTCGGGTTCGGGTCTGGGTTCGGGTTAAAGTTCGGTCCCGAACCCGAACTTTTTTCCGAAGTTCGGCCGAACCCGTCGAACCCGAACATCCAGGTGTCCGCTCAACTCTACTCAAGAGCATAATAAGTGAACACATTAACTGTTAGTAGCAAAACAAGCCCTGCTCTATCTATCTCCACTCCAACACACTACAAGATCTTGCTATGTGAGGTTAGCTTTTATAGTGTAGGATAGGACTATGATTACTGAGCCGTGTTCGGAGAAAGTAATCATCACAGGAGTAGAGTTTGTTCTGCACTCCTGTGCCCTTTTTTTTGCCTGGACCGGCACCTGACTCAGCTTCTGACCCACTGAGAGCCTGAGCCAGGCGCTACCACCCCCTCCACAGCCCAGTGCTCCAGTGAGAATGGGGGGGAGCAGAATAGGGAGCTGGGGACTCATGGACTACTGAGAACCTAGCAATCAGTGGTGTTTGATCACTCAGTTCTCAGTCTTAGAGTGGACAGATGCAGCATCAAATTGATGCTGCATCCACCTAGGTAAGTATGATTTATAAAAGAAAAATCCACAAACTTCCTTTTTAACCACTAACCGCCCAGCCTATAGCAGAATGACGGCCGGGCGGTGGTTCAGTTATCCTGACTGGGCATCATATGATGTCCAGCAGGATAACAGCCGCCGTGCGCCCGTGGGGGGCGCGCATCGTGGCAATCGGTGGTGCGGCGTGTCAGTCTGACACACCGCTACACCATTCTCTGTAAATAGCCTCTGATGGAGGCTCTTTATCACGTGATAAGCCATGTCCAATCACAGCTGATCACGATGTAAACAGGAAGAGCTTTTGATCGCCTTTTCCTCACTCACGTCTGACAGGGGGGTCTGTGCTGATTGTTTATCGCCCAGTACCACCAGGATGCCGCCAGGACCACCAGGAAAAGCCACCACACTGGACCACCAGGTATGCTACCCTAGACCAGGGATATGCCAATCAGTGCCCAGGCAGCTGCCAATCAGTGCAATCAGCAATGCCTGCCAGTGCTATCAGTGATGCCTATAGGTGCCATCTATCAGTGCCGCCTATCAGTGCCGCCTATCAATGCCTATCAGTGCCACCCATTAGTGCTGCCTACCACTGCCCATCAGTGCTGCCTATTAGTGCCCATCATCAGTCCCCATCGGTGCCGCCTTGTCAGTGCCTGTAAGTGCCACCTTATCAGTGCCCATCAGTGAAGGAGAATTTATTTTTTATTTTTTTTACAGTTTGAAAATCTTTATCAAAAACAAGTTTGTACAGGCATATTTACAACATTTTATAACAGAGACAAAAGAAAAAAATATTTCCGAAATCGGTCATTTTTATTTGTTTAGCATAAAATAAAATAAAAGGGGTGATCAAATACCACCAAAAGAAAGCTCTATTTGTGGGAACAAAATTATAAAAATTCTGTTTGGGTACAGTGTAGCATGACCGCGCAATTGTCATTTAAACAGTGACAGCTCTGAAAGTTGAAAATTGGCTTTAGCAGGAAGGGGGGTGTAAGTGCCTGGTATTGAAGTGGTTAATAAACATTTAAGAAGATTCAGTGTAATATTGTGAGAAAACTGCTGTGTCACTGGCCAATCTGGTTGAATATCAGGGTTTTAGCTTTATTTTTATCATCAGTAAATCTTCCTATAGTTGTTGTAGCTGCTACTTTCACTGGTCAATTCAATACAGTGTCGCTAATGCTATCTATGAAAATCATTTTGTTCCATAACATTACATACAGCTTAAAGGCATCTTATAAGCATGTGATTTAAAGGATTTGTGTTTTTTCTTCCATGTTGCCCTTTCCACTGTACTGCACTTAAAAAAAAGAATTGATTTATAAGTGTCCCCATGTCAGTGGTCAGCTCCCTATATCCTTTTTTGACAATAACTTACTTATTAGCCTAGAAACTCACCAGAATGTACAATCAAAATTCCCCACCCCATCCCCCATGGACTTCAAAGGGGTATCATACTAAGATCAGGTTGATTGTAAACATGATTTGATGAATCCCTCACAAATCAAACCCGGGCAGATTTTGATGAAGATATTTGGCTGCAATCATTGTAACCTTCGATAAGAACTGAAAGAATATTTGTCACGTGCTGAGTACACAAATAGCTGGAATGAGTCTTTGTCAATGGATGGAGCTACAAGCATTTAATCTAGTATGAAGACATATAACTTATTAAAGTGCAAAGTACTTAAGACATGGATGTGCACTGATGCTTTACTGTAATTTTAAGATTTCAAAATCCCTCATTAGCATTTAACTTTATATTCTGCAGGGGATGAAAAATATATTTCAAACACTTAATTCTTGTTTAATAAAACACTATGCAAATGTTTTAATTAATTAATTGCTTCTTTACTTGGGTTTTGAGAAAGAAAATAATTAGCATTTAATTTCTCTAAATCTTTTATCTAATTAAAATGAGCTAAGGGCTTTTAAAGCTTCCCATGATGAACCACGTATTATAAGCAAAAAGAGAAAAAATACATTTTAGATTTTTTTCTTCTATATTTTGCATAGTACTTGCATGGCATAATCATATATCGTCACAGCAAGAGAAAGCAGAAAAAATAAGTAAAAGTCACACTTTTTAAACTGTCAAGAGCACTGGTAGATGAGGGTACTAAGTGGGTATATAATTTAGAATCCTGTTGTGTCATTATCGTATATTTAGAGGTAAAATGCATTTTTACTGACAAGTGGGTCTTCCAGTTTCCCTTTGTTTAGCTAATTAAGCAGGTCTCATATATCTTGGCTAATGTCTAATTGGAACTGCTTGCACCTCTGTATAACAGTAGGAGGCCAGTTAGACAAGACAAAGATGGGAATTACGCACTTTATCTATTTTCAATTACCAGGATGGATGTTGTTAAGTCATGTGCCATAGTGAATAACAGTACAATTCTAAGCAGGTACTATTTGTGATTAAGAACTTTGTTGTTCACAGAGAGAAAATGAAAATACGTGTATGTGTATTTGCTATTGATGAATGTTTGTGGTGGCAAAAGCAATCGATATATAACCTAAATTCTAATTCTATTATTCAGAGCTAGATTAACTGAAATTGCAATCTGATTTAACACAGTTACATGTACAATCTTTTAGCATAAAGAAATGTGATGATACCATGAAATGCTATTGAAATCTTAACCTGCTGTTAAAATACAGTACATTGCTTCTTTACAAATGATAGCTAGAAAGCCCAGGCTTGTAAAAAAAATACTTTTCTGTTTTGTACAATCCAACTTTACTCATGTTGGCTCTTTCTTAAATATGTTGATATTTGCTATTGAGTTCCAATTTACACTGAATATAGCAGCTGTGTTCTTCTATTTACAGTTTTTATTGTCAGTTATGTTTTGTAGCTGCAGACAATGTTATAAATAATTGATATTAGTGGGAAATTAAGCCCTAGGAAATTAGTCATGTTTTGAAAACAAAGACTTTATGCACACATATGAGCATAACTTATCAAAGCAAAATGTTTACATTATCTGCTTACCAGGTATCAAAAATTATATCACAAAAGTTAATGAAGATAAAACATCAAAATGTAATATTGATTTACAGAAAACAGAGGAAATTAATCATGTTTCATAGTTCATAAACACACTGGGGTTGGTTTACTAAAACTGAAGTGTGCAAAATCTGGTGCAGCTCTGCATAGAAACCAGTCAGCTTCTATTTTTTTTTGTCAAAACTTAATTGAACAAGCTGAAACTAGAAGTAAATTGGCTACCAGGCTTATCCCTGGTAGGTCCACCAGTATTAATATAAGAAGAGTATTCTTAAACACTCAACTGCCAACAGAAGAAGAAGGGTCAAGAGCAATCTTATCCTTAGACGCAACCAAGGCGTTTGATAGTCTTGAGTGGCACTATCTGTGGAAAGTTTTGGTGGAATTTCAGTTCGGTCCCAATTTTATCCAATGGATCAAAATACTGTATGACAGCCCCAGGGCAAAAGTAAGGATAAATGGCGAGTGCTTAGATTGGTTCCAGCTGGAAAGGGGAACAAGGCAGTGATGCCCACTATCGCCCTTGCTTTTCACCCTTGCTATGGAGCCCCTGGAGATCGCCATAAGTGCATCCCCGGGAATACAGGGCTTTAAAAGGAGGCTGGGGGAGGAGAAGGTCGCATTGTATGCGGACGACGTATTACTCTTCCTAGGGGACATGCAATCCTCACTGGAGACGGTAATGGGGATAATAGGGGAATTTGGTAAATTCTCGGGACTAACAATTAATTGGGACAAATCGTCACTTTTGCCGATAGACCCATTATTAGGGCAGATAGAACAAGTGAAGGTGGTGAACCAAATGAGATACTTGGGAATAAATATAACAAGGGATCCAGGGCAGTACATAGTGGGAAACCTTGTACCACTACTGACAAAGTTAAGACAAAAATGTCGGGTTTGGAATCAGCTTCCTCTTTCAGTGGCTGGCCAGAGCAACTTGATTAAAATGGTCTGGATGCTGCAAATCTTATATGTTTTACACAATTCCCCAGTGTGGATCCCAAGACATTGGTTTAAGAAACTGGAAAAGGTGTTTAGGGAACTGATATGGAAGAACGGAGCAGCAAGGATCCGCCTCCGAACCCTACAGCAACCAAGAGAGAAGGGGGATTGGCTCTCCCGAATCCCAGATATTATTTTTTATCGGCTCAAATGCAGCATATGTGGGGTAGTAACTGAATAGAAGGAAGAGAAACAGTTAAAGGGTTAATTTTGAATGACACAAGTCACGATACAGAAGTAGAGGCAGTAGAGGTGGACTCTTTTTGCTCTAGGTGTCCCACAGCCCAACTGATGATAAAATGCTGAACAGATGTCAAGAAAATTCTGGGATATATAGCGGATTCTCTGAATTCTCCCCTATCTGGGATAACAACAACCTGAAGGAACTTAAAGCTATGGGAAAAATTGAGGAGTGGGATAGATTGGGCATACACCTTCTGGTACAGCTTTTTTAAGCAGGGAGTATAAAATAATTTCAAGAAATAAGGGAGGATTATGCAGTTCCGAACAGATCTTTCTATAGATATTTGCAAATTAGGCATGCGTTGAACGCGCAGTTCACACAGGGCTTACCAGTATGGGATGACATACCTCTTCTTAGGAAAATAGTAAATGCAGAGGTATGATTTCAGATATATATGGATTTTTAGAAAAGGCCGATCAGGGGGAAACATCAGTTATTAAAAATAAGGCTAAATGGGAGAGAGATGTGGCCCACTATCACAAGAACAATGGGAACATATACTAGCAACAGGACCCAGAGTATCATTGTCACCCTCCCAAATAGTGTCTCATCTCTATTTGATACACAGAGCGTATTACACACCCCAAAAGATGTACCAGTTTGGTAGGAGGTTGGATGCGAAATGTCAGAGATGCGGGGATGAGAGGGGGGACCTAGTACACATGGTCTGGAGGTGTCCCAAGTTATACCAATATTGGAAACAAATTGTAGAAAAAATAAACGTTGTGTTTGCGACATCTCTGCAGCCAGAGGTCAGGCTATGCATACTGGGTCTCCTGGAAGAGAGGGGATTGTCAGGAGACGAACAAACAGCAATAATAAGATGTTTGTTTCAAGGAAGGAAACTTATTGCACAGAAGTGGCAAGCGGAAAAACCCCTACAGTGATAGAATGGGAGAGAGTGATAGAAGATACTATTGCAAAAGAGGAATTCATATATATCAAGAGTAGGGATGAGCTCGGTGTTCGAGTCGAACATAAGTTCGACTCGAACATCGGCTGTTCGACCGTTCGGTGAACATCGAACGATTTGGGCCGTTCGCGAACGGCCCACAATACACTGCGCCATCGCAGTGCAATCCCGGCGCTGTGATTGGCCAAGCATGCACTGTGACCCCGCATGCTTGGCCAATCACAGCGCCGGCAGCTAGGAGAGCCATAATTGGCCACAGGCAGGTTGCCTGTGGCCAATTATAGCTCAGGGGGTTTAGCACACGTCCCACACTATAAAAGGCCGCCAGCGCGGCGGCCTTGTGTAGTGTGTTCCGGCGCAGGGAAAGAGTTACATAGGTAGGGACAGTGTCAGTGCTATTTGTACCTTAAACTTGTGTGTAGGGAGAGAGAAGGATAGGCAGGGAGAGTGTCAGTGTCATATTCTTTGCTAAACCTTGTGTGCAGGGAGAGAGAAGGATAGGCAGGGGACAGTGTCAGTGTCACATTCTTTGCTAAACCTTGTGTGCAGGGAGAGAGAAGGATAGGCAGGGAGAGTGTCAGTGTCATATTCTTTGATAAACCTTGTGTGCAGGGAGAGAGAAGGATAGGCAGGGAGAGTGTCAGTGTCATATTCTTTGATAAACCTTGTGTGCAGGGAGAGAGAAAGATAGGTAGGGGACAGTGTCATTGTTGCTAAGCCTCCTGCACATTATACACCTGAAGTTAGCCCGTATTGCTGTGTTTTCCTGGTGTGTTACACCAACAGGCATTTGCAGCACTTACAGCGGGCGGAGTGTGCCTCCTGCACATTATACACCTGAAGTTAGCCCGTATTGCTGTGTTTTCCTGGTGTGTTACACCAACAGGCATTTGCAGCACTTACAGCGGGCGGAGTTTGCCTCCTGCACATTATACACCTGAAGTTAGCCCGTATTGCTGTGTTTTCCTGGTGTGTTACACCAACAGGCATTTGCAGCACTTACAGCGGGCGGAGTGTGCCTCCTGCACATTATACACCTGAAGTTAGCCTGTATTGCTGTGTTTTCCTGGTGTTACACCAACAGGCATTTGCAGCACTTACAGCGGGCGGAGTGTGCCTCCTGCACATTATACACCTGAAGTTAGCCTGTATTGCTGTGTTTTCCTAGTGTTACACCAACAGGCATTTGCAGCACTTACAGCGGGCGGAGTGTGCCTCCTGATCATATTACACCTGAAGTTAGCCGTATTGCTGTGTTTTCCTGGTGTGTTACACCAACAGGCATTTGCAGCACTTACAGCGGGCGGAGTGTGCCTCCTGCACATTATACACCTGAAGTTAGCCTGTATTGCTGTGTTTTCCTGGTGTTACACCAACAGGCATTTGCAGCACTTACAGCGGGCGGAGTGTGCCTCCTGATCATATTACACCTGAAGTTAGCCTGTATTGCTGTGTTTTCCTGGTGTGTTAGAGTGGATGACCAAGCCCTCCTCATCCTCCTCATCCTCTCTCACCCAGGCTCAGGGTACTGGCAAAGCAGCTGCCAAAGCGTCCTCTTCCCTGGTATCAATGTCATCATCAGTCACTCCTTCCCTAGACCAACCATGTCCTCCTGAGGAGTCCCCCGAACTGTTTGAGCACAGTGTTGGGTACATGCTCCAGGAGGATGCCCAGCGTTTCGAAGGGTCTGATGATGATACCCAGCTAGAGGAAGGCAGTAGCGTGAGAGCAGAGAGAGGGGATGCTCAAGAAGGACACCAATTTGGCAGTCATGTTCCAGCAGCTGCAGCATACTGCCAGATTGGCTCCAGTGATGAGGAGGGAGGGGATGATGAGGTCACTGACTCCACGTGGGTGCCTAATAGGAGAGAGGAGGAGGAGGAGGATGAGGAGGAGGCACATCTCCAACGAGGCAGGATGCCCTCGGGGGGCCAGCGTAAGGGCAGCACACCGACTGAATCACACCGCAGAGCTCCGCCTGTGCAGGGCGCTGCCTCTGCCCGTTATTCAAAAAGTTCTTTGGTGTGGGCCTTTTTTGAGTCGAGTGCATCAGATCGCACAGCTGCTGTTTGCAACATATGTCTCAAGCGTATATCGTGTGGCCAAAACATCACCCGCTTGGGCACCACATGCTTGACCAGACATATGTTGACCTGCCATGCAGCTCGTTGGCAAGCCTACCTTAAAGACCCACACCAAAGAACAAAGCAGACCTCTCCTTGCACCGCATCAGCTGGGATCTCCAACCCCACTATACCTTCAGTCCTCTCTGAAACCTGCACTGAGAGGAATGAAGGTGTAGAATTAGGTGTGTCACAGCCAAGTACTTGCGGGCACTCTGCTAGCAGTACACCGACGTCCGATTCTAGCAGGCAAATTTCCCTGCCCCAGCTGCTGGACCATCAAAATAAGTTCACTCCCAGCCATCCACATGCCCAGCGGTTGAATGCTAGCTTGGCTAAATTGCTAGCGCTTCAACTGCTGCCTTTTCAGTTGGTAGACTAGGCCCCCTTCCGTGAATTTTTGCAATGTGCGGTTCCTCAGTGGCAGGTCCCCAAACTCCGCTTTTTCTCACGGAAGGCGATTCCGGCTCTCTACCGGCATGTGGAAGGCAATGTCTTGGCCTCGCTGGACAGCGGTAAGGTGCATATTACCGCTGACTCATGGTCCAGCAGGCATGGACAGGGACGTTACCTTTCTTTCACGGCCCATTGGGTCACTCTTTTGGCAGCTGGGAAGGATGCCAGACAAGGTGCAGTAGTGTTGGAGGTTATTCCGCCGCCACGCCTCCAAAATGCTACTACTGGTTGTGACACACCTCTCTCCTCCACCCCCTCCTCTTCTTCTTCCTCCATGGCCTCTTCTTGTGCTTTGTCCTCGGAACCAGCGGCGCTCCGTAGGCGTTCAAGGGGCTACGCAAGTACGCAGGCAAAGAGATGCCATGCCGAGCTTGCGCTGGTCTGTTTGGGGGACAGGAGCCACACTGGGGCAGAGGTTCTGTCTGCTCTGCAGGGGCAGGCCGAGAGGTGGTTGATGCCATGCAAGCTTAAGCCAGGAATGGTGGTTTGCGACAATGGCACCAACCTCCTCTCCGCCCTCCGACAGGGACAACTGACCTATGTGCCCTGTGTAGCTCACGTCCTTACCCTGGTGGTGCAACGGTTCTTGGGCAGGTACCCGGGCTTACAGGATCTCCTGAGGCAGGCCAGGAAAGTCTGTGTGCATTTCCGCAGATCTTATAATGCCAGTGCTCACCTGGCTGAGCTGCAAAAGGAGTTGAACCTGCCCAAGAACCGCCTTATATGTGACATGCCCACCAGGTGGAACTCAACGTTGGCCATGCTGCAGCGGCTGCACACGCAGCAGAGGGCCATCAATGAGTACCTTGCGACTACGGCACCAGGACAGGGTCAGGGGAGCTCGGGTTTTTTCACCACGCCAGTGGGGCATGATCAGGGATGCATGCACTGTCCTGGCACCATTTGAGGAGGCCACGAGGATGGTGAGCAGTGACAGTGCATGCATCAGTGACACTGCACCTCTTGTCCACCTGTTGGAACATACGCTGCGTGGAATAATGGACAGGGCACTTGAGGCAGAACAGAGGCAGGAAGAGGAGGACTTCCTTGCCTCTCAAAGCCCCCTTTACCCAGACAGTGTTCCTTCTGTCCCACCCATCGCACAGGAAGAGGAGGAGGAGGAGGAGGAGGATTGTGTCAGCATGGAGGTGGAGCCTGGCACTCAGCATCATCAGCAGCAGTCTTTTAGGGATGATTTACAGTCCCAAGAAACCAGTGGACTTGTACGTGGCTGGGAGGAGGTGGCTGCGGATCATGTCGTCCTTAGTGACCCAGAGGACTCCAGACCAAATGCCTCAGCTAACCTACGCTGCATGGCCTCCCTGATCCTGCAAAGTCTGCGGAAGGATCCTCGTATTCTTCAGATCAAGGAGAGGGACCATTACTGGCTGGCCACTCTCCTTGATCCACGGTACAAGGGTAAGGTTGCGGACCTTATCTTACCGTCGCAGAGGGAGCAGAGGATGAGACAACTCCGGGAGGCCTTGCAGAAAGGTCTGTGCAACGCGTTCCCTGAGACTGGGAGGTTACAAACTCCTGGTCCTGGACAACGAGTTGCTGAGGCTTCGGTCAGTCAAAGAAGGAGCGGTGGGGAAGGTGGCCGTCTGACCGATGCGTTCAGACAATTCTTTAGTCCGCAGCCCCAAGGTATGATCGGTTCCAGCAACCATCGCCAGCGTCTGATATACATGGTGCAGGAATACCTAGGGGCAAGGTCAGACTTGGACACCTTCCCCACCGAAAATCCTCTGGCTTACTGGGTCTTGAGGATGGATCACTGGCCAGAGCTTGCACAGTATGCAATTGAGCTACTGGCCTGTCCTGCATCCAGCGTTCTTTCAGAACGCACATTCAGTGCTGCTGGAGGATTTGTCACGGATCACAGGGTACGCCTGTCCACCGACTCGGTTGATCGACTGACCTTTATAAAGATGAACCAGTCTTGGATCACCACCAGCTACCAAACACCTGAAGCTGATATAACAGACTAATTTATTTTCAAATGTCACATCCCTTCAAGACTGATGCTGATGCTGAGAGACTGTCCTGTTATGTTGACTGACTATCCTCCTCCTCCTCAATGATCCGATTGATGATGATAGCTTGGAAGAACATTTTTGTTTCTGGGTGCCGCCACCAGTGGCTAAGGCCCAATTTTTCAGCCTCTGTTTAACAGGGGCGTGTTATTACAATTTTTTATGCAATGCTTTGCAGCAGGGCTCATTCCTGCACTCCAACTAGAGTATCTGGGAGAGGTTGCAGTGTCGTGGTACCAGCACCAGTGGCTAAGGCCCAATTTTTCAGCCCCTGTTTAACAGGGGCGTGTTATTACAATTTTTTATGCAATGCTTTGCAGCAGGGCTCATTCCTGCACTCCAACTAGAGTATCTGGGAGAGGTTGCAGTGTCGTGGCACCAGCACCAGTGCCTAAGGCCCAATTTTTCAGCCCCTGTTTAACAGGGGCATGTAATTAAAAAATTTTATGCAATGCTTTGCAGCAGGGCTCATTCCTGCACTCCAACTAGAGTATCTGGGAGAGGTTGCAGTGTCGTGGCACCAGCACCAGTGGCTAAGGCCCAATTTTTCAGCCCCTGTTTAACAGGGGCGTGTTATTACAATTTTTTTATGCAATGCTTTGCAGCAGGGCTCATTCCTGCACTCCAACTAGAGTATCTGGGAGAGGTTGCAGTGTCGTGGCACCAGCACCAGTGCCTAAGGCCCACTTTTGCAGCCCCTGTTTAACAGGGGCGTGTAATTAAAATTTTTGATGCAATACTTTGCAACAGGGCTCATTGCTGTGCTCCAAGTACAGTATCTGTGAGGGGTTGCATTGTTGTGGCACCAGTGCCTAAGGCCCAATTTGTCTGCCCCTGTTTAACAGGGGCATGTAATTACAATTCTTGATCTAATAATTCACAGCAGGGCCCATTCCTGCACCCACCAAGAGTAACTGTGAGGCCTTACAGTGTTGTGTCAACACCACCACCAAAGGCCCAATTTTTCAGCCCCTGTTCAACAGGGGCATGCAATTACAATTCTTGATCTAATAAATCACAGCAGGGCCCATTCATGCGCCCACCAAGAGTAACTGTGAGGGCTCACAGTGTTGTGGCAACACCAACATGTAAAGGGCAAATTTCAGAGTATATATGGCAGGCCCCTACTTTCAAACATCCAACTTACAAATGACTCCTCCTTGCAAACGGAAGGATACAACAGGAAGTGAGAGGAAATCTACCCCTAGGAAGGCAAATTCTCTCCTGTAAGAGTTAATATGGGAAAAAAAGTGTCTCCTCTCCACTGATGCTTTATCACCAATTCTTGTTTCAATAAAAACCCCAAACTTTCAAAAAACATTTGTCATTAGGACGGAAAGTGAGGTGAACTCTTCTGAACAGGTGCACACTGCACAGACAGCAAAACAAATGTTACAGGGGTGATAACCCTTCCCTATGTTTTCCAAAAAGCTTAAAAATAGATTTTTGGGCTGGAGCTACACTTAAACAATGTACCTGTTCAAAATTACAAACAGATTCTACATAAGAACAAACCTACAGTCCCTGTCTTGTATGCACCGCCTGTATACGGCTGTTCAGAGTATATAGGGCCTTTTTTATTTTGTGTGCGGGGTTCCCCTTAATATCCATACAAGACCCAAAGGGGCTGGTAATGGGCTGGGGTGGGGGGGGGGGGGTGTGTGATGGGGTAGCTATGCCATTTTTCTTAAAGATTTTCATCCATATTACCGGGACCAGACATTACATTAAAGCCGCAAGCAGTTTTAAATGGCTTTTTTTTCTTTAGAAATGTTATTTTGTGCAGGGACAGTTCTAAACACGGGAAACACGTGGCACTTCACAGGCATACTTTAGACACCCCCCAGGTACGATATTTAAAGGAATATTTGACTTATTTTTTTCACTTTATGCATCATTAAAATGACTGCTCCCGAAAAACTGCAGTTTTTAAAACTTTTTTTTGGATTGATACATGTCCACTGGTGCAGAACCCGGGTGCCCAAACCCTTTTTAGGACAATAACATGCATAATAGTCATTATAATTAGCACTTTAGATTTCGTACGTTCGCATCCATTGTATTTAATAGGGTTCTAAAGTTTGTGCGAACTTTCGGTCCGTTTGCGGGTTCTGGTGCGAACCGAACCCGGGGGTGTTCGGCTCATCACTAATCAAGAGAGGAAACAAAAAGAAATTCAACAAAATGTGGAAAAAATGGATAGAAGTGGAAACACGTTAAAGGGTGGGTGATGGTTAAGTGAGTAAGGAGGGTGGAAAGTTGCAAATGGGGGATGGAGGGGAGGGGGGAGGAAGGAGATCAAGTTTGTGATAATCGCTCTATATGTATTATTGTATATGAAAGGAAATTGAAATATGTTTTAATTATGTGGAAAATAAATAAAGAATATTTGATAAAAAAAAATAAAAAAATGGCTACTAGGCATGCCTGCACCAGATTTTGGCAGTTTTAGTAAATCCACCCCATTGTGTTTCAAAATGCTATGAATAATTGTCTTGCTTTGGAGTAGCCAAAAAAGCTATTATATAGTTTATAGTGCAATATATATTTTTATATATATATATGCACTGCTCAAAAAAATTAAAGGAACACTTTTGAATCAGAACTTCTGGGAACTCCTGGGATATTGATCTGGTCAGTTAAGTAGCAGAGGTAGTTGTTAATCAGTTTCAGCTGCTTTGCTGTTAATGAAATTAACAACAGGTGCACTAGATGGGCAACAATGAGACGACTTCCAAAACAGGAATGCTTTTTCAGGTGGAGGTGTCTGACATTTTTTTTCCCTACTCATCTTTTCTGACTGTTTTTCACTACTGCATTTGACTAGGGTCAGTGTCACTACTGGTAGCACAAGGCAATACTTGGACCCTATAAAGGTTGCACAGGCAGTCCAACTCCTCCAGGATGGCACATCAATATGCGTCATTGCCATAAGGTTTGCCGTGTCTCCCAGCACAGTCTCAAGAGCATGGAGGAGATTCCAGGAGACAGGCAGTTACCCTAGGAGAGCTGGACAGAGCCGTAGAAGGTCCTTAACCCATCAGCAGGACCTGTATCTGCTTCTTTGTGCAAGGAGGAACAGGATGAGCACTGCCAGAGCCCTACATAATTACCTCCAGCAGGCCACTGGTGTGAATTTCTCTGACCAAACAATCAGAAACAGACTTCATGGGGGTGGCCTGAGGGCCTGAAGTCCTCTAGTGTGCTCTGCGCTCACTGCCGGACACTGTGGAGCTCGATTGGCATTTTCCATTGAACACCAGAACTGGTAGGTCCGCTGCTGGTGCCCCATGCTTTTCACAGATGAGAGCAGGTTCACCCTGAGCATATGTGACAGACGTGAAAGGGTCTGGAGAAGCCGCAGAGAACTTTATGCTGCCTGTAACATCGTTCAGCATGACCAGTTTGGTGGTGGGTCAGTGATGGTCTGGGGAGGCATATCCATGGAGGGACGCACAGACCTCTACAGGGTACACAATGGCACCCTGACTGCCATTAGGTATTGGGATGAAATCCTTGGACCCATTGTCAGACCCTACGCTGGTGCAGTGGGTCCTGGGTTCCTCCTGGTGCACGACAATGCCCGGCCTCTTGTGACGAGAGCATGCAGCCAGTTCCTGGAGGATGAAGAAATTGATACCATTGAATGGCCGCCACGCTCACCTGACCTAAATCCAAAAGAACACCTCTGGGACATTATGTTTCGGTCCATCCAGTGCCGTCAGGTTGCACCTCAGTCTGTTCAGGAGCTCAGTGATGCTATGGTCCAGATCTGGGAGGAAATACCCCAGGACACCATCCGTCGTCTCACTAGGAGCATGCCCTGATGTTGTCAGGCATGCATACAAGCACTTGGGGGCCATACAAACTACTGAGGACCATTTTGAGTTGTTGCAATGAAATTTCAGCAAAATGGACTAGCTTGCTGCATATTTTTTTCACTTTGATTTTCGGGGTGTCTTTGAATTCTGCCCTCTGTAGGTGGATAATTTTCATTTCCATCAAATGATGTGCCATCCTTTCATTCCTAACACTAGTGATGAGCCGAACACCCCCGGGTTCGGTTCGCACCAGAACCCGCGAACGGACCGAAAGTTCGCACGAACTTTAGAACCCTATTAAATACAATGGATGCGAACGTTCGAAATCTAAAGTGCTAATTATAACGACTATTATGCATGTTATTGTCCTAAAAAGGGTTTGGGAACCCGGGTTCTGCACCAGGAGACATGTATCAATGCAAAAAGAAGTTTTAAAAACGTCCGTTTTTCGGGAGCAGTCATTTTAATGATGCATAAAGTGAAAAAAAAGTCAAATATTCCTTTAAATATCGTACCTGGGGGGTGTCTAAAGTATGCCTGTGAAGTGCCACGTGTTTCCCGTGTTTAGAACTGTCCCTGCACAAAATTACATTTCTAAAGGAAAAAAAGCCATTTAAAACTGCTTGCGGCTTTATTGTAATGTCTGGTCCCGGTAATATGGATGAAAATCTTTAAGAAAAATGGCATAGCTACCCCATCACACCCCCCCTACCCCAGCCCATTACCAGCCCCTTTGGGTCTTGTATGGATATTAAGGGGAACCCCGCACACAAAATAAAAAAGGCCCTATATACTCTGAACAGCCGTATACAGGCGGTGCATACAAGACAGGGACTGTAGGACTGTAGAATCTGTTTGTAATTTTGAACAGGTACATTGTTTAAGTGTAGCTCCAGCCAAAAAATCTATTTTTAAGCTTTTTGGAAAACATAGGGAAGGGTTTATCGCCCCTGTAACATTTGATTTTCTGTCTGTGCAGTGTGCACCTGTTCAGAACAGTTCACCTCACTTTCCGTCCTAATGACAAATGTTTTTTGAAAATTTGGGGTTTTTATTGAAACAAGAATTGGTGATAAAGCATCAGTGGAGAGGAGACACTTTTTTTCCCATATTAACTCTTACAGGAGAGAATTTGCCTTCCTAGGGCTAGATTTCCTCTCACTTCCTGTTGTATCCTTCCGTTTGCAAGGAGGAGTCGTTTGTAAGTTGGATGTTTGAAAGTAGGGGCCTGCCGTATATACTCAGCTGAAATTTGCCCCTTACATGTTGGTGTTGCCACAACACTGTGAGCCCTCACAGTTACTCTTGGTGGGCGCATGAATGGGCCCTGCTGTGAATTATTAGATCAAGAATTGTAATTGCATGCCCCTGTTGAACAGGGGCTGAAAAATTGGGCCTTTGGTGGTGGTGGTGGCGTTGACACAACACTGTAAGGCCTCACAGTTACTCTTGGTGGGCGCAGGAATGGGCCCTGCTGTGAATTATTAGATCAAGAATTGTAATTACATGCCCCTGTTAAACAGGGGCAGAAAAATTGGGCCTTAGGCACTGGTGCCACAACACTGCAACCCCTCACAGATACTGTACTTGGAGCACAGCAATGAGCCCTGTTGCAAAGTATTGCATCAAAAATTGTAATTACACGCCCCTGTTAAACAGGGGCTGAAAAATTGGGCCTTAGCCACTGGTGGCGGCACCCAGAAACAAAAAAGTTCTTCCAAGCTATCATCATCAATCGGATCATTGAGGAGGCGGAGGATAGTCAGTCAACATAACAGGACAGTCTCTCAGCATCAACATCAGTCTTGAAGGGATGTGACATTTGAAAATAAATTAGTCTGTTATATCAGCTTCAGGTGTTTGGTAGCTGGTGGTGATCCAAGACTGGTTCATCTTTATGAAGGTCAGTCGATCAACCGAGTCGGTGGACAGGCGCACCCTGTGATCCGTGACAAATCGTCCAGCAGCACTGAATGTGCGTTCTGAAAGAACGCTGGATGCAGGACAGGCCAGTAGCTCAATTGCATACTGTGCAAGCTCTGGCCAGTGATCCATCCTCAAGACCCAGTAAGCCAGAGGATTTTCGGTGGGGAAGGTGTCCAAGTCTGACCTTGCCCCTAGGTATTCCTGCACCATGTATATCAGACGCTGGCGATGGTTGCTGGAACCGATCATACCTTGGGGCTGCGGACTAAAGAATTGTCTGAACGCATCGGTCAGACGGCCACCTTCCCCACCGCTCCTTCTTTGACTGACCGAAGCCTCAGCAACTCGTTGTCCAGGACCAGGAGTTTGTAACCTCCCAGTCTCTGGGAACGCATTGCACAGACCTTTCTGCAAGGCCTCCCGGAGTTGTATCATCCTCTGTTCCCTCTGCGACGGTAAGATAAGGTCCGCAACCTTACCCTTGTACCGTGGATCAAGGAGAGTGGCCAGCCAGTAATGGTCCCTCTCCTTGATCCGAAGAATACGAGGATCCTTCCGCAGACTTTGCAGGATCATGGAGGCCATGCAGCGTAGGTTAGCTGAATCATTCGGTCCGGAGTCCTCTGGGTCACTAAGGACGACATGATCCGCAGCCACCTCCTCCCAGCCACGTACAAGTCCACTGGTTTCTTGGGACTGTAAATCATCCCTAAAAGACTGCTGCTGATGATGCTGAGTGCCAGGCTCCACCTCCATGCTGACACACTCCTCCTCCTCCTCCTCTTCCTGTGCGATGGGTTGGACAGAAGGAACACTGTCTGGGTAAAGGGGGCCTTGAGAGTCAAGGAAGTCCTCCTCTTCCTGCATCTGTTCTGCCTCAAGTGCCCTGTCCATTATTCCAAGCAGCGTATGTTCCAACAGGTGGACAAGAGGTACAGTGTCACTGATGCATGCACTGTCACTGCTCACCATCCTCGTGGCCTCCTTAAATGGTGCCAGGACAGTGCATGCATCCCTGATCGTGCCCCACTGGCGTGGTGAAAAAAAACCGAGCTCCCCTGACCTTGTCCTGGTGCCGTAGTCGCACAGGTACTCATTGATGGCCCTCTGCTGCGTGTGCAGCCGCTGCAGCATGGCCAACGTTGAGTTCCACCTGGTGGGCATGTCACATATAAGGCGGTTCTTGGGCAGGTTCAACTCCTTTTTCAGCTCAGCCAGGCGAGCACTGGCATTATAAGATCTGCGGAAATGCACACAGACATTCCTGGCCTGCCTCAGGACATCCTGTGAGCCCGGGTACCTGCCCAAGAACCGCTGCACCACCAGGTTAAGGACGTGAGCCACACAGGGCACATGGGTCTGTTGTCCCTGTCGGAGGGCAGAGAGGAGGTTGGTGCCATTGTCGCAAACCACCATTCCTGGCTTAAGCTGGCGTGGCGTCAACCACCTCTCTGCCTGCCCCTGCAGAGCAGACAGAACCTCTGCCCCAGTGTGGCTCCTGTCCCCCAAACACACCAGCGCAAGCACGGCATGGCATCTTTTTGCCTGCGTACTTGCATAGCCCCTTGAACGCCTACGGAGCACCGCTGGTTCCGAGGACAAAGCACAGGAAGAGGCCATGGAGGAAGAAGAAGAGGAGGGGGTGGAGGAGAGAGGTGTGTCACAACCTGTAGTAGCATTTTGGAGGCGTGGCGGCGGAACAACCTCCAACACTACTGCACCTTGTCCTGCATCCTTCCCAGCTGCCAAAAGAGTGACCCAATGGGCCGTGAAAGAAAGGTAACGTCCCTGTCCATGCCTGCTGGACCATGAGTCAGCGGTAATATGCACCTTACCGCTGACCGCCCTCTCCAGCGAGGCCAAGACATTGCCTTCCACATGCCGGTAGAGAGCCAGACACGCCTTCCGTGAGAAAAAGTGGCGTTTGGGAACCTGCCACTGAGGAACCGCACATTGCACAAACTCACGGAAGGGGGCCGAGTCTACCAACTGAAAAGGCAGCAGTTGAAGTGCTAGCAATTTAGCCAAGCTAGCATTCAACCGCTGGGCATGTGGATGGCTGGGAGTGAACTTCTTTTGATGGTCCAGCAGCTGGGGCAGGGAATTTTGCCTACTAGAATCGGACGTCGGTGTACTGCTAGCAGAGTGCCCGCAAGTACTTGGCTGTGACACACCTAATTCTACACCTTCATTCCTCTCAGTGCAGGTTTCAGAGAGGACTGAAGGTATAGTGGGGTTGGAGATCCCAGCTGATGCGGTGCAAGGAGAGGTCCGCTTTGTTCTTTGGTGTGGGTCTTTAAGGTAGGCTTGCCAACGAGCTGCATGGCAGGTCAACATATGTCTGGTCAAGCATGTGGTGCCCAAGCGGGTGATGTTTTGGCCACGCGATATACGCTTGAGATATATGTTGCAAACAGCAGCTGTGCGATCTGATGCACTCGACTCAAAAAAGGCCCACACCAAAGAACTTTTTGAATAACGGGTAGAGGCAGCGCCCTGCAAAGGCGGAGCTCTGCTGCCCTTACGCTGGCCCCCGAGGGCATCCTGCCTCGTTGGAGATGTGCCTCCTCCTCATCCTCCTCCTCCTCTCTCCTATTAGGCACCCACGTGGAGTCAGTGACCTCATCATCCCCTCCCTCCTCATCACTGGAGCCAATCTGGCAGTGTGCTGCAGCTGCTGGAACATGACTGCCAGATTGGTGTCCTTCTTGAGCATCCCCTCTCTCTGCTCTCACGCTACTGCCTTCCTCTAGCTGGGTATCATCATCAGACCCTTCGAAACGCTGGGCATCCTCCTGGAGCATGTACCCAACACTGTGCTCAAACAGTTCGGGGGACTCCTCAGGAGGACATGGTTGGTCTAGGGAAGGAGTGACTGATGATGACATTGATACCAGGGAAGAGGACGCTTTGGCAGCTGCTTTGCCAGTACCCTGAGCCTGGGTGAGAGAGGATGAGGAGGATGAGGAGGGCTTGGTCATCCACTCTACCAAGTCTTCGGCATGATGCGGCTCAACACGTCCAGCTGCCGAAAAGAAGGACAAGCGTGTCCTATGGCCACGTGCTGATGGCGATGCACCGCGTCCACGACCAGCACTGTTGTCTCTAGACACAGAGCCTGCTTGCCCTCTTTTATTGGCTCCTGACTGTCTGCCTCTCCTTGTTTGCCTTCCAGACATTCTAATGGCCTGCAGGGAGATGGGAAAACCAGCAATAAGGCCTAGCTTCAGGAGTATATTTTGCAGGAATCACACTACGCCTGCTGTAAGTGCTGCAAATGCCTGTTGGTGTAACACACCAGGAAAACACAGCAATACGGGCTAACTTCAGGTGTATAATGTGCAGGAGGCACACTCCGCCCGCTGTAAGTGCTGCAAATGCCTGTTGGTGTAACACACCAGGAAAACACAGCAATACGGGCTAACTTCAGGTGTATAATGTGCAGGAGGCACACTCCTCCCGCTGTAAGTGCTGCAAATGCCTGTTGGTGTAACACACCAGGAAAACACAGCAATACGGGCTAACTTCAGGTGTATTATGATCAGGAGGCACACTCCGCCGGCTGTAAGTGCTGCAAATGCCTGTTGGTGTAACACACCAGGAAAACACAGCAATACGGGCTAACTTCAGGTGTATAATGTGCAGGAGGCACACTCCGCCCGCTGTAAGTGCTGCAAATGCCTGTTGGTGTAACACACCAGGAAAACACAGCAATACGGGCTAACTTCAGGTGTATAATGTGCAGGAGGCACACTCCACCCGCTGTAAGTGCTGCAAATGCCTGTTGGTGTAACACACCAGGAAAACACAGCAATACGGGCTAACCTCAGGTGTATAATGTGCAGGAGGCACACTCCGCCCGCTGTAAGTGCTGCAAATTCCTGTTGGTGTAACACACCAGGAAAACACAGCAATACGGGCTAACTTCAGGTGTATAATGTGCAGGAGGCTTAGCAACAATGACACTGACACTGTCCCCTGCCTATCCTTCTCCCTCCCTGCACACAAGGTTTATCAAAGAATATGACACTGACACTCTCCCTGCCTATCATTCTCTCTCCCTGCACACAAGGTTTAGCAAAGAATATGACACTGACACTGTTCCCTGCCTATCCTTCTCTCTCCCTGCACACAAGGTTTAGCAAAGAATATGACACTGACACTCTCCCTGCCTATCCTTCTCTCTCCCTGCACACAAGAATAGCACAAAGAATATCACACTGTCCCTGCCTATCCTTCTCTTTCCCCGCGCCGGAACACACTACACAAGGCCGCCGCGCTGGCGGCCTTTTATAGTGTGGGGCGTGTGCTAAACCCCCTGAGCTATAATTGGCCACAGGCAACCTGCCTGTGGCCAATTATGGCTCTCCTAGCTGCCGGCGCTGTGATTGGCCAAGCATGCGCGGTCACAGTGCATGCTTGGCCAATCACAGCCCCGGGATTGCACTGCGATGGCGCAGTGTATTGTGGGCCGTTCGCGTCACTCGAATTTGGCGCGAACGGCCCAAATCGTTCGATGTTCGCCGAACGGTCAAACAGCCGATGTTCGATTTGAACTTATGTTCGACTCGAACACCGAGCTCATCCCTACCGAACACATTACCCAGTCCATATAAGTATACATATCCAGCACAAGATTTTGCCCCGTTGAGATCTGATGTGTTTTCAAAGTGTTCCTTTAATTTTTTTGAGCAGTGTATATATATTGTGACAGCAGGAAGGTAAAGTCACCTGGTTGCATCCAGGGGGGTAGATATATTTCGCCCAGATTCAGGCTTTACGCCGATTTATACAGCTAGGTGGAGAGTTGTATAAGCCCAGCTGAGACTAGTGGGCTCATTGATGACTCATACCTCTAGGGAGAGGGCTGGGCGTCGTGCAGGCAGGGAGTTGATGAGGCCAGCTGAAGCCTGTCAGTTCGTTTAAGGCCTCTATAAAAATTCCCAGATTCATTAGATGTTAGCTCATGCCTGGAAGCAGACCTGTGTGGACTGTCTAGGGAGAGTGAACCCCTGTGCGGTGAGAGAAAGCCTGTGTGGCTATATTTTGCTTGGACATTTAAAACCAGGGACTAGGACAGCACTAGGCTGATCCCAGTTGTTAGTTAGGAAACCTGTATGTTTAGTCAGAGGTCAAGTTGACCAGGATTTATTTTGTTTGTTTCTTTTGCTTTGCTGTGTTTTTGTCACTGTAAATAGAAAATAAACGGCACCTTTTTGATTTTGAAAACCACAACCTCCGTCTGCTGGGCCTGTTTTTGTGTGGGGAGCCCATCCCGGGGGTCACACACACCCGCTGCCGAGCTAACCCCCTCACAGTTGGTGGAGAATGCGGGCAGTTTTTTTTTAAGCCAGCATGGAGGAGATACTGAAACAGCTGGCTCTAGCAAATGCCAATCAACAGCAGACAAATGCAGGTTTGCAAAAGAGCCTTGCAGCTCAACAACAGAACTTCGCAGCCCAGCAGCAAGCTCATCAACAGAGCCTTGCAGCCCAGCAGCAAGCTCACCAACAGAGTCTGGAAGCTCAGCAACAAGCCCAGCAACGATCTGAGGCCCGCTTCATAGGCCTATTACAGAAGCAAGAGCAGAGACTACAACAAATGGAAGCAGTAATACAGCAACGTCCGCAGACCAGTGAGGAAAGCCGTCCCACTAATACCGCGTCCTTTGGGGTGAGTCGTTTATTGACAAAAATGACTGGAGAGGATGATCCAGAGGTATTTTTGACCACGTTTGAAAGGACTGCTGAAAGAGAAAAGTGGCCTGAGGAGCAGTGGCCTGGACTGGTGGCTCCTCTGTTAACGGGTGAATCGCAGAAAGCTTACTATGACCTAGAGCCTGACCAAGCAAAAGACTATGTGATGCTAAAAGCTGAAATATTGGCAAGGCTGGGTGTCACCCTGGCTGTCCGGGCTCAGCGTGTGCATAACTGGACTTTCCAGCTTGGAAAACCCCCCAGGTCTCAAATGTATGATCTCATTCACCTGAGCAGAAAGTGGCTACAGCCAGAGACTTTGTCCGCACCAAAGATTGTGGAACGTGTTGTAATGGATCGGTTTTTGAGAGCTCTTCCTACTGCCATCCAAAAGTGGGTAAGCCATGGAGACCCAGAGACGGCCGATGGTCTTGTGGATCGTGTGGAGAAATACTTGGCTACAGAGAACCTGACGGCCTCTTCCAGAGACACTCGGACTTTCCACCCTAAGACCAGACCATCCCCAGGGGCGGATAAGATGATTCCAAGGGGTAAGGGTGGAGAGAGTGAGAGGGTGGGAGCTCTACCCCAAGTTTGGCGAGAACAGCCTGGGAAATCAGCGGCTCAAGAGGCGGCAAGAAGGATCATTTGCTACCGCTGCCGGCAAGCGGGACATATTGCAGCAAATTGCCCGGTTTTGGAGGAACCCATGCAGTGTGACTTTCTGACGGGCAGACGTCAGTCGCTGTGTGCGACAGTCGCATGCACTGCCATTCGAGGAACTGAGAAACATTTATGCAAAATGTGTATTAATGGTAGAAATGTTGTGGTATTGCTGGATTCAGGTAGCCTTGTGACCCTGATAAAGGCTGAATTAGTTAAAACAGAGGTCTCTGGGAATAGCAAGGTAGCTGTTATTTGTGTGCATGGGGACACCCGAGAGTATCCAGTGACTACAGTGTGTTTCGAGACCCCCAAAGGTACCCTTTCTCATCCAGTGGGCTTAGTGTCTCAGTTACCGCATGACGCCATTGTGGGAAGGGATTTTCCGAAGTTCTGGGAACTGTGGGATGATCCTGAGCCCCCCACTGGTGCCCCTATGTACCAGGAATATGATAGCCAGAACTCCTCTGAGAGTGGTGAGGACTCTCCCGAATTTCCCTTGTCAGTATTGGCAGGGGAGACTCAAGAAACTGGAGAGGAGCCCACCTCCTCAGACGAAAACCTACCGTCTGTGGAGTTTTCTGATCTTGAGGTTCACAGGGAAAACTTTGCCACAGAACAGTTGAAAGACCCCGCCCTAATAAAGGCACGGGAAAACGTAGTGAAAATAGATGGCGAGTTAGTGAACCCAGATAATACCTGCACTTACCCATACTTCAGCGTAGAGAAGGACCTACTGTATCGGGTGGCAAAAAGGGCAGAAGAAACCGTTGAGCAGCTTGTGGTGCCCAAACCTTACAGGAAGTTGGTGTTGGAGTTGGCCCATGGGCACATTCTTGGAGGTCATCTGGGGACAGAGAAAACCCGAGAGAGGGTATTACAGAGATTCTATTGGCCTGGGGTGATGAAGGACATAGAAAATTATTGTTCCTCCTGCCCTGTGTGTCAGAGGTCGGCCCCGATGCCACACTTCCGTAGCCCGCTGGTCCCTCTACCCATCATTGAGGTCCCGTTTGAGAGAATCGCAATGGATTTGGTAGGTCCTATAATCAAGTCCGCTAGGGGGCACCAGTACATATTGGTTATAATGGACTATGCCACCCGTTATCCAGAAGCGATCCCTCTCAGAAATACCTCGGCCAAAACCATAGCCAAAGAGCTATCTCTTGTTTTTAGCCGGGTGGGTATTTGTAAAGAACTGCTTACGGACCAAGGTACACCCTTTATGTCCCGGGTTATGAAGGAGCTGTGTAAATTGTTCAAAGTGACGCAATTACGTACATCTGTGTATCACCCCCAAACCGATGGGCTGGTTGAAAGATTCAACAAAACCCTAAAACAAATGTTGAAGAAAGTGGTGGATAGGGATGGAAAGGATTGGGACTGTCTACTTCCTTATTTGATGTTTGCTATTAGGGAGGTGCCCCAATCCTCTACGGGATTCTCCCCCTTTGAGTTACTGTATGGGAGACACCCAAGAGGGCTGTTGGATATTGCCAAGGAAACTTGGGAAAGTGAGAGTTCTCCCCACAGGAGTGTGATTGAGCATGTCGCCCTGATGCAAGATCGAATTGCACAGGTAATGCCCATCGTGAAGGAACATTTGGCCCAAGCGCAGTTGGCACAGCAGAGAGTGTACAACCGTGGAGCCAAGACCCGTACCTTTTCCCCGGGGGATAGGATATTGGTACTTGTCCCTACGGTTGAAAGTAAATTCCTTGCCAAATGGCAAGGCCCCTACGAGATAATGGAAAAAGTGAGCGAAGTGAATTACAAGGTCAGACAACCAGGAAGGCGAAAGCCTGAACAGATCTATCACGTTAATCTGTTGAAAGCCTGGAGGGATAGAGAGTCCCTAGTCGCAGACACTTGGTCACCAGCTCAAACTGGTTGCGTGATTCCTGAGGTTGGAATCGCAGCCACCTTGTCACAACCCCAACAACAGGAGGTTAAGGAGTTTGTGCTTCGCAACAAGGAGGTATTCTCTGAGCTGCCGGGACAAACATCTGGGGTAGAGCATGACATTATTACCCCGCCCGGTGAAAGGGTGAAGTTAAAACCCTATCGGATCCCAGAGGCCCGACGGGAGGCAATACGGGAGGAAGTACAGAAAATGCTGAACTTAGGGGTGATAGAGGAGTCCCAAAGTGATTGGTCTAGTCCCATTGTGTTGGTGCCTAAACCGGATGGGAGCTGGCGATTTTGTAACGATTTTCGTCAGTTGAACAAAGTTACAAAATTTGACACCTACCCCATGCCACGTATAGATGAGTTGATCGACCGGCTGGGAACAGCCCGATACATGACGACTCTTGACCTCACAAAAGGGTATTGGCAAATCCCCCTGGCCAAGTCAGCCAAAGAGAAAACCGCATTTGTAACCCCAGACGGGGCGTTCCAATATAAAAGAATGCCGTTCGGGTTACAGAATGCGCCGGCCACATTCCAGCGGAAAATGGACCAGATGCTGAGGCCCCATCGGAAGTATGCTGCGGCTTACCTGGATGACGTAATTGTCCATAGCACAGATTGGGCCTCACATCTGCCAAAAGTGCAAGCAGTCCTGGACTCTGTTCGGGAAGCAGGGTTTACGGCTAACCCCAAGAAGTGTACCATTGGGCAGGAGGAGGCCAAATATCTTGGGTACACCATTGGGAGGGGAGTAATAAAACCCCAACTCAACAAAGTCGAGGCCATCCAGAGTTGGCCACGTCCCAACAGCAAGAAGCAGGTACGAGCCTTTCTGGGAATCGCTGGGTATTATCGGCGATTCATTCCCCACTTTGCTTCTAAGGCTGTGCCCCTAACCAACCTGACGAAGGGGAAAGGGTCGGTCATGATTAAATGGACCCCCGAGGCTGAGGCAGCATTCCAATTCTTGAAACAAGCCTTATGTAGCCAGCCAGTGTTGTACTCACCCGACTTCTCTAAAGACTTTGTCGTACAAAGTGATGCGTCAGATGTGGGGTTAGGAGCAGTATTGTCCCAGGTCTGGAACGGGGAAGAGCACCCAGTCATTTACCTCAGCAGGAAGTTGAAGTCCCATGAGGTAAATTACGCCACCGTTGAAAAGGAGTGTTTAGCGGTGAAGTGGGCTCTAGATTCCCTTCGGTACTACCTGCTAGGTAGGCACTTTGACATGGTTACGGATCACGCTCCGTTAAAGTGGATGGCTCAAAACAAGGAAACAAATAGAAGAGTGAATAGGTGGTTCCTGGCCCTCCAGGAATTCAACTTCACAGTAAAGCATCGCCCTGGCGTTCAAATGGGGAATGTGGATGCTTTGTCTCGAGTACATGAATGCCTGATTGCTGGTGTTCCAACCCCGAGGTTAAAACAAGAGGGGGGGGTATGTGACAGCAGGAAGGTAAAGTCACCTGGTTGCATCCAGGGGGGTAGATATATTTCGCCCAGATTCAGGCTTTACGCCGATTTATACAGCTAGGTGGAGAGTTGTATAAGCCCAGCTGAGACTAGTGGGCTCATTGATGACTCATACCTCTAGGGAGAGGGCTGGGCGTCGTGCAGGCAGGGAGTTGATGAGGCCAGCTGAAGCCTGTCAGTTCGTTTAAGGCCTCTATAAAAATTCCCAGATTCATTAGATGTTAGCTCATGCCTGGAAGCAGACCTGTGTGGACTGTCTAGGGAGAGTGAACCCCTGTGCGGTGAGAGAAAGCCTGTGTGGCTATATTTTGCTTGGACATTTAAAACCAGGGACTAGGACAGCACTAGGCTGATCCCAGTTGTTAGTTAGGAAACCTGTATGTTTAGTCAGAGGTCAAGTTGACCAGGATTTATTTTGTTTGTTTCTTTTGCTTTGCTGTGTTTTTGTCACTGTAAATAGAAAATAAACGGCACCTTTTTGATTTTGAAAACCACAACCTCCGTCTGCTGGGCCTGTTTTTGTGTGGGGAGCCCATCCCGGGGGTCACACACACCCGCTGCCGAGCTAACCCCCTCACAATATATATAATATATATATATATATATATATATATATATATATATATATATATATATACACACACACAGGGCTTTTTTTTCTAAAAGAATAGGTGCAGGAACTCCCCCTTTCCAAGTCATCCCTTGTCTCTGCCCCCTACCCACCTCTGAGCACCGTTCCTTGGTTCCACCCCCCACCCATCTCCCAAGACTGCCTTATTTAGAGAATACAGAAGCATGTAACATTTGTAGTACTAACTAATTTGTATGGAACTCGTTAATTATAATTAAAAGCCAGCATCAATAGACCCCCAAGCAACAATAGATCCCCCCAGCAACAACAGACCACCTACAACAAAATATCACCCCCTTCCTAAGCAACCATAGACCCCAACAGCAAAAACAGATCTTCCAGCAGCCAGCAACAATAGGCTCCTCCCTCAACAGCAAATACCTACCAGCAACAACTGACCCCCCCAGTAGCATAAGACCCACCCTCAGCAACAATAGATCCCCTACCAGCAATAACAGACCTCCCCAACAACAACAGATCCTCCTCCCACAAAATAGATCCCCTCCAGTGACAAAAGATCCCCCCGCAGCCAGTATCAACAGACCCTACAGCACACCCCACCACCCCTTGCCATTACATACATTCAGTCCTGGAGGTGTCGGAACTGTGTTTCACGCTGAAAAAAAGCCCTGTATTTGTATATATATATTGTGAGATGGGGGTTGTTTAGCTCAAGTGATAGATGCGTTTTTTTCAGCGATTCAAGGCAGTCAGGAACTATATTTAAGGGCATGGTAGCCCATTTTTATTAAAAAGGCAAAGTAAAAGTCCAAACAAAGGTTTCCCACGCAGGGGTTCTTCTCCATTAAATCCACATAACAGAAAATGCTAGCCCACCTGGCTCTCTGTAGCAGTACTTCTGCACTTTATCCTGGTCAGCCAGACCACCCGACTCCTCAAAGTAGACGGCTTCCCTTTAGCATCTACAGTTCTGCCCCTTGCAGTCACCAACTTTCTGGCTGCCTCTTGCAGTCACCAACTTTCTGGCTGTCTCCTACAGCCTCTCTGACTCCTGAAGACCTCCTGTCTCTTGGTGTGGAGCCGTCTCCAACTGGGAGCCATGAGGTCTTCTCATACATTCATTATAAGGGCTGTGCTCACCTGAGCACACACCCTGCTGGTAATCAGCAAAGTCTGGACACAGAGTTGGAGATCCCATCCCTCCCAAGACACTGTGGAATCTCCAAACTACAAAGCCCCTTTCCAGAATACCAAAACCTGGAGAAAGCTGCGAAAGCAGTCTTCTCCAGTCCACATCTACGCTCTGTAGTCTTGCACCTCGCAAATGTGCACACCCTGTGTCCAGCAAACTGTCCATTTTACCGTGACAGTAGCTCCTACTGTCACATATCTCCCCCCCATGTTTCGGACCCGAAGGGGGCGGAACACACAAGCCTGAATCTTTGATTGGGGCACCTCTGTGCCAGCTGTTCGCTGCGTAGGCCCAATCTTTTTTTTGGGTGCGTTTCCAGGCACGCCTTACCCAGGATCGCAATGGGGTCCTACCTTTCTGTATCCCCAGCCTACTCCCTCTGTCCTTGGGGTTCCTGAGCTCACGTTTCTTTTCTGGCAGCCCCCTGCCCTTCCTGATACTTCCTTTAAACTCAGTTTCTGGATTCTGTAAGGAACCTGCTCCAGACACTACGCCTGATGAGGAACCACCTTTTCCCTCACTGGTACCTGTTTTCCCCATCACAATAGGTCCCTTGGGTTTACCAACTCCTTTGCCCTTGACTACCAACTCCCCAGAGCTCAACATCTGTGTATCACACTCATTTTCCAAGAAATTATTCATTTTCATACAAAGGCCATTATTTACATTAACATTCAGTAATAAGTCACCATTTCTCCAATTATCAAAATCATCAGTTATTTCTTGTTCAGGGTTTGTTAGGGCCAAGCCCAAGGAGGGACACCACACAGGTGAGCAGCTATCCCCTATGAGACCTTCACAAGGCTTCACTTCACCTGTTGTCCAAATCTCTGTGGGCAGTTGTCCCAACAACTGACACTGAACAACGCATGACTAGAGTTGAGCGGACACCTGGATGTTCAGGTTCGACGGGTTCGGCCGAACTTCGGTAAAAAGTTCGGGTTCGGGACCGAACTTTAACCCGGACCCGAACCCCATTGAAGTCAATGGGGACCCGGACTTCTAAGGACTAAAAAGGCTCTAAAAAAGTAATGGAAAGGGCTAGAGGGCTGCAAATGGCAGCAAAATGTTGTTAAGATCATGGCAAGTGCTCTGCAAACAAATGTGGATAGGGAAATAACTTAAAATAACATAAAAAAAATAAAAAAATATGCTGGAGGCCCCCTTTTCAGCAGAAGAGGTACGGGAAGTCATTAAGAACCTCAGAACTCAACGGCACGATGCCACACATATAGTGGGAATGCCCCAGAATACGCCCTTTCTGGAATAAATTATTCAATTTAATGAATAAGCTAGTGGGATAATGAAATACTTTGAAATAAAAATGTAGCAGGGTGCTAAATTTAAGGGAAGTGTTTGAGTGGTAAATATGCTCAAACACCCTAATTCTGTAGGATTCATGGACCATTTTGTCCTCGGGGGACAGTATTGGTGTGCAGTTCCCTGCGGCCTACAGGTGGCGCTGCCATGGTAGGCTAGGGTTGAACCGCCGATACAGTGCTGTGCCTTTTGTGTCCCCTCTTGGCAGTAGTACAGCGGGGCGGGGAACCTGCTGTGCATGCCGGGAGAGCATATAAAAGTGGCAGACCTTTGGCCTGGGGGCTGATGTCCAGTGGGGTCCACGCCCAGGTGCCTTCGGCCTGGGTGCATGTGTTCCTGTTCCATCTCGGGTACCTTTAGCCCGGGGTGAGGTACTATCCTGGAGTTCCTGCTGCCCTGGGTATGGAGGCCTAGGTGCGGGAGTAAAGCCTGGAGTCCAGAGCCTTCGTCTGGAGTTCAATAAGGGTCGAGGAGTCTTAGGGTGCCGCCTCGTGTAGGGGACCATGTTCCAGGGAAGGGAGGATCATTCTGATGGACCGATGCGGGAGTCACGGTGAAGGAAGGGTCTGTTGACTCCCTGGAGAGATGCCTTCCCCTTGATATGGGCTAGGTTCGTAGAAGGAGAAGCTCAAGGTCATCTTGACTGTATCAGAGGCCTTATTCACCCGGCCCGTGGCAGGGGCCTTATACACCCTGGTCTGTGGCAGAGACCAAAGTTCTCCAGGTCCGTGGCAGGGGCCTTGTACACCCTGTCTGTGGCAGAGACCAACCTCAAGGTCTGTGGCAGAGACCGTGCACCTAAAACTGTTTGAGAAACCTAAGCAGTGAAGTGAATGTGCTACGTTTTTGCCTGGACCTCCTCCACACCTTAAGCTGTCCTGTTTCTTTGCTCTAACCTTTTCTATCCGAGTAGAGTTTATTTTGCCATGAGAGAATAAGAGTTGTAATTTCAGCTGGTGTGGACATTGACTTTACTGGGAATTAAAGGACTTGCCTCTACCTACAGTAGAGGTGAGAATCATCCTCTGGAGGAGTTTTGATACCGGCTGTGGACACGGCCCGTCAAGTACACCGCTCAACCTCTTTATATAGGAGGGTACGGGCTGGTAGTGCGGTGTGCCTTTCTCCCTCCTGCGAGGAGCCAACAACATAAAGGCAGGTAAGGGGGAAAGGATCTGTGCGCTACAAAAAAATTAAATAAAAATTATAATCTTGACCTAGGAGGACGAGGTCCATATGGAGTAGGAGGTTGAGGTGGCGGTGGATGTGGCTGTGTAGGTGGAAGCGGTGGTGGAGGAGGATGAGGTAGCCAACACTGGTTCAAAAATACAACAATGGCTGGGTAAGGCCAGTGATGTGTCGAATTCTGTCCCCCGTCAAATAGTGTCCACCCTGTACTGCGCTTACTCAGTATGTAGGACAAGGGGATTTCGAAAATCTCCCAAGACGAACGGCGCCTGCGTGGTGAGTTCAGGTGAAGGCCACACCATCCGTGGTTCAAGCCGAGCCAAGTGAGGCCGTGCCCGAAGCGTGGCGATCGAACCGAGCCCGTGAGGGGCCCTGTTACTATGTGCTACCGTATGTCCACTTGGATGGTGGGGCTTGAACCTGCACTCACAGCGCAGGCGCCGTTCATCGCCGGAGATTTTGTGAATCTCCTTGTCCTCTGTACTGCGCAAGCGCTGCGCCTTCGCAGTATGGGCCGGACACAATCCGATGGCCGGACAGTTTTTGTCACAACACCGGTATACATGTCTATTCTGCAGAAGGTACGGACAAGTCCTGTGGGATCCATGCCTGGTTCATTTTAATGAACGTGAGCTTGTCCACATTGGCTCTGGACAGGCGGCTGCGCTTGTCTGTGATAACGCCCCCTGCCATGCTAAATACACGTTCAGATAATACACTGGCTGTAGGGCAGGCCAGCACCTCCAAGGCATAAAGGGCAAGCTCAGGCCATGTGCCCAATTTGGAGACCCAGAAGTTAAAGGGGGCAGACCCGTCACCCAGTACGTGTAGGCCTGTGGACACATACTGCTCAACCATGTTGTTTTTTTAGTATAGCACAGTAGAAGAAAACTATATAGAAATTGTTTATTTCACACACCTCCACATATGTATAACACACTGCAAAATATTTTTTGTGGCCCTAAATGGCGTTTTTTGGAAGACCACAACACACCCACAGTACATAACCGCTGAATCGCACAGCTACAGAACTGCAGAAAATGCTATTCAAAAAAAATGTTGTTTTTTTAGTATAGCACAGTAGAAGAAAACTATATAGAAATTGTTTATTTCACACACCTCCACATATGTATAACACACTGCAAAATATTTTTTGTGGCCCTAAATGGCGTTTTTTGTAAGACCACAACACACCCACAGTACGTAACCGCTGAATCGCACAGCTACAGAACTGCAGAAAATGCTATTAAAAAAAAAATGTTGTTTTTTTAGTATAGCACAGTAGAAGAAAACTATATAGAAATTGTTTATTTCACACACCTCCACATATGTATAACACACTGCAAAATATTTTTTGTGGCCCTAAATGGCGTTTTTTGGAAGACCACAACACACCCACAGTACGTAAGCGCTGAATCGCACAGCTACAGAACTGCAGAAAATGCTATTCAAAAACAATTTAGTTTTTTTAGTATAGCACAGTAGAAGACAAATATATAGAAATGGTTTATTTCACATGCCTCCACATATGTATAACACACTGCAAAATATTTTTTGTGGCCCTAAATGGGTCTTTTTGCAAGCGTACATTAAAGTGCAAATTTTTTATTTATTTTTTTGCCCTAAACGGGTCTTTTTTTGCACGAGCAAAATAAAATACAATTTTTTTTATTTGTTTTGCCCTTAATGGGTCTTTTGGAAAAGAGCACAATAAAGTGCCTTTTTTTTGCCCTAAATGGATCTTTTTCCAAGAGCAGAATACACCCACAGTATGGAAACGGTGTATCTCTCAACGTAATATATGCAGTGCTGGTGCACTGAGCTTGCAGATAAAAGGTAGATTTTCTCTGACACTGGGCTCATGGCAGTGTAAAAAGACTGCACTGCAACACAGACAGGTAAACCTATGCAGATCGCTGAGTTATATCTCTGAATCTGGACTCCTATTCCTATATAATATATCTCTCTCCCTGAAAGCACCAACAGGAACCTGGCCCTACACTACACTGTCTCTCTATCTTTTCCCTCAGATTCCAGAATCAGGACTAACTCATGTATTTTTCAATCTCTCCATAAAAGCAGCAGCAGCAGACAAGATCCTCTCCCTATCTATTCTGAAGCAGAGTGACGTGTGTGCTGTGTGCCTCTAGCTTATATAGAAGCTGGGTCACATGTTGCACTGACCAATCACAGCCATGCCATTAGTAGGCATGGCTATGATGGCTTCTAAGGGCACACCAGCTAATCAAAAGGTGATTGGCTGGCCCCTGAAGCATTTCTAACTGCGCCATTAGATTGCCGAACCCGAACCCGGACTTTCGCGCAAAGTCCGGGTTCGGGTTCGGGAAAAAGCTAAAGTTCGGTACGGACCCGAACTTTACAGTTCGGGTTCGCTCAACCCTACGCATGACCCATTTCTAGCAGTACCAATCTTTGCCAACTCACACTTTTCCATGTTACAATTTTTGTTCCTCTCCATACTATATTTGAGAGTGTCTCCGGGTTCCCCAAATTGTACCTCTCTGCAGGTGACAGACAGAATCTCTGCTTTTGCTGCGTCCATATCTGGCCCTTCCTTCTTAGGAGGTCTAGCGGGTGAGGCAGTATCCGCGCCATTTACTAATCCCTGCTCAGCCGCACCTCGGACCGCACTAGCAGACATGTCCATCACTGCATCAGGTGGAGAGACCTCTGTCTCCAGCAGCCCCCCAGAGCGCCTTCTGTACTGAACCGTATCCGGAAGCACCCTCACAGGAAACCGGGAGATCATTTGCCACACTATTAGAAAGCACTGTACCAACCAGTTCCAATGGTGATTAATTTTAACCAGCACAGGTTGTACTACCTGACTCCATCCATTGGTACCACGCAGCACCACCACATCCGACTGTAATGGAGGCACCCAGGTATACAAGGACTGTGCTTTCACCATTTCAAGCAGTTCCACTAACATATCTGTAATTTCTACACACTCCACATCAATATGCAAAACATTTTTGGTGACCTTAACCTTATCAGAAACATGGAGGGGCTCATTCACTGCAGCTTGAGGGGCCGAGACATTTAAACAGGCCTCCACCTCCCTGGCGGTACCCATCACAGCCTGATGCTCCTCTGGAACACTATCAGACGCATGTCTCCCACTCATCTCTTCCAACTCAACAATGAACCCCTGCACGTAAACATTTGTTACATTGTCACCTTCACACTTGACATTCAGCGGCTGGGCTGTGAACACCACATCTGCCATGCCTGTGCCCTGATCTAGTCCTTCTGACTGGGGGGAAACAACCCTTGTAGGGACCAACGCACCCTCAACCATCGGTCGCTCTGCAATTTCCCTGTCTGGCATAGCAGTTGTTGTATTCACACCCCTGTAGCTCAACATAGCCTTGTCTATCATGGCTAGTAATTGTTTGGCCCAACTGTCCCAATCCGTTGTGCTTCCATTATGAGGGCTCAGCAGTACCTCATCATCGGCTCCAGGAGGCACCTGGGATTCTGCAGCGCAAACAGTAACTTTGTAAGTTCTATATAAATCACATTTTGACAACATGCTTTTACTCTTTGCTAAAGCTTCATCAAATAAGGCAGGCTGCAATACACCATCACTACCTTTCTCTGGGGGTGCTAACACACTCAGCTGTGTACCTTCAGCTCTGGCCAGCTGACTTAACCCCTTACCAACTGGGTTACACATATGATAAATGGACTGCTCACACAAACTCTCACTGCATGGTGTAGACCCAGTCTGTTCCATCAGAGCAATATCAGGGCCGTCCTGGACAATCACTGGCTCCAACACCTGGAGACCCCCAGAGATTTCCATGGACAACACTGTGGCTCCGCTTCTGGTTGCCAAGGGAGACATCCCCCTTTTCTTATTACTAAAGAACACATCATCATAAGTACATGTATCATCAGCAATACCTTTATCATCAGCAAACATAGCAGTTTCATAAGCTCTATCAGGTTTTCTTTTTTCATAACGCATGGCACCCTGCGTGACACTCAGCACACCACCCTTCCTCTCCAAATGAATTATTTTTCCTACTAGGGCGGCTTCACAGTTGTCCTGGGAAACCACTTGCCTCACCACTGCAGGCTCCTTGGAGGTTTCCCTTGGCAACTCTGCAGCACCTGTCACTGTCACTAGGGAACATGGCCCACCAACTGCTTTGGTTACCCCTAGCACATCTCTTCCAGCACTCTGCTGGATTACCTTAGGTGCACACAGAGTCCACATGTCCTTTTCAGTCCTTGACCTTGCTGCAAGCAGGGTTTTAACCTGTGTCTCCCCATTGCTCTGGGTAGCACACTGCAACAAGTCCATTTTTACACCTGCAGATCTCCCCACCGAACACACTGCCACTTCATTGGGATCAGTCCCACAAACTGCAACAGTCTTACCATATCCTGTAGCAGGTAACTCTGGCTTCATTTGAGTGCGCTGTCTCTCCTCTGCATATTTACTGGCCAACTCCCCCTGGTGGCCACAGGATGAAATCACAGCAGGTATCTCCCACTGTTTAGCACCCCCTGCAGACACAACAAAAAACTCCTTGTTGCCAGGGGTGATTGCAGACATATCTGTAAAGGAATCTTGGCCCATGGATAAAGAGTTCTGCTCAGAAACATTACCTCCAGCTGCACCCCAGAATCTAGGGCAAGAAAATATGCCGTGCCCCAGCTGACCACACTCCAAACATGGCTCTGGATGCTGAACTTTAATTCCTTGGCATCTCCTCAATGACTGTCTCTCTGGATTTCCAAAACCTTGGTCTTCCAGTAATCCTTCTCCTCTGAGAAGGATTTCCTCTTTAAACTTGCAGTAGTCATCCTGGTCCCAATCCATCAAATGGTAAACCGACCGGAACTCTATCCGAAATAAGGTTTGCAGCAATTTTGGCCACTGGTTCCTAGGCCATTTTCTCTTTACAGCAACTTTTTCAAATCTTAGCAGGAAGTCCCCAACCTCCTCTGTAGGCAGCATGGGTTGCATATAGTCAGAGGCCATGATCACAGCCCCTTGCACTGCATCCCAGTTTTTGCGATTCCGCTTGAACCATCCATTCACTGTCTCACGCATCACTAGGCCTTTTGGACTGACCCTTCTAGGTGGAGACATCTTCTCAGGCCACGCTGAGCTCACTTCCACAGGTACACCACCTGTATGCAACACAGTCCATCAATTGAACTGATGTGCAATGCAGTTCACCTGGCTGCCACACACAGCTAGCAGCAGTTCCCCGCAGAAAAAAAATATTGAGTTTTCATTCACAGGTACACCACCTGCAACACACCATGCCTTTTGCCTGGCTGCACTTCCACACACAGCCAACAGTTCCTGACCTGAACTCACTGTGGAGCAAGGACCCGGATTCCACCGTCTTGTGCCAGCTGAGTCCACCACTTGTGAGATTGGGTTTGTTTAGCTCAAGTGATAGATGCGTTTTTTCAGCGATTCAAGACAGTCAGGAACTATATTTAAGGGCATGGTAGCCCATTTTTATTAAAAAGGCAAAATAAAAGTCCTGGTCAGCCAGACCACCGGACTCCTCAAAGTAGACGGCTTCCCTTTAGCATCTACAGCTCTGCCTCTTGCAGTCACCAACTTTCTGGCTGCCTCTTGCAGTCACCAGCTTTCTGGCTGTCTCCTACAGCCTCTCTGACTCCTGAAGACCTCCTGTCTCTTGGTGTGGAGCCGTCTCCAACTGGGAGCCATGAGGTCTTCCCATACATTCATTATAAGGGCTGTGCTCACCTGAGCACACACCCTGCTGGTAATCAGCAAAGTCTGGACACAGAGTTGGAGATCCCATCCCTCCCAAGACACTGTGGAATCTCCAAACTACAAAGCCCCTTTCCAGAATACCAAAACCTGGAGAAAGCTGCGAAAGCAGTCTTCTCCAGTCCAAATCTACGCTCTGTAGTCTTGCACCTCGCAAATGTGCACACCCTGTGTCCAGCAAACTGTCCATTTTACCATGACAGTGGCTCCTACTGTCACAATATATATACATATACAGGGCACTGTATGTATATGTATATTGTTATATGGGTGCCCGAGATCACCAGCAGCCATTTGTAAAAGCAAACAGACCAGCAAAACAAGGTACCATACAACTGGCTCACTGCCAAACTCTTGGTTCCTCCCACACTGTAGTATGGTTCGGGGTGCCGGGCAAGCTGTAGGGATTCAGCTACAAGTGTCTTAGTTTCCAAGAGCGTTCACCCTTGCTTACAGCTCATGAGCTACTCCATGCTGCTTCACTGACACAGGTGCTGATTTCCACCTACTGCCTTTTAAGCCTCCCTTGCCTGGGGCTTAATCTCTTCAGGACTAGCTTGGGTTAGCTACTTGACAACCCCAGAAGCCCTCAACTTGCATGGGAGAGAACCCCTGAGTATATATAGATATATATATCTATATCTATATATATATATCTATATATAGATATATATATAGATATATATATCTATATATATACACACTGAGCAAAATTATAAACGCAACACTTTTGTGTTTGCCCCTATTTATCATGAGCTGAACTCAAAGATCTACAACTTTTTCTATGCACACAACAGGCCTATTTCTCTGAAATATTGTTCACAAATCTGTCTAAGCCCAGGTTCACACTGGGGCTGCGGGAGTGAAGCCGTGTGAGTTCAGCTGAACTCGCACGATTTCACTCCTGCCTGTCAGTCCCGATTTCGGCCGCGATTACAGGAACATCTGTGCAGGTTTCTGCGCAGATGTCAATGTAAATCGCGGCCCGAAATCGCAAAAAGTAGTACATAAACTACTTTTTGAAATCGGTGCAGCGCAGCTGATGCGGCGTCGCACCGATTAGGATGGTGCCATTTCCCCCAATTTGCGGCAAATATCGCCAATTTGACATGTCAAATCGCGTGTCAAATCGCACCAGTGTGAACCAGGGCTTAATCTGTGTTAGTAAACACTTCTCATTTGCCAAAATAATCCATCCACCTCACAGGTGTGGCATATCAAGATGCTGATTAGACAGCATGATTATTGCACAGGTGTGCCTTAGGCTGGTCACAATAAAAGGCCACTCTAAAATGTGCAGTTTTTCCCCCAGGCATGAATAATAGTTTCTTAACAGAATACTGGGCGGATGACCAAATTTTAGCCCACCATTTTTACACGCCTGCACCACATTTTCCCCCCAGGCATGAATAATAATTTCTTAACAGGGTACTAGGCGCATGACCAAATTTTAACCCACCATTTTTACATAAAAGGGAAACTCCGATCTGCCTCTCACCTTTCCACCTCAATGAATAAACCCCACATTTCCCCATGAACGTACCTATTACTCTCACGCTACCTAGGTTACTTGGACAAAAATTCTTCCTGCTCATGACAGCTCACACCTTTCGAAAGTCTTTGTGTACAAAAATCCCCCCAAAATCACCTCACAGACTACCACCCCAATGACATCTTAGCCTGTAGAGCATGGGAAAGGGTCCTATGCTTATCCCTTACACTAGAGGACTGGGAACAAATCTACCTTAATATCCATAAAGGCTCTGTTGATGTTTCCACACAAGAAAATGGATACAAAATCCAATCACGTTGGTATTGCACACCAGCCCTAGTACACAAATTTACACCAACAATCCCAGAAGATTGCTGGAGATGTCATAAAGAACGTGGCACGATATTACACATCTGGTGGACCTGCCCACATATCCAAACCTTCTGGAAGGAAGTACAATGCATCACCTCTCAGGTGACCTATGATCTCCAGCTCAGTTTCTTCTACACCACTCTCCTTTACTACACAAATCCTACCACAAATCACTAGCAATGCACCTGATAAATGCAGCAAAGCAATGCATCCCAGTACATTGGAGATCTTCCAACACTCACTCAATCAAATAATGGTTTAGTAGAAATAAAAAGATTGCTGAAATGGAAGAACTGATTCATATTGCATGGGACACCCCTAATAAATTTGGAACCAAATGGGTGTGCTGGACACACTTCCAGACTACAGCAGAATTTTCCTACTTAAATATTGGAGTCTCCCTACTCTATACTCGGCTAACCAGAGTAGATGTATACACTGCTTATAATTTGAAAATTAAATACTACACGCAAAGGAACTATCCCCGAGGAGGGAAGAAAGAGACGGCCAACCCCAACTTCCCTCCCCCTTCCTCCCCCATTTTTTTTTCTCCCTCTTCCTCTTCCTAGCTTTTCTCTTTCTCCTCTCTTCGCTCTACCCCCACTTTCCCTTCCCCTACCTGTCCTATAACTCTAGACCCCACCAAGCTATCAACGAAAAAACAACTTGCATATTCCATATAAGACCCTCTTCCCATACTCCACATACACTCTGACCTTCACAGGAACCTGCCCCATCGTAGGCAATCAGAGCCGTTCGGAAATGCTTGGAAAGACTTGGAAATACTATGTTCCCGAGCCTTTTTGAGGTTTGGCGAGGTCAGCCAAGCAGTCCTCGGGCCTTTCCGGCCGTTTTCGAGGCTCTCCAGCGCCCCCGCACAACGTCATACACTGTCTTCCATTTGCCCTGTACAGTGAAAAACAGGATTCATCCGTGAAGAGAACACCTCTCCAAAGTGCCAGACACCATAGAATGTGAGCATTTTCCCACTCAAGTCGGTTACGATGACGAACTGCAGTCAGGTCGAGACCCCAATGAGGATGACGTGCATGCAGATGAGCTTCCCTAGAGCGGTTTCTGACAGTTTGTGCAGAAATTCTTTGGTTATGCAAACCGATTGTTGCAGCAGCTGTCCGGGTGGCTGGTCTCAGATGATCTTGGAGGTGAATATGCTGGATGTGGAGGTCCTGGGATGGTGTGGTTACACGTGGTCTGCGGTTGTATGTACTGCCAAATTCTCTAAAATGCCTTTGAAGATGGCTTATGGTAGAGAAATAAACATTCAATTTAAGGGCAACAGCTCTGGTGGACATTCCTGCAGTCAGAATGCTAATTTCACGCTCCCTCAAAACTTGCAACATCTGTGGCATTCTGCTGTGTGATAAAACTGCAGATTTTACTGTAGAGTGGCCTTTTAATGTGGCCAACCTGTGGCCAACCTAATCTAATCAGCATCTAGATATGCCACACCTGTAAGGTAGATGGATTATCTCGGCAAAGGAGAAGTGCTCACTAATAGGGTTGAGCGATTCCGAACTGTAAAGTTCGGGTTCGTACCGGACTTTTGGGTTTTTGGGTCCCGGACCCGAACCCGAACAATTGACTGTATGTTCCGGTTCGGGTCCGGTGTTCGGTGATGTAATGGCGCATTTTTAAAAGCTGCAGGGCAGCCAATCAACTTTCGTTTAACTGGTGTGCCCTTAGAAGCCATCACAGCCATGCCTACTAATGGCATGGCTGTGATTGGCCAGTGCAGCATGTGACCCAGCCTCTATATAAGCTAGAGGCACACAGCACAGCACGTCACTCTGCTTTTGACAGTGTAGGAAAAGGTTCCTGGCTGCTGTTCCTGTGAGGGAGAGAATTACATGATAGGAGTCAGCCCTGATTCTAAAATATATTCAAATTAGTCAGCGATCTACATAGATTTAGTTGTGTGGGTGCAGTGCACAAGCTTTTTACACTGCACTGAGAGAAAAGATAGACAATGTAGTGCAAGGTTCCTGTTGCTGCTTTTAGGGAGAGAGAATTATCTAGGAGTCCAGATTCAGAAATCTATTCTAATAACTCAGCAATCTACATAGATTTACCTGGTTGGGTTGCAGTGCACAGTCTTTTTACACTGCCATGAGCCCAGTGCCAGAGAAAATATAATTTTTATCTGCAAGCTCAGTGCACAAGCACTGCATATGTTACTGTGAGATACACCCTGTACATACTGTGGGTGTATTCTGCTCTTCCAAAAACACCCATTTAGGGCAAAACAAAATATTTTGCAATGTTTTCTGCATATCTGGAGGTGTGAGATACACAATTTATATATTTTTCTTCTATTGTGCTATTCAAATAAAAAAAAATTAGGGCAAAAACATTTTTTTTGAATAGCATTTTCCGCATTTCTGTAGGTTTTGAGATACACCGTTTACATACTCTGGGTGTATTCTGCTATTGCAAAAACACACATTTAGTGAACAAAAAAATTGCAGTGTTTTCTGCATATCTGCAGGTGTGAGATACACAATTTATATATTTTTCTTCTATTGTGCTATTCAAATAATTTTTTTTTAGGGCAAAATCATTTTTTTTAATAGAATTTTCTGCATTTCTATAGGTGTGAGATACACCGTTTACATACTGTGGGTGTATTCTGCTATTGCAAAAACACCCATTTAGGGCAAGATCCTAAATTTGGAAAATATGAGGAGAACGTCAAAGAAGGGACGTGGCCCCGGTCGTGGTGCTGCTGGTGGAGCTCCTGTTGCAGGGAGAGGACGTGGTCAATCTGTGGCAGCTACACGCACAAGTGAAACACCTTCCTCAGGTGCGAGTAGGCGACAGAGCCTGCAGCGGTATTTGGTCGCGCCTAATGAGGCTATACGAATGTTGAGGCCAGGACAAGTACAGGCGATAGTAGATTGGGTTGCTGACAGTGCCTCTGGTTCCTTCACATTGTCTCCCACCCAGTCTCCTGATGAAAGATCAGAGTTGGCACCTGCAGCCGATGTCCATCAGTCTTTCACCTCACCCCAAGTGCAGCCGCCTGTCCAGAGCCAATGTGGACAAGCTCACGTTCATTAAAATGAACCAGGCATGGATCCCACTTGTCCGTACCTTGTGCAGAATAGACATGTATACCGGCCTTACCAAGCCATTGTTGTATTTTTGATCTTTTTCACTCTTTTGGGGTGTACCCTAATTAAAAAAATAATAATTTAAAAACAAAAACCAGTGTTGGCTACCTCGTCCTCCTCCACCGCCGCTTCCACCTACACCGCCACATCCACCGCCACCTCAACCTCCTACTCCATATGGACCTCGTCCTCCTAGGTCAAGATTATTTTTTATTTTTATGTATTTTATGTTATTTTAAGTTATTTCCCTATCCACATTTGTTTGCAGAGCATATTACCATGCTCTTAACAACATTTTGCTGCCATTTGCAGCCCTCTAGCCCTTCCCATTACTTTTTTAGAGCCATTTTAGTCCTCAAAAGTTCGGGTCCCCATTGACTTCAATGGGGTTCGGGGTAAAGTTCTGTCCCAAAATCGAACATTTTTCCGAAGTTCGGCCAAACCCGTCGAACCCGAACATCCAGGTGTCCGCTCAACTCTACTCACTAACACAGATTTAGACAGATTTGTGAACAGTATTTTAGAGAAATAGGCCTTTTGTGTACATAGAAAAAGTCATAGATCTTTGAGTTCAGCTCATGATAAATAGGGGCAAACACAAAAGTATTGTGTTTATAATTTTGCTCAGTGTATATAGATCTATATATAGATCTATATATAGATATATATACACACAATTTTACCAAAAGTATTGGGACACCTGCCATTACAGGTACACGAACTTTAATGGCATCCCAGTCTTCGTCCGTAGGGTTCAATATTGAGTTGGCCAACCCTTTGCAGCTATAACATCTTCAACTCTTCTGGGAAGGCTGACCACAAGGTTTAGGAGTGTGTCTATGGGAATGTTGACCATTCTTCCAGAAGCGCAATTGTGAGGTCAGGACTTTGTGCACGAGAAGGCCTGGCTCGCAGTCTCCGTTATAACTCATTCCAAAGGTGTTCTATTGGGTTAAGGTCAGGACTCTGTGCAGACCAGTCAAGTTCCTCCACCCCAAACTTGCTCATCCATGTCCTTATGAACCTCGCTTTGTGCACTGGTGCACAGTCAAGTTGGGAGCATGAAATTGTCCAAAATGTCTTGGTATGCTGACCCATTAAATGTTCTCTTTACTGGAAATGAGGGGCCAAGCCCAACCACTGAAAAACAAACCCACACCATAATCCAACCTCCACCAAATGATTTGGACCAGTGCACAAAGCAAGGTCCATAAAGACATGGATGAGTGAGTTTGGGATGTATATACCAGTACATATACAGTACATCGGAGAAGGGACGGACTGCACCTAAATGAGGAGGGTGCAGATCAGCTGGGAATAAGGATGGCCAAAAAGTTAGAGGGGTTTTTAAACTAGGCGACGGGGGGGAGGGTCCAGAGATAGTGAGAGTCAGCGGGGAACATATTCTAGAGGGTAGTATTAGGGGCATTAGTGGTAGGGTAACCAAAGCACATAAACCCAAGGTAAGTATAGTAGCAAGTCCTAGTTGCAATCTGGGAACACCCAAGAGGATAGTATGTGACCGGTCAAAATATATTAATGCATTAAAGTGTCTGTTCACCAATGCCAGAAGTCTGCCAAGCAAAATAGGTGAGTTGGAAGCTCTGGTGCATGAGGAGAGCTATGATGTAATCGGTATTGCTGAAACTTGGCTTCATTCCTCACATGACTGGGCTAATAATATTCCTGGCTATGCACTCTTTCGGAAAGACAGGGTAAAAAGGAAAGGTGGAGGGGTCTGTCTCTATGTGAGAAGTGATCTCAAAGTGAGTTAGAAAGAGGACCTGGTGGATGGAGAGTGTGATGAGTCTGAAGCATTATGGGTGGAACTGCATACAGATGTGTGTAGTTCAAAGCTAATCATTGGAGTTTGCTATAGACCACCCAATGTTAATGAGGAGGTGGAGACTCAGCTCCTTGCACAGATGGAAAGAGCTGCAAGGGCTGGGATGGTGATAATAATGGGGGATTTTAACTACCCAGAAATTGACTGGAGTAATGGAACTGCTGGGACAGTTAAAGGGCAAAAATTTATAAACCTATTGCAGGACAATTTTATGGTCCAGTTTATTGAGGCCCCAAATAGGAATGATGCTCTGTTGGACCTGGTAATCTCAAACCATGCAGAGCGTATTACTAATGTTCAGATAAAGGAACACCTGGGTAGCAGTGACCATAACATGATTTCATTTGATGTTAGTTGTAAGCAAAAATCACATACGGGAAAGATAAAAACACTTAATTTCAAGAGAGCAAATTTTCCAAGGATGAGCGCTGCTCTCCAGGACTTAGACTGGGAGGGAATATTGGCATCAATGGGCACAGAACAGAAATGGGAATTCTTCAAAAAGACTGTTTGTGAACTCACTGCAAAGTATATTCCCATGGGCAATAAGTTTAAAAGGCTAAAAATAAAACCTATGTGGCTCACTGCCAAAGTTAAAAAAGCTATAAACTATAAGAAAAGAGCTTTTAAAAATTATAAAAATGAGGGAACACTAGTGTCATTTAAATGTTACAAAGAATATAACAGGATATGTAAAAAGGAAATCAAGAATGCAAAAATTCAAAATGAGCGACAGATTGCAAAAGATAGTAGGACAAACCCCAAAAAATTCTTCAAATATATTAATAGTAAAAAGGTCAAGTCTGAGCATGTAGGCCCTTTACAAAATAATCTAGAGTGGGTGACTGGGGACAAAGAGAAGGCTAATTTATTAAATACTTTCTTCAGTTCTGTTTATACAAAGGAGCATGGGGGAGCTCATGTCCAAAATGGGGGTGGTAGTGACACAGCCCCAAATCCACAATGGCTCAAAAGTGATATGGTCCAGAAATATTTAGATGGAATAAAGGTGGATAAAGAACCTGGACCAGATGGCATACACCCACGGATCCTAAAAGAATTGAGCTCTGTAATTTCAAAGCCATTGTATTTAATTTTTAGGGACTCATTAATGACAGGAATAGTACCACTGGATTGGCGCAGGGCCAATGTGGTACCTATATTTAAAAAGGGAATTAAGTATTTACCAAGTAACTATAGACCTTTTAGTTTAACTTCTATAGTTGGGAAGATACTGGAGAGATTAATAAAAGACCACATAGATGAGTTCTTGCTGGAAAAAAACTATTTAAGCAACAGACAGCATGGATTCATGAAAGACAGAAGTTGTTAAACAAACCTGATTTCTTTTTATGAAGAGGTAAGTAAGACCTTGGACAGAGGGGTGGCTGTGGACGTGGTATACTTGGATTTTGCAAAAGCGTTCGATACAGTTCCCCACACACGGCTCATGTGCAAGGTAAAGTCTACAGGATTGGAAATATCAGTTTGTAAGTTTGTAAATAGATAGAAAAACAGGCTAAAAGACAGAATTCAGAGAGTCGTGGTTAATGATTCTTACTCTGAATAGTCCAAGGTTATCAGTGGTGTACCCCAAGGTTCAGTGCTGGGACCCTTACTTTTTAATATGTTTATAAATGATATTGGGTCTGAGATCAAAAGTAACATTTCTGTCTTTGCAGATGACACCAAGCTTTGCAGTGGTATAACGTCCTTACAGGATGTCGCCAATTTACAAGCCGACCTCAATGCTCTGTCTAATTGGGCGACTATGTGGCAGATGAGGTTTAATGTTGATAAATGTAAAGTTATGCACTTGGGGGCTAAGAATATGAATGCATCATACATACTAGGGGGAGTACAACTGGGGGGATCCGTAGTGGAGAAGGATCTGGGGGTTTTGGTAGATCATAAGCTCAATAATGGCATGCAATGCCAAGCTGCGGTTTCCAAAGCGAGCAAAGTCCTTTCTTGTATTAAGAGAGGTATGGACTCCAGAGAGAGAGATATAATTTTGCCCCTGTTCAAATCATTAGTAAGACCTCATCTGGAATATGCAGTTCAGTTTTGGGCCCCAGTTCTCAAAAAGGGTATTAGGGAACTGGAGAAAGTGCAGAGAATGGCAACAAAACTGATAAGAGGCATGGAGGAGCTCAGCTATGAGGAAAGATTAGAGGAACTGAATTTATTCACTCGAGAAGAGGAGATTAAGAGGGGATATGATCAACATGTACAAATATATAAGGGGTCCATATAGTGAACTTGGTGTTGAGTTATTCACTTTACGGTCAACACAAAGGACAAGGGGGCACTCTTTGCGTCTAGAGGAAAAGAGATTTCACCTCCAAATACGGAAAGGTTTCTTCACAGTAAGAGCTGTGAAAATGTGGAATAGACTCCCTGCAGAGGTGGTTCTGGCCAGCTCAGTAGATTGCTTTAAGAAGGGCCTGGATTCTTTCTTAAATGTACATAATATAACTAGGTACTGACATTTATAGGTAAAGTTGATCCGGGGAATATCCGATTGCCTCTCGGGGGATCAGGAAGGAATTTTTTCCCCTGTTGTAGCAAATTGGATCATGCTCTGCTGGGGTTTTTTGCCTTCCTCTGGATCAACTGTGGGTATAGAATTGGGTATATGGGATTGTACGATATTTCTTTTTTTTTTTTATGGTTGAACTGGATGGACTTGTGTCTTTTTTCAACCTGACTAACTATCTAACTATGTAACTATGTAACTATGTCAGATTATACTCATGTGGTAGGTACTTTTTCAATGAGTTGTGCCAGTCCAAACCGTATTAAAGAGCATGGCAGCCCACTTATACTTAAAGTTCACATAGACATCAGTTGCCTAACCAGGGGTTCTTCCACATCTGTATGAAAAAAAAAGAAAATACAGAGTCACCTGGCTCCTTTGTTGACAGCCCTGCTGCTCTTCTCACTTTTACTGGAAATTGTTTACATATTGGCCAGATCTCTCACTACCTATGCAAAGAATGTGCTTATACATTCCTACATGAATGCCGACATCCTTTAATATCTACAGGTGTTCCAAACTGGTGTTATGTCTGCAAAGCCTTAAGATCATTAGACTTTTAATATGAATGAAAGTCTACAGACAAAAAAAAACTATTAAAGTTTGGATGGGATTTTTCAGGCATCCCACACATTAAAATACATAAAATGTGTTTTATTGGAAACATATTAAAAACAAAAGTTGTAAAAACAATACACAAGGCCACAAAGAAAACGTATGTGATCAATACATATTGTGTACAATTATTTTAGATCCCAACGTGTTTTGAAAATTCTTTCTTTCTCAGGGAAAATGAAAATCTGTAAATTAGAAAACAATTAACAGTAATATAATAAACATATAGTGCTGAATCTAATATCAATACAGTATGTATAAATACACATCACAATGAACTTACAGACTTAAGTAATCACAATAAATGTGCAGCCTTCAAGATCATTTTTATGTTAAAAGATCGCACAGAAACTCCCTTAGGGGAGCTCCAAGATCACTTCCCTCAACAGAACCTATGGGCGCCAATCCGATTGAAAGGGTAACCAGTTAGTAAATATAGTCAAAAATATAGGGGCACTTAACTATACATCATCTCACCTGATGAATACTCCCTCGCCTAAGTTTGCTGTGTGATCTTTTAACATATCAATGATATTGAAGGCTGCATATCGATTATGGTCACTTGGGCCTGTAAGTCCATTTTGATGAATATTTACATGCATTGATATTAGATACAACACTATCCTTGAAGTTCATTCAAGACTGGCAGAGATAGATTTTGCCAAAGTTTAGAGTGTAGAGTTGGGCGAACAGTTCGGCTTCAGCATCAGTTGGCTGTTCGCTCCTATCGGGAAACACCAGAATTTGCAGGGTGTTCTGCGGGTGTTCATCCCGCCAAATGCCTTGCATTGCACTGCGCACTGCACAGTGCATTTTGTGCCCTGATTGGGTTTTTAAGGAGCTGGTTGTAAGCTGGTTGTCAAAGAGCAGGACCGGGAAGCTGGCCACGGTGTTCTAAAACAACCGAGGAGTCATCAGCCCAAAAAAAAGACATTGCCAGTAAAACATTTTTTTTAAAGGGCGTGAGCGAATGCCCCCCTCCTGAACCATACCAGGCCATATTCCCTCAACATGGGGGGTGCTTTGGGGCAGAGGGTTCTCTGACCCCCCTACCCCAAAGCACCCTGTCCCCATGTTTATGGGGACTAGGGCCTCATCCCCACAACTATGGCTGGTGGCTTTGGGGGTCTGGGGGCAGGGGGCTTATTGGAATCTGAAAGCCCCTTTAACAAGGGGGACCCCAGATCTCCCCCCATGTGAATGAGTATCGGGTACATAGTATACCTACCCATTCACCCAAAAAAGTGTAAAAAAGTAATAAAAACACAGTTTTTGATAAACCTGGCCACCTGGCACCGCCCCTTCTGATGTCACAGACCCAGCATGCACCGGTCCGTGACAGTGATTGATGATGGATTTACATTGAGGGACACTGTTTTTTTGTTTGTTTTTTAATAAAGGAATTGTCAAAAATTGTGTGTGTTTTTTTTTACCTTTTGACACTTTTTTGGTGAATGGGTAGGGGTACTATGTACCCGATACTCATTCACATAGGGGGAGCGTGATTTTGTTAACCACTTCAGCCCCCGATGATTTGGCTGCCCAATGACCGAGCCATTTTTTGCAATACGGCACTGCTTCGCTTTAACTGACAATTGTGCGGTCGTGCAACGCTGTACCCAAACAAAATTTACGTCCTTTTTTTCCAACAAAGAGAGCTTTCTTTTGGTGGTATTTGATCACCTCTGCGGTTTTTATTTTTTGTGCTATAAACAAAAGAAGAGAGACAATTTTTGAAAAAAACACAATGGGGTTTATTTACTAAAGCTGGAGAGTGCAAAATCAGGCTCACTTTTGCATAGAAACCAACCAGCTTCAAGATTTTATTGCTTAATTGAACAAGCTGAGGTTAGAAACTTAATCGGTTTCTATGCAGAAATTAGCCTGATTTTGCACTCTCCAGCTTTAGTAAATACACCCCAATATCTTTTACTTTTTGCTATAATAAATATCCCACATTTTGCATAAAAAAAAAAAAAAATTCATCAGTTTAGGCCTATATGTATTATTCTACATATTTTTGGTAAAAAAAAACGCAATACGAGTATATTGATAGGTTTGCGCAAAAGTTATAGCGTCTACAAAATAGGGGATAGTTTTATGGCATTTTTATTATTATTATTTTTTTTATAATAATTGTGGCGATCTGCGATTTTTATTGGGACTGCAACATTATGGCGGACACATCGGACACTTTTGACACTATTTTGGGACCATTGTCATTTATACAGCGATCAGTGCTATAAAAATACACTGATTACTGTGTAAATGACACTGGCAGGGAAGGCGTTAAACATTAGGGGGCGATCAAGAGGTTAAGTGTCCTAGGGAGTGATTCTAACTGTGGGGGGGATGGGCTACCACTGACATGACAGTGATCACTGCTCCCGATGACAGGGAACAGCATATCTCTGTCATATCACTAGGCAGAACAGGGAAATGCCTTGTTTACATCCCCCCGTTCTGCCTCTCCACACCCCAATCGCGGGCTGCCGGTGAACGTCCATGTATGATGTTCATGTATGACACGGGAGCGCGCGCGCAAGGTAACCCCCTCGGAAGAGAGCTTCCCAGAGGGGGTTATCTATTGCAAGGAGGAGCTGCGAGAGCCGCCGTGGGACCCCAGAACAGGAGTCCTGGGGTGACTCTGTGCAAAACGAACTGCACAGTGGAGGTAAGTATGACAAGTTTGTTATTTAAAAAAAAAAAACTGAACCTTTACGACCACTTTAAAGTTTAAATCTATTTATTTCTTAGGAAACATATGCCATGTTTACCAAACATAAACATTTTGCTTGCATTTTCTTTCGAGTTGTTGGCGAGGGAAGGTATTGTATATTGACAGATAGACACTTACATTTTCCCCTAACAGTTTATACTCATTTATACATACCTCACTTTTTTTTGGGAAACTACTATATGATGCCATAAAGCTACAGACAGTATTGTATCTATCTATCTATCTATCTATCTATCTATCTATCTATCTATCTATCTATCTATCTATCTATCTATCTATCTATCTATATATACATATATATATATATATATATATATATATATATATATAGATATATATATATATATATATATATATAGATATATATTTATATATACACAGGTATAAAATATATAACAGGTGGAATCGTTTTCTAAACTGTTTGTGCTGCCTTTTTTAGTTAATAGGGTTTTTGTGTTATTTTTATGTGTGTTTTTTTAGGTCTCTGATACTGGAAACGATGGGTACACTATAGGACTTCAAATGGTTTTCCCAGAATGTTTTTATGATCTCAACATTTTCTTTTTGCCATGTTCTTTTTTTGTGTTTTGAAAATAAAATTGTTATACAGTATTTGTGTCTACAACATTGTATATAGTTTATTTACATAAATAATGAATCAGGTTTTAATCCTTTTTATAAATAAGATTTCATAATGCCTTCCTGCCTTCCTTCCTTTATGTTGCTTTATGTGGATGTGTCTCTTGTTAAATTTCCTGTGGCCCAAATATTCTGTACACAAAACCTTATCCTGAAAATACTGTACACAACCAGACCTTGTGCAGCTGTGTTTAATTGTTCAATTGGAATCAGAACACAATCCAACTGTGACAGCTTTTGTGTTAAGAGAGGTAGTTAGTGTATGTGACCTACCTACTTATATTTATGGTGGTGTGTAAAGCTCATCAATTCTTAACCGATTCACACCCAGCCACTTCCCATAAACGGCTGGGTGGGACAGGTGCCATTCTGAGTGGATGTACCCTTACATCCCTCATAATGTGGGCATTTGTGTGGCCCTTCTGATCACATGATGGCTGTATCCAATAACAGCCATCATGTAATGTAAACATTGCAGCCTTTCACTTGATCGGCTCTTCTTCTACCCACACAGAGCCTGCTAGTGAGGAGAAGGGGAGTGTGATCTGTGCTGCCAGCCGGAGACCAGCATTTTCACTGCTTTACATACATTAATTACTAGAGATGGGCCGAACACCCCCCTGTTCGGTTCACTGCAGAACTCCTGAACAGGGGAAAAGTTCTAACCTGAACGGCGAACCCCATTGAAGTCTATGGGAGCTGAACAGGAGAAATCAAAAGTGCCCATTTTGATGGCTTATATGCCAGTAACTGGCCATAAAAGGGGTATAGGGGTCTGGGTACTGCCCTGGGAGACATGTATTAATGCAAAACAAAATTTTAAAAGAGATAATTTTTTCAGGAGCAGTGATTTTATTGATACCTAAAGTACAACAATAAAAATTAAAAAAAAACATTTAAATGTAGTGTCTGGGAGGTCCCCTTAGTCTGCCTGTAAAGTGGTGCATCTGTAGCATGTATAGATCATGCTGAAGTAAAAATTACATTTCCAAAGAACAAAAATAGTCAAATCCAATTTAAACTGACTCGCGGTTGCAATTGCTGGCACCCAGCTATTGAAATAATAAAGAAAAAACGGTGTGGGGTCCCCCCCCAATATCCACACCAGACCCTTACCTGGGCATGCAGCCTCGCTGGTCAGGAAAGGGGGTATGAGCGAGCGCCCCCCCCTTGAACCATAACAGGCCACATGCCCTCAACATGGGGGTATGGGTGCTTTAAGCACCCCAACGCACCTTGTCCCCATGTTGATGGGACAAGGGCCTCATCCTCACAACCATGGTGGGTGGGTTGTGGGGGTCTGCGGGCAGGGGGCTTATAATAGTCTGGAAGCCCCCTTTAATAAGGGGTCTCCCAGATCCCCCCCCCCCCATGTGAATATATGAGTATTGGGTGCTACCCATTCACCAAAAAAGTGTCAAAAATGAATAAAAACACACTCACAGTTTTTGACAATCCCTTTATTAAAAAATAAAAAAAACAGTGTCCCTAAATGTAAATCCATTGTCAATCACCCTGCCCACTGCACCTGAAAAAAAAAAAAGATCTTGCGACATGAAGGCTGGCTGCCTACTGCGGGCTCCACCGTTTTACATTTCTTATATGGGTAAAGGGTGCACTGTGGGGCCACTTGTCACTGCCCCTTTCTGACATCACGGATCAGTGCATGCTGGGTCCGTGTCCTCAGAAGGGGGCGGTGCCAGTGCATTGCAGGGCGTTCACCCACCAAACACCCTGCCAATTTGGCTTTTCCTCGAACGGGACAAGCAGCTAATGTTCGGCCCGAACTGATGCTCAGGCTGAACCATTTGCCTAACTCTACTGATCACCCAGCAAGTGTCCCCAGTGTACACACATCTGTCACAGTGTCAACTCTACATCTGTACCAGTGATCATCAATACCTGTCACAGTGTACCAGAGTCAAATCCACATTTATCACAGTGTACCAGTGATCATCAACATCTGTCACAGTGTACCAGCAAGTGTCCCCAATGTACATACATCTGTCACAGTGTCAACTCTACATCTGTACCAGTAATCATCAGCATCTGTCACAGTGTACCAGTGTCAAATCCATGTCTGTCACAGTGTACCAGTGATCATCAACATCTGTCACAGTGTACCAGTGTTCATCAACATCTGTCACAGTTTACCAGTGATCATCAACATCTGTCACAGTGTACCAGTGTCAAATCCACAGCTTTCACAGTGTACCAGTGATCATCAACATATGTCAGAGTGTACCAGTGTCAAATCCACATCTGTCACAGTGTACCGGTGATCATCAACATCTGTCACAGTGTACCGGTGATCATCAACATCTGTCACAGTTTACCAGTGATCACCAACATCTGTCAAGGTGTATCAGTGATCATTAACATCTGTCACAGTGTACCAGTAATCATCAACATCTGTCACAGTGTAGCCATGTCAAATCCACATCTGTCACAGTGTATCAGTGATCATCAACATCTTTTACAATGTAGCAGTGATCAACATCTGTCACAGTGTACCAAAGATCATCAAAATCTGTCACATTGTACCAGTGTCAAATACACATCTGTCACAATGTAGCAGTGATCAACATATGTCACAGTGTAGCAGTAAACTTCTAAATATGTCACAGTGAACATCAATATCTGTCCCAGTGTACCAGTGATCAACATCAGCAATATCAGCAGTACAGCATCAACATGTCTAAAAAATGCACCAGTGAGGAGGCTTTTCAGATACTACAATGGACGACAGTAGTGGGGGAACTCTCTCTGTCAGACTCAGATTCTGGTTATGAGTCAATTGAAAGCAGTGGGTCAGCAACAGATTCTGAGGTGGACAGAATTCAAACAAAGAGATTCAGGAGATTTGAGGAGGATCAAGTATCCACAAATTTTGGCATACTGTCACTGCATCAGAGGATAGAGTATCACACATTGGAACCAATATGGGAGACATCACCACCACTGTTAATGATTTGATGGACACACACAATGACCAAGTGGGAGAAAACCGATGGATCAAAGATAAACTTGCGGACATTGAGGATAGGTCTCGCCGCAATAACATTAAGATCCATGGCATTCCCAGAGAGTGTGCAACCGCTAGACCTGCCCTCTTATGTCCGCAGCATGATCAAAGACATTTTAACAGATCTGAAAAACATAGAATTGGTCATTGATCGGGTCCACAGACTTCCCAAACCCCCTTTCCTACCCGACACGGCACCCAGGGACGTAATTCTGCGTATTAATTTTTTTCAAGTAAAGGAGCAGCTCATGCAAAAGGCGAGGTCCCTTGGCTCCGTTCCAGGTCCGTATACTCAATTAAAACTTTTTGCAGACTTGTTCCAGCACAGTCTGAAAAGATGCAGACAGCTCAATACGATCACAAAAGCCCTGCGTAACCGTCATATTCAGTACCAATGGTCTGCACCGGCAAAAATGCTGATCAATCACAATGGAGCAAAACATGTTGTAACTTTGCTTCAGGAGGGCCTACACCTTTTACAACGTTGGAGTATCATTCCAGACCCCCTTACTCCACTCGAATGAACACAGAACAGAAGAAGTGAGATAGGGTAATCTATCACATTTAAACTACCACAGGAAGAAATCGACAACAATTTACCTTTCCGGCGAATAGTCACACTGGACCTTTGGAAATCTTTAACCCTAATTATGCCTCAGTTCAGGAAGTTTTCTAGGACTTCGGTCCTATGTCTGTTCACCAATTTGTTATTACAGCACTTAAAATTCACAGTTTTTTTTTCTTTAGGTTGTCTAAAGCCCCGTACACACGGTCGGACTTCTATCGGACTTTTCCGTGGTTTTTTGTCCGAACGGAGTTGGTTGGGAACACCCATAGCATACACATGCTCGGACTTTTCTGCAAACTTTCTTAAAACTTCTTACAACATCACGTGTTTTTTCTGCTCTTTTCTGATCTTTACTGCCACTCTTTGGTCAACTTCTGCTATTTTTGGTTGATTTTAACATTAGTTGTTTTGTCCATCGGACTAAAGTCCGATGGTTTTCTGTACACATGGTCGGACTTTGCTCCATCGGACTTTTGTTGGGCAAAAGTTTGTCCGTTTGCAGACCCAACTTTTGTCCGATGAAGTCCAAAACCAAACAAAAAAAGTTTGTCCGATGGAGTGTACACACGGTCGGATTGTTGGTCCAACTTGCTTAAAACAAAGTTTGTTGGGCAAAAGTCCGACCGTGTGTACGGGGCTTAAGGCATTAGTTTTGATCGCTTGTACTGATCTTCCCTTGCATCTCCTACAAACACCACCAGCTTCATCACCTCCCGAATATCAAACCTGAAGTAACCATCTTACCAGTGACCTCTAAAAATATTGTGACACCAAGCTGACTCCTTGACTAACTTCCAAACAGAATGACAATCAAAATATTGAGCATCAATGCCAAAGGGTTGAACCACCCGGCTAAATGCGCATCACTCTGAAAGTTAGCTAAGCAAACTCAGTGTGACATCCAGTGTGTGCAAGAAACTCACTTCCAAGTAGATAACCCACCCATGTGCTCCAACAAAAACGTCACCAATAAATTTTTCAGCTAATGCACCGAAAAAAGAAGTGTGTACTAATTGCCATTAATAATTCTCTTCATTTTAAACTCTAGAAATGTATTATAGACCCTAAGCCCATGTTCACACTGGGGCTGCGGGAGTGAAGCCTGCGAGTTCAGCTGAACTCGCACGATTTCACTCCTGCTGACAGTCGTGATTTCAAAGACATCTGAAACAGATGTCAATGTAAATTGTGGCTGAAATCGCAAAAAGTAGTACAGAAACTACTTTTTGTAATCGGTGCAGCGCCGCAGATGCGGCGTCGCACCGATTAGGACGGTGCCATTGCCCGCAATTTGCGGCAAATTTTGCTGATTTGACATGCGATTTGACATGTCAAATCGCATGTCAAATCGCACCAGTGTGAACCAGGGCTAAAGGTCGGTTTTTCATTCTTCTCTGCTCAATCAACAACACCCCAGACACCATAGTTGACAACCTATGCACCTAACAACCACCAAATACGCTACCTCTGCAAGCTTTACAAAAAGGTTAGCACACTGCAACAAGGATGAACAATATGGTGTGGTGACTTTAATATCACTTTGGATCCCCTTATGGATTCCTGTTCACTTCCCAAATTATGCAGACCTGCATTTAATTCCCTGCTTATATTATGTGAGGAGATCCCATCATGCAGAGGAGCGTGATACATGTTATTTTTGCCTTGCCATAACTCGTATTCACAAATTTACCCGATTCTCGTTGACCAGTGGACCCTCAAAAAAAATTGTTCCTCCACCATCCTTCCCACTACCTGCTCTAACCAATGACCAGTATGCATCACTGTAGAGGACAACTCCAAACCTTCCACCATGTATCTATGGAGACTGAATGCCCGGATCCTACAACCCGAACCCTATGCAAGCTCTCTCCGTTAAAATTTGAAAAAAAAAAATTCTGAAAACAAGGACTCGATCTCCGACCTCAGTATTGTGTGGGCCGCGCATAAGGCTTATATGCAAAGTCTTTTTATTCAACTAGGATCTAGATATAGGAGGCAAAGGAAGCAGCAAACTGCTTAAACTAAGAATGGAACTCAGATCCATACTACTAGAAAACTTTGATAAATCACAAAAATGCATTAAAATGCAGTTCTATACATCAGGAAACAAAGCAGGGAAACTTCTTGCCCACCAAATTAAAGATCATCAAGAAAAAAACAACCATCCCCTTTATTTTTAATCCTACCACAAAAGACAAAAAAAAAATGAATCCGCAAGAAATAGCAGATGCGTTTAGCGCCTACTACAGTAAACTTTACAACTTAAAAGATGAGATGTCTACCACCCAACCAGACACTCCTGCTATCCAACAAATTTTAGACTTGGTCCACCTTCCTCGATTATACCCTGATCAATTGTAAACGCTTAATACCCCATTTTCTGCACAAGAAATAGGTACTGCTATTGAATCTCTCCCTAACAACAAAGCTCCTGGCACTGACGGATTTGTGGGAGAATGCTACAAACAATTTAAACAGATTCTAGTCTAACATATTACTCTACTGTTCAATTCTGCTTTCTCTGCCTCCTTTCCTCCAAAAGTTAAATGCATTGATTATCACTCTGCCAAAGCCAGGGAAGGATCCCACCTCACCCCAAAACTTCCACTCTACATCTCTACTCAACCATGACACAAAACTTTATGCCAAAGTAATAGCTAACAGATTGATTGACCTTCTCCCATTTTTTATTCAGCCCGATCAACCAGGCTTTACTAAAGGCCGTCAAACTTCCGATGCCAGGGGGCATGGCCAAGACCGGCATGTGAGAGGACGCACTTCTCACAGCTCCTGCCTGATCCGTCCATTGATCCTACCCCGGCATCTCTGATCCTGCTCTCTTCGGCTCCCCAGCTGGCTACCGAACCCCTGCACTGCCCGGACCCACCGCCGGCCCTCTGTACACGGGGGAAGACCCGTTGCGGTATGCTGGAGATGGCGGGACCGGACTCCCAAGATGGCGCCGCCGCAGCACAGCGCTCATCGCGGCTGACAGACAAGCCTAAGGAAACTGGCAGTAGGAAAGCTCCAAAGGCTCAGACGAGGGACATGCTCTACTACACCCAGAAGGTACAGGGCCCTGTGCTTTCTGACGTTGGGGGGACAGTGGATGATGGGGATGGAGGAAACCAGGCCACGCAGGCAGACTGGGGCCATGATATGGAGGACACCCCCCACCGCTCTGAGGCTGATGCGGTTCAGCCCCCCTCCTCCCCCCCTTCGGAAGACACACCAGAGCCTACATTAGCAGACATACTGAGGGCTGTGCAGATGGGCAATGCTGACATGAAGGCGCAGTTTGGGGGTCTGAGGGAAGAGGTGTCCCTTCTGAGGCAAGATCTTCAAAAGGTCAGGGAAAGGGCGACAGCTGTGGAGAGCAGAGTGAGCGATTTAGAGGACAAGTTACCCCCATTAGCAAGTGAGGCCAGGGCAGCACACCGCATGGCCCAAGACACGTTTAACAGAGAAGAGGACACAGAAAACCGTTTGCGCAGGAACAACGTCCGTATTGTCGGTCTCCCAGAGAAATCAGAGGGCAGAGACCCCACCATGTTTGTGGAGAACTGGCTTATCGAGGTGTTTGGAAGGGAAGCTTTTTCCCCATTTTTTACAGTGGAACGAGCTCATAGAGTGCCGGGCCGCCCCCCCCCCCCCACAGGGGGCCCCTCCCCGTTCAATGCTGGCCAAGCTCCTACATTACCGTGACAGAGAGACAGTTCTTCGCTGCGCACGGGAGCAGGGCAATGTCACATTTAACGGAGTCAGAGTGTCATTCTACCCCGATTTCTCTGCTGAGGTGCAGAGGAGTAGAGCAAAGTTTGGTGACGTAAAGAAACGCCTGAGAGCCCTGCAACTGCCATATGCAATGCTCTACCCAGCTAAACTGCGAGTGACGGCGGATGGCCAGGCGCAGTTCTTTGAGTCGGCCAGGGACGCGGCGGCCTGGCTGGATCACAATGAGCAGGCCTTACGTCATCGCAGGGTGGATGCTGGAGGAGACTGACCCTGACAACTCGTGTAACACAAAATGTGCATTTATACCTGGATTGTTGATCTCCTTGCATTGATGGGATGCTGTTCTGGCTTCAAGGACACCCTTTCATTTTATCCGGTTCCTCTTCTTGTGCCGGGGGGAAAACTTAATTTTCAAATGTGCTAGGACAAGAACTGTGAATTCAACTTAGGTTTAATCTTGAATCTAGTAGAAATACATCGACCTTCAGTTAGCCCACTGTTGGGCTGGGTTGCGGTTCCAGGAGTTGCCCTGTTGGCGATGTTACTGTGGCTGACTGTATATTTCAGCCCCGTCCAGGCGCTTCCTACTGTGAGGATTCTCCACCGGACTGGGGACTACCTATCAACAACTGCTCTACTGTTTGTTGGCACCGTTGTGCCTTGTTGTGTTCTACAGTGTACGCTACCTTATAGTCCAAAGATGTACTTTTTTCTGGTCACCTATCGCTTTGTTGCTACCGTAGTTCTTCATCGCCCCACTAACTTTGACTCACTGGAACAGTCCGAGCTGGGGGTGCCCAAGGGCCCCACCCTGTCACTATTTCTGCCTCTGCAATGGAGGGTACCCCCTTGATCTCCTGGAATGTTAGGGGCCTGAACTCCCCCCTTAAGCGGACTATGGTGTTTACTTGTATGAAAAAGTTCTACCCTGCTATCTTATGTTTTCAGGAAACGCATCTGACACCTGACACTAAAGGATGTATGAAATACTCCTGGGTGGGCTGGGCGTACCACTCCACTCACACCTCCTTCTCCCGGGGGGTGAGCGTGGTGGTGCACAGGTCTCTGGACTACCAGGAGTATGCCTCTAGGGTTGATTCTGAGGGCAGGTTTGTGTTTTTACATTGCCGCATTGGTATTTTGAACTGTATATTAGCCTGTGTTTACATACCTCCCCCGTTTGATGCTCGGGTGCTGCGGCTTCTCCTGGAGTTTTTGGGGGGCAGGCCGGAGCTCCCGATGCTTCTGGTGGGAGACTTTAACAGCTGGTTGGATCCGGGGATGGACAAGCATCCGATACCGGGGGCGAGCTCTTGTAGGCCTACTCCTCTGGCTAGACTGTTTCGGGAGGTGGGCTGGCTAGACATATGGAGGCACCGAAACCCTACAGTTAAACAATTTTCTTGTTTCTCTAAGTCCCATGGGTCACTATCTAGAATAGACTTGGCGGTGGGTAACCCTGCGATGCTCCCCTCGGTTTTGGAGGTCTCATACAAACCTAGATGTGTTTCTGATCACTCTTACATGGTGATCGGTCTTACGGTGACTCATTTATCTACACTCTCCAGAGCACCCTGGAAATTTAACGCCTTTTGGCTTAAGCTATTTACTGTCCCAGAGGAACTAGAGGGGAGCGTTCAGAGGTTTTTCTCCGACCAGCCTGATCCAGGGTCTCTCCTTGCTGAATGGGAGGCATTTAAAGTTTACCTTCGACGTTTACTTAGCAATGAGGTCAATAAGGTCAAGAGGCGCTCTGAGGCCTTCAAGGAAGCTCTGGAGAGGCAAGTCCATTCTCTGGAGGCTCAGTACGTGCAAGTTCCCACTGACTCGGCTAAGGGGGCGTGGCAGTCGGCTCAATCTGCGTATGAGCACCTGCTCGCCTCTTCGGCGGAAAAAAAGAGGTTCTTTACCAAAACAGCATTTTTTGAGGAGCTGGAGACGACGGGCCGTCTCTTGGCTAGGATAGCTAATTCAGAACAGAAATCCCCGGTTATTGGTACCCTGCGAACCACGGAGGGGCGACTGGTTAACTCCCCTGATCTCATAATAAAGACATTGGCAGACTTCTATGAATCACTGTATCGCCCAGCCTCGGAATATAGCTCGGGGGAGCTGTCTGGCTACCTGGATGAAATTACGTTCCCGCGTCTCTCCCCTACTCGGAGCATGGAGTTAGATTCTCCATTGAGTTTGGAGGAGATGCAGGTGGCGGTGGCGGCCTTCCCTAACGGTAAGGCTCCAGGGGGGGATGGAATCCCCATGGAGATTTACAGACAGTACTCTGAGGTCCTGTTGCCTAAGCTGTTGGGGGTCTTTAATGCTGCAAGGGAGTCTGGCGTCCTCCCGCCATCTATGGCAAAGGCACATATTGTGTTGATCCTCAAACCAGGAAAGGACCCAGTGGACCCGGCCTCGTATAGGCCGATTTCGCTATTACAAACAGACATAAAGATCTTGGCGAAGGTACTGGCCCTCAGGCTAAATAAAGTGATTACCTCTGTCATACACCCAGATCAGGCGGGATTTATGCCCAACAAATCCACGACAATAAACCTCAGGAGACTATTTCTTAATATGCAATCCCAGGCTGATAACATGGGTAAGAGAGCTCTGCTGTCGCTTGACGCTATGAAAGCTTTTGATAGCGTTGAGTGGCCGTACCTTTGGGAGGTGTTGAGGCGATTTGGTTTCGGGGAGGTGTTCATTTCTTGGGTGCGTTTGCTGTACCACTGCCCCCAGGCGGTTATTAGAGAGGCGGGGAGAGTGTCGCCGGCCTTTGCTCTGGGCCGGGGTACGCGGCAGGGGTGTCCATTGTCCCCCCTGCTGTTTGCCTTGGCTATAGAGCCATTGGCGATTCGGATTAGAGACCATAGGGGTATCACTGGCTTCTGCTATGGGGACAGACAGGAGAAAGTGATGCTTTATGCAGACGATACAATGATTCTGCTGGGTGATACAGAGCAATCCCTGAGCGAGACGATGGAGACGGTGGCTCGGTTTGGGGAGTTCTCGGGCCTTAAAATAAATTGGACCAAGTCAGCCTTAATGCCACTGGATGATGTCCTGTTACATCACGGAGACCGGGTGGGGGGTATTCCTGTAGCCACCTCCTTCAAATATCTGGGGATACAAGTGATGCCGCATATCAGGGAATACAGTCAGCTCAATATCTCCCCGCTGCTGGCCAGATTCCGATCTCGGGTTAAAACATGGAGCACTCTGTGTATGTCGGTTGCGGGCAGAGTGAATCTAATTAAAATGATTCTTATGCCCCAACTGCTGTACATGCTCCACAATTCCCCGGTAGTGATCCCACTGAAGATCTTCAGAATAGTGAATACCATATTTCGCGAACTGATCTGGAAAAATCGTCCCCCCAGGATAAAATTAGAGCACTTGCAACGCCCCAAGGGTGAAGGTGGCCTTGCCTTGCCGAATCCGTGGTTGTACTATCTGGCGTCGCAATTGCAGCATCTGATAGGTACCATGGTTTTGGAGGGTGACACGGCGGGTAGAAGCCATGGCGCCTCTGAACATATTATGCTTTGGACAGTGGGGGGAAAGTCAGTTCCGACAGCGCTTGAGGCCCTAGCTTTTGGAAGGTCTCACAAAAGCTTCCCTACGTACAGTTTAATACAGAAGATATGGAATAAAACTAAATATCTACAGGGGGCCTCAGGTATTACGGAGTTCAGCCCTATCTGGGCAAATGATTCCAATCCCGAGCTAGCCAAATTACAGCATGGGGACAGGTGGAAGAGGTATGGAGTCTGCTACCTGACACAAATTATTGGGAACGGCAAGTTACTGCCCTTTGAGACTTTAAGGGAGGCATATCATTTGCCTGCGAACATGCTTTTCTACTATCTGCAGCTTCGGCATGCATTTACAGCTCAGTCAAGGGTCTCAGAGTGGCATGTAGATTCCCCTCCGCTTCTCTTGCAGCTTAGGGGTGCAGAGACGTCTAAGGGCTTCATTTCCCAGAGCTACGGCACGCTGCTTTGTAAATTTCTCACAAAACACCCCCTGACTGTTAAAGGGAAATGGGAAACGGATGTGGGGCCCCTGGATGAGGATCAGTGGGAGGAGGCCCTGCAGTCGGTTACCGTATGCTCCCTCAATGTGACACAGCGGCTGACGCAACTATATACACTCCTGAGAGTATACTACACGCCTCACAGACTATACGGTATGGGACTGCTGCCGGCACCGACCTGTACGAGATGTAAAAGAGACCATGGGGACCTGATACACATGCTCTGGCGCTGCCCCAAGTTGCATACCTATTGGAAGGGGGTGACAGACACGCTGAACACAGTATTCCAGGTGTCAGTCCCATTAGATCCGAAACAATGTCTTCTGAATCTGCTAGATGACCTGGAATGGGAACCCCATATTAGGGAAGCCCTCACTAGGGCCCTTTTCATGGCCCGCAAAATGATTATGCAACATTGGAAGTCTGAATCACCCCCCACAGTCAAGGAATGGATTAATGCACTTGGTAACGCACTGAGAATGGAAAAGGTTATATACCAGCATAGGGGATGCTCTGGAAAGTTTGAAAAATTATGGGACCTGTGGTTGGGAACACCGGGGCTAGCTCCGGACGACCTAATTATGGACAGACTTTTGAGACTAAATGTGGGTTGATATGCTACTTAAGTGCGTAGGCACGGGAGTATAATAGGCAGATTGTCTGGGCACAGTCAGTGACTTGGGGGAGGTGGCCGCTCATGGCAGTATGCATACTCAGGATGGTGACAATTGTGTTTAAAATTCATTGCATGTATTGTAAGTAGGGATGAGCTTCGAGTTCGAGTCGAACTCATGTTCGACTCGAACATTGCCTGTTCGCCCGTTCGCCGAACAGCGAACAAATTGGGGTGTTCGCGGCAAATTCAAAAAATCTATGGGAGAAATCTAAAGTGCTAATTATAAAGGCTTATATGCAAGTTATTGTCCTAAAAAGTGTTTGGGGACCGGGGTCCTGCCCCAGGGGACATGTATCAATGCAAAAAGAAGTTTTAAAAACGGCCGTTTTTTCGGGAGCAGTGATTTTAATAGTGCTTAAAATGAAAAAATAAAAGTGAAATATTCCTTTAAATTTCGTACCTGGGGGGGTGTGTATGATATGCATGTAAAGTGGCGCATGTTTCCCGTGCTTAGAACTGTCCCTGCAAAAAATTTCATTTTTGAAAGAAAAAAATGCATTTAAAACTGACTCGCGGCTATTAATGAATTGTCGGCTCCCGGCAATACATACAAAAGTCATTGATAAAAAAAAAAAAGCGTGGGGGTTCCCCAGAATTCAATTACCAGGCCCTTCAGGTCTGGAATGGATATTAAGTGGAACCCCGCCGCAAATTAAAAAAAAAATTGACGTGGGGTTCCCCTAAATATCCATTCCAGGCCCTTCAGATCTGGCATGGATTTTAAGGGGAACTCCACCCCAAATTTTAAAAAAAAATGGCGTGGAGTCCCCCTAAAAATCCATACCAGACCCCTTATCCGAGCACCCAACCTGGCCGGCCGCAGGGGAAAAGGGGGGGACGAGAGAGCGGCCCCCCCTCCCTCCTGAACCATACCAAGCCACATGCCCTCAACATGGGGAGGATGTCCCCATGTTGATGGGGACAAGGGCCTCATCCCCACAACCCTTGCCCGGTGGTTGTGGGGGTCTGCGGGTGGGGGGCTTATCGGAATCTGGAAGACCCCTTTAACAAAGGGGACCCCCAGATCCCGGCCCCCCCTATGTGAATTGGTAAGGGGTACATTGTACCCCTACCATTTCACGAAGAAAGCGTAAAAAAATGTTTAAAAAAACACACAAACACCTTGAAAAAGTCCTTTATTTAAAAAAAAAAAATAAAAAAAAACATTCCAGCGGTGAAATCCAGTGTCCCGCGGCGATCCCGATGTCCAGCGCTGTCCTTCATTGGTTGTGCCTGAGCGGACCTGATGGGGAACTCCCTCTCAGTGTTTTAAATGTATAGACCCGCCCCTTCTAAAGTTCCCCATCAGGTCCGCTCAGCGGACCAGATGCGGAACATGAGAAGGGGCGGGTCTATACATGTATTACCAAAGTGAGAGCAGTTCCCCATCAGGTCCGCCACCTCGGTATGTCGGACCCGCCTACGTCATTGGCTTGAGCGGGGAACTTCCTTCACTATGTAAATTTAAATTTACATAGTGAAGGAAGTTCCCCGCTCAAGCCAATGACGTAGGCGGGTCCGACATACCGAGGGGGCGGACCTGATGGGGAACTGCTCTCACTTTGGTAATACATGTATAGACCCGCCCCTTCTCATGTTGCGCATCTGGTCCGCTGAGCGGAACTGATGGGGAACTTTAGAAGGGGCGGGTCTATACATTTAAAATACTGAGAGGGAGTTCCCCATCAGGTCCGCTCAGGCACAACCAATGAAGGACAGCGCTGGACATCGGGATCGCCGCGGGACACTGGATTTCACCGCTGGAATGTTTTTTTTTTTTTAAATAAAGGACTTTTTCAAGGTGTTTGTGTGTTTTTTTTAAACATTTTTTTACGCTTTCTTTTGTGAAATGGTAGGGGTACAATGTACCCCTTACCAATTCACATAGGGGGGGGGCCGGGATCTGGGGGTCCCCTTTGTTAAAGGGGTCTTCCAGATTCCGATAAGCCCCCCGCCCGCAGACCCCCACAACCACCGGGCAAGGGTTGTGGGGATGAGGCCCTTGTCCCCATCAACATGGGGACATCCTCCCCATGTTGAGGGCATGTGGCTTGGTACGGTTCAGGAGGGAGGGGGGGCCGCTCTCTCGTCCCCCCCTTTTCCCCTGAGGCCGGCCAGGTTGCGTGCTCGGATAAGGGGTCTGGTATGGATTTTTAGGGGGACTCCACGCCATTTTTTTTTAAATTTGGGGTGGAGTTCCCCTTAAAATCCATGCCAGATCTGAAGGGCCTGGAATGGATATTTAGGGGAACCCCACGTCAATTTTTTTTTAATTTGCGGCGGGGTTCCCCTTAATATCCATTCCAGACCTGAAGGGCCTGGTAATTGAATTCTGGGGAACCCCCACGCTTTTTTTTTTTTTTTTATCAATGACTTTTGTATGTATTGCCGGGAGCCGACAATTCATTAATAGCCGCGAGTGAGTTTTAAAGGCATTTTTTTCTTTCAAAAATGACATTTTTTGCAGGGACAGTTCTAAGCACGGGAAACATGCGCCACTTTCCATGCATATCATACACACCCCCCAGGTACGAAATTTAAAGGAATATTTCACTTTTATTTTTTCATTTTAAGCATTATTAAAATCACTGCTCCCGAAAAAACGGCCGTTTTTAAAACTTCTTTTTGCATTGATACATGTCCCCTGGGGCAGGACCCGGGTCCCCAAACACTTTTTAGGACAATAACTTGCATATTAGCCTTTATAATTAACACTTTAGATTTTGAACGTTCGAGTCCATTGTATTTAATAGGGTTCTAAAGTTTACACAAACATTTTGTCTGTTCGCAGGTTCTGGTGCGAACCGAACAGGGGGGTGTTCGGCTCATCCCTGATTGTAAGTAGTACGCTCATGTTGACTGTATTTGAAGAGATTATGGTACTTTGGACTGTAAGTGTCAAACTTGAATCAATAAACTTGTTTTTTTTTTTCTGGAAAAAAAAAAAAAAAACTTCCGATGCCACCCACTGGATGATCAACATCTTACATCATGCTGGAAACCATAGGAGTGCCCTCTCTGCTTTTATCTTTACTTGCAGAGAAGGCATTGAACAGGGTACATTGAAATTACATGGCTATGACATTGCAAAAATTTGGCTTCCAAGGTAATATTTTTTCAGCAATATTGGCTCTTTACCCATGTCCCTCAGCCCAAGTATACTGCTCTTCCATGCTATCCAAATCATTCAGCATATTTAATGGTATAAGACAGTGTGGCCCACTATCCCCCCTAATCTTCTCTTTTTATTTCTGAAACCCCTAGCTGAAAAATTCAGATCACAGACTGACATTACCAGTTTTATCACTGACCCTACCAAACACAAAATAAACGTTTTTTTTCCTCCCTGGCTTCGGTACAGAAAATATTAGACACATTCAGCTATATTTAATACTTTAAGGTAAATGCATCTAAATCACTCATCTTACCCCTGGGGCTCTCTCCAACACAACACACCACCATTCAAAGCAAGTATCCCTATGCATGGACGTCTAACTCCCTGACTTACCTAGGCGTTAAATGCCTCCACAGCCTCCCTATATGAGGCTAATCATTCCCTTTTTGAACAACTTACCACAAGACGTAAATTACATCTCCAAACTACCGCTCTCCTTGTCTGGCAGACTAACAGCCTTTAAAATGATGAAACTACTCCAATTACTGTATCTTTTCAGGGCACTACCCATTCCAATCCCCCTGACCTTCTTCACTTCTATGCAATAAATACTAGGCCATATCTTTTTTCAAAAGAGGAAATCTAGGAGTTCTCACACCACCTTAACGAAACACAAATCAGTGGGTGGAATGGGCTTGTTAACTTCAGAGATTATTACACTGCCACTATTCTGACGCAACTTAGAGCCTGGTTTGTTTCCAGCCCTTCATGCTCATGGAGTAGCATTGAAGCCCTCCAATTCTTGGGACACAAGCTAAAAAACTTCCTCCTCAGTGTACCCCGATTAAACAAAGACATTAAACTTGTCTCCCCTACCATATCTGCTACAGTGGTAGCTTTCAGTTACCTCAGCACTAACGCTGCTAACAAAACAAAACCTTATAAATTACCTCTACCCATCTCAGTAATCACACTGTTGGTCCCCAACTTGCACCTCTGGTGCAGTCAGTGTACAGTACAGTATATAATACAGTGTGTTGAAGTGGTTAAGGGGAACACTATGACAGAATTAAGACGAAAAATGGCATTGGTCCCCCCCCCACAGTCCATACCAGGCCCTTTGAGTCTGGTATAGATTTTAAGGGGAGCTCCACGGCAAATAAAAAAAAATTTACGTGCCTCCCCAAAATCCATACCAGAACCTTACCCGAGCAAGTAGCCTGGCAGGCCAGGATAGGGGGGGAACGAGAGAGCGCCCCCCCTCCTGAACCATACGCTTGCCCTCAACATGGGGAAGGTGATTTGGGGTCCCTCCAAAGCACCTTGTTCCCCTGTTTAAGAGGAAAAGGGCCTAGTCCCCACAACCCTGGCCTGGTGGTTGTGGGGGTCTGCGGACGGGGGGGATTATCGGAATCTGGAAGCCCCCTTTAACAAGGGGGCCCCAGATCCCAGCCCCCCTCCCATGTGAATGGGTATGGGGTACATTGTACCCCTAGCCATTCACCAAAAAAAAATTTTAAATCACAATACACAGTTTTTTGACAATTCCTTTATTAAAAAAGAAAAAAAAGTGTCCTGCGATGTCCATCCATCTGACGGACCCAAAAAATAGAAAAAAAAATGAGAATACTCCTCCTCCATGGGAGGCGGTCCACCGACTGCTGTCTTTTCGCAGTGACACCCAGTGATGTAACCAAGTGACCTCGCTCCTACTGACGTCAGAAGGCCCCGCCCTTGCCTATATAACAGCTGTCACTGTGAAAATACAGCAGTCGGCAGGACGCCTTCCATGGAGGCAAAGTATTTTTTTTTCTATTTTTTTAGGTCCGTTGGGCGGCGTGATTGAAGATGGATTGACATTGCAGGACACTTTTTTTTCTTTTTTAATTAAGGAATTTTCAAATTGTGTATTGTGGTTTTTACTTTTTGACACTTTTTTTGGTAAATGGGTAGGTGTATGATGTACCCCATACTCTTTCACAAAAGGGGGGCCGGGATCCAGATTCCGATAAGCCCCTACCCGCAGACCCCCACAACCAATGGCCAGGGTTGTGGGGACCCCAAAGCACCCTCCCCATGTTGAGGGCAAGCGGCCTGGTATGGTTTGGGGGGGGCACTTGGTCGTCCGTACCCCTTTTCTGGGCTGCCAGGCTGCTTGCTTAGATAAGGGTCTGGTATGGATTTTGGGGGTGACCCCACACCATTTTTTTTATTTTTGCTTGGAGTTGCCTTTGAAATCCATACCAGACCTGAAGGGCCTGGTGTGGATTTTGGGGGGACTCCACACTGGTTTTTAATCTATATCTGATTTTTTTATCTATATTGCCGGGATCTGGCAATACATTACAGCTACAAGCAATGTTATTTTTTTTGCTTTAGAAATGTCATTTTGCTGCAGCACAGTAAAACACATGAGACAGATGCGCTACTTTACATGCAGACTAAGGGGACCCCCAGGCATGATATTTAGAGGAATATTTCATTTTGATTGTTTCACTTTAAGCATTATTAAAATCACTGCTCCTGAAAAAACTGATGTTTTTTTGCATTGATACGTGTCCCCTGGGGCAGTCCACTAGTCCCCAAATACTTTTCATGACAATAGCTTGCATATAAGCCTTTAAAATGAGCACTTTTGATTTTTCACATTCGTGTCCTATAGACTTTAACAGTGTTCGCACCATTTTTTTTGTCTGTTCGCATGTTCGTGAATGGGAGGGTGTTCTGCTCATCCCTACCAAAGACATGTAGCAGAATACATTTTTGCCTAAATTTATGATGGAATTTGATTTTTCTAAAACAGAAAGTAGAAAATATATATATTTTTTTAAATTTGCATGCTTTTTCACAAAAAATAAAAAACACAGTGGTGATTAACCACTTGCCACCAACCCACTGTCAAATGAAGGAGGGGCTGTGTGGCTCTCGTTCTGGGTGGACTTCATATGATGTTGCCCCAGAACTGCCACTCTCATGCGCCCACGCAGATGCGCAGCATGACGATCACTACCGCACCGTGTTGCTAGGACACAGTGCAACCACTATCTCTGTGAAGAGCCGATGACGCATCTTTTTAGCCATGTGAATGGCTGTGTCCAATTACAGCCGGTCACAAGTAAATGCTGAAGTGCCTATTATCGGTTCTCATGGCCTCACACTGAGAGAGTGGCATCTCCTCGCAGGGGACACCCAGACAGGTGATCAGTGCCCTTATGATCAGTGCCCTGATTACAGTAAAGCCCCCAGTGCCACCAATCAGTGCCCATCAGTGTCACCAATCAGTACCCATCAGTGACACCAATTTGTGCCCATCAGTGACACCAATCAGTCCCCTTTAGTGATGCCAGTCAGTCCTGCCTTTCAGTGCCCATGAGTGCCTGCCCATCAGTGCCGCATGTCAGTGCCACCTATTAGTGCCACATATTAGTGCCACCTAATCATTGCCCATAAGTGCCACCTAATCAGTGCCCATAAGTGCCACCTCATCAGTGCCCATATGTGCCCCTCAGTGCAGCCTATTAGTGCCCATCAGTGCAGTCTCATCAGCGCACATCAATGAAGGATAAAAATTACTTATTTACAAAATTTACTGACAGAAACTAAGAATTTTTTTTTTTCAAAATGTTCTGTCTTTTTAATTTTTTTTTTAAAAAATTTAAAACCCTGCAGTGATTAACCACTTCCCGCCACCAAGGTGAAGAATGAAGGCTTACCAGACAGCCTGCAACCACCCTTCTCAGGGGGGTCAAAACAGGCTCAGTAGAGTGATGTTTTACTCCATGGAAGGCAGGATGATTCTGCAGGAACGCTTCATCCACAGTGGGAGAGTCTCCAGAGACGTTGATTGAACACCTGGCCAGAACTGGGAGTAGACACACTCTTTGCAGATCAGAGTGGATGTTCCTCAGTAAGTAGGATAAAATCCAAAAGAGAAAGAAAAACTTTCAATAGTGTAGCGTTCATCCATAAAAAAAGGGGTTTATTTTCACAAAGTATGCGATACAGAACCTCAAAGTAACAAGTCCTGAGATATTAAAATGCTGGTTAAAAAACTCCTTGCAAGGAATAAAAAGCTCTGTATTCTGTCAATCAAACGGCCGTTCGCGCGTGCGCAATGCATGCACGTGTCACCCTACGTCGTTTCGTCAAATCTGACGTCATCAGGGGCACGCCCACGCAAGCGCGCACACGCTATTTATAGCCAAAGGGCCCGCAAAGGGTTCTCTCATTGGTTAGGCCTCAGATTGACAGACGGAGCAGATAAAGTGGACCTGTGCATTGAATTCTCAATGCAGAGGTCTATACATAGATAACAATCACATCCTGACACCCGGTGGAACCTCCGGATATTGCACCTATTTGAATCTATTCCACACAACGCCATCTTGTGGGTCATGATGTAACTGTTTACAAAAAGAGGGATTTGTAAAGTCCCAATTATAACAGATTAATATACATTACACATACATATATACATACACATACATATACATATACATATATATGTACATATATATACATATAAAATCAATAAAAAACTCTCTATTACATATACTAATTGTTCAAAATTCAGAAATGTTATCCATAAACTAAAGCCCAGATCGAAAATACACAAAAGGTAGGAAAGTGAAAAATGGATAAAGATTATTGGAAGGGACATCAAAATAATAAATCACCCATTATTAATGAAACAATTTATGTCCCATTTCACATTAAGGCCTCCCGGTGTGTGACAGCCTAATTTATGTATCCAGCTGGTTTCAGATCTGGATATGCTTCTTCTATCATTTCCACCTCTCCAATGGGGCACATATTTTTCCAGACCAATAAAGATAGTACCTTTTGGGTTTCTATTGTGTACAAGATCATAATGTTTTGACACATTATGTTTGTCAAAACCATTTTTTATGTTGGTAATGTGCTCCCCCAATCTTATACTGAGTTTCCTAATAGTCCGTCCGACATATTCCAACCCGCATGGGCACCGCAAGAGGTACACCACACATTTAGTAGTGCAGGTTATAAGGGACCTAATGGGATATGTCACTCCTGTTCCAGATGAAGTGAAATCAGTAATTCTTCTACCCTGGAGAGCATTGACCCTACAAACTTTACATCTCCTACAGGGATAGAATCCCTTCACATCCCCAAAAAAAGTCAGACGAGTTGGGGGATCAGGTACGTTTGGTGCTATGGAATGTCTGAGGTTGGAAGCACCCCTGAAGAGCACTCTTGGGCTGTTGGACAACAGAGGCCCCAACACTCGGTCATTCTTTAACACCGACCAATGTTTTTTAATGATTCTTTTAATGGCCCAGTGTTGGCTTGAATATGTGGTCAGAAAGGCTAGGCCAAAATCCTCCCTGTTTTCCACCTCTGGGGGTCTGTCACACAGAAGAGTCTGTCTATCTCTGAGACCAACCTCAGCAATGATAGAATCCAGTTTAGCAATATCATAACCTTTGACTATGAATCTAGATCTAAGGATTTGTGCCTCCTTATGATATTGCTCCAAATCGGTACAGTTGCGCTTTAAGCGCAAAAACTGACCCTTTGGAACCGCCGACAGCCAGGAACTATGATGACAAGAGTCCAGTGGTATATAACCGTTCCTGTCCGTCGGTTTAAAAAAGGTGGACGTGACAATCCTATTGTCCTCTATTGAAATATTGAGATCCAGAAAATGAATCTGAATGGGACTAATCTCATAACTAAGAATAATTCCCCTGTCATTACTATTTAAGAAAGACAGATAGGAATTGACTGATTCAGTGTCACCATCCCAGACAAAAAGGATGTCATCAATAAATCTTTTCCAAAAAATAAGATTAGGTGACCTATCACAAAGTACCATGTCCTCTTCCCACTTTGCCATAAAGAGGTTGGCCATACTGGGGGCAAACTTGGCCCCTATGGTCACACCCCTAATCTGGAGATAGTGAGTACCACTATGCCAGAAATGATTATGCTTCATCGCGAAGTCCAGCAGTTCCATCACGAAGTTGCACTGCGTGACAGAAATGCCGGAGTCGCGATAAAGAAAATGTCGCACCGCCTCATGACCTAGATTATGAGAAATAGCTGTATAGAGGGATGCGATATCTGCCGTAATGAGCAAGTAGGAGGCCTTCCACTCAATCTCACCAAGCAGGTTAATCATGTGCTTGGTGTCCTTGAGAAAGGACGGGGTGCCCATCACCAGTGGTTGCAAGTAATAATCAATATACTTACCAATACGTGAAGTAATAGAGTCTATACCACTGATGATGGGCCTACCCGGAGGATTAATCAAAGTTTTGTGGATTTTAGGCAATATGTACATCACCGGCAATCTAGGCGCCAAGGGCACCAAATGTTCCCTTTCTTTTGGGTTTAAAATACCCATATCATGTCCCTTATCAACTAGAGCTCTCAACTCCTTTTTATATTGTATAGTGGGATCCATGGGTAAACTTGAGTAAGTCAGAGGGTCCATCACTATCCTGGACATCTCCTCAAAGTAGGAGTCATTGTCCAGAACAACAATGGCACCCCCTTTATCAGCTGGTCGCACGACCAAATCCCTCCTATTACATAGGGACTCCATACCCAATTTGAGATCATGTTGGATTCGTACCGATTTTACATTTAGATTGTTCAAATCCCCTAACACCAGATCTCGAAATACAGTCAAGTTCGGTGCCTGGTGAATAGGGGGATTGAAGAGGGATGTGTTTGACTTTGATTAATCCTCCGGGTAGGCCCATCATCAGTGGTATAGACTCTATTACTTCACGTATTGGCAAGTATATTGATTATTACTTGCAACCACTGGTGATGGGCACCCCGTCCTTTCTCAAGGACACCAAGCACGTGATTAACCTGCTTGGTGAGATTGAGTGGAAGGCCTCCTACTTGCTCATTACGGCAGATGTCGCATCCCTCTATACAGCTATTTCTCATAATCTAGGTCATGAGGCGGTGCGACATTTTCTTTATCGCGACTCCGGCATTTCTGTCACGCAGTGCAACTTCATGATGGAACTGCTGGACTTCGCGATGAAGCATAATCATTTCTGGCATAGTGGTACTCACTTTCTCCAGATTAGGGGTGTGGCCATGGGGGCCAAGTTTGCCCCCAGTATGGCCAACCTCTTTATGGCAAAGTGGGAAGAGGACGTGGTACTTTGTGATAGGTCACCTAAACTTATTTTTTGGAAAAGATTTATTGATGACATCCTTTTTGTCTGGGATGGTGACACTGAATCAGTCAATTCCTATCTGTCTTTCTTAAATAGTAATGACAGGGGAATTATTCTTAGTTATGAGATTAGTCCCATTCAGATTCATTTTCTGGATCTCAATATTTCAATAGAGGACAATAGGATTGTCACGTCCACCTTTTTTAAACCGACGGACAGGAACGGTTATATACCACTGGACTCTTGTCATCATAGTTCCTGGCTGTCGGCGGTTCCAAAGGGTCAGTATTTGCGCTTAAAGCGCAACTGTACCGATTTGGAGCAATATCATAAGGAGGCACAAATCCTTAGATATAGATTCATAGTCAAAGGTTATGATATTGCTAAACTGGATTCTATCATTGCTGAGGTTGGTCTCAGAGATAGACAGACTCTTCTGTGTGACAGACCCCAGAGGTGGAAAACAGGGAGGATTTTGGCCTAGCCTTTCTGACCACATATTCAAGCCAACACTGGGCCATTAAAAGAATCATTAAAAAACATTGGTTGGTGTTAAAGAATGACCGAGTGTTGGGGCCTCTGTTGTCCAACAGCCCAAGAGTGCTCTTCAGGGGTTCTTCCAACCTCAGACATTCAATAGCACCAAACGTACCTGATCCCCCAACTCGTCCAACTTTTTTGGGGGATCTGAAGGGATTCTATCCCTGTAGGAGATGTAAAGTTTGTAGGGTCAATGCTCTCCAGGGTAGAAGAATTACTGATTTCACTTCATCTGGAACAGGAGTGACATATCCCATTAGGTCCCTTATAACCTGCACTACTAAATGTGTGGTGTACCTCTTGCGGTGCCCATGCGGGTTGGAATATGTCGGACGGACTATTAGGAAACTCAGTATAAGATTGGGGGAGCACATTACCAACATAAAAAATGGTTTTGACAAACATAATGTGTCAAAACATTATGATCTTGTACACAATAGAAACCCAAAAGGTACTATCTTTATTGGTCTGGAAAAATATGTGCCCCATTGGAGAGGTGGAAATGGTAGAAGAAGCATATCCAGATCTGAAACCAGCTGGATACATAAATTAGGCTGTCACACACCGGGAGGCCTTAATGTGGAATGGGACATAAATTGCTTCATTAATAATGGGTGATTTATTATTTTGATGTCCCTTCCAATAATCTTTATCCATTTTTCACTTTCCTACCTTTTGTGTATTTTCGATCTGGGCTTTAGTTTATGGATAACATTTCTGAATTTTGAACAATTAGTATATGTAATAGAGAGTTTTTTATTGATTTTATATGTATATATATGTATATATATATGTATATGTATATGTATTGTTGTGGAGATTTTCATGGAGATGTATTTAATATGTATTGTCATAGTGTCACCCAGTGTTAGTACTTCCGCAACCCGCTCTAAAAGAGCTGATTGGGGTAGTGTGAGGCTGGTTGAATCCCGTCTGATAGGGGAAAACGTTTTGAGGTTGGAGTGTGATGTTTGCAGGGTGCGGATATGTCCGCCAACGGGGGCCCTCTGTGCATTAGCATGGACGATCGTTAAGGAGGGGATATGCTCGCTCTGCAATGACATCATTGGTTATAGGCGGATGGGCGCTCTTGTCTCTGCTATGTCTGATCAACATTGGTTGGAATTCGTAGCGTGCATCTGCAGATAGCCTCCCTCCCCCATTCAATAATAGTATAATCTTATTATGCGTTATTCTATGGAATGGCGCAGAATAAGAATTCCTATCAACGGTAACTTTAGCAATCATACGTTATTGTATTCATGTATGACATATCCTGTTGGAAGGAATGTCCAAGTATTGTCATTTTCCTGTGAGGAGGGAACATCCTATGAGGTTCCCGCCCATGGGGAGGGGATTGGTTGCTGCAGCCAATCACCTCCTGTCTTGAGATCTTTTGAGTTTAATAAAAGCCTATGAGTAGGCGTCGGCTTGACAGTCTTTGCTGGAATGGCCTGATAAGAAGATAAGACCTGTGTTGGTGGTTTCCTTGATTGAATGATGGAATGAACGGTGAGTGGACTTTAGCAAACTTAACAATAGCATTACTTCAAAAAGATGAATCTAAAGTGTGTGTTTAGATAGCACAGGAATTATAGGCTGTGTGCTCTGTAAACAGCAGCCTAAAATTCCACAACAGTAATGGCGACTCACGGTTGGGACCAATTGCGGCCTCTTTGAGCATCAGATCAGCAGAGGGGGGAGAGTGGACCTGCGATGTGATGTGTAAAGAGGCTGTACTTTGAAACGAACAAAAAAATAAATAAAAAAATTTGTCTTTTTGAAATTATGTTTTAAGTTTGCAGCGTGTGTGTATGTCTGTGAATCCGATCGGATGCCTGTGAATTTGTTTGTGTATGCCTGTGTGTGATTGTTTGTGCGATGTATTGAGAAGTCTGATGCCAGCCATGGCTGCTGCATTGTCCTGGTCTTTGTGAGCCATGAGGTTTAGCGGGGGAGGGGCTGCCAGCATCTCAGGTACAAGGGTGAAAGTTGGTGACTTTCTGTAAATAGCATGTTTTGTAGTGGGAGGGCCCTGAGAGATGATCTGATGGAAACTGTGGGCTGTAAGAGTGTAACTAAGCGAGAAATATAGACTGTATATTGTGTATGAAATGAAGGTATAGATGTGGTATTTAGTGCACTGAACAGTTTGTAAAGTAGATTGCTTGGCTGCCATGTGCTTGAATGGGGGAAGGGCTTTGTGTTGCTGGGCTATGCCCTAAGGGAAGGACAATGGTGCTGGAAGGGAAACGCCCTGAGGGAAAGAAACTCTGAGCAGATGTACAAGCAACAATATACTGTATGTGTGTAGTGTTTGTGATTTCTATGAAAAATAGAAATGAATAGATTGTGATTTTTGCCTTTATAGGGGACAAAGACACATGTCCCCATAAGTGTAAAAATATTAAGTGTTTGTTTTTTGAGTTGAAAGTTCCTGCCAAGTGGCCAGGCTGAGGCCTCTGTGTGTGAACTTTAGGTAGAGAAGTGGTGAATATCTCAGAGTATATGAACTTAGAGAAATGAATATGTTTTTAATATTGTCATGTAACTCACATTTATTGAATGTGCTGTTTAGTTGGCCAAAGGGAGGCTAAGTTTGTAAGTGTACATGTGGTCCTTGTAGAGTGTAGCTGACACCTTTTTCAGTGGATTTTGATGATAATTTAGAAAAGTTTCAATGGTGTAGTCAGTCTTTGTGGAGAAACATTTTTGATTTTCTTTTAAAGAGATGCGGGTTTTGGGCGGGAAAAAATTGCATGCGTCAATGGCGCAATTTTTGTTGTCCATGAGGTGCTGTGGTAGGTCATCCACCATTTTGTAGTCCTGGCTTGTCGGCCATTTTGAGAGACGTTTACAGTTTGAGATAGGAAGTTCCAGTTTAGCAAACACAGCCCCTGAATATGCTGTATTGGCATTTGTTGATTGGCGCAGTTTTCTTATGTTTTATGCGTTTACAGTTTGACCTGTGCACTGCTGGGAAGAGTAGTGAGACACCAGGGGGACATACTGAGAGACTGGTTTTTGTTTAATGAATTTGCTGGTTTAAATTGTTTTTCTAAGCATCGCCTTTTGAGTTGAATGGTATCTAAAATAGCGCGGTTTTACCCCGAGGGGCCACAACGTGCTTGTGGACACACGCACATGCTGGGGCCTATTTATGGATAGGATCTGGCTGACCTACCAGCAGTTGGAGTGTGGGAGGAGGCCAACGCAGACACAGGGAGGACATGCAAACTCCATGCAGATGGTGTTAGGAGGGGGGATTTCTCTGTTTTCATTTAAGTAGATGTGAGCTATTGCAGGGTCGGCTGGCTTTGCAGTATATGAAAAACTTCACTTTACACTGAATTTTGATGGATTGTAAGACTAACAGAGTTTTTGTACAATGATGTGTTTTTATGTTTAAATATTTCCTTCCCAGAAGGCAATTCATATGTTTTGAAGCTTGTATTGTATAGCCTGTAGAGGAGGAGTGGGGGTTTTGGTCGAAACCCCTAGAGCCATCTTTTTGCAGGAGTTTTGCATTTGAGTCAACTTGTGGTTTTGCTTGCAGGGGATGTTTGGGTCAGGACCCTCCCATTTGCAAAGGGGGGTTTTATTCCACCATTTTCTTGACAAGGTTTTAAATTGTTGAAATATATAATGTGTAGCCATGGATTTTTTTGGAGTCTTGATAGACACAGCAATGTGGCTGGGCTCCCCCCTCCCCCTCCCTCTTCCTGAACAATTGATATGTAAATAAACCAGTTTGGGTTTTTTAAGTAGCTGAGCATAACCGGAAGTTTCTTTTCAGCATTTATATATCAGCAGAAAGTTAGTGGGAGGAGCTTGGGGTTTTTAAAGGTGAGCAATGAGATTTGTGTCTGGAAGGAAAATGGAAAGCATTTTGGCGTTTAAAAGTGTTTTATATTTTGTTCCAGTTTTGTGAAGTTTTGTACTGTGTAATACAGTTTTGGGTAGAGAGAAAAACAGGGGGTAGCACCATTATTTTATCATCTAGATACAGAGAGAAGCCACATTGTTCTGCAGGTGGTAAACTGGCGTAAGTGTTCTGTGAGGTTTAGTCTGACAACGCAGTGTATGGGTGTATAGCGGAAAATGCTTGTGTATGCATGCACTGTGAGGGGTAGAGGCCTAATTTGGGGGTTGATCGGTGGTTGTTCTGTAGTTCCAAAAGTGTTGGGACAACAAGCCATAAAGTTGACGCCTCGGTTAGGGTTTCTAGTTGGAGGACTTGACCATATAGTGGTTGTAGTTCTGCAATTCACCGTATAAGAAGACACCGGGCGGTGATCTTCGAAATGGGTGCAACGGTTTAACCTGGACGCAGGTTTAAGACGATAAGCCGATTCAAATCGCCATGGACACAAGGAGGTCTGTGCAAAGGGAAGCAATGGAGGCTTCCCATAGTCAGACGGTCACACAGTGCACGAAGCCTAGTTTTGGGGCAAAGGCCTTTGAACCCCAAAAAGATTAACATAGGTGGTCCAAGGATACTATTTTGGGTATCCCTCTGGAATGGATGTAGTTGAGCTGCGGCTTCAGAAATCTGTAATGATGAGGAACGGTGGCTCATGCCCGTTTGTTTGAACCTTGTATGGCTGGTACATGGAAGGTTCTCGAGCTGCTCTCATGGTTGTCCCATTGTATTTTTTCCTATTGCTGAAAGAGTGAAGGTAGAATTCTGGCTGTTTTTTGTTTTTTTTCATTTGTGGTTTTGGAAACTGGGAAGTATTTTCCCCCACGTTTGTATCGGAATGTTTGTATGTAGTAACGTGAATATGTTCGAACTTACTGCGGCGATCCTTCAATGCGTCGCGGCTGTTGTATGTTTGTAGGAACGGGAAAAGTAAGGGTTACAGAGGGTTTTGAAAGAATGTCATTGACAATTTACCAATGTACAGGAATGTCATTATTATTTTCCCATTCTTTGCAGGTTAAATATGAAGGATAGAGTAATGATTTTTCATATAAGTATTTTTCAGGTCCAAGGAGTTTGTACACAGAGAACAGGTGTATGTAGACAGCGGTACATATGGATAAATATGAGTCTAAGGCGGTAAAAGTATCACAGGCTATTTCATTGTTTCTTTTTTCCTGCACCACGCATTTCTTCCTTCAGTCTGTAATGAGGAAGAAAAGGGGGGAGAATGATAAATGTAAGAGTGACAGTTTTTTTTTTTTTTTTTTGTCAAACTAATAATAACCTCTGTAATTCTAACCAAGTTTGTGCCAAGACGGTCTTTCTTTAATAGAATTTGAATCGGCAAGCAGCAGTCTGGTGAAGTAGGTTCCCATCCCAGAGGCTAAGAACCTTGTCAATGGCTCCAGGTATTGTAAGCCACGCATAGGTTATGCAGTGACCACAGTCCCGATGTCTGGGTTATTGTCATATGAGGGTTGTTTGGAGGTCAATCAAAATCAGGGTCGTACTCTCCTCATTAGCTGTCACTTATATTCTCGGCTGATGGGGTGGGTGCGATCGTTGTGACATGAACTTCAAAATGTCCACCAAAAGGTTTTCACGATTCCCTCCTGGACCCGACTCAATAATCAGTTTACATTCTTTCCAACCAGGTGACTGGGTCGTTGTAAAGAAGCTTGAGGGATGAGACCACGCCAGCCACTGCAAGAAGCGGCTCAACCACACCAAAGAATGAGGAGTATCTTTGTTTATTTATATTTTTGTTGTTTAGTAAATTTTAGCGAGGGTAACGGTGAAAAGCATCCCAAGTTATTATGTAAAGTGTATGTCCTGACTAGCTCAGAAAGCGAACAGGACCGATGGTCTGTTCTGAGTCTTCACCGAGTTTTAGTCCCCAGCGGTACATGCCATTTATGTTTGACCAACTAGTGAAGACTCCAGACAGACACTTGTCAATGGAATCTAACGATGCATTTTTTTAGAGGGTAAAATTGGTTTCTGCCTCTTGTCGGTTTGGGTATCTAGGCAGCCCACAAGTGTGTTTGAACTTTAGTTTGGTGTTTATGTGGATCTGCAGCTTATAAAGGTAATTCCCCCAAAGCAAGAGGTACATGCGTGATGAAGCTGTCCCAACATTTTAGGTCGCGGCCGATCGTGAGGATCTGATGGCGCAGGAAATTAAGAATGGCAGGGACAGCTAGAAGGGATTTGTTCACCAATCCCGAACCAGGTCTGGGCATGGGGTCCTGCATGTACAAGGTGGGGGCGGCTCGGGCTTGGGATACAATTGAACAATTCTCATCCGTTAAGGATAGGGTTCTTCATGTAATTGTTGAAGCCAGAGCTGTAGCTAAGTGAAGGTTGGGAGTCCTTTTTTAAGGGTCTGGGAATCTTTGGGGATCTAATTTTTTATTTTACAGCGGATCCTGGTTAAAGAAAGTGGGAATATATATACTCATGTAGTTTTATTTCTATTCTTTCTATGTCGTGACGATAGGCTCCTGTTGCCTGATTTGACGCGTGACCAGAGTTTCCTTGATGAGACGCCCCGAAGCCGGACCCACATACAAGACAGAGAATCACAGACGGATCGGCGATTACTACAGCTCACCATGTCGTGTCCTCCTTTATAAGTCATGCCCCTGAAGAGTAGAGTCTACATGTCAAGCCGTGTTTTCCTTTTTATGGACTAAGAACTGATTCATTTCCAGGTGTAAGAAGCAGATCAACTCTCATCGAGGGACACATGGGGTGCATATGACAAAAAAGGGAGGACTGTTGTGGAGATTTTTATGGAGATGTATTTAATATGTATTGTCATAGTGTCACCCAGTGTTAGTACTTCCGCAACCCGCTCTAAAAGAGCTGATTGGGGTAGTGTGAGGCTGGTTGAATCCCGTCTGATAGGGGAAAACGTTTTGAGGTTGGAGTGTGATGTTTGCAGGGTGCGGATATGTCCGCCAACGGGGGCCCTCTGTGCATTAGCATGGACGATCGTTAAGGAGGGGATATGCTCACTCTGCAATGACATCATTGGTTATAGGCGGATGGGCACTCTTGTCTCTGCTATGTCTGATCAACATTGGTTGGAATTCGTAGCGTGCGTCTGCAGATAGCCTCCCTCCCCCATTCAATAATAGTATAATCTTATTATGCGTTATTCTATGGAATGGCGCAGAATAAGAATTCCTATCAACGGTAACTTTAGCAATCATACGTTATTGTATTCATGTATGACATATCCTGTTGGAAGGAATGTCCAAGTATTGTCATTTTCCTGTGAGGAGGGAACATCCTATGAGGTTCCCACCCATGGGGAGGGGATTGGTTGCTGCAGCCAATCACCTCCTGTCTTGAGATCTTTTGAGTTTAATAAAAGCCTATGAGTAGGCGTCGGCTTGACAGTCTTTGCTGGAATGGCCTGATTAGAAGATAAGACCTGTGTTGGTGGTTTCCTTGATTGAATGATGGAATGAATGGTGAGTGGACTTTAGCAAACTTAACAATAGCATTACTTCAAAAAGATGAATCTAAAGTGTGTGTTTAGATAGCACAGGAATTATAGGCTGTGTGCTCTGTAAACAGCAGCCTAAAATTCCACAACAGTAAGTGCATGTATATATGTATGTGTAATGTATATTAATCTGTTATAATTGGGACTTTACAAATCCCTCTTTTTGTAAACAGTTACATCATGACCCACAAGATGGCGTTGTGTGGAATAGATTCAAATAGATGCAATATCCGGAGGTTCCACCGGGTGTCAGGATGTGATTGTTATCTATGTATAGACCTCTGCATTGAGAATTCAATGCACAGGTCCACTCTATCTGCTCCTTCTGTCAATCTGAGGCCTAACCAATGAGAGAACCCTTTGCGGGCCCTTTGGCTATAAATAGCGTGTGCGCGCTTGCGTGGGCGTGCCCCTGATGACATCAGATTTGACGAAACGACGTAGGGCGACACGTGCATGCATTGCGCACGCGCGAACGGTCGTTTGATTGACAGAATACGGAGCTTTTTATTCCTTGCAAGGAGTTTTTTAACCAGCATTTTAATATCTCAGGACTTGTTACTTTGAGGTTCTGTATCGCATACTTTGTGAAAATAAACCCCTTTTTTATGGATGAACGCTACACTATGGAAAGTTTTTCTTTCCCTTTTGGATTTTATCCTACTTACTGAGGAACATCCACTCTGATCTGCAAAGAGTGTGTCTACTCCCAGTTCTGGCCAGGTGTTCAATCAACGTCTCTGGAGACTGACCCACTGTGGATGAAGCGTTCCTGCAGAATCATCCTGCCTTCCATGGAGTAAAACATCACTCTACTGAGCCTGTTTTGACCCCCCTGAGAAGGGTGGTCGCAGGCTGTCTGGTAAGCCTTCATTCTTCACCTTGGTGGCGGGATCTTTACTAAGTGTTGGAGCATTTTGCCTATGATTTTCATCGGATACCTGCACTCTGTAGAACTCTTATCATCTTTAAATAGAGGAGAAGATTTCATATATTTTTCACTGACACACATGAACTTTAAATTGTTTATTTGTAGTATTCACTCATGTTTTTGATACTTTTTCTTATATTATATATTTTTCACTGTATAGCCATACACAGTTTTGCTCATCCAGCGCTACACCTTTTTGTATATTTATATTGTTGTACCTTATATCAGGGGTTTTTTTGGTGTTTAGCAGCAGGTTTTCCTTTAGGGATTTATTCATTTATTGCACTTTAATAATTTGCACCTAGCGCAAATTTTTCTATATAACCATTAACCACTTCCCGCCCAGCCTATAGCAGATTGACGACTGGGAAGTAGTTCTGTTACCCTGACTGGGCGTCATATGACGTCCAGCAGGATAACATGCCGGCGATTGTGAGTGCGGAATGTCAGTCTGACACACCGCATCTCTGATCGTGGTAAGAAGCCTCTGACAGAGGCTTCTTACCACGTTATCAGCTGTGACCAATCATAGCTGATCATTGCATGATGTGCTGATCAGTGCCCATCATTGCCACTCACCAATGCCCATCACTGCCACCTATCAGTGCCCACCACTGCCACCTATCAGTGCCCATCACTGCCACCTATCAGTGCCACCTATTAGTGCCAATTCTCAGTGCCCACCAGTGCAACCTATCAATGCCCTTCAGTGACACCTCTCAGTGCCGCCTTATCAGTGCCCATCAGTGCCGCATTATTGGTGCCCATCAGTGCAGCCCATCAGTGCCGCCTATCATTGCCCATCAGTGCAGCCTCGTCAGCGTACATCAATAAAGGAGAAAAATTACTGTTTGCTAAATTTTATAACAAAATATGAAACGGTTTTGTATTTTTTTTGTTAAATCTGTCTTTTTTTTTAAAAATAACAAAAAATAAAAACCACAGAGGTGATCAAATAGTACCAAAAGAAGCTCTATTTGTGGGAAAAAAATGATAAAAATTTCATTTGGGTACAGTGTTGTATGACAGTGCAATTGTCATTCAAAGAGTGAGAGCGCTAAAAGCTGAAAAATGGTCTGGGCAGGAGGGGGGTTTAAGTGCCCAGTAAGCAAGTGGTTAAATACCACCAAAAGGAAGCTATATTTGTGTGAAAAAAACTTATAAAAATTGTATTTGGGTACAGTGTAGCATGACTGAGTAATTGTCATTCAAAGTGTGAAAGCACTGAAATCAGAAAGGGGCTAAAAGTGTCAGGTATTGAGGTGGTTAAAGGCACATTGCATAAATGGTTTAAATGGTACACTGATAAGTTCTATAAATGGCATCTAATAAAACAATAAATATGCACAATGACACTAAGCTAATTCAATGTGCATATTTTTGTACATGTGGACCTCACCTTACCAGACGTACGTCAAAGCACCTGAGTACCTCATCTAGAATATTGTAACCAATAGCAGCCATTCTAGGAAGTATATTTGCCAAACCTGCAGCATACTACATCCCACTTTTCAATACCAGGCGCTTCCGGTCACGCCACTTCCGGATCCCAGCTTCCGGTTTCTCTTCTAGCACAAGTGGAACGCACGCACGCCCGCTTGGATGTGAGCCCAGCGCTGAACAGCTTTCATATTGAAATGTATGCAGGCTATCCTCAGTGCCAGGCTAAGGCACCCACTGATGTAATCAGGCACCCCGCCTTTTTTTTGTGTTATTTCTAAATAAAAAAACAGTATTATGCTATGGATTGTCCTTTTGTTTCCTTATGAGATATTTTGGAGGAGAGCAGGACACAGTACAGAGGCTTCATACATTAACTAAGGGTTCCTAATAGGATTTCCCTACAGCACATTAGACCGTCTTTTTAATTAAAGAGGTCATATCCATCTGGTGAGCATTTTGTTTTTCATTCAAAATATTTTATTGAGAGTCGAAAAGAAAAGACATACATGCACATGTGTCCCATCGCAGATGCAACTGCATAAGGTTCATCAATACATCTTAATAGAGCGTACATTAACCAGGGAGAAAAAATAATAATTTTAAAACTACGTAAGTAATCCTACAATCTGGTTTCAAAACTAGGAAAATATTCCATCAAATCAACAATTATATATCAATAATGTCAACAGTAATACAAGAGATCATATCGATGTCTAAATTTTAGTCTGATCAATAGTCAGCATCTAATATTTACTATCCTTACATCGAGAGGAAAGAGGGGGGAAGAAGGAAAGAAAGAGGTGAGAAGGGAGAAGGGGAGGAGATTAGGTACAGGGTGTTCTGAGCGATACCAGTGTCAACTGACCAATATGGCCATTGAGAGAAAAATAGGAGGCATTAGATAATCCCTCCAGAGGAGTGTCGGGACATTGTATCTGTGAAGTCCTGAGAATACTTAAAGATAAGCCACGGTTGCCAAGTCTTGTGGAATCTCTCCACTGAGCCTCTGTCTTGCGCTAGGGTGTCCTCCATCTCACAGTTGTCAACAACCTTGTGGAGCCACTCTGAGATGGACGGAGCCCTGGTGGAGTTCCAATGCAGGGGAATTAAAGATTTAGCCACATTGAGAAGGTGTTTGGTCAAGGAATGTTTGTAGTGTTTGAGTGTGAAGGAAGACAGATGTAGCAGACAGCATGCAGCATTTAGTTTTAACTTGGTTTCCGTGATCTGCTTAATTAAGCATCTAACTTCTTTCCAAAGGGTGGTAATCAAAGTGCAATTCCACCAAATGTGAATCAGCGTACCAGTTTCTGACATCTCCAGAAGACTTCTGGTTTCTGAGTATCCCATTTGTGGAGTCTGTCAGCAGTGTTATACCAGCGAGTCAAAAGTTTGTAACTTGTTTCCTGTAATTTAGTACTAATAGAACATTTATGCGCTAATATGCAAGCGTACCTCCATTGTTTGTCCGATATGTCCATTTTTAGTTCCTCCGAACACCTCCTCCTGTGCTCATCCAACTTCACAGTCCCAGTATGTTGCAACCAGGAGTAAGCAAATGAAGTGGCCTTATCCAGCGTGGTTTGGTTATGACAAACTGACTCCAGGTTCGTCATTGATCTCGTAAGGTTCTGAGGTTCTTTGAATTTGCCTAGATAGCTGCGTAACTGAAAATAGGTCCATTGTCTCAGGTGTGGGAGATTTTTTATCAAGTTTAAGAGTTGTCCAGTCTTTGAGTTTGTTCCCGTCATAACAGTTCCATCACGAAGTTGCACTGCGTGACAGAAATGCCGGAGTCGCGATAAAGAAAATGTCGCACCGCCTCATGACCTAGATTATGAGAAATAGCTGTATAGAGGGATGCGATATCTGCCGTAATGAGCAAGTAGGAGGCCTTCCACTCAATCTCACCAAGCAGGTTAATCACGTGCTTGGTGTCCTTGAGAAAGGACGGGGTGCCCATCACCAGTGGTTGCAAGTAATAATCAATATACTTACCAATACGTGAAGTAATAGAGTCTATACCACTGATGATGCAAAAGAAAAAAGAAGGGTCTGGTGTCACCAGTGACACACCTCCATCCCTGAATTTCATGAAAAAAAGAAGAGAGATTCGCCCTTGGGACTTTGAGTGAGGTGAGCACTGTTAGGCCAATAAAAAATCGCAAGAATAATTGCAGTGTATATTTATTCAGGTAAAAAGCAGTACATACATTAATGTCATGAACATGGGCCAATTCATACAAAATACAAGACCAATATAAATTAGGTAAAATTATATTGCGAGTATCTGACAGTAATTATGTAAACACATAGGCATCAAAAGTAACCCGACGCGTTTCGCGAGGCTTGGCTCGCTCTTCAGGGGTGGATGCACGTAGTGTACCTAAAATGAGAGTGATATAGTATAAAGCATGATATGAAGGCACAGGGGGGGGGCCTTGAATATGGAAAACCCCATACTCACCACTGGACATTGCCAAAGGACAGCGGGGGTGAAGCTCAAACGGCGGCAACGACTGTCTCACCAGGGAGCTGAGGAGGCGGAGCCAAACAAAGCCCCAAATCGGAGTCAAACGGAAGGAAGGCCCAGCATGGATGGAATAGGTGTAACCCCAAGAGTGTCAGTGAATCCAAGAGGAATGTTGGCTCTAAATATAAATATGTATATTGAATAATTAAAATATGGGAGTATACGAGTATATGGTAACATATGTGTCTTTGCATGTATAAAAGACATGAGCCAAGAATGGTTAGAGTATGGAGACTGAGGGGGAGAGTGAAAAAATACCAGATTGACTAGTATGATTAAGGAAAGTTCAGAGAGGAAAGTAATGAGTGAAAGAGAGTGTAAATGGAATGAAATACAGGTGTGTGATGAGGACTGATGAGAAAACAAGTTGCATATAAATGCTTGCAGCGAGTAATATATAAACATATAAAAGTATACCTTGGTGAAGTAGGTCTAAGAGTAGTAAATTCCAAGGGAAGGACCTGCACTTGTGTGTCTGTCCTCAGTGAAAGAAAGCAAACAATGAGATCCATGCTGTGCAAACCTCCAATATATACCCCTGAAGGGGCCCGAGAGGCTCCGCCCCCAACACCATGTGCAAATGACCAGCAAACGAGTGCCTAAACCCACCAACCATCAAGAAGGCGGTGTGTGAGCCAAGACACTCCCAGGACCATCTTGATGGTAGTAATGCCTGCAGCCACAGCGATGCTGCAAAATCGCAGACATCGCGCGGCCGACGCATTAACATGGTGCCGATGTGCAAGTGGCCCCGTCCGCTCAAAAAGGGGGCAGGCGGGGACAGCAGGGGACAAAGGTCCCCCTTATAATGCACATCGCAGCTCCCAGGGAGAAATGAAGTAGCACCGCCGCCAACAGAGAACACCACACCAGCTGGATTGGGATAAAAGTCCAATGCGAGATGTTATTGGATATGTTGGAATAACAAATGGCTAGTGCATGATAAAAATGTAAAATCCATACATATATGTATGTTTTTGTTTTTATTGGCGAGTGTGACCACAGACCAGTTTTGGGCTATTGGGTGTCTTCCACCCGGGTATCCTTGAGACAAAAGAAAAAAGAAGGGTCTGGTGTCACCAGTGACACACCTCCATCCCTGAATTTCATGAAAAAAAGAAGAGAGATTCGCCCTTGGGACTTTGAGTGAGGTGAGCACTGTTAGGCCAATAAAAAATCGCAAGAATAATTGCAGTGTATATTTATTCAGGTAAAAAGCAGTACATACATTAATGTCATGAACATGGGCCAATTCATACAAAATACAAGACCAATATAAATTAGGTAAAATGATATTGCGAGTATCTGACAGTAATTATGTAAACACATAGGCATCAAAAGTAACCCGACGCGTTTCGCGAGGCTTGGCTCGCTCTTCAGGGGTGGATGCACGTAGTGTACCTAAAATGAGAGTGATATAGTATAAAGCATGATATGAAGGCACAGGGGGGGGGCCTTGAATATGGAAAACCCCATACTCACCACTGGACATTGCCAAAGGACAGCGGGGGTGAAGCTCAAACGGCGGCAGCGACTGTCTCACCAGGGAGCTGAGGAGGCGGAGCCAAACAAAGCCCCAAATCGGAGTCAAACGGAAGGAAGGCCCAGCATGGATGGAATAGGTGTAACCCCAAGAGTGTCAGTGAATCCAAGAGGAATGTTGGCTCTAAATATAAATATGTATATTGAATAATTAAAATATGGGAGTATACGAGTATATGGTAACATATGTGTCTTTGCATGTATAAAAGACATGAGCCAAGAATGGTTAGAGTATGGAGACTGAGGGGGAGAGTGAAAAAATACCAGATTGACTAGTATGATTAAGGAAAGTTCAGAGAGGAAAGTAATGAGTGAAAGAGAGTGTAAATGGAATGAAATACAGGTGTGTGATGAGGACTATGATGAGAAAACAAGTTGCATATAAATGCTTGCAGCGAGTAATATATAAACATATAAAAGTATACCTTGGTGAAGTAGGTCTAAGAGTAGTAAATTCCAAGGGAAGGACCTGCACTTGTGTGTCTGTCCTCAGTGAAAGAAAGCAAACAATGAGATCCATGCTGTGCAAACCTCCAATATATACCCCTGAAGGGGCCCGAGAGGCTCCGCCCCCAACACCATGTGCAAATGACCAGCAAACGAGTGCCTAAACCCACCAACCATCAAGAAGGCGGTGTGTGAGCCAAGACACTCCCAGGACCATCTTGATGGTAGTAATGCCTGCAGCCACAGCGATGCTGCAAAATCGCAGACATCGCGCGGCCGACGCATTAACATGGTGCCGATGTGCAAGTGGCCCCGTCCGCTCAAAAAGGGGGCAGGCGGGGACAGCAGGGGACAAAGGTCCCCCTTATAATGCACATCGCAGCTCCCAGGGAGAAATGAAGTAGCACCGCCGCCAACAGAGAACACCACACCAGCTGGATTGGGATAAAAGTCCAATGCGAGATGTTATTGGATATGTTGGAATAACAAATGGCTAGTGCATGATAAAAATGTAAAATCCATACATATATGTATGTTTTTGTTTTTATTGGCGAGTGTGACCACAGACCAGTTTTGGGCTATTGGGTGTCTTCCACCCGGGTATCCTTGAGACAAAAGAAAAAAGAAGGGTCTGGTGTCACCAGTGACACACCTCCATCCCTGAATTCCATGAAAAAAAGAAGAGAGATTCGCCCTTGGGACTTTGAGTGAGGTGAGCACTGTTAGGCCAATAAAAAAATCGCAAGAATAATTGCAGTGTATATTTATTCAGGTAAAAAGCAGTACATACATTAATGTCATGAACATGGGCCAATTCATACAAAATACAAGACCAATATAAATTAGGTAAAATGATATTGCGAGTATCTGACAGTAATTATGTAAACACATAGGCATCAAAAGTAACCCGACGCGTTTCGCGAGGCTTGGCTCGCTCTTCAGGGGTGGATGCACGTAGTGTACCTAAAATGAGAGTGATATAGTATAAAGCATGATATGAAGGCACAGGGGGGGGGCCTTGAATATGGAAAACCCCATACTCACCACTGGACATTGCCAAAGGACAGCGGGGGTGAAGCTCAAACGGCGGCAGCGACTGTCTCACCAGGGAGCTGAGGAGGCGGAGCCAAACAAAGCCCCAAATCGGAGTCAAACGGAAGGAAGGCCCAGCATGGATGGAATAGGTGTAACCCCAAGAGTGTCAGTGAATCCAAGAGGAATGTTGGCTCTAAATATAAATATGTATATTGAATAATTAAAATATGGGAGTATACGAGTATATGGTAACATATGTGTCTTTGCATGTATAAAAGACATGAGCCAAGAATGGTTAGAGTATGGAGACTGAGGGGGAGAGTGAAAAAATACCAGATTGACTAGTATGATTAAGGAAAGTTCAGAGAGGAAAGTAATGAGTGAAAGAGAGTGTAAATGGAATGAAATACAGGTGTGTGATGAGGACTATGATGAGAAAACAAGTTGCATATAAATGCTTGCAGCGAGTAATATATAAACATATAAAAGTATACCTTGGTGAAGTAGGTCTAAGAGTAGTAAATTCCAAGGGAAGGACCTGCACTTGTGTGTCTGTCCTCAGTGAAAGAAAGCAAACAATGAGATCCATGCTGTGCAAACCTCCAATATATACCCCTGAAGGGGCCCGAGAGGCTCCGCCCCCAACACCATGTGCAAATGACCAGCAAACGAGTGCCTAAACCCACCAACCATCAAGAAGGCGGTGTGTGAGCCAAGACACTCCCAGGACCATCTTGATGGTAGTAATGCCTGCAGCCACAGCGATGCTGCAAAATCGCAGACATCGCGCGGCCGACGCATTAACATGGTGCCGATGTGCAAGTGGCCCCGTCCGCTCAAAAAGGGAGCAGGCGGGGACAGCAGGGGACAAAGGTCCCCCATGCTTTATACTATATCACTCTCATTTTAGGTACACTACGTGCATCCACCCCTGAAGAGCGAGCCAAGCCTCGCGAAACGCGTCGGGTTACTTTTGATGCCTATGTGTTTACATAATTACTGTCAGATACTCGCAATATCATTTTACCTAATTTATATTGGTCTTGTATTTTGTATGAATTGGCCCATGTTCATGACATTAATGTATGTACTGCTTTTTACCTGAATAAATATACACTGCAATTATTCTTGCGATTTTTTATTGGCCTAACAGTGCTCACCTCACTCAAAGTCCCAAGGGCGAATCTCTCTTCTTTTTTTCATGAAATTCAGGGATGGAGGTGTGTCACTGGTGACACCAGACCCTTCTTTTTTCTTTTGTCTCAAGGATACCCGGGTGGAAGACACCCAATAGCCCAAAACTGGTCTGTGGTCACACTCGCCAATAAAAACAAAAACATACATATATGTATGGATTTTACATTTTTATCATGCACTAGCCATTTGTTATTCCAACATATCCAATAACATCTCGCATTGGACTTTTATCCCAATCCAGCTGGTGTGGTGTTCTCTGTTGGCGGCGGTGCTACTTCATTTCTCCCTGGGAGCTGCGATGTGCATTATAAGGGGGACCTTTGTCCCCTGCTGTCCCCGCCTGCCCCCTTTTTGAGCGGACGGGGCCACTTGCACATCGGCACCATGTTAATGCGTCGGCCGCGCGATGTCTGCGATTTTGCAGCATCGCTGTGGCTGCAGGCATTACTACCATCAAGATGGTCCTGGGAGTGTCTTGGCTCACACACCGCCTTCTTGATGGTTGGTGGGTTTAGGCACTCGTTTGCTGGTCATTTGCACATGGTGTTGGGGGCGGAGCCTCTCGGGCCCCTTCAGGGGTATATATTGGAGGTTTGCACAGCATGGATCTCATTGTTTGCTTTCTTTCACTGAGGACAGACACACAAGTGCAGGTCCTTCCCTTGGAATTTACTACTCTTAGACCTACTTCACCAAGGTATACTTTTATATGTTTATATATTACTCGCTGCAAGCATTTATATGCAACTTGTTTTCTCATCATAGTCCTCATCACACACCTGTATTTCATTCCATTTACACTCTCTTTCACTCATTACTTTCCTCTCTGAACTTTCCTTAATCATACTAGTCAATCTGGTATTTTTTCACTCTCCCCCTCAGTCTCCATACTCTAACCATTCTTGGCTCATGTCTTTTATACATGCAAAGACACATATGTTACCATATACTCGTATACTCCCATATTTTAATTATTCAATATACATATTTATATTTAGAGCCAACATTCCTCTTGGATTCACTGACACTCTTGGGGTTACACCTATTCCATCCATGCTGGGCCTTCCTTCCGTTTGACTCCGATTTGGGGCTTTGTTTGGCTCCGCCTCCTCAGCTCCCTGGTGAGACAGTCGCTGCCGCCGTTTGAGCTTCACCCCCGCTGTCCTTTGGCAATGTCCAGTGGTGAGTATGGGGTTTTCCATATTCAAGGCCCCCCCCCTGTGCCTTCATATCATGCTTTATACTATATCACTCTCATTTTAGGTACACTACGTGCATCCACCCCTGAAGAGCGAGCCAAGCCTCGCGAAACGCGTCGGGTTACTTTTGATGCCTATGTGTTTACATAATTACTGTCAGATACTCGCAATATCATTTTACCTAATTTATATTGGTCTTGTATTTTGTATGAATTGGCCCATGTTCATGACATTAATGTATGTACTGCTTTTTACCTGAATAAATATACACTGCAATTATTCTTGCGATTTTTTATTGGCCTAACAGTGCTCACCTCACTCAAAGTCCCAAGGGCGAATCTCTCTTCTTTTTTTCATGAAATTCAGGGATGGAGGTGTGTCACTGGTGACACCAGACCCTTCTTTTTTCTTTTGTCTCAAGGATACCCGGGTGGAAGACACCCAATAGCCCAAAACTGGTCTGTGGTCACACTCGCCAATAAAAACAAAAACATACATATATGTATGGATTTTACATTTTTATCATGCACTAGCCATTTGTTATTCCAACATATCCAATAACATCTCGCATTGGACTTTTATCCCAATCCAGCTGGTGTGGTGTTCTCTGTTGGCGGCGGTGCTACTTCATTTCTCCCTGGGAGCTGCGATGTGCATTATAAGGGGGACCTTTGTCCCCTGCTGTCCCCGCCTGCCCCCTTTTTGAGCGGACGGGGCCACTTGCACATCGGCACCATGTTAATGCGTCGGCCGCGCGATGTCTGCGATTTTGCAGCATCGCTGTGGCTGCAGGCATTACTACCATCAAGATGGTCCTGGGAGTGTCTTGGCTCACACACCGCCTTCTTGATGGTTGGTGGGTTTAGGCACTCGTTTGCTGGTCATTTGCACATGGTGTTGGGGGCGGAGCCTCTCGGGCCCCTTCAGGGGTATATATTGGAGGTTTGCACAGCATGGATCTCATTGTTTGCTTTCTTTCACTGAGGACAGACACACAAGTGCAGGTCCTTCCCTTGGAATTTACTACTCTTAGACCTACTTCACCAAGGTATACTTTTATATGTTTATATATTACTCGCTGCAAGCATTTATATGCAACTTGTTTTCTCATCATAGTCCTCATCACACACCTGTATTTCATTCCATTTACACTCTCTTTCACTCATTACTTTCCTCTCTGAACTTTCCTTAATCATACTAGTCAATCTGGTATTTTTTCACTCTCCCCCTCAGTCTCCATACTCTAACCATTCTTGGCTCATGTCTTTTATACATGCAAAGACACATATGTTACCATATACTCGTATACTCCCATATTTTAATTATTCAATATACATATTTATATTTAGAGCCAACATTCCTCTTGGATTCACTGACACTCTTGGGGTTACACCTATTCCATCCATGCTGGGCCTTCCTTCCGTTTGACTCCGATTTGGGGCTTTGTTTGGCTCCGCCTCCTCAGCTCCCTGGTGAGACAGTCGCTGCCGCCGTTTGAGCTTCACCCCCGCTGTCCTTTGGCAATGTCCAGTGGTGAGTATGGGGTTTTCCATATTCAAGGCCCCCCCCCTGTGCCTTCATATCATGCTTTATACTATATCACTCTCATTTTAGGTACACTACGTGCATCCACCCCTGAAGAGCGAGCCAAGCCTCGCGAAACGCGTCGGGTTACTTTTGATGCCTATGTGTTTACATAATTACTGTCAGATACTCGCAATATCATTTTACCTAATTTATATTGGTCTTGTATTTTGTATGAATTGGCCCATGTTCATGACATTAATGTATGTACTGCTTTTTACCTGAATAAATATACACTGCAATTATTCTTGCGATTTTTTATTGGCCTAACAGTGCTCACCTCACTCAAAGTCCCAAGGGCGAATCTCTCTTCTTTTTTTCATACCACTGATGATGGGCCTACCCGGAGGATTAATCAAAGTTTTGTGGATTTTAGGCAATATGTACATCACCGGCAATCTAGGCGCCAAGGGCACCAAATGTTCCCTTTCTTTTGGGTTTAAAATACCCATATCATGGCCCTTATCAACTAGAGCTCTCAACTCCTTTTTATATTGTATAATGGGATCCATGGGTAAACTTGAGTAAGTCAGAGTGTCCATCACTATCCTGGACATCTCCTCAAAGTAGGAGTCCTTGTCCAGAACAACAATGGCACCCCCTTTATCAGCTGGTCGCATGACCACATCCCTCCTATTACATAGGGACTCCATACCCAATTTGAGATCATGTTGGATTCGTACCGGTTTTACATTTAGATTGTTCAAATCCCCTAACACCAGATCTCGAAATACAGTCAAGTTCGGTGCCTGGTGAATAGGGGGATTGAAGAGGGATGTGTTTGACTTTGATTAATCCTCCGGGTAGGCCCATCATCAGTGGTATAGACTCTATTACTTCATGTATTGGCAAGTATATTGATTATTACTTGCAACCACTGGTGATGGGCACCCCGTCCTTTCTCAAGGACACCAAGCACGTGATTAACCTGCTTGGTGAGATTGAGTGGAAGGCCTCCTACTTGCTCATTACGGCAGATGTCGCATCCCTCTATACAGCTATTTCTCATAATCTAGGTCATGAGGCGGTGCGACATTTTCTTTATCGCGACTCCGGCATTTCTGTCACGCAGTGCAACTTCATGATGGAACTGCTGGACTTCGCGATGAAGCATAATCATTTCTGGTATAGTGGTACTCACTTTCTCCAGATTAGGGGTGTGGCCATGGGGGCCAAGTTTGCCCCCAGTATGGCCAACCTCTTTATGGCAAAGTGGGAAGGGGACGTGGTACTTTGTGATAGGTCACCTAATCTTATTTTTTGGAAAAGATTTATTGATGACATCCTTTTTGTCTGGGATGGTGTTGCCTTATGAGGAATTTTTATGTATAATTTCCTTGTAAACTGGGAATATCTGTAACATATATGTATATATATAATTTAGAGTAGGAAATATGTGGGTCTGCAAAGGGTTAAACTGGGCTGACAAGCTGGGCTTGAGGACAATCTAATTACCTGTCCTCTTATTTGAATATGCATGAATGCAGGGTAACAAGAGCTGCGGAGTCTTAGGGTCTGACGAGATAACTTAGGAGCAAACAAACTAGAAAGAGATCGCAGATGAAAGAGACAGCCTATGCGGCACCGTTTTTATCCTCTAGATAAAGGCGTGTGTATTCTCCCATATTAACACCCATATCCATTTAAGGGGTAATTCTTCCTGGCTAGTTCCATGCATAGCTAAGCGCCCCTTCAAGGGAAGTTAACGACCTCCGGTTTAATTAATTTATCTTCAAATCCAATTATCACTAAAGAGTGGGCTAGGGTGGGAAATTAATATAACGGCAGGAAGGAGGAGAGAAATAACCACAACCAATCGTAGCCGCCCTGGGTTAGTCAATGGAAGAGGACTCCATAAAAAGGACCACCCTAATTCATTAGAGAGAGAGAGAGATGAGAGAACCTGGGCCCAGGATTCATTATAGGTAATTATTAAGACCATCTCCCAGCACTTACCCCTTATGCTTGCATTTTTCCTATGTTTGTCTGTCTATTTGTAATGTAATGTATATACGTTGTGTTTGAAACTAATATTTACTCCCTTGCCAAAGACTGTAAATGTTTGCGGTGTATTAGATAGACTAATAACCTTAATTCTTTAATAAATGCTTGTTATATTGAAGTTATCAAATCCTGTCAAAAAGAACTCTTATTTAAACCATATCAATAATCATAATAATATTAATTGAATATTAAATATTAAATATTAATATTTAAAAATCAACAGTTGGCGACCACGAAGATAAGTACAGGACTGAAAGCATTTAATATAATAACAAAATCTGTATATTGGAGATTAAGGTTATTAGGAGGAATTCAAGCTGAGTCAGCTTAGCCAATCTATCTAGGGAAAATATAGGTAAATATTTTTGTTTTATTAGTGGGTATTACCTCCAAGGAGAGAATATACACCACAGGTTATTTTTTTTTTTATCCCAAAATCATAATTGATAAAAATACTTTGGATGTACCATTATAACCGGTCAATGTAATGGGGAGGAAGTACAGAATGGGAACATTTTTGTTTTAATAATTGTTGTTTATGAGACACTTAAATAGTGATCCGTAGTTTTGAAAAAAAAAAAAGTTTTTTTTTTACAAAGCAAAAACATTTTTGCCTTGATTTGTGTTGTTTTATTGGAAGGAGGACACTGAAAACGTGGTCCTTGGTTTTGTGGAGAAAAAGTGTATTTACTTTTTTTGCAATTTATTAATTTTAATTTAAAATTTTGGTTATTGAATTATTATTTTTTATTTTTTAATAATTCTTGTTATCATAAATTTTTGGTAACCTGGCTTAGTTTTAGCCTTTATTTTTTATTTTATTTTTTGGTTTTTAGTTTCTTTGTTTAAGACACAGACACGTGCTTGTGTTCTGGTGTGTGTAGGTTGAAACAGGCTCAATAGGGTTTTGCTTGTTATTTAATTTGCATGTCCACTAACATTAAAAATAGGACATTGCAAATAACCTACAAGAGATTTTTTTTCTTTACTCTTATTTTTGTTTTTGGTTTTTATTGTACCTTTTTTTTTTAACTGTAAGAAGTTACAAGCAGTCATATTCTCATTGGTGTCAATTAAAGTACAAGTCTGTGGAAGACTTGCGACTGAAACCTGAGAAAGATTATTAGGATTTTAAAAGGTGCATTGAACAGTTTTTTTTTTTTTTCTACTGAATTGAGTGTTACAAATAGTAGTGTAAACACTGCCGTGTTGACATTCCTATTATCAGACTACAGGTATTCATTCTAATTGATCCCTGTGGGGCTTCTATTGTCCCTTGGTCTATTGAGTAGGCTCAGACAAGATAGGCTAAATGCTATTGTTAGTATAATTAGTTTTCCCCACTGTTTATTGAGAGCTGGAAAATATTGTTTAACTTTTACTATATTTTCTGCAGCTTATTTCATTTGAGTTCCTATTTATTGTTCTTTTTTTTTGCTTCCTTTTCTTTTTTTTTTCCTTTTACTGTAATCACAAGTGAATTTATAGTATAAGGGAACAATTAATTTAATTTAGCTCACAAATTGTGCATACTATCACAATGGCTGCCATGACCTGTCTAGAAAGTTTTGTAGCAACTTATACTCTTAAACATAAGAGCAATACATTTGCCTGTGATGCTAAATTATTGGAAGAACAAGCAAAAACAATCAAAAAGAACAAAAAGCTTAAAAGTCTAGCCATAGCAGGCATATTGGCTATGAAGGCTAAAATGCAGAAATTGAAAGATATAGTCTATAATCAAAATATTACAATTTCTGAGAGGGAGAAGGAGAATACAGCTTTACAAAGCCAATTACAAACCTTAACTACCCTTAATCAAATAGTTAATGCCTCAAAGGAGGAAAATTGTAAAAATTACAAATTGGCCCAAAAAGACGTGGTACAATATAAAAGCATGCCAACTAAAGCTGACACTGAACTGGACCATATAACAAGTGCATACAAAGTGCTAGATCGCACACAGGGCACGCAAACAGAGCCACAGTTGCTACAAACAATTTCAATCCTTAAAGTACAGACTATGGCCAGCACATGCGAACATAGTAATGCTACGGCACCTACTTGGGCCTATGAAATTGGGGATACTGAGAAATATGAAGAGTATTGGGGAGAGGAAGATATGGATCCTAATTCTACTTTTCCGGTGGCAATGGGAGAAATCGCAGAGCCACAGGAAAATCGAGAATGCACCATGGTCATAGACCCACCAGACAATGGGGACCAGCTATCCACAAATGAGGAGCATGTCAAGTTCCCCATCATGGTTAGGACCCAGATCTCCTCCTCTACTGAAGGAAATCAAACATTTTTGGGGTTTGATAATGAAGGAAATGAGGTGATTTCCAATGTATATCCAATTCAACCGGTAAAAATCCTTATGAGTGTGGCTGATTTCATTGACAAAATTAAATCTAGTGAACACATGACTTCATATGCAACCATGACAGATATTTTAACTGATTTTTCTTCCCCAAAGAATCTTTTTCAGTACATTGACAATTTACTTAAAGCCACATGCGACAAAGAAAAGCATTTGCGGCTATTGGAGGAACTCCTACGGATCCTAGGAAAAACGGAACTGAAGTGTAATCCCATTAAGGCACAATTGTTGCAGGAATTTGTGTCTTCTCTTGGGATTACAGTGACAGCATACGGTAGTAAGATAGTAACTGAGAAGGTAGAAACCAGTCTACAATTACCTCTGTCAGTAAGTATGCCTACTCTCAGATCTTTCCTAGTATTGGTAAATTATTTGCGGCCTTTCATCCCTGATTGTGCCCAAAAGTCTGCACCACTGTATGATTGGTGGAAAAAGGATACCCGATGGCACTGGACTGAGCAACACACCAATCCAGTGCAGGAGCTTAAAGAAGCTTTAGCGCAAGCGCCAGCATTAGCCAACCCAAAGTACCAACTGCCCTTTCACAGTGAGACTGCCATATCAGAGTTAACCATGTCAGCGGTTCTGTCACAGGAAAACTATTGGCCTCGGTTGCTCCATGATCGAGACAAACACACAAATAATTCTTCCACTAGGGCCCATGGCCTCCTTTACCAAGGAGTACCACATGAATGTGATATCATACCACAATCAGTTGCGCAACAATTCTTTAGACCTTTGTCAGCAAAGGAAAATGTCCCTGAAAATGCAGTCCAAATTTTCACAGATGGATCATGTTTTTACGTGGAGGGTTCCCCACATGCAGGATTTGGAATATACCTTAACAATCCACATGCAAAGACCCAAACATCAATCTTTCGGTCATGGCAAGTCAAATCAGCACAATTTGCTGAGCTGGCTTCAATTTCTCATGCCCTAGAACTGATGAAAAGGGACCAAGAAATAGTTGTATACTCAGATTCTGCGTGGGTCTGTAATACTATTACAGAAATTCTGCCCTTCTGGCACACCCACCAGTACATGTCCTCAGATGGGTCTCCACTTAAACATGCATCCCTGTTGAAATTTATTGTAACATTGGTGCAAAAGTTGCCAGTCAAACCATGGGGGTGCAAAGTAAAAGGTAATTTAGGCACTGCCCCATACTGGGAACAAAAGGAGGTAGCGGATTGTTTGGCCAAACAAGGAGCACATGGGGGGGAGATCTGGGAAATTCCTTGGAATTTACTGGACTCAGTCTTGTGCCCCAGCGTTTGTGCCCTCACAAAATCCTGCAACTAAAATGTTCTGCTTTCTTCCCTTTTAGAGCCATGAAGTCGAGGTGGATTGGGATCCTGCTCCATCTAATCGGACACACCAAGGGAGAGGAGACTGGAATGCTCATCAGCGTGATCGTTGACCAAGAATCCGGTCTACTACCTAGAGGGGAAATCCATCTTATTACATGTGTCCCAAAAGACTAACAGCCCTGCTCCTACAACTGTGCCCAAAAATACAGTTGCAATCCCCTATTATGAACCAACATCCTTGGAATGCCCATCAATGCAAGAGGGACCACCTAGCAGCCTAACGGCAACCTCAATCCCTGTAATATTGTTTAATAACGTTAAGTTCATTCATGTGCCGTTGGTACTTAATTTGTCCCAGTGGAACATGGCCGAATTCGGCTCATGTGCCCGGACAAATGGGTCTGTTGTACTCTTCCTTGCTAGTAGATTTGATTGCCTCCCATGCAAGCCGAACTCAGGATCCATTTGCAGAACCAAACCTCCCTCCCCACAGGGGCATTGTTCAGATCCAGAAAGTTAAAGGGTTTGGACAGCATACTTGCATCCATCCCAGGACTTTTGGATCTGGCATGTCAATTTGGAACAGAGCCGATTTGTCAGCAATTCGCAGGCATATCGGAAATTTTTTAACAGAAGGAGGGTCGGCAAGTGCTGAAACCAGTTCTGCAGGGTGTTGAGGGGCTTGCAGAGGAGGAAAGGTTTACGGTTTATAACATGAAGCTAGAGAGGATGGTATGGGCAAAGAGGTATAATGCACTGCGTATGGAAAGTAAAAGATATAGACCTTACCCAGTGGTATTGTACTCACACTAATACTAGTGGTGGAATGAATGTACATTCTGGAGACAAGTGCAAACCTGTGCCAGTTTCCACAATTCGAAATATAGGGATAGTGACACCACACCCAAATAGAGGGCCATTTGCTTGCAAGAAGAGCCAGTCACTGTCCACATACTGTGACCTACTGTACGTGTCCTTCACAATGTCGCTGCCCGTGTTCCATCCACAAGATGACTGCTTTACACAATGGCGTCCATACACTCCCTCGGATACCTCGAAAATGACGTGTACAAGGAAAGGTTGCGCCTCCCCAAAATGCTCATTCAAGTTCAAGGGCGATGGAAAGCACCACACACTGCCTGCTGCACTGTCAAAGACAATAGATACTTATGCCGTTGTGATGTGTTCGAAATGGACACTCCAGTCTGTGGTCTAAGCAATGACCCAGTTCCCACAGCCAAAGTAGCAAGGGACCCCCAACTGGAAGGTCCACGCCAACCACCTCAAGAAACCAGTCCATGCCAACCACCCCCAGCCAAGTGAGATGTAAGCTAAACTGCCCAGTGAAGTTGTCAAAATGGAGAACACCAAGCACAAGGGTCACCTACCACATGGATGGACTGTACTGTGTCGTTACCAATCACCAGACATTTCTCTATGGGGGTCAGTCGTGTCCCATACCCTATCCAAATTTTTGCTTCATTCCACGTGAGTACACTACTATTGGGGAAACTGTAGTAACCCCCATACCAGTGTTAACAGAAGACTATATCATTGAGAGTACCCCTGATGTCCCAGATCCTACCACATACATACCCCATTTTGATGTAAAAATTGATACTCTGTCAGTAAACCTTCACAATTTGCTTGCAAGGAAGGTTACCCATATAATTTATATTAGTAATGATATGGTGAAAACAGGGAAGAGTTTGAATTAACTTTTACATGATGGGGATTTCAGCTTAGTCACAACTAGGACCTGGGTGGAAATGGGAATAAAAGGTGTTCTCATATTGCAATGTGGGGTACTGATTTTCATGACGGGCATGGGGATATATCTTTGCCGACTTCTAAGATGGCAGAGGGAGAAACTTAACAATTTAATGGAAATTAGACATAAACAATTACTCACGTAAGTGTGGCCTCGTCTTTTCTGTCTCAACGGGCCACAAGGGGTCATCTGTTGCCTTATGAGGAATTTTTATGTATAATTTCCTTGTAAACTGGGAATATCTGTAACATATATGTATATATATAATTTAGAGTAGGAAATATGTGGGTCTGCAAAGGGTTAAACTGGGCTGACAAGCTGGGCTTGAGGACAATCTAATTACCTGTCCTCTTATTTGAATATGCATGAATGCAGGGTAACAAGAGCTGCGGAGTCTTAGGGTCTGACGAGATAACTTAGGAGCAAACAAACTAGAAAGAGATCGCAGATGAAAGAGACAGCCTATGCGGCACCGTTTTTATCCTCTAGATAAAGGCGTGTGTATTCTCCCATATTAACACCCATATCCATTTAAGGGGTAATTCTTCCTGGCTAGTTCCATGCATAGCTAAGCGCCCCTTCAAGGGAAGTTAACGACCTCCGGTTTAATTAATTTATCTTCAAATCCAATTATCACTAAAGAGTGGGCTAGGGTGGGAAATTAATATAACGGCAGGAAGGAGGAGAGAAATAACCACAACCAATCGTAGCCGCCCTGGGTTAGTCAATGGAAGAGGACTCCATAAAAAGGACCACCCTAATTCATTAGAGAGAGAGAGAGATGAGAGAACCTGGGCCCAGGATTCATTATAGGTAATTATTAAGACCATCTCCCAGCACTTACCCCTTATGCTTGCATTTTTCCTATGTTTGTCTGTCTATTTGTAATGTAATGTATATACGTTGTGTTTGAAACTAATATTTACTCCCTTGCCAAAGACTGTAAATGTTTGCGGTGTATTAGATAGACTAATAACCTTAATTCTTTAATAAATGCTTGTTATATTGAAGTTATCAAATCCTGTCAAAAAGAACTCTTATTTAAACCATATCAATAATCATAATAATATTAATTGAATATTAAATATTAAATATTAATATTTAAAAATCAACAGATGGTGACACTGAATCAGTCAATTCCTATCTGTCTTTCTTAAATAGTAATGACAGGGGAATTATTCTTAGTTATGAGATTAGTCCCATTCAGATTCATTTTCTGGATCTCAATATTTCAATAGAGGACAATAGGATTGTCACGTCCACCTTTTTTAAACCGACGGACAGGAACGGTTATATACCACTGGACTCTTGTCATCATAGTTCCTGGCTGTCGGCGGTTCCAAAGGGTCAGTATTTGCGCTTAAAGCGCAACTGTACCGATTTGGAGCAATATCATAAGGAGGCACAAATCCTTAGATCTAGATTCATAGTCAAAGGTTATGATATTGCTAAACTGGATTCTATCATTGCTGAGGTTGGTCTCAGAGATAGACAGACTCTTCTGTGTGACAGACCCCCAGAGGTGGAAAACAGGGAGGATTTTGGCCTAGCCTTTCTGACCACATATTCAAGCCAACACTGGGCCATTAAAAGAATCATTAAAAAACATTGGTCGGTGTTAAAGAATGGCCGAGTGTTGGGGCCTCTGTTGTCCAACAGCCCAAGAGTGCTCTTCAGGGGTGCTTCCAACCTCAGACATTCAATAGCACCAAACGTACCTGATCCCCCAACTCGTCCGACTTTTTTGGGGGATCTGAAGGGATTCTATCCCTGTAGGAGATGTAAAGTTTGTAGGGTCAATGCTCTCCAGGGTAGAAGAATTACTGATTTCACTTCATCTGGAACAGGAGTGACATATCCCATTAGGTCCCTTATAACCTGCACTACTAAATGTGTGGTGTACCTCTTGCGGTGCCCATGCGGGGTGGAATATGTCGGACGGACTATTAGGAAACTCAGTATAAGATTGGGGGAGCACATTACCAACATAAAAAATGGTTTTGACAAACATAATGTGTCAAAACATTATGATCTTGTACACAATAGAAACCCAAAAGGTACTATCTTTATTGGTCTGGAAAAATATGTGCCCCATTGGAGAGGTGGAAATGGTAGAAGAAGCATATCCAGATCTGAAACCAGCTGGATACATAAATTAGGCTGTCACACACCGGGAGGCCTTAATGTGGAATGGGACATAAATTGCTTCATTAATAATGGGTGATTTATTATTTTGATGTCCCTTCCAATAATCTTTATCCATTTTTCACTTTCCTACCTTCTGTGTATTTTCGATCTGGGCTTTAGTTTATGGATAACATTTCTGAATTTTGAACAATTAGTATATGTAATAGAGAGTTTTTTATTGATTTTATATGTATATATATGTATATATATATGTATATGTATATGTATGTGCATGTATATATGTATGTGTAATGTATATTAATCTGTTATAATTGGGACTTTACAAATCCCTCTTTTTGTAAACAGTTACATCATGACCCACAAGATGGCGTTGTGTGGAATAGATTCAAATAGATGCAATATCCGGAGGTTCCACCGGGTGTCAGGATGTGATTGTTATCTATGTATAGACCTCTGCATTGAGAATTCAATGCACAGGTCCACTCTATCTGCTCCTTCTGTCAATCTGAGGCCTAACCAATGAGAGAACCCTTTGCGGGCCCTTTGGCTATAAATAGCGTGTGCGCGCTTGCGTGGGCGTGCCCCTGATGACATCAGATTTGACGAAACGACGTAGGGCGACACGTGCATGCATTGCGCACGCGCGAACGGTCGTTTGATTGACAGAATACGGAGCTTTTTATTCCTTGCAAGGAGTTTTTTAACCAGCATTTTAATATCTCAGGACTTGTTCCTTTGAGGTTCTGTATCGCATACTTTGTGAAAATAAACCCCTTTTTTTATGGATGAACGCTACACTATGGAAAGTTTTTCTTTCCCTTTTGGATTTTATCCTACTTACTGAGGAACATCCACTCTGATCTGCAAAGAGTGTGTCTACTCCCAGTTCTGGCCAGGTGTTCAATCAACGTCTCTGGAGACTCTCCCACTGTGGATGAAGCGTTCCTGCAGAATCATCCTGCCTTCCATGGAGTAAAACATCACTCTACTGAGCCTGTTTTGACCCCCCTGAGAAGGGTGGTCGCAGGCTGTCTGGTAAGCCTTCATTCTTCACCTTGGTGGCGGGATCTTTACTAAGTGATGGAGCATTTTGCCTATGATTTTCATCGGATACCTGCACTCTGTAGAACTCTTATCATCTTTAAATAGAGGAGAAGATTTCATATATTTTTCACTGACACACATGAACTTTAAATTGTTTATTTGTAGTATTCACTCATGTTTTTGATACTTTTTCTTATATTATATATTTTTCACTGTATAGCCATACACAGTTTTGCTCATCCAGCGCTACACCTTTTTGTATATTTATATTGTTGTACCTTATATCAGGGTTTTTTTTGGTGTTTAGCAGCAGGTTTTCCTTTAGGGATTTATTCATTTATTGCACTTTAATAATTTGCACCTAGCGCAAATTTTTCTTTATAACCATTAACCACTTCCCGCCCAGCCTATAGCAGATTGACGACTGGGAAGTAGTTCTGTTACCCTGACTGGGCGTCATATGATGTCCAGCAGGATAACATGCCGGCGATTGTGAGTGCGGAATGTCAGTCTGACACACCGCATCTCTGATCATGGTAAGAAGCCTCTGACAGAGGCTTCTTACCACGTTATCAGCTGTGACCAATCATAGCTGATCATTGCATGATGTGCTGATCAGTGCCCATCATTGCCACTCATCAATGCCCATCACTGCCACCTATCAGTGCCCACCACTGCCACCTATCAGTGCCCATCACTGCCAGCTATCAGTGCCACCTATTAGTGCCAATTCTCAGTGCCCACCAGTGCAACCTATCAATGCCCTTCAGTGACACCTCTCAGTGCCGCCTTATCAGTGCCCATCAGTGCCGCATTATTGGTGCCCATCAGTGCAGCCCATCAGTGCCGCCTATCATTGCCCATCAGTGCAGCCTCGTCAGCGTACATCAATAAAGGAGAAAAATTACCTGTTTGCTAAATTTTATAACAAAATATGAAACGGTTTTGTATTTTTTTTTTGTTAAATCTGTCTTTTTTTTAAAAAATTAACAAAAAATAAAAACCACAGAGGTGATCAAATAGTACCAAAAGAAGCTCTATTTGTGGGAAAAAAATTATAAAAATTTCATTTGGGTACAGTGTTGTATGACAGTGCAATTGTCATTCAAAGAGTGAGAGCGCTTAAAGCTGAAAATTGGTCTGGGCAGGAGGGGGTTTAAGTGCCCAGTAAGCAAGTGGTTAAATACCACCAAAAGGAAGCTATATTTGTGTGAAAAAAATTATAAAAATTGTATTTGGGTACAGTGTAGCATGACTGAGTAATTGTCATTCAAAGTGTGAAAGCACTGAAATCAGAAAGGGGCTAAAAGTGTCAGGTATTGAGGTGGTTAAAGGCACATTGCATAAATGGTTTAAATGGTACACTGATAAGTTCTATAAATGGCATCTAATAAAACAATAAATATGCACAATGACACTAAGCTAATTCAATGTGCATATTTTTGTACATGTGGACCTCACCTTACCAGACGTACGTCAAAGCACCTGAGTACCTCATCTAGAATATTGTAACCAATAGCAGCCATTCTAGGAAGTATATTTGCCAAACCTGCAGCATACTACATCCCACTTTTCAATACCAGGCGCTTCCGGTCACGCCACTTCCGGATCCCAGCTTCCGGTTTCTCTTCTAGCACAAGTGGAACGCACGCACGCCCGCTTGGATGTGAGCCCAGCGCTGAACAGCTTTCATATTGAAATGTATGCAGGCTATCCTCAGTGCCAGGCTAAGGCACCCACTGATGTAATCAGGCACCCCGCCTTTTTTTTGTGTTATTTCTAAATAAAAAAACAGTATTATGCTATGGATTGTCCTTTTGTTTCCTTATGAGATATTTTGGAGGAGAGCAGGACACAGTACAGAGGCTTCATACATTAACTAAGGGTTCCTAATAGGATTTCCCTACAGCACATTAGACCGTCTTTTTAATTAAAGAGGTCATATCCATCTGGTGAGCATTTTGTTTTTCATTCAAAATATTTTATTGAGAGTCGAAAAGAAAAGACATACATGCACATGTGTCCCATCGCAGATGCAACTGCATAAGGTTCATCAATACATCTTAATAGAGCGTACATTAACCAGGGAGAAAAAATAATAATTTTAAAACTACGTAAGTAATCCTACAATCTGGTTTCAAAACTAGGAAAATATTCCATCAAATCAACAATTATATATCAATAATGTCAACAGTAATACAAGAGATCATATCGATGTCTAAATTTTAGTCTGATCAATAGTCAGCATCTAATATTTACTATCCTTACATCGAGAGGAAAGAGGGGGGAAGAAGGAAAGAAAGAGGTGAGAAGGGAGAAGGGGAGGAGATTAGGTACAGGGTGTTCTGAGCGATACCAGTGTCAACTGACCAATATGGCCATTGAGAGAAAAATAGGAGGCATTAGATAATCCCTCCAGAGGAGTGTCGGGACATTGTATCTGTGAAGTCCTGAGAATACTTAAAGATAAACCACGGTTGCCAAGTCTTGTGGAATCTCTCCACTGAGCCTCTGTCTTGCGCTAGGGTGTCCTCCATCTCACAGTTGTCAACAACCTTGTGGAGCCACTCTGAGATGGACGGAGCCCTGGTGGAGTTCCGATGCAGGGGAATTAAAGATTTAGCCACATTGAGAAGGTGTTTGGTCAAGGAATGTTTGTAGTGTTTGAGTGTGAAGGAAGACAGATGTAGCAGACAGCATGCAGCATTTAGTTTTAACTTGGTTTCCGTGATCTGCTTAATTAAGCATCTAACTTCTTTCCAAAGGGTGGTAATCATAGTGCAATTCCACCAAATGTGAATCAGCGTACCAGTTTCTGACTGACATCTCCAGAAGACTTCTGGTTTCTGAGTATCCCATTTGTGGAGTCTGTCAGCAGTGTTATACCAGCGAGTCAAAAGTTTGTAACTTGTTTCCTGTAATTTAGTACTAATAGAACATTTATGCGCTAATATGCAAGCGTACCTCCATTGTTTGTCCGATATGTCCATTTTTAGTTCCTCCGAACACCTCCTCCTGTGCTCATCCAACTTCACAGTCCCAGTATGTTGCAACCAGGAGTAAGCAAATGAAGTGGCCTTATCCAGCGTGGTTTGGTTATGACAAACTGACTCCAGGTTCGTCATTGATCTCGTAAGGTTCTGAGGTTCTTTGAATTTGCCTAGATAGCTGCGTAACTGAAAATAGGTCCATTGTCTCAGGTGTGGGAGATTTTTTATCAAGTTTAAGAGTTGTCCAGTCTTTGAGTTTGTTCCCGTCATAACAGTCACCTGCCAGTACCCCCTAAATACCCCCCCCCCCGATAGTTTTAGGAGCTGTCTCAAGTGTCGAGTTTCACATACCCGGAGTGAAGTCAGGGTTATCCTTCAAAGGTGTTAGCGGGCTAGGAAGTGTGGTGATTCCCTTCTGTTTAGCTAGGGTGTGAAGTATCTCCAAAGTGGTTCCCGTGGTAGGATGCCTACGCAAGAGTAGGGGATAACTAGTCCATGGAATCCACGGTGAGAATTTAAGCGCTATCGGGCATAAATCCACTTCTAAGATCACCCAGTCTTTCATGTGGCCATGACAGTGCCAGTCGATGATTCTGGCTAGGTGTGCCACGTAGTAGTAATGTTTAAAGTCAGGAAGACCTATCCCACCTTGCTCCTTCAGTTTCATCAGTCTGGCTAGTTTAATTCTAGGTTTCTTACAGTTCCAGAGGAATCTTAGTATGATTGAGTTTAGGGTTTTAAAGAAGTGTCGGGGAATTTTAACCGGATTACCATCTTGATGATCAACGCCTGACCAAACCAAGAAAAGTATCCCAAATCCCATTGTTTGAGGTCCCTTTCACAATTCCTGAGGAGAGGGGGGTAGTTCCTCTCATAAGTGTGTTGGAGTTGAGGGGTTGGCCAAGTTCCCAAATACTTGAGAGCGCTAGGGTCCCATCTAAAGGGCGAATTGGCCTTAGTTAACGTAAGTAATCTATCTGGAAGTGATATATTGAGAGCCTCAGATTTTTTTGTAGGTAATCTTTAGGTTGGAGATGTAACCGTAGTGGGAAATCTATTTTAACAGATTGGGAAGGGCAATAATCGGGTTCATTAAGAAGAATAAAAGGTCATCGGCGTAAGCCGCTACTTTGAACTCCCTGTCCTGGACCCGGAACCCAGTGACTGCGGTGTTCAACTGAACCGTTCTGATAAAGGGCTCTAAGGAGAGGATGAATAGCAAGAGCGACAAGCCCTGTCTCGTCCCATTTGTAATTTGCACTTTTTTCGAAAGGGTGCCATTAATCTTCAATTGTGCCGAGGGGTTCTGGTACAGTGCGGCTATCCATGAGATCATTTGCGGTCCCAGGCCTATATGCCTGCACACTGCCATCATGAAGTCCCAGGCCACCCGATTGAAGGCCTTATCCGCATCTGTTGAGAGGAGAAAACCTTTGATGTTTCGCAACTTTGCATTAGCAGAAGTGCTTTGGTGACATTGTCTTTGGCTTCCCTGCCAGGCATGAAGCCCACCTGTTCCAGCCCAATCAGGCCCAAAAGAAGCGGGCCCAACCTTGTAGCAAGGATATTTGCGAACAATTTGACGTCTAAGTTCAGCAGTGAGATGCGGTAGCTTGCACAGTCTGTAGGGCCTTTGCCAGACTTCGGTATCACCGCTATATGTGCAGTAAGAAAGTCCGGTGTCACTTCTCTGGGCGAGGACAGTGAGTTCAAAGCATCTCTGAGAGGCTCTATAATAAAATTAGCGAAGGTCTTATAGTTTATGGCCGAGTATCCGTCCGGCCCTGGACTTTTACCCGTTTTTAGTTGTTTCATAGCTTGTCTAAGTTCTAAGGACGTGATCGGCTCCTCAAGTAGGGCGGAGTCGGGGTCTGGTAGGGTTGAGAGGCCACTGTTTGTAAGGTAATCCTGTACAATTTGTGTTCTCTCTCCTTCCATGTGTGGTTGTCTGTGTTGCGGAGGTAGATTATAAAGCCTGATGTAGAAACTATGGAAGTGTTCAGCAATCGCCTCCGACGTTACATAAAGCCTTCCACTCTCCCGCTTAATGCCTGCTATGTTATTAGTAGAGGTATGGTCATGTAACGCCCTCGCCAAGAATTTGCATGCCTTATTACCCAATTCGTAATATAATTTATTTTTAAAGAATAGCATACATTTGGCTGTGGAATCAAGCAGCTGTTGCAGTTCTTTTCTGGCATCTAGTAGTTGTTTAGCTGAGTCTATGGAGAGGGATTACCCTCGAACAGAACATTTGTGCGCCTCCCAAACTGTAAGCAGGTCCACCCCTGGGGTGGCATTGAGTTTAAAAAACTCTGTCAGGCTATTTGTTATTGAGGGAAGTGTTGTCGGGTCAGTCAATAATGATGCGTTAAGCCTCCATGTGGGTTGCTGTCGTGTGGGACTCACCAAATCCATAGAGAGAGAGACTGGTGAGTGGTCATAGAGCGTTTGGATGCCTATATGTGCCCCTGTTACTCTTGTGAGATCCCTCTGTGACACAAACAGGTAGTCTAACCTTGCGTATCTGGAGTGCGGGATATAAAAATGTGTGAAGTCACGGCCTTCTGGATTAAGAATGCGCCAGGTATCAATGAGCTGAAGAGATTGTAGTAAAACTTTGAGACGTTTGAGCGTTTTGTATGTGATATAAGTTTTCCCGTTAGAAGTGTCAGTGAGGGGGTTCGGGGGAACATTAAAGTCCCCCCTAAAATAAGACATCCCCTAGCAAACCCACTGAGTTCTCTGACAATTTTTTGACAAAACGTCCCATGGACCTTGTTAGGGAAGTAAACGTTTGCCAGAGTTATTGGGGTGCCCCCATATGAGCACTTCACGAAGATAAACCTGCCCTCTGGGTCACTCAGTTGCTCCGATAACTCAAAGGGAGCTTCCTTACTCACCAGAATCAAGACCCCCTTGGACCTGGAGCAGGGCTCGAGTATTACGTGAACGCGTGGGAACGGCATCTCTGCCCTTTTTTTACAGCAGGAACGTCGTTCCCTTTGCAGGACTAGAGCAGCCTCGAGAGCAGCCGAGCCGCCAGAGCCGATCCTTCACTAAGCGGCGATGCCCAGCATCGCCGCATAGTGAAGGACTCGACTCAAGTTACTGTCAGGGACTGTTTTTACATAACCAAAACAATGGCCGCCAGCTGGCGCTGCGGCTATCCAAGTGTCCGCCCACTGAATGACTCACCGTCACTATTCAGTCTGTCAGGTGACGTCACGTGACAGGCCTGGCCGCCGATGTTGTTTATGGGAGTTGTAGTCCACGGCGGCGGCTGCGTGCTCAAGCTCCCTGCTCTGTGTTGTGTAGTCAGTCTGAGGAGAGCAGCGCAGCCAGTCTACGTGCGGTGCTAAAACTCCCATCGTCGGATATTTTGCCTGCCTTTGCCTGGCTGGACACTGTGTAGAAACACCACGTGATGTGGCTGACCTGGGTGTACCGCTGCTGGCTGGTGGTGGCTGCAGACAGTAACAGTACTGTGGAGCATGATCATCACCCACCCCTAGGACTGGAGGAAGGAAGCCGTGGACAAGGAGGAAGAGAGGACCTGTCCTGCTGCTGCTGAACACTGAGTCTGCCGAGAAAGCTGAGGTGAGAGATCTGCCCCCCATACACCACATTTACCTTGCCCATGGCGTGTGATTCCTGCTGGGAGCTGCCCATGACCTACAGGCCAGCAGGACCCACATGCCATGGTCGGCTTCCAGCAGGATCCACATGCCATTGTCGGCTCCCAGCAGGACCCACATGCCATGGCCAGCATGACCCATAGACTATTGTCCGCTCCCAACAGGACCCACAGGTCAGTGGCCAGCAGGACCCACAGGTCAGTGGCCAGCTTCCAGCAGGACCCACAGGTCAGTGGCCAGCTCCCAGCAGGACCCACAGGTCAGTGGCCAGCTCCCAGCAGAACCCTCAGGTCAGTGGCCAGCTCCCAGCAGGGCCCACAGGTCAGTGGCCAGCTCCCAGCAGGGCCCACAGGTCAGTGGCCAGCTCCCAGCAGGACCCACAGGTCAGTGGCCAACTCCCATCAGGACCCACAGGTCCGCAGCCAGATCCCACCAGGACCCACAGGTCCACAGCCAGATCCCACCAGGACCCACAGGTCCGCAGCCAGCTCCCAGCGGCCAGCAGGACCCACAGGTTTGCAGCTTGTGGGTCCTGCTGGGATCTGACAACTGACCTGTGGGTCCTGCTGGCCACTAGCCTGTGGGTCCTGTGTGTGCAGTGAGCTGTAAAAAAAGCCCTGTTTGTACCCTGCTATTATTTATATATATATATATATATATATATATATATATATATAGATTGACCAGCCAGCCAGCACCCTGAGCCCAGCACAGCACTGATCGTTGAGTCAAAGATGAGCCAAGTCTTCAACTCAAGTTGAGCAAGTCTTCAGAACTGTAAGTAAAGATCATCATCACCCATTGTGGTGATTATTCTGTTAGTTTGACAAGTTAACTTATTTTGTTTTTGTAAACTGGCACTTTACAATAAAACCCTGAGTAAGCCAGAAGGAAGGGATACAGCTAGTAAAACTGTAAGGTCACTGAATGGCTTTTAAAATATTGTGTACTTCACTCCAAGGGTGATTACTTAAACGCCCTTTACAGCTATAGTCAATCAACAGTTCAGCAGGCATATCCAAGTAGCACCTCCTTGGTTAGTAGACAGCAAGTAGTGAAGAATCCAAAATCAAAAGAGTGCCACATCCAGGGCAAAACATAAGGAGAAAGCTATCATCAGAGATAGTCTGTGGGACTGGCAACTGCTATTGTGAATACCACAAAGTGGTATGGCGCCATCTAGTGACTAAAAATGGGGAGTGTGGAAATAACAGTCCTGCTAGAATTAAGAAGGGTCAGACAATGCAAAGAGGATATGGTTGACATGTAGATTGTAGGTTAATAATGCTACCAGCAGTCATGTAGGTGAGCTCAGGAAGAAAACATGAAAACTAAAAAAACACGCTGAAAATAAAAAAAGTATCAGTAAAGAGTTGAGCTTGCTATGCAGGCGGGGGCAAGTGAAGCTACCGGGGAAGACTCAGTCCGCTTCTTGTTCCTTGAGGGCATCTGCTTGCCTTCTTGGTGTACCTGCTTTTGAGCCCCCACCCCGACTATGTTTGGGTTTCTTCGCCTGTCTCTTATTCGGAGTGGAGAACGGAGAATCTGGGGGTCTCCTTTCCGGTATTGGATGTATGAATTCAGCATACCATTCTGGTAGGTCAACCTGGCCCAATTCCAGTGCATCACAGAATTCTGGAAGTTCAGCAGGCGTGCGCAGTGTATGCTGGTGGCCATTGTACGAGACATTTAGTGCAAATGGAAAGCGCCAGGTGTATCTGAGATCTTTTTCCCTCCGTTTCTCCAGCAAGGGGCGCAAGGCACGTCTGTTCCTCAAAGTTATTTGAGACAAGTCCTGAAATAGCATAATCGTTGCTCCATTGAAAAAGATATGATCGTTTCTCCTGGCCTTGTGCATAATTTCTTCTTTAAGCGCAAAACTTTCAGGGCAGCAAATTATGTCTCTCGGAGGGGCTGAGTCAGACCCTCTAGGCCTGAGGGCTCTATGAGCTCTCACAAAGTTAATCTCTGCGTCCTCTAGTTTCTCCAACAAGCTGTTAAAGACTCTTTGGAGCGTTGTGACTATATGTTCAGGGTCCACGGACTCTGGGATCTCCCTCACCCGTATGTTGCACCTCCTGCCCCTGTTGTCCAGGTCCTCGATGTGCCTGTTTATGTCAATAAAGTGCTGTGAATGAACTACTGTGGCCCTCTCCAGTCTATGTATTGCTTTGTCTCTGTGTTTCCCAGCAGATTCTGTAGCAGCCATTTTCTCATTAAGCACTAGCATGCTTGTTTTAAGGTCCGTGATGGCTGCTGAGAACGTGGCCTTGATGTCCGCCGCTATCACAGACATATCAGCAAAAGTCAAGGGGTTATCCGGTTTGGACTTACCCCTGTTTGATTCCTCAGGAGCTGACTGAGAGTCATTGCTGCAGTCCTCCTCGTGGTGAACCAGCGCCATCTTGGGCCTTGTCTCACCACTGCGCCCCACTGCTTTAGGTTTGAAAAGTTCTGCAATGTTCTTTGCCGAGTAGGACACTGAACTGCATCGCAGGCAAGAGTGAGGGGTAGAGTAGAGCCTTTTGCCTGGCATCTGGGAGCTGTTGGTCGGATGATGTGCTATAAATGGCTGTGTGTGCTGAGGAGCTCCTTCAGTGTGCTGCCATCCTCGTTGCGTGCCAAGCCACGCCCCCCGCCCCCCAGTGAGCAGTTTTTATATCTGAGCACTTCTTGTGTTGTTTTATTTTAACGATGAAGGATTTCCTCTCTGCCATCAAGATTTAAGCCACTATTAATTTATATCATGGACTTTATCACTGTTTTTATTTTTTTAATTATTTCACATTGATACATTTATTGTTGCACTTTATATTTGAATTGATTTATCTATGTCCTATAGCATTTTTCAGGCAGGTAGTAGTTACCTCAATAGCACTTTTATCGCACATGTCATTTTATTCTATGTCATATGTTCTTTAAGATAAGGCACATATTACTACCACACAGCGCCCCCTGTCACCCATTTTTGCAATGGTGGCAATTTGCAAGATAAGTTTTGGTTACAAATGTACCTGCATACTCCGGGGTGGAGAGAGTATAAGTTGTTTGATGTCAGCCTGCGTGCATGAATGCATGTACATGCACTGAGAGTGAAATATATAAATCTATATACATAGAGATACAGTATATAGATATAAATATACAGTATATGTATATATAGTGTAACATCGGGGGATGTCTAGCTCAGTGATAGATGCGTTTTAAGTGAGTTCACAGCCAACAGGAACTAAGGATTAAGGGCGTGTTAGCCCACTTTTATTGAAAGAAACAAAAAAAGGAAAGTTCATACGTGCATTTGGTTTCCCACACAGGGGTTCTTCTCCCAAAACATCAACACATGAAAATGCCAATCCACCTGGCTCTTAAGGCTCGCTCAGCCTTGGGCGCAGTTCCTTGCTGCACAGGCCCACTCCTGGCCTCTAGGAAGGGCTCTCCTGACACTCCAGGCCTCCACACTCCTCCAAGACTTACAGTCCACTCTGGTCCTCAAGACTCTCTCTTCCCGTTGTCTCAGCTATAGTCTCCCCGACTCTCTCAGCTGGCCCAACTCTCAGTCTACTGACCTGGAACCTCTCCCACATGGAGAACCGTCTCAAGGATGTTGCCTGAGTTCTTAAACAGTAGCACACTTCTGTCCAGCAACTGCTGACACACCAACTCCTTTCCCAAACACCCTGAGCTATGCTCAGCTCTGTCTTATAATGAGTGTGTGCACCTGGACACACACATAACCTGCAGAGCTCCTGGAAAACCCGGACACATGACTGAAGACTCCTTCCCTCCCAATGCTCTTTGAAGTCTTCAAGTTGCCAGCCCCAATCCAGACTTACAAAATCCAGAGAAAACATCAAACATAGTTTTCTCTGCTCACCAATCTTTTGCTGGAACTTCTCAAATTGCTTCTTTGAGAGTCCTGTGTCAATTTTAAACACATTTTCACTAAGCCAGGGGCTCTCACTCTCACAATAGATAAATACATATCTCCCTCTCTTTCAGCCTCTCTCATTTTATCATTGCCAAAATACTTTGAGATTTTGTATGCATTGGATTGTGTCGGGGGGACACTAGGATCTTGTTTAGGGGTACCAGATAATACATAGCAAGTTAAGTCCAGAAATGATAATAGTTTACAAGATAAACTGAGGATAACAGGACTTGAGTTAGTTTAAGATTATTTTATACTATGTCTTTAAAACTTGTTAGGCTGATAGCATCCATGCCATCCAAATGTATGTGGAAGTCATGAGTCTAATTGATTGATGCGCAGCACTTTTGTGCGTCGGAATTGGGTACACACGGTCGGAATTTCCAACAAGAACTTTTCTTGTCGGAAAAATTGAGAACCTGCTCTCAAACATTTGTTGTCGGAAATTCCGATAGCAAATGTCTGATGGAGCCTACACACGGTCGGAATATCCGACCAAAAGCTCACAACGAACATTTGTTGTCGGAAATTCCGATCGTGTGTACGCGGCATAAGAACATGCCACAGGTGTAATAATGCATGCTTCAACATCCTGCAATACATTTACAAATGCTTTGTAGGCAGTACTGCTGACTGCTGTACAGGTGAACATGCAAACAGTTTCATGTTTATCATTGGGTGATCACTTGCCATTAGTGCATTTGTGCACAAGTTTGAGTGAATACGAAGAAAAAGTTACCATTTATTTTCAAACTGGAATTTGAAACTGAATATGTTTCACACTATAGAATAATAATAGGATTTTTTATGGGAAAGAAGTTTCCTGTAAGAAATCTATAAACAGTGTATTATTTTCCCAAAACATTTTTCATTTTTTTTTTTTACTCTATTCTTTTGTTTCTTTCTCTTATTATAGCGGATATTCTCTCAGCCAATGAATGCTAACAAGTCCTTCATAAGTTCAGCCATATTTCCCCAATCTTGGCTGCCTGGTATGATCAATATAGCATTGGATGAAGTGCTGGAACTTCTCACTATAAAAGTCATGAAAAAAAAACAGATTGTGTGTTCCACTGAAAATAAGCATAAGCGGCAGTTGTCAAATTTAAGGATTAAAAAATAAAATAAAAAACAACAGACAGACACTGCTTATCTGCAGGTATTTTGCACGGTAGGGGGTCAGGAACTTGAAAAACACAGCAAAATTATGAATAGTGATAAAAGGGAAAGTTATATTTTGATATCTAATTTTTGTCCTATAAAATGTGTCTATACAATTCAACAACTTGTGCAAACCCATCTGAAAATAAAGAATAAAAAAAAAAAAAGAATTTAAAGGAATTAATTTTTATTTTATTTTTTATGTATGATGAATGTTTTAAAATGGATTATTTACTAATATGATAAATACTGTACATACTATACAAGATGATTTGGTCATCCATAGTTTGTTATGTACAAATTTTATTCTTCAGTTGCAGTTATGCACTCAAGTATGTCAAGTGTTCTTCACTAGCTCCTTTACTCTCTCAAATATGCAATACAGTCTCTAAACATTTCCAATAATATGACTAATTAAAGCATCCCTAGTCATAATGAGGGTGTACAGCAAAGAAAATTGCCTGGTCCTAGAGATCGCAAATTACACAAGAGACATTTCTGTGAATGGGTATATATATATATATATGTTCTAAATCTAACCTTTTACAAATCAGAAGGAATAGACCCACTGTCTGCAGCACAGTAATTTTCCTTTGGGATTTTTTCGGGAACAGTAAGACACCAATCACCTATAAAATCCACCAATCTCCTTAATAGCCTTACCGTTATGACTGTTGAGGTAATCTTTAAAGTCTAAGTTTGTACAAAAATATAAAAAAATAAAGTCAGGTCCATAAATATTGGGACATCGACACAATTCTAATCTTTTTGGCTCTATATACCACCACAATGGATTGTAAATGAAACAAACAAGATGTGCTTTAACTGCAGACTTTCAGCTTTAATTTGAGGGTATTTACATCCAAATCAGGTGAACGGTGTAAGAATTACAACAGTTTGTATATGTACCTCCCACTTTTTAAGGGACCAAAAGTAATGGGACAATTTGCTGCTCAGCTGTTCCATGGCCAGGTGTGTGTTATTCCCTCATTATCCCATTTACAAGGAGTAGATAAAAGGTCCAGGTGCCACCTTAACTGTGCCTATCAGTGCCCACCAGTGCAGCCTATCAGTGCCGCCTCATCAGCGCATATCAATGAAGGAGTATAATTACCTGTTTGCAAAAAAATGTAACAAAATATAAAACATGATTTTTTTTTTTCCATCTTTTTTTGTTTGTTTTGTAAAAAATAAAAAAAAAACAGAGGTGGTCAAATACCACCAAAAGAAAGCTCTATTTGTGGGGAAAAAAATATCAAAATTTAATTTGGTACAGTGTTGTATGACCGCGCAATTGTCATTCAAAGTGCATCAGTGCTAAAAGCAGGTCTGGGCAGGAGGGGGGTTTAAGTGCCCAGTAAGCAAGTGGTTAAATGTAAAGTATCCTTGTGCTGATGTCTGTTACTTAAATTTAAACCTTCTGTCCTCACCCCTTGCAATCAGCCATAATCATTAAGTTATGCAGGGTTTAATAGAGCCAAGGGACCTGACACAGGCACTTATTATAAGTGCAGACTATGCTTGACCTTTTTTTCCCGCACCATTCATGGAAGCTGCACAATAGCTTATGAATAGAGGTGAAAGACCTTTCATTTATCAGCCTGTCTTCTATTTACAGAACCCTTTTTATTAATGGAAGCTATAATATAGCTTCAACGAATAGAGGAGGGGGGTGGAAAGGAAGGGCATCTGTGGCACTGTTGACAGGTAAATATAACAGGCCCCTTGACTTGTTTAAGCCTTGCAGTACCAGATGATTAGCACTGCAGGGGTATGGGGGAGAACAGAGGACTGAGAATTTTAACTAAATCTGCTGCCAGAAGCTCTAGGAACACTTCACATCGATTGAAAATATCAGCCATGTGCATTTTTTTCTTAACCACTCAGCCCCGGAAGATTTGGCTGCTTAATGACCGGGCCATTTTTTGCGTTACGGCACTGCGTCGCTTTAGCTGACAATTGTGCGGTTGTGCAACGGTGTACCCAAACAAAATTGACGTCCTTTTCTTCCCACAAATAGGGATTTCTTTTGGTGGTATTTGATCACCTCTGCGGTTTTTATTTTTTACGCTATAAACAAAATGAAAAAGGGACAATTTTGAAGAAAAAGCTATATTTTTGCTTTTTGCTATAATTAATATCCCCCAAAAATGTATAAAAAATCGAATTTCTTTCTCAGTTTAGGCCAATATGTATTCTTCTACATATTTTTGGTAAAATAAATCACAATAAGTGTTTATTGATTGGTTTGCGCAAAAGTTATAGCGTCTATATAATAGGGGATAGATTTTTGGATTTTTTTTTTATTATTTACTAGTAATGGTGGCGATCTGCGATTTTTATCGGGACTGCGACATTGTGGCAGACACATTGGACACTTTTGACACTATTTTGGGACCATTGTCATTTATACAGCGATCAGAGCTACAAATAACCGTGTAAATGACACTGGCAGGGAAGTGGTTAAACACTAGGGGGCGATCAAGGAGTTAAGTGTGTCCTAGGCAGTAATTCTAACTGTGGGGGGGGGGGGGTGGGCTCACTACAGCATGAGAGAGATCACTGCTCCCGATGACAGGGAGCAGTAAATCCCTGTCATGTTGCTAGGCAGAACAGGGAAATGACTTGTTTTCATAGGCATCTCCCCGTTATGCCTCTCCTCATCGCAATTGCGGGCCGCTGGCTAACATCGATATGCGGCATATTCAAAAGGAACGTACAGGTACTCCCATTTGCCTGTACAAGCCATTCTGCCGACGTATATGTGTGTGCGGTGGTCGGCAAGGGGTTAATGTTTTGACTAAACTCAGCCTAAGCCCTGGTTCACACTGGTGCAATTTGACATGCGATTTGACATGTCAAATCGCATGTCAAATCGGCGAAATTTGCCGCAAATTGCGGGCAATGGCACCGTCCTAATCGGTGCGACGCCGCATCTGCGGCACTGCACCGATTACAAAAAGTAGTTTCTGTACTACTTTTTTGCGATTTCAGCCGCGATTTACATTTACATCTGTTTCAGATGTCTCTGAAATCGAGCTGAAATCGGGACTGACAGGCAGGAGTGAAATTGTGCGAGTTCAGCTGAACTCGCACGGCTCACTCCCGCAGCCCCAGTGTGAACCTGGGCAAAATATTAATGTTTTGCACAAAGGAGTATGTTGCAACATACTAGTCCTTAAAGGCTAAGTTCAACTTGTTGGGCAGATGTTCATTTTTCATGATAAATAGAAGCCTTTTTTTTTTACGATTTCTGCCCAAACCATCCCAAAGTGCTTATCTCTCACTCACCTTATCTATAACAGCTTTGAAATTTCATATGTTTATATGAGTGTTTGATAAATGTGTTTTGTTTCCATCACTTCCTGTGAATCTTGTGACATCCAGGAAGCTTTGAATCCCACCACGCCCTGTCTTGCTGCATCACAGAAAAGGGCATGATAAGGCATGTTCACCACTCTGGGCCACACCTCCCTCACTACTACAACCCTTTCCACCCACTTTTTGTACAATCTAATGGTACAAGTAGGGATGAGCTCGGTGTTCGAGTCGAACATACGTTCGACTCGAACATCGGCTGTTCGATCGTTCGACGAAGATCGAACGATTTGGGCCGTTCGCGCCTAATTCGAGTGACGCGAACGGCCCACAATGCACTACGCCATCGCAGTGTCATCCAGGCGCTGTGATTGGCCAAGCATGCACTGTGACCCCGCATGCTTGGCCAATCACAGCGCCGGCAGCGAGGAGAGCAATGATTGGCCACAGGCAGGATGCCTGTGGCCAATTATTGCTGAGGGTGTTTAGTACACGCCCCACACTATAAAAGGCCGCCAGCATGGCGGCCTAGTGTAGTGTGTTCCGGAGCAGGGAAAGAGAAGCATAGGCAGGGACAGTGACATTTATTTTTTCTTGCTTAACCTGGATTCCTTTAGTTTAGGGAAAGAGAAGGATAGGTAGGGAGAGTGTCAGTGTGTTTTACTGTGCGAATCCTTGTTTCTAGGGACAGGGAAGGACAGTGAGGGAAATTCTCCTTGTGCTATAGTGTGCTTTAAAAAAACATTTTTTCTAGGGACAGAAAACTATAGGTAGGAAGAGTGTCAGTTTCTTTCACTGTGATAATCCTTGTTTCTAGGGACAGGGAAGGACAGTGAGGGAAATTCTCCTTGTGCTATAGTGTGCTTTAAAAAAACATTTTTTCTAGGGACAGAAAAATATAGGTAGGAAGAGTGTCAGTTTCTTTCACTGTGATAATCCTTGTTTCTAGGGACAGGGAAGGACAGTGAGGGAAATTCTCCTTGTGCTATAGTGTGCTTTAAAAAAACATTTTTTCTAGGGACAGAAAACTATAGGTAGGAAGAGTGTCAGTTTCTTTCACTGTGATAATCCTTGTTTCTAGGGACAGGGAAGGACAGTGAGGGAAATTATCCTTGTGCTATAGTGTGCTTTAAAAAAACATTTTTTCTAGGGACAGAAAACTATAGGTAGGAAGAGTGTCAGTTTCTTTCACTGTGATAATCCTTGTTTCTAGGGACAGGGAAGGACAGTGAGGGAAATTCTCCTTGTGCTATAGTGTGCTTTAAAAAAACATTTTTTCTAGGGACAGAAAACTATAGGTAGGAAGAGTGTCAGTTTCTTTCACTGTGATAATCCTTGTTTCTAGGGACAGGGAAGGACAGTGAGGGAAATTCTCCTTGTGCTATAGTGTGCTTTAAAAAAACCATTTTTTCTAGGGACAGAAAACTATAGGTAGGAAGAGTGTCAGTTTCTTTCACTGTGATAATCCTTGTTTCTAGGGACAGGGAAGGACAGTGAGGGAAATTCTCCTTGTGCTATAGTGTGCTTTAAAAAAACATTTTTTCTAGGGACAGAAAACTATAGGTAGGAAGAGTGTCAGTTTCTTTCACTGTGATAATCCTTGTTTCTAGGGACAGGGAAGGACAGTGAGGGAAATTCTCCTTGTGCTATAGTGTGCTTTAAAAAAACATTTTTTCTAGGGACAGAAAACTATAGGTAGGAAGAGTGTCAGTTTCTTTCACTGTGATAATCCTTGTTTCTAGGGACAGGGAAGGACAGTGAGGGAAATTCTCCTTGTGCTATAGTGTGCTTTAAAAAAACTTTTTTTCTAGGGACAGAAAACTATAGGTAGGAAGAGTGTCAGTTTCTTTCACTGTGATAATCCTTGTTTCTAGGGACAGGGAAGGACAGTGAGGGAAATTATCCTTGTGCTATAGTGTGCTTTAAAAAAACATTTTTTCTAGGGACAGAAAACTATAGGTAGGAAGAGTGTCAGTTTCTTTCACTGTGATAATCCTTGTTTCTAGGGACAGGGAAGGACAGTGAGGGAAATTCTCCTTGTGCTATAGTGTGCTAAAGCATTCCTCATCAACCATCTTTGAAATCCTTGTTTTTTGGACAGTCAGGGAAATTTTTGTTGTGCTATTCTGTGCAAAAGCAATCATCCTCAACCATATTTAGAAATCCTTAAGTAAAGGGACAGAGAAGGACACCTGAAGGTAGCCCTTATTGCTTTTTTCCCATCTCCCTGCAGGCCATCTATTAGAATGTCTGGAAGGCAAACAAGGAGAGGCAGACAGTCAGGAGGCAATAAAAGAGGGCAAGCAGGCTCTGTGTCTGGGGGCAACAGTGCTGGTCGTGGACGCGGTGCATTGTCATCAGCACATGGCCATGGGACACGCTTGTCCTTCTTTTCGGCAGCTGGACATGTTGAGCCACATCATGCCGAAGACTTGGTAGAGTGGATGACCAAGCCCTCCTCCTCCTCCTCATCCTCTCTCACCCAGGCTCAGGGTACTGGCAAAGCAGCTGCCAAAGCGTCCTCTTCCCTGGTATCAATGTCAGACTCATCATCAGTCACTCCTTCCCTAGACCCACCATGTCCTCCTCCTGAGGAGTCCCCCGAACTGTTTGAGCACAGTGTTGGGTACATGCTCCAGGAGGATGCCCAGCGTTTCGAAGAGTCTGATGATGAAACCCAGCTACAGGAAGGCAGTAGCGTGAGAGCAGACAGAGGGGATGCTCAAGAAGGACACCAATCTGGCAGTCATGTTCCAGCAGCTGCAGCATACTGCCAGATTGGCTCCAGTGATGAGGAGGGAGGGGATGATGAGGTCACTGACTCCACGTGGGTGCCTAATAGGAGAGAGGAGGAGGAGGAGGATGAGGAGGAGGCACATCTTCAACGAGGCAGGATGCCCTTTGGTGGCCAGCGTAAGTGCAGTACACCGACGGAATCACACCGCAGAGCTCCGCCTGTGCAGGGCGCTGCCTCTGCCCGTCATTCAAAAAGTTCTTTGGTGTGGGCCTTTTTTGAGGCTAGTGCATCAGATCGCACAGCTGCTGTTTGCAACATATGTCTCAAGCGTATATCGCGTGGCCAAAACATCAGCCGCTTGGGTACCACATGCCTGACCAGACATATGTTGACCTGCCATGCAGCTCGTTGGCAAGCCTACCTCAAAGACCCACACCAAAGAACAAAGCGGACCTCTCCTTGCACCGCATCAGCTGGGATCTCCAACCCCACTATAACTTCAGTCCTCTCTGAAACATGCACTGAGAGGAATGAAGGTGTAGAATTAGGTGTGTCACAGCCAAGTACTTGCGGCCACTCTGCTAGCAGTACACCGACGTCCGATTCTAGCAGGCAAATTTCCCTGCCCCAGCTGCTGGACCGTCGAAAGAAGTTCACTCCCAGCCATCCACATGCCCAGCGGTTGAATGCTAGCTTGGCTAAATTGCTAGCGCTTCAACTGCTGCCTTTTCAGTTGGTAGACTCGGCCCCCTTCCGTGAGTTTGTGCAATGTGCGGTTCCTCAGTGGCAGGTTCCCAAACGCCACTTTTTCTCACGGAAGGCTATTCCGGCTCTCTACCGGCATGTGGAAGGCAATGTCTTGGCCTCGCTGGACAGGGCGGTCAGCGGTAAGGTGCATATTACCGCTGACTCATGGTCCAGCAGGCATGGACAGGGACGTTACCTTTCTTTCACGGCCCATTGGGTCACTCTTTTGGCAGCTGGGAAGGATGCAGGACAAGGTGCAGTAGTGTTGGAGGTTGTTCCACCGCCACGCCTCCAAAATGCTACTACTGGTTGTGACACACCTCTCTCCTCCACCCCCTCCTCTTCTTCTTCCTCCATGGCCTCTTCCTGTGGTTTGTCCTATGAACCAGCGGTGCTCCGTAGCCGTTCAAGGGGCTACGCAAGTACGCAGGCAAAAAGATGCCATGCCGTGCTTGCGCTGGTGTGTTTGGGGGACAGAAGCCACACTGGGGCAGAGGTCCTGTCTGCTCTGCAGGGGCAGGCCGAGAGGTGGTTGACGCCACGCCAGCTTAAGCCAGGAATGGTGGTTTGCGACAATGGCACCAACCTCCTCTCCGCCCTCCGACAGGGACAACTGACCCATGTGCCCTGTGTGGCTCACATCCTTAACCTGGTGGTGCAGCGGTTCTTGGGCAGGTACCCGGGCTTACAGGATGTCCTGAGGCAGGCCAGGAAAGTCTGTGTGCATTTCCGCAGATCTTATAATGCCAGTGCTCGCCTGGCTGAGCTGCAAAAGGAGTTGAACCTGCCCAAGAACCGCCTTATATGTGACATGCCCACCAGGTGGAACTCAACGTTGGCCATGCTGCAGCGGCTGCACACGCAGCAGAGGGCCATCAATGAGTACCTGTGCGACTACGGCACCAGGACAGGGTCAGGGGAGCTTGGTTTTTTTTCTCCACGCCAGTGGGGCATGATCAGGGATGCATGCACTGTCCTGGCACCATTTGAGGAGGCCACGAGGATGGTGAGCAGTGACAGTGCATGCATCAGTGACACTGTACCTCTTGTCCACCTGTTGGAGCACACGCTGCGTGGAATAATGGACAGGGCACTTGAGGCAGAACAGAGGCAGGAAGAGGAGGACTTCCTTGCCTCTCAAGGCCCCCTTTACCCAGACAGTGTTCCTTCTGTCCCACCCATCGCACAGGAAGAGGAGGAGGAGGAGGAGGAGGAGGAGGAGGATTGTGTCAGCATGGAGGTGGAGGCTGGCACTCAGCATCATCAGCAGCAGTCTTTTAGGGATGATTTACAGTCCCAAGAAACCAGTGGACTTGTACGTGGCTGGGAGGAGGTGGCTGCGGATCATGTCGTCCTTAGTGACCCAGAGGACTCCGGAGCGAATGCCTCAGCAAACCTACGCTGCATGGCCTCCCTGATCCTGCAAAGTCTGCGGAAGGATCCTTGTATTCTTCGGATCAAGGAGAGGGACCATTACTGGCTGGCCACTCTCCTTGATCCACGGTACAAGGGTAAGGTTGCGGACCTTATGTTACCATCGCAGAGGGAGCAGAGGATGAGACAACTCCGGGAGGCCTTGCAGAAAGGTCTGTGCAACGCGTTCCCAGAGACTGGGAGGTTACAAACTCCTGGTCCTGGACAACGAGTTGCTGAGGCTTCGGCCAGTCAAAGAAGGAGCGGTGGGGAAGGTGGCCGTCTGACCGATGCGTTCAGACAATTCTTTAGTCCGCAGCCCCAAAGTATGATCGGTTCCAGCAACCATCGCCAGCGTCTGATAAACATGGTGCAGGAATATCTAGGGGCAAGGTCAGACTTGGACACCTTCCCCACCGAAAATCCTCTGGCTTACTGGGTCTTGAGGATGGATCACTGGCCAGAGCTTGCACAGTATGCAATTGAGCTACTGGCCTGTCCTGCATCCAGCGTTCTTTCGGAACGCACATTCAGTGCTGCTGGAGGATTTGTCACGGATCACAGGGTGCGCCTGTCCACCGACTCGGTTGATCGACTGACTTTCATCAAGATGAACCAGTCTTGGATCACCACCAGCTACCACACCCCTGATGCTGATATAACAGACTAATTGATTTTAACATGTCACATCCCTTCAAGACTGATGCTGATGCTGAGTGCCTGTGCTGTTATGTTGACTGGCTATCCTCCTCCTCCGAGTCCTCAATGATACGATTGATGATGATAGCTTGGAAGATCATTTTTGTTTATGGGTGCCGCCACCAGTGGCTAAGGCCCAATTTTTCAGCCCCTGTTTTACAGGGGCGTGTAATTACAATTTTTTTAGCAATAATTTGCCATAGGGCTCATTGCTGTGCTCCAAGTACAGTATCTGTGAGGGGTTGGAGTGTTGTGGCACCAGTGCCTAAGGCCCAATTTTTCAAGCCCCTGTTTAACAGGGGCGTGTCATTACAATTTTTGAAGCAATACTTTGCAACAGGGCTCATTGCTGTGCTCCAAGTACAGTATCTGTGAGGGGTTGTAGTGTTGTGCCACCAGTGCCTAAGGCCCAATTTTTCAGCCCCTGTTCAACAGGGGCATGTAATTACAATTCTTGATCTAATAATTCACAGCAGGGCCCATTGCTGCACCCACCAAGAGTAACTCTGAGGGCTTACAGTGTTGTGGCAACGCCACCACCACCACCACCACGAAAGGCCCAATTTTTCAGCCCCTGTTCAAAAGGGGCATGTAATTACAATTCTTGATCTAATAATTCACAGCAGGGCCCATTCCTGCACCCACCAAGAGTAACTCTGAGGGCTTACAGTGTTGTGGCAACGCCACCACCACCACCACCACGAAAGGCCCAATTTTTCAGCCCCTGTTCAAAAGGGGCATGTAATTACAATTCTTGATCTAATAATTCACAGCAGGGCCCATTCCTGCACCCACCAAGAGTAACTCTGAGGGCTTACAGTGTTGTGGCAACAGCACCACCACCACCACCACCACGAAAGGCCCAATTTTTCAGCCCCTGTTCAACAGGGGCATGTAATTACAATTCTTGATCTAATAATTCACAGCAGGGCCCATTGCTGCACCCACCAAGAGTAACTCTGAGGGCTTACAGTGTTGTGGCAACGCCACCACCACCACCACCACGAAAGGCCCAATTTTTCAGCCCCTGTTCAAAAGGGGCATGTAATTACAATTCTTGATCTAATAATTCACAGCAGGGCCCATTCCTGCACCCACCAAGAGTAACTCTGAGGGCTTACAGTGTTGTGGCAACGCCACCACCACCACCACCACAAAAGGCCCAATTTTTCAGCCCCTGTTCAAAAGGGGCATGTAATTACAATTCTTGATCTAATAATTCACAGCAGGGCCCATTCCTGCACCCACCAAGAGTAACTCTGAGGGCTTACAGTGTTGTGGCAACACCACCACCACCACCACCACCACGAAAGGCCCAATTTTTCAGCCCCTGTTCAACAGGGGCATGTAATTACAATTCTTGATCTAATAATTCACAGCAGGGCCGATTGCTGCACCCACCAAGAGTAACTCTGAGGGCTTACAGTGTTGTGGCAACGCCACCACCACCACCACCACCACCACGAAAGGCCCAATTTTTCAGCCCCTGTTCAAAAGGGGCATGTAATTACAATACTTGATCTAATAATTCACAGCAGGGCCCATTCCTGCACCCACCAAGAGTAACTCTGAGGGCTTACAGTGTTGTGGCAACGCCACCACCACCACGAAAGGCCCAATTTTTCAGCCCCTGTTCAAAAGGGGCATGTAATTACAATTCTTGATCTAATAATTCACAGCAGGGCCCATTCCTGCACCCACCAAGAGTAACTCTGAGGGCTTACAGTGTTGTGGCAACACCACCACCACCACCACCACCACGAAAGGCCCAATTTTTCAGCCCCTGTTCAACAGGGGCATGCAATTACAATTCTTGATCTAATAATTCACAGCAGGGCCCATTGCTGCACCCACCAAGAGTAACTGTCAGGGCTTACAGTGTTGTGGCACCAGCACCACCATCAAAGGCCCAATTTTTACTACCACTGTTCAACAATTATATGTAATTAAAATTCCTGATATAATAGTTGACAGCAGGGCGTTCCAGCACCAACCAAGAGTAACTGTGAGTGCTTACAGTGTTGTGCCAACACCAACAACTAAGGGGCCTATTTCTGCAGAGTATATACGGCAGGTCCCTACTTTCAAACATCCAACTTACAAACGACTCCTACTTGCAAACGCAAGAAGACAACAGGAAGTGAGAGGAAATCTACCCCTTGGAAGGAAAATTCTCTTCTGTAAGAATTAATATGGGAGAAAGGTGTCTCCTCTGTACTGATGCTTTATCAGCAATCCTTGTTTCAAGAAAAACACCACATTTCAAAAACAGTTGTCATTGGGACGGAAAGTGAGGTGAAATGTTCTGAACAGGGGCACAGACAGCAAAACAAATGTTACAGGGGTGATAACCCTTACCTATGTTTTCCAAAAAGTTTAAAAATAGATTTTTGGGCTGGAGCTACACTTAAACAATGTACCTGTTCAAAATTACAAACAGATTCTACATAAGAACAAACCTACAGTCCCTGTCTTGTATGCACCGCCTGTATACGGCTGTTCAGAGTATATAGGGCCTTTTTTATTTTATGTGCGGGGTTCCCCTTAATATCCATACAAGACCCAAAGGGGCTGGTAATGGGCTGGGGTAGGGGGGGGGGTCATGGGGTAGCTATGCCATTTTTCTTAAAGATTTTCATCCATATTACCGGGACCAGACATTACATTAAAGCCGCAAGCAGTTTTAAATGGCTTTTTTTTTCCTTTAGAAGTGTCATTTTGTGCAGGGACAGTTCTAAACACGGGAAACACGTGGCACTTCACAGGCATACTTTAGACACCCCCCAGGTACGATATTTAAAGGAATATTTGACTTTTTTTTTTTCACTTTATGCATCATTAAAATGACTGCTCCCGAAAAACGACCGTTTTTAAAACTTCTTTTTGCATTGATACATGTCCCCTGGTGCACAACCCGGGTTCCCAAACCCTTTTTAGGACAATAACATGCATAATAGTTGTTATAATTAGCACTTTAGAATTCGAACGTTCGCATCCATTGTATTTAATAGGGTTCTAATGTTCGTACGAACTTTCGGTCCGTTCGCGGGTTCTGGTGCGAACCGAACCCGGGGGTGTTCGGCTCATCACTAGGTACAAGCTCCTTTAGATCTACAATCAGCTATGTAGTGCAAGGGCCTCTCTGATTTGATACAAATTTAATGGATTGTTTGGGTGTATTCGATAGTTCTGGTAAACTTAAATAAAATTGTGCAGAGATTGTACAATCAGATTGCATAGTGTATGGCTAGCTTTATACAAGTATATTGGAGTGAGTGGACTGAGACACTCAGCTGTCAGGCTCCATTCACATCTCTGCGTAGCGATAACTCACTTTCCAACATGCATTTTTTTGCTGTGTTTTGGAGTGTTTTTGTTCATCACGCATAGGGCAGCCTATTCATTTGAATGGGCTGCCCTAGGTGCAACAATCACCCCAAAGAAGCTCCAGAACTTTTTTTTGTGTGTTTTTTATGGTGCTTTTTGTTGTGTTTGCAGCGTGTTTCTGAAATTCACAGCAAAGCAATGCTTTTTTTGTACAGTTTGCCATGTGTTTGGAAACACACAGATGTAAACGGAGCCTCATTGGTCTCATGTAAACAAACTACTTTCACTTTCAGGCCCCATTCACACCTAGCATAGTGGGACCATACATTTTTTGTGGTGACATACATAGGGCAGCCCATTTATTGTAATGGCTTGTGCTACACGTGGCAAAGTAGCTCATGGGACATTTTGGCATGTTGTGAGTTGCATGTTATTTAATGTGCATTTTGCTGTGTTTGACGCTCATTTTTTCACTTGACAAAATGTGTGCTTGCTTATGTGTTTGGTGTACTGTTAACACCTAATGGCACCAAAACTACAACTAGTTAATTTTAGGTGTAAAAAAGGTGGCCATACACTGTACAATCTGATTGTACCCTTTAGATTTACCAAAATTATATAATAGGAGGAAACATTATCTATCCAATTACTCTGTATTAAATAAGGGAGGTTTTACAAAATACTACAGCTCCTAGCTAGCCACATAGGCTGTTATCTGGTTGCTCAGCTCTTGCACACTCTGCCAAATGATCTATTTATACAAGGTGGAGGAAAAAAGGTGGAAAAAATTGATCAATGGCTGTGTATTTAGTGGGAATTGTGATCACTGATTGCATTGAAAAACCATGAACCTGCAGAGGCGGATAGGAGTCATTTCCTGGAAGGGGAGGGCAGGTGCAGGTGCAGGGTGTGTGTTAATGAGATCAGCTGGTGTACTCCTTCCTGTGTCTTAACAGTTTTTACATCCCAAGAGCAGTCCAGGAAGTTATGGAGCTGAGGGAAAGGCTGCCCAGATAGCAAGCAATTGTGCTGCAAGTCTGAGAATGACTTGCCAGGCTTCACAAGTTTTTTGCACAATTGCAGCAAGTCCACATTGCATTTTCTTTGCAAACATTCTGCAAGTCTGCTGCAAGTTCTGGTTCAGTTACGTTGTGCAATAGTCATCCCACCCCAGGGGTCTCTAAGGCTGAATTAACATGTTGTAGACGTGCAGAGCTCTTGCTGTAGACGCACCACTGCAGCTTTGCTCTTGCTAGAGACTTGCCATGCAAAATTGCTATAAATTGGAAGAGTACCAACTAGAACACGTGCGTCAAGTGCTCTGAAAGTGTACAACTTGCCAGTGAAAATGTGCAGCAAGTTAACAGACTTACAATTCAACACTGCCACGAATTTGTGGCAAGTTATCCTTGCTATCTGAGTGGTGTAAGACAAATCGAAAGCTTTTACTTTTCTGCGAAAATGAGTACATTAATGGTATATTGGTACGAAGGGGAGCTGGAATTTAGGGAAAAAATTGTGAACTTAGCCTTTAAATGTGGTGTTGCTTTATTTATTTTTTTCATATTATTCCTTTTATTTTCACCTATTGATCCTGCTTGTAACACAATTGCTGCCCAAGGGCAGTTTTGGACAGGAAGTGGGTTTTAACTACAAAACAAATTTACCCCTACTCATCTCCATAACATAGGGGAGGTGTTTTATAGCTCAGGTGAACTGGGAAGCTAATAACATTATTTGTGATTTTAGTGCAACATGGACAGATATTGAAGTTAGCAGTTGCCATTGAATTTCTGACAGGATGAACTAACATTTTTTTTTTGCACTTGCAGCATTTTTTATTTTTCTTATTTTGCTCATACATACACTTTAACACGAGTTAAACCTTGAATAAGTTACCCTTTTCCTTTTTTGTGTTCATGTACCATGTGATACCAGAGTGCATATACTGTGCTTTTTGGCGTTTAACACTCACTTTTTTACCCTGAAAATGGAGGGTAAACTGTGCCTGCGTGTTATACGCAGGGGGCTGTGGAAAGTTTTTTTCCTGAAACTTCCCACTTAAAGTTATGGTGGGTGTTATACGCCTGTGCGTGTTATACGCCGATAAATACAGTATTATTATTACAAAAACAATTGAATAAAAGTGAAAAAAATGTACAAAGTAATACTCCTTCTGAGGACGATTTTTGTTCATATATCTATTTTGTTTTTGGAGAAAGGATACAGCTGTTATGTTTAAATTCTTTTGTTTAGTTTTCTGATTATATTGCCAAATCTCCCACCTGTTTGTTCCCTTTTTATGCATTATGTATGTTTATCTTGCTGTGATGCTAAAAACAGCAGGTAGACAATGCAAATGATGCAGTCATGTTTAGTTTTAGTACTACAATTACCATGTAGGGGTGGCTCCTCTTATATTACCCTTAGACAGCTGCAAAAATTTTGTACATAGAGTGATGAATAGTTTGAATAAAACACAATGTTGATGTAAACATGTAAGTATTTCATACACAGTTGCAGATATAGATCACATATAGTTACAGCTGCAAATAAAAAAAAGTATATTTTGGTATTTAAAATAATAAAAATATAAGCATAATCAATACAAAATCTCAAAAAAACATGATAGCTAATTTTACATAAAGTACATTTTAGCCAGTAGCTATGCCCAAAGAGTTTTAAAACAGTTATGAGGTAATAGCTGTATGGTCATATTTAGAATATTATTTGTAACTAATTTTACGTTTTAATTTTAATTTTCCTTACTAAGTTTATTTTCATAGTATCATAGTATCATAGTAGGTAAGGTCAAATAAAGACAATAGTTCATCCAGTTCAACCTGTGTGGGTGTCAGTGTCTTTAATTATTTCCCATATCCCTGTATGTTGTGTTCCTTAAGATGCACATCTAACAGTCTCTTAAAACTCAATACTCCCCGCAGTCACCACCAATTGTGGAAGAGGGTTCCACATCCTAATTGCCCTGACAGCGAAAACCCCACTGCACAGTTTAAGGTTAAACCGCTTCTCCTCCAATCTCATTGTGTGGCCCCGTGTCCTCTTACATATAGTTTTTTTCCTATGCTGGGATCGCCATTGAGGTTTTTTATACAAAATTCCTGCTAAATTCCAACAAATTATAAAATCTTAACCTGTATAGAGTTAATATATAACAAATATTTGTAAATTTTAAATGGTGCCTTTTTGCGAAATGGTGAAAAGCGAACATACCCAACAATTTCTCAAAAAATCCTGAGGTTTTAATTTTTCACTTACAGCTTTCAGAGTTTGTCAAAGTTCCTTCCAAATCATATATTTTCTGAAAGCATATGACCTCTGGAAAAAAAAGAAGGTGTTTCAGATTTTTTAGGCCCCGCGGTATTTGCGCATATGTTTATCAAAACAATATTTTTGCAAAAAATACACTAAAACCATTAGCAGATAAAAACACAGATAACTTGGGGGCGTGGCCTGCTACGGAGCCTGATGGCAGCATAGGACCGGAGCTCTGAGCACCTCTGGGAAATAACGGCACAAATCGGCACATTAGAACCCCATTTTCACCCGAATCTACTGGCGTTCTGGTCCGGGCACACCTGGGGAACATGACTGGCAAGAGAAAAGGAGCTTCCAGACCACAACGGCAGACTGACTTTTTCACACAGCCGTGGGATGGAGGTAGGCAAAATGGCACCAGGTCATCATCCATCCCGGTCGTTAGAAATCAGGGAAAGGCACATAAGAAAGCCACATCTCCCCAACAAAATGTATCCCCTAAGCCTATCCTCCTTCCCCACCTTCAGGAAGCCCAGCTAAGGCTAAGTTTAGGCTGGATGAAGTTGGATGCAGCCCTGTGATGAGCCTTCTCACTGATTCAAGGGATGATGCAAGGGAACTTCCTGACTCCATCACTTCCTTCCCTACCATGAATCAACCCATATTGGACACTGTTCTAAAAGATATGCTTGTGTCACTGAGAAGCATGTTGCAAGCAGACATGATGAATTGCATGCACAGATTCAGTGGGGAAATTAAAGCAGTGGAATCCAGAGTGAAACACATTAAATGCTAGATGGGGGAGTTTTCATCCACTATAAATGACCTGATTGACGCAAATGAGGAGCAGGAGGGAGAGTCAGAATGGATCAAGAACAAGTTAACGGATATTGAAGATAGGTCCAGAAGGAACAATCTAAAAATAAGGGGGTCCCAGAATCTGTCCAGCAAGCAGACCTACGGTCCTATGCGGCCACTCTATTCAAATCTCTTCTACCTGACCTTTCTGAAATAGACGTCACCATTGACAGAATCCACCACCTGCCTAAACCCACATACCTGCCTTAAAAAGTTCCTAAAGACGTGATCCTACACCTCCACTTTTATCATGTTAACCGGTTCCCGACCGACTTCTGTACATTTACGTCGGCAGAATGGCACGGCTGGGCAAAGTAACGTATATTTAAGTCACTTTGAAATTCCCGGGCGCGCGTGCCCCTTTCGGGAGCTCCGTCACGTGCCCGCGGGACCCGCGGACATGATGTCCACCAGTGTCCCGCGATCGGATCACAGAGCTGCAGAACACGAGAGGCAAGTGTAAACATGCATCTCCCTGTTCTGCCTAGTGACACTGTCATTGATCGTCTGTTCCCCGTGATCAGGAACAGCGATCAGTGATGTGTCACTCGTAGCCACACCCCCTAACAGTAAGAATCACTCCCTAGGTCACACTTAACCCCTTCAGCGCCACCTAGTGGTTAACCCATTCACTGCCAGTGTCATTTTCACAGTAATCAGTGCATATTTATAGCACTGATCGCTGTAAAAATGACAATGGTCCCAAAAATGTGTCAAAAGTGTCCGATGTGTTCGCCATAATGTCGCAGTCATGATAAAAATTGCTGATTGCCGCCATTACTAGTAAAAAAAAAAAATATTAATAAAAATGCCATAAAACTATCCCCTATTTTGTAGACGCTATAACTTTTGCGCAAACAATCAAATGCTTATTGCAATGTTTTTACCAAAAATATGTAGAAGAATACCTATTGGCCTAAACTGAGGAAAAACATTTTTTTTATATATTTTTTGGGGATATTTATTATAGCAAAAAGTTAAAAATATTGCTTTTTTTTCAAAATTGTCGCTCTATTTTTGTTTATAGCGCAAAAAATAAAAACCGCAAAGGTGATCAAATACCACCAAAAGAAAGCTCTATTTGTGCGAAAAAAAGGATGTCAATTTTGTTTGGGAGCCACATAGCACGACCGCGCAATTGTCAGTTAAATCGACGCAGTGCCGAATCACAAAAAATGCTCTGGTCTTTGGCCAGCGAAATGGTCCGGGGCTGAAGTGGTTAAGGAACAGCTCATGCTAGTGATGCGCAAGCCAGAACATGTTCCCTCACACTATCAAAACCTACAATTGTATGCAGATCTTTCCCAGCATACTCTGAAAAAGAGGAAGAACCTAAACACAATCACCAAGGCTCTCAGAAACCATAAAATACCTTACAGATGGGGATACCCCACAAAAATCACCATATCAAACAACGACCAAACGTATGTTTGTGGAATCTTTTGAAAAAGGGCTATCCTTGCTAAGGAATTGGAAAATCCTCCCTGAGCCGGGCACGGAAGATGATTAAAATACCTATAGGAGGTTACCTAATCCTGATTGGAAAACAGTCACACACAAGAACGCCACATCGCACACTTAACTGCAACCGGATAGCAGGGGTTACTATATGTCCCTTACGAGGTGACCTGGAGCAGCCGTTAGGCTTGAAATCACCCCTCAATACACTTGAGCAGCAAATAGCTGCACGTGAGTGATCTCTCAGGGAAAACTCGCTATAAGATCTGTTCTGTTTGACGGTTATAATGTTTCTTTTGTTATGTTTCTGGACTTTTTCTTTTCCTTATCTCTCTAATTACACAGTCGATCTCCGAAAGTTCCATAGCCATAAAGAATAATTCTGCAATGCAAGAGTCTATGGAAGTACTCCCCCTGGACAGGAAGAATTCCCTTCAGCAAACAGGATCATCATCAAAATGAGTGAGTACGATACACACCCCTTCACGCCATTCCCAAAGTGGACATGGATGGACACCCTTGACATATTAATGTCTATGCTACACCTACTACCACTGCATCTAAATATCTTAACAAAATGGGTATCACCTTCCTCTCAGTAAACTCTAAGGGCCTCAACCACCCTGTGAAGTGGGAGTCCCAATGGAAAGAGGCCATCTCTAATAAATGTGATGTCCTGTGCGTGCAGGAAACCCATTTCTGCAACACATCTCCACCATCCTGCACACACAGGAACTTCCCTTATGTTTTTACTGCCAATGCAGACTCTAAAACGAAAGGTGTACTCACTGCAATCCGAGACACTATAGCCTTTACCTTACATGAGGAAGTCAAGGATCCACTGGGCCGTTTCCTGATCCTAGTTTGCAATATCAACCTGGTCATGTACACGATCGTGAATGTATATGCCCCCAACGTGCACCAAATCTGTTTCTTTCATAAACTTATGAAAAAAGTACAAGTCCATAGGAGGGGTCTTCTTGTGATTTCTGGAGACTTTAATGTCACCCTGGCCCTAACTATTGACTCTACATCAGGAGCTAAATGCACATCTCCCTCTCTACAAACAGTCCTTCATGACCAAGGACTCAATGATGTGTGGAGATGTTTTCACGCAGGTGAGAAGGATTTCACCTTCTTCTCCGCAACTCATCGTGTGTACACCAGGATTGACTTATTTTTAGTTGACCAACAGACCATATCTAGATCCCTTTCCACTTCCATCAACAACATCACGTGGTCTGACCACGCTTCCATAACCCTGCCTATAGCAGATTCATGAACTACCAATTAGATTCCCCAGGGCGAGCCAATTCATATCTTCTGCAACAACCTGGAACCATACAATTGAGGACCACATTGCAGAGTTCTTCTCTATTAACGAACCCTCTGTACAAGATCATTTTGTTTTGTGGAATGCTCATAAATCGGGGGCACGGGCGAAGAGGCAGCGGCAAGCACGGTTAAAAAAATTTACGGACAAAATTTTCGAATTAGAAACCAAAATAAAGCACATTCTTCTCCCTCACTCTCCAACAGATTAACGCTGCTGAGATACGATCTTAGGTTTCTCCTGTTGGAGACTTTTGAAAAATCAACCAAGTGGCTAAAACTATTATGCCGCATACACACAACCATTTTTCACGACGTTAAAAATGCCATTTTTAAAATTGGGCATTAAAAACGATCGTGTGTAGGCTCCAGAGCATTTTTAATGACGTGAAAAATGACCTAAAAAAATGAGAACCTGCTCTATTTTTTCAGGTCATTTTTCACGTCGTTTTTTTTAACAACGCAAAAAACGGTAGTGTGTATGCTTTTACAAGGGTAAAAAAACCGCGCATGCTCAGAATCAAGTATGAGACGGGAGCGCTCGTTCTGGTAAAACTAGCGTTCGGAATGGAGATAGCACATTCGTCACGCTGTAACGGACTGAAAAGCATGAGGCTGAAAAGCGCGAATCGTCGCTCAACAAACTTTACTAACATGAAGGGTGGCGCCATTCGAACGGAACTTCCCCTTTATAGTGCAGTCGTACGTGTTGTACGTCACTGCGCTTTGCTCAAGCGTTTTTTTTAATGAATGTGTGTATGCAAGACAGGCTTGAGAGGAAACAAGAAAAATCACGTCGAGAAAAACGTCGTTTTTGAAAATGACATTAAAAACGATCGTGTGTACACGGCATTAGCGTTTAAAATTGAGGGCCATAGGTATAAAACCAAAATACCCTATATCTTACACCCTCAGACTAAACACAAATTATATCATCCACGAGACATAGCTGATGCCTTTAGCCACTATTATGGCACTCTATATAACTTAAAAGATGACGCAGAAACGTATCAACCTGACAGCAATTTGATCAATAGTTTCCTTCAGCAAACATCCTTACCAAAACTGTCCCAAGAACAGCTTAGGTCTTTAAACTTACCTTTTACCGAATCTGAAATCCATAGAGCAATAGAATCCCTACCAGGGAACAAATCTCCTGGCCCAGATGGTTTCATGGAGAATATTACCGAATTTACAAACTTTTACTGACACCATACTTGGAACGTATGTTCAATGCTGCTGCTGCCTCTTCTTCCTTTCCTCCTGAAATGCTTAGTGCTCTGATAGTGACTCTACCCAAGCTAGGGAAAGACCCTAATACCCTAATTTCAGACCAATCTTGTTATTAAATCTAGATTTGAAACTGTATGCAAAACTCATAGCCACCCGCCTAATAGACATACTACCCCTTCTGATCCACCCAGACCAGTCAGGATTTACTAAAGGTAGACAGACATCCGATGCAACTCAGAGACTGACAAACATTATTCATCTAGCCGAGGTGCAGCAAAGGCCTTCTCTGCTGTTGGCCTTGGACGCAGAGAAGGCCTTTGATAGAATCCATTGGAGGTACTTGGCTCTGGTTCTGGAGAGGTTTGGTTTTTCTGGTCCCATATTTACAGCAATCATGGCTCTATATTCAAAACCTTCTGCTCAAGTCTACTCATCATGAGTATTATCCAAACCTTTTAACATCTCCAATGGGACACGTCAGGGTTTCCCTCTTTCCCCATTAATGTTTAATGGTTTGATGGAACCACTGGCCAGTTATATAAGAACTCAACTCAACATTAAAGGTTTCCCAGTACAAAATACTACCCATACAATAAGCCTCTTTGCTGATGATATCATATTGATGCTCACAAACGTTGAAGACTCCCTGGCTTCGGTACACTCAGCATTGCAAATGTTTAACAAGGTTTCTTATTACAAGGTGAATGAAAGCAAATCATTTATACTGGGGCTGGGAATAGACCCACCCTTACGACAGAAACTCAGTTCACGATTTCCGTATAAATGAAGTGATGGAGACATAAAATACTTAGATATAACACTAACAGCCTCAACGGAAGGCCTAGACGAAGCCAACTACATACCCTTTCTCAATACAATTGGATCAAAACTCCACAACATGGCTAAAACAGAATTGCTATGGTCGGACCGCCTAACAGCATTCAAAATGGTATTACTACCACAATTTCTTTATCTATTCAGGACTCTGTCTATACCGGTCCCCAATGCTTCTTTCACCAAAATACAAACATCGGTAAACCGATATCTATGGAAGGGAAAGAGAGTGAGATGCGTATTTAAAAAAATAATAACATCAAGGAGGGTGGGAGGGGTGGGACATGTATTGATAAAAGAATACTATGTAGCTTCAATTATAGCACAATTGAGGACATGGATCCCCCAATCACCTAGAATGAGATGGCAGGAACTAGAGCTAACCCAGACCTCAGGCAATAATCTCTACGACCTACTAATGACATCTAAAATCAATCCAATAAGCACCACCACAATGTCACCTTCTATAAAAGCCTCACTCCAAGCATGGAAAATATTAATAACTATGCAAAATATAGACCCCCACCACCGTCTCTCTCCATCTTCCTATCTCCGGCCTTCCTGGGATCATTCCTGATCTCCACATAACACACTGGATAGACAAGGGAATAACAACCATAAATGATCTCATGATTGGACCCACAATAAAAACGTTCAGAGAAGTTCAGTTGGAATACACTCTGAAGAGCTCTGAAAACTACATATTTCTTCAGATTAGCCACTTCATTTGCACACACCCACAGACCTCTATCCAGTTACCATGGAGAATAGCTCTATACTTCACCAAACGCTACACCAACATAAAAGGCATATCCTGTTTTACAACACTCTGAATAATAAAACGATATTCACCAAATTCTCTGACATTACTGCTTGGGAAAGGGAATTGGGCAATTCCTACACCCCAGCACAATGGCAAAAAGCACTCCAAACAACGTACTCGGCGACCAAAAGTGTTAACCTTTGGGAACTAACACAAAAGATACTGCTTCGATGGTACTTGATTCTACTCTTTCCAAGTTTGATACCCACACTTCTCCACTCTGTTGGAGGAAATGTGGAGCTATAGGCACATTGTACCACATACTGTGGGATTGTCACACACATACGCACCTTATGGAACAAAGTGTTTGACTTACTAGCACAAATACTAAACATAAGAATTCCTATATCCCCGGGATTGGCTTTACTATCCTTGGGAATAGAATCCCTTCATATAACCAATAGAACAATAGTCATCCATACCCTACTGAGCGCTAGACTATCCATAATGGGACATTGGAAAAATTGTAAAATACCCACGATAAAAGAAGTTATAACAACAACAAATACACATGCCACATAAAAATTTATGTTTGCATCATCTCAGGGCAGATACCACATAGCTAACACTCAATGAAAACCGTGGACTGACTGGTAGGCTTGTGCCATTAGTTTCGTAACGAATCGAAACTCGTCCGAATTTAGCAACTTTCGGACATTCGGAAGCATTCGAATTTCCGAACAAAGCAATTACGAATAAAACCGAATCCGAAATAAATTATATCGCAAATAGCGAATGCCCGAATGTCTTCGGCATAATTTGTTATGAAAAAAGTTACGAATGTACGAATCCATTCGAAGCACAATAACACTCTGCTCTGCTCTCTGCTTCTCCCTCACCGTGCTGAACTCACTCTCAAAATGGGGTACAGGGGCAGAGGCTATAGCCGCATGTCAAAAACGAAAGTAAAATACGAGATTTCGAATCGTTACAAATAACCGCTATGTATTTAGAAAAGTACAAATCCATTCGAAGCACATTAGGCATAATAGGCAGCGTCGTTGTGAGAGAGACACGGAAAATTACGAATCAACTAATCCAAAAAAACTTACGAAAGTAGGAGTTGTGTCCAGAATCAACGAAAAACAATGTACCCTACCGAAAGTACGAATTATAAATCAACGAAAAATAAGGCTTACATTAATTTGAATCATTCCGATTCAACGAAAAATGTCTCTTGCGAAAATCCGAATTAGTCCGAACACGAAAAATCCCGTCTAGCAAAATTACGAACGATTACGAATCAACAGGACTGAAAAGAAACAAACCGAAACTAAACTAATTTTTCCGTTGTGCACAAGTCTACTGACTAGTATAAGTTGCAGAGATTTGCATATCACGTATAATGGTATATTGGTTTTCATCACAAAACGAAACATCAGACTGTGTAATTGTTTGGTTCTCATAGTTGAAATTTTTGTTATCACCTCACCTTTTATTACGTTTCTCACTGGTTTATGTATTCTTTTACAAGTTTATCATCATACTATATTCCAGTTTGACACACATTGTGCCTTGTGGTATATGGATAATTTACCTTGAAACTCAATGCCGTTGGAATAGGATAAGGTCATGGGTCTTCCTTACCCTAGACACAGATTTATCCCGCTAGGAGTGTCAGGGTGGGAATATCTCCTCAAGTACCATAGATTAGTAGAAATGAGTAAGTACCACCTACGTCGCAAGGCTTGTTATTGTATCTGACCGAACGAATACTTATGTAATATTTATTGACATATCGATGCCTTATCACTTTTGTAAACCTCTTTCTGTAAAACCAATAAAAAGTTATTGAAATTAAAACACAGCTAACTTTACGAAATTCCTGCTAAATTCCAACAAAATATAAAAGCTTAACCTGTATGAAGTTAATATATAAAAAATATTTGTAATTTTTACATTGCCTCTTTTTGCAAAATGGTTCAAGTCGAATGTTCGCAAAAATGTAAATATACAAATTCTCCAAAAATATGAAGGTTTTAATTTTTCCTTTACAGTATTCAGAATTTGTGAAAGAACCCCCCAAACCATGTATTGTCTGAAAGCATAGGATCAGTAGAATAAAAAGAAGGTGCTAGGGGGCGTGGCTGGCCACGGAGCTAGATGGCTGCCTGAAATCTCTGCTCCGCTCAGCCAAGGGACATTCAGCGACTGCCAGCATCTATTCAGCGCATACCCCCCTCTCTAACACTCCAGAGGGGAGAGGAATCGGTGGGCACCCGAACGGTATGTCCAGGAGGAGAGCCGTCAGCCTGTATCAGCCACGCCGTCTCACAGACTACTTCAGGAGAGCTGACATGCTGACTGCTGAAGATGGCGCCGGCGCGGCGCCATGTCCCTCACAGCTGGACGCCAGGAGCTCACAGGAAAATCCTGCTTACATAGAGGAGATGGACAGCGCGGCCCCACACGCGGAATCCTCTCAGCCCTCATCTGCTGATCAAGGTAAGAGAGACGCACAATCTACAGCCCTCTCACCCACTAAAGCTCCTCAGTTAAAAAAACAGCACTGGGATCCCCCAGCACCCACAGGCCCTGAAGTGCCCAATTCTGACTCACTAGCCACACTACCTGCCTCTGACCAGCCAGCATCTGAGCACACACTCAAACTTATGCTGATGTCATTGCAGCATGATATGCGGAATGAATTACGGTCCTCCATCTCCATGTTGCATTCCAGAATCGATCAAGTGGAGGACCGCACGGATGACATTGAAAAAGCACTCACTGAGCACACTGCGGCCTATAATGAAATGACGGATGCCCATGATCAGCACACTGACAAGATTAACTATTTGTACTCCAAAATCGCAGATTTAGAGGACCGTTCGAGGAGGAAAAACATTAAATTTAGGGGTGTACCAGAATCCGTTAAACCTCCCGAACTGATCCCCTACATCCAGCAACTCTTCCTCATGCTTATCCCTCAACTGACATGATTATTAACCGGGCACACCGCATTGTCAAACCTCACCACCTCCCTGCCTCAGTACCTAGAGACATTATAGCACGCATCCATTTCTTTCAAGTGAAAGAGAAGATCATGGCAGCTGCCAGGTCCTCCTCTCCGCTGCCCGACCCCTACTCTACAGTGTCCTTGTACACAGACATCTCTGCTGCCACTGCTCAAAAGAGAAGAGAATTCTCCCAGACCACCACTACTCTTAGGAAGCACAACATCCCATACAAATGGGGCTTCCCTACTAAACTAGTGGTCACGTACCAAAACCAGAACACCAGTATCCTGACTCCCAAAGATGGAATCAAACGCATGCTCAACTGGGGCCTAATCTCCTCACCTCCACCTGAACCCCTACTCCAGAGGCCCTCAACCTTCGCCCAGGATCCCAAGCGTTATGCTTCTACCACCACTCGCAAATAGAGACTTCCTCCATCTCCTCTCATCCCAATCTCAGGGTGCCCATCGGAAACATTTACTATGCCAATCCTGCAATTGTACACTTCAATGATGTCCCTAATGAGCGCACCACCTGTTACGATCATCACTCTTCCCCCAGTGAAAAGAAAGTGCCACGCACTTTAATACTCTTTTGTTGTTTCTTGTTTATCTCCTTTACGTTTCGAATTTTACCTTTTGTTTTTCATAGTTAGTGCCTATTGTTACGCTGTTCACTTGGTTACCTTAAATCGCTAGCTTAATTTTGCTTATTGTATAACATCATCACTGGTCTACCTCCACCTATACGCACTACTTCACAGTGGTAATCCTATATCCCTCCCCACCAGTCACTTCACAAAATGTCATTCACTATCACCTCTATCAACGCCAAAGGCTTAAACTCCCCTTACAAAAGAAATTTACTGTGGAAAGAGGCCTTAGCCCTCACCTCTGGCATACTGTGCGTACAAGAAACCCACTTCGCCTCCACCAAACCCCCCTCCTGCTCCCATAAACAGTACCCGCACTGCTACTTTGCCAATTCTGCAAAAAAGGAAGCAGGAGTTATGATTGCTATACGCTCCACGGTCTCCCTCCAGCTGTTCCACACCGAGATAGACCCTGAGGGTAGATTACTAACATCACCATAGCTAACATTTACTCCCCTAACACCAAACAACACCGCTTCTACAAGACCGTTCTAAAGAAGCTAGAACCTTTCAGACAGGACCCCTTAGTTATCTGCGGTGACTTCAACCAAATTGTTGATACTTCACTAGACACTTCTAATCCTGCTCATAAACATTCTGCCTCACTTTCCTCCCTACTCCACTCCGAAGATTTATACGACCCCTGGAGATGCCTTCACGGCACTGAAAGAGATTACACCTTCTTCTCCCACACGCAAAATGCTTACTCTCGGATAGATCTCTTTTTGACTGACAAACATACCCTGCAAATGGCACAGGAGTCTAAAATTGGACTCATTATGTGGTCTGACCACGCACCCATATCAATGAGACTATTTCCAGCGCCTACCTATAAAAACCTCACCACCTGGAGGCTCAACACCTCCATTATCGCACGTCCCTTATATCAAGAACAGATCCTATCCGAGCTGCAACAGTACTTCACAACCAACACCGGATCAGTAGACAACCCCACCACACTATGGAACGCCCACAAGGCCTGCATACGAGGCCTCCTGATTAAACTGTGAGCCCATGAGAAAAAACTACACAATGCCACCACAAACAAACTCCTAGAATGTATACGCTTGCTAGAGCGAGCCAACAAACCTCAACCTTCCCATCTACTCAGTTCCGAATTGCACAAAACTAGACAGACCCTCAGTGACCACCTACACAAGAACTTTGATTTTCACCCTAAACGTCTCCGACTACACTCCTACTTCCAACACAACAAACCTGGGTCATACCTAGCTAGACAGCTTAAATGCAAACTCATACAAACTAAAATACCGTACCTTACCAACCACCGTGGCATAAAACACACAAACCCTAAAGACATCACGGACCAATTTAGTCTTTACTACTCTAAACTATACAACCTTACCAGCTCCAACCTTGCGCCACCACCCTCCTCTACCGACATCACTAACTTCCTCAAGGACATACATCTCCCTGTTTTTCCGTCACGGAAGTGAAATGAGCCATTGCCACCCTACCACTCCACAAAGCCCCAGGCCCTGACGGGTTCTGCAATGAGTACTACAAAACGTTCTCTAAGCTCCTCACCCCCCACCTATGCCGCTCCTTCAACTTCACCGCTAGTACTGCCTCCATCCCACCGGAATCCCTCCAAGCCACTATTGTCACTATTCCAAAACCGGGCTAACCGGCCGATAAACCTGCCAGCTACAGACCCATCTCCCTGCTAAATACTGACACCAAGCTATATACCAAAATCTTGGCCACACGACTTTCAGACATCATCCCACAACTCGTGCATATTGACCAAGTGGGTTTTGTGGCTGGCAGACAAGCGTCGGACAGTACCCGTAGGTTCATAGACCTGATACAATGGGTGGAACACCACCAAACGCCTTCTCTGCTCATCTCTCTTGATGCAGAGAAAGCGTTCGACCGAGTAGACTGATCCTACCTGCAGGCAGTCCTTCAGAAATTTGGCTTCACGGGGACCACCCTGAAAGCTATACTCTCCCTCTACTCCTCGCCCAGTGCTAGAGTAATGACTTCTGGACTACTCTTGGACCCCTTCCACATCTCTAATGGGACACGTCAGGGGTGCCCACTCTCACCCTTGATCTTCGCCCTTGTTATGGAACCCCTGGCCCAATCCATTCGACACAACCCACTAATCTTGGGGATAACGACTGCAGATAAAACTCACAAGATAGGCCTGTATGCTGACGATGTCATCATCTCCCTGACTGACCCTACCAACTCACTCCCTGCTCTCCATCACACTTTAGACGCATTCAGCAAGGCCTCACTATATAAAATCAACTTTTCCAAATCCAGCATGCTCGGTATAGGACTAAACCAAAGCACCAAAACTGATATCACCAATGTCACGTCTTTCTTATGGGCCCCCAACTCCATACTCACATATTTAGGCATACAATTAACCGCACCCTCAACCCACTTACGCTCCAACAACTTTAATAATCTTGTAACCAAACTCCAGAAAACTATACAAGACCTTTGACATACTACTGCCTCTTGGACAGGTAGAATTGCCCTCGCCAAAATGTATCTTCTACCCCATGCCTTATATACATTCCGGACTCTGCCGATACCCTTCCTAAAACAACAACTACTGCAGCTACAATCTATTATCACAACCTTCATATGGGGTGGAAAACAATCACGTCTCAAGAGTAGCACTATGTGCAAACCAGTAACATCTGGAGGGATGGGAGCACCAGACTTAATAGCCTATTACAAAGCAACTATACTTGATCAAGCCAGAGTCTGGTGGAACCCTATGCAACAAACCACCTGGCTTCAAATAGAAGAAGCAGCGCTACTGTCCCACCCTAAACTGACTCTCTGCGCCCTTCTCCTGCAACATCCAGGGACTCACTCATACCTTGACACTATTAATGATACCATCAGGATATGGAAAGCCACCAAACAATCCTCTCGAGGTACACCACTATGCCTGCATAAGCAAATACCAATGTAAGCCCTCAACATTCTCACACCCAACATCAACGTCTCTGACTGGATTAGCAATGGCATCTCCCTTATGTCCTTCCAAAAACTACAAACCGATTACCACATTGGACACAAAGATTTTTTCATATACCTCAGAATACCCTAGATTCTCTCTACAGTACAATGGACTGATGACTTACTGACATGGCATATAACCACATTCTTCACCCTCAAAACATCTCGACAACGTGGAATCTCCTTTTGCTATAAACTTCTTACTGACACCGGCCCCACTTCAAAGTCACTAATGATGCTACAATGGGAGCAAAAATGACAATGTTCCTACACTCCCCAACAATGGCATTGCTCGTTACAAGCACCTCTAAAAATATCCAAATGTCTCCTCCACTGGGAAACTGTCCAAAAATTATTCCACAACTGGTACCTTACGCCATCTAAACTTGCCCGGATCTACCCAAACTCAACCAATCTCTGCTGGAGAAACTGTAGATTCCCAGGGACCCCACTTTACATATGGTGGGACTGCCCAATCATCACAACATTGGGGACTAAGCTCTCCAAACTCCTCCTTTCCATTCTTCCGGACCCTGTGCCCCTAACACCGCAAATGGTACTATTAGGCCTAGACATGGAACTTTGGCCTCGCTCTTCACGCACAATCGTCTCCCATGTATTCATTGCAACACGCTTGGCTATTGCCAAGACTTGGAAATCTCCCAACCCCCCCTCTACCACGGAAATAACTGCCCTCTGGAAGAACCATTGCCTAATGGAATTTATGCACGCCAAAGCATGCTTACAACTCCCTAGATTCCAAAAAAACTGGGACCTTTGGCTTAAATACCCTAACTGCATACCCCCCATGAATGACCTTCCACTTAGCTGACTCCCAACACTAGGTAGACCCTCCATTGATGTAATGACTTGAATGCTGCCTGTATAACTGTACATTATTCACTGTTAGTTTTATTACCTGTTACATATGTAAAATCCTCAATAGACTTGAGTTAAAAAAAAAAAAAGAAGGTGCTATTGATTTTTAAGGCCCCACGATATTTGCGCAAATGTTTACCAAAGCAATATTTTCGCTAAAAATGCACTAAAATTATTAATAGTGGATTCATACATGGCAAAATTTACAAATTTCCTGCTTAATTCCTAGTAAATATAGAAGTTAAAACTGTATTGGGTTACTAAATAACAAATATTTGTACATTTTAAATTTCACCTTTTTTTGAAATGGTGAAAACTGAAGGTACGTAAAACTGTAAATAACAACAATTTACTCTAAAAATCCGGAGATTACCATTTTTCACTTGCAGTTTTCAGAATTTGAAAAGACCCCTCAAACTAGAAGTTTTCTAAAAACATGACCTGTGGAATAAAATAAATGCTACTGATTTTTTGGGCCCCGCAATAATTGCGCAAATGTTCACCATATCGCTATTTTCACAAAAAATACACTAAAATCATTAATATTGCAAATAAACACAACGTAACTTACAAAATTCCTGCTAAATTAGTACTAAAGCATCGTTCACATGTGGCATACTAAAGTGTATGCCCATGGAGGGCCATGCTTACCCACGCAGGGATTCACAGGTGTTCCATGCATCCCCGTACATGGAGTCCCATTTATGTCACTTGGGATGCAACGGCTGCACAGGCATAGCTTCGGTTCCCAATCTGACATCCATGTGGGTGTGGGGGCATGACCCCAAACACAGACAGTGTGAGCTCAGGGACAGGCATGCGGACCTACATGGATGTAAAATTGGGAGCAACAGCTCTGTTCGTGCAGTTGCTACATACCAAATGACATCAATAAGACTGCCTGCACAGAGATGCACAGAACACCTATGCATTCCTGTAAAATGCCTTAGGCCCCTTTCACACAAGCACACCAATCGTGTCTGCCGGTCCGTTCTTCAGGTGGGCCCAATAGGATCACCCATTGTTCTCTATGGAGAGACTTATGTAAAATGTGTCTGTTTGCACCCGCCTTTGTCCGATCCAGTCCGCTAAAAACAGACGGATTGGAATTTCATTCCCCATTCATCTAGAACAGTGTTTCTCAACTCCAATCCTCAAGGCACACCAACATGTCATGTTTTCAGGATTTCCATTATTTTGCAGGTGATTTGCTCAGTTTCACTGCCTTAGTAATTACCACAGCTGTTTTATCTGAGGGAAATCCTGAAAACATGACCTGTTGGTGCGCCTTGAGGACTGGAGTTGAGAAACACTGATCTAGAAGATCGGATCAAATGGAATCCAATGAAAATGGACAGGCGGTCCATTTCCATCTGACCTCCCCATAAAGAACAGCGGGCTGTGTCCGTGTCCGCTCTGCATTCGTGGAGCGGACACAGACCTGTCATCCGCCTGCTCAGTGGGGATCAACAGACAGATCCCCCGCTGAGCAGGCATATCTGCTTGACAGAGTACACTCCCTGTGAAAGGGGTCTTACCAGGAGCTGGTCTATTAGGGGTGCTGAGGCCCCTGCCGGAGCGCCGGGCTTATACGCTTGTATGAGTTTTTTTTTTTTTTAAAGCCACATGATTAGAGCCTGAGGCTCTAATTGGCTTGAAAAGGGCTGGGCTCAAAGTGCAGAACATTGCACCACGAACCCACCTACTTTTGACAATAGCAAATTAATATTCACTATCGTTTTCCGACTTTTCCTCCTGGCCAATCGAGACGGATCGGGTTGGCCTGGGAGGAGAAGCTGAGGAAGCCATGGAGGAGTGAGTGTGTGGGAGGGAGCGTCACCATGGAGGGGAGAGTGTGGGTGGACCTGGGGGGTCTTACTATGTTTGTGTTTTTTTGTTTTTTACTTTTTACATTTTTTTTTTTGGGGGGGCTTCTTTGGTGAGATAAGATATCAGAGGTCTAAACAGACCCATATATCTCTTTTTTTAAACAGAGAAAGGGAAAGTCCCTTTTCTCTGCAGCACTTTACTTGAATGAATGAGGAATCTGTATAGAGATTTCTCATTCATTCAGAAAATGACAGTCTGATACATTGTAACTATGTATCAGCTGTAAGTGGATCTAGGAGCGATCGCTGCCTATATCCACTGTACTACAGGGGGGGAGCATGTTTACTAAGCCCCCCTACTTCACCACCACCCGCACCGCTCCCCCCTCCACCCCCCGCCATGCCCCCCAGCCTGACAGATCACAGAGATCAGTGCGGGGAGAAGCTGCAGGTGGCGGGAAGGGAATGAGAGATGCTACTCGGAGCGGGGGTGCAGGGGCAGTTGGGGTGAAATCTGACTGGAAAAGGGGGACACATCTGGATCCCCCCAAGCCCCATGCAGCACCTGAAGCTGGTGGGAGTGGAAGAGGAGGGATGCCGGCTAATGATGGTAGCTGTGGGAGAGGGTTTGCAGGGGGGGCGGATTGGGTGGAGGGGGGGTAATCAGTGTTGGGGGGAAGAAGGGGGTGAAGAGGATAGGAGAGCAGAGTGGGGGGACAGTTTTAGATGGAAGGGAGTGGTGGGGGTGGAGAGGCAGGGGACAAAGAAGCAGCGGCATCAGTGTGGGGGCGGTCATACTAAGGGTTAATAACTCTGATCAGCGGATTGTAATCCGCTGATCAGAGTTATAGAACTGTTCAGCAGAGTCTGCTGAACAATTCTGATATACGCTTATGGTCATTGAAGTGACCATAAGCTTAACCCTTTCCATACAGGGCTTTTTATACCACTTCCATACCGGGCCTATTCAGGCACTTCTCTACTACATGTACAAATCATCATTCTTTTGCTAGAAAATTACCCATAACCCCCAAATATTATATATGGTTTTTTTAGCAGACACCCTAGGGAATAAAATGACGGTCGTTGCAACTTTTTATCTTGCACGGTATTTGCGCAATCATTTTTCAAACGCCTTTTTTTGGGGAAAAAAATGGTTTCATGAATTAAAAAATAACAAAACAGTAAAGTTAGCCCAATTTTTTTGTAAAATATGAAAGCTTATGTTACGCTGAGTAAAAAGATACCTAACATGTCACGCTTTAAAATTGCGCACACTCATGGAATGGTGCCAAACTTCGGTACTTAAAAATCTCCATAGGCGACGCTTTGAAAAATTTTACAGGTTACCAGGTTAGAGTTACAGAGGATGTCTAGTGCTAGAATTGTTACACGCGCTCTAACGCACACAGCGATACCTCCAATGTGTGTTTTGAACAGCGTTTACATATGTGGGCGGGACTTACGTGTGTGTTCGCTTCTAAGCGCAAGCTATTGGGGACAGGGGCATTTAAATATATATATATACTGTGAGGGGGTTAACTCGGTAGCGGGTGTGTGTGACCCCCTGGTTGGGCTCCCCACACAAAAACAGGGCCAGCAGACGGAGGTTGTGGTTTTCAAAATCAAAAGGTGCGGTTTATTTCTCTATGTACAGTGACAAAAACACAGCAAAGCCAAAAAGAAACAAACAAAATAAATCCTGGTCAGTTTGACCTCTGACTAAACATGCAGGTTTCCTAAACTAACAACTGGGATCAGCCTGGTGCTGTCCTAGTCCCTAAGTCCCTGGTTTAGTAAAAGTCCAAACAAATAGCCACACAGGCTTTGCCTCACCGCACAGGGGTTCACTCTCCCTAGACAGTCCACACAGGTCTGGTTCCAGGCATGAGCTAACATCTAATGAAGCTGGGAGTTCTTATAGAGGCCTAAATGAGCTGACAAGCTTCAGCTGGTCTCATCAACTCCCTGTCTCACGACGCCCAGCACTCTCCCTAGAGGTATGAGTCATTCATGAGCCCACTAGCCTCAGCTGGGCTTCATCAACTCCCTAGTTGTATAAGTCGGCATAAAGCCTGAATCTGGGAGAAATATATCTACCCCCCTGGATGCAACCAGGTGACTTTACCTTCCTGCTGTCACATACCCCCCCCTCTTGTTTTAACCTCGGGGTTGGAACACCAGCAATCAGGCATTCATGTACTCGAGACAAAGCATCCACATTCCCCATTTGAACGCCAGGGCGATGCTTTACTGTGAAGTTGAATTCCTGTAGGGCCAGGAACCACCTATTCACTCTTCTATTTGTCTCCTTGTTTTGAGCCATCCACTTTAACGGAGCGTGATCCGTAACCATGTCAAAGTGCCTACCTAGCAGATAGTACCGAAGGGAATCTAGAGCCCACTTCACCGCTAAACACTCCTTTTCAACCGTGGCGTAATTTACCTCATGGGACTTCAACTTCCTGCTGAGGTAAATGACTGGGTGCTCTTCCCCGTTCCAGACCTGGGACAATACTGCTCCTAACCCCACATCTGACGCATCACTTTGTACGACAAAGTCTTTAGAGAAGTCGGGTGAGTACAACACTGGCTGGCTACATAAGGCTTGTTTCAAGAATTGGAATGCTGCCTCAGCCTCGGGGGTCCATTTAATCATGACCGACCCTTTCCCTTTCGTCAGGTTGGTTAGGGGCACAGCCTTAGAAGCAAAGTGGGGAATGAAGCGCCGATAATAACCCGCGATTCCCAGAAAGGCTCGTACCTGCTTCTTGCTGTTGGGACGTGGCCAACTCTGGATGGCCTCGACTTTGTTGAGTTGGGGTTTTATTACTCCCCTGCCAATGGTGTACCCAAGATATTTGGCCTCCTCCTGCCCAATGGTACACTTCTTGGGGTTAGCCGTAAACCCCGCTTCCCGGATAGAGTCTAGGACTGCTTGCACTTTTGGCAGATGTGAGGCCCAATCTGTGCTATGGACAATTACGTCATCCAGGTAAGCCGCAGCATACTTCCGATGGGGCCTCAGTATCTGGTCCATTTTCCGCTGGAATGTGGCCGGCGCATTCTGTAACCCGAACGGCATTCTCTTATATTGGAACGCCCCGTCTGGGGTTACAAATGCGGTTTTCTCTTTGGCCGACTTGGCCAGGGGAATTTGCCAATACCCTTTTGTGAGGTCAAGAGTCGTCATGTATCGGGCTGTTCCCAGCCGGTCGATCAACTCATCTATACGTGGCATGGGGTAGGTGTCAAATTTTGTAACTTTGTTCAACTGACGAAAATCGTTACAAAATCGCCAGCTCCCATCCGGTTTAGGCACCAACACAATGGGACTAGACCAATCACTTTGGGACTCCTCTATCACCCCTAAGTTCAGCATTTTCTGTACTTCCTCCCGTATTGCCTCCCGTCGGGCCTCTGGGATCCGATAGGGTTTTAACTTCACCCTTTCACCGGGCGGGGTAATAATATCATGCTCTACCCCAGATGTTTGTCCCGGCAGCTCAGAGAACACCTCCTTGTTGCGAAGCACAAACTCCTTAACCTCCTGTTGTTGGGGTTGTGACAAGGTGGCTGCTATTCCAACCTCCGGAATCACGCAACCAGTTTGAGCTGGTGACCAAGTTTCTGCGACTAGGGACTCTCTATCCCTCCAGGCTTTCAACAGATTAACGTGATATATCTGTTCGGGCTTTCGCCTTCCTGGTTGTCTGACCTTGTAATTCACTTCGCTCACTTTTTCCATTATCTCGTAGGGGCCTTGCCATTTGGCAAGGAATTTACTTTCAACCGTAGGGACAAGTACCAATATCCTATCCCCCGGGGAAAAGGTACGGGTCTTTGCTCCACGGTTGTACACTCTCTGCTGTGCCAACTGCGCTTGGGCCAAATGTTCCTTCACGATGGGCATTACCTGTGCAATTCGATCTTGCATCAGGGCGACATGCTCAATCACACTCCTGTGGGGAGAACTCTCACTTTCCCAAGTTTCCTTGGCAATATCCAACAGCCCTCTTGGGTGTCTCCCATACAGTAACTCAAAGGGGGAGAATCCCGTAGAGGATTGGGGCACCTCCCTAATAGCAAACATCAAATAAGGAAGTAGACAGTCCCAATCCTTTCCATCTCTATCCACCACTTTCTTCAACATTTGTTTTAGGGTTTTGTTGAATCTTTCAACCAGCCCATCGGTTTGGGGGTGATACACAGATGTACGCAATTGCGTCACTTTGAGCAATTTACACAGCTCTTTCATAACCCGGGACATAAAGGGTGTACCTTGGTCCGTAAGCAGTTCTTTACAAATACCCACCCGGCTAAAAACAAGAGATAGCTCTTTGGCTATGGTTTTGGCCGAGGTATTTCTGAGAGGGATCGCTTCTGGATAACGGGTGGCATAGTCCATTATAACCAATATGTACTGGTGCCCCCTAGCGGACTTGATTATAGGACCTACCAAATCCATTGCGATTCTCTCAAACGGGACCTCAATGATGGGTAGAGGGACCAGCGGGCTACGGAAATGTGGCATCGGGGCCGACCTCTGACACACAGGGCAGGAGGAACAATAATTTTCTATGTCCTTCATCACCCCAGGCCAATAGAATCTCTGTAATACCCTCTCTCGGGTTTTCTCTGTCCCCAGATGACCTCCAAGAATGTGCCCATGGGCCAACTCCAACACCAACTTCCTGTAAGGTTTGGGCACCACCAGCTGCTCAACGGTTTCTTCTGCCCTTTTTGCCACCCGATACAGTAGGTCCTTCTCTACGCTGAAGTATGGGTAAGTGCAGGTATTATCTGGGTTCACTAACTCGCCATCTATTTCCACTACGTTTTCCCGTGCCTTTATTAGGGCGGGGTCTTTTAACTGTTCTGTGGCAAAATTTTCCCTGTGAACCTCCAGATCAGAAAACTCCACAGACGGTAGGTTTTCGTCTGAGGAGGTGGGCTCCTCTCCAGTTTCTTGAGTCTCCCCTGCAAATACTGACAAGGGAAATTCTGGAGAGTCCTCACCACTCTCAGAGGAGTTCTGGCTATCACATTCCTGGTACATAGGGGCACCAGTGGGGGGCTCAGGATCATCCCACAGTTCCCAGAACTTCGGAAAATCCCTTCCCACAATGGCGTCATGCGGTAACTGAGATACTAAGCCCACTGGATGAGAGAGGGTACCTTTGGGGGTCTCGAAACACACTGTAGTCACTGGATACTCTCGGGTGTCCCCATGCACACAAATAACAGCTACCTTGCTATTCCCAGAGACCTCTGTTTTAACTAATTCAGCCTTTATCAGGGTCACAAGGCTACCTGAATCCAGTAATACCACAACATTTCTACCATTAATACACATTTTGCATAAATGTTTCTCAGTTCCTCGAATGGCAGTGCATGCGACTGTCGCACACAGCGACTGACGTCTGCCCGTCAGAAAGTCACACTGCATGGGTTCCTCCACAACCGGGCAATTGGCTGCAATATGTCCCGCTTGCCGGCAGCGGTAGCAAACGATCCTTCTTGCGGCCTCTTGAGCCGCTGATTTCCCAGGCTGTTCTCGCCAAACTTGGGGTAGAGCTCCCACCCTCTCACTCTCTCCACCCTCACCCCTTGGAATCCTCTTATCCGCCCCTGGGGATGGTCTGGTCTTAGGGTGGAAAGTCCGAGTGTCTCTGGAAGAGGCCGTCAGGTTCTCTGTAGCCAAGTATTTCTCTACACGATCCACAAGACCACCGGCCGTCTCTGGGTCTCCATGGCTTACCCACTTTTGGATGGCAGTAGGAAGAGCTCTCAAAAATCGATCCATTACAACACGTTCCACAATCTCTGGTGCGGACAAAGTCTCTGGCTGTAGCCACTTCCTGCTCAGGTGAATGAGATCATACATTTGAGACCTGGGGGGTTTTCCAAGCTGGAAAGTCCAGTTATGCACACGCTGAGCCCGGACAGCCAGGGTGACACCCAGCCTTGCCAATATTTCAGCTTTTAGCATCACATAGTCTTTTGCTTGGTCAGGCTCTAGGTCATAGTAAGCCTTCTGCGATTCACCAGTTAACAGAGGAGCCACCAGTCCAGCCCACTGCTCCTCAGGCCACTTTTCTCTTTCAGCAGTCCTTTCAAATGTGGTCAAAAATACCTCTGGATCATCCTCTCCAGTCATTTTTGTCAATAAACGACTCACCCCAAAGGACGCGGTATTAGTGGGACGGCTTTCCTCACTGGTCTGCGGACGTTGCTGCATTACTGCTTCCATTTGTTGTAGTCTCTGCTCTTGCTTCTGTAACAGGTCTATGAAGCGGGCCTCAGATTGCTGCTGGGCTTGTTGATGAGCTTGCTGCTGGGCTGCAAGGCTCCTTTGCAAACCTGCATTTGTCTGCTGTTGATTGGCATTTGCTAGAGCCAGCTGCTTCAGTATCTCCTCCATGCTGGCTTAAAAAAAACTGCCACTGGTTCTCCACCAACTGTGAGGGGGTTAACTCGGTAGCGGGTGTGTGTGACCCCCTGGTTGGGCTCCCCACACAAAAACAGGGCCAGCAGACGGAGGTTGTGGTTTTCAAAATCAAAAGGTGCGGTTTATTTCTCTATGTACAGTGACAAAAACACAGCAAAGCCAAAAAGAAACAAACAAAATAAATCCTGGTCAGTTTGACCTCTGACTAAACATGCAGGTTTCCTAAACTAACAACTGGGATCAGCCTGGTGCTGTCCTAGTCCCTAAGTCCCTGGTTTAGTAAAAGTCCAAACAAATAGCCACACAGGCTTTGCCTCACCGCACAGGGGTTCACTCTCCCTAGACAGTCCACACAGGTCTGGTTCCAGGCATGAGCTAACATCTAATGAAGCTGGGAGTTCTTATAGAGGCCTAAATGAGCTGACAAGCTTCAGCTGGTCTCATCAACTCCCTGTCTCACGACGCCCAGCACTCTCCCTAGAGGTATGAGTCATTCATGAGCCCACTAGCCTCAGCTGGGCTTCATCAACTCCCTAGTTGTATAAGTCGGCATAAAGCCTGAATCTGGGAGAAATATATCTACCCCCCTGGATGCAACCAGGTGACTTTACCTTCCTGCTGTCACAATATATATATATATATATATATATATATATATATATATATATATATATATATTTTTTACTTATTTTTATTTTTACTTATACGTCATCACATCGCGCCCGGGCCTCCGACGGTCATAGAGATGACTGGTTTTCCAATCGGGATGCTAGTTTGGATGACCCTATTGATAACCAGGGATTCCTTCACTTTATGTTTTGTCTTTGAGATGTCTTTCCAATGGGACAGAGATGGCAAAAACTAACATTGGTTATAACCTTCTATCCAAAATAACAAAGGATGATTTTAGATCTAATTTAACCCATGGTGGTAATTTCTTAAAAAGAGAAGACCCAGGATGACGCAAGCAGGTATAGAAAATGCATTAAAACCGTCAGAATTAGTAAGCAGCAGATCAATGGATTAGAACCCCACAAACTGGATGACAAATCCCTTGTTAATAGTTGCTTCCAGAATAAAAATTTGCTCAATGCTAGTCATGATTTTATTCACATTAAAGCTACAATGTTAACATAATCAGACAAAAATCCAAAAGACTATACATTATAACTATCATTATGGATCCTGAAAATAAAGCTCCACTCAAGCCAATTATTTATTATTATTTTTTGGACAGAAAGAGAAAGACAAAATTCATGACAGATTTACATTTAGGCTGGGTTCACACTATTGCCACATGTGGCTCACAGCAGGGGTCCTGTGCATCCCAATTCATCCTTTCAGGTCTTATTTCAGCTCAAATTTTTGGGCTGAATTCGGACCTGAAACAGACAAAAAGACGTACAGCAGAGCCACAGCGGAGACATGTAAACTGGCTCCATAGAGAACCAGTCACAATCTCCTACCATGTGAATTGGATGCGGAGAAACCCTCATTCACTTTGCATAGGTGTGAACACAGCCTAAACCATAATTGTGGAAATTTCCCCACACTTTCTCAATTCGTTTTTTTTCTGTTTGTGACTTCTTGTGCCTGTGATGATCACTATCTTAATTTCTTGTTCCACTATCACAAACGTCAGATGCACAGAAAATGTAATTAAATCATCTCAATGGGGTCATGGATGGCAAGAAAAAAAGATATTTATTCTTCCCAAGATGTTTTTCCTGGAATTTGGCTTTAGTCAAACCCCTGGGAAAAAAAAAAAATGACTAAAGTAACCAGTAGCAGGTAGATGACCACATAATCTATCAGAACATACTTTCAGAATTTGTGTTTCTGTTACTGCTTTACCACTTGCCGATTGCCATGCGCCGATTTATGTTGGCAGAATGGCATGGGCAGGTAAATAGGCATACCTGTACATCTCTTTCAATTTGCCGCCTAGCGGGAGCGTGCCCGTGGGTCCCACAAACTCGATGTTCACTGGCGGTCCGCGATTGCGTCGAGGAGAGGCAGAAGGGGGAGATGTAAACAAGGCATTTCCCTGTTCTGCCTAGCAATATGACAGGGATCTACTGCTCCCTGTCATCGGGAGCAGTGATTTATGTCATGTTCTAGTGAGATCATCCCCCCCACAATTAGAATCACTCCCTAGGACACACTTAACCTCTTGATCGCCCCTAGTGTTTAACCCCTTCCCTGCCAGTGTCATTTATGCAGTAATCAATGGCTATTTGGAGCTCTGATCGCTGTATAAATGACAATGGTCCAAAAATAGTGTCAAAAGTGTCCGATGTGTCCGCCATAATGTCACAGTCCCTATAAAAAACGCAGATCGCCACCATTACTAGTAAAAAAATGTATAATAATAAAAATTCCATAAATCTATCCCCTATTTTGTAGAGGCTATGACTTTTGTGCAAACCAATTAATATACGCTTATTGCTATTTATTTATTTTTGCCAAAAATACTATATGTAGAAGAATACATATCGGCCTAAACTGAGGAAAAAAATAATTTTTTTTATATAATTTTTTAGGGATATTTATTATATTATATTAAAAAGTAAAAAATATTGCTTTTTTTCAAAATCGTCGCTCTTTTTTTTGTTTATAGCGCGAAAAATAAAAACCACAGAGGTGATCAAATACCACGAAAGGAATTTCTATTTGTGCGGAAAAAGGACGTCAATTTTGTTTGGGTACAACGTCGCACGACCGAGCAATTGTCAGCTAAATCGATGCAGTGCCGAATTGCAAAAAATGCTTTGGTCAGGAAGGGGGTAAAATCTTCCGGGGCTGAAGTGGTTAAATAAATAAACAAAAATGGTCTTTCGCGCTACTTAAGAGTAGGTGAAATGCAAGTGAAGTGTATAATGCTACAAGCTGCAAAAACTAATTGTATTCACCTTACATACTAGTAGAAATGAAAAAGGGGGGGGGTGTTTTCGCGCTGAAAGCCGGCAGCTAAACTACATAAAGTGTCGAAAGCCAGCACTGAAACTAAATAAAGTGCTGAAATATTTAGGTCTGTATTGATAATACAGTCCTACATCAATTAATCTCCAGTGATAATTAAGTGCACAAGTATTAAAGTGCAATATTCATATATAAGTAAATCTTGGTCCAATGACATAAATAATAATAAAGTGCACAAAGTGCTATCTATATATATATATGTGACACAATGATATTGTATATGTATTCCAAAAATTAATACTGTGAATAAAAGAAAAGGGTAAAAGGTCAAAATATAAAATATAAATAAAAATAAAAATAAAAATAGTCCGTGCTCAAAAGTCCTTAGACGTGAATATTCAAACAAAGTGAACTAATGTTGAATTTGAATCCTCTGCTTGGTTAAATAAATACCCACCTAACATGGATAGTTTAGGGGGACTGCTGGCAAAACTGGAGTAAGATATCCTAAAGCAAGAGGTGTGTGTTAACAGTTTATGCTGTCAGATAACTGGTGCCACTATTGATTTGACAGTTTAGTTTTTTACTATATACTGCATACATTGTATCCACTTGGGATACACAGTCAGAAGGAGATTTAAATGTCTCATATTAGTCTGTCTAATCCACATACACATATTCATGCTTTGAAAGGTGGATGTTTTGTATGTTTTGAATAAGAACATGAGCACTTGGATGATAAACTGAATACGCTACATTGTAATCAAACTGCTGCTGTGAAAACATAAACATGTGTATGAGGCTATAACAGGCTTTTAAACTGATCTTGCATTGATCTGAGCCATTTTTTGCCATTAAACTGTGGATAACATTCATTGGACTCTCTATGCTCTTCTTTTTTTTTGTAAAAGTGAATTATTGGCACAGCGTAGAAGATTCACAATTGATAATGAGGGTTGAGTTATTGAGAGTTTTTTTTGAAAGTGTAGAGATGATTGCTTTAACAGCTTTGGTATGTGTGTGTGTATCTGTTGTTTTTGTGAACCCTAATGAAGGGAATGTGGCAACTGATCCCAGAGGTGAGTGTGCTGAGGTTTTCTATTATTTTACATAAAAGGATAAAGAGACTTAGATAAGCCAATGTAGGGATATGGTAGGTAGATATATAGTCATGAGTAAGAGTAATACCAGTTTGGAGCAGTAGCCTTTTGGTCCCAGTGGCCCATATGGCCAGCAGAGTTGTATGAAATGATAAATATCACAAATGAAAAAGTGAACCCTGCAGCAGATTTCTACAGATTATTATTACTATTTATTATTATTATACAGGATTTATATAGCGCCAACAGTTTGCGCAGTGCTTTACATCAGGGAAGATAGTACAGTCACAATACAATTCAATACAGGAGGGATCAGAGGGCCCTGCTCGTTAGAGCTTACAGTATAGAAGGAAGGGTCACATGGAACAAAGGGTAGTAGCTGTGGGGGATGATCAGATGGACACAAATGAAAATACAGTTGTTAGGTGTAGGTAGGATAGGCTTCTCTGAAGAGGAGGGTTTTCAGGGATCCTCTAAAAGCTAATAGAGAAGGAGATAGACAGACAGATTTGGGTAAGGAATTCCATAGGCGTGGAGAGGCTTCGGCAAAAGTCCTGGAGACGAGCATGGGAGCGGGTGATGAGAGAGCTAGAGAGCAGGAGGTCTTGAGAAGAACGAAGAGAACAATTAGGTTGGTATTTAGAGACTAGGTCAGTGATGTAGCTGGGGGCAGAGTTGTGGATGGCTTTGTAGGTAGTTGTTAGTATTTTGAATTTAATTTAGTTTTCTGTGGAAGGTTGAGGACAAAATCCAGACTGAAGGGGATCAAGAAGGTTATTATCAGCAAGGTGGATGCTCAGTCGGTTGTAGACTAGACGTTCAAGGAGTTTGGATAAAAAGGGGAGCAAGAAGATGGGGCATAGGTTGTCAAGATTGGATGGGTCCAGTAAGGGCTTTTTAAGTATGGGGCTGACTAGGGCATGTTTCACAGAGTTAGGGAAGATGCCAGAAGAGAGGGAGAGATTGAAGATATGGGTTAGAGAGTGTAGAATAGAGCCAGAGGGTGAACGTAGCATTTGCGAGGGAACAGGTTCCAGAGCGCAGGTGGTAAGATGAACATTAGCAAGTAATTTAGCAACCTCGTCTATAGTGGTGGGGTTGAAAGAGGGAAGTAATGATTGTACCTGTGGACATGTGGTGTAAAGCGTGAAGGGTATCTGAACAGTAGAGATATCCTCGCGAATTGTATCAATCTTCTGTTTGAAATGATTGGCGATCTCCTGGGCGGTGAGTGAGTTAGTGGGTGGAGGCAGTGGAGGACGAAGGAGAGAGTTGAAGGTAGAGAAGAGTTGACTGGGGCGGGATGATAAGTTTTTAATGAGGGTGATGAAATAGGTCTGCTTGGCAGTGAGGAAGCAGGAATTGTATGTTTGGAGGGCAGATTTATACTGGGCAAAATCTTTCTGGGACTTAGTCTTATGCCACTGGCGCTCAAGAGCACGGCTGTGTTTTTTCAGACTTCTAGTATCATCTGTTTGCCAGGGTTGAAGGGGACGGGGCCTTATTCTGTGTATAGTGAGGGGGGGCAGTCTGTCCAGTGATGCTAGAAGTGAAGTGTTGTAGACAGAAGTGGCTAGGTCGGTGCAGGACAGGGGTGCGATTTTGTCAGAGGTGGTCAGTCACAGAGTATAGAAGAGAAGGGTTGATATGGCGAAGGTTTCTACGAGTAACCGTTAGGTGTTTGGAGAGAGAGGAGGCGGAGGAGAGGGAGAGTGAAATTAATAAGGTGGTGATCAGAGAGGGGGTAGGGATAGTTGGAGAGGTTGCATGGAGAGCATAGGTGGGAAAAGACAAGGTCAAGGGTTATTGCCTTTGGGGTGAGTAGGAGCATGTATCCATTGCTTCAGGTCAAAGGAGGAGGTTAGACTGAGAAGTTTGGAAGGCACAGGAGTGTTAGTATTAGTAGGGATGTTGAAGTCGCCAAGAATGATTGTGGGGATTTAAGAAGAGAGAAAGTAGGGTAGCCAGGCAGAGAAGTCATCAAGAAAGGATGATACTGGACCAGGGGGCCGATAGATCACAGCTATCCTTAGAGAAACTGGGGAGAAGAGACCAATGCAATGTAACTCAAATGAGGAGACTGACAGAGAGGGAGGTGGGTGAAGTACCTGAAAGGTGCTATGTGGGGCTAAAAGGATTCCAACACCCCCTCCTTTGCATCCACTGGATCTGGGGGAGTGAGTCCACAGAAGACCACCGTGGGATAGAGCAGTAGAAGATGCAGTGTTGGATTCGTGAAGCCAGGTTTCGGTAACGGCGAGTAGATTAAATGAGTTAGCAATAAAGAGATTGTGGAGGGCGGTGAGTTTGTTACAGACAGAGCGAGCATTCCAAAGGGCGCAAGAGAAAGGGAGTCTGGTCTTGGGAAGAAGAGAAATGGAAACTAGATTGTGTGCATTGCGGCTGCAGCCAGAGGGTGTAGGGTAATGGGTGCGTTGAGCACAGTTAGATGAAGGAGGCCCAGGGTTTGGGGATACTTTACCAGAGGATGGGAGAAGCAGAAGGGTGAGGGAGGTAATGTGGGAATGTGATTTATGTGGGGGGACATGCCCCAGTGGTTTGGAGTGTTGGGTGTGTGGATTTAGAATTAGCCAGAGGTTGTGAGTGCAGTAATAGGGAGAGGACAGAAGTTAGGGTGATATATATAAGGTGTGGGGTGGAGAAGAGGGGTGTATGAAAGACAGTTTAAGGATAGAAACTTGAATATCTCAGGATGGAGATGGAGGGGGGAACCCACACGACATAGTAAACCTTTAGGATTATTTTCCTTCTCCTTTATGGGTATACACATGGCTTTGTTGAGAAAGGAGAGAAAGCAGTGTATATCCAATAAATAAAAGAAGAATACACAACAGAAATCCTGTCCCAGAGTTCAGAAGTATTCTGAGTTGAATAATTTAATTGGCAGAGCTGTCTAAAATGCTTGGGAGCTCCTTCACCCTTACAACAGGGATACAAAGGTATCAGCGACAAAAATATCCATAGTATAAGCACTTACAGCAACTGAATTTTAACAAGCCTTTAAACAGTTCATGATTGCTAACTGATGCAGTGATGGGATTTACCTCTATGATAGCCAGGGTGAACATTACTCATGGCAGATAGTATAAGTCTTTATAATGATACATTAGAAAATCTGGAGAAGATTTGAGTGGAAACCCATTTGTCTCTGAGTGTCCATACATTGTATAGTTATATAGATAAGATGTAGAGTTATGTATGGACTGTTGTACTATTCTAATTGTTGGAGCCCTTGAGCTCCATAAGTAAGCATTGTAAACATATTTTTTTCTATTGTACAGGTAAGTCGCTCAAAACCGGTGGCAAAAGCTAATGACAGTACAACAAAACAAAACAAGAAGCCTTGAATTAAAGTATATGTGAACCCTCACCATGTAAAACAGCCCATTCAGTTTAAAATAGAAAGGAAAGGCAAAACATGTGTGTATATACAACGTACTGTATATAGAAAATAAAAAAATATAAATAACTTTTTAATTTTTTTATACATGATCACGTAACAACTGTTCTCAGTTACATAAGGAATCTAGAGAGGTGGGGGTGGAAAAACAGCAGTGCACGGATCCTCCAAGTAAATAGCTGTGCAGAGAGGCTTTTTCAGCACACGTATGACTTTTGGAGGACAGGCAAGCTGTTCTTACAGCTATGTGGAGTAGAGAAGGCATGCTGCAAGGAAGAGACATGCTGTGAATAGGAGCAGAGGTAGAGCTGGAGACATGCTGCACGTGCACGTAGAAGAGTGAAAATAAGCTGAAGTCGCTGGGGGCCAGGAGCCTGGGCACAGGGGAGTGAGGGAACCAAGGCTTGGCTTCCTAAAGCTACTACAGCACGGGAGCAGAGGAGGAAGGGGACGAAGCAGAGTGACACTGTCAGGAGGAGCTTCACGCTGCAGGAGCAGTGTGTAGAGGGAGAAGGGGCATACAGACGGGTAAGTGTGGGGATCGGGACTAAGGGGCAGTCGGCAGGAGAAAGTGGGTAGGACAGATTGAAAGTAGGAGAGGAGGACACGCTGTAAGTACTGGAAGTATTATTTGGAGTATTGGGAGTAGGGATAAGCACCCCCCGGTTCAGTTCGCGGCAGAACATGCGAACACAAACAGGCAAAAAATTTGTGCGAACATCGTTGATACAATATTTCTAGTTTGTGCACGTAATCACTTATGTCACAGGGTGTAATTTCTTAAGGACATTATCACTATACAGTCTGGTAAACACAGGCACAATTTATCATACTTTACTTGCAAATGTGAACTTACACATTTCCAGTATAAAATATTTTCACTGCCACATACTGCGTGTATGTATGACAATATGTATTTCATTATTTGGTAAAAACATTCTGATATATGCATCGAACTGAAAATGACGGTGTTCTATTATAAATTAATAAGATCTTTATTCTGCATTTTCCTAATAACAATGAGCCAAAATAATGAGTTCTGGGAAGCAGCAGAAATGCCATAAAGAAAGGTTGTTGGTTACAGTAGCTAATGAGAGGTCAATAGTAATACTGCACTGAGTCTCTTCCTAATTAGTTCAACAAATGAGTAATAAAATAATCAAAGAAGAATTAAAAGAGCAAAGTGAAGTGACAAGTGGGTTTGTTTTCTTCTATTGTAGGGGTAGTAAAAGTGCAAGAATTATATATTGCCCAATTTGAGTATGTCATATTTCTATATTTTAATACATTTACATTTTTGCAGGGAGAAAAGCAGTGCCCGTACCAAAGTAATTGCAATAGCTCATGAACATGTGAAGAGATGATCTATTCAAAATTATCACACACGATCAACTGAAAGCAGGTAATGCCTTAAAAGTTGAATTTAATTATTTAGTTATTCATTCATTTTTTTTTTCTTATATGTATATTGGATGTAAAAGTTAACATTTTACAGCTAAAGTCATATAATGTGTTGTTTCTTATAAACAGGTGTTTAAAAATACAGTTAGGTCCATATACTGTATATTTGGACACAGCACAATTTTTTTTCCCCAGGTATTTATTAACCAAAACATATTCAAGCTATAGTTACCGTATATAATGGATTTGGGCTGAAAGTGTACACTCTTCATTTTAATTTGAGGGTATGTACATCCAAATTGGAGGAAGGGTTTAGAAATGACAGCTCTTAAGAAAAGCTACCCCCCTTTTTCAAGGGACCAAAAGTAATTGGACAATTGAATCCAAAGCTATTTCATGTATAGGTGTGGGCTACTCCTTCGTTATTTCTTCATCAATTAAGCAGGTAAAAGGTCTGGAGTTGATTCTAAGTGCAGTATTTGCATTTGGAATCTATTGCTGTGAACCTACATAATGCGTTCAAAAGAGCTGCCCATGCAAGTTTCACAGGTCATTGTAAGGCTTCAAAAACAAATACATCAGAGATATAGCAGCAACATTAGAAGTATCCAATTTAACAGTTTGGTACATTCTGAGGAAAGAAGAACGCACTGGTGAGCTCCGCAACATAAAAAGACCTGGACGTTCACGGAAGACAACAGTGGTGGATGATCACAGGATCCTCTCTATGGTAAAGAAAAACCCATTAACAACATCCAGACAAGTGAAGGACACTCTTCAGAAGGTGCGCGTATCATTCTCAAAGTCTACAATCAACAGAAGACTTCATGAGAGCAAATTCAGAGGGTTCACCACAAGGTGCAAACCATTCATAAGCCTGAAGAATAGAAAAGCCAGATTAGACTTTGCAAAAAAACATCTAAAAAAAACAGAACAGTTCTGTAAAAGTATTCTTTGGACATATGAAACTAAGATTAATCCGTACCAGAATAACGGGAAGAAAAAAGTGTGGAGAAGGCTTGGAACAGCTCATGATCCAAAGCACACAGCATCATCTGTAAAACATGGTGGAGGCAGTGTGATGGCATGGGCATGCGTGGCTTCCAGTGGCACTGGGTCATTGGTGTTTATTGATGATGTGACAGAAGACAGAAGTAGCCAGAAGAATTCTGCAGTGTTTAGAGATATATTGTCAGCCCAGATTCAGCCAAATGTAGCAAAGTTGATTGGACGGCACTTCACAGTACAGATGGACAATGATCCAAAACACATGGCAAAAGCATCCCAGGAGCTTTTGAAGGAAAATAAGTGGAATATTCTGCAATGGCCGAGTCAATCACCTGATCTCAACCCAATTGAGCATTCATTTCACTTGCTGAAGGAAAAAGTAAAGGCAAAAAGGCCCACAAACAAAGAACAACTGAAGACAGCTGCAGTTAGAGCCTGGCAAAGCATCAGAAAGGAGGAAACACAGTCTTTGGTAATGTCCATGGGTTACAGATTTCATGCAGTCATTCCCAGTAAAGGATTCTCAACAAAATATTAAAATTGAACATTTTATTTATGATTATATTTATTTGTCCAATTACATTTGAGCCCCTGAAAATGGGGGGGACCGTGTATAAAATGGTTGTAGTTCCTAAAATTTGTACTTGATATTCATGTTAAAACCCATGAATTAAAGCTGAAAGTCAGCACTTCAAATTTATTAGGATTGTTGTGTTTTATTTTTTTTTCTGGTGGCATACAGAGCCAAGAGTATGAAAATTGTGCCTGTGTCCAAATATATATGGACCTAACTGTATATTGAAATAAAATATATATTATACAAAAGTGAGCACAACCCTCACATCTTTGTAAATATTTTATTATATCTTTTCATATGACAACACTGAAGAAATTACACTTTGCTACAATGTAAAGTAGTCAGTGTACAGCTTGTATAAGTGTAAATCTTATGTCCCCTCAAAATAACTTAACACACAGCCAATAATGTCTAAACCACTGGCAACACAAGTGAGTACACCCCTAAGTGAAATTGTTCAAATTGGGGCCAAAGTGTCAATATTTTGTGTGGCCACCATTATTTTCCAGCACTACCTTAACCCTCTTGGGCATGGAGTTCACCAGAGCTTCAAAGGTTGCCACTGGAGTCCTCTTCATTCCTCCATGACAACATCACAGAGCTAGTAGATGTTAGAGACATTGTGTTCCTACCTTCTGTTTGAGGATGCCCCACAGTAGGGTTTAGGTCTGGAGACATGCTTGGCAAGTCCATCACCTTTACCCTCAGCTTATTTAGCAAGGCATTGGTTGTCTTGGAGGTGCATTTGGGGTTTTTATGATGTTGGAATACTTCCCTGCGGCCCAGTCCCTGAAGGGAGGGGACCATGTTCTGCTTCAGTATGTCACTGTACATGTTGGCATTAATGGTTCCCTCAATGAACTGTAGCTCCCCAGTGCTGGCAGCACTCATGCAGCCCCAGACCATGACATTCCCACCACCATGCTTGACTGTAGGCAAGACAAACTTGTCTTTGTACCCCTCACCTGGTTGCCGCCACACACTTGACACCATCTAATCCAAATACGTTTATCTTGCTCTCATCAGACCACAGGACATGGTTCCAGTAATCCATGTCCTTAGTCTGCTTGTCTTCATCAAAGTGTTTGCAGGCTTTCTTGTGCATCATCTTTTGAAGAGGCTTCCTTCTGAGACAACAGCCATGCATACCAATTTGATGCAGTGTGTGGCGTATGGTCTGAGCACTGACAGGCTGACCCCCACCCCTTCAACCTCTGCAGCAATGCTGGCAGCTCATACGTCTATTGCCCAAAGACAACCTCTGGATATGACGCTGAGCACGAGCACTCAACTTCTTTGGACAACCATGGCAAAGCCTGTTCTGAGTGGAACCTGTCCTGTTAAACAGTTGTATGGTCTTGGCCACCGTGCTGCAGCTCAGTTTCAGGGTCTTGGAAATATTCTTATAGCCTAGGCCATCTTTATGTAGAGCAACAATTCTTTTTTTCAGATCCTCAGAGAGTTCTTTGCTATGGTGTGCCATGTTGTACTTCCAGTGACAAGTACGAGAGAGTGAGAGCAAACACCAAATTTAACACACCTACTCCCCATTCAGACCTGAGACCTTGTAACACTAATGAGTAACATGACACCGGGCAGGGTAAATGGCTAATTGGGCCCAATTTGTACATTTTCACTTAGGGGTGTACTCACTGTTGTTGCCAGTGGTTTAGACAATAATGGCTGTGTGTTGAGTTATTTTGAGGGGACAGAAAATGTACACTGTTATACAAGCTGTACGTTCATTACTTTACATTGTAGCAAAGTGCCATTTCTTCAGTGTTGTCACATGAAAAGATATAATAAATATTTTAAAAAATGTGAGGGGTGTACTCAATTTTGGGAGATACTGTATGTACACATATACAAATATACGTGGAAATGTACTTTGTTTCATCAGGATCTGAATAACATAAAATAGATGATAATTCTTCTTTGATCTAGTTTATAAATGCAGCTACTGATTGGTTCCCTTAAATGGTAATAAGAAGAAATATTTTAGATGATTATTGATATGTTTACCCTGAATAATTTTTTATGTAACTTTCACATTATAAAATACTTAGGAGGAATATTTATAAAAGCAGTGAATGTGACTTTTACCAAACATTCACCAGTAGGGATGAGCCCAATGTTCGCCGAATAGCGAACAATTTCGGGGTTTGCGGCAAATTCGAAAGCTGTGGAACACCCTTTAAAAGTCTATGGGAGAAATCAAAAGTGCTAATTTTAAAGGTTAATATGTAAGTTATTGTCATAAAAAGTGTTTGGGGACCTGGGTCCTGCCCCAGGGGACATGTATCAATGCAAAAAAAGTTTTAAAAACGTCAGTTTTTTCGGGAGCAGCGATTTTAATAATGCTTAAAGTGAAACTACCCCCGTAGGAGCTGCTGGTTTAGATTTGGGCCTGCCATTACCTTACTGTTCCGTATGCTCGTCTCAGGGGTTCTCCTTGAAGAGTTGTCCAAAAGGAAGTTCGCACCAACACAAAGTCTCTTTCAAGGGTTTTATTGATTAAAGTTTCCAACAGAGGGGGTTGAAGGGATGGGGAGGACTCGGGTACCTTAATTGCGGATCACAGGAATTTTCCTAGGTCCAGAGGAACAACTGTCTCCACGCTGGACTCAGCAACCACCGGATAGGCCCACTCTCACTGGCCTAGCAACCGATGCGCAGCTTGATCACATATAGTCTCTGCCACAGACTTGGTGCAAATAGAACAGTCTCTGCCACAGACTTGGTAAAAATAGAACAGTCTTTGCAACAGACTTGGTGCAAATATAACAGTCTCTGCCACAGACTTGGTGCAACCCTTCTCTGGGTTACCTTCTGATGAAAAGAACACAGCTCTCAGTGCCAGGATCTTTCAGCCGTTCTGGCAGCACTGTGAGGTAGATTGTGATCCAGATACATCCTCCAATTGAGTCCTCAATTGCTTGGTCCCTTCCCGCAAGCAAGGCGACACAGGATCATTCCTGGATCAATAGGCCCCTGTAACTCCTGGACCTACATCCCTGTAACGGAGCCTCAGTCCAACGTGGCCCCGAGGCGGAAACTGCCAGTACATCCCTGAGGTCATGAGGGCCCTCAGGTCGGGATCGGGCGGGCGGTGCCCACTACCAACGAACGACGACCCTACAAAATGGTGTCTGTCTCTTAAGTACCCTCTCCCAGAATGCACAGCGGGTTGACCACGCCCCTGAGCTGCTTCTGAGAAAGAGATACCCAATGCATTCAGCCTGTTGCCTTTCCAATCCTGACCAGTGGTGACAGTGACACCCACTGTCAGGAGGAAAATCATGCAACCAGCTGAACTGAAACAGTATAATTTTAAACACAATCCTTCTGAGTCAAACTATTGCTCAGACAATTATAATTTTAACGCATAGCGCCCACTCATTGGGAGCAGGGCGCTACACTATAAAAGTGAAATATTCCTTTGAATTTCATACCTGGGGGGTGTCTATAGTATGCCTGTAAAGTGGCACGTTTTTCCCATGTTTAGAACAGTCCCTGCACAAAATGACATTTCAAAAGGAAAAAAAGTAATTTAAAACTACTTGTGGCTATAATGAATTGTCGAGTCCCGGCAATACAGATAAAAATCATTGAAAAAAATGGTATGGGTTCCCCCCCCCCAGTCCATTACCAGGCCCTATTTTTTTTTTTTAAATGGTGTAGGGGTGCCCCTTAAAATCCATACCAGAACCTTAAGGTCTGGTATGGATTTTAAGGGGAACCCCGCGCCAAAATAGAAAAAAATGGCGTGGGGTTCCCCCCAAAAATCTATACCAGACCTTTATCCGAGCACGCAACCAGGCAGGCCGCAGGAAAAGAGGGAGGATGAGAGAGCGCCCCCCTCCTGAACCATACCAGGCCACATGGCCTCAACATGGTAGGAAGGCCCCATGTTGATGGGGACAAGGGCCTCATCCCCACAAACTTTGCCCAGTGGTTGTGGGGGTCTGCGGGTGGGGGGCTTATCGGAATATGGAATCCGCCTTTAACAAAGGGGACCCCCAGATCCTGCCCCCCCCTATGTTAATTGGTAAAGTGCCCCTTCCATTTCACAAAAAAGTGTAAAAAATTGTAAAAAACACAGACACAGCTTGGGACAAGTCCTTTATTAAAAAATAATAATAATCCAGCAATGTAATCCTTCCTGGACCCGGGATACAGCCAACATGCCCCCTCTGACGCAACAGGGGTTTCCGGCGGTTTTCTCATGGCGTCACGGGAAACCCCCATTGTGTCAGAAGGGGGCGGGGTCACCCGTACATGTCACTGGGGTGCAGTGTTTTCCGTTGCTATTTAAGAGCTGTCACGGCGGGTCTAGCTTCATTCGGCTTCCTGTACATCCTGTATTCACTTCACTCTTGTTGATCTTTAAATGTTTACCCTGTACCAATGTCTTGTTAAAACCACCAAATAAAAACGTATTGTTAAAAAAAACTGTCACTGACCATGGAGAAAGATCTCAATATCACTTCTTCAAAGTGGGGAAATTCATGAAAACACAAAAATTGAGGAACAAATGATTAAAAAGATTAAAAACACTGGTGGACATTGGGATGCTATAATAAGAGCCGGCCCATTTGTTGCATCTAAACCCCCCTCCCCTGTACTAAACGACTCAGTGTGTGCATGTGCATATACGTGCACATGCATGTATGCACACCCTCATATAGAGGTATAAAGAATACACGCTCAGAATCAAATATAGCAATTCGAGAGACTCAGGGTGCATATGTACCAGTGTAGGCATTAATAAAGAGGATGATGGGACAATTGTAAAAAGATATATAGACTGAATAGATGTAAAACCATGTACTGTAAATGACTGAATATATGAAAAATTGTAGGAAGTGTACCGTGAATAGTATGAGTTTCTGTAAGAAGACAGATCCATATGCTGCATAAAGCTGCATGAACCCCCATGCTAAATGAACAAATGCACACTTATGCATGTATACACACAGGCACACTGGTGGATGCACCCACACACAATTTCATGCACTTACTTCTCCGTCGCCTTCTTCTTCTCCCGCTCTCCGGTTCTTCTCCCGGTTCTTCTCCTGCTTCTTTCTTCTGCCGGCCCCTCCACTAACTTCTTTAGCTCTTTTGCTAGTGGAGGGGCCGGTCTTCTCCGTCGTCGCCGTCGGCATCTTCTTCTCTCTTCTCCTCCTCGATGTTGACTCGTCGCTTCCTCTCGCAGTAATGTAAAATTTTCGGTCTGCAGAGATTAATATAGGCTTCTCATGATGTCACAGTCACATGTTCCCATGACGTCACACTCACATGCTCCGGGGCCATGTGCCCCGGAACATGTGACTGTGACGTCATGAGAAGCCTATATTAATCTCTGCGGACCGAAAATTTTACATTACTGCGAGAGGAAGCGACGAGTCAACATCGAGGAGGAGAAGAGAGAAGAAGATGCCGACGGCGACGACGGAGAAGACCGGCCCCTCCACTAGCAAAAGAGCTAAAGAAGTTAGTGGAGGGGCCGGCAGAAGAAAGAAGCAGGAGAAGAACCGGGAGAAGAACCGGAGAGCGGGAGAAGAAGAAGGCGACAGAGAAGACCGGCCCCTCCACTAGCAAAAGAGCTAAAGAAGTAAGTGGAGGGGCCAGCAGAAGAAAGAAGCAGGAGATAAAGGATAATAAAGGAATTGTCAAAAACCGGCTCTTGTCATTTTTCACATTTTTGACACTTTCCTTGTGAAATGGTAGGGGTACATTTGTACCCCATTACCATTTCACACAGGGGGGGCGGGATCTGGGGGTCCCCTTTGTTAAAGGGGTCTTCCAGATTCCGATAAGCCCCCCACCCGCAGACCGCCACAACCACCGGGCAAGGGTTGTGGGGATGAGGCCCTTGTCCCCATCAACATGGGGACATCCTCCCCATGTTGAGGGCATGTGGCCTGGTACGGTTCAGGAGGGAGGGGGGCCGCTCTCTCGTCCCCCCTCTTCCCCTGCGGCCTGCCAGGTTATGTGCTCGGATAAAGGGTCTGGTGTGGATTTTTTAGGGGGACTCCACGCCATTTTTAAAAAAAAATTGGGGTGGAGTTCCCCTTAAAATCCATGCCAGATCTGAAGGGCCTGGTTTGGATATTTGGGGGGAACCCCACGTCATTTTTTTTTTAATTTGCAGCGGGGTTCCCCTTAATATCCATTCCAGACCTGAAGGGCCTGGTTATGGAATTTGGGGGAACCCCCACGCTTTTTTTTTTTGGTTAGCAAAGACTTTCAATGACTTTTATCTGTATTGACAGGAACCAGCAATTCATTACAGCCGCAAGGACTTTTAAATGACTATTATTTTACTATAGAAATGTCATTTTGCTCTCCAACTGTTATAGACATGGAAAACATGTGCTACTTTACAGGCATACTATAGACACCCCCCGGGGATGATATTTAGGGCCTGTTCACACCGGATGCAGTGCAGTGCGTTTTTTTGATGCCTGAAAAACGCAAAGAAAGTTGATCACATTAATGCCAATGGCATAGTTCACACCACTGCAGTCCGTTCCAGTGCGTTTCAGAAAGCCAAAAAATAATTGGTCATGCTGCATTTTTTAGGTACAAAACTGTACTGGACCCCAGTAAAACACATCAAAAACGCAACGGAACGTACCAAAAATGCACTGGAATGCACCGCAATGCACCTAAATGCACCAAAGATGCACTGCAACACACTTGTCCTAAGTGAAAAGAGGCGGAAAAAAACACTGGACTGCATCAAAAACGCCTCAAAAATGCACTGGAATGTGTCAAAAACGCGCATGCAGAAAAGCACCTGGAACACACCCAGACTGCGTTTCTATAGTGTGAACTATTGCCAGTTCACACCATAGAAACACAATCCGGATGCGTTCCAGGTGCTTTTCTGCATGCACGTTTTTCATGCGTTCCGGTGCATTTTTGGTAAGTTTTTGATGCAGTCCAGTGCTTTGTTTTCACCCCTCTTTTTTATTAACCATAGATAAGGACAAGTGTGTTCCAGTGCAATTTTGGTGCATTTAGGTGTGTTCCTGTGCGTTCCAGTGCGTTTATGATGCGTTTTGATGCGTTCCAGTACTGTCCAGTGCAGGTAAAATGCAGCATGTTCAACTTTTTTGGTGGAACTGGAACGCACTGGAACAAACACTGCCATTTAGAACCATATAACCAACATTCCATGCATTTTGGATGCATAAAAAACGCAATGGACTGTATGTGGTGTGAAATGGCCCTAAAGCAATTTGGCATATTTAAAGGCACTTCTCCTTGTTTTGTTTTTGGTGTTTTACAAATTGGTGACATTGATATATGTCCCTTAGGGTGGGACCTGGGCCCCCATTTTAAGGCCAATAACTACTAGAAGATAAGCCAGCCAAGTGGGGACTAGCAAAATTAACAAGTCAGTTCCCATAGACTGCAATAGTATTTGTTGGTGGGGGGGGAGTGGTGATTGTCCCATCTCTAATTTTGTAGCATGCTGGATGATGTGCTTAATTTTGGACGGGGGGAGGGGGGGTTATTTTTTGCTAGCTGCATTGGTGTTGTTCTGCACATGCCCAGCCAGTTTTTTTTTTTTGCCGTGCTTTTTGTGTGTGAACAGCGCCTGGATATTTCTGGGCGTGCTCACTCAGAGAGTGTTTTTATGGGTTAGAAATTGAAGGACATCTTAACAGGTGTACCCACTTTGAATTTCAGTCTCCACATTGAGTGAACTTGCATTCTGCGTGTTTCATGGACTGTGCATGTGTTTTCAATTGCCTCATTAGCACACAAACATATGTTATATAAAGCTCACAGAGCATTCGGTCGATTGCCTTAAGAAGAGGCAAGTGTGTGTGTGTGTGGGGGGGGGGGGTAAAATGTACATGTTGGTGTCCTTATCGAGTTTGTAACACATGTATTTTATTTGTTATGTCTTTGCAAAACAGGTGTTTGGTTTATTATGTGGATTGTATATTTTTGGTGTGGGGAAGATATGTTCCCCTGAAATAATTCTGATGTTGTTAATGTGTGTTGTTTGTTCACTTTGATTTAATTGTCTGCATTTTTTTGGCCAAAAATTGCTCAAGATGTTGAGTCTGTAACTGTTTCAAATTGACCATGTTTTTTATTTTTCCTTCCCTTTTGTTTTGTTGAACAATAAAATTACATGAAAAGTTTTGATGTTTGTTTTGTGTTTTCTTTGCAACAAATGTGACAACTGATTGGCATGTCAAAACAAATCAGGTGTGATTTGTCTACCCTGGTGCCTTCATGGTAGTATATGCATGGATTGTATTGTGTGCTGCCATGGAGCGTCACCAGGAAATGAAAAATACAGAGCGGTAAGTATTCAATTTTCCTTTTTTACTGCAGTGGTTCTCAGCCTCAGTCCTCAAGTATTACTCATTACTCAACTTCAAACAGGTCTGTGGCACAAACTTTGTACACTTAAACAGGTCTGTGGCAGAGACCTACTTCATCTTGGGCAGTCTGTGGCAGAGACTGCTCTGTTGCTGGTTCGTGTGTCATCCCCGCTGCTAGGCCATGTGAGAGGGGACTATCCGGGTGACCAATACCTACTCTAACATATAGAGTGGTGAGTGACTTTGAACTTCTACCTTTGTTAAATTTTGTGGCGAGTGCCTGAACCTTCCCCTACTCTCACCTCTACCTACCCGGACAACGCAGCTGAAGAGGTAACGTGCAAAACCCAAAACTCTTCAGCGGCCCTGAAGAGGGTATTGCTACACAACTAAAACCAGTAATTGGCAGCCCTCTTAGGAAAGTCTGGTAACAACCATTTTAAGCCAAGTGTAACTATAGTATTTACTCTGTTTATTTGTTTGCTTAGATAAAGCCAAATGCTTTATTTTTTTGGTGACTTTATCACTTTCCCTGTGATAATATAACCATTGAAATTTTTATTTTTGTTTTTCCACTTTTAATTATTTTTCTATTTTTGGCCCATAGTGTAGTTTAATGCTTATTCTTTCTGTAGGGGAATAACTGTTGGATTCCATAAAACACAGACTATTGTCTGATAATTGTTTTTATATGGTTATTCTGTCTATGGGGAGAATTTTAATTGTTAAGTTTATTTCTATACACATCATTTATTGTTATAGGCATTTTTGGAAGTTTTATGCAAAATTGTATTATCTGTGTTCACCTATTATTCAAACTAATTATAGTGTATATTTGGCATATTGAATAAATATTAATATATATTAATTTATTATCAATAGCCCAGTCTGTAATCACTTCGACCTGCTGTGTTTTTAAAGAATTCTGCACTGACGTAAATTTTGTTAATTAATCATTCAGGTATTCCTTGACACAAACGCATAATAGTATTGACCAATAATGGCGAACCAGATGTTTTGAAACTACTTTTCTCATGATGCTCATGCACTCTGCAGTGTAGGTGAGCATAACGGTGTTATAAAGAGTTAGGAAAATTCTCCAGAAAGGCCCATAGTGGCTTTGATGGGTAACATCACTAGCTATTAATCTGACTATGTACCTTTCTTCCGACTGATTGTTCAAAGGTTTCCTGCTTATATAAGAGACTCTAGCCATCTACTTGAAATCCTAGAACCTTATGAATAGGAGGTGGACTATACCTGAGTTTCACGTGGCGCGACATCATTATATAAATCAATGGTGAGCATAATGGGAAATATGTTCCAAAACATCTGGGGTGCCAAGGTTCACTATCACTGGTATAGACCACTATTAGCATGAATGATTATAAAAATCATAATATGCCAGAAGAGAAATAAGGTAAAAAGCAAAACTAAACCAGAAATGATAATAGATGTTTATGGTAGAGGTAACAATCAAAGTAATAATAGTGATCATCAAAATATTCATAGTCATCAGGATAACCCAAATAATGATGTTGGTAATGATAAGTATGAACACAAACAAAATGATGATAGTGATAGTAGTAATGATGATGATAAAGTGGATGATAATGCCTGTAAAAATAATAATAGTCAAGCTATGGTTACTAATAAATAGGATGATGAAGAAAATGTGCAAACGTATGCAGGCTGCATAGAAGTAAAAAACGTGGATAAATAAATATCTCTTGGAAATATCGTGAGAAATGTGCTGTAAACTGCTGTGAACTTCTGTGGACTGCCAAGTAGAGTTGAAGAACATATGTATACTCATGTATGATGATGAAATAGAGTTGAAAAAAAATATGTGGGAAAGAAGGTAAGGGAACTGATAATGGAAAAGGAGAAAATACCGCGCTAACCAAAAAAAACAAATAAGAAAAAATTTAAATATTTTTTTTTTTAAATAAAGCAGCAGCTAAATAGTGGAATACACACCAAAACAGAAAATTATAAAATATGTAGCCGTGCTAATCTCATACATAAAGTACACCACATTAGTGATATATGATAATGCAAATAGTGTGAACAACAAGAGAAAGATGAGGATCTTCTTTGCAAGTATATGTGAAAGTCCAAAAATTTCTTGAAAACAAATAACTGAATAAATGTTCAAAATTCACATGGATTAGTGATATTCTTGAAAAGAAGATGAGTATGTAGTCTTAATTAGGTCTCCACCACTGACATAAGAATATCACCCAATATATGATTGCGCTTACCAGAAGGCAAGCAAGGATAAGCTTGCGGCTGTAAACCCCAGCCAGGGCCTTTACCAGGAAACCTCTGATTTGCAGGCTCTTCGATACTTGAAGGACTGGGGAACTGAGGGCAGGAATCACATAATCTACAAACTGTTCAGTCTGGGATGACCAGAGATAACCCAGGGGTTGACAACTTGGTAGCGTATCAGCAGGATGGTACCAAAAATGAAAAAGGCTCACCATAGCATAATACCGTAAAACAAGGAAGAGTTTAATAAAAAAGATGCACTTACATCAGAGAAGATAAAAAACGGCATTTCACATGTGAAGCCGGCCGGCAATGGCGAACACCCGCTCGCCCAGGATCAGATGCGAAGACGTCAGCACATTCGTTCCACCCGACGTACGTTTCGTCACACATTTGACGTCGTCTGGGACATGGGTGACGCGCTGATGCATCACAACTATATAGACACAACCAAACCTCGATCTGAGTCAAAACCGGAAGTCCAGTGATGGACGCCCAAAGAACTTGATTGTTTAAAAACTTCTTTCATCTTAGATGATAATCGCAAACCAGTAATACAATAAAAAAGAGGGGAACAAATAAGTAGACGAGGACAGGAACAGTATATAAGTGAGGTGTTATTATATAGTAGGAATATAACCTCACAAAAGAATGTGGCCATCTTGTGGTGAAAAGGAATGTTGACCGCAGATGTATTCATTGGACTGTGGGCCAAAAAATGAATATAAAACTGAGTATACTGGCGAAAGTAACCACATGGTAAGATATGGTAATCTTATTGGGCACTGCACAGGATTAGGCAAGCCCAAGGAAATATAATATCCAATCAATCATAAGCATAACTAGATAGTTGGAAAGTAATAACAGCCGCTGAATTAATAACAGCTGAAATAGGCAATAAAAATAGCAAATATAATTAAGGTATGCATCTGGCAGGGATGCACCTAAAGGTATAATAATCATATCGCACTAACCCAGTCAAAAATACTGGGGCGAATGTCAACTGATAAGCATGGAGGGACTAGATGAAAACAGGGCTCAAGGGGAGAATTACAACAGCTGTAGGAGTGTCCCAAGACTAAAGTATGCACCTCAAACTCTTCATTTAGGTCTGAAGCTATCCAACTTGAAAATCCAATATGTTTCCTGTGAACACAGTTTCTTAAATCCCCCAGTCCTGATAATTTGGGGGATAAGAATTGAATGGCCACTAACTTGAGCAGGGATGAATTACTATTGTTACATAGGGTGAAATGGTGTAACTTGCTATCTACTTTCCTTCTGTGCTCACCAAATCGGGTGCAAAGACATCTGATTATGCCCCATTTAAGACAGACCACAGGGTGAGTAGTCAGGTAAATAAAAAAGTTGACAAGCAAGTGAGGAACTCATAAATTGGAATGTTGTGCCCCTCTTATCCATGAAATGTTTTTGGCCATGTGGAACATGTGCGCACATTAGGTGTTTGTGGCATCCTTTTCAGAGACAGTAAGTTGGGGATACTAATGATGGTAGAGTTAACCTCTATTGTCACTTTGCTGGGTGGAATAATGTATTTCACACTTCTAGCTTTTTTAAAGGCCACTCTTAGAGCCTCGGATGTGTTCTTTCAATTTAGGATCATTTAATAGAATGCTTTAATGTTTTTGAATAGTCCTAAGGATGGCCCAGTGTTGTCTGGAATTGGATAATTTGGGTATTGGAAAACGGGTCCCTCCAGGTGTTGGAATGCGCAATGCATGTCCCTTTGTATGGTGTGTGATATAAATCCTGATATTTTGGGATGGCCTGATCAATAGCTGCTGCTTCATGACTTCCTTTTTCAAGGAACTTCCTAATGATGTTACTCTGTAGTTGTAAATCTTCCAGGGTGCTGAAATTACTCCTCAGGTGGTATAATTGGCTATACAGCACATTAGAATCCATCCTGGATGGTGGTACTGTAACTCTTATGAAGGTACGAGTTGCCGGCCAAAGGTTTAAAATGTGTTCATGACTTAATTATCGCTTGTTGGTCTTGGTATAACTCCAAATCCAATAAGATCCTGCCAGATTATAATGACGTTGTTGATGTAATGACCATAATATACTAAATGGTGGGCAAAAGGGTTGTTAGCCCAAATACACAATTTATTTTCCAGTGAGCTATAATTAGCATAGCTCAGAGCTAGCTCCAGTGACAGTCTGGTAGGTTTGTAAGAAGTATTGTTGGGGGAAATGGAAGTAATTATGATATAATATGAATCTAACAGCTTTCACTAAAAAGCCAGCCTGGCAATGATTGAGGCACTTTTCTTTGGCCAAGAAGTATTGAATTGCTGAGATACATTTCTCATGTGGAATTGAGTTTTATAATGGTGTCATGCCAAAGTGAAACTCAGGTATAGTCCACCTCCCATTCATAATGTTCTAGGATTTCAAGGAGATGGCTAGAGTCTCTAATATAAGCAGGCAACCTTTGAACAATCAGTCAGAAGCTATGTACACAGTCAGATTAATAGCTAGTGATGTCACCCATCAAAGCCACTATGGGCCTTTCTGGAGGATTTTCCTAACTCTTATGAGCCTTCGGTAGGTGGTAGAAGATAAGGGGTTGAAAAAAAATATAGGAGGAGAAATGATTTTTCATATTTATCCAGAATACCAATCAATTCTTCAATCAGAACAGTAAGTTCACATCTGAAGTTGGGCAATGGGTCTTTATTTAGTTGTGTATACTGTAGGTACATTTATCAGAGAGTAAGCATGCTTCTTTCACATAGACCTATTAAGCCTGAATGATTATGCTGCCTCTTTTATCAGCCTGCCTTATAGTGATATCATGGGATGTCTGGAGATCTTGTAGGGCCTTGGAACAAATTTTCCCTTAAAGATTTCTTCTTATCTATATTTCATAATATCTGATTATATAAAGGGATTTTTTAAACCTTTTATGATCTTTAAAGAGGTTAAACAGATTGGGAGAGACCGATGGGCAAAGGTAATCCCTATTTGTAAAAGGGACATTTCTGGAATAGTTAGCATATGAGAGGAAAGGTTGAAAATTGTTATGGTTTGTCATCTGTCTTATTAATTTTAATACCTCCTATGCAACTTATTTGGGTTTTTCTAAGTGCCATTTTATAGCCATCAAAATATTAGTCCCTAAAAAATCAGACATGGACTCAGAATTTTTAGGGTGAGCCTCTTCAAGTACATAGCATGCACCATTCTGGAAAGATGTACCATTGCTGTTGTTGAAATGTGTGTGGTTAATAGCCCCCAGGGCTTCAGACTGAGCAGACCTCTCTCTATGAATGTTAGACTTGTTTTTAGTGCCCTGTAATCTGGGTATTTTAAGGCTGTAGATGCTATCCCTGGAGGGTGTCCCATCTACATCAGGCTGTGAGTACTTTAGAGGGGTCTCTCCTATGTTGTGCCCTAGAGTCTGGGCATTAGACATATACAAATCCTTTAAATAACATGCTTTGGGAATGTCTTAAACCCACATATTAAATTGCAAATGCAGTATAATGTAACACGGTTAAAAGGGACAGTGTTTGCAAACAGCAACCAGGAAAATGTAATTTAGTGGAGGTGGTACTAATGCTGCTTAATGTTTCCACTTTTCCTGGCCAGCCAGGCTGCATGCCTGGATAAAGGTATTTTAACCACTTAAGCCCCAGACCATTTTGTTGCTAAATGACTTTTTGTGATTCGGCACTGCGCCGCTTTAACTGACAATTGTGTCGTGCGATGTGGCTCCCAAACAAAATTGTCATCCTTTTTTTCCTACAAATAGAGCTTTTTTTGGTGGAATTTGATCACCTCTGTGGTTTTTATTTTTTGCGCTATAAACAAAAATAGAGCAACAATTTTGAAAAAAAATGCAATATTTTTTACTTTTTGCTATAATATATATCCCCCAAAAAATTATAAAAAAACTTATTTTTTTCCTCAGTTTAGGCCGATACGTATTCTTCTACATATTTTTGGTAAAAAAAATTGCAAGAAGTGTTTATTGATCGGTTCGCGCAAAAGTCATAGGGTCTACAAAATAGGGGATAGTTTTATGGCGTTTTTTATTAATATTTTTTTTTACTAGTAATGGTAGCGATCAGCAATTTTTATCGTGATTGCGACATTGTGCCGGACACATTGGACACTTTTGACACATTTTTGGGACCATTGTCATTTAAACAGCGATCAGTGCTATAAAAATGCACTGATTACTGTGAAAATGACACTGGCAGTGAAGTGGTTAACCACTAGGTGGCGCTGTAGGGGTTAAGTGTGCCCTAGTGAGTGATTCTTACTGTAGGGTGGATGGGCTGTGTGTGACAAGACAGCGATCACAGCTTCCGATTACAGGAAGCGGTGATCACTGTCATTGCCACTAGGCAGAGCGAGGAGATGCTTGTTTACGTTAGCATCTCCCCGTTCTTCCTCACTATGAGACGATCGCGGGTATCCCCATGGCAATTGAGTCTGCGGGAACCGCGGTCGGGCTCACAGAGCTCGCGATGGGTGCGCGCGCTGCCGGCGGCACGCGTGCGTCCACAATGCCGCGATCTTAAAGGGGACGTATATATACGTCCTTTTGCCTGTCCGTGCCATGCTGTCGAACATATATAGTCGTGCGCTAGTCGACAAGCAGTTAATAAATGGTATATGTTATTTGGTAGTGGTAGCACTACAACAGTGCTAATGGTAGCATCAGTGCAGTGAAATATTAGCATGGATCTGGCATTTTTGATGGTAGTAGGTAAAGGACAGATCCCCACCAGATTCTGTTTGTAAACAATCTGGCGGAGATACTGGGTGGTGTAATTGTCAAAAAATGCTCATGGCAATACTTTATCAATGATGTCACCCCAGCTCCCTACTTGCATGTTTACAAACAGAAGCCAGTGGGCAACTGTCAATCATGATGGGAGTAGCTATGGGACTGCATCATTGATCAGCTTGTTGTAATAGAGGCAGGTCAACATTGTTGTGCAGTCCTCATTGTAATTTACATTGGATTTAGATCATGGGGCATTTTTTTCTTTTTCACCATGGGGTTTTTTCAATTTTATTGGGAATGAGTAACAAGGATTACTATATATCTTGTACTCATTCACCTAGAAGGGGCCAGATACCTCCCCTCCCTTTCTAAAGGGGCTTCCTTATTCCAATGATCAAATCTAAAAATCACCAGGAGGTAGGGTCTTTTTTTTATCAGACGATACATGTGTGTATGTCACATTATGGCAAAAACTCATCCCCACCTTCCCCTTTCTTCCAATTTAAAAAGGCAGTTTAAATATAAACATTTATTTTTACACATAATGTATGTGCACTTGCCATGTCCAAAGCATTATTATATTCACATGAGCACTGTGATACCTCCATAAAGCATACATTTTTACTCCCAATTTTTTCACAGTCAACTTCAGTTATACCAGTACTAATCCATGCAGTATTTTCTCTGTATTACATACCAACACAAAATAGCTAACAGATGTAAGATGGTTCCGAAAATACTTCTTTGTATGTTAGGTGTATCACCACTTGAGTATGTTCATATAGTGGAGCATATGTAGCTTAGCAAACCACAGTTGTTAGTGAATTAGCTGTAACTGCTACACATCTCCTTAAGGATAATTAATGTATTGTAAATTCTGAAATTGTGCAATTTGACTATGCAACAGCAAATGCAGACCCATCAAGAGCAGCCTGCCAGCCTTTTAATGTAAGCAAGTGTTTCTAAGCTGTTACAAACCAAATTAAAGCTGTTTTTAGAGTCTTTGCTGTAATCTTTAGGAAATAATTAATTCACAGTGCAAGCATATAGAGAGGTAAGTTAGGCCCCTTTCACACATGCCTTCAGTTTGTTTCATCAGTTCAGTCACGTTTTTTCAAAGAAAAAACGGATCAGTTTACATCAGTTTTTCATCAGTTTTTCCATCAGTTTTTACATTAGTTCTTTAAATTCACTTAACCACTTGGGTTGAATGTTTGGTTTATATTACAGCTGCACAATTCTGGATAAAATGAAAATCACTATTTTTTTGCTTAGAATAAAGATCATGACTCTCTCCTGATTTCCGTGGCATAACATCATCTTTCACATTATACAAAAAAATTGGGCTAACTATAATGTTTATTTATTTTTTAATTCATGAAAGTGTATTTTTTCACAAAAAATTGCATTTGAAAGACCACTGCACAAATACAGTGTGACATAAAATATTGCAAAAACCACCATATTATTCTTTAGGGCAGTGGTTCTCAACTCCTGTCCTCAGGACCCACTAACAGGTCAGAGTTTAAGCATTAGCTTGGGGAGATGCAGACTAGAATACTGCAATCACTGAGCAGCAAATTATATCACCTGTGATGTATTTCAGTTATCTTGCAAACCTGGCCTGTTAGTGGATCCTGAGGACAGGAGTTGAGAACCACTGCTCTAGTGTCTTTGCTAAAACAATGTATATAATGTTTGGGGGTTCTAAGTAATTTTCTAGCAAAAAATACAGATTTTTTATTTGTGAGCAACAAATGTCAGAAAAAAGTTTAGTCTTTAAGTGGTGAAACTTCCCTTATATTCAGACCAAAGTTCATTCCTTTGATCTAAAGAACCCAGAGATACATTGTATCTCTTCTCTACAGTATCTCTCTGGGCTGAGGAATGCCTTTTTTTTACAGCTCTAGCTCTGTACTGTTTATATAGAAGCAGGGAAATGTCAGTTCAGATAGTTGAATACAGATTTTTTTTAATGATTAATCGTACAGCTCTAGTATGTCTGTGTATGTGGGGGTGGGGTGGCTCAATTTTTTTTTTGTTGTCTTTTACTTTTCATTTGTTTTTTGTTTTTTACTTATGATTTTATTGCTATCACATAGGGGACCAATTGTCCCCTATGTGATAGCAGATACAGGACAGGCAGGGCCGGTCCTAGACGGGGTGCGAGGGGTGCAGTTCACCCAGGCGCCACAGAGGTGGGGGCGCTCAAGCGCCAGAGTGCTCCCCTCCCTCCTTCTCCTCCTTGTTGGTATCCAGAGGCCGCTCTCTCCGACTGAGAGAGACCTGCGGTGACGTGGGGGGGGCTGGGGCGGTCCTACTGAAGGCGCTCGGACAGGCAAGGATGGCTTCCTGGAGAATGTGTCAGCTAATGCTGCGGGCGGCTCCCCGCTCTGCCTCTGTCCCCCTGGACTCTGAACCTCAGCAGAGCCTGCACCAGGGCCATGAGCGCCGGCGGGAGGAGTTAACTTCCTCCTCCTCCGCGCATAGTGCTCTCCACCATGCTGGATGACCTCTTCTATCTTCTGGCAAGTGACACTGCATCTGGGCTAGGTGTCAGTGGGGGCCCCACTCACAGCATCCCAAAAGAAGAGTCTCTGCTACTTCCAGTCTCCATGGGGATCTCTACTGGGCACCTGACCCTTCACAGCACAGAGCAGCTGACACCAGCGATGTTCCCCGATCACACTGCACAGTGAGTATTATTCTAGTAAGGGGGGGACCTGCCAGCCTCTGCCCATACCATAAGGTAACTGGGGGCCACACTGGATTGTCAGAGGGAGTTGTAGGAGCTGTTTGTGTCGTCACTTTCTTCCCCTCCCCCCTCCCTAACCTGCCAGCTTGGAATGCTCCGCAGTGGCCGTGCTAGAAGATTCATAAATCACTGTGAGGAGACCATGAAGGAGGGCTCAGGAGGGAGGGGGGAATGTACAGCTGTCAGTGTGTTTGTACATCTCTACTGCCTGTGTGTTTGTAAATCTCTACTGCCTGTGTTTGTACATCTCTACTGCCTGTGTTTGTACATCTCTACTGCCTGTGTGTTTGTACATCTCTACGGCCTGTGTGTTTGTAAATCTCTACTGCCTGTGTTTGTACATCTCTACTGCCTGTGTTTGTACATCTCTACTGCCTGTGTTTGTACATCTCTACTGCCTGTGTTTGTACATCTCTACTGCCTGTGTGTTTGTACATCTCTACTGCCTGTGTTTGTACATCTCTACTGCCTGTGTTTGTACATCTCTACTGCTTGTGTTTGTACATCTCTACTGCCTGTGTTTGTACATCTCTACGGCCTGTGTTTGTACATCTCTACTGCCTGTGTGTTTGTACATCTCTACTGCCTGTGTTTGTACATCTCTACGGCCTGTGTTTGTACATCTCTACTGCCTGTGTGTTTGTACATCTCTACTGCCTGTGTTTGTACATCTCTACTGCCTGTGTTTGTACATCTCTACTGCCTGTGTTTGTACATCTCTACGGCCTGTGTTTGTACATCTCTACTGCCTGTGTTTGTACATCTCTACGGCCTGTGTTTGTACATCTCTACTGCCTGTGTGTTTGTACATCTCTACTGCCTGTGTTTGTACATCTCTACTGCCTGTGTTTGTACATCTCTACTGCCTGTGTTTGTACATCTCTACTGCTTGTGTTTGTACATCTCTACTGCCTGTGTTTGTACATCTCTACGGCCTGTGTTTGTACATCTCTACTGCCTGTGTGTTTGTACATCTCTACTGCCTGTGTTTGTACATCTCTGCGGCCTGTGTTTGTACATCTCTACTGCCTGTGTTTGTACATCTCTACTGCCTGTGTGTTTGTACATCTCTACTGCCTGTGTTTGTACATCTCTACTGCCTGTGTTTGTACATCTCTACTGCCTGTGTTTGTACATCTCTACGGCCTGTGTTTGTACATCTCTACTGCCTGTGTTTGTACATCTCTACGGCCTGTGTTTGTACATCTCTACTGCCTGTGTGTTTGTACATCTCTACTGCCTGTGTTTGTACATCTCTACTGCCTGTGTTTGTACATCTCTACTGCCTGTGTTTGTACATCTCTATGGCCTGTGTTTGTACATCTCTACTGCCTGTGTTTGTACATCTCTACGGCCTGTGTTTGTACATCTCTACTGCCTGTGTGTTTGTACATCTCTACTGCCTGTGTGTTTGTACATCTCTACTGCCTGCATTTGTACATCTCTACTGCCTGTGTTTGTACATCTCTACTGCCTGTGTTTGTACATCTCTACTGCCTGTGTGTGCTACACTGAGACATGAGACAACAGTGGCTGTGTGCAGAGAGACTGCTCACCCACTCACAGCATGTCACTGTACACAGAGAGACAGTCCCTGACCTGGAGACCAGTCCCTCTCCTTCACACACTACTGTGTATGGCATTATCCCTGATTAATAGGGACAGTCCCTGTTTTATAAACCAGCCCCTCCTGTCCTTTTATTGTCTTCTGTCCCTCTACCAAGTGTAACTATCATAGTTCTAATCCCTGTTTGGTAAGCAGTCCCTGATGTACTGTATAGAGAAGGTCCATGTTATAAACAGTCCATTAAAGAAACGGTCCTTATTATCCACTTGCTGTCTGGAAGAATTACCCCTCCTTAATGACCAGGCCATTTTTTGCAAAACGTCACTGCATTATTTTAACTGACAATTGCACAGTCAAGTGACACTGTAACCAAATAAAATGTATGTCCTTTTGTACCCACAAATAGAGTTTTCTTTTGGTGGTATTTGATCATCTCTGCGGTGACCGACAAATTTGAAAAAAAAAAAAAACTTACCGCTATAAAACATCCAATAAAAAAATTGAAAAAATCAAATTTCTTCATCAATTTAGGCCAATAAGTGTTCTGCTACATATTTTTGGTAAAAAAAATCCCAATAAGCGTATATTGATTGGTTTGCGCCTATATGGTTATAGCAGCTACATGGAACATTTATGGAAATGTTATTTATTTTTCTTCTACTCGTAATGGTGGCAAACAGCGACTTATAGCGGGACTGCGTTGTTGCAGTGGACAAATTGGACACTCTGCATCTGGTGGCAAGTGGCAAGCTCAGGGTTCCTACTGATTCTGCATTATGGTGAGTTGAACTATTTCATTACATATTACAATGTAGTAACAGAAATAATGTGATTTGATCATCCTGACACCATATCAAGCATGGTGTCAGGATGATTAAAGTGCTAACACCAGCCATTCGCCCAACAAATCACCCGCTGACAAATTCCCCGTCAACTCCAGAGACTACATTCCACCTCGCACACCACCACCCATCCGCCAGTCGCCTCCACCCGGTTCCACGAAACCGGTCCCTCAAGAAGGGGGGGGATGTCCCTGAATGGCAGTTTGGAAATGTGGTCACCCTACCAGCGGTGAGTGTGTCTCCCTCCCCTGTGTGTGTGGCTCCCTCAGTGCAGCACCTGAGTGATGCGTGTACCTGTGTGTGGCCCATGAATGGTGTGTGGATGTAGGGGACATAGTGGCCCCTGTGAAGGGCAGAATCCGGGTCATTGTAGGTGACTTGGCGGTAAATTGGGGGGTGTCACTGAGTGAGGCGCACACAGGCCCCGCCCCTCAGCACGTACTGCACTGCTGCTCTAATTCCAGTGACTGGGAGGTTAGCACGTGACCCCGGCTACGTCCAATACATGGGACCGCGCAGTGTGACCTTGTGTACGGTGCAGTGCAGTGCATCAGCCTGACATTTGTTCTCACCGTCACAATCTTCTCCACCTGGGCGGCGCAGCTGCACATTGTGCTCTCCAGCTGCCGCCCGGATGGGGTTTGTGTTTGTCCAGAGGGGGGGTCTGTACTAATGGAGGGGGGATAATTTGTGGGGGGTCTGTACTAATGGAGGGGGGATGGTTTGTGGGGGCCAGGGGGGGTCTGTACTAATGGAGGTGGTCTGGGATGTAGGGGCCAGGGGGGGTCTGTACTAATTGAGGGGGTCTGGTGTGTGGAGGCTAGGGGGGTCTGTACTAATGGAGGGGGGATGGTTTGTGGGGGGTCTGTACTAATGGAAGGGGGTGGTTTGTGGGGGCCAGGGGGGTCTGTACTAATGGAGGGGGGATGGTTTGTGGGGGCCAGGGGGGTCTGTACTAATGGAGGGGGGATGGTGTGTTGGGGCCAGGCGGAGTCTGGTGTGTGGGGGCCAGGTGGGGTCTGTACTAATGGAGGGGGGTGGTTTGTGGGGGCCAGGTGGGGTCTGTACTAATGGAGGGGGGATGGTTTGTGGGGGCCAGGTGGGTCTGTACTAATGGAAGGGGGAATGGTTTGTGGGGGGTCTGTATTAATGGGCGGGTGGTTTGTGGGGGGGTCTCTACTAATGGAGGGGGTTGGTCTGTACTAATGGGGGGGTGGTTTGTCCTGAGGGGGTCTGTACTAATTGAGGGGGGTGGTCTCTACTAATAGAGGGGGGGTGTTCTGTACGAGCCGTAGCTGTAATATATGCCATCTGGACTCTCTGGTTATCTGGTTTCAGCAGGAGGCCTTTTGAAGGCATCTATCCCTTTTGATGGAATGGTGTATGTGCCTATTACTATACTTGCTTTGTGAGTATTAATGATCTTTTAATTTACTTTTAATAAACCTAGCCATTGGTAATGCACTAGGTCGGTGCGCCCTTATTTTTCCTTTTACTAATAGGGGGGGGGGGTTTGTGGGGGGGTCTCTACTAATGGAGGGGTCTCTACTAATGGAGGGGGGTGGTCTGTCCTAATGGGAGGGTGGTTTGTGGGGGGGGGGGGGGTCTGTACTAATGGAGGGGGGGTGGTTTGTGGGGGTCTCTACTAATGGAGGGGGGTGGTTTGTCCTGGGGGTCTGTACTAATGGAGGGGGGTCTGTATTGAGGGAGGGGTTTATACTTAGTAGGGATCTGGACTCGGTGGAGTCAGTACGGGCAATTCAGAGTGAGCTGACTCCTGATCAGGGGAACCGTTGTTGCTGTATCGCTGGGTCAGGTGAGAGGGCCGATCAGCCATTATCTCCTATATTATGTCTGCAGTCTCTGACCATCTCCTGTATTATATCTGCAGTCTCTGACCATCTCCTGTATTATATCTGCAGTCTCTGACCCTCTCCTGTAATATGTCTGCACTCTCTGATCATCTCCTGTATTATGTCTGCACTCTCTGACAATCTCCTGTAATATGTCTGCAGTCTCTGACTGTCTCTTGTATCATGTCTGCACTCTCTGACGGTCACCTGTAATATGTCTGCACTCTCTGACCATCTCTTGTATTATGTCTGGGGGCTCTTCCTAACAGACTCTCTAACAGTAGCCCTCTCTGTGTGAATCAGAGAGACTCCCCTCCAGGTCTCATTAGTGTACGCTCTTCCTGTATTTTCTTTATTGTTAAAAGATCATGGGAGGATCCTAGGGTAATGACGACTTCTTAGGGGAGCATCTCTGTGTTTGAATCGTTGCCATAGAAACGTGTAAAGGGGAGGAGTTTGTAGGATGACCACGCCCACGTGGGGGCGCCAGAAATATTTCTGCACCCAGGCGTCTGTGACCCTAGGATCGGCCCTGAGGACAGGTCCTCTTTGGGGGGCAGTGTGTGCAAGGAGAGGAGAGGAGAAGTGCAGTTTACACAGTGAGGGGGCAGTCTGTACAGACAGGCTCCCTCACTTTCCGATGCTGACTGTCACTGTCAGCTTTTAAATGTTATTGTCCTTAATAGGGCCGAGAAGGAGCTGTCATTCGAGCCCGCCACTAAATTAAACAAAGAAGCGGGGTCACTCAGTGACATCACCCGATGACCCCCGCCCCTTTGTTTAATTTAGTGGCAGGTTGGAATGACAGCTCCTTCTCTGTATACTGCTATACTGCTCTCCTGTCTATCTCCACCCAACCCCCCCCCCACAGTGATTGGTTGCTCCTAACAACCCAATAAGTGTAAAAAATCCCAATAAGTGTATATTGGTTGGTTTACATGAAAGTTATAGCATCTACAAACAATGGTAAATACTGTATATATTGGATTTTTTTTCTACACTATTAATGGCGGTGATCAGTGACTTATAATGGGACTGCAATGGTTCAGTGGGCAATCTGACACAAACTGATGCTGGGGGAGGTAAGACATGTATTTTGTTTATAAATATTTAATATATTATACTATATAGTTTTAAATGCATTAATATATGTATATATACTATACGTGTATATTATTTGTTTTCTCTTTTCAATGGGGTTGGGCTTTGTGGCTTCTGTGTATTTACACTATTTGTTTTTGTATAGTTGCTTATTTGTGTGACTTACATTTTTTATTTTCTTTACAGTTTGCTTAATTGAATCATAAGTTTCATAATACTATATGGTCCTGATAAGGCAGGTGTCCCCGTGAAATGCGTAGACCTACGATCTATTCAAGAACCTGGGACATAGATGGGAATGTTCCATATGGGTAATGTTACTCAGTGAGTTTCTTTGCATTTATACTGCGTTTAAAATTTAGTTGATTTGTCAACTTGATGTTTTAATCAAAACAAATATTTGGTAAATAGATAGTTTTTGTACACAATACTCTGTATCTGTGGTTCCCATAGGCATATTTAAAGTCCCAGACCGGCATAGTGTAGCACAATTTATTTAGTAAAATACCAAATAAAACAAATAGAACTCACAAGCAGGAGAGGGGGAGAGAGAGGATGAAAGTCCACAGGGGATTGTAAAGAGCTTGGAGCTGTGTGGTAGTCCTTGCTTGAGAATAAAGCCAGCCGAGGCGGGGAGGAAGATGAGCCTGGAGTCCATGCAAGGAGACCAGCATCAGGCTGCCCTGTGTGGCCGTGATGGTAAAAAGCACAACATTTTCTAAACCTTTCTCCTTCAAGCAAAGTACCTGGAATTGATTTGATATTTTTATTTTTCATGTTTAGATATATTCTCATCACATTTTTTGTATTTCCAGTTTCTCTCGATCATTATGGCCGATCATTATAGACCCTCATTTACAGAGTTCTCCAGTAATTTTCAATTTATTGTTTTCACATCAATTTGTTTTGTTATATTCTATGGGATCATCTTAACCATCTTTACAATTTTAAATAGTATCTATTTAAGATTATATATTATATATGACTCGTACAGTCATTCTTTGTTATTGTTCACTTTGTTTTACTTTGTAATATTTTGTTACATTTGACCAATTTAGTGTGCTACATTAGTCTTTAATCCAGTATCTTAATTTTTTTTTTGATTTGTACAAATTAAAAGCTGACATCCCTGGTATCGCCATACTGGTGATTGCTCAAAGACATGTATCTCACTAACCTGAATGTCATGAGGATAATTAGCAGCTTTTTAAATTCCCAGAGGTATTTTCAAACAATCAGGCTGATGAAGGAGGCATGGTTAAGCTTCTGAAACACATCCCCATTGGCTCACACAGGAGTTGGACTGACAGCTCCTCTCACTACTCCAGCGGGACACATCGTCTTTGGGTGGACATCTGATTTCTGGATATATCATCATGGCCACACAGGGCAGCCTGATGCTGGTCTTCCTGCACGGACTCCAGGCTCATCTTGCTCCCCACCACAGCCAGCTTTCTTCTCCACCAAGGACTACCACACAGCTCCCAGCTCATTACAATACACTGTGGATTGTCATCCTCTCTCACCCCCTCGCCGCTTGTGAGTTCTATTTGTTTTATTTGGTATTTTAATTAATAAATTATGCTACAATATGCCGGTTTGAAAGCAGCCTTGCCAGCACCACAGTGTCAGCCATGTTGTACACATTTTTATTCCTTTACCTCCGGGAATAAGTATCTTTCAATCTCTCTTTTTTACCTGGTATATGATGTTTTATCACTATAGGATGGGCACAGTGTTAGCGCTGTGGCGTTTTTTTGGTTATGTTTATATATTTAAAGTCCCACCCCACAATACTACACACTCTCTTTGAGTTGCCATTACATGGGATGATGCCTCTGAGAACCTGCTTCGAGACTACTTGGCCACTCTATCCTCCCCATTTTTGGTATTGATGGAAAAATCTCCCTTACCAGCTATTGTATTCATACAACATCTGCAACTGTCTGAACATCTTAACAGTGGCTGCATCTGACAGGATGCAGTCACTGTTTGACCAACAATTTTCTATGATTTAAGTTTATTGAGCCAATTGGTATTGACAGGGCTACCCACTGCTCAGAATGTTACCAATTTTACAGGAGTCAACTGGAATTCAGTCTAGATATGGCCAGCTTTTGGGTTGTTGAGAGGTTAAATTTTAGAGACGGTCTTACAGTCTTACATACCAGTAAACTGATTCCAATCAACTGAGCCATTTGTTAATATCGGCTACATTTTTTTAAACATAAAAGGATGTTTGCACTTTATTTCAACACTTCATCAAGGAAATATAATAAAATGATAACTAAATGCACTATCAAAATACTATATACAATACTGTTTATAGGTGTTATAGGTTAAATGTTTGTATTTCTGTCAAAATAAGTAGATTTTTTTTTAAAGAAAAAATTATTTTTTTTAGCTAAGTATCCAGTAGCAATGATAAGACCTTATTTCCTCAATGATTTAAGCAAGGCCTTATTCATGCAGGGCTTATGAATCCATACCCTTTGTGATAGTCATGTATAGCAATAACACCTGTGAATCCCTATGCAGGCAGTCCCAGGGTGCACTTGGGGCATGCACCCGCACAGATGTCACATTACAAGCAGTGGCTGTGTCCATGCTAATGGCTATGGGACTGCCTGCACGGGGACGCACAGAACACATGTGCATCTCCATGCGAGTAAGCATGGCTGTCACATGGAGCATAGATTCATATGTCTCTTTTGAACAAGGCCCAATTAAACGTTTAAAAAGTCAAGGTGCTTCTTAGTATGATTTTTACTACATTTTGACATTTCAGTTAGTTTTATTGTATGGTATTGGCTATAGGGAATAGCATACAACATTGTAAGGCAAGCTTAAAGTGGTTGTAAAGTCAGAAGGTGTTTTTATCTTAATGCACATGCATTAAGATAAAAAGCCTTCTATTTTCAGCCCCCCTAATACTTACCTGAGCCCATCTCTATCCAGCAATGTTGCAGGAGTGTCTCGGCTGCCCAAGATTCTTCCTCCTGATTGGCTGAAATGGCAGCTTGGAGCGATTGGCTCCCGCTGCTGTCACTCATTTAGTGAGCCAATCAGGAGAGAGAGGGGATGGGGCTGAGCCGCAGCTCCATGTCTAAATGGACACACAGAGCTGCAGCTTGGCTCGGGTGCCCCTATAGCAACCTACTTGCTGTGAGGGCACTCAACAGGAGGAAGGATTCAGAAGAGCCGAAGAGGGACCTGAGAAAAGGAGGATCAGGGGCCATTCTGTGCAAATCCACTGTACAGTGCAGGTAAGTAAGACATGTTTGATATTTTTAACCCCAAAAATTTGACTTTACAATCAACTTAAAAAAGCTTAGTAAAACAACTCATAAATTAAATATCAACTAGTTTTATAGTACCCCCTGTTAATACCTATTTAAGATAAAAAAGTATTATATTGTAAAAAATAAACATTTGTCTTAGACTCTCACCACCTTCAGCTTGGTAGAAACTCATGCATGAATTGCAGTATCCTTCATACTTCCTCTGTGCTAAATAAAGGTGGTATGGTTTGTCAAAAGCTAAAAACAAGTAAGCCAGTTGCAGATTAGAATGTTTAATTTCCAGAAGTATTTGATACAAGTGCAGTGCTGAGAATGCCCCTAGGGGCCATGGTTGCAAGTAGGTAACAATTTCAGAGTTACAATGTAACATATGACTGCAGATTAAAATGAAAGGGTCATTCTTTAAAAGAACACAGATGTATTATAGAGGCTGCTATTCTTGACCTCCCCTTCAGTGACTTAGAAAGTATTTAACCACTTAAGCCCCGGACCATTATGCAGCTTAAAGACCAGAGGTGTTTTCAGAATTTGGCACTGCGCTGCTTTAACTGGAAATTGTGCGGACATGCAATGTTGTACCCAAACTAAATTTGCGTCCTTTTCTTCCCACAAATAGAGCTTTCTTTTAATGGTATTTGATTGCCTCTGCGATTTTTTTTTGTGATATAAACGGAAAAAGACTGAAAATTTTGAAAAAAAAATGATATTTTCTACTTTTTGTTATAAGAAAAATCGAATAAGCTCAATTTTAGTCATACATTTAGGCCAAAATGTATTCAGCCACATGTGTTTAGTTAAAAAAATGTCAATAAGCGTATATTTATTGGTTTGCGCAAAAGTTATAGCGTCTACAAACTAGGGTACATTTTCTGTAATTTACACAGCTTTTAATTTATGACTGCCTATCTCATTTCTTGAGGTGCTAAAATGGCAGGGCAGTACAAAACCCCCCCAAATGACCCCATTTTGGAAAATAGACACCCCAAGGAAATTGCTGAGAGGCATGTTGAGCACATTGAATGATATATTGCTCACACATGCCATGGGCATATGTGAAATTACACCCCAAAATACATTCTGTTGCTTCTCCTGAGTACGGGGATACCACATGTGTGGGACTTTTTGGGAGCCTAGCCGTGTACGGAACCCCAAAAACCAAGCACCGCCTTCAAGATTTCTAAGGACATACATTTTTGATTTCACTCCTCACTACCTATCACTACCTATCACAGTTTTGAAGGCCATAAAATGCCAAGATAGCACAAAACCCCCCAAACTGACCCCATTTTGGAAAGTAGACACCCCAAGCTATTTGCTGAGAGGCATGTTGAGCCTATTGAATATTTGTTTTTGTCCCAAGTGATTGAATAATGACAAAAAGAAAAAAAAAATTACAAAAAGTTGTCACTAAATGATATATTGCTCAAACATGCCATGGTTATATGTGGAATTGCACCCCACAATACATTTTGCTGCTTCTCCTGAGTACAGGGATACCACATGGGTGGGACTTTTTGAGAGCCTAGCCGCGTACGGGGCCCCGAAAACCAAGCACCGCCTTCAGGATTTCTAAGGGCGTAAATTTTTGATTTCACTCCTCACTACCTATCAATACCTATCACAGTATTGAAGGCCATAAAATGCCAAGATAGCAGAACCACCCCCCCCAAATGACCCCATTTTGGAAAGCAGACGCCCCAAGCTATTTGCTGAGAGGCATGTTGAGCCCATTGAATATTTTTTTTTGTCCCAAGTGATTGAATAATGACAAAATGAAAAAAAAAATGTACAAAAAGTTGTCACTAAATGATATATTGCTCAAACATGCTATGGTTATATGTGGAATTGCACCCCACAATACATTTTTCTGCTTCTCCTGAGTACGGGGATACCACATGTGTGGGACTTTTTGAGAGCCTAGCCGCATACGGGGCCCCGAAAACCAAGCACCGCCTTCAGGATTTCTAAGGGCGTAAATGTTTGATTTCACTCCTCACTACCTATCACAGTTTTGAAGGCCATAAAATGCCAAGATAGCACAAAACCCCCACAAATGACCCCATTTTGGAAAGTAGACACCCCAAGCTATTTGCTGAGAGGCATGGTGAGTATTTTACAGCTCTCATTTGTTTTTGAAAATGAAGAAAGAATTTTTTTTTTTTTTCAATTTTCAAAACTTTGTGACAAAAAGCGAGATCTGCAAAATACTCAACATACCTCTCAGCAAATAGCTTGGGGTGTCTACTTTCCAAAATGGGGTCATTTGGGGGGATTTTGTGCCATCTGGGCATTCCATGGCCTCCGAAACTGTGATAGGCAGTGAGGAGTGAAATCAAAAATTTACACCCTTAGAAATCCTGAAGGCGGTGCTTGGTTTTCGGGGTCCTGTACGCGGCTAGGCTCCCAAAATGTCTCACACATGTGGTATCCCCGTACTCAGGAGAAGCAACAGAAAGTATTTTGGGGTGCAATTCCACATATAACCATGGCATGTTTGAGCAATATATCATTTAGTGACATCTTTTTGTACATTTTTTTTTGTCATTATTCAATCACTTGGGACAAAAAAAAATATTCAATGGGCTCAACATGCCTCTCAGCAAATAGCTTGGAGTGTCTACTTTCCAAAATGGGGTCATTTGGGGGGGGGGGTTGAACTGTCCTGGCATTTTATGCACAACATTAGGAAGCTTATGTCACACATCATCCACTCTTCTAACCACTTGAAGACAAAGCCCTTTCTGACACTTTTTGTTTACATGAATTTTTTTTATTTTTTTGCAAGAAAATTACGTTGAACACCCAAACATTATACATTTTTTTAAAGCAAATTCCCTACAGATTAAAATAGTGGGTGTTGCATTTTTTTTTCCACACAGTATTTGCGCAGCGATTTTTCAAACGCATTTTTTGGGGAAAAAACACACTTTTTTTATTTTTAATGCACTAAAACACACTATATTGCCCAAATGTTTGATGAAATAAAAAAGAGGATCTTAGGCCGAGTACATGGATACCAAACACGACATGCTTTAAAATTGCGCACAAACGCGCAGCGGCGACAAACTACATACATTTTTAAAAGCCTTTACAGGTTACCACATTAGATTTACAGAGGAGGTCTACTGCTAAAATTACTGCCCTTGATCTGACCTTCGCGTGATACCTCACATGCATGGTGCAATTGCTGTTTACATATGACGCTAGACCGACGCTTGCGCTCGCCTTTGTGCAAGAGCAGGGGGGGACAGCGGTGCTTTTATTTTTTATTTATTTATTTTTTTTTTTGCTTTTTTATTTTTATTTTAAACTGTTCCTACCATATATTTTTTATTTATTTTTTTACCATTTTTATTGTTATCTCAGGGAATGTAAAATAGCATTAGGTAGTGACAGGTACTCTTTTTTTGAAAAAAATTGGGGGGTTAGACCCTAGATCTTTCCTCTGCCCTCAAAGCATCTGACCACACCAAGATCGGTGTGATAAAATGCTTTCCCAATTTCCCAATGCCGCTGTATATACCTGGGGGGGGACATTCTCTCCCACTGCTTGTAAAAGCAGTCTAGAGGCTAATTATCTACTAGGATTGCTTTTACATGAAAGCCGCCCGCTGGCTGAAAAGAATGATACCAAGATGATACATAAACCCGCAGGCATCATTCTGGTATAACCATTCAAAGTCCAGCAACATAGCAGTACGTTGCTGGTCCTTGTTGGACATGTATTGTAATCTTTTTTTTCATGCAGCCTGTTGGCTGAATGAAAAAAAGAGATTGATCGGTGGGTATGCCCACCATTAGAATATCTCCCTTCATCCACCCACTTCTAATGATGGGCATACATGCACCATTTATATATGACGAAGCATGGGGGCATCCTCCCGCAAAAAAGTTATGCAGCGTACACACGGTCGGACATTTCCACGGGCAAGGCTCCGTCGGAATTTCGACCGTATGTACGCGGCATAAAAGGTTATGCTGCGTACACACGGTCAGACTTTTTTACGGGCAAGCCTCCGTCGGAATTTCGACCGTATGTACGTGGCATTAGGAGCAAAATCGCTCCTCCGCCCCTGCTGCCCCCATGCTTCGGCATATATGCTCTTTTTTTTAACTGTGGTGGTGAAATCACCTCCTACAGCGTTGGAGTCACGGCTTTATGTATCGTGGGAGCAAACGCGGTTGCTGTCAAGATAAATAGATCCGCGCTGCAACTGAATGGCGTACCTGTTAAGCAAATGATGGTTAACATTAAAACAAAGTAACATTACAGTATAACAGTAAGACCTTACCATACCATACCTGCAAAGCAAATACCAAAAAAAAAACTAGTAAAAAATCAAAAAATTTTTTAACACAACCTGTGTCTAAAATATATATATGCCAAAACATGGGGGCATCCTCCCGCAAAAAAGTTATGCCGCGTACACACGGTCGGACTTTTCCACGGGCAAGCCTCCGTCGGCAGAGAACACGGGCATGTGGTCAATTGGGTGCGTGGACCAGTAAGCACGCAATGATGGGAATTTATGTGTGCCCATGTTGAGGGAAAGGCCCAGAAAGGTCTTAAATTCGGAAACCATAATTGGTTTCCAATCTTTGGCAATGGAAGGCAACTGGGGATTAGCGGCGATGAATTGACCAGCATATAAATTACTCTGGTCCACAATAGATCTATAGAGATCTTCCGTGAAAAACAGTGAATAAAAATCAATTGGCATAAAATCAGCTGTTTCTACCTGAATACTGGGTTGGGCAGTGAATGGGGGAAGTACGGGTTCTGCAGAAGTGGTGGGGACCCAATCAGGATAGGCGAATTCTGCAGGAAGGGAACTATGGGCACCACGGGCCTGCCTTTGTCTTCTTCTTGGTGGCAGCGGGACACTACTTGTGCTTGCCACCTCGCCAGCTTGAACTGCACTTATGGGACTCGCCACGTCACCACGTGATACTGCAGTGCTGGATGTACGCCCAGGCTGTACTAGGCCACTGCCAATTCAAGGAATAGCGGCGCTAGTACTACTCTGCTCCATGATACGAGAGCCCTGCGGTTCTTGCTCCTCAACAACCTCAGAAGATCGGGATCGGGTACGCCTGACCTTAGCAGGGACCTCATCTTCGTCGTCAGAGCTATCTGACATGGAGCCGCTGACTTCACTGTCTTCTACGGGAAGATATTCTGAGCCTGAATCTGACAGATGCGTGACCTCCTCTTCACTATCTGTCATGCTCAGAATCTCGTAGGCCTCTTTACTAGTAAGATTCACAGGTAAAAAAAGCACCTGACTGTCAGCAAATGTATCAAACGCTTCAAAAAAAAAACTGTTAGCGATCGTAGGGACCAGGACTGTCTCTGCGAACGCTGCAGTTATGTGTGTTGTGTTTGGTAAGTGACAGTGATCGATCGATACTGCACTTGGGTGGGCTGGGCTGGGCTGGGCTGGGCGGAGGGGCTAAATGCAGGTGCTAGCAGGTATCTGGTAGCTGATGCCGCTAACACTGCGTTTTTGGGAACCCTAAACCGCTGGGGATGCTAGTATAGATCTGATCAGATCAGATATTGATCTGTTCAGATACTATACCACTAAGGGAGGTGTATGCTTTGCGCGTGGGTGTTAGTGTTACTGGCACTAACCTAATTGCTGCCTGGGGCGACGCAGACCCTCTCTGGCACTAAAACCTAATTGATATCACCCGCCGGGCGATCAGGGGGTTAAACCTTTATTGGGTTATATACGGCGGGTGCCCTGATGCTATAAAAAGCAAACTAACTAACCAGCGTCACCCGTAAAACTTATATGGTGATCACTGGTGAAAGGGTTAACTAGGGGCAATCAGGGGGTTAAAACCTTTATTAGGTTATATATGGGGGTACCTGACGCTATATAAAAACCTGCTGGGTAACCCTAATAACTAAATAACTAACTGGCTAACCAGTGTCACCAGTAAAACTTATACGGTGATCACTGGTGAAAGGGTTAACTCTAGGGGCAATCAGGGGGTTAAAATAATATATGGGGGTACCTGACGCTATAAAAACCTGCGGCAAACCTAAAAATAAATAACTGGCTATCTAGGGCACCACCGGCACTAAATACAGCGATCGGAAATACGATCGCTTAGTGGCGCTGGCGTTAGGGGGTGAAAGGGTTACCTGGGGGGCAATCAAGGGGTTAAACCTTTATTAGGGGGGTTAGGGGGCTACCCTGGACCTAAAGGGGCCTAAACCTAACTGCCCTGACACTTTTTACAGTCACAAATGACACTAAATGCAGTGATCAGTAAATAAATGATCACTGCAATCAGTGACACTGTGACTGGGGGTGCAGGGGATGACCTGGGGGATGATCTGGGGGTGATCTGGGGGTTGAAATGTGTGCCTATGTGTACCTACGTGTTAGTGTAGTGTTGGTGCACTAACCTGATGTCTTCTCTCCACGGCGCTCTGGACGAAAAGAACGCCGCATGGAGAGATGACATCACTTCCTCTGCCTGTGTTTACATTACACAGGCAGAGGAAGATTCTCATTCGCCGGGATCGATCGCGAGGGGGTGGCCGGAAACGAATGGCCGTCCCCTCATCACGGATCGCTCCCGCACCGAGAACCACCGCTCACTGTATAGAAGGGGGGTCCGATGGGACCCCCCAACTATACAAAGGCAGGCACGTACAGGTACGTGATTGTGCCTGTCCGTGCCATTCTGCCGACGTATATATACAGTGAGCGGTCGTTAAGTGGTTAACAAAGAGACAACTATCCAACTTGAATTTTCATAAGGAAAGGAGTAATGTCAGCCTCCAAAATCTTCTCTTAAATTTTTTGAAAAAAACACACTTGCCCCCTTGGCCCACCCACTTATGAGCTAATGGAAACCCCTCTACATTATCCCACATTAGATGTAAAGTTATCTGTATTAGATGGACATGGTATGCCACTATATCTAGGTAATGTGACTGCAAATTTCTTTAAAGGAGAAGTACAGCCAAATCATGTTTGGCTGTACTTCTCCTATGGATCATAGGAGTGCAGATTGTTTTGCAGTCCTATCACCAGTTTTTAGCAGACAGCGGGCTGAAACCCACTGTCGGTTGATGTCACTGAGCCAGTCCAGGCTCAGGAAAGATCGCAACCATATGGTCTGGATCCACCCACATGCTTGGACCTGCACCCGGCTCAGTGAGCCGCTGTGAGTCTGAGCCTGCTATTCCCACTCCCTCCACATCTCAGCGCTCCAGTGTGCAAGGGGTGGGCATAACAGAAAGCTGGTGACTGACAGTGGGGGACAGATACAGCATTGGACCGATGCTGCATCCACATAGGTATATAGGATTAAAAAAAAATCCCATACTTCTCTTTTAACCATACTTCAATCCCCATAGACTCCCATAGAGTATAGGTTTATATGGGGCTGTCTCACACACATCTTTTATATCAGGGGATGAGTTCTTATAAGTCTAAAGCCCTGTACACACGGGCGGGAATCCTGTACAGTCGGTTTTCCTGACGGGATTCCTGGCAAGCTTGTCTTGCCAAGCCCTGTGTACAGACGGCCATTCAAAAGAACCGTCATCCTTTTGAATGGCAAGAACGCGGTGACGTCATTGACTATGACGAGCCAGCGCTCGTCACATTCGATGCCGTAACCGCCATCTTGCTACCCCCTACACTACCCTTGAATGCTACCGCGCATGCGTCAAAGTCTCATCGAGCATGCGCGGGCTTACCTGGGACAGGTAAGCATACTCACAAACGGTTTTCTCGGCAGGAAACACTCTGCCGAGAATCCCGGCGAGAAAAATAGAGAGCAGGTTCTCTATTACTCTTTCGTCCATGGACCGACACAGCTTCTCTATTGACAAAGTGGGTATTATCCGTTAATTAGGAGTGACTAGGCAGAAAAACTTGTAAAAAGTGTTGCATCACACCTTCTACAGTACCGCCCAGGGGGCGGACCCCCCGGGTATATCCTCTCAGTCGGCATATCGCAGATCAGTTTTTTTTCTGTCTAGCAAGGAGTAGCACATGGCTCCCTTCGGGCCCATTGGTCTGGGGAAAAAAGATATATATATATATATATATATATATATATATATATATATATATATATAAAGAAAAGGTGCAAATAAACAGGCCCAAAATTTGCACTTCTCGGCGCCTATGTATTGGTATGCAATTCCTGTGGCTCAATGATTTGCCTATTTAGATGGGTAAATAATGGGAAAATAGACGATATACTCAGCTCGGAAATAAATATATCAGAGTAATTAAACTATGGTATAAATTATATAAAAGGAGCAGCTGTTTAAATTTATATAAAATGAGAACCTCATAAATATAAAACAGAATAAATAAAATAAATATCATATATAAAAACTTAAATTCGTAAAGTCCATATGATAAAACAGCGCTAAATAAGGATAAATGTCCAAAAACATGTAAAAAGCACTTGAGTGATGACTTTGCAACAGTCAAACTAGTAGTGGTATATCTTCTCTGGATACGATATGTAGTGCACCCTACACCAATCCCAAATCTTCACCACAAGTGAGGGCCCTCAGTTGAAGTCAATCTGTGACGAAACCGGTCAGGGCCCAGATACCGCAGCGTCTCTGTAACTAGGAAGTACAGAGTGAACATCACGGCAGCTGTCGCAAATCCGGAACAAAAGACTGCCGCGTTACGAATGCAACACGGGCGCCCTCTTGGGACAGGATAGCGGTGATTACACTCTATACTTTATACTCTATACTTTATGTGCTGTTTTACAAGTGATTGAATTGTACATGCATTTGAAACAGGGTTTTAGTATTGGGGATTTCTTAATTAAAGCAATATTACACTATTAGTGCCTTTATGTCCTTATATGTTTGCTTGAGGATTTTAACCCATACTACCCTGGTGGTGATGACGGATGTTGGAGTGAGACTACATACAGACTAAAAAAAGGCCTATCTTTTTCATCTTTGTGGTGAGTTTGTACCCCAGAGGGGGAGCGTGCCTCACTTGTGGTGAAGATTTGGGATTGGTGTAGGGTGCACTACATATCGTATCCAGAGAAGATATACCACTACTAGTTTGACTGTTGCAAAGTCATCACTCAAGTGCTTTTTACATGTTTTTGGACATTTATCCTTATTTAGCGCTGTTTTATCATATGGACTTTACGAATTTAAGTTTTTATATATGATATTTATTTTATATATATATATATATTTTTTTTTTTGCTACATTTGTTGTTTCCTGCGATCTTCGATCAACTGCCGACTGGGTGACAAGCTGGATCCTCGATCCTTGTAGTCTCCCTAGTTTCGGCCAACGAGCGCGTGCCGACCCTAGCTACGCGCTGGGTTTTCCACGACATGCCCGTCGCTCCACGGGTGGCCGGTGAGCCTACGCTCCAGGGCCTGCATCGGACCGCTCAGCTTCGGCTGACCTTACGGCCGAGTCGCAGCAGCCTGTCCGGTGAGCGTCACGCTCCAGGGCATACATATGATCGTCCCTTTTGGGTCCAATCACAGCATGCCTGGCCAACAGTCACCTTCCGTGCGCGGACGATGATCTGTTTGGAATGTCTTCCAGCATAATACATGCAGGATAGGTAAGTAAAACTCCCCTGCCTCGGCTGGGTGATTTAGCTGGACATTCCTGGAGAGATCAAGTAAGTGGTTGTGGCCCCTTTCTTCCCTCTCTCCCTGCCTTTCCCTCCTCCCTGGGCTTCTAGCTAAAGGTTGCTGGGTGCTGGGGGTCACCTAAGGGGTTCCACTGGAGCGGGGCTGGCTGTAACTAACATTTAAAATAAATGTAATTTCTGCTTACCTGTGTGTGTGTGCTTCCTCCTCCATGCTGTCGGCGGCCATTTTGAGGTGGTCCATGCTGAGTTCGGCCTCTTGTGACTGCCCGGCGGCCATCTTCCTGTGGTTTGGCCACACCCACTGGCCCCTATCAGCTGATCGGCGGCCATGTTTGTCCACCCTGTATGTATATATTGCCGTTCGGCGGCCATCTTTTTGTGGGCTACGGCTGCTTGACCTCTATCTTCGGTCGGCGGCCATTTTCTTAGAGCCCACATTATCTTCCATACAGACGTTTTTGGCAACCATTTTGCTAGAGCCTCCGGCCTCTAGGGTGCATTACACTGGCGCGAAAATTCACACAGGAAGTGCTGATAAAAGAAGCAGACTGACACAGCAGCAGTGGGACAGCATCACAGGCGCAGCACATGGCAGCATAGCAGTACCGGTCCAGGGTGGTGAGTCCTCTGGGTAACCCAGCATCTCGGCAGCGCAGGAGGGTGGCCTATTAATATCTTGCCTGGAGCCCTGTGAGTGTCAGCGTGTGGTCAGCATGGCATCTGAGCCAGATGTCTTCTCCCCTGAAACACCAGATTAACAGCTGGTGCCCCTGAGGTGTCTATGAATGCTATGACGGCAATCCTAGAGGCGTTTGCTGCCAGGGTGGAAGCAGCACACGGGAATACAGGGGGTAGTAAACGCCCCGTCCCCTGCAAGCTTCTGGGGATAATTCTGATGCAGAACCAGGTCCAGCTACGGCTCAGGGCCCAGATTCTGACGCATCAGAGACTGCAGACCGTGATCGGACAGTAAGGATGACTTCAAGTCCAGGTCAGTACGCGAGACGGCTTTGGTATCTAACCTTATTACTGCAGTGTGGGATACGCTAAAGTTGGAAAATGCTGCAGAAGCAGCAGAGACTCCGGTCCACTTGGGTTTCATAGACCTGCCCGCACTGCTAAGGTGTTCCCTTGTGTGTCTTTTGATAAACTCTTATACAAGGAATGGGAGAACCCACTGAGGGTCTTTACAGCCCCAAAGAGGTTTACGGTACGGTACCCCTTTTGAGGAGAGTTTTCTGAAGAAATGGACCTCTCCCCCTATAGTGGACCCTCCGGTGTCCAGACTTAATAGAGCCACCACAATTCCTGTAGAAGGGGCTCCTGTTTTCAAGGACCCTGTGGATAAGAAGGCTGAAGCACTCGCTTGCTACCTATACTCAGTGGTAGGCTCGGCAGTACGCCCGGCATTGGCGGGGGCCCTAGTGTCTCACACACTTACTGAATGGGCAAGATTGCTACTCCAGGGGTTAAGGAGCGAGATGCTCCTCCTGATGAGATAACATTGGCCGACCTGTTGGTCCAGGGCCTTAGGTTTGTCTGCGAGTCAGACATGGATACTATTCCCCTGCTGTCTAAAGCTTCGGTTTATGCAGTAGCAATACGCCGCCTGATCTGGCTAAAAGGCTGGTCTGCGGACCAGACTTCCAAGAAAGCCCTGTTGGATCTGCCTTTTAAGGGCGACAGACTTTTTGGGGCTTCTCTGGATGACATCATCAAGGATGCCACAGGAGGTAAAAGCACTTTGCTTCCCCAAATTAGCAAGGGTAAGGGGCCACGCCAAGGGCAAGGGCCCTCCTTTACTGCACGCAAGCGGTTTTTTTCGTCCCCCTAGGGCGACAGGGAAAAGACCCCAGGCCGATAAAGCGCCTGCCCAAGGACAAAAGCGTCCTTGGTCCCGCATACCCAATAAGCCTGCGGACAAATTTGCGTCCGCATGAAGGTCCTCCCCCACCCAGCTCGGGTGGGGGGACGTCTTCGCAAATTCGCAACTCAGTGGACAGCTCTAATCTCCGACAGGTGGGTTTGCGAAGTAATCTCCTCAGGCTACAAGATAGAGTTTCTCTCTTGTCCACCGGACAGATTCAACACCTCCAATCTCCAGCTACTACCGACCCGTCGGGAGGCCCTGTAGGGGGCGGTCCAGGGTCTACTGGAACGCGGGGTAGTTATTCCAGTTCAAGAACTGGAATGGGGTTTTTACTCAAATCTGTTCATTGTGCCGAAGAAGGAGGGGGTTCGTCCAAGCTTGGATCTCAGAGCCCTCAATTGCTTTGTGAAGGTACAAAGATTTCGGATGGAGTCGGTTCAATCTGTAGTCACGGCTCTCCATCCGGGGGGACTTTCTGGCCTCCTTGGACATCAAGGACGCATACCTGCATGTCCCCACATACTCCAGACACCAGAGGTTTCTGCGATTTGCTATCGGGAAGGACCACTACCAGTTTGTGGCCCTCCCGTTTGGCCTTGCCTCAGCACCCAGGACGTTCACCAAGGTGCTCGCTCCGATTCTGGCACTTCTAAGACAGCGGGGTATCGCTATCACAGGCTACTTGGACGACCTTCTGCTGAAGACCCCTTCAAGCTCAGAATTAGAGGTAAGCGTGTCCATTACCTGTCAGACTCTTCGAGACTGTGGTTGGATACTAAACACGCAAAAGTCAGTATTGGTGCCCACTCAACGCCTAATGTACCTGGGGTTGATTCTGCATTCCTCAGAGGCAAAGGTATTCCTCCCTGTGGAGAAGTTGCAGACCCTCCGGGCTGCAGTACGGCAGCTGACTTCCAGGAAATGGTCGTCACTCCGTTTTTGCATGCGAGTGTTGGGCCTCATGGTAGCCTCCTTCGAGGCGGTCCCATAGGCTCAATACCACACTCGAGTGTTACAGAAGGAAGTTCTGTTCAGATGGAACAGATGCCCTTCATCTCTGGATTATCAAATCCGAGTGAGCCACCTAGTCAGGAGATCCCTGGTATGGTGGCTGACAGCACCGGCTCTAATGGCCGGGAAGTAATTTCTTCCAGTTTGCTGGATAGTGATCACGATGGACGCCAGCCTTACAGGTTGGGGGGGAGTCTGGGGTGTTCAGTCGGCGCAAGGTCGCTGGACCCCAGAGGAAGCCCTCCTGCCGATCAATGTCCTGGAAATCCGGGCGATCAGGCTGTGCCTCTTCAAATGGTCTCAGAGGCTGCAAGGGCGTCCAGTCAGGATCCAGTCAGACAACGCCACAGCGGTGGCATATGTCAATCATCAAGGAGGAACAAGAAGCTCAGCTGCAGCATCGGAGGTTGCTCGGATCCTGAAGTGGGCAGAGAAGAGCGTACCGGCACTGTCGGCCGTGTACATTCCGGGTGTGGAAAACTGGCAGGCGGACTACCTGAGCCGCCAGATGCTAGACCAGGGAGAATGGACCTTACACCCGGAGGTGTTCCAACTCCTCTGCCAAAGATGGGGCACACCAGACGTAGATCTTCTGGCTTCCCGTCTCAATCGGAAGGTATTGAGGTTTGTGGCCCGGTCAAGAGACCCATGGGCAGACGCAACGGACGCGTTGGTGACATCGTGGGGTCAGTAACGGCTAATCTATGCCTTCCCTCCCTTAAGGCTTCTTCCTCTTCTGCTCCGCAGAGTGGAGGCAGAGGGAATTCCAATGATCCTAATCGCTCCAGATTGGCCTCAGCGTCCTTGGTAGCCGATCTAGTACGTCAGGTAGCAGACGTCCCCTGGCGCCTACCACTACGGAAGGACCTGCTATCGCAAGGTCCCATACTCCAGAATCCTGCTGTTTTTACAGCATGGGGTGGACCAAAGGCTTGCCCTAAGTACGATTAAGGGACAGATATCTGCCCTGGCTGTCTTTTTTTCAGCGACCCCTGGCGACTCACTCTCTCGTGAGTACATTTGTGCAGGGGGTTTGACATGTGGCCCCTCCGGTCCGTCCCCCGTTACCTCCGTGGGACTTGAACCTGGTCCTCTCGGTGCTTCAGAAGGCACCATTTGAGAATATTAGAGATATTCCCCTGTTGACACTTTCTCAGAAAGTGGTCTTTTTGGTGGCTGTTACGTCAGTTAGATGAGTCTCTGAGCTGGCAGCCTTGTCCTGCAAGGCTCCCTATTTCGTTTTCCACAAGGATAAGGTGGTGCTGCGGCCGCAGCCTTCCTTTCAAAAGTCGTTTCGGCTTTTCATCTCAATGAAGACATTGTACTTCCATCCTTGTGTCCTCAGCCGTCGAATCCTAAGGAGTCGGCGTTGCATTCCTTGGACGTTGTCCGAGCTTTGAGAGTATACCTATCTGTTACTTCCCTGTTCCAGGAAATCAGATTCACTGTTTGTTTCGGTGGCTGGTCCCAAGAAGGGCCAAGCAGTCTCGTCGGCCACCATCTCTAGGTGGATCCGACAGAGAGTAATCCAGGCTTACGCCTTAAAGGGTCAAGCGCCCCCCTTTCTGGTCACGGCGCATTCGACCAGGGCAAGAGGTGCCTCTTGGGCTTTCCGACATCAAGCGTCTGTTTCCCAATTATGTAAAGCGGCGACTTGGTCATCCGCTCACACTTTCACAAAATTCTACAAAGTTGATGTAGGTGCATCTTCGGATGCCTCTTTCGGCCGCAAAGTTTTACAAGCGGCTGTTTAGAGTTGCAGCTTCTCCGTTGGAGGAGTGCTGTTTTGTGTTTGGGGTGAAGTTTATTTTATGCTGTTACCACCCCTCGTTTTTTTCTCTGACACTGCTTTGGGACGTCCCACTTTGTCAGTAGAGAAGCTGTGTCGGTCCATGGACGAAAGAGTAAATAGGATTTTTTACTCACCGTAAAATCCTTTTCTCTGAGTCCATGGACCGACACAGCACCCACCCCTCCTTTTAAGTTTGTACTGCTTTTTGACGAACTGATCTGTGATATGCAGACTGAGAGGATATACCCGGGGGGTCCGCCCCCTGGGCGGTACTGTAGAAGGTGTGATGCAACACTTTTTACATGTTTTTCTGCCTAGTCACTCCTAATTAACGGATAATACCCACTTTGTCAATAGAGAAGCTGTGTCGGTCCATGGACTCAGAGAAAAGGATTTTACGGTGAGTAAAAAATCCTATTTTTTCTCGTCGAGATTCCCGGCAGTTTATCTGTCGAGAAACCATGCACACAAACGGTTTTCACTGCAAAAAGCTCTCCCAGGCAGTTTTCTTGCCGAGAAAACCGGTCGTGTGTACGAGGCTTCAAGGTTTTTCTTGTGGAGTTGTGGCCAGTAAAAAGAACCATTTTACCCCAAGGATCTGTAAATCACTGCTGCAGGATGTGGTTGTCCAATTTAGGTTGAGGGGGTCCTTTAACAGGGAAAAGGGAGAGGCAAAAAAATAACTTTCGTTCCTTTAAAAGTTACATTTTTATTTAATAACATCAAATTACCAGTTATATTTGGTAGGTCATATTTTAAACAAAAAATGTTGTCAAACTATAAATGCATGCAGCAATGTAAAACAAAGTAGTGATGTTTGAAGCACTGTGGTATATTAAATTAAGCAATTGCACATGGTGCAATGATTCATAGAAATGCTTGATGCTGATGCTAAATAACTGTGTGCCTTTGTTTTTGAACAAACCGACATCTGTGATTTTGAGCTAGCAGGAAAAATGTGCTATTTAACCTTAGGACATACTTTAAAATGCAGCAATATTTATTAAATGCACTTAGCAAGGAACAGAAATAGTGAGGGAGTGTCCAAATCTTCTCTGATAAAGTGGAACTAATTAAAAAGAAGGCAGGAGGTACAATTTATGGAGTATTCTATTTGAATCATGCTGCATTTAAACACTGCAGATAGAAAAATCTGAAGGTTATTTTAAGCAGATAAAAAATAAAGTAAATGAAATTGGCACATAAAAATAGGCATTAATCAAGTCTGTCATCCACAGTTAAAGGAACGAAAACTTATGTTACTATTAATAAAAAAAATACTAATACTATTAACTTACACCGCGCTTACAGTATAACTCCAGCAAAAATATTGTATTTACATTTTGGATAGAGAGAGAAGACTTGCACCCCTGTCAGTTGTTTTCTGCTGTCTTTTTTCCTTTTAAGGAGATTTTCCCTATAGAGATGCAAACATAAAAACCTTGCAGATGTTTTAGTGTTTCCTCACCAACTAAAAATGGATTTCTGGCTCTAATACTTTGAGAGGCATTTCCTTTTATTTTCTGATGCCGCGTACACACGATCATTTTTCCCATCGGGAAAAATTTAATTATTTTTTTTAACAAGAAAAACGACCGTGTGTGGGCTTTTTGTCATTTTTCCAGATGGGAAAAATGGCATTAATCACGACGAGAAAAATTAGATCAGAGCTCTAATTTTTCTCGTTGTGATTCCCGTGGTTTTTTTCCGTGGCAGTTTTCCCATAGGGAAACACTGCCATGGAGCCCACACACTGTCGTTTTTCTCGACCAAACAAAAAATGTCGGGAAAAACGGACGTGTGTAGGGAACCAAGCCGTTCCTTCGTTTTTCCCGTTGATTTTCTCGACGGTGTTTCCACCGGCAAGAAAATCGATCGTGTGTACGCGGCATAACTCCTGTCATTGGGACAGGAACAGAAAGAAAATCACGAATACAACACAACAAATCTGGCTGAGGGTTTATTTCTCCCCTTCTCTATAATTAAAATACATATGTCTGATTTATATTAAATTATACCTAGTCTTATCTTAAAACACAAGAAAAATTTGACAAGTCAGGGGTGTATGATATAAAAATACAAACAATATTCGCGCTGCTAACACATATGAGCAGCTACAATACCTGTGGAAAAAAGGCAACAACAAACAATATACAAAAAATGCAGCGCTATGTGTATGACAATGTGAAAAACCAAGTGCTCCAAAATTAACTGAATCACAGAAAAAATAATAAATAAAAATCCAAATATATTAATGAATAAAAAGTCCAATTATATATAGAACTCCAAATAGATGTGATGAAACATATATTCAAATCAATTCCAAAAGGTGCAAGTGAATCTTCCAAAGTAAATATGTGACTTGTAACATAACCACCACCACGTGAAGGGGAGGCTTACCGGATGTAGTGGACCCAATACACATACGTGTATGGGGTCAAACAGGCTGAATATGTATACGTCCGTGCATATGGAACCAGATAAACACTGTGCACCCTTATATCCAAGGTCCAAGCTCAGGAGGGGATACCAGAAATTCAAGCCAATAGGGAATTTGACTCACATAAAGTTCATGTGGAAAAAGAAGGGAGATGGCACATAGCGTAATAACGCAAAGGATTTTAATGAATATAGGCAAGTACACTTACATTCAATCCATAGATTTGATGCTTTGCAAAGACAATCAGTAGCAGCAGTAGAGTCTCCCGACGCGTTTCGCAAAATGTTGCATCGTCTGGGGCATGGCATTAATCACGACGAGAAAAATTAGATCAGAGCTCTAATTTTTCTCGTTGTGATTCCCGTGGTTTTTTTCCGTGGCAGTTTTCCCATAGGGAAACACTGCCACGGAGCCCACACACTGTCGTTTTTCTCGACCAAAAAAAAAATGTCGGGAAAAACGGACGTGTGTAGGGAACCAAGCCGTTCCTTCGTTTTTCCCGTTGATTTTCTCGACGGTGTTTCCACCGGCAAGAAAATCGATCGTGTGTACGCGGCATAACTCCTGTCATTGGGACAGGAACAGAAAGAAAATCAAGAATACAACACAACAAATCTGGCTGAGGGTTTATTTCTCCCCTTCTCTATAATTAAAATACATATGTCTGATTTATATTAAATTATACCTAGTCTTATCTTAAAACACAAGAAAAATTTGACAAGTCAGGGGTGTATGATATAAAAATACAAACAATATTCGCGCTGCTAACACATATGAGCAGCTACAATACCTGTGGAAAAAAGGCAACAACAAACAATATACAAAAAATGCAGCGCTATGTGTATGACAATGTGAAAAACCAAGTGCTCCAAAATTAACTGAATCACAGAAAAAATAATAAATAAAAATCCAAATATATTAATGAATAAAAAGTCCAATTATATATAGAACTCCAAATAGATGTGATGAAACATATATTCAAATCAATTCCAAAAGGTGCAAGTGAATCTTCCAAAGTAAATATGTGACTTGTAACATAACCACCACCACGTGAAGGGGAGGCTTACCGGATGTAGTGGACCCAATACACATACGTGTATGGGGTCAAACAGGCTGAATATGTATACGTCCGTGCATATGGAACCAGATAAACACTGTGCACCCTTATATCCAAGGTCCAAGCTCAGGAGGGGATACCAGAAATTCAAGCCAATAGGGAATTTGACTCACATAAAGTTCATGTGGAAAAAGAAGGGAGATGGCACATAGCGTAATAACGCAAAGGATTTTAATGAATATAGGCAAGTACACTTACATTCAATCCATAGATTTGATGCTTTGCAAAGACAATCAGTAGCAGCAGTAGAGTCTCCCGACGCGTTTCGCAAAATGTTGCATCGTCTGGGGCATGGCATTAATCACGACGAGAAAAATTAGATCAGAGCTCTAATTTTTCTCGTTGTGATTCCCGTGGTTTTTTTCCGTGGCAGTTTTCCCATAGGGAAACACTGCCACGGAGCCCACACACTGTCGTTTTTCTCGACCAAAAAAAAAATGTCGGGAAAAACGGACGTGTGTAGGGAACCAAGCCGTTCCTTCGTTTTTCCCGTTGATTTTCTCGACGGTGTTTCCACCGGCAAGAAAATCGATCGTGTGTACGCGGCATAACTCCTGTCATTGGGACAGGAACAGAAAGAAAATCAAGAATACAACACAACAAATCTGGCTGAGGGTTTATTTCTCCCCTTCTCTATAATTAAAATACATATGTCTGATTTATATTAAATTATACCTAGTCTTATCTTAAAACACAAGAAAAATTTGACAAGTCAGGGGTGTATGATATAAAAATACAAACAATATTCGCGCTGCTAACACATATGAGCAGCTACAATACCTGTGGAAAAAAGGCAACAACAAACAATATACAAAAAATGCAGCGCTATGTGTATGACAATGTGAAAAACCAAGTGCTCCAAAATTAACTGAATCACAGAAAAAATAATAAATAAAAATCCAAATATATTAATGAATAAAAAGTCCAATTATATATAGAACTCCAAGTAGATGTGATGAAACATATATTCAAATCAATTCCAAAAGGTGCAAGTGAATCTTCCAAAGTAAATATGTGACTTGTAACATAACCACCACCACGTGAAGGGGAGGCTTACCGGATGTAGTGGACCCAATACACATACGTGTATGGGGTCAAACAGGCTGAATATGTATACGTCCGTGCATATGGAACCAGATAAACACTGCGCACCCTTATATCCAAGGTCCAAGCTCAGGAGGGGATACCAGAAATTCAAGCCAATAGGGAATTTGACTCACATAAAGTTCATGTGGAAAAAGAAGGGAGATGGCACATAGCGTAGTAACGCAAAGGATTTTAATGAATATAGGCAAGTACACTTACATTCAATCCATAGATTTGATGCTTTGCAAAGACACTCAGTAGCAGCAGTAGAGTCTCCCGACGCGTTTTGCAAAATGTTGCATCGTCTGGGGCATGGCATTAATCACAACGAGAAAAATTAGATCAGAGCTCTAATTTTTCTCGTTGTGATTCCCGTGGTTTTTTTCCGTGGCAGTTTTCCCATAGGGAAACACTGCCACGGAGCCCACACACTGTCGTTTTTCTCGACCAAAAAAAAAATGTCGGGAAAAACGGACGTGTGTAGGGAACCAAGCCGTTCCTTCGTTTTTCCCGTTGATTTTCTCGACGGTGTTTCCACCAGCAAGAAAATCGATCGTGTGTACGTGGCATAACTCCTGTCATTGGGACAGGAACAGAAAGAAAATCAAGAATACAACACAACAAATCTGGCTGAGGGTTTATTTCTCCCCTTCTCTATAATTAAAATACATATGTCTGATTTATATTAAATTATTCCTAGTCTTATCTTAAAACACAAGAAAAATTTGACAAGTCAGGGGTGTATGATATGAACATTTTGCAGCAGCAGCTGTACAGCTGAAACCTCGTACACACGGGCGGGAATCCCGTAAAAAAAAAAAGTCTGTTTTCTCGACGGGATTCCTGGCAAGCTTGTCTTGCCAAGCCCTGTGTACACATACGCCATTCAAAAGAACCTCCATTCTTTTGAATGGCAAGAACGCGATGACATCATCGACAATGACGAGCCGGCGCTCGTCACATTCGATGCCGTCGCCGCCATCTTGCTACACCCTACACTACCCTTGTATGCTACCGCGCATGTGTCGAAGTCTCATCGAGCATGCACGGGTTTCCCTGGACAGGTAAGCATACAGACGACCGGGTTTCTCGCCAGGAAACACTCTGCCGAGAATCCCAACCAAAAAAATAGAGAGCAGGTTCTCTATTTTTCTTGTCGAGATTCCCAGCAGTTTTTCTGCCGAGAAACCATACACACAAACGGTTTTCTCGGCAAAAAGCTCTCCCAGCTGTTTTCTTGCCGAGAAAACCGTTCGTGTGTACGAGGCTTTAGTCCCTTTTTTTTTTTTTTTTAATTCTTTATTTCCATGTTTTTCTTACAAGCATCCTCAAAAACATAAAAGATAGCATTATCTTAATGATATTAATAAAACATATATGATTAATTGCCTGCATTTTTTTCCCATCCCTCCCCTGCTCCCATCCCCATTAACCCCAGAGAGAAAAAAAAAAAAGGGGGAAAAGGGGAGACCCCCATCTCCCCACCTCTGCCTGCCGGTTTCAATAGACGGTAAGGTGTCTCTGCCAATAAACTTCCAAGTCTAAATCCCACTTTTAATCTTCTCTATCTTCTCCAAATAGTTTTTTCCCTTCTTCCGATTTTACGAATTCTTCCCATGATGCCCATATTTCCTTATTTTGTTCCTGTCTTTCCATATCTCTGGGCCATAAATTTTCCATTATCAAAATTCTTCTAATTTTATTCAGCCACATAGAGATAGGAGGTGTTCGTGTTTCTTTCCAACACAAAGATATGCAGCTTTTTGCTGCATTCACCATATGACATATTATTGAATTTTTATATCTTTTCATCGGGATTTGGGAATTTTGTAGCAGGCAGGAAGAAGGCTGGATCATCAGGGACTCGGTATTCCGTAAACATTTGCGTTATCCTCTGAACTTCCAACCAGTACTGTCTAATCACTGGGCATTGCCAAAAAATATGAAAAATAGTCCCTCGCTCTCCACAGTTTCTCCAACATCTATCTGTTACTTCCGGAGAAAATTTATTCAAGGTTGCTGGAGTAAAGTACCATCGTGTTAGCAATTTATAGTTAGATTCCTGTATCTTGGTACATCTAGGAGGTACTCAGTGCCAGCTGTGCCACTTTCCTGCTCTGGATTGGAGAGAACCTTTGATTCAAATCTCTCTCCCATTTACTCAAACTTCTCATTTTATAATCTTCTGGATGTGTTACCAAAAGAGCATATATTTTAGATGTAACATGGGAGATTGGTTCCTTTTCTTCGCAATATATCTCAAATCTTGTATGTGGTCTACAGTATTTTTCCATCGGGCCTAAGGATACCAAGAAATGTCGCATTTGTCTTGCCTGCCAACCAGACATTTCAAATTGACCTCCCTGTCGGATCATAGATTGTATAGATGGCCAATTATCTAAGTTCGTAATCAATAATCCTGCCTAATTGTGCTGCCTGATAATATTTATACATATCAGGGGCTGCAATTCCACCCCACTCCTTCGGCATTGTCAGCAAACCTCTATTTATCCTAGGACGTCTACAGGCCCAAATAAATTTCGAGAACTCTAACCCTATTTGGCTAAAATAGGTCCTAGGGATATATATAGGCAATGCCTGGAAAAGGTACAAAAACTTAGGGACTATATTCATTTTTAAAATGTTGCATCTCCCGAACCAGGAGTGCATGCCCTTATTCCATTTTTTAAGAGTATTTTAACTGTTGCAAGTAATGGTCGGAAGTTCATATCATAGATCTTTGTTAAATTTGAGGGAATCTGTGTCCCTAAGTAATTTAATGCTGTTGTCGTCCATCTAAACTTAAAGTTATGTTGTAGATTTTTACTTAGTTGTCCCTGCATTGCCACTCCCATCGCCTCCGACTTACTATAATTCATCTTAAAACCAGACAGAGATCCGTACTGTTCTATTTCCTTCAGAAGATTTGGCAGTGATATTTGTGGGGATTCTAGAGAAAACAGCAGGTCGTCCGCATAAGCTGACACCTTATACTCTTCTCTTCCCATTCTTATACCCATAATATCCAGATTCTGTCTGGTTCTATTCAACAGAGGCTCTAGTGTCAGAGCGAATAGGAGTGGTGACAAGGGGCACCCCTGACGGGTCCCATTCGATATCGAAAATATTTTAGAGTGTACTCCATTTGCTTTAACTTTAGCTTGTGGTTTCAAGTATAGCTCAGTTATCCACTTTAGCATCCGGTTTCCAAGACCCATGTGTTTCAGTACTCCTAACATAAATGTCCAATTCACCCTATCAAAGGCTTTTTCCGCATCTGTGTTTATAAAAACACTAGTTTTTTTTAATTGGTTTGCTTGTTGAATTAGATTTAGTACTTTAATAGTGCTATCTCTTGCTTCGCGTTTGGGAATAAATCCCACTTGATCTAGATGTACCAACTGAGACACATGGAGTTGTAATTGAATAGCCAAAGTTTTTGTATTCAGTAGGGATATCGGCCGATAACTACTAAAACATGTCAAGTCTTTACCCTCCTTTGGCAATATCGTAATATGTGCTCTTAGTGTGTCTGGAGTAAAGGTAGTTTTTTGTCCTATCGCATTAAATAATTTCATCATGTGTGGACCTAATAGAGAGTAAAAACTTTTGAAGTATTGTATAGAAAAGCCATCTGGTCCGGGTGCCTTTCCATGTTTTATCGTTTGTATTGCTGCAAATATTTCCTCTGATGTAATGGGTGCTTCTAATTTTCTTCGAACCGGGGATGGTAATCAAGCTAATTGAGAGGAGACAAGATATTCATCTATAGACGAGTGAGGCAAAGAAGGAGGTGCTAGGTTATACAGTGAAGAGTAATACTCCCCAAATTCCTGTGCAATCTCTTTCGGGATCGAGATTTTTTGGTCTCCTTTTCCCTTAATATAGGGTATATATGATCGTGTTTGTTGTTCTTTCAATTTATTTGCCAGTAATTTGCCGCACTTGTCTCCAGATTCATATGTCATCCTTCTCCATCTCTGTAATACCGCTTTTGCTTTATATCGTAAGATATCTGATATCTGTCTTCTTAAATGTGCTAATTCATTTCCTACTCCCCTTTCTGGTCTCTCTTTATGTAATATCTCTAATTCCTGAATCTTTCCCAGTAGTTAATTTATTTCCTTTTCTCTGGCCTTCTTTACTCGGGAACCATGTTTAATTAATATTCCCCGTATAACTGTTTTATGTGCTTCCCATACAATACCTGGGTCACTTTCTGCATTGTCATTTATTTGGAAGTACCATGAAATTTCTTTACTTAGGTCTGCTAGAATTTCGGGTGATTGTAATAAGCTTTCATTCAATCTCCAATTCCATGCCATAGGATGTACTGCCCCCGATAGTAAGAGTTTTATCATAACTGGGGCATGGTCTGACCAGGTTATACTACCTATTGATATATCCTGCACACTATAAAAATAAATAGTGCAGCGCTCCGAGAGGTAGAACAAGTTAAGATGATTTTTTTTTTTGAATCAAAAAGGTTTTTATTGAACACCAGATAGATCACAACAGTTTCCATTGTACAAAAAATAGCAAAGGTTTCCCTCTGCTGGCGAACTGTAAAACAACATATAAGATCACATCAAAAACAGCACCACAATCTTGCATGTATAAGCATATTAATCCTCGGCCGCTTGGTTTCAATTTTACTGCAAAAGTCGGGACATCACCAGCTCCCTGGGGCTCAGGCCAGGGGTATCAAGCCATTGGGACCAAATTCTCTCAAACCTGCTCGGGCTTCCCCTGTGCTGGTACATGTACTTTTCCATTATAAGAGTATTCCCCATGTGTGCTACCCAAGAGGTGGTGGTAGGCGGTGAGACTGACTTCCAACCCATCAAAATAAGCTTCCTAGCCTGAAACAGGGCCCTAGAGACCGCGACCCTGGTCAACTCCCCAGGGATCGCTTCCTCCAAGATCCCCAGCAGGCAAAGTTAAGATGATTGATAGACAGACATTATTGACTGATCGAAGTAAAACTTCTGATGGGGATTCTCACAATTTTCGAATGATATTGGACTACAATGTCCAGTATAAAAAGTTCGAGAAAATTATTGCTAAAAATTGGTCCATCTTAAAACAAGATAAGATTCTTGGTCCCGTTTTACCGGAGAAACCCCAATTCATTTATAAGAAAGCCCCGTCCTTGCGAGATCGATTGGCACCTAGTGTCCTAAACCCCCCTGTACCGTCAGATAACAGCATGTTTAGATTCCTTGGTGGATTTTACGCATGTGGCCGTTGTGTCCCGTGCAGGACCTCTAAAGTTAATCTTAAGAAAAGGAAGTCTTTTTTGGCATCTGCCACCAATAAAGAATACAATATTAAACAATTGATTACGTGCGCCACGGTGGGGGTCGTCTATATGCTGGAGTGCGATTGCGGACTCCAATATATAGGCCGAACCTCGAGACCTCTACATGTTCGTGTGGCAGAACATGTTAATAATATTAAAAAGGGGGTCAAAACCCATAATGTCTCTAGGCATTTTAAACAGTTCCACCAACAAAATCCCAAGGGTTTGAGATTCTGGGGCATAGAGAAAGTCACTAGACATTGGCGAGGTGGCAATTTTATCCATCAGCTGAGCAAAAGAGAATCCCATTGGATTCATGAAACACGAGTTCTTTGCCCTGACGGGTTAAATGTCGAATTTGACATAAATTGTTTTATAACTGACCGCTAATTAGATCTTAGATGTTTTTTTCATTTTTATTTTATGTGATTTATTAATGTATTATTGTTTTAGTATGTTTATTTTGGTTTGGTGAGATTGTTGTGGGCTGTGGTTGATGTCACGTTTATATTCAGGTCTGCAGTCCAGATTTGTTTATTTATTTTTTATCCAATGTATAAGCAGCTTCTTTCTCCATATCGGTAGTAACTGTAGGAGTTGATCGCTGCATTAATATACATATATTTTATATTAATCAACTGGGCTGGTTTACTGGTTGAATTTTAGATATATATATTTATATTTTCTATTTTAAAGTTTTTATCATGTATTTTGGTTGCCTTTGGAGCCTTTGTGTGGATATCCGGCTCACGGGGACACTTCCTGGTTGATGTCATGTGATTCAGACGTCCCTATCGGCGTCATGTGACGCCGCATCGTGTCTCCATAGTTACAGGCGCCTTGTTGCTATAAGAGCGGGTGTCTGGCGTTCTTCCCATATCCGCTGATGAAGTCCCGCCTACTGGGACGTAACGTGCGTACGGATGAGAAGTTTGTGACGTCACCCGCAGTTCATTCACAGTCTCACCAGACGCGCTGTTGTACCTCGGCACTGGTTTAGTGCCTTTTAAATGTAAGTGCACTACTTTTGTTTTTCATTAAATTGTTTTCTATTACGGAGAAACACTATGGTCTGCTTCTATATTTTCCACATGTAAACACTGCCTTATGAACTTAATACCTGGAAGTTTTTGAATGATCCTGATGTTATATGGAATTGATGACCCTAATCCTTTTGGGGAAGTTTACATCTTCATCTGCTTTGGATTAACCCGTAAGGGAAAGTTTTTCAGTGACCCTCTATAATTAAAGGGTCCATGTTGGAAGGTGAGCGGCCAATTTATCTGTTGGTGGAGGTCTCTCACTGTGTGTGTGTGTCTGTTACCACCTGCATGCAATCAAGAGTCCATGTGTCATCTATGAAGATCACGGGGATTATTTACTGATTTACTGTGCTGTTTTTCTATCTTTGATATATGGACTTTTAAAGCGCTGCACTATTTATATTTATTTTTATTTTTATTTTTATTTATATTTATATTTATTTTTATTTTTATTTTTATGTTCTACTCAGGGATTTTGATTATTTGACCCTTAGTGTTCAGCTGCTTAGTAGTACATTATAGTTTATTGCGCGGATTTGTTTCTTTTTACATATCCTGCACACTGGATAGTAATTGCTGAGGTATCAAAAAAAAATCTATCCTTGAATATAATTGATATGGATTAGAGAAATATGTGTAATCTCTCTCCCCTGTGTGCAGTATACGCCAAACGTCTATCAATTGAGTTTCGTGAAGTTTCTGAAGAATACGCTTCCCCAGGGACTGAGGAGGAGCCACTAGAGGTATCAATTCTTGGATCTAGAGGTATATTAAAAAAACCCCCTAAAATAAATTTCCCTTCTTTAAATTTAGTCAGTTTTGATAAAAAAAATTCAAGAAAATTATCTTGATTAACATTTGGGGCATAGATAGTAGCTAGAGTCACTTTTATGTTTCCTATAAATCCTTTCAAAAAAAGATATCTCCCTCCTAGGTCTACATATTTATCCAGCAAAGACCATGCAATTCTATTAGATATTAGAATAGCCACACCTTTAGTTTTGGCCTCTTTGTTAGACGCAAGGTATACGTTAGGAAAGTATCTGTTTTGGAGATATGGGAATTTTCCTTCCTTAAAATTAGTTTCCTGTATCATTCCTATATCTGTTTTAGTCTGCCTCAAATCATGATGTAACATCCTACGTTTTTCCGGAATATTGAGTCCCCTCGCATTTATAGAAGTCACCTTCAACCCTGCCATCTTCCCTAATCCCGCAGGCAAAAGGGGGGGAGGGGAGAAAAGGAAAAAAAAAAGTCCCTTTTTTCATCGAATTCCCAGTTGTGAGGCTGCAAGGCAGCAACCATATTAGTGGAGGTACAAGCTATCACAAGACAGTTTTTCCTGTTCCTGATTTATTTTAATTTTATCCATACAATCTTGTGAGGATCAAGAAGGGCGACAAATGTAAAACTGCGTCTAACACCAAGACAAGACATTATAAATACCTCATACCTGTTTGGTCTTTGCAACGCTCCTGCAGTTTTTCAGGAGTTCATCAATGATGTCCTCTAAGATATGTTGCAGCAATGTGTAGTGGTTTACCTTGATGGTATTCTCATATACTGTGAAAAATATAGTCAACACACTAAAATAGAATGACAAACTATAAGTGGCGCTAAGTGAATATAACAATTATATTGGTATAAACTGTGAAAAAAGTAATAGTGAAATATACTTAAATCTTAAAAATGAACAAAAGGCATAAAGAAAAATTCCAAAAAATGTGTATAGAGTGACAGCACAAATAAAGTCCATATAAGTGTATAGTGATAGTGTTCAAAATTAGATGATAATCTTCTTCTTTTCCACCACACCACAGTGTTCAAGTGAGTCAAACCCCCTTCAGATAGGACACTCACCGCAATGCAATGCCTTACACTCTCGTGTTTTGGCAAATGAGCAGACAGCACCTCTCAACTAGGTGGATTGGTTCCACATCCGATGCAGTGATCCTCAAACAGGCTCCACATAAATGCAAAAATAAATGCAAAGGATAGTGTAATACTGCAAAGTCAGTTTTATTGGTACTACAAAATCTTCAAATATTGCACTCACATGATAACCAGTAAAAGTAAGCCAAAATCACACTGCAACCGAATCCACAGCATTAACTTCACACTGTCACAACCAACGAATGATGGTCACGGCGGACCCAGGATCAGCACAGGTCACAAAATAGTAAATAAACCACTCTCTACCTGTCCTCTCCACTTGCGAACGCCGTTTCCAAAGGTGGCTGATAATAAAGTCTGTAACACACGGCACTCCACACACGCTTGATCAGATTGTCAATAGCCTGCCGTGTAGCCACACCCCGACATGTTTCGTAATTGATACTTAATCATGGGATTGGCTACATCACAGACAAACCCTCCCTTTATACTCCTCATTCAAATTAGTGGCTTTCGGATATACTACAGCAGCTGTGCAGCTAGTCAAGTGTTGACGGATGTTCCCCATAATGTTCAATCAACAGAGGGCACATCATGACTCTACCCCTATTAGCATAGTGATGACTCACTCCAACACGTCGCGGAATTACCATCACCTGTGGATACGTTCCGCGTTGTGTAATGGCGGAAGTGACTCATCGAGTCCAATGGCTCTGCGGGCGGAAGTGTCCTCCCCGTCTCGATTCTCAACAGAGATCGTGGGCTCGACGTACCGCATCATAATCAGACACGGGCGTCTCTCCCACAACAACTTACACCCAGTTATCCTGTCTGTCTAAAGCAGCCGATCAAGTGTCCCCGTGACCATAATTCCCCGGCCTTCCACATCAATAGACAGCATAATATCCCCATAGACCATGTTACAACCACTAATTTAAATTACAAAAATTCATTTATTATTTAATATTTATTGTTGCGCTAACCCCAACTGCTTACTAGTTGTTTAAAAATCACTAAAGTGAGACAATGTAGATCCTTTTAAAAAAAAAAAAATTAAAACAACAATAAAAGAATCAAAATTGACATTATTTTAAAATAATCATTTAAAAATATTTCTAAAATCTTTCATAAAAATCTCAAAAAATTACATTTAAATTACATTCTAAAATTCATGGGATCAATGAATGGATGCTATGAGTTTTGTAAAAACACCTATTCAATTCAATAGGTGGACGTGTGCGCGAGTCTACGCACATAACTATGTGCAGTGTCTGCTACTATCCTTGACTCATACTCTATTGTGACCAACTGACAGCCACAAGTGTACTCTCATATATAGATGTTGAATCAAACACACTAGCTCAAAGTACACTGCACATTAGTTGAACAGGACAATGATGTGATCAAAATAAATTGACAAGCACAATCTATACCCGTCCCCTATTGGTGAGCATCTGAACTGCATTACTATTCGAGCTATATAGAACCATAGAGACCCAGTAGTTTAGTTACTAATTATTATGGGGTTTAAAATATATGTAAAATTATATCAAACGTTCAATAATTATTAATGAAACAATTTAGATCCACCTCCACATTCAAACCTCTTGGAAATAAACATTTTAACAGGAAGATCCATTGAGTTTCGCGTTGCGATAAATCTCTGACTCTATTAGATCCTCTCCATGTTGGATATACACAATCTATACCACAGAATTGAGCTACAGAGGGGTCTTGATTGTGTTTCTCCTTGAAGTGGACCGATACACTATGGTATTTAAAACCATTTTTTATGTTAGTGAAGTGCTCAGAGATGCGAATACGTAATAATCTCTTCGTCCTCCCCACATAAAGTAACCCACATGGACACCATAGTAGGTATACCACGTAGGAGGAATTACACGTAATGAACTCACTAATATCAAAGGTCTTGAGATCAGAGCTGATAACCTGTTTTTTTCCCCTATTGTGGACCTTCACTGTTTTGCAACAAATGCATTTATTACAAGGAAAAAAACCTTTAAGGTCGATCTTTAACATTTGTTTTGGTGGATCAAGGATCTTTCGAACAACCCGATCTCCAAAACTAGGGGCCTTTCTATAAATAAACCTAGGTTTAGAAGGTAAAACCTGCCCCAGATGTCTATCCCTACTTAAAATATGCCAATGCTTATTATAGATCATTTCGATCTCCTTATACTGAACATGAAACCCTGATAGAAATGCCCATTGATGTTCATTATTCCCTTGATTCAGATTGGTATTACTATTTATCTTTTTTAGACATTGATCTCTTGGGCGCTCTGCTACTGTACTTGTTGTATCACACTATCTAGATTGGTGTCTGAGTATCCTCTTTGAATAAATTTCTCTTTTAGTGTGGCCGCCTGAATGTGGTAATCATTATCATCCGTACAGTTTCGTCGTACTCTGAGGAACTGGCCTTTTGGTATGTTTTTAATCCAGGCAGGATGATGTCCACTCCTAATAGACAAAAAACTGTTGCGGTCTGTAGGTTTGAAAAAAACTTTTGTTTTCAACTTTCCATCAACATAATCGATGGTCACATCCAGGAAATTAACAGAGAGATTACTAATTTGATACTCTAATCTGATATTATTAGTGTTCTTATTCAAGGTGTTCAAATACTCAGTCAGAGCATTTTCAGATCCCTCCCAAATCATCAGGAGATCATCTATAAATCTCCGGTAAAAAATGATCTGCGGTTTCTGATTCAAGAAGACATGTCTATCCTCCCATTCTGACATAAATAAATTCGCTAAGCTGGGAGCAAATTTTGCTCCCATTGCTACGCCTACAGACTGAGAAAAGAAAAAACCATTGAACCAAAAATAATTATGCGACATGCAGAATTCTAAAGCTTGTCCCAAAAATTTATTTTGTATGTGGGGGATGTCCTCTCTTCTACTTAGGGCCCAGTTCAATGCTAATGCAGCATCCTCATGCTGGATGATGGTATAGAGCGACGCTACATCCACTGTCACCAAAAAAATTTCTGATCCTGGTTTAAACTTCACACCCTCCAAAGATTGCAATAGATCTGAGGTATCTCTCAGATAGGCTTTAGTGCTTCCCACGCTAGGTTGGAGGAATTTGTCAAGATACTCGCCCAACCTAGCTGTGACCGACCCAATCCCATTTACAATGGGTCTGGCTGGTGGCACAGTTGCATTCTTATGAATCTTTGGAAGTGTGTAGATCACTGGGATCCTACACACTGATGGGGCTAGGTATCTCTTCTCTTTGGAATTCAACGCATTTATCTGGAACCCCCATTCCACAAGAGCCTCAAGCTGTATTTTATACGCCTCCGTGGGGTCAGAAACCAACCTTTTATATGTTATTCTGTCGTTTAGCAAATCAGTTAGTTGTTTCTGGTAGAAATCTTTATCCATCAGAACCACCCCACCCCCTTTATCTGCCGGGCGTATAATGATGTTTTTGTTCTTTTCCAGGGATTTTATTCCCTCCTTTATATAGCCTGGATTCACATTCCTTTTCTCGGGAAGTTCTTCAATATCCCTGAGAACCAACTGCTTGAACACTTCTATAAAGTGGTTGCTTGAGTTTTGAGGATTGAATATCGACTTATTCTTTAAACCACTATCAACTTTATCTAATGCCACTCTACTTCTAGTGGTGGCTTCCACAGGGTGACTTAAAAAATACTTCTTCATGTTCATAGTTCTTATAAATTTATGTGTGTCAATATAAACATCGAATTTATTCATCACCCTTCTTGGGGCACACTTAAGGCCCATTCCTAATATGTTTAGTTCTTTAGGGTTTAATTCGATCTTGCTTATATTGAAAATACCAGTTGTTAACTGTGCCTCATCCTTTTCTTTGGATTGTTTCCGCTTTCCTGCCCTGCATCCCCGTTGTCTCTTTGGAAGGGCATGGGATCTCTGTAAGGGGGGTTTGGTGATGCCCCCCTCCCCCCCTCCCCTGTTGTTTGGGTGAAGATTCCTCTTTGGTGTTCCTCCCCTCCCACCCCTGCCCCGAACCCCTAAAAAAGACTGTTGGTGATATCCCCCATACTCCTCTTCAGCCAATGGCTGAAAACGGTTATATGTGGGGATATGTCCCGGACCCTGCGGGTAATCTGGAGGGGGGTATTGGTGCCATTGTTCATAGCCTTGTGACGGGTAATGATTATATGGGGTACCTCTCCCATAATATTGCGCAGGGCGAGGTGATTGGTAGTTGGGGTTTCCCTGATAATGATATTGTGGAACCGGTGACTCATGATAGGGTCCATATTGAACTTCCTTAGAACTATAGGAAGCGTTAGTTTTAATAGGGCCATGTGGCCCTTGTTCCCCCTTCTTCATTGTCCCTTTATTCCCGTTAGTTTTTGGTGGATCTTTTTTAGAGGTGGGTAAACTAACTTTTGTATCCACTTTAATCGCTTCAGGGTCCTCAGATGAGGCAATAGTGTTCTGCCAGGCATAAATATTATTAGTCTTATAATCATTGGCATCTCGATTATACTTTTTAACCTTCCTCTTTTGAGTCTCTCGATCGACCTTCTCTAATTTCTTTTTCATATTAATATTGAATTCCTTTACTAAACTTGATTCTTGAACTGGTTCCAATAAAATTTGTATTTCTTTGATTTTCTCATTTAATATGCTCAGTTTGATTTGTTTCCTTTTCAGGACCAAATCCTGCAGCTCACTGCTGACTCTATTAAAAAAACAAAGCCATTCATCCATATATTTAGCTTCATTGAGCCCATCTTGAGGGGGAACCTCCCTCCTCAAACTTCTAAAAATTAGTCCCTCTTTGCTGTAGTGCTCAAACGTGAACACATCCCACCATGCCTTAACCTGTTTTTCAAGCAGGTTTTCTAGCGTTTTAAGTGCCCCTGAGTAGTCCTCCTCACATACAACCATTTCATGTTTGGTGGAGAAGACACACTCAGCATTAATCTGCCTATTCGACAAAAAATTAATGGCTTCCATAGCTGCGAGTGGTTATAAAGTGTAAATAATAAAAAAATAAAAAAATGGTAATCAATACAAGCCGCCCTAGTGATTACCCCACCGCGCTGTTTTAACAGAAGAATACAGTGCATCAAATACTAGCAGCAGCCACTTTAAATATATATAACCCTGTGAAAAATATAGTCAACACACTAAAATAGAATGACAAACTATAAGTGGCGCTAAGTGAATATAACAATTATATTGGTATAAACTGTGAAAAAAGTAATAGTGAAATATACTTAAATCTTAAAAATGAACAAAAGGCATAAAGAAAAATTCCAAAAAATGTGTATAGAGTGACAGCACAAATAAAGTCCATATAAGTGTATAGTGATAGTGTTCAAAATTAGATGATAATCTTCTTCTTTTCCACCACACCACAGTGTTCAAGTGAGTCAATAATAATTATTAATGAAACAATTTAGATCCACCTCCACATTCAAACCTCTTGGAAATAAACATTTTAACAGGAAGATCCATTGAGTTTCGCGTTGCGATAAATCTCTGACTCTATTAGATCCTCTCCATGTTGGATATACACAATCTATACCACAGAATTGAGCTACAGAGGGGTCTTGATTGTGTTTCTCCTTGAAGTGGACCGATACACTATGGTATTTAAAACCATTTTTTATGTTAGTGAGGTGCTCAGAGATGCGAATACGTAATAATCTCTTCGTCCTCCCCACATAAAGTAACCCACATGGACACCATAGTAGGTATACCACGTAGGAGGAATTACACGTAATGAACTCACTAATATCAAAGGTCTTGAGATCAGAGCTGATAACCTGTTTTTTTCCCCTATTGTGGACCTTCACTGTTTTGCAACAAATGCATTTATTACAAGGAAAAAAAACCTTTAAGGTCGATCTTTAACATTTGTTTTGGTGGATCAAGGATCTTTCGAACAACCCGATCCCCAAAACTAGGGGCCTTTCTATAAATAAACCTAGGTTTAGAAGGTAAAACCTGCCCCAGATGTCTATCCCTACTTAAAATATGCCAATGCTTATTATAGATCATTTCGATCTCCTTATACTGAACATGAAACCCTGATAGAAATGCCCATTGATGTTCATTATTCCCTTGATTCAGATTGGTATTTATCTTTTTTAGACATTGATCTCTTGGGCGCTCTGCTACTTGTTGTATCACACTATCTAGATTGGTGTCTGAGTATCCTCTTTGAATAAATTTCTCTTTTAGTGTGGCCGCCTGAATGTGGTAATCATTATCATCCGTAAAGTTTCGTCGTACTCTGAGGAACTGGCCTTTTGGTATGTTTTTAATCTAGGCAGGATGATGTCCACTCCTAATAGACAAAAAACTGTTGCGGTCTGTAGGTTTGAAAAAAACTTTTGTTTTCAACTTTCCATCGACATAATCGATGGTCACATCCAGGAAATTAACAGAGAGATTACTAATTTGATACTCTAATCTGATATTATTAGTGTTCTTATTCAAGGTGTTCAAATACTCAGTCAGAGCATTTTCAGATCCCTCCCAAATCATCAGGAGATCATCTATAAATCTCCGGTAAAAAATGATCTGCGGTTTCTGATTCAAGAAGACATGTCTATCCTCCCATTCTGACATAAATAAATTTGCCTAGTTGAGAGGTGCTGTCTGCTCATTTGCCAAAACACGAGAGTGTAAGGCATTGCATTGCGGTGAGTGTCCTATCTGAAGGGGTTTTGACTCACTTGAACACTGTGGTGTGGTGGAAAAGAAGAAGATTATCATCTAATTTTGAACACTATCACTATACACTTATATGGACTTTATTTGTGCTGTCACTCTATACACATTTTTTGGAATTTTTCTTTATGCCTTTTGTTCATTTTTAAGATTTAAGTATATTTCACTATTACTTTTTTCACAGTTTATACCAATATAATTGTTATATTCACTTAGCGCCACTTATAGTTTGTCATTCTATTTTAGTGTGTTGACTATATTTTTCACAGGGTTATATATATTTAAAGTGGCTGCTGCTAGTATTTGATGCACTGTATTCTTCTGTTAAAACAGCGCGGTGGGGTAATCACTAGGGCGGCTTGTATTGATTACCATTTTTTTATTCTCATATACTGTAGTCTGAATCCCTAGAGAGCCACCACACAGATGTCTCCTGTGTGCTACAGAGGCTGAGAGATAACCTGTATTGTAAGTTGGAAAAGTGTGAGTTCCATCGTAAACAGGTTACATTTCTGGGTTATGACTAGGGCTGAGCTTCGTGTTCGAGTCGAACATACGTTCGACTCAAACATCGGCTGTTCGATCGTTCGACGAAGATCGAACGATTTGGGCCGTTCGCGCCAAATTCGAGTGACGCGAACGGCCCACAATGCACTACGCCATCACAGTGTCATCCAGGCGCTGTGATTGGCCAAGCATGCACTGTGACCCCGCATGCTTGGCCAATCACAGCGCCGGCAGCGAGGAGAGCAATGATTGGCCACAGGCAGGATGCCTGTGGCAAATTATTGCTGAGGGGGTTTAGTACACGCCCCACACTATAAAAGGCCGCCAGCACGGCGGCCTTGTGTAGTGTGTTCCGGAGCAGGGAAAGAGAAGCATAGGCAGGGACAGTGTCATTTTTTTCCTTTACTAATCCTGGATTCCTTGTGTTTAGGGACAGAGAAGGATAGGTAGGGAGAGTGTCAGTGTGTCATTCTGTGCTAAACCTTGTTTGTAGGGACAGAGAAGGACAGTGAGGGAAAGTGTCAGTGTGCTATTCTGTCCTAAACCAATCTTGCTGAACCATATTTGAAATCCTTGAGTTTAGGGACAGAGAAGGACACTCGGGGAAACTGTCAGTGTGCTATTCTGTTCTAAACCAATCTTGCTGAACCATATTTGAAATCCTTGAGTTTAGGGACAGAGAAGGACACTCGTGGAAACTATCAGTGTGCTATTCTGTGCTAATCCTTGTTTGTAGGGACAGAGAAGGACAGTGAGGGAAACTATCAGTGTGCTATTCTGTGCTAAACCAATCTTGCTGAACCATATTTGAAATCCTTGAGTTTAGGGACAGAGAAGGACACTCGTGGAAACTATCAGTGTGCTATTCTGTGCTAAATCTTGTTTGTAGGGACAGAGAAGGACAGTGAGGGAAAGTGTCAGTGTGCTATTCTGTCCTAAACCAATCTTGCTGAACCATATTTGAAATCCTTGAGTTTAGGGACAGAGAAGGACACTCGTGGAAACTATCAGTGTGCTATTCTGTGCTAATCCTTGTTTGTAGGGAAAGAGAAGGACAGTGAGGGAAACTATCAGTGTGCTATTCTGTGCTAAACCAATCTTGCTGAACCATATTTGAAATCCTTGAGTTTAGGGACAGAGAAGGACACTCGTGGAAACTATCAGTTTGCTATTCTGTGCTAATCCTTGTTTGTAGGGACAGAGAAGGACAGTGAGGGAAACTGTCAGTGTGCTATTCTGTTCTAAACCAATCTTGCTGAACCATATTTGAAATCCTTGAGTTTAGGGACAGAGAAGGACACTCGTGGAAACTATCAGTGTGCTATTCTGTGCTAATCCTTGTTTGTAGGGAAAGAGAAGGACAGTGAGGGAAACTATCAGTGTGCTATTCTGTGCTAAACCAATCTTGCTGAACCATATTTGAAATCCTTGAGTTTAGGGACAGAGAAGGACACTCGTGGAAACTATCAGTGTGCTATTCTGTGCTAAATCTTGTTTGTAGGGACAGAGAAGGACAGTGAGGGAAAGTGTCAGTGTGCCATGCTGTCCTAAACCAATCTTGCTGAACCATATTTGAAATCCTTGAGTTTAGGGACAGAGAAGGACACTCGTGGAAACTATCAGTGTGCTATTCTGTGCTAAATCTTGTTTGTAGGGACAGAAAAGGACAGTGAGGGAAAGTGTCAGTGTGCTATTCTGTTCTAAACCAATCTTGCTGAACCATATTTGAAATCCTTGAGTTTAGGGACAGAGAAGGACACTCGTGGAAACTATCAGTGTGCTATTCTGTGCTAAATCTTGTTTGTAGGGACAGAGAAGGACAGTGAGGGGAAACTGTCAGTGTGCTATTCTGTTCTAAACCAATCTTGCTGAACCATATTTGAAATCCTTGAGTTAGGGACAGAGAAGGACACTCGGGGAAACTATCAGTGTGCTATTCTGTGCTAAATCTTGTTTGTAGGGACAGAGAAGGACAGTGAGGGAAACTATCAGTGTGCTATTCTGTTCTAAACCAATCTTGCTGAACCATATTTGAAATCCTTGAGTTTAGGGACAGAGAAGGACACTCGTGGAAACTATCAGTGTGCTATTCTGTGCTAATCCTTGTTTGTAGGGACAGAGAAGGACAGTGAGGGAAACTGTCAGTGTGCTATTCTGTTCTAAACCAATCTTGCTGAACCATATTTGAAATCCTTGAGTTTAGGGACAGAGAAGGACACTCGTGGAAACTATCAGTGTGCTATTCTGTGCTAATCCTTGTTTGTAGGGACAGAGAAGGACAGTGAGGGAAACTGTCAGTGTGCTATTCTGTTCTAAACCAATCTTGCTGAACCATATTTGAAATCCTTGAGTTTAGGGACAGAGAAGGACACTCGTGGAAACTATCAGTGTGCTATTCTGTGCTAAATCTTGTTTGTAGGGACAGAGAAGGACACTCGGGGAAACTGTCAGTGTGCTATTCTGTTCTAAACCAATCTTGCTGAACCATATTTGAAATCCTTGAGTTTAGGGACAGAGAAGGACACTCGTGGAAACTATCAGTGTGCTATTCTGTGCTAAATCTTGTTTGTAGGGACAGAGAAGGACACTCGGGGAAACTGTCAGTGTGCTATTCTGTTCTAAACCAATCTTGCTGAACCATATTTGAAATCCTTGAGTTTAGGGACAGAGAAGGACACTCGTGGAAACTATCAGTGTGCTATTCTGTGCTAAATCTTGTTTGTAGGGACAGAGAAGGACACTCGGGGAAACTGTCAGTGTGCTATTCTGTTCTAAACCAATCTTGCTGAACCATATTTGAAATCCTTGAGTTTAGGGACAGAGAAGGACACTCGTGGAAACTATCAGTGTGCTATTCTGTGCTAAATCTTGTTTGTAGGGACAGAGAAGGACAGTGAGGGAAACTATCAGTGTGCTATTCTGTTCTAAACCAATCTTGCTGAACCATATTTGAAATCCTTTAGTTTAGGGACAGAGAAGGACACTCGTGGAAACTATCAGTGTGCTATTCTGTGCTAAATCTTGTTTGTAGGGACAGAGAAGGTCAGTGAGGGAAACTATCAGTGTGCTATTCTGTGCTAAATCTTGCTTGTAGGGACAGAGAAGGACACTCGGGGAAACTGTCAGTGTGCTATTCTGTTCTAAACCAATCTTGCTGAACCATATTTGAAATCCTTGAGTTTAGGGACAGAGAAGGATAGGCAGGGGACAGTGTCAGTGTCTTTGTTGCTAAGCCTCCTGCACAGTATACACCTGAAGGTAGCCCTTATTGCTGTTTTTCCCATCTCCCTGCAGGCCATCCATTAAAATGTCTGGAAGGCAAACAAGGAGAGGCAGACAGTCAGGAGGCAAAAAAAGAGGGCAAGCAGGCTCTGTGTCTAGGGGCAACAGTGCTGGTCGTGGACGCGGTGCATTGTCATCAGCACATGGCCATGGGACACGCTTGTCCTTCTTTTCGGCAGCTGGACATGTTGAGCCACATCATGCCGAAGACTTGGTAGAGTGGATGACCAAGCCCACCTCATCCTCCTCATCCTCTCTCACCCAGGCTCAGGGTACTGGCAAAGCAGCTGCCAAAGCGTCCTTTTCTCTGGTATCAATGTCATCATTAGTCACTCCTTCCCTAGACCCACCATGTCCTCCTCCTGAGGAGTCCCCCGAACTGTTTGAGCACAGTGTTGGGTACATGCTCCAGGAGGATGCCCAGCGTTTCGAAGGATCTGATGATGATACCCAGCTAGAGGAAGGCAGTAGCGTGAGAGCTGAGAGAGGGGATGCTCAAGAAGGACACCAATCTGGCAGTCATGCTCCAGCAGCTGCAGCATACTGCCAGATTGGCTCCAGTGATGAGGAGGGAGGGGATGATGAGGTCACTGACTCCACGTGGGTGCCTAATAGGAGAGAGGATGAGGAGGAGGATGAGGAGGAGGCACATCTCCAACGAGGCAGGATGCCCTTGGGTGGCCAGCGTATGGGCAGCACACCGACGGAATCACACCGCAGAGCTCCGCCTGTGCAGGGCGCTGCCTCTGCCCGTCATTCAAAAAGTTCTTTGGTGTGGGCCTTTTTTGAGGCGAGTGCATCAGATCGCACAGCTGCTGTTTGCAACATATGTCTCAAGCGTATATCGCGTGGCCAAAACATCAGCCGCTTGGGCACCACATGCTTGATCAGACATATGTTGACCTGCCATGCAGCTCGTTGGCAAGCCTACCTTAAAGACCCACACCAAAGAACAAAGCGGACCTCTCCTTGCACCGCATCAGCTGGGATCTCCAACCCCAGTATACCTTCAGTCTTCTCTGAAACCTGCACTGAGAGGAATGAAGGTGTAGAATTAGGTGTGTCACAGCCAAGTACTTGCGGCCACTCTGCTAGCAGTACACCGACGTCCGATTCTAGCAGGCAAATTTCCCTGCCCCAGCTGCTGGACCGTCGAAAGAAGTTCACTCCCAGCCATCCACATGCCCAGCGGTTGAATGCTAGCTTGGCTAAATTGCTAGCGCTTCAACTGCTGCCTTTTCAGTTGGTAGACTCGGCCCCCTTCCGTGAGTTTGTGCAATGTGCGGTTCCTCAGTGGCAGGTTCCCAAACGCCACTTTTTCTCACGGAAGGCGATTCCGGCTCTCTACAGGCATGTGGAAGGCAATGTCTTGGCCTCGCTGGACAGGGCAGTCAGCGGTAAGGTGCATATTACCGCTGACTCATGGTCCAGCAGGCATGGACAGGGACGTTACCTTTCTTTCACGGCCCATTGGGTCACTCTTTTGGCAGCTGGGAAGGATGCAGGACAAGGTCCAGTAGTGTTGGAGGTTGTTCCGCCGCCACGCCTCCAAAATGCTACTACTGGTTGTGACACACCTCTCTCCTCCACCCCCTCCTCTTCTTCTTCCTCCATGGCCTCTTCCTGTGGTTTGTCCTCGGAACCAGCGGTGCTCCGTAGGCGTTCAAGGGGCTACGCAAGTACGCAGGCAAAAAGATGCCATGCCGTGCTTGCGCTGGTGTGTTTGAGGGACAGGAGCCACACTGGGGCAGAGGTCCTGTCTGCTCTGCAGGGGCAGGCCGAGAGGTGGTTGACGCCACGCCAGCTTAAGCCAGGAATGGTGGTTTGCGACAATGGCACCAACCTCCTCTCCGCCCTCCGACAGGGACAACTGACCCATGTGCCCTGTATGGCTCATGTCCTTAACCTGGTGGTGCAGCGGTTCTTGGGCAGGTACCCGGGCTTACAGGATGTCCTGAGGCAGGCCAGGAAAGTCTGTGTGCATTTCCACAGATCTTATAATGCCAGTGCTCGCCTGGCTGAGCTGCAAAAGGAGTTGAACCTGCCCAAGAACCGCCTTATATGTGACATGCCCACCAGGTGGAACTCAACGTTGGCCATGCTGCAGCGGCTGCACACGCAGCAGAGGGCCATCAATGAGTACCTGTGCGACTACGGCACCAGGACAGGGTCAGGGGAGCTCAGTTTTTTTTCACCACGCCAGTGTGGCATGATCAGGGATGCATGCACTGTCCTGGCACCATTTGAGGAGGCCACGAGGATGGTGAGCAGTGACAGTGCATGCATCAGTGACACTGTACCTCTTGTCCACCTGTTGGAGCACACGCTGCGTGGAATAATGGACAGGGCACTTGAGGCAGAACAGAGGCAGGAAGAGGAGGACTTCCTTGCCTCTCAAGGCCCCCTTTACCCAGACAGTGTTCCTTCTGTCCCACCCATCGCACAGGAAGAGGAGGAGGAGGAGGAGGATTGTGTCAGCATGGAGGTGGAGGCTGGCACTCAGCATCATCAGCAGCAGTCTTTTAGGGATGATTTACAGTCCCAAGAACCCAGTGGACTTGTACGTGGCTGGGAGGAGGTGGCTGCGGATCATGTCGTCCTTAGTGACCCAGAGGACTCCGGACTGAATGCCTCAGCTAACCTACGCTGCATGGCCTCCCTGATCCTGCAAAGTCTGCGGAAGGATCCTCGTATTCTTCGGATCAAGGAAAGGGACCATTACTGGCTGGCCACTCTCCTTGATCCACGGTACAAGGGTAAGGTTGCGGACCTTATGTTACCGTCGCAGAGGGAGCAGAGGATGAGACAACTCCGGGAGGCCTTGCAGAAAGGTCTGTGCAACGCGTTCCCAGAGACTGGGAGGTTACAAACTCCTGGTCCTGGACAACGAGTTGCTGAGGCTTCGGGCAGTCAAAGAAGGAGCGGTGGGGAAGGTGGCCGTCTGACCGATGCGTTCAGACAATTCTTTAGTCCGCAGCCCCAAAGTATGATCGGTTCCAGCAACCATCGCCAGCGTCTGATATACATGGTGCAGGAATACCTAGGGGCAAGGTCAGACTTGGACACCTTCCCCACCAAAAATCCTCTGGCTTACTGGGTCTTGAGGATGGATCACTGGCCAGAGCTTGCACAGTATGCAATTGAGCTACTGGCCTGTCCTGCATCCAGCGTTCTTTCAGAACGCACATTCAGTGCTGCTGGAGGATTTGTCACAGATCACAGGGTGCGCCTGTCCACCGACTTGGTTGATCGACTGACTTTCATCAAGATGAACCAGTCTTGGATCACCACCAGCTACCACACACCTGATGCTGATATAACAGACTAATTGATTTTAAAATGTCACATCCCTTCAAGACTGATGCTGATGCTGAGTGCCTGTGCTGTTATGTTGACTGGCTATCCTCCTCCTCCGAGTCCTCAATGATACGATTAATGATGATAGCTTGGAAGATCATTTTGGTTTATGGGTGACGCCACCAGTGGCTAAGGCCCAATTTTTCAGCCCCTGTTTAACAGGGGCGTGTAATTACAATTTTTGATGCAATACTTTGCAACAGGCCTCATTGCTGTGCTCCAAGTACAGTATCTGTGAGGGGTTGCAGTGTTGTGCCACCAGTGCCTAAGGCCCAATTTTTCAGCCCCTGTTCAACAGGGGCATGCAATTATAATTATTGATCTAATAATTCACAGCAGGGCCCATTGCTGCGCCCACCAAGAGTAACTGTCAGGCCTTACAGTGTTGTGTCAACACCACCACCACCACCACCACCACCACCACCAAAGGCACAATTTTTCAGCCCCTGTTCAACAGGGGCATGCAATTATAATTATTGATCTAATAATTCACAGCAGGGCCCATTGCTGCGCCCACCAAGAGTAACTGTCAGGCCTTACAGTGTTGTGTCAACACCACCACCACCACCACCACCACCACCACCAAAGGCACAATTTTTCAGCCCCTGTTCAACAGGGGCATGCAATTATAATTATTGATCTAATAATTCACAGCAGGGCCCATTGCTGCGCCCACCATAAGTAACTGTCAGGCCTTACAGTGTTGTGGCACCAGCACCACCATCAAAGGCCCAATTTTTACTACCACTGTTCAACAATTATATGTTATTACAATTCCTGATATAATAGTTGACAGCAGGGCGTTCCAGCACCCACCAAGAGTAACTGTGAGTGCTTACAGTGTTGTGCCAACACCAACACCTAAGGGGCCAATTTCTGCAGAGTATATACGGCAGGTCCCTACTTTCAAACATCCAACTTACAAACGACTACTACTTGCAAACGGAAGAAGACAACAGGAAGTGAGAGGAAATCTACCCCTTGGAAGGAAAATTCTCTCCTGTAAGAATTAATATGGGAGAAAGGTGTCTCCTCTCTACTGATGCTTTATCACCAATCCTTGTTTCAATAAAAACAACACATTTCAAAAACAGTTGTCATTGGGACGCAAAGTGAGGTGAAATGTTCTGAACAGGGGCACAGACAGCAAAACAAATGTTACAGGGGTGATAACCCTTCCCTATGTTTTCCAAAAAGCTTAAAAATAGATTTTTTGGCTGGAGCTACACTTAAACAATGTACCTGTTCAAAATTACAAACAGATTCTACATAAGAACAAACCTACAGTCCCTGTCTTGTATGCACCACCTGTATACGGCTGTTCAGAGTATATAGGGCCTTTTTTATTTTGTGTGCGGGGTTCCCCTTAATATCCATACAAGACCCAAAGGGGCTGGTAATGGGCTGGTAATGGGCTGGGGTAGGGGGGGGGGGGGGTGTGATGGGGTAGCTATGCCATTTTTCTTAAAGATTTTCATCCATATTACCGGGACCAGACATTACATTAAAGCCGCAAACAGTTTTAAATGGCTTTTTTTTCCTTTAGAAATGTAATTTTGTGCAGGGACAGTTCTAAACACGGGAAACACGTGGCACTTCACAGGCATACTTTAGACACCCCCCAGGTACAATATTTAAAAGGAATATTTGACTTTTTTTTTTTCACTTTATGCATCATTAAAATGACTGCTCCCGAAAAACGGCCGTTTTTAAAACTTCTTTTTGCATTGATACATGTCCCCTGGTGCAGAACCCGGGTTCCCAAAATCTGTTTAGGACAATAACATGGATAATAGTCGTTATAATTAGCACTTTAGAATTCGAACGTTCGCATCCAGTGTATTTAATAGGGTTCTAATGTTCGTGCGAACTTTCGTTCCGTTCGCGGGTTCTGGTGCGAACCGAACCCGGGGGTGTTCGGCTCATCACTAGTTATGACATTTAACTGCTGTTTTTTTTTGATGGACTTAGAGATATTATCTGCAGTTCTACGGTGGCCTTGATCCATAGGTCCGTTACAACATTTTCTTGGCTTTGCCTATTATTATCGGAAATATATTCGGAACTTCTCTTCTCTGGTCAAACCCCTGACTAGTATGACCAGAAAGGACGGTAACCCAAAGAATTGGTCTCCAAATTCCATTAAAGCCTTTAGCCCCGTACACACGATCGGTTTGACTGATGAAAACCGTCCGATGGATGGTTTTCATCAGACCAACCAATCGTGTATGGTACCTATCAGTCTTTTTTCCATCGGTTGGAAAAAATAGAACATGTTTTAAATTTTTCCGATGGATAAAAAACCGATCGAAAACTCAGATCGTCTATGGGCAAGTCCATCGGATCAAAAACCCACGCATGCTCAGAATCAAGTCGACGCATGCTCAGAAGCATTAAACTTCATTTTTCTCGGCTCATCGGAGTGTTTTACGTCACCGCGTTTGGAACGGTCGGTTTTTTGACTGATGGTGTGTGTGCAAGACTGATGAAAAACAGTTTCATCGGATTTCCGATGGACAAATCCATTGGACGAAAATCCATAGGTTATCCGATCGTGTGTACGGGGCTTTTGAGTTTGTCAAGGCTGCCTTCATTTTCAGCTCCTGTGCTGGCACATCCTGATCCTAGGCTTTCCTTCATTCTTGAGGTTGATGCATCTTTTGACAAAATAGGGGATAGATTTATGGCATTTTTATTATTTATTTATTTTTACTTGTAATGGCGGTGATCTGCGATTTTTATTGTGACTGCGACATTATGGGGGACACAAAAAATGCCGTGGGGGGGGGTCCCTGCCAAAATCATTACCAGGCCCTTTGGGTCTGGTATGAATTTTAAGGAGAACCCCACACCAAAATAAAAAAAATGATGTGGAGGTCCCCCCAAAATCCATAACAGACCCTTATACAAGCATGCAACCTGGCAGGCTACAGGAAAAGGGGGGACACGAGAGCGCCCCCCCTCCTGAACCATACCAGACCACATGCCCTCAACATGGGGAGGGTGCTTTGGGGTCACCCTAACGCACCTTGTCCCCATGTTATTGGGGACAATGGCCTCATCCCCAAAACCATTCCCAAAACCCTTGCCCGGTGGTTGTGGGGGTCTGCGGGTGGGGGCTTATCAGAATCTGGAAGCCCCCTTTAACAAGGGGGCTCACAGATCCCGCCCCCTATGTGAATAGGTATAGGGTACATTTTATATGGGCCCTGCTGTTAAATATTATTTAAAAAATTGTAATTACATGCCCCTGTTAAAGAGGGGCAGAAAAATTGGGCCTTTGGTTTTGGTGGTGCCACAACACTGTAACTCCTCACAGTTACTCTAAAGCCCCATACACACGGTCAGACTTTTTGCCAACAAACTTCATTTTGAGCAAGTTTGACAAGAAATCCGACCGTGTATACGCTCCATCGGACAAACTTTTTTGGTTTTCATCGGACAAAAGTTCGGTCTGCAAACGGACAAACTTTTGGCCAAAAGTCCGATGGAGCAAAGTCCAACCGTGTGTACAAAAAATCATCGGACTTTTGTCCGATGGACAAAACAAATAATGTTAAAATCAACCAACAATAGCAGAAGTTGACCAAAGGGTGGCGGTAAAGAGCAGAAAAGAGCAGAAAACCACGTGATGTTGGAAAAAGTTTTGGGAAAGTTTGCAGAAAAGTCCTGTGGTGTGTATGCTATGGGTGTGCCCAGCCAACTCCGTTCGGACAAAAATCCACGGAAAAGTCTGATGGAAGTCCGACCGTGTGTACGAGGCTTTACTGGACGCAGGAACAAGACCTTATGTTAAATATTATTTAAAAAATTGTAATTACATGCCCCTGTTAAACAGAGGCAAAAAAATAATTAGGCCTTTGGTTTTGGTGGTGCCACAATACTGTAACCCCTCACAGTTACTGTAACCCCTAACAGTTACTGCTGTTAAATATTATTTCAAAAAGTGTAATTACAAGCCCCTGTTCAAAAGGGGCAGAAAAATTGGGCCTTGGGCGTTGGCGGTGCCCTAAAGCAAAAATGTTGTTGGAAGGCGAAGCTAGCATCATCAAGATTCTGGAGGAATAGGAGAGGCAGCATAGGCAGTCTTTAAGGGATCCCAGGCCCATAGCAAATTCAATCAGTTACATCAGCATCTGGTGCTTGATAGCTGCTGATCCAGATTCCAGACTGATTTATTTTTTATAAATGTGAGCCTATCAACGGAGTCTATGGACAGGCTCACTCTTTGATCCATTACAAACCCTCCAGCAGCACTGAATGTGCGTTCAGAAAGCACGCTGGATGCAGGACAGGCCAGTAGCTTGTTTGCACATTGAGCAAGTTCTGGGCAGTGGTCCATCCTCAAGACCCAGTAACCTAGTGGATACTCTGTTTGAAAGGTCTCCAAGTCTGCTCTTGCCCCTAGATTTTTCTGCACCATATAATGCAGACGCTGGCGATGGTTGCTTGAACCTATCAGACCTTGGTGCTGAGGACTGAATTTTTTTAAAAGGCATCGGTCAGCCGGCCACCTTTTCCGCCGCTCTTCCTCTGAACAAACAAAGCCTCAGAACCACGTTGTCCAGCACCAGGAAATGGTAACCTCCCTGGGTTTGGAAAGGTGTTACACAAACTTTCATTCAAGGCCTCCTAAAGATGTTTCATCCTCTTCTCCCTCTGCGAAGGCGGGATGAGTACTGAAACGTTACTCTTGTAACGTGGATCAAGAAGGGTTGCCAGACAGTAATTATCCCTCATCTTGATAACACGAATCCTAGGGTCATTTCACAGGCTTTGCAGAATCAGGGAGGCCATGCAGCATGAGTTTGCACAGGCATTCAATTTTAAGTCCTCTGGGTCACTTAGAATCACATTATCCGTAACTACCTCCTCCCAGCCACGTACAACTCCTTCTGGGGACTGAAAACCATCCAGACTGCTGCGTGTTATCCTCTACATCCATGCTGACACAATCTTCCTCCTTCTCTTCTTCCTGTGTGTTTGGCAGCCCCGCAGGAATGCTATCCGGATAAAGGGGGCCTTGAGAGGAAAGGAAGCCCTCCTCTTCCTCCCACTTTTCTGCCTTTAAGTGTCATGTCCATGATTCCACGAAGCATGTGCTCTAGCAGGAAGACTAGGGGGACCAGTGGCGGTGCGTCCATAGAGGGCGCCGGAGCGCCGCCCCCTCTCGCTCCCGCACCGCCACTGAAAGACAATACATAGATTCATGCATTGCATGAATCTGTGTATTGTCACCGCTGCCGCGCTGCCCACTATTCATATGGCCGGCCTCCTGGTGAGCGCTGGCCATATGAATTAGAGCGGCGGCCGGCAGTGGGTGGAACTTGGAAGTGCCTATCAGAGCCAGCGGCTCTGATAGGCTTTCCGAATACAGCTCTCACGCTGTATTCGGCTTCCAAAAACTCCTCCCAGGTACGCACGGGGGTGCGTTCCTGGAAGAAGACTGTGTGGAGGTTTCAGCCAATCAGGTTCACCGGATCTGGTTACCGGTAACCTGATTGGCTGAAACGATATCGAGGGCGGGAGAACACATCAAGGACGGCGCGGACCGAGGAAGGTAAGTGCAGGGCTGGGGGGGGGACAGGCTGCATTTGGGGGACAAACTGGCTGAATATGGGGCACAAACTGGCTGAATATGGGGGACAAACTGGCTGAATATGGGGGACAAACTGGCTGAATATGGGGCACAAACTGGCTGCATTTGGGGGGAACTGGCTGTATATGGGGACAAACTGGCTGTATATGGGGGCACACTGGCTATATATATGGGGACACACTGGCTGTATATGGGGGCACACTGGCTGCATTTGGGGGGAACTGGCTGAATATGGGGCACAAACTGGCTGCATTTGGGGGGAACTGGCTGAATATGGGGCACAAACTGGCTGCATTTGGGGGAACTGGCTGTATATGGGGGGAACTGGCTGAATATGGGGGACAAACTGGCTGAATATGGGGGGAACTGGCTGAATATGGGGGACAAACTGGCTGAATATGGGGGGAACTGGCTGTATATGGGGGACAAACTGGCTGAATATGGGGGGAACTGGCTGTATATGGGGGACACGCTGGCTGCATTTGGGGGGAACTGGCTGTATATGGGGGACACGCTGGCTGCATTTGGGGGGAACTGGCTGTATATGGGGGACAAACTGGCTGCATTTAGGGGAACTGGCTGTATATGGGGGACAAACTGGCTGCATTTGGGGGGAACTGGCTGTATATGGGGGACAAACTGGCTGCGTTTGGGGGGAACTGGCTGTATATGGGGGCACACTGGCTATATATATGGGGGCACACTGGCTGTATATGGGGGCACACTGGCTATATATATGGGGACAAACTGGCTGTATATGGGGGCACCCTGGCTATATATATATATATATATATATATATGGGGGCACACTGGCTGTATATGGGGGCACACTGGCTGTATATATATGGGGGCACACTGGCTGTATATATATGGGGGCACACTGGCTGTATATGGAAACAAACTGGCTGTATTTGAGGGGGGAAACTGGTGGCGTTTGGGCACAGTGGCTGCGTTTAATGGGCACAGTGGCGGCAATTGATTTTTTTTTTCAGTTTGTTTGCAATCCCCCAAAAATTTTGAGCACCAGCCGCCACTGAGGGGGACAGTGTCACTGATGCATGCATTGTCGCTGCTCACCGTCCTTGTAGCCTCCTCAAATGGTGACCAGTAGCCACTTGTGTGGCGAAAAGAAGCCAAGCTCCCCTGACCCTGTCCTGGTGCCATACTCACACAGGTACTCATTGATGGCCCTCTGCAGAGGGATAATTTGTGGGTGAGCTTCCACAGTGCAGCGCATTTAGTAGCCTTGTATATAGATTGCAGTGCTTGTTGCCGTTGGTGGATTGTATAAACGCATCCCAAGTCATTTTCCCAGTGAGTGTGGGGGGATGTTTTGGTGAAGAGAAGTTTTTGGTGCAGTATACTGTAAAATAAAGATATTCCTTTAGTTTTGTGGGAAGTGTTGGTTATGTCTTCCCAGGCTTTTGGATGCACCGTGTAGAGAGGTAGCTGGAGTATTTCGAGGCAGTGTCTAACTCTGTACATAAAGAAATCTGTGGGAGGTAAGGTAAAAAAAATTTGGAGGCGTTGAAAGGTTTTAATTCGGGAGTCCCTGATTAAGTCGTGGAAGGACAGGATATTCTGCTTGGACCAGTGGGTCAGGGATAAGTCAGGTGAGAATTGATGGAAAGTTTCAATTGGGATTGGAATCCGTGGATTGTTGGGGTGTTTAGTACTTTCATGGATCAGGGTTTGCCATGCTTTAGCCGAGGCTAATATGGTGGGAGATAGTGTCGAGGATAGGTTGGGTCTTAAGGGGGTGCTCATCACCTACCATTTTAAATTTGGACGTATTAGTGATAGGTTTTCTATACTGCTCCATAATTTAGTAGGGCATGGTTGGAACCATTCAGTAAGTTGGTCCAGAAGTGAAGCTGTGTAGTAGTCTTCAAAGTCAATAGTCCCTGAACCCCCTGCTGACTTATGTTTCAGAAGTTTAGAGTGGGCGCATCTGGGTTTAGCCCCTTTCTAAATACACTTATTGAATAGCGTTTGGAGAGATTTAAAGAAATATTTGGGTATGAGGATGGGGAGAGTCCTGAACAGATATAGGATTTGTGGTAGATGGAACATTTTAAATCCTGCCAGTCTACCGGACCACAACAATTCTTGTTTGAGTATGGATTGGGTTTCATGTGTGTCAGTGAAAAATAGTAGGATTTTTAAAACAGCTTACCTGTAAAATCCTTTTCTTGGAGTACATCACGGGACACAGAGCAGCATAGTCATTACTATGTGGGTTATATAGAATTACCTTCAGGTGCTGGCACTGGCAACTTCCAAAACAGGAAGTACCCTCCCCTATATAAGCCCCTCCCATCCGGGAGTACCTCAGTTTTGTAGCAAAGCAATACGTGTCCCCAAAAGAGGGGTGGGAGCTCTGTGTCCCGTGATGTACTCCAAGAAAAGGATTTTACAGGTAAGCTGTTTTAAAAATCCTACTTTCTTGTTCATACATCACGGGACACAGAGCAGCATAGTCATTACTATGTGGGACGTCCCAAAGCAATGTCAAATGAGGTGGGGGATACACCATACATAAGCTGGGCGCCATCAGGCATGAGGATCTTTTGCGGCCTGCAACACACTGCGCCCAAAGGCGACATCCTCCTGACTTCTAACGTCCACCTGGTAGAACCTAGTAAACGTGTGTACTGAAGACCATGTTGCGGCCTTACAGATTTGAGCCAGGGAGGCCTGGTGATGCACTGCCCATGAAGTTCCAACTGCTCTCGTGGAGTGCGCCCTAACTTTGAACGGAGGCGGTCTACTTCTCAAGCCATAGGCTTGTATTATGACCTGTTGAATCCACTTGGCTAAAGTAGATTTTGATGCTGCCTGACCCTTTCTGGGGCCTTCCGGCAGAACAAACAAAGAATCCGTTCTACGAATCTGAGCAGTGGCTTTTAGATAAGCTTTAACTGCTCTTACTACATCCAAAGAATGCAATAACTTTTCCTCTACCGAGCTTGGTTTGGGGAAAAAAGAAGGAAGAACCACATCCTGGTTCAAGTGAAACCTCGATACCACCTTAGGAAGAAAGGCTGGGTGAGGGCGTAATACTACTCTGTCCTTATGGATAACCAGATATGGCTCTTTACAGGACATGGCGGCTAATTCCGACACTCTTCTAGCCGAGCATATGGCTACTAAAAATATCAATTTTCTGGTGAGTAGAACCAAGGAAATGTGCCGCAAAGGTTCAAACGGCTGCTTCTGCAGAACCGACAGAACCAAATTTAGATCCCATGGGCATATGGGAGCTTTAATCGGTGGAATAATACGAGTCACCCCTTGCATAAAGGATTTGACAAGTGAATGCATAGCCAGGGGCCTTTGAAATAGTATTGATAAGGCCGAAACCTGGCCCTTGATAGTACTTAAGGCAAACTTCCTGTCTACAGCCCATTGCAGGAAGTCCAGAATTCTGCCTATGACGTACTTACGTGGATGCCATTTTCTGGCCTCGCACCAAGTGATGTACGCCTTCCAAACTCTATAGTAGATCTGCCTGGATACAGGCTTCCTGGCATTGATTATAGTTGATACCACAGAGTTAGAGAGACCTCTCTTCTTTAGGATGTGGGATTCAATAGCCAGGCCGTTAAACTTAGAGTTAGTAAGGAAGGGTGGTATATCGGTCCTTGCGAAAGCAGGTCCGGACGACGTGGAAGGGTCCAAGGACTCCCCACAGACATTTTGATGATCTCCGCGTACCAGGCCCTTCGGGGCCACGCTGGAGCCACCAGGATCACCAGCTTCTTCTCCAACCTGACTCTGCGAAGGAGTTGAGGCAACAATTGTAGCGGAGGGAATGCATATATCAGTCTGAACTGATCCCAAGGGAACACCAGAGCATCCGAGCCGCAAGCGAGGGGATCCCTTGTCCGGGAGACAAATCTGTCCACCTTTGCGTTGAATCTGGATGCTAGCAGATCTACATCCGGTGTTCCCCACCGCTGACATATTGCTCGGAAGACCTCGGGATGAAGGGACCATTCCCCTGGGCATAACTGTTGGCGACTCAGAAAGTCCGCCTTCCAATTCTCCACCCCTGGAATGAAGACAGCTGATATACATGGGACATGCTTTTCTGCCCATTCCAGGATGTGACTTACTTCCCTCTGGGCTGCACGACTCCTGGTGCCTCCCTGATGATTGATATATGCCACTGCTGTGGCATTGTCTGATTGAATTCTGTTGATTCCTCAAAAACAGAGTTAACCTCCTCCTGATCCCCTTCAGGTAGGTCGGTCCCTTCCTGGGACTGTTGCTCTGCCAACAGGCACTCTAATGGAGGTGATGGAGATCTGGCGCGCTTTCTTTCCTGTAGAGAAGAAGCGATCAATGCTGCCAATCTCTGCTCCAATCCCTCCAGAGTTGAGGAAAAAACCTCCTCTGTTATATATGCAGGAGCAGGTGGACTGAGGACAGCCGCAGTACCTGGCACTCCCGGGTGTTCCTTATGGGTATTAACCTCTGATTTCTCAGGGGAGGAGGGTGCAGATGACTGCTCCAGATCCTCAGAGCCCGATGGAGATCCCCTACACTTCCTGAGAGGTATATCTCGGAGTTTTTTAGGCGGCATATTCCTTAGTTCAAAGCTGAGGTATTCCAGCCGCAATACACCCCTTACTGAAATAGTCTAATGCAATTTGCTGCTATGTACATCAGTGGGTGTCTACTAATGCGTGATGGGGTAGCTATGCCATTTTTCTTAAAGATTTTCATCCATATTACCGGGACCAGACATTACATTAAAGCCGCAAACAGTTTTAAATGGCTTTTTTTTCCTTTAGAAATGTAATTTTGTGCAGGGACAGTTCTAAACACGGGAAACACGTGGCACTTCACAGGCATACTTTAGACACCCCCCAGGTACAATATTTAAAGGAATATTTGACTTTTTTTTTTCACTTTATGCATCATTAAAATGACTGCTCCCGAAAAACGGCCGTTTTTAAAACTTCTTTTTGCATTGATACATGTCCCCTGGTGCAGAACCCGGGTTCCCAAAATCTGTTTAGGACAATAACATGGATAATAGTCGTTATAATTAGCACTTTAGAATTCAAACGTTCGCATCCAGTGTATTTAATAGGGTTCTAATGTTCGTGCGAACTTTCGGTCCGTTCACGGGTTCTGGTGCGAACCGAACCCGGGGGTGTTCGGCTCATCACTAGTTATGACATTTAACTGCTGTTTTTTTTTGATGGACTTAGAGATATTATCTGCAGTTCTACAGTGGCCTTGATCCATAGGTCCGTTACAACATTTTCTTGGCTTTGCCTATTATTATCGGAAATATATTCGGAACTTCTCTTCTCTGGTCAAACCCCTGACTAGTATGACCAGAAAGGACGGTAACCCAAAGAATTGGTCTCCAAATTCCATTAAAGCCTTTAGCCCCGTACACACGATCGGTTTGACTGATGAAAACCGTCCGATGGATGGTTTTCATCAGACCAACCAATCGTGTATGGTACCTATCAGTCTTTTTTCCATCGGTTGGAAAAAATAGAACATGTTTTAAATTTTTCCGATGGATAAAAAACCGATCGAAAACTCAGATCGTCTATGGGCAAGTCCATCGGATCAAAAACCCACGCATGCTCAGAATCAAGTCGACGCATGCTCAGAAGCATTAAACTTCATTTTTCTCGGCTCATCGGAGTGTTTTACGTCACCGCGTTTGGAACGGTCGGTTTTTTGACTGATGGTGTGTGTGCAAGACTGATGAAAAACAGTTTCATCGGATTTCCGATGGACAAATCCATGGGACGAAAATCCATAGGTTATCCGATCGTGTGTACGGGGCTTTTGAGTTTGTCAAGGCTGCCTTCATTTTCAGCTCCTGTGCTGGCACATCCTGATCCTAGGCTTTCCTTCATTCTTGAGGTTGATGCATCTTTTGACAAAATAGGGGATAGATTTATGGCATTTTTATTATTTATTTATTTTTACTTGTAATGGCGGTGATCTGCGATTTTTATTGTGACCGCGACATTATGGGGGACACAAAAAATGCCGTGGGGGGGGGTCCCTGCCAAAATCATTACCAGGCCCTTTGGGTCTGGTATGAATTTTAAGGAGAACCCCACACCAAAATAAAAAAATGATGTGGAGGTCCCCCCAAAATCCATAACAGACCCTTATACAAGCATGCAACCTGGCAGGCTACAGGAAAAGGGGGGACACGAGAGCGCCCCCCCTCCTGAACCATACCAGACCACATGCCCTCAACATGGGGAGGGTGCTTTGGGGTCACCCTAACGCACCTTGTCCCCATGTTATTGGGGACAATGGCCTCATCCCCAAAACCATTCCCAAAACCCTTGCCCGGTGGTTGTGGGGGTCTGCGGGTGGGGGCTTATCAGAATCTGGAAGCCCCCTTTAACAAGGGGGCTCACAGATCCCGCCCCCTATGTGAATAGGTATAGGGTACATTTTATATGGGCCCTGCTGTTAAATATTATTTAAAAAATTGTAATTACATGCCCCTGTTAAAGAGGGGCAGAAAAATTGGGCCTTTGGTTTTGGTGGTGCCACAACACTGTAACTCCTCACAGTTACTCTAAAGCCCCATACACACGGTCAGACTTTTTGCCAACAAACTTCATTTTGAGCAAGTTTGACAAGAAATCCGACCGTGTATACGCTCCATCGGACAAACTTTTTTGGTTTTCATTGGACAAAAGTTCGGTCTGCAAACGGACAAACTTTTGGCCAAAAGTCCGATGGAGCAAAGTCCAACCGTGTGTACAAAAAATCATCGGACTTTTGTCCGATGGACAAAACAAATAATGTTAAAATCAACCAACAATAGCAGAAGTTGACCAAAGGGTGGCGGTAAAGAGCAGAAAACCACGTGATGTTGGAAAAAGTTTTGGGAAAGTTTGCAGAAAAGTCCTGTGGTGTGTATGCTATGGGTGTGCTCAGCCAACTCCGTTCGGACAAAAATCCACGGAAAAGTCTGATGGAAGTCCGACCGTGTGTACGAGGCTTTACTGGACGCAGGAACAAGACCTTATGTTAAATATTATTTAAAAAATTGTAATTACATGCCCCTGTTAAACAGAGGCAAAAAAAAAATTGGGCCTTTGGTTTTGGTGGTGCCACAATACTGTAACCCCTCACAGTTACTGTAACCCCTAACAGTTACTGCTGTTAAATATTATTTCAAAAAGTGTAATTACAAGCCCCTGTTCAAAAGGGGCAGAAAAATTGGGCCTTGGGCGTTGGCGGTGCCCTAAAGCAAAAATGTTGTTGGAAGCTAGCATCATCAAGATTCAGGAGGAATAGGAGAGGCAGCATAGGCAGTCTTTAAGGGATCCCAGGCCCATAGCAAATTCAATCAGTTACATCAGCATCTGGTGCTTGATAGCTGCTGATCCAGATTCCAGACTGATTTATTTTTTATAAATGTGAGCCTATCAACGGAGTCTATGGACAGGATCACTCTTTGATCCATTACAAACCCTCCAGCAGCACTGAATGTGCGTTCAGAAAGCACGCTGGATGCAGGACAGGCCAGTAGCTTGTTTGCACATTGAGCAAGTTCTGGGCAGTGGTCCATCCTCAAGACCCAGTAACCTAGTGGATACTCTGTTTGAAAGGTCTCCAAGTCTGCTCTTGCCCCTAGATTTTTCTGCACCATATAATGCAGACGCTGGCGATGGTTGCTTGAACCTATCAGACCTTGGTGCTGAGGACTGAATTTTTTTAAAAGGCATCGGTCAGCCGGCCACCTTTTCCGCCGCTCTTCCTCTGAACAAACAAAGCCTCAGAACCATGTTGTCCAGCATCAGGAAATGGTAACCTCCCTGGGTTTGGAAAGGTGTTACACAAACTTTCATTCAAGGCCTCCTGAAGATGTTTCATCCTCTTCTCCCTCTGCGAAGGCGGGATGAGTACTGAAACGTTACTCTTGTAACGTGGATCAAGAAGGGTTGCCAGACAGTAATTATCCCTCATCTTGATAACACGAATCCTAGGGTCATTTCACAGGCTTTGCAGAATCAGGGAGGCCATGCAGCATAAGTTTGCACAGGCATTCAATTTTAAGTCCTCTGGGTCACTAAGAATCACATTATCCGTAACTACCTCCTCCCAGCCACGTACAACTCCTTCTGGGGACTGAAAACCATCCAGACTGCTGCTTGTTATCCTCTACATCCATGCTGACACAATCTTCCTCCTTCTCTTCTTCCTGTGTGTTTGGCAGCCCCGCAGGAATGCTATCCGGATAAAGGGGGCCTTGAGAGGAAAGGAAGCCCTCCTCTTCCTCCCACTTTTCTGCCTTTAAGTGTCATGTCCATGATTCCACGAAGCATGTGCTCTAGCAGGAAGACTAGGGGGACCAGTGGCGGTGCGTCCATAGAGGGCGCCGGAGCGCCGCCCCCTCTCGCTCCCGCACCGCCACTGAAAGACAATACATAGATTCATGCATTGCATGAATCTGTGTATTGTCACCGCTGCCGCGCTGCCCACTATTCATATGGCCGGCCTCCTGGTGAGCGCTGGCCATATGAATTAGAGCGGCGGCCGGTAGTGGGTGGAACTTGGAAGTGCCTATCAGAGCCAGCGGCTCTAATAGGCTTTCCGAATACAGCTCTCACGCTGTATTCGGCTTCCAAAAACTCCTCCCAGGTACGCACGGGGGTGCGTTCCTGGAAGAAGACTGTGTGGAGGTTTCAGCCAATCAGGTTCACCGGATCTGGTTACCGGTAACCTGATTGGCTGAAACGATATCGAGGGCGGGAGAACACATCAAGGACGGCGCGGACCGAGGAAGGTAAGTGCAGGGCTGGGGGGGGGGACAGGCTGCATTTGGGGGACAAACTGGCTGAATATGGGGCACAAACTGGCTGAATATGGGGGACAAACTGGCTGAATATGGGGGACAAACTGGCTGAATATGGGGCACAAACTGGCTGCATTTGGGGGGAACTGGCTGTATATGGGGACAAACTGGCTGTATATGGGGGCACACTGGCTATATATATGTGGACACACTGGCTGTATATGGGGGCACACTGGCTGCATTTGGGGGGAACTGGCTGAATATGGGGCACAAACTGGCTGCATTTGGGGGGAACTGGCTGAATATGGGGCACAAACTGGCTGCATTTGGGGGGAACTGGCTGTATATGGGGGGAACTGGCTGAATATGGGGGACAAACTGGCTGAATATGGGGGGAACTGGCTGAATATGGGGGACAAACTGGCTGAATATGGGGGGAACTGGCTGTATATGGGGGACAAACTGGCTGAATATGGGGGGAACTGGCTGTATATGGGGGACACGCTGGCTGCATTTGGGGGGAACTGGCTGTATATGGGGGACACGCTGGCTGCATTTGGGGGGAACTGGCTGTATATGGGGGACAAACTGGCTGCATTTAGGGGAACTGGCTGTATATGGGGGACAAACTGGCTGCATTTGGGGGGAACTGGCTGTATATGGGGGACAAACTGGCTGCGTTTGGGGGGAACTGGCTGTATATGGGGGCACACTGGCTATATATATGGGGGCACACTGGCTGTATATGGGGGCACACTGGCTATATATATGGGGACAAACTGGCTGTATATGGGGGCACACTGGCTATATATATATATATATATATATGGGGGCACACTGGCTGTATATGGGGGCACACTGGCTGTATATATATGGGGGCACACTGGCTGTATATATATGGGGGCACACTGGCTGTATATGGAAACAAACTGGCTGTATTTGAGGGGGGAAACTGGTGGCGTTTGGGCACAGTGGCTGCGTTTAATGGGCACAGTGGCGGCAATTGATTTTTTTTTTCAGTTTGTTTGCAACCCCCAAAAATTTTGAGCACCAGCCGCCACTGAGGGGGACAGTGTCACTGATGCATGCATTGTCGCTGCTCACCGTCCTTGTAGCCTCCTCAAATGGTGACCAGTAGCCACTTGTGTGGCGAAAAGAAGCCAAGCTCCCCTGACCCTGTCCTGGTGCCATACTCACACAGGTACTCATTGATGGCCCTCTGCAGAGGGATAATTTTTGGGTGAGCTTCCACAGTGCAGCGCATTTAGTAGCCTTGTATATAGATTGCAGTGCTTGTTGCCGTTGGTGGATTGTATAAATGCATCCCAAGTCATTTTCCCAGTGAGTGTGGGGGGATGTTTTGGTGAAGAGAAGTTTTTGGTGCAGTATACTGTAAAATAAAGATATTCCTTTAGTTTTGTGGGAAGTGTTGGTTATGTCTTCCCAGGCTTTTGGATGCACCGTGTAGAGAGGTAGCTGGAGTATTTCGAGGCAGTGTCTAACTCTGTACATAAAGAAATCTGTGGGAGGTAAGGTAAATAATTTTTGGAGGCGTTGAAAGGTTTTAATTCGGGAGTCCCTGATTAAGTCGTGGAAGGACAGGATATTCTGCTTGGACCAGTGGGTCAGGGATAAGTCAGGTGAGAATTGATGGAAAGTTTCAATTGGGATTGGAATCCGTGGATTGTTGGGGTGTTTAGTACTTTCATGGATCAGGGTTTGCCATGCTTTAGCCGAGGCTAATATGGTGGGAGATAGTGTCGAGGATAGGTTGGGTCTTAAGGGGGTGCTCATCACCTACCATTTTAAATTTGGACGTATTAGTGATAGGTTTTCTATACTGCTCCATAATTTAGTAGGGCATGGTTGGAACCATTCAGTAAGTTGGTCCAGAAGTGAAGCTGTGTAGTAGTCTTCAAAGTCAATAGTCCCTGAACCCCCTGCTGACTTATGTTTCAGAAGTTTAGAGTGGGCGCATCTGGGTTTAGCCCCTTTCTAAATACACTTATTGAATAGCGTTTGGAGAGATTTAAAGAAATATTTGGGTATGAGGATGGGGAGAGTCCTGAACAGATATAGGATTTGTGGTAGATGGAACATTTTAAATCCTGCCAGTCTACCGGACCACAACAATTCTTGTTTGAGTATGGATTGGGTTTCATGTGTGTCAGTGAAAAATAGTAGGATTTTTAAAACAGCTTACCTGTAAAATCCTTTTCTTGGAGTACATCACGGGACACAGAGCAGCATAGTCATTACTATGTGGGTTATATAGAATTACCTTCAGGTGCTGGCACTGGCAACTTCTAAAACAGGAAGTACCCTCCCCTATATAAGCCCCTCCCATCCGGGAGTACCTCAGTTTTGTAGCAAAGCAATACGTGTCCCCAAAAGAGGGGTGGGAGCTCTGTGTCCCGTGATGTACTCCAAGAAAAGGATTTTACAGGTAAGCTGTTTTAAAAATCCTACTTTCTTGTTCATACATCACGGGACACAGAGCAGCATAGTCATTACTATGTGGGACGTCCCAAAGCAATGCCAAATGAGGGGGGGGATACACCATACATAAGCTGGGCGCCATCAGGCATGAGGATCTTTTGCGGCCTGCAACACACTGCGCCCAAAGGCGACATCCTCCTGACTTCTAACGTCCACCTGGTAGAACCTAGTAAACGTGTGTACTGAAGACCATGTTGCGGCCTTACAGATTTGAGCCAGGGAGGCCTGGTGATGCACTGCCCATGAAGTTCCAACTGCTCTCGTGGAGTGCGCCCTAACTTTGAACGGAGGCGGTCTACTTCTCAAGCCATAGGCTTGTATTATGACCTGTCGAATCCACTTGGCTAAAGTAGATTTTGATGCTGCCTGACCCTTTCTGGGGCCTTCCGGCAGAACAAACAAAGAATCCGTTCTACGAATCTGAGCAGTGGCTTTTAGATAAGCTTTAACTGCTCTTACTACATCCAAAGAATGCAATAACTTTTCCTCTACCGAGCTTGGTTTGGGGAAAAAAGAAGGAAGAACCACATCCTGGTTCAAGTGAAACCTCGATACCACCTTAGGAAGAAAGGCTGGGTGAGGGCGTAATACTACTCTGTCCTTATGGATAACCAGATATGGCTCTTTACAGGACATGGCGGCTAATTCCGACACTCTTCTAGCCGAGCATATGTCTACTAAAAATATCAATTTTCTGGTGAGTAGAACCAAGGAAATGTGCCGCAAAGGTTCAAACGGCTGCTTCTGCAGAACCGACAGAACCAAATTTAGATCCCATGGGCATATGGGAGCTTTAATCGGTGGAATACTACGAGTCACCCCTTGCATAAAGGATTTGACAAGTGAATGCATAGCCAGGGGCCTTTGAAATAGTATTGATAAGGCCGAAACCTGGCCCTTGATAGTACTTAAGGCAAACTTCCTGTCTACAGCCCATTTCAGGAAGTCCAGAATTCTGCCTATGACGTACTTACGTGGATGCCATTTTCTGGCCTCGCACCAAGTGATGTACGCCTTCCAAACTCTATAGTAGATCTGCCTGGATACAGGCTTCCTGGCATTGATTATAGTTGATACCACAGAGTTAGAGAGACCTCTCTTCTTTAGGATGTGGGATTCAATAGCCAGGCCGTTAAACTTAGAGTTAGTAAGGAAGGGTGGTATATCGGTCCTTGCGAAAGCAGGTCCGGACGACGTGGAAGGGTCCAAGGACTCCCCACAGACATTTTGATGATCTCCGCGTACCAGGCCCTTCGGGGCCACGCTGGAGCCACCAGGATCACCAGCTTCTTCTCCAACCTGACTCTGCGAAGGAGTCGAGGCAACAATTGTAGCGGAGGGAATGCATATATCAGTCTGAACTGATCCCAAGGGAACACCAGAGCATCCGAGCCGCAAGCGAGGGGATCCCTTGTCCGGGAGACAAATCTGTCCACCTTTGCGTTGAATCTGGATGCTAGCAGATCTACATCCGGTGTTCCCCACCGCTGACATATTGCTCGGAAGACCTCAGGATGAAGGGACCATTCCCCTGGGCATAACTGTTGGCGACTCAGAAAGTCCGCCTTCCAATTCTCCACCCCTGGAATGAAGACAGCTGATATACATGGGACATGCTTTTCTGCCCATTCCAGGATGTGACTTACTTCCCTCTGGGCTGCACGACTCCTGGTGCCTCCCTGATGATTGATATATGCCACTGCTGTGGCATTGTCTGATTGAATTCTGACAGGGGACCCTTGGAGTCTGGATGTCCAGGCTACTAGGGCATACCGGGCTGCTCGTATCTCTAAGAGATTGATGGGCAGGGTTTTTACTACATTTGACCATCTGCCCTGGAGAGCCCATTGCTCCAGTACTGCCCCCCAGCCTATAAGGCTGGCATCTGTAGTGACCACCTTCCAAGATATCGGACTGAAGGGTTTTCCCTTCTGGAGATTCTGGGGGATCAACCACCAGCAGAGACTCTTCCGAACGGAAGGGGACAAAGCCATCGGGAAGTCTAGAGCCTGAATTTTTCCGTTCCAGGCTGACAATATGGCCCTCTGTAAATTCCTTGAGTGGAATTGGGCATATGGCACAGCTTCGAATGATGCTACCATCTTTCCTAGCAGCCTCATGCACAGGCGTATGGATGGCTGTCTTTTTGCACAAAGCAGACGGACCAAGCCCCTCAAAGAGGATACCTTGTCTAGAGGTAAGAAAATCTTCCTCTGGTCTGAATCCAGCCGTAGCCCTAGATATACCAGGTTTTTCACTGGCTGTAGGGCTGACTTGTCCAGGTTGATGACCCAACCGTGAGATTCTAGATACTTGATTGTATCGACAATTACCACTTCTAGCTTGGCAACTGAGTGGTCCATCAACAACAGGTCGTCTAGGTATGCCATTATCGTTACACCTCGTGTTCTTAGATCGGCCAACAGTGGGGCCAGAATTTTTGTGAACACTCGTGGTGCTGTGGCCAGACCGAATGGTAAGGCTCTGAACTGAAAATGGCGCCCTTCTACTGCAAAGCGTAGAAATTTTTGATGACCTGGAAAGATGGGAACATGCAAGTAAGCATCTTTGATGTCGATCGAGGCTAACCATTCCTCCCTTTGTAGGGCAGCGATGACCGATCGGATCGACTCCATCCGGAAAGACCGGACGTTTAGAAATTTGTTTAGACTCTTTAGGTCCAATATGGGTCTTATGTCCCCGTTTGGCTTCGGGACTGTGAAAAGGTTTGAGTAGAAACCCAACCCCCACTCTTCCATAGGAACCTCCATAATTACTCCTTGGAGCAATAGTTGTTCTAACGCCAATAGGAGAGACCCTCTTTTCAGAGGGTCTCTTGGCATGCCTGACCACATAAAATGGGAAGGAGGAGACTCTTTTAACTCCAACTTGTATCCCAGAGTTACTGCGGAGAGCACCCATCTGTCTTTGATCGTCTCCCGCCAGGTCTCTGCGAACAACTGAAGTCTTCCCCCCACCCGTTTGAGTGGGGGCAGCCCTTCATAGGCTTGACTTGGAGGCTGGTTTAGTACCCCTTCGGATCCAGGGTTTCTTATTACCCTGTGACTGTCCCTGATTTTTACCCCCTGAGTTTGACCGAGGAGGCCGTCGGAACTGCTTAGTAGAAGACGTCGCAGGGATAGGAGAGGTAGTCCTCTTAAAAGATGGACCCCTAGACCTCTTCTTACTCGGTAAGAGAGTACTTTTACCACTGGAAATCTTCTGGATATACTTATCCAGGTCCTCGCCAAAAAGGCGTTCCCCATGAAATGGGAAGCTAACTAAGAGCTTCTTACAGGGAGCTTCAGCAGACCAGTTTTTGAGCCACAGAAGCCTACGCATATGTACCAAAGACAGCGTGAGGCGGGAGGCCTGATGGATAGAATCCTTGATGGCGTCAACCGCAAAGCATAATGCTCTAGGCAGATCAGCCAGAGCCTGGGCCTGCTGGTCTGGCAAATCCCTCAGGACCATCTTCATTTGATCCTTTAAAGCTTGGCAGACCCCAATAGCTGCCACTGCTGGCTGTGTAACAGCCCCTGCTGTGGAAAAAGCAGATTTTAATAAAGATTCCAATTTTTTATCTACTGGATCTTTGAACATTTGAACATTATCTACTGGACATATCAGTGATTTGTTCACAGAAGAGATGGCTGCATCCACCGTAGGAACATTCCATCTCTGGGTGAACTTTTCCTCCATGGGATAGATCACCGGAAATTTCTTAGGCGGAACAAATAGTTTATCAGGATGTTCCCAGTCCTGGTATATAAGTCCTTCCAATAATGGATGTATTGGAAAGGAGCAATTAACCTGGGGAGCTTTTAGCGACCCCAATGAGGAGACAGCAGTAGTTGATGGTTCAACAAGAGGCATTTTAAATGCAGATCGAACCATGTCAGTTAGGGTCTGGACCCACAATCTTTCAGTCTGTGATGCTGAAAATGGTTCATCTACTGTCGATTCCTCAAAAACAGAGTTAACCTCCTCCTGATCCCCTTCAGGTAGGTCGGTCCCTTCCTGGGACTGTTGCTCTGCCAACAGGCACTCTAATGGAGGTGATGGAGATCTGGCGCGTTTTCTTTCCTGTAGAGAAGAAGCGATCAATGCTGCCAATCTCTGCTCCAATCCCTCCAGAGTTGAGGAAAAAACCTCCTCTGTTATATATGCAGGAGCAGGTGGACTGAGGACAGCCGCAGTACCTGGCACTCCCGGGGGTTCCTTATGGGTATTAACCTCTGATTTCTCAGGGGAGGAGGGTGCAGATGACTGCTCCAGATCCTCAGAGCCCGATGGAGACCCCCTACACTTCCTGAGAGGTATATCTCGGAGTTTTTTAGGCGGCATATTCCTTAGTTCAAAGCTGAGGTATTCCAGCCGCAATACACCCCTTACTGAAATAGTCTAATGCAATTTGCTGCTATGTACATCAGTGGGTGTCTACTAATGCGTCTTTCTGGGGATGCCTGTATCAACCGCCCGCTGTAAGCCCCTATACCATGCTACCAGCTCCTTTTCATGCTCTGTGTCCATAGCAAGCAGCGTGGACTGAGTCCTTTTATCTTGCTGGGACGCCCGCACATGCGCAGAAGCGCTGGGCGCACAGAGCGCGTCATCCGCCAGGCTCCGCCCACTTTTTGAAGCTAAATTTATAAAAAGAAAGCGTGTGTGCGCGTGCGCGTGCACGTGTGCGCTCTTGGCGCCCTGTAGGGAGAGGAGCCAGGGTCCCTGTTTCACCAGGACTCGGGGATGGAAGGAAACTACTTGGCAGCATGACAGAGGAATGCAGCTTCCCTGATAGAGAGCTCACTCATCTGCCTGGACTTTCACCATGGAATGAATAGTCCCAAGAAAAAAAGACGTTCCACAGCGGCCTCTAGTGGACAAACACAGGTACCGCACTTTTGTCTTTTTTTTTTTTTTTTTTAAAACCTCCTTTATGAAAAAACATTTCCAGGTTTACAGTTTTTAAAACTTCCTTCATGAAAAAACATTTCTAGGATTTCTTAGGCATATACAGCTATTAGCGGGAATACCCTTTAGGTAACAGGCAGAAAGACATATTAGGCTTGGGGGTCCCCTCAATAGAACCAAGTTCCTGAGGGGCCCCCACTTACCTTTTCCACGCCGCAGGACTTTGTTTGGTCCACAGAAGCCCAAACTTCACCTTTCACGGCAAGCATTGTACTAGACCTTCAGGGACCGGGTTCCCAAGGATTCCACTCCCCTGGACCTGTATAGCACCCTGCACAGATAGCCTCTTGGTTTTGGGTATGACCAGAGCTCTGGATCCCAGGGTCCAGCCCTCCTAAGAGAGGCATTACAGGCAAAACCTTGCTCTTCTCTGCAAGGCCCGGGTACCGACCGTTTAGCTATGAAGCTTTTTTGGTCGGATCCGGAATAGCTTGCTAAGGCCCAGAGAACCTGTACACAAGCCCAGATGAATACATGTTAACCTTGGCCAACACCTTAGACACTGGCAAAAAACTGAGGTACTCCCGGATGGGAGGGGCTTATATAGGGGAGGGTACTTCCTGTTTTGGAAGTTGCCAGTGCCAGCACCTGAAGGTAATTCTATATAACCCACATAGTAATGACTATGCTGCTCTGTGTCCCGTGATGTATGAACAAGAAATATGAAATCTTCTCCTCTATTTAAAGATGATAAGAGTTCTACAGAGTGCAGGTATCCGATGAAAATCATAGGCAAAATGCTCCAACACTTAGTAAAGATCCCGCCACCAAGGTGAAGAATGAAGGCTTACCAGACAGCCTGCGACCACCCTTCTCAGGGGGGTCAAAACAGGCTCAGTAGAGTGATGTTTTACTCCATGGAAGGCAGGATGATTCTGCAGAGAAGGGTGGTCGCAGGCTGTCTGGTAAGCCTTCATTCTTCACCTTGGTGGCGGGATCTTTACTAAGTGTTGGAGCATTTTGCCTATGATTTTCATCGGATACCTGCACTCTGTAGAACTCTTATCATCTTTAAATAGAGGAGAAGATTTCATATATTTTTCACTGACACACATGAACTTTAAATTGTTTATTTGTAGTATTCACTCATGTTTTTGATACTTTTTCTTATATTTTTTTCACTGTATAGCCATACACAGTTTTGCTCATCCAGCGCTACACCTTTTTGTATATTTATGTTTAATTTATAATAGGAGACCTTGCCAAACCAGTTCAGCAATTTGTGGGCCTCTGCTAATGAAGTGTTCGGATTCGATAGGATTAAGATAACATCGTCAGCAAAGAGACTTATTTTGTGCAAGGTGTTGCCTATAGTCAGACCTGTGGTCAGGGGATTTGAGTGCACATGTTCCGCCAGGGGTTCCATTAGTAAGTTAAATATCAGTGGTGACAAGGGGCAACCTTGACGTGTGCCATTCGTTATGTTAAATGGTTGGGATAGCATGTCTGCAGAGTATACTTGTGCCGATGGGTTGGTGTAAAGTGCCATAATAGCTCTAAAAATGTGGTCTCTGAATCCGAATTTAAGGAGCACTTTTTGTAGATACAGCCAATGTACTCTGTCGAACGCTTCTCTGCGTCTAATGAAAGTAGCAGAGAAGGCGTTCCACTTGACTCAGCATGGTGTATCAAGTTGATCATACATCTCGCGGCATCCGGCGCCTGTCTCCCCTTAGTGAAACCTGACTGGTCTAAATGGATGAGGTCTGGCATGATCTCTAGTAGGCGTCTGGCAATGGTTTTAGCATAGATCTTAACATCCAGATTCAGAAGGGATATAGGATGTAAGTTTTGAGGGGAGGTAAGTTCTTTACCTGGTTTCGTAAGTGTAGCAATAATAGCATTCAATGTTTCCCTAGCGAATATGGAAGAGGAGGCAGCGTTATTGCAAAATTTCAAGTACGGGATTAATTGGCTGGAATATTGTCGGTAGTACTCCCCCGTGTAACCGTCTGGCCCTGGGGCTTTTCCTAATGGTAGGGAGCGTATTGTTGCAAGTATTTCTTGTTCAGTGAAGGGTTTGTTTAAGGAGGTCAATTGTGAGTCCGTCAGTGTGGGGAGTGTAATTCTCTGCAGGAATGCGTCAATATCATCAGGCGATGGTTAGGACATGGATGGGTCCCGATTAATGTTATAAAGGTCACTATAGTAGTCGCTAAATGCATTGGCTATGTCCTGAGGGTTAGTTAATTTCTGTTTAGTGTGAGGATGAAATAGATGGGTAATCTTTGCCTTGGTCCTTCTCCCCTTTAGGCGTTGCGCAATTTTTTTTCCTGCTTTATTAGAGGTAGAGTAGGAGGTGGCTTTTATTTTGCTCTGTACTCTTTCGAAGGAGTCGAGGAGTAGAGTCCTCAACTCCTGTCGCAGGGACAGCAATTGGGCCAAGTGTGTTGGGTTTGGATTGCGTTTGTGGAGGGTCTCAGTGTTGGCGATTTGTGAGGTCAGGTCATCAATACGCTGCGTCCTCTTCTTTTTACATATGTGACTTAATTTCATAATGACACCTCTGATTACTGCTTTGTGCGCATTCCACACCATGGTGGGATCCCCCACCGAGCCATCATTGAGATCAAAGTACTCTTTTAAGTGTTCTGTAATTACCTGGAAGTGGGTTTGGTGTTGCAAAACGTAATTATTGGCTCGCCATAGAAATGAATTTCGCTGGCGGTCAGTGTCATTTATAGAGATTGTGATTGGAGCGTGGTCCGACCATGTCATGGTGTGGATTACAGATGTGCGGATTTTTTGTAGCAACCACTTGTCTGTAAGAAACATGTAAATTCTCGGGTAAGATTTGTGGTGCGGAGAAAAGTATGCGTAGTCCTTTTCAGATCCATGGTAACATCTCCAAACATCAAACAAGTCCTGTGATTTGAGGAATTGTTTCAGGGGAGACTCTCTCCTTTTTGTCACAGAGGTAGTGTCCATATGCATAACAACTGTCAAGTTGAAGTCGCCACATACAAGTAGGTGACCTTGTCTGAGTTTTTGGGCTTTGCGTAAGGTTTTCCGAATAAAGGTCATCTGCTGGGCGTTGGGAGCATACAGATTAAGCAGTGTGTATTTCACGTTGTTGAGGGTACAGAGTAGAATTAGATATCTACTGTGGGGATCAGAGATAACTTGTTGCATATGGAAGTCTATGCTGTCTTTTAAAGCTACTAGGACTCCTCGTTTTTTCGATGCGTAAGTGGCATGGTAGACATGAGAGTATTTGGTATTAGTACAAAGGACTGTTGAATTGGGCATCAGGTGTGTCTCTTGGACACATACAATGTCACTATTGAGTTTTTCTGCTGTGTGCCATAGAGAGTGTCTTTTAGCCAGATAATTCAATCCCTTGGCATTGAGTGGTGAGCGGCATTGTTGGATACCAGTGGTGTGTGGGATATGAGGCAGAACGGTAAACGCTTACAGTTAGACGTAGGTAAGCACGTGGCGGAGAAGCTGTACTTGTCCAGAAGATGCGAGACCACTGGGTGGGAGGTCCTGCGGTGCTGTGGGTGTAGAACTAGAGCTGTGAAAAAAGTCAACAAGTCAGAACAACTAGGTAAGCAGGAATAATGGTACAATCTTTCCTGATAGGTACGGGTTAAGGTACGGGTTAATCAACAGAGGAAGAGATGCGGCGTGAATGTACAAAAGCAAGCTGAGGTCAGCTAGGCCACTATAGGGGGGAAACAGTTAGTAACTGAGGAAGATTGGATAACAAACAGTGAACAGTGAGGGAGACGCTTCATTGTTGATGTGGGCTCGTCTCAATCAGGCAGTGGGCCACGGTTGGTGTCCTTTGATCCCCTGGTAATGGCGGGGTGGTGGTGACTTGCATTGTTGCAGAGGTGGATTTCCATTTAAGGAGGGCTCCAGGATGATGCCTCAGTCGTGCAAAAGATGCATTCCTTTTTGAAGGTCACCAACAACATGAGTGGAGCCATTTCTGGTGATGAGGAGGGTTGCAGAGTAGCGGCCCTTGGTGATGGGATTTAGGTTCCATCTGAGTTGTAGCGTGTATTTGGAGAGGTCTGGAAATAGCTGGACCCCTTCATATGGACGGGGCAGAGGTGATTTAGATCTGGCTTCGGACATCAGTCTCTCTTTTATGTGAAAGAAGTGTACTCGCATGAGCACATCACGTGGTACAGATGCTACTAGATGGGTGGGCTTCGCTAGTCTGTGAATCCTATCAACAATAATGTCTCTGGGCGAAACATCGGGCAGAATGGTGTGTATGAGGTCTTTGGCATATTTTTGCAGGTCTGCCGGCAGTATAGCCTCTGGGAACCCCTCAACTTAATGTTATTACATCTGGAGCGGTCTTCCAAATCGGCCAGCTTGGCCCGGACCCAGTCCTGCTCATCCTTCACCTCTTCATTTGTGTCAATTAAATCGTTCATGGTAGTTGTACATTCTGTCATACCTTTTTCTATTGTGGTAACTCTCTGTCCCATGTCACGCATATCAGTGTTAATCTTGTGAAACAGGGATGAGAGGTCAGACACCAGTGAGGATTGAAGTGACATGAGCATATCTTTCAGTACATTGTCTGACTGGCTGCCCAGAGGTGGGGAAAGATGCCAAGGAGCTGTGCAGGGCCTGGTTGGATTGGAGTGGATAAAAGGCCTGGGCCTCAATTAGTGCTTGGGGCGGCCGTGGGAGCGGTGCATCCATCTGCATCTGGGCTTTGGCTGGGCTACTGGTAAGGGGATCAGACTCTGTGTCTTGTGTGGGGGATATAGGCAGCGCAGATATGCCCATTTCAGCCTTATGCACGTCAGGGAGATCCATATAGGCTTCATTTGGCGCAGCGAGGCCTCCGCCGCCATCATGGATGTCACTGACCTGGGCCTCCGGTGGGAACATGAAGGTGGTGAGCTTTTTCGGCTTGTAATCCCTCATCCTCTTGCGGTACATTGTTGGCCGGGTTGTGCTGCAGCTCTGGGGTATAGATGGCATGGATCCTGTCTGTCAGGTGGGCTGGAGTCGCTCCGTTGTTCTCCCTCACTGAGGAGCTGTGTGATTAAGCATCCATCTTCGGCGCCGGCAAGCCACGCCCCCCTGGGGTAGGGAAATTTGACTGCTAAAATCAACTGGTGGTGTACTGCTAGCAGATTGGCTGCAAGTACTTGTAACACCTATTGCTATACCTTCATTCCTCTGAGTGCAGGTTTTTGAGAGGACTGGAGATATAGTAGGGTTGGAGATCCTAGCTGAGGAGTAGGGATGAGCTCGGTGTTCGAGTCGAACATACGTTCGACTCGAACATCGGCTGTTCGATCGTTCGCCGAACAACGAACGATTTGGGCCGTTCGCGCCTAATTCGCGGCCCACAATGCACTACGCCATTGCAGTGTCATCCAGGCGCTGTGATTGGCCAAGCATGCACTGTGACCCCGCATGCTTGGCCAATCACAGCGCCGGCAGCGAGGAGAGCAATGATTGGCCACAGGCAGGATGCCTGTGGCCAATTATTGCTGAGGGTGTTTAGTACACGCCCCACACTATAAAAGGCCGCCAGCACGGCGGCCTAGTGTAGTGTGTTCCGGAGCAGGAAAAGAGAAGCATAGGCAGGGACAGTGACATTTTTTTTTCTTGCTTAACCTGGATTCCTTTAGTTTAGGGAAAGAGAAGGATAGGTAGGGAGAGTGTCAGTCTGTTTTACTGTGCTAAACCTTGTTTGTAGGGACAGGGAAGGACAGTGAGGGAAATTCTCATTGTGCTATACTGTGCTAAAGCATTCCTCATCAACCATCTTTAAAAAAAAAAAAATTATAGGGACAGAAAACTATAGGTAGGGAGAGTGTCAGTGTGTTTTACTGTGCTAAACCTTGTTTGTAGGGACAGGGAAGGACAGTGAGGGAAATTCTCATTGTGCTATACTGTGCTAAAGCATTCCTCATCAACCATCTTTAAAAAAAAAAATTTATAGGGACAGAAAACTATAGGTAGGGAGAGTGTCAGTGTGTTTTACTGTGCTAAACCTTGTTTGTAGGGACAGGGAAGGACAGTGAGGGAAATTCTCATTGTGCTATACTGTGCTAAAGCATTCCTCATCAACCATCTTTAAAAAAAAAAAAAATTATAGGGACAGAAAACTATAGGTAGGGAGAGTGTCAGTGTGTTTTACTGTGCTAAACCTTGTTTGTAGGGACAGGGAAGGACAGTGAGGGAAATTCTCATTGTGCTATACTGTGCTAAAGCATTCCTCATCAACCATCTTTAAAAAAAAAAAAAATTATAGGGACAGAAAACTATAGGTAGGGAGAGTGTCAGTGTGTTTTACTGTGCTAAACCTTGTTTGTAGGGACAGGGAAGGACAGTGAGGGAAATTCTCATTGTGCTATACTGTGCTAAAGCATTCCTCATCAACCATCTTTAAAAAAAAAAAAAATTATAGGGACAGAAAACTATAGGTAGGGAGAGTGTCAGTGTGTTTTACTGTGCTAAACCTTGTTTGTAGGGACAGGGAAGGACAGTGAGGGAAATTCTCATTGTGCTATACTGTGCTAAAGCATTCCTCATCAACCATCTTTAAAAAAAAAAAATTATAGGGACAGAAAACTATAGGTAGGGAGAGTGTCAGTGTGTTTTACTGTGCTAAACCTTGTTTGTAGGGACAGGGAAGGACAGTGAGGGAAATTCTCATTGTGCTATACTGTGCTAAAGCATTCCTCATCAACCATCTTTAAAAAAAAAAAATTATAGGGACAGAAAACTATAGGTAGGGAGAGTGTCAGTGTGTTTTACTGTGCTAAACCTTGTTTGTAGGGACAGGGAAGGACAGTGAGGGAAATTCTCATTGTGCTATACTGTGCTAAAGCATTCCTCATCAACCATCTTTAAAAAAAAAAAAATTATAGGGACAGAAAACTATAGGTAGGGAGAGTGTCAGTGTGTTTTACTGTGCTAAACCTTGTTTGTAGGGACAGGGAAGGACAGTGAGGGAAATTCTCATTGTGCTATACTGTGCTAAAGCATTCCTCATCAACCATCTTTAAAAAAAATTTTTTATAGGGACAGAAAACTATAGGTAGGGAGAGTGTCAGTGTGTTTTACTGTGCTAAACCTTGTTTGTAGGGACAGGGAAGGACAGTGAGGGAAATTCTCATTGTGCTATACTGTGCTAAAGCATTCCTCATCAACCATCTTTAAAAAAAAAAAAAATTATAGGGACAGAAAACTATAGGTAGGGAGAGTGTCAGTGTGTTTTACTGTGCTAAACCTTGTTTGTAGGGACAGGGAAGGACAGTGAGGGAAATTCTCATTGTGCTATACTGTGCTAAAGCATTCCTCATCAACCATCTTTAAAAAAAAAATTTTATAGGGACAGAAAACTATAGGTAGGGAGAGTGTCAGTGTGTTTTACTGTGCTAAACCTTGTTTGTAGGGACAGGGAAGGACAGTGAGGGAAATTCTCATTGTGCTATACTGTGCTAAAGCATTCCTCATCAACCATCTTTAAAAAAAATTTTTTATAGGGACAGAAAACTATAGGTAGGGAGAGTGTCAGTGTGTTTTACTGTGCTAAACCTTGTTTGTAGGGACAGGGAAGGACAGTGAGGGAAATTCTCATTGTGCTATACTGTGCTAAAGCATTCCTCATCAACCATCTTTAAAAAAAAAAAAATTATAGGGACAGAAAACTATAGGTAGGGAGAGTGTCAGTGTGTTTTACTGTGCTAAACCTTGTTTGTAGGGACAGGGAAGGACAGTGAGGGAAATTCTCATTGTGCTATACTGTGCTAAAGCATTCCTCATCAACCATCTTTAAAAAAAAAAAAATTATAGGGACAGAAAACTATAGGTAGGGAGAGTGTCAGTGTGTTTTACTGTGCTAAACCTTGTTTGTAGGGACAGGGAAGGACAGTGAGGGAAATTCTCATTGTGCTATACTGTGCTAAAGCATTCCTCATCAACCATCTTTGAAATCCTTGTTTTTTGGACAGTCAGGGAAATTGTCATTGTGCTATTCTGTGCGAAAGCAATCATCCTCAACCATATTTAGAAATCCTTAAGTAAAGGGACAGAGAAGGACACCTGAAGGTAGCCCTTATTGCTTTATTTCCCATCTCCCTGCAGGCCATCCATTAGAATGTCTGGAAGGCAAACAAGGAGAGGCAGACAGTCAGGAGGCAATAAAAGAGGGCAAGCAGGCTCTGTGTCTGGGGGCAACAGTGCTGGTCGTGGACGCGGTGCATTGTCATCAGCACATGGCCATGGGACACGCTTGTCCTTCTTTTCGGCAGCTGGACATGTTGAGCCACATCATGCCGAAGACTTGGTAGAGTGGATGACCAAGCCCTCCTCCTCCTCCTCCTCCTCTCTCACCCAGGCTCAGGGTACTGGCAAAGCAGCTGCCAAAGCGTCCTCTTCCCTGGTATCAATGTCAGACTCATCATCAGTCACTCCTTCCCTAGACCCACCATGTCCTCCTCCTGAGGAGTCCCCCGAACTGTTTGAGCACAGTGTTGGGTACATGCTCCAAGAGGATGCCCAGCGTTTCGAAGGGTCTGATGATGAAACCCAGCTAGAGGAAGGCAGTAGCGTGAGAGCAGACAGAGGGGATGCTCAAGAAGGACACCAATCTGGCAGTCATGTTCCAGCAGCTGCAGCATACTGCCAGATTGGCTCCAGTGATGAGGAGGGAGGGGATGATGAGGTCACTGACTCCACGTGGGTGCCTAATAGGAGAGAGGAGAAGGAGGAGGATGAGGAGGAGGCACATCTCCAACGAGGCAGGATGCCCTTTGGTGGCCAGCGTAAGGGCAGTACACCGACGGAATCACACCGCAGAGCTCCGCCTGTGCAGGGCGCTGCCTCTGCCCGTCATTCAAAAAGTTCTTTGGTGTGGGCCTTTTTTGAGGCTAGTGCATCAGATCGCACAGCTGCTGTTTGCAACATATGTCGCAAGCGTATATCGCGTGGCCAAAACATCAGCCGCTTGGGTACCACATGCCTGACCAGACATATGTTGACCTGCCATGCAGCTCGTTGGCAAGCCTACCTCAAAGACCCACACCAAAGAACAAAGCGGACCTCTCCTTGCACCGCATCAGCTGGGATCTCCAACCCCACTATAACTTCAGTCCTCTCTGAAACATGCACTGAGAGGAATGAAGGTGTAGAATTAGGTGTGTCACAGCCAAGTACTTGCGGCCACTCTGCTAGCAGTACACCGACATCCGATTCTAGCAGGCAAATTTCCCTGCCCCAGCTGCTGGACCGTCGAAAGAAGTTCACTCCCAGCCATCCACATGCCCAGCGGTTGAATGCTAGCTTGGCTAAATTGCTAGCGCTTCAACTGCTGCCTTTTCAGTTGGTAGACTCGGCCCCCTTCCGTGAGTTTGTGCAATGTGCGGTTCCTCAGTGGCAGGTTCCCAAACGCCACTTTTTCTCACGGAAGGCTATTCCGGCTCTCTACCGGCATGTGGAAGGCAATGTCTTGGCCTCGCTGGACAGGGCGGTCAGCGGTAAGGTGCATATTACCGCTGACTCATGGTCCAGCAGGCATGGACAGGGACGTTACCTTTCTTTCACGGCCCATTGGGTCACTCTTTTGGCAGCTGGGAAGGATGCAGGACAAGGTGCAGTAGTGTTGGAGGTTGTTCCACCGCCACGCCTCCAAAATGCTACTACTGGTTGTGACACACCTCTCTCCTCCACCCCCTCCTCTTCTTCTTCCTCCATGGCCTCTTCCTGTGCTTTGTCCTCTGAACCAGCGGTGCTCCGTAGGCGTTCAAGGGGCTACGCAAGTACGCAGGCAAAAAGATGCCATGCCGTGTTTGCGCTGGTGTGTTTGGGGGACAGAAGCCACACTGGGGCAGAGGTCCTGTCTGCTCTGCAGGGCCAGGCCGAGAGGTGGTTGACGCCACGCCAGCTTAAGCCAGGAATGGTGGTTTGCGACAATGGCACCAACCTCCTCTCCGCCCTCCGACAGGGACAACTGACCCATGTGCCCTGTGTGGCTCATGTCCTTAACCTGGTGGTGCAGCGGTTCTTGGGCAGGTACCCGGGCTTACAGGATGTCCTGAGGCAGGCCAGGAAAGTCTGTGTGCATTTCTGCAGATCTTATAATGCCAGTGCTCGCCTGGCTGAGCTGCAAAAGGAGTTGAACCTGCCCAAGAACCGCCTTATATGTGACATGCCCACCAGGTGGAACTCAACGTTGGCCATGCTGCAGCGGCTGCACACGCAGCAGAGGGCCATCAATGAGTACCTGTGCGACTACGGCACCAGGACAGGGTCAGGGGAGCTTGTTTTTTTTTCTCCACGCCAGTGGGGCATGATCAGGGATGCATGCACTGTCCTGGCACCATTTGAGGAGGCCACGAGGATGGTGAGCAGTGACAGTGCATGCATCAGTGACACTGTACCTCTTGTCCACCTGTTGGAGCACACGCTGCGTGGAATAATGGACAGGGCACTTGAGGCAGAACAGAGGCAGGAAGAGGAGGACTTCCTTGCCTCTCAAGGCCCCCTTTACCCAGACAGTGTTCCTTCTGTCCCACCCATCGCACAGGAAGAGGACGAGGAGGAGGAGGAGGAGGAGGATTGTGTCAGCATGGAGGTGGAGCCTGGCACTCAGCAGCATCAACAGCAGCAGTCTTTTAGGGATGATTTACAGTCCCAAGAAACCCGTGGACTTGTACGTGGCTGGGAGGAGGTGGCTGCGGATCATGTCGTCCTTAGTGACCCAGAGGACTCCGGACCGAATGCCTCAGCTAACCTACGCTGCATGGCCTCCCTGATCCTGCAAAGTCTGCGGAAGGATCCTCGTATTCTTCGGATCAAGGAGAGGGTCCATTACTGGCTGGCCACTCTCCTTGATCCACGGTACAAGGGTAAGGTTGCGGACCTTATGTTACCGTCGCAGAGGGAGCAGAGGATGAGACAACTCCGGGAGGCCTTGCAGAAAGGTCTGTGCAACGCGTTCCCAGAGACTGGGAGGTTACAAACTCCTGGTCCTGGACATCGAGTTGCTGAGGCTTCGGCCAGTCAAAGAAGGAGCGGTGGGGAAGGTGGCCGTCTGACCGATGCGTTCAGACAATTCTTTAGTCCGCAGCCCCAAAGTATGATCGGTTCCAGCAACCATCGCCAGCGTCTGATAAACATGGTGCAGGAATATCTAGGGGCAAGGTCAGACTTGGACACCTTCCCCACCGAAAATCCTCTGGCTTACTGGGTCTTGAGGATGGATCACTGGCCAGAGCTTGCACAGTATGCAATTGAGCTACTGGCCTGTCCTGCATCCAGCGTTCTTTCGGAACGCACATTCAGTGCTGCTGGAGGATTTGTCACGGATCACAGGGTGCGCCTGTCCACCGACTCGGTTGATCGACTGACTTTCATCAAGATGAACCAGTCTTGGATCACCACCAGCTACCACACACCTGATGCTGATATAACAGACTAATTGATTTTAACATGTCACATCCCTTCAAGACTGATGCTGATGCTGAGTGCCTGTGCTGTTATGTTGACTGGCTATCCTCCTCCTCCGAGTCCTCAATGATACGATTGATGATGATAGCTTGGAAGATCATTTTTGTTTATGGGTGCCGCCACCAGTGCCTAACGCCCAATTTTTCAGCCCCTGTTTAACAGGGGCGTGTAATTACAATTTTTGAAGCAATACTTTGCAACAGGGCTCATTGTTGTGCTCCAAGTACAGTATCTGTGAGGGGTTGCAGTGTTGTGCCACCAGTGCCTAAGGCCCAATTTTTCAGCCCCTGTTTAACAGGGGCGTGTAATTACAATTTTTGAAGCAATACTTTGCAACAGGGCTCATTGTTGTGCTCCAAGTACAGTATCTGTGAGGGGTTGCAGTGTTGTGCCACCAGTGCCTAAGGCCCAATTTTTCAGCCCCTGTTCAACAGGGGCATGTAATTACAATTCTTGATCTAATAATTCACAGCAGGGCCCATTGCTGCACCCACCAAGAGTAACTCTGAGGGCTTACAGTGTTGTGGCAACGCCACCACCACCACCACCACGAAAGGCCCAATTTTTCAGCCCCTGTTCAAAAGGGGCATGTAATTACAATTCTTGATCTAATAATTCACAGCAGGGCCCATTCCTGCACCCACCAAGAGTAACTCTGAGGGCTTGCAGTGTTGTGGCAACACCACCACCACCACCACCACCACAAAAGGCCCAATTTTTCAGCCCCTGTTCAACAGGGGCATGCAATTACAATTCTTGATCTAATAATTCACAGCAGGGCCCATTGCTGCACCCACCAAGAGTAACTGTCAGGGCTTACAGTGTTGTGGCACCAGCACCACCATCAAAGGCCCAATTTTTACTACCACTGTTCAACAATTATATGTAATTACAATTCCTGATATAATAGTTGACAGCAGGGCGTTCCAGCACCCACCAAGAGTAACTGTGAGTGCTTACAGTGTTGTGCCAACACCAACAACTAAGGGGCCTATTTCTGCAGAGTATATACGGCAGGTCCCTACTTTCAAACATCCAACTTACAAACGACTCCTACTTGCAAACGCAAGAAGACAACAGGAAGTGAGAGGAAATCTACCCCTAGGAAGGAAAATTCTCTCCTGTAAGAATTAATATGGGAGAAAGGTGTCTCCTCTGTACTGATGCTTTATCACCAATCCTTGTTTCAAGAAAAACACCACATTTCAAAAACAGTTGTCATTGGGACGGAAAGTGAGGTGAAATGTTCTGAACAGGGGCACAGACAGCAAAACAAATGTTACAGGGGTGATAACCCTTACCTATGTTTTCCAAAAAGTTTTAAAATAGATTTTTGGGCTGGAGCTACACTTAAACAATGTACCTGTTCAAAATTACAAACACATTCTACATAAGAACAAACCTACAGTCCCTGTCTTGTATGCACCGCCTGTATACGGCTGTTCAGAGTATATAGGGCCTTTTTTATTTTATGTGCGGGGTTCCCCTTAATATCCATACAAGACCCAAAGGGGCTGGTAATGGGCTGGGGTAGGGGGGGTCATGGGGTAGCTATGCCATTTTTCTTAAAGATTTTCATCCATATTACCGGGACCAGACATTACATTAAAGCCGCAAGCAGTTTTAAATGGCTTTTTTTTCCTTTAGAAGTGTCATTTTGTGCAGGGACAGTTCTAAACACGGGAAACACGTGGCACTTCACAGGCATACTTTAGACACCCCCCAGGTACGATATTTAAAGGAATATTTGACTTTTTTTTTTCACTTTATGCATCATTAAAATGACTGCTCCCGAAAAACGACCGTTTTTAAAACTTCTTTTTGCATTGATACATGTCCCCTGGTGCAGAACCCGGGTTCCCAAACCCTTTTTAGGACAATAACATGCATAATAGTCGTTATAATTAGCACTTTAGAATTCGAACGTTCGCATCCATTGTATTTAATAGGGTTCTAATGTTCGTACGAACTTTCGGTCCGTTCGCGGGTTCTGGTGCGAACCGAACCCGGGGGTGTTCGGCTCATCACTACTGAGGAGTAGGGATGAGCCGAACACCCTCCAGTTTGGTTTGCATCAGAACATGCGAACAGGCAATACATTTGTTTGAACATCCGAACACTGTTAAAGTCTATGGGACTCGAACATGAAAAATATAAAGTGCTAATTTTAAAGGCTTATATGCAAGTTATTGTCATAAAAAGTGTTTGAGGAACCGGGTCCTGCCCCAGGGGACATTTATCAATGCAAAAAAAAGTTTTAAAAACTGCCATTTTTTGGGAGCAGTGATTTTAATAATGCTTGAAGTGAAACAATAAAAGTGAATTATTCCTTAAAATTTCGTACCTGGGGGGGGGGGGGTGTAAAGTAAAGTAGCGCTTGTTTCCCGTGCTTAGAACTGTACCTGCACAAAGTGTCATTTCTGAAGGAAAAAAAGTTATTTAAAAGCACTCGCTGCTATAATGAATTGTTGGCTCCCGGCAATACAGAGAACAGTCATTAAAAGTCACTGATAAAAAAAAAAAAAATGCTTGGGGGTCCCCCCCAATTCAATTACCAGGCCCTTCAGGTCTGGTATGGATATTAAGAGGAGCCCTGCGTCAAATTTAAAAAATAAATGACGGGAAACCCCACCCCCTCTAATGCGTCACTGGGGTTTCTGACCTTGGTTATAAAAGAACTGTCAACACTGCTTGCGCGTCATTAGTCGGGAGGCTCCGGTGCAGGGAAGATGTGCGTCGTTCATTGCTGGAGACTCGCCGCATCGCTGGAGAATGATTCATGGATCGTCGCTGGACAGACTGCATTACAACGCTGGAATGGCTTTTTTTATTTTTAATAAAGGACTTTTTACAACGGTGTCTGAGTGTTTTTTAATTAGTTTTTTACACTTTCTTTTGTGAAATGGTAGGGGTACAATGTACCCCGTTACCAATTCACATAGGGGGGGGGCGGAATCTGGAGGTCCTTTTAAATTACTTTTTTTCCTTCAGAAATGACACTTTGTGCAGGGACAGTTATAAACACGGGAAACATGCACTACTTTAAAGGCATACTTTAGACACCCCGTAGGTACGAAATTTAAAGGAATATTTCACTTTTATTGTTTCACTTTAAGCATTATTAAAATCACTGCTCCCGAAAAAATGGCCGTTTTTAAAACTTTTTGTTTGCATTGATACATGTCCCCTGGGGCAGGACCCAGGTCCCCAAACACTTTTTATGACAATAACTTGCATATTAACCTTTAAAATTAGCACTTTAGATTTCTCCCATAGACTTTTAAAGGGTGTTCCGCGGCTTTTCGAATTTGCCGCAAACACCCCAAATTGTTCGCTGTTCGCCGAACGGGCGAACAGCCAATGTTCTGGTCGAACATGAGGAACATAAAGCTCATCCCTAATGAGGAGCAAGGATGTCGGTCTTTCAAGTGCTGTTGCCAACGGACTGCATGGCAGGTTGTCATATGTCTGGTCAAGCATGTGGTGCCCAAGCTGTTTTGGCCACGCTTCAGACATAGGTTGCAAACAGAAATGGTGTTATCTTCTGCACACGTTTCTAAAAAGGCCCACACCAAGGTACTTTTAAAGTCAGCGGTGAGTCAGCAGTGCCCTGCACCTGCAGAGCTCTGCAGTTTGATGCAATAGGGTGGCTGCCCTTAAGCTGCCCCCTGGAGGACATCCTTTTTTATTTCAATTATTTTTATTGATTTTCTTTATAGTTACAACATGAAGTCAACAGTAGTGAAGCAGGTAAACAATACAGTAATGACATCTGGTGAATGGGCACAGGAAGACCACCATGCTATGCGTGTTTAGGAACGCTTTAGCTTTCTGGTGGGAATACATTCTTAGCATTAACTAATTGGAGTACTGTCGCCGACATTTATCACATCGCATTTCAATACCATTAAAACCCGAAAATTATAACACGTAACGTGAGTACAGGAACCACCAAACCTAAATGAATACTATTGGTTCCGTCCTTGAGTAGGTATTTGGCCACCATCTATAAGTGTTGAGGCTGTCGGAAGGTAGCTCAGAAGCCGGTACCCCCACGGGCGCCCCTTGAAGGGAACACACTGCACCCACTGGGGGCACCAACCTCCCCACATAGATTACGCATCATCTCAAATACTCAAGGACGTTAGAACTTTTTAGATGTTAGAGAACCAGGATGTCCACGGAGACCAAAGATCAAGAGCGGTATGGAAATGTCCTTGTGATGAAGCTAACAGTTTTTCGTAAGTGTAGTGTAAGTTAGTTAAGTCAATAACTTCTGTAAGTGTAGGAGGGGTAATGTCTTTCCATCTTCTTGTAATTAGTAGTCTAGCAGCCAGTAGGAAGTTTGCAATCGAGTGTTGGAGATTCGGTAGGATTTGGTCAATCCCCAGGGATAGGAGTGCTAACGCTGGGTTTGGTGAAATCTGTGATTGCGCTATTTGTGTGACGATCTTGAATACATCGTCCCAGTATTCTTGGAGTTTGGGGCAGCTCCACATTATGTGAAACAGATCACTTCAAGAACCACATTGCCTCCAACATGTATTGGGTTGGTGTGTGTCAAACTTTGATAGAATTGCGGGTGTATAGTACCATCTGAGTGATATCTTGACCGAGTTCTCCCACAAGGAGGAGCAGTTGGACGCTTTCTGGGTGATTTTGCAGGCCCTGTGCCATTGGAGTGGTGTAAATGTCTTGTTAAATCCCCCTCCCACTTCCAATGGGAGGGGGATTTAACAAATGTTTGTTTCTGTTGGAAGAGATTGTAGAACATAGTTATTCCCTTCCTCCGCGGATTGCTCGCGGAGAGGAATAACCACGCTTGGGATTGGATGGTATGCTGGTGTGCGGGGAGTGATTGGAGACTGTGTTTGATTTGTGTGTATTGATAGAAGCATGTTTGAGGCAGGTTTAATTCTGCTTGTAGTTGTGAAAAGGGTTTCAAAAAGCCCTTGGAGTAAAGATTCTGCAGGTGCTTGATACCCTTCATCCTCCATAGTTTTATGGATAGTTGATCTATCGTGTGTTTTAGGACTTCCAATGGAATATCCATTGGCACTGTTTGTTCCGACGTTTGTTTATGTGCAAGCAGAATAAGCCAAGTTCGAATGGAGATAATCATTGACGGGGGTAGATGTGCCGGGATTCTTTGTCCTAAGTGGGCTCCGAACAGCCACAGATTCGTCGGACCATAAGCGCTGTAGGTCGCCTCTATCTCACCCCAAGAGGTTGATGGCTCTGGGAGGAACCATTCTCGCAATTGTGTTAAGCCCGAGGCGAGAAAGTAATCTCGGAAATCTATATAGCCTACTCCTCCGGCCAATCTATGTTTTATCAATTTAGCGTGTGAGCATCTGGACTTCTTCCCCTGCCATACAAATCTAGCTAAGATTGTTTGTAGAGATCTAAAGTAGCTGCTAGGAATGGGGATTGTAAGGTTTCGGAAGAGGTATAACATTTGAGGGAGTTGAATCATCTTAAACATTGCTAGTCTGCCCCACCAGGAGAGTTCTAAGTGTTCTATATTGTGGAGATCAGTTTGGATTTTGGTTCTCAAGGGGATGTAGTTTTGAGCAAAAAGGGACTTTGTCGATCTAGTGAGGTTAATACCTAGATAAGGTATACTGGTGTCTGCCCATGTGTATGGGAACTGTTGTTGCAGAAGATTGCGGGTTACTGGATCTATACCCAGGTCAAGGATATGAGATTTAGTAGCATTGGCTTTGTAGAAGGATATTTTACCGAACCACGTGAGTATCTTTTGAATTTCAGGAAGGGAGCGTGATGGATCGGTTAGCATTAATATCACGTCATCCGCGAAGAGGCTAATTTTGTGGGTTTGGTTACGTATAGTGACTCCTGATATATTGACGTTGGTCCGTACATGTTCCGCTAATGGTTCCATCATAAGATTGAAAATTAGAGGAGACAGGGGGCATCCCTGTCTTGTGCCGTTTGTTATGTGAAAGGGGGTGGACAGGAGGTTTGAGGTGTAAACTTTTGCTGATGGGTTGGAGTATAGTGCAAGTATGGCCTGGAGGATATGACCTCCAAATCCAAATTTTTGTAAAACCAGTGAGAGATACGTCCAATTTACTCTATCGAACGCCTTCTCTGCGTCCAACGATAGAAGCAGAGAAGGCGTTCCGGTCGAGGATGTGTGGTGTATGATATCAATCAGGCGTCTAGTGGCGTCCGACGTTTGGCGACCTCTGGTAAAACCTGTTTGATCTTTGTGAACTAGGGAAGGTAAGATGTCAATGATTCTGTTCGCTATTACCTTGGCATACACTTTGAGGTCAATGTTCAGTAGCGAGATAGGGCGAAAATTTTGGGGGATATTAGGTTCCTTGCCTGGTTTGGGTAATGTTATAATAAGTGCTGATAGCATTTCAGTCGGGAATGAGGAGGAGGATGCAGCGTGGTTGAACAACTCGCAGAGATATGGGGCTAAGATTGTATTAAATTCTTTAAGATATTCTCCTGTGAATCCATCTGGACCAGGGGATTTGGAGTTTGGCAATTTGCCTATAGCTTCTCTTACTTCAAATTCAGTGAATGGTAAGTTGAGTCGTGCTAGTGCTTCAAGGGTTAATGCCGGCAGCTTAATATGATTGAGGAAGGACTGAATTTCAGTTTGGGTGGGTTGATGGGTGCTATCATCGTCTTTTAAATTATATAGGCTACTATAGTAGGAGCTAAAAGCATCCGCAATTTCTTGGGGGTTAATGTGTTTAACCTTAGTGGTGGGGTGGAATAGATGATCTATTCTTGTTTTTGTCCTGTGTCCTTTGATGCGCTGTGACATGACCTTCCCTGCTTTATTGCTGGTGACAAAGGATTTGGCTTTCAGCTTCCTAAGGTTTAGCTCATAGCTTTCTAGTAGCAACGACCTGAGTTTGTAGCGTAGCTTAAATATTTGGGCTTGGAGATCTAAGGTTGGGTTTGATTTATTTTGTGTGTCTACTGCTACTATCTGGGCAGTTAATTCTTCCAATCTCTGCATCCTCCTCCTTTTCATTTTGGCTCCCAATTGTATTAAAAAACCTCTCATATAGGATTTGTGTGCGTTCCACAGTACCGCCGCGTCGGACACTGAGCCTTTATTATGAAGGAAAAATTCCGTCAATTTTTGAGAAAGAAACGCTATATTTTCTGCGTTTTGTAGAGTGTAATTATTGACTCTCCATAAGAAAGCTTTGGGAGAAGAATTTTTGTTTACAATTCGGATGCTGACAGGAGCGTGATCTGACCAGGTGATGGCGTGGATTTTGGTATCGCTAACATTCTGCAGTAGCCATTTATCGGTTAAAAAGAGGTCAATACGTGAGTAAGTGTTGTGACGCGAGGAAAGGAACGTGTAATCCCTCTCGGTCGCGTGACAGCACCTCCAAGCGTCATGTAAGTCATTTCCCGCAAGAAAGGAGGATAGAGGTGAAATGAAGCGTTTGGGACCAGATGAAGTGTCCATGACGTAATCAGGTGCTAAATTAAAGTCACCACAGATAAGAAGGTGTCCTTGTTGGATCGCCTGTGTGACTTTTAGTAGACGTTTAAGAAATCGCATCTGACCATGGTTCGGTGCATATAGGTTTACAATTGTATATTGGACGTTATCAATGGAGCACACAAGAATTACATAGCGACCCTCCGGGTCCAGTGTACAGTTTTGTAGTTGAAAGGCTAGGGTATCCTTGATGGCTATCAGTACTCCCCTTTGTTTCTTGGTGTAGTTGGCTTTATACACTTGCGGATAAGATTTATGTTGGCAGCTGGGGGTGGCATCTTGGTTAAAGTGCGTTTCTTGTACGCATACTATGTCGCTGTTATGAGTCAACGCTGTCTTCCATAGGGAAGCTCTTTTGGCCGGGTGGTTCAAGCCTTTTGCGTTAATGGTTAATATGTTAATGGCCATAGTGAGGTGGTCCGGGGTATACTGGTGTAAGTGTCACTCACTGTTAGATGATATAGAAGGTTTTCCTCATCGTGGAACAGTAGGAATAATCACAGTCGTGGTCGCTCCGGGATTGATGGTTCTGTAGGAAGCGAATTGTGTTGTGGTTGTACTGGCGAAAGAGAACAGTCAATTTAAAACATTAACAGTAAACCGTAAAGACAAAACCGCCTTATTCCCCCCCAGACTGTGGAGGTCACCTCCTGCTGCTATTCAAAGGTCACTGTGACCACAGCCGCAGGTGACACTACTTTTTGTGAGTAGTGCAAGTAGAGGAGATATATAACGATCTCCTGTATTAGACAAACTGTCAGTATCAATAACCAGGTAAACTGACAAAACACGGGGATAAGTTCCAAACAATTATTCAGAAGCAGGGCAGAGGACCGGGGATATAGGTCGCTGAAACAGATGTTTGTTGTGGGGTAAATCATTTCCCTCTGCGGGACTGATATCCCTGGCGTTGTGTACCTCGTGGCTGATGCTCATTAAGGGTTTTCTTTTCTTCTGGGGTGAGATCCGGGATAATTCCCCAAGTGTGCAGGAGTTGCAGCCCTTCTCCTGGATCAGATATGACAGTAGTCGTGCCATTGTTGGTGATCACTAGCGTAGCTGGGTGTCTCCATTTGTAAGATATTTTATGGTTGTTAAGGGCCTTAGTGGTGGTTTTCATTTGTCTTCTCATGCTGAGAGTGTATTGGGAGAGATCTGCATATAAATGCAACCCATTGAATGGGGCTGGAAATTCTGGGTTTGATCTGGCCTTTGCTAATAATTTCTCCTTTGTCGGAAAAAAGTGTATTTTCATGAGAACGTCTCTAGGAATTGAGGCCTCAAGGTGTTTGGGCTTAGGTATACGGTGTATGCGATCTATGATGCGTTCTATTGGAGACACTTCAGGGAGCAGTGACATGATCATGTCGCCAGCAAATTTGTGCAGATCTCCGGGGAGAATAGACTCGGGTACCCCTCTTATTTTTACGTTATTTCTTCTCGACCGATCTTCGAGATCTGCGAGCTTGGCTTTAATCCAATAAGTGTCCTCAGACTGCTCCTTACAAACATCTATTAGCTCATTCACTGTGGATGTACATTCCTCCATTTTAGTTTCAATGTGCTGTACTCTATTCCCCATCCCCTGCATCTCAGATGAAAAGCTTTTAATCATGGTGGATATACTCATCATGAGGGAGGACTGCAGGGAGAGCAGCATGTCCTTCATGGTCGAATCCAGGACAGGTTGGCCTGAGGTAGGAAAGTGAGCTATCGGGGATAGAAGGCTGAGGCCTACCTGATCCTGGAGGAGAGCCGTCTCTGTGTTTGAGGCCTGCAAGGCCGGATCCATCCTCATCCGCGCTTTAGCAGGGCTCAGAGAAGCTGGACTGTGCTGGGATGAGTCACTGCTCTGGAGTGGGGCTATTTCATCAGCCCAGGCATCCGGATGATCGTCGGGTAGATCAGTGTAGGATGAAGAAGTTTGCGAGCGCGCTCCGCCGGCGCCATCTTGCCACGTCCCCTTCCCTGTCGCCGGCATGGTGAAGAAGTCCGTGAGTTTCTTGGGGTATCTCACCTCTTTACGCTTGCGGGACTGCATCGGGTGGAGGCTCCCCTAGATAGAGAAGAGGTTAGTAGGCTGTGTAAGCGCTGATGGGTGCTCTGTATGTCGCTGTTATCCCCGGTCTCTGTCAGAGCTGTTAGCTTAGGCGTCCATCACCGTCGCGCGCAAGCCACGCCCCCCCCTGGAGGACATCCTGTCTTGCTGGAGTTGTGCCTCCTCCTCCTCACTTTCCTCCTCTCTTCTCTCAGGCACCCAAGTACAGTCAGTGACTTCATCATCCCCTCCTTCCTCATCTCTGGAGCAAACATGCACTGTATATATAGGCTACATTGAATGCAGAGTATATATATATTGATGCACTGACTGAATATATAGTCTATGCTAAATGCAGAGTATATATACAGTATCTCACAAAAGTGAGAACACCCCTCACATTTTTTTTTTTCATGTGACAACACTAAAGAAATTACACTTTGCTACAACGTAAAGTAGTGAGTGTACAGCTTGTAAATTTGCTGTTCCCTCAAAATAACTTAACACACAGCCAAGTATGTCTAAACCACTGGCAACAAAAGTGAGTACACCCCTAAGTGAAAATGTCTAAATTGGGCCCAAAGTTTACATTTTTTGTGTGGCCACCATTATTTTCCAGCACTGTCTTAGCCCTCTTGGGCATGGAGTTCACCAGAGCTTCACAGGTTGCCACTGGAGTCCTCTTCCACTCCTACATGACAACATCACAGAGCTGGTGAATGTTAGAGACCTTGCACACCTCCACCTGAGGATGCCACACAGATGCTCAATAGGGTTTAGGTCTGGAGACATGCTTGGCCGGTCCATCACCTTTACCCTAAACTTCTTTAGCAAGGCAGTGGTTGTCTTGGAGGTGTGTTTGGGGTCGTTATTATGTTGGAATACTGCCCTGTGGCCCAGTCTCCGAAGAGAGGGGATCATGCTCTGCTTCAGTATGTCACTGTACATGTTGGCTTTCATAGTTCCCTCAATGAATTGTAGCTCCCCAGTGGCAGCAGCACGCATGAAGCCCTAGACCATGACACTCCCACCACCATGCTTGACTGTAGGCAAGACACACTTGTCTGTGTACTGCTCACCTGGTTGCCGCCACACATGCGTGACACCATCTGAACCAAATACATTTATCTTGGTCTCATCAGACCACAGGACATGGTTCCAGTAATCAATGTCTTTAGTCTGCTTGTCTTCAGCAAACTGTTTGTGGGCTTTCTTGTGCATCATCTTTAGAAGAGGCTTCTTTCTGGGACAATAGCCATGCAGTCCAATTTGATACAGTGTGCGGCCTATGGTCTGAGCACTCACCCCACCCCTTCAACCTCTGCAGCAATAGTAGCAGCACTCATATGTCTATTTCCCAAAGACAACCTCTTGATATGACGCTGAGCACATGCACTCAACTCTTTGGTTGACCATGGCAAAGCCTGTTCTGAGTGGAACCTGTCCTGTTAAACCGCTGTACGGTCTCGGCCACTGTGCTGCAGCTCAGTTTCAGGTAATCTTCTTATTAGGGATGGACGAACATCTCCCGGGACGGTTCGCGAACGCGATCGCGCGAACGCGGGTAAATGTTTGCGAACCGCGGGTTCGCGGCGGGCCCCATTCATTTCAATGGGAGGCGAACATTAAAAACCTCCAGGTCATATTTGCAGCCACAAAATAATTACTTGCTGTGCACACATAGTTCCACAACATGGACAATGACATAACAGAAGTATTAAGCAAATTTGAGATCGACAACGACAAGCATTCTTTTTTTATCTGAAATTTTTTGTCAATTCAGGAGCGCATGAAGGCCATGGAAGAGACGCAAGGCCAGGCTATGAAGGGGGTGCATGAGATGATCCTGCTATTGGAAAAGTTGCCATAAATGTTTTTTTTTTTTATAAGTCGTATAAATCGTTTATACAGTTATAACGTTTATTTAGTTTTTTGTAATATTGCTCGGTTTTATTGTAATAGCTCGGCCTAAATCAGCCGGAACTGACAGCAGCCGGTAAATACATGTCAAATACATATAGGGTCCATTCACATGTCTGTAAAATGGGTCCGCATCCATTCCACAATTTAGTGGAATTGATTTTCAATTCCAGTCTGAAAAATTAGGCATTCACAGCCTGGATAAAGAAGTAAGTGTCGGCCAGTACAGGCCCCAAAAATTAGCCAACAGGCATTCATCTGACAGCAAAGAACTTTAAATTCTGTGGCTGGAGGTACATTAGGCATTCACAGGATAAATACGTTTCGGGCACTACAGGCCCCAAAAATTAGGCATTCAACAGACATAAAAGGCCTTTTATGCCGCTGTATTTACCCAAGAAGACAAGGACCATGAATAATTGTTATAGGTGGTGGTGGATATTTGTAGCCTGTCATGAGGAATTTAAATGAAACATGGTCTACTGGTCACATGTGTTGAATTCCTCAGAGATCCATGCCTCATTCATTTTTATAAATGTGAGGTAGTCAACACTGTCGTGAGCTAAGCGAGTGCGCTTATCAGTCACTATCCCCCCTGCTGCGCTGAACGTCCTTTCGGACAGGACACTGGACGAGGGGCAAGCCAACAGTTCCATTGCAAATTGTGCAAGCTCTGGCCAGAGGTCAAGCCTGCCCACCCAGTAGTCCAGGGGTTCATCACTTCTCAGAGCGTCCACATCGGCCGTTAATCCGATGTAGTCGGACACCTGTCGGTCTAGGCGTTCCCTGATGCTGGATCCGGATGAGACCTGTCGATGGGTCGGCTGAAAGAATGATCTCATATCAGAAGTGACCAAGACATCTTCAAACCGCCCTCTTCTTGCAGGCGCTGTTGGATTGGTATCCACAACTGTTCCTCTGGGAGTGGAAATTCCTCTGCCAGCGCACGCAAAAGCAGAATGCAGCATTTCTCGAAGCAAGGCCTGGAAGTGCTCCATTCTGACAGCCCTCTGTGATGGTGGTAACATTTCTGCCATTTTTTGTTTGTACCGGGGGTCCAAGTACGTTGCCACCCAGTAATGGTCCTTGCCCTTTATGCTTTTTATACAGAGGTCCCTCTTAAAACACTGGAGCATGAAGGCCCCCATTTGCACTAAACTGGAAGCAGTGTGGTGGCCTGGCTCCTGCTCGTCATCATCCAGGATAATGTCGTCCTCGATCTCCTCCCCCCATCCACGAACAACAACAGCAGGGATCCCAGAAAGGTTTAAAGCATGCTCTTCTTACTCCTCCTCATCCGCCCCGGCACCATCCTCCTCTGACTCCTCTTCAGACTCCTGTTGTTGACTTGTCTCAGATGGAGTAGCCCCCCCTGGGAATTCATCCAGCATTGCGACTTCCTCATCTTCCTGCTCCTCGACGGCTTGATCAATAACATGACGCAATGCACACTCCATAAAGAAGGCATAAGGTACGATGTCACTGATGGCACCATGGCTGCGACTGACCTGTTTGGTGATCTCATCAAATGGCCGCAAAAGTCTGCATGCGTCGCGCATGAGCAGCCACTGACGCGGTGAAAAAAAAACAAGATCCCAGAACCTGTTCTGGCGCAGAGTTCGTACAGGTAGTCATTAACTGCACGTTTCTGCTGGAGCAGCCTATCAAGCATATACAAGGTTGAGTTCCATCGCGTCGGGCAGTCACAAATAAGACGTCTGACCGGCAGATTGTGTCGCCGCTGAATGTCAGCAAGGCGAGCCATGGCCGTGTAAGATCTTCTGAAATGGGCCGAGATTTTCCTTGCCTGCCGCAAGACGTCCTGGACCCCAGGGTATTTGACAACGAATCGCTGCATGACCAAGTTCAAGATGTGTGCCATGCATGGCACGTGTGTAATTTTGCCCTGTTTCAACGCGCTCAGCAGATTGGCACCGTTGTCGCACACCACTTTACCAACTGTCAAATTAAGCGGTGTTAGCCACTGATCTGCCTGTGAACGCAAAGCTGAGAGGAGTGCAGGGCCAGTGTGGCTCTTGGCTTCCAGGCACAACAGACGCAGCACAGCATGGCAACGTCTCACCTGGCATGTCGAATAGGTTCTGGGGATCTTGGGCGGCACAGCGGAAGAGACGGTAGCAGCGGAAGAGGAGGAGTCAGCCGAGGAGGAGAGGGAGGATGGAGTAGGAGGAGGAGGAGAAGAAGAGGCAGGCCTGCATGCAATCCGTGGTGGTAAAACCAAATCTACACGGGTGCCACGGGTTACATGCTTGACCGCCGTCAGAAGGTTCACCCAGCGGGCAGTAAAAGTAATATACCTTCCCTACCCGTGTTTGCTAGACCACGTGTCTGTGGTCAGATGTATCTTGGCACCGACACTGTGTGCCAGAGATACATTCACTTGCCGCTGAACATGGCCATATAGCTCTGGGATGCCCTTCTGGGAGAAATATTTCCTTCCTGGGACCTTCCATTGTGTTGTTCCAATGGCCACAAATTTTCGAAAGGCCTCCGAGTCCACCAGTTTATATGGCAGTAGTTGGCGGGATAGGAGTTCTGACAAGCCATCGGTCAACCATTGGGCAAGAGGGTTATCCGGCGTCATCATTCTTTTACGCTCGAACATTTGGCCCACAGAAGCCTGCATTTTTCCAGATAAACTTGGGGACGGGATGATGGAAGGTGGAGTGGAGGACAACTGTGAAGAGAGAGGAGAAGTAGTAGAAGAGGCTGGACGGTGAGAGCCTGGAGTTTGGCTTTGTGGGTTCTGAAGGCGTTGCTCCCACTGGGCTCGGTGATGGGAGTTCATGTGCCTTCTTAAGGCGGTCATCCCTAGGTGAGTGTTGGGCTTACCGCGACTTATGCGTTGACTGCAAAGGCTGCAGATGGCAACACTATTGTCAGCAGCGGACACATTAAAAAAAGCCCACACTGTGGAGCCATGTGCCAGCGTCCTGGGAGCACCAGATGTGACCATACATGGTTGATGGCTCGCTCTGAGTCCTGATACATTAGCAGTCTTGTTTGTCACTCCTGTGCAATGTAAGTTCCGCCTGCCTCTCCTCCCTATCTGCTGGTCCACCTCTCCCTCTGAACTCCCCTCCTGGTCCTCTCTTGTGGGCACCCATGTGACGTCCATAGACACATCATCATCTACGTCACCTTCCCCACCACTAACATTAGAGATCTCGGAGTAGGCAGCAACAGCGGGGACCAACATCCTTGGGCTGATCTGGGTACTGTCGTCAGACTGCTGAGTGGTGGTTGTTGCTACCTCCTCTTCCTGATCCAATGTCAAGAATGCCTGCGCATCAGAGAAGTCTTGTGATGGATCGGAAAATAATTCCTGTGACTCAAGCGGAGGGTATATGGTGGCGGTGGTGTTGGTGGTAGTGTCTTTGGGGGTGTACACAGCAGAGAGTGAAGAGGGTGCAGATAGAGAGGATGAGGAGGGTGCAGAAGAGTAAGGCTGAGTGAGCCACTCAACCAAGTCTGGTGCGTCCTTTGACGTAATCGAACGCACCTTCTGAAACTTCCCACTTTGGCTCCGGCCTGGTGCTCCTGCCCTACCCCTACCACCCCTGCGGAAGGGCCTGCCTCTTCCTCTGCCTGTCATCGTTTTAAATGACCCTGTGACAAAAGGCTGTAGAGAAGGGCAGTATATGTGGAAGAAGGTATATAACACCCCGCTTCAAACTGTCGTTTTCGGGGGGCCACTGGTCTATCACTGCAGTTATAATACTTTTTTCTAATTGCGTTTGTCACTCTTTGTAGTATCGCTGCAGAACCTCTCAGCAGTCACAATGCTGCACAGTAGAAATGCACTATACTATTCTTCCTATATGTGAAAGTTTTTTATGCATGTATTAGACCCCTATATACTGCACACCAAATAGTACACCTATACCAGTCCTTAAAATGAACTTTTGGGGAGCTTTATTGGTTAGCGATTTTAGCCGCTAGTCTGTGCCTGCGACACACAGCGGCAACTTCTACCTAAACCGAGAAAAGAGCTGCAGCAGAACCGCTCAGAAGCTGCACAGTAGAAATGCTGCACAGTTGAAATGCACTATATATTATATAGTATAGTATATAGTATATATTATATAGTATGTTTGAAAGTTTTTTATGCGTGTATTAGACCCCTATATACTGCACACCAAATAGTACACCTATACCAGTCCTTAAAATGAACTTTTGGGGAGCTTTATTGGTTAGCGATTTTAGTCGCTAGTCTGTGCCTGCGACACACAGCGGCAATTTCTACCTAAACCGAGAAAAGAGCTGCAGCAGAACCGCTCAGAAGCTGCACAGTAGAAATGCACTATACTATTCTTCCTAGAGTATTTTATGCGTGTAGTACACCCCTATTTACTACACACAAAATAGTACACCTATACCAGTCCGTAAAAGGACTTTTGTGGACTGTACACCTATACCAGTCCTTAGAAGGACTTTTGTTTTAGTAGAGTCTGTCCCTGCTAGTACACACACAGCAACCTTCCTACACTGACTAAAGACAGCTGCAGAACGGCACTAAACTATTCTTCCTAGAGTATTTTATGCGTGTAGTACACCCCTATTTACTGCACACAAAATAGTACACCTATACCAGTCCGTAAAAGGACTTTTATGGACTGTACACCTATACCAATCCTTAGAAGGACTTTTGTTTTAGTAGAGTCTGTCCCTGCTAGTACACACACAGCAACCTTCCTACACTGACTAAAGACAGCTGCAGAACCGCACTATACTATTCTTCCTAGAGTATTTTATGCGTGTAGTACACCCCTATTTACTGCACACAAAATAGTACACCTATACCAGTCCGTAAAAGGACTTTTGTGGACTGTACACCTATACCAGTCCTTAGAAGGACTTTTGTTTTAGTAGAGTCTGTCCCTGCTAGTACACACACAGCAACCTTCCTACACTGATTAAAGACAGCTGCAGAACCGCTCAGCACTGCAGTCCCAATGCTGCACAATTGAAATGAACTAAAAGTGTATTACACCCCTATATACTGCACACAAAACAATTGTACACCTATACCAGTCCTTAAAAGGACTTTTGTGGAACTAATAGCTAGGATTACAGTCTGTCCCTGCTCCACACAGCAACCTGTCCCTACGCTGACAAATAACAGAATGTAAAATGGCAGCCAGATCAGGTCTATTTATAAGGTAGGGGGTATGTCCATCTGCTGAAATGTCTCATTGGCTGTCCTGTACCACATGATGGATGTGTCATAGGTCAAAGTTCCACAATGTAAAAGATTCAGAATATGGTGGCCTCGAACTGGCCGCGAATAGCGCCATATGTCCGCCGGTTTCGCGAACCGCGAATGCGCAAAATTCGCCGCGGGGCGAACCGCAAGGCCATCTCTACTTCTTATAGCCTAGGCCATCTTTATGTAGAGCAACAATTCATTTTTTCAGATCCTTAGAGAGTTTTTTGCCATGAGGTGCCATGTTGAAATTCCAGTGACCAGTATGAGAGAGTGGGAGCGATAACACCAAATTTAACACACCTTCTCCCTATTCATACCTGAGACCTTGTAACACTAACGATTCACATGACACCGGGGAGGGAAAATGGCTAATTGGGCCCAATTTGGAAATTTTAACTTAGGGGTGTACTCACTTTTGTTGCCAGCGGTTTAGACATTAATGGCTGTGTGTTAAGTTATTTTTAGGGGACAGCAAATTAACCTGCGTGCAAAAAAACAAGCTGATACTGTATATATACTAGACTGACTGTATATATATATACTGTATATCAAATACACTGCCACTAACTAAATAACCTGCCTGCTTAATCTAACTCAAGCTATCTGTCTCCCTCCATGCCAACAACACTACACACGGCCGATATGTAAGCAGCCTTATTTAGTGTGGGATGTGGACTTAGTCCCCCTAAGCCATGATTGGCCAAAGGCCAAGTATGGCTCTCTCAGCAGAGCGTGCAGTGAGATAGGCCAAAGCATGCAGGTCAGGTGCATGCTTTGGCCAATCATCATACAGCAATGCACTGCGATCTCGCAGTGCATTATGGGCGTTCCACGGCACTCAAATTTCCCACGCACGCCCGATAATGTTCGGGGAACAGCGAACACCCAATGTTCGAGTCATGCTTACTTGCTATCCTACCTCTGAGAGCCCTATGCATTCTTGTGGCTACTTTTCTAAGAAATTGTCTCCTACAAAATGCAATTATGAGATTGGGGACAGAGAACTGTTAGCTATCATTTTAGCTCTTAAAGAATGGCGGCATCTCCTCAAAGGTACCACTGTGCCGGTCCTCATTTTGACTGACCATAAGAATCTCACATTCTTGTCTGAGACTAAATGCTTATCTCCCAGAAGAGCACGTAGGTTATTTATCTGTCAAGCTTCAATTACATAGTCTCATTCTTACGGAGTACTAAGAATGTAAGGGCTGACGCATTGTCGTGACAGTTTTTCTCCGCTTCCAAGATTGAGTCGGTGCCTGTTCCTGTAATACCTCCCAATCATATTCTGGCTACTGTACGCACCAACTAATTACATCCACCTGAGTGGAGCAAATGATTGGAAGGAAAAAAAAAAGCAGATATGGCGCTGGCCTATTGGAGCCCTGCGAGGCCTGATGCTGCACTTAAAGCGGAGGTCCACCCATATTTTTTTATTTAAAAGTCAGCAGCTACTAACAGTGTAGCTGCTGACTTTTAATAAGGACACTTACCTGTCCTACTCGCCCACGATGTCGGTCCCCCGGCGGCGATCGATCGCTGCTGGCAGGTCCTGGCTCCTCCATCCTGACTAAGGGAAACAGGCAGTGAAGCCTTACGGCTTCACTGACCGTTTCCTACTGCGCATGCGCCACTCGCACGGCACTTTGTGAATGGGCGGCTTGCCTCCTGGGATACACACAGTTCCCAGAAGGCAGCGCGCCCCATTCACAAGAAGAGGAAATGAAAGTTCTCAATCCGAGGATAAGGAAGAGGCACATTAGAGGTAGATTAGGGGACTTCCACATAGCAACGGGCATTTCGGGTGAGTATAAAAAAAAAAAATTCTATTAATTTTTTTCTTTTTTTTAATGAATTTTATTGTAAAAAAAAATTCAGGGTGGACCTCCGCTTTAAAATACTATTATATAAAGTGCGGTGTGTAAATTAAAATGAATTGCTCAAATTGCTACAAAATTCCTAAGTGCTGAAGTGCCTGTGCAAACTACTGCTTGCAAAGAAAAAATATATGATAATAATGAGAAAAAAAAATAAAAAAAATATATATATATATATATATAAATAAAAAATATTAATACATTGAGGTGTCCATAATCAAAAATGATACAGGTGAACAGACTTGCGAAATAAATATATATGCGAATGTCCAATAAATAAAATGCAGTACACTTCAATTAGTGCTACAAACAGATCCTTATGCGGCGTACACACGATCGTTTTTCATGCCATTTTTTAAACCGACGTTTTTCTCGTCGTTTGTTTTCATGTTTCCTCTCAAGCCTGTCTTGCGTACACACGATCATTTTAAAAAACGTTCAAGCAAAGCGCAGTGGCGTACAACACGTACAACGGCACTATAAAGGGGAAGTTCCGTTCGGATGGTGCCACCCTTCATGTTAGTAAAGTTTGTTGAGCGACGATTCGCGCTTTTCAGCCTCCTGCTTTTCAGTCCGTTACAGCGTGACGAATGTGCTATCTCCATTACAAATGCTAGTTTTACCAGAACGTGCGCTCCCGTCTCATACTTGATTCTGAGCATGCGCATTTTTTTTCACCTTGTCAAAGCATACACACCATCGTTTTTCACGTCGTTAAAAAAAACGACGTGAAAAAATAGAGCATGTTCGAAATTTTTAATGGCCGTTTTTCACGCCGTTAAAATTGCTCTGGAGCATACACACGATCGGTTTTAATGCCCATTTTTAAAAATGGCATTTTAAACGGCATGAAAAACGATCGTGTGTATGGGGCATTAGAAACAAGTCCTTATAAAAAGTAGACTTGTGTGCAACGGAAAAATTTGTTTAGTTTCGGTTCGTTTCTTTTCGGTCCTGTTGATTCGTAATCGTTCGTAATTTTGCTAGACGGGATTTTTCGTGTTCGGACTAATTCGAATTTTCGCAAGCGACATTTTTCGTTGAATCGGAATGATTCGTATTAATGTAAGCCTTATTTTTCGTTGATTTATAATTCGTACTTTCGGTAGAGTACATTGTTTTTCGTTGATTCTGGACACAACTCCTACTTTTGGAACTTTTTTGGGGTTCGTTGATTCGTAATTTTCCCTGCCTATTATGCCTAACGTGCTTTGAATGGATTTGTACTTTTCTAAATACATAGCGGATATTTGTAACGATTCGAAATCTCGTATTTTACTTTCGTTTTTTACATGCGGCTATAGCCTCCGCCCCTGTACACCATTTTGAGAGGGAGTTCAGCACGGTGAGGGAGAAGCAGAGAGCAGAGCAGAGTGTTATTGTGCTTTGAATGGATTCGTACATTCGTAACTTTTTTCATAACGAATTATGCGGAAGACATTCGGGCATTCGCTATTTGCGATATCATTTATTTCGGATTCTGTTTTATTCGTAATTGCTTTGTTCAGAAATTCGAATGCTTCCGAATGTCCGAAAGTTGCTAAATTCGGACGAATTTCGATTAGTTACGAAACAAATTGCACAAGCCTAATAAAAAGGTCCTTATGGAAACCATAATAAAATATATCCAATCAGGTTGTTTCAAGTGCTGAAAGAAGTGCTTGGTGCCTAGTGTAAGGGAGCCGTGAGAGACAAGAGACACTCCTGCTTCACACAGCTGAGCTGGGAACCTGTGCACTGTGATCTGCAGCTGCTGGTCGTCATCCTGACATTTTCCATACGCCTGTATTCATTCACCTATATGTGAGTGTATTATGTTATTTACTAATTAAAGTTTTTTACTGCTGCACTTAGAGGCGCCTCTCTCCTTGCTTTTCAGTTTTACTCAGAACATGGTTTCTGTTCATCCATGACGGCTGCCCTGTGCAAAGTGGATCCCCTCCATCCCTGTTTTCTTGTACATACATCATAGTATGTAGATAGACTCTATGGACTTCTTTTCAGACCATTCATATACATCATATGGTGTTGTGTATTATAACCTTTTTACTTTGTCATTCTTTGCCATGTTTTTATTTAAATTTATTTTTATTATTATTATTTTCATTTTTATTTTTATTATTATTTTTATTTTTATTTTTATTTTCATTATATTCAATTGGGGACATATATGTCTATGTGGATATTGTACACCACTACTTGTTTGTGTATCTGTATTTGAAACCCATAGGGCAGCACATTCCGCTTTTCATCTCTCCTTTTGTTTCTTTCGTTTTGGTTTTCTATCATATCATACACATTCCAGTTTTTAATATTTAAATACTTCAACAACCCCCTCCCTCCCCATCTCCCTCCCTCTGTCCCCCCATTCCAGGTCATTACATTATTTCATTATATATTTTTCACTTTTATTTTTATCATTACATTCTTTATATTTATCAATTTATTTTTCCTTTTTCTTCTTTGAAGCCATGGATCTTATTGAAGATTTGAAACCAACAAATATGCAGTCCTGAATGCCATATGGACAAAATTCCCCACATCCTTATTTTTGGAAAACTATTTTCTCCCCAGTAAGGTACGCCATTCCATATGTGGGAAATTTAAACAACTGGAAAGACTTGCCCAAACCGCTAATCAACAATGGTGGGACAAGTTCTTTTTAGAAAAGTACATCCTTACTAAGATCTCCCCCAGGGGTCTAAGAGTGATGAAAGAATGTCAATTTCTTGAAGCTAACAATAAAAAAGAATGGGCAGAAATTGAAGAGTTCTGCACTTCCAAATGGATCAGGATACTCATCTCTCATAGAACCGTCAGGTTCGAAAAACTCAAAAATGACACACACACCCTCATCAAGAATATTGTCAGTTTCAATACTCCCCTCCCCCTTTCCTGGTTTGAAATACTTAGGAAAAATACCCAACATGATGAAGACAACCTCTTACATATGAAGTTGTGGAAATTTAGGCGTGATTTAGATGACTTTAACCTAGATAAAGTCTTTACATGGAACAAAACTAAAACCCACCGTGCCCTACCAGTTAATACACCGCCCTTAGAAGTTCTCCCTAGTCTATCTAAGTTAACTGTCCCTCCACCCTTGGACCATGATCCCCCTCGTCCTTTGATGAGTCTAGTAATTCCAGGCCCTTTTGGCCCAGGGTTATCCCGCAGGCCTTTGAAGCCCACCCGGGATCCTGGAACTGCCGACTTCAGAAAAGCACAGTTGCCTAAAAGTAATAAAAATGATGCAATAAATAGACATAGCAAACATAATTCCACCCATGGCAATGCCAGTCTAATTCAAGCTCTTAATAGATTTTATAATAGATCACCAGTTCAGCCTGCAGCCACCTCATCTGGTCCTTCCATCTGTAATAGTGCCTCTATAAGCACTATGGACACTGCGGTTTTCCCCTCTTCAAACTCTTACACTGATCCTTCTGTGGCTCCCTCTTACCCACTCACCATTTCTGCCCCTACTGAGACCACCCTTGTCATGCCGTCTTCTTTTTTAGTCTCCAGTCCTCCTCTGACAGCACCCAAAAACCACAAAAAAAGAAAACTCACCGAAGAGGCTGTAGAGGAGGATGAAATAGAAAACAATCCCAATGCCATCAAACTAAGGAAACTATAAAAATATTCAATCTATCCTCTCATACTCTTTCTCCCGCTGACGCTTCCCTTCTTAGCAGAGGCCTGAACTTTGCCCCACTCAACAAACCCAACCCTTTTTTACTTTTTAAAGATCTTAACAGATATACACGCAACCTTACCTTAAAGAGACATTTCCATATCCAAGAACAAAAAGATCAGTTAAATAACATCACATCCCATTCCACACCTCCTACCATCTCCTCTGATGTATTTTTATGCTCTTCCAACTCTATAGATGACACAAAGGACCCCTTGGTTGACGAAGAGCTGTTCCACTTACTCACCCAACACCCAGCCACCTCTCCCCCAGTTATTCACACTGCCTTTAAACCTCAATCCATTTTTAACCCTGAACACTCTAAAGGCCCGTACATCGAAAGTTTTTACAGGGTAGTATTCTCAGACTTCCAAAAACTTTGTACACTAGCAGCCCAGAAAAAAACCAACAACCTCTCGCCTTTTGAGATTAGAGCCCTCCGCAGTCTCACAGAAGCGCAAGATATAGTCATCAAGAGTGCTGACAAAGGTGGAGGAATTGTAATACAGGATCATAATGACTAACTCAGTGAAGCCAGGAGACTACTCTCCGACAGCAACACCTATAGAAAGATCCCTAAAGACCCTACCTCAGATTACACGATAGAAATTGACTCTTTAGTCAATGCTGCATGTCTTAATAATGTCCTCAGTAAAGTAGAAAAATCCTTTCTTTTAAAGAATTTTTATCATATTCCCTACTTTTATCACCTTCCTAAAGTGCACAAAAGTCTGGACAATCCCCCAGGGAGACCGATAGTGGCCGCGATGGACAGCATCACCACGGGGCTTAGTTTATACGTGGATCAATTCCTTCAGCCCATAGTCCAACAATTAGATTCATATATTAACCACTTGACCACTGGGCACTTAAACCCCCTTAATAACCAGACCAATTTTCAGCTTTCGGTGCTCTCACATTTTGAATGACAATTACTCAGTCATACAACACTGTACCCATATGACATTTTTGTCCTTTTTTTCACACAAATAGAGCTTTCTTTTGGTGGTATTTAATCACTGTTGGGTTTTTTATTTTTTGCGCTATAAGAGAAAAAAGACTGAAAACTTTGTAAAAAAATGATTTTTTTTTGTTTCTGTTATAAAATTTTGCAAATTACTATTTTTTCTTCATAAATTTTGGCCAAAATTTATACTGCTACATATCTTTGGTAAAAATAAGTACAAATTGGTGTATATTATTTGGTCTTTGTGAAAGTTATAGAGTCCACAAGCTATGGTGCCAATATCTGAAAATTGATCACACCTGAAGTACTGACGGCCTATCTCAATTCTTGAGACCTTAACATGCCAGAAAAGTACAAATACCCCCCAAATGACCCCTTTTTGGAAAGAAGACATTCCAAGGTATTCAGAAAGAGGCATTGTGAGTTTTTTGAAGTTGTCATTTTTTCCCACAATTCTTTGCAAAATCAAGATTTTTTTTTTCTCTTTTTTTTTTTACAAAATTGTCATATTAGCAGGTTATTTCTCACACACAGCATATGCATTCCACAAATTACACCCCAAAACACATTCTGCTATTACTCCCGAGTATGGCGATACCACATGTGTGAGACTTTTACACAGCGTGGCCACATACAGAGGCCCGACATGCAGGGAGCACCTTCAGGCGTTCTGGAGCACCCAGGCCAATTCTGACATTTCTCTCCTACATGTAAAAATCATCATTTGTTTGCTAGAAAATTACATAGAACCCCAAAACATTATATATGTTTTTTTAGCAAAGACCTTAGAGAATATAATGGTGGTTGTTGCAACTTTTTATCTCGCACGATATTTGCGCAGCAATTTTTTTAACGCGTTTTTTACGGAAAAAAAATGTTTTGTGCTTAAAAAAAAAAAAAAGAAAAGTTAGCCCAATGTTTTTGCATAATGTGAAAGATGAAGTTACGCCGAGTAAATAGATACCTAACATGTCTCCCTTAAAAATTGCACACACTCGTGGAATGGCGCCAAACTTCGCTACTTAAAAAATCCCCATAGGCGACGCTTTAAATATTTTTACTGGTTACATGTTTTGAGTTACAGAGGAGGTCTAGGGCCAAAATGATTGCTCTCGCTCTAACGTTCGCAGAGATACCTCACATATGTGGTTTGAAAACCGTTTTCATATGTGGGCGGGACTTACGTATGCGTTCGCTTCTGTATGCGAGCTCACGGGGACAGGGGCGCTTTAAAAAAAAAAAAAAATGTATTCTTCATTTTACTTTATTTATTTTAGTTTGACATGTTTTTCCGCCCTAAACATTTTTTTGATCACTTTTATACCTATTACAAGGAACGTAAACATCCCTTGTAATAGGAATATGGCATGACAGGTCCTCTTTACAGTGAGATATGGGGGGGTGTCAATAAGACCCCACATCTCACCTCTAGGCTGGGAAGCCTGAAAAAAAACAAAAAAACAACAATCCTGGCTTTGATCGTAGCGGTGAGTCGGTAGAAGCACCGGAGGGCGGCGGGGGGGGGGACATCCCCTCTCGCCTCCCGTAAGAATGATCAAGCGGCGGAACAGCCGCTATGATTGTTCTTATGGTGTAGTGAATCGCCGGCTGAAAAAGCTAATATCTGAATGATGCCTGTAGCTGCTCCCATCATTCAGATATCCCCGCACAAAGTCAAGGACGTCATATGACGGCCGGAGGGCGGGAAGTGGTTATTGCAGAGTATTGCCGGGCATTGCGGAGTATTGCCGGGCATTGCGGAGTATTGCCGGGCATTGCGGAGTATTGCTGGGCATTGCGGAGTATTGCAGGGCATTGCGGAGTATTGCGGACTATGGCAGGGTATTGCGGTGTATGGCAGGGTATTGCACGGGTATTGCACAGGGTATTGTGGAGGGTATTGCACAGGGTATTGTGGAGGGTATTGCAGAGTATTGTGGAGGGTATTGCAGAGTATTGTGGAGGGTATTGCAGAGTATTGTGCAGGGTATTGCAGAGTGCAGGGTATTGCAGAGTATTGTGCAGGGTATTGCAGAGTATTTTGCAGAATATTGCGCAGGGTATTGCAGAGTATTGCGCAGGGTATTGCAGAGTATTGCGCAGGGTATTGCAGAGTATTGCACCAGAGTATTGCAGAGTATTGCACCAGAGTATTGCAGAGTATTGCACCAGGGTATTGCAGAGTATTTTGCAGGGTATTGCACAGGGTATTGCAGAGTATTGCGCAGGGTATTGCAGAGTATTGCGCAGGGTATTGCAGAGTATTTTGCAGGGTATTGCAGAGTATTTTGCAGGGTATTGCAGAGTATTTTGCAGGGTATTGCCGAGTATTGCACCAGGGTATTGCCGAGTATTGCACCAGGGTATTGCAGAGTATTGCACCAGGGTATTGCAGAGTATTGCACCAGGGTATTGGCAGGGTATTTTGCAGAGTATTGGCAGGGTATTTTGCAGAGTATTGGCAGGGTGTATTGCAGAGTATTGGCAGGGTATAGCACAGGGATGGCTGAGCAGGGATGGATGGATGGCTGGATCTGTGACTGCAATTGTCACAGATCCAGCCCACAGTGCTGCTGCTGCCATCCGCTCCCTCCCCCTCCCCTCTCACACTGTACCGATCGGTACAGAGAGGGGAGGGAGGAACCGGCGTCATCAAATGACGCCGGTCTGTTTACAAGTGATTGCTCCGTCATTTGACGGAGCGATCACGTGGTAAACGGCCGCTATCAGCGGCGATTTACCGCGATTCCCGTGTGCGCGCCCCAGGGGGCGCGCGGGAGCGCGATTCTGGGAGGACGTTATATAACGTCCTCCCAGAGTTAAGCAACCACCTTGTCGACGTTATTTGTCGGCAGGTGGTTGTTAAGTGGTTAAAGACGGGAGCCACTTGATGGAATCACTTTCAGTGTACCAATGGGAACCTACTTACCTTTGGCTCTCACTTGATGTTAATTCTCTGTACACCTCCATCCCCCATGCCTTCGGTTTCCGGGCTTTGGAGTTTTTCCTCTCGCACGATCCTCTGATCAATCCTCGTCAAGCTTCATTTATCATAGATGCCACCACTTTTTGCCTCACTCATAATTATTTTAAATTTGATGACGATTTTTATTTACAGTTACAGGGAACTGCAATGGGCGCTAATTTTGCACCCTCATATGCAAACCTAGCGATGGGATATTGGGAGAGAGAATATATTTACAACAACAATAACCCCTTCTCCAAAAATATCATTTTCTTCGGTCGCTATATTGACGACCTTATTGTTATTTGGGACGGTTCCGCAGACACTATTCCATTATTTATAGACCATTGTAACAGCAATTCCTTTGGCCTATCCTTTACCTATGTCAGTAATCCCACCACTCTTCCTTTTTTGGATTTGGAGTTAGCCTTTGACCGAGAAACCATGGCCATTATCTCCAAAAACTACATTAAGCCTACTTCCGGCAACTCCTACCTTCATCACAAGAGCTGCCATTTTCCCAAATGGATTAACAATATTCCAAAAGGACAGTTTTGCCGACTCAGACAGAACTGTACCAAAGATCTAGATTACATCGACCAAAGTAAGCTCCTGAAGAAAAAATTTAGTGAGAAAGGGTACCCAGATGGTCTCATTGAAGAGGCCTTCCTCTTTTACCTTAAGGGCAAACCAGCCAAGATGGTTCGTGAGACAGAGAATCACTCACTCCGTTTCACCACCACCTTCCACTCTGAATATAAGAAAATGGAAAGCATTCTTGCCAACCATTGGAAGATCCTTTTGCAGGATCTAGCCCTCAAATCAATCATTCCCGTACGCCCCAAAGTAACGTATCGCAGAGAACCAAACCTTAAAAGCAAACTGGCTCCCAGTAAGATCCGCTCTCGTGCCTGCACCACTACACCATTAGTTCTCATACCATTAGTTGGCATGTACAAATGCAATAAAACTTTATGCAAAACTTGCCATTTTGTCCATCATGGACAAAAATCCTTTTCTACAAAGGGTAAAACCTTCCCACTTAAAGAGTTTTATAATTGTTCATCTGATTTTGCAGTGTACGGCCTAAGTTGTCCCTGCGGCCTTATGTACGTCGGCCACACCATACGAGCTCTACGAGTCAGGTTTGGGGAACATAGGAGGCTAATAGAAGGAGGCACTGATCCCCACAGTGTCCCCAGACACTTCTGTGCAGCCCACAATAAATCTACCAGTGGCCTAAAAGTCTGGGTGATTGAACAGATCCCCGGCTCATTCACAGCAGCAGAACGGTTCAAAAAATTATGCGCCAGGGAAACTTTTTGGATTTACACCTTAGATGTCCTCTCACCTGGCGGTATAAATGAAGGGATTGAGATTTCCACCATTTTATAAATTATTTTATATATATCCCTGATTTTTATTCCCTCACCTTGATTGCTACTTACTTGTACTTATTGCATATCTCCATGGGCCTCTATTTACTAGTAGATACTCCACATTTCATAATTTTAATATGATCATGTTTGCGTATGTTTATTAGTTCATTTATTTATTATTTTATTTTTTTATATGTATATGTGTGTGTATATTTATATATATATATATATGTTTATATATGTATATATATATATATATATATATATATATATATATATATATATATACATGTGACCTTTCTTATATATACACATATATATCTATATGTGTATTTTTAAACTATTTTTTACCATTTTACACTCTCTCCATGTTCAGTAATTCTTTGATATATCGTTATATTACTGATCACCATATTTCGCGCATATATTGTTAATGTGAGTATAGGTGTTTTCAGTCTTACTTATACATATATATATTTTTCTCTGTACTAGGGCGGCGGACACAGTACATATTATTGTACTCAGTCTGATGAACATATCTCACTAGTCCTGTATGGTATCCATATATGTTTATACCTGCGTTAATATCCCTATGTACTTTTATATTTTATGTCTATCAACATGACAAATATATATTTTTTCTCATACTCTTCCCTATCCAACTGCTACCTACTCTTCCCTATCCCACTAGTATTCATAAGGAGATATTCTTCTCCTGTATAGTGATCCTATTCACTCATTTATTATTTTTTTACACAGCCACTATTCTGCTTGTGTTCTGTGTTATTACTTTATGGTTATTTTATTTGATTGTTTTCATTTTCCTTTCCCTTCAATTTTTCCTTTATATTTTTTTATTTTTATTTTTATTTTTATTTTTATTTATATTTATTTTTATCTTTATTTTCATTTTTTATTTCTTATCTAATTATTTATTTTCAGTTATTCCAGCAGCGCTGTCTGCTTTTACTTAAATGATTTATTACCAATCTTCATACCCCTAGTATTCCATTTAACCATAGCCATCCATTGCAGTTTATACTTTCATTCTACCCGTAGCCACTGCTCCTATTTTCCTATTTTTCCCATTTTCTTTTTCCTTTTTTCCTCTATGCTTTTTATTTACATTCACTCCAGTTTCCTCTCCCTGTGATCCCGATCATATAACCTCCTTTTCCCTTCTCCAATTGGATACAACCTTCCCCCAGCGTCACCCAATCAATTTCATCTTTCCTCTATAATTGGCATCTACACACTTCCGCCCTCATGTCATGTTGAAAAAGGAGCGCGGCTTGCCAGGACATCGCTAGCCTGCACGCTCATGAAACGCGTCCATCTCTGATGACGTCAGTCCTTGCCATCCAGCCACTTGTGTGTTCCAAATCTCGCTTCTGAACATCTAACAGGATTGCTGTCCCTGGAAGCCGGCTCATCCACCCACAAGAGACACTCCTGCTTCACACAGCTGAGCTGGAAACCTGTGCACTGTGATCTGCAGCTGCTGGTCGTCATCCTGACATTTTCCATACGCCTGTATTCATTCACCTATATGTGAGTGTATTATGTTATTTACTAATTAAAGTTTTTTACTGCTGCACTTAGAGGCGCCTCTCTCCTTGCTTTTCATAAAAATAAGAAACTATGGATAAGCTGCAGTTGCAATCCACAGATTTGAATATATCCATCACAACAAAAAACGGAAAAAATATATAAATATATATGTGCAAAAAATTCTTTATGGGTGATTTCTTTCAATGGTAACCAGCTGTGTTTCCAACTTCACCACTTAACGTGCCTACACCGACACCAGATACAATGGCCACTCACCAGATGGACCAGGTAATATGCCTTTGGTTCATATGGATAACCACTACCGCTCTCAGGTTTGTCAGCAGTCACTCCCAATATTTTAGATGTAATCTCATTCTATGTCCGCTCATGTAACATATAGAAGACTATCATGGTATAGTATATCAAAGAATTTATTAAAATTTAAAACATATATCTTATGCACTCACATGTAAAAGTGCCTTGAAGCCGGAACTGAGCTAATCCAGCCGTAAAATAGGAGTATACAAATTGATGCCTGGTCCGCACGTGTGATGCCTCACTTGTAGCTTGCGTTCCTAGCTTTGTTTGTACTCAGACCGGACGTGACGAGCTGGCAATGATACCGTGGCCTCTATGCATTTCGCAACTTATTGCGTCACCAGGAAGCTTAGAATTCAGCTTTCATTTTCCTCTGCGTATCACCCGCAGTCCAATGGGGCCGCAGAACGAGCCAACCAATCCTTGGAACAGTTCTATGCTGCTATATTTCTGACAACCATAACAACTGGTCAGACCTCCTACCTTGGGCGGAGTTTGCTCACAATAGTGCCGTCAATACCACTTCACGATTGTCTCTGTTTATGGTGAATTATAGTTTCCAACCATCCATGTTGCCTGACTCATTTGTTCCTCAAAGAATTCCTGCGTTAGAGGAGCATCTCCACGATCTTCGTTCCACTTGGGTGCAGGTCCAAGAGTCCTTGAAACATGCCAGTAAGAGGTACAGACTCCACGCTGACCGCCGACGCCTACCTGCGCCTTCCTACCAGGTTGAGCAGAGGGTCTGGTTGTCATCTCATAACCTCCAACTCTGTGTTCTCTCACTGAAACTGGCACCCCAATTTATTGGGCCTTTTCATATTCTCTGTAGGATCAACCCAGTGGCTTATACATTAGACCTTCCTTCTAACATGCATATTTTGAATGTTTTTTATGTCTCCTTATTAAAACCTTTGGTGTGAAACCGCTTCACCACCTCGGTACCACATCTTCACCTGGTGCTTGTTGAGAACCATATTTGAGATACAAATGATCATTGACTCCTGTAGGTTCTGTGGGCGCATGTAGTACCTGGTACATTGAAAAGGGTACGGTCCGGAAGAATGCTCTTGGGTCTTATCCTTGGACGTACATGCTCCGGTCCTTCTCCGTGCTTTCTATTTTTCCCTCAAACCTGGTGGTCCTCTGAGGGGGAGGGGTCATTGAGGAGGGGGTACTGTCAGGGCTGGGCTCTCAGCACTCCCTTCTCTGTGCTCAGGTTGCTCAGCTGTCGGTTAGTTGCCCGTACTCATCGTTCCACAGTGGCTCACCTGTTGATCATCTCCTGCTTGTCAGTAAAGCCCACAGCCAGCCCCTTCTGGCTATTTAAACTGCCTGGTTCATTTAATCAATTGCCTTTGCCTTGGTCAATATATCTAGAGACTCTCTGCTGTGTACCTGTAGAAAACTTGCCTGGCTGACGTCCCTCTGGTTCCTGATCCCATCTGCTGCCTCTGACTAAGCTGATCTCTGGGTTCCTGATTTTCTGGCTTGTTCTGACTACCCAATTTGGCAACCGAACCCTGGCTATGTTTTGACTACGTTTACCAGTTGTACCATTTTTGCCAATTTATTAAAAGGTGTACCTCTGTTTCATGGTTCCTGACACTCCCTTATGGTATCCAAAATGAAAAAAAAAAGTTTTGCCCTTATGTTTAATTTGAAGTTCTTTCAGAAGTATTATTTGGTGAAGTTTTTGATGGAAAATAGGCATTGGGTGCTCTTTTCTAAAACTGGAGCTGAGAGAATTTGGTGAAGATGTTCATACCAACCAATAAGCTTCTACTTTTTGCTTTCTCTAAGAAGCTTTGACTATAACACCTAGTAGCCAAATTGTTACTAGGCTCAGCTGCACCAGATTGTATGTGCTCTAGTTTTAGTACATCTCCACCATTGCCATTCTAGACAATGTTGAGCCTCATTCATTAAGATGAGGAGATGTTTAGGGGTCTGTATCAAAGTGGGATGGGACACCTAGGTTTCTTTTGCATATACCTCAAGACCTGCAAATACAGTAGATTTGCACATTTCTGGTCAACAATGGCTCTTTGGTCTAATGATAATATGGCTGGAGAACATATTTATTTTATGTTTTTATGTAGTTGTTTTAAGGTTTCTGTAAGCAAACATACAAGAATGCTTTGTGTGACATACATTTTTACCTAAGATATCTCCAAAGATCTTTGTGTAAAATTAAAGTATTGCGACTACATGTAACTGTTCAACCAAGGGCTCAGAGCTTCAACAAAAGCTGTTCAAACAATCTACTTGTGTTGAAATGAGAGGGTTACAGACCACTTGAAATAGGGGCACTTTCTGTGTTCCTTTCTAACAATCACAACCTTTTTCTCAAAAAACAGAGCACAAAACATGGTAAGATTTCTAGAGTAAGAGTTTATGCATACCTTTAAAAATAGCATTCTATGATGCATAGTTGGACTACATGGCCACACTTATTATGGTAGGATTTAGGGATTGGTGGAATAGGGTCATCATTGGTGTTTTGAACCTCAATATTAAGCAGAAATCCTGCACAATGGGCTAAGTTACGATGGCCAAAGCAGGCCAAAAACATGCTTCCAGCTTTTGTGGGCAATAGTGTAGAAAACCACCAGATAGTGAAATACAGCCGAACCTGCTTTTAAGATCCCCAAAGGAATACTTAATGACACCTCTTGCCCTAGTAATTGTTGCATTGTACTGAAATTCTGCAGGTGTTGAGCACCTCATGAGTGGTGTTAGCAACCAGGGCAGACAAGGATAGCCAGAATAATCTAAAATACAGTTTGAACAACAGTAGTATATCATGATGAGGTCATATCACTAAGATTTCTTACATACATTTTAGGATAAGATACAAAACAGGTGCTCCCAGCAGAGATTTTTAAGGTGCCAATTTTCAAAATCAAAGACAGGATAACATTTTAATATTTTATAACATCAATTAAAAGTATATCAAAAGAAAAAAAAGATAACAAACAAGTGGAAAAATAAAATAAAAAATATGTTAAAAATGCAATGGATCATTTCATCTTAGATATTTCCAAACATGATCTATAGTAAAAGGTGATCGTGGAATGATAATCCCAATAATCCCTACATCTTTTGCCAAGTATTAGGCTTCTTCATGGGATATATATTACCATGCCTAAAAAAATAAATTAAGGTGCAAAGATAAATACACACATAGACAATACTCATAAATAAACATTGTATAAATATTTAAATATTCAAAATCCGAACATATTGCAAAAAAATAACATATTAAAATGTGATGTGAGGAATGTGGAGGGCATCTTACCAATATGTTAAATATCAGGTGTCTCGATCCAAAAGGTTATAACTTTAATGTTCATAAATCCACACAAAAGTTTAACAGGGAGAGAAACCCCACCCAAAAAGGAGAGGTAGAGGTATGGTGGCTGCAGGAGGCATAAATTGGACAAAAACAGCTATAAATGAAAAAAAGGGGATTTCTTTTAACACTAGTGACAAATAGAAAGTGCAAATTTGACATTTGCCGCACCGGCAGGTGCCTGACTTGCGTAAAGTCAGTTTACATTCCTTCCTATTTATATGATAATTTTGTGTCAACTGGTCTTTAAGCGATTTTGATCTTTTGAAAGTAATTTCAGTGTTTGCGCCAATATATTCAGAAATTGTAGTATCTGCCTTTAGTAAATACCAGTATTTGTTTCCAATCTCCAGTGCAGTTCCATGTTGGCCCGAAAAACGTGTAATTTCTAGTGGTTGAGGAACCTGTGCATCGTTTAACCTAATGGATTAATTGAGATCTGTCACTGAAAGTGGAGCTCCACCCAAAATGGGAAGCTACGCTTGTTTTCCTCCTCCCCCTATGCTTCCACATTTGGCACCTTTCGGGGGGAGCGGGTACCTGGTTTTGAAAGGCACACGTTCCCACTTCCGGCTGATCTTGTCACGGTGAAGTCAGCCAGATGTTCGACCCTCCTCCTTCCCCCACCACCGGACAATTCACAAAGTGCAGCACGCTTTGTGCATTCGCAGTAGGGGGATGACGGCAGCAGCACCCCGACAGCTGATTTAAAAATTGGCTGGGGTGAAGACACCGCTGGATTTGTGGACAGGTAAGTGTCCTAATATAAAAGTCAGCAGCTACAGTATTTGTAGCTGCTGACTTTTTTTTTTTTCTGAAGGAGCCTGGAGCTCTGCTTTAAGATTGCCACCACCTTAACAATCCCTGATCTGCTGGGAGCATCTGTTTTGTATCTTGTCCTATTTTAATGTGATGCAGTGCCTATGAGATCTCTTCTGACCATTTGCTCCTGTACACATTACATACATTTTGTTTTTTCTTCTTTCAATATTTATAATGAAGTAACCAGATAAGATTACGGACAATACAGTCAAATCAAACGCCATAGGCATAAAAAAAAATTAACAGGTAGAGTGACATGTGCATCTAACAAAGGAAAATACCATCTTCAAATGGAATATATCTTGAGAAATCTAAAAAAATTAATTCTGAAATATCCCCGTGATCATATTACAAGCATAGTAGGTCTTCCACAGGGTAAATCCATGGGAGAGTACCCCAAAACCAATGGGTATTTAGAACACACATATACAATACAACATTGTCTGAACCTTTTGTATGTATTATGCCATAGTTACATAGTTACATAGTTAGTCAGGTTGAAAAAAGACACAAGTCCATCCAGTTCAACCAAAAAAAAAAAAAGAAAGTACTGGACCCATAGAGCCCTAGTCCAAAGATAATGTTATATCTTAGCATGGATAGAAGGAGGGCAAGGCCTCCCAGCCAAGCATTCTAAACCTTGTGGCGTACTTGTGAAATAGTGTTGCAAAGGTGAGTGGACAAACCAGAAACCATTGGAAATTACCCACTCAGACAACCAGATATCTGGGGAGTTCCCCACCCCCTGGGTCAGAGCTACTTGAAGGGGTATAGAGCCAAAGGATAACTCCCAGGAGCGGGGGAATTTACCCACAAGGGGAACAGTGTTACAAAGAGGTAAGGTCTGGATGACAAAATTCCACCTCACTTCCCTGCAAAACAATCACATAACTGGATAATACCCGTTAAACTCAAATAAGCATGTCCTGATCTGAGATTATAGTAGGTCAGAATACCCACATCCAGAGAGAATATAAATGGAAGGAAGGGAAGATGAAATAGAAAAGAAAATGTGGGGAAGTCAAAAAAACTATGGTTAAAAATATTATTCACAGAGACTGTTGGTGGTTCGTATCAGGTGTCAACCTTCCAACTGACCTCCACATCCTGCTCCAAACTCAGTGCATACAAGGGTTTTTCAGAGTTCTTTGCCAGTGAAGCATAGATCAAAGATATACCTCCCCTCTGATCCATGATCTGAGAGCACCGCTGTTCATAGGCAGTGGTTCTTGGTGGGTGTGGTTTAGATTTCCAAAGGGAGAGTGTAACGGGAGGGCCCTTGGAACCCAGAATCTCTTGGAAAGTATGAGATACACTTGCTTCAGCCCCCCATGCACCTCTTATGTCTAAATCACCATGTCCATTAGGGGCATAGGGTGTCTGAGAAAATATATCTTGGACTACTTAAAATGGGACAATAATATTCATTAAGGCCCCTTTCACACTGGGGCGGGCAGGTGCGGTGGCGGTATAGCGGCGCGATTTTCAGCGCCGCTATACCGTCGTTATCACCGCGGTATGCGGCCGCTAGCGGGGTGAATTTAACCCCCGCTAGTGGCCGAAAAAGGGTTAATACCGCCCGCAAACCGCGGCTATTGCCGCGGTTTGCGGGCGGTATTACCGCGGTGCCCCATTGATTTCAATGGGCAGCCGCAGTAAAGGAGCGGTGAACACACCGCTCCTTCACTGCTGTAAAGATGCGGCTAGCAGGACTTTTGGAGCGGTCCTGCTAGCGCACCGCTTCAGTGTGAAAGCCTTCGGGCTTTCACATTGAAGAATACAGGGCACGATTTTTTCAGGCGGTATAACAGCGCTAATATTAGCGCTAATCCGCCTGAAAAACATGCCAGTGTGAAAGGGGTCTAACAATATCTCTCAAGAAATATGAAGATGTTATCCCCTGTACACTGTGAGGGCTAGGCCCAGGAAGTATACCTCCTTATTTGGGTATTCCAGGAAGTTCAATTTAAGAGTCATTAGATCTCATTGTTGCTTGTGCTAATTGACCCTGCAATTGTGTGAAGGTGTATTTATGATAATGGGTATTTATTATAGCAAAAAGTAAAAAATATTGTGTTTTTTTCCAAACTGGACGCTCTTCTTTTGTTTATAGCGCAAAAAATAAAAACCGCAGAGGTGATTAAATACCACCAAAAGAAAGCTCTATTTATGGGAAAAAAAGGACGCAAATTTTGTTTGGGAGCCACGTCGCACGACCGCGCAATTGTCATTCAAAGTGTGACTGCGCTGAAGGCTGAAAAATGGCTTGGGCAGGAAGGGGGTTTTAGTGCCCAGTAGGGAGGTGGTTAAAATTTGGCTTGTTGAAGAAAGTGCAAAAACATTTTAGAAAAGTGCAAAAATATAAAAAGGGGTGGTTTCTGTTTCATTCTATTCACCCCATAACATCAATGATGTCCTTAAATGTTTGCTCCATAACATTCATCTTCTTCTTCATGATGTCGAGTTCACGACTACACGCCATTACTTGCTGGATAATTCTTTGTGCACTGGCACTTGAGAAACAAGGAGTTTCTTCCTCACCAACATGTTCATCCCCTAAAAATAAATAAAAAGGTATTATAAATATGCAGGCCTACATCTCTTACCTGAAGCTGTGGTGACAGACACTGACCTATTGTGGTGACAAGTTCCACCACGTCATCCACCTCTCCTTCCTCCACTTCTCCTTCCTCCACATCCTTAGGTTGGGGTTCTTGCTGAGGTTGGGGTTCTCTCTGAGGTGTGGGGTTCCTGTGCTCCTCTGAGTGGTGTCCTCCCAGTCTTCTCTCCCCTATGAGAATTAACAAAAAGGTATACTTAGCACACAGATATTTGAGGGCAAAAATAGGAATATGATACATTGCTTGGAAGTGGGGTACAATTGTCTGTTTGGGCAGAGTTCCAAGCTGAAGACATCACTTCCCTAATCTTGACTACTTACCTTTTTTGGACAAGTTTCACACATGTACACACTCCAAGTATCCACTGGAGCACCTGTGTGGGACACCCTAAAAAGGTTGTTCTGGTGTCCAACACTAGTGCTCCAGAGTGCAGATGTGTAAACAGCTGCTGAGTGTCCTCTTCTTTACACTGATTCAAGTTTGGATTTCATTCTAGTTCCAAACACATCATCTAGACAACAATGTAATAACATTTTTGGAATACAAACAGGCATGTCAAAAATAATTTTACCCTGTGTCTTCCAAAAACATTGTATATAGTGGGTGAACGATGTGTCTATAACAAACGATTACTGTGCCCACTAACCTGAAAGTTTACATTTTCAAATGTCCAATAGTAAACAAAAAAAAAAAAAGTAGCAACATGCAAGTTCAGATAATAAAATTATAGCAACACAGGAGAAGTACTTACTTTTTTTAAGAATTCTCTTGATACTCCTGTACTGCTCTGGCTCCCTCAGTTTGAGGTCAGACCACTCTTTCTAAGCTGCTCTTTCGATTTTCGTACCCCAATATTCTTCTGCAGACTTTTAACGACTTTTTTCCTTATTTTGGCCTTCTTTAGATTTGGGTGAGTATACGGCCCATGCTTGCCATCATATTCCGCCTTTTTCAATATGTCCACCATCTCTGCCATCTCCGCAAAGGACATATTAGATGCCTTGTATCTCCTCCTTGATCGTGAGGTTTCACGCTCCAGGCTTGTCTCGTCGTTAGAGGAATTAGCAGACACCTGCTGTGACTTCGCCATGTCGTCTCCCACTGCGCGCCGAAAGAGAAAGGGGCGGGGAATATTTGAGAAAGAACGTCATGGGCTGGCGACGTGTGCGGAGTTTCATGCATGCGTAGTGTATATAAAGCTAACACGCATGTGTTGTAACTACGTTCTGTGTGCGGAGATAGGAGTAAAAGCGACAAACGTCAGACCGAAGGTAAGATTTAAACTTGGGACATCAGTGGCCTATACTGCATAGAGATTGTGGCCTATATGTGGATAAAGATTACTATAGTTTAGACTGACATTAGTATTTTTGTCTTGTGTTTTGTCTTGCAGAAAGAATGAATGCTTTCAAAGATAAAGATTTCTTTATAGAGTTCATTGACAAATACCGGGAGCTGCCCGCTCTGTGGGAGACAAAAAACCCAATACATAAAAAAAGGGGGCAAGGACGGCAGCGCTGAAGATCATGCTCAAATTTGTGCAGACACAGATGCACAAAGCAACCCTCCTTGAGGTGAATCAAAGTTGGGACCTTGAGAGGCACATACAGGAGGGAGCGCTTTAAGGTCCCAAAATCACAGAGGCCAGGAGCAGCAGCAGCGGCTGTATATGTCCCGATTTTGTGGTACTACAATAGATTGACCTTTCTAAACGACCACCTTGAAGTAAGGACATCACTTTCTAGCCTTCCCTCCAGCCTTCCCTACAGCCTAGATGAGCCTTCTCTGGAGCAAGAAGAGCCTGGCATGCTGGAAGAACCTGATTTGGAAATCTGGAGCCCGGTATAGTATTTTCCTCAAGATTTATTGTGCTAATATTAATGATATAAAATACATGCTAATATTGATAAGAAATTAATGTTTGAGCAAAAAGTGTTTGACATATCAATAGACAGTAGTGGCCATAAAAGTTTGGGACAAGAAGGATAACTGCTGGGGTCAGAATGATAGTCTTTTCCATTTCTTAACATTCAATTTGCAACAGTCATGAGCTGAAAATTGTGTGTGATGAACCAAAAACTGAAACGATATCCCTTTTTTATACACAGGGAGAGCTCAGCCAGCATGAGGGTGGGGAAAGTGGCAGGCAGGAGGAGGCAGGGGTAAGTGGAATCTAGGAGGAGGCAGGGCCCAGTGGCAGCCAGGAGGAGGCCAGGCCCAGTAGCAGACAGGAGGAAGCCAGGCCCAGTGGCAGACAGGAGGTGGCCGGGCCAAGTGGCAGAAATACGTCTCCGGTGCCTCCCATCCACCTTACAACAAGAAGGGCCAGGAGGGATAGGAGCGTGAGTGAGGCAGCAATGGCCCCGATTCTTCGACGCAAATGCCACCCTCTAAGAACCAACCACCACTGAAGAGGGCTATGCGGCCTTAGTTGGTGCCAAAATGAAGCAGATGGAGATGGGCCAACGCCTCCTATTTGAGCCCCTGCTTATAAGACTAATAAATAAGGGGTTGATGGGGAAAATTACGATTTGTGAGCTCGCCCATCCTCCTACACCTCCACGTCCTCCACCTCCTTCTCCTCCACCTCCTTCTCCTCCTCCTGACACAAGTCCACCTCCAGTGCCACAGGCTTCAACAAAGCGTGCACGGAAGGCTGAAGAGAAGGCTGCAGAGAAGGCTGCAAAGAAGACTACAGGGAAGGCTACAAAGAAGACTAGAAAGTGAGGAGGTGAAAGATATAGAACTGGAGGATGTGCTACAAGAGATATTTAATACTTCTTTAAAGTGCGAAATAACTGCTCCAATGCGCTTTGAAAGAACACATAGAATACAAAGGATAAATAACGCCTATGGAGATTCCCCAAGGGACATTGTGGTAAGATTTCAACACAATAAGCAAAAAGATCAAGTCTCCCAAAGCACAAGGAACTCTACCCCTATGGAATATAAAGGAACTAAATTATTTAGTTTAGACAGTGGAGACCTTGAGTGGAGAGTGAAGAAGTTTTGCTTTTGACTGCTGGGTTGCATTTTAGGTTCTTTTTGGGACTTTTTCCTTGTAGCTTTTTAACACCTTTTTCTGGAACTTTTTTAACAGCCTTTTTTTCCTTTTTTTCCTTCAGCCTACTAATTAAGGGGAGTGGTTAATTGGTCACAGGTGCTTGAGGCCTATATACATTTCTGTAGAGCACATGTGAAATTGCCAGTCTTGTTGGTTGGAGGCTAGACAGTGGAGACTTTGAGTGGAGAGTGAAGAAGTTTTGCTTTTGACTGCTGGGTTACATTTTAGGTTATTTTTGGGACTTTTTCCTTGCAGCTTTTTAACACCTTTTTCTGGAACTTTTTAAACAGCCTTTTTTTTCTTTTTTTCCTTCAGCCTACTAATTAAGGGGAGTGGTTAATTGGTCACAGGTGCTTGAGGCCTATATAAATTTCTGTAGAACTCATTTGAGCCTGCTAATCTTTGAGTTTGCTGGAACTCTGTCCAAGTGGAACTGGACAAAGTGGTGAGTTAAAATCAAGAGTTAGTGGAACTGGACTAAGTGGTGAGTTAAAATCAAGAGTTAGTGGAACTGGACTAAGTGGTGAGTTAAAATCAAGAGTTAGTGGAACTGGACTAAGTGGTGAGTTAAAATCAAGAGTTAGTGGAACTGAACTAAGTGGAGAGTGGAGAGATTAAAACAGGAGGTTAAAACAGGGGTCATAGTAGCTGTGTAGTGTGAGTACCTGAGTGTTGTCTGAGTAGTGTGTGTGATCGTTAGTACTTGTTTATTGTGGATGCATGCTGGTCTGCGAGTGCACAAAGGTCTGCTGGTCTGCGAGTGCACGCAGGTCTGCTGGTCTGCGAGTGCACGTATGTCCGCTGGTCTGGGAGTACACGTAGGTCCGCTGGTCTGCGAATGCACGTAGGTCCGCTGGTCTGCGAGTGCACGTAGGTCCGCCAGTCTGCGAGTGCGCGTATGTCTGTTGGTCTGCGAGTGCACACTGGTCTGCGAGTGCACACTGGTCTGCGAGTGCACGTACGGCTGTTGGTCTGCGAGTGCATGCAGGTCCGTTGGTCTGCGAGTGCACGCAGGTCCGTTGGTCTGCTAGTGCACGTAGGTCTGCTGGTCTGCGAGTGCACGTGGGTCCGCTGGTCTGCGAGTGCACGTGGGTCCGCTGGTCTGCGAGTGCACGTGGGTCCGCTGGTCTGCGAGTGCACATGGGTCCGCTGGTCTGCGAGTGCATGTGGGTCCGCTGGTCTGCGAGTGCACGTGGGTCCACTAGTGCACACTGGTCTGCGAGTGCACAATGGTCTGCGAGTGCACGTATGGCTGTTGGACTGCGAGTGCACGTAGGTCTGCTGGTCTGCGAGTGCACGCAGGTCTGTTGGTCTGCGAGTGCACGCAGGTCCGTTGGTCTGCGAGTGCACGCGGGTTCGCTGGTCTGCGAGTGCACGTGGGTCCGCTGGTCTGCGAGTGCACGTGGGTCCGCTGGTCTGCGAGTGCACGTGGGTCCGCTGGTCTGCGAGTGCACGTGGGTCAACTCGTCTGCGAGTGCACGTGGGTCCGCTGGTCTGCGAGTGCACGTGGGTCCGCTGGTCTGCGAGTGCACGTGGGTCTGCTGGTCTGTGAGTGCACGTATGTCCGCTGGTCTGCGAGTACACGTAGGTCCGCTGGTCTGCGAGTGCACGTAGGTCTGTTGGTCTGCGAGTGCACACTGGTCTGCGAGTGCACGTATGGCTGTTGGTCTGCGAGTGCACGTAGGTCTGCTGGTCTGCGAGTGCACGTAGGTCTGCTGGTCTGCGAGTGCACGCAGGTCCGTTGGTCTGCGAGTGCACGCAGGTCCGTTGGTCTGCGAGTGCACATAGGTCCGTTGGTCTGCGAGTGCACGTAGGTCCGTTGGTCTGCGAGTGCACGTAGGTCCATTGGTCTGCGAGTGCACGTAGGTCTGCTGGTCTGCGAGTGCACGTAGGTTCGCTGGTCTGCGAGTGCACGTGGGTCCGCTGGTCTGCGAGTGCACGTGGGTCCGCTGGTCTGCGAGTGCACGTGGGTCCGCTGGTCTGCGAGTGCACGTGGGTCCGCTGGTCTGCGAGTGCACGTGGGTCCGCTGGTCTGCGAGTGCACGTGGGTCCACTGGTCTGTGAGTGCACGTAGGTCCGCTGGTCTGCGAGTGCATGTAGGTCTGCGAGTACCTGTGTATTGTCTTGTTGAGTACCTGTGCATTGTCTTGAGTAGTTGTGTCAGCAAGCTAGTTGTTAGGTAATTTGGACAGGGTATAATCTGTAATCCTCGGGTTCGGCACTTCACGAATCTGGTGGACAGATTACTGGGAGGGGCTGGGGAAGACCCAGCTGTCATGGTGCACGTTGGCACCAATTACAAAGTCAGAGGCAGATGGAGTGTCCTAAAGAACGATTTTAGGGACTTGGGAGCTAAATTGGGAAACAGGACCTCCAAGGTAGTATTCTCAGGAATACTACTGGTACATCAAGCCACACCAGAAAGGGAGATTAGGGAAGTGAACAAGTGGCTGAAGAACTGGTGTAGTAAGGAGGGGTTTAGGTTCCTGGAGGACTGGGCCGACTTCTCAGTCGATAACCAGTACTATAGAAGGGACGGACTGCACCTAAATGAGGAGGGTGCAGATCAGCTGGGAATAAGGATGGCCAAAAAATTTGAGTTTTTTTTTTAACTAGGCGATGGGGGGGAGGGTCCAGAGATAGTGAGAGTCAGCGTGGAACATATTCCAGAGGGTAGTATTAGGGGCATTAGTGGTAGGATAACCAAAGCACACAAACTCAAGGTAAGTATAGTAGCAAGTCCTAGTTGCAATCTCAAAACACCCAAGAGGATAGTATGTGACCGGTCAAAACATATTAATGCATTAAAGTGTTTGTTCATCAATGCCAGAAGTCTGCCAAGAAAAATAGGTGAGTTGGAAGCTTTGGTGCATGAGGAGAGCTATGATGTAATCGGTATTGCTGAAACTTGGCTTCATTCCTCACATGACTGGGCTATTAATATTCCTGGCTATGCACTCGGAAAGACAGGGTAAAGAGGAAAGGTGGAGGGGTCTGTCTCTATGTGAGAAGTGATCTTAAAGCAAGTGTGAAAGAGGACCTGGTGGATGGAGAGTGGGATGAGTCTGAAGCATTATGGGTGGAACTGCATACAGATGTGCGTAGTTCAAAGTTAATCATTGGAGTTTGTTATAGACCACCCAATGTTAATGAGGAGGTGGAGACTCAGCTCCTTGCACAGATGGAAAGGGCTGCAAGGGCTGGGATGGTGAAAATAATGGGGCATTTTAACTACCCAGAAATTGACTGGAGTAATGGCACTGCTGGGACAGTTAAAGGGCAAAAATGTATACACCTATTGCAGGACAATATTATGGTCCAGTTTATTGAGGCCCCAACTAGTAATGATGCTCTGTTGGACCTAGTAATCTCAAAGCATGCAGAGCGTATTACTAATGTTTAGATAAAGGAACACCTAGGTAACAGTGACCATAACATGATTTCATTTGATGTTAGCTTTAAACAAAAATCACATACGGGAAAGATAAAAACACTTAATTTTAAGAGATCAAATTTTCCAAGGATGAGGGCTGCTCTCCAGGACTTAGACTGGAAGGGAATATTGGCATCAATGGGCACAGAACAGAAATGGGAATTCTTCAAAAAGACTGTTTGTGAACTCACTGCAAAGTATATTCCTATGGGCAATAAGTTTAAAAGGCTAAAAATAAAACCTATGTGGCTCACAGCCAAAGTTAAAAAAGCTATAAACTACAAGAACAGAGCTTTTAAAAAATATAAAAATGAGGGAACACTAGTGTCATTTAAATGTTACAAAGAATATAACAGGATATGTAAAAAGGAAATCAAGGATGCTAAAATTCAAATCGAATGACAGATTGCAAAAGATAGTAGGACAAACCCCCAAAAATTCTTCAAATATATTAATAGTAAAAAGGTCAAGTCTGAGCATGTAGGCCCTTTACAAAATAATCTAGAGTGGGTGACTGGGGGCAAAGAGAAGGCTCATTTATTAAATGCTTTCTTCAGCTCTGTGTATACAAAGGAGCATGGGGGAGCTCATATCCAAAATGGGGGTGGTAGTGACACAGCCCCAAATCCACAATGGCTCAAAAGTGATATGGTCGGCGTGGCCTGGCACCGGAGCGAGATGGCTGCCTAGAGAGAGAGCTCCGCCATCCAGAGTCCCAAATAAGCCTCCAGCAGCAGCTAAACCTCACTCTACGAGCGGCAGAATGACGGGTAGGAGCAGCTCAGCCACCCGCTCTCAGCTGGATCCGTCTACCCAGCTGAGTAGGAACGTTCCGGCGATGTTCCGCACTCAGCACGTTGATTTGCAGGCCACATCTCAAGCCGCGGACTGTAGTTTAACAGGTCACGCGGCTGTGGCTGACACCCCCGCAGTCTCTCTGATGGGGCCGTCCTCCTCACGCACCTCTCCCTTCTTATGCCTGGCGGACCTCCAGAGTGTAGCCCTGGACATCAAGAACACGCTAACGGCAGCTATTGCAGACTTGAAGACGGAGATCAAGGCAGTGGCCTCTCGTGTGGAGCATGTAGAGTCGGCGGCCATGACACATGGCGCGGCCATACAACAAGTACAGCAGGCAGTTAGTGTGCATGGACAACATCTCCTGGACATGCACAGACACATGGAGGACCTGGACAACAGGGGCCGTAGGTGTAACCTCCGTGTCAGAGGGATTCCAGAGTCTGTTGAGGGCCCCCAGTTGCAGGCAGTGGTCTGGGCTATATTCAACACCCTCCTCGGTAGGCCACCAGATGCACCTGTCGAAATGGAGAGGTGCCACAGGGCGCTGAGGCCAAGAGGTAGGGACACTGATCCGCCCAGGGATGCTGTATGCAGCCTGGTCAGCTTTACCCAGAAGGAAGAAATCCTGCGCCTGGCCCGCAATCATGCTCACCTGGAACATGAGGGGGCACGCATCCAACTATTCCAGGACTTATCAGCCATTACCTTACAACATAGGAGGGATCTCCGTCCCCTCCTGCAGGCCCTACGAGAGAGGCACATTCCCTATCGTTGGAAGTTCCCATTCTGCCTTCAAGCGACAAATGGCAACCGCACGGCGCAACTGAGGACCCCGGTGGACCTGCGGCCTTTTTGTGATACTCTAGGCATCCCGGTGGTCCCAGTTCCAGATTGGTATGGAGTCTTTTTGCAGCCTGAACCCTGGATCTCTACCCGGCCTGGGGACACTCCGAGGTCGCAGAGAAGCAGACAACGCCGCCGCAGACCCTCGACTGCCTCACCACAGAGCCGTCGTGGAGACATGGAAACTGATGAAAGCCCACGCGTCTCCCCATCATCTGCCAGGCGCAAAACTGATCACTGAGTTTGCAGGACTTGAGCTGATGAGCTGTGCCTTCGCCATCACCTGTCCCTATGTACGCCCTACATCATAACCTGTAAGGTAAGCTGAGTTATACCTTCATGCGTATTACCTACACCTGGCAATTGACTGATGATGATTTGTGGGGTTCATGACACCTGCTCTGACCTTTTCTGGATTGCTCAGCTGCTCACTATTTCAAGTGGCTAATGACAGGAGTTATCTCCCTTCTTTACCCTGGGATCTGGCGCATACTTGTTCATGTGGTACTATTGCCAAGGACTGTATCTGGTGATTTTATCAAGGATCCTCGAGCCGGTTCTACGCAGAGGTATGCTATCGCTTCTACAGAACTCTTACCAGTTTTGAACCGTTCCCGGTGCTGATCCATCTACTGAAAGAACTCACCCATTCAAGGGGGCAGTCGAGCTTTGGGAAGATGCGGGCTCTTCCCCTCCTTTGCCATATTGACTCTCTAGGCTAACTGCGGACTGCGGCTGCATGACAAGATTGATGATCCCTTGCCCTTTCTCCAGTTTTACTTATTTTTTTTTATTCTATTTTTTATTTTTTCTGCCAATAGCGGCAGCTATGGAAAAATTTGCTCTTGGTGTCACCCCATGGCTACTCACCCCTTCCCCCCTCCCTGTTATTTTTTAATTTTTTTCTATATATTCTCTCTGGTTGTTTTGAGGGATGGGGTGGGGGGTGGGGGCTTGCACTTGCCAGTTTGTTAGCTCAGGTCATATGCTGATTGCTCAGAGGCTCTTATAGAATAATACTTTCATGGGCATTAGGGATAGGGGAAAAGCATAGCTTATTAAGGCTGCACTGTTTATTTCATGTTTATTGACGTATATACTTTTATCGCCTGATGCATCACTGTGACAGCCTGGATGTTGCCCTGGGGATGGTGGGACCTTGGACCTTATCCCTGAATCTATGTCTGATTGAGGGTGTGGGGAAGGGCATCACCGTGATCCCGGAGTAAGGGGAGACCCCTACCCTGTCTACGCTGGCCCTTTTAGGCCGTAAAGGCTCTTATATAATACAGAGGTATAGGGCTCTATATCCTTCCTTATGCTAGTTGTTGCAGGGCTTATATTATATTATAATATGGTATATTCTTGATGTCTGCGGGCGGTCGGGACCCCCGATCCTGGGATCCATCATGGATTTTGGTGGTCCTGGGCCCGGGGACTCCGACATTTCTAGTCAGCCAAAAAGGAGGTAGAGGAAATGTTAAAATGTTATAATGATAGACGCTCTTGATTTGCACTGTTAACTCGTTTGTTTACCATGTTTTGCTGTAAGTGGTTCTACATTGCAAAGCTACATGATATCATAGGGTGCTGCTCTTGTCCCGTCATGACCCCCTGGTTTGCTGGGGGGAGGGATGCCGCCGCGGGCCCTTCTCACCTATTGTGGGGGGGCTTGTGCGGTATCGCTCCGTCCGGCGGGGCTGGGGCTGCTCATCACTGTCCATCCTCTCTCTTTTGGGACTCTGGATGGTAGGATCTATGTATATTTGGTGTTTGTTTTTGGTTTAGGTGCTAGGTCTCTTTCCCACCTCAAGGAGGCAGGTATCCCCCTTGAAAACTGCCGGAATAGCCTCTTTCTTTTTCTGTTTTACACCCCTTCCCCTACTAGGTGACTCAGCTGGACTGGTATTACCTCCGGCACTACCTTCACGATCCCCACCTGGGAGGTGGCTCACTCGCTCAGGTGTTAAGCCTCTCTTGGGTTGTTAGTAAACTCTGAGTGACTTCCCGGTGTGGGCTTGACCCTTTTTTTTTTTTTCTCTCTCTCTCTCTCTCTCTCTTTCTTTCTTTCTCTCTTTCTCTTTTTCGGCCTTTTCTTCCCCTGTTCTCTTTTCCCTACCCCTCTCCCCTCTTTTTCAGATCCCCTTCCTTGGACATTTGGGGGGGATATTGACAAGCACTCCTGGTCACTGACCATGCCTACTGCGGTGCAATCATCAGCTCCTCTATCTCTCAAGGTCTTTTCCCTGAATGCTAAAGGTCTCAATATCCCGGAGAAGCGCAGTAGTATTCTTGCTGAGGCGTACCGCCACAGAGCTCAAGTGATATTCCTGCAAGAAACCCACTTTAAATCAGGCTCCACCCCTCGCTTATCTGATAGTCGATTCCCGGAGGTCTATCATGCGACCTGTCCCGACTCCAAAACCAAGGGAGTCTCAATAGTACTTGCTAAATCATTCTCATTCCACCTTACTGACCAAGTCCGGGACCCAGAAGGCAGATTTCTCTTCCTAAAAGGGACATGGAAAAATAGGCCGGTGACTCTTGCGAACATTTATTGCCCCAACTCCAGACAGGTATCCTTCCTAAAAGAGGTCCTTTTGCAGCTCACCACGTTTCAGGCAGGTCTTTTAATACTGGGGGGGAACTTCAATATGGCCTTGGATCCGCTCCTCGATACCTCCACAGGTACTTCCTCAATCCCATTTGCTGCTTTACGCCAGGCAAAACTTGCCTTAGCCTCCCTAGCGCTTCATGACTCCTGGAGAATGTTATATCCCCAGGGGAAGGATTACACGTTTTTCTCACCTCCTCACAACCGCTACTCGAGGTTAGACTATATATTTCTACGCCAGACGGATTTGGCCTTCCTGCAGGCTGCGACCATAGAGAGTATGTTAATCTCTGACCACCACCCGATCACACTGACTTTACAGTTCCCACAAAGGGAGATGACTACCAGGACTTGGAGGCTGGATGCTTCTCTTCTCACTGACCCGGGAGACTTGGCTACTATCACCCAAATCATTAAAGAATACTTTCAACACAACGACACGCCAGACGTGTCCCCTATGACCCAATGGGAAGCACATAAATGTGTTGTGCGGGGGCATCTGCTAGCTAGTGCAGCTAGGAAAAAAAAAAGAGCACCAACTCACTGTTCGAGAGCTTTCTAGGAAGATAGCCTCATTGAAAGCACAGCACAAACGCTCACTGGCAGTGAGGGTAGCTAAGGAATTAGCTGATACACGGGCGATACTCTTAGAGGAACTGTTTAAACGGGCGAGAAAGAGGCAGGTGTTATCTCAGAAACTGTTTTACGAACAGGGTAACAAACCTGGAAGGTTATTGGCGAGGTTTACACAGAGGCGCACATTCGCATCCACTGTTCACCATGTTGTAGACACAGGTGGTGTAACCCATTCCAGAAATGAGGACATCGCTAGGCAGTTTCTCTCATTTTATAGCAATTTATATAATCTTGAATCACATGAACACAGATCCATATCGGCGAACGCGCGCTCTGACCTCATAAGGGATTTCCTGGGCAAGTACAGCCCCCGGGCACTGTCCACTGAGGACTGGCAAGTCTTAGAGGCTCCATTGTCGGAGGAGGAGTGGGGGGAGGCCTTGAAGGCTGCGAAGCCCGGCAAAAGCCCAGGGACAGATGGCTTCTCGGCCCAATACTACAAGAGTTTTCCTGATCTCCTGGCGCCGGGGTTTCTTAAGGCCTTCAACACCCTCTCCCACTCCCCTTGTGCCTCGGATAGCCTGTTAGAGGCTTATATAACAGTGATCCCTAAGGAAAACAAAGACCCTACTGATGTAGCCAACTACCGACCCATCTCCCTTTTGAACGCGGATGTCAAACTGTTCGCCAAGATCTTGGCCACCCGTTTGTCCTATCACGTACCCGCCTGGGTTGGACTGGATCAGGTTGGTTTTGTCCCTGGAAGAGAAGCCAGAGACAACACTATTAAGGCCCTCAATTTACATCACTGGCTTACTTCAACCAACAAGGAGGGTTGCTTCTTGGCCATGGATGCGGAGAAGGCGTTCGACAGGGTGGCCTGGGACTACATGAGCGCGGTTCTGGAAGCCCTGGGCCTGGGAAGGGGCACGCGTGCTTTTATTGGAGCGCTCTACGCCAACCCCCAAGCTAGGGTCCGGGTTAACGGTCACCTGTCGGACGCCTTCCCCATCCACAATGGGACCAGGCAGGGATGTCCTCTCTCTCCCTTACTGTATATCCTTACCTTGGAGCCCCTCCTCCGTTGCATCCGTGCAAATCCAAACATTAGGGGTATAGATGTACATCAACGGGAATACAAGATTGCCGCCTTTGCGGATGATATTTTGCTCTTTCTTTCATCCCCCTTGACGTCCCTGCCCAATTTAATGCCAGTATTAGACCAGTTTAAGACTATTTCGAATCTGAAGATTAATTACTCAAAATCCTACGCGCTAAATGTCTCTTTGTCCCCTAAACTAGTACAGCTATGTCAGGTGAACTTTCCATTCCGCTGGAAAACGGACGCTATCACTTATTTAGGTATCCAACTCCCTAGCAAACTTAAAGAGTTGTATGATAGGAACTTTCTGTCAGAATTGAAACTTATACAGCAGGATCTGCACAGGTGGCAGGCCCCCACCATCTCCTGGTTCGGACGGGCCTCTATTCTAAAGATGACAGTGCTCCCCCGCTTACTGTACAAATTACAGACTATCCCAATTCGATTGCCGCCCTCTTTCTTTACAGCTTACAAACGCATGTGTAGAGTCTTTATATGGGGAGCAAAGGTGGCGCAAGTGGGGTGGGCAAAGCTTGTATTACCAAAGTCGGGAGGTGGAATTGGACTTCCAGACCTGCAGAGTAGGGATGAGCTTCGTGTTCGAGTCGAACATACGTTCGACTCGAACATCGGCTGTTCGATCGTTCGAGGAAGATCGAACGATTTGGGCCGTTCGCGCCAAATTCGAGTGACGCGAACGGCCCACAATGCACTACGCCATCGCAGTGTCATCCAGGCGCTGTGATTGGCCAAGCATGCACTGTGACCCCGCATGCTTGGCCAATCACAGCGCCGGCAGCGAGGAGAGCAATGATTGGCCACAGGCAGGATCATGCCCCATTGTTTCTAGGGGCAAAGAAGGAAAGTGAGGGGAATTCTCCTTGTGCTATAGTGTGCTTTAAAAAAACATTTTTTCTAGGGACAGAAAACTCTAGGTAGGGAGAGTGTCAGTTTCTTTCACTGTGCGAATTCTTGTTTCTAGGGACAGGGAAGGACAGTGAGTGAATTCTCCTTGTGCTATAGTGTGCTTTAAAAAAACATTTTTTCTAGGGACAGAAAACTCTAGGTAGGGAGAGTGTCAGTTTCTTTCACTGTGCGAATCCTTGTTTCTAGGGACAAAGAAGGAAAGTGAGGGGAATTCTCCTTGTGCTATAGTGTGCTTTAAAAAAACATTTTTTCTAGGGACAGAAAACTCTAGGTAGGGAGAGTGTCAGTTTCTTTCACTGTGCGATTCCTTGTTTCTAGGGACAGGGAAGGACAGTGAGTGAATTCTCCTTGTGCTATAGTGTGCTTTAAAAAAACATTTTTTCTAGGGACAGAAAACTCTAGGTAGGGAGAGTGTCAGTTTCTTTCACTGTGCGAATCCTTGTTTCTAGGGACAAAGAAGGAAAGTGAGGGGAATTCTCCTTGTGCTATAGTGTGCTTTAAAAAAACATTTTTTCTAGGGACAGAAAACTCTAGGTAGGGAGAGTGTCAGTTTCTTTCACTGTGCGAATTCTTGTTTCTAGGGACAGGGAAGGACAGTGAGTGAATTCTCCTTGTGCTATAGTGTGCTTTAAAAAAACATTTTTTCTAGGGACAGAAAACTCTAGGTAGGGAGAGTGTCAGTTTCTTTCACTGTGTGAATCCTTGTTTCTAGGGACAAAGAAGGAAAGTGAGGGGAATTCTCCTTGTGCTATAGTGTGCTTTAAAAAAACATTTTTTCTAGGGACAGAAAACTCTAGGTAGGGAGAGTGTCAGTTTCTTTCACTGTGCGAATCCTTGTTTCTAGGGACAGGGAAGGACAGTGAGTGAATTCTCATTGTGCTATAGTGTGCTTTAAAAAAACATTTTTTCTAGGGACAGAAAACTCTAGGTAGGGAGAGTGTCAGTTTCTTTCACTGTGCGAATCCTTGTTTCTAGGGACAAAGAAGGAAAGTGAGGGGAATTCTCCTTGTGCTATAGTGTGCTTTAAAAAAACATTTTTTCTAGGGACAGAAAACTCTAGGTAGGGAGAGTGTCAGTTTCTTTCACTGTGCGAATCCTTGTTTCTAGGGACAGGGAAGGACAGTGAGTGAATTCTCCTTGTGCTATAGTGTGCTTTAAAAAAAACATTTTTTCTAGGGACAGAAAACTCTAGGTAGGGAGAGTGTCAGTTTCTTTCACTGTGCGAATCCTTGTTTCTAGGGACAAAGAAGGAAAGTGAGGGGAATTCTCCTTGTGCTATAGTGTGCTTTAAAAAAACATTTTTTCTAGGGACAGAAAACTCTAGGTAGGGAGAGTGTCAGTTTCTTTCACTGTGCGAATCCTTGTTTCTAGGGACAGGGAAGGACAGTGAGTGAATTCTCCTTGTGCTATAGTGTGCTTTAAAAAAACATTTTTTCTAGGGACAGAAAACTCTAGGTAGGGAGAGTGTCAGTTTCTTTCACTGTGCGAATCCTTGTTTCTAGGGACAAAGAAGGAAAGTGAGGGGAATTCTCCTTGTGCTATAGTGTGCTTTAAAAAAATTTTTTTCTGGGGACAGAAAACTCTAGGTAGGGAGAGTGTCAGTTTCTTTCACTGTGCGAATCCTTGTTTCTAGGGACAGGGAAGGACAGTGAGTGAATTCTCCTTGTGCTATAGTGTGCTTTAAAAAAACATTTTTTCTAGGGACAGAAAACTCTAGGTAGGGAGAGTGTCAGTGTCTTTTACTGTGCGAATCCTTGTTTCTAGGGACAAAGAAGGAAAGTGAGGGGAATTCTCCTTGTGCTATAGTGTGCTTTAAAAAAACATTTTTTCTAGGGACAGAAAACTCTAGGTAGGGAGAGTGTCAGTTTCTTTCACTGTGCGAATCCTTGTTTCTAGGGACAAAGAAGGAAAGTGAGGGGAATTCTCCTTGTTCTATAGTGTGCTTTAAAAAAACATTTTTTCTAGGGACAGAAAACTCTAGGTAGGGAGAGTGTCAGTTTCTTTCACTGTGCGAATCCTTGTTTCTAGGGACAGGGAAGGACAGTGAGTGAATTCTCCTTGTGCTATAGTGTGCTTTAAAAAAACATTTTTTCTAGGGACAGAAAACTCTAGGTAGGGAGAGTGTCAGTTTCTTTCACTGTGCGAATCCTTGTTTCTAGGGACAAAGAAGGAAAGTGAGGGGAATTCTCCTTGTGCTATAGTGTGCTTTAAAAAAACATTTTTTCTAGGGACAGAAAACTCTAGGTAGGGAGAGTGTCAGTTTCTTTCACTGTGCGATTCCTTATTTCTAGGGACAGGGAAGGACAGTGAGTGAATTCTCCTTGTGCTATAGTGTGCTTTAAAAAAACATTTTTTCTAGGGACAGAAAACTCTAGGTAGGGAGAGTGTCAGTTTCTTTCACTGTGCGAATCCTTGTTTCTAGGGACAAAGAAGGAAAGTGAGGGGAATTCTCCTTGTGCTATAGTGTGCTTTAAAAAAACATTTTTTCTAGGGACAGAAAACTCTAGGTAGGGAGAGTGTCAGTTTCTTTCACTGTGCGAATCCTTGTTTCTAGGGACAGGGAAGGACAGTGAGTGAATTCTCCTTGTGCTATAGTGTGCTTTAAAAAAACATTTTTTCTAGGGACAGAAAACTCTAGGTAGGGAGAGTGTCAGTTTCTTTCACTGTGCGAATCCTTGTTTCTAGGGACAAAGAAGGAAAGTGAGGGGAATTCTCCTTGTGCTATAGTGTGCTTTAAAAAAACATTTTTTCTAGGGACAGAAAACTCTAGGTAGGGAGAGTGTCAGTTTCTTTCACTGTGCGATTCCTTGTTTCTAGGGACAGGGAAGGACAGTGAGTGAATTCTCCTTGTGCTATAGTGTGCTTTAAAAAAACATTTTTTCTAGGGACAGAAAACTCTAGGTAGGGAGAGTGTCAGTTTCTTTCACTGTGCAAATCCTTGTTTCTAGGGACAAAGAAGGAAAGTGAGGGGAATTCTCCTTGTGCTATAGTGTGCTTTAAAAAACATTTTTTCTAGGGACAGAAAACTCTAGGTAGGGAGAGTGTCAGTTTCTTTCACTGTGCGAATCCTTGTTTCTAGGGACAGGGAAGGACAGTGAGTGAATTCTCCTTGTGCTATAGTGTGCTTTAAAAAAACATTTTTTCTAGGGACAGAAAACTCTAGGTAGGGAGAGTGTCAGTTTCTTTCACTGTGCGAATCCTTGTTTCTAGGGACAAAGAAGGAAAGTGAGGGGAATTCTCCTTGTGCTATAGTGTGCTTTAAAAAAACATTTTTTCTAGGGACAGAAAACTCTAGGTAGGGAGAGTGTCAGTGTCTTTTACTGTGCAAATCCTTGTTTCTAGGGACAAAGAAGGAAAGTGAGGGGAATTCTCCTTGTGCTATAGTGTGCTTTAAAAAAACATTTTTTCTAGGGACAGAAAACTCTAGGTAGGGAGAGTGTCAGTGTCTTTTACTGTGCAAATCCTTGTTTCTAGGGACAAAGAAGGAAAGTGAGGGAAATTCTCCTTGTGCTATAGTGTGCTAAAGCATTCCTCATCAACCATCTTTGAAATCCTTGTTTTTTTGACAGTCAGGGAAATTGTCGTTGTGCTATTCTGTGCAAAAGCAATCATCCTCAACCATATTTAGAAATCCTTAAGTAAAGGGACAGAGAAGGACACCTGAAGGTAGCCCTTATTGCTTTTTTCCCATCTCCCTGCAGGCCATCTATTAGAATGTCTGGAAGGCAAACAAGGAGAGGCAGACAGTCAGGAGGCAATAAAAGAGGGCAAGCAGGCTCTGTGTCTGGGGGCAACAGTGCTGGTCGTGGACGCGGTGCATTGTCATCAGCACATGGCCATGGGACACGCTTGTCCTTCTTTTCGGCAGCTGGACATGTTGAGCCACATCATGCCGAAGACTTGGTAGAGTGGATGACCAAGCCCTCCTCCTCCTCCTCATCCTCTCTCACCCAGGCTCAGGGTACTGGCAAAGCAGCTGCCAAAGCGTCCTCTTCCCTGGTATCAATGTCAGACTCATCATCAGTCACTCCTTCCCTAGACCCACCATGTCCTCCTCCTGAGGAGTCCCCCGAACTGTTTGAGCACAGTGTTGGGTACATGCTCCAGGAGGATGCCCAGCGTTTCGAAGGGTCTGATGATGAAACCCAGCTACAGGAAGGCAGTAGCGTGAGAGCAGACAGAGGGGATGCTCAAGAAGGACACCAATCTGGCAGTCATGTTCCAGCAGCTGCAGCATACTGCCAGATTGGCTCCAGTGATGAGGAGGGAGGGGATGATGAGGTCACTGACTCCACGTGGGTGCCTAATAGTAGAGAGGAGGAGGAGGAGGATGAGGAGGAGGCACATCTCCAACGAGGCAGGATGCCCTTTGGTGGCCAGCGTAAGGGCAGTACACCGACGGAATCACACCGCAGAGCTCCGCCTGTGCAGGGCGCTGCCTCTGCCCGTCATTCAAAAAGTTCCTTGGTGTGGGCCTTTTTTGAGGCTAGTGCATCAGATCGCACAGCTGCTGTTTGCAACATATGTCTCAAGCGTATATCGCGTGGCCAAAACATCAGCCGCTTGGGTACCACATGCCTGACCAGACATATGTTGACCTGCCATGCAGCTCGTTGGCAAGCCTACCTCAAAGACCCACACCAAAGAACAAAGCGGACCTCTCCTTGCACCCCATCAGCTGGGATCTCCAACCCCACTATAACTTCTGTCCTCTCTGAAACATGCACTGAGAGGAATGAAGGTGTAGAATTAGGTGTGTCACAGCCAAGTACTTGCGGCCACTCTGCTAGCAGTACACCGACGTCCGATTCTAGCAGGCAAATTTCCCTGCCCCAGCTGCTGGACCGTCGAAAGAAGTTCACTCCCAGCCATCCACATGCCCAGCGGTTGAATGCTAGCTTGGCTAAATTGCTAGCGCTTCAACTGCTGCCTTTTCAGTTGGTAGACTCGGCCCCCTTCCGTGAGTTTGTGCAATGTGCGGTTCCTCAGTGGCAGGTTCCCAAACGCCACTTTTTCTCACGGAAGGCTATTCCGGCTCTCTACCGGCATGTGGAAGGCAATGTCTTGGCCTCGCTGGACAGGGCGGTCAGCGGTAAGGTGCATATTACCGCTGACTCATGGTCCAGCAGGCATGGACAGGGACGTTACCTTTCTTTCACGGCCCATTGGGTCACTCTTTTGGCAGCTGGGAAGGATGCAGGACAAGGTGCAGTAGTGTTGGAGGTTGTTCCACCACCACGCCTCCAAAATGCTACTACTGGTTGTGACACACCTCTCTCCTCCACCCCCTCCTCTTCTTCTTCCTCCATGGCCTCTTCCTGTGGTTTGTCCTATGAACCAGCGGTGCTCCGTAGCCGTTCACGGGGCTACGCAAGTACGCAGGCAAAAAGATGCCATGCCGTGCTTGCGCTGGTGTGTTTGGGGGACAGAAGCCACACTGGGGCAGAGGTCCTGTCTGCTCTGCAGGGCCAGGCCGAGAGGTGGTTGACGCCATGCCAGCTTAAGCCAGGAATGGTGGTTTGCGACAATGGCACCAACCTCCTCTCCGCCCTCCGACAGGGACAACTGACCCATGTGCCCTGTGTGGCTCACGTCCTTAACCTGGTGGTGCAGCGGTTCTTGGGCAGGTACCCGGGCTTACAGGATGTCCTGAGGCAGGCCAGGAAAGTCTGTGTGCATTTCCGCAGATCTTATAATGCCAGTGCTCGCCTGGCTGAGCTGCAAAAGGAGTTGAACCTGCCCAAGAACCGCCTTATATGTGACATGCCCACCAGGTGGAACTCAACGTTGGCCATGCTGCAGCGGCTGCACACGCAGCAGAGGGCCATCAATGAGTACCTGTGCGACTACGGCACCAGGACAGGGTCAGGGGACCTTGGTTTTTTTTCTCACCGCCAGTGGGGCATGATCAGGGATGCATGCACTGTCCTGGCACCATTTGAGGAGGCCACGAGGATGGTGAGCAGTGACAGTGCATGCATCAGTGACACTGTACCTCTTGTCCACCTGTTGGAGCACACGCTGCGTGGAATAATGGACAGGGCACTTGAGGCAGAACAGAGGCAGGAAGAGGAGGACTTCCTTGCCTCTCAAGGCCCCCTTTACCCAGACAGTGTTCCTTCTGTCCCACCCATCGCACAGGAAGAGGAGGAGGAGGAGGAGGAGGAGGAGGATTGTGTCAGCATGGAGGTGGAGGCTGGCACTCAGCATCATCAGCAGCAGTCTTTTAGGGATGATTTACAGTCCCAAGAAACCAGTGGACTTGTACGTGGCTGGGAGGAGGTGGCTGCGGATCATGTCGTCCTTAGTGACCCAGAGGACTCCGGAGCGAATGCCTCAGCAAACCTACGCTGCATGGCCTCCCTGATCCTGCAAAGTCTGCGGAAGGATCCTCGTATTCTTCGGATCAAGGAGAGGGACCATTACTGGCTGGCCACTCTCCTTGATCCACGGTACAAGGGTAAGGTTGCGGACCTTATGTTACCGTCGCAGAGGGAGCAGAGGATGAGACAACTCCGGGAGGCCTTGCAGAAAGGTCTGTGCAACGCGTTCCCAGAGACTGGGAGGTTACAAACTCCTGGTCCTGGACAACGAGTTGCTGAGGCTTCGGCCAGTCAAAGAAGGAGCGGTGGGGAAGGTGGCCGTCTGACCGATGCGTTCAGACAATTCTTTAGTCCGCAGCCCCAAAGTATGATCGGTTCCAGCAACCATCGCCAGCGTCTGATAAACATGGTGCAGGAATATCTAGGGGCAAGGTCAGACTTGGACACCTTCCCCACCGAAAATCCTCTGGCTTACTGGGTCTTGAGGATGGATCACTGGCCAGAGCTTGCACAGTATGCAATTGAGCTACTGGCCTGTCCTGCATCCAGCGTTCTTTCGGAACGCACATTCAGTGCTGCTGGAGGATTTGTCACGGATCACAGGGTGCGCCTGTCCACCGACTCGGTTGATCGACTGACTTTCATCAAGATGAACCAGTCTTGGATCACCACCAGCTACCACACACCTGATGCTGATATAACAGACTAATTGATTTTAACATGTCACATCCCTTCAAGACTGATGCTGATGCTGAGTGCCTGTGCTGTTATGTTGACTGGCTATCCTCCTCCTCCGAGTCCTCAATGATACGATTGATGATGATAGCTTGGAAGATCATTTTTGTTTATGGGTGCCGCCACCAGTGGCTAAGGCCCAATTTTTCAGCCCCTGTTTTACAGGGGCGTGTAATTACAATTTTTTTAGCAATAATTTGCCATAGGGCTCATTGCTGTGCTCCAAGTACAGTATCTGTGAGGGGTTGAAGTGTTGTGGCACCAGTGCCTAAGGCCCAATTTTTCAGCCCCTGTTTAACAGGGGCGTGTCATTACAATTTTTGAAGCAATACTTTGCAACAGGGCTCATTGCTGTGCTCCAAGTACAGTATCTGTGAGGGGTTGTAGTGTTGTGCCACCAGTGCCTAAGGCCCAATTTTTCAGCCCCTGTTCAACAGGGGCATGCAATTACAATTCTTGATCTAATAATTCACAGCAGGGCCCATTGCTGCACCCACCAAGAGTAACTCTGAGGGCTTACAGTGTTGTGGCAACGCCACCACCACCACCACCACGAAAGGCCCAATTTTTCAGCCCCTGTTCAAAAGGGGCATGTAATTACAATTCTTGATCTAATAATTCACAGCAGGGCCCATTCCTGCACCCACCAAGAGTAACTCTGAGGGCTTACAGTGTTGTGGCAACGCCACCACCACCACGAAAGGCCCAATTTTTCAGCCCCTGTTCAAAAGGGGCATGTAATTACAATTCTTGATCTAATAATTCACAGCAGGGCCCATTGCTGCACCCACCAAGAGTAACTCTGAGGGCTTACAGTGTTGTGGCAACGCCACCACCACCACCACCACCACCACGAAAGGCCCAATTTTTCAGCCCCTGTTCAAAAGGGGCATGTAATTATAATTCTTGATCTAATAATTCACAGCAGGGCCCATTCCTGCACCCACCAAGAGTAACTCTGAGGGCTTACAGTGTTGTGGCAACACCACCACCACCACCACCACCACGAAAGGCCCAATTTTTCAGCCCCTGTTCAACAGGGGCATGCAATTACAATTCTTGATCTAATAATTCACAGCAGGGCCCATTGCTGCACCCACCAAGAGTAACTGTCAGGGCTTACAGTGTTGTGGCACCAGCACCACCATCAAAGGCCCAATTTTTACTACCACTGTTCAACAATTATATGTAATTAAAATTCCTGATATAATAGTTGACAGCAGGGCGTTCCAGCACCAACCAAGAGTAACTGTGAGTGCTTACAGTGTTGTGCCAACACCAACAACTAAGGGGCCTATTTCTGCAGAGTATATACGGCAGGTCCCTACTTTCAAACATCCAACTTACAAACGACTCCTACTTGCAAACGCAAGAAGACAACAGGAAGTGAGAGGAAATCTACCACTAGGAAGGAAAATTCTCTCCTGTAAGAATAAATATGGGAGAAAGGTGTCTCCTCTGTACTGATGCTTTATCAGCAATCCTTGTTTCAAGAAAAACACCACATTTCAAAAACAGTTGTCATTGGGACGGAAAGTGAGGTGAAATGTTCTGAACAGGGGCACAGACAGCAAAACAAATGTTACAGGGGTGATAACCCTTACCTATGTTTTCCAAAAAGTTTAAAAATAGATTTTTGGGCTGGAGCTACACTTCAACAATGTACCTGTTCAAAATTACAAACAGATTCTACATAAGAACAAACCTACAGTCCCTGTCTTGTATGCACCGCCTGTATACGGCTGTTCAGAGTATATAGGGCCTTTTTTATTTTATGTGCGGGGTTCCCCTTAATATCCATACAAGACCCAAAGGGGCTGGTAATGGGCTGGGGTAGGGGGGGGGTCATGGGGTAGCTATGCCATTTTTCTTAAAGAATTTCATCCATATTACCGGGACCAGACATTACATTAAAGCCGCAAGTAGTTTTAAATGGCTTTTTTTTCCTTTAGAAGTGTCATTTTGTGCAGGGACAGTTGTAAACACGGGAAACACGTGGCACTTCACAGGCATACTTTAGACACCCCCCAGGTACGATATTTAAAGGAATATTTGACTTTTTTTTTTTCACTTTATGCATCATTAAAATGACTGCTCCCGAAAAACGACCGTTTTTAAAACTTCTTTTTGCATTGATACATGTCCCCTGGTGCAGAACCCGGGTTCCCAAACCCTTTTTAGGACAATAACATGCATAATAGTTGTTATAATTAGCAATTTAGAATTCGAACGTTCGCATCCATTGTATTTAATAGGGTTCTATTGTTCGTACGAACTTTCGGTCCGTTCGCGGGTTCTGGTGCGAACCGAACCCGGGGGTGTTCGGCTCATCACTATTTGCGACAATGGCACCAACCTCCTCTCCGCCCTCCGACAGGGACAACTGACCCATGTGCCCTGTGTGGCTCACGTCCTTAACCTGGTGGTGCAGCGGTTCTTGGGCAGGTACCCGGGCTTACAGGATGTCCTGAGGCAGGCCAGGAAAGTCTGTGTGCATTTCCGCAGATCTTATAATGCCAGTGCTCGCCTGACTGAGCTGCAAAAGGAGTTGAACCTGCCCAAGAACCGCCTTATATGTGACATGCCCACCAGGTGGAACTCAACGTTGGCCATGCTGCAGCGGCTGCACACGCAGCAGAGGGCCATCAATGAGTACCTGTGCGACTACGGCACCAGGACAGGGTCAGGGGAGCTTGGTTTTTTTTCTCCACGCCAGTGGGGCATGATCAGGGATGCATGCACTGTCCTGGCACCATTTGAGGAGGCCACGAGGATGGTGAGCAGTGACAGTGCATGCATCAGTGACACTGTACCTCTTGTCCACCTGTTGGAGCACACGCTGCGTGGAATAATGGACAGGGCACTTGAGGCAGAACAGAGGCAGGAAGAGGAGGACTTCCTTGCCTCTCAAGGCCCCCTTTACCCAGACAGTGTTCCTTCTGTCCCACCCATCGCACAGGAAGAGGAGGAGGAGGAGGAGGAGGATTGTGTCAGCATGGAGGTGGAGGCTGGCACTCAGCATCATCAGCAGCAGTCTTTTAGGGATGATTTACAGTCCCAAGAAACCAGTGGACTTGTACGTGGCTGGGAGGAGGTGGCTGCAGATCATGTCGTCCTTAGTGACCCAGAGGACTCCGGAGCGAATGCCTCAGCAAACCTACGCTGCATGGCCTCCCTGATCCTGCAAAGTCTGCGGAAGGATCCTCGTATTCTTCGGATCAAGGAGAGGGACCATTACTGGCTGGCCACTCTCCTTGATCCACGGTACAAGGGTAAGGTTGCGGACCTTATGTTACCGTCGCAGAGGGAGCAGAGGATGAGACAACTCCGGGAGGCCTTGCAGAAAGGTCTGTGCAACGCGTTCCCAGAGACTGGGAGGTTACAAACTCCTGGTCCTGGACAACGAGTTGCTGAGGCTTCGGCCAGTCAAAGAAGGAGCGGTGGGGAAGGTGGCCGTCTGACCGATGCGTTCAGACAATTCTTTAGTCCGCAGCCCCAAAGTATGATCGGTTCCAGCAACCATCGCCAGCGTCTGATAAACATGGTGCAGGAATATCTAGGGGCAAGGTCAGACTTGGACACCTTCCCCACCGAAAATCCTCTGGCTTACTGGGTCTTGAGGATGGATCACTGGCCAGAGCTTGCACAGTATGCAATTGAGCTACTGGCCTGTCCTGCATCCAGCGTTCTTTCGGAACGCACATTCAGTGCTGCTGGAGGATTTGTCACGGATCACAGGGTGCGCCTGTCCACCGACTCGGTTGATCGACTGACTTTCATCAAGATGAACCAGTCTTGGATCACCACCAGCTACCACACACCTGATGCTGATATAACAGACTAATTGATTTTAACATGTCACATCCCTTCAAGACTGATGCTGATGCTGAGTGCCTGTGCTGTTATGTTGACTGGCTATCCTCCTCCTCCGAGTCCTCAATGATACGATTGATGATGATAGCTTGGAAGATCATTTTTGTTTATGGGTGCCGCCACCAGTGGCTAAGGCCCAATTTTTCAGCCCCTGTTTTACAGGGGCGTGTAATTACAATTTTTTTAGCAATAATTTGCCATAGGGCTCATTGCTGTGCTCCAAGTACAGTATCTGTGAGGGGTTGGAGTGTTGGGGCACCAGTGCCTAAGGCCCAATTTTTCAGCCCTGTTTAACAGGGGCGTGTCATTACAATTTTTGAAGCAATACTTTGCAACAGGGCTCATTGCTGTGCTCCAGGTACAGTATCTGTGAGGGGTTGTAGTGTTGTGCCACCAGTGCCTAAGGCCAATTTTTCAGCCCCTGTTCAACAGGGGCATGCAATTACAATTCTTGATCTAATAATTCACAGCAGGGCCCATTGCTGCACCCACCAAGAGTAACTCTGAGGGCTTACAGTGTTGTGGCAACGCCACCACCACCACCACCACGAAAGGCCCAATTTTTCAGCCCCTGTTCAAAAGGGGCATGTAATTACAATTCTTGATCTAATAATTCACAGCAGGGCCCATTCCTGCACCCACCAAGAGTAACTCTGAGGGCTTACAGTGTTGTGGCAACGCCACCACCACCACCACCACGAAAGGCCCAATTTTTCAGCCCCTGTTCAAAAGGGGCATGTAATTACAATTCTTGATCTAATAATTCACAGCAGGGCCCATTCCTGCACCCACCAAGAGTAACTCTGAGGGCTTACAGTGTTGTGGCAACGCCACCACCACCACCACCACGAAAGGCCCAATTTTTCAGCCCCTGTTCAAAAGGGGCATGTAATTACAATTCTTGATCTAATAATTCACAGCAGGGCCCATTCCTGCACCCACCAAGAGTAACTCTGAGGGCTTACAGTGTTGTGGCAACGCCACCACCACCACCACCATGAAAGGCCCAATTTTTCAGCCCCTGTTCAAAAGGGGCATGTAATTACAATTCTTGATCTAATAATTCACAGCAGGGCCCATTCCTGCACCCACCAAGAGTAACTCTGAGGGCTTACAGTGTTGTGGCAACACCACCACCACCACGAAAGGCCCAATTTTTCAGCCCCTGTTCATCAGGGACATGCAATTACAATTCTTGATCTAATAATTCACAGCAGGGCCCATTGCTGCACCCACCAAGAGTAACTGTCAGGGCTTACAGTGTTGTGGCACCAGCACCACCATCAAAGGCCCAATTTTTACTACCACTGTTCAACAATTATATGTAATTAAAATTCCTGATATAATAGTTGACAGCAGGGCGTTCCAGCACCAACCAAGAGTAACTGTGAGTGCTTACAGTGTTGTGCCAACACCAACAACTAAGGGGCCTATTTCTGCAGAGTATATACGGCAGGTCCCTACTTTCAAACATCCAACTTACAAACGACTCCTACTTGCAAACGCAAGAAGACAACAGGAAGTGAGAGGAAATCTACCCCTAGGAAGGAAAATTCTCTCCTGTAAGAATTAATATGGGAGAAAGGTGTCTCCTCTGTACTGATGCTTTATCACCAATCCTTGTTTCAAGAAAAACACCACATTTCAAAAACAGTTGTCATTGGGACGGAAAGTGAGGTGAAATGTTCTGAACAGGGGCACAGACAGCAAAACAAATGTTACAGGGGTGATAACCCTTACCTATGTTTTCCAAAAAGTTTAAAAATAGATTTTTGGGCTGGAGCTACACTTAAACAATGTACCTGTTCAAAATTACAAACAGATTCTACATAAGAACAAACCTACAGTCCCTGTCTTGTATGCACCGCCTGTATACGGCTGTTCAGAGTATATAGGGCCTTTTTTATTTTATGTGCGGGGTTCCCCTTAATATCCATACAAGACCCAAAGGGGCTGGTAATGGGCTGGGGTAGGGGGGGGGGTCATGGGGTAGCTATGCCATTTTTCTTAAAGATTTTCATCCATATTACCGGGACCAGACATTACATTAAAGCCGCAAGCAGTTTTAAATGGCTTTTTTTTCCTTTAGAAGTGTCATTTTGTGCAGGGACAGTTCTAAACACGGGAAACACGTGGCACTTCACAGGCATACTTTAGACACCCCCCAGGTACGATATTTAAAGGAATATTTGACTTTTTTTTTTTCACTTTATGCATCATTAAAATGAATGCTCCCGAAAAACGACCGTTTTTAAAACTTCTTTTTGCATTGATACATGTCCCCTGGTGCACAACCCGGGTTCCCAAACCCTTTTTAGGACAATAACATGCATAATAGTTGTTATAATTAGCACTTTAGAATTCGAACGTTCGCATCCATTGTATTTAATAGGGTTCTAATGTTCGTACGAACTTTCGGTCCGTTCGCGGGTTCTGGTGCGAACCGAACCCGGGGGTGTTCGGCTCATCACTACTGCAGAGGTACTACTGGGCAGTCCACCTGGCCCGGGTGGTGGACTGGAGGTTGAATACTAACTGCAAGGGTTGGGTGTTGCTGGAAAAACTGATTTCGGGTGCTGAACTCCGCTCCATCCCCTGGTTTTCAAAGAAAAACATACCGGCTATTATCCATTCTCATCCTCTTATTGGAGCAACCCTGCAAGCCTTCGATAGAGCATGCAAAATACACTCGCTTTCAACCACATACTGCGCGATCACGCCAATTAAGGGCAATCCAGACTTCCCTCCTGGCATGGAAGGGGCCTTTCTGGCAGAAGAATGGCCTTACCCAGAAATGTAGGCCAAACACTTATTTTCCAGGGGAAGGTTTCTCCGGCGAGATGAACTTGCATTATTGTCCAACACAAAGACTTTCCCCTTTTGGGCCTATATCCAATTGAGGCACTTCCTGGACAGCTCTACGAATAGAGACGGCTTTGCAAAAGCTCCTACTGTTCTGGAATCGCTGTGTTCTCGCTCTTCTCCCCAGAGTCATCTCATTTCAGTTCTTTATGCCACAATGTTTGGTGAGCCATATGCCTCCCTGAGATCAGAGCATGCCTTTTGGGAGACGGAGCTAGACATGGTGATTTATGACACTGCCTGGGATCAAGTACATTTGTATATTCACAAGGGCTCCTTAAATGTCCATACTCAAGAGAATGGCTACAAAATTAAAACAAGGTGGTACAGAACCCCGGAAACACTTCACAAATTTATCCCGACAGTCTCAGATCAGTGCTGGAGGTGCGAACAGGGGCTGGGCACGTTCCTCCATATATGGTGGACATGCCCAGTGATTCAGCCATATTGGCGTAAGGTGCATGAGGCGGCGACTGGGATATCCTCGCTTCCTTTGGAATTTTCGCCGGCGCAATACCTCCTTCACCTCTCTAAAATTCCCCCTAAAACATATTATAGATCAATTGCTATGCATATGTTAAATGCCGCCAGACTGTGTTTGCCGGTCCACTGGAGATCCAAGGCTCCCCCTTCCATAAAGGAATGGGTGGCGCGGGTTGATCGGATCGCAGTGATGGAGGAGCTGATCTGCACCGCACAGGACAGAATAGCATACTTTTCCGCGACATGGGCACCCTGGCTTGAGTACCGAAATTCGCAGCGCTTTCAGGACCTTTCCCGGGATAATCCTTGAACGGTACATTAAGGGCAGCGATAACTTTCACAACATTTGGGGTCTACTGGGGAGGGTTGCTGGTGGTGACCCCACCCCCTCTTCATTCATTCTCCTGATAGGACCCCCCTCACCCCCCCTTTTTTGCTTTCCCCCTTTCCTCTCCACTCTGGCCTTTCCCCTTTCTCCCTTCTCTTCCCCCTTCTTTTTTTTTTGTTTGTTTTGAAAAATGTTGAAGAATCCGTGTTTGTTTTATAGCATTTACAGAGGCCATATTGAATACTTTCCTATGAAGTGTTGCATTCCAACGTTAGTCAGGCAGGCCTGTTATACACTGCAGTATACCCTCTTTAAAAGTCTGTGCCTTGCTACTTAAATTTTTTTTTTTTTTATGTGGCCATTATATTGGCAACCCGTAGAGGCGTCATCTGTGGGTTTCTACTTTCTCAAACTTTAAAGTCTATGCCTCCTTCTAGTTGGAACATGTATATGTATCTGTATCCTGGTTTAGTGCTTTATGGTTTCATTTGTATTACTCATGAATACTTTCAATAAAAACGTTTGTGGATAAAAAAAAAAAAAAATATATAAAAAAAAAAAAAAAAAAGTGATATGGTCCAGAAATATTTAGACAGAATAAAGGTGGATAAAGCACCTGGACCTGATGGCATCCACCCACGGATCCTAAAAGAATTGAGCTCTGTAATTTCAAAGCCATTGTATCAAATTTTTAGGGACTCATTAATGACAGGAATAGTACCACTGGATTGGTGCAGGACCAATGTGGTGCCTATATTTAAAAAGGGAACAAAGTCTTTACCAAGTAACTATAGACCTGTTAGTTTAACTTCTATAGTTGGGAAGATACTGGAGAGATTAATAAAAGACCACATAGATGAGTTCTTGCTGGAAAAAAATATTTTAAGCAACAGACAGCATGGATTCATGAAAGACAGAAGTTGTCAGACAAACCTGATTTCTTTTTATGAAGAGGTAAGTAAAACCTTGGACAGAGGGGTGGTGGTGGACATGGTATACTTGGATTTTGCAAAAGCGTTCGATACAGTTCCCCACATGCGGCTCATGTGCAAGGTAAAGTCTACAGGCTTGGAAATATCAGTTTGTAAATGGATAGAAAACTGGCTAAGACAGAATTCAGAGAGTCGTGGTTAATGATTCTTACTCTGAATGGTCTAAGGTTATCAGTGGTGTACCCCAAGGTTCAGTGTTGGGACCCTTACTTTTTGATATCTTTATAAATGAGATCTGAGATCAAAAGTAACATTTCTGTCTTTGCAGATGACACTAAGCTATGCAGCGGACTAACGTCCTTACAGGATGTCGCCAATTTACAAGCCAACCTCAATGCCCTGTCTAATTGGGCGACTATGTGGCAGATGAGGTTTAATGTTGATAAATGTAAAGTTATGCACTTGGGGGCTAAGAATATAAATGCATCATACATACTAGGGGGAGTAAAACTGGGGGAATCCGTAGTGGAGAAGGATCTGGGGGGTTTGGTAGATCATAAGCTCAATAATAGCATGCAATGCCAAGCTGAGGTTTCCAAAGTCCTTTATTGTATTAAAAGATGTATGGACTCCAGAGAGAGAGATATCATTTTGCCCCTGTACAAATCATTAGTAAGACCTCATCTGGAATATGCAGTTCAGTTTTGGGCCCCAGTTCTCAAAAAGGATATTGGGGAACTGGAGAAAGTGCAGAGAAGGGCAACCAAACTGATAAGAGGCATGGAGGAGCTCAGCTATGAGGAAATTAGAGGAACTGAATTTATTCACTCTTGAGAAGAGGAGATTAAGGGGGGATATGATCAACATGTACAAATATATAAGGGGTCCATATAGTAAACTTGATGTTGAGTTATTCACTTTACGGTCAACACAAAGGACAAGGTGGCACTCTTTACGTCTAGAAGAAAAGAGATTTCACCTCCAAATACGGAAAGGTTTCTTCACAGTAAGAGCTGTGAAAATGTGGAATAGACTCCCTGCAGAGGTGGTTCTGGCCAGCTCAGTAGATTGCTTTAAGAAAGGCCTGGATTCTTTTTTAAATGTACATAATATAACTGGGTACTAACATTTATAGGTAAAGTTGATCCGGGGAATATCCGATTGCCTCTCAGGGGATCAGGAAGGAATTTTTTCCCCTGCTTTAGCAAATTGGATCGTGCTCTGCTGGGGTTTTTCACCTTCCTCTGGATCAACTGTGGGTATAGAATTAGGTATATGGGATTGTATGATATTATTATTTTATTTTTTTATGGTTGAACTGGATGGATTTGTGTCTTTTTTTCAACCTGACTAACTATGTAACTATGTAACTTATCTTTTCAGATTTGGCGCCAGAAACATTAGCACGCAGAAGAGCTCTTAAACCCTTAACAAGCAATTTACAGGCAAATTATATTCCTTATAGGTGGGGGTTTCCAGCTTGCTTAATGGTGAAAAAACAGGGGGTCTCAGCTTATGTACGGTTTCCTGAAGATATAAAAGAATTCTGCAGTAGACTGAATATACAATATGTACAGGTGGACAATTGGGAAAAGAGACCGCCAGCATGGAAATGGTGGAAAGACCAGGACTGGAATAGAGCTTAGCCCAATATGGACTAAAGATTAAAATTATGGAAGTTGAGGGAAGAGAGAAGAAGAATTGAGGGCAGATGTTGAACTTACCTGGGGGAGGGGGGTATGGAGTGGCTTTGCCCACCTGCACCCATCCTTAATTTGGAGGATGAGGCCCCAGAAAACGGGTCGACATATAAAACACCCGAGGTAAGGCCCGCTCGGCAGCGCGCCCGGTCGGACGCTGACCGAGGGAGTCTGAACATTGATTCACAATGTGATGGGGGGTGGGAATAGGGTTGGGAGGGGGGTATATGTGCTCTCAATGTATTTTACCTGTTTTTCTGAAGTTTAGTTTAGATGGTATGCTTTTGATATTGAGTTTTGGTCGACATCCTCTGAACGTGAAGGTATCCTTCAGAAAACTAAGCTCTGATGTGTATAAAAATGAGATACCCCTGAAGATGGAAGAGTATCCGAGGCCCATTCTCTCCTGTTTGCATCTGATATACCGCATTTGGTATATTACAAAGGAACCAAATTATAGAATATGGCAGCCTTGAAAATAGTCACTTATAATGTGCAAGGGTTAAATAGCCCTAATAAGCGATACCAGATACTGCAGGAGATGAAAGGACTGTCGGCTAATATAGTGTTTCTACAAGAAACCCACCTAAAGTGGACATCTCATGCCGTGTACACACGATCGTTTTTAATGTCATTTTCAAAAACAACGTTTTTCTCGTCGTGATTTTTCTTGTTTCCTCTCAAGCCTGTCTTGCATACACACGTTCATTAAAAAAAACGCTTGAGCAAAGCGCAGTGACGTACAACGGCACTATAAAGGGGAAGTTCCGTTCGAATGGCGCCACCCTTCATGTTAGTAAAGTTTGTTGAGCGACGATTCACGCTTTTCAGCCTCGTGCTTTTCAGCCCGTTACAGCGTGACGAATGTGCTATCTCCATTTCAAACGCTAGCTTTACCAAAACGAGCGCTCCCGTCTCATACTTGATTCTGAGCATGCACATTTTTTTTCCCCTCGTAAAAGCATACACACTACCGTTTTTCACGACGGGAAAAAAAACGACATGAAAAACAACGTGAAAAAATAGAGCAGGTTCTAAAAATTTTTAGCCTGTTTTTCACAACGTTAAAAATGCTCTAGAGCCTACACACAATCGTTTTTAATGCCCAAGTTAAAAAATGGCATTTTTAACGACGTGAAAAACGGTCGTGTGCATGCTGCATAAGACTAGACTGAACTCAAAAGATTTCCCTACCTGGATACACAGTTATTCCCCTAATAAAAGATCAAAAAGAACTGTGATAGGGTTTGATAAGAGTACACAATTTATATTAAAAGCTATGGAATCTGATCCTGAAGGAAGATACCTCTTTGTTAAGGGATCTCTATTTAACATGGAATATACTTTGGTAAATATATATTGCCCTAATGTACGCCCTGCAGTGTATTTGAGAAAAATTCTGAATAGACTGGAGGGCTTCAGGGAGGGGAAGGTGATATTAGCAGGTGACTTTAATTTTGTCTTCGACCCAGTATTAGACACTCAACCTATGTCATTAAGGTCAGAGGGAAAATACCTTAGGACTGTTAAACATAAATTACATCAAATGCGCCTAGTTGACACATGGAGAATCCTACATCCAATAGACAAGGATTTTACATATTACTCTTCGGTCCACATGTCATATTCTAGAATTGATCATATCCTATTAGATCACCAACTGTTGGAGGGATTAAGAAAGGTAGAAATAAAATCAATAACGACCTCGGACCATGCTCCGGTCGAGATGACCCTAGAGATAGGGGAAATCCCGGCCGGTCAGAGGGCTTGGAGAATAGATGAACCCCTTTTAAACGATACTAAGATAGCTGAAGAACTAGAAAAGGAAATGCGTCTCTTCTTAAAAGAAAATTACATAGAAAATGTTGCCCCATCTGTATTATGAGAAACGCGCAAAGTGTACATGAGAGGGAGGATGATAGCAGAAAAGGCTAAGAGGAGGAAAATGAGGCAGGCCCAGAAACAAACCCTACTAGAAGAAATTCAGGCCCTAGAACAGAAACATAAATAAAGACAGGAAGAGCAAACCATGATTTTATTAACCAGGAAAATAGAAACATTAAGGGACTTATTGGAGCAAGAAACTAAATGGGTATTTAACAACACGAGTAAGAAATTCTATGCCATGGGGAATAAACCTGCAAAATTACTAGCAAGGATAATTAAACCTAGAAATACACAGAACTTTATATCAAAAATGAAAGATAGGAAAGGAGAATTAAGCCATTCTACTAAAGATATAATTAAAATCTTTCAAGAGTAGAGATGGCCTTGCGGTTCGCCCCGCAGTCGGTTCGCAGCGAACTTTGCGCATTCGCTATTCGCCGAACCGGCGAACATATGGCGCTATTCGCGGCCGCCATATTCTTTTACATTGTGAAGAACTTTGACCCATGACACATCCATCATGTGGTACAGGACAGCCAATTGAGACATTTCAGCACATGGACATACCCCCTACCTTATAAATAGACCTGATCTGGCTGCCATTTCACAGTTTGTATTTTGTCAGTGTAGGGAGAGGTTGCTGTGTGGAGCAGGGCCAGACTGTAGTGACACAAATCGCTAACTAATAGGTCCACAAAAGTCCTTTTAAGGACTGGTATAGGTGTACTATTGTTTGGTGTGCAGTATATAGGGGTGCAATACACTAATATAGAAAGCATATTATAGTGGATTTGTATTGTGCAGCATTGTGACTGCCGAGCGGTTCTGCAGCGATACTACAACTACAAAGAGTGACAAACGCAATTAGAAAAAAGTATTATAACTGGTGTGATAGACCAGTGGCCCCCCAAAACGACTGATTGAAGCGGGTTGTTATATACCTTCTTCCACATATACTGCGCTTCTCTAGAGACTTTTGTCACAGGGTCATTTAAAAAATGACAGGCGGAGGAAAAGGCAGGCCCTTCCGCAGGGGTGGTAGGGGTAGGGCAGGAGCACCAGGCCGGAGCCAAAGTGGGAAGTTGCAGAAGGTGCGTTCGATTGCATCAAAGGATGCACCAGACTTGGTTGAGTGGCTCACTCAGCCTTCCTCTTCTGCACCCTCCTCATCCTCTCTATCTGCACCCTCTTCACTCTCTGCTGTGTGTACCCCCAAAGACACTACCACCAACACCACCACCACCATATACCTTCCGCTTGAGTCACAGGAATTATTTTCTGATCCATCACAACACTTCACATTTCCGGTGCGCAGCCATTCTTGGCATTGGATCATGAAGAGGAAGTAGCAACAACCGCCACTCAGCAGTCTGACGACAGTACCCAGATCAGCCCAAGGAGGTTGGTCCCCGCTGTTGCTGCCTACTCCGAGATCTCTAATGTTAGTGGGGGGGAAGGTGACGTCGATAATGACGTGTCTAGGAATGTCACGTGGGTGCCCACAAGAGAGGAAGAGGAGGGGAGTTCAGAAGGAGAGATGGACCAGCAGATAGGGAGGAGAAGCAGGCTGAACTTACATTGCACAGGAGGGACAAACCAGACTACTAATGTATCAGGAGCGAGCCATCAACCATGTACGGTCACATTTGGCACTCCCAGGATGCCGGCACATGGCTCCGCAGTGTGGGCTTTTTTTAACGTGTCCACTGCTGACAATAGTGTTGTCATCTGCAGCCTTTGCAGTCAACGCATAAGTCGCGGTAAGTCCAACACTCACCTAGGGATGACCGCCTTAAGAAGGCACATGAACTCCCATCACCAAGCCCAGTGGGAGCAACGCCGTCAGAACCCACAAAGCTACACTCCAGGCTCTCACCGTCCAGCCTCTTCTACTTTTCCTCCTCACAATTGTCCTCCACTCCACCTTCCATAATGGCGTCCTCACATTTTTCTGGAAAAAGGCAGGCTTCCGTGGGCCAAATGTTCGAGCGTAAAAAAATGATGATGCCGGATAACCCTCTTGCCCAACGGTTGACCGCTGGCTTGTCGGAACTGATAGCCCGCCAACTACTGCCATATAAACTGGTGGACTCGGAGGTCTTTCGAAAATTTGTAGCCATTGGAACACCACAATGGAAGGTCCCAGGAAGGAAATATTTCTCACAGAAGGGCATCCCAGAGCTAAATGACCATGTTCAGCGGCAAGTTAATGTATCTCTGGCACACAGTGTCGGTGCCAAGATACATCTGACCACAGACACGTGGTCTAGCAAACACGGGCAGGCAAGATATATAACTTTTACTGCCCACTGGGTGAACCTTCTGACGGCCGTCAAGCATGTAACCCGTGGCACCCGTGTAGATTTGGTTTTACCGCCACGGAATGCATGCAGGCCTGCCTCTTCTTCTCCTCCTCCTACTCCATCCTCCCTCTCCTCCTCGGCTAACTCCTCCTTTTCTGCTGCTACCGTCTCTTCCGCTGCACCACCAAAGATCCCCAGAACCTATTCGACATGCCAGGTGAGACGTTGCCATTAGGGATGAGCTTCGTGTTCGAGTCGAACATACGTTCGACTCGAACATCGGCTGTTCGATCGTTCGACGAAGATCGAACGATTTGGGCCATTCATGCCAAATTCGAGTGACGCGAACGGCCCACAATGCACTACGCCATCGCAGTGTCATCCAGGCGCTGTGATTGGCCAAGCATGCACTGTGACCCCGCATGCTTGGCCAATCACAGCGCCGGCAGCGAGGAGAGCAATGATTGGCCACAGGCAGGATGCCTGTGGCCAATTATTGCTGAGGGTGTTTAGTACACGCCCCACACTATAAAAGGCCGCCAGCACGGTGGCCTAGTGTAGTGTGTTCCGGAGCAGGGAAAGAGAAGCATAGGCAGGGACAGTGACATTTATTTTTTCTTGCTTAACCTGGATTCCTTTAGTTTAGGGAAAGAGAAGGATAGGTAGGGAGAGTGTCAGTGTGTTTTACTGTGCGAATCCTTGTTTCTAGGGACAGGGAAGGACAGTGAGGGAATTCTCCTTGTGCTATAGTGTGCTTTAAAAAAACATTTTTTCTAGGGACAGAAAACTATAGGTAGGGAGAGTGTCAGTGTGTTTTACTGTGCGAATCCTTGTTTCTAGGGACAGGGAAGGACAGTGAGGGAATTCTCCTTGTGCTATAGTGTGCTTTAAAAAAACATTTTTTCTAGGGACAGAAAACTATAGGTAGGGAGAGTGTCAGTGTGTTTTACTGTGCGAATCCTTGTTTCTAGGGACAGGGAAGGACAGTGAGGGAAATTCTCCTTGTGCTATAGTGTGCTTTAAAAAAACATTTTTTCTAGGGACAGAAAACTATAGGTAGGGAGAGTGTCAGTGTGTTTTACTGTGCAAATCCTTGTTTCTAGGGACAGGGAAGGACAGTGAGGGAAATTCTCCTTGTGCTATAGTGTGCTTTAAAAAAACAATTTTTCTAGGGACAGAAAACTATAGGTAGGAAGAGTGTCAGTTTCTTTCACTGTGATAATCCTTGTTTCTAGGGACAGGGAAGGAAAGTGAGGGAAATTCTCCTTGTGCTATAGTGTGCTTTAAAAAAACATTTTTTCTAGGGACAGAAAACTATAGGTAGGAAGAGTGTCAGTTTCTTTCACTGTGATAATCCTTGTTTCTAGGGACAGGGAAGGAAAGTGAGGGAAATTCTCCTTGTGCTATAGTGTACTTTAAAAAAACATTTTTTCTAGGGACAGAAAACTATAGGTAGTGTGACAGCAGGAAGGTAAAGTCACCTGGTTGCATCCAGGGGGGTAGATATATTTCGCCCAGATTCAGGCTTTACGCCGACTTATACAACTAGGTGGAGAGTTGTATAAGCCCAGCTAAGGCTAGTGGGCTCATGGATGACTCATATGTCTAGGGAGAGTGTGGGGCGTCGTGCAGACAGGGAGTTGATGAGACCAGCTGAAGCTTGTCAGCTCATTTAGGCCTCTATAAGAACTCCCAGCTTCATTAGATGTTAGCTCATGCCTGGAACCAGACCTGTGTGGACTGTCTAGGGAGAGTGAACCCCTGTGCGGTGAGACAAAGCCTGTGTGGCTATTTGCTTGGACATTTAAAACCAGGGACTTAGGGACTAGGACAGCACTAGGCTGATCCCAGTTGTTAGTTAGGAAACCTGTATGTTTAGTCAGAGGTCAAGTTGACCAGGATTTATTTTGTTTATGTTTCTTTTGGCTTTGCTGTGTTTTGTCACTGTAAATAGAAAATAAACCGCACCTTTTTTGATTTTGAAAACCACAACCTCCGTTTGCTGGGCCTGTTTTGTGTGGGGAGCCCATCCCGGGGGTCACACACACCCGCTGCCGAGCTAACCCCCTCACAGTTGGTGGAGAACCAGTGGCAGTTTTTTTTTAAGCCAGCATGGAGGAAATACTGAAGCAGCTGGCTCTAGCAAATGCCAATCAACAGCAGACAAATGCAGGTTTGCAAAAGAGCCTTGCAGCTCATCAACAGAGCCTTGCAGCTCAACAACAGAACTTCACAGCCCAGCAGCAAGCTCATCAACAGAGCCTTGCAGCCCAGCAGCAAGCTCACCAACAGAGTCTGGAAGCTCAGCAACAAGCCCAGCAGCAATCTGAGGCCCGCTTCATAGACCTGTTACAGAAGCAAGAGCAGAGACTACAACAAATGGAAGCAGTAATGCAGCAACGTCCGCAGACCAGTGAGGAAAGCCGTCCCACTAATACCGCGTCCTTTGGGGTGAGTCGTTTATTGACAAAAATGACTGGAGAGGATGATCCAGAGGTATTTTTGACCACATTTGAAAGGACTGCTGAAAGAGAAAAGTGGCCTGAGGAGCAGTGGGCTGGACTGGTGGCTCCTCTGTTAACTGGTGAATCGCAGAAAGCTTACTATGACCTAGAGCCTGACCAAGCAAAAGACTATGTGATGCTAAAAGCTGAGATATTGGCAAGGCTGGGTGTCACCCAGGCTGTCCGGGCTCAGCGTGTGCATAACTGGACTTTCCAGCTTGGAAAACCCCCCAGGTCTCAAATGTATGATCTCATTCACCTGAGCAGAAAGTGGCTACAGCCAGAGACTTTGTCCGCACCAAAGATTGTGGAACGTGTTGTAATGGATCGGTTTTTGAGAGCTCTTCCTACTGCCATCCAAAAGTGGGTAAGCCATGGAGACCCAGAGACGGCCGATGGTCTTGTGGATCGTGTGGAGAAATACTTGGCTACAGAGAACCTGACGGCCTCTTCCAGAGACACTCGGACTTTCCACCCTAAGACCAGACCATCCCCAGGGGCGGATAAGAGGATTCCAAGGGGTAAGGGTGGAGAGAGTGAGAGGGTGGGAGCTCTACCCCAAGTTTGGCGAGAACAGCCTGGGAAATCAGCGGCTCAAGAGGCGGCAAGAAGGATCGTTTGCTACCGCTGCCGGCAAGCGGGACATATTGCAGCCAATTGCCCGGTTGTGGAGGAACCCATGCAGTGTGACTTTCTGACGGGCAGACGTCAGTCGCTGTGTGCGACAGTCGCATGCACTGCCATTCGAGGAACTGAGAAACATTTATGCAAAATGTGTGTTAATGGTAGAAATGTTGTGGTATTGCTGGATTCAGGTAGCCTTGTGACCCTGATAAAGGCTGAGTTAGTTAAAACAGAGGTCTCTGGGAATAGCAAGGTAGCTGTTATTTGTGTGCATGGGGACACCCGAGAGTATCCAGTGACTACAGTGTGTTTCGAGACCCCCAAAGGTACCCTCTCTCATCCAGTGGGCTTAGTATCTCAGTTACCGTATGACGCCATTGTGGGAAGGGATTTTCCGAAGTTCTGGGAACTGTGGGATGATCCTGAGCCCCCCACTGGTGCCCCTATGTACCAGGAATGTGATAGCCAGAACTCCCCTGAGAGTGGTGAGGACTCTCCGGAATTTCCCTTATCAGTATTGGCAGGGGAGACTCAAGAAACTGGAGAGGAGCCCACCTCCTCAGACGAAAACCTACCGTCTGTGGAGTTTTCTGATCTTGAGGTTCACAGGGAAAACTTTGCCACAGAACAGTTGAAAGACCCCGCCCTAATAAAGGCACGGGAAAACGTAGTGAAAATAGATGGCGAGTTAGTGAACCCAGATAATACCTGCACTTACCCATACTTCAGCGTAGAGAAGGACCTACTGTATCGGGTGGCAAAAAGGGCAGAAGAAACCGTTGAGCAGCTTGTGGTGCCCAAACCTTACAGGAAGTTGGTGTTGGAGTTGGCCCATGGGCACATTCTTGGAGGTCATCTGGGGACAGAGAAAACCCGAGAGAGGGTATTACAGAGATTCTATTGGCCGGGGGTGATGAAGGACATAGAAAATTATTGTTCCTCCTGCCCTGTGTGTCAGAGGTCGGCCCCGATGCCACATTTCCGTAGCCCACTGGTCCCTCTACCCATCATTGAGGTCCCGTTTGAGAGGATCGCCATGGATTTGGTAGGTCCTATAATCAAGTCCGCTAGGGGGCACCAGTACATATTAGTTATAATGGACTATGCCACCCGTTATCCAGAAGCGATCCCTCTCCGAAATACCTCGGCCAAAACCATAGCCAAAGAGCTATCTCTTGTGTTTAGCCGGGTGGGTATTTGTAAAGAACTGCTTACGGACCAAGGTACACCCTTTATGTCCCGGGTTATGAAAGAGCTGTGTAAATTGTTCAAAGTGACGCAATTACGTACATCTGTGTATCACCCCCAAACCGATGGGCTGGTTGAAAGATTCAACAAAACCCTAAAACAAATGTTGAAGAAAGTGGTGGATAGAGATGGAAAGGATTGGGACTGTCTACTTCCTTATCTGATGTTTGCTATTAGGGAGGTGCCCCAATCCTCTACGGGATTCTCCCCCTTTGAGTTACTGTATGGGAGACACCCAAGAGGGCTGTTGGATATTGCCAAGGAAACTTGGGAAAGTGAGAGTTCTCCCCACAGGAGTGTGATTGAGCATGTCGCCCTGATGCAAGACCGAATTGCACAGGTAATGCCCATCGTGAAGGAACATTTGGCCCAAGCGCAGTTAGCACAGCAGAGAGTGTACAACCGTGGAGCCAAGACCCGTACCTTTTCCCCGGGGGATAGGATACTGGTACTTGTCCCTACGGTTGAAAGTAAATTCCTTGCCAAATGGCAAGGCCCCTACGAGATAATGGAAAAAGTGAGCGAAGTGAATTACAAGGTCAGACAACCAGGAAGGCGAAAGCCCGAACAGATCTATCACGTTAATCTGTTGAAAGCCTGGAGGGATAGAGAGTCCCTAGTCGCAGACACTTGGTCACCAGCTCAAACTGGTTGCGTGATTCCTGAGGTTGGAATAGCAGCCACCTTGTCACAACCCCAACAACAGGAGGTTAAGGAGTTTGTGCTTCGCAACAAGGAGGTATTCTCTGAGCTGCCGGGACAAACATTTGGGGTAGAGCATGACATCATTACCCCGCCCGGTGAAAGGGTGAAGTTAAAACCCTATCGGATCTCAGAGGCCCGACGGGAGGCAATACGGGAGGAAGTACAGAAAATGCTGAACTTAGGGGTGATAGAGGAGTCCCAAAGTGATTGGTCTAGTCCCATTGTGTTGGTGCCTAAACCGGATGGGAGCTGGCGATTTTGTAACGATTTTCGTCAGTTGAACAAAGTTACAAAATTTGACACCTACCCCATGCCACGTATAGATGAGTTGATCGACCGGCTGGGAACAGCCCGATACATGACGACTCTTGACCTCACAAAAGGGTATTGGCAAATCCCCCTGGCCAAATTGGCCAAAGAGAAAACCGCATTTGTAACCCCAGACGGGGCGTTCCAATATAAAAGAATGCCGTTCGGGTTACAGAATGCGCCGGCCACATTCCAGCGGAAAATGGACCAGATGCTGAGGCCCCATCGGAAGTATGCTGCGGCTTACCTGGATGACGTAATTGTCCATAGCACAGATTGGGCCTCACATCTGCCAAAAGTGCAAGCAGTCCTGGACTCTGTTCGGGAAGCGGGGTTTACGGCTAACCCCAAGAAGTGTACCATTGGGCAGGAGGAGGCCAAATATCTTGGGTACACCATTGGGAGGGGAGTAATAAAACCCCAACTCAACAAAGTCGAGGCCATCCAGAGTTGGCCACGTCCCAACAGCAAGAAGCAGGTACGAGCCTTTCTGGGAATCGCTGGGTATTATCGGCGATTCATTCCCCACTTTGCTTCTAAGGCTGTGCCCCTAACCAACCTAACGAAGGGGAAAGGGTCGGTCATGATTAAATGGACCCCCGAGGCTGAGGCAGCATTCCAATTCTTGAAACAAGCCTTATGTAGCCAGCCAGTGTTGTACTCACCCGACTTCTCTAAAGACTTTGTCGTACAAAGTGATGCGTCAGATGTGGGGTTAGGAGCAGTATTGTCCCAGGTCTGGAACGGGGAAGAGCACCCAGTCATTTACCTCAGCAGGAAGTTGAAGTCCCATGAGGTAAATTACGCCACCGTTGAAAAGGAGTGTTTAGCGGTGAAGTGGGCTCTAGATTCCCTTCGGTACTACCTGCTAGGTAGGCACTTTGACATGGTTACGGATCACGCTCCGTTAAAGTGGATGGCTCAAAACAAGGAAACAAATAGAAGAGTGAATAGGTGGTTCCTGGCCCTCCAGGAATTCAACTTCACAGTAAAGCATCGCCCTGGCGTTCAAATGGGGAATGTGGATGCTTTGTCTCGAGTACATGAATGCCTGATTGCTGGTGTTCCAACCCCGAGGTTAAAACAAGAGGGGGGGGTATGTGACAGCAGGAAGGTAAAGTCACCTGGTTGCATCCAGGGGGGTAGATATATTTCGCCCAGATTCAGGCTTTACGCCGACTTATACAACTAGGTGGAGAGTTGTATAAGCCCAGCTAAGGCTAGTGGGCTCATGGATGACTCATATGTCTAGGGAGAGTGTGGGGCGTCGTGCAGACAGGGAGTTGATGAGACCAGCTGAAGCTTGTCAGCTCATTTAGGCCTCTATAAGAACTCCCAGGTTCATTAGATGTTAGCTCATGCCTGGAACCAGACCTGTGTGGACTGTCTAGGGAGAGTGAACCCCTGTGCGGTGAGACAAAGCCTGTGTGGCTATTTGCTTGGACATTTAAAACCAGGGACTTAGGGACTAGGACAGCACTAGGCTGATCCCAGTTGTTAGTTAGGAAACCTGTATGTTTAGTCAGAGGTCAAGTTGACCAGGATTTATTTTGTTTATGTTTATTTTGGCTTTGCTGTGATTTGTCACTGTAAATAAAAAATAAACCGCACCTTTTTTGATTTTGAAAACCACAACCTCCGTTTGCTGGGCCTGTTTTGTGTGGGGAGCCCATCCCGGGGGTCACACACACCCGCTGCCGAGCTAACCCCCTCACAGTAGGAAGAGTGTCAGTTTCTTTCACTGTGATAATCCTTGTTTCTAGGGACAGGGAAGGAAAGTGAGGGAAATTCTCCTTGTGCTATAGTGTGCTTTAACCACTTCAGCCCTGGAAGAATTTACCCCCTTCCTGACCAGAGCACTTTTTGCGATGCAGCACTGCGTCGCTTTAACTGACAATTGCGCGGTCGTGCGACGTTGAACCTAACCAAAATTGACGTCCTTTTTCCCCCACAAATAGAGCTTTCTTTTGGTGGTATTTGATCACCTCTGCGGTTTTTATTTTTTGTGCTATAAACAAAAGAAGAGCGACATATTTGAAAAAAATGCAATATTTTTTACTTTTTGATTTAATAAATATCACAATTTTTTTTTTTAAAACAATTTTTTTTCTAAGTTTAGACCGATACGTATTCTACATATTTTTGGTAATTTTTTTTTGCAATAAGCGTATATTGATTGGTTTGCGCAAAAGTTATAGCGTCTACATAATAGGGGATAGATTTATGGCATTTTTATTTTTTTATTTTTTTTACTAGTAATAGCGGCGATCTGCGATTTTTATTGTGACCGTGACATTGCGGCAGACACATCGGACACTATTGGCGCGTTTTTGGGACCATTCACATTTATACAGCGATTAGTGCTATAAAACTGCACTAATTACTGTGTAAATGTGACTGGCAGGGAAAGGGTTAACACTAGGGGGCGATCAAGGGGTTAATATGTTCCCTATTGAGTGATTGTAACTGTAGGGGGAGGGGACTCACAAGGGGAGGAGACCGATCTGTGTTCCTCTGTACTGGGAACACACATCGGTCTCCTCACCTCTGACAGGAGGTGGATCTGTGTGTTTACACACACAGATCCACACTTCTGCCGTGATCGTGGGCAATCGCGGGTGCCCAGCGGACATCGCGACCGCCGGGCACACTCACCGGGTCACGAGCGTTGCCGCGCGCGCGCCCCATAGACGGCCGGGAAAAAAGGACGTCATATGACGTCCGCCCGGAGGGAGGGAGGGTTCCTGCCGGCGTCATATGTCTATGACCCGGTAGGAAGTGGTTAAAAAAAACATTTTTTCTAGGGACAGAAAACTATAGGTAGGAAGAGTGTCAGTTTCTTTCACTGTGATAATCCTTGTTTCTAGGGACAGGGAAGGAAAGTGAGGGAAATTCTCCTTGTGCTATAGTGTGCTTTAAAAAAACATTTTTTCTAGGGACAGAAAACTATAGGTAGGAAGAGTGTCAGTTTCTTTCACTGTGATAATCCTTGTTTCTAGGGACAGGGAAGGAAAGTGAGGGAAATTCTCCTTGTGCTATAGTGTGCTTTAAAAAACATTTTTTCTAGGGACAGAAAACTATAGGTAGGAAGAGTGTCAGTTTCTTTCACTGTGATAATCCTTGTTTCTAGGGACAGGGAAGGAAAGTGAGGGAAATTCTCCTTGTGCTATAGTGTGCTTTAAAAAAACATTTTTTCTAGGGACAGAAAACTATAGGTAGGAAGAGTGTCAGTTTCTTTCACTGTGATAATCCTTGTTTCTAGGGACAGGGAAGGAAAGTGAGGGAAATTCTCCTTGTGCTATAGTGTGCTTTAAAAAACATTTTTTTCTAGGGACAGAAAACTATAGGTAGGAAGAGTGTCAGTTTCTTTCACTGTGATAATCCTTGTTTCTAGGGACAGGGAAGGAAAGTGAGGGAAATTCTCCTTGTGCTATAGTGTGCTTTAAAAAAACATTTTTTCTAGGGACAGAAAACTATAGGTAGGAAGAGTGTCAGTTTCTTTCACTGTGATAATCCTTGTTTCTAGGGACAGGGAAGGAAAGTGAGGGAAATTCTCCTTGTGCTATAGTGTGCTTTAAAAAAACATTTTTTCTAGGGACAGAAAACTATAGGTAGGAAGAGTGTCAGTTTCTTTCACTGTGATAATCCTTGTTTCTAGGGACAGGGAAGGAAAGTGAGGGAAATTCTCCTTGTGCTATAGTGTGCTTTAAAAAAACATTTTTTCTAGGGACAGAAAACTATAGGTAGGGAGAGTGTCAGTGTGTTTTACTGTGCGAATCCTTGTTTCTAGGGACAGGGAAGGAAAGTGAGGGAAATTCTCCTTGTGCTATAGTGTGCTTTAAAAAAACATTTTTTCTAGGGACAGAAAACTATAGGTAGGAAGAGTGTCAGTTTCTTTCACTGTGATAATCCTTGTTTCTAGGGACAGGGAAGGAAAGTGAGGGAAATTCTCCTTGTGCTATAGTGTGCTTTAAAAAAACATTTTTTCTAGGGACAGAAAACTATAGGTAGGGAGAGTTTCAGTGTGTTTTACTGTGCGAATCCTTGTTTCTAGGGACAGGGAAGGAAAGTGAGGGAAATTCTCCTTGTGCTATAGTGTGCTTTAAAAAAACATTTTTTCTAGGGACAGAAAACTATAGGTAGGGAGAGTGTCAGTGTGTTTTACTGTGCGAATCCTTGTTTCTAGGGACAGGGAAGGAAAGTGAGGGAAATTCTCCTTGTGCTATAGTGTGCTTTAAAAAAACATTTTTTCTAGGGACAGAAAACTATAGGTAGGAAGAGTGTCAGTTTCTTTCACTGTGATAATCCTTGTTTCTAGGGACAGGGAAGGAAAGTGAGGGAAATTCTCCTTGTGCTATAGTGTGCTTTAAAAAAAACATTTTTTCTAGGGACAGAAAACTATAGGTAGGAAGAGTGTCAGTTTCTTTCACTGTGATAATCCTTGTTTCTAGGGACAGGGAAGGAAAGTGAGGGAAATTCTCCTTGTGCTATAGTGTGCTTTAAAAAAACATTTTTTCTAGGGACAGAAAAATATAGGTAGGAAGAGTGTCAGTTTCTTTCACTGTGATAATCCTTGTTTCTAGGGACAGGGAAGGAAAGTGAGGGAAATTCTCCTTGTGCTATAGTGTGCTTTAAAAAAACATTTTTTCTAGGGACAGAAAACTATAGGTAGGAAGAGTGTCAGTTTCTTTCACTGTGATAATCCTTGTTTCTAGGGACAGGGAAGGAAAGTGAGGGAAATTCTCCTTGTGCTATAGTGTGCTTTAAAAAAACATTTTTTCTAGGGACAGAAAACTATAGGTAGGAAGAGTGTCAGTTTCTTTCACTGTGATAATCCTTGTTTCTAGGGACAGGGAAGGACAGTGAGGAAAATTCTCCTTGTGCTTTAGTGTGCTTAAAAAAACATTTTTTCTAGGGACAGAAAACTATAGGTAGGAAGAGTGTCAGTTTCTTTCACTGTGATTATCCTTGTTTCTAGGGACAGGGAAGGAAAGCGAGGGAAATTCTCCTTGTGCTATAGTGTGCTTTAAAAAAACATTTTTTCTAGGGACAGAAAACTATAGGTAGGGAGAGTGTCAGTGTGTTTTACTGTGCGAATCCTTGTTTCTAGGGACAGGGAAGGAAAGTGAGGGAAATTCTCCTTGTGCTATAGTGTGCTTTAAAAAAACATTTTTTCTAGGGACAGAAAACTATAGGTAGGAAGAGTGTCAGTTTCTTTCACTGTGATAATCCTTGTTTCTAGGGACAGGGAAGGAAAGTGAGGGAAATTCTCCTTGTGCTATAGTGTGCTTTAAAAAAACATTTTTTCTAGGGACAGAAAACTATAGGTAGGAAGAGTGTCAGTTTCTTTCACTGTGATAATCCTTGTTTCTAGGGACAGGGAAGGAAAGTGAGGGAAATTCTCCTTGTGCTATAGTGTGCTTTAAAAAAACATTTTTTCTAGGGACAGAAAAATATAGGTAGGAAGAGTGTCAGTTTCTTTCACTGTGATAATCCTTGTTTCTAGGGACAGGGAAGGACAGTGAGGGAAATTCTCCTTGTGCTATAGTGTGCTTTAAAAAAACATTTTTTCTAGGGACAGAAAACTATAGGTAGGAAGAGTGTCAGTTTCTTTCACTGTGATAATCCTTGTTTCTAGGGACAGGGAAGGACAGTGAGGGAAATTCTCCTTGTGCTATAGTGTGCTTTAAAAAAACATTTTTTTTCTAGGGACAGAAAACTATAGGTAGGAAGAGTGTCAGTTTCTTTCACTGTGATAATCCTTGTTTCTAGGGACAGGGAAGGAAAGTGAGGGAAATTCTCCTTGTGCTATAGTGTGCTAAAGCATTCCTCATCAACCATCTTTGAAATCCTTGTTTTTTTGGACAGTCAGGGAAATTGTCGTTGTGCTATTCTGTGCAAAAGCAATCATCCTCAACCATATTTAGAAATCCTTAAGTAAAGGGACAGAGAAGGACACCTGAAGGTAGCCCTTATTGCTTTTTTCCCATCTCCCTGCAGGCCATCTATTAGAATGTCTGGAAGGCAAACAAGGAGTGGCAGACAGTCAGGAGGCAATAAAAGAGGGCAAGCAGGCTCTGTGTCTGGGGGCAACAGTGCTGGTCGTGGACGCGGTGCATTGTCATCAGCACATGGCCATGGGACACGCTTGTCCTTCTTTTCGGCAGCTGGACATGTTGAGCCACATCATGCCGAAGACTTGGTAGAGTGGATGACCAAGCCCTCCTCCTCCTCCTCATCCTCTCTCACCCAGGCTCAGGGTACTGGAAAAGCAGCTGCCAAAGCGTCCTCTTCCCTGGTATCAATGTCAGACTCATCATCAGTCACTCCTTCCCTAGACCCACCATGTCCTCCTCCTGAGGAGTCCCCCGAACTGTTTGAGCACAGTGTTGGGTACATGCTCCAGGAGGATGCCCAGCGTTTCGAAGGGTCTGATGATGAAACCCAGCTACAGGAAGGCAGTAGCGTGAGAGCAGACAGAGGGGATGCTCAAGAAGGACACCAATCTGGCAGTCATGTTCCAGCAGCTGCAGCATACTGCCAGATTGGCTCCAGTGATGAGGAGGGAGGGGATGATGAGGTCACTGACTCCACGTGGGTGCCTAATAGGAGAGAGGAGGAGGAGGAGGATGAGGAGGAGGCACATCTCCAACGAGGCAGGATGCCCTTTGGTGGCCAGCGTAAGCGCAGTACACCGACGGAATCACACCGCAGAGCTCCGCCTGTGCAGGGCGCTGCCTCTGCCCGTCATTCAAAAAGTTCTTTGGTGTGGGCCTTTTTTGAGGCTGCTGCTGTTTGCAACATATGTCTCAAGCGTATATCGCGTGGCCAAAACATCAGCCGCTTGGGTACCACATGCCTGACCAGACATATGTTGACCTGCCATGCAGCTCGTTGGCAAGCCTACCTCAAAGACCCACACCAAAGAACAAAGCGGACCTCTCCTTGCACCGCATCAGCTGGGATCTCCAACCCCACTATAACTTCAGTCCTCTCTGAAACATGCACTGAGAGGAATGAAGGTGTAGAATTAGGTGTGTCACAGCCAAGTACTTGCGGCCACTCTGCTAGCAGTACACCGACGTCCGATTCTAGCAGGCAAATTTCCCTGCCCCAGCTGCTGGACCGTCGAAAGAAGTTCACTCCCAGCCATCCACATGCCCAGCGGTTGAATGCTAGCTTAGCTTGCTAGCGCTTCAACTGCTGCCTTTTCAGTTGGTAGACTCGGCCCCCTTCCGTGAGTTTGTGCAATGTGCGGTTCCTCAGTGGCAGGTTCCCAAATGCCACTTTTTCTCACGGAAGGCTATTCCGGCTCTCTACCGACATGTGGAAGGGAATGTCTTGGCCTCGCTGGACAGGGCGGTCAGCGGTAAGGTGCATATTACCGCTGACTCATGGTCCAGCAGGCATGGACAGGGACGTTACCTTTCTTTCACGGCCCATTGGGTCACTCTTTTGGCAGCTGGGAAGGATGCAGGACAAGGTGCAGTAGTGTTGGAGGTTGTTCCACCGCCACGCCTCCAAAATGCTACTACTGGTTGTGACACACCTCTCTCCTCCACCCCCTCCTCTTCTTCTTCCTCCATGGCCTCTTCCTGTGGTTTGTCCTCGGAACCAGCGGTGCTCCGTAGGCGTTCAAGGGGCTACGCAAGTACGCAGGCAAAAAGATGCCATGCCGTGCTTGCGCTGGTGTGTTTGGGGGACAGAAGCCACACTGGGGCAGAGGTCCTGTCTGCTCTGCAGGGCCAGGCCGAGAGGTGGTTGACGCCACGCCAGCTTAAGCCAGGAATGGTGGTTTGCGACAATGGCACCAACCTCCTCTCCGCCCTCCGACAGGGACAACTGACCCATGTGCCCTGTGTGGCTCAAGTCCTTAACCTGGTGGTGCAGCGGTTCTTGGGCAGGTACCCGGGCTTACAGGATGTCCTGAGGCAGGCCAGGAAAGTCTGTGTGCATTTCCGCAGATCTTATAATGCCAGTGCTCGCCTGGCTGAGCTGCAAAAGGAGTTGAACCTGCCCAAGAACCGCCTTATATGTGACATGCCCACCAGGTGGAACTCAACGTTGGCCATGCTGCAGCGGCTGCACACGCAGCAGAGGGCCATCAATGAGTACCTGTGCGACTACGGCACCAGGACAGGGTCAGGGGAGCTTGGTTTTTTTTCTCCACGCCAGTGGGGCATGATCAGGGATGCATGCACTGTCCTGGCACCATTTGAGGAGGCCACGAGGATGGTGAGCAGTGACAGTGCATGCATCAGTGACACTGTACCTCTTGTCCACCTGTTGGAGCACACGCTGCGTGGAATAATGGACAGGGCACTTGAGGCAGAACAGAGGCAGGAAGAGGAGGACTTCCTTGCCTCTCAAGGCCCCCTTTACCCAGACAGTGTTCCTTCTGTCCCACCCATCGCACAGGAAGAGGAGGAGGAGAAGGAGGATTGTGTCAGCATGGAGGTGGAGGCTGGCACTCAGCATCATCAGCAGCAGTCTTTTAGGGATGATTTACAGTCCCAAGAAACCAGTGGACTTGTACGTGGCTGGGAGGAGGTGGCTGCGGATCATGTCGTCCTTAGTGACCCAGAGGACTCCGGAGCGAATGCCTCAGCAAACCTACGCTGCATGGCCTCCCTGATCCTGCAAAGTCTGCGGAAGGATCCTCGTATTCTTCGGATCAAGGAGAGGGACCATTACTGGCTGGCCACTCTTCTTGATCCACGGTACAAGGGTAAGGTTGCGGACCTTATGTTACCGTCGCAGAGGGAGCAGAGGATGAGACAACTCCGGGAGGCCTTGCAGAAAGGTCTGTGCAACGCGTTCCCAGAGACTGGGAGGTTACAAACTCCTGGTCCTGGACAACGAGTTGCTGAGGCTTCGGCCAGTCAAAGAAGGAGCGGTGGGGAAGGTGGCCATCTGACCGATGCGTTCAGACAATTCTTTAGTCCGCAGCCCCAAAGTATGATCGGTTCCAGCAACCATCGCCAGCGTCTGATAAACATGGTGCAGGAATATCTAGGGGCAAGGTCAGACTTGGACACCTTCCCCACCGAAAATCCTCTGGCTTACTGGGTCTTGAGGATGGATCACTGGCCAGAGCTTGCACAGTATGCAATTGAGCTACTGGCCTGTCCTGCATCCAGCGTTCTTTCGGAACGCACATTCAGTGCTGCTGGAGGATTTGTCACGGATCACAGGGTGCGCCTGTCCACCGACTCGGTTGATCGACTGACTTTCATCAAGATGAACCAGTCTTGGATCACCACCAGCTACCACACACCTGATGCTGATATAACAGACTAATTGATTTTAACATGTCACATCCCTTCAAGACTGATGCTGATGCTGAGTGCCTGTGCTGTTATGTTGACTGGCTATCCTCCTCCTCCGAGTCCTCAATGATACGATTGATGATGATAGCTTGGAAGATCATTTTTGTTTATGGGTGCCGCCACCAGTGGCTAAGGCCCAATTTTTCAGCCCCTGTTTTACAGGGGCGTGTAATTACAATTTTTTTAGCAATAATTTGCCATAGGGCTCATTGCTGTGCTCCAAGTACAGTATCTGTGAGGGGTTGTAGTGTTGTGCCACCAGTGCCTAAGGCCCAATTTTTCAGCCCCTGTTCAACAGGGGCATGCAATTACAATTCTTGATCTAATAATTCACAGCACGGCCCATTGCTGCACCCACCAAGAGTAACTCTGAGGGCTTACAGTGTTGTGGCAACGCCACCACCACCACCACCACCATGAAAGGCCCAATTTTTCAGCCCCTGTTCAAAAGGGGCATGTAATTACAATTCTTGATCTAATAATTCACAGCAGGGCCCATTCCTGCACCCACCAAGAGTAACTCTGAGGGCTTACAGTGTTGTGGCAACGCCACCACCACCACCACCACGAAAGGCCCAATTTTTCAGCCCCTGTTCAAAAGGGGCATGTAATTACAATTCTTGATCTAATAATTCACAGCAGGGCCCATTCCTGCACCCACCAAGAGTAACTCTGAGGGCTTACAGTGTTGTGGCAACGCCACCACCACCACCACCACCACGAAAGGCCCAATTTTTCAGCCCCTGTTCAAAAGGGGCATGTAATTACAATTCTTGATCTAATAATTCACAGCAGGGCCCATTCCTGCACCCACCAAGAGTAACTCTGAGGGCTTACAGTGTTGTGGCAATGCCACCACCACCACGAAAGGCCCAATTTTTCAGCCCCTGTTCAAAAGGGGCATGTAATTACAATTCTTGATCTAATAATTCACAGCAGGGCCCATTCCTGCACCCACCAAGAGTAACTCTGAGGGCTTACAGTGTTGTGGCAACGCCACCACCACCACGAAAGGCCCAATTTTTCAGCCCCTGTTCAAAAGGGGCATGTAATTACAATTCTTGATCTAATAATTCACAGCAGGGCCCATTCCGGCACCCACCAAGAGTAACTCTGAGGGCTTACAGTGTTGTGGCAACACCACCACCACCACCACCACCACGAAAGGCCCAATTTTTCAGCCCCTGTTCAACAGGGGCATGCAATTACAATTCTTGATCTAATAATTCACAGCAAGGCCCATTGCTGCACCCACCAAGAGTAACTGTCAGGGCTTACAGTGTTGTGGCACCAGCACCACCATCAAAGGCCCAATTTTTACTACCACTGTTCAACAATTATATGTAATTAAAATTCCTGATATAATAGTTGACAGCAGGGCGTTCCAGCACCAACCAAGAGTAACTGTGAGTGCTTACAGTGTTGTGCCAACACCAACAACTAAGGGGCCTATTTCTGCAGAGTATATACGGCAGGTCCCTACTTTCAAACATCCAACTTACAAACGACTCCTACTTGCAAACGCAAGAAGACAACAGGAAGTGAGAGGAAATCTACCCCTAGGAAGGAAAATTCTCTCCTGTAAGAATTAATATGGGAGAAAGGTGTCTCCTCTGTACTGATGCTTTATCACCAATCCTTGTTTCAAGAAAAACACCACATTTCAAAAACAGTTGTCATTGGGACGGAAAGTGAGGTGAAATGTTCTGAACAGGGGCACAGACAGCAAAACAAATGTTACAGGGGTGATAACCCTTACCTATGTTTTCCAAAAAGTTTAAAAATAGATTTTTGGGCTGGAGCTACACTTAAACAATGTACCTGTTCAAAATTACAAACAGATTCTACATAAGAACAAACCTACAGTCCCTGTCTTGTATGCACCGCCTGTATACGGCTGTTCAGAGTATATAGGGCCTTTTTTATTTTATGTGCGGGGTTCCCCTTAATATCCATACAAGACCCAAAGGGGCTGGTAATGGGCTGGGGTAGGGGGGGGGGTCATGGGGTAGCTATGCCATTTTTCTTAAAGATTTTCATCCATATTACCGGGACCAGACATTACATTAAAGCCGCAAGCAGTTTTAAATGGCTTTTTTTTCCTTTAGAAGTGTCATTTTGTGCAGGGACAGTTCTAAACACGGGAAACACGTGGCACTTCACAGGCATACTTTAGACACCCCCCAGGTACGATATTTAAAGGAATATTTGACTTTTTTTTTCACTTTATGCATCATTAAAATGACTGCTCCCGAAAAACGACCGTTTTTAAAACTTCTTTTTGCATTGATACATGTCCCCTGGTGCACAACCCGGGTTCCCAAACCCTTTTTAGGACAATAACATGCATAATAGTTGTTATAATTAGCACTTTAGAATTCGAACGTTCGCATCCATTGTATTTAATAGGGTTCTAATGTTCGTACGAACTTTTGGTCCGTTCGCGGGTTCTGGTGCGAACCGAACCCGGGGGTGTTCGGCTCATCACTAGTTGCCATGCTGTGCTGCGTCTGTTATGCCTGGAAGCCAAGAGCCACACTGGCCCTGCACTCCTTTCAGCTCTGCATTCACAGGCAGATCAGTGGCTAACACTGCTCAATTTGACAGTTGGTAAAGTGGTGTGCGACAACGGTGCCAATCTGCTGAGCGCGTTGAAACAGGGCAAAATTACACACGTGCCATGCATGGCACACGTCTTGAACTTGGTCGTGCAGCAATTCGTTGTCAAATACCCTGGGGTCCAGGACGTCTTGTGGCAGGAAAATCTCGGCCCATTTCAGAAGATCTTACATGGCCATGGCTCGCCTTGCTGACATTCAGCGGCGACACAATCTGCCCGTCAGACGTCTTATTTGTGACTGCCCGACGTGATGGAGCTCAACCGTGAATATGCTTGATAGGCTGCTCCAGCAGAAACGTGCAGTTAACGACTACCTGTACGAACTCTGCGGCAGGACAGGTTCTGGGGAGCTTGGTTTTTTTCACCGCGCCAGTGGCTGCTCATGCGCGATGCATGCAGACTTCTGTGGCCATTTGATGAGATCACCAAACTGGTCAGTCGCAGCCATGGCACCATCAGTGACATCGTACCTTACGCCTTCTTTATGGAGCATGCATTGGGTCGTGTCATTGATCAAGCCGTCGAGGAGCAGGAGCAGGAAGATGAGGAAGTCGCAATGCTGGATGAATTCCCAGGGGGGCTACTCCATCTGAGACAAGTCAACAACAGGAGTCTGAAGAGGAGTCAGAGGAGGATGGTGCCGGGGCGGATGAGGAGGAGCAAGAAGAGCATGCTTTAAACCTTTCTGGGATCCCTGTTGTTGTCCGTGGATGGGGGGAGGAGAACGAGGACGACATTATCCTTGATGATGAGCAGGAGCCAGGCCACCACACCGCTTCCAGTTTAGTGAAAATGGGGGCCTTCATGTTCCAGTGTTTTAAGAGGGACCCCCGTATAAAAAGCATAAAGGGCAAGGACCAGTACTGAGTGGCAACGTACTTAAACCCCCGGTACAAACAAAAAATGCCGGAAATGTTACCACCATCACAGAGGGCTGTCAGAATGGAGCACTTCCAGGCCTTGGTTAGACAAATACTGCATTCTTTTGCGTGCGCTGGCAGAGGAATTTCCACTCACAGAGAAACAGTTGCGGGTACCAATCCAACAGTGCCTGCAAGAAGAGGGCAGTTTGAAGATGTGTTGGTCACTTCTGATATGAGATAATTCTTTCAGCTCACCCATCGACAGCTGTCATCCGGATCCAGCATCAGGGAACGCCTAGACCGACAGGTATCCGACTACATCGGGTTAACGGCCGATGTGGATGCTCTGAGAAGTGATGAACCCCTGGACTACTGGGTGGGCAGGCTTGACCTCTGGCCAGAGCTTGCACAATTTGCAATGGAACTGTTGGCTTGCCCCTCGTCCAGTGTCCTGTCCGAAAGGACGTTCAGCGAGGCAGGGGGGGATCGCGACCGATAAGCGCACTCGCCTAGCTCACGACAATGTTGACTACCTCACATTTCTAAAAATGAATGAGACATGGATCTCAGAGGAATTCAACACATGTGACCAGTAGACCATGTTTGATTCAAATTCCTCATGACAGGCCACAAATATCCGCCACCACCTATAACAATTCATGGTCCCTGTCTTAGGTAAACACAGCGGCATAAAAGGCCTTTTATGTCCGTTGAATGCCTAATTTTTGGAGCCTGTAATGGCCGAAACGTATTTATCCTGTGAATGCCTAATGTACCTCCAGCCACAGAATACAAAGTTCTTTGCTGTCAGGTGAACGCCTGTTGACTAATTTTTGGGGCCTGTACTGGCCGACACTTACTTCTTTATCCAGGCTGTGAATGCCTAATTTTTCAGACTGGAATTGAAAATCAATGGGTCTGTAAATGTTTCGCTAAATTGTGGAACGGATGCAGACCCATTTTACAGACGTGTGAATGGACCCTATATGTATTTGACATGTATTTACCGGCTGCTATCAGTTCTGGCTGATTTAGGCCGAGCTATTACACTAAAACCGAGCAATATTACAAAAAACAAAATACACGTTATAACTGTATAAACGATTTATATAACTTATAAAAAAAAAAAAATACATTTATGGCAACTTTTCCAATAGCAGGATCATCTCCTGCACCCCCTTCATAGCCTGGCCTTGCCTCTCCTCCATGGCCTTCATGCGCTCCTGAATTGACAACATTTTGCAGATAAAAAAAGAATGCTTGTCGATTGCAGATTCGCTTAATACTTCTGGTATGTCAGTGTCCATGTTGTGGGACTATGTGTGCACAGCTAGTAAGTATTTTGTGGCTGCAAATATGACCTGGAGGTTTTTCATGTTCGCCTGTCATTAAAATGAATGGGACCCGCCGCGAACCTGCGGTTCGCGAACATTTGTGCAATCGCGTTCGCAAACCGTCCCATCAGATGTTCGTCCATCACTATTCAAGAGTATTATAAAAATCTATATAAAGTAAATAAAGAGCAAAGCCCCATAGAAATACAGAGCAGAAAAATGAAAATCAAACAATACTTAAAAAGGGTTCCTGGCAATAACAGAAGAAGAAGTCAATAAGCTAGACAAGGAGATATCAAGGAAATAAGCCAGGCAATTAAAAATATTAAAATGGGTAAGAGCCCTGGGTATACTTCACTATATTATAAGAGATATGTGAAAACCCTGATACCGTACTTCCAGGAGTATATGAACTCCATAGGCGGAGGTATGATAATGCGTGAGGAATCTCTGGGAGCCCACATAACCCTTATAGCGAAGGAAGATAAAGATTCCTCATTATGTGCCAGCTACAGGCCTATATCTCTAATCAATGTTGATATAAAGATCTATGTGAAAACACTGGCCGAAAGATTAAGATCGTTTATACCAGGGCTGATAGAAAATGACCAGGTAGGGTTTGTACCTGGGAGAGAAGCGAGGGACAATGTCCTAAGAGCATTACTTCTGATACAAAACGTTAAAAAGAGCAAAGAATCAGTATTGCTCCTGTCAATAGATGCCGAAAAGGCTTTTGACAGACTAGATTGGGAGTTTATGCTAGCAACATTGAGACACGTAGGACTAGGCCCAAAAATGCTCAGATGGATAGGGGCACTGTATTCTAAACCCTCGGCACAGGTACGGGTGAATGGAATCCTCTCGGATAGGTTCCCACTTTTTAATGGGACCCGACAGGGATGTCCGCTTCCACCCCTTCTTTTTGTCCTTTTATTGGAGCCGCTTTTAGCAACTATACAAGCCAATCAGGAGATAGAGGGGGTGAAGGTGGATGTCAGGGAACACAAGATCTCTGCTTTCACGGACGATATGATACTCTATGTATCTAACCCAAGGCAGACGTTGACAAAGATTATGGAGGAATATAAAAAGTATGGGGAGATCTCAAATTTAAAAATTAATAAAGAGAAAATTGAGATATTGAGCATATCTATGAGCTTGGGAGAACGCAGAGATCTTGGGGCCCTTTACCCATTTACCTGGAAACAGAAGGGGATGAAGTACCTAGGGATATTCCTGTCTAGCAAAGAAAGGGACTTATAAGAAGATAACTATATTCCCCTATTAAATAAGATAAAACTAGAACTGAGGGGCTACCTGGCCGAAAAACTTTCTTGGCTGGGTAGAATAAACGTTATTAAGATGATGATATTGCCAAAAGCCCTGTACATTTTCCAAACTCTCCGATAAAAATCTCGGAAATATACTTTAAAACATTGGGAAGGATAATAAGGAGATTCATATGGAAAGAAAAGAAGCCTCGTGTCTCGGCCGAGATTTTGATCAGACCCAGACACGAGGGAGGTCTGTACCTGCCAGATTTTAAAAGATATCATGAGGCAGCAGTATTAAGGAGTACAACTGATTGGTCGCAGGGGGACATACAAAAAAAATGGGTAGGACTGGAAGAAAGTCTGAGTAAAATCAAATTGGGATGTATAATATGGGTCCCAAAGCAATATAGGGGTCTTACTCAAGATATACCATCAATAACAAAAGAAACTTTCAGAATATGGGAAAGAGTGTGTAAAATAAAAGGGTGGCAGTATAGCAGTCCGTTGTTGCCCCTCACGGGTATGGACTACTTCCCGCCAGGAAAGAGGGGTGGTCTGTACCTGAGATGGACAACCTCGGATAACTTAAAGCTGAAAGACGTTCTGAAAGGGAACATCTTGTGTTCAATCTCAGAACTACGAGAGAAATATGGAACCACACCATGGGACACCTGGAGATATAGGCAACTCCAACATTTTGTAATCACCTTACCGAAACCCCTACGTTCCATGTGTGAGTTGAACCCATGGGAAAAACTTATGGAACAGGGAGGAACAGGAAGACAGGAAATATCAAATATATATAGGTTATTGTTACCTACATCAGGAAATGAGTCATTGCGAGTACTAGAGAGCTGGGAAACTAAACCAGACTATAACAGAAAAAAAAGAAAAGACAAATCTTAGATTATGTTCATTCTACATCAATAGATGCGAAAGTAAAAGAGATGAACTACAAGCTCATAACTAAATGGTACTATGTCCCAATGAAACTCCATAGAATAAACAAAGAGATATCACCCTTATGTTGGAGAGAGTGCGGGATAGATGGAACACATGACCATATATGGTGGCATTGTCCCCCGATACAGGTGTACTGGAGGGAGATAATGAGAATGATAAAAAAGATTAGTGGACTAGAGGTGAAACAAGATCCCTGGTGTTGTTTATTCCACAGCACGGGGGAAACAAGGAAAAAATACAGAATGACACTAGTCCCATATCTACTGAATGGAGCAAAAGCTCTAATACCGAGAAATTGGGAAAAAAAATGCCCGCTCCGTGAAGGAATGGTTAAGAGAGGTAGACAAAATCAGATTAATGGAGGAATTGTTGTCAATACAAAATGAGTGCAGACCAAGATTCAATAGGATACGGAGGGGATGGAGAGAGTTTAAGGAATCAGAGATATACATCGACAGCATGAGAGAGTGAGGGAAGGGGGGGGGGGATTAGACCTGTTCTTCTCGGGGCCCCTTTTTTTTTTTTTTCTTTCTCTTTCTTTTCCCTCTCTTGATATATACACTAATTAACTTTGGATAAATGATCCACGAAGGGCACTAGCACTAGAGTTTACCAATTATGCGACAAGAGACACATACTGTAAATTTAACACATAGAGGGGATGGGGATTCCCCCCCTTTTTTTCTCTTCTCCTTACACCTAGGCGAGGCCACTCTCCCTTTCACTTTTCTCTCTACATACATGTTTTGTCCCTTCATCAATACAGCCACTTCACACGTAAACCCATCCCCCAGTCCTCTACACAGTTCACTTTTATATTTTAATACTTGTTTTCCACTTTGCAGTAGCCTCCCTGAAATCACTTTTACACCTTTACTGCCCCATCACTAGTCACTTTTCACCATGCACTTCCACCTTAAACGGCACCAACACTAGAGTTCTAGCTCATAATACACCTGGAGGAGAGTATAGGGGACATTGTTCCCCCATCTCTTCTTCTCCCTTTTTTTTACTTATTTTATTTTCTTCTCTCTCTCTCTCTCCCTCTCTCCCCCTCTCTCTCCCCCATCTCTCTCTCTCCCTCCTTTCTCCTCCTCCTCTGTGCACTTTTCTCCCTCCTTCCCGCTCAGCCCTGACTCCCCTAGTCACTGGTAGGGATGAGCCGAACACCCCCCTGTTTGGTTCGCACCAGAACCTGCGAACAGCCAGAATGTTCGCGTGAACTTAAGAACCCTATTAAATACAATGGACTCGAACGTTCAAAATCAAAAGTGCTAATTATAAAGGCTAATATGCAAGTTATTGTCCTAAAAAGGGTTTGGGGACCCGGGTCCTGCCCCAGGGGACATGTATCAATGCAAAAAAAAGTTTTAAAAACTGCAGTTTTTTCGGGTGCAGTGATTTTAATAATGATTAAAATTAAAAAATAAAAGTGAAATATTCCTTTAAATTTCGTACCTGGGGGGTGTGTATAATATGCATGTAAAGTAGCGCTTGTTTCCCTTGCTTAGAACTGTCCCTGCACAAAATGTCATTTCTGAAGGAAAAAAAGTAATTTAAAACTCACTCGCGGCTATAATGAATTGTCGGCTCCCGGCAATACAGAGAAAAGTCATTGATAAAAAAAAAAAAAAAGCGTGGTGGTCCCCCCAATATCAATTACCAGGCCCTTCAGTTCTGGTATGGATATTAAGGGGAACCCTGCCGCAAATTTAGAAGATAAATGCGTTGAGTTCCCCCAAATATCCATACCAGGCCCTTCAGGTCTGGTATGGATTTTAAGGGGAACTCCACCCCAAATAAAATAAAAAATGGCATGGAGTTCCCCCCAAAATCCATACCAGACCCTTTATCCGAGCACGCAACCTGGCAGGCTGCAGGAAAAGAGGGGGGGGGGCGAGAGAGCGCCCCCCTCCTGAACCGTACCAGGCCACATGCCCTCAACATGGGGAGGATGTCCCCATGTTGATGGGGACAAGGGCCTCATCCCCACAACCCTTGCCTGGTGGTTGTGGGGGTCTGCGGACAGGGGGCTTATCGGAATCTGGAAGACCCCTTTAATAAAGGGGACCCCAAGATCCCGGCCCCCCCTATGTGAATTGGTAAGGGGTACATTGTACCCCTACCATTTCACGAAGAAAGTGTAAAAAAATTTAAATAAAACACACAGACACCTTGGAAAAGGCCTTTATTAAAAAAAAACAAAAAAACATTCCAGCGATGAAATCCAGTGTCCCGCGGCAATCCGATGTCCAGCGCTGTCCGTCATTGACTGAGCCTGAGCGGACCTGATGGGGAACTTCCTCCGCAGTGTATTAAATGAATAGACCTGCCCCTTCTAAAGTTCCCCATCAGGTCCGCTCAGCCAATGACGTAGGTGTAAGGCTAAGCGGACCAGATGTGGAACGTGAGAAGGGGCGGGTCTATTCATTTATTACACAGTTGAGGAAGTCCCCCATCAGGTCTACCCCCTCGCATGTCAGACCCCTCTTACGTCATTGGCTGAGCGGACCTGATGGGGAACTTCCTTCACTGTGTAATAAATGAATAGACCGCCTCTTCTCACGTTCTGCATCTGGTCCGCTTAGCCTTACACCTAGTCATTGGCTGAGCGGACCTGATGGGAAACTTTAGAAGGGGCGGGTCTATACATTTAATAGACTGCGGAGGAAGTTCCCCATCAGGTCCGCTCAATCTCAGCCAATGACGGACAGCGCTGGACATCGGATCGCCGCGGGACACTTACCAATTCACATAGGGGGGGCGTGATCTGGGGGTCCCCTTTGTTAAAGGGGTCTTCCAGATTCCGATAAGCCCCCTGCCCGCAGACCCCCACAACCACTGAGCAAGGGTTGTGGGGATGAGGCCCTTGCCCTCAACCGCATGCATTTTATTTTTTAAATTTTCGGCGGGGTTCCCCTTAATATCCATTCCAGACCTGAAGGGCCTGGTAATTGAATTTGGGGGGACCCCCACGTTTTATTTTTTTATCAATGACTTTTCTATGTATTGCCGGGAGTCGACAATTCATTATAGCCGGGAGTGAGTTTTAAATTACTTTTTTTCCTTCAGAAATGACATTTTGTGCAGGGACTGTTCTAAGCACGGGAAACAAGCGCTGCTTTACAGGCATATTATACACACCCCTCAGGTACGAAATTTAAAGGAATATTTCACTTTTATTGTTTCACTTTAAGCATTATTAAAATCACTGCTCCCAAAAAAAGTGCAGTTTTTAAAACTTTTTTTTGCATTGATACATGTCCCTTGGGGCAGGACCCAGGTCCCCAAACACTTTTTATGACAATAACTTGCATATAAGCCTTTATAATTAGCACTTTCGATTTCTCCCATAGACTTTTCGAATTTGCTGCGAACACCCCAAATTGTTCGCTGTCAGGCAATGTTCGAGTCGAACATGAGTTCGACTCGAACTCGAAGCTCATCCCTACTAGTCTGATCTAAAACAGGTAAAACAGCATATGAACTAACTGCATCCATTACAGTCTTATGATAATTATTAACATATATAACCGGATTTTGAGCATGTGGAGAAATTGATATCAATAATTAACAGTAAACCTAGACTGAATAAAGAGATAAATTGTTAGTAACCTATCTTGTTAAAGGCTATTAGGTAATAGGGAGTGTCTTCATGTGTTATGAGTGTGAACACTCTATCAAGTATCACATTTGGGCTATAGAGTCAGAGGGCATAGTTGGCATAAAGGAATGCATGTTAACCAAGCAATTATACTATACAAAACGGACTTTCAGCGTCTGAACTCAAAATGCATGAGTGAATAAATGAAGTATCTGGGAGTAGCCAGTACTCGTTGTCAGTCCATAGAGTCTTCTTGATCCAATGGAGGGGAGGCTAGATGACTTCTCTTACGGGCATGTTGGTTTCCGACTTTCTCTGTAGATTGGGAAGAATTACAAGAAATAATGGAGGTTGTCCTTCTGCGTGAAGAGTTGGGAGTTTTTGAATTATCTACTAGATGCAGGTCTTGTAGAGCCAGCTGTAATTCTTCAGGAGATCTACAGGTAAACTTATAGCCCTGGTATGCAAAGCGGATGGAAAACGGAAACCCCCATTGATAAGTCATATGATGATTTTGCAGCACTGACAGTTGGGGTTTCATTGAACGCCACGTATTAATGGTCAGTTGGGATAGGTCAGTAAATAACTGATAATCATGACATTGGAAGGTTAAGGTGTTTTTTTCCCTGGCTGCTGTCAATAATTGCTCTTTCGCGCGATAGTAATGAAATTTTGCGATTAAATCACGTGGAGGGTCATCTGTTTTCCTGGATGTGAGGGCCTGATGAACCCTGTCCGTCTCCAGGCAATCTATTGGTAAAGCTGGTTGGAGTTCCTGGAATAGGGTCATTATGGTTAAATGTAAATCAATTACCATTTCTGCGATTCCTCTGATACGGAGGTTTGAACGTCTGGCCCTGTTCTCATAGTCTTCTAGCCTGGATTGTAGTGTTAAATGTTCTTCTTTGAGATTTTCCATTTCTGTCATATTATCTTGTGCTGAAAGCTCAATATCATCAACTCAAGTTCTAATACTGCTGTACTTATTTATTTTGTAAGGCTATTTTTAATGTGCGCTGATGTTTGTTTCAGTGCTTTTTGCAGCATTCGCTCAAATTGCTTTAAAGGCTCTGGAGGAGCAGAGAAAGCTTGTGGAGAGTCTTGTGAGGAAAGAAGTTCTTTGTCAGACTCACCTGAAGAGTCTGGTTGCAAAGGTATTTGCTTTTGTTTATAGGAGCACGCTGAGGTGCTGTATGAGGCAGGTGCCGGCGCCATTTTAGCTGCAGCCCGCGTCTGTGACTCCTTATTGGAGGAGTTTTTAAACTTGGAACGGTTACCTCCCAACACCATTTTGCGTGTCCCAAACGGAGCTCCGGAGTCTCGGGAGGAAGCAGGAGAAGATAGTGGGTTTTATGCCGGCGGGTTCGTGCTTTACCTCGGCTTTTCCTCTGTCACGGAGCGGAGCTCTAACAGTGCATTACCACTCTGTCAGACTCTGCGCATGCGCCCCCCATGTATTCTTGTTTTACCTGTCTATATTCTCATATTCTATAAACAGCAACTATCTACCTAAATAGAAAAAAAATTACATTCAGCCTGGCAGACTAACAATTTATTAAATTGTTAGAAAGTGTTATTTCTACCTCCATCTAAAATATATTCTTAAGTATCCAGTGTAATGTCGAGACTGGGGATGAGCCGGACACTCCCTGGTTCGGTTTGCAGCAGAACATGCTCAACAGGCAAAAAATTTGTTTGAACATGCGAACACCGTTAAAGTCTATGGGAAACGAACATGAAAAATCAAAAGTGCTAATTTTAAAGGTTATTATGCAAGTTATTGTCATAAAAAGTGTTTGGGGACCCGGGTCCTGCCCCAGGGGACATGTATCAATGCAAAAAAAAGTTTTAAAAACTGCAGTTTTTTCGGGAGCAGTGATTTTAATAATGCTTAAAGTGAAACAATAAAAGTGAAATATTCCTTTAAATTTCATACCTGGGGGGTGTCTAAAGTATGCCTGTAAAGTTGCGCATGTTTCCCGTGTTTAGAATTGTCCCTGCACAAATGTCATTTCAAAAGGAAAAAAAGTAATTTAAAACCACTCGCGGCTATAATGAATTGTCGGGTCCCCGGCAATACAGATCAAAGTCATTAAAAAAACGGCAGGGGTCCCCCCCACAGTCCATTACCAGGCCCTTTGGGTCTGGTATGAATATTAAGGGGAACCCCAAACCAAAAAATAAAAATAAAAGCGTGGGGGTCCCCCCCAAATTCCATATCAGGCCCTTCAGGTCTGGTATGGATAATAAGGGGAACCCTGCTCCAAAAATAAAAAAAAATGGTGTGGGATACCCCCCAAAAATCCATACCAGACCCTTATCTGAGCACGCAACCTGGCAGGTCACAGGAAAAGAGGGGGGACAAGTGAGCGCCCCCTCCTGAACCTTACCAGGCCACATGCCCTCAACATGGGGGGATGTCCCCATGTTGATGGGACAAGGGCCTCATCCCCACAACCCTTGCCCGGTGGTTGTGGGGGTCTGCGGGCAGAAGGCTTATCGGAAACTGGAAGCCCCCTTTAACAAAGGAGACCCCCAGATTCCGGACCCCCTATGTGAATTGGTAACGGGGTACATTGTACCCCTACCATTTCACAAAGAAAGTGTAAAAGACCTTGATTATTAAGAGGATTTTAGAGAACAGTGGGGTTGGCAAATAGGTTGTGCCATTTTCAAGAGGGGTTTCCCTTAACTTAGTGAATGGGGTGAAAATTCACTTTGTAAAGAATCCCAATGCAAGGAAAATTAAACGAACCATATTTTTGCTTGCATATGATTGGATGATGAAAGTCAACAAGGCTTCACCTCGTTCACTAGGCTAAGGGAAAAATTCCTTTGCAAAGGAAAAATTCCCTTGCAAAGTGAACAGCTTATGGTAACATTCTTTCACAAATTATGATGGTGAAACATTTCTGATTGGAGCGTTCTATTTGTTTTGTTAGGACCACTGGGGGTCTGTGAGATTTGGTGATTATGTTTTCACCATTAACACCCTGAAGATTTGCCTTGTTTTGAAATTAGATCCTTTCAAGCTATCTACTTTAAAATTAAATATTTTAGAAATTAGGTAAAAAATTAACTCTCTGAATATTCAGCATTATCAGTTTCAGCCTATTTATAAGGTCTTTATGAGGAGTTAAAGGTTTCATCCTCCGAATTGTGGAAATTAAATGGTAATTGCTTATACTGTGGTAATGATGCCTGCTATTGCTTTAGTGCAGAAGCTAAATGTTTTCTGGATGATATACCTTAAAAACTTTAGTCAGAAAATTAGGTCCTGCCAAATTACTTCATGCTGGTCCCTTTTGCAGGTATAACTGTAAATTATTAAAAATAAGTGTATATAACATTTAAAATCCAATAATACACTTTCTCACCATGCTCTGCACATGTTCAGTTGCTCTCCATTTTTTACATTGTGCTATCTGAAATGTAAAATAAAGTTGAGTGACATGAGGTGTGTGCTACCAAAGTATACAGTAGCTGTAGTTTCTTTAATATTTACAATTTCATTGAGGCAGTATACTGTATATTGTAGCTCTCACTATACTTCTGGTGATGTGACTTTAAGAGCTGTTTTTACTCACTTTTACTATTATAATATAGCATTGTATCATGGGTCTGCCATTCTGGAGGGAGGAGATGAAATATTATCCTTTTCGTCCACTCGATGGCAGACCTTCTCTAGTACATAAATAGGCATCAATCTATACAAGTCCCTTATGCTTGAAAAAGGAGCGCGCCTAGTAACCTACGACGCATGCCCCGAAACGTTGTTGCCTCTGTCGCTGCCCGTGACGTCATCGCACCTCCACACTGTGCTCCAAGCCTCGCTCCAGCTGTTTACACTGCCTGGACTTCCTGGTTCTCTAGCAGATGGAGATACAGAGGACTGAGAGACATCACACACAGCTGACATCTAGTGCGGATGATCGCCACACCATGGGCCAGTCAGGACTTGTATGCCGAATGTACAGAATTTGAAATGTAAGTGGATAATGCACCTATTGTAAAATTAAAAATTGCACTGTTCCTTACCTGGTGGCGCCTTCTCTCTTCTTGTATCTGTTCGAGTCGAACATGAGTTCGACACGAACATTGCCTGTTCGCCTGTTTGCCGAACAGCGAACAATTTGGGGTGTTCGCTGCAAATTCGATAAGCCGCGGAACACCCTTTAAAAGTCTATGTGAGAAATCAAAAGTGCTAATTTTAAAGGTTAATATGCAAGTTATTGTCATAAAAAGTGTTTGGGGACCTGGGTCCTGCCCCAGGGGACATGTATCATTGCAAAAAAAAGTTTTGAAAAACTGCAGTTCTTTCGGGAGCAGTGATTTTAAAAATGCTTAAAGTGAAACAGTAAAAGTGAAATATTCCTTTAAATTTCGTACCTGGGGGGTGTCTATAGTATGCCTGTAAAGTAGCACATGTTTCCCGTGCTTAGAAAAGTCCCTGCACAAAATGACATTTCTAAAGGAAAAAAAGTCATTTAAAACTACTCGCGGTTATAGTGAATTGTCGGGTCCCGGCAATACAGATAAAAGTCATTGAAAAAAAAACAACATGGGTTCCCCCCTTAGTCTATTACCAGGCCCTTTGGGTCTGGTATGAATATTAAGGGGAACCCCGAACCAAAATTTTAAAAAAATGGCGTGGGGTTCCCCCCTAAAAACCATACCAGACCCTTATCCGGGCACACAACCTGGCAGGCCACAGGAAAAGAGGGGGGGGGGGGGAAAAAACAAAAAAACATTCCAGCGATGTAATCCAGTCTGTCCAGCGTTGTAATCCATTCTCAATGTCCAGCAATGATCCATTCTCCAGCGATGCTCTCCACTCCAGCGAGGAACTACACACGGTCTTCCCTGCACCAAAGGCACACGCCTAATGATGCGCAAGCTGTTTGACAGTTCTTTTATAACCGAGGGCGGGGCCACCCGTGACATGTATGGGTGACCCTGCCCCCTATAACGCGTCACGGGGTTTCCTGTGGTGACCCGCCCCCTCTAATGCATCACGGGGGTTTCCCGTGATGCATTAGAGAGGGCGGGGTCACACGTCCACGTCACTATTGGCCCCGCCCTTGTTTATAGATCTGGGAGTACCCGGGCAAGGGTTGTGGGGATGAGCCCCTTGGACCCATAAACATGGGGACATCCTCCCCATGTTGAGGGCATGTGGCCTGGTACGGTTCAGGATGGGGGGCGCTCTCTCATCCCCCCTCTTTTCCTGCGGACTGCCAGGTTGCGTGCTCGGATAAGGGTCTGGTATGTATTTTTGGGGGAACCCCATGCCATTTTTTTATTATGGTGCGGGGTTCCCCTTAAAATCCATACCAGACCTGAAGGGTCTGGTATTGATTTTTGGGGGAACCCCATGCTTTTTTTTTACATTTTGGTTCGGGGTTCCCCTTAATATTCATACCAGACCCAAAGTGCCTGGTAATGGACTAAGGGGGGAACCCATGCTGTTTTTTTTTAATGACTTTTATCTGTTTTCCCGGGACCCGACAATTCACTAAAACCACGAGTAGTTTTAAATGACTTTTTTCCTTCAGAAATGTCATTTTGTGCAGGGACTTTTCTAAGCATGGGAAACATGAGCTACTTTACAGGCATACTATAGACACCCCCCAGGTACAAAATTTAAAGGAATATTTCACTTTTATTGTTTCACTTTAAGCATTATTAAAATCCCTGCTCCCGAAAAAACAGCAGTTTTCAAAACTCCCCTGGGACAGGACCCACGTCCCCAAACACTTTTTATGACAATAACTTGCATATTAACCTTCAAAATTAGCACTTTTGATTTTTCATGTTCGTGTCCCATAGACTTTAACAGTGTTTGCGTGTTCGAACAAATTTTTTGCCTGTTCACATGTTCTGGTGTGAACTGAACCTCCCATAGTACACGCAGTACACACAGCATTTTCCTGCCTGCAGAAAATGGCTAGCAGCTCCTCTCACCCGTAGCAAACAGTCCTTCTCTCACACTGCTCACAGAGCATCCCGATGATGCATCTTCATGTGCTGCCATCTCACTTAGTAACATGAAAAATGTACCAGGAGTTGAAAGCAAAAGGATCCTTGATGGGTTGGGGGTATACTCATTACAATACATGTAAGCTGATAGCACTGTATGTAAAATTGAATGTTCACGCTTATAGTTCTCAAAACAGTAGCCAAATAAAGAGAAATAGGGTAAAGGGGAATGAAAGGGTGTTTAGGGGAGAAGGCTTCAACATGGTTCCAAGCTTCCTCTGAGAGCTGACTGCCCATGGCTTGTATCCAAGGCTGTTCAGATGTTGGCTTCTCTGTGTAGACCATCCCTCTGAACAGTGCATACAACTCCATAATTTCCCTTAGAACTCCCCCTTCCCCCCAAGAAAATGCACAGATGTTTAAAGCTTGTCAAGTGGTGCCTTTCAACAAAGACCTGATGTAGTCATATACTGTAATGCCACGTACACACGACCATTTTTCTCATCGGAAATAATAAAAAAGATTCTCTTTGACGAGAAAAACAACCGTGTGTGGGCTTTTGGTCATTTTTCCTGACGAGAAAAACGGCATTAATCACGACAAGAAAAATTAGAACATGCTCTAGTTTTTCTTGTCGTGATTCACTGCATTTTTTTCCGCTGCAGTTTTCCCATAGGGAAACACTGCCGGGGAGCCTACACACGGTCGTTTTTCTCGACCAAGAGAAAAAATTACGGGAAAAACGGCCGTGTGTAGGGGAACAAGCCGTTCCTTGTTTTTCCCGTCGATTTTCTCGACGGTGTTTTCACCGTCGAGAAAATCGATCGTGTGTATGCGGCATAATTGTTTCACCTGGTACCATTCTTTCAATGTGGCCTGAGCCTGAGGCTTAAGACTGAGACATAACTTACTTGAGTTTGCAAAAATAAAACAAAGTATTCGCCCTGGGACTTTAAATGAAGTGGGTAACGTTTCCGCCAGTAAACATAAACAGTAGTAAATACAGTATATGGTTTATTCAAGTAAAATTGTTTACATGCATAGATAACACCAACAGTTGCCAATTAAAAAAGATACATAAACAAGGAATATTGGTACATAAATGTAGTAACAGTCAGAGTACACGGGCATCATACTACCCGACTAGTTTTGCGAGATCCAGCTCGCTCTTCAGGGGTGGATGTGTGTAACAATGTACCTAAGATGAAAAAATATATATGTTTGACAATATGGCACAGTATTGGTTATAAAGGCACAGGGTGGGAGGGGGGTGTGTGGATCCCCATACTCACCACTGAGCTTGACCATGGCTACAGATGTGCGGCCCCAAGACCGCGGCAGCAGGTGCCTCACCAGGGAGCTGAGGGAGCGGAGTCAGATGGGACCCCACAAGGAGCCAAACGGAGAGCAGGCATGGCATAGGTGTAGTGATGTATCCATAAAGACCTCGTTAGTCCATAAAAAGTATAGGCTGTGAACATAAGTATGTTTGTCAGGCATCTAAAGTAGTCAAGTAGAGTCAATAAGTATTGGCATAAGAATATGTATGCATGAATGAAAGGCCTGGGCCAAAGATGGTAGGGACATGGAGATAATTAGAAACATAGTATGGCAGAGGGATACTAATAAATGACGAGATAGGAAAGAGAGGAAAGAGAGGTGAACTGCAATTCTGTGAATGTGTGTGTAGTGATGTATCCCTAGAAACATCATTAGTCCATAAAGAGTATAAACTATAAACATGAATATGTTTATCAGGCATCTGAAGTAGTAAAGTAAAATCAATGAGTATTGACATATGGGTGTATATGTCTCAATAAAAGGCCTGGGTCAAGGATGGTAGAGACCTGAAGAAGATGGAAAAACATAGGATAGCAAAGGGATAACAACAAGTGACAAGATGAGAAAGAGAGAGAGAGAGAGGAGAAAGAGGTGAACTTTGGTTGTGTGGAGGAATCTGTGATAGCAAAAAACAGACACAAAAATAAAAAAAATAAAAAAAGGAGTTCTCAAGAATTGAACTGTGTGTAAAAAATGCAAGTGTGCCTAAATATAGTGAGTATCAAGGTGGATATAGTAAGTACCTGAGAATGGTGAATATCCCAAGTATAAAAGGTAATGAGACACAGCAAGCAATCTCCACAGCTGTGTGTGTCTTCAGTGAAGAGTGAAATGAAATCCAAGCCATGCCTGACCTCCAATTTAACCCCGGAAGAGCCCAGGAGGCTCCGCCCCCAACACCATGTGTGGATGGCTGACATGTGAGCGCAGGAGGCGCCCACTGTCATAGGGAGGCACGCAATTGCGGACGCACCCCCATGCCATCAGATGGTATAATGCGTCCAGCTGCGCCAACATCTGCGGGAACGCAGATGCCACGCCTCTGGCGCCTAAACATGGCGCCGATGTGTAGGTGTCCCCATCCACCCAAAAGCAGATGGGGACAGCAGGAGACACAGAAAAGCCTCCCTTTATACACTGGCGGAAACGTTACCCACTTCATTTAAAGTCCCAGGGCGAATCCTTTGTTTTATTATATGTTACAGGGATGGAAGTGTGTCACTGGGGACACCAGACCTTTCCCTTTTTCTTTGAGTTTGCAAAAAGGACATGGTGCACTTGGAATTTGATCTGGGTTCATAAATGAGGCTGGGGTCATGCTGGATATAAATAGATCTGTAATGTATTGCTTTTAGAGAACTAGGTCTTCAGGACAGCTTGCAAGATGATAACATGGAGTCCTACTGGTGTAACAGAGAGTGATGGAAAAAAATGGGAGAGAATCAACAGCAGGATTCTGAGTTGGATTTAACCAAAAGAGAGCCATAAATTGTAGTGGGTCCTTTAATTATACTACTCAAATTTTATTCATGTTGGAGTGGAACCAATCTATCAATCGAATTGGAAGATCAGCAGTATGGTAAAGCTCAAATCTGGTAACCCCAAGCCACCAGAGACTTTAAGTTTGGTGAAAGAAAAAATTCTATATAACATATGGTGTTATGAACTTTATGAATGTAAAACATAGGTGTTGAAAATAAGAGTGTGACAGGCAGATGGTAACAGTTTAAAACTTATTTTGCAGACATGGGAGAATGTCCATTTTTAGGATACTGAGTCTACCAAACCAAGATGTCAGGTGTGAGTGGCAGTCTGATAAAATCAGAGAATATTTTTTCAGTATGGTCTCCACAATTAAGGGTAAATGAGTCTAAATCTGCAGGGATGAGGTTGCCTAAGTAAAAGATGACTTTAAACTGCCATTTGAATTGGAGATCATTTTAGGTGGGCTGATATTATCTGGGGTAGAGATAGTTAAGAAATCTGATTTTTAATTATTTACCTTGAAATTGCTTAGAACTCCAAATTAGGAAAATTCTTGTAGGATGTAAGGTATGCTAGTGGAGGAGGGAGGAGTTGTACTGTAAAAGACTGTCTGTGAATTGAGCAGGTCTATGATGATGTGTGCCCAGCTGAAAACCCCAGATGGAGGTTTTTTTTTTGCAATTCATTTTTCTATGTGTTCCATTAAGCAACCCTATATAATCCTGTTATGAATAGACAGTGGTTAAGACATTTGACTATCAACCTGTATCATGGCAGAGGGGTTGTAGTAAGAGGGCCTTAACTTTGGATGCAAAATATCATCCAGACCTAAATGATTGAGGATGCACTTCAGGAAGGACCAATGAATGATCTTTTTTAGCATAGTAATTCCTGGCAACAGCCAAGAGCTGGGTTTAGAGGACTGCAATGTTTGTTTGTTTTTTTCTCTGGGACTAATGGAATTTGTGTTTTGTTGAACTACAGACCCTCTTAGGGAAGCATCTAAAATAGGAATGTAATAATGAGGGATGAGCTTCCAACTTGTGTCCATAATAGGAACACTATTCTTTCAACTCTTGGGGTGTTGACACATTGGGAAAGAGGAGTAATGAATAAGTGCAGGGTGGAGTGAATTTATTTTCTATTACGTTATTTTTATAGACATTTGGCAATAATCTGGAATATCTCTAATGCGGCGTACACACGATCGTTTTTCATGCCATTTTTTTAACCGACGTTTTTCTCGTCGTCTTTTTTCATGTTTCCTCTCAAGCCTGTCTTGCATCCACACGATCATTAAAAAAACTGCTCGAGCAAGGCACAGTGACGTACAACACGTACGATGGCACTATAAAGGGGAAGTTCCGTTCGAATGCCGCCACCCTTCATGTTAGTAAACTTTGTTGAGCGGCGTTTCGCGCTTTTCAGCCTCGTGCTTTTCAGTCCGTTACAGCGTGACAAATGTGCTATCTCCATTACGAACGCTAGTTTTACCAGAACGAGCGCTCCCATCTCATACTTGATTCTGAGTATGCACATTTTTTTCCCCTCGTAAAAGCATACACACTATCGTTTTTCACGTCGTTAAAAAAAAACGGCATGAAAAACGACGTGAAAAAATAGAGCATGTTCGAAATTTTTAATGGCAGTTTTTCACGCCGTTAAAAATGCTCTGGAGCATACACACGATCGGTTTTAATGGCCATTTTTAAAAATGGCATTTTTAACGGCATGAAAAATGATCGTGTGTACGCCGCATAAGGGATAGGCTCCTAAATGCTTGGGTAGGTGGGGAGATAACAGTTAATTATTGATTACTGGATTGCTCCTCTGCTAACATACGGGAGTGATACCATGATATATTCCATTCTTTACAGATCCTCCAGTTTTGTGGTCCAAGAGGGTTCATACAATTGGAAATCAAATCACACCCTGGAATTATATACATAAATTCTTTATATCTGTGACTACATTAGCGTTAGACCCAATTAGAGATTGGTTTTCATCCTGCTGTTGTAGGTACCCTTAATACCATATCATGGATCTTGGGAGGATTAGGTAATATGTATATGTCAGTAAAAATCTCTCTATATACATAGTTTTTACAGAAGAACAAAGTGGCCACCTCCATTACTACCTTTGGTGCATGGGGGAGGGGTGCTGACTAAGGATGAACCGAACCCCCCCCCCGGTTCGGTTCGCACCAGAACTTGCAAACGGGCCAAAAATTCGGACGAACACCGTTAAAGTCTATGGGACACGAACACGAAGAATCAAAAGTGCAAATTTTAAAGGCTTATATGTAGGGATGAGCCGAACACCCCCCGGTTCGATTCGCACCAGAACCTGCGAATGAACCGAAAGTTTGCGCGAACTTTAGAACCCTATTAAAATCAATGGACTCGAACATTCAAAATCAAAAGTGCTAATTATAAAGGCTAATATGCAAGTTATTGTCATAAAAAGGATTTGGGGACCCGGGTCCTGCCCCAGGGGACATGTATCAATGAAAAAAAAAGTTTTAAAAACTACAGTTTTTTCGGGAGCAGTGATTTTAATGATGCTTAAAGTGAAAAAAAAAAGTGAAATATTCCTTTAAATATCGTACCTGGGGGGTGTCTAAAGTATGCCTGTGAAGTGGCACGTGATTCCCGTGTTTAGAACTGTCCCTGCAAAAAATTACATTTCTAAAGATAAAAAAGTAATTTAAAACTGCTTGCGGCTTTAATGTAATGTCTGGTCCCGGCAATATGGATGAAAATCATTGAGAAAAATGGCATGGGTACCCCCCAACCCCCACAGCCCACTACCAGCCCCTTTGGGTCTTGTATGGATATTAAGGGGAACCCCGCACCCAAATTAAAAAAAGGCCCTATATACTCTGAACAGCAGTATACAGGCGGTGCAAACAAGACAGGGACTGTAGGTTTTTTCTTAAGTAGAATATGTTTGTAATTTGGAACAGGTAATTTTTTTAAGTGTAGCTCCAGCCAAAAAATCTATTTTTAAGCTTTTTGAAAAACATAGGGAAGGGTTATCACCCCTGTAACATGTGTTTTGCTGTCTGTTCAGTGTGCACCTGTTCAGAACATTTCACCTCACTTTCCGTCCCAATGACAAATGTTTTTTGAAAATTTGGGTTTTTTATTGAAACAAGGATTGGTGATAAAGCATCTGTGGAGAGGAGACACCTTTTTCCCATATTAACTCTTAAAGGAGAGAATTTGCCTTCCTAGGGGTAGATTTTCTCTCACTTCCTGTTGTCTCCTTCCGTTTGCAAGTAGGAGTCGTTTGTAAGTTGGATGTTTGAAAGTAGGGGTCTGTTGTATATACTCTGCAGAAATTTGGCCCTTAGGTGTTGGTGTTGCCACAACACTGTAAGCCCTCACAGTTTATCTTGGTGGGCGCTGGAACGTCCTGCTGTGAACTATTATGTGAACTATTATATCAAGAATTGTAAATACATGCCATTGTTGAACAGTGGTAGGAAAAATTAGGCCTTTGGTGGTGGTGCTGGTGCCACAACACTGTAAGTCCTCACAGTTACTCTTGGTGGGCGCAGGAATGGGCCCAGCTGTGAAATATTAGATCAAGAATTGTAAGGGGGCAGAAAAATTGGGCCTTAGGCACTGGTGCCACAACACTGCAACCCCTCACAGATACTGTACTTGGAGCGCAGCAATGAGCCCTGCTGCAAAGTATTGCATCAAAAATTTTAATTACACGCCCCTGTTAAACAGGGGCAGAAAAATTGGGCCTTAGGCACTGGTGCCACAACACTGCAACCCCTCACAGATACTGTACTTGAAGCGCAGCAATGAGCCCTGCTGCAAAGTATTGCATCAAAAATTTCAATTACACACCCCGGTTAGACAGGGGCTGAAAAATTGGGCCTTAGGCACTGGTTCTGGTGCCACAACACTGCAAACCCTCACAGATACTCTATTAGGAGCGCAGGAATGAGCCCTGCTGCAAAGTATTGCATTAAAAATTGTATTTACACGCCCCTGATTAACAGGGGCTGAAAAATTGGGCCTTAGGCACAACACAAGACCGATTCATTTTTATGAAGGTCAGTCGATCGACCAAGTCGGTTGACAGGCGCACCCTGTGATCGGTTACAAAGCCTCCAGCAGCACTGAATGTGCGTTCCGAAAGAATGCTGGATGCAGGACAGGCCAGTAGCTCAATTGCATACTGTGCAAACTCTGGCCAGTGATCCATCCTCAAGACCCAGTAACCCAGAGGATTTTCGGTGGGAAAGGTGTCCAAGTCTGATCTTGCCCCTAGGTATTCCTGCACCATGTAAACCAGACACTGGCGATGGTTGCTGGAACCAATCATACCTTGGGGCTGCGTACTAAAAAATTGCCTGAACGCATCAGTCAGACGGCCAACTTCTCCACCGCTCCTTCTTTGACTGACCGAAGCCTCAGCAACACGTTGTCCAGGACCAGGAATTTGTAACCTCCCAGTCTCTGGGAACGCGTTGCACAGACCTTTCTGCAAGGCCTCCCGAAGATGCTTTATCCTCTGCTCCCTCTGCGATGGCAAGATAAGATCTGCAACCTTACCCTTTCACGTGGATCAAGGAGGGTTACCAGCCAGTAATGATCCCTCTCCTTGATCGCACAAATACGAGGATCCTTCCGCAGGCTTTGCATGGATCAGGGAGGCCATGCAGCGTAGGTTTGCAGAGGCATTTGGTCCGGAGTCCTCTGGGTCACTCAGGACGTCATGATCCCGAGCCACATCCTCCCAGACACTTACAAGTCCATGGATGTCTTGGGACTGTAATTGATCCCTTGAAGACTGCTTCTGATGCTGAGTGCTAGGCTCCACCTCCATGCTGACACAATCCTCCTCCTCCTCTTCCTGTGTGATAGCTGGGCCATCAGAAACACTGTCTGGATAAAGGGGGCCTTGAGAGGTAAGGATGTCCTCCTCTTCCTGCCTCTGTTCTGCCTCAAGTGCCCTGTCCATTATTCCACGCAGCATGTGCTCCAACAGGTGGACAAGAGGGATAGTGTCACTGATGCATGCACTGTCACTGCATCATTGCATGCATCCCTGATCATGGCCCACTGGCGTGGGGAAAATAATCCAAGCTCTCCTGACCCTGTCCTGGTGCCATATTGCAACAGATACTCATTGATGGCCCTCTGCTGCGTGTGCAGCCGCTGCAGCATGGCCAACGTAGAGTTCCACCTGGTGGGCATGTCACATATTAGGCGGTTCTTGGGCAGGTTGTATTCCTTTTGCAGGTCAGCCAGCTGAGCACTGGCATTATATGACCGGTGGAAATGCCCACAGAGTTTCCTGGCCTGCTTCAGGTCCTCCTGTAAGCCCGGGTACCTGCCCAAGAACCGCTGCACCACCAAGTTAAGGACATGAGCCAAACAGGGCACATGGGTCAGTTTTCCCCTGTCGGAGGGCGGAGAGGAGGTTGGTGCCATTGTCGCAAACCACCTTTCCTGGCTTAAGCTGGTGTGGCATCAACCACCTCTGAGCCTGCCCCTGCAGAACTGACAGAATCTCTGCCCCAGTGTGGCTCCTGTCCCCCAAGCACACCAGCTCAAGCACCGCATGGCATCTTTTTTCCTGCGTACTTGCGTAGCCCCTTGAACGCCTACGGAGCACCACTGGTTCCAAGGACAAAGCACAGGTAGAGGCCATGGAGAAAGAAGAAGAAGAGGGGGTGGAGGAGAGAGGTGTGTAAGAATCACCAGTAGTAACATTTTGGAGGCGTGGTGACTGAACAACCTCCAACACTGCTGCACCTTGTCCTGCATCCTTCCCAGCTGCAAGCAGAATCACCCAATGCACAGTGAAAGATAGGTAACGTCCCTGTCCATGCCTGCTGGACCATGAGTCAGCGGTAATATGCACTTTACCGCTGACCGCCCTGTCCAGCGAGGCCAAGACATTGCCTTCCACATGCCAGTAGAGAACCGGAATCGCCTTCTGTGAGAAAAAGTGGCATTTGGGAACCTGCCACTGGGGAACCACACATTCCACAAACTCACGGAAGGGGGCAGAGTCTACCAACTGAAAAGGCAGCAGTTGAAGTGCTAGCAATTTAGCCAAGCTAGCATTCAACTGCTGGGCATGTGGATGGCTGGGAGCGAACTTTTTTCGGCGGTAGATCAGCTGGGCAGGGAAATCTTCCTGGTGCAATCGGACGTTGGTGTACCAATAGCAGATTGCCCGCAAGTACTTGGCTGTGACACACCTTCATTCCTCTCAGTGCAGGTTTCAGAGAGGACTGAAGGTATAGTGGGGATGGAGATCCCAGCTGATGAGGAGCAAGGAGAGGTCCACTTTGTTCTTTGGTGTGGGTCTTTTAGGTACGCTTGCCAACGAACTGCATGGCAGGTCAACATATGTCTGGTCAAGCACGTGGTGCCCAAGCGGCTGATGTTTTGGCCACACGAGATACGCTTCAGACATATGTTGCAAATGGCAACGGTGAGATCTGCTGAACACGTCTGAAAAAAGGCCCACACCAAAGAACTTTTGGAATAATGACAGCAGCTCCCTGCACATGCGGAGCTCTGCGGTGTGATGCAGTCAGTGTGCTGCCCTTAAGCTGGCCCCTGGAGGGCATCCTGCCTCGTTGGAGATGTGCCTCCTCCTCCTCCTCCTCCTCCTCTCTCCTATCAGGCACCCACGTGGAGTCAGTGACCTCATCATCCCCTCCCTCCTCATCACTGGAGAAAATCTGGCAGTATGCTGCAGCTGGGGGAACATGACTGCCAGATAGCTGTCCTTGTTGGGCACCCCCTCTCTCTGGGCTCACGTTACTACCCCCTCTCTCTGGGCTCACGTTACTGCCTTCCTGTAGCTGGGTTCCATCATCGGAGCCTTCAAAACGCTGGAGAATGTACCCAACACTGTCGTCAAACAGTTCGGGGGACTCCTCAGGAGGACATGGTGGGTCTAGGGAAGGAGTGACTGATGCCATTGAGCCGAGCGAAGAGGCCGCTTCGGCAGCTGCTTTGCCAGACAAAGTACCCTGAGCCTGGGCGAGAGAGGATGAGGAGGATGAGGACGGCTTGGTCATCAACTCTACCAAGTCTTGGGCATGTTGCGGCTCAACATAGCCAGCTGCCGAAAAGAAGGACAAGCGTGTCCCACAGCCATGTGCTGATGAGGATGCACCGTGTCCACGACCAGCACTGTTGCCTCTAGACACAGAGCCTGCTTGCCATCTTATATTGCCTCGTGACTGTCTGCCTCTCCTTGTTTGCCTTCCAGACATACTAATTGCCTGCAGTGAGATGTAGCTGCACAAAGGTGGGATGTGTATATATATATATATATATATATATATATATATATCTGTACTGATTATAATGCAGATATCAGAATCAACTGCCTGCTGTGGTATTAGTATGATAAAAGCAGCAATTGTCTTCAGTTAGTTTTAGGTGAACACTGTGCAGAGGACACAGTACACTAACTGAAAATACTTGCAGCTTTCTGCCTGTGGTTTTATTATGAGAACACCACCAATTGTATTCAGGTTCCTTTAAGTGAACACTGTGCAAAGGACAGAAGTACACTAAATGAAATTAATGCAGCTCCCTGCCTGTGGTTTTATTATGAGAACACCACTAATTGTATTCAGGTAAGCTTTAAGTGAACGCTATGCAAAGGACACAGTACACTAAGTGAAACACTGCAGCTAGCACAATCACCTGCCTGCCTGTCACAGTATAGAGAATAACAGGAACAGATCTAGCTAAACTGAATACAGTGTATAAATATATATACAACACCTAGGATGCATATATATCCTCTACACACTGTACCTGCAGCTAACTGACTCAACCGGCCTGTTCTATCTAACGCAAGTCAAAATACACTGTCTCTCTCTCTCCGTCTGTATTTTAACCAACACCGCAACACACTACACAAGGCCGGCTTCCAGGCCGCCTTATATAGAGTGGGGCGTGTACTAAATCCCCTGAGGCATAATTGGCCAAAGCCACCTGTTTAGGGAGCCGGTCCTTGTGTATCAATGCAAAAAAGTTTTAAAAACTCCTGTTTTTCTGGGAGCAGTGATTTTAATAATGCTTAAAGTGAAACAATAAAAATGAAATATTCCTTTAAATATCATTGTTCCTGTATTTAGAACAGTACAACAGCAAAATTACTTTTCTAAAGGAAGTGGCCACTTTGTTCTTCTGTAAAAACTATGTATATAGAGAGATTTTTACTGAAATATTCATATTACCTAATCCTCCCAAGATCCATATTAAAATCACTGCTCCTGAAAAAAATTCAGTTTTTAAAACTTTTTTTTTGCATTGATACATGTCCCCTGGGGCAGGACCCGGGTCCCCAAACACTTTTTATGACAATAACTTGCATATAAGCCTTTAAAATTAGCTCTTTTGGTTTTTCATGTTAGTGTCCAATAGACTTTAATGGCGTTCCGTGGCTTTCAAATTTGTCGTGAACACCGCATAATGTTCGCTGTTCAGTGAACAGGCGAACACCCGATGTTCGAGTCGAACTTACGTTCAACTTGAACATCTGGCTCATCCCAAGTGCTGACTAGACGGACAGACTTGAGATCGATTATTATTTTAACCTACAGTACATTGGATTGATATAGTGCTGTTCTAAGTACGTTTCAATTGACTTTTTGACACAATCTCTTTAATTATATGTAATGATTGCATTACAACAATGTGAAAAGTAGTTGTACTTCAACTATTGTTTACTTTACAGATGCTTACCTCCTATGTTTCTCCTGAGGTAGCGGAGCGCTGGTCTAAAAAATTGTACAGTGACTTTCAGTTTCCGGTTCACACAGAAATAGCATGTCAATGATATTAAAGTATTGATATATTACAATTATAATAGGTCTGATGGGCAGGAATGGAAGCCAAATAAAGCCCTGTACACATGATCGGATATCCTATGGATTTTCGTCCGATGGATTTGTCCATCGGATATCCGATGAAACTGTTTTCCATCAGTCTTGCCCACACACCATCAGTCAAAAAACTGACCGTTCCAAACACGGTGACGTAAAACACTCTGATGTGCCGAGAAAAATGAAGTTCAATGCTTCTGAGCATGCGTCGACTTGATTCTGAGCATGCGTGGGTTTTTTATCCAATGGACTTGCCCATAGACGATCGGAGTTTTCGATCGGTTGTTAATCCATCAGAAAAATTTAAAACATGTTCTATTTTTAAAAACCGATGGAAAAAAGACCGATGGGTCCCATACACGATCGGTTTGTCTGATGAAAAGAATCCATCGGACGAAAATCCATAGGATATCCGATCGTGTGTACAGGGCTTTATAATAATCTCATTGTAGACGATTATGGCTGAAAGGGATGAAATATGTGAAACTCAACATCATGTATAAGTTATATGTTTTTTAAAAGCATTAAATAAAAACATAAGACTTTTAGCAGTGTATTGTATTATGATCAAATTTAGTACCTAAAAAGTCTCAAAAGTTTTTCATAAATGTTGTTTGGTAAACTTTATTACACTACATATACAGTATATATATATATATATATATATATAGATATATATCTATATAGATATATATCTATATATCTATATATATAGATATATATCTATATACCGTATATAGATATAGATAGATAGATATATTTGTGTGTGTGTGTGTATTTTTTAGAATTTCCTTATAAAGTCTGTCTAGCTAGCTGAAAGAATAACCTCGTTTTTACAAAAGAGATTCCAATAATCTGAAGGTTAAAAACCTAAATAACTGATTAAAGTAAAGTTGGATCTATTCTACATGTAAATTAGCTGAAAAAGAAAAAAAAAATCTAGCCAGAAATAAACACCTGTTTTGTGGTAATAATTAGACATTGAGTAGTAGCTCTTCCAAATATAGGAGAACAATTATTTCACCAAATCTGCTTTAACAGATGCAGCATGTTATTGAATCAGTTTGTATATGACAACATGAGGTTAGCATAATTTTCAATCATAATATGCATTTGAACAGCTGTACTTACATCTCTTGTATATAAATCTATACAGATTGATTTTTTTTCTATAATTTGATGCTCAGCTATCACTGATCACATCTGCAACATCTGTTCTAGATGTTACTTAAATAGAACGTGTAGGTTATAATATATATGAATGCATGTGTTTATTTCACACACTTGTAACAAGTATCAGCACTCTTTATCAAGCTCAAAGATAACATATACCACAGGCAATAAACAAAAATAGTCAGGGAAAGGCATATAGAAACCCCCACCAGTAACATCAAAAACCCAGATATCCTACAACCAGACAGGTTTGTATTCTTCTTTTTTACTTGTTTTACATCTGTGTTTTATTAGGAAGATTTCTGTTCATAAATGGGCTTGGACAAGGCATATAGTGTGCAAGGGCCAAAAGGGGTACTGGCTATAGAGGTGGGTGGAACAGAGGGCTCAAACTAGAATACAGGGAGACTGCATTATTTTTGTACAACAAAGAAAGTGTTTTAGAATCAAATTCTAAATCAAGGGTGAGCAATAATAAAATAATAAAAGCTAACACAAAATTAAAGGGTAACTTCACTTTTGTGGGTAAATATTTAGCAAATTAAAAAAATAATAATATACTGTAGCATATACAATTGAGAAAAAGGTTGTTGTAATTTATTATTAAAAATTATCTTTCCTTTTCAATTTGCAGTGCTGACATTTTTTGTAAAATGTTATTTCCTGGTTGAGTGGTTGGCTCACTGATTTTTCCAGAAGCCCATACTAAGATAAAAGTCACATTTTAGGCTTCCTCTGCAGCAAAATTACATTTTTGGTGAGATACTCCTAAAGAGTTAATCACTTCTAAAGGAATGCAGCCCATGTCACTTTCCTCATTAGAGCCCTGCAAGTTCATCAACTGATCAAAAATGAAAGAGTGACTCCCATTCAGAATCAGTCTTGCACAAGACATGATCTAACAAAGAGCTATTCCTTCACAGCATAAACAGGTGGGTGTCAGGATCACTTTAGTGCTCCTGCTCCTCATTCCAGCATCCGGGTTTTGGATATTGCATTCTCTCTGTCTGTGTCCACCTGCAAGGTGATTGATATGGTCAGTCACCTGTTATAAGCAAGCCAAATGCTCTATCCCTTGCTTGTGATACATTGTTCCTGATCAAGCCCCCCGTTTGTCTGCCCTGCTTTGCTAGTTTGGACTTCCCTGTATATGACCTGGATCGGATATTGGACTATTCCCTGAACTCAGCCTGCCTTTTACCTAGAATGTCATTGAACCATGCTATCTGTCTGCTAACTGCAAGTAGTCTGTTTGTTTTCTCTGTTCGCATCTGCCCTGGCATGGTGGCCAGGCACTGTAGCATTGTGTCCTGGGGCAACCAAGTACCGGTAGGCCTGCTTTCCTTAAAGAAAAGGGGGCTGCTATAGGTGAAGCACACAGTAGCTAGCTATAGTGTCTGACCACCTGCGTTGGGGTAGACATGACAGTGGGAATCTGGAACATTTTTTTTTGTTATCCTTGTGATATACGTTGATCACCCAGAGGGGATTGTTTTTTCTCACAAAAGAAGAGTTGCTCTGTATGTTCACAAATGCAAAAAGTCTGGCAAACATAATGGCAGTGTATATGGTGGAATATCTGCGCTAGGACCCCTAAAATAAAATAAATATACAGTGAAGAAACAAACACTATATATATGTGAACATTTGGGTGCTGCAACTAAAAAAAACGTAAATATTCAGTTCGTGTAGATGTATAGCAAAAAATAGATGCGCTACCACACAAGAAAAGGAAAAATTTATATGAGTCCACAAAAAGAATGTGCAATGTAATTGCCAATAAAAAGCAAAATAGTTAATAGCTATAAGTCCACAAGCAAATGTGCAATGTAGTTAATTGACAATAAAAAGCAAAAAAGTGAGGTATGCAATTAGATAAACAATGATTTCATAGTCCATATATGCTGGCAGTGCTCAGTGAAAAAACAGAAGAGTTAAACATGTGTTCTGTTCATCAAAACAAAAGGCGATCAACGCCGCTTACCAGATGGGATGGATCTCAAAATATAGAGATCATATATGCACATCAGAAGAATCTCAGCTGGCCAAGGACGATACATCCAAGGATTCCTCCACTGGTGGGAGCTCTCCGCTCATGCTGTATTATGCTCCTGCTACAATGTTTCCTTCCAGGTAGGTAAAATGTTAAGTGGGTACGGCAAGGTACACTTCCAAATCCAGTGTTTTAGGAAAGGCAGAGAAGAGAAGACTTCATGGTGCAGTAATCGGTCCAAGGGTTTTATTTAAAAAAAAACACACGGTACTGACAACCAAACAAACAAAGTTTAAAAACACAGCCGCGGCTCAGAACCAGACCGGCTTGTGCGTGGTGACGTCAGAGACTGTAGCTCCATCCGACGCGTTTCCCCATAGAAGGCATCAACTGGAAAAGGATATTGTGTCTGGACATCACTCACCACGCTATTTAAATAGCAAAAGGGCGAGAAAAAATGCAGGAGAGACACCGGAAACAGAAATGAGATACAGCTCTCAAGTGTCACCCGGTGTAACCCGTATTCAACGAAAGCCGGGAAGTACCCGAGGCCAGGCCCCGAACACAGACTCCAGTGGTCACACCCGGCACCCATGGAAACATGGATTTGCAAAAGACATTATACATATTTGAAAATGCATATATAAAAATGGTTAAAAAATCATTAAACATATGTTGAATCGTATATTACAAATACAAATGACATATACAAAAGGAATTAAAAAAGGTTTTGGGAGGTATGTGATTTTATATTTGTGGCCAAGGGATGTGTTAATGTTACCCATGATATCCAATCATGACCACATATGCCCCCCCACCTAGCATATATTAAAAACAAATAAGGACAGCTCTAGTGGATTACCGGTAATTGAGAAAGATACTGGGGTCTACATAGATCCAATAGACCTCATTACTAGTGATTCCACCCTGGTGACCCACCACCACGGGGGGAAACAATGTATCAGCAACATTATATACAGTAGAAACATTATATAGTAACACAAAATATTAATATGACTCAGAATAAGTTCATTCAGTTCCGTGCTAGGGAGGCACAGAGAGGGGCAGGGAACAGAAATAACAGATCCAATCAGAGTCATGGTATTATTATTTATGTAGCAATTGATGTACCATTCCACGTTAAGTCCCAGGGGACTGTAACACTGGATGTCAAATATCCACCTGGTTTCCCTACCTGAAATGTGTCTTTTGAGGTTACTCCCTCTCCAATGGGGGACAAACCTCTTAATAGCTGTAACTTGGAGTAAGGAGGGGTCTCGATTGTGGAACTAGCAAAAATGCCAAGAGACACTATGACCAATGAAACCCCTACGTATGTTCGAGAGGTGCTCCCCTATGCATACATTGAGGGCCCTGGTGGTTCTCCCAACATACTGAAACACGCATGGGCACCTGAGGAGGTATATCACCCCCACAGTGCTACATGTGATAAATTCTGAAATGCTTGAGAAAGAGGTTGAGGATATTAGGGACTTTCAGGAATCCAAAGCCTGGTAAGGCTATGTATTTTCCATCCCTAGGGACTTTATATGAAAAGTATGGCCCGGTAAGGTCAAAACAATTCCATCCCAATTGAGTCTAGAGGGGAATGAACAGGAGGTGGGACTTTAAATGAACTATAGTGGCAGAAATTAAATAATACATATAATATAAGGTGAACAACAGAGCTTTATTGATATACATGTGACACCCCACCATTGCCAGACCTATTACGTGTATTCCAACTAGTAAGTACCAACCAACTGTTGGTTCCCTTATTATAGTCTGTCCATGTTGCTTTTGCTTTTATTAGAATTACAACCTACCATTCTTATTATAGACACACCACGCGCATGCTCCTGACGAGTGGCGTTCGGCCACGAAACGCGTAGAGCCTCCATATGCCGTGTCCTTATTTCAAGTTACCATGCCATATCCACCCCTCAGGCTGAAGCCATAGGTCCTGCAGGCATTACTGTTTATTACCTACTCAACCCTGTGCTTGTGGTGAACCACGGAACTTTATTTCAGTCTCCTTGAGACAACATTGTTACTATTATGCCTATGCCAAATATTGCCCATTATTTTTCTTATCAGTGCTTCTATATGAGACACATTATTGTGCCAATTTCATATATATTACCAGTTCTATGTATATCGCTGTATTTGAACTATGATATGGTTATCTATTTTATCGATAAAGCTCTGTTGTTCACCTTATATTATATGTATTATTTAATTGCTGCCACTATAGTTCATTTAAAGTCCCACCTCCTGTTCATTCCCCTCTAAATTCCGAAATGCAGTATACCCTAGAGGTTACATGTGAGGTGAACGTAGAAGTTCTTATAGCTTGTGATGTTTTACACACTGAGCAACTATTGCAAGGGAAAAATCCTTTTAAACTACCAAACATAGTGGGTTTCTTAGGTGGATCTATGGCACTGGGGGCCACTAACTCTTTCAATGAACGGTTCCTTCTATAAAGAACCTTGGGTTTATCTGGTAGGGTAGGCCCCAGAATCTTATCACACTTTAGAACCTGCCAGTGCTTCCTGAATATTCTGTTGACCCACCAGTACTGGGATGAAAAAGTAATCAGAAAGGACTACTCAAAGTCATTTGTGACACTTTGTTCACTCCTATTTTTGGGGACTAATAGGTCCGTTCTATCAAGAAGAGAAACATCCTGCAGGTCTCTATCCAGGACTTTTGGGTCATAACCCTTCTCCACAAAATTTTCTTTCAAAATATTAGCCTGGAGTTGAATGTCCTCAGGGTGAGTGCAATTTCGTCTTATACGTTGGAATTGGATGATGATGGCTACTGTTAATTGGAATGTAGCCATTCCTATCAGTGCCCTTAAAAAAAATTTAGTGGACGGACGCCCTTGTTCCTTAAAAATAACCAGATCTAGAAAATGTATTGAAGTTTTGCTAAATTCATAGGTAAATCTTATCCCCCATTGATTATTATTAACACCAGCCATAAATGTACAAAGAGGCTCCTCCTCCCCTTCCAAAGGAAGAAGGCGTTGTCTATGTAACGACAACACACAATATGGATATCTTTGAGTATCAAAAAAACAGAAGGATTGATCCGGATGAGGTATTCGACCAGATCAGTCCGGAAACAGATAGCATACGAGGAATCTTCATGAGATTAAAAAATGTATTAATATCTGAATTACAAACCTCATGGGATATAGCGTTTCTGGAGAGATATATTAAAGAGAAAATGATCCCCAGGAGCCTTAGGTATATCCAGACAGGGGTGAAAAGAAGCATAATGATTGGTTCCTATATTTCAAGGGGGTAGGCCTGGCTTTTCTTGAGTTTTTGATATCAAAAAAGAAAACTAAGGCGGCCAGACTACAGCAAGAAATAAATGAAATAAAGGAAAAACTTATCCCTGTGAGTAAGGAAGGCTTATACCAGGTTTATACCAAAGATCTACGGGATATTATGGCAGAGGAAGAAGAGGAACAAAGAATTAAAAAGCGGAAAAAATAGTTAAGAGACGTGGAGGACTATAAGTCCCAGAATGTCTTTAATTGGCAATTTATAAGAAAAGCCCTGTGCAATCATCAGAAGCGGTCAGTATGGAGAGTGAGGAATCTGTATTAAACACACAGATGCCGCCTTCTTCTGTCAACTTCAGATCTCAATCTGAACCTCAGACTTTGGGTTATAGAGAGGTGGGACCCCCAAGGACAGGGGGAATTGTACCCCGCATCAACATAAAAAGAAAGATAATGGTGTAGCTAAACCGCAAAATCATCCAATAAGGAATTACCACTATCAGTACCCCCCCGAATCATCACCCTCGGAATCAAGGTAGATTTCCCAACCCAGGGGGCAATAGGCAAGCACAGGCACCATATAGCAATTATCATACCAATTCCTATCAATATCCCCAAGGGAGACAGCCCTATATGGATCACAATCGCAGATATGATGATTAATTTCAGGGAAGACCCCCAGGAGGAGGATATTATGAAGGCCCCCCAAACTCCCAGAGACCCCCTGGAGGTATGATATACCCGTGGAAAACAGATGTGGATCTCTGGGTGAATGTGGAGAGGAATATAAGGTAGAAAGAGTAAACCCCAATATGGAATATGGTTCCCTAAGGGGATACCTGGAGACACCCTACCGAGGGTCCCCCAGGGGCTGTTCCATTAAGAAACAAAACAGATATTTTTTTAGGAAAGGGACAAAACAAAAAAGGGAAGACTAAGAGAGGATGTAGGGAAGGGAGGCGGTGCCACTCCCAAGAAAAGAAAGAGGTAACCTGTCAGGGAATTTTTAATTTAAGTGGAGAAGTTTTTAACGGGATCTGAAAAAGTAACATTGAATCAGGGTCTAAAATATGCCCCAAAGACATCTCTGAACAAATTTCAAACATTCATTGATGTGTAAAAATATGCTAGAAAGCTGAGCATCACACGGCATTTTCTTTGCAATCCTATTATCAAGAACAGTAACCATCTGAATGGAAAAAAAAAGGTGTGGCGACAGGTTTAAGAAATGCTTCATTATTCAACCCCCCAGGAAAGCCAGCTCCAAGTATCACAGTCTTCAAAGACTTAGTGATACATGATTTACAGCATACTAAATTCAAGAAAGAACCCCCAAAAAGAAATTGAGGAAGGAGTAGCAGCTTTATGCGAGAGAAAAAAAATTAATAATACGTCCAGCGGACAAGGGGGGGAATTGTCCTTTTGAAGAAATAGGACTATCTTGCTGAAATGGAGAAGATCGGAACACATATACAATTTTAAAGAAGGACCCAATCAACTTGTTTAGGAAAGCACTGAATAGTATAATCCAAGAGGGGTTTAGAAAAAGTATTATAAATCAAAAAGAATTAGATTTTCTTATCCCCTTAGCCCCGAGAATACCCATCATTTATTACCTCCCCAAAGTACATAAGAACCCAGACCATCCCCCCGGGCCGCCCCATTGTAAGCGGCATAGACTCCCTCACCTCACGAATAGGGAAATTTGTAGACCAGTTCTTACAGCCATTGGTGAAAAAGACTCTGGTCTTTTTGAGAGACTCAATGCTAATAATCAATGAAATTTCTCAATGTGAGGTGGTGGAAGATGTTCTATTGGTGACAGCGGACGTTGCGTTGCTGTAAACCATTATACCAAATGAAATAGGATATCATGCTGCAAGGTACTTTTTGAATCAAGAACCTTCACTCCAAAGTTTGACTTTGGAGTTTATTATGCAATTATTGAAATTTGCCATGGAACATACTGTAACTATTTTTATTATGGGGGGACTTTTATTTACAAAGCACCGGGGTAGCTATGGGGGCTAAATATGCCCCTAGCCTAGCTGGGCTGTTTATGGCCTTTTGGGAAAATTATGAGCTTTTTTCTAGAAATGAGCCCCGCCTCCTTTTTTGGCGCTGTTACATAGACAACGCCTTCTTCCTTTGGAAGGGGGAGGAGGAGTCTCTTTGTACATTTATGGCTGGTATTAATAACAATCAATGGGGGATAAGATTTACATATGAATTTAGCAAAACTTCAATACATTTTCTAGATCTGGTTATTTTTAAGGAACAAGGGCGTCTGTCCACTAAAACGTTTTATTAAGGGCACTGATAGGAATGGCTACATTCCAATTAACAGTAGCCATCATCCTAATTGGCTGAAAGCCATTCCTAAAGGACAATTCCAACGTATAAGACAAAATTGCACTCTCCCTGAGGACTTTCAAACCCAGGCTAATATTTTGAAAGAACATTTCGTGGAGAAGGGTTATGACCCAAAAGTCCTGGATAGAGACCTGCAGGCTGTTTCTCTTCTTGATAGAATGGACCTATTAGTCCCTAAAAATAGGAATGAACAAAGTGTCACAAATGACTTTGAGTGGTCCTTTCGGACGACTTTTTCATCCCAGTACTGATGGGTCAACATAATATTCAGGAAGCACTGGCTCTAAAGTGTGATAAGATCCTGGGGCCTACCCTACCAGATAAACCCAAGATTTTGTATAGAAGGAACCGTTCAAGGAAAGAGTTAGTGGCCCCCAGTGCCGTAGATCCACCTAAGAAACCCACTATATTTGGTAATTAAAAAGGATTTTTCCCTTGCAATAGTTGCTCAGTGTGTAAAACATCACAAGCTATAAGAACTTTTACATTCACCTCCCATGTAACCTCTAGGGTATACCGCATTTCGGAATTTATCACATGTAGCACTGTGGGGGTGATATACCTCCTCAGGTGCCCATGCGTGTTTTAGTATGTTGGGAGAACCACCAGGGCCCTCAATGCACACATAGGGCAGCACCTCTGGAACATACATAGGGGTTTCATTGGTCATAGTGTCTTTTGGCATTTTCGCCAGTTTCATAATCGAGACCCCTCCTTACTCCAAGTTATATTGAGAGGTTTGTCCCCCATTGGAGAGGGAGTAACCTCAAAAGACACATTTCACGTAGGGAAACCAGGTGGATATTTGACATCCAGTGTTACAGTCCCCTGGGACTCAACGTGGAATGGTACATCAATTGCTACATAAATAATAGCTAATACCATGACTCTGATTGTATCTGTTCCTTCTGTTCCCTGCCCCTCTCTGTGCTTCCTGGCATGAAACTGAATGAACTTATTCTGAGTCATATTAATATTTCGTGTTACTATATAATGTTTCTATATAATGTTGCTGATACATTGTTTCCCCCCGTGGTGGTGGGTCACCAGGGTGAAATCACTAGTAAAGAGGTTTATTGGATCAAATATAAAATCACATACCTCCCAAAACCTTTTTTAATTCCTTTTGTATTTGTCATTTGTATTTGTAATATACGGTTCAACATATGTTTAATGATTTTTTTAACCATTTTTATGTATGCATTTTCAAATATGTATAATGTGCCGGGTGTGACCACTGGGGTCTGTGTTCGGGGCCTGGCCTCGGGGTCTTCCTGGCTTTCGTTGAATACGGGTAACACCGGTGACACTTGTGGGCTGTGTCTCATTTCTGTTTCCGGTGTCTCTCCTGCATTTTTTCGCGCCCATTTGCTATTTAAATAGCGTGGTGAGTGACGTCCAGACACGATCTCCTTTCCCAGTTGATGCCTTCTATGAAGAAACGCATCGGGTGGAGCTACAGTCTCTGACGTCACCACGCACAAGCCGGTCTGGTTGTGAGCTGCTGCTGTGTTTTTAAACTTTGTTTGTTTGGTTGTCAGTAACGTGTGTGTTTTTTAAATAAAACCCTTGAACCGATTACTGCATAATGAAGTCTTCTCTTCTCTGCCTTTCCTAAAACACCAGATTTGGAAGTGTACCTGCCTTACCATTTTACCTACCTGCAAGTTTAGCGCCATACAGTTCAGTGCGTTACTGCACACTTAACGCAGTATATTTCAGATCAAAGATTGAAAAGGGTCTGGAACATGGAGGCGATCTTGATGTGTATAGCTTTGATTCAGCATTCAGTGTCCTGGAAAATTCCTTTTGGCCTGCTTGGGACCATTCGCTCTGTCACCTTAATAATTTCCTTCTCAGGTCGCCTCCTAACTTTACTTCACTTTGTTGTGAGCATACCTGGTCTCTTTTAGGGATGAGCTTCGAGTTCGAGTCAAACTCATGTTCAACTCGAACATTGCCTGTTTGCCCGTTCGCCGAACAGCGAACAATTTGGGGTGTTCGCAGCAAATTCTAAAAGTCTATGGGAGAAATCTAAAGTGCTAATTTTAAAGGCTTATATGCAAGTTATTGTTGTAAAAAGTAATTGGGGACCCGGGTCCTGCCCCAGGGGACATGTATCAATGCAAAAAAAAGTTTTCAAAACGGCCGTTTTTTTGGGAGCAGTGATTTTAATAATGCTTAAAGTGAAACAATAAAAGTGAAATGGGGGGGGGGGTGTATAGGATGCCTGTGAAGCAGCACTTGTTTCCCGTGCTTAGAACTGTCCCTGCACAAAATTTAATTTCTGAAGAAAAAAAAGTCATTTAAAAGCACTCCCGGCTATAATGAATTGTCAGCTCCCGGCAACACAGAGAAAAGTCATTGATAAATAAAAAATGCGTGGGAGTCCCCCCAAATTCAATTACCAGGCCCTTCAGGTCTGGTATGAATATTAAGGGGAACCCTGTGTCAAATTTTAAAAAAAATACGTGGGGTTCCCCCCAAATATCCATACTAGACCCTTTAGGTCTGGTATGGATTTTAAGGGGAACTCCACCCCAAATTTAAAAAAAAAATGGCGTGGAGTACCCCCAAAAATCCAGACCAGACCCTTATCCGAGCATGCAACCTGGCAGGCCGCAGGAAAAGAGGGGGGGACGAGAGAGCGCCCCCCCTCCTGAACCGTACCAGGCCACATGCCCTCAACATGGGGTGGATGTCCCGATGTTGATGGGGACAAGGGCCTCATCCCCACAACCCTTGCCCGGTGGTTGTGGGGGTCTGCGGGCAGGGGGCTTATCAGAATCTGGAAGACCCCTTTAACAAAGGGGACCCCCAGATCCCGCCCCCCCATGTGAATTAGTAATGGGGTACATTGTACCCCTACCATTTCACAAAGAAAGTGTAACAAATTGTAAAAAAAAAACACAGACACTGTTGGGAAAGTCCTCATCAGCTTCACTGATGAGGTGGTATGCTTTGGATCATGAGCAGTTCCTTCCTTCTCCATACTCTTCTCTTCCCATCACTCTGGTACAAGTTAATCTTGGTCTCATCTGTCCATAGGATGTTGTTTCAGAACTGTGAAGGCTTTTTTAGATGTTGTTTGGCAAACTCTAATCTGGCCTTCCTGTTTTTGAGGCTCACCAATAGTTTACATCTTGTGGGGAACCCTCTGTATTCACTATGGTGAAGTCTTCTCTTGATTGTTGACTTTCACACACATACACCTACCTCCTATAGAGTGTTCTTGATCTGGCCAACTGTTGTGAAGGGTGTTTTCTTCACCAGTGAAAGAATTCTTTGGTCATCCACCACAGTGGATTTTCCATGGTCGTCCGGGTCTTTTGGTGTTGCCGAGCTCACCGGTGCATTCTTTCTTTTTAAGGATGTTCCAAACAGTTGATTTGGCCACACCTAATGTTTTTGCTATCTCTCTGATGGGTTTGTTTTGTTTTTTCAGCCTAATGATGGCTTGCTTCACTGATAGTGACAGCTCTTTAAATCTCATATTGAGAGTTGACAGCAACTGATTCCAAATGCAATTAGCACACTTGAAATGAACTCTGGGCCTTTTATCTGCTCCTTGTAAATGGGATAATGCAGGAATAACACACACCTGGCCATGGAACAGCTGAGAAGCCAATTGTCCCATTACTTTTGGTCCCTTAAAAAGTGGGAGGCACATATACAAACTGTTGTAATTCCTACACCGTTCACCTGATTTGGATGTAAATACCCTCAAATTAAAGCTGAAAGTCTGCAGTTTAAGGACATCTTGTTAATTTCATTTCAAATCCATTGTGATGGTGTATAGAGCCAAAAAGATTAGAATTGTGTCGATGTCCCAATATTTATGGACCTGACTGTATATCCCCTGTGGCCTGGCATGGCTCTTTCTCAATCCACCCTGATTTTTTGGATCGTTTTACATACTATCTGTGGGATACCACTTGCCATTCCCCCGCGTCTGGGCTGGGTAAGGAGCTGGGTTACGGACTAGTGGTCCCAGCAGTATATTTCAGTGGCATTACTGCAAGTTTAACACCGTACAGTTGAGTGCATTACTGCAAGTTTAACGCTGTATATTTCAGTGTGTTACATGCCGTTTAACACAGTACATTTCTGGGCGTTACTGCACGATTAACGCAGTATATTTCAGTTGCGTTTCTGCAAGTTTAACGCTGTACAGTTCAGCGCGTTACTGCAAGTTTAACGCCATATAGTTCTGTCCGTTACTGCAAGTTTACCACCATATATTTCATTGCATTACTACAAGTTTAACGCCATATGGTTCTTTGCGTTACTGCAAGTTTAACGCCATATAGTTCTGTGCATTACTGCAAGTTTAACGCCATATATTTCATTGCGTTACTGAAAGTTTAATGCCATATAGTTCTGTGCGTTACTGCAAGTTTAACGCTGTTTATTTCATTGCGTTACTGAAAGTTTAATGCCATCGTTTTCATTGCAGTACTGCAAGTTTCATTTCCAATATATTTTATTAAGGAAATTCAGGGCAAGTATACAGAGATAGCTGGATATAGAGTACCAGAATTTACATGGGCCAAACTGCCTAAAGATATAAATGCATACCATAACCGTAATAGTGGTTTATCGTGTAATCCAAATATAACAACAAGAAGTAGGATAGCAACGCAATAATGCATTTATGGAAATACAGAAGAGTAATAAAAGTTGTATGGTGAGTATTAATGATATTTGTAACTCATAGCCCGGAAGGGACCTACTTTTAAGGAAGTCAAATCAGTGTTGGAGTTAACTGTGTTGTGAATTGAACTGGTTTCTTGAGATAAGAGAGATCTGTGTAGAGGTGAATGAGAATAGTCTGCGGAGTGTGACATTACATGGGGTGGTATTTATATATGTCTGGGGGGTTTCCACATTGGCAGACCTGCTGCCAGCCAAAGTTAGGTACATAATTTGGTTTGGGATGATACTGATGCATGGTATGGAGGGTGGAGAAACGGGGGAGGGAGGAGAAGGGATTGAAAAGGGGGGTGGACAATGGGGAAGAGGATGATTGTGAGAGTGGTAGAGGATATGGGCAGGGTAGGCCTAAACAGGGGGGAGCATATGCCGAATAATCTAGCCCTGGTGTACGGTCTAACTGGCCTCTGCTATCCGCAGGTCTTTATGTAGGGTAATTTGGTGTGAGGTTACCCATTAAAGATAGAAAAAAGAGGGGAGATCCTGGATAGTTTCCCTCTTCATTTAGGTTTGGAGTCCATGGTTTGAATATATTCAGCGGTGGTTCTAAAATGCGACCAACAAGACCAGAAAGAAGTGTGTTTTGAGATGTTGTCATGGGAATTGGCTATAAGCTCTTCCATTTCGGCTATTTTGTCAATTCTCCAAAACCATTCTTTGATTGAGGGGGCATGTGTTTTTCCCCATAAAGTTGGGACACATAGCTTAGCAACGTTTAACATGTGCATAGCAAGAGATTTGAAGTAGGAGCGTCTGGGTATAGGAGTATGGTGTAAGAGAAATTGGGAAGGAGAGAATTCTAATGTGAGGGTAGAGACCCTGGAGATTATGTTGTGGACTTTGCTCCAGAACTTTTGGATGAGGGGGCATGAACACCAGATGTAGAAGAGAGAGTCTAGTTCAGATTTGCATCTCCAACATACCGTATATACTTGAGTATAAGCCGAGATTTTCAGCCCTTTTTTTGGGGCTGAAAGTCCCCCCCCTCGGCTTATACTTGAGTCAGTGTACCTTGGGCATCCATTTTTTAAAATTCGCGCTCCCTCCTGGTCCCGTGTGGTTCCGTGATATGCGATTTACACTGTGTTTAGTGATCCGCCAATCACGGACCTTCTCCTCTTGTTCGAGGATGAAAGAACGTCCGTGATTGGCGGATCACTAAACACAGTGTCTGCTGGGAAAGTCAGAGGATTAGAAGATGGCCATGATAGGCAGAACACTGAACACAGTGTCAATCGCCTATCACGGAACCGCACGGGACCAGGAAGAAGCCGCAAATTTAAAAAAATGGACGCCCGCAGCGCGATGGACATGGGAGGTGATCTTTCCTTCCCTGTAGCAAGCAGAAGGTGAGTGTGGATAATGGGCACAGTGTGGGTAATGGGCACAGTGTGGGTAATGGGCACAGTGTGATTATGGGCACAGTGAGATTATGGGCACAGTGTGGATATGGGCACAGTGTAGGTGTTGGGCACAGTGAGAATGGGCACAGTGAAGCTGCAAATGGGCATTGTTGACCCTCTTTTCCGCTTACAGTAGCTGCTGCATTTTTACCCTCGGCTTATACTCGAGTCAATAAGTTTTCCCAGTTTTTTGGGGTAAAATTAGGGCCTCGGCTTATACTCGGGTCGGCTTATACTCGAGTATATACGGTAAGTTGGATATAGCAGGTGCGAACTTGTGGATGACGATCGGAACTCTGTACCACCTAGTGAGGACCTTATAGCCATTTTCCTGGGAGGACACATTTATTGAGCCCTTGAGGATGTTTTTGAATATTTGCTCCCAGTGTTTATTTGTGAGGTCTTAAGATAGTTCTTTCTCCCAAAGTTGACATGTCTTGTTTCTTGTGGGGTGTTTGGCAAAGAGTAGATGGTTGAAACCATATGTCTCTGCGGTGTGTTCTCTGAGCATAGTGATTCTAGGGGAGTAAGCACACAGGTCCAGTGTAGTTTGTGGTTCAGACCTAGGAGAATATTTTGTATTTGGAGATATGTCCATAGTGGGAACTTGAGGTCTTTCATTTGGGAGGCTAGTTCTTTGCGTTTTAGGAATTTGGTTCTGTGGAAGAAGTGTTTAACCAAAATGTGTTTATGTAGCCATGAGATTGATAGGAATTGTTTGGACATTCCCAGGGGAACTCGGGATTAAGAGGGGCAATGTGGGGCCTGGTGTAGATGAGAGAAGTATTTGCTGCTAGTTTTATGAAAGCATAGTAGGGTGGAACCTATAAGTGGGCAATCATAGATAGTGGACGGAATGTGTTTGGGCAATAGCCACGGTGTGGTAGCTAGAGGTAACGAGGAAAAGGATTCTTCTAGTGTAACCCACTGTTTTGTGGATGCATGGATGTTCCAGTCCACTATTCTGGTGAGAAGGCATGCTCTATGGTAGTTACGTATATCTGGAAGGCCTATGCCTCCTTTGATTCTGGGAAGCTCTTATTTAATTTGTTCATATTTAATGCGTGGATGTTTGGACGTTTGTTATGCCAAATAAATTTTGTGCAGATGGTTTTGTATGTGGAGAAAAATATGGGTAGTGGATGAATGGGGATGGCTTGCATGATATATAGGAGTCTAGGTAGAACGTTCATTTTTAGTATAGCAGCTCTTCCGAAACCATGAAAAGGAGGGTATATCACACTTTTGTAAGTCTTCTTTTATCAAAGTCAATAGTGGTGTGAAATTCAGGGAATATAGGTCTGCCAGGATGGTTGGGAGTTGGATACCTAAATATGTAATGGCTTTGGTTTTACAGATAAAGGAGAAGTTATTTTGGCAGTGTGATACTGTATCTTTTGATAGGGAGATTTTTAGGGCGTACGATTTTTCAAAATAATTTTGAGGTTAGAGATGTGCTGGAAGTGGGCAAAGTCTCTCAATAGGTTTGGGAGGTGGATGTGTGGGACAGAGAGGGATAGTAAGATATCATCTGCAAAGGTTGCGATTTTAAATTCACGTCCAGAAACCGAGAGTCCTCTGACATTTGGGTTGGCTCGGAGACGGTTGAGAAATGGCTCTAGCGTAAGTACGTAAAGAAGCAGGGATGAGGGACAACCCTGGCGAGTTCTGTTTTGAACAGAGAAAGCTTTTGACAGTTGGCCATTGACTTGCACTTGTGCAGTAGGTCATGTGTAGAGGGCTAGGATCAGATTAAGCATATTATCCCCAAGTCCAAGGGATCGTAGGGTTTCAGATATGTATTCCCAGGCCACCCTGTCGAATGCTTTCTCCACATTTAATGAAAGGAAGAAGCCACTTTGCTTAGAGGAGGTTAGCCAGGAGTGAAGATTAATAGCTTTGAGTGTGTTGTCCATTGCCTCTCCACCAGGGACAAAGTCCACTTGATATGTGGACACCAACGACGGGATGAGTGGGAGGAGGCGGTTAGACAGGATTTTGACAAAGAGCTTTGTGTCCACATTAAGGAGGGAAATAGGGCGGTAATTAGAGACTTGAGTGTGATCTTTCCCCTCTTTCGGTAATACAGTTATGTGGACTTCCAGAAGGCAGTGTCATGGATGTGTTGTTGATTGTAAGAGAGTTGAATGCAGCAAGAAAGGGGATGGTGAGTGCAATCCTTGAATGTTTTATAATATGTGGCCGTATAGCTGTCCAGGCCAGGGCTCTTCCCTGCTTTCATTTGTTGGGATAGTTCCTCATCTGAAATAGGGTTTTCTAGAGACTGATCTATATCTCAAGGTATTGGTTTGGGTGAGTATTGTCTCAAAAAAATCTTGGATGAGTGTCGGTCTGGGTGTTGTGGGGTCTTGAGGTGAGTTTGTATGGGTCAGATTGTATAGGTTGGTGTAATAGGTTACTGAATTTGTCTTATCACGTTAAGTGCTCTCTTAAGCCCTGTATACACGATCGGTTTTACCGATGAAAACCGTCCGATGGATTGTTTTTATCAGACAAACTGATCGTGTATGGGACCCATCGGTCTTTTTTCCATCGGCTTTAAAAAATAGAACATGTTTTAAATTTTTCCGATGGATAAAAAACCGATCGAAAACTCAGATCGTCTATGGGCAAAAACTCACGCATGCTCAGAATCAAGTCGACGCATGCTTAGAAGCATTGAACTTCATTTTTCTCGGCTCATCGGAGTGTTTTACGTCACCGCGTTTGGAACGGTCGGTTTTTGGACTGATGGTGTGTAGGCAAGACTGATGGAAGTCAGCTTCATCGGATTTCCGATGGACAAAACCATCGGATTAGAATCCATAGGATATCCGATCGTGTGTACGAGGCTTTAGTCTGTAAAGCTCGGGCCAGAGGAGCTCCGCTTTTGTTGCAATGCTTGTAAAATAATTTATGCGTCCGGGCAAATTTATGTTTTATTATTTGATTTAGCTCATCTAATAGTAGGGATCTTACCCGTGTGAGTTCTTGTAGGGCTTGGGTCTTTTTGTGTGATGCTTCCAGATTTTTGATTTGGTTGGTCAGGTCATTAATGTATTCTTGTTTCTGTCATTTTCATTTGGAAGCAAGATTTAGGAGTTCCCCTCTGATGGTGCATTTGTGCACTTACCATTGAGTCAGGGGGTGTACATCAGGAGTGTTGTTTGCTTGGAAGAATGATTTGATGCATTAGTGAATGTGGTTTAAGTTGGCTTTGTCTGTCAGTAGTGAAGCATCTAGACGCCACACTTTTGATCTTTTGACTGTCTCTGGGAAGGTCAGCGAGATAGAAATAGCATGATGGTCAGATAGAAACATGGGTTCAATCATGGCTTTGGTTAGGAAAGATGAGCCCTGTTGGGTTAGGAAAAAGTAATCGATTCTAGAGTATCGATTGTGTGGGACTGAAAAATAAGTGTACTGTAATCTTTATCTCCTGGATGAAGGGTACGCCATGTGTCATGTAACAGGAGGTCATGAAATTGAGAATGTATCTGACATAATGAGGAGCTTGTGGAGGACTAAGGATGTGTTAAATGAGAAAGACAAGTCACCATGAAGTAGGTGGTGGTGATATGATGGTTTGTGTTCAGTACAATTGGTACAAGAAGGCCGTTCAAAGCATATTGTATATTGGTCAGTACAACCAATATACATATCTACAATAAAGAAAACTCTAGAAAAAAAGCTTTTAACAAGTATGTGATCATCAAATTATAAAATACTATTCAGTGAGAGTGAGGAGTGTGAATATATGGAGATCCTTTGTATAGAACCGCAAGTTATGGGGTACGGTTATAATGGGTTGGTAGTGACTCCATAATGGAGGGAAGCAAACAAAGGAGGGATGGAGACTAGGGGCGTACGTATGAGAAGGGTTGTGATGCTTGCTTTGGAGATTATAAGGTTATGTACCATAAGAGCATAGAACACATGTAAGGGTGCAATTGTGTAGAGTACTACCTGATAGTAAAGTATAATATGGATTATGCTAGGATAAACAGGATACAAGGGATATATGTCAGAGTATGTGGTTCTAGAAGAATTGTGGGGGTTTGTAGTGCTAGGTTTTGATTAATGAGGCAGTCATAGTGATAGGGAGGGGGAACCCCACCCCCTATCAGGTCATCATACAGGTATATGTAGCTCCTGAGTCAGAGGCATGAAACAACTTTTGTTGAGTTATTTTTCATATTAGGGAGTTAATCCGATTGTGATCACTCGTATCCTGTTAGTGCAAGCAACCAAAGATAACACATATACATCATAGTTACTATATTTAAATGCATAGGTTGGTACATCTGTTCAGCCATATTGGCTTCATTACCACTAAAGCTATTATTGTTTAACCACTTTCTGCCCGCCCACCGTCAATTGACGGCTGGGCGATGCGGCTCTTGTTCTGGGTGGACGTCATATGATGGCCTTGCAGAACGACTGCTCTCACGCGACCATGCGGTCGCGCAGCTTTTCTCTTTAACCATGTGATCGGCTGTGTCCAATCACAGACGGTCACATATAAACACAGAGATGCCGGTAATCGCGGCTCCTCACCTCACACTGACAGAGTGTGAGGGGAGGAGAGACGATCAGCAGCATCTCCTCACAGAGGACATCTAGGGATGTAATCGGGGCACTGATCATCAGTGCCCTGATTAAAATTAAGTGCCCACCAGTGCCAGCAGTGTGTGCCCACCACTGCCAGCAATCAGTGCCCACCTTTGCCCACAAGTGCTAGCATTCAGTGGCCATTAGTGATGCCAGCCAGTGCTGTCCATCAATTCCCATCAATGCTCATCACTACTGCCCATCAATGCCACCCATCAATGCCCATCAGTGCTGCCAATCCGCGCTGCCTATCTGTGCCCACCAGTGCTGCCTATCAGTGCCCATCAGTGCCCACCAGTGCCACCCATCAGTGCCACCTATCAGTGCTCATCAGTGCCACATATAAGTGCCACCTATTAGTGCCCATAAGTACGGCATATTAGTGCCTCCTCATCAGTGCTACCTCATCAGTGCCCATAAGTGCCGTCTCATCAGTGCCCATAAGTGCCACACCATCAGTGCCGCCTCATCAGCGCCCACCAGTGAAGCAGAAAAATTACGTCTTTACAAAATTTACTAAAAAAAACTTTTATTTCAACATTTTCGGTCTCTTTTTTTGGGGGAAAAAAAACCTCCTAGAAGTGACTAAATACCACCAAAAGAAAGCTTTATTTGTGTGAAGAAAATAATACAAATTTCACATGGTTACAGTGTAGCATGACCACGCAATTGTCATTCAAAGTGTGAAAAATGGCCTGGGCAGGAAGGGGGTGTAAGTGTCCTGTATTGAGATGGTTAAAACAACTTTGAGCTAGAATCGTTCCTTTCGACAGCAGCGTCAATAAAAGTCATGGCAAAATAGCACCTCATTGCTATATAAGGTGAAGTATGCCCTTGTCCCCATCAACATGGGGACATCCTCCCCATGTTGAGGGTATGTGGCCTGGTACGGTTCAGGTGGGGGGGCGCTCTCTCGTCCCCCCTCTTTTCCTGCGACCTGCCAGGTTGCGTGCCTGGATAAGGGTCTGGTGTGGATTTTTGGGGGAATCCCCACGCCATTTTTTTATTTTGGTGCGGGGTTCCCCTTAAAATCCATACCAAACCCGAAAGGTCTGGTATGGATTTTTGGGGGGAACCCCACACTATTTTTTTTATTATGGTGCAGGGTTCCCCTTAAAATCCATACCAGACCTGAAGGGCCTGGTAATGGAATTTGGGGGGAACCCCTACGCATTTTTTTATTGCGTGCAAGCACAGTTCCTCCTATTCATTGAGCAGACCAACACAAAGGAAAAAGTATCTCGCTTTCAATGGCCCACCAGGTATTTGGCTACATATACACTCCAGGAAATGAAGCCCAGTAGTTGCATGCATAAAAGGATGAAAGAAAAACGCTCATTGCGCAGACATCCAAAACACTAGAACATTTATTAAGTGCAAGCTAATTTCAAACTCACATTGGATAAAAAAGATATTAGGCAAAAAAGGAAAGGGTTCAGCGCTTCCTACCAACAAGATGGTGGCCGTAACTCTGTTAGCGCCAGTACGTCACACGTCTCTTACTCCTCCCGACGTTTCCTCACAAACGTGCATCTTCAGGAACGTGGTGTTGACATGTGACGCTGTTGCTTAAATATGGCAAAACTGGGCCAAAAAAACGGAAATTGCATGCGTTCCACAGGGCGGAAGTACTCCCTTCCACTCTATAGGACTGCATTTTTTTATTTTATTTTGGTTCGGGGTTCCCCATAATATTTATACCAGACCAAAAGGGCCTGGTAATTGACTGGGGGGAACCCCTGCTTTTTTTTTCAATGACTTTTATCTGTATTGCAGGGACCTGACAATTCATTAATAGCTGGGAGTAGTTTTGAATTACTTTTTTACTTTAGAAATTACATTTTGTGCAGGGACAGTTCTAAACACGGGAAACATGCGCTACTTTACAGGCATACTATAGACACCCCCCAGATACAAAATTTAAAAGAATATTTCACTTTTATTGTTTCACTTTAGGCATTATTAAACTCACTGCTCCCGAAAAACCTCAATGTCAATTTTTTTGCAATGATACATGTCCCCTGGGGCAGGACCCAGGTCTCCAAACACAATAACTTACATAAAATTAATAGTAAAAAACATGAAAACAATGACCTGTATCCAAAATTACTACAAAACAGCGCTATGTTGATTTAAAGTGGTCAACATCACATGATAGTCTTTTTAGAAAGATGACAACCAATTCCAGTGTTTCATAACAGTGTCCATAGGTGATTTCTAAAGAAATTGTAGAGTGCACCTTCCACCGATTCTCTAGGTCCACCATGTGATTGCACACACCCCTTAGGGGTTAACACTCAGCAGATCACCAATGAATATAGGCATTGAACAATATTCACATCCAAGCTGCACACCGGAAAACTGCATCCATCCAGGGGATATCACAGTGCGTTTGACTCCCAAAGAAAACAAACAGAGGACATACCATAGTGTAATCCTGGTTTATTTTATAAAGGTCCCTCTCACAGCTTATATCCCCTCACACATTAAACGTACATCAATCCATTTATATATGAGCAAAAATATGAAAATGAAATTGCACTTCACCGTCTGCGCCGTCCGGCGTATGTTTCAGGAGCCGCAAGCTGAACCGCTCGCTTCCTTACTTCCTGGTTCTCCGGGACGGTGGAGCGCAAACAACCACTTCCAGCGTGTCGTGTAGGTCACGCCCTGACGCGTTTTGTCATTGGTTGACTTCAACAGAGGACGCTCTCTGTTGAAGTCAGCCAATGATGAAACGCGTCAGGACGTGACCTACACGACACGCTGGAAGTGGTTGTTTGCGCTCCACCGTCCCGGAGAACCAGGAAGTAAGGAAGCGAGCGGTTCAGCTTGCGGCTCCTGAAACATACGCCGGACGGCGCAGACGGTGAAGTGCAATTTCATTTTCATATTTTTGCTCATATATAAATGGATTGATGTACGTTTAATGTGTGAGGGGATATTAGCTGTGAGAGGGACCTTTATAAAATAAACCAGGATTACACTATGGTATGTCCTCTGTTTGTTTTCTTTGGGAGTCAAACGCACTGTGATATCCCCTGGATGGATGCAGTTTTCCGGTGTGCAGCTTGGATGTGAATATTGTTCAATGCCTATATTCATTGGTGATCTGGTGAGTGTTAACCCCTAAGGGGTGTGTGCAATCACGTGGTGGACCTAGAGAATCGGTGGAAGGTGCACTCTACAATTTCTTTAGAAATCACCTATGGACACTGTTATGAAACACTGGAATTGGTTGTCATCTTTCTAAAAAGACTATCATGTGATGTTGACCACTTTAAATCAACATAGCGCTGTTTTGTAGTAATTTTGGATACAGATCATTGTTTTCATGTTTTTTACTATTAATTTTATGTATTTTGTGATATTTTAAATAGCTGCTTTCAACGGTTTTTCTTCACCTGTTTAAGATATAGAAAAATCAATCGTATCTACTCATCTGTAGATTCATATATGTTATACTCACCGTAGGGTGTGTGGACAATTATTGTATTGTCCCAGTAAACCTACTGTGTCTTGCAGGGATTAATTTATTTATCTATAGGCGCTGAGTGGTGTACTATAGGCCTTAGATACACAATAACTTACATATTAACCTTTAAAATTAGCACTTTTGATTTTTCATGTTCGTGTCCCATAGACTTTAACGGTGTTCGCGTGTTCGAACAAATCTTTTGCCTGTTCGCATGTTCTGGTACGAACCGGGGGGGGGGGGGGGTGTTCGGCTCATCCCTAGTGGTAGGCTTTCATTTAGGCCATTTAGAATGTGATAAGTTGTCAGAGGGGTCAAGGTAGGAAAAGCTGTGCGGTGATATGGGGAGAGGGAATTTTAAGGCTCCAATGGGAATCTCTTCCAGAGTTTGGTAGAGGTGTGCACACTCCTGGCAAACCAGATTAGTCAGTCAGTGTTTAGTAACGGTATCAATAAAGAAAGAGAACGTGAAAACTGTGCATAACATGCGATAAACTTACAGTGTATTGGTATGAACAGAAGGAGGAGGACCTCTGTGGGGTGGAGGTCTGGATTGTAGAGAGCAGCTCAAGCAAGGTTGAGGAAGGCAGGAGCCTACAGAGAGGGGAGAACACTGGTAGACAAATTGACCTACTATGTGGTTACTTTCGGTCTGTGGAGCGCATGATTGCCTACTATTTTAGTCTTAGTTACTATTTGCTTCCCAGTACAGAATATATGACCATTTCTGGTGTTTGGAACGCAATATGAGAAGGTTCCCGTCTCTGGGCGTCTTTTGGCGCCTTGAGATGACCACTTACGGTAGTTGGAACGCAATATGAGTGAGCCTTTGTTTACCTTCCGATGCCGAGGTAGTGTTTGCTTCTGGTATTGTGAAGTGTTTTGTTTTTCTTTATGTTTTCTATTAATCTAAATCGCTTGGTCTTCCCCCCCCCCGTTTCTTAATATTTTTATGATATGATTGCCGCCAGTCAGTTGGCCCGCGGGATTTTTCCATCAATTGTATTTTCTAGTTAGTACTTCCAGTCCTTGCGGTCCTATAGAGTGGAAGGGAGTACTTCCGCCCTGTGGAACGCATGCAATTTCCGTTTTTTTGGCCCAGTTTTGCCATTTTTAAGCAACAGCGTCACATGTCAACACCACGTTCCTGAAGATGCACGTTTGTGAGGAAACGTCGGGAGGAGTAAGAGACGTGTGACGTACTGGCGCTAACAGAGTTACGGCCACCATCTTGTTGGTAGGAAGCGCTGAACCCTTTCCTTTTTTGCCTAATATCTTTTTTATCCAATGTGAGTTTGAAATTAGCTTGCACTTAATAAATGTTCTAGTGTTTTGGATGTCTGCCCAATGAGCGTTTTTTCTTTCATCCTTTTATGCATGCAACTACTGGGCTTCATTTCTTGGAGTGTATATGTAGCCAAATACCTGGTGGGCCATTGAAAGCGAGATACTTTTTCCTTTGTGTTGGTCTGCTCAATGAATAGGAGGAACTGTGGATACTACTGCCTCGATGTACATACCGTATTGTGTATACCTTACACACTGATGGTAAGGGTCAGTTATATCGGGTGTTGGTGACGGTTGTTTTTTTCCTTCTTCGTCTCACTGAAACTCTTCAATGTTGGATTTTGTTATGAACTTACTGGCATCTTCACTTTATTGAATTTTCATACATGAACTTTTTGTTTTGTTGCTACCAATCTTTAGCGCTACACCTTTACCTCATATTATCTTTATTGAACCCAACAATATTGTGTTAGCAGCTATTTTCACTTGTATTTCTTTATTAGCGCAACAAATTTGTTTTTTTCATTTAATCTCCCACCACTTAGCCTGTTTTCAAGAGAACCTAAAAGCCACACAAAAGGGGCCCAAATCTATTCCTCCTCCTTACTCACCTCAAGCTGTCCCTGCTATATCTCATGACCTCTTAGCAGCCTCCACTGACAGGGATGATGGTATAGCGCAGGGTGTCCCAGGTCCTTGCAGCACATCTGCCAGCAGTACACCACCAGCTGTAGACTATAGCTGACAAATTTCTTTGCCCCATCTGCTGCAGCGGAAAAAAAAATACAGTTCCTGTCACCCACATGCCCAGTGTCTAAATGCAAGCTTGTCAAAGTTGCTGGCACTACGACTTTTGCCTTTCTGCCTGGTGGATTCTGCCCCCTTCCGTGAATTTGCTAAATGTGCTATAACACAATGGCAGGTTCCCCGTAGTTATTTATTTTCCTGTAAGACCCTTCAAGCTCTCTATCATCACGTGGAAGGCATTGTTGTGGCATCATTGGTAAAGGCAGTCAGCCGCAAAATCCATATTATTGCTGTCACGTGGTACAGGCAGCATGGACACGGACAATATATTTTGTTGTGAATATAATGACACTCGCGCCTTGGTGGGGTGGTGTGTTTGTGTCTGGCCACTGCTGTATATACTGTTCCCTTGCAGGGGGAACAAAAAGTAATGGTTGATTAACCACTTAACGACCGCCCCATGTACATATACATCGGCAGAATGGCACGGACAGGCACAATCACGTACCTGTACGTGCCTGCCTTCATGCGGATGAGGGGTCCGATTGGACCTCCTCCCAAAACATGGGGTGGTTTGTATCGCTTCTGGAGCGATCCATGATGAGGGAGCGGCCATTGGTTTCTGGCCACCCCCTCGCGATCGCTCCCGGCGAATGAAATGCTTCCCCTGCCTGTGTAATGTATACACAGGCAGGAGGAAGTGATGACATCTCTCCATACGGCGCTCTATTTGTCCAGAGCGCCGAGGAGAGAAGACATCAGGTTAGTGCACCAACAGTACACTGACACCAGGACACATAGGCACATAAATCACCCCCCAGTCATCCCCAGATCACCCCCCAGCCCCCATTCACAGTGTCACTGATTGCAGTGATCATTTATTTACTGATCACTGCAATCAGTGACATTTGTGATAGTAAAAGTGTCAGGGCAGTTAGTGTTAGGTCCCTTTAGGTCCAGGGTAGCCCCCTACCCCCCTAATAAAGATGTAACCCCTTTATTGCCCCCCCAGGTAACCCTTTCACCCCCAATCACCAGTGTCACTAAGCGATCGTTTTTCTGATCGCTGTATTAGTGTCGCTGGTGCCACTAGGTAGCCAGTTATTTTTTTAGGTTCGCCGCTAGGTTTTTATAGCATAAGGTACCCCTATATATTATCTAATAAAGGTTTAACCCCTTGATCGCCCCCCAGGTAACCCTTTCACCCCCTATCGCCAGTGTCACTAAGCAATCGTTTTTCTGATCGCTGTATTAGTGTCGCTGGTGCCGCTAGGTAGTCAGTTATTTTTTTAGGTTCGCCGCCAGGTTTTTATAGCATCAGGTACCCCCATATATTATCTAATAAAGGTTTAACCCCTTGATCGCCCCCCCAGGTAACCCTTTCACCCCCTATAACCAGTGTCACTAAGCGATCGTTTTTCTGATCGCTGTATTAGTGTCGCTGGTGCCGCTAGGTAGCTAGTTATTTTTTTAGGTTCGCCGCCAGGTTTTTATAGCATCAGGTACCCCCATTTACAACCTAATAAAGGTTTTAACCCCATGATTGCCCCTAGAGTTAACCCTTTCACCAGTGATCACCGTATAAGTGTCACTGGTGACACTGGTTAGCCAGTTAGTTTTTTCGTTATTTACGTTCCCCGTCAGGTTTTTATATAGCGTCAGGTACCCCCATATATTACCTAATAAAGGTTTTAACCCCTTGATTGCCCCTAGTTAATCCTTTCACCAGTGATCACCATATAAGTGTTATGGGTGACGCTGGTTAGTTAGTTTGCTTTTTATAGCATCAGGGCACCCGCCGTATATAACCGAATAACGGTTTAACCCCCTGATCGCCCGGCGGGTGATATCAATTAGGTTTTAGCGTCAGTTAGGGTCTGCGTCGCCCCAGCCAGCGTCAGGTTAGTGCCGGTAGTGCTAACATCCACACTCAATATCTGACCAGATCTATACTAGCGTCCCCAGCAGTTTAGGGTTCCCAAAAACGCAGTGTTAGCGGTATCAGCCAAGATACCTGATAGCACCTGCGTTTTTCCCCTCCATCCAGCCCAGCCCACCCAAGTGCAGTATCGATCGATCACTGTCACTTACAAAACACAACACACATAACTGCAGCATTCGCAGAGACAGGCCTGATCCCTGTGACTCCAGTGCTGTAGGAGGTGATTTCACCACCACAGTTAAAAAAAAGAGTATATATATGCCGAAGCATGGGGGCAGCAGGGGCGGAGGAGCGATTTTGCTCCTAATGCCGCGTACATACGGTCAAAATTCCGACGGAGGCTTGCCCATGGAAATGTCAGACGTGTGTACGCGGCATAACTTTTGCGGGAGGATGCCCCCATGCTTCAGCATATATAAATGGTGCATGTATGCCCATCATTAGAAGTGGGTGAATGAAGGGAGGTATTCTAATGGTGGGCATACCCACCGATCAATCTCTTTTTTTCGTTCAGCCAACAGGCTGCATGAAAAAAAAAAGATTACAATACATGTCCAACAAGGACCAGCAACGTACTGGTATGTTACTGGACTTTGAATGGTTATACCAGAATGATGCCTATGGGTTTAGGTATCATCTTGGTATCATTCTTTTCAGCCAGCGGCCGGCTTTTATGTAAAAGCAATCCTAGTGGCTAATTAGCCTCTGGACTGCTTTTACAAGAAGTGGGAGGGAATGTCCCCCCCTGATATAAAAAGCGCCCATTGGGAAATTGGGAAAGCATTTTATCACACCTATCTTGGTGTGGTCAGATGCTTTGAGGGCAGAGGAAAGATCTAGGGTCTAATAGACCCCATTTTTTTTTTAAAAAAGCATACCTGTCACTACCTATTGCTATCTTAGGGGATATTTACATTCCCTAAGATAACAATAAAAATTATAAAAAAAATGAAATAAAAATGGAAGGAACAGTTTAAAAATAAAATAAAAAAGCAAAATAAATAATTAAAAAAAACAAAAACAAAAAAACACCCCTGCTCTTGCGCAAAGGCGCACACTCAAGCGTCGGTCTGGCAACATATGTAAACAGCAATTGCACCATGCATGTGAGGTATCACCGTGAAGGTCAGATCGAGGGCAGTAATTTTAGCAGTAGACCACCTTTGTAAATCGAATGTAGTAACCTGTAATGGCTTTTAAAGGCTTTTAAAAATATATGTAGTTTGTCGCCACTGCGCGTTTGTGCGAAATTTTAACGCATGTTTTGTTTGGTATCCATGTACTTGGCCTAAGATCATCTTTTTTATTTCATCAAACATTTGGGCAATATAGTGTTTTAGTGCATTAAAATTTTAAAAAGTGTATTTTTTCCCCCAAAAATGCGTTTGAAAAATCGCTGCGCAAATACTGTGCTGAAAAAAAAAATGCAACACCCACCATTTTAATCTATAGAGCCTTTTCTTTAAAAAAATATATAATGTTTGGGGGTTCAACATAATTTTCTTGCAAAAAAAAATATGTTTTCATGTAAACAAAAAGTGTCAGAAAGGGCTTTGTCTTCAAGTGGTTAGAAGAGTGGATGATGTGTGACATAAGCTTCCTAATGTTGTGCATAAAATGTCAGGACAGTTCAAACCCCCCCCCCCCAAATGACCCCATTTTGGAAAGTAGACACCCAAAGCTATTTGCTGAGAGGCATGTCGAGTCCATGGAATATTTTATATTTTGACACAAGTTGCGGGAAAAATACATTTTTTTTTTTTGCACAAAGTTGTCACTAAATTATATATTACTCAAACATGCCATGGTTATATGTGGAATTACAACCCAAAATACATTCTATTGCTTCTCCTGAGTACGGGGATACCACATGTGTGAGACTTGTTTGGAGCCTAGCCGTGTACGGAACCCCAAAACCCAAGGATTGCCTTCAGGCTTTCTAAGGGTGTCAAATTTTAATTTCACTCCTCACTGCCTATCACAGTTTCGGAGGCCATGGAATGCCCAGATGGCACAAAACCCCCCCCAAATGACCCCATTTTGGAAAGTAGACACCCCAAGCTATTTGCTGAGAGGTATGGTGAGTATTTTGCAGATCTTGCTTTTTGTCACAAAGTTTTGAAATAAAAAATAAATAAAAAATAAAATTATTATTTTCTTTCTTCATTTTCAAAAACAAATGAGAGCTGTAAAATACTCACCATGCCTCTCAGAAAATAGCTTGGGGTGTTTACTTTCCAAAATAGGGTCATTTGGGGGGGGGGGGGGGTTTGTGATATTATGACATTTTATGGCCTTCAAAACTGTGATGGTAGTGAGGATTGCAATCAAAAATTTGCGCCCTTAGAAATCCTGAAGGCGATGATTGGTTTTCGGGGCCCCGTACACGGCTAGGCTCCCAAAATGTCCCACACATGTGGTATTCCCGTACTCAGAAGAAGCAGCAAAATTTATTTTGGGGTGCAATTCCACATATAACCATGGCATGTGTGAGCAATATATCACTTAGTGACAACTTTTTGTAATTTTTTTTTTTGTCATTATTCAATCACTTGGGACAAAAAAAAATATTCGATGGGCTCAACATGCCTCTCAGCAATTTCCTTGGGGTGTCTACTTTCCAAAATGGGGTCATTTGGGGGGGTTCTGTACTGCCCTGCCATTTTAGCACCTCAAGAAATGAGATAGGCAGTCATAAATTAAAAGCTGTGTAAATTCCAGAAAATGTACCCTAGTTTGTAGACGCTATAACTTTTGCGCAAACCAATAAATATACGCTTATTGACATTTTTTTTACTAAAGACATGTGGCTGAATACATTTTGGCCTAAATGTATGACGAGTTTATTAGATTTTTCTTAAAACAAAAAGTAGAATATATAATTTTTTTTCAAAATTTTCGGTATTTTTCCGTTTATATTGCAAAAAATAAAAATAGCAGAGACAATCAAATACCATTAAAATAAAGCACTATTTGTGGGAAGAAAAGGACGCAAATTTTGTTCGGGTACAACATTGCATGACCGCGCAATTACCAGTTAAAGCAGCACAGTGCCAAATTGTAAAAACACCTCTGGTCTTTATGCTGCGTATTGGTCCGGGGCTTTAGTGGTTAAACTAAACAGAGCTTGCCCAACCCCACTTCTATCACATAAAAGCTTTTCCGCTTAGACAATAAATACACTGTTAAAAATAACATACATAACCAAGTGACAAACTATAAATTAATAACTCATATTGTTACGTAAATGGCTAATAATAGTGACTTGATTTAGATAATAAAGTGACTTGTGATGATATGTGCAAATATAGCAAAACAAAGTGCTTGGTGCTCTGTGCTCCTAGGTCTCTTAAGGGGGGACCTATCCCTCTGCGATTATCGTCGGACACCTCCACTGTATGGACTGGCCTCCTAGAGTGGTGATCGGAATCCAGGATATTCAGGCAATATAAGATTATCCTCTTGTGGAAAACTGTCTAGAATATTGATGAGTTGTTTACTGTCTCTAAGGTGAGAAGGGAATTGTTGTGCTAACGGCTGTAAATAATGGTCAATGTATTCTCCTAATCTGGAAAAGAGGGTTCTTGTGGACTTTTGGCACCTGGTATATAACTGGCAGTTTTGGTGCATCTGGTAACAAATACCCATATTCCCTCTTGTCCAGAATCTGTTGTTTATGTGCTCTTTTAGTCAGTATTTTTAGTTTAGACCTGTATTTATTTAGGGGGTTGCTTTTTAATTTCTCATAGGTTGTGGAGTCTTCCACTAACCTATTGAGTTCCTTATAATAGTAATCCTTGCTAACTTGCTAAAAATGCACCAGCCTTTTATGGTCTCTTTCTTTTTGCGGCACCCACCTCTGCTGCCTCTGTGTCTCTTTCTCCATATGAATCCTCCCTGTGTGTGTGTGTGGTGTTACTGGTGCCCATGTTGGTGGTTGTGTGTACTGTGGGTGTTGTGCCCATGTTGGTGATTGTGTATACTGTGGATGTTGTACCCATGGTGGTGGTGGTGCCCAGTATGGGGGTGGCGGACAATATGTTCTCCTTCCTCTTCATCCCCCTCTTGGTACATGTCTGCCCCTCCCTCTTGAACCCCTGTTTTGGTGTGTGTATCCCTGGGGGGTGCCTGTTGAGTGATGACCCAGTGGTCCTCCTGTGTAATGTTGGTGAAAATCCTTCCTATAAGAATCTGCATGCATATCTGATTGGGCTGGTTCTGATTGTGGACCTAATGGTGCAAATCTATTGTGTGTGGGTAAACTATATTGTTGATTCAAATGTGTTGTTGTATTGGATATGGTCTTCGGGGGGCATGTTTGTACTAATACATGCTCTTTTGTTGGCTTCTCTTTGCCTACATCTCTATGAGGGCTTCTCTCTTTATTTTCTCTCCTAGGTGGTCTCCGGGAATACTGGATGTTGTGGCGACGTCCCTCCTTCCCCTCCATGGATGAAGCCCACGATTCCCTTGACTCCCCCTCCTCCTTACCTGCCACTTATATACCATGTTCTGCTGATAATCTCTATTATCTCTTTGGTATTTTTTACTTTGAATCTCCTCATCTACTTCATCCATGAATTCTTTAACCACTTGCCGACTGCTGCCTGTAGATTTATGTTGGCAGAATGGCATGGCTGCGCTAAGGCATGCCCCTGCCGTGTGCTCAGTGATCGTACCCGCGGGACTCAATGCCCGCCGGTGTCCCGCGATCATCTCACGGAGAGGCAGAATGTGGAGATGCCTTTGTAAACAGGGCATTTCCCTGTTCTGCCTAGTGAGAGGACAGTGATCTACTGCTCCCTGTGATCGGGAGCAGTGATCACTGTCATGTCACTCGTAGCCCAGCCCCTCCACAGTTAGAATCACTCCCTAGGGCACACTTAACCCCTTCCTCGCCCCCTAGTGGTTAACTCCTTCCCTGCCAGTGCCATTTACACTGTATTCAGTTCATTTCTATAGCACTGATCGCTGTATAAATGACAATAGTCCCAAAATAGCGTCAAAAGTGTCCAATGTGTCCGCCATAATGTTGCAGTCATGATAAAAATTGCAGATCGCCCGCCATTACTAGTAAAAAAAAATATTAATAAAAATGCTATAAATCTATCCCCTATTTTGTAGATGCTATAACTTTTGCGCAAACCAATTAATATACGCTTATTGCGATTTTTTTTTACCAATAATATGTAGAAGAATACATATCGGCCTAAACTGAGGACATTTTTTTATATATATTTTTTGGGGATATTTATTATAGCAAAAAGTAAAAAATATTGCTTTTTTTTCAAAATTTTCGCTCTTTTTTTGTTTATAGCGCAAAAAATAAAAACCGCAGAGGTGATAAGATACCACCAAAAGAAATCTCTATTTGTGGGAAAAAAAGTACATCAATTTTGTTTGGGTGCAACGTCGCACGACCGTGCAATTGTCAGTTAAATCGACTCATTGCCGAATCACAAAAGTGGTTAATGTGTTTCATGCTTTCTATATACTCTTTGGTATATTTATTTGGTATCCGCTTGGTTACTTGTATAGTATGGTTGAGTTGTGTTAATTGAACTTTTCTTCAATCCAGTATAATATTTTACAATTTCTTTTCACTATTTAAAAAAAAAATATACCACTCTTTCTGTAATTTGAGATCTGTCATTCCATCATTAGGTGCCACATCTCGGCGTTCTCTTCTGGGGGTGATGTCATCTTTCACATATTTTTCCAATGTGAGTATATCCCACCAGGTGCGTATTTGTTTGTCCGGTGTATTTTTTAGAATTCTAAATGTTTGCTCAACTTCCTTATTTTTTGTTGTATAGAAAAGATGGAATTAACATGTATCCTTTTATTTTCAGCATAATCAAAGATTTGATATATTTCCATGGCAGCGTGTGATATATGGGGACAGACTGTGAATAGAATGACACTCGCGCCTTGGTGGTGTGGTGTGTTTGTGTCTGGCCGCTGCTGTATATACTGCTGTATATACTGTTCCCTTACAGGGGGAACAAAAAGTGATGTTTTATTTTTTTTAATATATTTTATTGATGCCATTTGAGAATAATATTACATACAATGTCATCTTGTAGGAAATACAAACTTGTCTAATGTAATGTAATAATAGACACTTTTTTTTTGTTAAAGAGAGAGAGAAGAGGGGGGCAGATTGAAGGTAAGAGATGAAAGAGTAGGTGTGAGAAAGAAAGGAAAAGAGAAGGCGAATTGACGCTAGAGTTAAGAGAGGTAAGTGAAAGGGGAAACCGATAGGGGGCGTCTGGTACCTGTCCCCCCTCGGTAACCCGAGACAAATGGTAATGATAACAGCAACTTAGAACTACATTCTCTCAATGGTAAGGAAACCTTGCAAGTTACATTCTGAAATATATTGAAAGCATCTGAGCAGTAACAATAGGGTAAAAAGTCACCTTTGATGTGAAGCTTAACCACTTAAGCCCCAGACCAATACGCAGCATAAAGACCAGGCCCCTTTTTGCGATTCGGCACTGCATCGCTTTAACTGACAATTGCGCGGTCGTGCGACGTGGCTCCCAAACAAAATTGACGTCCTTTTTTCCCCACAAATAGAGCTTTCTTTTGGTGGTATTTGATCACCTCTGCTGTTTTATTTTTTGTGCTATAAACAAAACTAGAGCGACAATTTGGAAAAAAATTCAATATTTTTTACTTTTTGCTGAAGTAAATATTCCCCAAAAATATATAAAAAAACTTTTTTTTCCTCAGTTTCTACATATTTTTGGTAAAAAAAATCGCAATTGCCGTTTATTGATTGGTTTGCGCAAAAGTTCAAGCATTTACAAAATAGGGGGTAGTTTTATGGCATTTTTATTAATACTTTTTTTTACTAGTAATGGCGGCGATCAGCGATTTTTTTTCGTGACTGCGACATTATGGAGGACACATCGGACACTTTTGACACATTTTTGGGACCATTGTCATTTTTACAGCGATCAATGCAATAAAAATGCACTGGTTACTGTAAAAATTACACTGGCAGTGAAGGGGTTAACCACTATGGGCGCTGAGGGGGTTAGGTGTGCCTAGGGGAGTTATTTCTACTGTGTGGGCATGGCTACGAGTGACACGTGACCGATCTCCCCTCTGATTACACAGAGCGGAGATCTGAGACATTGTCAGTAGCGGAGCGGGGAGATGTTGTGTTTACGGATCCTCGCAGCGATCGAGTCCGCGGGACCCGCGGTCCGACTCACGGGGAAGGCAGGGGGGTCGCGCACGCGACCCCGACGTCGGGCAGTTAAAGGGGACACACAGGTACGTGATTGTGCCTGTTCGAGCCATTCTGCCGACGTATATATACAGTGGCTGGTCCTTAAGTGGTTAAAGAGATGTATAAATGTGGTTAAGCATGGAGGTGATTTTTGCTTGGTATATGACCCTTTTCAGTGAATGAGAAGGGGGATGATTTCAAGTCGTTTTTTTCAGAAGATGTCAGGCAGTGATCAATAAAGGATGTCCATCTGTTATCAAATTTTTTATTGGACCGAGTATGATGAGTCGTGGTATCCAATTTTTCTTGGCAGAGCAGGGCTTTGAGATTTCTTATCGTTTCGGATAAGGTCGGAGGTGCGGTAGATATCCAGTGGTTGAAGATGTTTCTGCGGACTGTGAGCAGTGTGAGAAGTATCCATTGAAGATCGCCTTGTGGTATTACGTTAGAGGTCACTGGGGAATCCTTTCTTTGTGGTGAAAAAGTGATGGTTGATTTAAACTAGACAGCGCTTGCCCCACCCCACTTCTGTCAAATAAAAGCTTTTCCGCTTTTATGACAAGCTATAAATTAATAACTCGTATTGTTACATAAAAAGCTAATAATAGTGACTTGATTTACATAGTAAAGTGACTTGTGATGATATGTGCAAATGCAGCAAAACAAAGGGCTTGGTGCTCCATGCTCCAAAAGTGACTGTAATTCCACTACTGTGTGGTTCTGCACACACCAGATGGGTTGGACTCCTCTGCCGTATGGCAAGAAGAGTCAACTGTGCTTTAGGTCTCTTAAGGGGGGACCTATCCCTCTGTGATTATCGCTGGACGCTTCCACTGTATGGGCTGGATTTCTAGAGTGGTGCTCAGAATCCAGGATATGCAGGCATGGAATATATAAACAGAGGTCTCCTCATAGCGTAATATCCTTTAAAAATCTTTATTCAGCTTAGGCATTTTATGATAAAAACTCCTTTAAAAGTATTAAGATAAAAATCTCTTCTAAGAAACATCCCCGTGTATCTATCGGTGTCTAGTGAATAACGCTGTCTGCAGACCAGCGTGTGTTCCAAGATCCATGCCGGATATGACGTATCGGGACATCAAGTTTTGGAGCCAGGAATGGTGGCGTGTGATAATGGCATAAACCTCCTGTCTGCCCTTATACAGGGATAGTTGACACATGTGCCATGCCTGGCACATGTGCTCAGTTTGGTGGTACAGGATTTCCTAAATAGGTACCCAGGGTTGGAAGATCTAGTAAAGCAGGCCAGAAGAGTCTGTAGCCATTTCAAGCGATCATACACAGCCAGTTGGCTGAAATTCAGTGGGAATTTCACCTGCCAATAAATTGTCTGATTTGTGACATACCCACAAGGTGGATCTCGACTTTGGCAATGCTTCAGCGGCTGCACATGCAGCAGAGGGCCGTCAATGAGTACCTGTGTGAGTATGGAACAACGACAGGCTCAGGCCGGCTCAGCTTTTTTCCCCCACGCCAATGGCTGTTCATAGAGTATGCATGCACTGTACTGTCACCAATGGAGGAGGCCACAAATATGGTGAGCCATGACAAAGTATGCATCAGTGACACAATCCCTGTTGTGTTCCTGCTGGAGCAGAGTCTGCATGGCATTATGGACAGGGCACTTGAGGCAGAGACGTCATTTCCTCCCAAGGCCCACATTATGCAGACACTATTGTTCCTATGCCACAGAACACACAAGAGGAGAGAGAGGATAAGGAGGATGAGGAGGAGGATTCTGGCAGTTTCAGAGGCATTGAAGCAGAGGAAAACATACGTCAAAGAGTAGGGATGAGCTTCGAGTTCGAGTCAAACTCATGTTCGACTCCAACATTGCCTGTTTGCACGTTCACCGAACAGCAAACAATTTGGGGTGTTCGCAGCAAATTCAGACAGCCGCGGAAACACACTGTAAAAGTCTATGGGAGAAATCTAAAGTGCTAATTTTAAATGCTTATATGCAAGTTATTGTCATAAAAAGTGTTTAGGGACTGGGTCCTGCCCCAGGGGACATGTATCAATGCAAAAAACGTTTTAGAAACTGCTGTTTTTTCAGGAGAAGTGATTTTATTTAATGCTTAAAGTGAAACAATAAAAGTGAAATATTCCTTAAAATTTCGTACCGGGGGGGGGGGGGGGGGTATAGTATGCCTGTAAAGCAGCGCTTGTTTCCCTTGCTTAGAACTGTCCCTGCACAAAGTGTCATTTCTGAAGGAAAAAAAGTAATTTAAAAGCTCTCGCGGCTATAATGAATTGTCGGCTCCCGGCAATACCGAGAAAAGTCATTGATAAGAAAAAAAAAATGCGTGGGGGTCCCCCCAAATTCAATTACCAGGTCCTTCAGGTCTGGTATGGATATTAAGGGGAACCCTGTGTCAAATTAAAAATCCTGCCCCCCCATGTGAATTGGTAAGGGGTACACCTACCATTTCATGAAGAAAGTGTAAAAAAAATGTAAAAAAAACACACAGAAACCTTGGGAAAAGTCCTTTATTAAAAAAAAAATACATTCCAGCGATGTAATCCAGTGTCCCGCGGCGATCCGATGTCCAGCGCTGCAGTCTCCACTCCACACGAAACATTATTGGCTGAGCGGACCTACACTGCGGAGGAAGTTCCCCATCAGGTCCGCTTAGCCAATGACATAGGCGGGGTCTGAGGTACGAGGGGGCAGGGGTGCCCTCGTATCTTAGACCCTGCCTATGTCATTGGCTGAGCAGACCTGATGGGGAACTTCCTCTGCAGTGTAAAAAAATTAATAGACCCGCCCCTTCTCACGTTCCCCATCAGGTCCGCTCAGCCTTACACCTACGTCATTGACTGAGTGGACCTGATGGGGAACGTGAGACGGGGCGGGTCTATTCATTTTTTACACTGCGGAGGAAGTTCCCCATCAGATTCGCTCAGCCAATGACGTAGGCAGGGTCTGAGATACAAGGGCGCCCCCGTCCCCTCGTACCTCAGACCCCGCCTACGTCATTGGTTGAGCGGACCTGATGGGGAACTTCCTCCGCAGTGTAGGTCCTCTCAGCCAATGACGTTTTATGTGGAGTGGAGACTGCAGCGCTGGACATTGGATCGCCGCGGGATGCTGGATTACATTGCTGGAATGGGTTTTTATTTTTTATTTTTTTATTTTTAATAAAGGACTTTTCCAAGGTGTCTGTGTGTTTTTTTTACATTTTTTTTACACTTTGTTCGTGAAATGGGTGGGGTTGCAATGTACCCCTTACCAATTCACATAGGGGGGGCGGGATCTGGGGGTCCCCTTTGTTAGAGGGGTCTTCCAGATTCCAATAAACCCCCTGCCCGCAGACCCCCACAACCACCGGGCAAGGGTTGTGGGGATGAGGCCCTTGTCCCCATCAACATGGGGACATCCTCCCCATGTTGAGGGCATGTGGCCTGGTACGGTTCAGGAGGGGGGGGCGCTCTCTCGTCCCTCCCTCTTTTCCTGTGGCCTGCCAGGTAGGTTGCGTGCTTGGATAAAGGGTCTGGTATGGATTTTTGGGGGAACTCCACACCATTTTTTTTTTGGGGTGGAGTTCTCCTTAAAATCCATACCAGACCTGAAGGGTCTAGTATGGATATTTGGGGGGAACACCACGTAATTTTTTTTTTAAATTTGACGCAGGGTTCCCCTTAATATCCTTACCAGACCTGAAGGGCCTGGTAATTGAATTTGGGGGGACCCCCACGCATTTTTTATTTATCAATGAATTTTCTCTGTATTGGCGGGAGCCAACAATTCATTATAGCCGCGAGTGCTTTTAAATGACTTTTTTTCCTTCAGAAATTACATTTTGTGCAGGGACAGTTCTAATCACGGGAAACAAGCGCTGCTTCACAGGCATCGTATACACCCCCCCCCCCATTTCACTTTTATTGTTTCACTTTAAGCATTATTAAAATCACTGCTCCCGAAAAACGGCCATTTTTCAAACTCTTTTTTGCATTGATACATGTCCCCTGGGGCAGGACCCGGGTCCCCAAAACCTTTTTAGGACAATAACTTGCATATTAGCCTTTATAATTAGCACTTTTTATTTTGAATGTTCAAGTCCATTGTATTTAATAGGGTTCTAAAGTTCACACGAACTTTAGGTTTGTTCGCAGGTTTTGGTGCGAACCAAACAGGGGGATGTTCGGCTCATCCCTATCAAAGAGTAAGAGATGGTTTTCCATCCCCAGAATCCTTGGGAGTAGTATTCGGCTGGGAGGAGGCCGTTCCAGATACTGTAATCCCCAGTGACCCAGAGGAGTCTGCTTCTCATGACTCTGCAAATTTGCGGTGCATGGGCTACCTCATGCTTCAAAGCCTGCAAAAGGACCCAAGAATATGTGGCATAAAGGAAAAGGATCACTATTGGTTGGCAACCCTCCTTGACAACCGTTATAACTGGAAAGTCCCAGAACTCATCCTGTCCCCACAGAGAGTGCAGAAGATGAAATCTCTTGAGAAACAAATGAAAGTGAAGCGCTAATGTACAATTTCTGAATAAACTAAAACTAAATAGTGATTAAGTGATAAACATATGGGGGGGCGGAGCCGGCAGCCAGAGCAGATGGACACGTGTTAGGTGATCTATCGTGGCTCACAGCAAACCAGGCTACATAAAAAGCATACCGACGCATAGAGGAGGGCGAGGGGACCATTGTGGTAACGATGTACAAGAGAAAGGAGAGAGAAGGACCCCGAAAACTGACAGATTCCTTCCCCACAGTCGCGGGCCAAGAAATCAATAATGGCGCCGGCGCCGGGAGCCGCTCATCAGCCTCCACACTGCAAACCACCAGCAAACCGCTGCCATCCTTAGGTGAGTCACATCCCCAAGGCCATCCTCTGCCATCATCCCCTTTCAATAGCCCTGTCAAGCAGAAGAGAAGGATTGGGGAAGGAGGGGGGACCCGAGATGATGCGGACACAGCAGGGGAAGGAATGGAGGAATCCTCCACATATGCTCAGCAGTTAGATGCCTTCCCCATATCAGGGCAACCCATTATAGATACTACCATGAAGGAAATGCTGCAAACTCTGCGGGGGGGCCTCCAGAATGATATGGCAGCGTTCATTCAAACTACAAAGCTGGAAATTGCTGCAGTCAGTAATAGGGTGGACTATGTAGAACAAAAAATGGAGGAATTTACATTGGCACATAATGAGCTTGTGGATGCTCACTTTGAGGTGGAAGAAGAAATTAAAGCTATGCGCCTCAAAATGGTGGATATCGAGGACAGGGCTCGCAGAAACAATATCAAATTTAGAGGGTTTCTTGAGACCGTCAAGCCAGCTGAGCTTACAGCGTACCTGCAAAAACTTACGATGACGGCCCTCCCATCCTTGAGCCCAGCGGATATCACCATTGACAGGGCCCACAGACTGCCAAAACCTTCTTTCCTGACGGACCAAATTCCTCGAGATGTTATAGCAAGAATCCACTTTTATCATTTAAATGATCAGCTTATGCGCTATGCCAGACAGCAACCCAGCCCTTCCTGATCCCTTTGCTTGAATCGCACTGTATGCTGACTTGTCGCAAGCTACCTTAACTGCTAGACACAACTTGGTCCCCATCACCAAAATACTACGTAACCATAAAATCCTCTACAAATGGGGCTTCCCAGCCAAGTTAATAGTGGAGATGAACAATGAAACGCATGCAATCGCATCATTGGATAAGGGGCTGGAGCTTCTTCGTAAATGGCGCCTAATCCCTGCTGATGAGATCCTGCGGACCCTGACCCTCCTCGCCACAGTTGCAACAACCAACGCCAGAACAGGAGTAAGTAATTACTGTACTCAGGACTGTTGTGCTGCCTAGCACCTCTCCATCAAGTTGCCTTCCACTCTCCTCAAGGATACTGCAAGTCTGGTGACTTTCAACTTCTTCAAAATTTTGAGTGTTTACTCAAAACACCGATGTTCGGCTATTCCTTGACTTCCATCTTTTCTTTTTCCCCCTTAATTAGTTACGAAATGCTTTCCATAACCTGTTTGCCGCAGAACAAGCGGCCTAAGTATACTGTTCAAATTTGGTTAGTTCTGGTTACCTTTTTTGTTTTGAAGGTTGCAAAGACATTGTTTCTTCGGACCATATGCATTCTGGACATACCTAGTACAAACCTCCTACAGATAAGAGCTACCACTAGATGGCAATACTGCACCAACCACCAATGGAATGACCCTTAAACTGATGTCATATAATGTGAGGGGATTAAACAGTCTCCATAAGCGTAGAGCTCTTTGTAAATCTGCCATAGACACAAAGTGCGATATCTTATGTGTACAAGAGACTCATTTCTCTAGTGTAAAACCCCCAAAATGTACACATGCCAAATTTCTGCATGTATTTACAGCCAAACACACTACCAAGAAAAATGGGGTAATGATTGCTCTTAAGGACACATTAACCTTTTCTCTTTTACAGGAACATGCTGATCCCCATGGACGTTATCTTATACTAGTGGCAGAAATTAACCATGTCACCCACACGCTGGTAAATCTGTATGCGCCTAATGTAAGACCTTTGAGATTTATTCGCAAAGTTATTAAGATGGCAAAAAAGATGCAAAAAGGTGGCTTAATAACATGTGATGACTTCAATATGATTATGAATGAGGATTTAGATGTGTCTTCGGTGGCCCTCAGCCGGAGGCACTCTTTAGGGTCACTGTGCCATGAAGAAAGGCTCTTTGATCCATGGCGATGCCTTAGGGCTACTGAAAGAGACTACACATTCTACTCAGCTGTGCATGATAGCTACTCGAGAATTGATTTCTTCCTTACTGACATTTATATGTTGCAAAATGTTCAGGCTGCTGACATCCACAACATCACGTGGTCAGACCCTGCACCAGTGACTATAGAGGTTGTGGATGCCAACAAAACCTCCCACAAACCACTGTGGCATAACAACACCTTCCTCCCCAAAATCAGGGATGAAGTAGGCGGAAAGCTGACAGAATTTTTTCTATTCGATAATAATGAGGAATGCTCCCCTATGACAACTTGGTGTGCACACAAAGCTTTCGCTATGGGGTACCCTTATACAAATTGCTTCCAGGGAAAAGAAAAAGAAAATGCATTGCATGTTACAACTGCAAGAGTCTATAGCAGATTTAGAAGCAAAACACAAAAACCCTGATACCAAGTCCAGTGATATCCTTAAGCGCCTCACTACTTGTCGTGAAGAACTACGACAGGAAATCAGAGCACATTATGACTAGGGATGAGCCGAACACCCCCCCGTTCGGTTCGCACCAGAACCTTCGAATGGACCGAACGTTCGCACGAACTTTAGAACCCTATTAAATACAATGGCCTCGAACGTTCGAAATCTAAAGTGCTAATTATAACACCTAATATGCATGTTATTGTCCTAAAAAGGGTTTGGGGACCCGGGTCCTGCCCGAGGGGACATGTATCAATGTAAAAAGAATCTTTTAAAACGGTCGTTTTTTCGGGAGCAGTAATTTTAATGATGCATAAAGTGAAAATAAAAGTGAAATATTCCTTTAAATATCGTACCTGGGGGTGTCTAAAGTATGCCTGTGAAGTGGCACATTTTTCCCATGTTTAGAACTGTCCCTGCACAAAAAGACATTTCTAAAGGAAAAAAAGCCATTTAAAACTGCTTGCGGCTTTAATGTAATGTCTGGTCTGGCAATATGGATAAAAATCATTGAGAAAAATGGCATGGGTACCCTATCACCCACCCCTACCCCAGCCCATTACCAGCCCCTTTGGGTCTTGTATGGATATTAAGGGGAACCCCGCACCCAAAATAAAAAAGGCCCTATATACTCTGAACAGCAGTATACAGGCGGTGAAAAAAAGACACGGACTGTAGGTTTGTTCTTAAGTACAATCTGTTTGTAATTTGGAACAGGTACATTTTTTAAGTGTAGCTCTAGCCAAAAAATCTATTTTTAAGCTTTTTGGAGAACATAGGGAAGGGTTATCACCCCTGTAACATTTGTTTTGCTGTCTGTGCACCTGTTCAGAACATTTCACCTCACTTTCCATCCCAATGACAAATATTTTTGGAAAATTTGTGTTTTTTATTGAAACAAGGATTGGTGATAAAGCATCAGTGGAGAGGAGACACCTTTTTCACATATTAACTCTTACAGGAGAGAATTTGCCTTCCTAGGGGTAGATTTCCTCTCACTTCCTGTTGTCTCCTTCCGTTTGCAAGTAGGAGCCGTTTGTAAGTTGGATGTTTGAAAGTAGTGGCCTGCCCTATATACTCTGCAGAAATTTGCCCCTTAGGTGTTGGTGTTGCCACAACACTGTAAGCCCTCACAGTTACTCTTGGTGGGTGCTGGAACGCCCTGCTGTCAACTATTATATAAGGAATTTTATTTACATGCCACTGTTGAACAGTGGTAGGAAAAATTGGGCCTTTGGTGGTGGTGCTGGTGCCACAACACTGTAAGCCCTCACAGTTACTCTTGGTGGGTGCAGGAATGGGCCCTGCTGTGAATTATTAGATCAAGAATTGTAATTGCATGCCCCTGTTGAACAGGGGCTTAAAAATTGGGCCTTTGGCGGTGGCGGTGGTGCTGGTGCCACAACACTGTAAGTCCACACAGTTACTCTTGGTGGGCGCAGGAATGGGCCCAGCTGTGAAATATTAGATCAAGAATTGTAATTACATGCCCCTTTTGAACAGGGGCAGAAAAATTGGGCCTTAGGCACTGGTGCTGGTGCCACAACACTGCAACCCCTCACAGATACTGTACTTGGAGCGCAGCAATGAGCCCTGCTGCAAAGCATTGCATAAAAAATTGTAAATACACGCCCCTGTTAAACAGGGGCAGAAAAATTGGGCTTTAGGCACTGGTGCTGGTGCCACAACACTGCAACCCCTCACAGATACTGTACTTAGAGTGCAGCAATGAGCCCTGTTGCAAAGTATTGCATCAAAAATTTAGGCTTTAGGTGAATGCTATGCAAAGCACACAGTAGTACACTAAGTAAAACACTGACTGTATTCAGTTGAAACAATCACCGTCCTGCCTGTCACAGTATAGAGAATAACTGTATCCAGGTGAGCTTTAGGTGATCGCTATGCAAAGCACACAGTAGTACACTAAGTGAAACACTGACTGTCTGCAGCTTGCACAATCACCGGCCTGCCTGTCACAGTATAGAGAATAACTGTATCCAGGTGAGCTTTAGGTGATCGCTATGCAAAGCACACAGTAGTACACTAAGTGAAACACTGACTGTCTGCAGCTAGCACAATCACCGGCCTGCCTGTCACAGTATAGAGAATAACTGTATCCAGGTGAGCTTTCGGTGATCGCTATGCAAAGCACACAGTAGTACACTAAGTGAAACACTGACTGTCTGCAGCTAGCACAATCACCGGCCTGCCTGTCACAGTATAGAGACTAACAGGAACGGATCTAGCTAAACTCAATACAGTGTATAAATATAAATATAAATACAACACCTAGGATGCATATATATCCTCTACACACTGTAACAGCAGCTAACTGACTCGCCTGCCTGCTCTATCAAACTCAAAATAAATGACACTGTCTATCTCTCTGAAACTGCCTCTTTCACAAACGCCAACACACTACACAAGGCCGACTTCCAGGCGGCCTTATATAGTGTGGGGCGTGTACTAAACCCCCTGAGCCATAATTGGCCAAAGCCACCCTGGCTTTGGCCAATTACGGCTCTCTGTTTTTTCCGCGCTGTGATTGGCCAAGCATGCGGGTCATAGTGCATGCTTGGCCACTCATCAGCCAGCAATGCACTGCGCAACACGAATTTGACGCGAACAGACCATAACGTTCGTTCTTCGTTGAACGATCGAACAGCCGATGTTCGAGTCAAACGTGTGTTCGACGCGAACGCAAAGCTCATCCCTAATTATGACACCTACTTTAAGAGACTAAAAGTTTCATACTACTCTCAAAATAATAGAGCGGGCAAAATTCTAGCCTCCCAACTTAAAAAAAGACAGGCACGTTCCATCCTTACGCACATCAAACACCACCTCACCAATGTGACGTTCAATAACCCTAAAGATATTGCAAACGCATTCAAGGATTATTATGAATCCTTGTACATCTACACACCAACCAACAGATAGGGAGATTGAAGATTTCTTACAAAGTACCCATCTTCCCTCTATAGACTCAGTTTCACTACAAAAACTGAATGCACCTATAACCATCCAGGAAGTTAAGGTGGTTATTAAATCCCTACTTATGCACAAATCCCCAGGCGCAGATGGCTTTTCCGCCGAATATTATAAAGCATTTTCTACTCTCCTCGCATCGGAATTAGTAAAAAATAATAATATTGCAGCCTCCTCAGGTTCCTTCCCGAAAGAAATGCTCCAAGCGGTGATAGTTACCCTACCGAAACCTGGCAAAGATGCGTCTGTCCCACAAAATTTTAGGCCTCTATCTCCCTATTAAATTCTGATCTGAAGATTTATTCCAAATCCTAGCGAATAGATTGATGGACATCACCCCCTCCCTTATAGGATTGGAATAAGTTGGCTTTGTAAAGGGAAGGCAAGCACCGGATGGGACTAGGAGAATGCTGGACCTCCTGCGATTAGCGGAAATCACGCAGACTCCTAGCACTTTCCTGGCCCTAGACGCAGAGAAGGCCTTTGATAGGGTCCATTGGGGCTACCTATCCAGGACTCTGCACAAATTTGGAATCACAGGTCTAATCCATTCAGCAATAATGTCCCTGTATTCTAATCCTACCGCTAGAGTCTACTCCTCTAGCTTACTCTCTGACACCTTTACATTATCTAATGGCACCCGTCAAGGCTGCCCGTTATCCCCAATTATCTTTTCACTGATCATAGAACCACTGGCGGAATATATCAGATCCAACGATTAAATAAAAGGTATAGAAACTAGCTCTGGAAATCATAAAATAGGTATTTTTGCTGATGACATCATTCTCACTGTTTCCAATCCAACAATTTCTCTACCTATCATCCAAACCTTATTACACAAATTTGGACAGATCTCCTTTTACAAAGTCAACACATCCAAATGTTATGCCCTGACTCTCAATATCCCAAACAAAGAAAAAGCTAGATTAAAGAATATCTTCCCTTGCAACTGGGACCCCCCCTCAATCACATACTTGTGTGTGCAGCTAACTTCCTCTTCCTCCAAAATCTATTCAAGTAACTACCCCCCACTGCTGAACAAAATAGAAGCGGAACTTAATCAAATCAGCACTCTACATCTTACATGTTTAGGGAGGATAGCTGCATACCAAATGCAAACTCCTATACCACTTCAGAACACTACCCATCCGGGTTCCCCAATTTTTTTTTACTCAATTAGAGATTTACGTGAATTTTTTTTATATGGGGGGATAAGAAGCCCAGGGTTGCACTAGCACAACTTTACAAACCTAAACATCTAGGTGGAGTTGGACTACCAAATGCTCATTTATACTACAGGGCTGCAATTTTGGACCAAATGCGTTTCTGGTTCTCCTACCAAACAGACAACCGATGTGCAGACATTGAATGTGCAGTTACACCTGGTCACAACCTTCTAGCACTAGCTATAGCTGCTAGCATTCATCACAAACCAATCGACCCATCGTACCCAACCATACAAGCAACCATTGATGCCTGGTCTATGCTAACCAATATACATCTTACTGACACCCCCACTCAAAAACTAAGAATCCCACTGGCGACCTACGAATATCTAATTCCTAACTTCTCTGCCCAATCTTGGAGGAAGATGGGGGCACACTTCTCCACTCCTGCTTTGAGTGAACAAAGTGCCGTAGATAGATATAGGATCTTCCAAATACGCCACTACTCACATAATAACCCGAACAGACCCATAGAAATTCCACAGATAATATAGGACTTTCTTCTGAGCAGATCCCCAAACAAACTCAAAGGGATATCCCTCTTTTACAAATTTTCATCCCGGGGACAGGAACTACAAAAAGAATTCATTTACACCAATGGCATAAGGCAATAAAATACAATAGTAAAACCTTCGGCATGCGTGGACCATTGGGACAATGTGCAAAAACTATTACACAGATGGTATTTAACCCCTGTCTGTCTACACAAAATGAGCACTAATATCTCACCCCTTTGTTGGAGAAACTGCAAATCAACAGGTAGCTTACTCCATATATTTTGGAACTGTAATGTTTTACAATCTTTCTGGTCAAAAGTGCAATCACTCATTAAGAACATTACTAGAACAAATTATGCCCTTAACCCTGCATTTACGTTACTGAGCCTTGGTATCGAGAACTTCCCTCCGTTAATGAGAAAAGTAGTCATCCACATCCTGTTCGCTGCACGAATATCAATTGCAAAAGAATGGCGCTCCCAATCACCTCCCAGTATCACAGAAGTAATATCAAGAGTAAACTCACAATATACTATGGAAAAAAATGCTTGCTTACACAGAAAGGAGATCCCTGAACTTCCATAAAAATTGGGAGATATGGAGGACATCAAAATATGCCTCCTCACATCTATGACGCACACTTACTCACTGATTCTAATGTATATGCACCTCAACATCTAGTGGTATGAACCAAAGATAGGTATGGCCAAGAATGCTTGTTCAAATATTTCTAATTACAATAGTTAAAGCGGAAGTAAACCCATCAATTTGATAGTTTAAAAAAACAGTTAACATTTCCGGCATGCCGGAAATGCTAGCTGTCACATTGGTTGTGCTCTCAACCAAACTGTCAAACCATCCAATGGCTGGTGTCATAACAGATCACATGTGCAGCATCATGACAGTTGCAAATTAAACAGAGGCTAAGATGGCAGCTTCCTTGGCTGAAAACAATAGGAGGGTTTACTTCCACTTAAAGACTATCTCTGTTTGTTGTTGGTTACTATTAAGACTTAAGAGAGCTTACCGTTTGGATCTGCTCCAAGAACCCTCATTAAGGTCCAGGATGGGCTACTTGCTATCAAACCTGCAGAAAGCCTGCTCACAGTGTGAACCCAAAAAGATCTACACCTGTTATTCACCTTGTATAACTTTGTACTGTAAAGGAAGCACAATATTCTGTATACATTGTGAAAATCAATAAAAATCTATTGTTTAAAAAAAATCAGCATGAAAAAAAACTTTGATCATAAAATCGAATAATGTGTTGTAATAGAACCCATGACGGAACCTAACGCCTTACACGTAAATCAACAATACAAATATATTGTGTGCAAAAAGTGAACGTGATGTCCACAGAAAAAGAAGAGATCAAACATGTGAATGAGTCCAAGTCCATAGATGGATTGTCATGGCATCATTATGACATCAAAGGTTAAAAATAGGTATATAGAAAAGTTGCAAGTAGATAATCCACCACAAATTGAATGTTTAAGCTCTTCTTTTTCTGTGGACATCATGTTCACTTTTTGTACACAATATATTTATATTGTTGATTTACGTGTTAGATTCCTTAATGGGTTCTATTACACACATTGTTCGATTTTATGATCAAAGTTTTTTCTCACATGCTGATTATATGTTTATCACTTAGGTAATCACTATTTAATTTTAGTTCATTCTGAAAATGTATATTAGCGCTGCACTTTTTATTGTTTCTTCTGTTTGCAATTGTTCTTTTACTGTGCTGGCTGCTGTTCATTATTTAAAGAGACAGCAATGTATTTTTTCATGTTTTCTACATGAAATCTCTTGAGTACACCTTAAATAGGAGTTTATCAAATGCTTTTCCCGACTTAGGTAGGTTACAGTGGTTACAGTGTCATGGAAAACATAGTTTTGAGGCTTCTGTTGGTCAAGAGAGGAGCAGTGGAGAAGGTGGCTGCCTAAGTGATGCATTTCTCAATTTTTGAGAGATGCAGAAAAACAGATGGAGAGCTTTCCAGTTGATGATCCACTCGCTTACTGGGTCATGAGAATAGACCACTGGCCAGAATTTGCCCAGTATGCTATTGAGCTGCTGGGCTGCCCTGCATCCAGCGTGCTTTCCAAACTGGAAAGTTCTGCTGGAGGTTTTGTTACTGATCATAGAACGCGTCTGTCCACAGACTCCGTGGACCGTCTGACTTTTATCAAAATTAATCAGTCCTGGATTACCAGCAGCCCCTGATTAAGTTATTTTTTGGGATGTGAAATCTCTGCAGGGACTTATAGGCTGCCTGCCTAGTGTTGTGGGTTTTGATTTAATTTGGAAGAATGTTTTTAGTGTAGGTTTCATGGGCACAATTTAACACCCAAAGACCAATTGTTCCGTACTTTTTGACAGGTGCATATCATTGCAATTTTTAATTCCAGTATTTTTATTGAATCTCAGCAAAATACAGAGAATAGGATGTAAATCAAATGTAAATTGCTGTACAATAAGGCACTTACAGATTACAGACAGATAGAGTAAAACAAACATCCGTGGATTGACAATTGGTCACTCTATTCTCGAACTTTGAGCAAAATAATAAGGGATGAATGTGTATTAGAGCATAAAGGAGTATTTGTTACCTTGGATATATGAACAACGCGATTCGTACATTTTGAAATATTATAATAACACACCTCTATATTGATTTGTATTTCACAATATAGAGGGAAAGGAAGGAAAATAAAGAACAAAGGAGAAGAGAAACATAACAGAGAACAGGACAGTAACCGGGGTGATTTAAATAATTCCATACAGACCAGTTGGAAGCATATTTAGCATTAGAACCACCCCTGTAAGCCAATATCTTTTTGTATACCGCCACAGTATTAACTTTTGTGATAAGTTCTCTCAAGCTGGGTATCTCATTAGTTTTCCATTTGCTCATCAATAGAGACCTCACAGCAAAAATTATATGCATTGCTATAGATCTAACCAATATAGAATAATCCGACATGTCAATACTCAGTATAGCTTTTTCAATAGCGGGGCGTACAAAGACCCCCGTGACCTTCTCAATTAGCTTGAACACCTCTGACCAGAAGCTGCGGAGGTGAGGACATGCCCACACCATATGAGTTAATGTCCCCACCCGCCCGCACCCCCTCCAGCAGAGATTCGAGTTAGTATCAGAAAATTTTGCAACTATATATGGGGTAAAATGACATCTTGTCAGAAGTTTTTGTGCTAGCTCTGCATAATTCGAACATCTCAAAAATTGGTGGTTATTTTTAATAGCTGAAAGCCATTGTTTGTCTGAGAAAACCTTACCCAGCTCTTTTTCCCATTTGATTAGTGGGTTGAATTTGATAAAGGCAGATTTGGAGTTGAGGATATTGTATATTAAGGATATTCCTTTCGTTTTTGGGTTAGAAGAATTTAGATGTTCCCATATCTTTGAGGGGATTAGGGTATACATTATGTTCAGTTGCTGATAAATTGAGGAGATCTGGTTATATGTCAAGAACTCTGAGGTAGGTATAGAAAACCTAGTTTGAATGTCCAAAAATGACATCAGTTTGTCATTCTCCAGAAGATCTCTCAAATGGCGGATGCCCTTTCTCAGCCATGGAGTTAGGGTTATGTTCAGGACTAGCCAGTGGATGGTGTCCAATGGGATGGGAATGTTAGTAGAGAGTAATGTCGGGTGTGTTACCTCTCTTAGATATGTCCATGCGTTCATCGATGCTTGTATTGTGGAGTGGTCTATTGGGATATTTGTGTGTGGCAAGTTGTGAGCAATGAGAAGGGACAGAGGAGAGTTGAGAGCCAGCCATGCAAGTTCTAGTTGGCACCAAGATTTAGCGAAATCCTGGTCAAACCAGCCTTTAAGCTGTTCCAAGATTTCCACCATATAGTAATCCTTCAGGACTGGAATGCCCAACCCTCCTACTGCTTTGTGTTTCCTCTGTACTATTGGGGGAAACCTCGCTCTACCACCGGCCCACACAAATTTGGACAATTGATTCTGCATGGTGGTAAAAAAAGATGATGGAAGAGGAATTGGAAGTGCTATAAAGTAATAAGTAATTTTTGGTAATAGTAGCATTTTGTAAGCCAATAGCTGACCCGCCCAAGAGATGTAATGTTTCTGAATCCTGGACATTTCCTTTTGAAATTCAGCTACTAATGGGATATAATTGGTCTTGTAGAGGTTGGAGACAGGAGATGTTAAATGAATGCCCAAATATGTTATAGAGTTGGAGGACCAAGGGTATGGCAAGTCTCGTTGAAGGGTGAATTTAGTGGCTTTATCTATCGCTATACCTAAGATACTTGATTTTGAAGCATTGACCTTATAGTAAGCTACTTTGCTAAATAAAAGAAGAGTGTCGTGGGATGCGGTTAGGGAAGTATATGGGTCAGATAGTGTCAAAATGACATCATCCAAGAATAGTGAAATTTTATGATGTTTGCCCTGGGCTGAAATACCTTGAATCAATGGGTGGGTTCTAATCTTTTCCACTAGGGGTTCAATGACCAAGGCGAAAATCAGTGGGGACAGGGGACAACCCTGTCTGGTCTCATTAGTTATTCGGAAGTTCCTGGCGAACATACCCTCCGTGTACACATACGCAGATGGAGAGGAATATAGTGCTAAGATTGCCTTTTGTATCGGGCCCCTCAGACCAAACTTCTCCAAGACCCCAGTCAGATATCCCCAATGCACTCTATCGAAGGCCTTCTCTGCGTCCAAAGTGAGAAGCAGAGAAGGCCTTCGAGTTTTTTCAGCCACATATACAGTATAAGGTTTATCATTCTCCTAGTTGCATCATTTGCTTGGTGGCCAGACACAAACCCTACCTGGTCCTGACTGACAAGTTTTGGTAGTAAAATCGATAATCTATTAGCAAGTAGTTTGGCGTACAATTTAACGTCAACATTCAATAAAGATATGGGTCTGAAGTTTTGTGGTGCTGAGGGGTCCTTACCCGGTTTAGGTAAAGTAACTATAGTAGCAGTCAGCATTTCTAGTGGAAATGAAGCATTGGACATTGCGGCATCAAAGACCTGTTTCAGGAATGGGGACAGCTCATTTTGAAACAATTGGTAGTATTCGGATGAATATCCGTCAGGACCTGGTGACTTATTGTGTGGCATACTTCTAATCGTTTTCCCTATTTCGGATACTGTGAATGGTAGGTTAAGCGAGTGGAGCTTTGGTTGAGATAGTGTGGGTAAGTTAACCGATACAAGGAAATCTTTTATCATATCGTCTGATGGTTGGTGGGTGTCTGGATCGTCTTTGAGGTTGTACAGTGCTTTGTAATAGTCGCTAAAGGCGTCTGCTATTTCTTTAGGATTAGACACTGTTTTCCCTGTTTTAGGACTGGTCATGTGCTGGATTTTTTGTTTGGCTACTTTGTCTTTCAACTGATTCGCCAGCAGTTTCCCCGTTTTGTTGCCATATCGGTAAGTGTTGGCTTTTAAAGTGCGGAAACGGTTTTCCTGCTGGGAAATCAGATGTGTTCGAAGTTCCTGTCTGGTAAAGAAAAGTGAGTCTCAAATTTTTTGTGTAGTTTTTTGTTTATTGAGAAGTTCAAGGTCTTGAATTTTAGTCAACAGGTCGTTGAGCCGTTTTGTCCACTGCCTCTTAAGTTTAGTACTCATTTGTATGAGTAAAAAAGATATACGTGCACACCGTGCATGTATGGTGGGGGCGCTAACCACTGTGTTAAGATATAACACCTGTGAACATATAATACAATATACCTCAGACGTAGATATGCAGAACACAATGGAGAGAAAACGGCAATAGTGTAATTCCGTTTATTAAAATAATGAATAAAAAAGTGGACAGACAAATGCCCCCCTACTTTGTACAGTGCCACAGACCCGGCACTAATGCTGGATAGCTTGGACAAGTGGGGCATGATGGGTCCGATCGAGAGAGCAATCCAACGTGCGTTCCACCTTCCACGGGGAGAGAGCCAGCGGGACTGGAAGTAGCGTCAGAGCATAGCCTAGCGGAATTACACTATTGCCGTTTTCTCTCCCTTGTGTTTCGCATATCTACGTCTGAGTCTCCAGGAGGCAGGTATTCTCAGTTCCATGTATGACATCTCTATCCATACTAGCAAGTGTTACTTGCAACAAGCGATACTGACTCCTTTTTTATTAAATGAGTCACATGATCTGGTAAGCGGCCAATCTCCCTTGAGCACTATTGGGTGTCACACACTAAGTTTGGTGAAGGCTGTCACTACAAGTTCACTTTTGTTCGGATCAAGTTTATCAAAGCTTCATTGCATCACTGAATACTATGAACTTTTGGAATTATTATTGTTCACTATTCATTTGGACATTTAATAAGGACATCTATGTGTATTGTTATCACCTTTTTCTTGACACCAACCAGTGTGTCAATTTATATAGGTGCACTCTAATTCAACAGAGCTCTGTGAGTAGAGCTGCAGCAAGCAGATTTTGATTGCACATTTGGGTTTGTGATATAATTTTGTTTCATTGTTTATGCAGGTATATTGTATTATATGTTCACAGGTGTTATATCTTAACACAGTGGTTAGCGCCCCCACCATACATGCACGGTGTGCACGTATATCTTTTTTACACATGTTTGTTTCAATAATTTTTTGAAATTTGGGGATAGCAGCTGTTATTTTAGTCTAATCTTAGTTGATATTTATTAGCGCGAGATTGTCTATCTACCACTCATTTGTATGAGTAGACCCCTAATATACACCTTGTGTGTATTCCAGAGTGTGAAGGGATCACCGACCGAAGGGACATTCATTTCAAAAAACTCTTTCAGAGCTTCTCTAATTTGTTTCAAGTTCTCAGGTTGCGTAAGAGTGAATATGTCATTACACCACCTGTTTGCCCTTGTTTCGGTACCGCGATCCCCCACACTGATGGAGGTAGGAGGATGATCGGACCAAGTTATTACATGGATATCAGATTTGACAATCTTCTGCAACATGAATTTGTCTACTAGGAATAAATCTATACGTGAATATGTATGATGCACATTAGAGTAAAATGTATAGTCTCTTTCTGTGGAGTGCTGGCATCTCCACACATCAAATAATCCTATGGATGCTATAAACTGAGCCAAAGTCGCCCTTCTTGATTGAGAACGTGTGGGGTTTTTAAAGGTCCAATTCTTTATCAGGGATTGCATTAAAGTCCCCACATAAGATCACATGGCCTTGTTTTAAGGATACCACCTTTTTCCATATCTTCTTTAAAAAACGTAATTGATTTGTATTTGGGAGGTACAGGTTCACCAACGTGTATTTGACTTTAACCACTTAAGCCCCGGACCAATACGCAGCATAAAGACCAGAGGTAGTTTTACAATTTGGCACTGCGCTGCTTTAACTGGAAATTGCGTAGACATGCAATCTCGTACCCAAATGAAATTTGCGTCCTTTTCTTCCCACAAATAGAGCTTTCTTTTAATGGTATTTGATTGCCTCTGGGATTTTTATTTTTTGCGATATAAACGGAAAAAGACTGAAAATTTGGAAAAAAAATGATATTTTCTACTTTTTGTTATAAGAAAAATCGAATAAACGAAATTTTAGTCATACATTTAGGCCAAAATGTATTCAGCCACATGTCTTTAGTAAAAAAAATGCCAATAAGCGTATATTTATTGGTTTGCGCAAAAGTTATAGCGTCTACAAACTAGGGTACATTTTCTGGAATTTACACAGCTTTTAATTACATTTCTTGAGGTGCTAAAATGGCAGGGCAGTACAAACCCCCCCAAATTACCCCATTTTGGAAAGTAGACACCCCAAGGAAATTGCTGAGAGGCATGTTGAGCCCATTGATTATTTATTTTTTGTCCCAAGTGATTGAATAATGACAAAAAAAAAAAATTAAAAAAAGTTGTCACTAAATGATATATTGCTCACACATGCCATGATTATATGTGGAATTGCACCCCAAAATACATTTTACTGCTTCTCCCGAGCACGGAGATACCACATGTGTGGGAATTTTTTGAAGCCTAGCCATGTACGGGGCCCCGAAAACCAAGCACCGCCTTCAGGATTTCTAAGGGTGCAAATTTTTGATTTCACTCCTCACTACCTATCACAGTTTCGAAGGCCATAAAATGCCAAAATAGCACAAAACCCCCCAAATGACCCAATTTTGGAAAGTAGACACACCAAGCTATTTGCTGAGAGGCATGTTGAGTCCATGGAATATTTTATATTTTGCCACAAGTTGCGGGAATATGACAATTTTTTTTTTTGCACAAAGTTGTCACTAAATGATATATTGCTCACACACGCGATGGGCATATGTGAAATTACACCCCAAAATACATTCTGCTGCTTCTCCTGAGTATGGGGATACAACATGTGTGGGACTTTTTTGGAGCCAAGCCACGTACGGGACCCCGAAAACCAAGCACCGCCTTTTGATTTCACTCCTCACTACCTATCACTACCTATCATAGTTTTGAAGGCCATAAAATGCCAAGATGGCACAAACCCCCCCAAATGACCCCATTTTGGAAAGTCGACACCCCAAGCTATTTGCTGAGAGGCATTTTGAGCCCATTGAATATATTTTTTTGTCCCAAGTGATTGAATAATGACAAAAAGAAAACAAAATGTACAACAATTTGTCACTAAATGATATATTGCTCAAACATGCCATGGTTATATGTTTAATTGCACCCCAAAATACATTTTGCTGCTTCTCCTGAGTACGGGGATACCATATGTGTGGGATTTTTTGAGAGCCTAGCCACGTACGGGGCCCCAAAAACCAAGCACCGCCTTCAGGACTTCTAAGGGCGTAAATTTTTGATTTCACTCCCCACTACCCATCACAGTTTTGAAGGCCATAAATTCCAAGATAGCACAAACCCCTCCCCCCAAATGACCCAATTTTGGAAAGTAGACATCCCAAGCTATTTGCTGAGAGGCATGGTGAGTATTTTACAGCTCTCATTTGTTTTTGAAAATGAAGAAAACATTTTTTTTTTCAACTTTGTGACAAAAAGCGAGATCTGCAAAATACTCAACATACCTCTCAGCAAATAGCTTGGGGTGTCTACTTTCCCAAATGGGGTCATTTGGGGCGGTTTTGTGCCATATGGCCATTCCATGGCCTCCAAAACTGTGATAGGCAGTGAGGAGTGAAATCAAAAATTTACACCCTTAGAAAGCCTGAAGGCGGTGCTTGGTTTTCGGGGTCCTGTATGCGGCTAGGCTCCCAAAATGTCTCACACATGTGGTATCCCCGTACTCAGGAGAAGCAACAGAATGTATTTTGGGGTGCAATTCCACATATAATCATGGCATGTTTGAGTAATATATCATTAAGTGACAACTTTTTGTACATTTTTTTTTCTTTTTGTCATTATACAATCACTTGGGGCAAAAAAAAATATTCAATGGGCTCAACATGCCTCTCAGCAAATAGCTTGGGGTGTCTACTTTCCAAAATGGGGTCATTTGGGGGGGGTTTGAACTGTCCTGGCATTTTATGCACAACATTAGGAAGCTTATGTCACACATCATCCACTCTTCTAACCACTTGAAGAAAAAGCCCTTTCTGACACTTTTTGTTTACATGAAAACATTTTTTTTTGCAAGAAAATTACTTTGAACCCTCAAACATTATATATTTTTTTAAAACAAAAGCCCTACGGATTAAAATGGTGGGTGTTGCATTTTTTTTTCCACACAGTATTTGCGCAGCGATTTTTCAAACGCATTTTTTGGGGAAAAAATACACATTTTTTTATTTTAATGCACTAAAACACACTATATTGCCCAAATGTTTGATGAAATAAAAAAGATGATATTAGGCCGAGTACATGGATACCAAACATGACATGCTTTAAAATTGCGCACAAACGCGCAGCCGCGACAAACTACATACATTTTTCAAAGCCTTTAATGCCGCGTACACACGATCGATTTTTTAGACGGCGAAAACACCGTCAAGAAAATTGACGTGAAAAACGAGGAACAGCTTGTTCCCCCCACACACGGCCGTTTTTAAATAACATTTTTTTTGGGTCGAAAAAAACGACCGTGTGCGGGCTCCCCGGCAGTGTTTCCCTATGGGAAAACTGCCGCGGAAAAAAACGACGGGAATCACGACGAGAAAAATTAGAGCATGTTCTAATTTTTTTCGTCGTGATTAATGCCGTTTTTTCCCGTCGAGAAAAATGACAAAAAGCCCACAGATGATCGTTTTTCTCGTCCAAAGGAAAAAATTTCATTTTTCTCAACGGGAAAAATGATCGTGTGTACGCGGCATAAGAGCCTTTACAGGTTACCACATTAGATTTACAGAGGAGGTCTATGCTAAAATGACTGCATGGTGCAATTGCTGTTTACTAATGACGCCGGACCGACGCTTGCGTTAGCCTTTGTGCAAGAGCAGGGGGGGACAGGGGTGCTTTCTTTTTTTTTTACTAAACTGTTCCTTCCATTTTTTTTTTTTCCAATTTTTATTGTTATATCAGGGAATATAAATATTCCCTACGATAGCAATAGGTAGTGACAGGTACTCTTTTTTTATTTTTTATTTCCTCTGCCCTCAAAGCATCTGACCACACCAAGATCGGTGTGATAAAATGGAAAATTGTATACTCACCTTTCCGTAATTTTCCTTTCCTGGTGCCGACCCATGGCAGCATACTAATGGTTGATGGCTCCGCCCCCGATCAACCCCCAGGACCACGTAACTCTATAAAAGAAAGAGTTACTCCCCCCTTCAGACATTCTTTGTAACTAGACTTCAGAACTTTAAGGATTATAGCAGGGAGGGTGCATGCTGCCATGGGTCGGCACCAGAGGAAAATTACGGAAAGGTGAGTATACAATTTTCCGTTTTCCTGGTGCCTTCCATGGCAGCATACTAATGGTAAATAACTCGCTCATAGGGAGGGAACTGCGATATTAAATTTTTTAATGACTTTTTGAAAGTGATAGTTCCAGAGTCCTTTTCCCAAAATCTCGGGAGGTAAGGACCGCAGGATCCAAGCTATAATGCGACATAAAGGTATTGAACGATGACCAGCTAGCTGCTCTACAAATTGTCTCCGGGGAGACCCTAGCCATAGCCGCCCAGGATGATGCGATTCCTCTTGTTGAATGTGCATTCACCGCGTTTGGAACTGGAAGACCACTAGCCCGGTATGCCTTTTGGATTATTTTCACGATCCAACTGGCTAATGTTGTTTTAGAAGCTGCCAAGCCTCTTCTGGTGCCTTTGGGGATAACAAAAAGTCGTTGATCCCTTCTGAACTGCTGTGTCAGCTCCAAATAACGCTTTAGAGATCTGGCCATGCCCAGCTCATGTAGTTTTGAGGAGGATGGTTCCTCTCCGAAGGCTGGGAGTACCCACTCCTGGTTGGAATGGTAGACTGAAGGCACTTTGGGGACAAACTGATGGATAGGCTGTAGGACTACCCTGTCCGGAAAAAAAGTGATGTAGGGCTCCTCTGCCCCTAGGGCTTGTATCTCTGATACTCTTCGACCCGAGGTGACAGCGATCAGGAAAACCGTTTTGCCGGTGATATCTTCCAAGAAGCACTCCTCTGTGGGTGTAAATGGAGAGTTTGCTAAGACGTTAAGAACAACCGTTAGGTCCCATTTGGGATACAGCGTTTTCCTGGGAGGACGTAATCTTAACACCGCCTTCAAGAAACGTTCCACCTTTTCAGGTCTAAAACCGGTCTCTAGCCCCCTGTTTTTTTGGGGACCAAGAAGACTGGGGAATAGAACCCTAAGTGCTTTTCCGATTCCGGAACCGGTAGGATTGCCCGTTGAGATAGAAGTATTTGCACGTATTGGACAAGTGTTTCCCTCTTTTGTCTTCCGGCTGATATCTTGGTTGATTGGTAGGAGAAGGATGGAGGGCGGGATCTGAATTTCCAGAAATGTCCCTGAAGGACTGTGGATACCGCCCACTGGTCTGTACAATTTTCCACCCAAACCCGGGCAAAGGATCTGAGTCTTGCTCCCACTGGCCCGGCTTGGGTGGAGGGCGTGTCAAAAGGACTTCTGGTTTTCTATCGCCAGTGTAGGGGCCTTTGATTTTAATTTGAGGAAAGAGGCCTGTGAGCCTTTCCAGTCCCTTCTGTATTGTTTACCCGGGCGATAAGCCCTGGAATCTCTTGATCTCTGTTGGAAATTTGCCTGCGGAGTAAACTTCCTCCTTCTGCTCCTATCCTGGGGAATAAGACCGCTTTTCCCGCCTGTGACTCTGGATATTGCCGTATCCATTTTATCTCCAAATAAGGACTTCCCGTCATACGGGATGCGACACCATGACTGTTTTGACGACGGGTCTGCTGACCATGGCTTAAGCCATAACGCTCTCCTGGCTGTGATAGAGTAAAGCATTGCTCTGGAGGAGCATCTTAGAACGTCTATGGCCGCTTCCGACATGAAATCAGAGGTCAGCTTCAATTCATCTAGAGCTTTAATGATTTCTTCAGTATCTAGGCCACGTCTGAGGGCCGTTTCAGTATTATCTGTCCACACCCTGGTGGCTTTGGAGATTGAGGATAGGGCCACCGCCGGTTTGCAGGCTCCCCCCGATGCTTGGTATACTTTTTTCAGATCGGCGTCTATTCTGCGGTCTAGGGCATCTCTAAAGGAGACTGCGTCTTCTAAAGGTAGTGTTGTATTCCTAGCCAGTCGCATGACAGATGCATCTACTGACGGGACGGCATCAAAAATCTGAGCATCTCCTTCCGTGAGTGGGTAGAGTTTGGAAAAGCGGTTGAAGGCAAAGGGTCGTTTATCTACCTTCTTCCACTCCTCCAATACCACCCCTTTAATCTCCTCTATTAGGGGAGAGGCTGATTTCTTCCTGGTCAAATGCGGGAAGTATTTTCCTGCTTTATGTGGAGGTTCAGGATCTTCCTCCCACTGAATTGCGTCCTTAACTGCGCCAATAAAGGGTTCAACTAACCCAAAGTCGAAGGTTGATGTGCCCTCTTCTGGTATATTTCCGTCATCTTCCGAATTGAGCTCAGAATCAGGCTGGAGACTAGCTGTCTCCGCTACCCTTTGTTCAACAAGTGGGGTGGATTGATCCTGGGATGAGGCCAATTCCCTGATGGTGTCCTTGACTAATTCTTTGATTGAGTCTATGGACCCTTGTCTGTCGGCCGTAGCCTCCAAAAAACACTGGCCACAGGCTAGCTTGTCTGGTAAGGCTTGCTTGCCGCATACCCAGCAATCCTTCCTCCCTGGTTGCAAAGATTTGCGCTGGGAGTCGTGTCTACTTGAGGAGTGGCGGGGTGACCTTCGGTCACTACGGGAAGCATGGGTTGAGGGTGAGCGACCCGAGCTTCTATGTCCCCCCGAACGTCCGTCACGAGAACTTCGATGAGAAGAAGTGCGGGCTGCTTCACGGCGTGGGCTATAAAGAAACAAAACAACTGGTGTTTCTATATATCCTCTAAAGTAGTAGTGCTCTTTGAATGAAAACAACTTACCTAACGTTGCAGCCCTTACCTAGTGGTATGTTGAGGATCTTTTTGATGCGGCAATACTGGGGCAGCTGGGTAAATTTTGTAAACAAATTTTAGCTAGTCAATACAGCACCGTGCAATGTCAGCGAATGTACATTTATATGTTTAACATCATTACGCTGCAAAATAACATTTTAGCATTAACACACAGGTAATTACCTTGGCTGGGTTCCATCTGGCATATAGAATAGTTAATACTCACAGCAAGATGTATTTTCTGACAATCTGCCATTTGATTGTGCTCCCAGGCTGTTTAAATAGGATTTTTTGCTTGGGTGTACCAAGATGGCCGCCGCGCGACTTCCTGCGGCTATTGCACATGCGCGATTGTGTTATGCCGTGACTCCGCCCCCGGAACGAGTAAAGCTAGGCTGTGTGGGGCGCGCAAAGCGTCCACACTAGCCAGAGACATTGCAGAAAGCAGACCTTTAAATGCAGCAGTGCTACGCTGCTTATAGAGATCATTACCCGGGTAAAGCAATGTGTGACCCGAGGATTGTAACTGCCGCTGAGGAGAAAAAATATGCTCCTGTGTGCCCTTCATGCCCAAAAAAGATCCACAGAAAAAGGGTCTCCCACACTTATATGGCGCATTTAGCAGCCCAAGATGCGGGACTCCGTACTGCAGGAGAGCATGGACCTGCAACGGTAGCACCATGAGCCGGTGAGGTAAGGCTGATTAGTGATCCTGTAGGGATTGAGGACAGGAAAAAGAATGTCTGAAGGGGGGAGTAACTCTTTCTTTTATAGAGTTACGTGGTCCTGGGGGTTGATCGGGGGCGGAGCCATCAACCATTAGTATGCTGCCATGGAAGGCACCAGGAAAATGCTTTCCCAATTTCCAATGGCGCTGTTTCTATCCGGGAGGGGGGGCATTCACTCCCACTGCTTGTAAATGCAGTCTAGAGGCTAATTATCTGCTAGGATTGCTTTTACATGAAAGCTGACCGCTGGATGAAAAGAATGATACCAAGATGATACCTAAACCCGCAGGCATCATTCTGGTATAACCATTCAAATTCCAGCAACATACCAGTACGTTGCTGGTCCTTGTTGGACATGTATTGTAATCTTTTTTTCATGCAACCTGTTGGCTGAACGAAAAAAAGAGATTGATTGGTGGGTATGTCCACCATTAGAATACCTCCCTTCATCCACCCACTTCTAATGATGGGCATACATGCACCATTTATATATGCCGAAGCATGGGGGCATCCTCCCGCAAAAAAGTTATGCCGCGTACACACGGTCTGACTTTTCCACGGGCAAGCCTCCGTCGGAATTTCGACCGTATGTACGCGGCATAAAAGGTTATGCCGCGTACACACGTCGGACTTTTCCACAGGCAAGCCTCCATCGGAATTTCGACCGTATGTACGCAGCATTAGGAGCAAAATCGCACCTCCGCCCCTGCTGCCCCCATGCTTCGGCATTTTTTTACTGTGGTGGTGAAATCACCTCCTACAGCGTTGGAGTCACAGCTTTATGTATCGTGGGAGCAAACGCTGTTGCTGTCAAGATAAATAAATCCGCGCTGCAACTGAATGGCGTACCTGTTAAGCAAATGATGGTTAACATTAAAACAAAGTGACATTACAGTATAACAGTAATACCTTACCATACCATACCTGCAAAGCAAATACCAAAAAAAAACCTAGTAAAAAATAAAACATCTTTTACGCAACCTGTGCCTAAAATATATATATGCCGAAGCGTGGGGGCATCCTCTCGCAAAAAAGTTATGCCGCGTACACACGGTCGGACTTTTCCACGGGCAAGCCTCCGTCGGAATTTTGACCGTATGTACGCGGCATTAGGAGCAAAATCGCTCCTCCGCCCCTGCTGCCCCCATGCTTCGGCATATATGCTCTTTTTTTTAACTGTGGTGGTGAAATCATCTCTTACAGCACTGGAGTCACGGCATTATGTATCGTGGGAGCAAACGCTGTTGCTGTCAAAATCCGCGTTGCAGCTGAATGGCGCACCTGAAAACAAAAAATGACATACCTGAAAAGCAAGCATGATAAAACATTGCAGAATAGAATACAGTAAAAAAGAGCTGAACAATAGAGAGAAAATAGAGAGGGAGAGAGGGAACAATAAAACGACAACTATTTTTTTTTTTTATATATATTTTTTGTGTTTTTTTATACTTTTTTTTTGTAACTTTAACAACTGTAAAAGTTTGGGTCTCTCAAAATGCGATGGCATCTTGGGAGACCCTGTGTAAGTGTGTCCTAGTCTGTGAAATGCTGTACCCTATGCTAAAACGTCACTTTTGTGTGGAAGCGTTCAAAACATTTACCAATGCACAGACCAGGATTGTCAGGACAGAGTGGACAAAAATAACGGGTGTCATGCCTAAATCCACGCTTGCTACAGACTCGACATATTTTTTGGGGGGCTCGTTGGGTAGGGGTACTCTCGAGGACATACGAAAAATGCCTCTCATGCAGCCGGCTTACTGCATTTGGTTGGGGATGGTGAGGTGCAGAACCGCCTGGATACAGGAGGTCTGTGACTATCTCATCCTGGAATTTGAGGAAGGATAAAGTCCCGCCTGAAGCTCTGTATAGCACATGAGCGTTCAGCAAAGCCAATTGAAATAAGGATAGAGACACTTTTTTGTACCAGCATCTCGCCTTACGGGCAATGTGATACGGCGCCAACAACTGGTCGTTGAGGTCCACCCCTCCCATATTTTGGTTATATTCGTGGACACAGAGGGGTTTCTCCACAACACCAGTCGCCGTACGAATTTGGACTGTCGTGTCTGCGTGAAGGGAGGTAAGAAGGAAAACATTCTTATTATCCCTCCACTTCAAAGCGAACAAATTATTACACTTCAAGCAGACTCTCTCCCCCAGCCTAAGACGGGAATCTACAAGCCCCTGGGGAAAGCCCCGGCGATTAGGTCGCACGGTGCCATATGCTCCAATCTGATGATCAAACAAGTGACTAAACAGTGGCATGCTCATGTAATAATTATCCACATACAAGTGGTACCCCTTTCCGAATAAGGGTGACACCAAGTTCCACACTATCTTGCCAGCGCTCCCTATGTAATCTGGGCAGTTCTCTGGCTCTACCTGACTATCTTTTCCCTCATAAACCATAAAGCTTCATACATAGCCTGTTGCCCTGTCACAGAACTTATAGAGCTTGACCCCGTATCTGGCACGCTTGCTGGGAAGGTACTGTTTGAAAGACAAGTGGCCAGAAAATTTAATGAGGGACTCATCTACCCAGACAACTTGATCAGGAGTAAACAAGGCTGCAAAACGTTCATTGAAGTGGTTTATGAGGTGCCGAATTTTGTAGAGCCGTTCAAATTCAGGGTCTCCACGTGGACGACATTGTCATTGAAGTGCATGAACCACAAGATCTGCTCGTATCGTTTCCTGGACATGGAGGCAGAGAACGCGGGCATATGGTCAATTGGGCGCGTGGACCAATAGGCACGCAATGACGGGAATTTATGTGTGCCCATGTTTAGGGAAAGGCCCAGAAAGGTTTTAAATTCGGAAACCGTAATTGGTTTCCATTCGCTGGCAATGGAAGGCAACTGGGGATTAGCGGCGATGAATTGACCAGCATATAAATTACTCCACAATAGATCTATAGAGAAAAACATCGAAAAAAAATCAAGTGGCGTAAAATCAGCTGTTTTCACCTGAATACAGGGTTGGCCAGTGAATGGGGAAGTACGGGTTCTGCAGAAGTGTTGGGCACCCAATCAGGATAGGCGAATTCTGCAGGAAGGGCACTATGGGCACAACGGGCCTGCCTTTGTCTTCTTCTTGGTGGCAGCGGGACACTACTTGTGCTTGCCACCTCACCAGCTTGAACTGTACTTTTGGGACTCGCCACGTCACCACGTGATATTGCAGTGTTGTATGTACTTCCAGGCTGTACTAGGCCGCTGGTGCTTGCCAGTTCACCAGAAGGAATAGCGGCACTAGTACTACTCTGCTCCATAATACGAGAGCCCTGCGGTTCTTGCTCCTCAACAACATCAGAAGATCATGGTCGGGTATGCCTGACATTAGCAGGGACCTCATCATCTTCATCGTCAGTGCTATCTGACATGGATCCGCTGTCTTCTACGAGGATGTATTCTGAGCCTGAATCTGACAGATACGTGACCTCCTCTTCACTATCTGTCATGCTCAGAATCTTGTAGGCCTCTTTACTAGTGTACCTTCGATTTGCCATTTTGGGCTCTAAATTTAGTGGTACACTAGTAAGATTCACAGGTAAAAAAGCACCTGACTGTCAGCAAATGTATCAAACGCTACCAAAAAAACAGTTAGCGATCGCAGGGATCAGGCCTGTCCCTCCGAACGCTGCAGTTATGTGTGTTGTGTTTGGTAAGTGACAGTGATCCATCGATACTGCACTTGGGTGGGCTGGGCTGGGCTGGGCTGGGCGGAGGGGTTAAACGCAGGTGCTAGCAGGTATCTGGGCTGATCCCGCTAACACTGCGTTTTTGGGAACCCTAAACCGCTGGGGACACTACTATAGATCTGATCAGATACTATACCACTAAGGGAGATGTATGCTTTGCGCGTAGGTGTTAGCATTACTGGCACTAACCTGACGCTGCTTGGGTCGACGCAGACCCTCTCTGACGCTAAAATCTAATTGATATCACCCGCCGGGCGATCAGGGGGTTAAACCTTTATGGGGTTATATACGGCGGGTGCCCTGATGCTATAAAAAGCAAACTAACCAACCAGCGTCACCCGTAACACTTATACGGTGATCAATGGTGAAAGGGTTAACTAGGGGCAATCGGGGGGTTAAAACCTTTATTAGGTAATATATGGGGGTACCTGACGATATATAAAGACGGGTAACCTAAATAACTAAATAACTAACTGGCTAACCAGTGTCACCAGTGACACTTATACAGTGATCACTGGTGAAAGGGTTAACTCTAGGGGCAATCAGGTGGTTAAGATAATATATGGGGGTACCTGACGCTATAAAAACCTGGTGGCGAACCTAAAAAAATAACTGGCTACCTAGGGGCACCACCGACACTAATACAGCGATCAGAAAAACGATCGCTTAGTGACGCTGGCGATAAGGGGGTGAAAGGGTTACCTGGGCAGCGATCAAGGGGTTAAACCTTTATTAGGGGGTGTTAGTGGGCTACCCTGGACCTAAAGGGGCCTAAACCTAACTGCCCTGACACTTTTTACAGTCACAAATTGCACTAAATGCAGTGATCAGTAAATAAATGATCACTGCAATCAGTGACACTGTGACTGGGGGTGCAGGGGGTGACCTGGGGGGTGATCTGGGGGGTGAAATGTGTGTCTATGTGTACCTAGGTTTTAGTGTAGTGTTGGTGCACTAACCTGATGTCTCCTCTCCGCGGCGCTCTGGACGAAAAGACCGCCGCATGGAGAGATGACATCACTTCCTCTGCCTGTGTTTACATTACACAGGCAGAGGAAGAATGTCATTCGTCGGGAGCGATCACGAGGGGGTGGCCAGAAACCAACGGCCGCCCCCTCATCCCGGATCGCCGGTAAAGGGAAAACGACCGCTTCATGTACCGGGGGGGTCCGATCGGACCCCCCACCCATACGAAGGCAGTCACGTACAGGTACGTGATTGTGCCTATTGTGCCTGTCCGTGCCATTCTGCTGACGTATATGTACATGGGGCTGTCGTTAAGTGGTTAAAGGTCTCGCACACCAGAATGATGTACCTACCAGATGCATCCAGGTAGGTTTTGACTTGAGTAAATGGAACGAAGTCCCTGATGGCAATCGCAACTCCTCCTTTCTTTTTGGGACCGTTTGCTGTGTATACATGTGGGAAATTACGGTGACGGAATGTTAAGGGATTGTGTGAGATAAAATGAGTCTCTTGGAAACACATAATATCACTTTTGAGCCTGCTTGCTTCTTTCCAGGCTATTTGTCTCTTGTAGGGACTGTTTAGTCCTTTGACATTTAATGATGAAATGCTGAATGCCATCTTGGAGAAATAGAAAATATGTACTGTACTTCATATTGTATGTAGACGTGGTCTTTTTTACCTGGTGATGACTCTGTCTCCTTTGTTCTGAAGGTGAGTAGATATGTAGAGCTGGAGAAAGCCGCCTCAAGCTTCCCTACTGACCAATATAGAGGTTCGACCGGTGAAAGTCCTGTTAGGGTGAACAAAAACAGAAAAAAAGAAAACAAAAAGAAACAGTCAAAGTCATAAAAACAAACGATTCTGTGTAGAATCTGTGCAAAAAGTTTACCACTCAAACTTGGGGGAACACAAGAAAAGGAACTGTGTGGCATTGTCAAGGTCACCTGTGGCCAGGTGACAGATGCACACCGTAGGGGGACAGGAGTGCACCGCAAGGTAGTGAACCCTATGGCTGACTGCTGCGGATAGGAAACTGGGTGGTTGTGGAAAGCGGGACCAGAGGAGCACAACCGGGATCCTAACGGAAGCTAGAGCCAAGATTCCCCAGGGCGCGGAGTCTAAGACCCAGCAGGTCTTCTCCAGGGCCTCTAGTGGTGAGGATGTTATGCTGCAGGCTGGGACCAGGTCGCGGCCCCTGGAGTTTCCTAGCTCACGCCCCGTAGGATAAGGGGAAAAGAGGGGAAGCAGCAGCACAAGATATGAGAGAACCGAATAACAAGCTGAAGGTCAGGGGCCACAAGCAGACAAGGATAACGAGAGAACGAGCCGAAGGTCAAGGGTCACAAGCAGACAGGGATAGTCGGGGACAAGCCAAATATGTAACAGAGAGACAGACGAAGCACACGGCAGGCAGGAACCCAAACACACAATGCCTAACAAACACGTTGATCAGCAAAGCAGGCTTGCAGTGCACAGGTTAATATAGTGTTCTGTGATAGGGCCTGGGGTGGAGTCAGGCTGGGAGGAGATTATAAAGGAAGCCAGGTGAAAGGGTTCTGGCCTCTAAGATGAACACATGGGAAGGAAGGTAAGCTGACAGACAAACACTACTGCATATCCATGACAGTACCCTCCCTCTTATGGGCCCTCCCCTGCCTGGGCCCAGGCTTAAAGGGAAATCTCAGATGAAACCTCCTCAACAGATGAGGTGCAACGACATCAGATGCAGCGATCCAAGACACCTCCTCAGGACCAAAACCTCTCCAATGCACAAGGTACTGAAGAATACCTCTGCAGAGCCGAGAATCCAGAACTTGTCTAACCTCGTACTTTAGATTATCCTCAGAGACCAGAACCGAGGTAGGGAGATGACAAGAAGATCTATTGAGGACCAAAGGCTCTCTAGGAATAAGCAAGGGCATGAGAGGATCAACAGAAATCTGAGGAGGGTCCCCTAGACCCTTAAAGATGAACTGGTCATCTAGCACAGGACCATCAAACTGGGCAGATGTCAGTGGAACCCTGAAGTCAGGTTGGTTAGAGGGTGACATGTCACAGGAGTCAAGCTGAATAGCTGAAAGACAAGCAGAATGTCCTGAACAAGAAAAAGTAGGCGGCTCACTGGGCATGGCCTGGACTGGCATAACTAGTACAGAGGCCAAGTGAATAGCAGAGTCAGGTGTAGCGACTACCTGAATCGCATCGCAAGACGTAGCGACTGCAGGACTTGTAGACAAGCTAGCCTGGCTGTGCGTCCAAGGGCGATTAGGGACAGAGAAATGTAAATGGTTATGCGACCTGGAATGAATGACCGGCTCAGGTTCACAGGGGGCAACCTTGGGTAGGCAGGACGAGGAACAGGAGGAACCCCAAGCCAGGATCTGTCCAGTAGTCCAGTCCACATGAGGAGAATGGAGCTGTAACCATGGGAGACCCAAAATTATAGGCGTTGAGGCCTTGGGTAAGATAAGGAAGGATATCCACTCCTGGTGGAGTGTCCCTACCGACATCTTAACAGGGAGGGTCTGGAAGCGGATAGGTCCCCCTGGGAGAACAGTACCATCAATCGCCAAGACCACCAATGGCGTGGTGAGGGGCAAAAGAGTAAGTCTCATGGACGACGCGATTTCCCAGTTCATGAAATTACCAGCGGCTCCGGAATCCAGATATGCTGAGACCGAATGAGAAGAAGCACCAACATGAAGGAACACAGAAAGCAGAAGACGAGAAGGGGAAGGTGATATTTCTGGGTCCAATACTCCACTTTCCAGATGAAGTGGACCCAAACGTTTTTCTGGACAAAGAGAGCAAATGTCACGAAAATGACCTTTGCCCCCACAGTAGAGACACAGGCCTAGAGTTCTGCGCCTAGCACGTTCCTCTGGGGATAGCCTGGTCCTGCCCAGCTGCATGGGTTCCTCAGCTGGCAGGAGATGCTCCACTGGTCGAGGAGAGGGGAGCTCAGGCTGACTAAGGACCAAGGAGTGCTGGCGCCGCTTTTCTAGGGTCCTTTCCTGAAAGCGAATATCGATCTGGTTACACAAGGAGATACTGTAACTCCGTCCAGATCAGTGGGGATGGTTCTTCCTGCTAATTCATCCTTCACTCTATCAGAAAGGCCATGCAAAAAGGTTGCGACTAAGGCCTCATTGTTCCAGCTCAACTCAGCCGACAGTATGCGGAAATTAAGGGCGTACTGTCCCACTGAAGCAGACTCTTGGCGGAGACGTAGAAGGGTGCTGGCCGCTGAAGAGACACGAGCCGGTTCTTCAAAGATATTCCGAAAAAGTTTCAAGAAGCCAGACAGGCTAGAAACCACTGGATCATTCAGTTCCCACAGAGGGGCTGCCCAGGCTAAAGCTTCACCGGAGAGGAGGGAAATGATATAGGCTACCTTTGCCCTATCAGACAGAAAGTTTTGAGGCTGAAGCTCAAAATGAATCGTGCATTGGCTAAGGAACCCTCTGCAGGCCTTGGAGTCCCCAGAGGAACGGAACGGAGCTGGCAGTGTTAGTGAGTGTGTGGCTGCGACTGGTGCAATAGGTACCACCGCTGGTTGTACTTGAGGTTGCGGATTCGGGGTTCCCAAGGAGGCCTGAAGCTGCTCGAATCGAGAAGCCAGATCCTGGAGGAATCGCATCACCTGAGTCTGATTCGATTCCTGGGTTTCAAGTCTGTGGACTATGCCCCGCAATGGATCATCCGCGGGGATCGGGATGTCAGCCGGGTCCATGGCTGATCAAACTGTCAAGGTCACCTGTGGCCAGGTGACAGATGCACACCGTAGGGGGACAGGAGTGCACCGCAAGGTAGTGAACCCTATGGCTGACTGCTGCGGATAGGAAACTGGGTGGTTGTGGAAAGCGGGACCAGAGGAGCACAACCGGGATCCTAACGGAAGCTAGAGCCAAGATTCCCCAGGGCGCGGAGTCTAAGACCCAGCAGGTCTTCTCCAGGGCCTCTAGTGGTGAGGATGTTATGCTGCAGGCTGGGACCAGGTCGCGGCCCCTGGAGTTTCCTAGCTCACGCCCCGTAGGATAAGGGGAAAAGAGGGGAAGCAGCAGCACAAGATATGAGAGAACCGAATAACAAGCTGAAGGTCAGGGGCCACAAGCAGACAAGGATAACGAGAGAACGAGCCGAAGGTCAAGGGTCACGAGCAGACAGGGATAGTCGGGGACAAGCCAAATATGTAACAGAGAGACAGACGAAGCACACGGCAGGCAGGAACCCAAACACACAATGCCTAACAAACACGTTGATCAGCAAAGCAGGCTTGCAGTGCACAGGTTAATATAGTGTTCTGTGATAGGGCCTGGGGTGGAGTCAGGCTGGGAGGAGATTATAAAGGAAGCCAGGTGAAAGGGTTCTGGCCTCTAAGATGAACACATGGGAAGGAAGGTAAGCTGACAGACAAACACTACTGCATATCCATGACAGGCATATTCCTGGGCCACTAGGGGAAATAATGGTGAGATGTGGAGAAGTAAGTATTCAGCCTGTTTCCGCATCGGAATTAGCCCGGGATGACTGAGTTGAATGAGGTGCCTCCTCCTCAGTGTTATTTGGGTCTAGGACAGTGGTTCTCAACTCCAGTCCTCAGGACCCACAAACAGGCCGGATTTTAAGTATTACTTTGGGGAGATGCAGACTAGAATACTGCAATCACTGAGCAGCAAATTATATCACCTGTGATGTATTTCAGTTATCTTGCAAAACTGGCCTGTTAGTGGGCCCTGAGGACAGGAGTTGAGAACCACTGGTCTAGGAGTTTCAAGTCTCATGAGTCGGAGGCCTTCCTTGACACTTGTTATTACATATGTATCGCTGTCCTTGGTGATTTGCAATTTGGCGGGGTAAAGCCAGCGGTAGGGACTGTGGTGATTATTCAGTGGTTTGGTGATTGTGGCTAATTGCCTGCGTTGTTGTATTGTAAAAGCTGAGAGATCAGCAAAAAAAGATAAATCTTGCAGTTCTGGGGGTAGATCATCCCGGCGCCTTGCAATCATCATAAATAGATTTTTTATATGGTAGAAGTGAACCCGGACAATAGTGTCCCTGAGTAGATGCAAGGGGATGTTTTTAGGCCTCGGTAGTCAGTGAATGTGATCAATAACTAGGTCCTCTAGCGGAGCATCTGGAAGCGCTGCTTTTAGGAGGTTGATGAAATAATTTTTCAGTTCAGGGGGTTTAACTGATTCAGGTATCCCTCGGATTTTGATATTGTTTCGTCTTGACCCATCTTCCAAATTCGCTAATTTGGTATTGATTCGCATTATCTCATCATCCCTATCATTATGGGCATCAATAATTTCATTGACTGTGGCTGCGAATTAACCCATTTTGGATTCTATATGTGACACTCTGTTGGTTACTGCAGACACCTCTGTTTTAAATTGTTGCGTAATAGACATTATGTCAGCGTGCAGAGTGGAGCGGAGAGACACCAACATATCTTTAAGGGTTGTGTCCATGACTAGTTGGTTTAACGTAGGAAAGTCAGTAATGGAGTCTTGCAACTTCCTGGTGTTATCTAGGGATGAATCTAAACAGCTTACCTCCTCTGTGTCATTCAGCACTGCTGATGTCCTCTGCTTACTCTTTTCTGGGCTGGAGGAAGCTGATGGAGGAGGAGGGTGTTGTTCATGCCCCCGTTTGCTGTTGTTGTTGTTGCGGCCTCGGTCGACTTTGAGGGTTTTCCCAGACTGCTGGTGAGAGCCGCGTGTATCTGTTGTATGGCCGCCGGCGCCATCTCGGCTGTGGAGACGCCGCGGCAGCACAAAAAAGACTGTTATCTTACCTAATTTGCCCCGCTCCTTATTCCTTCGGGATGGCATCAGGAAGGGGGCCCGCACTGAATACTCTTGATTGTGTAGAGAAATGAGGCTGTTCATCGCTGTGAAGTCCCCTAATGGCCCAGGTTGAAGAGGATCTAGTTCAGTGAGCTGCCATCCGCTCCATTGGCTAGCCACGCCCCCATTGTTGCAATTTTTGACAGCAAGGCCAATTCTTGCTTTTATCAAGATTACCTCTATAAGGTTACAGTGTGAAGGTGCCACCGACACCCAAAGACCAATTTTTCCACACCTGTTTGACAGGTGCATATCATTGCAATTTTTGACAGCAAGGCCAATTCTTGCTTTCATCAAGAGTACCTCTATAGGGTTATGATGTGAAGGCGTCACTGATACCCAAAGACCAATTTTTCCACACCTGTTTGACAGATGCATATCATTGCAATTTTGGACAGAAAGGCCAATTCTGGCTTTCATCAAGAGTACCTTTATAGGGTTACGGTATGAAGGCATCACCGGCACCCAAAGACCATTTTTTCCACACCCGTTACTTCTATCCAGGGATGAGCCGAACACCCCCCTGTTCGGTTCGCACCAGAACCTGCGAACAGACAAAATGTTCGTGTAAACTTTAGAACCCTATTAAATACAATGGACTCGAACGTTCGAAATCTAAAGTGTTAATTATAAAGGCTAATATGCAAGTTATTGTCCTAAAAAGTGTTTGGGGACCGGGGTCCTGCCCCAGGGGACATGTATCAATGCAAAAAGAAGTTTTAAAAACGGCCGTTTTTTCGGGAGCAGTGATTTAAATAATGCTTAAAATGAAAAAATAAAAGTGAAATATTCCTTTAAATTTCGTACCTGGGGGGTGTGTATGATATGCATGTGAAGTGGCGCATGTTTCCCGTGCTTAGAACTGTCCCTGCAAAAAATGTCATTTTTGAAAGAAGAAAATTCATTTAAAACTGACTCGCGGCTATTAATGAATTGTCGGCTCCCGGCAATACATTCAAAAGTCATTGATAAAAAAAAAAAAAAAAAGCGTGGGGGTTCCCCAGAATTCAATTACCAGGCCCTTCAGGTCTGGAATGGATATTAAGGGGAACCCTGCCGCAAATTTTAAAAAAAATTGACGTGGGGTTCCCCCAAATATCCATTCCAGGCCCTTCAGGTCTGGCATGGATTTTAAGGGGAACTCCACCCCAAATTTTAAAAAAATGGCGTGGAGTCCCCCTAAAAATCCATACCAGACCCCTTATCCGAGCACGCAACCTGGCCGGCCGCAGGGGAAAAGGGGGGGACGAGAGAGCGGCCCCCCCTCCCTCCTGAACCGTACCAGGCCACATGCCCTCAACATGGGGAGGATGTCCCCATGTTGATGGGGACAAGGGCCTCATCCCCACAACCCTTGCCCGGTGGTTGTGGGGGTCTGCGGGCGGGGGGCTTATCGGAATCTGGAAGACCCCTTTAACAAAGGGGACCCCCAGATCCCGCCCCCCTATGTGAATTGGTAAGGGGTACATTGTACCCCTACCATTTCACGAAGAAAGCATGAAAAAATGTTTAAAAAAACACACAAACACCTTGAAAAAGTCCTTTATTTAAAAAAAAAAAACATTCCAGCGGTGAAATCCAGTGTCCCGCGGCGATCCCGATGTCCAGCGCTGTCCTTCATTGGTTGTGCCTGAGCGGACCTGATGGGGAACTCCCTCTCAGTATTTTAAATGTATAGACCCGCCCCTTCTGAAGTTCCCCATCAGGTCCGCTCAGCGGACCAGATGCGGAACATGAGAAGGGGCGGGTCTATACATGTATTACCAAAGTGAGAGCAGTTCCCCATCAGGTCCGCCCCCTCGGTATGTCGGACCCGCCTACGTCATTGGCTTGAGCGGGGAACTTCCTTCACTATGTAAATTTAAATTACACAGTGAAGGAAGTTCCCCGCTCAAGACAATGATGTAGGCGGGTCCGACATACCAAGGGGGCGGACCTGATGGGGAACTGCTCTCACTTTGGTAATACATGTTCCGCATCTGGTCCGCTTAGCGGACCTGATGGGGAACTTTAGAAGGGGCGGTCTATACATTTAAAATACTGAGAGGGAGTTCCCCATCAGGTCCGCTCAGGCACAACCAATGAAGGACAGCGCTGGACATCGGGATCGCCGCGGGACACTGGATTTCACCGCTGGAATGTTTTTTTTTTTTTTTTAAATAAAGGACTTTTTCAAGGTGTTTGTGTGTTTTTTTAAACATTTTTTTACGCTTTCTTCGTGAAATGGTAGGGGTACAATGTACCCCTTACCAATTCACATAGGGGGGGGGGGGGCGGGATCTGGGGTCCCCTTTGTTAAAGGGGTCTTCCAGATTCCGATAAGCCCCCCGCCCGCAGACCCCCACAACCACCGGGCAAGGGTTGTGGGGATGAGGCCCTTGTCCCCATCAACATGGGGACATCCTCCCCATGTTGAGGGCATGTGGCTTGGTACGGTTCAGGAGGGAGGGGGTCCGCTCTCTCGTCCCCCCCTTTTCCCCTGCGGCCGGCCAGGTTGCGTGCTCGGATAAGGGGTCTGGTATGGATTTTTAGGGGGACTCCACGCCATTTTTTTTTTAAATTTGGGGTGGAGTTCCCCTTAAAATCCATGCCAGATCTGAAGGGCCTGGAATGGATATTTGGGGGAACCCCACGTCAATTTTTTTTTAAATTTGCGGCGGGGTTCCCCTTAATATCCATTCCAGACCTGAAGGGCCTGGTAATAGAATTCTGGGGAACCCCCACGCTTTTTTTTTTTTTTTTATCAATGACTTTTGTATGTATTGCCGGGAGCCGACAATTCATTAATAGCCGCAAATCAGTTTTAAATGACTTTTTTTCTTTCAAAAATGACATTTTTTGCAGGGACAGTTCTAAGCACGGGAAACATGCGCCACTTTACATGCATATCATACACACCCCCCAGGTACGAAATTTAAAGGAATATTTTACTTTTATTTTTTCATTTTAAGCATTATTAAAATCACTGCTCCCGAAAAAACGGCCGTTTTTAAAACTTCTTTTTGCATTGATACATGTCCCCTGGGGCAGGACCCCGGTCCCCAAACACTTTTTAGGACAATAACTTGCATATAAGCCTTTATAATTAGCACTTTAGATTTCTCCCATAGATTTTTCGAATTTGCCGCGAACACCCCAATTTGTTCGCTGTTCGGCGAACGGGCGAACAGGCAATGTAGCTCATCCCTACTTCTATCCAAAGTTTGTGGTAGAGACACCAGAATTTATCCCAAAAATCTCTAATCTTGTTCCCAGTGCATTAAATTGTGGCCTCATCATACAGACTGGCTTACCAAGCCGTTGCTTACAAAATAAAGAAAGCTTGCAGGGAAAATTTCATTTTTTGGCCTTTATAAATTAAAAAATTGCTGAAGCAGCTTCTATACACAGTACAGATGTGCTACTCTACAAGTGGACTATGGGGACCCCCTAGGCACTATATTAAAAGGAACTTTTCATGTTTATGCTTTCACTTTAAGCATCAATGAATCACTGCTCATTTAAAGATTAATTATTTTACAAACTTTTTTTTATTGATACATGTACCCCAGGGCAGTACCCAGACCCCCATAACCATTGTATGTCCAATGACTTTCATACAAGCCTTTTCACATTTGGGTCACTCCAGTGGGGTTTGTTATTTGGTTCTCAACTTTTGCGATGTTCGGCTCATCCCTAGTTTTAAATTATATATACTGAGGCAGCAGTAAAGCACTTAATAGTAGAAACTGTTTTTTAATTTGTTTTCATTTCACCTTTTGGATTTCTAGTGCGGAGTAGGGACTACAACAAGTCTAATAGGGATGTCTTCTTTACATGATTTCAAAGGTGGGTTAAGGAATCTCCAGGTCACTTTACATCCCAAGCTTTTAAGAAAATCTTGAAGTTGGGTGATTTCCAGCTGTCTGTCCGGGAGAATCCCCAACTCTTTTTTTCATTTCCAAAAGGAGTTTTAAGTCAGTACCATCCAAAAATCGAAAGCATCTAATGTCTGCATTGCCTTCGCAACCATAAAAAAATGGCAAGTGCTCCACTGGGGCCAACAAAGGGAAGCCTTCCAAAGGTGGAAAAGTGAAGGGGTAAAGGGGTAAAAGCTTACCTTTTCTGCTAGACCTCTATGTACAGTATCTTAGGAAGCCATAGTGTATGTGCCAAGTTGTGACCAGCCATTCTTTTTTCCATTGGGACCCACAGTTTTTCCTGCATTAAGGTTCCAAACCTTAACAAAGCCTGCTTGTTTTTTGTAAATTAACATATACAGATATATTTTTAGATGTTCTGCCAAACTTTTGGCCAAGATTTTCATATCTAAATTCAACAAAGAAATGATGGTTAAGGAGTTAAAATATGCTGTCATATAAGGTATGAAATATAAGTTTTAAAAAATAAAATAATGGTCCTAGACTTTTTCCTGTTAACATATTTTTGATGGTTTGCAATATTTCACTGGGTAAGATATCCTGTTTCAAGTTTTGTGTTGCCTGGTCTATCAGATGGGGATACCTTATTTCAGTTAGGTCATCTCTGTCCTTTAGACCCCTTTCACACTGAGGGCATATTGCAGGTGCTATAGCGTTAAAAATAGCACCTGCAATCCGCCCTCAAACAGCTGGTCCATTGTCTCCAGTGTGAAAGCCCGAGGGCTTTCACACTGGAGTGTTGCGCTAGCAGGATGGTAAAAAAAGTCCTGCTAGCCGCATCTTTGGAGCGGTGAAGGAGCGGTGTGTTTACCGCTCCTCCACCGCTCCTGCCAATAGAAATCAATGGGACAATGCGGCTATACCGCCCGCAATGGGCTGCTTCAGCAGCCCATTGCGGGCGGTTTTAACACTTTCTCGGCTGCTAGCGGGGGTAAAACCTCCCCGCCAGCGGCCGAAATGCACCGCAAATCCACCCATAGCGTCGGCAGTAAAAATAGCGGCGTTTTACCGCCAACGCTATGGGCGGCTCAGTGTGAAAGGGGTCTTAAATTATAGAGAGATTGATAATAGTCTTGAAAATGTTTAGCTATTTTGGAGGGCTTACAAAGTTTCTCATCCACCTGGGTTTTTATATGAGGAACATTTGTTCACATGAACTTATATTTAAGGGCCCTGCCAGCATATGGCCAGATTTGTTTCCTTGCTTGTAAAATTGTTTGGCCTTAAATCCTAGTCTGACCTGTATTTGGGAGCCCAGCATTTTTATTGCAAATTGCAGCCTAAAGCCCCGTACACACGGTCAGACTTTTGCCCAACAAACTTCGTTTTAAGCAAGTTGGACCAACAATCCGACCGTGTGTACGCTCCATCGGACAAACTTTTTTCGTTTGGTTTTGGATTTCATCAGACAAAAGTTGGGTCTGCAAGCGGACAAACTTTTGCCCAACAAAAGTCCGATGGAGCAAAGTCCGACCGTGTGTACAGATAACCATCGGACTTTAGTCCGATGGACAAAACAACTAATGTTAAAATCAACCAACAATAGCAGAAGTTGTCCAAAGGGTGGCAGTAAAGATCAGAAAAGAGCAGAAAAAACACGTGATGTTGTAAGAAGTTTTAAGAAAGTTTGCAGAAAAGTCTGAGTGTGTGTATGCTATGGGTGTTCCCAACCAACTCCGTTCGGACAAAAAAACACGGAAAAGTCCGATGGAAGTCCGACCGTGTGTACGAGGCTTAAGATTCTATAATAGTATTCCATTTTGTGGATTGCCTCTGGATTTGTGACAGTGTGCTAAGTTAGTAATTGTTAGTAATCAATGCTTTCATGTCAGCTTGAAAAAGTTTGATTTCCCATGTCACACTCTAAATCACTTCTCCAGAACCATTTTTGGCAAAATAATTTTTAGGGTAGAGTGGATTGTCTCAGGAATGTCCAAGTCATCTAAAAGATTTTTATTGATGTACCATGTCCAGAGCCACTGAACGCTGTGATAAAGTGTTCATATAGGCTAAACTGGAACAAGCTCTGAAATTGTGATAGGGTGTATTGTAACTGAGGGCACTCTTTCCAGATAACGTTTAACCACCAAGAAGAGGACAATTTGTGAATATGATTGGTGGACCTTTAAAAAGTAAGTATAATCTTTGTCATTAACATTCAATATACAACAACTGCCTACCAATCTTGGTTGATAAAAAGATTTATCAAGATGCTTCCTTGCTACTTTAGACAGACTTGCCTTACCAGGGGTGGCATCTTGGAAAGGATCCATGCTTAAGTTGAGATCTCTGTATTCAGAACACCATCTAGAAAGGCAATCTGCCTGGAGTTAAGAGCAGAAATGTAAGTAAACTCGACAGGACAGCCATATAAATATCCTTTTACCATGACATGCAGTATCTGCCGCCCAGATAAAGGATCAATGCTTATGTATGGCTATAGTTACTTAATTTGTGCATTTCATGGAAGACACACATAATTTTTTTTATCAAAGATAAAGATTTGTAAGTCTATGAATGAACTTAGCTGTGAAGTGTATCTCTTGAAACATAAGTACCTGTGGTTTGAGTGTATGTAGTTCCCTCCAAACCCTTCTGCACTTATAAGGAGATCACATACCTATTAAAACATTGTACATTATAACTTTGAGGTCTGACATGAAGGTACAAAAGGCATGTAGGCATATATATACCAACTGACAGTAAGGGGGAAGAGTTTCATCTTGTAAACAGAATCAACAAAACATTTTATACACAGAAACAGTACTAAATAGAGACCCTGTGTTCACTACTCCAGGACATCTGGAGCATGTGAACATAGAAGAGACCATCATCCCAGAGTTTAGAAATCCCTTTGGAAACAGGAATAAGCCTAATAGTGGGAAGTGTGTAGCCAGTATGTGTTCACTTAACTCCCAAATTAACTACCCCTAGATAACGCCAAAATAGCTAAGCATATTAAAAAAAGGCATATAGTAGAAGATCTTCACCTTCATGAACATTAGTAAATGAGTAAGATTTACCCTGGTGGTAGAAGGAAAGCCGGAAAGGGAATGACCAACGATATTTAATCTGATGATTTTGTAGTTGTTGAAGTAATGGTCTTAGGGTGCAACGTTTCTGAATTGTAGAAGGGGCCAAATCTGCAAAAAGTTGGATAGTTGTCCCGAATAATTGTAAATCCTGGTTATTCCTGGAGGCTGACATCAATTTTTCTTTAATACTAAAGTAATATGGTTTTACAAGTATATCTTGTGGGAGACCATCTGATCTTGGGGCGGTCAGAGCTCTATGAACTCTATCAATTTCCATATGATGGGGTTGAATATCTGGGATTAATTTTTTCATGAGGGTATGGATAGCATCTTCTAAATTAGTATAGGTTTCTGGAAGTCCACGTACCCTCACGTTATAGCGACGGGACCTATTCTCAAGGTCTTCTATTTTAGCATTGGCTTCTTCTAATAGGTCATAGACATTTGTTACTTCTTTGGCATTTTGATTGATTTTGGATATTGCTACATCCATTTTAGTTTCGACTGTGTCTAGTCTATGACCAATACATTGAATATCCTGTTTAATTTAATTTGTTATGATAGAACAGGCTTTAGATAGTTAAATTTGTAGCATAGTCGAGAAGCGGGTCAGTAGAACTGTATCACCTGCATATGGGATAGATGGAGGTGAGAAAGAGGGATATTCTGAGGCCGAACTATCTTTGACTGATCATTGCATCCGCCATGTCAGCTAAATTTTTGTTAATTGATGAGTTTGAGGTATCTCCCTGAATAGGATGAATTATGGAGCTTTTTGGGGAAGATAATAATGAGATAGGATTCTCATTTGATTCCTTTGATATCAGTGAGGAGATGGGATCATGACTTTCAGAATTAATGTTCCCGTTCTTGTGTGACTCATGAAAAGGGTTTATATTAACCTGTGTGTGTTGTAGCTTGTTACTATGGCTTTTGCTTGTATAGTCCAATAGAAAAGTTTTTTTGGTCATTAGAAAAGTTTTCCTCTGACCCCCATGCTCATATGTGGTTTGTGAGCACTTTTGTTTTAAGTTTTATTTGTTTTTTTCAGACCTTTGTATTATACCTTGAAATGTCATTCATATTGCTTATATCTCATGCTAATGATCAGACGCTTGATTTCACTATCCAGAGACATGTATGCTTTGTTAGAGATAAGACAGTGGCTCAAATGGCTATTCTACGGGGTATCCTTACCCGCGTATTCTCCTCCCATCCCCGTGCCCCCTCCCTGTTAGTTTATGATGGCCCTTAAGGTCATTTCTCATAATGTCCAGGGCTTTAACTTGCCCCAAAAGCGACGGAAGGCCTTCAAACATTATAAAAGCCTAGGAGCGGACATACTCCTGCTACAAGAGACCCATTTCTCCAATTTAAACCACCCACAATATTTTGATCGATCTTTCAAGCAATTTTATTGTACCTCCCATCTCAACAAAACCGTGGAGTGGCCATTTTTGTTAGGAACTCAGTTTTCTTTGAGGTCGGGCAGGTATATAAAGACCCGGGTAGCAGGTTTATAATCCTGCAAGGCAAAATCCAGAGCCGAGCAGTTACTATTGGTTCTATATATGCCCCTAATGAGGCCCACGCCTCCTTCTTTAGGCGATTTTTTTCGATCTTGGAACGATACTTCTCGCCACATTTGATAATAGGCAGAGATTTTAATCTCACGGCCAATCCGAGCCTAGATAGGAGCAGGAGCACCCCCGCTACTAAAGCATTTCCCAAAACCCTGACTGGTAGCCTGAACTCCCTGCAGCTTATTGACACGTGGCGAGCTCACAATGTCAGATGTAGATCCTATGCGTTCTACTCTAATCCTCATGACAGTTATGCCCGCTTGGAATATATCTTTAGCTCCCCAACGGTCCTAGCTAACTCCTCTGGGGCAGACATTCATGTTTGCCCCTGGTCTGACCATCACATGGTTGAGTTCACAATCCACGGGATGGGCCTCAAACCCACGACCTACTCCTGGAGATTGAATGATTCGCTGCTCACTGACTCCTCCACGGTTGAGGCGCTCAACGCCAAGCTCCAGGAGTACTTTGTGGATAATCACCTACCTGACACCTCACCAAGAACTTTGTGGACTGCCCATAAGGCAGTCATGAGGGGCAATCTCATTGATATAGCCTCCAAAAGGAACAAAGCTCAAATATCTGAACTTCGTTCGCTCACAAGGGCCCTAGATAGCCTATATAACCAGTATAATCAGGATCCCTCCCCGGCCCTCCTTCAACAAATTCACAGCAAAAAACAGGCATTAGACTTCCTGCTTTCTGAAGGTACAGAAAAGGCCCTGAGGTGGGCTAAAGCTAAATTCATGTTGCATAGTAATGCATCATCTACTATGTTCGCACGGAAACTGAACCAGGCCACAAAACCCACACATAACTATAGACTTCGAAATTCTGCTGGGGTACTGGTCTCTCACCCTAATGATGTCATGGATATATTTGTAGATTATTATAAGAACCTGTTTAAAATGTCTCGCCCAACCTCTGACCCTTCAGCGCAGTCTTGGTTTCTCAGACCTAGCCCTACCCACTCTAACTGACCAGCAATTAGAGGCCCTGAATGCCCCATGTACGGATTTAGAAATACAGACCATCATCAAATCATTCAAGTCCTCAACTGCCCCTGGCCCAGATGGCTATTCCACCTCCTATTACAATACATTTTCCCACATATTATCCCCTCATCTGACCTCCCTTTACAACCATATCTTGAAAGGAAATAACTTTCCAGCTGAGATGCTACTGGCCAACATGTCCCTTATCCCCAAACCCCACAAAGATCATTCATTGCCCCAAAACTTCCGCCCAATATCAGTAATCAACAATGATTTGAAAATCTTTGGCAGATTGCTAGCGGATAGACTAGCCTCTGTGATCACCACTTTGATCTCCCCTGACCAGACGTCGTTTATTCCCGGTAGGCAGATAACATCCGCCTGGTCACTGATATAATACAAGACGCCAACCTACATTCTAAACAAACTCTCCTTCTCAGCCTAGATGTACACAAGGCATTCGACAGCGTCAGCTGGTCCTACCTTGATCACTTATTGCCCAAATTTGGCATCACCGGAGACTTTATACACGGTTTTCATGCCTTATATAGAGACCCACAAACACGCATTAAATTGCCAGGCAACAATTCTCCATTTTTTCCCCTCCAAAAGGGCAATAGGCAGGGATGCCCACTATCCACTCTCCTTTTTGCTCTGGCCATAGAGCCCCTGTCCCGTGCCATAACCAATATTGTAAATATCAAAGGATATCGTAAAGGCCCCGAGGAATTTAAACTCAGCCTATACGCTGATGACGTGCTCCTATTTTTGACCAACCCACTCATAGCCCTACCGAATCTCACATCCTTACTAGATTCATTTCACCTAATTTCAGAGCTGTGGGTTAATTTAGCTAAATGCTCGGCCATGCCAATTAATATACCTCATAATATTGAATCCTCGCTGAGGCAACACTTTGCATTTACTTGGTGCACAGACACCTTTCGCTACTTAGGGATACAGCTTACCCCCACTTTCCAATCCCTGTTCCATGTCAACTATCACCCCATAGTCTCTCATGTCAAGTCCCTGCTTAAAACCTGGGATAAATATCACATCTCATTTCTGGGTAGGGTCACAGCTATAAAAATGGCCATTTTGCCCAAGTTACTATTCTTCTTCAGGGCCCTCCCTATATAGGTCTCAAAGACCTATATTGAATCAATCCAAAAGGATATTAATACATTTGTGTGGCATAATAAGAAACCAAGATTCCATAAATCCTTGCTGTATAGACCCCAGCCCTTGGGAGGTCTGGGCCTTCCAGACCTTTGGCGCTATTATCTAGCATCCAGGTTTGCACAAACTGCACAATGGCACACCCCCTCTGACGGTATTCCCTGGTTGGCCTTCGAGTCTCAGTCTATCCTCCCCTTCCACTTGCCGGGGCTGCTGTGGTCCAGGTCCAACAAGGCAAGCCTTTGGTTGCTGTACAGCTATAAATTCCACTTATCCTCTCCTCTCTCCCCGTTATACTCCTTTATAGGTGACCCTGATTCCCCCCCAGCCTTTCATGATAGAGCTGGATTCTCCCGGTGGTTTACATCAGCTGTTATAACGTTTCAATCCTTAAAAGAATGCCATCATTTTAAATCCTTCCAGCAACTACAAGCAGAGTGTGACCTCCCACCCTCAGAGATGTATAGGTACATACAGGTCAGGCATTTTTATCAGTTTAGGGGCTCCCTAGAATCCAAAATCCATAGTACCCCTTATGAACGCATATGTTCTTACTCTTCCAGAGATAGAGGGGTTATATCCAGAATATACATTATGCTTAACGAATGTGCCCTGCCAGTCAAAACCAAACCAATGCTTAGGTGGGAGGGGGAGTTGGGCATGACTTTTGACCCGCGAGACTGGGAGGAGATGCTGACTAATATGTACAAACACACCAGGGCCTACTCCATACTGGAAACAGCTATCAAACTACATCTCAGGTGGTACCTGACCCCCTCACGCCTACACTCCATCTACCCTGCGATATCCCCGCTCTGTTTTAGGGGCTGCTCTGAGGTGGGCACGTTAATACACACATTTTGGAGCTGTAGGCATCTTAAGCCCATTTGGCAAGTGGCGGCCCTGAAGGTATCAACCATCGCTGGCCACATCATTACCCTCTCTGCCCAAATGTGCCTATGCTTTACGCCCATACCTGACATCCCTTTACCTTGTGAAAAACTACTATACACACTTTTCTTAGCCATCCATTGGGTTACTGCACTCAACTGGCGTTCCTCTTCCCTTTCGTGGTCTCAGGTGCTAGCACGAATGGACGCCATCAAACTAACGGAACGCATTCACCACACGCTCTATGACACTATGCTAATATATGAAAATAAATGGAAACACTGGACTAATATGCCTCAATAATGTCATATGACTTTCTCTGTTAGCATCCCATAAAACCTCTCTACTTGTACCTAAATGCTCTACTAAATTGATGTATTCACATGTATTGGTACTTTTGATGTCTGCCCTTATCTTTTTCCCATGTCCTGTGATTGTCTACCATTCTCTGATTCAACTATACTGTCTGACATTTTCTTTGTATGATGTTGATCCTTGAATAAAATCGTTTGTAAACAAAAAATTTGATCATCTATTGATATATGAGGAATCAAATGTGGAAAGAATGAACATAAATCTATTATTTTTGCTGATGACATTTTATTAATGATTTTGTCCCCTATCATTACTCTCCCCAACTTATATTCAGTACTTAAGTCTTTCTCCATCATCTCAGGACTTAACATTAATCACGATAAAACACAAGCAATGAATATATCATTAGATGACATTACTTTAGCCACCTTGAAACAATCTTATAATTATATAACTGAAAAATCGCTAACTTATTTGGGAATTAATCTCACCCCGACCTTTTGCTCTTTATACTCCCAAAACTATCCTGCTCTTTACAAAAAACTAATGGCCGACCTTGAAAAACGGTTACTCCATCCTCCGTCATGGTTTGGCAGATTGCATTCTGTAAAAATGAATATTCTCCCTAAAATATTGTATTATTTCTGTGCTCTACCAATTAAATTAATCCATTCTGAATTGACAAACTTTCAAAATAAATTAATTTCCTTTATTTGGGGAAATAAGAGACCCAGAATCAATAAACGTACTTTACAAACTACAAAGAACAAAGGAGGAGTAGGTACTCCTGATTTACTGAAATATTATTACGCAGCAATGTTAACAAACCTAACTAAATCTCATTCATCTAAACCCCACCCAATTTGGATGGATATAGAAACTTACAGTATGCATGTCAAGGTCACTCAGTTTCCCATATGATTTGGTTACCACCTAAAGAGAGACCCCCTATTTTATGCCCAACTTTTTCTATTTCCCTAAATATATGGGATAGATTAAATAAATATCACAAGTTTAAATCTCCACATACCCCATTAGCTTGTATATTTGAGAACAAAAGCTTTACTCAGTATCTCACTCCCATGAGATTTGCATGGTGGACAAACAAGGATCTTTTTCGTATAGCTGATCTATGTGATTCAAAAAGCATATTATCTTATACATTTTTGGAACAACATTATCATATACCTATCACAGAAAAAATACATTATTCACAGATAAAACATTATATTACAAAGATATCAGAAAATATTGATATAACAACTATGTCTAAAATGGAATATCTGTGTCTAAAGTACGACTTATATTGAGGGCATATCTTGGAAATGTATTCCATCCTAAATACTTCTCATACTAAACTAAGCTATATGGAAAAATGGGAAGAAGACCTTCAAGAAAATTTTGACTTGATTGAATGGCAAAATATGGCTCAAATGTCATTGCGTTCTCTCATGAATATCTCCATCATTGAGACAAATTACAAAATTCTTATGAGATGGTATATGGTCCCCTCTAGATTGGCATCATTTATACCTGAATCATCTCCTCATTGTTTCCGTGGATGCAGGAAAAAGGGAACAATGTATCATATATGGTGGCAATGCCCTAAAGTTAGAAAATATTGGATAAGAATATACAATTTTATATATTCTCTAACCCAAATTAACCTAATCAAATCACCAAAACAAGCACTATTGGGTTATAAATTAGAAAAAATAAATAAATGTCAAAACCGTTATTAATTCACTTCCTGTGTCACTCCCACATCAAGAGGTATTTAAACGTGGTGATGGGCGTCGGAACTTCAGCCTCCGTTCCCAGTAGAATCCTTGTATGGGGAAACATGTAGGGTGGAGCCACAAGTCTCTGACACCATCACGTTCCAGCCAGCTGGTGCTAACCGCGGCTGTTTTTGAAAATTTGTCTCTCTTCCATGGATGTCAGTGTTTTATGAAGCCTGTGCAATAAATACATTTTTTATGAAGAAATACTGCACCATGAGGATCTTTTCTTCTTCCTTCACTTTGGTAATTGACTGCTGACTTCTGGATGCTGTTCTCCACTTGCTGTATGTGGAAAATGTGAGTTGTATAAAACACAATACTCACCTTACGGCAAGCGAAAGATTTTTGAAGTGCCCGCAGTCTGTGGGATTCAGCGCCAAAGTGACCGCCTCCGGATTTCCCAATTGATCCATGTGTGGTGAACACCGAGAACAGATCGTGTGAAGGCAGGTCAGCCCAGTCCTGAGCCCAATATTATCTTATATCTGGTAAGCAAGCCATTTACTTACTATTGGATGTGAAGCTTAAACTATCAACCTGTCTGAGTATTACGCCTTCCGCCGCATAGGAATACCTTCATGGCAACAATACTATATATGTCATCTTTGGACTAATCTCCCATAGATATTACATCATATGTACTTTTATAAATTGAGAGTTTTATGTCATAAGTTTTATTTTTAGTTTTATTTTGATTAATTTATCAATTTATCTTTTTCCATTTATATATGTTTGTTTCACTTATATTCCAGCTTTGAGATATCGGTTGGGATATCGGTTGGAATTTCACATTGTTTCAGAGATTCACTGTTATCAATCACATTGGGTTGCACTTTTTTGATTTATTTTTTCCAAAACCGTTTAATTACCTTTATATTCATATCAGCAAGAATAATAATAGCGAAATCGTGGAAATCAGCCATACTACCATTCGAACAGGTCAAACAGAAACTTTTATGGATTAAGATTAATGAACGTATGACAGCTACTCTAAATGATAAAATAACAATATTTGAAAAGATTTGGGACCCGTGGCTCAAATATCTATCTGACGATCCGAGATCTTTAACAAATTAACCAATTAATATTTCTTTAAAATTACGAGACAAAATATACAGAATAATTTTTCATGTATTGTTCTTCCCTTTCTTTCTTTCTTTCGTTCTTTCTTTCTTTCTTCTCTATCCCTTTTTTTTTGGTTTATTCCTATTTAATATATTATTAAATAATTTGTTATATTACATGTGATTTTTGAGTTACCATACTTAGAGACTCTAATATCAAACCTAGCCAGATAGGTGATTTGATCTATATTGGGAAACATGTCATTTAGGTTATAATTTTCTTCATAATTTTATTTAACATATCTATATGTAATGTCATAATTAATATTATATGATTGTATATCCCCATGACATGTATTTTGAACTACACAAATTTAATTACATGTTTAATGTTTTATTTTATGTAAGTTTTCTTTTGTGAAAATACTTCAAAATAATAAAAACTATTGAAATAAAAAAAGGCATATAAATAATGCAATAAGATATGCAAATTCCTTGAGCTTCTCTCAGGAGTTCCATTGACCATGAGATGCATAAGAGTAAGAAAAAAGCAATAAGCTACTGGCCATATGGTACCCTCTCATGGAGTAATAAAAGAGGTTGTATTGCATAAGAAAGACAGGAAATATGTTTATTTGGTCATTCCTCTTTACAAAACGTAAATAGTTCTGTGCACCAGGAACATGTGTGCACATTTTAGCAGATAAAACAGATGCACATAAAGGTTGAATGAAACATCCATGTGGCATAAGGATATCCTGCATCAGAAATGTTTTCCAGGCCATCACTCATTCTGAGTTCTCTTGAATTTTGGACCAGCTGGACTGCATACATGCTTCCTTCCCCAGCAGGGTACCTGCCATTCAGACTGGGTGTTTGGTTGAGGAGCTTCTCCCAGGACTCTCCAATCATTTAAGACTACCGTGGGCAAATGCAGAAAGTTTTCCAGGTCATCTTTATCCCAAAGTGACAAAAAAGACAAAAAAGCAGCGCCTTCTAAGCGTAGCAGTCAGTGAAATTTATTAAAATATAAAACCAAGTACAGGTAATGCACTCACAAAAGAAGAGTAAAGGTGAGCTTATCTGAAAGGGGGTCCAGGGTAGTAAAGTTCATCCGCTTGTCCCGGAGATGTAATGCTGTATGTCCAGAGATGGTGTCTCCGAGCCTCTTCTCAGGAGTCTTCGGTGTTCACCGTGGAGCGGAACCACTCACTCACAATAGCGGAGCGGGGGACGACTTAGCTGGAACAAACCAGCAGACTACTTCCGGGTCGTGGGGTCAGCGGGGAGGATGCGCGCGTTCGAAGCATCCGTGCTTCTTCATCAGGCTTAATGAGGGCCATCTTTAGTTCAGGCTATAGGTACTAGGCCGGGAAAGGCTGATGAAACAGTCTGTGTCACCATGGAGACCAGATAAAAACTACAGATACTAACCTAGCGCTGACAAGTATATGTGTTAAAGAGGGAAGGACAATGATTATATAGGGATGCTAATGTAGTATCAAAGATTAAGAGATTAATATAAGAAAAGGACTAATGCATAGAGGAATCAATGAATAATCAATAAAAATGTATATATATATGTGAGAATAAAAAAATATATATATATATATATATATATATATATATATATATATATAATATAGATTAAGAGGATGAAATGAAATACCATAAGAAACAGACTGAATGGCTAAGATAATTAAAGGGACATCAAATGCAAAAACGGTTGGATATACTGGATTTCTAAGAATTATCTAAGGAATACTAAGAAACACTAAAAAACATTTACCATATATGCGCATGTGTATGTACACATACACAAATGTGTCATACATTTATCTAAGATTGGATAAAATGGACTAAAATAAACATATCCACCTATAATGAAAAATCCCCTCTAATGTGAAGGTGCGCGCATAAGGGTACCCGTGTACAATACATAAAAATGCATATATACACAAATACACAAACAAACACACAGACACTCGCAGAAGGAAGTGTATTAAAGGAGACCAATTGTAAGTGTATCAAAGACTTGTGGGGTTATATACTGATAACCTGGACATGTGGGAGAACCAATGTCAACATAGAGTAGCTCAATATGTACACATGGTTATGGCAACATGAAGAGAGGGTATCTTTAGAGAAGGATATTAATCTCGATACCTTCATTCAGGCCCCCGGGCGCGAGACTATCGAGAGTAAATATCCAATAGTTTTCACGCTCACATTATAGCGCTCGGCTAAGGGGAGGTGTTTAGAAATAGCTTCTATGACCCAGACACGTAAACCCACAGATGATTGATGATGAAATTCTTTAAAGTGTCTAGCTACACTGTATTTTTCATGACCCTTCTCGACAAAGTTACGATGTTCTCCGAACCTTCTTCGGCCCGGGGGCCTGAATGAAGGTATCGAGATTAATATCCTTCTCTAAAGATACCCTCTCTTCATGTTGCCATAACCATGTGTACATATTGAGCTACTCTATGTTGACATTGGTTCTCCCACATGTCCAGGTTATCAGTATATAACCCCTCAAGTCTTTGATACACTTACAATTGGTCTCCTTTAATACACTTCCTTATGCGTGTGTCTGTGTGTTTGTTTGTGTATTTGTGTATATATGCATTTTTATGTATTGTACACGGGTACCCTTATGCGCGCACCTTCACATTAGAGGGGATTTTTCATTATAGGTGGATATGTTTATTTTAGTCCATTTTATCCAATCTTAGATAAATGTATGACACATTTGTGTATGTGTACATACACATGCGCATATATGGTAAATGTTTTTTAGTGTTTTTTAGTATTCCTTAGATAATTCTTAGAAATCCAGTATATCCAACCGTTTTTGCATTTGATGTCCCTTTAATTATCTTAGCCATTCAGTCTGTTTCTTATGGTATTTCATTTCATCCTCTTAATCTATATTATATATATATATATATATATATATATATATATATATATATATATATATATTTTTTTTTTTTTTTTTATTCTCACATATATATATACATTTTTATTGATTATTCATTGATTCCTCTATGCATTAGTCCTTTTCTTATATTAATCTCTTAATCTTTGATACTACATTAGCATCCCTATATAATCATTGTCCTTCCCTCTTTAACACATATACTTGTCAGCGCTAGGTTAGTATCTGTAGTTTGTATCTGGTCTCCATGGTGACACAGACTGTTTCATCAGCCACTCCCGGCCTAGTACTTATAGCCTGAACTAAAGATGGCCCTCATTAAGCCTGATGAAGAAGCACGGATGCTTCGAACGCGCGCATCCTCCCCGCTGACCCCACGACCCGGAAGTAGTCTGCTGGTTTGTTCCAGCTAAGTCGTCCCCCGCTCCGCTATTGTGAGTGAGTGGTTCCGCTCCACGGTGAACACAGACGACTCCTGAGAACAGGCTCAGAGACACCATCTTCCCTCCATCTCTGGACATACAGCATTACATCTCCAGGACAAGCGGATGAACTTTACTACCCTGGACCCCCTTTCAGATAAGCTCACCTTTACTCTTCTTTTGTGAGTGCATTACCTGTACTTGGTTTTATATTTTAATAAATTTCACTGACTGCTACGCTTAGAAGGCGCTGCTTTTTTGTCTTTTTTGTCATATTCCAGATCCCTTCTATCTGTCAGCTGGCAGCCTTCTCTGTGGACTAGTCATTTTTCATTTCCACTAGTATGGAATAATATGACATTGCCCCAATGTGTTCAGTATAGTCATGTTTACAAGTATGGATTAATATGACATTGACCCAATGTGTTCACTATCTTCCCTATTTTGTTATTTTTGACCCTTATCCTGAGTGCGCTTGATTAACCCTCTGTGTTATCCCAAAGTGAAGCTGTGGTTTCATCTCTGATTGGCATTAGCCTGAAGGGAAATCCCCATTTAAAAGTCACTCCCTCTTTCCTTAGTGCATCTAGTAGAGGGGGCACCATCCTTCTCACAGCCAGTGCGTGATGTTATAAATCAGAAAAAAGATTATGTTTTGCTACATCAAGTCCAAATAGGGTCTCTTTCACATACCCAACATAATAGCCTCTCTATCCTGGAAACACAGTAATTTTCAAGTAACATCTCTTGATTTCTCTGCATCTGTGTTCATGGGCAGTAAAGCTCTATGAGCTTGTTTTTTTTTACAATGGGTGCAGTAGAAGCTAGTCCAATACCTTAGTAAATACATTAATCAGAGTTGGAATTAGATTTGAAGCTTTAGTAGCTTCAGATAGTCTAGCTCTTGTTGTGAAGTTTCTGCTTTCAGTTCCTGGGAGCCTGCTTTATACTGTAGGTTGTCTACACCTGTCGTACAAGTTCAGCAAAAACTGCTTTAGAAGGGAGATAATTAAAGCACTGAGTATAATACCGAGGGACAGCCCCAACCTGTTCTTTATTCTCAGTGTCTAGTGCACAAGCCTTGCCTCCCGGAGAAGGGGGAATGAGGGAATGTGAGAGAGACAGCTGGTGACATGCGTGAGTTATCTTGCAGCAGTATAGGGATCCCATCTAGTTGTGTGAGTGGAGGAGGATTCCATATATTGGGGCCTGCTGAGTCATGGGATTTTCTGTTCATGAGGAAAGCCACAGCCCCCACCCCCTTCTTTTTGGCCATTATCCTGGCTAGTTGCAGTTTGGTGCTTGTCAGGCATAATGCATTTTTTCTGAGAAAAGCAGGAGCTCCAAAAATTAGCAGTTGCCCATTCTCATAACAACCCCCCCTCTAGATGTTTAAGGCATGTGATCTGGTGTGGGTATGCCAGCATAACTATTTGATTGGGTACGTTTTTTTTTTTTTATGAAAACCCCAGGGGAACTCCACACCTTTTTTTGTGGTTTCTTTTTGAAAATGGTATACTGTCCATTTAGGAAAAAATGTTGTGGGTGTCCATCTAAGACTTTTAAAAGACTCTTGGATTGTAATGTGTCACCAACAGGTGGGGTTGAAAAAAAAATAAAACATTTTATAACATGGAAAAGATAAAGGGGGCTTAGACAGTTTATTAGACAGTGTTTTAGAGTCACTAGTAGATAATTAAGTTATGTTGAAATGAGTATCTGAGTAGTCAGGTTACAACACAGTTGCTCCTTCACAGACTGCTCTATCATGACAATGTATTTGTAACAACTTCAATTTCTCTCACTTTTTGCTATCACTAAAATAAATAAGCTGTTCATTTATGCTCAGTAATACACACTGCGTGGCTTAAAACTGTACGTATTAAACTCTTTAGAGATCAGCAATCATTAGTAATAAAACAACACTTAAAAATATTTATGTGGACAAATGTCAGCTTATTCTGTATGACAAACTGGTGTGTTCTTGTTTTTACATTGCTTATAAAATATAAATGATATGCTTTGTACACATTTCTATACCACATAACTCTGTTACACTAGATAAAAAAGTTTCTAACTCAAGTGTTTTCCTTCTGATTTGCTATTTGACTTGGCACAGTGATCTTTCGTGTAAATATGAACTATTTAAATTCACTAAGTCCAGAGTTATAACATTCTTTGTCCATAGCAAGTTTTTATAATTAGAAACAGAACCTTTTGTTAGTACAGCTAGACTTGCTTTGTGACACTGGATTTGATTTACTGAATGTAAGTAGGCTGTTCACTGTCAGTGGCATCACTAAGGGGGCAGATGGGGCCATGACCCTCCAAAATTATACTGTGCCCCCTATGTGCCCGCCAATTAAAATAGACTGAAACTGGGACTTTGGGAGCAGTCTGGAATGCAGGGGACATGGACAGACTGAGCCGCCATATCACAGGCTCCGGCTCCGCCTCCATCTGACTCTACTTCTGGCCACTGGTTGCTAGAGCCGCCTGCGGTCTATCAACCAGTGACATCATTGGCCGTGATTTCCTCTCTGCCCAGCGTTGAAAGCAGAGGAGGATTTAACTTCCTCCTCCTCTGCACCTAGTGCTCCTGGGACAAAAGCAGCAGCCCAGTCGATCGTGGCCATCTGGGTAGGAGGAGTGGCTGTGCAGCACATAGGGGAAGCGAACCGTCTATTTCTCTTCTGCTGATGCTGAATTCTTGCTTCTCCTCCTGCTGGCATTCAGCGTGGCAGGAAATAAATTGGCGTATTGGTTCCTCTACCTGCTGCCCAGCCGCCCCTCCTACCCAGGCGGCCACACCCACATTTAGCAGGGGACCCGTGTGGGCATGTCTATTTATGCAACCAGGGAGCCCATAGGGAACTATAGGCTACCTCTGGTCTCTTCCCTGGGTGCAGTGCAGCTTTTGTGCATGCAAACTCCCCTGATGGTCTCTGCAGCTACATAAGCTGACCCAGCTTATGGGTGGGGCCGGAGTGTGGCCATATTCACTTACATGCACAGGTGACTGCTGAAAATTGTAGATGACTTGAAGGAGGAGCATAAATGGCAACCCCGGGAGGCTTCACCTCCATCCATATGGTGAGTGACTCCTGCAGCAATTCCCTTCATGTGCAATTCGTCAGCTCCTTACTGTGGTTAGCACACTTTATGCACCCCCGCACTGTATAATGGTGACTGCCTCCCCCATATACTGCTCCCCATACCCCATTGTATAGTGGTCACTGATCCCCCTGTATACTGCTTGCTGCATCCCGTCACTGTATACTGTATAATTATTTATTTAGATTGTATTTTATTATTATATTTTAAGGCCTGTATTTTGTTCACTGCTCTCCCTCCACACTGTATACTTCCCACTGCTGTCCCCCTGTATACTGCTCACTACCTCCCCATTGTATACCGATCACTGCCCCCTCTCCAAAATATACTGCTCCACCCTGTATACTGCTCACTACCTTCCTATTGTATACCGGTCACTGCCCCCTCTCCAAAATATACTGCTCCCCCTGTATACCGCTCACTACCTCCACATTGTATATCGGTCACTGCCTCCTCTCCCAGGTATACTGCTCCCCCTGTATACTGCTCACTGCCTCCCCATTGCATACTGACCACCCCCTCCCCTGTATACTGCTCACTGCATCCCCCCAAAGTGTATACTGCTCCCCTCCACTATCTACTGCTCCCCCGTATACTGCTCCCCCCGTATACTGCTCACTGCCCCCCCACTGTATACTGCCCACTGCCCGCTCTCCCCCATATACTGTTTCTCATCTTCCACTCCATCCTCTCATACCCCCCTCTCTCTCCTCCCCTCTCTTGCATGCAGGCAGGGGAAACCAAGTGGGCACTGACTAACAGGTAACAGCAAGTGAGTAAGCACTGCGACTGAACCCATCCCTCAAGCACTGCAACTCATCCACCTCCACCTCCACTGATCCCATCCTCCTAATGATTGACTACCGGTCCCAGCATGAACCCCTGAGATTTAAGGGGTTACATCCTTGGATCTCAGGGGTTCATGCTGGGACTTGTGGTCCTTCAATTTTGGAGGGAGTCACATCCCAAGATCTGAGGAGTTCATGTTGGAACTTGTAGTCCTTCATTTTTGGTGAATGTATATGGAGATGGATTGCGCTGACTAAAATTAAACCACTATGCCTGTGTCAATCTAAACAAATTGTGTGAACTTAGTGCTCTAGACGTAAAATAATACAAATAATTGTAACCACAAATTTATTAAATAATCTGTGCCATCAATTGCAGGAATACCTGCTGTGACAATAAAGTGCATGTGCAACAAACGATACCTTGTGCAATAAAAAAGTGAATCCCACTCTCAAAACATATAAAAAAATATAAACAAATAATGTATATATGGATCAAGATTAGATAAATGTATTAGGTATAGTTCATTTAAATGCTCCCAAGAACTTGATGAATTATTATATCTCCAATGGTGAACAAGTGTCCAAACAATCCTGTGCAGGTTTTGATTTCTATCCCCAGTGACTTGCTAGGCTTTCGCCATGTATGTGCTTAATACCACCACCAGATGAATTGGCCACTCACCAGAGCTGAATGTGTGTGCCTTTGGTTCATATGGATAACCACTCCGTACACCAGATTTTTCAGAAGTTCCTCTCAGTATATTAATGGTAGATATCACTGTATGGTTACTCATAAAACACATATATGACCATCATGGTGTAGTACGTCAAAAAGTGTTTATTAAAATATATAAAAAAGTTCATTCACTCACATTTGTAAGTGCCTTAGAGCCGGCACTGAGCTGATCCAGCAGTGTATAGATGGTCTGTATGTCTGGTCCGCACAAGTGCCCTTTAAAATTCCTCCTTAAGCTATATAGCGTTTGAAAATCCTGTTACATTACCAGAGATGACAAGCAAATAGGTCCCGCAGCCTCAATGCATTTCGCAATCTATGCGTCATCAGGAAGCTCCCTGATGACGGGCTTCCTGATGACGCATTGATTGCGAAATGCATTGAGACTGCAGGACCTATTTGCTTGTGTATACTAGTGGTTTTATAATTAATGTAGTTATGTTACTGGGGTATTTATTGATAAGTACATATTTTATATACACATCATGGGGGTGATTTACTAAGGGCAAATAGGCTGTTCACTTTTGCAAGGGCTAACTAAAGTGTGTTAAATTATTTGTATTTGAGAGACTCTAATCTTTATGTTTTTCAGCTCAGTAATATAAAATGCTAGGAGTAAATATTGCTCAGGCATCAGAGTCACAGGCAAGCAAAATGCAAGAAAAAAATATCTGCTTTAGACATTTTTAGGAAAAAAATGGATTGTGTGTGCCAAGTATTTATGATGGAAGTTACAAACAGTACTCAAAAGATTTATGTTTTTTTATTAGAAAAATATATTTGTTTAACCACTTCAGCCCCGGACCATTTTGCTGGTCAATGACCAGGCCACTTATTGCGATTCGGTACTGCGCCGCTTTAACTGACAATTGCGCGGTTGTGCGACTTGGCTCCCAAACAAAATTGACGTCCTTTTTTTCCCACAAATATAGCATTCTTTTGGTAGTATTTGATCACCTCGACACAACAATTTTGAAAAATATGACATATTTTTTACTTTATGCTATAATAAATATCCCCCAAAAATATATATATTTTTTTCCTTTTTAGGCCGATACGTTCTCTTCTACATATTTTTGATTTAAAAAAAACGCAATAAGCGTTTATTGATTGGTTTGTGCAAAAGTTATAGCATCTACAAAATAGGGGATAGCTTTATGGCATTTTTATTAATATTTGTTTTTTTACTAGTAATGGCATCAATCAGCGATTTTTATAGTGACCGTGACATTATGGCAGACACATCGGAAACTTTTGGCACATTTGTGGGACCATTGTCATTTTTACAGCGATCAGTGCTATAAAAATGCACTGATTACTGTGAAAATGACACTGGCAGTGAATGGGTTAACCAATAGGATGCGCTGTAGGGGTTAAGTGTTCCCTATTGAGTGTTTCTTACTGTAGGGGGGATGGGCTGTGTGTCACATGACACTGATCTTCGCTCCGAGTACACGGAGCGGAGATCCGTGTCATTGTCACTAGGCAGAGCGGGGAGATGCTTGTTTACACAAGCATCTCCCTGCTCTATACCTCCGTGAGATGATCGCAGGGATCCCTGCGGCGATCGAGTCTGCGGGACCCGCGGTCCGACTCACGGGGAAGGCGGTAGGGTCGCGAGCGCGCCGCCGACGGTGCGCGTGCGACCACACGGTAGGCATTTAAAGGGGATGTACAGGTACGTGATTATGCCTGTCCGTGCCATTCTGCAAACGAAAATCTACATGGGCCGGTCATTAAGTGGTTAACATACAATACATTCACAGATGCATTAAAAACAACACAGCAATAAAGTACAGATAACACTGGCCAAAGTATTAATGGCCTACTGAGGTTACAGGTCAAAGGTCCCTACATGTTTTGCCAAACATTGGCTTCTTCAGAGGAAGTAATAGTAACCTGTATATACTGTATATAATGGCTCTAGAAAAACAAAAATACAACGTAGTAAATATTCACAAAAAATCACACATTGAGAATTAAATCACCAATATATTTCAAATATAAGGCTTGGAGCATTGCATGGCTAAATAACTCTCTGGGAATAGCCCGAACCCCCAAATCCCATGTACCCCACTACCTACCTAGATACCAACAGGGAGCCGAGTTAGCACCAGGACCACAATCCGGCACCGCAACAGTGGCTGCAGGGGGCAGATAAGGACCTAGCGTATTTAAAAAAATTGTGGATTAGCTTATAAAAAATGAAAGGGACAGGATATATCCCAGAGAAAGGGCTAACATAGCCTCATACTTACGATTATGTGATTGAAACTCAATACGAGTACAGGGGCGCCAATAAAAGCCAGTAATAACAGGACTGGCAAATATAGAAATAATAGAATGAATTCCTGAGCAGTGGACTGGAAAAAAAAAGGGGAAAAGGATCAGGAAATAGAAAATGGGTCTAATATTTGCCTTATAGAAAATGGAATAATGTACTAGATGGATCCTAAAATAACATATAACACTCACCCCAAATGTTCTTAATGCAAAGTCCTATGTCAGGGTGTTTAATCACCCAATAGAGGTGGAAATCATTTACCACTGCATCAAGGTGAATAGAGCCTGCTGTCACTGTGCAAACAAAACCACCTATAATGCAAAGGGGAGGGGATCATAAAGTGATTCTAAAGACTTAAAAGAGTGAATTGCGAATAAAGGCTGGTATCCATACATACCAATTAAGTGACAAAGCAATATGAAGAGGAGTCCAGCAAAGTTGGAGCTAGAGCTAGACTGACCGGCCTTATAAGCCCCCCACCTGATCGGTGTCTGACGTCACCGATCGGGAGTGGACAGGGAATGTGGACAGGAAATGCGCTCGCCACGTCACCACAGGCCTACAAGTCCCACAATGCCGGGCGGGAAGTCTTCCAGGTCACGTGATGTAAACGGCACCAGCGACTAATCCTATTGGCCTTCGGTTGCTCTCCTCCGATGACACGATCTGCGCCACATGACATTTATGTCACGTGACGTGGAGGACTTCCCTATTATTTCTATAAGGCAGATATTAGACCCATTTGCCGTTTCCTAATAATCCTTTTCCCCTTCTTTTTTCCTGGTTTGTCACACCCCACCTCACCCAATTCTTATCTTTAAAGAGTTAGTTTACATTTCCTGACATTTCCCCACAGAACCACCTATGCATTTTAGGATCCCCAGCACATTACCTACCACTCCTCAGCCAGTGCAACTTTTCCATTCCATACGTGTAGGCTGCGTGTGATCTCAGAAAAAATAAACTTCTAAATGCTCAGGCTGAACATTGGAAGTGTGCCCCCTGTGTCCATTCATCTCATTCAATCTGAGTGCATGTGCAGTGCACTCTCTCCTCTCTATCAGAAATGGCTGAGTTGAGGATGCTGAATAGAGATAGAGCACACTGCATATGAGCACAGTTTGAACATGCCAGAGTAGCCACTGGGAATATACTTCTATGTCCTTTACATCCTGTTGTTTAGGAGGAGGATCAAGAACTGAGGAGTTTTTGCTTAAAAGCCACGCACAGTCTACACATATGAAGAGGAATTGAAGCACCTTTTTACTGGCTGAGTGCTGGTATGTAATGTGCTGAAATGCACAAATTATTTTTTGGGAAGAGTGAATGAAAAATGAAATAAACCTTTAACAAATGTATTTTAATTAAATTTATAGTATATAAGAAAGTTAGGAAATGGGGCTGATTATTTCAGGGTGAAGTCTGCATTAAGTTGCTGTAGAGAATCTGAGAGGGAATATACAGGTAGCTGTGCTGAGAAGGGAGAGGAACAGTTTATCACTGGATTAGTGATTGACATTTTGGTGGGAAAGTCAACAGCCAATAATGAATTAATCTTTCCTATTCACAGAGATATATGTAATGACTTGCAGCAGTTTTATCTACAACAGCATGCTGCAAGCTCCCCCCTTGCCCATCTTGTAACATTTTATCCTTATTGGGAGTAAAGTCACCCACTTTATTGATCAAATATATTTGATTTACAGGCCTTAAAAGGCCTGGTGGCTGGTTATTGACACTGACTTTTAGGTGGACAGCGGTTCACATGAGTTAATATGGTAATTTTTATTTTATTTATTTATTTAATTATGCTTGAGTCCTGAAAATGAAGATTGTCGTCTTTTCCACATTCATATGTATAGGTGGATTATTATTTGTATATATATGTATCAGTGTTGACACCCTAAGGTGTCCCTGATCCCAGCGCTCAAAGGAAAATGAGGGTAGCCTGCAGAGTAGCAGCTGTTATAAAAATAAAAATAAAGAATAGGAAGAAATATGTTTCAATAAATAAAACATTAACAGCGCTTAGATGGAATCTATGGTCCCAAAAATGATATACACATATATTCTGCAGTAGTAAAACACAAAATCTTTAAAGTCCCAAAAATTCACCATGCGGCAAGACAGGGCAAAATAAAGAAAAATAAGATGAATAAGATCAAAGTCCAGCAACTGTAGGTAACAAGATAAAACAAGCCAAATGCTTCAATAGTCAAATTCCCACAGAATGTCAATAGGTGATCCTTCACAGTTTCTTGTGTCTCTCATGGGAAATAACAGCAACAATAGGTGGTGGATTATTGGTGGCTTAATCTCCAGCTGATAGGCAGGATAACATTTTGTAACTTGTAACTTAGGTCAATAATTCCAGCACTGTCATGGTCAACACACACCCCTCAGGTAATGTACTCACCAGACATTAGATGAAATGTGCCTGTAAACTCCTTACTAGATGGACCGTCAGCTCCCCTAAGGATATCCAATGGCTCCAATCAGCAGAAGAATGCGTGCAGCAGTGCGGGCATGTAAAAACAAGGGAAGCTCCACATAGCATAAAACCCTTTATTAATAAAATTAAATAGCCCCCACACATACAGGAAATGCTTACTAGAAAGTGTAATGTTAAAAGCGTATCACATATGCAGATACATCAGCTCACATCAGCTCACTTTCAAATTGTCAGTGAGTCCCGGGAAGACGATCGCTTCTGTGATATGATAGGTTGCGTGGTCACGCCCTGACGCGTTTCGTGATTGGCTCACGTCTTCAGAGGGCGCCCTCTGAAGACGTGAGACAATCACGAAATGAACAGGGCGTGACCACGCGACCTATCATATCACAGAAGCGATCGTCTTCCCGGGACTCACTGACAATTTGAAAGTGAGCTGATGTATCTGCATATGTGATACGCTTTTAACATTACGCTTTCTAGTAAGCATTTCCTGTATGTGTGGGGGCTATTTAATTTTATTAATAAAGGGTTTTATGCTATGTGGAGCTTCCCTTGTTTTTACATGCCCGCACTGCTGCACGCATTCTTCTGCTGATTGGAGCCATTGTATACCCTGAGGGGAGCTGACGGTCCATCAAGTAAGGAGTTTACAGGCACATTTCATCAAATGTCTGGTGAGTACATTACCTGAGGGGTGTGTGTTGACCATGACAGTGCTGGAATTATTGACCTAAGTTACAAGTTACAAAATGTTATCCTGCCTATCAGCTGGAGATTAAGCCACCAATAATCCACCACCTATTGTTGCTGTTATTTCCCATGAGAGACACAAGAAACTGTGAAGGATCACCTATCGACATTCTGTGGGAATTTGACTATTGAAGCATTTGGATTATTATTTGTATTTGCTGTTTAGATTGTGAAATTTGAGGTAGGATGATTCAAAGTGTGTATAATCCCATGTGAGGTGATTTAGTGACAATAAAAAAAATGCAAAAAATTCTATATGGAAGTATAAATGTTAATTAACAGTTCTCCGAATATCCTTCAGAGAAGTATATCAGAGGGGAAAAAAACACAATGCCACTGTGCACAAGCTCTAGGAGAGATCCTAGTGCACCTTTGTGTTATATACTTCATTAAATTCTTCAGCTGGGAATTCTCCTATCATTCATCATTCAAAAAGCCAGACTGAGGCTGTGGGATCATGCCTATCTAATGAAAACCTAAGCACACTCCATTATCAAATTATGAACTGAAGTCCTCATTAAGCAGATTATGTTTTTTTTTTTTTTTATATATTAATTATGTTCTTCATGGTCCATGCTACTCATAATACAAGCACTCTAGAATGTAAGAATATTGAGTGGCTTTTTCTGACCATGCTTTTACTTTAAGACTATTATACAATCTAGATTCCTCATTTTTTTTCCTGTGGATCTTATTTCTTCATATTGGAAACATGAACTCAATTAATTAATTAATTGAATTGAGGAGTATAATATATTTTACACTTTACACCAGTGACTGGAAAATGTATTAAAATGTTAGGTGTTTGAAAATAATATAAATTGTAAAGTGGGCATAATGTACATCAGAAAATTAAAATACCCATCCTGGGGTTTCATGCAAAGAATTCATCGCTAGACAAGACACACTTATCTGTCCAAAAACACTCTGAAATCATATTCCAGTCTGTGCCAGCTATATGTACTGTATATATATATATATATATATATATATATATATATATATATATATATATATATACAGTGTGACTAGTGCCTGCCACTGTGTTGGGTAGGTGAATGAGGCAGAGAGGCGAGTTCACAGGATTCCTTCCTTGACAATGTTTTTTCTAACTTTACCTTTTCACTAACTCAACAAGGGAGTTCATTTAATAAGGAAAAGTTAAATTTAAGGTGGATGGACATTTTTTAAATTGCAGGCTGTTGCTAGAATTAGCCCATTAGAGAAGAATACATTTGAAGAAATGATCAAGGGTATATGGGCAAAATACCTTGGCAGTGGAATGCTGTGTTATCAGATTTAAAATTTCACCTACTGAAAATATAATTTCTCAAGTGGCTGCCAGGGAAAGGGGTGTGGGTTGAAGATGCACAGGCATAATTGTCAAGGATCTCCCTTTTGTTTTTTTCTGAGAAAACCAGAAAGTATCATGATTTTCTATTTTTTTTTTTTTTTTTTTATCTTTTTGTTTTAAGTTTTTGTTTTAAACCATTTATTTAGTACAAAGTACATGATACCTATTTTAAAATGCATGCTGTTTTTTTCAAACCAGAGACTCCAGCTCTGTCCTTCTCCTTCTTTGCAGTATATTTAAACTGACATCAGAGTTCTGTCTTAGTTATTATTCTGGTGTAATATAAATAATTTTAATATATATATATATATATATATATATATATATATATATATATATATATATATATATATTATATTCAAGCCTCAATATTATGAATAAAGGAAATACAGTATATACAAAAAACTATACATTTCTTTTTAAGGTGATTTTAACATTTGGCATGAAAGTGGAAAAACCTGGGACATTTTAGCCGCTGTAGACTAGATATTGTCACCTTACATGTAACTCATTATAAGTATACATTTGTATACTATATAAAATGAGCACTGAAGCTGGTAGGGCACTCAAAGTAACTCATCATTTTTTTGATTCAATAAAGCTGTTTCTCATAAATTATGAGACCATTTAGTAAAAGCTGTTTTAACAATCTTTGAACTTGTTTTTAGAGTATGCAAAAGCATACCTGTAGAGGAAAATCCTTATGCCCTGTACACACGATCGGATTTCCGATGGAATAAAATCCGATGGAATTTTCCGTCGGAATTCCGATGAAGCTGACATCCATGAGACAAAATTCCGACCGTCCAAAACGACGTGACGTACAACACGTATGACTATAAATGGGAAGTTCAAATCCAATGGCGCCACCCTTTGGGCTGCTTTTGCTGATTTCGTGTTACCGATTCGTGTTACCGATTCGCGTTTGATGTTAGCCGATTCGCGCTTTTCAGTCTCTGTGCTTTTCAGTCCGTTACAGCATGACGAAGTGCTATCTCCATTATGAACACTAGTTTTACCAGAACGAGCGCTCCCGTCTCCTAATTTAGTCTGAGCATGCGTGGATTTTTCTCTGATGGAGTTCCACACAGATGATCGGAATTTCCTAACGTTTTTTTTTTTTCCATTGGAAAAATTTAAAACATGTTCTATTTTTTTACACCGATGGAAAAAAGTCTGATGGGGCTCACACATGATCGTTTTTTCCGATGAAAAAAGTCCATCAGACTTTTTTCATCGGAAAAAACGATCGTGTGTACAGGGCATAACAGTTACACAATAAGCACCAAATCCATGTGCTTCAGGTGAAAGAAGCACTTTTTTCTTTTTGAAAATTGAAAAATCCATTAAATTCGTGTTGTGGGCAGTATAGAAAGGCATAATAAAAGGCCTTACAATTATTAATTCTTGCCCTTCTCAGCCTTCTGTGTATTTTGCAACAACATGTTTTTGTCTTTTCCTTACAGTAAAGTGTAATTATTTTGCAGGGCCTGGACTTGCACTTTCATAGGCTTATGCCCTATGCACACGATCGGTTTTACCGATGAAAACAGTCCGATGGACTTTTTTCATCGGACAAACCGATCGTGTATGCGCCCCATCGGTCTTTTTTCCATCAGTGAGAAAAAATAGAACATGTTTTAAATTTATCTGATGGGAAAAAAAACTATAGCAAATTCCGATCGTCCATCGGAGAAAAAACCCATGCATGCTCAGAATCAAGTCGACGCATGCTCAGAAGCATTGAACTTAATTTTTCTCGGCTCATCGGAGTGTTTTACGTCATGGCGTTTGGGACAGTCGGATTTTTGACTGATGGCGAGTAGGCAAGACTGATGGAAGTCAGCTTCATCGGAATTCCGATGGAAAAATCCATCGGATTTGAATCCATAGAAAATCCGATCGTGTGTACAGGGCTTGAGTAGTTACAGAAAACAAATTTTATTCACATTGTTCAGTATTCATTTTTTTTTCAATGCATGCATAGTAACAAAGCTACACATATATTTCAGTAGTAACTACTGTATCATAAAAATAATTAGGATATAAAACTTCAGAATCAATACTTGTCTATGCCATGTATTCATTTTGTTTATTTCTTATTTGAATTTTAAATAAATATACCACACCACAATGTTAATGTGTCATAATAAAGATTGTCATTTCCACTTTGTTTAAATTAATTAAGATTACCCATCAGCATAGAGCAATAGATCCAGAAGATCATGAACCTCTACAATGAACTTGTTTATGTTGCTTGTCAATAATGTAATTAATTTTCAAGGTTAAACATCCCAATCTGAGTTAACATTCTGTGCAAGCAATTATACATGTGATTTGTGATTTAGGTTGCTTATGGTCTTATTCTGAATTGATATTGTACCAAAAAAACGAAAAATTATATTGTGTTAATGATATTAAATTAGATAGGGGCAACTTAAATCAGGGCGAATGTGGACCTTGTCAAATGTGATGTTTTTAAGTAACAGTGGTTTTTGTATATATATATATATATATATATATATATATATATAAAAAGTGATGCTCTTCAAGTAAAGCACCCATCCACTCAAAAGTCATATTTTAGTTACAGACAGAACCTGATTTGCTGAGGTAACCCTTGCTTCTTTTATGCCTTAGATTTTTTTAACAGGAAGATCTCCTTGCTATATTTCTTTAATTTATTTCTTACCACATGGGAGTTTTGAATTTTCCTTCCAACGGAAGCATTGAACTTCATTTTTCTCGGCTCGTCATAGTGTTTTACGTCACCGCGTTTTGGACGGTCAGAATTTAGTCTGGCAGTGTGTATGCAAGACTGATGGAAGTCAGCTTCATCGGAATTCTGACGGAAAATTCCATCGGATTTTATTCCATCGGAAATCGGATCGTGTGTACAGGGCAAAAGAGATGTAGAATGCTGCTGGAGGGGGGCTATGCCACAAGCATGAGCTTCTAATTAAAGCATTTATTTTCAGAAGACTGGATACTCAGTCAGTTATACATGAAAATAACTATTAACGCGCTTATTCACCAATTACAAACCAACTCTTAATAATTAAAAAATAAAGCAAATAAAAAAAAAGTAATATAGCACATACAAACAATACACAAACCATATTGTAATTTATTGTTTTTACAAATTACCTTTCCTTTTAAAAATGCAGCACTGTAATTTTTTGTAAAATGCAATGCAATTTTGAAACCAGGAGGCATTCTGAGCACAGCTAGAGTATGCAATGCTCCCAGAAATGTAATATTCTGCTTGTGTGAAGTACTAAAGTTCAAGTCAGGTTTTAGACATCCACTGCAACCAAAATATAATTTTGGTGAGATACTCCCTAAAGGTTAATCTATTCTAAAGGGATGCAGACACTGCAATGCTGCTCATCAGAACCCTGAAAGTGCACCGACTGAATAAAATGAATTATTCACTCCCATTCTGAATTTGTTTTCAAAAAGACAAACCATTTTTTTTCTTAAGAGCAGAAACAGGTAAAAATCTGCAACAAAGTTTGATAAAATCCTTGCACTGTACAGTACATTAATTACACAGTAGAGATTGTTTTTTCTCAACAAAAGTGGAGTGGCATTACGTTTATTCTGCTTATATTTTGTATTTCCTCTTTCCTCCATTCCCCTATTAATGTTTTTTTCAATAAAACTTTTCTGTTTCATTACATAACTAATTTAGACCCAGTAACATCATCACTGGATCTATGCAATGCAGGCAGATCATGTCTGCTGGGAGGGACCAGCAGGGTGCTACATATAGCTTCCTGATAACACCACTGTGCCCTGCCCAAGTAATCCTCCCAAAAAACATCAACTCTGATGCAAGCAGTGGTTTGGCTTTTAGCTGGGGTTATGCAAATATAAAAATTTCCTGATGAGTGGGATTCTAGTCTGAAGGAGTGGGCTTTTCTTGTTAGGCTGTATTTGCACTAGGCAATGTCCACATGTGATTTTTAGCCTCCATGATTGAAAGAACTGAAAACAAATAAAATAAAAGTGTGGAGGGAAGTGACAGTGAGGCTGCAGAGAAAAGGGGATAGATAATTCTGGACAACCTGCACACAGGTAATGGGGCGCGCAGTACAACTGTACAAGATCAAAGGTAAGGCTGGTCTTATGAAATTTCAGCTTTAAATTTCAGCACCTAATCCTTGGATTTTCCATGATTTAAAAACAAAAAAAATTATTTGTATTTTTATTGAAAAGTTTTCAGGAAATGACAATAATCACAAAGTAATTCAAACATGTCAAAATTCACGAAATAGATAGAGACAATTCAACTGGAGCGTCCAAACATACAGAACACAGGGATGAACTGCATAGCACAAGAAGTTGAGATACAAACTCATATGTACGACAAAGAAAAGAAAATTAAAACAGAGGTCACAATCAAAAAAAAAAAAAGTCAATGGAAATTAAGGTAATACCAATGTGAGAACATTAATCTAAAAGATTCAATACCGGGTACACAGGAAAGGAAGGGGAAGGAAGTGGGGGGTAAATAGATCACGACTCAGTAGCTGTAAGGAGCGTTCCATATTCCGAATGATCCCATAGGTCCCAGATCTTATCAAATTGGGGTATTGTCTTGTGTACAGAGGCCATCATATATTCCATCCTGCGTATCTCAGCTACAAGTTGGAGGAATCTGGACCAAGGGGAGTGGTGTTAGACAGCCAGCAGAGGGGGATCATTCTCTTAGCAGCCAAAAGAATATAAGATATCAATCTATTCCCATTTTTAGTGATATCCTTAAAGGGAAGACCCAGTAAGTAGTGCAGAGAGTCAAGCGGCAGAGAAACATCCACCACTTTCTGTACTAGCTTCATTACATCCAGCCAGAAGGGCTGGATCAGAGTACATTGCCAGAAAATATGGAACAGTTACCCCACCTCTTTGTTACAACGCCAACATTTTTTTAAAATCGAGGGATCATACTTATGTATAAGTTCAGGGGTCCTATACCATTTTTTTTTAAATCGAGGGATCATACTTATGGATAAGTTCAGGGGTCCTATACCAGAACATGAGGACCTTCACTGATGTCTCTCTCTGAACAACACACCTGGAGGATTTAAAAACAGACGACCATATCCTGTCCCATAATTGAGGACTTATGGGTCTGATTAACAGTTGGGCCCATTTTTTCATATACAGATGAGTGTCCTCAGTAAGGGTAATTGATTTGTGAAGGATATGATGAATTAGACATGTGCACAACATAAAAATTTGTTTAGTTTGGTTTAGTTTCTGTGCGTTTCCGTTGATTCGTAACGATTCGAAATTTCATAAGACGTGGTTTATCGTATTCGGACTCTTTCGTATTTCCATAAGGGTTATTTTTCTGTTGATTCGTTTTTCCGTTAGTCTAATTTTCTTTTGTTCGAAATTCATATTTATGTTATATTTTATATTTGGCAGCGTTCTTTTTTCGTAAGAACTATATTTTCGTTGATTTGCAATGATTCGTATTTTCGTGTCTAATTTCCGTTTATTTGAAAATTGTACTTTTGTATATTTAATTACATTTGTACTTTCGTTAGAATACATTTTCCGTTTATTCAAAGCACTACTCGTCGTAATTTTGTAATTCATACTTTCGTGAGATTGACTGGCTCATTTATTCGTACTTTCGTAACATTGTTTTTGTAGATTACTAATCGGGCATAATTCGGAATTTTATATAATGTGTCAGAATAGGAGAAAACTAAAATATGTCAGAGATATTACAAAATACAAATATAGAAATTAGAATCTAGACAGAGTATGCTTAAGTAACAAAGAATTTCTCTCTCACTAGTCACAACTTTACTCACAAATCCAACAGAACAGTGCAACCTACCCAACCACAACCTATCTGGACTGTGGATGGAATGCACTGCAGTCTAACACAGAAAAACACACAAGGGAATAAGAAATAAGCTCATTGGGGGAAGAGACAACCTCTTCAGGGGAAGGGACAAGCTTATTGGCCATTGGCCAACGTCCAGAACGAATTCAGAACTAACGAAATAGAATTTAAGTTTTTTCGAATTTTCGTTGTTTTGATTTCCGTTTTCCAAAGATCCGTATTATTTTTTTTCGTACATTTTGATTTTTGTTAATATGGATCTTTGTTTTCGTTGTTTTGTTTTACGTTTTCCGAATATTCGTAATTTCGCGTTTTCGTTCATTTTGATTTTCGTTATTTTTTGATCTTTGTTCGGTATTTTCGTTGTTTTTATGTTTTCGTTTTTTACTTTTTCGCATTTTGGCTGTTTCAAATTTACTAAATTCGTATTTTCGTTGTTTTCCATATTCGTTCTTTTCGATAATTCGTTGTTCGTTTGTAATTTTATCAAACCGTTAGTTTATTCGTATGTTTACAAATCAACGAATATAAAGAATTTTAACGAATTCGTAACTAAACAAATTGCACATGTCTACGATGAATAGAGGAGACCAAATGAAGTTGATGGGGACCCTGAGCACATAGGTATTCAAAGGGGGAGGAAGCATTCAAAGTCAAAGACGGGGATCTAGAGTGAAGAAAATGCCTGATCTGCAAATAGAAATGAAATAATTGAGGAGGAATATTGAATTTCTCTTGGAAAAACTCAAATGAGTGTAACCTACGAGTTATAGGATGAACTAGATTGCGGAGTTGGAACAATGAGGCATCAACCCATGAAAGAATACGACCTAAGGATAAACTGTCTGGGATGGATGGATTAAATAAAACATTAATAAGGGGAGGGCAAGATGACATGAGGGGATACATTTTGAGGCATTTACGCCATACCGATAAAGTGAAGTTCATAGGGGCCGTACTTTGGCGTCTATAGATAGGATCAATGTCTAGGGGGAGAGACCAGATCATGGAGCAACGGTGAACCGGATAAAGCACTCCTTTCTCAATATCAGACCAGTGGCTAGGGGCATGTAAAGTAGACCAGGAAGCTATTGTCCTAAGGTGAGTGGCATAATAATATTTAAGAATATCCGGAGCTCCCAGGCCCCCCCTGGACCTCAGAGCAAAGACCACTGAATTTGCAATGCTGTGAGCCCTACCATTCCAGATGAAATTCAAAAAGGACCTATGGAGAGATTTAAGTTGGGATGGGGGATAGCTACTGGTAGTGTCTCAAAATAATATAATAACCTTGGTAAAATGGACATTTTCAATACATTAATTCTCCCCAAAAGAGAGAGAGGATATTTGGCCCAAGTTTGCAGCGATTTATTGATGTCTAATATTAATGAAGGAAAGTTTACTGAATATAGTGTGGAATACGTAGGGGTAAGATATATCCCCAGGTATTTGAGGGAGGTGGAACATCACTTATAACGATAAGAGTCCATAAGTTGGGACAATAATGTGGGGGGAATGTGGATAGGGAGGGCCTCAGTCTTTGTAGTGTTAACTCTGTAACCTGAAATAGCACCGAAGGAGGAGAGAAGATTGTGTAAAGATGGGAAGGATACCAACGGGTGGGTAACAGTGAGCAGGATTTCATCGGCAAACAGCGATAATTTGTATTCCCTCTGTCGCATTACCACCCCACGAATGTCCGGATGCGAACGAATGGCTTCAGCCAGGGGCTCTACACATAGAATAAAAAGCAATGGGGATAAGGGACAACCCTGGCGAGTACCATTGGTCATGGGGAAGCAAGGCGACAGAAAAGAAGACATTTGGACTTGGGCCGTAACCCGAGAGTAAAGTGCCCGCAACGCACTTAAAAAGGGACCTTTAAAGCCATAAGCTAGGAGAGTCGAGAACATATAGGGCCAACTTAGTCTATCAAATGCTTTTTGCGCATCCAGGCTTAGAACTGTGTTTTTTTTGGTTTTTTTTTGTGTTTTTGTTGTTTTTGTTGTTTTTTTTGTTGGTTGTTTTTTTGGGGTTTTTTTCAGGCTTGGGAGTGCAAGCCTACGTTATTTACAAACACAACATAGTATGTCTTAGGAGATCAGTTTGGCGTTTTTTTTTTTTCCCCTTTTTATTTTTCTTCTTTTTCCTTTTCCACCTTCTTAGACTTGGGAGCTTAAGCCCTCTTGAAAACTAACTTATTTTATTTTTTTGTGTTTTTCCCCCACATTCCTTCTCTCCTTTCCCTCCTCTTTATATAAATTTGTCTAAAATCCTTCCTGCCGGCGTATCTAGGAGATTCTATAAACTAGTAAATAGAGAGTAAAGGGGACAAAGGAGTGGACATATTGTAAAAGGAAAGGTAGATTACACAGGATACTAGCTTACAAAGGGATCTATAGGTAGAGGCTAAAACTGAGACCATAAAAATGTTTTATAAATGTATGTATTAATGTTTTGTATTGTTAAAGATGTAAATATAGTGTTGAAAATATTAATAAAGATAATAATAAAAAAAAAGAACTAAAGCTTGGCGCAAGGATCTATTCAAGAGATTAATTAAAGCTATAGTATGGTGAGTATTGTCACCAGCATGTCTGGCTGGGACGAAACCCACCTGATCTCTGTTGATCAATTTAGGAATGTATTTGGAAAGTCTAGACGCAAGAATTTTGGTAAAGATCTTATAATCTGAGTTCAGGAGTGCTTTAGGCCTATAGTTGTCAGGGGAAGAGAGATCCTTTCCCGGTTTAGGTATAACAGAAATATAGGAGTGAGAATGGAGAGATTGGGCTTTAAGGAGGGTACCATAAAGGGACAACAAATGAGGAGACAAAATGTCTTCAAAAGATTAATAGTATGAATAGGGGAATCCATCAGGGCCTGGAGATTTATGAAGTGGGAGTTCCTTAATTATGTTATGAAGTTCTTCAGTGGTTATGGGTGAATTCAGGTTGGTTAGGTCTGATGTGGATATTTTAGGGAGCTTAAAGTCTACAAAGAACTTATCAAATTTTGTTTGAGTAAAATTGAAATGATTTTCAGGTGTAAGACAATTGTAAAGCTTCCTATAGAAGCTACCAAAGATTTTAAACATCTCGAGGGGGCAATGAGTTCTAGATCCATCAGCCTGGAGAAGAAAGTCTGGGAAGGATAAAAAAGGGGTGTGGCCTAAGCTTGTTGACCAACATCCTGTGAGGTTTGTTGGAATACTCGTAAAACTTTTGTTTTGCCCAGAGCATAGATTTAGCTGCCTTACCCAGATGTAGTGATTTAATTTGTTCTCTAAGAGACGTGACTTTGTGGAGCTTCGACACTGTGGGCTTGCACAATAGTTGACGTTAAGCCGACTCAAGGGCAGCCGTCAAAGATTTCAGGAGACTGTTCCTGTCTTTCTTTAGGCGGGCACCCTCCGCAATACATGCACCCCGGAGGACTGCCTTGTGTGCCTCCTACAGTGTGAAAAAATTTGCAACTGACCCCAAATTAAGTAGGAAAAAACTCCCTCAGGGTAGCTGCTAATGTTGTGCGGGAGGGTTCAGATTGCAGGAGTTGATCATTTAATCGCCAGTGACACGACCTAGAAGGAATTTGGGACAGCATAACATCTAAAGTGATAGAGGCATGGTCTGACCATGTAATGGGGGATATGTCAGATTCAATAATGTGGAGGATGAGTGGGGCAGAGATAAAGAAATGATCCAAGCGTGAAAACATTTTGTGAGCCATGGAATAGAATGTAAACTGTTTAGCGGAAGGGTGTTTAATCCTCCATGAGTCCAATAATTGATGAGATCTAATGCATCTACAGAAAGAATTGGCTGTGGAGACAATCTTCCTTGAAGGCATACCCTGAAAGACAGTTTGTCTGTCCCTAGTAGGAGACATGACTAGGTTAAAATCCCCCCCCCCACAATCATGAAGGGTTGGGGGCGACACTGAGGTAGATCAAAAACCTTATTTAGAAAGTCAACCTGACCACTATTAGGCGCATAAATGTTAACTAAAGTAAAAGAGGAGGACATATAGTCACATTCTAAGATAAGGAACCTCCCATGGGGGTCAGCATGTGTAATCTTGACCCTGATGGGGCATGATTTTTTGATTAAGATAGCTACTCCTGCCCTGCCTGTGGAATCAGAGGCAAGGAAGGAGATAGGATAAAACTTAGAAGCAAATTTCAGAGAACCCCCAGCCTTAAAATTGGTCTCCTGGAGCATGACTATATCTGCACCTGAGGATCTGAACTCCTTCAGAGCAATCCAGCGCTTCCGAACAGAGTTCAGCGCTTTTACGTTGTAAGACATAATTCTCAGTGACATAGATACACCTGTGGTAGTATAGCCAGTGATTGCATAGAAAAGTTATATAGACATATTCTTAGACAACCTGGGAAAAAATATGGTAAACATACAAAAGCGTAATAAAGGCCCAAGTCTCTCTGATAACCTAGAAAGTACCTGTATACCTTAAGCAAAGGAGAAACTATATAAAAAAGGGAACAATAAAAGAAGAAAGGTGACCTCAACCAGCAGGGCTGACATATAAGCATGGATTCAAAAAAGCAAAACCAAAAGAAAAAATACATGAACAACAGAAAAAAAAGAAAGAACAACAACCGAGAGCCTGAGACGTTGTCACATCTCAGGAGACCCTGAACAGTGTCAAGGGTCCAGTAGAGGCGCACGGGGTCCTCCAGCAGGAAAGTCCAGGAGTGGAATGGGAGCCCGCCACATCTCCTTAAGAGAAAGAGAGAGCTTCAAAAATTTGTCAAACATAAAAAGAGAGTTTGTTGTTGAAAACAGTCTAACCAAAAAACGTTGGAACATTGTTTCCCCATGGGACAGGGACCAAAAACCCCCCACACAGACGTGAGGGTAACTTTCCAGACCTAAAGTCCAGTTTTCAGCATTAAGCCATCCAAGGACTTAACGGAAAAAACAAAACAGCAAGCAGGGATCAGGGATCCCCACTAAAAGAAATCAAGGAGGTTGCTTGGAAGATCTTGGGTGTTGAGGGGTGAGAGATGCATCCTCGATTTGCCCCTCACAGGGGTACAAAGGCGGCTGGGAGTGGACGGAAAAGGATGAGCTGGAGGAGGAGCAGAGTGGGGATCATCTTCAGGCAGGGGTGGAAGGCCAAGGCTTTTTATAAAAGCGTCTCCCTCCTGTAGATCACGCAAACTGTGTTGAACACCATCTTCAGACACAGGCGGAAGGGGAAGCCCCAGTAGTAGAGGACCTTGTGTAGCTGTAGATGTGCTGTGATCCGACGTAGGTTTCTTCTTTTTGCCAGGGTAATGGGGGATAGTTCACTAAAAATCTGTAGCTTCGCTCCCTTATAATAAATTTGAGATTTGTTACGTGTGGCCAGGCTCAGAGCCTCTTTACTGTCATAATAATGAAATCTCACGATTACATCTCTGGGCCTGGCGCTAGCCGGGGGTATTGGGCCTAGGGAGCGATGAGCCCTATCCAGACGCCAATCCACATCCACTACTGAGGGAGCTAGAAACATTAAAGAGCCCCAGGAGGTAAGGGCGTAGAGAGGAGTCCCCCACCGTTTCAGGGATACCACGGAAGCAAAGGTTTTGGCGTCTCTCCCTGTTCTCTAAATCTTCCTGCTGAAGTTGTAATTGGGAGACTGAATGTTTGAGGTTGTAGTTTTCCTCCTCTATGGCCTGCACATAGTTTACCATTTCATCGAACTTGTGTTCCAGAGCATCAGTACATTCCCCAATTTGAGTGATTTCCCCCCTCAATTCTGCTGAGATTTTGCTCACCTCCGCCGCAATGTTCCGGGTAATCTGCTGGAGCAGGTGCTGTAGTTTCCAATTTTTCATCCAGAATGTCAGGGGTGAGAACCTCCTGAGTGTGGGTGGCGGAGCTCACAATCGAGGCATTAGTAGTTACAGGGAGTCCCGTGTCCTCCGCGTCCAGGAACGGATCCATTGTGGCAAAGGGATCAGCAGACGAAATTGAGGCAGCGGATTGCGGCCTAGTAATGAAGCGGTCCATCTCCGATCCCGTTCGCGGCCCAAACAGCGGATTGTAGTTGTGCTGCTGCTGGCCAATCTTTCCCATGGGGCGCCTAGGGAATGGAGTGTAGTGTCAGGCTTACTTACGGATCTATGGAAGGCTAAAGTCGCTGTGCGGAGGTCACGCAGAGCGGCGGGAACCCGGAGCTCACTCAGAGCACGTCCACCATGCCAGAAAGCCGAGCATGCGCTTGTGTGGATTTTCCATGATTTTTGATGTCAGAGTTTTGGGCTCAGAGGATTTAGCCAGTAGAACTGTAAACAAAAATACCTGCTAACCCTGTCATTCAAGTCATCCAATTCATCAAAATAGTTTTGCCCTATAATTTTATTTAGTTCAAGCATTCCAGATGTATTGTGAATAATCAATTCTAAAAATATAAAATAAAACACCTTGCCTAATGCCCCATACACACGATGGTTTTTCATGCCGTTAAAAATGCCATTTTTAAAAATGCCCATTAAAAATGATCGTGTGTATGCTCCAGAGCATTTTTAACGACGTGAAAAACGGGCATTAAAAATTTCGAACATGCTCTCTTTTTTCACGTCGTTTTTCATGTTGTTTTTTTTAACGACGTGAAAAACGATAGTGTGTATGCTTTAACGACGTGAAAAAAAACGCGCATGCTCAGAATCAAGTATGTGACGGGAGCGCTCGTTCTGGTAAAACTAGTGTTCGTAATGGAGATAGCACATTCGTCACGCAGTAATGGACTGAAAAGCACGAGGCTGAAAAGCGCAAATCGTTGCTCAACAAACTTTACTAACATGAAGGGTGGCGCCATTCGAGCGGAACTTCCCCTTTATAGTGCCGTCGTACATGGTATACGTCACTGCGCTTTGCTTGATCGTTTTTTAAAATGATCGTGTGTACGCAAGACAGGCTTGAGAGGAAACATGAAAAAAAACGACGTGAAAAACGGCAAGAAAAAAAATGGCAAGAAAAACGATTGTGTGTATGGGGCATAACAGCATACATTACAACATACCTCCTATTATCTTTGCTTGCCAGAAAACCATCTTTAGTGCTTCTCTCTGAAACGATTCCTACTTTGTTAGCCATTTCAATACTGGGCACTTTTACCCCCTTCCTGCCCAGGCCAATTTTCAGCATTCAGCACTGTCGCACTTTGAATGACAATTGCGCAGTCATGCAACACTGTACCATATGAAATTTGTATCATTTTTTCAGACAAATATAGCTTTCTTTTGGTGGTATTTAATCAATAATAGTTTTTTTTTTTTTTCTGTTATAAGGCTTTGCAAATAAATAATCTTTCTATATAAAATTAGGCCAACATGTATTCTGCTACATTCCTTTGGTGAAAATAACCTAAATCAGTGTATAATATTTAGTTTGCAGGAAAGTTAGTTAGTCCACACACTATGGCATATATATATATATATATATATATATACAGTGGCGGTGCGTCCATAGAGGGCGCCGGAGCGCCGCCCCCTCTCGCTCCCGCACCGCCACTGAAAGACAATACACAGATTCATGCATTCCACCATTCATATGGCCGGCCTCCTGGTGAGCGCCGGCCATATGAATTAGAGCGACGGCCGGCGGTGGGTGTGGCTTGGAAGTGCCTATCAGAGCCAGCGGCTCTGATAGGCTTTCCGAATACAGCTCTCACGCTGTATTCGGCTTCCAGAAACTCCTCCCAGGTACGCATCGGGGTGCGTTCCTGGGAGAAGACTGTGGAGGTTTCAGCCAATCAGGTTCACCGGATCTGGTTACCGGTGACCTGATTGGCTGAAGCGACATCGAGGGCGGGAGAACATATCGAGGACGGCGCGGACCGAGGAAGGTAAGTGCAGGGCTGGGGGGGGAACAGGCTGCATTTGGGGGGGAACTGACTGTATATGGGGGACAAACTGGCTGCATTTGGGGGGAACTGGCTGTATATGGGGGGCACACTGGCTGCATTTGGGGGGAACTGGCTGTATTATGGGGGACAAACTGGCTGAATATGGGGGCACACTGGATGTATTATGGCGGACAAACTGGCTGCATTTGGGGGGAACTGGCTGTATATGGGGGCACACTGGCTGCATATGGGGGGAACTGGCTGTATATGGGGACAAACTGGCTGAATATGGGGGCACACTGGCTGTATTATGGGGGACAAACTGGCTGAATATGGGGGCACACTGGCTGTATTATGGGGGACAAACTGGCTGCATTTGGGGGGAACTGGCTGTATATGGGGGCACACTGGCTGCATTTGGGGGGAACTGGCTGTATTATGGGGGCACACTGGCTGCATATGGGGGGAACTGGCTGTATTATGGGGGCACACTGGCTGCATTTGGGGGGAACTGGCTGTATATGGGGGCACACTGGCTGCATTTGGGGGGAACTGGCTGTATATGGGGGCACACTGGCTGCATATGGGGGGAACTGGCTGTATATGGGGGCACACTGGCTGCATTTGGGGGGAACTGGCTGTATATGGGGACAAACTGGCTGAATATGGGGGACAAACTGGCTGCATTTGGGGGGAACTGTCTGCATATGGGGGGAACTGGCTGCATATGGGGGCACACTGGCTGCATTTGGGGGGAACTGGCTGTATATGGGGGCACACTGGCTGCATATGGGGGGAACTGGCTGTATATGGGGGCACACTGGCTGCATTTGGGGGGAACTGGCTGTATATGGGGGCACACTGGCTGCATTTGGGGGAAACTGGCTGTATATGGGGGACAAACTGGCTGAATATGGGGGGAACTGGCTGTATATGGGGGACAAACTGGCTGTATATGGTGGGAACAGGCTGTATATTGGGGACAAACTGGCTGTATATGGGGGCACACTGGCTGTATATGGGGGCACACTGGCTATATATGGGGACAAACTGGTTGTATATGGGGACAAACTGGTTGTATATGGGGACACACTGGCTGTATATGGGAGCACACTGGCTGTATATGGGGGCACACTGGCTGTATATGGGGAGCACACTGGCTATATATGGGGACAAACTGGCTATATATGGGGACAAACTGGTTGTATATGGGGACACACTGGCTGTATATGGGGGCACACTGGCTTTATATATGGGGACAAACTGGTTATATATGGGGACAAACTGGTTGTATATGGGAGCACACTGGCTGTATATGGGAGCACTCTGGCTGTATATGGGGGCACACTGGCTGTATATGGGGGCACACTGGCTGTATATGGGGGGCACACTGGCTGTATATATGGGGGCACACTGGTCATATATATATGGGGACAAACTGGCTGTATATGGAAACAAACTGGCTGTATTTGAGGGGGCAAACTGGTGGCGTTTGGGCACAGTGGCTGCTTTTAATGGGCACAGTGGCGGCAATTGATTTTTTTTTTCAGTTTGTTTGCGCCCCCCCAAAAATTTTGAGCACCAGCCGCCACTGTATATATATATATATATATATATATATATATATATATATATATATATATGAAAATTTACTAATCCTGATGTACTGACGGCGACTCTCATTTCTTGAGATCTAAAAACTTCAGGACAGTACAAAAAAAAACAAATTACCTTTCTGGAAAATAGACAGTCTGACGTATTTTTTTGGCATGGCATGTTTTTTGAAGTTGTAATTTTTTGGCACAATACATACTGTCACTAGTGCAGTATAGTACAGCATAATCATATAACGTATGTGGCAGTGACCAGGGACATTGATTGGTGACAGTACTGGTGACAGCATCCCTTTCATAGCCTCCCATGTTAAACGTCAGTCTAGTCACACAGTGCCGGAGATCAGGTAGGGAGATTGGGAACAGTGAGGCATGGGCACAGTGACAGTGAGACATGGGCAAGTGAGGCATGGGCACAGTGAGGCATGGACACAGTGAGGCATGGGCACAGTAAGGCACAGTGAGGCATGGACACAGAGGCACAGTGAGGCACAGTGACGCATGCACATGGACACAGTGAGATTAAGTGAGGCACGGTGAGGCATGCAGATGGACACCCTAGGCTTATACTCGAGTTAATACATTTCCCTGTTTTTTGTGGTACAATTAGGTGCCTCTGCTTATATTCGGGTCGGCTTATACTCGAGTATATACGGCATATATAATTTTTCAATAAAAAAAAAATCTAATTATTTTACAAACTGTGACCAGAGCAATACCGTGTTACCATAGTAACACTGTACCACTCTGGGGAGTTGATCAGGATTTTTTTTGCATACTATACTTGTTTATAGCAGTGAATTTCACTGCGGTAAACAAATATTTTTACTGAATGACAGTGTGTAGACACTGTGGGGTTGATTTACGAAAGGCAAATCCACTTTGCACTACAAGTGCACTTGGAAGTGCAGTCGCTTAAGATCTGAGGGAAAGATCTTAAATGAGGGGAAGCTCTGCTGATTTTTTCATCCAATCATGTACAAGCAAAAATGCTGTTTTTTATTTTCCTTGCATGTCCCCCTCAGATCTACAGAGACTGCACTTCCAAGTGCACTTGCAGTGCACAGTGGATTTGCCTTTAGTAAATAAACCCCTGTGTATTGTTGGAATTAGCTGTGATTGACCACAGCTAATTACCTTGTACAAATGGGCTGTGATTGGCCTGTCTGTACCATGTGATCACTGTGACCAATCACAGCTTGCAACGCAATTGTATTCAATAAATGACATAAGGAAGCAATTAATTGTTTACAACTGTCATGTGATCGGTACTGTTTTTTAGAGCTGACAGTCGGTTTTCTTGTAAAACCAACCAATACGGCTAAGCAGCCAATTGTCTGTTATTACAAGCAGCAGGAGGGGATGTTCCCCCCTTCCGTGGCTCACCCGGGCTCTCCCATCCCATCCCACCCGACATCACAACGTCACTTCTGGTTTACTCGGCAGCCAACTGCGCCATTTTTAAAAGATCCAAAGTATTCCAAGATGCCAATCTTGCCATTTTGAATACTTTCAAGGGTAGAGGAGGGTTTTGAGGGCCTTTTATACCCCAGCCCATTTGTATATATACAGTGGCAGGTCGGCTCGATTGTGCAAACTGCTGTACCCATACAGCAGTCTGTGCATGTGACACTGTGGGTGCGGGCACACGTGCCCGCTGCACACCGCAAAAGCATGCGGGTCCCGCGGACTCAATGGTTACCGGCGACAGTGATTGTGCTACACAGAGGCAGAACAGGGATCTGCCTATATAAATAAGGCTGATTCCCATTCTGACAGGAGACATCATGGAGATCTGCTGTTCCCAGTGACCAGGAACAGCGATCTCTGTGGTGTTCCAGTGAGCCCAGCCCCCACACAGTTAAAACACCCAGGGAACACAGTTAACCCCTTAATTGCCCCTAGTATTAACCCCTTCCCTGACAGTGTCATTTATACATCAGTGCATTTTTTTAGTACTGATCAATGTAATAATGTCACTGGTCCCCAAAAAGTGTCACTTAGGGTCAGATTTGTTCGTCCCAATGTTGCAGTCCCGCTAAAAATCACAGATCGCCGCCATTTCCAGTAAAAACATAAAAAAATAAAAGTCCATAAATCTTTCCCATAGTTTGTAGATGCAATAATGTTTGCGCTAACCAATACATTTATGCTCATTGCGACTTTTACCAAAAATATGTAGCAGAATACATATTGGCATAAATTGATGAATACATTTTTTTATTTTTATATATATATATATATATATATATATATTTTTGGGATATGCATTATAGTAGAAAGTAAAAAATATATATATTTTTTTCAAAATTGTGTATTTTTTTGTTTATAGTGCAAAAAATGAAAACCGCAGAGGTGATCAAATACCACCAAAAGAAAGCTCTATTTGTGGGAAACAAAGGGACATGAATTTTGTTTCAGTACAATGTCACACAACCGTGCAATTGTCAGTTAAAGCGATGCAGTGCCGTATCACAAAAAATGGCCTGGTCATTAAGGGGGTAAATCCTTCTGGGACTGAAGTTATACTGCAGCAGGTTGGCTCCCCTGGGCGAGCCGTCGTAGCTGTACTTCGGCCGCTTTAAGAGCACTAGACAAAACTGTCTGCACGTGCCCGGCAGTCGCGATGTCTGCCGGGCACCCGCGATCGCTCCGGAGAGTGACAGAACAGAGGTCTGTCAATGTAAACAGACAGATTTCCGTTCTTTCAGGGGTGAGGAGACTGATCTGTTGTTCTTACTACAACGATCGGTCTCCTACGCTAGGCAGTCCCATTCCCTCACAGTTAGAAACACTCCCTAGGAAACACATTTAATCCCTTGATTGCCCCCTAGTGTTAACCCCTTCTCTGCCAATGACATTTATGGCTATTTTTAGCTCTGCTCGTTGTATAAATGTCAATGGTTCCAAAACAGTGTCAAAAGTGTCCAATCTGTCTGCCGCAATGTTGCAGTCCCGCTAAAAATCGCAAATCACCGCCATTACTAGTAATAAATAAATAAATAAATAAATAATAAAAATGCAAAAAATATGTAAAAGAATACACAATGTTGCAGTCCCGATAAAAATCGCTGATCAGCGCCATTACTAGTAAAAAAAAAAAATTATAATAACAATGCCATAAATCTATCCCCTATTTTGTAGACGCTATAACTTTTGCGCAAACCAATTATACATTTATTGCATTTTTTTTTACCAAAAATATGTAGAATACATATCGGCCCAAACTGAGGAAGAAATGCATTTTTTTTTATGTTTTGGGATATTTATTATAGCAAAAAGTAAAAAAAATTAGTTTTTTTTCAAAATTGTCTGTATTTTTTTGTTTATAGCGCAAAAAAAAAATGCAGAGGTAATCAAATACCACCAAAAAAAAGCTCTATTTGTGGGGAAAAAAGTAAACAGTGTTCAAGCAAGTGCAATGATTCTAGAGCGGGACCTCCTCTGTAACTCTAAACAGGTAACCGTTAAAAATGTATAAAGCGTCGCCTATGGAGATTTTTAAGTGCCGTAGATTGTCACCAGTCCACGAGTGTGCGCAATTTTAAAGTATGACATGTTAGGTATCTATTTACTTGGCATAACATCATCTTTCACATTATACAAAAAAATTGGGCTAACCTTACTATTTAGTTTTAATTTCATTAATTGAAGTGTATTTTTTCCCAAAAAAAAACTGCGTTTGAAAGACCGCTGCACGAATATAGTATGACATAAAATATTGCAACAACCGCCATTTTATTCTCTAGGGTCTCTGCTAAACAAATATATATAATGTTCTAAGTAATTTTCTAGCAAGAAATACTAATTTTAATTTGCAAGCTACAAATGTCAGAAATAGGCCTTGTCTTCAAGTTGTTAAATAATATGTGCCCGTAGTAACAGTCTATGTAAATATCAGCACACGGTGGCCCTAGAGAGTAGAGGCCATTAAGGTCTACAACTCTAGCCCAGGACTCCAAACTTGGAAAAGGGTCCTTTTGAAATCCTGCTCAAGATGATTGTTAACCACTTCAATACAGGGTATTTATACACCAGGGATATGCAATTAGCGGACCTCCAGCTGTTGCAAAACTACAAGTCCCATCATGCCTCTGCCTCTGGGTGTCATGCTTGTGGCTGTCAGAGTCTTGCTATGCCTCATGGGACTTGTAGTTTGGCAACAGCTGGAGGTCCGCTAATTGCATATCCCTGTTATACACCCTTCCTGCCCAGACCAATTTTCAGCTTTCAGCGCTCTCACATTTTGAATGACAATTACTCAGTTATGCTACATTGTATCCAAACACAATTTTTATCATTTTGTTCTCACTAACAGAGCTTTCTTTTGGTGGTATTTAATCACTGATGGGTTTTTTATTTTTTGCAATATAAGCAAAAAAAGAGAGAACATTTTGAAATGAAATCATTTTTCTTCATAAATTTGGGCCAAAATGTATACTGCTACATATCTTTAGTAAAAATAACCAAAATTAGTGTTTATTATTTGGTCTTTGTGAATGTTATAGAGTCTACAAGCTATGGTGCAAATCATTGAAAATTGATCACATCTGATCACACCTGATGTACTGATGGCCTATCTCATTTCTTGAGACCCTAACAAGCCAGGAAAGTACAAATACCCCCCAAATGACTCCTTTTTGGAAAGTAGACATTCCAAGGTATTTAGTAAGAGGCATGGTGAATTTTTGGAAGTTGCAATTTTTTTCCCACAATTCTTGTGAAAATTAAGATTTTTTTTTTTTTTTTACACAAAATTGTCATAATAACAAGTTTGTTCTCTCACACAGCACATGCATACTTACAATGACACCCCAAAATACATTCTGCTGCTCCTCCTGAGTATAGCGATACCACATGTGTGAGACACAGCCTGGCCACATACAGAGGCCCAATATGCAAGTAGCACCTCCAGGCATTCTAGGAGCAGAAATTACACATTTGATGACAACCTATCACATTTTTGAAGGCCCTGGAGCACCAGGACAAAGGAAAAGCCCACAAAATTACCCCATTTTGGAAAGCTAACCCCCCAACATATAATCTATGAGGCATAATAAGTCTTTAGAATGGTTCATTTTTTTCCAGAAGTTTTTGGAAAATAGGGAAAAAAATTAAAACGCATTTTTTTACACAAAGTTGTCCATTTATAAGATATTTCTATATGTACATAGCAAAAATGACACCCCAAAATACATTATGCTACTCCTCCTGAGTAGGGATGAGCTTTATGTTTGAGTCGAACATGAGTTTGACTCGAACATTGGCTGTTTGCCCGTTCGCCGAATAGTGAACAATTTGGGGTGTTCATGGCAAATTCGAAAGCCGCGGAACACCCTTTAAAAGTCTATGGGAGAAATATCAAAAGTGCTAAGTGCTAAGGTTAATATGGAAGTTATTGTCATAAAAAGTGTTTGGGGACCTGGGTCCTGCACCAGGGGACATGTATCAATGTAAAAAAACGTTTTAAAAACTGCAATTTTTTCGGGAGCAGTGATTTTAATAATGCTTAAAGTGAACCAATAAAAAAGAAATATTCCTTTAAATTTCGTACATGGGGGTGCCTATAGTATGCCTGTAAAGTAGTGCATGTTTCCTGTGTTTATAACAGTCTCTGCACAAAATGACATTTCTAAAGGAAAAAAAGTAATTTAAAACTACTCGCGGCTATAATGAATTGTCGGGTCCCTGCAATACAGATAAAATTCATTGAAAAAAAAACGGCATGGGTTCCCCCTTAGTCCATTACCAGGTCCTTTGGGTCTGGTATGAATATTAAGGGGAACCCTGAAACAAAATTAAACTAAAAATGCGTGGGGGTCCCCCCAAATTCCATATCAGGCCCTTCAGGTCTGGTAAGGATATTAAGGGAAGCCCTGCGACAATTATTTTTTTTAAATGGCGTGGGGGTCCCCCTCAAAATCCATACCAGACCCTTTAGGTCTGGTAAGGATTTTAAGGGGAACCCCGCACCAAAATAAAAAAAAATGGCGTGGAGTTCCCCCCAAAAATCCATACCAGACCCTTATCCGAGCATGCAACCTGGCAGGCCACAGAAAAAGAGGGGGCACGAGAGAGCGCCCCCCTCCTGAACCATACCAGGCCACATGCCCTCAACATGGGGAGGATGTCTCCATGTTGATGGGGACAAGGGCCTCATCCCCACAACCCTTGCCCGGTGGTTGTGGGGGTCTGCGGGCGGGGGCTTATTGGAATCTGGAAGCCCCCTTAAACAAAGGGGACCTCCAGATCCCGGTACCCCTATGTGAATTCGTAAGAGGTAAATTGTACCCCTACCATTTCACACAAAAAAGTGTCAAAATGTTTAAAACCACAGGAGACAGTTTGGGACAAGTCCTTTATTAAAAATAAAAAATTCCAGCGATGTAATCCATTCAGGATCTCCAGCGATGTAATTCATTCTGAATCTCCAGTGATGTAATCCATTCTTGATCTCCAGCGATGTAATCCATACTCGATCTCCAGCGAGGATATGACGCACACGATCCTGCCTCCACGGGAGGCACCCGACGAATGACGCGCTCCAGCCTGACAGCTCTAATATAGCTGAGGGCGGGGCCACCCATCACGTGACCCCGCCCCCTCCGACGCAAGGGGAAAGGCCGGGGGTTACCCAGTGATGTGTACGGATGACCTCGCCCCCCTCCGACGCAAGGGGAAACGCCGGGGGTTACCCAGAGACATGTACGGGTGACCCCGACCCCTCTAATGCAACGGGAAACCTGCGTGCATCAGATCTTAATATTCATACCAGACCAAAAGGGCCTGGTAATGGACTAAGGGGGAACCCATGCTGTTTTTTTTCAATGAATTTTATCTGTATTGCGGGGACCCGACAATTCATTATAGCTGCGAGTAGTTTTAAATGACTTTTTTTCCTTTAGAAATTTCATTTTGTGCAGAGACTGTTATAAACACGGGAAACATGTGCTATTTTACAGGCATACTATAGGCACCCCCCAGGTGCGAAATTTAAAGGAATATTTCACTTTTATTGTTTCACTTTAAGCATTATTAAAATCATTGCTCCCGAAAAAACTGCAGTTTTTAAAACAGTTTTTTGCATTGATACATGTCCCCTGGGGCAGGACCCGGTTCCCCAAACACTTTTTATGACAATAATTTGCATATTAACCGTTAAAATGAGCACTTTTGATTTTTCATGTACGTCTCCCATAGACTTTAACGGTGTTCGCATGTTCGAACAAATTTTTTGCCTGTTCGCATGTTCTGCTGCGAACCAAACCGCCTACTCCTGAGTATGGCAATACCACATGTGTGAGACTTTTACGTAGCCTGGCCACATACAGAGGCGCAACACCTTCAGGTGTTCTACTAGCATAAATTACACATCTCATTTCTCAACTACCTATTACAATTTTGAAGACCCTAGAGCACCAGGACAATGGAAACGCCCACAAAATTACCCCATTTTGGAAAGCTAACACCCCAACATATAATCTATGAGGCCTAATGTGTCTTTTGAATAGTTCATTTTTTTACATAAAGTTTTTGGAAAATGTGGGAAAAAAATTTAAATGCATTTTTTTTACACAAAGTTGTCAATTTATAAGATATTTCTAACACACAGCATGTACATAGCAAAAATGACACCCCAAAATACATTCTGCTACTCCTCCTGAGTATGGTGATACCACATGTGTCAGACTTTTACATAGCCTGGCCACATACTGTACAGAGGTCCAACATCCAAGTAGCACCTCCAGGCGTTCTAGGAGCATAAATTACACACACAAATGCCTGCCAACCTATCACATTGTTGAAGGCCCTTCATATTTCTAACCCATAGCATGTACTGTACATACAAATTACAAACCAAAATACATTCTTCTGAGCAAAGAGTAAACAAAAGATTACCTGCGGTTTTAGTAGTGCAGTGGTCCACAGAGGAGAGCATCGGTCCAGGTAGCAGGCAGGGATGTGGTCAGCAGCAGCGAACGGATCGTCCATGCAGCAGGCAGGAATACTGTCCATAGTACAGGCAGCAGGCAGAGATATGGTTAGTGCAGCCAAAGTATTGGTCCAGGCAGCAGGCAGGACCATCAAGTTTAGGGCCTCGGTCAGGAAAGTATGGGGACAGGGGTAGAGGCTTCTCCGGACAACCAGACCCTGTTCTGGGAATTACAAAACAAAGAGAATACCAAAAACAGTTTTTATCAACTCAGAACACTATTCTGGAGCACCTCACATATGTGAGACCCCTGTGTAGCAGGGTGAAAGATCAGTCCAAGGGGCAGGCAAAAACATGGTCAACAGGCTGAGGTCAGTGCAGGTAAAAGGCAGAAATAGACGGTAGGCAGAGGCATAGTCGATAGTCCAGGGTCAGTTCACGTGAAAGGCAGAAACATGGCGGATAAACAATGCAGACGGCAGGCAGAGGCATAGTCGATAAACAGGCCAGGGTCAGTTGAGTTGAGGCACTAGGTTGGTTGGTTGAGGCAGCAGGGAAAAAATCATCACAGAAATTAAAACTGGGGAAATGGCAGTCTAATAGAAATTTGGGCTAATAGTTTACAAGAGTTTGATACGGCTTGAAGCATTCTCCGATGCATAGGCCAAGTTGGGAGGGACATTGTGAACACCCGTCATTTTTTTGGGCGTCTTCTTCCAGTTGCTGATGGTGGAATATTGTCAGGAAAATGGCGCTCATGCAGTCTGCTGACACAATCGGAGCGAATGCTTTCTGGGGGGGATCCTTGCTGATAGATAAGGGCAGTGACAATATTTTCGATAAATTTGATAAAGGGGTTTGGTATTTCCATTGATTTTTCATAAGTGACGTATGCATTATAAATGGCCAAATGGAAGAAGTATATTGCGACTTTTTGTACCAGAAGAGGGACTTTCATGTTGAAAGATAGGGCTGCAGCATTTGATCGTTTAAATCCACCCCCCATGAACTTATTGTATTCGTTGATACAGCAAGGCTTTTGAACGGTACCGTGTCTTCTTTGAAGTTCCACCGAGGTGTCATTGTGGATAGTGGACATGATGTAAACATCTTTCTTATCCCTCCACTTCACAGCCAACACTTCCTCGTTCCTCAGGCTTGCCGATTCCCCCTTTTGTAGCCTTGTGGTGACTAGACGCTGTGGGAAGCCTTTTCTGTTTTTTCTTGCAGTACCACAGGCCAAAGTTTTCTTCAGGTGTAGGTGGTGAAAAAGGGGCAAACTGGTCTAGTAGTTTTCCATGTAAATGTGATACCCCTTTTGGAGGAGTGGGAATGCCAACTCCCATATAATTTTCCCACTTATTCCCATGTACGTTGGACACTCAGGGGGCTGAAGCTGGGAGTCTTTGCCTTCGTACACACGAAAGGCATTCACATATCCGGAGGAGCTTTCACAGAGCTTGTTGAGCTTCAATCCATACCTCGCCCTCTTACTGGGAATATACTGCTTGATTCCCAGCCGGCCTGTGAAATGGACCAGGGATTTGTCCACAGAGATGTTCTTGTCAGGGATGTAAAGTTCGGCAAACCTCTTATTAAAAAAAATCAATTAGAGGGCGATTATACAATTTATCAAAGTCCGGATGATTTTGGGGGGGGGGGGGCACTGCGAGTTATCACTGAAATGCAGGAACCTTATGATCATGTCATAGCTGGACCTGGACATCACAGATGAAAAAATTGGCATATGGTGGATGGGGTTGGTAGACCAATATGCATGCAGTTAATTTTTTTTTCCAAGCCCCAAGTTGAGCATAAGGCCTAAAAACAATCTAAGCTCCTCCACTGTTAGGGGTCTCCATTTAAAAGGGCGGGCATAGCATGAGTTGGGGTTGTTTTGTATGTAATGACGGGCAAAAAGATTTGTTTGGTCCATGATGCTTTGAAGTAACTCATCAGGGAAAAATTTATTAAGTAAATCAATTTCAGAGAAACCTTCGGTGTTGGCCTGCACACCCGGCTGTGCTGTGAAAGGTACTCCTGATGGGGATGACGGCTACTCAGATACTCCTGATGGAGGTGACAGGTACTCCTGGTGGGGGTGACAGGTACTCAGGTACTCCTGATGGAGGTGAAAGGTACTCCTGATGGGGGTGACGGGTACTCAGGTACTCCTGATGGAGGTGGCGGGTACTCGGGTACTCCTGATGGAGGTGACAGGTACTCTTGATGGGGGTGACAGGTACTAAAGTACTCCTGATGGAGGTGACAGGTACTCAGGTACTCCTGATGGGGGTGACAGGTACTTAGGTACTCCTGATGGGGGTGACAGGTACTTCTGATGGGGGTGACAGGTACTCTTTATTCGAGGGGGGGCAATCTGGGCACAGTAGTGATAATTAGTAACACTGTATGACTGTAAGACTGTAAGACTGTAACTCACTGTTCAGATTTCTCCTTCTCACACTGGATCGGCGTGTGAGGAGGAGAACCCAGCAACAGCCGTTACACTCTGGTTTGTTTACACTTGTGATCGGCTGTGATTGGACACAGCCGGTCACGTGGTAAAGAGACAATTTCATTAGCTCTTTACCCTGATCGGGGCTGGGCTTTATCCAAGGGATGACCCCCGTCCCCGATCACCGCGTGCGCACCCCCACGTGCGTGCACGAGCGGCGCGCACGCCGAACCTATTAAAAGTGACCGGCTGTGATTGGACACAGCCGGTCACGTGGTAAAGAACCAATTTCATTGGCTCTTTACCCTGATTGGGGATGGGCTGTGTCCGAGGGACACACCTCGTCCCCGGTCGCCGCGCTGCGGGCCCCTGGGGGGCGAGAAGCGGATGACATCCACCCGGAGGGAGAGAGGGTTCCTGCCGGCGTCATATTACTATGGCCTGGTCTGAAACTGGTTAAAGTCCAACCTACTGCTGAAAAGCTCACAAAAAAAAGAAGCTCACAAGTCACTGAACAGCTAACAAATGTACAAGACTATCCCATGCTGTCTTTCTGACTGTGCCCTCTGGTACTCTAAACAGAGTCTGGTAGATAATATATGCAGCCCCTGAGCACACCCTACTGGAGAAATCCTTGCACTACAGAACTAAACGAGTGCCAATATTTGCATGCCTTAGGAAACATATCCCTACATACACAAGAACTCATTTGTGGATAATAACAAAATTAGAAAATAAACTGGATTGCTGCTAACATCAACTTATCAGGGTTAACTTATATTTTAATGAAAAAAAAATTATGTTGGTCTCTGTAGGCCTAAGGTAAAGCTTAAAAAGAAACGTTACCTGACTATCTAAAGCTAAAAGTCAGCAGTGTTTTTAAATAACTACTTGTTTACCAGCCTATGAAGACAAGCAATGTCTTTCTTGCACCCATTTCTTTGCAGATTTTCTTCCATGCGTGCATCTTGGATTCAGAAGACAGCTGTCACTTCCTGATTAGTCAAAGCTGCCCCCCCCCCCAACTGAAGCACCAGGGGAAAAAGGTATTTGCTTTCCCAAAATGCTCCTGAATCAGCCCCATTGTACTGGTCATATATTTTCACTGGATTACTGTCATTTGTCACTTTTATATTTAACCACTTAGACTGCATTCACACCTGAGCATAGCGTTTCGAGTGTTTTTACCGACGTTTTTACCGACGTTTTGACGCGCGAATTTGCGCGTATTTGCGCGTTTGCATACGGCGTTTTCAGGCGATTTTTAACTTCGTCGTTTTTTTTTTAGCCAATAGGAAAAATGATCATCTCTGTCATCATTTGTTGCTATGTTTTTAGATTTTTTTCATCTGCTTCCTGGGTGAATATTGTACTTCCGGTTCATCATTGTGCTTCCTGCTCCATCTGTTTGTACTATCTTCTGCAAAGATGAGTGACGATGAGATGGCATGTTTTGTGGCAGCAGCCACTGTTACCTCATATTTTCTACATGAAAGAGAGAAGAGAAAGAAGAGGGCACGCAGATACTGGATCCACCCCGTAATTGCCAAACGAGAAGAGAGAGGCCAATTTTGGGTCATGTAAAGTGACCTACGTGATCATGATGATAAATTTTTGGACTACACTAGGATGTCCATAAAAAGGTTAGTCAAGCTTATTTGGATTCATGATGTTTGACATTGTTTCTGTCTTATAATGTCCACTAATAAACCCCATATATGTTATTTTTGCTCACAGCTTTAATAAGTTACTGGGTTTACTCAATAGTCGGTTCCAACGAATGGACACATATTTTCGTAACAGTATACCCCCTGTGGAACGACTAATCATCACACTGAGGTAATTTTTTCTTATTATATTTTTTTAATTATGTAATTCATGACGAACCCAATATGAATATTTTGGTCTATGCATAAAATAAACACCAATCACACATTTTTTAACTCAAACAAAAACTTTTTTTTTTTTAATATAAAATATTAATGAAATATCACTTTTTATTTTCTTTTGTTCGTTTTGAACATATACAGCTCAACCATATACAAAAGATCAAGCTAACCTAGCTCATAAAACAAAAAATACATTTATAGGTTTTGAAAGGTTTGGGAGGAGTTGACTCCCTCATTAGGTGTATTCACCACATTCATTGCATGGCCATATTGTGACCAGGTGGAGGTAGAGGGATTCTCGGTATGCTGCCAATTAGAAGGTGGTGGAGGTGGTGGTGGTGTTGGCAGAGGAAAGAAATTGGAAGGTGGTGGTGTTGGCAGAGGAAGGTAATGAGAAGGTGGTGGTGTTGGCAGAGGAAGGTGGATGGCAGAATGTGGTGATGACAACCGAGGAAGGGGTAAAGAATGGGGTGCTGGCAGATGGGGCGGGGGGGATTTGCTTTGGGACCATAAGGTGGCGGAGGTTCTGAGGACCTATATGTGGAGGTTGGTGGAATGAATGTCGCGATATAGCGGATGGTACCTGCCAACATGTCTGCCTGGAGATCTGATGGTACCTTCTCCATCAGACCTTCCAGGCATCTTGCCGAAACTTGCACATGAGACATATTGCTGTGCATTCTGTCTGACATACTGGCCATAATGTCCAGCATGCGGTTGAAATCTGGTTCAGGAGCCTTTCTTCTTGTTGCTCTAGCAGGTACACGAGCGGAAATGGGTGGTGTAGAATCCTCGTCTCCCACAGGTGTCACTGATGTGGACAGTGCTGGAGTCGACAATTCGCTCTCCAGATCTTGGCCTGCTTGACCAGCTGATGCTTGGCTTGCTTGCTGACTACCATCTGTGTCCAAATCATTATTTGGAGTACTGTCCTCCCAGCTGTTTTCAGTACTGAAAATAGAAATTAATTATTATAACTTTTTCTTTACATTTTGTTTAATGACATTAGTACAGATGATAGCTTACCACCCCAAAGCCAGCAATGGCCCAAGGAACTCCATTTATTTTGCATGTAGATAATCTCTTGGAGCACATGCCGCAGATCCACTCCTAAATTCTCGCAGTAGTCTAAGATGTTGAGTATAGGCATCACGTATACTCTTCCACTTTAATTTTAACTGTTAAAAAACAAATTTAAATATATATATTTATTTATTTGTAGGTACCTAGCAACCGGACAATCAATATAAAGTCTACACTATGCCTTTCGGGTTGGAAAATCAACAGCGAGTTACATAGTCCGTGACACCTGCTCTGCTATTTGGGATGTGTTGAAAGATATTGTTTTTAAAAAACCTACAGCAGAAGATTGGTCACAGATCTCAGAAGTTTTCTGGCAACGCTGCAGCTTCCCCAATTGCGTTGGAGTGATCAATGGGAAACATATTTGGATCATAAAGCCCATGGGTAGCGGAAGCCAGTATTTCAACTACAAGAAATATTTTTCTTTTGTTTTAATGGCAGTGGCTGATGCTAATTATTGCTTCCGTTACATAGATATTGGGTCATATGGCAGCAGCGCTGACTCTGCTATTTTTGCAAATTCTTCATTTGGACACCTGCAATGTACCAATTCTCTGGACCTTCCGGCAGACAGTCCACTCCCTGGCACAAATGGCCCTCCCCTACCCAGTGTTTTTGTGGGAGATGAGGCCTTTGCTCAGAGTGAGCATCTTCTATGGCCTTACTCGGGGCACAATCTAACTGAACAGAGGAGTGTGTTTAATTATCGGCTAATACGAGCACGTCGCGTTGTTGAATGTGCCTTTGGCATATTGGCAAACAAATGGCGGGTACTGCACCCTCCTATTGTTCTGAACATGCAAAATGCGGTCTGTGCTGTTAAAGCTGCATGTGCCTTGCATAATTTTGTAAGGCAGTGGGATGGATTTGAGTTTGAGGACCCAGTACATGAGAACATGGAAAGAGCTCATTGGACCGGTGTTCGTGGAAGCAGACAAGGGACACATGTCAGGGATCAATTTGCATCCTACTTTATGTCTCCAGCAGGACAGGTCCCATGGCAGCTTGAGGCAATTGAATAAATTTAAAAAGCATCCGAGGACCGAGTGATTGCTCAACCTCGTCTGCTGACATCGTGGGCATGCTGGACAGGTAAGTGTCCATTTTTTTAAAGTCAGCAGCTGCAGTATTTGTAGCTGCTGGCTTTAAAAAAAAAAAAAACGTGTGAACCTCCGCTTTAATGACCAGGCCATTTTTTGCGATACGGCACTGTGTCGCTTTAACTGATAATCGCACGATTGTGCGACGTTGTACCCAAACAAAACATTTCTTCATCTGTTTAGGTTAATATGTATTCTTCTACATTTTTTTGGCATTTTTATTATTTATTTATTACTAGTAACAGTAGCAAGCTGCAATTTTTAGCGGGACTGCGACATTGTGGTGGACAGATTGGACACTTTTGACACTTTTTTGGAACCAGTTACATTTTTACAGTGATCAGAGCTAAAAATAGCTACTGATTACTGTATAAATGTCACTGGCAGGGTAGGGGTTAACACTAGGGGGCGATCAAGGGGATACGTATACGTATCTCTCTCTACTCCCCTGTCAGAACGGGGATCAGTCTGTTTACCTCGTTCTGGCTCTCCGAGGGGCAATTGCAGGTGGCCAGCAGACATCGCGTCCACCGGCCATGCGCATCGTCTCCGACATCGTGCTGCGGGCACACGCGCATGCCCCCTATTCTTCAAGCGGCCGACATACACCTACGGCGATTCGGGCAGCCATGTCAACCTGCCGCAGTATAATGACGGTGGCTGGTCGGCAAGCGGTTAAAAGTGTATATTCCGCTTTTACATTTTTTATCTGTGTCTGTGAAAATCATTAAATTCTCTTGTCTGTAAAAAAATAAAAATAATAGCAAGCAATGTACTTCATTAACCTAAAAAAAAAAACAATAATGTTAACTGAACAAATGTAAGCTACTCTAAGTAATTTTAAAACATAGGTTGAGGCTTCACTCTAGAGAAGGTCATGATCAACAGTTAGATCTAGATTATTATGGCACAAAGGGCCCCGGCATCTCCTTTTTGGAATGTAAATTATATACCGCATTTATCGGCATATAACACGCACAAGCGTATACCACGCACCCTAACTTTAAGAAGGAAGTTTCAGGAAAAAAACTTTCCACAGGCCCCTGTGTATAACACACAGGCACAGTTTACCCTCTATTTTCAGGGTAAAAAAGTGAGTGTTATAAGCCAATAAATACAGTATGTGTCTAACCAGAGGAGTTTAAAGTAAAGCATCCTTAAGAAAACAGGAAAAATTGATATTTTGGTGTGATGCATTGGGGCCATTGGGACTTAATGATGGAAACAAATTAAATGTTTGTGCATTACTGTATATAGCTTTAAGGTAGTCTCTGTCAAACAAATATATATGAGAGTTCTTATGTGTGTTCTCATGACAGTAAGCTAATACATGGAACATATCTATAGGCATACCTCCAGGTGTATTGTGGGCTGAGAAAGTGAGGCTTATTTTATCGTCTTTGCTATTTATCTATGCTTTGTTGTTCCTTTATTCTCAGCCTAATTCAATGATGAGAAAAACTCAGTCTACAGATCGATTGAAAACAATAAACTCTCTAGATGGCTTATACTAAAACATAATTCTTGTAACATGTATTAGGTTAAGATATTGACTTCATTTATAGTCATACATATATTTTAGTAAACCTTACATATCTTTGTATAAACTATGGTTATAGAAATATGGCACAGCAGGCAAGTGAAAATTTGAAAATGTTGAGAAAAAAAAAAACATTTTGCACATCAATTTTGGAATATTAATTTTAGAATATGAGCTTAACAAAATATTTCAAATTTGATATCTTCCGTTTAAAGAGCAACTCGACTTTTGTTGAAAAAAAAACACCCTCTGGGTGAACATTGCAGAGATTTTAACAAACTTTGTTCCTACCTTTTATAATTCTGTTAATAACTGTTTTTGTGTCCATGTGAAAAGTGGATGTGAATAGGAGTAATTTTATAATTATCAAATCAGCTACAGCATTTGCATAGTTCTAATGAGGAAAGTGGCATGGTCTGAATTCCTTTAGACATAATTTCCCTTTGGGAGTATCTCACCAAAAATTTAATTTTTGTTGCAGGTTATGCCCAAAAGCTTACCTGTATCTTGGTGCGGACTTCTGGGAAAATCAGTAAGCCAATCACACAAGTAGGAAATTAAATTTTCTGGGTGGGGGTGTTCTATACACCATCTGTGTACATAATTCCTCCAGGTTGCCATATTTCATTTTACAGGAAATTACAGAGTTGCAGATTGAAAAGGAAAGGTAATTAAAAAAAAAAATCAATTACAATATGACTTGGCTACCAATTGTATATGCTATAAGTGTTTTTTATTTGTTAAATTTTTTCTTACGAAAGTGGAGTTACCCTTAAAAATTTAGCAACATAATAATATCATGTAAAATACAGTCTTGCAGAAAACAAAACCTGCTGTTTTAAAGGCTAAGTTCACCTTTTGTAAAAAATAAATAAAAAATATGCACATCTTTTTGCAGGTTAAAAAATGTGCATTTATAATTTGTTTACCCTGCAGCCTGTAAAGCATTGCACCAGCGATCAGCAGATCATGAGTGGAATGCCGGGATCCTGCAGATTCTCCCATATAGGCAAACAGTTACTACAGTGCAAGAAGATTCAATGAGCTATAAGAGCACTCACCAGCACCTTTGCTGTTCGTTGAGAACTACAAGTCATCTGCCACAATGGCAGATGATACTAGCAGCTAATTCATTCACAGGAAACCGTGAAAGAATGACATGTCTGTGTGGATGGAGCCCCACATGGCTGATTTTTTTTGAGTTGCAACAGCAGGTGCGGGGAGAGGATCCCCCGCCTGCTCTCACAACGAGGGATTGAGGGGTTGCGGGCATCATATACAGTAGGTCATTCGTGGGACTGACACATTAATGACTACTTTCTTTAGTTAGCTGAGCTTCGCTATTAAGTAAGGACTCCTGATTTTGATTTATAGTTTTACATTTAAATATGTGTTATCTCAAGCTTAGATCCATAAAAGGAAAAGGTCACAAAAATGTAGTGTTCTAAAAATACCTATTCAGTTAGTAAAGTTTTACCAAAGCACAATCCTTTAAAACAACGTGACATGAAACTAAAAAGCTTTAAACTTCTTGCGCCAGAGCTAAAACTGAACAAAAGGTCAAACCTGCACTTTATTACTATGGCATTTTAAAACAAATTCTCATTGCAAAGAAGTTTTTCACATAAGAATATTTTTACCAAATATATATAATTCATTTAATTATAACAAAAATTGCATTTTACATTTTGGCAAGTAAAAATAATTTGTTTGTTCAATGCGAACAAACAAATTATTTTTACTTGCCAAAATGTAAAATGCAATTTTTGTTATAATTAAATGAATTATATATATTTGGTAAAAATATTCTTATGTGAAAAACTTCTTTGCAATGAGAATTTGTTTTAAAATGCCATAGTAATAAAGTGCAGGTTTGACCTTTTGTTCATTTTTAGCTCTGGCGCAAGAAGTTTAAAGCTTTTTAGTTTCACAAATTTCTGCCATCACGTATGTAAAAAAACAACCTTATACAGTGGAAAAAAACAAGGATAAAATGCTCTCTTTGTGAAAAGTATTTCCAGAAATAGTTTACTCTTTTTGGTATTTTCCAAATCTGTGATGTACAGTTTAAAGCGGAGGTCCACCCTAAAATTAACTTTTCGTGAAAAGCTGTCTTTTAATAAAAAAAATAATAATTTGGACACTTCTATATGTCTGTTGCTAGGCAGAATACGTTTTCTGCCTAGTTCCTAGTCCGCGGTGAGAGAACTTCCTGTCCTAAGACGCATTGCATCATGGGAAATGATTACACTAATTTCCTCTGGAATATCTAGTCTTTACTTTGCCTAAAATCGCGTTATTTCCTTACAGGAAATGACGCGATTTAAGGTGTACTGTATCTCCGCGCCATTTTTGTAAAGGGATGAACGCCCTGGCATAACATGAGTTGTTTCTGAAGAGAGAGGACACGATCAGGAAGTCGGTTTTCATCGTGGTGTTCAAGCAGCTTTCTCAGCCAGAAGAGTTTCACAGAACAGGTAAGTCTTTTTTATATTGTAATTCGGATTTAAATGTGCTCACTATCTCTATATATGTATTGTGGTGTTGTTTTTCAAATCCCATTGTTTTTATGTTCTTATTTTCCACTTCCATTTTTTGTCTTTTGTTTTTTTTTGTGTAATAAATGTCCTTTTAAAAGTATTTTTCATTGATTACCTTTGTCTGCATGCATGCAGTATGTATATGTAATGTATCATAATATATATTTTTTAATATTATTTGTAATGATATTTTAATTCTATTTATTGTATTTGGAAAAAACATAATTTTGTACTATATTTTTATTTTATTTAATTATTGTCTCTCTTTACATTTATAAATTTAATTTAATATATTGATTTATTTGATTAATTTATTCTAAATACTTATTTTTAATTCATATTTTTTTTTGTTTCAGTTCTTGATTTTTTGGGAATTCCCAGAAGTACATTTTAAAATCTTGTCAGTTTCATCCTCATTCTATTACCTGGTATGTCTCCAAATTTTTTTGATTAGTGGTTTTTATTTTTTATTTTTTTTAAATCATGTCCTCTCCACCATTCTGTCCTCCCTCCTCCCTCCTCCCTCCTCCTTCTGCTCCATCTTGACTCCTCCTCCCCCTCCTCCATCTTGACTCCTCCATCTTGACTCCTCCTCCTCCACTCCTCCTCCTCTTCCATCTTGACTCCTCCTCCTCCTTCATCTTGACTCCTCCACCTACTCCTCCTCCATCTTGACTCCTCCTCCACCTACTTCTCCTCCATCTTGACTCCTCCACCTACTCCTCCTCCTCAATCTTAACTCCTCCTCCATCTTGATTCCTGCTCCTCAACTCCTCCTCCTCTTCCATCTTGACTCCTCCACCAACTCCTCCTCCTCTTCCATCTTGACTCCTCCACCAACTACTCCTCCTCCTCCATCTTGAGTCATCCATCTTGACTCCTTCTCCTCAACTCCTCCTCTTCCATCTTGACTCCTCCTCCTCCTTCTCCATCTCCTCCATCTTGACTCCTCCACCTCCTCCTCCTCCATCTTGACTCCTCCACCAATCCTCCTCCTCCATCTTGACTCCTCCACCTACTCCTCCTCCTCCATCTTGACTCCTCCACCTACTCCTCCTCCTCCATCTTGACTTCTCCACCTACTCCTCCTCCTCCATCTTGACTCCTCCACCTACTCCTCCTCCTCCATCTTGACTCCTCCTCCACCTACTTCTCCTCCATCTTGACTCCTCCACCTACTCCTCCTCCTCAATCTTAACTCCTCCTCCATCTTGACTCCTCCTCCTCAACTCCTCCTCCTCCTCCATCTTGACTCCTCCACCTACTCCTCCTCCTCCATCCTGACTTCTCCACCTACTCCTCCTCCTCCATCTTGACTCCTCCACCTACTCCTCCTCCTCCTCCATCTTGAGTCATCCATCTTGACTCCTCCTCCTCAACTCCTCCTCCTCCATCTACTCCTCCCTCCTCCATCTTGACTTCTCCACCTACTCCTCCTCCATCTTGATTCCTCCTCCTCCTCCATCTTGATTCCTCCTCCTCCTCCATCTTGACTCCTCCACCTCCTCCTCCATCTTGAGTCATCCATCTTGACTTCTCCTCTTCCATCTTGACTCTTCCTCCTCCTCCTCCTCCTCCTTCTCCATCTCCTTCATCTTGACTCCTCCTCCTCATCCATCTTGACTTCTCCTCCTCCACCTATTCCTCCTCCTCCATCTTGACTTCTCCTCCACCTACTCCTTCTCCATCTTGACTCCTCCTCCATCTTGACTCCTCCACCTACTCCTCCATCAGAAACGTAGGTTTATCAATATATACTTGTGACATATATAGTCTTCTCTTTCCTTTCTTAAATATCCTGGTATTGACGTGTGTTGCTGTCTTGAAAATGGACTATGTAGGTACGGCTTGGTCAGGCCTTATGAATGAGTTCCAAACCTCCTATAATGGAACCAATAGGGAAGATGATGATTTAAAACTTTATTTCGAGAAACTTAAACAATTATTAAAACATAAATCTAACCTGCACTGGCACATGGAATTTTTCAAACTCTATATTGGGGAAAACATCAGTCCTATGGGTCTCAGAATCCAGATGTTCCCTACTATGAGGAACACCTCACAGGATCTCAAGGGATCCTGGGAGGGAGTCCTCAATAAATGCAGCCAGGACTGTATGCAGTTACTCCTGGCCCAATACTGTCTAGACACAAATTCATTGGACCAGGAATTAGCCCTCCTACATACAAAATATGAATCCACCAAAGCTCACGCTAAATTTACTGAGAAAAGTCAAGAACTAAAAATATTTCTTGACAGACTTAACAAAAAAATTATCTCCAAAAAACAGGCCAAAATAGTTAAAGATCGTATGGCCTTTTCAGAGGGATACGCCTACAAATGGGAAAATCCCCCCAGGGGACGTGGTCCAGGGTTCAAGAATAGAACATAAAACAATCGCTCAAATATCTATGCTTCAGACGATAATGAATCTGATTCTTCTTTGTCTTCAATTCCCTCTCAGGTTCAACACATGCCTACGATGAATAATGCACTTTCCTCCAACGGATCACGTAAGCGGGGTCACCATGGTGGTGGGTACTCTATCACTCCCTACACCAAGAAAAAACCGACTAATACAGCAGGCTTCACAGCTTCACATACCCATGCACAAGGTGGTCAGAGTAGAGGTGAAGGGAAAACACCTAATTTTGATTTGTCCCAATATGCGTATATGGGTCCAATTGCTGCACAGGCTGTACAGCAAATGCACACACAAATCACACCTCAAAATCCACAAATTACTAACACTTCCTCTACTATACCACGAGGGGCAGAGGGAGGCAATATGTGCCTCAATTTGAGCAGACCCTCTCTAACTCCTACCCCTTTAGGGGGGAAACTACCCAATTCATCAGTGATGAAGAGTTGAGTGTTATTAACTTAACTCCATATCCCCTTTCCTCCGACGAACTAATGGTACTTAAGATGGGCCTCAGCTTCTGTCCAAATGCAACTATTGACAAGTATGAGGTCATCAAGGACCTATACTTGTTTGCAAGAAAACTTACATATAACCACCTTTTTGATCCCGATAGGAAAAGAGTACGAGCTGAAAAGGATCTCTCTGAGCAAATTAAAAAGTACACAATGAGAGAATTCAGAGCTCTCAAGGATCTAATGTTGCTATTGGACGAAAGCTCAGATCCTAATAATGTGCAATCAAATAGCACACAACTAACTGACGCCAGCCAATCAGTTACTATAGAAACTAAAAGGCCCAATTTTAAGAATAAGTCAGATCAATTTCCCGACCTCAATACGAATCCACAGGTGGCAGCATTTTTGATAGCCATGGTTCGGGAAATCAAAAATATGTCTACCGACAATTCACCTGCAAATTTACCCCCCCCCGACAACAACAAGCTTTAAGAAGCCTACAAACCAGGAGGGATACAGTGATAAAAGCATCAGACAAAGGTACAGGGCGTGGCAATGGGCACATGTTGTGCACCAGCCTATGCCAATCTGTACCTGGGGGGGTGGGAACGAGAGATTTTTTCTGATATTAGATATCGCCAGTACCTGGACCAGACCATTTGCTGGTTCAGGTACATTGACGATATCATTGTCATTTGGACTGGCACTTTGTCCCTCCTTAAGGAGTTTCTACAAGAACTCAACATTAATAATTATAATTTAAAATTTACTTTTGATTGGCATCCAGAACAAATTTCCTTTCTGGACGTACTCTTGTACAGGGACTTTAGTAACAACATAGCTACCAAACTATACCGCAAACCTACAGCCGGCAATACTTTATTGCATGCTGACAGTGGTCATCCCATATCCCTAGTGCATAGTATACCTTATGCACAGTACATCCGCCTGCGCAGAAACTGCACGTACGATGCAGATTTCAGGCAGCAGGCAGATGAATTACGTACCAGATTGCTTCAACGAGGATACAGCAAAAGCCTTCTCCGACGGGCTTACAACAAAGCCAACGGACAAGAGAGAACCTCTTTACTGTACTCCAGACCTAAGACCAATACGCCAGCGCCCCCTAACCATTTATTCTACACATCACTGGGAGTCATTCACTTCTCAGGGGAGCAGCTTTAGTTTTAGTTTAGTTTCTGAGGTCAATATATTTGACCTGGGTAATTATACACTTATTATTTATTATTTTGTCGCGGAGTTTACTCAAAAATCACTAAGACCAATACGGACCAGCAAACTACTAAATTTATAACTAAGTATTCGGTACAACATACATCACTGCGAAGGTGCCTGGAACAACACTGGCACCTACTCAGTGAAGACATTACAGTAGGTAAATATGTGAAAGAAACCCCAGAAATAGTCTTTCGAAGGGCCACCTCAATTGGTAGTAGACTAACAAACAGTGAATATAAACCAAACTGTTATCCTGTAAACATAGATCGAGGCCTCTATACCTGTGGACAATGCACTTATTGTCCCTGGGTATTACCAGGCAAGAGATTCAAGCTTCCAAATGGCAAAAGTTTTTGCCCTAGATTTCATGCAACGTGCAATACAGAGGGTGTGGTATACCTTATGCTCTGCAGATGTGGGGCATTCTATGTAGGAAAGACCATCCGACAGTTTAAGCAACGCATATATGATCACATCTACTACTCCCAGTTTGCTAAGATGATCACACCGGTAAGCCGCCATCTAGGATTATACCACAAGTTTGACACCTCTATGGTCAAATTCTTGATATTAGAGGTGATCCCACAAGACACCCGAGGGGGCAACTGGGACAAACGTATACTCCAAAAAGAGACTTTTTGGATAGAACGCCTTGAAGCGACCAGGCCGCCAGGTATCAATGATATACTGTCGTATCGGCCGTTTCTATAGAAGTACAACTTTGGTAGGGGTGTATTTTCATTACTATCTCTAATCCCTCTCACCAATAATACAGATGGTCTTTGTAGATACAGTCTGGGTAGCCACTGGTTAAGCTAGTAAGTCTAGACAATTAGCCCACACTGGTACCAATTCTATTGATAATCAGCATTTGTATGATCGTTGCGGCAAATTCTGCCAATACTGGGTTTTTGTACTATTTTGTACTATCCTTGTACTATTTCTGTATTGTGTTTGGTAGTTTGCCTCAGCCTATCATGTGTTTCCCTAATTGTAGCTGTTTTTCTAATATGTAATCACCTTTTCTAATATAAGCAATAACAATTATTGCAGTTTATTGCTTTTTCTAAAACTGACATTTAGTTTAACAAGCATGTATTAACATGCAGTTTATTTTGCCTGATCTGGTTCTTCACCCCTAGGTGTCTCTCTTCCCTTGATCTCTTGTTAGGCTTGGTGTGGAGTGAGGTGATAGTGAGGGGAATATGCGGCCACCCAAGCCGTTGAGTGACGATCCACGCCCCTTTGGGCGGGACCGCATTCTGACGGCGACTCAACGCTTCCATCCTGCGTCTCGGGTAGCACTTCCGCCCACACTCGCGCAGGAGGTCGCCAACAGGCCGCCCTAACGTGAGTGTTGCTACGGCACCGATGTGCAGTGCACCCATTCGGCCGGCTCACGTGACGTCATACGTCATGACGGTCACGTGATCGGGATGCACATTTAAGCGAGGCGCCCTCCCCAGTATGTTACATGTCACTGGGGAGAGCAGACGCTCGCAAAAGACGGTGGTTAATTTTAGAGCAAGTTCCATCATTGAGGTATTTATAGCAAGGCTTGATCTTGCTTTTTTTCAATATAAAATACGCCCCAAACGTTGTGGGATTTATTTCATTGTGCCTAATCATTACTCCAATTTTCTTGTCTGTGTGTTTCATACAGATAGGAGATTGGACTAACACCCTCTTATAACGAGCAGTGCGAACTGAAGAGCCTGATAGTGATGCCGGGCATGCACTCTGGCTAGGTAACAATATTTTGCCAGTTTATCCTTTCTCCTTTAGTTTGAAAGTTTATACCTGACAATATAATTATCCTTATTGTATATGTTTTATAGCCACAGGTTAACCTCAACTGTCTGTGGAAAACAACTTACTTTTCATCTCTATCCATTTATTATGCTGTTGGGGAACAATTCTATCTGAGTTCCAACTATGCTAAGGTGAATGCTCAGATCCATTATACCATCTCACATTTGCATGCTCTGAGGTATAGGTTTTTGTTGCTTTAATAGGCCTGCTGAGAGAGTTATGCTAATGTCTTTCAGCATATCTATGCTTTTTTCAAACTAATTGCTCTATGAGACCATACTTCTCGAGGACCACCGTACGGCGCCGCAAATTCCCCTTTTTCTCAATTATTATTCTTTTACACTACAAGTAAGTTACTAGTTTATGTTACTAGGTTGGCCCTAGGGCACTATAACATATATTTTTCTCTTGTTTCTTTGATAGACTATGTTGGTTTACTCCATAAATACTTGGTGCATCCCCATGTTCCTACTACTCACTTTCCCCTCTTTCTTCCTCACCATTTCAGCCTAGTGAGACGCCCTCTATACGGGCACAGGTTTTGGGGTTGAGACACCTGGGAGGGGGTGAAGCGATTGCATTGGGCAAATTCAAGTGATACTTTTGGTAAGTATTAGATACTGGCATCAGTGTCTGATATACTTGCGAAGTACAATACAAATGTATATAATATATATTTATGATGCATATCTAAAATTTGATTTTCTATCTTGAAATTTAGAAGCTCCTGAGGAAGCGATTTGCGGACAATCGCGAAACATGTTGAGCTATTTTTAAACCTTCAAGAAATACATGGACTTCGTTTTGGGGGACATCTCTTTGCCATATATATCTTCAGTGGGAAGATTCATCATGTACACCCACGAATTGAGTATTTTGTATCATTGAATGTCCCAGTATGGTCCATGTCCATGTTTTCTTATTTTAGATTATATCTTCTTGTATTCTGAGAATACAATTAGTAAATTGTACTATTGTGCTAATAAAATTAGTTTAATTTATATATATTCGTGCCTTCAAAGTCCATTTTCAATCTACCTAGCTACACATACTCCTCCATCTTGACTACTGATTTCACCTCATTGCTGTTCATACAACCTCCCCCTCCTCAGTACACCTCACTCCTTCTCATTATCCAACATCATTCCTCCTCTTCATTCCACCTCCTTCTCTCCCTCATTGCACCTTCTCCCTCGTTCCACCTTCTCCTCCATTCTGCCTACTCCTCATTACACCGCCTACTCCTCCTCATTCCACTTCTACTTCTACTCATTCCTACTTCTCCTCTTTCCACCTTCTCATCTTTCCACCCCCTCCTCTCCCTCATTCCATCTACCTCCTCATCTATGTCCTCATCTACCTAATTCCACCTCCTCCTCTCTCTCATTCCACCTCCTCATCTAACTCTTTCCACCTCCTCGTCTCCCTTAGTCCACTACCTTTTCCTCCTCATTACACCTCCTCCACCTCATTCATAATAATTCCTTCACATTCCATCTTCCTTCTCCTTTCCCTCATTCCATCTACCTCCTCCTTTCCCTCATTCCATCTACCTCCTCCTTTCCCTCATTCCATCTACCTCCTCCTTTCCCTCATTCCATCTACCTCCTCCTTTCCCTCATTCCATCTACCTCCTCCTCTCCCTCATTCCATCTACCTCCTCCTCTCCCTCATTCCATCTACCTCCTCCTCTCCCTCATTCCTCCTCAACCCTCATTTCTCCTCCCCCATCTTCCCCCTCATTTCTCCTCCTCATTATTCATCCTCCTCATTCCTCATGCATCTTCCTCATTCCTCCCCCACCATTATTCCTCCTCCTACCCTATTTGTCTTCCCTCATTTCTAAATCCACCTCCTCTCTCATTTCTCAATCCTCCTCCTCCTCCTCTTCCTCTCTCATTTGTCAATCCTCCTCCTCCCTCATTCCTCAATCCTCCTCCTCCCTCAATCCTCCTCCTCCTACCTCAATCTTCCTCAATCCTCCTCCTCCTCCCTCATTCCTCAGTCCTCCTCCTCCCTAAATCCTCAATCCTCCTCCCTCATTCCACCTCCTCCTCATTTCTCCGCCTTTTCTCCCTCTACCAATTTATTTCTACAACCACTTTCATAGTTATATTTCTGGTATACAGGGTGAACAAATACTTGCGCTAACAGCAAAAAATATAAATATATAAAGCAGCGTGCACAGTCTGTGAATAAAGCAAACTCAAAAACGTATAAAACCAAAAATGCAGCGCTTCAAAGTGAAAATCAGTCCATATAATTCATGACGAAAGAAATGGATGCAGGAAATTGAAGAACTCCACCACCAAAGACTTCAGTGTGAACAGATAACACACCACCACAAAAAATGTGCTCACAGTCTGCTTACCAAAAAGCGAGCATCATAAGCATGTAGTGAAATGCAGAGGGTCACAGATGGATAAGGCTCTCCTATCTTGATAGAGTAACAACCGAAGTGTCCGATAATTTCAACATCAAAGGAACTTCCAGGATTTGGATCACACCTCTGATGATATCCTGTTGGATGAAACATGTCAGGCTGACCAATGTGAGCACGCTAAGAACCGCGGATTATATTTTTTTTGCCTTGATGATCTTTTTACCCTGTAAGTAGAATTTTAAATAAATTTTTTTTGACCTTACGGGCTTCACTATGCTGCCTTTCTTTCTGTATGGGTTTAACATCTCCTGCTGAGGTCTGCATATATGATATCCAAATCCTGGAAGTTCCTTTGATGTTGAAATTATCGGACACTTCGGTTGTTACTCTATCAAGATAGGAGAGCCTTATCCATCTGTGACCCTCTGCATTTCACTACATGCTTATGATGCTCGCTTTTTGGTAAGCAGACTGTGAGCACATTTTTTGTGGTGGTGTGTTATCTGTTCACACTGAAGTCTTTGGTGGTGGAGTTCTTCAATTTCCTGCATCCATTTCTTTCGTCATGAATTATATGGACTGATTTTCACTTTGAAGCGCTGCATTTTTGGTTTTATAGTTATATTTCTCCTTCCCAATAAATTTGATAATCTGTTTAATCAACATAATATTTTAATATTTTTTATTAATAGATATAAAATATTAAGAGAGTCAACGATTGACTGTCATCGACATCTTTGATAGCAGGTATGTAATATTATATCACATTTTTTGATTGAATTTTATATTTAATTGTAATACGATTCTAAAATATTTCTAAATGTTTTTTTTAAAAAAAGATAATTATTAATACAATATTTATTATTTTTATTTCTTAGATTTCAAGAGACAAGTGGAATTGATTTAATTCAAAACCATGCCTGAGAAATTGTTGATAAAATGGGTTGTATATATAGATATTTATTTTAATTATTTTTATCTTTTTTTTGTATCCTGCTAATCTCTCTCTCTCTCTCTCTCTCGTTCTCTCGCTCTCTCTCGCTCTCTCGTTCTCTCTCTCGTTCTCTCTCTCTCTCGTTCTCTAAACCATGATTTTATTTTTACATTTGTGTAATATTTTTTTTTACGTGTTCTTTATTACTCCTTCACTTATCGTATCTCCTACCTCTCTTAGCCCCACCTCTATTCCCCCCTTTTCATCTCTCTACAAATGGTTATGATATTTTCAAAATCTTGATTTTGTATTCAGTGAAAAAATAATTTTTTTCTCGCTTTTTCTCTTGCTGTCTTTCGCTCACTTTCGCTCTCTCTCTCGCTCTCTCTTTCCCTCTTTCGCTCGCTCTCTCTTTCCCTCTTTTGCTCGCTCTCTTTCGCTCTTTCGCTCACTCTCTCTTTCCCTCTTTCGCTCGCTCTCTCTTTCCCTCTCTCTCTTTCCCTCTCTCTCTCTCTTTCCCTCTCTCTCCTTCCCTCTTTCCCTCTCTCTCTTTCCCTCTCTCTCTTTCCCCCTCTCTCTCTTTCCCCCTCTCTCTCTTTCCCCCTCTCTCTTTCCCTCTCTCTCTCTTTCCCTCTCTCTCTCTCTTTCCCTCTCTCTCTCTCTCTCTCTCGCTCTTTTGGTCTCTCTCCTACTCTCTCTCTTTCGCTCGCTCTCTCTCTTACTCGCTCTCTATTGCTCGCTCGGTCTCTCTATCTCGCTCTCTTTCTCTCTCTCGCTCGCTCTCTCTCTTTCTCATATTATTAAAGTCACGTTTGTTATTAATATTTATATGTGTTTTTATAAATATATTTTTATCTTTGGAATTTAGAATATTAAATTATATGTGTTGATCAATTATTTAAATTATAATATATTGAAATAATTAATACCTATATAATGTTTTTTTATAGATTTGTAGGCTAAAATTAAAAATTCAGTTTTTATATATTGTTTAGTTTCATTTTAATTTTTTTTGGAATTATTGAAATTAAATCAAAAGTTACCTGTATGAACATCTTTAATTTTAATTATTTTTTTCTTGTTGTTTATGTTGGGAGATGTGAACATTACAGTATGGGTGGAGATGTGGACATTACAGTATGGAGGGGGAGATGTGGACATTACAGTATGGGGGGGGAGATGTGGACATTACAGTATGGTGGAGATGTGGACATTACAGTATGGGGGTGGGAGATGTGGACATTACGGGGGAGATGTGGACATTACAGTATGGGGAGGGAGATGTGGACATTTCAGTATGGGGGGGGGAGATGTGGACATTACAGTATGGGGGGAGATGTGGACATTACAGTATGTGTGGAGATGTGGTCATTACAGTATGGAGGGGGGATGTGGACATTACAGTATGGGTGGGGGGGAGATGTGGACATTACAGTATGGGGGGAGATGTGGACATTACAGGGGGAGATGTGGACATTACAGTATGGGGAGGGAGATGTGAACATTACAGTATGGGGAGGGAGATGTGGACATTACAGTATGGGGAGGGAGATGTTAACATTACAGTATGGGTGAAATGTGGACATTACAGTATGGGGGGAGATGTGGACATTACGGGGGAGATGTGGACATTACAGTATGGGGGGGAGATGTGGACATTACAGTATGTGTGGAGATGTGGACATTACAGTATGGTGGAGATGTGGACATTACGGGGGAGATGTGGACATTACAGTATGGAGGGGGAGATGTGGACATTACAGTATGTGTGGAGATGTGGACATTACAGTATGGAGGAGGAGATGTAGACATTACAGTATGGGTGGGGGGAGATGTGGACATTACAGTATGGGGGGAGATGTGGACAACACGGGGGAGATGTGTACATTACAGTATGGAGGGGGAGATGTGGACATTACAGTATGGGGAGGGAGATGTGGACATTACAATATGGGTGGGGGGGAGATGTGGACATTACAGTATGGGGGGGAGATGTGGATATTACAGTATGGGGGGGAGATGTGGACATTACAGTATGGGTGGGGGGGAGATGTGGACATTACAGTATGGGGGGAGATGTGGACATTAGGGGGGAGATGTGTACATTACAGTATGGAGGGGGAGATGTGGACATTACAGTATGGGGAGGGAGATGTGGACACTACAGTATGGGTGGGGGGGAGATGTGGACATTACAGTATGGGGAGGGAGATGTGGACATTACAGTATGTGTGGAGATGTGGACATTACATTATGGAGGAGGAGATGTAGACATTACAGTATGGGTCGGGGGGAGATGTGGACATTACAGTATGGGGGGAGATGTGGACATTACGGGGGAGATGTGTACATTACAGTATGGAGGGGGAGATGTGGACATTACAGTATGGGGAGGGAGATGTGGACATTACAGTATGGGTGTGGGGGGGGGGGGAGATGTGGACATTACAGTATGGAGGGGGAGATGTGGATATTACAGTATGGGTGGGGGGGAGATGTGAACATTACAGTATGGGGGGGGGAAGTGTGGATATGACAGTATGGGGGGGGAGATGTGGACATTACAGTATGGGTGGGGGGGAGATGTGGACATTACAGTATGGGGGGAGATGTGGACATTACAGTATGGGGGGGGATGTGGACAATACAGTATGGGTGGGGGGAGATGTGGACATTACAGTATGTGGGGAAATGTGGACATTAGGGGGGAGATGTGTACATTACAGTATGGGGAGGGAGATGTGGACATTACAGTATGGTGGGGGAGATGTGGATATTACAGTATGGGAGGGAGATGTGGACATTACAGTATGTGTGGAGATGTGGACATTACAGTATGGAGGGGGAGATGTGGACATTACAGTATGGGGAGCGAGATGTGGACATTACAGTATGGAGGGGGAGATGTGGATATTACAGTATGGGGAGGGAGATGTGGACATTACAGTATGTGTGGAGATGTGGACATTACAGCATGGGGAGGGAGATGTGGACATTACAGTATGGAGGGGGAGATGTGGATATTACAGTATGGTGGAGATGTGGACATTACAGTATGGGGGTGGGAGATGTGGACATTACAGTATGGGGAGGGAGATGTGGACATTACAGTATGGGGGGGATGTGGACATTACAGTATGGGGGGGGGAGATGTGGACATTACAGTATGTGTGGAGATGTGGACATTACAGTATGGAGGGGGAGATGTGGACATTACCAGTATGGGTGGGGGGAGATGTGGACATTACAGTATGGGGGGGAGATGTGGACATTACGGGGGAGATGTGGACATTACAGTATGGGGAGGGAGATGTGAACATTACAGTATGGGGAGGGAGATGTGGATATTACAGTATGGGGAGGGAGATGTGAACATTACAGTATGGGTGAGATGTGGACATTACAGTATGGGGGGGGGTGTGGACCTTACGGGGGAGATGTGGACATTACAGTATGGTGGGGGGATGTGAATATTACAGTATGGGGAGGGAGATGTGGACATTACCAGTATGTGTGGAGATGTGGACATTACAGTATGGAGGGGGAGATGTGGACATTACAGTCTGGGGAGCGAGATGTGGACATTACCGTATGGAGGGGGAGTTGTGGATAGTACAGTATGGGGAGGGAGATGTGGACATTACAGTACTGTGTGGAGATGTGGACATTACAGTATGGGGAGGGAGATGTGGACCATTACAGTGTGGAGGGGGAGATGTGGATATTGCAGTATGGTGGAGATGTGGACATTACAGTATGGAGGTGGGAGATGTGGACATTACGCGGGAGATGTGGCCATTACAGTATGGGGATGGAGATGTGGACATTACAGTATGGGGAGGGGGGATGTGGACATTACAGTATGGGGGGGGAGATGTGGACATTACAGTATGTGTGGAGCTGTGGACATTACAGTATGGAGGGGGAGATGTGGACATTACAGTATGGGTGGGGGGGAGATGTGGACATTACAGTATGGGGGGGAGATGTGGACATTACGGGGGAGATGTGGACATTACAGTATGGGGAGGGAGATGTGGACATTACAGTATGGGGGGGAGATGTGGACATTACAGTATGTGTGGAGATGTGGACATTACAGTATGGAGGGGGGAGATGTGGACATTACAGTATGTGTGGAGATGTGGACATTACCTTATGGAGGAGGAGATGTAGACATTACCGTATGGGTGGGGGGGAGATGTGGACATTACAGTATGGGGGGAGATGTGGACATTACGGGGGAGATGTGTACATTACAGTATGGAGGGGGAGATGTGGACATTACAGTATGGGGAGGGAGATGTGGACATTACAGTATGGGTGTGGGGGGGGGGGGAGCTGTGGACATTACAGTATGGAGGGGGAGATGTGGATATTACAGTATGGGTGGGGGGCGATGTGAACATTACAGTATGGGGGGGGATGTGGATATGACAGTATGGGGGGGGGGAGATGTGGACATTACCGTATGGGTGGGGGGGAGATGTGGACATTACAGTATGGGGGGGAGATGTGGACATTACAGTATGGGGGGGGGGATGTGGACAATACAGTATGGGTGGGGGGAGATGTGGGACATTACAGTATGTGGGGAAATGTGGACATTAGGGGGGAGATGTGTACATTACAGTATGGGGGGAGATGTGGACATTACGGGGGAGATGTGGACATTACAGTATGGGGGGGCGATGTGGACATTACAGTATGTGTGGAGATGTGGACATTACAGTATGGTGGAGATGTGGACATTACGGGGGAGATGTGGACATTACAGTATGGAGGGGGAGATGTGGACATTACAGTATGTGTTGGAGATGTGGACATTACAGTATGGAGGAGGAGATGTAGACATTACAGTATGGGTGGGGGGAGATGTGGACATTACAGTATTGGGGGGAGATGTGGACAACACGGGGGAGATGTGTACATTACAGTATGGAGGGGGAGATGTGGACATTACAGTATGGGGAGGGCGATGTGGACATTACAGTATGGGTGGGGGGGAGATGTGGACATTACAGTATGGGGGGAGATGTGGATATTACAGTATGGGGGGGGAGATGTGGACATTACAGTATGGGTGGGGGGGGTGATGTGGACATTACAGTATGGGGGGAGATGTGGACATTAGGGGGGAGCATGTGTCCATTACAGTATGGAGGGGGAGATGTGGACATTACAGTATGGGGAGGGAGATGTGGACAATACAGTATGGGTGGGGGGGAGATGTGGACATTACAGTATGGGGAGGGAGATGTGGACATTACAGTAATGTGTGGAGATGTGGACCATTACATTATGGAGGAGGAGATGTAGACATTACAGTATGGGTGGGGGGGAGATGTGGACATTACAGTATGGGGGGAGATGTGGACCTTACGGGGGAGATGTGTACATTACAGTAAGGAGGGGGAGATGTGGACATTACAGTATGGGGAGGGAGATGTGGACATTACAGTATGGGTGTGGGGGGGGGGGGAGATGTGGACATTACAGTATGGAGGGGGAGATGTGGATATTACAGTATGGGTGGGGGGAGATGTGAACATTACAGTATGGGGGGGGGGGGGAGATGTGGATATGACAGTATGGGGGGGGGGGAGATGTGGACATTACAGTATGGGTGGGGGGGAGATGTGGACATTACAGTATGGGGGGAGATGTGGACATTACAGTATGGGGGGGGGGGATGTGGACAATACAGTATGGGTGGGGGGAGATGTGGACATTACAGTATGTGGGGAAATGTGGACATTAGGGGGGAGATGTGTACATTACAGTATGGGGAGGGAGATGTGGACATTACAGTATGGTGGGGGGGATGTGGATATTACAGTATGGGAGGGAGATGTGGACATTACAGTATGTGTGGAGATGTGGACATTACAGTATGGAGGGGGAGATGTGGACATTACAGTATGGGGAGCGAGATGTGGACATTACAGTATGGAGGGGGAGATGTGGATATTACAGTATGGGGAGGGAGATGTGGACATTACAGTATGTGTGGAGATGTGGACCTTACAGTATGGGGAGGGAGATGTGGACATTACAGTATGGAGGGGGAGATGTGGATATTACAGTATGGTGGAGATGTGGACCATTACAGTCTGGGGGTGGGAGATGTGGACATTACAGTATGGGGAGGGAGATGTGGACATTACAGTATGGGGGGGGGGCTGTGGACATTACAGTATGGGGGGGGGAGATGTGGACATTACAGTATGTGTGGAGATGTGGACATTACAGTATGGAGGGGGAGATGTGGACATTACCGTATGGGTGGGGGGAGATGTGGACCTTACAGTATGGGGGGGAGATGTGGACATTACGGGGGAGATGTGGACATTCCAGTATGGGGAGGGAGATGTGAACCATTACAGTATGGGGAGGGAGATGTGGATATTACAGTATGGGGAGGGAGATGTGAACATTACAGTATGGGTGAGATGTGGACATTACAGTATGGGGGGGGGGTGTGGACATTACGGGGGAGATGTGGACATTACAGTATGGTGGGGGGGATGTGAATATTACAGTATGGGGAGGGAGATGTGGACATTACAGTATGTGTGGAGATGTGGACATTACAGTATGGAGGGGGAGATGTGGACATTACAGTATGGGGAGCGAGATGTGGACATTACAGTATGGAGGGGGAGATGTGGATATTACAGTATGGGGAGGGAGATGTGGACATTACAGTATGGGTGGGGGGGAGATGTGGACATTACAGTATGGGGGGAGATGTGGACAACACGGGGGAGATGTGTACATTACAGTATGGAGGGGGAGATGTGGACATTACAGTATGGGGAGGGAGATGTGGACATTACAGTATGGGTGGGGGGGAGATGTGGACATTACAGTATGGGGGGAGATGTGGATATTACAGTATGGGGGGGAGATGTGGACATTACAGTATGGGTGGGGGGGGTGATGTGGACATTACAGTATGGGGGGAGATGTGGACATTAGGGGGGAGATGTGTACATTACAGTATGGAGGGGGAGATGTGGACATTACAGTATGGGGAGGGAGATGTGGACAATACAGTATGGAGGAGGAGATGTAGACATTACAGTATGGGTGGGGGGAGATGTGGACATTACAGTATGGGGGGAGATGTGGACAACACGGGGGAGATGTGTACATTACAGTATGGAGGGGGAGATGTGGACATTACAGTATGGGGAGGGAGATGTGGACATTACAGTATGGGTGGGGGGGAGATGTGGACATTACAGTATGGGGGGAGATGTGGATATTACAGTATGGGGGGGAGATGTGGACATTACAGTATGGGTGGGGGGGTGATGTGGACATTACAGTATGGGGGGAGATGTGGACATTAGGGGGGAGATGTGTACATTACAGTATGGAGGGGGAGATGTGGACATTACAGTATGGGGAGGGAGATGTGGACAATACAGTATGGGTGGGGGGGAGATGTGGACATTACAGTATGGGGAGGGAGATGTGGACATTACAGTATGTGTGGAGATGTGGACATTACATTATGGAGGAGGAGATGTAGACATTACAGTATGGGTGGGGGGGAGATGTGGACATTACAGTATGGGGGGAGATGTGGACATTACGGGGGAGATGTGTACATTACAGTATGGAGGGGGAGATGTGGACATTACAGTATGGGGAGGGAGATGTGGACATTACAGTATGGGTGTGGGGGGGGGGGGGAGATGTGGACATTACAGTATGGAGGGGGAGATGTGGATATTACAGTATGGGTGGGGGGAGATGTGAACATTACAGTATGGGGGGGGGGGGAGATGTGGATATGACAGTATGGGGGGGGGGAGATGTGGACATTACAGTATGGGTGGGGGGGGAGATGTGGACATTACAGTATGGGGGGAGATGTGGACATTACAGTATGGGGGGGGGGATGTGGACAATACAGTATGGGTGGGGGGAGATGTGGACATTACAGTATGTGGGGAAATGTGGACATTAGGGGGGAGATGTGTACATTACAGTATGGGGAGGGAGATGTGGACATTACAGTATGGTGGGGGGGATGTGGATATTACAGTATGGGAGGGAGATGTGGACATTACAGTATGTGTGGAGATGTGGACATTACAGTATGGAGGGGGAGATGTGGACATTACAGTATGGGGAGCGAGATGTGGACATTACAGTATGGAGGGGGAGATGTGGATATTACAGTATGGGGAGGGAGATGTGGACATTACAGTATGTGTGGAGATGTGGACATTACAGTATGGGGAGGGAGATGTGGACATTACAGTATGGAGGGGGAGATGTGGATATTACAGTATGGTGGAGATGTGGACATTACAGTATGGGGGTGGGAGATGTGGACATTACAGTATGGGGAGGGAGATGTGGACATTACAGTATGGGGGGGGGATGTGGACATTACAGTATGGGGGGGGGAGATGTGGACATTACAGTATGTGTGGAGATGTGGACATTACAGTATGGAGGGGGAGATGTGGACATTACAGTATGGGTGGGGGGAGATGTGGACATTACAGTATGGGGGGGAGATGTGGACATTACGGGGGAGATGTGGACATTACAGTATGGGGAGGGAGATGTGAACATTACAGTATGGGGAGGGAGATGTGGATATTACAGTATGGGGAGGGAGATGTGAACATTACAGTATGGGTGAGATGTGGACATTACAGTATGGGGGGGGGTGTGGACATTACGGGGGAGATGTGGACATTACAGTATGGTGGGGGGGATGTGAATATTACAGTATGGGGAGGGAGATGTGGACATTACAGTATGTGTGGAGATGTGGACATTACAGTATGGAGGGGGAGATGTGGACATTACAGTATGGGGAGCGAGATGTGGACATTACAGTATGGAGGGGGAGATGTGGATATTACAGTATGGGGAGGGAGATGTGGACATTACAGTATGTGTGGAGATGTGGACATTACAGTATGGGGAGGGAGATGTGGACATTACAGTGTGGAGGGGGAGATGTGGATATTGCAGTATGGTGGAGATGTGGACATTACAGTATGGAGGTGGGAGATGTGGACATTACGCGGGAGATGTGGCCATTACAGTATGGGGATGGAGATGTGGACATTACAGTATGGGGAGGGGGGGGATGTGGACATTACAGTATGGGGGGGGAGATGTGGACATTACAGTATGTGTGGAGATGTGGACATTACAGTATGGAGGGGGAGATGTGGACATTACAGTATGGGTGGGGGGGGGATGTGGACATTACAGTATGGGGGGGAGATGTGGACATTACGGGGGAGATGTGGACATTACAGTATGGGGAGGGAGATGTGGACATTACAGTATGGGGGGGAGATGTGGACATTACAGTATGTGTGGAGATGTGGACATTACAGTATGGAGGGGGAGATGTGGACATTACAGTATGTGTGGAGATGTGGACATTACATTATGGAGGAGGAGATGTAGACATTACAGTATGGGTGGGGGGGGAGATGTGGACATTACAGTATGGGGGGAGATGTGGACATTACGGGGGAGATGTGTACATTACAGTATGGAGGGGGAGATGTGGACATTACAGTATGGGGAGGGAGATGTGGACATTACAGTATGGGTGTGGGGGGGGGGGGAGATGTGGACATTACAGTATGGAGGGGGAGATGTGGATATTACAGTATGGGTGGGGGGGAGATGTGAACATTACAGTATGGGGGGGGGAGATGTGGATATGACAGTATGGGGGGGGGAGATGTGGACATTACAGTATGGGTGGGGGGGAGATGTGGACATTACAGTATGGGGGGGAGATGTGGACATTACAGTATGGGGGGGGATGTGGACAATACAGTATGGGTGGGGGGAGATGTGGACATTACAGTATGTGGGGAAATGTGGACATTAGGGGGGAGATGTGTACATTACAGTATGGGGAGGGAGATGTGGACATTACAGTATGGTGGGGGGGATGTGGATATTACAGTATGGGAGGGAGATGTGGACATTACAGTATGTGTGGAGATGTGGACATTACAGTATGGAGGGGGAGATGTGGACATTACAGTATGGGGAGCGAGATGTGGACATTACAGTATGGAGGGGGAGATGTGGATATTACAGTATGGGGAGGGAGATGTGGACATTACAGTATGTGTGGAGATGTGGACATTACAGTATGGGGAGGGAGATGTGGACATTACAGTATGGAGGGGGAGATGTGGATATTACAGTATGGTGGAGATGTGGACATTACAGTATGGGGGTGGGAGATGTGGACATTACAGTATGGGGAGGGAGATGTGGACATTACAGTATGGGGGGGGATGTGGACATTACAGTATGGGGGGGGGAGATGTGGACATTACAGTATGTGTGGAGATGTGGACATTACAGTATGGAGGGGGAGATGTGGACATTACAGTATGGGTGGGGGGAGATGTGGACATTACAGTATGGGGGGGAGATGTGGACATTACGGGGGAGATGTGGACATTACAGTATGGGGAGGGAGATGTGAACATTACAGTATGGGGAGGGAGATGTGGATATTACAGTATGGGGAGGGAGATGTGAACATTACAGTATGGGTGAGATGTGGACATTACAGTATGGGGGGGGGGTGTGGACATTACGGGGGAGATGTGGACATTACAGTATGGTGGGGGGGATGTGAATATTACAGTATGGGGAGGGAGATGTGGACATTACAGTATGTGTGGAGATGTGGACATTACAGTATGGAGGGGGAGATGTGGACATTAGAGTATGGGGAGCGAGATGTGGACATTACAGTATGGAGGGGGAGATGTGGATATTACAGTATGGGGAGGGAGATGTGGACATTACAGTATGTGTGGAGATGTGGACATTACAGTATGGGGAGGGAGATGTGGACATTACAGTGTGGAGGGGGAGATGTGGATATTGCAGTATGGTGGAGATGTGGACATTACAGTATGGAGGTGGGAGATGTGGACATTACGCGGGAGATGTGGCCATTACAGTATGGGGATGGAGATGTGGACATTACAGTATGGGGAGGGGGGGGATGTGGACATTACAGTATGGGGGGGGAGATGTGGACATTACAGTATGTGTGGAGATGTGGACATTACAGTATGGAGGGGGAGATGTGGACATTACAGTATGGGTGGGGGGGAGATGTGGACATTACAGTATGGGGGGGAGATGTGGACATTACGGGGGAGATGTGGACATTACAGTATGGGGAGGGAGATGTGGACATTACAGTATGGGGGGGAGATGTGGACATTACAGTATGTGTGGAGATGTGGACATTACAGTATGGAGGGGGAGATGTGGACATTACAGTATGTGTGGAGATGTGGACATTACATTATGGAGGAGGAGATGTAGACATTACAGTATGGGTGGGGGGGAGATGTGGACATTACAGTATGGGGGGAGATGTGGACATTACGGGGGAGATGTGTACATTACAGTATGGAGGGGGAGATGTGGACATTACAGTATGGAGGGGGAGATGTGGATATTACAGTATGGGTGGGGTGGAGATGTGAACATTACAATATGGGGGGGGAGATGTGGATATGACAGTATGGGGGGGGGGGATGTGGACATTACAGTATGGGTGGGGGGGAGATGTGGACATTACAGTATGGGGGGGAGATGTGGACATTACAGTATGGGGGGGGATGTGGACAATACAGTATGGGTGGGGGGAGATGTGGACATTACAGTATGTGGGGAAATGTGGACATTAGGGGGGAGATGTGTACATTACAGTATGGGGAGGGAGATGTGGACATTACAGTATGGTGGGGGGGATGTGGATATTACAGTATGGGAGGGAGATGTGGACATTACAGTATGTGTGGAGATGTGGACATTACAGTATGGAGGGGGAGATGTGGACATTACAGTATGGGGAGCGAGATGTGGACATTACAGTATGGAGGGGGAGATGTGGATATTACAGTATGGGGAGGGAGATGTGGACATTACAGTATGTGTGGAGATGTGGACATTACAGTATGGGGAGGGAGATGTGGACATTACAGTATGGAGGGGGAGATGTGGATATTACAGTATGGTGGAGATGTGGACATTACAGTATGGGGGTGGGAGATGTGGACATTACAGTATGGGGAGGGAGATGTGGACATTACAGTATGGGGGGGGGATGTGGACATTACAGTATGGGGGGGGGAGAGATGTGGACATTACAGTATGTGTGGAGATGTGGACATTACAGTATGGAGGGGGAGATGTGGACATTACAGTATGGGTGGGGGGAGATGTGGACATTACAGTATGGGGGGGAGATGTGGACATTACGGGGGAGATGTGGACATTACAGTATGGGGAGGGAGATGTGAACATTACAGTATGGGGAGGGAGATGTGGATATTACAGTATGGGGAGGGAGATGTGAACATTACAGTATGGGTGAGATGTGGACATTACAGTATGGGGGGGGAGGATGTGGACATTACGGGGGAGATGTGGATATTACAGTATGGTGGGGGGGATGTGAATATTACAGTATGGGGAGGGAGATGTGGACATTACAGTATGTGTGGAGATGTGGACATTACAGTATGGAGGGGGAGATGTGGACATTACAGTATGGGGAGCGAGATGTGGACATTACAGTATGGAGGGGGAGATGTGGATATTATAGTATGGGGAGGGAGATGTGGACATTACAGTATGTGTGGAGATGTGGACATTACAGTATGGGGTGGGAGATGTGGACATTACAGTGTGGAGGGGGAGATGTGGATATTACAGTATGGTGGAGATGTGGACATTACAGTATGGAGGTGGGAGATGTGGACATTACGCGGGAGATGTGGCCATTACAGTATGGGGATGGAGATGTGGACATTACAGTATGGGGAGGGGGGGATGTGGACATTACAGTATGGGGGGGGGGAGATGTGGACATTACAGTATGTGTGGAGATGTGGACATTACAGTATGGAGGGGGAGATGTGGACATTACAGTATGGGTGGGGGGGAGATGTGGACATTACAGTATGGGGGGGAGATGTGGACATTACGGGGGAGATGTGGACATTACAGTATGGGGAGGGAGATGTGAACATTACAGTATGGGGAGGGAGATGTGAACATTACAGTATGGGGGGGGGGAGATGTGGACATTACGGGGGAGATGTGGACATTACAGTATGGGGGAGGGAGATGTGGACATTACAGTATGGGGGGGGGGAGATGTGGACATTACAGTATGTGTGGAGATGTGGACATTACAGTATGGAGGGGGAGATGTGGACATTACAGTATGGGGAGGGAGATGTGGACATCACAGTATGGGAGGGGGGTGGATGTGGACATTACAGTATGCGGGGAGATGTGGACATTACAGTATGGGTTGGGGGGGGAGATGTGGACATTACAGTATGGGTGATATGTGGACATTACAGTATGGTGGAGATGTGGACATTACAGTATGGGGGGGGGGATGTGGACATTACAGTATGGGTGAGATGTGGACGTTACAGTATGGTGGAGATGTGGACATTACAGTATGGGGGTGGGAGATATGGACATTACGGGGGAGATGTGGACATTACAGTATGGGGGGAAGATGTGGACATTACAGTATGTGTGGAGATGTGGACATTACAGTATGGAGGAGGAGATGTAGACATTACAGTATGGGTGGGGGGGAGATGTGGACATTACAGTATGGTGGGAGATGTGGACATTATGGGGGAGATGTGTACATTACAGTATGGAGGGGGAGATGTGGACATTACAGTATGGGGAGGGAGATGTGGACATTACAGTGTGGGTGGGGGGTAGATGTCGACATTACAGTATGGAGGGGGAGATGTGGAAATTACAGTATGGGTGGGGGGGGAGATGTAGACATTACAGTATGGGGGGGGGGAGATGTGGATATTACAGTATTGGGGGGGAGATGTGGCCATTACAGTATGGGTGGGGGGGAGATGTGGACATTACAGTATGGGGGGAGATGTGGACATTACAGTATGGGGGAGTTGTGGACATTACAGTATGAGTGGGGGGGAGATGTGGACATTACAGTATGTGGGGAGATGTGGACATTAGGGGGGAGATGTGTACATTACAGTATGGAGGGGGAGATGTGGACATTACAGTATGGGGAGGGAGATGTGGACATTTCAGTATGGGTGGGGGGGAGATGTGGACATTACAGTATGGGGGGGGGGGGGATGTGGACATTACAGTATGTGTGGAGATGTGGACATTACATTATGGAGGAGGAGATGTAGACATTACAGTATTGGTGGTGGGGAGATGTGGACATTACAGTATGGGTGGGGGGGGGGGGATGTGAACATTACAGTATGGGGGGGGAGATGTGGATATTACAGTATGGGGGGGAGATGTTGACATTACAGTATGGGTGGGGGGGAGATGTGAACATTACAGTATGGGGTGAGATGTGGACATTACAGTATGGGGGGAGGGATGTGGACATTACAGTATTGGTGGGGGGGAGATGTGGACATTACAGTATGTGGGGAGATGTGGACATTAGGGGGGAGATGTGTACATTACAGTATGGGGGGAGATGTGGACATTACAGTATGGGTGGGGGGGAGATGTGGACATTAAAGTATGGGGGGAGATGTGGACATTACAGTATGGGGGGGGAGATGTGGACATTATGGGGGAGATGTGGACATTACAGTATGGGTGGGGGGGAGATGTGGACATTAAAGTATGGGGGGAGATGTGGACATTACAGTATGGGGGGGGGAGATGTGGACATTATGGGGGAGATATGGACATTACAGTATGGGGGGGGAGATGTGGACATTACAGTATGTGTGGAGATGTGGACATTACAGTATGGAGGGGGAGATAAGGACATTACAGTATGGAGGGGGAGATGTGGATATTACAGTATGGGAGGGGGAGATGTGGACATTACAGTATGGGGAGGGAGATGTGGACATTACAGTATGGGGAGGGAGATGTGGACATTACAGTATGGAGGGGGAGATGTGGACATTACAGTATGGAGGGGGAGATGTGGATATTACAGTATGGGGAGGGAGATGTGGACATTACAGTATGTGTGGAGATGTGGACATTACAGTATGGGGAGGGAGATGTGGACATTACAGTATGGGGAGGGAGATGTGGACATTACAGTATGGAGGGGGAGATGTGGATATTACAGTATGGGGCGGGAGATGTGGACATTACAGTATGGGGAGGGAGCTGTGGACATTACAGTATGTGTGGAGTAGGCTTGTGCAATTCGTTTTGTAACGAATCGAAATTCGTCCGAATTTAGCAACCTTCGGACATTCGGAAGCATTCGAATTTCCGAACAAAGCAATTACGAATAAAACCGAATCCGAAATAAATTATATCGCAAATAGCGAATGCCCGAATGTCTTCGGCATTATTCATTATGAAAAAAGTTACGAATGTACGAATCCATTCAAAGCACAATAACACTCTGCTCTGCTTCTCCCTCACCGTGCTGAACTCCCTCTCAAAATGGTGTACAGGGGCGGAGGCTATAGCCGCATGTAAAAAACAAAAGTAAAATACGAGATTTCGAATCATTACAAATAACCGCTATGTATTTAGAAAAGTACAAATCCATTCGAAGCACATTAGGCATAATAGGCAGCGTCGTTGTGAGAGAGACACGGAAAATTACGAATCAACGAACCCAAAAAAAGTTACGAAAGTAGGAGTTGTGTCCAGAATCAACGAAAAACAATGTACTCTACCGAAAGTACGAATTATAAATCAACTAAAAATAAGGCTTACATTAATACGAATCATTCAGATTCAACGAAAAATGTCGCTTGCGAAAATACGAATTAGTCCGAACACGAAAAATTCCGTCTAGCAAAATTGCGAACGATTATGAATCAACAGGACCGAATAGAAACAAACCGAAACTAAACAAATTTTTCCGCTGTGCACAAGTCTAGTGTGGAGATGTGGACATTACAGTATGGAGGGGGAGATGTGGACATTACAGTATGGGTTGGGGGGAGATGTGGACATTACAGTATGGGGGAGGGAGATGTGGACATTACAGTATGTGGGGAGATGTGAACATTACAGTATGGGGAGGGAGATGTGGACATTACAGTATGGGGGAGGGAGATGTGGACATTACAGTATGGGGGAGGGAGATGTGGACATTACAGTATGGGGGAGGGAGATGTGGACATTACAGTATGGGTGAGATGTGGACATTACAGTATGTGTGGAGATGTGGACATTACAGTATGGGGGGGGGGAGATGTGGATATTACAGTATGGGGGGGGGATGTGTATATATATATATATATATATATATATATATATATATATATATATATAAATCAATTTATCTCTCTCTCTCTCTCTCTATATATATATATATATATATATATATATATATATATACTATAAATGTATATATTGCAATGATCACTTCATGGTTCTAACTACCTTATCCATGCGCTGCACACAGGCTGCTTGGAAAGGGGATGGGACTTTTATTGTAATGTAGCTTTTGTTACAACGGGGCGGGACGTTCCTCTGTCGCCGCCCGTTGTCATGGCTGCATAAATAAACAAACAGCGCTACGAGCACTGTTAGAATGCGCATGCGCGAGATGTAGCGATGCATGCTGGCAACGCTGGATGAATTCCAGGAAGGATAACGAGCTGGGCTTCACAATGCCCACACTCATCATGGATACGGGCAGATGAGGAGCTGAAACAAACAAGGTGACTGATAAACTATTTTAACCACTTAAGCCCCGGACCATTTGGTAGCTAAAGGACCAGAGGTGAATTCAGAATTTTGCACTGCGCTGCTTTAACTGTAAATTGTGCGGACATGCAATGTTGTACCCAAACGAAATTTGCGTCCTTTTCTTCCCACAAATAGAGCTTTCTTTTAATGGTATTTGATTGCCTCTGCGATTTTTATTTTTTGCGATATAAACGGAAAAAGACCGAAAATTTTGAAAAAAAATGATATTTTCTACTTTTTGTTATAAGAAAAATCGAATAAACTCAATTGTAGTCATACATTTAGGCCAAAATGTATTCAGCCACATGTTTTTAGTAAAAAAAATGTCAATAAGCGTATATTTATTGGTTTGCGCAAAAGTTATAGAGTTTACAAACTAGGGTACATTTTCTGAAATTTACACAGCTTTAAATTTATGACTGCCTATCTCATTTCTTGAGGTGCTAAAATGACAGGGCAGTACAAAACCCCCCCAAATGACCCCATTTTGGAAAGTAGACACCCCAAGGAAATTGCTGAGAGGCATGTTGAGCCCATTGAAATTTTTTTTTTGTCTTAAGTGATTGAATAATGACTAAAAAAAAAAAAAAAAATGACAAAAAGTTGTCACTAAATGATATATTGCTCACACATGCCATGGTTATATGTGGAATTTCACCCCAAAATACATTTTGCTGCTTCTCCTGAGTACGGGGATACCACATGTGTGGGACTTTTTGGGAGCCTAGCCACGTACGGGACCCCGGAAACCAAGCACCGCCTTCAGGATTTCTAAGGGCGCAAATTTTTGATTTCACTCCTCACTACCTATCACAGTTTCAAAGGCCATAAAATGCCAAAATAGCACAAAACCCCCCCAAATGACCCCATTTTAGAAAGTAGACACCCCAAGGAAATTGCTGAGAGGCCTGTTGAGCCCATTGAATATATTTTTTTTGTCCCAAGTGATTGAATAATGACAAAAAAAAATAAAAAATTACAAAAAGTTGTCACTAAATGATATATTGCTCACACATGCCATGGTTATATGTGGAATTACACCCCAAAATACATTTTTCTGCTTCTCCTGAGTACGGGGATACCACATGTGTGGGACTTTTTAGGAGCCTAGCCGCGTGCGGGACCCCGAAAACCAAGCACCGCCTTCAGGATTTTTAGGCACAAATTTTTGATTTCACTCCTCACTACCTATCACAGTTTCGAAGGCCATAAAATGCCAAAATAGCACAAACCCCCCCAAATGACCCCATTTTGGAATATAGACACCCCAAGCTATTTGCTGAGAGGCATGGCGAGTATTTTACAGCTCTCATTTGTTTTTGAAAATGAAGAAAGAATATATATATATATATATATATATATTTTTTCAATTTTCAAAACTTTGTGACAAAAAGTGATATCTGCAAAATACTCACAATACCTCTCAGCAAATAGCTTGGGGTGTCTACTTTCCAAAATGGGGTCATTTGGGGGGGGGTTTGTGCCATCTGGGCATTCCATGGCCTCCGAAACTGTGATAGGCAGTGAGAAGTGAAATCAAAAATTTACACCTTTAGAAAGCCTGAAGGCGGTGCTTGGTTTTTGGGGTCCCGTACGTGGCTAGGCTCCCAAAAAGTCTCACACATGTGGTATCCCCGTACTCAGGAGAAGCAACAGAATGTATTTGGGGTGTAATTCCACATATGCCCATGGCATGTTTGAGCAATATATCATTTAGTGACAACTTTGTGCAAAAAAAAAAAAAATTGTCGTTTTTCCGCAACTTGTGTCAACATATAAAATATTCCATGGACTCGACATGCCTCTCAGTATATAGCTTGGGGTGTCTACTTTCCAAAATGGGGTCATTTGGGGGGGTTTTGAACTGTTCTGGCATTTTATACACAACATTAGGAAGCTTACATCCACTCTTCTAACCACTTGAAGACAAAGCCCTTTTTGACACTTTTTGTTTACATGAAAACATTTTTTTTTTTGCCCGAAAATTATGTTGAACCCCCAAACATTATATATATTTTTAAAGCAAAGGCCCTACAGATTAAAATGGTGGGTGTTGCATTTTTTTTTTCTGCACAGTATTTGCGCAGCGGTTTTTCAAACGCATTTTTTGGGTTAAAAAATACACTTTTTTTAATTTTAATGCACTAAAACACACTAGATTGCCCAAATGTTTGATGAAATAAAAAAGATGATCTTAGGCCGAGTACATAGATACCAAACACGACATGCTTTAAAATTCCACACAAACGCGCATTGGCGACAAACTACATGCATTTTTAAAAGCCTTTAAAAGCCTTTACAGGTTACCCCAGTAGATTTACAGAGGAGGTCTACTGCTAAAATGACTGCCCTCGATCTGACCTTCACGGTGATACCTCACATGCATGGTGCAATTGCTGTTTACATATGACGCCACACCGACGCTTGCGTTCGCCATTGGGCAAGAGCAGGGCAGGACAGGGGTGCTTTTTTTTTTTTCTTATTAATTTTGCTTTTTTATTTTATTTTTAAATTGTTCCTTCCAAGTATTTTTTTTTTAATCATTTTTATTGTTATCTCAGGGAATGTAAATATCCCCTATGATAGCAATAGGTAGTGACAGGTACTCTTTTTTTGAAAACACTGGGGTCTTCTAGACCCTAGATTTTTCCTCTGCCCTCAAAGCATCTGACCACACCAAGATCGGTGTGATAAAATGCTTTCCCAAATTCCCAATGGCGCTTTTTATATCCGGGGGGGGCATTCCCTCCCACTGCTTGTAAAAGCAGTCCAGAGGCTAATTAGCCGCTAGGATTGCTTTTACATGAAAGCCGGCCGCAGGCTGAAAAGAATGATACCAAGATGATACCTAAACCCGCAGGCATCATTCTGGTATAAACATTCAAAGTCCAGCAACATACCAGTACGTTGCTGGTCCTTGTTGGACATGTATTGTAATATTTTTTTTCATGCAGCCAGTTGGCTGAACGAAAAAAGAGATTGATCGGTGGGTATGCCCACCATTAGAATACCACCCTTTATCCACCCACTTCCAATGATGGGCATACACGCACCATTTATATATGCCGAAGCATGGGGGCATCCTCCCGCAAAAAAGTTATGCCGCACACACATGGTCGGACTTTTCCACGGGCAAGCCTCCGTCGGAATTTCGACCGTATGTACGCGGCATTAGGAGCAAAATCGCTCCTCCGCCCCTGCTGCCCCAATGCTTCGGCATATTTGCTTTTTTTTTTTAACTGTGGTGGTGAAATCACCTCCTACAGCACTGGAGTCGCAGGGATCAGACCTGTCTCTGCGAACGCTGCAGTTATGTGTGTTTTTGTTTTGTAAGTGACAGTGATCTATCGATACTGCACTTGGGTGGCCTGGGCTGGACGGAGGGGCAAAACGCAGGTGCCAGCAGGTATCTGGGCTGATCCCGCTAACACTGCGTTTTTGGGAACCCTAAACTGCTGGGGACGCTAGTATAGATCTGATCAGATCAGATATTGATCTGTTCAGATACTATACCACTAAGGGGGGTGTATGCTTCACGCGTGGGTGTTAGCGTTACTGGCACTAACCTGACGCTGCCTGGGGTGTGACGCAGACCCTCTCTGACGCTAAAACCTAATTGATATCACCCGCCGGGCGATCAGGGGGTTAAACCTTTATTGGGTTATTTACGGCGGGTGCCCTGACACTATAAAAGCAAACTAACTAACCAGCGTCACCCGTAACACTTATATGGTGATCACTGGTGAAAGGGTTAACTAGGGGCAATCAGGGGGTTAAAACCTTTATTAGATAATATATGGGGGTACCTGACGCTATAAAAACCTGCGGCGAACCTAAAAAAAATTACCAGCTACCGATCTGCATCACCGACACTAAGACAGCGTTTAGAAAAACGATCGCTTAGCGACAGTGGTGATGGGGTGAAAGGGTTACCTGGGGGGCGATCAAGGGGGTTAAACCTTTATTAGATAATATATTGGGGTACCTGACGCTATAAAAACATGCGACGAACCTAAAAAAAATTACTGGCTACCGATCTGCATCACCGACACTAAGACAGTGTTTAGAAAAATGATCGCTTAGCGACAGTGGTGATAGGGGGTGAAAGGGTTACCTGGGGGGCGATCAAGGGGGTTAAACCTTTATTAGATAATATATTGGGGTACCTGACGCTATAAAAACCTGCGGCGAACCTAAAAAAAATTACCGGCTACCGATCTGCATCACCGACACTAAGACAGCGTTTAGAAAAACGATCGCTTAGTGACAGTGGTGATAGGGGGTGAAAGGGTTACCTGGGGGGCGATCAAGGGGGTTAAACCTTTATTAGATAATATATTGGGGTACCTGACGCTATAAAAACATGCGGCGAACCTAAAAAAAATTACTGGCTGCCGATCGGCATCACTGACGCTAAGACAGCGATCAGAAAAATGATCGCTTAGCGACAGTGGTGATAGGGGGTGAAAGGGTTATCTGGGGGGTGATCAGGGGGTTAAACCTTTATTAGGGGGGGTTAGGGGGCTACACTGGACCTAAGACTAAACTTTGGTGACACTTTTACAGTCACAAATGTCACTGATTGCAGTGATCACTAAATAAATGGTCACTGCAATCAGTGACACTGTGACTGGGGGCTGGGGGGGTGATCTGGGGGTGATCTGGGGTGTCTGGGGGGGGCCTGGTGGGGGCGATTTATGTCCCTATGTGTCCTGGTGTCAGTGTAGTGTTGTGTGCACTGACCTGATGTCTTCTCTTGTACGGCGCTCGGTATATGTGAGCGCCGCACCAGAGATGACATCACTTCCTCCTGCTTCCTCTGTCTGACACAGACAGAGGGGGCATTTCCATTCGCCGGGAGCGATCGCGAGGGGGTGGCCGGAAACGAATGGCTGCCCCCTCATCCTGGAACGCTCCCGGACACTTAGCCACCGCTCACTGTATAGGAGGGGGGTCCGATTGGACCCCCCAACTATACAAAGGCAATCACGTATGCTCTACGTGATTGTGCCTGTCGGTGCCATTCTGCCGACGTATATATACAGTGAGCGGTCGTTAAGTGGTTAACTAAACGGCTGGGCAGCGATTCCTATGTTATGTGGAATATGATAGGTAGCAATTCCAATCAGTGCAAAAAAATTTTTTTTTGACAGGATCTCCGCTTTAGCTACAGAGATTGCTAATTGAATTCTTCTAAAGCAGATTGCGCTAAAGGTTTTTTTTTCATGTTCAGTTCCTAAAGCCAACTTCATATTTTCTCTTTTTTTCTTTTTATGGCATCCAACTACAGGAAAAACCTAAAAAAAAAAAGACACAAAAGAAAGCAAACCCTATCCTCAAATATAATAACTATAGATTAAGGGAGTTTGGGGTATTTCTCCAATATTCAGGTCAAAAAACAACAAAGGTGGAATTATCAAAAGCAATTCAATATATTAAAAGTATACCTTTAAGGCTCTCTTTATCTATATTATACAGTATATTATATGAAAAAACGAGTAGAAACAACAGAAAAGAAACACATTTAAAAAAATCATATATACAAATTGAAATAAAATATGACAAAATGGCACAATTATTTTTAGATTTTGCTTATACAAGTTTTAGTTTTTAAATATTAGTTTGAAGTAGATCATATACAGAAAATACTTTAGAAAGCTAGGGTTTCTGAAATACTTAGAGGCAAATTATTGTGAAAAAATGTGCAGGATTCCATGCAACCTCTTTATCTGGAAATTCTATTTGCCTGTTTCTATTACAACAAAGTGTTGGCCTCAAAAGTTTCTGGACAGTGACTCAGAAGTCCAGAGCCTAGACACACCTAGATGGCTTGCAGTTTCAAAAGGAAGCCATCGATGGCTACCATTATATTTCTTTAATGATAGCCATGCTTAATAGAAACCATCAGCTCAAGTATGGTAGAATTAAAAACAAAGTGTCAGCTGTGTCTTTAAACAAGATATTTGCAGGTTTTCAGTAAGCTTTAATGCAGTATAAAGGTTAATAAAAGATCAGTGAAGCCTGCTTAAAAAATGTTTAATTACTTACTTTCTGTACAGTAACATTCCCATGTTCTCTGTGCTATAGGAAACATTAATCTATGTCACTAATTTGAAAGCCAGAAGATGAAACTGTGCACAGCTACTATCTGTCAGATTGAGATGTCACTGAAAGCTTATGGTCCCAACCTATAATCAGGAATCAACCTGCAGAGCCTTCAATCTGCAGATGCCACTGCAACTTGAAGATGGTGGTGTGCCTATGCTTAAATCTGCAATTGTTACAGTATTACAGTATTTTACTTAGTGTCAATGTTATTTCAGCATAATGAATAGATTACCACTATGTCCCTAGGGCTTGACATCTAATAAATATTGCCCCCCTCTAAGGAGGGGAAACTAAAAGAAATAGGACTTTTGAGGTGGATAATCTGTTTCAAATCCATAGGTTAAAATACAAAGCCATAAAACTACCCAAGGCTAAAGTTAAAATGGCAATGACAGCTGTACAAACACAAAACTCATCATCAGGACATATCACAAAGGGAAATACAGAACCTATAGGATATCAATATACTTTAGAACACAACCCTTCCAAACTACTCCAAAGTTTTATATATTTTTACGCTTCAAAGCATAAAAGAGAAGACAATTAGATTCATAACAATGGTACAAGCCTACATTTCAACCAATGGGTGACTTAATCTTCCCATTGGAGAACAAATATAGGAGGTCATATATACATCTCCAGAAGAAACGCCTGGTTTTGCCCATGTGGAAGGCCTGACATTGATAGGTTATCCAGCCCCAGTTTTTGACAATCAATCCAGTGGCAGGGAAACAATTTTTGTTGATTCAGCAGCACAATGAACTTCCCTTCCTGAATCCAAGGGAAGCAAGGGGAGGATCCACAGGCAAAAGTGCCTCTTCTTAGGCCCTTGTTCGTATTTATAATACTTTATGTTTCTGAAATGACTTTATAAAACATTATTTTTAAGCTTTAGACCATTAAAAGGTAATTTCTGGTGTTGGGACTATGAATCTCCCCTTTAGGGGGTCGTTAGTAAGCAGGTGCCAGTGATTCTGTAAGAACCACTTTAATTGTATATGTTCTTGAAAATACCTTAAAGCAACTTGTGTGTTGTTGGTAGAGGGTTTCTTTACACAGGAGGGATTCCCTTGGTTTACCACAGACCCCCTGGAAGGCTCTTTTAAGTATTTTTCTACTGTAGCTTCTCCTAGGGAGTTACTCTTGTAGTCATCCTGCCTGTATGACTTCATGTTTGGTACAGTTGAGATTTTAATGCAAGTATTGACCATACAGGATAGTCTTAAACCCCCAAAAAAAGGACAAACACTGTGTGCATGTAATAGGGTGTTGGCTGATGTAGGTTTTCTATACAGATCAGAAACCAATGAACCATCTGCCTACACGGCAATGCAGATGTCTAAAAAAGTGACAGCTGTGGTGCTATAAACCATAGTAACTTTCAAATTAAATTAAGTGTGCTGGATTGGAGTCATAAAGTCCTTTAGTTCCAGTTTAGTATTGGTCCATATCATAAAAATATTGTCTATGTACCTGCATCAAACCAAAAAGTGATGCAGGAACATTGGAGAAATTAAATTACAAAAAAAATCCCTTTCCCACCCCCCAGGTACATTTTGGTGTACAATGGGCACAATAAGTCCCCATCGCCACCCCTTGAAAAAGAGGTAGTGGGAGCCTGCAAAGGCAAATACATTCCTGATCAAAATATATGTGAGCAGCTCCAAAATGAAAGCATTATAGGAATAGAAAGCAGTGTCTCTCTCAAGGAGGAAGCTAATAAAAATACCCTTTTGCTATGCGGGATGGAGCTGTATAGAGCTTCAATATCCACAGCAACTAACCATGCATTAGTAGGTACTTGTATGCCCTCAATAGCTCTAAGCATGTCTTGATTATCATATATGAATGACTGTAGGGCCATGACATGTGGATGTAAAAAGTTTTTAGCTGCCTAACTGGCCCTTTCTTTTTCCAAATCAATCATTTTTATTTTCCTTTTTAAAAAAAAAAAATCAGAGGGGTAAAAAATAAATAAATACACAACACTAAAATAAATAAATAAAGAAATTGATTAACATCCAGTTATATGTTCAAGATCCAATTTAAGAACAGATAATGAGGAGAAAAAAATGTGAAAAGCTGAACCCATGGGTATTGGGGAGAGGGGCGGCACCCTCCCCTGACCCTAGTCATCTTAGGTTCAAACACCTCTCTTCCTTACCCATTCACCGGTTCAGTCACCAATTATAATATCACATTTCCCTCTAGTTCCTACTACATAAAAATAGCTTATTTATGGATCGTCTTAACTTGTTTTCCCGAGACAACATCACATTCCTATGCCTATCTCCTCTATATTCTCGGATTTATCCTTCTCATTTCCTGCGACCTTTCATATATAGTTAGCCTATAACATATCCATAAGCCAACATAACGGCAAGAGGGGAAAAATAATAATAATTAAAAAAAAGGGATCTTTCTTATATTCTCTCTCTCTATGACTGTCAGAGAATAGCAGACCTTTCTTGCGCTCCTCATTTACAGCAATGGATGGGCTTAAAACTCATTAAACCTCGCATCCCTTCATTTCATTTTCAAGGAGAGTTTTCCCCTCGTCCGAGGCCAGAAAGGCATTCCAGGCAGACCAAGTCTCGGAATACCTTTCGTGCTGGTGGCGTGCGGAGAGAACTAAATCTTCTAGTTTGCTGACCTCCTTCACCTTACAGATCCACATCTCTATTGTCGGTGGCGATGATGATTTCCACTTTAAAGGAATACATGCCTTTGCGGCATCTAAAAGATGGGAAATGCATGATTCCTTATATACCTTCTCAGGTACCTGGTTTACATGTAGGAGGAAGAACGCCGGATCTTCCAGTATTGCTAGATCTGTGCAGAGTTGGAGAATCTGTTTAATCCCCAACCAGAAACGCCTTAGCTTGGAACAGTCCCAAAAAATGTGTAACATAGTGCTTTTGTCTTCCTGACATCTCCAGCACTGGTCTAAGGTATCAGGAAACATTTTTTCAAGTTTCTCTGGTGTTCTATACCAACTATAATTTTTTTTTAATTGGTTTCTTGTGTTTTGACACAAATTGATGTTTCATGTGTAAACCTAAGCATCCTTTGTCGCTGTTCCAAGCTAAAGGTCCTCCCCAGTTCCCTTTCCCATTCCTGGACACATTTCAGGGAGTAAGTTTCCGGCTGTGTGATTATTAATCCGTAGCTTACGGATAATGTATGCGATATTGCTCCTTTCCCGTTACAAATTTTCTCAAATGTAGCAAGAGGTCTAGTAAACTGTCCCGGGCTCGGAAGAGTACCAAAAAAATGTGTGATTTGTAGAGCGTTCCAGAATTTTAATCTAAATATATTTCCTTGTTCCATCAACTCCCTTATTGTCAACCATGCTCCTGTATGGATATAGTTGGATGCTTGGGTGCATCCCATACTCACTAGATGTTGAAATGCACTGTCTTAACATCCTGGCTGGAAAAGGGGATTACTTAGTATCAGATATAGAGGGGTTGTCGTAGGTGCTATACCTATAGTGGGAAACAGTGTCGAGCAAAGCCTGGCCGTGTTGCCCACCACAGGATTCGCAGTCACCTCTCTAGGCAGTGCTGTGAAGCACCAAGGAGCTCCACTCAAGGGCACAGGTGACTGAGCATTTTCAATTTGTACCCACAATTTGGTATCTATATGTCTTTTCCAGTCAACAACTCTGTTCAAATCTACTGCTTGGTAATACTTCCGTATATCCGGTACAGCCAATCCTCCCTGTCTCTTAGTAAATATTAATTGCTTCCGTTGTATCCGAGGCTGCTTATGTGCCCATATAAATTCAAATAGTAGCTTCTGACTCTGTTTAAAAAAACTCAAAGAGATATGTACTGTAGTAGATAAAGGAATTTAGGAAGTATGGTCATCTTAATAATATTGCAACGTCCTAGCCAGGTGTGAAAGCCAGAGCTCCATTTGTCTAATAAAATCTTGACCTTTTGCAATAAAGGGAGGAAAATTGAACTCGTAAATCTTTGCTACGCTTCTTGGGAGTAGGGTACCTAGATATGTTAAAGCTCTATCTGTCCATTTGAACTTAAAGTTTTGTTTCAGCTGTGTTATCGATGTATGTGGTAAATTTACCCCCATAGCTTCAGATTTATTAAAATTAACACAAAGATTCGAAAGTGCACCATACTTCTCAAACTCCCTCATCAAATGCGGGATCGTGATCAAGGGATTTGTAAGGGTGAACAGCATATCGTCCGCATAGGCCGATATTTTACATTGAATATTCCCTGTTTGAATTCCTGAGATATCCTGGTTTAGACGCAATGTGCAGAGAAACTGTTCCAATGACAGGGCAAAGAGAAGTGGGGACAGGGGACACCCTTGTCGTGTCCCATTTGTAATACGGAAAGGGCTCTGATAGTATTCCATTCGCCTGTACCCGAGCCGTTGGACAGGAATAGATGGAAGCAATCCACTGTAATATCTTACTACCAAAACCTCTGTGCTGTAAGACTGCCCGCATAAACTTCCAGTTCACCCTGTCAAAGGCCTTCTCTGCGTCCGTATTCAGAAATACACATTGCGTCTGTGTTGTATTCGCTATCTGTAATAGGTTAAGAGCTTTTGTGGTATTATCACGGGATTCTCGTGTAGGGACGAATCCAACCTGATCTAGGTGTATCAGATTCGGGACATGCTGCTTGATCCTATTCGCCAGAACTTTAGTAAAAAGTTTAAGATCCAGGTTTAACAAAGAGATTGGACGGTAACTTCCAAAGGAAGCTGGATCTTTAACCTCTTTTGGTATCACTGAAATGTATGCTGAGTATCTTTCGTTAGGGTTGCTGAAGACCCTAAGGCATTAAATAGCTTAACCATGTACTCAGATAAAAAGGGGAATAATGTTTTATAATATTGAGCCATAAGGCCATCAGGCCCCGGAGCTTTCCCCAATTTCATGGAGCCTACAGCTTCCTCAAGTTCTTCCCTAGTTATAGGGGCCTCAAGTTTATCCCTGTCTGCTACCGAAAGTCTCAACATTAATGATGCCGAGAGATAAAGATCTATCTGCTCTTGAGTAGGAGGTTTACTCTGTAAATTATAGAGGGTTTTATAAAATTCTTGAAATTCTCGCACTATCTCTTGTGGTTTCGTTGCCTTAGGTTTATTCAGTGAGATAATATGGGGTATATAGTTACTTAATTTCTGTTCTCGTAAAGTTCTGGTCAATAGCCTCCCGCATTTATCCCCTGATTTGTTTGAGAAATTCCTACATATCTGTAATGCTGCTTTAGCTTTATAGAAAAGAAGGTCTGTGACTTGTGTTTGTTTATCGATAAAGTTTCTCTCTAAAGATATTGAGCGTGTCCGTTTGTATCTGAGCTCCAATGTAGCTAATTCCTCTAATAAATGTTTTAGCTGTTCCGTCCATCTCCTCTTGATCCTTGCTCCATGTTTAATCAACACCCCGCGGATAACCGCCTTATGTGCTTCCCAAATGATTCCTGGATCACAGTCTGGGGTATTGTTAGTATTAAAGTAAAAATTTAGTTCCCTAGTCACATCTTCCAGGACATCTTTGTCCTGTAGAAGACTTTCATTTAATCTCCACTGGTTGGATCTAGTCAGAGATGGGTCTTGTAATACATATGTCAAAAAAATAGGTGCGTGGTCTGACCACGTAATCAAGCCTATTTTGGCCATTCTTACTGAGTGAAGTTGGGCATGTGGAACAAGGAAAAAATCTATCCGGGAATACGTTTTGTGAGGAGGAGAGTAGAACGTAAAATCTTTTTCTTTGGGATGAAGAATCCGCCATATATCGATCAGTTGATTTTTATGCAGGATTTGGGCAGCTCGATTTTGCGCACTGAAGGGAATAGATGACACTCCCGAGGAAGTATCCTCTTTGGGAACTAATGCAATATTCAAATCTCCCCCTAAGATCAATTGTCCTTCTGTAAATCCCATCAGACGCGTAATCGCCTTGCCCAAACATACCTTTTGGTGGTAATTGGGGACATAGAGAGTCGCTAGTGTAACCCCTATGTCACCTATTTTACCTTTCACAAATAGAAAGCGCCCTGTTGGGTCTCTCATAGAATCTATATAAGTCCATGGTACTCTCCCTGCTAAGAGAATAGAAACCCCTCTCGACTTGGCTATTTGGTTGGTCGAATGGTATACTGATGGATATAGCCGGTTTTTTAAAATCTGTGTTTTGCCATCTCTAAAATGCGTCTCCTGTATGAAGGCAACGTCTGTTTCCAGGCGCTGCATATCATGCAGGAGCATCCTCATTTTTTCTGGTGTATTTAGCCCCTTTGCATTCAATGATAACACATTCAAGGTCTCCATTTCAATTCACAGCCGAGAGAGAGAGAAAGAAAAAGAGAAAAAAAAAAGAGAAAAAGAGGGGGAAAACCCCCTCCCTTTACCTAATACAATTAGCTATATGCTAAAAAAAAGAAAACGCTCACCAGTTAAACGGTGTTTGAGTGTCTACCTATATGGGTGTGTGTACCTGGAATGGTCAGAAAGATCAGAAAGCTAAGCTCCAGGCCCCTCCGTGCTCCCTGGTTTACCTTTAGGACCGAAGACCGAGGGAGAATAAGAGAAAAGGCAGGCGATAGATATAAATAAGGCAAAAAGGGATGAGGGAGAAGGAGGGCGGGGAGAGGGGTGGGAATGGACTATACCAATATCTATCTTATTGGCTATCTCATTGTCGTTACAAATATCCCCTTCTATAATCAATCTCTTAGCCTCTCTCAGGCTCTCAGCCTCTCCATTATAAAAAATAAAATAAAATATGGCACATTCTTCATCAGATTAAATTAAACAGAGATTTGTCCACTATAAACCACCAGTGGTATTCATATATCCATAAAACCATTCCCTCCCTTATCCCTCTGAGTCCTTCTGTTCAAACTGATAATCTTAGACCCCGTTCCATACCCACCCCTCCATTTCATCTTCCTCTTGGGGAAAAAAAAGCAGAAAAGAAAAACATAACATAATACCACACAATATCAGTGTCTACCCGTTCTCCATCTCTTAAATTACTAACTTAGGGGGAGGGGATCCTATTATGCTACCCCTCCCCCTTGAACATCTACCCTATATCCAAATCGCATTTATAGAGCATAATTGTCCTATATTAAGATCCGTACATTCCTCCCCACCCATCCAGTCTGCTCCCAGTTCTATGTAGACCTACCCAAGGTCCATCTCCGAGGTACTCTAATCGCCCTCGGGAAGGGGGGTGGGGAAGGGTGCGTGGGGGGGATCTTCAGATTCCAATGTCACTGGGTATAAAATCTATTAAATCAGCATTGAAATTATCTGAAACCATCTAGGCTGGCCTAGAGTCAGCCTTTCCTCTAAAGTTAATATTCGAAAAAAACAAAAAAAACCAAACGTGTAGTTATGTGGATTCCGTGAGGTGTATCCCAATTAACTTTACGACTAACTTTGCGACTATGCAATTTGTGCTTCTAAAATAAAAAGTCGGGGGGAAGCAAAGCTACCCCCAAAAAAAACGTGAATATCAAAAGAGAAAAAAAAAGTGCCAAAATGGTGCCAGGATACCCCACGGTCCCCTGTACATGCACAGGTCTGTATGTGCCCATCCTGTGTTAAACAGCTCTACATACATACATACAAATGATACAAATGATACACAACCTGTACAACAAACAAAAAAGAGGGGTGTCCTGTAAATACAAGGGCAACTATCTATTAACAACTTCCTCCTCCTGACTTCCAAATTCCATATTTCATGCTGAAAAAAAAAAAACAGGGGGCCCGAGAAGTTCAGTCTCTTCAGACTCCAAAGTTTACAGAGGGTTCCAATCGTCCATCATCCTCCGCTCTATTCAGTATTTACGGCTATAGGCCCGAGTCCTTACTTAAGTCCCCAGCTGCTCCCTGAGAAATCTGTCCCGGTTGCTGTCGTCGGCCTACTTGGGGATTCCTCCGTTGTCCCTGAGTATTTGAAAGTCCCCAACGGTTCCCCATATAGGTAAAGGGTGATAGCCAATTTGGGATCTGAAAAGGTGCAGTTTCTAGATGCTGAAAAAGTTCTGGTAATTCTGCTGGTGTCCGGAGGGTGAACATGGTTGATGCCCTTCGGAACTTGACTGCCAGTGGATATCCCCACCTATATGAGCACCCCTGTTCTCTGGCAAGGTCTAAAATTGGTTGCAAGCAAGCTCTACGCTGGAGTGTGGCCTGGGATATATCTGGTAAGACTTTTATATGGGCACCTTCAAAAAGAATGTCCCCCAGATCCCATGCTGCCCTAAAAATCTGTTCCTTTTGATGGTATCGGTGTAGGCGACAGATTACATCCCTGGGTCTGTCCAGGTTTTGGGATTTAGGGCCTAGGGCTCTATGCACTCTATCCAATTCAATCGTCATCTGCGGTAGTTTTAAAATAGTCTGAAAAACCACACTCACTTTGCTGTCTAAGTCCTCTGTATCTGTTGCTTCCGGAAGTCCCCGGAGTCGCAGATTGTACTGGCGACTTCTACTGTATCTTCGAGGACTTCTATTTGTAATTGCAGGTCTATTACTGCATCTGCCTGTTTGGACTGTGTCTTTTCCATTAAACCAACGCGCTGCTCTAGGGATGCAATAGAATCCTCTCCCACAGTCACCCTCTCTGCCAGAGCTTTCACATCAGACCTTACCAGTTGGAGATCTTGGCAGTCTGCCTCCTCTACCCGCAGGATTAATGCCTCTATATCTTGGCGGGTTGGTAATGCCGCAATATCCTGTCGCGTAGGTAACCCCGCCAGTATGGCTTTAATATCTCCTACCTCCATACTTGCTGTGCCGGCCATTTTCGAGGGATCCGCTCTCCTCTGTGCTCCAGTCTGCAGTGATGTCTGCATTGATGTCTCTGTCTCCCGCCCGCAGCCTGACCCGGAAGACATCTGTGGGGAGCCTGACCTCACTCCTGCAATGCCGCCCGAGTCCCACCGAGCCGGCCCCCCTGCGTTCAGAGACCCCCGTGAGGGTGAAGGTAAAGTGAGGTATTGCTGGATATCCCCCTGAGAGGTGCTTGCGGGGGCTTTCTTTGTGGCTGCTCTAGTCCCGCGTTTGCGGCCACTGTTCATGCCGCGGTATCAGCCTTCTATCTGCCGCTGTTCATCAGGGTTTAGATGGAGGTCCTGGAGCTCTGTTACAGTGTGTCTCTCACTCCGCCATGTCCAGGCCACGCCCCCCTAACTGGCCCTTTCTGCAAGGCAACCTCTGCTCAATACTATTGGACATTCAGGGGGTTCCCTTAGACTATTATGTGTTTTTGGAAGGGCATAAAATGTTGGAGCCATATCCACAATCTCATAAAATTCCTGTTGAAATTGAAGTACTATAGATGCAATTGGGCAATGCCACTCAGAATTAGACAGAGTTCTCAAACAGATTGTTTAATATCTGCCACAATCCACCACAACAACATTGCCACCCTTGTCTGATGGTTTAATCACAATATTGTGATTTATTTTTAATACAGTATGTGCCAGGCCTTATATTGAGTTAGGGTAAGATTTTGAAGTTGATTTCCCTGGTAAGTCAGATGTTCAATGTCATGCACTGATTGTAGCAAGAAGGCCCAAATCTGAACATTTATTTGAAGTGTCAAAAAAATTTGGGATTTTTTTTTGTATGGGGATGGACAGTGTGGCAATGGACTATTTAGACAACCATCTGGGATATCTATAGATTATTCCTCCTCAATGTTACTCTCCTCCCAAAGTGTAATGAGATCCCTAAGGGCCCTGAAATATTTAAAGGAAAAATCAGCAGTGAAGTAGTTCAGGAGGGTTGTATTCTAAAGTATATTGATAGCCTATATGTTCCTCATTTCCTTTTGTGATATGTCATGGTGATTTTAATGTTTGTACGGCTGTCATGGCCATTTTAACTTTAGCCATGGGTTGTTTGATGGCTTTGTGTCAATAAAGCATTGAATTTTTACATATAGATTTGTAAATGTATTTCTTTGAGAGATCATTCACTTCAAAAGACCCATCTCTTTTACTCTTTCCTCCTTGGAGGGGGACAATAGCGTTAGATATCAAGCCTAAGGGACGTGATGGTAATCTATTCCTTATCCCTTGACATAGCATTGTTGGTCTTGGATTGTGGTTAAACACCTTTTGTATGGTGGTTGAGGTTTACAGTGATGTAGATCTCTCAAACAAATGATAAGCTGCTATATTGTTCTGTATTTTTATACTAGATTTGTTGAGCATATATATTTGTGTTTTTGTTTAATTTTGATTAAATATGGCCAATTCTTGTGGAGTGGCTCGGGATGTCTCATATCTATGGGTCCAGGAAAAAATTGCTGGTCCAAACTCCAAGGGTCCTTATATAGATACATATTGACAGTATATAAACTAAGAAAGTTAATCATTTGAAATGTTGTGGACATGAGGAAAAATTTTTGTGAGAGTGAGTGGATGCATTTAGGGCGTGCTCCAATTTCTCTATTCTGAACTGACTAACCTCCTAGTAGAAATGTCCAGAGTCTCCGGATGGCAGCTCTGTTGATTTGCTTCAACTTCACTTTAAAACTTAAAAAAGGAAAAAAACTTTGCTTTAATCTCCCCCATTTTCCTAAATCCTTCTCTCTATTCATCTTTTTCATCAATTCTTTTGGAATTCTGCTAGCCGGGACATAGGAACACGGATGAGGAAATAATTTCAGGTTTACCCGTGATTGCCTGTGACTGCCCACGATTGCCCTGCCTGGCTGTGTAGGACCTGTGGCTTGCTGGCCTGTGTCGGGCCGGGTCGAGTCTGCCAGTGTTCTCAGTGCTGGTCTGTGCTGTCCTGCGCTGCTCCGTGGCTGACTCCGGTGTGTGACCGGCTATCACCTTTGCTTCCCCTCGTGGGGCTGACTGACCCAGCGGTTCTCTATTGGCTGTCTCTTGTTCTCTGCAGTGTTCGGCAATAACCGGAGATCCTCAAAATATGACAGCCTGTAGTGAGCGGTGCTCGGGAGCTCCGTGATCCTCAGGAAATTCCGGGACACGAGGAGAGACGCTCCCCTACAAATAGGAGCTGTGGTCGGTGGAAATCGGTGGAACTTGAGAGAGTTCACAGAAAACGCGATTAAAGGAGCAGGTAACCAGCAAAAATATTTAAACGTTAATAAATCTAAATTTTGGGAAAGCTGAGCTGCAAAGCAGCAGAGTATATGCAAAATAAATTAGGCAAATAAATATTTAAGAAGGGAGGAAATAAAAGGAAAGAGGAGCATAGGAAGAATGGAGAGAAGGGGTGGAAATATAAATGCAAAATTATGGAAAAAAGGACAGGGGGTTTAAATGCTGTAGCCCCTACGCAAAATGACGGTGGACAAACAAAAAGTGGTAAATCTACAAAAGAAAATGCTAAAGAAACTGCAGTGGCTAAACTTGTAAAATTTGCTATGTTACCAAAAGATGGTGACAATAACGTTTCTCAGCATGCTGCTAGTGAAGAATTGGAAGTTTCTATTACTGATATAATTACTGTGCATGAACACTCGGATCAAATGATAAGCGAAGAAGTGCAAGAGATGGATAAAAGTGTAAGATCGCACATTGACAAACAGCCAAATGATATGTATACATCAACAACATCATTAATACCATTAGAGACTACACTGCTAGATGTGCTAAAAGCGGTACAATAATGTCAGACTTCTATAGGTAATTTAATCGGGCAAGTGCAGGGACACAAAAAAATATATATTTTTTGCATCAGGATGTACAGAAAATCAGGGAAACAACGTCTGCTTTGGAAGGTCGAGTTAAAGAATTAGAAGTTACCTCACAGCCATTGGGCAAAGATATTAAAGAAGTAATGAAAAAATTCGATATTAATGCTCGTAAGCTGGAAGAGCTCAAAAAACAATTAACGTAATATTAGGTTGGTGGGTCTCCCAGAGCACTCTGAGGGAGTAAACCCAATGGAATTTGCGGAAACATGGCTATGGGAGACGATTGGAAAAGAATATCTATGTCTTTTTCCGTTGAAAGAGCAGATCGAGTACGTAGTAGGCCTTTACCAGCAGACCCCCCCCCCCCCTCGGCCATTTCTAATTTGAATGCTTAATCAGTGAGACAGAGATCTTATTCTCAGAAGAAGAACTAGATTATTGAAGGAAGTTACATTTAATGGAACTAAGTTTGTTCTTTTCGGATTTCTCTCCTGAAAAACAACGTGCCAAATTTCAAGATGTAAAGAAGAGAATGCAGACCCTGAAACTGTCCTACTCAATGCTAAATTTGTCTTACTCATTTGGTCGTTGCGGTCTACGATTCCCATGCAAAGATTATAGTCATGGACATGTGCAAAGGGCACCCCATCCACGACAAGGGTGGCAGCAAGTCCCATGCTATCTTACTATCATACAGCTCCCCATGTAGTCTGGGCATCCGGGGGGCTCCACTTTGTCTTTTTCCTCCGAAACTTTAAATCTGAATTTATAGCCTGTTGCCCTCTCACAGAGCTTATACAATTTGACCCCATATCTGGCATGCTTGCAGGGTGGCCAGTGAAATGTATGAGGGACTCGTCTATGCAGGTGTTTTGTTGTGGCGTATACACATCTGCAAGTTTCCTGGCCACTGCAACAATTAACATGGGCATATGATGAATTGAGCCAGTAGACCAATATGATCACTTGAATGCAAGTATAATTGGTTCTGGTCAGTGGACTTGATGTATAAGTCTTTCTCTAAATGTCCATCCTTTTTATAGACCCTTACATCCAAAAATGGTATTGATTACTCATCAACTGTCATTTAGAACTTGAAACCTTTCATCATATGATTAAGTTTTAAATAGAAGTCAGAAAAGGACTCACAGTCACCCCCTACAATGCCAACATGTTACCAATGTAAAATGTAATTTTGTTCAACCGCATCTATATATGCCTTTGTGTAATTTGGGGAGACACATGAACCCATTGCAGCTCCTCTGAGCTGTAAAAAGTAATTCTGAAATAGAAAGAAGTTATTTTCTAGAGCAATGTGCAATAAAGACAGAAAACAACCAATCTTGGCTGCAGAATATATTCTACAGGTGTTTGACTATAATTTCTGCACTTGTTAGATCAAAGTATAAAGATTTGCCACATCCCAGGTAACCAAAAAGAACATTACTAGTAATTCTATTTATGTTGTTTCAATAAAAATCTGTCCCTAAGAAAGGACTTACCCTTGGCAGCTAATGGAGACATTATTTTATCCAAATATACTATAAAGCAAGAGGTGTGCACAAGGAACCTGGGTTATGGGTTCCTTCTGAACCTTAGGTAAGGTAGATAGTATAGGTGTAACAGGAAGTGTCTCAATTAAACCAGTCACAGTAACCTTATCAGTTATACCCTCTCTGGATGCAGCAGCCAGCACCCTGTATATTTTTGTTAGTAACATGGGATTATAATCCAACTTTCTATACACTTGACTATCTGCTAATTGTGTACTTAACTTATTAATGTAATACATGGTATTCATAATAACAGAACATCCGTTATCTTCTGGGCTACTTTATGTTCCCCTCTACTAATATTAACTTGTTTTACCTTCTCTCCAGCCACTAATTTGATCAGTTTGTCGTTGGATTCATTGTTTACAAACATTTTGACTGCAGGGTGTTTAGTAGGTGCTTTTATTCCATAAACCTGCATCTTTGCAGGATATATTGTGGATGGAAAGTAGGGTGGAGACACAAAGATGATTTTTTTATACATATATTATATTATATATTTATATATTATTATTATAATACAATTGTCATATCTTTAATGCATTCATGTTGCTCTGTGGGAGCTGTTCTTTGATACAAAGATATAGAAGGATGTGTGCACAGGTGTTACATGTTGCTGATTGCAATTGACATTTATGATTGAGAGTGTTAATTTCAGTTATATACATGCTTTAGGCTCCATGTACACAGAAGCTCAAAAACGGCCGTTTTTAAAGCAGCAGAAAAAGCTAGCTTTTATCAGCGTTTTTTTACTAGCTTTTATTAGCGTTTTTCAGTGTAGCTTTTTTTAGCTTTTAAAAAAAAAAAAAAAAAAAAATATTTTTTCAATGGACTAAAAAACGCTCGCGGCTAGCGTTTTTGAGCGTTTTCGAGCGTTTATGAGCGTTTATGAGCGTTTTTTCGGCGTTTTGCGTTTTTTTCTGCCGAAAAAACGGCACTTTGAACGCAAATTTCCTGCGTTCAGAAAAAAGCCCATTAACTCCACTGCTCATTAAAGCTAAAAAACGTTATGTGTACATGAACACATAGGCTAACATAGAGTGCAGTTAATGGGCTTTTAAAAAAAACGCCAAAACGCCCATTAACTGCAGTTTATCAGCTTCTGTGTACATGGAGCCTTACTTGAGGAAGGACAGCAGGTTGATCGAAACTGTTGTATGCATGGATTTATTACATGTAAAGCGTGTGGTTTGTGCAAGCAATGCACAATATATTTTATTCAGTATAAACAGTATATACAGTATTTGTAGTAAATATGTGTCAAAATATACCTTTTCAAGTATATTTTCTTGCTGTACACTTGTTCCTTTCCTAAGAATGGTCATTTGTTTATATTTTAGATTGTGAATCTTCAACAAGCCATAATTTTTGAATCTTCTTCCTGAAACTTCCTCAGAGTTCTTGCTAAGCATTATTTGTACCACATTTAATCATTCTTTTTATTTGTGTTGTGCATAGACAAATTGAGTTTTGCCCTGCCGCCATGCAATCTTGCCCTATTAGTAGCTGGTTGGCATATGGGTCAGCCAATATGTGGTTGGGAAATCCTGGGAACAGGGAGGAACCAGAAGTAATGTTACTCCTGAAACCCGGAACAGGAAGTGATGTCACATACGGCTGGCGGGGGGAAACAGTTGCTAGTAGCAGCAATTGTATATTAAGGAACATGCCTAAATGGCAAACTAGGTAGGAGCTTCTTGAGAAAGAGGGTTACATCCCCCAAATTTGTGTTTTTTCCTCCTCCTCTCTCGTTTCACCAGGGTCTGGCTCAGATTTTCTTTTCAATACTCTATTTTGCTCACTGAATTCATGTATGTATTTCTGAACATCAACTGCTATATGATTTAAGTGGTGCTCATTGTACCTACATACTGTTGTACTTACATATGTTTTTGTTGGTTGGATTTAACATTCAAATAAATACCAATTTTGTATTATGCTTGAGGTGATATGACATACAGTACTTGGTTTATTTGTACCTATTCTATAATTGAATGTATATACAGTAACTAATAACATTTTATTGTTAAAGTATTTTTGTTATGTGGTGTGCTTACTCTGTATATTTAAAATTAAGGGTACTATGTACCCCTCATTTATTCATGCAGGGGGGTCTTATTTTAAAGGTTGCTTCAAGATTCCAAAAAGCCCCTCACTCACAGATTCCATCTTCCAATGGCTAGAGATGTAGGGAAAAGGCCCATGTCTTCATCAGAATGAGGGCAAGGTCCTTTTTTCAGGACCCCCTGGCAAGGTACCCTCCCTATAGTAAGGGCATTGGCCTGATATGGTTCAGGAAGGGTGTCTGCATGCTTGCTGCTCCCCCTTTCCTGGCCATCCAGGCTGCAGGCTTGGGTCTAGTATAGATTTTGGGGTTCCCCATATAGTTTTTTTGTATTTTTTTGCATGGGCTTCCCCTTAAAATCCATACAAGACCCTTATAAAATGTAATTTGGTGTAACGACACCCTGAGTATGAAAGGGGTTAAAGTCGTTTAGGACATTCCATTCCCAAACACAAAGGCAGCTACCGGACACTCCAACCAGCTGAACAAGAAACCCATACAAATAATTCTCCCCCAAATACCAGACGGAGCTCCATCTTGAGGGTCAAGCAGGAAAGAATCTTTATTGAAAGCAATACAAGTTTTATACACAGTAAAAGAGGAGGTGCATACCTGCTCATATTACTCTGGAAAACACCTGTGACCAGGAACCTAATTAACATGAGCTCATTATCTAATCCCTTTAGACAGCCTAGGCATGACCTTTGAGTTAAAAGCCTGGCTGTCTCCTAAACTACAATACACATTATCATACAATACAACACAGAACTCCTTCATACAATTGCAGGGTCAATTAGCACAGACGACAATGGCTGAAAGAGAAGCCACACTAGGCTCATTTACATTATAATAGACAAATGACAGACAGGTGGCTGGAGTTGACATCAGCACCTCCTAACAGTATGAATCAGTCAGTCTTTCTAATAAGGCATATATAGGGTTCCATTTTAAGTAACCCAAGTCACATTCTTAATGTCCATAATTTTTTTGCTCACTCTGTGCTCAAAAGTCACTCCCGTCACATGGCTCCCTCCTTGTGGGACACTCCGAAAGACCCGGCTTGATCCTTCTTTAGTCAACTTGGGGATGTCTGGAACTAGGAGGCCGGAGTGACACCTGTTTGCCGGGACAACCCATCAGCATTGCCATTTTGCTTACCGGGTCGGTAGCTGATGGGGAAGTTGTAAGGTTGCAGGGCTAAGCTCCATCGCAGCAACCTGCCATTGTCTCCTGAGACCCGGTTAAGCCAGACCAATGGGTTGTGGTCGGTGACTAATGAAAATTCCTGTCTGCACAAATAAGGGTTCAACTTTTTAAGGGCCCAGACCAGGGCCAAACACTCCTTCTCCACTGCCGCATAGCTCACTTCCCAGGGTAATAGCTTTCTGCTCAGGTATGCGACAGGGTGTTCTCCTCCATCCTCCCCGACTTGGCTCAGCACAGCCCCCAATCCAAACATGGAAGCGTCTGTGTGGACAAGGAAACGTTGTATGCAGAGCACACAGCCTTTTGCCTTGTGCTAAATAAGCACACTTCGTCTCAATGATATAATGCATCTTAGGCTAAAATTCACTCACCATTCATTCGATTTGCCATTCATTCAAATCAAGAGACATCACCACACTGTTCTTATCATCTCGGCATCACAGCATCACTGCCTGCCGACGCCCTCACAGCGTCCTTTTATTATCACAAACAGGAAGTGATGGCTGCAGCAACCAATCACCTCCTCCGTGGGAGGGGACATCACAGGATGTCCCCTTCACACAGGAAATGTCCATATAACACAAAAAAAAACAGCTAAAGGATACAATACAATAACAACAACGACACAATACAATAATAATACAATAACCAATGAACACAGTTCCTGACGAGGGGAGCTTATCCGCAGGTGCATGCTCACGTCACCACCTAAATGTTGAACAGACACAGAGGTGACAAGAGCACACATCCGCTAAACCGATAATGCATTTGCAGAGAGGCCTCACTCTGCAAACACCCTTCTCCAAATCAGGAAGTTTATGTCAACCAGCGTCAGTCCGCCCTAGTCAGCTCTTTAGAGCGGGTTGCGGGAGAACTAACACTGGGTGACACTATGACAATACATATTAAATACATCTTCATAAAATTTTCCACAACAGTTCCTCCTCTTGTCATATGCACCCATGTGTCCGTCGATGCACCTTGATCTTATTAATCAGTCCTTACAGTCCATACGAGTCCATAAAAAGGAAAACACGGCTTGACATGTAGACTCTGTTCTTCAGGAGCATGACTTATGAGGACATGACATGGTGAGCTGTAGTAATCGCCGATTGGTCTGGGATCCTCTATGTCTTGTACGTAGGTCCGGCTTCAGGGCATCTAATCAAGGAAGATGTGGTCATCTGCTCGGGCTCTGGTCACGTGTCCAATTAGGCAACAGGAGCACTCATCACGACATAGAAAGAATAGAAATAAAAACATGAGTATATATATATTCCCACTTCCTTTAACCACGATCCACTGTAAAATAAAAATTAGATCCCCAAAGATTCCCAGACCCTTAAAAGGACTCCCAACCTTCACTTAGCTACAGCTCTGGCTTCAACAGTTACATGAAACATCCCATCCACAATAGATGAGAATTGTTCAATCGTATCATAAGCTTAAGCCCCCCCCCACCTTGTACATGCAGGAAACCATGCCCAGACATGGTCAGGGTTGGTGAACAATTCCCTTCTAGCTGTCCCTGCCATTCTTACCTTCTCGCGCCATCAGATCCTCACGATCGTCCGCGACATAAGATGCTGGGACGAGTTTCACCATCACGCATGAACCTCTTGCATTCGGGGAATTACCTTATAAGCTGCAGATCTGCATAAACACCAGACTAAAGTTCAAGCACACTTGTGGGCTACCTAGTCGTCCCGATGCCCAAACCGACAAGAGGCAGAGCTATTAAAATTATAACCAATTTTACTCTCTAAAAATGTTTTGTTAAATTCCATTGACAAGTGTCTGTTTGAAGTCTTCACTAGTTTGTCAAAACTCCTCATACCCATAATAACATCATAAATAGCATTTACCGCTGTCATCGTTGGAGTACTAAAACTCGGTGGAGACTCAGAACAGACCCAGCAATCGGTCCCGTTCGCTTTCTGAGCTAGTCAGGAAATACACTTTAAATAATAACTTGGCGAGCTTTTCATCGTTACCCTTGCTAAAATTTACTAAACAAAAAATATATAAATAAACAAAGATACTACTCAATTCTTTGGTGTGGATGAGCCACTTCTTGCAGTGTCTGGCGTGGTCTCATCCCTCAAGCTTCTTTACAACGACCCAGTCACCTGGTTAGAAAGAATGTAAATTGGTTATTGTGTCAGAGTCCAGGAGGGACTCGTGAACCCTGTGGTAGACATTTTGAAGTTCATGTCACAGTGATCGCACCCACCCCATCAGCTGAGAATGTAAGTGGCAGCTAATGAGGAAAGTACGACCCTGGTTTTGGTTGACCTCCAAACAAACCTCATGACAATAACCCAGACATCGGGACTGTGGTCACTGCATAACCTGCACATGGCTTACAATACCTGGAACCATTGACAAAACGTTCTTAGAATCTGGAATGGGACTTCACCCGACTGCTGCTTGCCGATTCAAATTCTATCAAAGAAAGACAGTCTTGTCACAAACTTGGTTAGAATTACAGAGGTTAACATTATTTGTTTAAAAAAAAAAAACTGTCATTCCTACATTTATCACCCCCCCCCCCTTTCTTCCTCATTAGAAACTGAAGGAAGAACTGCAGGATTTAGAGTGGTGCAGGAAACAAGAAACAATGAAATAGCCTATGATACTTTTACCTCTCTTAGACTCATGTATTTATCCATGTGTACAGCTGTGTACATACACCTGCTCTCTATGTACATACACTTTCAGAAACTCCTTGGACCTGAAAAGTACTTATAAGCAAAAATTATTACTCTATTCTTCATGTTTAACCTGCAAAGAATGGCAAACAATAATGACATTCCTGTACATTGGTAAATTGTCAATGACATTCTTTCAAAACCGATTCAACGAAAACCCTCTGTAACCCTTACGTTCCTACAAAAATACAACAGCCGCGACGCATCGAAGGATCGCCGCGGTAAGTTCGAACATATTCACGTTACTACATACAAACATTCAGATACAAATGTGGGGAAGATAATTCATAGTTTCCAAAAACAAAATTTTAAAAAACAAAATAGCCAGAATTCTCCCTTCACTCTTTCAGCAATAGAAAAAAATACAATGGGAAAAACATGAGAGCAGCTCGAGAACCTTGCATGGACCAGACATACAAAGTTCTAAAAAATGGGCATGAGAATTTTAATCATAGTTCCTCCTCTGAGAATCACAAAAACGTGTACTACACCTCCATCAACACACTCATTACAGATTTCTGAAGCCACAGCTGAACTATTTCCAAGGTATTTTTATTCTGAGGTCTCGTCCTCCAGACATCAAAAGTACCTTCCAAAGGAATACACCTTACTGTACCCTCTGACCATACATGTCATTCTTTTAAGGGGTCTCATGTCCGGACCCCCGAACCCAGACCTCATGTGCGGTGCTGCTGTCTGACTGGTGCACTGCAAAGACGGCACATTTGCCCATGACAAATCGAATCACTTTTTTGGGCGAACTCTGCGTCCAGAGAACCCTGCGCTTTATTTTCGGAGCGGTTATGGTTTGCGCCTTTATTACCATAATCAACCCCTGCTTCCCGATTATTCTACACGGCCTGAGCAAGGCTATTAGCGTACTACTCCTCATGTTTTAGGCTAATACAATCGCGCACAGGAATTCCGATTATTTTACACGGCCCGACCTGTCTCACGATATACAGCCTTCTAAAAGTGTTTGTCAGACGAACTACAAAGCACCATGAAATCCTCCACTATTCAAAACAATATTATGGCTTCTTTCTACCTGCATCTAGATGTTACAACAATAATGGTGATGCCTCCCTGTTTGCTCTCTACCCAAAACTGTGTTACAGTATAAAACTTCACAAAACTGGAACAAAATATAAAATACTTTTTCAAATGCCAAAATGTTTCCCATGGTCCTTCCAAGCACACATCTCATTGCTCACCTTTCAGAAGACCCCAAGCTCCTCCCACCAACTTCCTGCTGATACATAAATGCTGAAAAGAACTTCCTGTTGCATGCTTAGCTCTAAAAAAAAAAAGGTTTATTTACACATCAACGTACAGGAAGAGGGAGGGGTAGGGGGGAGCCTAGTCCCATCACCTTGTCTATTAAGACACCAAAAATATCCATGGCTAAACATCATATATATTTCAACAATTTCCCCTGGGAAGTCAAACCACAAGTTTTGGGACCCAAATACAAACTCCTCCTTTGCAGGCTATACAATACAAGCTTCAAAAACAATGAATTGCCTCCTGGGAAACTCCCAAATATTTAAACATAAAAACAACACACACCACTGTGTACAGAAATTCAGTTAAAGTTAGTCTTACAATCTAATAAAATTCAGTGTAAAGTAGGAATTTCACTTAAAACCAAAATTCAATAAAAAAAACGCAGCTCATATACTGCAAAGTCAGCTAAACCTGTAAAAGCTTACATTCACTTAAATGAAAACAGAGAAATCCCCATCCCAACACCATCTGCCTGGAGTTTGCATGTTCTCCTTGTGCCTGCGTTGGTTTCCTCCAGCTACTCCAGTTTCCTCCCACACTCCAAAGACATGCTGGTAGGTTAATCAGATCATGTCCATAAATGGGCCCCAGTATGTGCATGTGTCCGCAAGCGCGTCGGGACCCCTCGGGGTAAGACCGCGCTATATCAAGATACCACTCTACTCAACTCAATAGGTGATGCTTAGAAAAACAATTTAAACTAGCGAATTTAACATGAAACAAAACAGCCCCTCAGTATGTCATCCCGGTGACTCACCACTCTGGGACGACCCACAGGCCAAACTGTATAAAGCGAAAAATCCCTCAAAATGTAGGTTTCTCCCGGATAAAAACGCTAACAATAACTGCACCTCTAAATCCCCTTTTTAAAACAGGACAGACCGTACTACACACACACACAAAGGAAAACAAGAATGGTGTCCACCAGATTCCAACACAGAAAAGACCGCACTACTCAATTCGCACCAAACATCGAAATCTGCCCAAAAGGCTGGGAAATTCCACCAGCAAGATAGCTGACAAATGGCACAGCACGGTCACATGGTATCACACCCAAAGGAAAGGTGGCTGCACCTTCCCCTATAGGATGACCCACAGCGAAACGGAACACAAAATCCTTAAACTGCCTCTCAAAATGGCTGACAGAAAGCCAGGCTACAACAAAATGGTGGATGAAATCTGGACCACTGCAAGATGGCTGCATGGAAAAGCCAGGCCACAACAAAATGGCGCCAATAGCGCATGCAATGCAGTTCCCACCAAAACCAGCACAAACCTCCCTAGAATCTCTCTCTACAAAGCCACACACCTGAGACATCACATGAGCACTTACAAACATTAAAATTTTTCTAAATGACAATCAAAATCCACTGAAAAAGTTGTGTCTTGAGTCAGCTACACACTCCACAAGGCTCATGCAATCTCCACAATACCATACACCTGAGACATCACATGAGCACTTACAAACATTTTAAGAACAATCTTCACACACTTTAGGCTACTACAACTCGGACCCTTTGGCCAACTAAACAGCATATTCAAGAAATGTTAGTTACATGCGCAACATTAAAAACAACAACACTCTTTTCTCAAAGTTCATATACTCTGAATTAGTCACCACACACACACACACAGTATAATGTTGCTTGTATGCTTTCTCAGAACATCAGATTATCATCTCTCAGGGCGTAGCCCCTCCAACACAAAACTCCTGCATGCTATTGTTTACAGAGAGTAACCAACATTCACCATTGTAAATGATAGCCATGCTGGCTGCCCCCTCCCCTACTAAACCTCATGGTGCACAGGAACAAGACTTTGAGAAATACAAACAGCTCAGCCAAACACACACATTGCAGGCTGAATAATCCCACATCTATATCTACATTCCATCCACAATATACAGTTTCCATATGCATCATAAACTTGTAGTCAAGAGACCCACCAACAACACTGGTCTCCCCCGCCCCCCATTCAAGCACATTGCAATGCAGCGGCCATCTTTGAACAATTCAGCAGCCATGACTGGCTGTACAAGCTGCTCAATACATCGCACAAAGGTCACTTTTCCAAACAGCTCTCTCTACACAACTTCAATCTCACTCATGGGGACACGTGTCCTGCATCAGACAAACAATCCAATCACACACAGTCTCCATTTCTCATTCAGTTACACTCTTACAGCACGCAGCCTCCCCACACAAACATTCCTTCTGGTCAGTTAAACACCATACAAAACCCACACATTCACACACACACACACACACACACACACTCACACATCTCTGATACAACAGAAAAACGATCCATGACAAAATCACACATACGATAAAATTCACAGCATTATTATTATTCACACGGCATCCATTCTCCCCCTCTGCTGATCCGATGCTCAAAGAGGCCGTAATTAGTCCTACCGTTGGCCCGCCATTTGTCATTGCAAAATAGGTTGTATGCAGAGCACACAGCCATTTTGCCTTGTGCTAAATAAGTACACTTCATCTCAATGATATAATGCATCTTAGGCTAAAATTCACTCACCATTCATTCGATTTTCCATTCATTCAAGTCAAGAGACATCACCACCCTGTTCTTATCTCGGCATCACAGCATGACTGCCTGCCGACGCCCTCACAACGTCCATTTATTATCACAAACAGGAAGTGATGGCTGCAGCAGCCAATCACCTCATCCATGGGAGGGGACATCACAGGATGTCCCCTTCACACAGGAAATGTCTATATAAGGAGTTGACAACACAAGAAATACAGCTAAAGGATACAATACAACAACAACAACACAATACAATAACCAATGAACACAGTTCCTGATGAGGGGAGCTTATCCGCAGGTGCATGCTCACGTCACCAAATCAATGTTGATCAGACACAGAGGCGACTAGAGCACACATCCGCTAAACCGATAATGTGTTTCCAGAAAGGCCTCACTCCTCAAACACCCTTCTCCAAATCAGGAAGTTTATCTCAACCAGCGTCAGTCCGCCCCAGTCAGCTCTTTAGAGCGGGTTGCGGAAGAACTAACATTGGGTGACACTATGACAATACATATTAAATACATCTTCATAACATTTTCTACAACAGTAAGGTACTGGGGGAGCCAAGACAGGGGCATTTACAAGTGCTAACTTGAGGGCTAGAAACACGGCTTCACAAGCTGGAGACCACAGGACCTACCTAGGTAAATTATTTTTCATCAGGTCAGTCAGGGGCTTGGCGATAGCACTAAAATCAGAGACAAAATGTTGGTAGTACCCTGTAGTCCCCAAGAAGGCTAATACCTGGGTCTTAGTATGGGGTGTGGGCCAGTTAGCTACTGCCTCTACCTTGACTGGCTCTGGTCTCTGGTTCCCACACCCTACTCTGTGTCCCAGGTACTGCACCTCCGCCATACCTAGATGGCACTTGTCTGGTTTCAAGGTCAGGCCTGCAGCCAGAATCTTGTCCAGAACCACCCCTACGTGAACCAAGTGCTCCTCCCAAGACCCACTGTAGATTGTAATGTCCAGGTATGCACGTGCAAAATCCTGGAAGCCATTGAGGAGCCTATCCACCATACGTTGGAAGGTAGGCGGGGCATTTTTCATCCCGAATGGCATGACCTTAGACTGGTAGAGGCCAAACAGGGTAACAAATGCCGACTTGGGAATCTGCCAATAGCCCTTACACAGGTCTATTGTAGTTAAATAACATCCCCTGGCTATACGATCTAGCAGTTAGTCTACCCTGGGCATCGGGTAGGCATCAGTGGTGGTCTTCTCATTGAGTCGCCTGTAGTCCATGCAGAACCGAATAGTTCTGTCTTTCTTAGGCACCAGGACTACAGGCGAGGCCCAAGGGCTGTCAGATAACTCAATGAGTCCTAACTGAGTCATCTCCTGTATCTACTTCCACATTCCTTCTCGGACTGCTTCAGGGATACGGTAGGGAGGCTGTCAAAGGGGTGCTTGTCCAGGGGTCTCTACCTTATGCACAGCCAGGGTCGTGTAGCCTGGTTTTTGGGAGAAAGTTGCCTGTTTCTCCCACAGAAGCCGCTTAGCCTGTTCCTTCTTTGTGGGGCTTAACCGGTCTCCTAGCTGTACAAGGCTAATGAGGTCAGTCTGGGGGTCTCTCTCTAGTAAATCAGGGAGGGGTAAACTTTCTGAGTCATCCGCAGCAGGGGCACATACTGCAGCAACGTCCTCCTGCCGTTCCTGATACTCCTTCAGCATGTTCACATGAAAGGTTCGCTGGATTCTTTTATCTGCACAGCTGGCAATAACATAGGTAGTATCACATACCTGGGCTACTACTTTATACGGGCCCTGCCAAGATGCCTGCATCTTGTCGGTCTTTACAGGCTTGAGCACTAAGACCTTCTGCCCAAACTGGAAGATACGCTGTCGGGCCCTCCGATTGTACCATCTCTTCTGTCTCCCCTGGGCCACCTGGAGATTCTCCCTTACCATCAGAGACAGTTGCTCCATGCGGTCCCAGAGTTCCAGAACATAGGGCACTATGGGGGTCCCCTCCTGCTCTGTCTCTCCCTCCCAGTGTCCTCTAATGAGATCGTGGGGTCCGCGGACCCTTCTCCCATAGAGTAACTTGAAGGGAGAGAACACTGTAGATTCATGGGGTACCTCTCTGTATGCAAATAACAGGTGAGGCAGGAATCTCTCCCAGTCTCTGCCAGCGTCCAAAAAAGTCCTCAGCATTTGCTTGAGGGTCCCATTAAAGCGCTTGCAGAGACTATTAGTCTGGGGGTGGTAAGGTGAGCTCAGCAAGGGCTTAATATTGCACACCTTCCACAACTGCTGGGTAAGCAGAGCGGTAAACTGGGTTCCCTGGTCAGAGAGAATCTCCTTAGGGAACCCCACTCTGGTAAATATCTTAATCAGGGCATCAGCTACTGTCTCTGCTTCAATGTTGGATATAGCTACTGTCTCTGGGTAATGGGTGGCGTAGTGTACCACAGTGAGAATATACTTCTTCCCGGATGGACCAGGCCTGGCCAAGGGACCCACAATGTCAACGGCTCTGCGGTAAAAGGGCTCCCTAATAATAGGCATGGACATAAGTCTAGCCTTTGGGTGGTCCCCCCGCTTATCTACCCGTTGAAATGTGTCACACATTTTGCAGTATTGTCGCACATCCTGGTTAAAATTGGGCCAGAAGAAATTCTGTGTAATCCTATGGGCTGTGCGATGGGACCCTAGATGTTCTGCTAGTGGTACATCATGCCCGATTCACAGAATCTCCAGCTGGTATTTCTTAGGCACCACCAGCTGTCGTTTCTGCGAAGGGGTTTTACTTCTCGGGGATGGCTTAGGGATCCTATACAGTCTATCCCCCACCCATTCATAAAGCTCCCTATCTATTCCCCTTTCCTGAGTATCTGCCTTAGCCCTATACTTGTGTAAGGTTGGGTCCTCCCGGGTTTCCCTCCCGAATGCCTCTGGGGTATCCCAGCCTATGGCAGCCTGATCTAAGGTACATTTAAGGGGAGATAGTCTTACCTGGGTCTCAGCAGCAAGCAGGCAGGTTCCAGCAGCACGGGTCTGGGCACGGGTAGTGGACACATCTGGGCAGACAACGGGCACATTTGGTCCGGCAGCGGGCACATCCGGGCTGGCAGCAGGCACATCAGACTGGAAAGCGGGAACGTCAGGCTGGAAAGCGGGCACATCAGACTGGAAAGCGGGCGCATCAGACTGGAAAGCAGGCACATCAGACTGGAAAGCGGGCACATCAGACTGGAACGCGGGCACATTAGACTGGAACGCGGGCACATCAGGCTGGAAAGCGAGCACATCAGGCTGGAAAGCGAGCACATCAGGCTGGAAAGCAAGCACATCAGGCTGGAAAGCGAGCACATCAGGCTGGAAAGCGAGCACATCAGGCTGGAAGACAGACACATCAGACTGGAAGGCAGGCACGCTCATCGGACCGGAAGGCAGGCACCGGGACATCAGGCTGGAAAGCGGGCAGATTAGGCTGGAAAGCGGGCACCGAGACATCAGGCTGGAAGGCAGGTAACAGGACATCAGACCAGAAGGCAGGCACCAGGACATCAGACCGGAAGGCAGGCACCAGGACACTAGACCGGAAGGCAGGCACCAGGACACCAGACCGGAAGGCAGGCACAATGACACCAGACTGGAAGGCAGGCACCAGAACACCAGACTGGAAGGCAGGCACAATGACACCAGACTGGAAGGCAGGCACCAGAACACCAGACTGCAAGGCAGGCAACAGGACACCAGACTGCAAGGCAGGCAACAGGACACCAGACTGCAAGGCCGGCACCAGGACACCAGACTGCAAGGCCGGCACCAGGACACCAGACTGAAAGGCCGGCACCAGGACACCAGACTGAAAGGCCGGCACCAGGACACCAGACTGGAAGGCCGGCACCAGGACACCAGACTGGAAGGCAGGCACATCAGACTGGAAGGCAGGCACATCAGACTGGAAGGCAGGCACATCAGACTGGATAACAGGTACTGGAACTTCAAACCGGGCAGCAGGTACTGGAACTTCAGAAAGCACAGGCGCTGGCGCATCAGATAGAACAGCAGGTGCTGACACAACAGGATAAACAGCAGGTGCATCGGACTGGATAGCAGGTACTGGAACTTCAGAAAGCACAGGCGCTGGCGCATCAGATAGAACAGCAGGTGCTGACACAACAGGAGATACTGGAACTTTAAACCAGGCAGCGGGTACTGGAACTTCAGACTGGGCAGCAGGCACAGGCGCTGGCACATCAGGCAGAACAGCAGGGGCTGGCACAACAGGTGCATCGGACTGAATAGCAGGTACTGTAACCTCAGACTGGGCAGCAGGCACAGGCGCTGGCACATCAGACAGAACAGCAGGTGCTGACACAACAGGATGAACAGCAGGTGCATCGGACTGGATAGCAGGTACTGGAACTTCGGACGGGGAAGCAGACACTGGTAGGCACTGGGACGTCAGACTGGGTAGCAGGCACTGGGACGTCAGACTGGGTAGCGGGCACGTCAGACTAGGTAGCGGGTACGTCAGACTGGGTAGCGGGCACGTCAGACTGGGTAGCGGGCACGTCAGACTGGAAGGCAGGCACATCAGACTGGATAACAGGTACTGGAACTTCAAACTGGGCAGCGGGTACTGGAACTTCAGAAAGCACAGGCGCTGGCGCATCAGATAGAACAGCAGGTGCTGACACAACAGGATAAACAGCAGGTGCATCGGACTGGATAGCAGGTACTGGAACTTCAGAAAGCACAGGCGCTGGCGCATCAGATAGAACAGCAGGTGCTGACACATCAGGAGATACTGGAACTTTAAACCGGGCAGCGGGTACTGGAACTTCAGACTGGGCAGCAGGCACAGGCGCTGGCACATCAGGCAGAACAGCAGGGGCTGGCACAACAGGCTGAACAGCAGGTGCATCGGACTGAATAGCAGGTACTGTAACCTCAGACTGGGCAGCAGGCACAGTTGCTGGCACATCAGACAGAACAGCAGGTGCTGACACAACAGGATGAACAGCAGGTGCATCGGACTGGATAGCAGGTACTGGAACTTCGGACGGGGAAGCAGACACTGGTAGGCACTGGGACGTCAGACTGGGTAGCAGGCACTGGGACGTCAGACTGGGTAGCGGGCACGTCAGACTAGGTAGCAGGCACGTCAGACTGGGTAGCGGGCATGTCAGACTGGGTAGCGGGCACGTCAGACTGGGTAGCGGGCACGTCAGACTGGGTAGCGGGCACTGGGACGTCAGACTGGGTAGCGGGCACTGGGACGTCAGACTGGGTAGCGGGCACTGGGACGTCAGACTGGGTAGCGGGCACTGGGACATCAGACTGGGTAGCGGGCACTGGGACGTCAGACTGGGTAGCGGGCACTGGGACGTCAGACTGGGTAGCGGGCACTGGGACGTCAGACTGGGTAGCGGGCACTGGGACGTCAGACTGGGTAGCAGGCACAACAGACTGGACAGCAGGCAAAGAGTTGGCAGATTTAGGTGGGTCATCAGGTTCAACTGGCATGAACGCAGGCTGGAGCAGGTTGGTTGGTGTGGAGGCAGGTTGGGTTACTGGCAGGATTGTGTGGGTCGGAAAGAACTTCCACTTCTTTTTTGGCTTAGCCACTGCAGATTTGTAGGTAATGGGAGGGATGTATGAGAAGGATGTAATTGGGCAAAAGGAAGGGCTGGAATGCGGTAGAGACACGGGGACAGTGGCTAGAGAAGATTTTTGTGGAGTTGTTACAGGTGGAAGGGAAGAAGTAGGTGGATTGAAGGCAGGATAGGTGCAGCAAGTAGAGACTGGGTAATAGTACTTGGTGGGAAGCTGTGTTTACTGGGCTGCAGCTGAGATTGCCATGGGCGACGGGGAGATAGGTTTTTGGGAAGGCAGATGGCCAATGGCAGGGCTGGATTGTTGCGGCTTGGCTAAACACAAGAGATCCGACCAGGCCTGCAGCACAGGTTGAACAAAAGCTGGTTTACACACACCCTGTCTGATCAGAGACTGCACTGAATGAATACAATCAGATAACACCAGCTGGGAACAAGGGAAGTAATGTTCATCGAAAGCAGCCGGATCATCCTCTAATAACCATACCAGGGATTCAACTTGGTCACCATTGAGGGGAGGAGAGAAATCATCACTTCCTTCGGGAATGCATGACAAGGCTGGCTTTACACATAACCAGATTAACGTCTGAACATCCTTAAAAGACATGTAACCCTGATCCACTAGGGAATTAGCTGATCGGATGGTTTCCATTAGCTGGTCACAGGTCCAATCTTTTAAGATCTGGCGACAATATTCACCATCCTCTGCTGCCAGCAGAGAATAAATGGTTTCATTGACATCCATATTAACAGAACTAACAAACCAGGATGGTTCCTCAATGCAGCCACGTCTGGCCAGGGATGGCCTTGGTATACTGTCAGGGAACTGGTAGACCAGACTGTGTGACTGCACAGAGGAGACCAAAAACGCATGTTAGTGAAAGAAAAAGAGGTTTATTAAAAAGGTGACAAACAAGTGAAAACAACCAGTGCACAACCAACAACAAATAGTATATACAAATAAAGTAGAGATACCTGAATCGTAAACAAAGCCAGGCTGAGGTCATACACAAGGGGAAACAACAGGACAGGGAGAGGATGGATGGACAGGCTGCAGGGCAGGGATCCAAGGTAAACAGTTAACAGGTGGGGCAGGTCCAGGATGGGCTCGGGATAGGGATAGGGATCAGGTCGGGTCGGGTCAGATGCAGGCTCAAGGTCAGGAAGAGAGATACCAAGGCAAGCATGTGAGGGCTTGCTGGGTATTTAAGTATCTGCCAGTGATTAGGCTAGGTGACACCTGTCCGCAGGAGGAGCAGTCCGCTCCATACTGCCAGGATCCATCCGCTGGTGGAGACCAGTACTGCGGCCCAAAGATGATATAACACCAGCAGGGAGAAGTTCTCCTGACAGTTCCAAACTGCCAGGAGACACCTGCTGTTGGACCACAGTACTGCAAGCCAAATAATAAATATTATCAGCGGATGGAACCTCTCTTGACACAGGGGCATGTAATTAAAATTTTTGATATAATATTTCACAGCAGGGCCCGTTCCTGTGCCCACCAAGAGTATCTGTGAGGGCTTACTGTGTTGTGCCACCACCAAAGGCCCATTTTTTCTGCCCCTGTTTAACAGGGGCATGTAATTACAATTCTTGAATATTTTATTGCAGGGCCCGTTCCTGCGCCCACCAAGAGTAACTGTAAGGGCTTACAGTGTTGTGGCACCACCAACACCAAAGGCCCAATTTTCTGCACCTGGTTAACAGGGGCATGTAATTACAATCCTTGATCTAATATTTCACAGCAGGGCCCGTTCCTGTGCCCACCAAGATTAACTGTGAGGGCTTACAGTGTTGTAACACCACCACCACCAAAGACCCAAAGGGCCTGGTAATGGACTTTTTACAGGCATACTATAGACACCCCCCAGTAGTTGCTCAATTATGTAGGATACCAATATGCAAATATTGACAGCATGTGTATGACTTTCTTACATGGCGACCGTATACCCATACACTTCGATTTTTGTATTTTTTTACTTGTTTTTCCTGTATTCTTGTATTGTGGTTGCCATACTAGCACCACTGACATATGCAGCAATTAGGTTCCAACTGTTTATGCCTGTTGTGAATAAAGGAATTTATTCCATAGTATGACATACAGAGGAGGTTTTTCTCATACCCCATACCCTGAATAGCGCATCAGTGCAAATCTTGTGTTGGATTTAATAGAGGTTCTCAGTTTATTGTTTTCCTGTGTTTTTTGTCTCATTTAATACTAAGTGGGATTGATTCATGTGGAAAATTAAACTAAGCAATGTCATGTGTTGCAGCAAAAAAGAAAAAAGAAACTCTTAGATTTCTTTTTTTTTCTATAGATAATAAGACAATGCGTTTTTTAAGTCAAAAAGATGCCATCTAATAAGATAATTATGACCACCTTCTTGTCCACTTCACCTCTGCATTCATATCACTACATAATTACACAATCATTACATTTTTATGTGCTTTCTTGGTTCGTTGTGGCTTTCCATTTTTTTTTTTTTTGTTTCTTTATCCGTATATTCCAGTAACTGGTTTATAGAAGCCGATCATACTTTTTTTTCATATCTTTCCATACTTCTTATATTGTTTTATGTGGTTCCTCTTTTTTCAGTTTAAACTTATGACATCTCTTTAAAAATACAGTTAGGGTTCTTCACGCTAATATGCTTTCCCATCGAGTACCAGCTTTTCAGTTTTTAGCTTTTTGTAAAGGTCATGCATGCACAATAAGTGCATCCATGAGTTTATAAGCAAAATGCACAGACTCGATGGGATATGACATTTTTGTCTGTGAACGTACTGTTGGAATATATACAACATTCCATAAGACATTTATTTTTAACTATAGTTTTTAACATGTTTATGGTTTCCATTTGTATATAAGGATGTTTTATACATTAATTGTCTTTAGAACATGTACTGTGATCAGCGATTTTTGTGTACCATCTAAAAATTATGCAGTGTTATTGTTAATTCACCCGCACAGTGACACTTGTTCTATAACATTTCATTATCACATCATTATGGAAACACCTTGAAGGAGAGATTCATGTGAGATAGCGATGAGAAACCACATATATGTATATATATATATATATATATATATATATATATATATATATATATATATATATCACACGTGGCAGATGGTTTTATATTCACTCATATACATCCACAGGTCTCATTGCCTTCTCCCTTTCCATTTTCCATTTTCAAGGTCTGATCACGTAGGGTGGGTCTTTTCAATGCATCTTTGTACTGATTGGTCATCTAATTTTATCTCCCCCTACATATATACATGGTCAGACTAATATTTTAGCTATGACTAAGCACCAACATATGGTGTGAAACGCGTCAGCTGTTTTTCCCTGCCTTGCTGAAACATGAAGTGACTGTACTGGATTTTATTTGTCATTCAAGATATTAATAAAGATGCCTTCAATGGTGTGTGGCCATACAGGACTTTTCTTTCTTCTCTCCTATATACACCCCCAGGCACGACATTTAAAGGAATATTTCATTTTTATTGCTGCACTCCAAGCATTATTAAAATCACCACTCCCAAAAAAAATGCAGTTTTTAAAGCTTTTTTTGCATTGATACATGTCCCCTGGAACAATAACTTGCATATAAGCCTTTAAAATTAGCACTTTTGATTCTTCACATTCGTGTCCCATAGACTTTAACAGTGTTTGCGTGTTTGAACCAAACTTTTGCCTGTTCGCATGTTCTGCTGTGAACCTAGTTATGAGGATGGGGTTGCACCCCCGAAACGCATCTATTGATACTCCGTGATGGGAGATAACACATGTTGACACACTGTGTGTTTTGTGGGTTATCTCCCATGACAGGGTATCCATGGATGCATTTTCGAGTGTAACCCCTTCATCATAACTAAAGTAGCCCAGAGGAAGGGGTTGCCCCTGAAAAGCGTTCATTGATATCCCGTGATGGGAGATAGCACATGTTGACACACTGTGTTTTGTGTGTTTCGAAAATTAGATGTTTGAAACTACACACATTTTAGGCATGGGATCATAAGGGACATTTAATTGTTATGCCTCTATGTGTACGTGGCTTCAAATTTTGGCTTTTTTAAAGGGGTTAGATCACCCCATCTGAGGATGGCAACATCCACTCAGTCTTGGGATACTAATGTCTTGTTTGGCCTTCACTTTACCAGACTCGAACTTTGTAAGTTCCTGAGTTTGGGATGTGTATCTAATGCTTTTAGAACATTCCTGTTTAGCCCCAAAAAAGCAGAAATAATGCAAAACATACATGTTATACACCAAGATGTTGGTTTGTTTTAAAACCTTAAAAGGCACAGGTGAATGTGCTTTGAGTAAAATGTTTTTACTAAACAATGGGGCTGATTTACAAAACGTTTGCGCCATGATTTTTGGTGCATCAGTGCTCGCAATGGCAGTTTTGGTATTTATGAAACATTTGCGCCGGTAACGCAGCGCTATTCCCCATTTACTATAGTGTTCTCGGCGCACGAAAGGAGGCGCTCAGTGCGCCACTATGGACCTGGCGCACGGCATCTTCAAATCAAAATATAAAGAAGCTGGAAGTGCCAATATAATGAGGTGATATGGGGTGATGTGAGGAAGTATAGTGACAACTGCCCAAGTAACAAACATGCCCAAAATAGAATAAGAAAATAACTTTTTCTGAACCAGCATGCTGCGCCTGCAATTAAGTTTATAACTGCGAGAGGTGTATTTGTGCACTGCAATTTCTCTCGTTCAAATGCGGCGTTTCACTGCGCCGGCAAAATCTTAGTAAATGTCAAGTCACCTAAATGCATTTGCATAAGTTGAAAAGGCGCACCTCCCAAACTTGCCATTATAACTGTCCCTACACAAAATGACATTTCTAAAGGAAAAAAAAAGTCATTTAAAAGCACTTGCAGCTATAATGAATTGCCGGCTCCCGTCAATACAGAGAAAAGTCATTGAAAGTCTTTGAAAAAAAAAATGCGTGGGGGTCCCCCCAAAATCCATTACCAGGCCCTTAAAGTCTGGTATGGATATTAAGAGGAACTCTGCGCCAATTTTTTTTTTAAATGGCGTGGGGGTTCCTCTCAATATCCGTACCAGGCCCTTCAGGTCTGATATGGATTTTAAGGGGACCCCCGTGCCAAAATTGAAAAAAAAATGGCGTGGGGTCCCCCTAAAAATACACACCAGACCCTTATCCGAGAACGCAACCTGGCAGGCCGCAGGAAAAGAGGGGAGGTGAGAGAGTGCCCTCCCTCCTGAACCATACCAGGCCCTCAACATGGGGAGGATGCTTTGGAGGTCTGGACCCCTCAAAGCACCATGTCCCCATGTTGATGTGGACAAGGGCCTCATCCCCACAACCCTTGCCGGTGGTTGAGGGGGCCTACGGGCGGGGGGCTTATTGGAATCTGGAAGCCCCCTTTAACAAAGGGGACCCCCAGATCCCAGCCCCCCCTGTGTGAAATGGTAATGGGGTACAAATGTACCCCTACCATTTCACAAAAAAATGTGTCAAAAATGTTAATGACAATAGCCGGTTTTTAACAATTCCTTTATTAATGTCTTCTCCTTCTTTCCATCTTCTTCCATCCTCTTCTTCCATCTTCATCTTCCATCTTCTTCTTTTCTCCATTCGAGTTTCTTCCTCCATCTTGTTCTTCATCTTTATCTTCATCTTCCATCGGTGTTCTCGTCCACATCTTGCTCTGACTTCTTGTTCCCCTCTTCTTTCTCCGGACCATCCGCTTGCATCCGAGGTTCCCGCTGTGTGACGCTTCAGTTCTTCTAACAGTTCTCCTCTGGGTCCGCTGCCACCCGGTGACCCTGCCCCCTCTGACGCACATGTACTTCACGGGGACTTTCCCATGGTATCAGAGGGGGGCGGGGCCACCGGGTGGCTGCGAACCCAGAGGAGAACTGACAGAAGAACTGAAGCGTCACAGCGGGAACCTTGAATGCAAGCGGATCATCCGGAGAAAGAAGAGGGGAACAAGAAGCCAGAGCAAGATGCGGACGAGAACACCGATGGAAGAAGGAAGATGAAGATGAAGAACAAGATGGAGGAAGAAACCCTAATGGAGAAAATAAGAAGATGGAAGAAGAAGATGGAAGAAGAAGAAGATGGAAGAAAGGAGAAGACATTAATAAAGGAATTGTCAAAAAACGGCTATTGTAATTTAACATTTTTTGACACTTTTTTTGTGAAATGGTACGTACCCATTACCATTTCACACAGGGGGGGTGGGATCTGGGGGTCCCCTTTGTTAAAGGGGGCTTCCAGATTCCAATAAGCCCCCCAACCTTAGACCCCCACAACCACCGGGCAAGGGTTGTGGGGATGAGGCCCTTGTCCCCATCAACATGGCGGCTATAATTAAGGGGTCCACAAGCCCTCAACATGGGGAGGATGCTTTGGGGGTCACAGACCCTCAAAGCATCCTCCCCATGTTGAGGGCATGTGGCCTGGTACGGTTCAGGAGGGGGAGCGCTCTCTCGTCCCCCCCCTCTTTTCCTGCGGCCTGTCAGGTTGCGTGCTCGGATTAGGGTCAGGTGTGGATTTTTAGGAGGACCCCCACACCATTTTTTTTTTAAGTTTGGCACGGGGGTCCCCTTAACCACTTAAGCACCGGACCAATACGGACCATAATGACCAGAGATGATTTCACAATTTGGCACTGAGCTGCTTTAACTGGAAATTGTGCGGACATGCAATGCTGTACCCAAACAAAATTTGCGTACTTTTCTTCCCACAAATAGAGCTTTCTTTTAATGGTATTTGATTGCCTCTGCGATTTTTTTTTGTGATATAAACGGAAAAAGACTGAAAATTAAAAAAAAAAAATGATATTTTCTACATTTTGTTATAAGAAAAATCGAATAAACTCAATTTTAGTCATACATTTAGGCCAAAATGTATTCAGCCACGTGTCTTTAGTAAAAAAAAAAAATGTCATTAAGCGTATATTTATTAGTTTGCGCAAAAGTTATAGCGTCTACAAACTAGGGTACATTTTCTGGAATTTACACAGCTTTTAATTTATGACTGCCTATCTCATTTCTTGAGGTGCTAAAATGGCAGGGCAGTACAAAACCCCCCCAAATGACCCCATTTTGGAAAGTAGACACCCCAAGGAAATTGCTGAGATGCATGTTGAGCCCATTGAATATTTTTTTTTGTCCCAAGTGATTGAATAATGACAAAAAAAAAAAAAGTTGTCACTAAATGATATTATGCTCACACATGCCATGGTTATATGTGGAATTGCACCCCAAAATAAATTTTTCTGCTTCTCCTGAGTACGGGGATACCACATGTGTGGGACTTTTTAGGAGCCTAGCCGCGTACGGGACCCCGAAAACCAAGCACCGCCTTCAGGATTTCTAAGGGCACAAATTTTTGATTTCACTCCTCACTACCTATCACAGTTTCGAAGGCCATAAAATGCCAAAATAGCACAAACCCCCCCCCCCCCCCCCCCAAATTACCCTATTTTGGAAAGTAGACACCCCAAACTATTTGCTGAGAGGAATGGTGTAAAATCAGCTCTCTTTTTGAAAATGAAGAAAGAAATTTTATTTTATTTTTTTCAATTTTCAAAACTTTGTGACAAAAAGCGAGATCTGCAAAATGTGCACCATACCTCTCAGCAAATAGCTTGGGGTGTCTACTTTCCAAACTTGGGTCATTTGGGGGGGGGGGGGTTTGTGCCATCTGGGCATTTCATGGCCTCTGAAACTGTGATAGGCAGTGAGGAGTGAAATCAAAAATTTACACCCTTAGAAAGCCTGAAGGCAGTGCTTGGATTTTGGGGTCCCGTACACGGCTAGGCTCCCAAAAAGTCTCACACATGTGGTATCCCCGTACTCAGGAGAAGCAATAGAATGTATTTTGGGGTGTAATTCCACATATGCCCATGGCATGTTTGAGCAATATATCATTTAGTGACAACTTTGTGCAAAAAAAAAAAAAAAAATTGTCTTTTTTCCGCAACTTCTGTCAACATATAAAATATTCCATGGACTCGACATACCTCTCAGTATATAGCTTGGAGTGTCTACTTTCCAAAATGGGTTCATTTGGGGGGGGGGGGGTTTGAACTGTCCTGGCATTTTATACACAACATTAGGAAGCTTACATTCACTCTTCTAACCACTTGAAGACAAAGCCCTTTCTGACACTTTTTGTTTACATGAAAACATTTTTTTTTTTGCAAGAAAATTATGTTGAACCCCCAAACATTATATATATTTTTAAACCAAAGGCCCTACAGATTAAAATGGTGGGTGTTGCATTTTTTTTTCCACACAGTATTTGCGCAGCGATTTTTCAAACGCATTTTTTGGGGAAAAATACACTTTTTTCATTTTAATGCACTAAAACACACTATATTGCCCAAATGTTTGATGAAATAAAAAAGATGATCTTAGGCCGAGTACATAGATACCAAACACAACATGCTTTAAAAATTTGCACAAACACGCAGTGGCGACAAACTACATACATTTTTAAAAGCCTTTAAAAGCCTTTACAGGTTACCACGTTAGATTTACAGAGGAGGTCTACTGCTAAAATGACTGCCCTCGATCTGACCTTTGCGGTGATACCTCACATGCATGATGCAATTGCTGTTTACATATGACGCCAGACCGACGCTTGCATTCGCCATTGCGCAAGAGCAGGGCGGGACAGGGGTGCTTTTTTTATTATTATTAATTTTGCTTTTTTATTTTATATTTAAACTGTTCCTTCCATATTTATTTTTTTTATCATTTTTATTGTTATCTCAGGGAATGTAAATATCCCCTATGATAGCAATAGGTAGTGACAGGTACTCTTTTTTTGAAAAAAAATGGGGTCTATTAGACCCTAGATCTTTCCTCTGCCCTCAAAGCATCTGACCACACCAAGATCGGTGTGATAAAATGCTTTCCCAATTTCCCAATGGCGCTTTTTTTAACCGGGGGGGTCATTCCCTCCCACTGCTTGTAAAAGCAGTCCAGAGGCTAATTAGCTGCTAGGATTGCTTTTACATGAAAGCCGGCCGCTGGCTGAAAAGAATGATACCAAGATGATACCTAAGCCCGCAGGCATCAATCTGGTATAACCATTCAAAGTCCAGCAACATACCAGTACGTTGCTGGTCCTTGTTGGACATGTATTGTAATCTTTTTTTTCATGCAGCCTGTTGGCTAAACAAAAAAAAGATATTGATCGGTGGGTATGCCCACCATTAGAATACCTCCCTTCATCCACCCACTTCTAATGATGGGCATACATGCACCATTTATATATGCCGAAGCATGGGGGCATCCTCCCGCAAAAGTTATGCCACATACACACGGTCTGACTTTTCCACGGGCAAGCCTCCGTCAGAATTTTGACCGTATGTACGCGGCATTATGAGCAAAATCGCTCCTCCGCCCCTGCTGTCCCCATGCTTCGGCATATATGCTTTTTTTTTTTAACTGTGGTGGTGAAATCACCTCCTACAGCACTGGAGTCGCAGGGATCAGGCCTGTCTCTGCGAACGCTGCAGTTATGTGTGTTGTGTTTTGTAAGTGACAGTGATCGATCGATACTGCACTTGAGTGGCCTGGGCTGGACAGAGGGGCAAAACGCAGGTGCTAGCAGGTATCTGGGCTGATCCCGCTAACACTGCGTTTTTGGGAACCCTAAACTGCTGGGGACGCTAGTATAGATCTGATCAGATCAGATATTGATCTGTTCAGATACTATACCACTAAGGGAGGTGTATGCTTCACGAGTGGGTGTTAGCGTTACTGGCACTAACATGACGCTGCCTGGGGCGACGCAGACCCTCTCTGACGCTAAAACCTAATTGATATCACCCGCCGGGCGATCAGGGGTTAAACCTTTATTGGGATATATACGGCGGGTGCCCTGACACTATAAAAAGCAAACTAACTAACCAGCGTCACCCGAAACACTTATATGGTGATCACTGGTGAAAGTGTTGACTAGGGGCAATCAGGGGGTTAAACCTTTATTAGGTAATATATGGGGGTACCTGACGCTATATAAAAACCTGACGGGGAACCTAAATAACAAAATAACTAACTGGCTAACCAGTGTCACCAGTAACACTTATACGGTGATCACTGGTGAAAGGGTTAACTAAGGGCAATTAGGAGGTTAAAACCTTTATTAGATAATATATGGGGGTACCTGACGCTATAAAAACCTGCGGCGAACCTGAAAAAAATAACTGGCTACCTATCGGCACCACCGACACTAATACAGCGATCAGAAAAACGATTGCTTAGTGATACTGGCAAAAAGGGGGTGAAAGGGTTACCTGGGGGGCGATTAAGGGGTTAAACCTTTATTAGGTAATATATGGGGGTACCTGACGCTATAAAAACCTGCGGCGAACCTGAAAAAAATAACTGGCTACCTATCGGCACCACCAACACTAATACAGCGATCAGAAAAACGATTGCTTAGTGACACTGGCAAAAGGGGGTGAAAGGGTTACCTGGGGGGCGATCAAGGGGTTAAACCTTTATTAGGTAATATATGGGGGTACCTGACGCTATAAAAACCTGCGGCGAACCTAAAAAAAATAACTGGCTACCTATTGGCACCACCGACACTAAGACAGCGATCAGAAAAACGATCGCTTAGTGACAGCGGTGCTAGGGGGTGAAAGGGTTACCTGGGGGCGATCAAGGGGTTAAACCTTTATTAGGGGGGGTTAGGGGGCTACACTGGACCTAAAACTAACTGCCCTGACACTTTTACAGTCACAAATGTCACTGATTGCAGTGATCAGTAAATAAATGGTCACTGCAATCAGTGACACTCTGACGGGGGGCTGGGGGGGTGATCTGGGGGGTGATCTGGGGGGGCCTGGGGGGGCGATCGTGTGCCTATGTGTGCTGGTGTCAGTGTGCTTTTTAGTGCACTAACCTGTGTGTCTTCTCTCCACGGCGCTCGGTATATGTGTGTGCTGCAGGAGAGATGACATCACTTCCTCCTGCCTGTGTAAACATTACACAGGCAGAGGAAGCTTTTAATTCGCCGGGAGGGGGTGGCTGGAAACGAATGGCCGTCCCCTCATCACGGATCGCTCCCGGAACAATGCTGACCGCTCACTGTATAGAAGGGGGGTCCGATGGGACCCCCCCAACTATACAAAGGCAGTCACGTACGTGTACGTGATTGTGCCTGTCCGTGCCATTCTGCCGATGTATATATACAGTGAGCGGTCGTTAGGTGGTTAAAATCCATACCAGACCTGAAGGGCCTGGTATGGATTTTGTGGGGAACCCCCACGCCATTTTTTTTTTATTTGGCGCGGAGTTCCCCTTAATATCCATACCAGACCTGAAGGGCACACATTTTTTTTTTCAAAGACTTTCAATGACTTTTATACTTATATTGACGGGAACCAGCAATTCATTACAGCCGAGAGTGCTTTTAAATGACTATTATTTTACTTTAGAAATGTAATTTTGCTCTCGGACTGTTATAAACATGGAAAACATGCGCTACTTTACAGGCATACTATAGACACCCCACAGGTATGACATTTAGGGCCAGTTCACACCGGATGCAGTGCAGTGCGTTTTTGTGATGCATGAAAAACGCAAAGAAAATTGATCACATTAATGCCAATGGCCACTGCAGTCCGTTCCAGTGCATTTCAGAAAGGAAAAAAAAAATTGGTCATGCTGCATTTTTTATGTACAGAACTGTACTGGACCGCAGTAAAATGCATCAAAAACGCACCCGAACTTACCAAAAACGCACTGGAACGCACCGGAATGCACCTAAATGCACCAAAGACGCACTGCAACACACTTGTCCTTATTAGGGCCAGTTCACACCAGACGCAGTTCCGTTCAGTTCCGTGTGCTTTTTTTCTGCACAAAATGCATGCACAGTATTTCCAATGTATTCCAATGGCTCTAGTTTACACCATGCAGTAAGTTTCCGGTCAGTTTCTGCACGGGAAACTTACTGTATGGTGTGAACTAGAGGCAACAAGAGCCATTGGAATACATGGAAAACACTGTGCATGCATTTTTGGTGCAGAAAAAATGCGCATGGGACTGCGTCTGGTGTGAACTGGCCCTTAAGGTTAAGTGAAAAGAGGGGGGAAAAGTACTGGACTGCATCAAAAACGCACCTGGAACGCATCAAAAATGCACTGGAACGCATCAAAAACACGCATGCAGAAAAGCACTTGGAACGCATCCAGACTACGTTTCTATGGTGTGAACTGGCTCTTAGGGCCAGTTCACACCATAGAAATGCAATCCGGATGCGTTCCAGGTGCTTTTTTGCATGCAAGTTTTTGATGCGTTCCAGTGCATTTTTGGTACGTTTTTGATGCAGTCCAGTGCTTTTTTTTCACCCCTCTTTTTTATTAACCATAGATAAGAACAAGTGTGTGTTTCAGTGCGCTTTGGTGCATTTAGGTGCATTCCGGTGCGTTTGTGTGTTTAGATGCATTCCAGTACAGTTCAGTGCAGGTAAAATGCAGCATGTTCTACTTTTTTTGTGGAACTGGAATGCACTGGAACAAACACTGCCATTTAGAACCATATAACCAACTTTCCATGCATTTTGATGCATAAAAAAAAACGCAATGAACTGCATGTGGTGTGAAATGGCCCTTAAGCAATTTGGCATATTTAAAGGCACTTCTCCTTGTTTTTTTTTGGTGTTGTCCAAATTGGTGACATTGATATATGTCCCTTAGGGTGGGACCTGGGCCCCCATACCCATTTTAAGGCCAATAACTAGAAGATAAGCCAGCCAAGTGGGGACTAGCAAAATTAACAAGTCTGTTCCCATAGACTGCAATGGTATTTGTTGTATAACTTTTGCCCATGTTAGGCTCTTTGTTTGCCCCCCGGACCGGGGGGTGTTTGTCCCATCTCTAATTTTGTAGCATGCTGGATGATGTGCTTAATTTTGGATGGGGGGGGGGGGATTTTTTTTCTGCTAGCTGCATTTGTGTTGGTCTGAGCATGCTCAGGGGCTTAGGTCTTTTTTGGTGCTTTTTGTGTGTAAACAGCACCTGGATGTTTCTGGGCATGCTCAGAGAGCATGTTTTTTGGGTTAGTAATTGAAGGACATCCTTAACAGGTGTACCCACTTTGAAGTTCAGTTTCTACATTGGGTGAACTTGCATTTTGGGTGTTTCATGGACTGTGCATGTGTTTTCAATTGCCTCATTAGCACACAAACCTATGTTATATAAAGCTTGCAGATAACATTCTCTCCCTTGCCCTGAAAAGAGGCAAGATTGCGTGTGTGTTGCCGGCAAAAAGTACATTTTGGTGTCCTTATCGAGTTTGTAACACATGCTTTTTATTTGTTATGTCTTTGCAAAACAGATGTTTGTTTTACTTTTGTTGATTGTATTTTTTTGTGTGGGGGATATGTTCCCCTGAAATATTTTTGATGTTGTTAATGTGTGTCGTTTGTTCACTTTGATTTAATTGTCTGTGCTGCATTATTTTGCTAAATCTTTCTCAAGATGTGACTAATGTTTCAAATTTATTGTCATGTCTTTTTTTTTTTGCTTCCCTTTGTTTTTTCCAAGTCCTGTTCTGTTGACCAATACATTTTCATGCAAAGTTTTGATGTTTGTTTTTTGTTTTGTTTGCTATGCAACAAATTGACAGCTGCAGCTTAACTATGCTAACTGGCATGTCAAAACAAAACAGGTGTGATTTGTCTAACCTGGTGCCATCATGGTAGAATATGCATGGATTGTGTGCTGCCATTGATAGTCACCAGGAAATAAAAAATACAGAGTGGCAAGTATTCAATTTTCTTTTTTACTGCAGTGGTTCTCAGCCTCAGTCCTCAAGTACCCCCAACAGGACATGTTTTGTGAATTTATCTCATCGAGAATTGCTGTCCAACAAACCAAACCATTGACTGTGATTTATATTGCAATATTTTTATTGGAGTAAATACAAAAAAAAGGAGAGGAGAAGAATACAATAAGGAAGAGGAAAGAAAAAAAAAAAACAAGAAGAAAAAATAATGGACAAATAGCCAGGTTACATTCGGCCAAACATTTGAACGTTTTGACAATATATTTTTGCCTCGTCTCGAGCCTGTCAAGAGGTAGGAGGCATATGCATAGTATCGTCGTACAGGTCATTCAAGCCCTCAGGTAGGGCATAGTATGTGTGCAAGTGCCCAGGCTAGCAACATTAGAATAAACCGGTACTAGGGAGAGGGATAGTAGGGGTCCAGGACTTCGGTAGACCCCGATTAAAAATTTTTGGGGTTAGCCGTGGATCTCCACCATGATAAGGTTTCCTGTCTTATTAGTAACGTTATATCATGGTATATCAGTAACCAAGGTAAACAGAAAAGTCTATCTCCAAAAATAAAAAGAGAGAGCAAAGGAAAGAGGAAAGGAGCAGAGAAGAGAAAGTGAAAGGAGAAAAGGGAGAGAGAGAGAGGAGAGAGAGAGGGGAAAGAGAGAGAGGGTCACCTGGATTTCCCTGTTAAGTAGAAATATATTCGATCCATGGATCCCAGATCTTGTTGAACATTTCTGCTTTATTATGAAGAGTGTAAGTGAGACTGTCATTAATCATAATCCAATTGAGTTTGTCCTTAACTTGTTCTAGGGGTATTCTTGAGCGTTTCCAGTTCCTTGCAATTGTTATTCTCGCTGCTAACAACATATAAGTTATGAGGCGTATTGATTTTCTGGGAATCCCGTCGGGGAGTTTATGAAAAAGCGCACTCTCTGGGGACCGACGGATATTAATACCTGTCACTGAATTTATCAGATTAAAGATCCTTATCCAAAACCTGATCACTAGTGGACATTGCCACCAAATATGATGCATGGTGCCCATCTGTCCGCATTGTCGGAAACAATGAGGTGAGGAGGAAGGATGCATTTTAGCTATTCTCGTGGGGACTAAATACCAACGTAACAGCGTTTTGTAATTGGCTTCAATAAGGGTAGTGTTAATAGAGATTTTTGAGAGTTGATAGGTGATATCTTGCCAGTCTGACAGCTCAAGGGTGAGGTTCAAGTCCCTCTCCCATTGAGTCATATAGGCAAGTTTAGTATCTGGTTCAGTTATAGAAGAGTATATGGTAGAGATTCGGCCCCTCTGTGTGCCTCTGGTTTGGCAAGTTAGTTCAAATACGGTAAGTGTTATGGGGCCCCCACCTGTTTAATTTTGGAGTTAATAAATGAGGAAATTTGGTTATATCGAAATATCTCAATAGGAGGTATTGAGAAGTTGTCTTTGAAGTGTGTTATCGTATGCATTCGGTTTCCACTAAGGAAGTCCCCAATTCTCATTAGTCCTTTATTAAGCCACCATTGGAATTGTTGTGGATCAAGGCCAGGAGGAAACTCCGGATTGCAAAAGATGGGCGCTAGAGGTGTGTGGTGTGACATAAGGGATGCTCGGTGTCTTGTTCTGTCCCATACCGCTAGAGAATGTGATAATGTAGGGCACAGAATAGGTGGGCGTTTACGATTCGGAAGCCACATCAAGGCTCCTATTGCCAGTGGGTGGCATGCAAGTGCTTCTATGTAAACCCAAAGAGGAACCGAACCCCCAGCTGTCGTGTGAGTTAGTTGGGCTATCTGAGCCGATTGATAGTAAGCCTGTAAGTTGGGAAGACCAAGTCCCCCCATGGGCCTAGGTGTGTAAAGTGTTCTTTTTTGTATCCGTGACTTCTTATTACCCCATATGAAGCGTAAAACTTCATTTTGTATATGTTGCATGTCTCCCCTCGGAATTGCTATCGGTAGTGTCCGGAAATAATATAGGAGTCTGGGCAAAAAAGTCATTTTTATCAAATTGATTCTGCCAAACCAAGAGAGAGAGTATTCCGCCCAAGAGCGAAGATCTTCTTTGAGTTTTTTAAATAAAGGAGGATAATTTGCTTTATATAACGTATCTATCGAAGGGGTCAGATGGACTCCCAAATATGGGAGGGAGTGGGAAGCCCACTTGAAGCTGTATGTGTTTTGGAGGAGCTGCATCTCCGCGGGAGGTAGTGAGATATTAAGTGCCAGGGTTTTTTGCGAATTTAGGGTCAAACCCGAAACCAGCGAGAAACGATCTAGCAAGGACAAGAGTTCGGGGATTGAGATTTGGGGTTTGGTGACATACATAAGGACATCGTCGGCAAATAGTGCACATTTGTGTTCTTGTTGTCCACAATGGACACCATGGATATTGGGATGGGAGCGGATGGCCATTGCAAGGGGTTCTATTGCTAGAGCAAATAATAGGGGAGAGAGCAGGCATCCTTGTCTAGTACCTCGCTGGACTGGGAACATGGATGATTTATGTCCTCTGATAGAAATTTGAGCCGTCGGGGAGCTATAAAGTGTTTTCAGCAATGAAAGAAACGTGGAGCCGAATCCCATAGTTTCAAGAGTAATAAAAAGATAGTCCCAGTTCAGGCTATCGAAAGCTTTGTTAAGGTCTAATGATAAGAGCAAGAGTTCCCGAGTTGGGAGGTTATCCCAATTGGAGCGTACCGCCGAGATCAGAGCGATAGATCTGCGAATTTGATCTAAAGTCTGACGTCCTGCAATAAACCCCGATTGGTCTTTGTGTATGTAATGTTCCAGAAAGGAGTTGAGTCGAAGGGCCAGAATTTTAGTTAGGATCTTCAGGTCGCAATTAATTAGGGAGATTGGGCGATAATTGCGTACATCAGTGGAATCTCTGCCGGGTTTGGGGATAACGCTAATATAAGCTTTGTTGTCATCAGATGGGACCACCCCCCTGTCCCCCAGGGAATTAAAGTAAAGAGTCAGGTGTGGGACCAGGTGCATAGCAAATTTTTTATAGTAGATGTTAGGAAGCCCGTCCGGGCCCGGAGATTTATGAAGTGAAAGAGATTTGATAGCATCAGTAACCTCTTCAGTTGTGAATGGTTGGTCCACTAATTCCCTATGATCATTAGTTATGGTTGGGAGGGGGAGGGCCCCCAGAAATTCCCTGATGGACGGGGGAGCCACCCCCTGGGGTTTCTTGTATAGTTCTGCGTAAAAGCTATGGAATTCATCAAGGATCTTATGGGGGTCCTGTGTGAGATGGCCCCCGGATAATTTTATTTTAGGGAGTGCACGATGGGAATGTCTAGGAGTGAGTTTGTGCGCCAGTAGGGATCCTGGGCGGTCCCGCCAAGTGAAGAATTTATGATTCGTCCACCTTAATTGTTTCTCGGCCCTTGTAGTGAGACAGATGTTCAATTCTAATCGGGATTGTTCCAGCTTCTTATATAAATTGGGAGAAGGGGAGCGTTTATGTTGTTTGGTTAAAGACTCAAATTCCCTGGTCTTGGCAGAAATCAACTCGGCGCGAGCCTTTTTTAATCTGGAAGCTAGCTGAATAAAGGAGCCCCTGATAGTGGCTTTGTGCGCTGCCCAATTAATGGCAGGGGATGTGTCCCCTGGGATATTATTTTCAAAGTAGGTTTGTATATGGCTGGAAATCTCTATGCAGTGAGATTCATCACTAAGGAGAGATTTGTTTAGTCGCCAATGGAAACCCACAGTTTTGTTAGTGAGATCAGTTAATTGAATCATAACAGGATCATGGTCTGACCAAGGTGTTGACAAGATTTTTGCTGATCTCAATTTCGGTATCACCCCCGAGGGGAGAAATACGTGGTCTATGCGGGAGTAGTGCCCATGTGCCCTTGAATAGTGAGAGTAGTCCCTAACAGTGGGATTGGACTCTCGCCAAGCATCTACCAAATCATATTTATGTAGCAGTTGTGCGAATTTATGACTTTGCCTGGGGGGAAACCGAAGTCCTGAAGTGTGTGATTTATCTTTAGTTAGATCTAGAGCTAGGTTAGAATCACCCGCCAAGATTACAACACCCTCAAGTTCGGGTTCTAAGAGTGTTAGAATGGCATGAAAAAAGGCAGTTTGATTAGTATTGGGGGCATAATAGACAAGTACGGTGATTAAGGTTTCACCCAGGTGGCCCTTCACTAGAAGATAGCGGCCCTCTTTATCTTTAATGGTTTTAGTTTCTGTAAACGATATATGTTTGGAGAAGCAGAGGGCTACACCCCTCTTCTTCTCTGAAGCGTTCGCGTAGAAACAAAGAGGATAATCTCTGTGGAGATAGCGGGGGGTAAATGAGGAAATAAAATGTGTTTCCTGAAGAGCCACAATGTCCGCCACCAACGAACTGTAATGCGTGAGGGCCTTGATTCGCTTGGCAGGCGATCCAAAGCCCTGGACATTATGTGAGAGCAGGCGGACATTTCGGGGTGTCTGTGTTATGGAAGACATGAGATACAATTATGAACAGCGATAAGCAGACTCACCCACCGGTCCGTAGGATCCAGAGGCCAAAAGCGCCAAGGAACTTTCCAGGTGACCCTCAGGAAAGAACAGTTTTGGAAAAAATTTAAATTGGAGTTAAGAAAGAGGGAGAGAAAGAAGAAAAGAACAGAATCAGAGATAACAAAGACAATAACAATAGTAGAAAAAAATAAAATGAGGCTGTCGGACCAGGGAACTCCCGGTACCGAGTGACATAGTTTAAACATGTTACCAAACAAAATTTACAAACAGTGAACAGTTAAAGTGTCCTAGAGCAAAGCCCCAGGTGTGAAGGAGTCTCCACCGCACCCAAGTAGTGGGGAGAGTCCCTCAAATAAGGAGTGCGCATGACCACCCCCCAGCAACAAAAAATATATCGAAAAAAAAAAAAAAAAGTCTTTGGTCCCAGTGTTTCGCCCTAAAACATTGGTAGGGTTATTTAACCTAGTGTGCATTGTGGGTTTTATGAAAATGAGAGGGGAGAGGGAAAAAAAGGGGGGGGGGAAAGGAGGGAAAGGAGGAGGGGGGAAAGGAAAGGAGGAGAAAGGAGAAGGGGAGGGGGAGGGGGACGGGAAGGGGGGGAGGGGAGGAGGGGGAAGGGAGGAGGGGGAAGGGAAGAGGGGGAGGAGGACCCGTACAGTGCTAAAAATGTAAGATTTCAAAAAGTGTAAAGAGTTAGAGGCCAGCTCGACCGTTTCAAACAAAAATAACAAGAGAACAAGAACATCTTGTTCCAACCAATTTCAGTCACCCTGTGTGGCGTCCAATGTCCCTTTCAGAGACCGCTGAGAAGACACCACTGCGGGTTTGGACCCGTTCAGAAACATAAAGCCCATTCTTCAGGTAGTACGGGATGTCTGGGTATTTTTCCTGGTTGATTTTGATGACCATAGGGGGGAGAGTGGAGGAGGAGGGGAGCCTCTGGATCCAGGTTGATTCCGTGAAGATGGGTTGTGGGATATAAATCCCAATTTCAGCAGGATCGATTCGCCTTCAGTAAAAGATGAAAAGGAGTAAGATTTGTTGTTGAAGGAAAATTGGAGTTTAAAGGGGTAGTTCCATCTGTATCGAATATTACGTTGGGTCAGTGGTGCTAGTAAAGGTTTAAGCGATCGTCTCTTTTGGATTGTGGCCTGGGATATATCAGCGAATATTTGAATCTTGATGCCATCTATTTCCAGGTCTGGGTTCTCTCGGGCATGTCGCATCACTGCTTCTTTAATCTTGAAGAAATGTGGCTTAACAATCACATCCCTGGGGGGGCCATCAGGTTTAGGGGCAGTCAGAGCTCTATGTAGTCGATCAATCTCCATATGGATCTCATCAATATCGGGCACGGCAGCTTGCATCAGAGATTGTGTGATAGAGGTAATATCTTTTACACTTTCCGGTATACCACGAATGCGAAAATTATAGCGCCTGGCGCGATTTTCAAGGTCATCGATCTTTGAGTAAGCGTCCTCAAGTCGATCCTGTAAATCAGTAATCATATTTGAATTTTGGGAAACTCTGTGGATTGTATCGTCCATCTTGGATTCAATACTGTCCAATCTATGTCCCATTTCCTGGAAATCTCGTTTTATGTCCAGAGCTAGTTTATCATTTGCTTTGGCTAATTCTCTCTGAAGCAGGTCAGCAAAGCGTGCTATTAGGATCGGGTCTCCTGAGTATTGTCCCTGCGCAGGGGGTACAGCAGGAGAGTCAGCATTACAATTTGATGCGGAATCTTGGCTGCTGGGCTGGCTGTATATGGTTTCTGCCATCTCCCTATCCAGGAGGGAGGATGCGTGTGAGTCCATGCTGGGTGATTTAGCTGCAGTCTGAGAGGGAGATAATGCAGGGGGGCTAGGTGATAGGCAGTCTATGTTTGTCACCTCACCTTTTTCTGATGGAGACCTTGAGGAGCATAGTGTCGGGTAGTCAGCATCATCTGCCCTTGGGACTTGTGCCTGATTAGGAGGTGGAAGTTTTCCCTTTCCTGCGGCCTGCGTGCCTCGTGTGATATAGCCGGTCGCCATCTTGGATCCGTGCTGTGTAGCGCGGCTCGAGCTCCGGGGGCCGTTTTTTGGCTTGTTACGCGGCTTTTTAACCATCCGGCGTGTGCCCGGATCGTTATCCCAGAGGGTCGGGTTAATTATTTCTGCGGGCGAGGTGTGGGACCGCTGTTTGAAGCTGAAGTTGCCGGGGGGTGAGCGGAGCAGGTCAGATGGTCATCTGCTCCGTCCGGCCGCGCATGCGCACTTGACTGTGATTTAAAGCACATGTGCAAGATGAAGGAAAACTTGCAAACATGGCCTGTTGGGGGTACTTGAGAAGCACTGATTTAGAGCACTGCACTTAAAAATAGCTCAAGGCAATACTATTCTAATTGTGGGCATTTTGAGGGAAACTTTAGAAGTTTTAGAACCCCTTTTTTTTATTTATTTTTTTAGGTTGAGCTTTGTGTCCCTTTTAGTAAAATTGGCTTCACTTCCTGTCACACAGCTAAACAGGAAGTGAAGGTAAAACCCTACAAATGTCTTTTCTTGGGGACACACAGATCTAACTAGTGTCCCCATTAAGCAAATTGCACTCTAGCACTTTTTTTGTGTACACCCCAAATCATTAGGTAGTTTTGGATTTAGTAAAGGCAAATCCACTCTGCAGTACAAGTGTAGTTGCTGAAAATCTGAGGGGAAGCACTGGTGATTTTAACATCCAATCATGTAGAAGCAAAGATGGTGTTTTTTAGTTTCCTTGCATGTCCACCTCGGATATCCAGCAAGTGCACTTGTAGTGCAAAGTGGATTTGCCTTTAGTAAATAAACCCCAATGTCCAAAATACCTAATAATTTTGGGTGTATCCAGCAAAATGCTGGAGTGCAATGTACATAATGGGGAAACTATTTAGATTGACCTGTATGTCCCCAAGGAAAGACATAGGGTAGGGATTTACCCTCACTTCCTGTGTGGCTATGTGACAGGAAGTGAATTATTTGGATGGATAAAGTGTCCAAATTTGGGAGTTGTCTTCACCCTATCAGGGGTGCAGACATCCCCAAAAACTGTCCAGACTTCTAATCCCTCTACACTCTATCCCCAAGCAAAAATAAGAAAGGATTTCATTTAGTTTAACTTTGCAAAGACACATTCCTAAGTTCAATTGTAATGCATGTCAATGGCCCATTTAGACCGTCTTTAACCACTTGAGATCAGCGCTATAGCTATCTATCAAAGCCCACCACTGGTGCCAATCAGTACCACCTAGCAGTCCTGCCTATCAGTGCCCATCACTGCCAACTATCATTGCCACCTAGCAGTGCCACTTCTCAATGCCCACCAGTGCCAACTAGCAATGCCACCTCTCAGTGCCCACCCTTGCCACCTTATTGGTGCCCATCAGTGCAGTCTCATCAGTGTACATCAATGAAGGAGAAAAATTACCTTTTTTCAAAATTTTCTAAATAAATATTAAAATATACTATTTTTTTTGTCGGTCTTTTGTATTTATAGTAAAAAAAACAAAAAAAACAAATGCAGAGGTGATCAAGTAGCATCAAAAGAAAGTTCTATTTGTGTGAAAAAAATTACTACATTTTCATTGGGTTACAGTTTGAATTGTCATTCAAAATGCATCAGCGCTGAAAGTTGAAAATTGGTCTGGGCAGGAAGGGGGTTTAAGTGCCCAGTAAGCAAGTGGTTGATAAGAAAAAAAGAGGGGGAAAAAAAGCACTGGACTTCATCAAAAACGCGCATGCACACGGACATTTTTCCAGCCACTTGTTTGAGCGTTTTTTGCAGCTTAAAAAGGCTCTCCATGTTAGCCTATGGCCTCATGCCCACCATGGCGTTTTTGAGCTGTAAATGGCATAGCCGTTTTTAGGCCCCATGTACACGGCACGCTGGTTCAAAGTCTTCTGAACTAAGGTTAAAACCGGCATTTAGAAACGCGCATTTTGTCGCGGTTGCATGCCGCATTTTACAGAATTTGCGTCTATAAGCATTTAGTTAGGAAACATCATAAGGACCCTCCCAAAGCTAAAAAAAACTGTATTATTAACCATTTCAGCTATTTTGTGAGACCAGAGTGAGTAGCAGCAGCTGAGAGAGCAGCAGTGTACTTGTATTTTGCGTGTCACTTGCCACGTCACCTGCCACAAGTTGTGGATTGTCCACTTGCCACGTCACCTGGCACAAGTTGTGGATTGTCCACTTGCCACGTCACCTGGCCACGTCACCTGCCACGTCACCTGCCACGTCACCTGGCCACTTCACCTGCCCCAAGTTGTGGATTGTCCACAAGGCAATGGAAGCAATTACAGTTTTTTTTATATATATATTTTTAATGTTTTTTCATCATTTTTGAGTTTTTCAACCTTTAACCACTTAACGACCGCTCACTGTATATATACGTCGGCACAATGGCACCGACAGGCACAATCACGTAGAGCATACTTGATTGCCTTTGTACAGTTGGGGGGTCCGATCGGACCCCCCTTCTGTACAGTGAGCGGTCGGAATTCGTCTGGGAGCGTTCCGAGATGGGGGGGGCGGCCGTTCGATTCTGACCACCCCCCCGCGATCGCTCCCGGCGAATAGAAATGCCCCCTCTGTCTGTGTAATGTTTACACAGATAGAGAAAGCAGGAGGAAGTGATGTCATCTCCTGTGCGGCGCTCACATATACCGAGCGTCGTACAAGAGAAGACAAACAGGTCAGTGCACTAACACTACACTAACACCAGCACACATAGGCACATAAATCGCCCCCCAGGCCCCCCCAGATCACCCCCCAGCCCCCCCAGATCACCCCCCAGCCCCCAGTCACAGTGTCACTGATTGCAGTGACCATTTATTTAGTGATCACTGCAATCAGTGACATTTGTGACTGTAAAAGTGTCACTACATTTAGTTTTAGGTCCAGTGTAGCCCCCTAACCCCCCCTAATAAAGGTTTGACCCCTTGATCACCCCCCAGATAACCCTTTCACCCCCTAGCACCGCCGTTGCTTGGCGATCATTTTTCTGATCGCTGTCTTGGCGTCGGTGATGCCGATCGGTACCCAGTAATTTTTTTTAGGTTCGCCGCAGGTTTTTATAGCGTCGGGTACCCCCATAAATTATCTAATAAAGGTTTAACCCCCTTGATCGCCCCCCAGGTAACCCTTTCACCCCCTATCACCACTGTCACTAAGCAATTGTTTTTCTGATCGCTGTCTTGGCGTCGGTGATGCAGATCGGTACCCAGTAATTTTTTTAGGTTCGCCGCAGGTTTTTATAGCGTCGGGTACCCCCATAAATTATCTAATAAAGGTTTAACCCCCTTGATCGCCCCCCAGGTAACCCTTTCACCCCCTATCACCACTGTCACTAAGCGATCGTTTTTCTGATCGATGTCTTAGCGTCGGTGATGCTGATCGGTAGCCAGTATTTTTTTTTAGGTTCGCCGCAGGTTTTTATAGCGTCGGGTGACGCGTCGGTTTTTATAGCGTCGGTGATGCAGATCGGTAGCCAGTAATTTTTTTTACGTTCGCCGCAGGTTTTTATAGCGTCAGGTACCCCCATATATTATCTAATAACGGTTTTAACCCCCTAATTGCCCCTAGTTAACCCTTTCACCAGTAATCATCATATAAGTGTTACGGGTGACGCTGGTTAGTTAGTTTGCTTTTTATAGTGTCAGGGCACCCGCCGTATATAACCCAATAAAGGTTTAACCCCCTGATCGCCCGGCGGGTGATATCAATTAGGTTTTAGCGTCAGAGAGGGTCTGCGTCACACCCCAGGCAGCGTCAGGTTAGTGCCAGTAACGCTAACACCCGCGTCGGTGATGCCGATCGGTACCCAGTAATTTTTTTTAGGTTCGCCGCAGGTTTTTATAGCGTCGGGTACCCCCATAAATTATCTAATAAAGGTTTAACCCCCTTGATCGCCCCCCAGGTAACCCTTTCACCCCCTATCACCACTGTCACTAAGCAATTGTTTTTCTGATCGCTGTCTTGGCGTCGGTGATGCAGATCGGTACCCAGTAATTTTTTTAGGTTCGCCGCAGGTTTTTATAGCGTCGGGTACCCCCATAAATTATCTAATAAAGGTTTAACCCCCTTGATCGCCCCCCAGGTAACCCTTTCACCCCCTATCACCACTGTCACTAAGCGATCGTTTTTCTGATCGATGTCTTAGCGTCGGTGATGCTGATCGGTAGCCAGTATTTTTTTTTAGGTTCGCCGCAGGTTTTTATAGCGTCGGGTACCCCCATAAATTATCTAATAAAGGTTTAACCCCCTTGATCGCCCCCCAGGTAACCCTTTCACCCCCTATCACCACTGTCACTAAGCAATTGTTTTTCTGATTGCTGTCTTGGCGTCGGTGATGCAGATCGGTACCCAGTAATTTTCTTAGGTTCGCCGCAGGTTTTTATAGCGTCGGGTACCCCCCATAAATTATCTAATAAAGGTTTAACCCCCTTGATCGCCCCCCAGGTAACCCTTTCACCCCCTATCACCACTGTCGCTAAGCGATCATTTTTCTGATCGATGTCTTAGCGTCGGTGATGCAGATCGGTAGCCAGTAATTTTTTTTACGTTCGCCGCAGGTTTTTATAGCGTCAGGTACCCCCATATATTATCTAATAAAGGTTTTAACCCCCTAATTGCCCCTAGTTAACCCTTTCACCAGTAATCATCATATAAGTGTTACGGGTGACGCTGGTTAGTTAGTTTGCTTTTTATAGTGTCAGGGCACCCGCCGTATATAACCAATAAAGGTTTAACCCCCTGATCGCCCGGCGGGTGATATCAATTAGGTTTTAGCGTCAGAGAGGGTCTGCGTCACACCCCAGGCAGCGTCAGGTTAGTGCCAGTAACGCTAACACCCACGCGTGAAGCATACACCTCCCTTAGTGGTATAGTATCTGAACAGATCAATATCTGATCTGATCAGATCTATACTAGCGTCCCCAGCAGTTTAGGGTTCCCAAAAACGCAGTGTTAGCGGGATCAGCCCAGATACCTGCTAGCACCTGCGTTTTGCCCCTCCGTCCAGCCCAGGCCACCGAAGTGCAGTATCGATCGATCACTGTCACTTACAAAACACAACACACATAACTGCAGCGTTCGCAGAGACAGGCCTGATCCCTGCGACTCCAGTGCTGTAGGAGGTGATTTCACCACCACAGTTAAAAAAAAAAAGAAGCAAATATGCCGAAGCATTGGGGCAGCAGGGGCGGAGGAGCGATTTTGCTCCTAATGCCGCGTACATACGGTCGAAATTCCGACGGAGGCTTGCCCGTGGAAAAGTCCGACCATGTGTGTGCGGCATAACTTTTTTGCGGGAGGATGCCCCCATGCTTCGGCATATATAAATGGTGCATGTATGCCCATCATTAGAAGTGGGTGGATGAAGGGCGGTATTCTAATGGTGGGCATACCCACCGATCAATCTCTTTTTTCGTTCAGCCACCTGGCTGCATGAAAAAAAAAGATTACAATACATGTCCAACAAGGACCAGCAACGTACTGGTATGTTGCTGAACTTTGAATGGTTATACCAGATTGATGCCTGCGGGTTTAGGTATCATCTTGGTATCATTCTTTTCAGCCAGCGGCCAGCTTTAATGTAAAAGCAACCCTAGTGGCTAATTAGCCTCTGGACTGCTTTTACAAGCAGTGGGAGGGAATGTCCCCCCCCGGATATAAAAAGCGCCATTGGGAAATTGGGAAAGCATTTTATCACACCGATCTTGGTGTGGTCAGATGCTTTGAGGGCAGAGGAAAGATCTAGGGTCTAGACCCCAGTTTTTTCAAAAAAAGAGTACCTGTCACTACCTATTACTATCATAGGGGATATTTACATTCCCTGAGATAACAATAAAAATGATTAAAAAAAAAAACATGGAAGGAACAATTTAAAAATAAAATAAAAAAGCAAAATAAATAATAAAAAAAAATAAAAAAAAATAAAAAGCACCCCTGTCCTGCCCTGCTCTTGCCCAATGGCGAACGCAAGCGTCGGTCTGGCGTCATATGTAAACAGCAATTGCACCATGCATGTGAGGTATCACCGCGAAGGTCAGATCGAGGGCAGTAATTTTAGCAGTAGACCTCCTCTGTAAATCTAACGGGGTAACCTGTAAAGGCTTTTAAAGGCTTTTAAAAATGTATGTAGTTTGTCGCCAATGCGCGTTTGTGTGAAATTTTAAAGCATGTCGTGTTTGGTATCTATGTACTCGGCCTAAGATCATCTTTTTTATTTCATCAAACATTTGGGCAATATAGTGTGTTTTAGTTCATTAAAATAAAAAAAAGTGTATTTTTTCCCCAAAAAATGCGTTTGAAAAATCGCTGCGCAAATACTGTGTAGAAAAAAAAATGCAACACCCACCATTTTATTCTGTAGGGCCTTTGCTTTAAAAATATATATAATGTTTGGGGGTTCAACATAATTTTCCTGCAAAAAAAAATATGTTTTCATGTAAACAAAAAGTGTCAGAAAGGGCTTTGTCTTCAAGTGGTTAGAAGAGTGGATGTAAGCTTCCTAATGTTGTGTATAAAATGCCAGAACAGTTCAAAACCCCCCCAAATGACCCCATTTTTGGAAAGTAGACACCCCAAGCTATATACTGAGAGGCATGTCGAGTCCATGGAATATTTTATATGTTGACACAAGTTGCGGAAAAAATACAATTTTTTTTTTTTTTTTGCACACAGTTGTCACTAAATGATATATTGCTCAAACATGCCATGGGCATATGTGGAATTACACCCCAAAATACATTCTGTTGCTTCTCCTGAGTACGGGGATACCACATGTGTGAGACTTTTTGGGAGCCTAGCCGCGTACGGGACCCCAAAAACCAATCACCGCCTTCAGGCTTTCTAAGGGTGTAAATTTTTGATTTCACTTCTCACTGCCTATCACAGTTTCGGAGGCCATGGAATGCCCAGATGGCACAAAACCCCCCCAAATGACCCCATTTTGGAAAGTAGACACCCCAAGCTATTTGCTGAGAGGTATTGTGAGTATTTTGCAGATCTCGCTTTTTGTCACAAAGTTTTGAAAATTGAAAAAAAAAAAAAAGAAAAAAAAAAAATTCTTTCTTCATTTTCAAAAACAAATGAGAGCTGTAAAATACTCACCATGCCTCTCAGCAAACAGCTTGGGGTGTCTACTTTCCAAAATGGGGTCATTTGGGGGGGTTTTGTGCTATTTTGGCATTTTATGGCCTTCGAAACTGTGATAGGTAGTGAGGAGTGAAATCAAAAATTTGTGCCTAGAAATCCTGAAGGCGGTGCTTGGTTTTCGGGGTCCCGTACGCGGCTAGGCTCCTAAAAAGTCCCACACATGTGGTATCCCCGTACTCAGGAGAAGCAGCAAAATGTATTTTGGGGTGCAATTCCACATATAACCATGGCATGTGTGAGCAATATATCATTTAGTGACAACTTTTTGTAATTTTTTATTTTTTTTTGTCATTATTCAATCACTTGGGACAAAAAAAATATATTCAATGGGCTCAACAGGCCTCTCAGCAATTTCCTTGGGGTGTCTACTTTCTAAAATGGGGTCAGTTGGGGGGGTTTTGTGCTATTTTGGCATTTTATGGCCTTCAAAACTGTGATAGGTAGTGAGGAGTGAAATCAAAAATTTGCGCCCTTAGAAATCCTGAAGGCGGTGCTTGGTTTCCGGGGTCCCGTACGTGGCTAGGCTCCTAAAAAGTCCCACACATGTGGTATTCCCGTACTCAGGAGAAGCAGCAGAATGTATTTTTGGGTGCAATTCCACATATAACCATGGCATGTGTGAGCAATATATCATTTAGTGACAACTTTTTGTAATTTTTTTTTTTTTTGTCATTATTCAATCACTTGGGACAAAAAAAAAAATTCAATGGGCTCAACATGCCTCTCAGCAATTTCCTTGGGGTGTCTACTTTCCAAAATGGGGTCATTTGGGGGGGTTTTGTACTGCCCTGCCATTTTAGCACCTCAAAAAATGAGATAGGCAGTCATAAATTTAAAGCTGTGTAAATTCCAGAAAATGTACCCTAGTTTGTAAACGCTATAACTTTTGCGCAAACCGATAAATATACACTTATTGACGTTTTTTTTACTAAAGACATGTGGCTGAATACATTTTGGCCTAAATGTATGACTAAAATTGAGTTTATTCGATTTTTCTTATAACAAAAAGTAGAAAATATCATTTTTTTTCAAAATTTTCGGTCTTTTTCCGTTTATATTGCAAAAAATAAAAATCGCAGAGGCAATCAAATACCATTAAAAGAAAGCTCTATTTGTGGGAAGAAAAGGACGCAAATTTTGTTTGGGTACAACATTGCATGTCCGCACAATTTACAGTTAAAGCAGCGCAGTGCAAAATTCTGAATTCACCTCTGGTCCTCTAGCTACCAAATGGTCCGGGGCTTAAGTGGTTAAAAACGCTTATAAGCGAAAACGCGGCTAAACGCCGGTACCACGTTTAGGCGAGTTTGGCGTCTGAAACGTGGAAATCTTTGGCGTCTGAACACATTTTTTTGCTTTCTGAAAAATGAGGTTAAACGCAACTGCCTAAGGGCCAGTTCACACCTTGGAAACGCAGTCCGGATGCGTTCCGGGTGCTTTTCTGCATGCGCGTTTTTGATGCAGTCCAGTGCTTTTTCCCCCCTCTTTTTTCTTAGGCCTCATGCCCACGGACGTTTTAAAAAACGGGCTGTAAGGCTCGATTCACACTAATGCGTTTTTTGGTGCATTTTGCATTTTGCAGAAATGCAGGGAATTTTTTTTAACATGGGTTCCTATGGAACATGTTCACATCAATGCATTTTTTGTACCTCTGCCTTTTTGGAAGGGGTCGGGGACTTTTTTCCCCGCAAAAAGCAGCGTTTTGCATGTAATAGAATTCAATGGACCCGCATCTAAAAACGCAAGTACCGTGATTTTTTTGCGTTTTTTCAGCGATTTGCGGTTTTTTTAACCTGTTTATAGCTTTTTGTTAAAGGGATTGTAAAAAAATTAATATTGCCGGCTATAAAAAAAAACAAAACAAAAAAAAAACAGAAAAAAAACAGCGTTGGGTCCACCCCCCAGGTCCATATCAGGCCCTTGGGCCTAGTATGGATTCAGAGGGGACCCCCCACACCAAAATAAAAAAAAAATGGCATGGGGGTCCCCCCAAAATCCATACCAGACCCTTATCCGAGCATGCAGCCCGGCAGGTCAGGAAAGGGAGGGGACGAGCGAGCGCCCCCCCTCCTGAACCATACCAGGCTGCATGCCCTCAACATGGGGGGATGCATGTTGATGGGGACAAGGGCCTGTTCCCGACAACCCTTGCCCGGTGGTTGTCGGGGTCTGCGGGCAGGGGGGCTTATCGTAATCTGGAAGCCCCCTTTAACAAGGGGGCCCCCATATCCCACCCCCCTATGTGAATGAGTATGGGGTACATCGTACCCCTACCCATTCACCTGGTGGAAAATGTCTAAAAAACACTACACAGGTTTTTAAAGTAATTTATTAGGCAGCTCCGGGGGTCTTCTTCTGACTTCGGGGGTCTTCTTCCAACTTCGGGGGTCTCCGGTGTCGTCTCCGCGCTCTCTGGTTCTTTCTGTCTTCTGGCGGGTGCCCCGCTATCTTCTTCCAGCTCTTTTGCTAGCGGGGGCCCGGTCTTCTTCATCACCTTTTTCCCTCTTCTCTCCTGGAGATGTTGACTCGTCGCTGTCTCCCGCTGTAATGCCGTGTGCACGGAGCGCAACGACTTATATAGGCATGAGGCGTGGTCACCGGGTGATGCCACCCGGTAACCCCGCCCCCGTATGACGTCACAGTCCCATCATTCCCCGGTTCACGCGCCCAATTAATGATTTATCTGCCGCACCAATTAAGGTATTAACCGGCGCAGCGCACTGTTGTTAGTAAATCACCCCCAATGTGTGCCTTATTATTTAATTGCTCAATACCAGTGTATTTCGTAAGTGGTTGTAGTTACAGTGACAATGTGCTCTTAAATGGGGACAACTCCCACAATTTTTAGGCCTCCAAAAAATTCAAGGAGTTGTAAAGGCATAATGTTTATGAACTTCATGCATTAGATCCATTAAGAACAAAAACATTGTGTGTGAGTGTAGCAGACCCATAGCACATCATAATAGTTAGCTGAAGAAGATATTGTCACCTTATGTAGCAATTAAGGTACATTTGCACTATTGGAGCAAGTGGGCAAAATAAATCCCATTTTGGAACATATTAGACATATAAGAAACACAGACAACAGCAATCAGAGTTCATGATCTACTTAAAAATTTTGAAATGATCATCTACAATTTGCTGCCAAGCCACTGCCCCTCTACCCACAAAATATTCCATGTATTTCTGCCATAAATCGTGGGCAATTTGTAAGGGCAATCCAGCATGGGCATTTTCAATAGGCGCCAGCACGCCGACAGACAGATGAGCTGCAGCCTCTTCAGCTGGGCTTGCCACTGCAGGTTCCACGCCACTTGGCAGTGAGGCTAGGTAGCTGGTAGCATTCCTCCTTAAAAAAATATGTAAAATACAGCAGTACAGGACCACATGATTTATCTTGTACAGTGCCAGGTTGATTAAAGTCAAAAACATCCTGAAACTAATTGATATGATGCCAAAGGCATTTTCGACCACCCTTCTGGCACAAGAGAGCCTGTAATTGAAGATTCTCTGCTCTGTAGTGAGGTTCCTCATAGGAAACAGCTTCATCAGATGTTCCCCCAGAGCAAAGGCCTCATCTGCCACAAAAACAAAAATGAGGCCCTCAACATTCTCCTCAGCAGGTGGCAAGTTTTTTTTTGTATTTGTAGTTTTTATTGGTTTAAAGGGCTGAAAATAAGATATTAGGTTTACATCAACAGGATGCATTTCAAAACAACGAAAAGAAAATACAAAAGGAAATAGGGCACAAAAACACATGGCCGTAAAGCAATATCAAAGCATTCGCATCATATTATAAAAGAAACACAGAGAAAGATAACAAAGAACAATGACACATAATATGTGGCATTTATATACAGGTGTCGTCTCATAATGGAGGTACCTACAGGAGGATATCAGAAATATACAACGTATAAAGAAAGACATACATAGTCTGCACCAAAAAAGCTAGGTCCAACCATACAGTATATTCAATGTACACAGTCAATCTACTTTATCTCCAAACTTCGATTGGTCCCAGGGGTACCAAATTTTATTAAACTGAGGAATTGTATCATGCACTATGGCTGTGAGAGACTCCATCCTTCTGACCTCTGCTACAAGTTGTAAGAATTGTAGATGAGATAGGGGGTTAGTGGACAGCCAACACAACGGTATAGCCCTCTTAGCTGCTAAAAGTAAATAGGAAATCAAATGTTTAGTTGGTTTGGGAATACCCGTAAAAGGGAGCCCTAGCAAATAGTGGATAGGGTCTAGAGGGAGTGATAAGCCTGTTACAGTCTGAAGTGTCTGCATAACCTAAAGCCATAATGTCTATAGAAGTGGTCAGGTACAAAAGATATGGCGAGCCTACCTCCTTACTACACCTCCAACACTTAGCTGAGAAATTGGGGTTCATATGGTGTATACGTTCTGGGGTTCTGTACCAAAACATCAGGATCTTTACCGCTGACTCCCTCTGAACCACACATTTGGAGGACTTGAAAGTTGTTGACCAGATTTTGGCCCATACTTGTATTGGAAGAGAACGACCCAGTAACACATTCCATTTACACATGTACAAGTGGGTATCGTCTGTTACCTTTGTGGAGTCATGCAGCATATGATATACAGTTGGGAAACAAGTATTTGATACACTGGCGATTTTGCAGGTTTTCCTACTTACAAAGCATGTAGAGGTCTGTAATTTTTATCATAGGTACTATTCAACTGTGAGAGACGGAATCTAAACAAAAATCCAGAAAATCACATTGTATGATTTTTAAATAATTAATTTGAATTTTATTACATGACATAAGTATTTGATCACCTACCATTCAGTAAGAATTCCGGCTCTTACAGACCTGTTATTTTTTCTTTAAGAAGCCCTCCTGTTCTCCACTCATTACCTGTATTAACTGCACCTGTTTGAACTTGTTACCTGTATAAAGACACCTGTCCACACACTCAATCAAACAGACTCCAACCTCTCCCCAATGGCCAAGACCAGAGAGCTGTGTAAGGCAATCAGGGATAAAATTGTAGACCTGCACAAGGCTGGGATAGTCTACAGGACAATAGGCAAGCAGCTTGTTGAGAAGGCAACAACTGTTGGCGCAATTATTAGAAAATGGAAGAAGTTCAAGATGACGGTCAATCTCCCTTGGTCTGGGGATCCATGCAAGATATCACCTCGTGGGGCATCAATGATCATGAGGAAGGTGAGGGATCAGCCCAGAACTACACGGCAAGACCTGGTCAATGACCTGACGAGAGCTGGAACCACAGTCTCAAAGAAAACCATTAGTAACACACTACGCTGTCATGGATTAAAATCCTGCAGCGCACGAAAGGTCCCTCTGCTCAAGTCAGCACATGTCCAGGCCCGTCTGAAGTTTGCCAATGACCATCTGGATGATCCAGAGGAGAAATGGGAGAAGGTCATGTGGTCTGATGAGACAAAAATAGAGCTTTTTGGTCTAAACTCTACTCGCCGTATTTGGAGAAAGAAGAAGGATGAGTACAACCCCAAGAACACCATCCCAACCGTGAAGCATGGAGGTGGAAACATCATTCTTTGCGGATGCTTTTCTGCAAAGGGAACAGGACGACTGCACCGTATTGAGGGGAGGATGGATGGGGCCATGTATCGCGAGATCTTGGCCAACAACCTCCTTCCCTCAGTAGGAGCATTGAAGATGGGTCATGGTTGGGTCTTCCAGCATGACAACGACCTGAAACCCACAGCCAGGGCAACTAAGGAGTGGCTCTGTAAGAAGAAGCATCTCTAAGTCCTGGAGTTGCCCAGCCAGTCTCCAGACCTGAACCCAATAGAAAATCTTTGGAGGGAGCTGAAAGTCCGTATTGCCCAGCGACAGCCCCGAAACCTGAAGGATCTGAAGAAGCTCTGTATGGAGGAGTGGGCCAAAATCCCTGCTGCAGTGTGTGCAAACCTGGTCGAGAACTACAGGTAACATATGATCTCTGTAATTGCAAACAAAGGTTTCTGTACCAAATATTAAGTTCTGCTTTTCTGATGTATCAAATACTTACGTCACGCAATAAAATGCAAATGAATTACTTAAAAATCATACAATGTGATTTTCTGGATTTTTGTTTTAGATTCCGTCTCTCACAGTTGAAGAGTACCTATGATAAAAATTACAGACCTCTACATGCTTTGTAAGTAGGAAAACCTGCAAAACCGGCAGTGTATCAAATACTTGTTCTCCCCACTGTATGGAGAATATTAAATGTAATAGGTGTGGGCCCTCAGAACACAGGCGTTCAAATGGAGTGGGTATGTCCAAGGTGAGAGACAGGGATAGTGAGTGGAAAAAATGTCTGACTTGAAGGTAAAAATAGAATAGGCTTTGGGGGATAGAATTTTTTTGTAGTGTCTCAAAAGTGTGGAGTATGCGAGTGACTGGGTGTACCATGTTACGCAACTGTAATAGGGGAGTGTGCATCCAAGGCAGCAACCGACCCAAGGACAAACTATCTGGTAAGTCCGGGTTTAGCAATATATTCGAGAGGGGAGGGCATGGTGAGGAGAGAGAGTACTTCAGCACACAATTATGCCATATAGATTTGGTAAACAACATTGGTGCTAAGCACATGTGCTTCAAGGCAGGGTCATTGAATAGGGAACGGGACCATACTAAAGAGCATGGATGCACAGGATAAATGGCACCCCGCTCAATCTCTGACCACCTGTTCGCGCCAGCTGACAACACCAGGAGATCACAGCCCAAAGGTGGGAGGTATAATAATACCTAATAATATCAGGGGCTTCCAGACCCCCCTGGGTTTTGAGGGGAAAAAACACTGAGCTGGCGATCCGGCGAGTCTTATCGTTCCATATAAATTTCAAAAAACCTCTATGAAGGGCCTTAAGTTGACTAATGGGAATAGGAACCAGTAAGGTTTCAAAGAGGTATAGTAACCATGGCAACACGGACATTTTCAGGACATTAATTCTACCTAACATAGTGATAGGGTATGCAGCCCAATGGTGAAGGCATCGGTATATGTCCTGGAACAAAGGGGGGAAATTAGTTGAGTATATGCTGGAATATGAGGAGGTGAGTTTTATACCCAAGTATGTAAGAGATTGGGAACACCATTTGTAGGGGTGTAGCGGGGGTCCTAAATCTAGGGATTGCTATGATAAATTTAGGGGTGATTAGAGTGGTAGTCGACTCGAATCTTTCAATTGCTGGACTCTGCCTTGCTGCTGTTTCACCTGGCGTGCAGTTCCCCTTAGAGGTATGGGTGGCGCTGTCACCTGTACTCGGGGTTGAACCACAGGTGATGGAGTAGTGAATGAGTGTCCTCTCTCGGCAGCCGTGCAGTGGGGGTGGTCTACCTGCTGTGCATGCCGGGAGAGGATACATAAGACGCCACCTGGGAGGGGTCGGTTCTTCTTGGTTCCAGAGTCAGAGTCCTGGTGCGTGGCACGTGGCCCTCCAGGCCATGGGGCCACGTGCGTTTCAGTCCCAGGCACCTTTAGTCCTTGGACTGCAACTTCAGCCCTGGGCCCAGCACCTTTAACTGGAACCCACTTCGGGAGGAGGAATCCCAGGGTGCCGCCTTGCGAGGGGACCCGTTTCTAGAAGAGGAGGCTGGGGGAGGACCATTCCAAAGGACTGGTGAGAGATCACAGTAAAGGAAGGGGCCCAGTAACTCTTTGGAGGGATGTCATCAATTCGAAAACAGGGATCTAAATAACGGGACCATTAGGAGGTTTGGGACACTATAGATCCTGTGGCAGAGGATCTCCTTACCGCATCCATTAAGGAATCTAATAGACTGTTTGAGTTACACGCCGGCTGCTAGTGTCTTTGGGTGACTATCCGGGTGAGCTATACCCACTCAGGATCGAGTGGCGAAGAAACAAGCGTGCCTGAATTGATCTGTCTTCCTAACACCTTTCTCTTCTTCTCAACTTTATGGATGTTCATGCATAAAGAAAGAAATAAACACTATGTTGGAGTTCACACCGGTGTGGACCTTGCAGTTACTGGGGGTATAGAGACTTTGTCCTTACATTATAGGGACATAAACCAACTTTAAGGGGAACCCTGCTGCAAGACCTGTAAGTGAAAACAAGTGTGCTTAACCTCTGCAAACCAGGGGGTACGGGCATGGTGGGGACTGTGTGCCTTTTTCTCCTGTGAGCGAGCCAAGGACAGTGGAGAAAGAGGGCCGATTGCTACAGGGGTATGACCTTTTGAGTTGCATAAAGACATCTGGTGATATGTGGAGGGAGAGGGCTTCAGTTTTAGCTGTATTAATTTTGTATCGTGATATGGACCCAAATGTGTGTAAAAGAGCGTGCAGGGAGGGTAGTGAAATAATAGGGTTCATTAATGTTAAAGAAATGTCATCAGCAAAGAGGGATAATTTGTATTCCCGCTGTCTCATCAGCACCCCTCTAATGTCTGGGTGACATCTTATAGCTTCGGCCAGAGGCTCCAGACAGAGGATGAAAAGAAGAGGGGATAAAGGGCATCCCTGTCTGGTACCATTTGACATGGGAAAGCAAGGGGACAGAAACAAGGCCATCTGTACCTGTGCAGAAGTATAGGTGTACAAAGCCTGTATAATACAAAATAATTCCGCGCTGCCCTCTGGATAAGCTGCTAACACAACAAGTAGACAAATACTAAAAAGCGTGAAAACAAAAAGTGTAGCGCTAATCAAAAAAATGAACAAGAATGCATGACGCACTCAAATGAGTATATAAAAATGGTGCAATATAAAAAAAAACACTCAAATATTAAGTAAAACCAGTAAAAAGTCCTCATATATACAAAATGTCTATATGTGAAATACAAGTGAAAACTTGTGCAACTGAGTGTCCTAAAGTAATTCAAAAATGAAGGCAATGGTGAAATTCAAAAGTGGGTGAAGACTTTGAAGGGAAAGGTGATGGTGAGAAGATGAAGAGAACCACCACCAATAGGTAAGGAGCTTACCAGATAGTTTGAACCCAGAGGAACATGTTAGAAGGCGGGACCGCAGGTCAGGGGGGGTCTACGGGTGGGGGAGGGGACGCCGCTTCTTGTCTGTCTCATGGCCGCGTATTGTTGGTTGGCTTGGGGGGGCCGGGGACCTGCTCCATTCCCCCCCTCAGTACAGTGCAAGACTGGTGAGTTGGTCACATTCATCCTTCCCCTATAGCAGGTGCGGGCAGTGATCGGACTTACCGGGACTCCCTTGTCAGCAGTGATCAGAGGCCAGATCCTGGTCCAAGGGGAGTCAGGTGTGTGTTTCCCCGGCCACACTCCGGGCACAGAACCATCTCCGGATGGTTGGGGAAGGGATGGAGGCGGTCACCGGGCGCACTGCACACATCACTTTGTTCCAGCTGCGCAGGGTCATGCAGGCCGAGCACTGATTGGCTGAAGGTGCGTCTTCGTCAGTGCGGCCTGTCTCCCCCCCCCTGTGACAGGATGTGTCTTCCAGTGGTGCTGTGGGCTCCCCTATATGACCGCTTCTCTGTATCCCCAGTAGTACCGCTCCTCTGGGTTGCAGGGTGCCGCTCCTGAGACTCGGAGGGGAGGGGGGTGGCCACATGTGTTGGCATTGGGGGGGCGGCTTCACCCCCCCCCCCTCGCAGGTCAGTAGCAGGTATAGGTACGAGCGCATCTTTCCTTCCCCAGGTTGGGGGCTGGCAGGGTTCTTCTTACCGCTCATCTCCCTGCTGCAGGTTCAATTGCTTGCACTTCGCACTCTCATTGTTTCCTTTCAGTTGGGCAGTGATTGGCTGAAGTAGCATCTCCTCCCCCATAGTATGATGTGTCTCGCAGTGATAGCCAGTGTATGCTGAGGTGATTTAGAGGGGCTCTTGGGGTTCCTCTCAGACTGGGGAAAGTGTTGAGAGTCAGCGGCCATATTTTGGTGTTGGTTGGGGGGAGTGTCATGCGATCGGCCTCCACGTTCGATCTCCCCCTATGTCAGGATTCTGGTTGGAGCGTGTATGTGGTCAGTGTTTTAGTTAGTGTGCTCAGTAAATGTATGTTTCAGTCAGATACGGTATGCTATTCAATTTACGTTTCTCATGTTTTTACGTTTTTCATGGTTGCGTTTCTCATGTTTGCGTTTTCTCATGTGTTGTGTTCATGCTAATGTTCTCATGCAATTACGTCTCGCATGCTAGTTGTTCCCATGTGTGGCGTTCTCATGCTAATGTTCTCATGCGATTTCGTTTCTCATGCGATTACATTTCATGCATTTACGTTTCTCATGCGGTTACGTTTCTCAGGCTAGTTATGTTCTTGTGTGTTACATTTCTCATGCTAGGTATGTTCTCATGCGTTACGTTTCTCATGCAGTTACGTTTCTCATGCGATTATGTTTCTAATGCTAGTTATGTTCTCTTGTGTTGCGGTTCTCATGATAGGTAAGTTTCATGCGATTGCGTTTCTCGCGCGGTTGTGTTTCTCGTGCGGTCATGTTTTTCATGCTAGTTTGGTTCTCACGTGTTACGTTTCTCATGCTAGTTATGTTCTCTTGTGTGGCGTTTCCATGATGGGTACGTTTCTCATGCGGTCGCGTTTCTCATGCGGTCGCGTTTCTCATGCGGTCGCGTTTCTCATGCTAGTTATGTTCTCACGTGTCACGTTTCTCATGCTAGTTATGGTCTCACGTGTCACGTTTCTCGTGCTAGTCATGTTCCCATGCGTTAGGTTTCTCATGCTAGTTACGTTCCCATGCGTTAGGTTTCTCATGCTAGTTACGTTCCCATGCGTTAGGTTTCTCATGCTAGTTACGTTCCCATGCGTTAGGTTTCTCATGCTAGTTACGTTCCCATGCGTTAGGTTTCGCTTGCTAGCTACGTTTCTCATGCTAGTTATGTTCTCATGTGTTTTGTTTCTCATGCGGTCACATTTCTCTTGCTGGTCACGCTTCTCTTGCTGGTCACGTTTCTCTTGCTGGTCACGTTTCTCTTGCTGGTCACGTTTCTCATGTGATTACATTTCTCATGCAATTAGATTTCTCTTGTTAGTCATGTTCTCATGCGATTACGTTTCTCATGCTAGTCTTGTTTCTCATGCGATTACGTTTCTCATGCGATTACGTTTCTCATGTGATTGCGTTTCTCATGCGATTGCGTTTCTCTTGTTAGTCATGTTCTCATGCGATTGCGTTTCTCATGCGATTACATTTCTCTTGTTAGTCATGTTCTCATGCGATTGCGTTTCTCTTGTTAGTCATGTTCTCATGCGATTGCGTTTCTCTTGTTAGTCATGTTCTCATGCGATTGCGTTTCTCATGCGATTGTGTTTCTCATGCGATTGCGTTTCTCATGCGATTGCGTTTCTCTTGTTAGTCTTGTTCTCATGCAATCACGTTTCTCTTGTTAATTACGTTTCTCATGCGATTACGTTTTTCATGCAATTACGTTTTTCATGCGATTATGTTCACATATGTTTGAGTTCTCATGTGTTTATGTTTTCTCATGCAATTTTATGTTCCTCATGTTTCTCATGCAATTTTACGTTTCTCATGAAGGTTCAGTTAGGATGTTTTCCTAGTTGGTAGCGCTGGTATATTTACATTAGATTCATGGCATTTCACCGCGGGGGGGGGGGTGGTCACCCATCACGTTTATGGGTGCTTACGGATTGAGATGAGCGTTTCTAATTGGCTTGTACGGTGGCAAGTCTCCACATCCGTTCCTCATACATTTCACATTTCATGCATCTGGGCATTTCATTTCATGCATCTGGGCATTTCTTTTCTCATTTAAAGGCCTGACACGTCTTCAGGTTCATCAGGCCTGAGTGTACGTTTTTAATTTGCCTGCTACGCCTCAGGTTGCTCGGCCTGTGCAAATTCTTGGGTTTGTCACATTCTCAGTCCTGCTCATACCTTGTATTGTCAGTACATTTGTTCATTCTTCACATTGTAGGTTTTGCTACGTCACACCAAGGCAGTATTCCTATCTCGTTACTCCCGAGACTGTCACCATTAGTCCTGCACTTACCTACATTTCATTGTCTTGTATACATGTCAGGGTCATATCTTCACGGTTAGGTCTTATGGCTATACACAACGCTACTGCGTCTTTTAATCACGGTCACCTGCATAGGTAGCGGTTAGGGTAGGAAGGGGTTTTCCTGTTTTTAGGGTTCGTTAGTTATTTCTTGTTCTAACTGTGTTCTTGTTTGCAGGGGTCATGTCACGGGCAGTAGATGTCGAAGACTTTGCCACCGTCCGTCCTTCTCCAGTTAGGGTTCTGTACATAGGAGCTCGCCTTCCTTGCAAACACCCGTTTCGGCCGTCTCTGGTAGTGGCATTGGGTTAGGTAGAAGGGTCTTGGTCCAGGGCAGACGTTGGATACCTGCGCACTGGCACTTGGCTGGATGCTCTCCCATGTTGTGGGCTGTTAGGTAGTTTTCCACTGTCGGGACAGTTTCTTCCTCAATTTAGTGTCCAAACGGGGTCCTGCTGATCTACAGAAACAGACGTCGCTGGGGTTTGATCAACAAGTCATTTTCAGTTTTAGCCTAGGAAGCTCATGACACGGTCTGGGATACCTTCCAGGCTTTTCCATCTTGGTATCCTGGTTTCTTTTATCACAAACATTCAATGTCTACGTGCTTTCATTTTGTTTTTGGCACTTTCAGCTCAAGCGATCCTCCAAGCTGGTGCTCGGTCAGTCTTGGGTCGTCTCGTGATGGCGTCTGCGGATGTTCCCGGGGATGGGCCAATTGCCTCTCCCTGGGGCACTCTTCTTCGCTAGCTCAGTACATGACACGTTGCTGTTCCCTGCTGCCTAAACCAGGGTTGCTCCTTATGCTCACGCCGGCCGTGCTTTCAGGTTAGTTGCAGTGTCTGCTGCTTCTCGCCAGGGGGTTCGTATTCACGTTGTTGAGGAGTTGGGTTGGTGGGGTTCAGCATTCATTTCCGGACATGTTCTGGATCCACATGTCAAGTTATCACAGGCTTTCTTGTTTCGACTGCTCGAGGTTGCATACGGTTACTTTCATTTCAGTCTCTTTGCGAGCTCATCCTACTGTCTTATTTTTGCCCCCTTTTAGGCATACCGACCATGTGACCCCGGCACACCCCAGGTCACTTTCCCTGTTTTCCCCTCGGTCATTTCCCGCACCTACCTGAGACTCCGAGTACAAGTTAGAAGGCGGGACCGCAGGTCCTGCCTGAATTTGTAGGAGGAGTTGGAAGGTATTTAAACCCGCCCTCTCTCCTCCTTGCCTGTCGTCATTTCTCTCGTGTCCCACCCACCCTTCCCCTTTTTTCTTGTTATTTCTTCTCCTTTACTTTTACTTGGGTATGCCCCCTTTTAGGCATACCGACCATGTGACCCCGGCACACCCCAGGTCACTTTCCCTGTTTTCCCCTCGGTCATTTCCCGCACGTACCTGAGACTCCGAGTACAAATGTTCAGTGGGTCAAACGGGCTTGGTGTGGTGGAACCACGATGGAACCTGGACAATCTGTATGCTGCAAATTGCTGTGCTGAAAATGGCCAAACATCAACATGGAGAGAGAAACCGCAGAAGAAAGATGACCTCTTAGCAGATAACCTCATATGCAGTAGTGGTTCGGGAAAACCCCAATCAATATGAGCAGGTAAGTATCATGTAATAGAGAAAAGAAACAGCCACATAGCGTAACTCTGTATATAAATCAAAATGTAATGTAGTGGAAACACTTACATTTAAGTTGATATAAAAGCGCTTTGCAAAGAATGTGGCAAAAATGGATTCCTCCCGACGCGTTTTGTCTCCTAGGACATCATCTGGGGTGTCCCTCCACTGTTGCCCCCCTTGTATATATAGGAAAAGTGACCCCAATCAAGAGAGTTTATTCCCGGCCGCATTGTCAGTGGAAATGGCATTACTTCCTGGTTTTCCTAAGATGGCCGCCGGGCTTATGTTCCAAGCCTCCATCTGGGTGCCTCTGACAAGGCCAAGCCTCGTTTTGGTCTCTGATATCACGTGACTCCCTGACTAAATGCCAGGAAGCTCTCACTGTGGAGGCAATCAAGAGGGTTCATCCCCGGCCGCATTGTCAGTGGAAATGGCATTACTTCCTGGTTTTCCTAAGATGGCCGCCGGGCTTATGTTCCAAGCCTCCATCTGGGTGCCTATGACAAGGCCAAGCCTCATTTTGGTCTCTGATATCACGCGACTCCCTGACTGAATGCCAGGAAGCTCTCACTGTCCGGATGATGTATCCAAGCCTCACATGTCCTGGCAGCCAGGACAAGGCTTGGATACATCATCCACACAGTGAGAGCTTCCTGGCATTCAGCCGGCCGCCGGGCTGGGGAACTTTAGAAGGGGCAGGTCTATACATGTAATAGACTGCGGAGGAAGTTCCCCATCAGGTCCGCTCAGGCTCAGGCAATGACGGACAGCGCTGGACATCGGATCGCCGCGGGACACTGGATTTCACCTCTGGAATGTTTTTATTTTTTTTAATAAAGGACTTTTTCAAGGTGTTTGTGTGTTTTTTTTTACATTTTTTGACACTTTCTTCGTGAAATGGTAGGGTACAATGTACCCCTTACCAATTCACATAGGGGGGGCCGGGATCTGGGGGTCCCCTTTGTTAAAGGGGTCTTCCAGATTCCGATAAGCCCCCCACCCGCAGACCCCCACAACCACCGGGCAAGGGTTATGGGGATGAGGCCCTTGTCCCCATCAACATAGGGACATCCTCCCCATGTTGAGGGCATGTGGCCTGGTACGGTTCAGGAGGGAGGGGGGGCGCTCTCTCATCCCCCCCTCTTCCCCTGCGGCCGGCCAGGTTGCGTGCTCGGATAAGGGTCTGGTATGGATTTTTGGGGGTACTCCACGCCATTTTTTTTTAAATTTGGGGTGGAGTTCCCCTTAAAATCCATGCCAGATCTGAAGGGCCTGGTATAGATATTTAGGGGGAACCGCACGCCATTTTTTTTTAAATTTGCGGCGGGGTTCCCCTTAATATCCATTCCAGACCTGAAGGGCCTGGTAATTTAATTCGGGGGAACCCCCACGCTTTTTTTTTATCAATAACTTTTCTATGTATTGATAAAAGCCGACAATTCATTAATAGCCGCGAGTGAGTTTTAAATGATTTTTTTCCTTCAAAAATGACACTTTGTGCAGGGACAGTTCTAAGCACGGGAAACATGCGCGACTTTACATGCATATCATACACACCCCCCAGGTACAAAATTTAAAGGAATATTTCACTTTTATTGTTTCACTTTAAGCATTATTAAAATCACTGCTCCTAAAAAAACTGCCCTTTTTAAAACTTTTTTTTGCATTGATACATGTCCCCTGGGGCAGGACCCAGGTCCCCAAACACTTTTTAGGACAATAACTTGCATATAAGCCTTTATAATTAGCACTTTAGATTTCTCCCATAGACTTTTCGAATTTGCCGCGAACACCCCAAATTGTTTGTTGTTCGGCGAACGGGCGAACAGGCAATGTCGGGATACAGAAAACTCAGGATGTTTTCTGGAAGGGAACCTGTACCTTTGGGAGAAGAGGAATTTGAGGAGTGGCTAGACAACGCCAGCCAGGCTTTAGAAGAATGGGAGGTCCCAGAACACCGAAAGAAACAGAGAATCACTGAGAGTCTGAAGGGGCCTGCCTTGGAGGCCATACGCAACCTCAAGCTGAGCAAGAAAGACTGTGATGCACAGGATTATCTGGACATTCTGCAGAATGTGTTCGGTGGAACAGAAAAAGTCACTGAGCTCACTTACCAGCTGGAGCACTGCTATCAGAAGACAGGAGAGAAACTGTCAGAGTTCATGAGGCGTCTGGATAAGATCCTACATAAAATTATACTGAAGAAGGGGATCAACCCAAGGAAGGTGGAAGAGGCCCGTGTTCAGCAGGTGTTGAGGGGAGCACAGCCCTTGGACCCCATCGCATTGGCGTTACGCACTCGACAGGACGGGAAGAGCCTGGAGTACCCCGACTTAATCCGAGTGGTCAGAGAAGAAGAGGCTATGTTGGAAGACAAAAGGAGGAACCAATCAGTCGAGCCAACCAATCCTCCGGCAGTGATGGTCAGGACGGCCATGACCCTCGAGAGAGACTCAGAGGTGGATACCTTGAAGTCACAGATGTCCCAAGTATTGGGGATGCTGACCTCTATGATGGCCAAGGATCAAGGGGTACCAGAGAGGGAAAGCCCAAAGAAAGAACTGTTTCCAAACATCTCAGCGCCCGCATCCTTGCAAGATTGGGGGGATGTGATTTGTTTCAACTGTGGAGGAGCTGGCCATTTCGCCAAAGTGTGTTCCAGCCCAAAGAAAAAAAAGATGAATAACCGCAAGCCGGCGGAAAACTTCAGAGGGCCCCGGTAAAGGAGTCAACCGGGTGCCCATCATCTCCGGTGAGCTCCAAACTGAATGAGAAGCACAGGAAAAGAGTGGACAAAACCCCTCAAAAGAAGCACAGGGTTCCTCAGTGAGAACGTACACCAAAGAAAGAGAATAATGTCCCTCAGCGGGTAGTTACACCCATTAAAAGGAGGGAGATCAATGCATACCAGGCCCAAGAGAGACTTAAGTCCAAAGAGAAATGGAAGAAAGAGAGTCCAAAAGGGAAACGCAAAGATCCAAAGAAAGAGACCCCTTCGAAGCGGTATCCAGAGAAGCTGGTAGGCCCCTCCCCGATAGTACCTGTCCAAGTGGTCTACACCAGAGCCATATTGGATACTGGGGCACAAGTGACCCTGTTGTACCGAGACTTTTATGACAAGCATCTAAGTCACCTACCCATCCAGAAGATTGAAGAGCTGGAAATATGGAGGATTGGGACTGAGAGTTTCCCTTATGATGGCTATCTGCCTATAAAACTGACTTTTGACCCGTCCATAGCCGGGAAGACCGAAGTGTTCAATACCTTGGCTGTGGTATGCCCCCGACCGCCTGGAGCTAACAAGAGTTCCGTAATAATAGGGACCAACACGGATCTGGTCCGAAGACTCTTGGCCCCTCTGACAAGAAGAAAAGACCCCACAGTCACCGAGATCCACCCAATGCTGAAGACAGCTTATCAGCGACTGATCTTGGAACAGAAGGCCCCAGAAAAGGGGGTAGGGAAGGTCTGGAGGCTGGGAAGAAGAGGAATAGTACTGCAGCCCGGTGAAGTAGCCTGTTTAAAAGCCACTGTGAAACTCACTTGGGAGCAGCCTGGGCCCTTTGTCATGTTGGAACCCGACCCAGGGGGAGAACACTCAGGCTTAGAAGTAGTCCCAGAAGTGGTCTCATTGAGGGCCCTGAAGAAGGCACACTGTAAAGTACCTGTGAGTGTCAGGAATACTATGGATGGCCCCATTGAGATCCCAGCCAGGATGTTGCTGGGCCAGGTGAGCCCTGCTACCCCAGTTGCTTTGTCGGACATGGAGAAGGCAGAGGGAGAAAGGACTGTGTGGGAGAAACTTTCCATGGAGAACCCAAACCTGCCCAGGGCTTGGAAAGAGAGAGCCAAGGCCCAGTTGACCAGGTGGAAAAAGATCTTCTCCCAAGATGAGTTCGATGTGGGGTGTGCAAAGAGTGCCACCCATCGAATCCGCCTCCAGGAAGACAAGCCCTTCAGGGAGAGGGTTAGGCGAGTTTCGCTAGCAGACCTCGCAGACTTGAGGGAACAGCTCGCCGAGCTCAAGCAAACTGGTGTGATTTGAGAATCTAGAAGCCTCTATGCCTCCCCGATAGTGGTGGTCAGGAAGAAGAATGGGTCATTGAGGCTGTGCATAGACTACAGGACCCTCAACAGGAGGACCATACCCGACCAGTACACCACTCCGAGGATAGAGGATGCCCTACAGAGCTTGTCTGGAGCCAAGTGGTTCAGCGTCATGGACCTCAAGAGCGGGTACTATCAGATCCCTATGCATCCAGAAGACAAGGAGAAGACAGCTTTCATAACCCCAGTGGGGTTCTTTGAATTCAACCGGATGCCCCAAGGTCTGTCTGGAGCCCCGGCCACCTTCCAACATCTCATGGAAAAGACTGTAGGAGACATGAACCTCATCGAAGTCCTTGTATACTTGGATGACATCATTTTCTTCAGGAGAACCTTGGAAGAACATGAAGAGAGGCTGGAGAAAGTTTTGAGAAGACTCAGTGAGGAGGGACTCAAGCTCTCACCTGAAAAGTGCCAGTTCTATCAGTCATCAGTTAACTATCTGGGACACATAGTGTCCGAGGATGGGGTAGCCACAGACCCCGAAAAGTTGGAGGCAGTCACCTCCTGGTCAAGGCCCACCACTGTGACAGAACTCAGATCCTTTTTGGGATTCTGTTCTTATTATAGGAGGTTTGTGGAAGGGTTTGCTCAGATAGCAAGGCCTCTGAATGAACTGCTCAAGACGGAGGGGGAAGAGGATGACTCGGGCCCCAGGAAGCCAGGGGAGTCCGTCAAGGACCAGTGGAATGAGAAGTGTGAAAAGGCCTTCCAGATGTTGAAGAAAAGTCTAACCACTGCCCCTGTCCTGGCCTACGCAGACCCAAAGAAGCCTTATGAACTCCACGTAGATGCCAGTCATGATGGTCTGGGAGGAGTGCTTTATCAGGAGCACGAAGAGCAACTGAGACCTGTTGCATATGTGAGCAGAAGTCTGACTCCCTCTGAAAAGAACTACCCTACTCATAAGTTGGAGTTCCTGGCCCTCAAGTGGGCGGTAGTTGACAAACTCCGACACTATCTGTATGGGGCAGAGTTCACCGTGAAAACCGACAACAACCCTCTTATCTATCTTTTCACCACAGCAAAGCTGGATGCCACAGAACATAGGTGGTTGGCGGCACTGTCTGCTTTCAATTTCAGCCTAAAACACAGGCCTGGGGCTGGAAATCGAGATGCAGACGCTTTGTCTAGAAGATCTCATGTCCCCATCAGCAGTACAGAAGACTGGACCCAAGTGGCACTATCGGGCCTACCTGTTTACAGACTAAAGCCAGAAGGGAAGGTGCGGGCCCTCTGTCAGGGGGCTGAACTCCAGGCCGGTGGCGGCTCAAGAGCAGAAGAAATAGGGGTCACTGTAGTAGGGGTCCCCAAACAGTACTGTGGGGTAACCCAGTTGGAGGAAGATAACTTGCCAAAACTGTCAAAGAGGAAATTGAGATGTGACCAATTAGAAGACCCGATGGGGAGATTGGTCTTGGAAGCCTTGGAGAGGCAGGACCCAAATAGACTCTTGCGTCATTCTTCAAAGGAAGCTCGCCTGTTGAGGAAGGAGTGGGACAGGTTGCAGGTGCATCAGGGACTGATCTACCGAAGGGGCCCCTCTGATGACCTGGAAGACAAATGGCAATTGTTTCTGCCCGATAAACACCGAGAGACTGTCTTGGTTGCTCTGCACGACAACCATGGCCACCTGGGGCTGGAAAGGACCTTCCAACTCGTTAGGGACCGTTTCTATTGGCCCTGCATGAGGGCCGAAGTTGAAGAATACTGCCACTCATGTGCACGCTGCTTCCAGTGAAAGACTTTACCCCATCAAGCTGCCCCAATGGGCCATCTGCAAAGTCAAGGCCCACTAGATTTGGTATGCATTGATTTTCTCTGCCTCAAACCCGACTTGAGTGGGCTAGGAAATGTTCTGGTAGTAACCGACCATTTCACCTGGTATGCCCAGGCCTTCCCAACCAAAGACCAGAAGGCTTCCACTGTAGCCAAAGTACTTATGGAGAAATACTTTGTACACTACGGGCTACCACAACGGCTTCACTCAGATCAGGGAAGGGACTTTGAAAGTCGGCTGATCCGGAAGCTCCTGGATTCCTTGGGGATCAAGAAGACACAAACTACCCCCTACCATCCACAAGGTGATGCTCAGCCGGAGAGGTTCAACCGAACCCTGCTAAACATGCTGGGGACCTTAAGCAGTGAAAAGAAGCAGCATTGGAGCAACCACATAGCAGCAGTTGTGCATGCATACAACAGCACCACAAGTGATGCTACAGGGTACTCACCCTATCGACTTATGTTCGAAAGAGAAGCAAGACTACCGGTAGATCTGGCCTTTGGCACCTCCATAGACCATTGTTCTGCCACTTCTCACAAAGGATATGTAGATAGACTCAGACACAATTTAAAATTGGCCTATGAGCAGGCCCAAGCAGCCTCAGAACAAAGGGGGGCTCGCAACAAGAAAAACTTTGATCTGAAAGTTCGGATTCAAGATTTACAACCTGGAGACAGAGTGTTGCTACGGAACTTGGGGGTCCCTGGAAAACACAAGCTTGCAGACAGATGGAGACCTGAACCCTATGTTATTTGCAAAAAACTACCGAGCCTACCTGTTTACAGACTAAAGCCAGAAGGGAAGGTGGGGCCCTTAAAGACTTGGCATCGGAACCACCTACTCCCACTAGCTAAAGCAGTTCGGATTCCCCCTGCGATGGGTTCCCCTGAGCCAACTTCCATCCTGGATACTCCCAAGCCGAGCACTCGGTCCCAGACCCCTCAGATTGGGGATACAGAGACCTCGGAGCTAAGTGAAGATGAGGGAGAAGAACTTGATTGGCTTTGGCCTTCCCAGGCCCCAGAAACTTCTGCTATTGATCTTCCGCCTGATGAAGACACCATAGACAGTACACTGAATGCAGAAGCTACTGAGTTCATCCCGTCCAGTCCTTTGTCAGATTCTTGGGAAGATGCCTGTGACTTACATGGAATCTCTTGGATCCCCCTCTAAGTGCATCTCCCTGCTCCTGAGTCAAGTGTCCCAGAACCAGTGGAAACTCCCAAGTCGGTTCCAGAAGAGGAACCTGTATTGTCTGAACCAGAAATCCAGAGAGAGCGAAGGATGAGAAGGACCATAAGGCCTCCCTGAAAATTGACTTACCCACAGATGGGGAAGAGCTCAGAAGACACTGTTGTCACTGCCAGGAGGAGTGTGGAAGACCCTGATCCCTCCACTGTTCATTTGGTGGGGGGCAACCCCAACTCACCCGCTGGCACAGCTAGGCAGGCCACTAATGGTAGTGTGACCTGTGGGCAAGGAAGTCCACCCCTCGTTTTTGTGGGAACTTCCTTTGCCGACGTCATACGCATCTTTGTCTCATGTTGTGCGTAGTATGTGTTAACAGTTATCTTTGGGGACCAAAGAGTTTAAGTGGGGGGAGTGTGTAGCGGGGTCTCCTTTAAGGCCCCGGGACTATGTTACCCATAACCCCGTTTGGCACCTAGGGTGCATTTTCGCCACGCAGAGACTCATGGGTGGAACTATATAAGAGGAGGGCGAGGCTGAGCTCGGCCTCTTTGGACACTGCGCTGCTATCAACAGGTCTTCCCGTGCGGATCTGCTGCAGTGCAGGGCCTGAAGCCAGGGCCTTGCACAACTTCCAGAGAGCCTTCCACCCCACTGCGAGCCTGGGTGGTATCCGACTTCTCCAAGTTGCTGACATCAGTTGGACCGGGGACCCGGCCGTTGCAGACGCTGTGTGCGAGACACAGTCGGTGGAAGTCCCGGACTGGGATCGCGTCCGGAGTGGTAAGCGAGCACCTGCTCAATCCAAAAAAATACTTTATTCTGATTAGGCCTAGAGACTGCCTTGGCCCACCAAGTTTTATCTGTTGTTCCACCGGAGACTAGTAGCAGAACTGCGTTGTGTAGTCTCCGGTGAAGTGTTCTTCTATTACCTATTGTGTGAATTACAAATACTGTTTCCCTAGAGACTAAGTTATATCTGAGTCAGGCCTGACCAGGAGTTAGAACTTTTTGTTGCTGAGCCATAAGGGCACATAGATAGGAATAGCTGCACTTGGCGTGTAATCGCCAGCATCCTCAGTGTATACTATATTTACCGTTGCAGGGCTCTGCAGACAATATATGTGTTATGTGTTAACCTATGCCTTTTACACAGAAGTAAACTAGTTATACTTTAACACTTCGCCCTCAGTGTGTTATCATTGTGCATATATTGCTAGATTGTGATAAGATAACAACCCTTAGACTAACTGTGCCAGAGTGGGTCGAGTAGATTGCCGGGGGTTGGCGGTGCTGTATTCAGGGCCCAAAACAAATCCAGCGGCTCTCTTAACTGGGGGTAGCGCTACACATGTTTTTAATGGTCAAGGACAGTCTAGCTCTTCTGTTCTTTGCATTCACGCTTTGGTTCTCCTCTATCATTTTACAGCTGCAAGACTGTGTATTTCTTTTTTTTTATATGAACGTTTTCAATGTACTATGTATCTAGTATTTGAATTGATTTTCCATTTACTGTCTACATTCTGCCTTCCAACATGTTTTTTATTTTTGTTCTGTATGACAAAGGCTTATGGAAAATAAGTGGACATAAATTAGTAAACCATGAATAAATACTTAAAAACAATAAAAGCAATAAAAGGACATATACACTATACTACCAAAAGTATTGGGACACCTGCCTTTACACACACATAAACTTTAATGGCATCCCTGTCTTTTTTTCAAGTAGTCTTTATTGAAGTTTTGAACAAGTACAAAGGAGGGAAACAAGAAAACAGGGGGTAGGTAAGACAAGTTCACAGTTATTTAAAGGATGTTTGGTGAGTTTACATACAGTACTAAAGTAAGGTTTGATATTAGACCTAGGGGGGTACATGTTCTATAATGAGCTTTCGCTAAAAAACGTGAACTCAGGGGAGGACAGGGTAGGGAGTATAGGGCAGGAGGAAGGGAAGGGGGAGAGGAAGGGAGAAGAACATGGGGGGTTAGGTAATAGCTATAGCAACAAGAGCTAAGTAATATAACAGTCTAAACAACTTTTATACAATGTACTCCAGTATCATTTGGGCTATCAGAATGAAACCGTGTATTTAGGATTGTGCAACTATAGTGACCAGGAATGGATACATTTAGCATAGTTATGATTTTTTAGGGCAAACCTTTTCTCCATATCACATTTGATAATTTAAACCCGTGATTGTCTCAGAGACTGAAGGTGCTGTGGAGGATTTCCACAGCCTGGCTAAGTTGAGCTTTGCAGCTTGAAGTAAGTGAATAATAATGGTTCTGTAGTTAGTTGGGAATTCTTCTAGACCTATGTGGAGTAAAGCCAATTTGGGTTGGGGGGTGACCGGTTTGTCAGTGATCTCGGATATTAAGGTAAAGATCTTGTTCCAAAAGGATTTAAGAGATTTGCAAGCCCCCAAAATGTGCAGTAAGGAACCAGAGTCTTCACATTGACGCCAACACTGGGATGATTGGGTAGGGTATATTTTGGAGAGTCTTAAAGGTGTAAAGTACCATTAATGGAGGATTTTCATATATGATTCCTATCGGTTGCAACAATTGGAGGCTCTAGTAATAAACAGAAAGGCTTTTTGCCAGGCTTGATCAGTGACATTTTGGCTGAGGATCGATTCCCATGTGCTCAAGGAAGGAGTCTTAAGAGGGAATTCTAAGTTAGTAAGATGGGAGTAACAACTGATATTTTAGGATAAAGCCCTGTACACACGGGCGGGAATCTCGTAGGGAAAAAAAAACGTTGGTTTTCCAGACGAGATTCCTGGCAAGCTTTTCTTGCTCGCCGAGTGTACACACGGCACATTCAAAATAACCACCATTCTTTTGAATGGCGAAAACACGGTGCGTCATTGACTATGATGAGCATGCGCTCGTCACATTCAATGCCATTGCCGCCATCTTGCTTCGACCTACACTACCCTTGTAAGCTACTGCGCATGCGTCAAAGTCTCATTGAGCATGCACGGGTTTACCTGGAGACAGGTAAGCATACACGCACGGTTTTCTCGTCGGGAAACAGGCCGACGAGAATCCAGACGAGAAAATAGAGCGCTGGTTCTCTATTTTTCTCATCGAGATTCCCGGCAGTTTTCCTGACGAGAAACCATACACACGAATGGTTTTCTCAGCAAAAAGCTCTCCCAGCAGTTTTCTTGCCGAGAAAACCGGTCGTGTGTACGAGGCTGTAGTATAATACTGTGTGACGGATAATGGGAGGTAAGCAGTAGGAGAAATGTTGGTAGCTCTTATGCAGTGACTAATTCTCATGTAAGGTAATCATTCTGAGGAGGATAAGGCATAGCTATTTTGTTGGTCATTGAAGGGTTTTATTTTATCATCTTTATAAACATCCTGCAGGTTGTGCATTTTGCATTTTTTCCATGTAGTTTAAGTTGCGAATCACAACACGGTGAGTGTCTAACGGTAGAGACATTGACCTAGTTTCAGGGGTTTTGAGGGACAGCAGGGAAGACCAAGCATCAAGGGAGGCTTTATTACATAGGTGAACAAAAAAAGGTCTTTCGCGCTACTGAAGAGTAACTAAAATGCGAATAAAGTGTGCTATGCAAAGAGCTGCAAAAACTAGCTGTGTTCACCTTCCACACTAGTAGAAATGAACAAGGGGGGGGGGGGGGGTGTTTTCGCGCTAAAAGGCAGCATATAAACTACATAAAGTGACAAAAATTAATAAAAATAAATGTACAAATAAATACCTATGTAGTGGTAAAAATACAGTACTGAATAACCTTGAAATATATATGTCAAGTAATGAATAATAAAGTGCACAAATATTAAATGTAAATATGGCTCAATAATACTATATAAGGTGTACAAAGTGACATAAATAATAAAGCGCACAAGTGCTAAATATACTTATGGCACAATAATAATAAGCATAAAGTCCCAAAAGAATGTGCCTAAAAAGTATTACTGTGAAATTAATAAAGGAATAAGAATAATCAGTACACAAAAAGTCTCTTAGTGGAACTCCTTTGACGTGAAAGAAAGTGAACTAGTGCAGATAGTAGGATTTTTAAAACAGCTTACCTGTAAAATCCTTTTCTTGGAGTACATCACGGGACACAGAGCAGCATAGTCATTACTATGTGGGTTATATAGAATTACCTTCAGGTGCTGGCACTGGCAACTTCCAAAACAGGAAGTACCCTCCCCTATATAAGCCCCTCCCATCCGGGAGTACCTCAGTTTTGTAGCAAAGCAATACATGTCCCCAAAAGAGGGGTGGGAGCTCTGTGTCCCGTGATGTACTCCAAGAAAAGGATTTTACAGGTAAGCTGTTTTAAAAATCCTACTTTCTTGTTCATACATCACGGGACACAGAGCAGCATAGTCATTACTATGTGGGACGTCCCAAAGCAATGCCACATGAGGGGGGGGATACACCATACATAAGCTGGGCGCCATCAGGCATGAGGATCTTTTGCGGCCTGCAACACACTGCGCCCAAAGGCGACATCCTCCTGACTTCTAACGTCTACCTGGTAGAACCTAGTAAACGTGTGTACTGAAGACCATGTTGCGGCCTTACAAATTTGCGCCAGGGAGGCCTGGTGATGCACTGCCCATGAAGTTCCAACTGCTCTCGTGGAGTGCGCCCTAACTTTGAACGGAGGCGGTCTACTTCTCAAGCCATAGGCTTGTATTATGACCTGTCGAATCCACTTGGCTAAAGTAGATTTTGATGCTGCCTGACCCTTTCTGGGGCCTTCCGGCAGAACAAACAAAGAATCCGTTCTACGAATCTGAGCAGTGGCTTTTAGATAAGCTTTAACTGCTCTTACTACATCCAAAGAATGCAATAACTTTTCCTCTACCGAGCTTGGTTTGGGGAAAAAAGAAGGAAGAACCACATCCTGGTTCAAGTGAAACCTCGATACCACCTTAGGAAGAAAGGCTGGGTGAGGACGTAATACTACTCTGTCCTTATGGATAACCAGATATGGCTCTTTACAGGACATGGCGGCTAATTCCGACACTCTTCTAGCCGAGCATATGGCTACTAAAAATATCAATTTCCTGGTGAGTAGAACCAAGGAAATGTGCCGCAAAGGTTCAAATGGCTGCTTCTGCAGAACCGACAGAACCAAATTTAGATCCCATGGGCATATGGGAGCCTTAATCGGCGGAATAATACGAGTCACACCTTGCATAAAGGATTTGACAAGTGAATGCATAGCCAGGGGCCTTTGCAATAGTATTGACAAGGCCGAAACCTGGCCCTTGATAGTACTTAAGGCAAACTTCCTGTCTACAGCCCACTGCAGGAAGTCCAGAATTCTGCCTATAACGTACTTACGTGGATGCCATTTTCTGGCCTCGCACCAAGTGATGTACGCCTTCCAAACTCTATAGTAGATCTGCCTGGATACAGGCTTCCTGGCATTGATTATAGTTGATACCACAGAGTTAGAGAGACCTCTCTTCTTTAGGATGTGGGATTCAATAGCCAGGCCGTTAAACTTAGAGTTAGTAAGGAAGGGTGGTATATCGGTCCTTGCGAAAGCAGGTCCGGACGACGTGGAAGGGTCCAAGGACTCCCCACAGACATTTTGATGATCTCCGCGTACCAGGCCCTTCGGGGCCACGCTGGAGCCACCAGGATCACCGGCTTCTTCTCCAACCTGACTCTGCGAAGGAGTCGAGGCAACAATTGTAGCGGAGGGAATGCATATATCAGTCTGAACTGATCCCAAGGGAACACCAGAGCATCCGAGCCGCAAGCGAGGGGATCCCTTGTCCGGGAGACAAATCTGTCCACCTTTGCGTTGAATCTGGATGCTAGCAGATCTACATCCGGTGTTCCCCACCGCTGACATATTGCTCGGAAGACCTCGGGATGAAGGGACCATTCCCCTGGGCATAACTGTTGGCGACTCAGAAAGTCTGCCTTCCAATTCTCCACCCCTGGAATGAAGACAGCTGATATACATGGGACATGCTTTTCTGCCCATTCCAGGATGTGACTTACTTCCCTCTGGGTTGCACGACTCCTGGTGCCTCCCTGATGATTGATATATGCCACTGCTGTGGCATTGTCTGATTGAATTCTGACAGGGGACCCTTGGAGTCTGGATGTCCAGGCTACTAGGGCGTACCGGGCTGCTCGTATCTCTAAGAGATTGATGGGCAGGGTTTTTACTACATTTGACCATCTGCCCTGGAGAGACCATTGCTCCAGTACTGCCCCCCAGCCTATAAGGCTGGCATCTGTAGTGACCACCTTCCAAGATATCGGGCTGAAGGGTTTTCCCTTCTGGAGATTCTGGGGGATCAACCACCAGCAGAGACTCTTCCGAACGGAAGGGGACAAAGCCATCGGGAAGTCTAGAGCCTGAACTTTTCCGTTCCAGGCTGACAATATGGCCCTTTGTAAATTCCTTGAGTGGAATTGGGCGTATGGTACAGCTTCGAATGATGCTACCATCTTTCCTAGCAGCCTCATGCACAGGCGTATGGACAGCTGTCTTTTTGCACAAAGCAGACGGACCAAGGCCCTCAAAGAGGATACCTTGTCTAGAGGTAAGAAAATCTTCCTCTGGTCTGAATCCAGCCGTAGCCCTAGATATACCAGGTTTTTCACTGGCTGTAGGGCTGACTTGTCCAGGTTGATGACCCAACCGTGAGACTCTAGATACTTGATTGTATCGACAATTACCACTTCTAGCTTGGCAACTGAGTGGTCCATCAACAACAGGTCGTCTAGGTATGCCATTATCGTTACACCCCGTGTTCTTAGATCGGCCAACAGTGGGGCCAGAATTTTTGTGAACACTCGTGGTGCTGTGGCCAGACCGAATGGTAAGGCTCTGAACTGAAAATGGCGCCCTTCTACTGCAAAGCGTAGAAATTTTTGATGACCTGGAAAGATGGGAACATGCAAGTAAGCTTCTTTGATGTCGATCGAGGCTAACCATTCCTCCCCTTGTAGGGCAGCGGTGACCGATCGGATCGACTCCATCCGGAAAGACCGGACGTTTAGAAATTTGTTTAGACTCTTTAGGTCCAATATGGGTCTTATGTCCCCGTTTGGCTTCGGGACTGTGAAAAGGTTTGAGTAGAAACCCAACCCCCACTCTTCCATAGGAACCTCCATAATTACTCCTTGGAGCAATAGTTGTTCTAACGCCAATAGGAGAGACCCTCTTTTCAGAGGGTCTCTTGGCATGCCTGACCACATAAAATGGGACGGAGGAGACTCTTTTAACTCCAACTTGTATCCCAGAGTTACTGCGGAGAGCACCCATCTGTCTTTGATCGTCTCCCGCCAGGTCTCTGCGAACAACTGAAGTCTTCCCCCCACCCGTTTGAGTGGGGGCAGCCCTTCATGGGCTTGACTTGGAGGCTGGTTTAGTACCTCTTCGGATCCAGGGCTTTTTATTACCCTGTGGCTGTCCCTGATTTTTACCTACTGAGTTTGACCGAGGAGGCCGTCGGAACTGCTTAGTAGCAGACGTCGCAGGGATAGGAGAGGTAGTCCTCTTAAAAGATGGACCCCTAGACCTCTTTTTACTCGGTAAGAGAGTACTTTTACCACTGGAAATCTTCTGGATATACTTATCCAGGTCTTCGCCAAAAAGGCGTTCCCCATGAAATGGGAAGCTAACTAAGAGCTTCTTACAGGGAGCTTCAGCAGACCAGTTTTTGAGCCACAGAAGCCTACGCATATGTACCAAAGACAGCGTGAGGCGGGAGGCCTGATGGATAGAATCCTTGATGGCGTCAACCGCAAAGCATAATGCTCTAGGCAGATCAGCCAGAGCCTGGGCCTGCTGGTCTGGCAAATCCCTCAGGACCATTTTCATTTGATCCTTTAAAGCTTGGCAGACCCCAATAGCTGCCACTGCTGGCTGTGTAACAGCCCCTGCTGTGGAAAAAGCAGATTTTAATAAAGATTCCAATTTTTTATCCACTGGATCTTTGAACATTTGAACATTATCTACTGGACATGTCAGTGATTTGTTCACAGAAGAGATGGCTGCATCCACCGTAGGAACATTCCATCTCTGGGTGAACTTTTCCTCCATGGGATAGATCACCGGAAACCTTTTAGGCGGAACAAATAGTTTATCAGGATGTTCCCAGTCCTGGTATATAAGTCCTTCCAATAATGGATGTATTGGAAAGGAGCAATTAACCTGGGGAGCTTTTAGCGACCCCAATGAGGAGACAGCAGTAGTTGATGGTTCAACAAGAGGCATTTTAAATGCAGATCGAACCATGTCAGTTAGGGTCTGGACCCACAATCTTTCAGTCTGTGATGCTGAAAATGGTTCATCTACTGTCGATTCCTCAAAAACAGAGCTAACCTCCTCCTGATCCCCTTCAGGTAGGTCGGTCCCTTCCTGGGACTGTTGCTCTGCCAACAGGCACTCTAATGGAGGTGATGGAGATCTGGCGCGCTTTCTTTCCTGTAGAGAAGAAGCGATCAATGCAGCCAATCTCTGCTCCAATCCCTCCAGAGTTGAGGAAAAAACCTCCTCTGTTATATATGCAGGAGCAGGTGGACTGAGGACAGCCGCAGTACCTGGCACTCCCGGGGGTTCCTTATGGGTATTAACCTCTGATTTCTCAGGGGAGGAGGGTGCAGATGACTGCTCCAGATCCTCAGAGCCCGATGGAGACCCCCTACACTTCCTGAGAGGTATATCTCGGAGTTTTTTAGGCGGCATATTCCTTAGTTCAAAGCTGAGGTATTCCAGCCGCAATACACCCCTTACTGAAATAGTCTAATGCAATTTGCTGCTATGTACATCAGTGGGTGTCTACTAATGCGTCTTTCTGGGGATGCCTGTATCAACCGCCCGCTGTAAGCCCCTATACCATGCTACCAGCTCCTTTTCATGCTCTGTGTCCATAGCAAGCAGCGTGGACTGAGTCCTTTTATCTTGCTGGGACGCCCGCACATGCGCAGAAGCGCTGGGCGCACAGAGCGCGTCATCCGCCAGGCTCCGCCCCCTTTTTTGAAGCTAAACCTTATAAAAGGAAAGCATGTGTGCGCGCGCGCGTTCACGCACGTGTGCGCTCTTGGCGCCATGTAGGGAGAGGAGCCAGGGTCCCTGTTTCACCAGGACTCGGGGATGGAAGGAAACTACTTGGCAGCATGACAGAGGAATGCAGCTTCCCTGATAGAGAGCTCACTCATCTGCCTGGACTTTCACCATGGAAGGAATAGTCCCAAGAAAAAAAGACGTTCCACAGCGGCCTCTAGTGGACAAACACAGGTACCGCACCTTTGTCTTTTTTTTTTTTTTTAAACCTCCTTTATGAAAAAACATTTCCAGGTTTACAGTTTTTTTAAAACTTCCCTTATGAAAAAACATTTCTAGGATTTCTTAGGCATATACAGCTATTAGCGGGAATACCCTTTAGGTAACAGGCAGAAAGACATATTAGGCTTGGGGGTCCCCTCAATAGAACCAAGTTCCTGAGGGGCCCCCACTTACCTTTTCCCCGCCGCAGGACTTTGTTTGGTCCACAGAAGCCCAAACTTCACCTCTCACGGCAGGCATTGTACTAGACCTTCAGGGACCGGGTTCCCAAGGATTCCACTCCCCTGGACCTGTATAGCACCCTGCACAGATAGCCTCTTGGTTTTGGGTATGACCAGAGCTCTGGATCCCAGGGTCCAGCCCTCCTAAGAGAGGCATTACAGGCAAAACCCTGCTCTTCTCTGCAAGGCCCGGGTACCGACCGTTTAGCTATGAAGCTTTTTTGGTCGGATCCGGAATAGCTTGCTAAGGCCCAGAGAACCTGTACACAAGCCCAGATGAATACATGTTAACCTTGGCCAACACCTTAGACACTGGCAAAAAACTGAGGTACTCCCGGATGGGAGGGGCTTATATAGGGGAGTGTACTTCCTGTTTTGGAAGTTGCCAGTGCCAGCACCTGAAGGTAATTCTATATAACCCACATAGTAATGACTATGCTGCTCTGTGTCCCGTGATGTATGAACAAGAAATAAATCCTCTGATGGTGAAAGAGTATCTGATGTGTCCATGCAGTGGTCTCACGGAACTCTCACCTCCATGTAGACATAATAGGCATGATCAAACAAATCTCCCTCCTCTATAGTGGTTCTTCTGATATGTGTTATTATTAATCTCCTCCATGTCTCCTCTGCTTACAACAGCGTTGCGGCCCCTAGAGGGAGGGGGAGGAAGGAGGGGGAGAGCAACTCCAATTTAGATATGAGATAAGGAATGGGAAGAAAAAGGGCCTCCAATAGTGTAGTAATTTAGAATCAAACTGGTTTATTATTAAAATATACATCAAATAAAACAAAAGGTCGCTTGAGAAATAACCACAGCGGCGTTGTACGCCTTCTTACTAGTCCTCCGGGTACTTCCGGTCTGCGGCACCTCGCGATCTCGCAAAATGACATTTTGTGCAGGGACAGTTCTAAGCACGGGAAACATGTGCTACTTTACAGGCATACTATACACACCCCCAGGTACAAAATTTTAAGGAATATTTCACTTTTATTGTTTCACTTTAACCACTTCCCACCCGGCCACTGTATATATACGGCCGGGTGGGTGCTCTCTCCTTCTGAGTGGACATTCCTGAACGTCCTTCAGAAGGAGCGTGATCGCGCGCAGCGCGCACCCGCGCGATCCCGATGCGCGCGTGTCCCGCGGACACGCCGCATCTCGGAACAGCAGGAGGGCACTGTGATTCGCCCTCCTGATCGGCACGATGGCTGTGTGTAATCACAGCCATCGTGATGTAAACACAGAGAGGGGTGCTGGCACTTGTGAGGGGATCGCGCCGCCACGTGCACGCGCAGCGGCGCGATCCCGATCTGCCTGTACCCTCCAGAGATAGAAGGTGTGTGCAAACAGGAGGGCCATGTGATTGGCCCTCCTGATGACATGACGGCTGTCCAATGACAGCCGTCATGTAATGTAAACACAGAGCAGTTGTAACTGCTCTGATCTCTTCCTCTCCTCACACAGAGCCTGTCAGTGAGGAGAGGAAGAGACAATCTGTGCTGCAGCCGGGAGATCAGTGAGTTTTTAGCTGTTTGTCTGCTGTTTACCCACTGATCACCCAGCTAGTGTCCCCAAAACACAGTGTCCCCAAAACAGTGTCCCCAAAACACAGTGTCCATAAAACACAGTGTCCATAAAACAGTGAAAACATCTGCCCGCCAACATCTTGCGCATCTGCCCGCCAACATCTTGCGCATCTGCCCGCCAACATCTGGCACAGCTGCCCGCCAACATTTGGCACAGCTGCCCGCCAACAGCTGCCCACCAACAGCTGCCCACCAACATCTGGCGCATCTGCCCGCCAACATCTTGCGCATCTGCCCGCCAACATCTTGCGCATCTGCCCGCCAACATCTGGCACAGCTGCCCGCCAACATCTGGCACAGCTGCCCGCCAACATCTGGCACAGCTGCCCACCAACATCTGGCACATCTGCCCGCCAACATCTGATCGCCAGCATCTGACCGCCAACAGCTGCCCGCCAACAGCTGGCACATCTGCCCGCCAACATCTGCCCTGCCAACATCTGGCACATCTGACTCCCAACATCTGGCAGTAAACATCTGCCCGCCAACAGCTGCCACATCTGCCCGCCAACAGCTGCCACATCTGCCCGCCATCTGCCCGCCAACAGCTGCCCGCCAACATCTGGCACAGCTGCCCGCCAACATCTGATCGCCAGCATCTGACCACCAACAGCTGCCCGCCAACAGCTGGCACATCTGCCCGCCAACATCTACCCTGCCAACATCTGGCACATCTGACTCCCAACATCTGGCAGTAAACATCTGCCCGCCAACAGCTGCCACATCTGCCCGCCAACATCTGGCCGCCAACAACTGACATCTGCCCGCCAACATCTGACTGCCAACAGCTGCCCTGCCAACATCTGGCACATCTGCCCGCCAACATCTGACACATCTGGCCGCCAACATCTGACCGCCAACAGCTGACCGCCAACAGCTGCCCGCCAACATCTGCCCTGCCAACATCTGGCACATCTGACCGCCAACATCTGGCACATCTGACCGCCAACATCTGGCACATCTGCCCACATGGCTAAACGATTCTACAGCAGCGAGGAGGCTCTCCAGATACTCCAGGGTATGTCGGACGAGAGTAGCGAGGAACTCTCTCTGTCAGAATCGGATAGTGAATATTATCCAGAGGAAAGTAGTGGCTCTGAAATAGAAACTGAGGATAGAATCGTAACAAGTGAGATCAGGAGTTATGAGCAGGCGCCGCAGACATCCACCAGCAGCGCAGCACTCCAGGACATCCACCAGCAGGCATCCACCAGCAGCGCAGGACTCCATGATGATATGCAGGCATCCACCAGCAGCGCATCACGCCAGGATAGGCAGGCATCCGCCAGCAGCGCATCATGCCAGGATAGGCAGGCATCCACCAGCAGCGCATCACGCCAGGATAGGCAGGCATCCGCCAGCAGCACATCACGCCAAGATAGGCAGGCATCCGCCAGCAGCGCATCACGCCAGGATAGGCAGGCATCCGCCAGCAGCGCATCACGCCAGGATAGGCAGGCATCCGCCAGCAGCGCATCATGCCAGGATAGGCAGGCATCCGCCAGCAGTTCTGCAACTTTTCTAGAGGATAGGCCAAATGCTAGCAATGGGGCGTCCCATCAACAACGAGGCAGGGCCCATACTAGCCTCCCCGATCTTCTACTGTATCCAACATGGCTGCCCGATACGTCAGTAGAACCTATCATTCCCCCTTTTACAGCCCAGCCAGGCCCTCAGATACAGTCGGAAAATGCTACCCCGATTTATTATTTTGAATTATTTTTTACTGATGATATCCTAACCTACATTGTGGAGCAGTGTAATCTATACGCCAGTCAATATATAGCCAACAATCCAAATTCTTCCTATGCCCGTCCTTTTGTTTGGAAACCCCTCACCGTGGAAGAATTTAAAATTTTCCTTGGCCTAACCCTCAACATGGGGCTGACAAAAAAAAATGAACTCCATTCCTACTGGTCTACCCGACCTATCTACCACATGCCAATCTATTCATCTTTTATGAAAAGAACCCGTTACGAGATGATAATGAGGTTTCTACACTTCAACGACAATGCCCAATGCCTCCCTCGAAATCATCCCAATTATGATAAATTATTTAAAATTCGGCCCCTAATCAATTTTTTTTGCGCCAGCTTCAAGCAGATGTTTACCCCTGATGTAAATATATGTGTAGATGAATCATTAGTACACTTCACAGGAAGACTTGGAATAAAGCAATACCTCCCCAGTAAAAGAGCCAGACGTGGGGTAAAATTTTATAAGGCATGTGACAGGGCCACGGGTTACACATATGATTTTATAATTTATGAGGGAAAAGACAGACAGCTAAACCCCCCTGGATGCCCTACCTACATGGGAACAAGTGGCAAAATTGTCTGGCAGCTGATTGAACCATTGCTTGGGAAAGGTTACCACCTATACGTAGACAATTTCTATACAAGTCTCCCACTTTTTCGCCATCTGTACCAAAAGAAAACTGTGGCCTGTGGGACAGCACAGACCAACCGTAAAGGCTTCCCACAGAGATTGGTTGCCAAGAAACTGAAACAGGGGGAAATGGCCAGTATGCGGACTGAAGAGGTCCTAGCATTGAAGTGGAGAGATAAAAAAAGAGATGTCTACATCCTTTCCACAATGCATGATGACACCTTGGTGGAACTGCAGAGAAGAAGAGGCCCCGTCCAGAAGCCAAAATGTGTGCATGACTATAATCTTTACATGGGGGGTGGATATGAATGACCAGATGATGCAGCCCTACTTGGCCACCAGGAAATCACTGTTTTGGTACAAAAAAGTTGCCATTTATTTGATGCAACTAGCCCTTTTCAATTCTTATATCATTTTTTCTAAGTGCACCCAAAGTTCCCTAACCTATCTAAAATTCCAAGAAGACTTGATCGAAGCCCTTCTCTATCCCCATGGCCAAGCCCCTCAACTAATTCGCTCCGATGCAGTAGCCAGACTCCACGAAAGGCACTTCTCCGAAATCCTCCCTCTTACCGAAACAGGTCGCAAACCCCCAAAAAAATGTTGTGTGTGTTCAAGTAGAGGAATTCGTCGTGACACCCGATACTACTGTCCCCAATGTCCCTCCCAGCCAGGCCTTTGTATTGGAAAGTGCTTTCAGAGCTATCATACTTTACTAAACTATTAGTAAAGTGAAGATGATTTTTTTTCCAGTTTCCACCATCTGCCATTTCTGTGAATGACCCGGACTGTTTTCGACTATGCCTCTGCCAACCATGTTTCTGCCTTCAACGTGAATTGACCTCGGCCTGTTACATGACCATGCTTTTTGCCTGCCTCCTAAACTGATCATTTGAGTACAGCACAGGGGTCTCACATATTTGAGGGGCTCCAGAAAAGAGTTTCCGAGTGGAGAAAATGTTTTTCTCCAGGTTTTGTTTTTCTCGGATTAGGGTCTGGAGACTCGGAGGCTTCGTAGAGATTTGGGTGGGAAGAAGCCTCTACCCCTGTTCTTAGGTCTTTCCTGACCAAGGCCTAAATGTTATAGTGCTGCCACCTGAACTGGCCGTGCCTCTGCCTGCCACCTGAACTGGCCGTGCCTCTGCCTGCCACCTGAACTGGCCATTCCTCTGCCTGCCACCTGAACTGGCCATTCCTCTGCCTGCCACCTGAACTGGCCATGCCTCTGCCTGCCACCTGAACTGGCCATGCCTCTGCCTGCCACCTGAACTGGCCATGCCTCTGCCTGCCACCTGAACTGCCTGCTAAACCATGGACCATGTTCATAGGTTTCCATATCTCTGTTTCCCTGCTGGACAATTCCTGGACATTTCCTATGGCTGTCTGGACCAATGCTTTGACTGCTCTGGAACGGTATTCCTGCCTGCTAAAACCATAGGTGAGCCTTTTTTTATTACCTTTTGCTCAGCAGAATGTATTTTGGGGTGTAATTCTTAGTGTGTACATGCTATGTGTTAGAAGCCTGAAGGTGCTACTTGCATGTTGGGCCTCTGTATGTGGCCAGGCTGTGGAAAAGTCTCACACATGGGGTATCACTATACTCAGGACGAGTAGCAGAATGTATTTTGGGGTGTTATTTTTGCTGTGTACATACTATGTGTTAGAAAGATCTTCTGAATTGACAACTTTGTGAAAAAAAAATATGTTTTAATTTTTTTTCCACACTTTCCAAAAACTTTTGGAAAGAAATTACATGTTCAAAAGACTTATTATGCCTCATAGAAAATACATTGGGTTGTTTTCTTTCCAAAATGGGGTCATTTTGTGGGTAATTCCATTGTCCTTGTTCTCCAGGGCCTTCAAAAATGTGATGGGTACTCAGGAAATGAAATGTGTAATTTATGCCTTTAGAGCGCCTGATGGTGCTACTTGGATGTTTGGCCTCCGTATGTGGCCAGGATGTGGAAAAGTCTCACACATGTGGTATCGCCATACTCAGGACGAGTAGCAGAATGTATTTCGGGGTGTTATTTTTGCTATGTACATACTATGTGTTAGAAAGATCTTCTAAATTGACAACTTTGTGAAAAAAAAATATGTTTTAATTTTTTTCCCACATTTTCCCAAAACTTTTGGAAAGAAATGACATGTTCAAAAGACTTATTATGCCTCATAGAAGATACATTGGGTTGTTTTCTTTCCAAAATGGGGTCATTTTGTGGGTAATTCCATTGTCCTTGTTCTCCAGGGCCTTCAAAAATGTGATAGGTACTCAGGAAATGAAATGTGTAATTTATGCCTTTAGAGCGCCTGATGGTGCTACTTGGATGTTTGGCCTCCGTATGTGGCCAGGATGTGGAAAAGTCTCACACACTGGGTATCGCCATACTCAGGATGAGTAGCAGAATGTATTTTGGGGTGTTATTTTTGCTATGTACATACTATGTGTTAGAAAGATCTTCTAAATTGACAACTTTGTGAAAAAAATATATGTTTTAATTTTTTTTCCACATATTCCCAAAACTTTTGGAAAGAAATGACATGTTCAAAAGACTTATTATGCCTCATAGAATATACATTGGGTTGTTTTCTTTCCAAAATGGGGTCATTTTGTGGGTAATTCCATTGTCCTTGTTCTCCAGGGCCTTCAAAAATGTGATAGGTACTCAGGAAATGAAATGTGTAATTTATGCCTTTAGAGCGCCTGATGGTGCTACTTGGATGTTTGGCCTCCGTATGTGGCCAGGATGTGGAAAAGTCTCACACACTGGGTATCGCCATACTCAGGATGAGTAGCAGAATGTATTTTGGGGTGTTATTTTTGCTATGTACATACTATGTGTTAGAAAGATCTTCTAAATTGACAACTTTGTGAAGAAAAAAAATATATATATATATTTCTTAATTTTCCAAGGCATTGTGGGAAAAAAATTGCAACTTCAAAAAATTCACGATGCCTCTTACTAAATACCTCCGACTGTCTTCTTTCCAAAAAGTGGTCATTTGGGGGGTATTTGTACTGTCCTGACATTTTAGGGCCTCAAGAAATGAGATAGGCCATCAGTGCATTAGGATTGATCAATTTGCAATAATGCGTAGCTTAGTTTGTAGACTCTATAACTTTCACACAAACCAATTATCATACACTTATCAGGATTTTTTTTACCAAAGACATGTAGCAGAATACATTTTGGCCTAAATTTTTGCCGAAATTTGATTTGTTTGGATTTCTTTTAAAACAGAATGTAGAAAATGTTGTTTTTTTTCAAAATATTCGCTCTTTTTTCGCTTTTATCGCAAAAAATTGAAAATGAAATTGTGAACAAATACCACCAAAAGAAAGCTCTATTTGTGTGAACAAAATGATAATAATTTCATTTGGGTACAGTGTAGCATGACTGAATAATTGTCATTCAAAGTGCGAGAGCACTGAAAGCTGAAAATTGGTCTGGGAAGGAAGGGGGTTTAAGTGCCCAGTATTGATGTGGTTAAGGAATATTAGTAGGACATCTTTATCAGCGATATATGGCTACAAGTCCTTTCTTCCCTTTTCTGTTAATCTTAGCATCTTTTCATCATGCATATACACTACATGATTCCATCATTGATACATTATAATAGTTTTTGATTTTATCTCATCCCTCCCTGTGTTATTTTTTACATTAATGTTCTATGGGACATAACCACTCACTATTTTTACATATTTATTAAAAATTGAAAATTGATTGATTTCTTTTAATTTTTAATTTTTGACTTAAATTTTGAGGTCATTCCCTACATGAACCTTGAACAATGTTGCCACACTTGAGCAACTATTGTAGCGCAACGTATACCATTGATAACTATATACCACAGGGTTGTGGGCTGGTTATTTACACATAAATGTATTAATCTTTCTTGGTCAACTTTTTATATATATATTTTTCCTACATTACATTATGACACTTTTTGATGAACAGACTGACAATTTACCTTTACATCTTTTACTATTTGTGCGCTATGGATGCATTTGCCTTTGCTTATGCATCCATTTCAGCACGTTGCCCATGCATTATGTGGAGATTTAGGCTGTTCATCTATTGTGTTCCATATATTCACATTTATTTAATTTACACATTCCTCACTTTTTTGCACCAATCACAAGTTTTTTCACAAATATTTAATTTGCTGCACACCTTTTCAAGGATATTATGTACATATATTTTTAGAATAGTTGGTACAATGAAACCATACACTTTTTAAAAAACATTTATTTCTTGGACACAGGTTAGTTAGCATGCAATCAACTTTCAATTAACACTTGTCAGCACTTAATCACCTACACTTGTGGTTGGGTCATATGACCCTTTTTTTGGGGGTATATCATGGGAATCATTTGTGCATTAGGCAGCTATGATTAAACACTAAGAACGTGTGAAACTAGTCAGCTCTAACCAGAATTTTGTGACTTTGCTGTGCTGTATTTGGATTTTTGAAGATTTTACATATTAAAGGCTTTTTATTGGAGTGCTGCTGTCCAGAAGACTTGATCTTTTGTTTTGCCTGAAATTGCATTGCCTGCACCCTTGGCTGTTGGGAGGAGATAGTCACCTGGAGGACGTCTACACCTGAGCGGTTTCTGTTTTTGTTTGTCAAAAAAGACATGTACTGTAGGTTTGTTTTTAAGTAGAATCTGTTTGTAATTTTAGAAAAGGTACATTTTTTAAGTGTAGCTCTAGCCAAAAAATCTGTTTTTAAGCTTTTTGGAGAACATAGGGAAGGGTTATCACCCCTGTAACATTTGTTTTGCTGTCTGTGCACCTGTTCAGAACATTTCACCTCACTTTCCGTCCCAATGACAAATGTTTTTGGAAAATTTGGGGTTTTTATTGAAACAAGGATTGGTGATAAAGCATCAGTAGAGAGGAGACACCTTTTCCCCATATTAACTCTTACAGGAGAGAATTTCCCTTCCTAGGGGTAGAATTCCTTTCACTTCCTGTTGTCTCCTTCCGTTTGCAAGTAGGAGTCGTTTTTAAGTTGGATGTTTGAAAGTAGGGGCCTACCGTATATACTCTGCAGAAATTTGGCCCTTAGGTGTTGGTATTGCCACAACACTGTAAGCCCTCACAGTTACTCTTGGTGGGCGCTGGAACGCCCTGTTGTGAACTATTATATCAGGAATTGTAATTGCATGCCCCTGTTGAACAGGGGCTGAAAAATTGGGCCTTTGGTGGTGGCGGTGGTGTTGGTGCCACAAGACTGTAAGTCCTCACAGTTACTCTTGGTGGGCGCAGGAATGGGCCCAGCTGTGAAATATTAGATCAAGAATTGTAATTACATGCCCCTATTAAACAGGGGCAGAACAATTGGGCCTTAGACACTGGTGCCACAACACTGCAACCCCTCACAGATACTGTACTTGGAGCGCTGCAATGAGCCCTTCTGCAAAGTATTGCATCAAAAATTGTACATACACTCCCCTGTTCAACAGGGGCTGAAAAATTGGGCCTTAGGCACTGGTGCTGGTGCCACAACACTGCAACCTCTCACAGATTCTGTAGTTGGAGCACAGCAATGAGCTCTGCTGCAAAGCATTGCATCAAAAATTGTAAATACACGCCCCTCTTAAACAGAGGCTGAAAAATTGGGCCTTAGCCACTGGTGGCGGTGCCCAGAACCAAAAATGTTCTTTCAAGCTATCAGCATGATTATTGAGGAGGAAGAGGATAGTCACTCAGCATAACAGGATAATCACTCTGCATCAGCATAGGCAGTCTTAAAGGGATCTGACATTTCAAAGAAAATTATTCTGTTAAATTAGCATCAGGTGCTTGGTAGCTGGTGGTGATCAAAGAATGATTCATTTTTATGAAGGTCAGTCGATCGACCGAGTCGGTTGACAGGCGCACCCTGTGATCGGTTACAAAGCCTCCAGCAGCACTGAATGTGCGTTCCGAAAGAATGCTGGATGCAGGACAGGCCAGTATCTCAATTGCATACTGTGCAAGCTCTGGACAGTGATACATCCTCAAGACCCAGTAACCCAGAGGATTTTCGGTGGGAAAGGTGTCCAAGTCTGATCTTGCCCCTAGGTATTCCTGCACCATGTAAACCAGACGCTGGCGATGGTTGCTGGAACCGATCACACCTTGGGGCTGCAGACTAAAAAATTGTCTGAACGCATCGGTTAGACGGCCACCTTCTTTGACTTCTTTGACTGACTGAAGCCTCAGCAACACGTTGTCCAGGACCAGGATATTGTAACCTCCCAGTCTCAGGGAACGTGTTGCACATACCTTTCTGCAAGGCCTCCCGAAGATGCCTCATCCTCTGCTCCCTCTGCGACTGCAAGATAAGGTCCGCAACCTTACCCTGGTAACGTGGATCAAGGAGGGTTGCCAGCCAGTAATGATCCCTCTGCTTGATCGCACGAATACGAGGATCCTTACGCAGGCTTTGCAGGATCAGGGAGGCCATGCAGTGTAGGTTTGCTGAGGCATTCGGTGCCGAGTCCTCTGGGTCACTGAGGACGACATGATCCGCAGCCACCTCTTCCCAGCCAGGTACAAGTCCATGGGTGTCTTGGGACTGTAATTGATCCCTTGAAGACTGCTGCTGATGCTGAGTGCTAGTCTCTACCTCCATGCTGACACAATCCTCCTCCCCCTCCTCGTCCTCTTCCTGTGTGATAGCTGGGCCAGCAGGAACACTGTCTGGATAAAGGGGGCCTTGAGAGGTAAGGAAGTCCTCCTCTTCCTGCCTCTGTTCTGCCTCAAGTGCCCTGTCCATTATTCCACGCAGCGTGTGCTCCAACAGGTGGACAACAGGGACAGTGTCACTGATGCATGCACTGTCACTGCTCACCATCCTCGTGGCCTCCTCAAATGGTGCCAGGACAGTGCATGCATCCCTGATCATGGCCCACTGGCGTGGGGAAAAAAATCCAAGCCCCCCTGACCCTTTCCTGGTGCCATATTGCAACAGATACTCATTGATGGCCCTCTGCTGCGTGTGCAGCCGCTGAAGCATGGCCAGCGTAGTGTTCCACCTGGTGGGCATGTCACAGATTAGGAGATTCTTGGGCAGGTTGTAATCCTTTTGCAGCTCAGCCAGCCAAGCACTGGCATTTTATGACCGGCGGAAATGCCCACAGAGTTTCCTGGCCTGCTTCAGGACCACCTGTACCTGTCCTAGAACCGCTGCACCACCAAGTTAAGGACGTCAGCCAAACGGGCACATGGGTCAGTTGTCCCTTTCGGAGGGCGGAGAGGAGGTTGGTGCCATTGTCGGAAACCACCTTTCCTGGCTTAAGCTGGCATGGCGTCAACCACCTCTGAGCCTGCCCCTGCAGAGCTGACAGAATCTCTGCCCCAGTGTGGCTCCTGTCCCCCAAGTACACCAGCTCAAGCACTGCATGGCATCTTTTTGCCTGCGTACTGGCGTAGCCCCTTGAACGCCTACGGAGAACCGCTGGTTCCGAGGACAAATCAGCACAGGAAGAGGCCATGGAGGAAGAAGAAGAGGAGGGGTTGGAGGAGAGAGGTGTGTCAGAATCACCAGTAGTAACATTTTGGAGGCATGGTGGCGGAACAACCTCCAACACTACTGCTCCTTGTCCTGCATCCTTTCCAGCTGCCAGCAGTGTCACCCAATGTGCCGTGAAAGATAGGTAACGTCCCTGTCCATGCCTGCTGGACCATGAGTCAGCGGTAATATGCACCTTACCACTGACCACTCTGTCCAGCGAGGCCAAGACATTGCCTTCCACATGCCGGTAGAGAGCCGGAATTGCCTTAGCAAAAGTGGCGTTTGGGAACCTGCCACTGAGGACCCGCACATTCCACAAACTCACGGAAGGTGGCAGAGTCTACCAACTGAAAAGGCAGCAGTTGAAGTGCTAGCAATTTAGCCAAGCTAGCATTCAACCGCTGGGCATGTGGATGGCTGGGAGCGAACTTCTTTCGGCAGTGCAGCAGCTGGGCAGGGAAATTTGCCTGGTACAATCGGACGTCCGTGTACCGATAGCAGATTGCCCGCAAGTACTTGGCTGTGACACACCTAATTCTACACCTTCATTCCTCTCAGTGCAGGTTTCAGAGAGGACTGAAGGTATAGTGGGATTGGAGATCCCAGCTGATGAGGAGCAAGGAGAGGTCCACCTTGTTCTTTGGTGTGGGTCGTTTAGGTGTGCTTGCCAACGGACTGCATGGCAGGTCGACATATGTCTGGTCAAGCAGGTGGTGCCCTAACGGCTGATGTTTTGGCCACGCGAGATACGCTTTAGACATATGTTGCAAATGGCAATGGTGCGATCTGCTGCACACGTCTGAAAAAAGTCTCACTCCAAATAACTTTTTGAATAACGTGCAGAGACAGCAGCGCCCTGCACATGCGGAGCTCTGCGGTGTGATGCAGTCGGTGTGCTGCCCTTAAGCTGGCCCCTGGAGGGCATCCTGCCTCGTTGGAGATGTGCCTCCTCCTCCTCTCTCCTATCAGGCACCCACGTGGAGTCAGTGACCTCATCATCCCCTCCCTCCTCATCACTGAAGCCAATCTGGCAGTATGCTGCAGTTGGGGGAGCATGACTGCCAGATATCTGACCTTGTTGGGCACCCCCTCTCTCTGGGCTCACGTTACTACCCCCTCTCTCTGAACTCACGTTACTGCCTTCCTCCAGCTGGGTTCTATCATCGGAGCCTTCAAAACGCTGGGCATCCTCTTGGAGCATGTACCCAACACTGTGCTCAAACGGTTCGGGGGACTCCTCAGGAGGACATGGTGGGGCTAGGGAAGGAGTGACTGATGCCATTGAGCCGAGGGAAGAGGCCGCTTTGGCAGCTGCTTTGCCAGACAAAGTACCCTGAGCCTGGGTGAGAGAGGATGAGGAGGAGGACGACTTGGTCATCCACTCTACCAAGTCTTGGGCATGTTGCGGCTCAACATGGCCAGCTGCCGAAAAGAAGGACAAGCGTGTTTCACAGCCACGTGCTGATGAGGATGCACTGTGTCCACGACCAACAGCACTGTTGCCTCTAGACACAGAGCCTGCTTGCCCTCTTTTATTGCCTCGTGACTGTCTGCCTCTCATTGTTTGCCTTCCAGACATACTAATGGCCTGCTGAGGTGTTAGTATGGGAAAAGCAGAAATTGTTTTCAGTTAGTTTTAGGTGAAAACTGTGCAGAGGACACAGTACACTGAAAATACTTGCAGCTCTCTGCTTGTGGTTTTATTATGAGAACACCACTATAATAGTCAGTAACTGTATTCAGGTGAGCTTTAGGTGAATGCTATGCACCGACTGTCTGCAGCTTGCACAATCACCGGCCTGCCTGTCACAGTATAGAGAATAACTGTATTCAGGTGAGCTTTAGGTGAACGCTATGCAAAGCACACAGTAGTACACTGAGTGAAACACTGACTGTCTGCAGCTAGCACAATCACCTGCCTGCCTGTCACAGTGTAGAGACTAACAGGAACGGATCTAGCTAAACTCAATACAGTGTATAAATATATATACAACACCTAGGATGCATATATATCCTCTACACACTGTAACAGCAGCTAACTGACTCACCTGCCTGCTCTATCTAACTCAATATAAATGACACTGTCTCTCTCTCTCTGTAACTCTCTCTTTCACAAACGCCAACACACTACACAAGGCCAACTTCCAGGCGGCCTTATATAGTGTGTGGCGTGTACCTACTCCTCTGAGCCATGATTGGCCAAAGCCACCCTGGCTTTGGCCAATTATGGCTCTCTGTAAAGACAGCGATGTGATTGGCCAAGCATGCAGGTCATAGTGCATGCTTGGCCAATCATCAGCCAGCAATGCACTACGATGCCGCAGTGAATTATGGGCTGTGACGCGCCACTTGAATTTGGCACGAACGGCCCATAATGTTCGATCTTCGTCCTACGATCAAACAGCCGATGTTCGAGTCAAACATGAGTTTGACTCGAACACGAAGCTCATCCCTACTAATGAGGAAATCTGCTGCTCCTGCATCCCTTTAGACGTGTTGCTATTGGAAATATCTCAACAAAAAATTCATTTTTGTTGCAGGGGATGCCTGAAATATGACTTGTAACGTAGGCAGACTTCTGGGGAAATTGGTGAGCCAATCACACAAGCAGGAAATGATGTTTCTAGTGAGTTTGTCAGTAACCATTCTGTGTACAGAACAGGGAGGCCATGCAGTGCAGGATCAGGGAGGCCATGCAGTGTAGGTTTGCTGAGGCATTCAGTGCCGAGTCCTCTGGGTCACTGAGGACGACATGATCCGCAGCCACCTCTTCCCAGCCAGGTACAAGTCCATGGGTGTCTTGGGACTGTAATTGATCCCTTGAAGACTGCTGCTGATGCTGAGTGCTAGTCTCTACCTCCATGCTGACACAATCCTCCTCCCCCTCCTCGTCCTCTTCCTGTGTGATAGCCGGGCCAGCAGGAACACTGTCTGGATAAAGGGGGCCTTGAGAGGTAAGTAAGTCCTCCTCTTCCTGCCTCTGTTCTGCCTCAAGTGCCCTGTCCATTATTCCACGCAGCGTGTGCTCCAACAGGTGGACAACAGGGACAGTGTCACTGATGCATGCACTGTCACTGCTCACCATCCTCGTGGCCTCCTCAAATGGTGCCAGGACAGTGCATGCATCCCTGATCATGGCCCACTGGCGTGGGGAAAAAAATCCAAGCCCCCCTGACCCTTTCCTGGTGCCATATTGCAACAGATACTCATTGATGGCCCTCTGCTGCGTGTGCAGCCGCTGAAGCATGGCCAGCGTAGTGTTCCACCTGGTGGGCATGTCACAGATTAGGAGATTCTTGGGCAGGTTGTAATCCTTTTGCAGCTCAGCCAGCCAAGCACTGGCATTTTATGACCGGCGGAAATGCCCACAGAGTTTCCTGGCCTGCTTCAGGACCACCTGTACCTGTCCTAGAACCGCTGCACCACCAAGTTAAGGACGTCAGCCAAACGGGCACATGGGTCAGTTGTCCCTTTCGGAGGGCGGAGAGGAGGTTGGTGCCATTGTCGGAAACCACCTTTCCTGGCTTAAGCTGGCATGGCGTCAACCACCTCTGAGCCTGCCCTTGCAGAGCTGACAGAATCTCTGCCCCAGTGTGGCTCCTGTCCCCCAAGTACACCAGCTCAAGCACTGCATGGCATCTTTTTGCCTGCGTACTGGCGTAGCCCCTTGAACGCCTACGGAGAACCGCTGGTTCCGAGGACAAATCAGCACAGGAAGAGGCCATGGAGGAAGAAGAAGAGGAGGGGTTGGAGGAGAGAGGTGTGTCAGAATCACCAGTAGTAACATTTTGGAGGCATGGTGGCGGAACAACCTCCAACACTACTGCTCCTTGTCCTGCATCCTTTCCAGCTGCCAGCAGTGTCACCCAATGTGCCGTGAAAGATGGGTAACGTCCCTGTCCATGCCTGCTGGACCATGAGTCAGCGGTAATATGCACCTTACCACTGACCACTCTGTCCAGAAATTGCTTTGCATTTATAGAAAATGACAGCACTGCAGATTGAAAAGGAAAGGTTTTTAATAACATTCAATTACAATATGGCTTGTATTGCAATTGTACACGCTATGTTATTTTTTCTATATTTGCTTTTTTTTTTCCCTCACGAAAGTGAAGTTACCCTTTAAGAGTTTCCTACACTGGAACTAAGGGGCCAAGCCCAACCCCTGAAAAACAACCCCACACCATAATTCCTCCTCCACCAAATGATATGGACCAGTGTACGAAGCAAGTTCTATAAAGACATGGATGAGCGAGTTTGGGGTGGAGGAACTTGACTGGCCTGCACAGAGTCCTGACCTCAACCAGATAGAACTCATTTGAGATGAACTAAACGAGCCAGGCCTTCTCGTTCACATCAGTGCCTGACCTTACAAATGTGCTTCTGGAAGAATGGTCAAACATTCCCATAGACACACTCCTAAACTTTGTTGACAGCCTTCCCAGAAGAGTTGAAGCTCTTATAGCACAGACACTCTTCATTAGGTGTACTTTCAGAAGTAATGCCAGCAGTAGAAATTTCACTTTCCTACAGAAAAAACTTTAGTGCTTCAAATAAGCCATAAAATTTACACTTCTATGAATAAAGGATTGTAAGACTTCTAGGCCATCTGCAGCATCCCCCTTCTTCCCCCAGCCTCTTCCCCATTACAGTGTTTATATTGTAAGTGGAACAAATCGGATAAGACTGGAACTAATAACTGGTGCATGGTAAACAATGGCAGTTGCTTACAATGCCTTTCTTATGGTGTTTCTGTACTTCCAACAGATACATTAGTATAATGTAGGGGCTGGGGGAGAAAGGGATGCTTTGAGAAGCTCTTAAATCTCACATTTCAAGACTCCTGGTGTTCAGTTTGCTGATATTTTTCCTTAAAACTGCTGCTGCATATGGGGCTTCTTTAAGTATACCTAATACAGATTACCTGCGCATCTTGTCAAAAAAGGGTTAAAAAGGGTTATTCAATGACACAATGTAAGCAGCAAGGATAATGTAAGCAGCAAAGTGACAAATAGTACCTAATACAATTTACCAGATTTACCACTTACTTAAGCGGACGTCCGCCAATTTTTTATTTTTTTTAAAAAGTCAGCAGCTACAAATACTGCAGCTGCTGACTTTTAAAATATGGACACTTACCTGTACGGGGCTCCCGCGATGTCGGCACCTGAAGCCGATCTATCGCTCGGCTCTCGTGTGCTGCCGCCGCCATCTTCTGTAAGGGAATCAGGAAGTGAAGCCTTGTGGCTTCCTTGTTCACCTACTGTTCCCTACTGCGCATATGCGACTCGCGCTGCACAATTTTACTGGTCCCTGCTGTCTTCTGGGACCAGTTCTGGGACCACATGTAGCGGGGTGGCAGTTTGTAGTGTGATATGACTGTCATTAACCTTGAAGCAATGCATTGTGGAACTTGCGGTACCAGGAGAACAGGACTCCATTTACATGAGGAGGTAATAGACTATGGTACCCACAATGCAGTTGTCCTCCCAGAGTGCATTGCATCCCCGCGGAGCTTTGTGGGAGAGGTTACTTAAAGGAGGGGAGGAGCTTTGTTCGGTCTCTTGGGATCTTCGCCTCCTTCCTGCAAGACGTCTGCGTGAGGCCTGCTGCCCGGGGGACTAGGCCTGAAGCCTGGGCCTACCATCTTGCAGGGGATCACTGAGACAATTGGGCGACCTCTTCTGTGTGACCCGCTTGCGTTTCCTAGATTTTGGAGTCGTCCCTCTGCTGACATCTCCAGCTGCCGAGAGAGGGACCGGGGCCTGCACGTTGCGGAGAGGCCACGGATTGAATCACTTTCAGCGGAACAAAACAGGTGGACTAAGCCTGTTCTGGTGTGAGGGCACCTGCCTATATTCTACAACTGTTCTATGCCCATTGACTCTTGAAGGCCCAACAGCAGCAGTATAGTGCGCCACACGTATATCAGGACATAGTGCAGCGCGTGGTTACTACGCAGACTGAGATAGAGTTATACTGACTGAAAGTCCACTTCCATAAACATTGTGAATGTTTAGTTGCCTCTTCATTCCCTTTGGATTACAAGTATAACGTGCACCAACGTTGCTAGCGAAGACTCCCACCATTGAGGAACTTGTGTAGTGATATTGTCAGGCCTGACTGGAACTAACACTACGGGACACCGGGTGGTATTGCCCGCTAGGGGGAGCTCGTGAGCACTATACTTGTTTAATTAGATCATAAGTAGATTTAACATTGTTTTAGAAACAATTTTTTGTCTTTATCTTTATTGACTCTTGCAGGGCCCTGCTGAGTCAACTGTATGCATATGTGTGTTACTGTTCCCTTTTTCTCATACCAGGTAAAGTACCCCTCCTTGGTTAAGCAAAACATTTTGTTGGAAGTATCTTTGTTTCCTTAGGGACTGCTACCAGAGAAAGGTAATAATATTATTGCATGTTATTGTGATATATCTACAGTAGGTGCCGCCGATATTGTGTTTCTATTGCGCTCCCATCGCCGAGATTCTCGGCGACAGAAGTGCCGAGATGTCGGCAGCAGGGTGGCAACACGTGTCGCGCTCGCTGCAATGGCGAGGAGACGCGACACTGTATTGAGCGGGGATCCGACGCGGATTCCCGCCAATACCAGGCACTGCGTTTGATATGAATCCTGAGCGGGAACTCCACGCCAATTTTTAAAGAAAAAACTGGCGTGGGTTCCCCCTCCAGGGGCATACCAGGCCCTTGGGTCTGGTCTGGATTTGAAGGGGAACCCTACGCCGAAAAAACGGCGTGGGGGTCCCCCTCAAGATCCAAACCAGACCCTTATCCGAGCACGCAACCTGGCAGGCCGCAGGGGAAGAGGGGGGGATGATAGCGGCCCCCCCTCCCTCCTGAACCGTACCAGGCCACATGCCCTCAACATGGGGGGTTTGGTGCTCTGGGGCAGGGGGGCGACCTGCGCCCCCCCACCCCAGAGCACCCTGCCCCCATGTTGATGAGGACAGGGCCTCTTCCCGACAACCCTGGCCGTTGGTTGTCTGGGTCTGCGGGCGGGGGGCTTATCGGAATCCGGGAGCCCCCTTTAATAAGGGGGCCCCCAGATCCCGGCCCCCCCACCCTATGTGAATGAGTATGGGGTACATCATACCCCTACCCATTCACCTGGTGAAAAATAAATGGAAATAAAAACACAACACAGTTTTTAAAAGTATTTTATTGCACCGCTCTGGAGGTCTTCTTCCGACTTCGGGGGTCTCCGGTGTCGTCGCCGCGTTCTCCGGTTCTTTCTTCTGCCGGGCCTCCGCTAACTTCTTTTTAGCTCTTTTGCTATCGGAGGACCGGTCTTCTCCGTCGTCTTCTTCTTCTCCCGCTCTCCGGTTCTTCTCCCGCTCTCCGGTGTCGTCGCCGCGTTCTCCGGTTCTTTCTTCTGCCGGGCCTCCGCTAACTTCTTTTTAGCTCTTTTGCTAACGGAGGCCCGGTCTTCTCCGTCGTCTTCTTCTTCTTCTCCCGCTCTCCGGTTCTTCTCCCGCTCTCCGGTGTCGTTGCCGCGTTCTCCGGTTCTTTCTTCCGCCGGGCCTCCGCTAACTTCTTTTTAGCTCTTTTGCTAGCAGAGGCCCGGTCTTCTCCGTCGTCGCCGTCTTCTTCCCTCTTCTCCTCCTCGATGTTGACTCGTCGCTTCCTCTCGCAGTAATGGTAAATCTTCGGTCCGCAGAGATTAATCTATTCTTCACATGACGTCACAGTCACATGCTCCGGGGCACATGTGCACATGACGTCACAGTCACATGCTCCAGGGCACATGTGCACATGACGTCACAGTCACATGCTCCAGGGCACATGTGCCCCGGAGCATGTGACTGTGACGTCATGTGAAGAATAGATTAATCTCTGCGGACCGAAGATTTACCATTACTGCGAGAGGAAGCGACGAGTCAACATCGAGGAGGAGAAGAGGGAAGAAGACGCCGACGCCGACGACGGAGAAGACCGGGCCTCTGCTAGCAAAAGAGCTAAAAAGAAGTTAGCGGAGGCCCGGCGGAAGAAAGAACCGGAGAACGCGGCGATGACACCGGAGACCCCCGAAGTCGGAAGAAGACCTCCGGAGCGGTGCAATAAAATACTTTTAAAAACTGTGTTGTGTTTTTATTTCCATTTATTTTCCACCAGGTGAATGGGTAGGGGTACGATGTACCCCATACTCATTCACATAGGGTGGGGGGGCCGGTATATGGGGGCCCCCTTATTAAAGGGGGCTCCCGGATTCCGATAAGCCCCCGCCCGCAGACCCCGACAACCAACGGCCAGGGTTGTCGGGAAGAGGCCCTGTCCTCATCAACATGGGGGCAGGGTGCTCTGGGGTGGGGGGCCGTAGGTCGCCCCCTGCCCCAGAGCACCAAACCTCCATGTTGAGGGCATGTGGCCTGGTACGGTTCAGGAGGGAGGGGGGCCGCTATCGTCCCCCCCTCTTCCCCTGCGGCCTGCCAGGTTGCGTGCTCGGATAAGGGTCTGGTTTGGATCTTGAGGGGGACCCCCACGCCGTTTTTTCGGCGTAGGGTTCCCCTTCAAATCCAGACCAGGCCCAAGGGCCTGGTATGCCCCTGGAGGGGGAACCCACGCCGTTTTTTTCTTTAAAAATTGGCGTGGAGTTCCCGCTCAGGATTCATACCAAACGCAGTGCCTGGTATTGGCGGGAATCCGCGTCGGATCCCTGCCTATCGGCAATGCGTGTCGCTCATCGTGAAAGGAACATTTTTTCCTTTCCTGATGACGAGACAGCTCGGCGCTGGCTCTCGCGACGGAGCTCATAGGGTGTCAATATCGCCGCTAGAAGCGGCGATATTGACACAATATCGGCGGCACCTACTGTATATATATGCAGAATTGTATTCCCAGCATTCAGTGGGTCTCACAATTGCTAGTTACACCAGTTGTGCCAAGGGAGGGTCTGAGCCAGTTGAGGGGGTTGCAAACAGCGTACTGATCCAAACTAAACCAGTAGTTCCTCCGGGGGTAGTGCTACACGTGGGGGCTCATATGGGATCCAGTACTCTGCAATTAACCAACCTCAAGATGGACCCTTTTGTCGTAGTCCAATGGTGCGAAAGAGAGGGCGCCATTTCAAGCTCAAGTGTAGTCGTGGAGCTTCCCAGAGAACATTGGGACAAAAAGGGGGTGGATGACATCATGAGAAGATTATCCCCTCACAGGAAAGCCCGGGTGGTTGCCCTCAGAACAGAACAAGGGGCCTATAGCACTCATGCCCTATTGGAGTGGAGAGGGGAAGTACCTGAAAACTTTAAAAAAAAAGTTTCCCACTAGGAGGTAAGTCAAAACTCCGCCTAGTACACCCGAAAGTTACAGTAGGGGACCATCCTACTCCTGCCCAGAGGGAGCAAGCCAAGGGACCCGTGAGCCCCCCGCAACCCTTGTCCATGATTGGGCCAGAACTTCTTAATGCTCTGGAAGACTTTGTGTCAAAGTGCCAGAAAAATAACACAGTGTGTGTGGAAGCTGGATATCGGAAGCTGAGAATCTTTTCAGGGAAACAGCCGGTACCAGTCGGTGAAGAAGAGTTTGACGTTTGGATAGAGAAAGCTATGCAAGCTCTTGAAGGATGGGAACTGTCCGAGGCCCAGAAGAAGCAGCGTATATGTGAGAGCTGCTGCAGAAGCTGTTAAAAACTTGAGATTCAGTAAAGCTACCTGTACAGCATATGACTACTTGGTCATGCTGCAAGAGGAATTTGGACAACTGGAAAAGGTAGCTGACCTCATATATCAATTCGAACACACTTCTCAACAACTGGGTGAACGCTTCTCCGAATATGTAAGGAGACTGAACAAGATGTTGTGTCAAATTTTGCTGAGGAAGAGATTGGAACCCTCTACGGCAGACCAAGCGAGAATAAAACAGATCCTACTAGGTGCCCTGCACTCCAATCCCATCTGGCTCCATTTGAAGACCTTGAAGGATGTTATGTCTCTAAGCTACTCCGACCTCATTAAAGTAGTGTGGGATGAAGAAGCCTTGTTGGATGATCAGACATCAGGAACTTCACTCAACCCCATCCCATGTGTTGGGGTTAGGTCAGCCATGGCTCAAGAAAGGGACTCGGAGGTTGACACTTTGAAGTCTCAGATGGCACAGGTGATGGGGATGTTATCCTTTATGATGACCAGTATTGCAGAATTAAAGAAGGAAGGAGGAACTGAAGCCAAGGCGGCCCAAGAGATACCAGCTTCCCCACCTAAGACCACAAGGAGTGAGGGTGTCTGCTATAACTGCGGAGGAACTGGGCACCGTGCAAAATTGTGTTCCAGCTCAAGGAAGTTTGCTACACTTTCCCGCAAGCCGGCGGAAAACTTCAGAGGGCCCCGGTGAAGGAGTCAACCAGGTGCCCATCAGTACCAGCTCACTCCAAACACAAAAAGAAGAGGCAATGTCAGGAGCCCAGGCCTTTGCCGCATGCCCCTGATGTTACCCCTGTTCGACATGGCAGCTCCCACCCAAAATTTCAAAATGCCCGAGAGCGGGAAGTCAATGCACATCAGACTTCACCAGGGTTGAAGTCCAAGAGAAGCCGGAAGAGGACAGAAATAAACGTGCAAGTTACTAAGCCCAACAAGAAGGCCTCTCCCAAGAAGGTACCTGACAAATTAGTGGGACCCTCTCCCATAATCGCTATCCAAGTAGAGGGAATCTACACAAAGGCCCTCCTTCACACCAGAGCTCAAGTGACTCTCCTATACCGGGACTTCTATAATAAGCATCTTAGGCATCTACCGCTACAGAAGCTGGAAGACTTACAGATATGGGGCATTGGCACTCAGAGCTTCCTCTATGACGGATATCCCGATCAGACTCACCTTTGATCCTTCAGTGGCGGGAGAAACTGAGACGTTTGACACTTTGGCAGTGGTCTGCCCCCAACCTCCTGGGGCCAACAAGAGCTCACTGATCCTAGGGACTAATACAGATCTTGTGAAAAGACTGTTAACCCCTCTGGTTGAAGAGCGGGGTCCTTGGACAACCAGAGTCCACCCTTTGTTACAGCAAGTCTGCCAGTGCCTAGTACTGGAGCGGAAGGCCCCAGAAGAGGGGGTTGGGAAGATCTGGAAGCTGGACAAAATGGGAAAATTGTTACAACCAGGAGAGGTGACCTGCTTGAGAGTTGATGTTAAGCTCACTTGGGAACAACCAGGCCCATTTGTCCTCCTTGAACCAGACCCAAAGGAGAAGGAGAGGGGAATAGAAGTGATTCCCGAAGTGGTCTCGTTGAAGGCCCTACAGAGGAACCATGGGAAGGTGTCAGTGAGTGTCAGGAACACTACCACTGCTCCAGTGAGAATGCCAGCCAGGATGCTGTTGGGTCAGGTGAAACAAGCCACCCTAGTGAGCCCCTCAGACCGGGAGAAGGTTGAAGGGGGGGGCATAGTGGAGAAGCTCTGTGCAGAAGACACCTGTCTCCCACCAGCCTGGAGGAAGAGGGCCAGGGACCAACTGACTCGATGGCAGAAGATCTTCTCGAAGGACAAATTCGATGTGGGATGTGCGAACCCATAAGATGCGCTTGCAAGAGGATAAGCCGTTCAGGGAGAGGGTCCGATGAGTTCCCTTAGGAGATCTGGAAGACCTACGGGAGCAACTATCTGAGTTGAAACGAACAGGCATAATCCGGGAGTCTCAAAGCCCTTACGCTTCTCCTATAGTGGTGGTCCGAAAGAAAAATGGCATTCTGGGGCTGTGTATAGATTACAGAACATTAAATGGAAGAACTATACCAGATCAGTATACCACCCGCCGCATAGAAGATGTGTTGCAGAGCCTGTCTGGAGCCAAGTGGTTCAGTGTGATGGATTTGAAGAGTGGCTACTACCAAATTCCCATGCACCCAGAGAACAAGGAAAAAACAGCCTTCATCACCCCCGTGGGGTTCTTTGAGTTCAACTGGATGCCTCAGGGGTTATCAGGAGCCCCTGCCACTTTCCAAAGGTTGATGGAGAGGACGGTAGGAGACATGAACCTAATAGAGGTGCTGGTGTACTTGGATGATGTCATCGTGTTCGGGAAGACTCTGGAGGAACATGAAGAAAGGCTGGAGAAGGTTCTGAAGAGGCTACATGAAGAGGGCCCAAAACTTTCCCCTGAGAAGTGCCAGTTTTACCAGTCCTCAGTGCATTACTTGGGCCACATTGTATCGGCGGAAGGAGCAGCCACAGACCTGGAGAAGCTAGATGCTGTCACTTCCTGGCCAAGGCCTACCAATGTGACGAGCTTCGGTCGATCCTGGGATTCTGCTCCTATTACAGGAGGTTTGTGGAGGGGTTTGCCAAGATAGCCAGACCCTTAAACGAGCTTCTGAAGAATGAGGGAGAAGAGGATGAAGTAGAGCCAGCCCGGCCATTAAAGCCTTCCCAGGGCCCTAGGAAATCCAGAGAGTCTATACAGGATCAGTGGACCTTCAAGTGTGAAGAAGCTTTTAACCAATTTAAAGAGAGTCTGACCACTGCCCCTGTATTGGCCTATTCGAACACTACAAAACCTTATGAGCTGCATGTGGACGCCAGCCGAGACGGGCTAGGAGGGGTACTGTACCAGGAACATGCCGGTCACCTACGACCCGTTGCCTATGTGAGTAGGAGTCTGACACTTGCTGAGAAGAACTATCCCACACACAAACTGGAATTCCTGGCTTTAAAGTGGGCAGTGGTGGATAAGCTGAAGGCCTCATTATATAGGGCGGAATTTGTAGTCAAAACGGATAACAATCCACTCACCTATCTTCTAACCACCGCCAAACTGGATGCCACAGGACATCGGTGGCTGGCTGCCCTCTCAAGCTTTACATTCAGCCTGAAGTACCGGCCAGGAGTAGGGAACAGGGATGCACTTTCCAGAAGGTCCCATGTCCCTCCCAATCTGCCAAGAGAGTGGACCCAACTGTCCCCAGAGGGAGTGCGAGCCCTATACCAGGGAACAGAGCTCCAGTCCAGAGGAGGATAAAGGGCCAAATAAATTGGGGTCTCAGCTGCCGGAGTACCTAGATGCTACAGTTATCCAAAAAGGACTTGAGGAGGGATCAGTTAGAAGACCCTTTGGGGAAAATATTACTGGGGGCTTTGGAGGACCAACGCCCTGAGTTACTTCTAGGAGATTCTCCAGGAGAAGCCCGGCTACTGCACAAGGAATTGGACCGGTTGCAGATACGCCAAGGGGTGGTCTACCGAAGGGGCCCCTCTCCTGGTGATCTGGAAGGAAAATGGCAGCTGTTTCTACCCGCCAAGCACAGGGAAGCGGTCTTAAATGCCCTCCATGACAATCATGGGCATTTGGGGCCTGAAAGAACTTTTCATCTTGTGAGAGACAGGTTCTACTGGCCCTGCATGCGGGCTGAAGTTGAGGGGTACTGCCGCTCTTGTGCCCGATGTATCCAGAGGAAAACCTTGCCACGTCAATCCGCCCCAATGGGCCACCTACAAAGTCAAGGACCCATGGATCTGGTGTGCATTGATTTTCTCTGCTTGGAGCCCGATTTGACTGGAAAGGGGAATGTCCTGGTGGTGACAGATCACTTTACCAGATATGCTCAGGCTTTCCCCAATAAGGATCAGAAGGCCTCAACAGTAGCCAAAGTGTTAGTAGAAAGATTATTTGTGCATTATGGTCTACCACAACGCCTTCACTCAGACCAGGGAAGAGACTTTGAGAGCAGATTAATAAGGAAGTTGATATATCTACTGGGCATTCAAAGGACCAGAGCAACCCCATACCACCCACAAGGGGATGCTCAACCTGAGCGGTTCAACCAGACTTTTTTGTATATGCTGGGAACTCAGAACAGAAGTCACACTGGAGCAAGCATATGGCTGCTATAGTACAACAGCACTACTAGTGATATGACTGGATACTCCCCATATCGCCTGATGTTTGGGAGAGAAGCTTGACAAAGGAGCGCGACTGCCACGTCACACGCAGCACGCCGGCTCAGGAAACGCGTCGCATGCCAGTGACGTCATCGGCCCTCGCCTGCCGGAAAAACCATCACCCAGGCCGTGCTCTGCAGTATCTCCACCGCCGCCGGCTATTCCATCCATCTAAAGCGGTGCAGATAGGAAGAACCAGCAACACAGCGCCCCAGCAGGAGAAGGAGGCTGATGACTGACCTGATGATACCCTCTTCTACATATGGAAATCGTACAATGCCTGTTTTTATCCAGTAAAATGTGAGTTGCTTGTACTGCAATCTCTTATTAAATTGTTTTAAACATCTGCACTCAGAGGCGCCTCTCCCCTTGCTTTTCTTTTCAGTACTTTTGGAACACGGTTTCTGTTTCTCCTTGATGGCAGCCCTGAGACTGTATATGTGACTGTTTTTACTACTCCCCGCCCGGCTCCCTCCCCTTCATTCATTTATTCATTTTTTCTCTCTCCCCTCCACATGCCCCGAGAGCCTGGTCTCTATGTTTACCGATTGTACATGCATTGTACATACACTATCCTAAACCCCATACTCTAAGGATAACAGCGATTTGGACTCATGCACATATTTACTTGTATAAAATAAGAGAAGCTCGGCTACCCATGGATTTGGCCTTTGGCACTTTGTCGGATCACACCTCAGCAACATCCCACAAGGGGTATGTGGATCGACTAAGGAAGAGTTTGAAATTGGTCTATGAGCAGGCCCAAGCCACTTCTGACCAAAGAGGCCAGAGGAATAAGAGAAACTTTGACCTCAAGGTTCGGATACGGGACCTACAGCCAGGTGATAGGGTACTCCTTAGGAACTTAGGAATTCAAGGAAAACACAAATTAGCTGACCGTTGGAGACCCCAGCCATATGTTGTTTGCTAGAAACTCCCAGATCTTCCGGTATATCAGATCAGGCCAGAGGGGAGTGTGGGCCCAGTAAAGACTTGGCACAGAAACCATCTGTTGCCTCTTTCGGAAGCAATTCGCCTACCTCCTATAGCAGACCCACAGGAAACCCCTTCAAATTCTGGAGTTTCTAGACCAGTCACCAGGTCTCAGTCGACTCTTACTGATTGTCATGGATATGCATTAATGTCTGTCTGCCATCTTACCTTCCTCCTCATGTGTTCATCTAGAGACCAGACCTCCTTCACCTGGCTTCCTTTATAATCTCCTCCCAGCCTGACTCCACCCCAGGCCCTATCACTGAACACTATATTAACCTGTGCACTGCAAGCCTGCTTTGCTGATCAACGTGTTTGTTAGGCATTGTGTGTTTGGGTTCCTGCCTGCCGTGTGCTACGTCTGTCTCTCTGTTACGTTATTGGCTTGTCCCCGACCATCCCTGTCTGCTCGTGACCCTTGACCTTCGGCTCGTTCTTCGTTATCCTTGTCTGCTTGTGGCCCTGACCTTCGGCTTGTTATTCGGTTCTCTCTATCGTGTGCTGCTGCTTCCCCTTATCCTACGGGGCGTGAGCTAGGAAACTCCAGGGGCCGCGACCTGGTCCCAGCCTGCAGCGTAACATCCTCACCACTAGAGGCCCTGGAGAAGACCAGCTGGGTCTTAGACTCCGCGCCCTGGGGAATCTTGGCTCTCGCTTCCGTTGGGATCCCGGTTGTGCTCTTCTGGTCCCGCTTTCCACAACCACCCAGTTTCCTATCCACAGAAGCCAGCCATAGGGTTCACTACCTCGCGGTGCACTCCTGTCCCCCTACGGTGTGCATCTGTCACCTGGCCACAGGTGACCCTGACAGTTTGATCAGCCATGAACCCGGCTGACATCCCGCTTCCCGCGGATGATCCATTGCAGGGCATAGTTCGCAGACTTGAGACCCAGGAATCAAATCAGACCCAGGTGATGCGATTCCTCCAGGATCTGGCTTCTCGATTCGAGCAGCTTCAGGTCTCCTTGGGAACCCCGAATCCGCAACCCCAAGTACAACCAGCGGCTGTACCTATCGCACCAGTCGCAGCCTCACACTCACTAAGATTGCCAGCTCCGTTCCGTTTCTCTGGGGACTCCAAGGCCTGCAGGGGGTTTCTCAGCCAATGCACTATTCATTTTGAGCTTCAGCCTCAAAGCTTCCTATCTGACCGGGCTAAGGTAGCCTATATCATTTCCCTCCTCTCCGGTGAAGCTTTGGCCTGGGCTGCCCCCCTGTGGGAGAGGAACGATCCGGTGGTTTCCAGTCTGTCCGAATTCTTGAAGCTCTTTCGTAATATCTTCGAAGAGCCGGCTCGGGCTTCTTCAGCGGCTAGTGCTGTCTTACGTCTTCGCCAAGAATCTAGTTCAGTGGGGCAATATGCTCTTCAGTTCCGTATCCACACAGCTGAATTGAGCTGGAATAATGAGGCCCTGGTCGCTACCTTTTTACATGGCCTCTCTGACCGAGTGAAAGACGAATTAGCGGGAAGAGCCATTCCCGTCGGTCTGGACGATGTAATTTCATTATGCAACCAGATCGACATTCGTTTTCAAGAGAGGTCCTTAGAAAAAAGACGCCAGCACTCTCTGGGTCCTAGCCAGTCTGAGCTCCCCTCCCTTCATTCCGTGGAGCATCCTCTACCTGCTGAAGAACCTATGCAGCTGGGCCAGACCAGACTAACCCCCGAAGAACGTGCTAGGCGCAGAACTCTGGGCTTGTGCCTCTATTGTGGGGGCAAGGGTCATTTTCGTGACTCCTGCTCGCTTCGTCCGGGAAACGCTCGGGTCTAATACATTTGGAAGGTGGAGTATTGGACCCAGAAACATCACCTTCTCGCCTGCTCTTGCCGGTGTCCCTTCATGTAGGCACTTCTCCTCAGTCAACCCTTGCATACCTGGATTCCGGGGCTGCCGGCAATTTCATGGATTGGAGAACTGCTTCTTCTATGAAGCTTACCCTTTCACCTCTCACTACCCCATTGGTAGTCTCGGCAATTGATGGCACTGTTCTCCCAGGGGGCCCTATTCGCTTCCAGACGCTACCCATTAGGATGTCGGTAGGGATTCTCCACCAGGAGTGGATATCCTTTCTTATTCTACCCAAGGCCTCTACCCCAGTTGTATTGGGCCTCCCTTGGCTACAGCTCCACTCTCCACATGTGGACTGGGTCTCTGGGCAGATCCTGGCCTGGGGTTCCTCATGTTTCTCGTCGTGTCTTCTCAAGGTGACCCCCAAGGAGAGTCTTCCGGTTGCTGCCACTTCTGTTTCTTCTGATCTTCCCGCCGCATACAGCGATTACCGGGATGTGTTCTGTAAAAAATCAGCTGAGGTGCTTCCTCCCCACAGGTCTTTTGACTGTGCTATTGATCTTGTCCCCGGAGCAACTCTACCCAGGGGTCGTACCTACCCTCTGTCCATCCCAGAGACCCAGGCCATGTCGGAGTATGTAGCAGAGAATCTGGAGAGAGGGTTCATCCGGAAATCCTCATCGCCTGCAGGGGCAGGGTTCTTTTTTGTTGCCAAAAAGGATGGTACCTTAAGACCCTGCATCGATTATCGGGGTTTAAATGCGGTTACTATTAAAAATCGATACCCCTTACCCTTAATATCTGAGCTATTCGATAGGTTGAAGGGTGCCTCCATTTTCACCAAGTTGGATCTCAGAGGCGCGTACAATCTCATTCGAATACGGGAGGGTGACGAATGGAAGACTGCATTTAACACTAGAGACGGGCATTACGAATATCTGGTGATGCCTTTTGGTCTGTGTAATGCTCCAGCCGTGTTTCAAAACTTTGTCAATGAAATCTTCAGAGATCTGCTGTACCAGTTTGTTGTCATCTATCTGGATGACATTCTGATCTTTTCTGAAAATCTGCTCGTCCACAGAAACCATGTCCGCACTGTACTTCAACGTCTTAGAGAGAACAATCTCTATGCCAAGCTGGAGAAATGTTCCTTTGAATGTTCTGAGGTCCTGTTTTTGGGGTGCTTTGTCTCATGTTCGGGGCTTCGTATGGACCCTGGGAAGGTCTTGGCTATCACCAACTGGCCTCTTCCTGCTAGCCTCAAGGCCACACAGCGCTTTATTGGCTTCACTAATTATTATAGGCAGTTCATAAGGAATTACTCTTCCATTGCCGCGCCTATTATCGCTTTGACCAAGAAGGGTGTGAATGCCAGAGACTGGCCTCCCGAAGCTGTCTCTGCATTTCACAACCTGAAACAGGCCTTTGTTTCTGGCCCCCTCTTGAGGAGACCAAATCCTGGGAATGCATTTTTTATTGAAGTGGACGCTTCCTCAATGGGGGTGGGAGCTGTGCTTCTTCAAATCTTTGAGAAGAGACGCCAACCATGTGCGTTCTTCTCCAAAAAATTTTCTCAGGCAGAGAGGAATTATGCCATCGGTGATCGGGAACTTCTCGCAATTAAATTGGCGTTAGAGGAGTGGCGTCATCTCTTGGAGGGTTCCCCTCACTCCATAACGATCTTTACCGATCACAAGAATTTACAGTATCTACAGAATGCTAAACGTCTGAATCCTAGACAGGCCAGGTGGAGTCTCTTCTTTGCCCGTTTTAATTTCACGATTACCTACAAACCTGGTTCCTGCAACGGTCGGGCTGATGCGCTCTCTAGGTCATTTGACACTTTGGACGAGGAGTCCGCCCCTGAACCTGAGCCGATCATTCCCACCTCATGCATTGTTGCCCACTCTACCACCCTGAAGTCTAAAATTCCGCCTGGTAAGACCTTTGTCCCCACTGAGCTAAGAGCTAAGATCCTTCATTGGGGACATGATTCCAAGGTGGCAGGGCATTCTGGATTCCTCCGATCCTTCCTACTCATCAGTCGTCACTACTGGTGGCCTAATCTCCGCTCAGACGTCAAAGACTACGTTAAAGCTTGTCATGTCTGTGCTCAGTCCAAATCCTCCACACAAGCTCCTGCTGGTCTCCTCATGCCCTTGCCTATTCCTAAGGAACCCTGGGCCCATATTGCCATGGATTTTATCACCGATCTCCCACTGTCTGAGAATAATACAGTCATTTGGGTGGTAATCGATCGATTCTCCAAGATGGCTCATTTTGTTCCTCTTCCTGGTCTTCCTTCTGCCCCTGCCTTGGTTCCCATTTTCATTCGAGAAATTCTCCGCCTACATGGGGTCCCTTCTCATATTGTTTCCGACAGGGGAGTCCAATTCACGTCTCGTTTTTGGAGAGCCTTTTGCAAATCCCTCAATATTGTCTTGGATTTTTCTTCTTCTTACCATCCCCAATCCAATGGACAGACTGAGAGGGTTAATCAGGAGTTAGAGGTCTTTCTTCGCACCTTTGTGTCTTCTCACCATGACGATTGGTCCTCTCTACTCCCGTGGGCAGAATTCTCCCATAACAATCATGTGAATACCAGTTCGCAGAAGACACCCTTTTTCACAGTTTATGGAAAACACCCTCAACTTCCTCTTCCTATGATCTGTTCTCCAGACATTCCAGCTTTGGCTTCGGTTCAGGAGTCTCTCAATTCCGTTTGGGGTCACGTTCATGATTCCCTCCGGGCAGCTGCTGAAAAATTCAAAGGCTTTGCCGACCACCGCAGGCGTAAACCGCCTTCTCTTCAGCCAGGGGACAAAGTCTGGCTCTCTACCAGGAACATCAAGCTCCGAGTTCCTTCTCTGAAGTTTGCTCCACGATTCATCGGTCCATACACGGTAACTGCTAAACTGAATCCGGTTTGTTTCAAACTCCAGATTCCTAAGAGCCTTAAAATCACTAACTCCTTTCATGTTGCTCTTCTAAAGCCTTTAGTCCTCAATAAATTCTCTCGTCCTCTTCCTACCGTGGCGCCTGTCTCGGAGGATAATCAGGAGTACGAGATCAGTCAAATTCTGGACTCCCGACTCTGTAAAGGCGTTCTTCAGTACCTCGTTCATTGGAAAGGGTTTGGTCCTGAGGAGAGGTCTTGGATCACTGCATCTGAGGTCTTTGCACCTCGTCTGTTAAAGGAGTTTCATCTGAAGTTTCCCTCTAAACCTGGGCCCAGGCGGGGAAGGGGGAGGCCTCGTAAGAGGGAGGGTACTGTCATGGATATGCATTAATGTCTGTCTGCCATCTTACCTTCCTCCTCATGTGTTCATCTAGAGACCAGACCTCCTTCACCTGGCTTCCTTTATAATCTCCTCCCAGCCTGACTCCACCCCAGGCCCTATCACTGAACACTATATTAACCTGTGCACTGCAAGCCTGCTTTGCTGATCAACGTGTTTGTTAGGCATTGTGTGTTTGGGTTCCTGCCTGCCGTGTGCTACGTCTGTCTCTCTGTTACGTTATTGGCTTGTCCCCGACCATCCCTGTCTGCTCGTGACCCTTGACCTTCGGCTCGTTCTTCGTTATCCTTGTCTGCTTGTGGCCCTGACCTTCGGCTTGTTATTCGGTTCTCTCTATCGTGTGCTGCTGCTTCCCCTTATCCTACGGGGCGTGAGCTAGGAAACTCCAGGGGCCGCGACCTGGTCCCAGCCTGCAGCGTAACATCCTCACCACTAGAGGCCCTGGAGAAGACCAGCTGGGTCTTAGACTCCGCGCCCTGGGGAATCTTGGCTCTCGCTTCCGTTGGGATCCCGGTTGTGCTCTTCTGGTCCCGCTTTCCACAACCACCCAGTTTCCTATCCACAGAAGCCAGCCATAGGGTTCACTACCTCGCGGTGCACTCCTGTCCCCCTACGGTGTGCATCTGTCACCTGGCCACAGGTGACCCTGACACTGATATGGAGGATGAAGACCCTGAAGAAGAAGACATGGAATCTGAATGAGAAGATTTAGGTTTTAACGTGTATCCTACCACAGGGTGACAACTGTGGATACACTGGTAGACGTGCGCCAACGTCCCAATATATGTGAATTTCTAAACTAGGAACTAGTAATTGGACTTTTTAGGCACACAAAATAGATAAAAGTAAAAAACTAAAGATTTATTGGTATACAAAAGTGGCATATAAGACAATCATAAAATATCAAACGAGTTGATCAATCATTATGACTGGTCCACATGGGTTATCATTATATTGACATACAGTACAGTGTGTTCTCCTTACAACAACTCAACCGAGTAACAAAGGAAAAATTCAATTTATGTAATTATAAATTTGATAACCAGCAAGTGGATCCAGAGGAGATGGAGAGCTTGCTCGACATGTTGCACGTTGTTAAAAACACTTCCTCAGGAGCATATATATATATAACTCTATAAAAACATACAGAGAAAGACATAAATGAAAAAAAAAAATACATAAGAACATTTTTAATACATAAAAGTCATCTGAATGTAAGTGCATGTATTGCATTGATCATGTGGCGGGACACCGACCCCCTCATTCTAATCCCACATCCGAAAGGGTGGGGGAAGAGGGGGGGGGGAAACAAAAAATTGAGGAAGGGGGAAGGGGAAGGGAAAGAAGGGGGGGGATCCAGGGGAGCAGGCCCATAGCGCCAGGGAACCCCATTCTATAGAATATGTTTATATTCGTTATAAGGTAGATATTGTATATATACCATGATTATATTATCAAAATTGTATATATAGCACTAAAACATTGTTCAATATTAAAGTAAAAGTTGTTAATGCAAGCTTGTTATATGTACTTACTTCAAAAACCGTATTGAAACAGCATGTGTAGATCAATACATCTATCTAGACAGTGGAAATATAGATACTATATAACCAGTCGGGAAGATGGTATCTGTAAATAGTGATAATAAAGTATATATTGTTTATTCATATCGTTGTTGAATTAACAAAGAAGGGGAGGGGGGGGGAAATAAAAATGGTAAACCCCTAATACTGTAAGCATTAGTAACAAATTATATAGCGGGGTTTTAATTTGCAATACTTGTAAGGGGTAAATGATTACAGTCTGTATATATAGCATAAAAAGAAGAAAAGCGTGAAGGAGCTCACCGCGTATGTATATTTGGTAGTCTTGATAGAACAATCTATGCTGGTAAGCAAAGAACAATTAGGATATACTCGACCAATCCGAATTAGGTTATAGGTGTAGTTTGTTTTGAAACATATGGAATTGTTCCAAAGCGTAGCAAACTATTTAATGGTCTCCAAGAGTAACCATATTACTGCTCTTGCTGGGTAAAAGACGTACGTATTGAAACCTATATAGAAAATATTAAGGGAATTAGTCCACAGTATCAAATTTGATGCTACAGACTTGGAGAGCAGAACGATAACTCCTAGCCTTACCTTCGGTTCAGATGGTATCCTGTGTGGCGAGTGCTCCTATGTTCAATGGTGATTGTTTATAGTGTGTGTACGGTGTCTTACCTGTTTCAATGGGTCTCTGCCGGAAGTATGTCACCACTAACCGGAAGTGACGATCTCCGGCCCTTCTGAGAGCTGACGCATAAGCGTAAGCTTTCCGTAATTACGGCGGGCAACAGCCAATGCAAGAGCAGTGGGGGCGGGGATTGAGCACGGCAGTGACTCCGTGTCCCCGCTAACCCCATGCCTCCGGTTAGTTGGCTAAGGACGGAGCTAACCAGACAGATCTCGAGGGAGGGGGAGGCGGGGGAGGGGGAAGGGAGGGGAGGTGGAAACAGGGCAGGGAAAGGATCAGTGATCCTAACGCATAGGGATAGAGGGTGGACAGGTCGGCGCACCAACCACATAGATCGGCAAAATAAAAATAAAAACCCCCATAACATCGACATGTTACAGGGAATAGTCCCTAAATTAAAATCAAAATATAAATGTTATAGACATCTATAAACAGAAATATCTATTTTTACAAGTCAGTCCTAGCTTGTGCAATAACCACATGTAATTGCATTTGATTGCAGACAATCAGAAAATATCACATGCATTAGTTAAATTGTATATATAGTGGTTCTAAATGGAAAATAGTGTTATAAATTTGAATGAAGTATCGGAAGGATAAAGTTGCAGGGCGATAAAAACATAAAACACGGAAGGAAAAGAAGCAAAAAGAAGAAAGGAGGCATTACAGTCAGTCACAAATGTATAGAGAGAGATACAGGTGGGGATCCCCCAATATAGATGGTGTCAAGGGGAGGAGAGTATGGAGATATTAAATTATACAGTGTCGTCCACTGTCAGGGCATTAATCAAAATTATATATATTGTCTTATTCCTAGAATAAAAATCCAATACTAATAAAGGGTTAAAATATGTGATAAAGGGTAAAAAAAAACAGAGTAGTCTGGGATTATGTGAAAAATTAAGTGACATATGTGTAAATGTTAACCGGGAAAAGTGAAGGGAAATTTGGCTATATAGAATCATACGTTAATCATATAGGGTATCCAGCAAACTGCTGGGGATTAAATTATTAACAATAATGAAAAACAAAGGTAATAAAGAAATGTGAGTAGCTATTGGTCAATTGGCTGTGGAAGATTGTGAATAATTATGTGTGAATCGATAATTGTAATTGTGTAACAATTAGTAGTGTGTGACATATTAGGAAGTGAATATATTAATAGGGATAAATGGATAACATAAATAAATCAAATATTATATTATAATGCACTGACAGTGGTAGGCACGTAGTAACATATCAATGTTGTATGTAACTATAGAAATGGTTTATAGGATAAACTTTCATTCAGGCCAGGGGGCTGGATAGCATTTAATTGTTCAATCCAGAGTGTCTCCCTCTGGAGTATTATCCTATCCCATTCTCCTCCTCTTGGATTTTGGGGGATGACGGCTAGAACAATAAATGATACACAAGAGGTGTCGAATTTGTGGTAAAGGTCAAGATGCCTACTGATCGGAGTAAGCATCTTGCCCCCACTTGAATAATACAGATGGTCATTTATTCTTTGTCTAAATTGTCTGGCCGTCTTACCCACGTAGAAAGCTCCACATCTACATGTCATCAGATATACTATGCCTCGTGTAGAACAATTGGCAGAGAATCTGGGTCTAAAATGTTCACCATTGGGGAGTACGGTGCGGGTAGCCGGCAGGACCCACTATTAGGGACTATTCCCTGTAACATGTCGATGTTATGGGGGTTTTTATTTTTATTTTGCCGATCTATGTGGTTGGTGCGCCGACCTGTCCACCCTCTATCCCTATGCGTTAGGATCACTGATCCTTTCCCTGCCCTGTTTCCCCCTCCCCTCCCTTCCCCCTCCCCCGCCTCCCCCTCCCCGAGATCTGTCTGGTTAGCTCCGTCCTAAACGGAGGCATGGGGTTAGCGGGGACACAGAGTCACTGCCGTGCTCAATCCCCGCCCCCACTGCTCTTACATTGGCTGTTGCCCGCCGTAATTACGGCAAGCTTACGCTTATGCATCAGCTCTCAGACGGGACGGAGATCGTCAATTCCGGTTAGTGGTGACATACTTCCGGCGGAGACCCATTTAAACAGGTAAGATGCCGTACACACACTATAGACAATCACCCTTGAACATTGGAGCACTCGCCACACAGGATACCATCTGAACCGAAGGTAAGGCTAGGAGTTATCGTTCTGCTCTCCAAGTCTGTAGCATCAAATTTGATACTGTGGACTAATTCCCTTAATATTTTCTATACAGGTTTCAATACGTACGTCTTTTACCCAGCAAGAGCAGTAATATGGTTACTCTTGGAGACCATTAAATAGTTTGCTACGCTTTGGAACAATTCCATATGTTTCAAAACAAACTACACCTATAACCTAATTTGGATTGGTCGAGTATATCCTAATTGTTCTTTGCTTACCAGCATAGATTGTTCTATCAAGACTACCAAATATACATACGCGGTGAGCTCCTTCACGCTTTTCTTCTTTTTATGCTATATATACAGACTGTAATCATTTACCCCTTACAAGTATTGCAAATTAAAACCCCACTATATAATTTGTTACTAATGCTTACAGTATTAGGGGTTTACCATTTTTATTCCCCCCCCCCCCCCTTCTTTGTTAATTCAGCAACGATATGGATAAACAATATATACTTTATTATCACTATTTACAGATACCATCTTCCCGACTGGTTATTTCCACTGTCTAGATAGATGTATTGATCTACACATGCTGTTTCAATACGGTTTTTGAAGTAAGTACATATAACAAGCTTGCATTAACAACTTTTACTTTAATATTGAACAATGTTTTAGTGCTATATATACAATTTTGATAATATAATCATGGTATATATACAATATCTACCTTATAACGAATATAAACATATTCTATAGAATGGGGTTCCCTGGCGCTATGGGCCTGCTCCCCTGGATCCCCCCCTTCTTTCCCTTCCCCTTCCCCCTCCCTCAATATTTCCTTTCCCCCCTCCTCCCCCCCTCTTCCCCCACCCTTTCGAATGTGGGATTAGAATGGGGGGGTCGGTGTCCCGCCACATGATCAATGCAATACATGCACTTATATTCAGATTACTTTTATGTATTAAAAATTTTCTTATGTATTTTAATTTTTTTTCATTTATGTCTTTCTCTGTATGTTTTTATAGAGTTATATATATATGCTCCTGAGGAAGCGTTTTTAACAACGCGCAACATGTCGAGCAAGCTCTCCAACTTCTCTGGATCCACTTGCTGGTTATCAAATTTATAATTACATAAATAGAATTTTTCCTTTGTTACTCGGTTGAGTTGTTGTAAGGAGAACACACTGTACTGTATGTCAATATAATGATAACCCATGTGGACCAGTCATAATGATTGATCAATTTGTTTGATATTTTATGATTGTCTTATATGCCAAACTTTTTGTATACCAATAAACCTTTAGTTTTTTACTTTTATCTATTTTGTGTGCCTAAAAAGTCCAATTACTAGTTCCTAGTTTAGAAATTTACATGGAATCTGAATGGTTGTGGCCCTCTCAAGTGTCGGAGCCTATGATCACCTTGCCATCAACCCCAGAGGCAGCCAATAGTGAGGTTCTTCGCCCAGAGGCTCCTGAATTTGTGCCACGCAGTGTGCCCACGGAGGATGTAGTAGATGACCTGTACTGTTCGCCATTGGAAGACCCTGGAGAGGCCCCCTTGTTCTCTGAAACAGAATTGGACCCTTCTGAGGTAGCAGGGCCCAACACGCCTGAAACAAAAAAGGAACAGGAAATGGATCCAGAGAAACAGCAGTATGTAGGGGCCTGGGTGAACCAACTCCTAGGGAACAGAGACAGAAAAGAGTCATTCACCCTCCCAAGAGACTGACATATAACCAAATGGGTGAATGCTCTGAATAAGCTTTTTCCACTGCTAGGAGAGAATCTGATGCACCTGGTCCTTCCACTGCATGTTTGATGGAAGGCAACCCCAGCTCACCCCCTGGCACAACTGATCAGGCTACTCCAGTTGAGGTAGCCTGTGGACAGGACAGCTCCCCATTATATGAGAATTGGTGGGAGGCTCCTCTGTCAGACCTATGCAACCGCCTTGAGTCAAAGATGTGTTTTAGAGCTAAGATTTTAGATGTCTTTGGGGACCAAAGAGTCAAAGTGGGGGGAATGTGTAGCGGGGTGGCAGTTTGTAGTGTGATATAAGACTGTCATTAACCTTGAAGCAATGCATTGTGGAACTTGCGGTACCAGGAGAACAGGACTCCATTTACGTGAGTAGGTAATAGACTATGGTACCCACAATGCAGTTGTCCTCCCAGAGTGCATTGCATCCCCGCGGAGCTTTGTGGGAGAGGTTACTTAAAGGAGGGGAGGAGCTTTGTTCGGTCTCTTGGGATCTTCGCCTCCTTCCTGCAAGACGTCTGCGTGAGGCCTGCTGCCCGGGGGACTAGGCCTGAAGCCTGGGCCTACAACCTTGCAGGGGATCACTGAGAAAATTGGGCGACCTCTTCTGTGTGACCCGCTTGCGTTTCCTAGATTCCGGAGTCGTCCGTCTGCTGACATCTCCAGCTGCCGAGAGAGGGACCGGGGCCTGCACGTTGCGGAGAGGCCACGGATTGAATCACTTTCAGCGGAACAAAACAGGTGGACTAAGCCTGTTCTGGTGAGAGGGCACCTGCCTATATTTTACAAATGTTCTAGGCCCATTGACTCTTGAAGGCCCCACAGCAGCAGTATAGTGAGCCACACATATATCAGGACATAGTGCAGCGCGTTGTTACTACACAGACTGAGATAGAGTTATACCGACTGAAAGTTCACTTTCATAAACATTGTAATTGTTTAGTTGCCTCTTCATTCCCTTTGGATTACAAGTATAACGTGCACCAAAGTTGTTATGCGAAGACTCCCACCATTGAGGAACTTGTGTAGTGATATTGTCAGGCCTGACTGGAACTAACACTACGGGACACCGGGTGGTATTGCCCGCTAGGGGGAGCTTGCGAGCACTATACTTGTTTTGTTAGATCATAAATAGATTTAACATTGTTTTAGAAACTATTTTTTGTCTTTATCTTTATTGACTCTTGCAGGGCCCTGCTGAGTCAACTGTATGCATATGTGTGTTACTGTTCCCTTTTTCTCATACCAAGTAAAGTACCCCTCCTTGGTTAAGCAAAACATTTTGTTGGAAGTACCTTTGTTTCCTTAGGGACTGCTACCAGAGAAAGGTAATAATATTATTGCATGTTATTGTGATATATCTATATATATGCAGAATTGTAATCCCAGCATTCAGTGAGTCTCACAATTGCTAGTTACACCAGTTGTGCCAAGGGAGGGTCTGAGCCAGTTGAGGGGGTTGCAAACAGAGTACTGACCCAAACTAAACAAGCAGCTCCTCCGGGGGTAGTGCTAAACACAGGTATCTGCTCCCCCCTCCCCCTGAAAGGTGCCAAATGTGACACTGGAGGGGGGGAGGGTTACGGAAAGCAGAAGTTAAATTTTTGGGTGGAACTCCGCTTTAAAGAAAGTCTGTACTGGGGGTCAGCAACCAGTAGATTGCGATCTACCAGTAGATCGCTGCCTGGGCTTGCTGACCGGCCATGCCAGATCATCAAACAAAATGCAATGTAGAGGGACTACTTGTGAGGAGTTATACCAACTGCACTCCATCTCTTCTCCCTGCTAGTGGCTTTAGAGTGGTGCCAGCAGCAGGAAAGAAGAGATCTTTAGGTCAGTGTGAATCAATACACTGGGCATAATAGTATAGGATTGCTTTTACACTGATGCACTGTGGTTTACCCACACAGTGGGTGTAGTGAAGTGAACCTGACGTTTTCCTGCAGGTTTGTTGCACTAAGCTATAGACTTTTATCCTGCGGGTTTGGTGCACTTTTTGAATGCAGGAGTTTTGGTGCACCACACCTGCAGGATATAATATAAGTCTATGGCAAATTGCAGCTAACTCAGGAAAGTCACAAATGCACTATGCTGCGGCCGCGGTGCAGGTAGAATGCAGCAATCCGTGTGAAAGAAGCCTTATAGGAGCTCAGAACAGTAAGGGTTCATTTACATTTGTGGGGGGTTGGTAAAACATGTTTTTACCTCCCTGCCCCAACCATACCCCCTTTAGCTGCGGTGGCTAGGAGTGTACACATGTCACAGCCGCAGCAGAAGTTATACTCCCCGTCATGGTTGGTGGGTGTAGCACCTGCTAAGCATGACTCATTCAAGTGACTGAGGTAACTCTGCAGGTCCCCTGCAACCTTGTGCAGTACAGTAAACAAGGGGTTAAAGCAGGCAGCATTGTGTTGTTTTCTCACCACCTGCTTTAACCTATTGGACCCCCATTTACTTGAATGATTGGCGTTTGGTAGGCGGTAACACCCACCAAAAGCAAAAGTGGGTTGAATTCCTGCTGTGCCATGTGTATACCTTTGGCTGCTGCCCCAGCAGCTAAATGAGGTAGGGATAGAGTGCAGTAAGTATGCAAACCAACTGCAGGGTTTTACCACCCCCCATCTTTCTGTGTAAACAAGCCCTAAAGGTGCCACTGCCGAATGTAACTAAGGGTTCATTCACAAATGCAGCAGGCACTGCTGCTCCTCTGAAAAGTGATCCAAGTGTGTTTCACTACCTGATTTAAACCCAAGATTGTAGTGCAATGCACGCAATTGTGCATGGTAGAGTGGCAATTAGATGTTTAAATCGGGTGTGAGGAAGCGACACTGTTCGACACTGTGCTCTGTGATTTTTTACTTCTCTCATGTTATTCAACTAAATCTCTACCACTTTAAAATTATTTAAATGATCACCTTGTCAAATAACTCATTCAGTTTAAAATAGAAATGAAAGGCAAAACATTAGAGTATACTGTAGGTATAAATAAATATTATAAATAAGATTTTCTCTTTTTTATAAGTGATCATATTCCCTCTGTTCTCAGCTGCATAAGAGCTGGGGGAAGAGAAGCAACAGCACACTGAGATTCCCAGTGAATGTCTGTGCAGGGGGTGTGGGTCAGGACAAATCTGATCATTGGAGGAGAGGAGGCTGAGTTGCCAGAATAGCTAGATAACTGACCACGATGTGCTCTCATGCCTAGAGCGGTCAGTTTTGGGAATGTGAAAGCAGAGGGACTGGCAGGAACACCAGGGATTTTACACAAAGGAAGTATTACAAAGAGAACATGAAAATGTTATATACAAGCACATGGTACAGCAGCCATATATCAGGAATATGAAGTGTTGGGGTAACAAACACTTTAAGGTTGCCTATCCCTGGTCATTACCAGAATAATATATGTTTAAAGAAAGAAGTTAGAGAAAAATGGCTAAGAATAATTAAAAAAAAATTTACTTTTAAGGTATATTTTAGTCCATAGTACCTTTTAGAAGCATTAGCTACTATTTGAATGGTAATTTCTAGTGTTTTGAAGTGTACCTCTAGGCATTTTTTTTTTGTTTTGAACAGAGTGTGGTAAAGTCAGACTCCCTATCAATCAATATTACCTAATCTGTAGAGATTTCCACTTAATAAGGTGGGGTGGTGGGTGTGCCTGGGCTTTGCACTAGCGCCATCCAGTGTATCATCTAGTTTACAGAAGTGTGCGGGGCACATGGGCACTAGAGATGGGCCGAAGACCCCCCTGTTCTGTTTGCACCATAACTCCCAAACAGAGAAAAAGCTCTGTCCTGAACGGCAAGCCATATTAAAGTCTTTGGTACCCAATCTTGAAAAATCAAAATTCCTAATTTTGAAGGCTTATATGCAAGTTATTGGCTATAAAAATGGTATAGGGTCCAGGTACTCCCCTGGGGGATATCAATAGAACAAAATGTAGGAGACGCATGCGCGGCACTTCCTGACATGGCCGCTTACCTCAGGAACTCCATCCCGCTCCAGCCATCGGAGGTCCTCTGCCGCCACCCGTACCCTTCCTTCTCAGCCCGAATTACTGCCAAAAGGTGGGGAAAACCTGTTGATCTCCCTCATGTCAGAGGGGACAGTCCGTTGCGATCTGTGGAATCAGTTTGTCGTGAGTGAGCTCCTAGCTGTGGCCAGCTGTGGCCTCCAAGATGGCGACTGCTACACAGACACAGGCACCTCTCTTTAACCATCAGCTGGCCTCCCCTGTGTTGACACAAGCATTGGGATAACACGTGAGTACCCCCTATGTGGGGCCTGGGTCCCCTGCGTCCACTGAATCTCTTATTGGGCATACTCTTAAGAAATTAGCTTTCTTCCTTATCCCCAGTCACAGCTCTTATCACAGGCGGCCGGTCTGCGACCCGAGCAGCCTGATGCTGTTGCAACCATGTTTACCAAGTTTGCTGACCTGCTTGACTGTGGGCTGACCAATACAGCTATTAAGATCATCAGTGATAATAAAGCTTATCTCCAGAATTTGGGATCCCGTGTTGAAGCAATAGAGAATAAACTGGACTCAACTGTTGCTAGAACTAACCAGAATACTGATCGCATTCAGGACCTCCAAAATCAACTTGAGACAGCTCTATCTAAAATAGATGAACTTGAAAACAGAAACAGGAGATACAACTTTAGGATCCGGAGCCTGCCGGAATTGTTAAAGATGTCCCTGATGTTGTATGCTCTTTCATTGAAGACCTTATTGGATGGCCTCCCGAAGGGATGTTGTTGTTAAACCTGATTTTTAAGCTGTAAAAAAGGGAGCTATGTGTAGAACCCGTTCTATGCCCTAGTTGTCATTTCAAGGCCATGCTATCCAAGTCTTTACAGCCCATTTGCCTTCCATGGTCCCTTAAGCCCCTGCTCTGAGTTCAGAAGGACATCAAATATTAATGGCTTTTTCTGTTCAACCTTACATTTTACTACAAAACTAAAGCCCACACTTTCATTACATTTACTGAGGGGGAACGTCTTCTGCTGAAGCTAGGCCTCATCAGGCAGGAACCTCTGTTCCCCACCTCCTGGATCAACCACGTCCACCTCTAAACATCAGCTTCCTTCTAGTCCTCTGACTCCGGTGTGGTAAAAATCCAAATCCAAAAAATCGAAAGACTCTCTCTCCCCATGAAAAGAATAGACTTTGGACTTCCTCTTCTTCATCCCTATTTTTCCTGGAAGGTCACCTTTTTCCAGTGTTACTCGGTGGTACTGTTCATTGCATTATGTTTTTTCTCTTGTTTGTTGGACTATTTGGGGTTCAATATGCAAAGGGCTAAGCTGTCGTTCTCCCTCAGGTAGTCCTCTGCTCTCAGGGGATACTGACTGACTGGATAGTGAGTCCTTATGACTCCTGCTTTGACACAATGAGCCCCCTTATGTGTTCTATTTTTTTTTTGCATTGCATTTGTTCTTTCTTTTTATTTGTTGCTTCAAGATGGAGTCAGTTATAATTTCCCCACCTTGACAGTTATTTTTTTTTTTAATAATCTTTATTTTATACATTTTTCATTTTAGACAATATATACATAAAAGAAAATTTTAGGACATCTAATAGATACAGCAATTTCCATTGTATAAGTTAATTCATAATTCTCTATCCCTTTTATAAATCTATGCTTGTATCTGTTTTCAGTCAATATAACAGTCCAAAACACTATCCTCCTCCAAAAAAATTATTTTTATCCAGACTCGTACAAAACAAATCAACTTATCCCACATAAACCCCATCTACCCCCAAAGGAGGAAAAAAAGGGATAAAGGAAAGGGGAAAAGGAAAAAGGGGAATAAAAGAGGGGGCATGTAAAGTTGCTCTATATACTGTATATTTAGATAATATTGCAGAGGTTCTGAACTCTTCCCATTGTGTCCATGTCCTTAATGTTTGTTCTCTTAGACCTGCTTCTGTCTTTATCATCAACTCCAGGGACCGCATCTCGCTCATCTTGCACACCCATTCCCCAATTGAGGGATCTACCACCTTCCTCCAGTTTCGTGCTATGACTATTCGTGCTGCTGTTAGCATGTGTTGGAGAATATCTTTTTTTATAGATTTTATTGAGCCAGGGATAATTGACAGTACAGCGACTAGTACATCTGGTTGTGCAGTTATTGACCTAAGATTGTATGGTTGCTGGGGCTCTGTGTCCCCTGAAGGGTCCCAGGACTCAGCTGTTTTCTTTTTTGCCCTTCTTACCCTCTTTCCTATCCTGCTTCCCAGCCCCTTCCCCCTTTCCATTGCTCCCCCCACATTCCCTTCCCTGTTCTTTCCCTTTTCCCCTGCCTGATCTTTCCTGTTTTGCAGTCCTATTCATGCCTTATTTTTGATTGTATATTTAGCTCACTATTATTTAGGGTGCCTTAAGATTAACATTGGCCTTTGGCCTGTGATTTACATACTGTACTTAAGGGAGCGTACTGCGGCTGGAGCTGTACTTATGCCCTTCCTCCTGTCCTGACAGAGGAAGTAACTTCGCCAAATTTTGAAGGTTTTAAGGGATATGAGCCCTCTCGCCTTCGGGGTGGTTTTTGTACCCCCTTGCTCTTTTTCCTTTTTTTTTTCTTTTTCTGTTTCTTCTTCCTTACTAACCTTATTAACCTCTGGACTACGGGTTCCTGATTACTACTCTTTGGTGGTTTGGGGTGAGTGCTATTTTGATTCTGACTTTCCCTTCCCTCTTTATCCATGGCTAGTGGCAACTATTCTAAAGCCCCTTTGAGGGTATTATCCTATAATGTTCAGGGCCTAAATTCACCAATTAAATGGAGGAAAGCTCTATAATTCTATCACATGCAAATATTTATGTGGTCCTCCTTAACCCCTTCCATACCGGGCCATAGCAGAATGACGCCGGCAGGAACCCTCTCTCCCTCCGGGTGGACGTCATATGAGGTCCTGGGTTTGAGGGGGGATATCTGAATGATGCCTGCAGCTAGAGGCATCATTCAGATATCCTTTTTTTCAGCCGGCGATCCTGCGCACAATAAGAATGATCATAATGGCGGTTCCGCCGCTTGATCATTCTTATAGGCGGCGGGAGGGGACATCCCCCCCTCCCGCCGCCATCCGGTGCTTCTCCGGGCTCTCCCGTGCGATCGGGGACCCGGAGAGAATCGTCGGCGCCGTTGGTGGGTCACGTGATGAGCAAAGAGATGACTGGTGACCAGATGGTCACCAGTCATCTCTATGATCGTCGGAGGCCCGGGCGCGATATGATGACGTCACGCCCGGGTCCTCAAATGTAAACAAAGCCGCCATTGCGGCTAGTAAGTATGAGATCGGTGAAAAAAATGTCACTGATCTCATGCTTTCCAGCCTGGAGGAGAGATGTGGGGTCTTATTGACCCTGCATCTCTCCATAAAGAGGACCTGTCACACACATTCCTATTACAAGGGATGTTTACATTCCTTGTAATAGGAATAAAAGTGATAAAAAAAAAGTGTAAAAAAAAAAGCAAAAATAAAAAAAATAAGTAAAAAAAAAAACAACATGTTTTTTTTAAAACGTCCGTCCCAAATAGCTTGCGCTTAGAAGTGAACACATACATAAGTCCCGCCCGCATATGTAAACGCCGTTCAAACCACACATGTGAGGTATCACCGCGTACGTTAGAGCGTGTGCAACAATTCTAGCACTAGACCTCCTCTGTAACTCTAACCTGGTAACCTGTAAACATTTTCAAAGCATCGCCTATGGAGATTTTTAAGTACCGAAGTTTGGCGCCATTCCATGAGTGTGCGCAATTTTAAAGCGTGACATGTTAGGTATCTTTTTACTCGGCATAACATAAGCTTTCATATTTTACAAAAAAATTGGGCTAACTTTACTGTTTTTTTATTTTTTAATTCATGAAACCATTTTTTTCCCCCAAAAAAGGCGTTTGAAAAATTATTGCGCAAATACCGTGCAAGATAAAAAGTTGCAACGACCGTCATTTTATTCCCTAGGGTATCTGCTAAAAAAAAACATATATAATGTTTGCGGGTTCTGAGTAATTTTCTAGCAAAAGAATGATGATTTGTACATGTAGGAGAGAAGTGCCAGAATAGGCCCGGAATTGAAGTGGTATAAAAAGCCCTGTATGGAAGTGGTTAAAGAGACATATTTTCCTATGGTGTATTGCCCTTCGTTCATCCATGCCAAATTTACTACTTGCTTCTTGGCCAACGCGGAAGACAAAACCAAGGGGGTGGCAATCCTTTTTTCCCACAAATTTAAATTCACGCCCCTACTGGAGCATAAGGACCCAGAAAGGAGATATATTTTAATTAAATGGGTCCTTGAGGATCAAATTTACTGCTTTATCTCCTACTATGCACCAAATCGGAGTCAGACCCCCTTTTCCACTCTATGTTTCAGACTTTAACCCACCTGTTAGAAGGCACAGTAATTTGTGGTGGGGACTCTAATGTGGCATTTGACCAGGGTTTAGATAAGACTCGTCCTTTTGGTGATTGCCTTACACACCCTTCTAAACAGAGCTTTAGCATTGTCAAAATTATTTTCCAACAAGGGCTGGTAGATGTTTGGAGAGAAATTGATCTGACGATGCGGGACTACATCCACTTCTCATTTCTCCATAAATCCTTTGCTAGGATCGATCACAAATTTACTTTCACGGCTCATGTCCCCTTGGTTACTAAATCTTTCATCAGGGATTCTGTCCGGTCAGACCACTCCTCGGTATTCTTGTCCCTAGGGCCAGAAAAGCGGAGGACGGTAAAGGCTTAATGAATCTATCCATTGAAGGGGCTATTTGAGAATATTTTCTTTTTAAGGCCTCAATAAGAGGGAAACTCATACAAATTGCTTCTCAATTCCGCCAAGCTAAGTATGCGGAAACTTGACAGAATGAAGAGAGAGTTTCTGGCCCTGATGAAAAAACATAAGCGTGACCCTAAAGCTGTTTCTATTAATAACATAGACGCAGCTCCCACTACTCTCAACCTTGCTCTCATCTCCAAGACAGAGAAAAGCATACGTTGGAGCGATGCTCGGTTTTATTACCAAAGGGACAAATTGGGATCCATGCTCATAAGGAGATTAGTCCCTAGAGTTCAGTCCCACACTGTACCTAAAATTCAGATAGCAGGTGGTACGTTGTCTCTACTTCCGTAATGTATCATGGGAACATTTCACGGGTTTTATCAAAAACGTTATAGTGCTGAAGCAAATTTCAATCAATCTGAACTGGATAACTTTCTGGACGTGATTCAGGTTCCAAAACTAGAGGACCACCACAGTCAGAGATTGAAGGCACCGATCTCTGCTGAAGAGGTGATGCAGGTCACTAAAAATGTAAAAGCTTGCTCGACTCCATGGCCTGACAGTTTTTTTGTTCTGACACTTCTCTCCTACATGTAAAAATCATAATTTTTTTGCTCGAAAAATACTCAGAACCCCCAAACATTATATATTGTTTTAGCAGACACCCTAGGAAATAAAATGGTGGTCATTGCAACTTTTTATGTTACGCTGTATTTGCGCAGTAATTTTTCAAATGTGTTTTTTTTGGAAAAGAACGGTTTCATGGTGTAGCAGTATATAGTACTGTATATATATATATTGATGTGATTTCATTGCGTGTGTATGTTAAACACATATTTTCTTGTACTGTTTTACCCCCCTCCCTTCCCGTCCAAGTTTTTTTGGTTTTCAGGTACTGTTTTTCCTCGACGATGAGGACATCATCTTTTTGCGGTGGGGGAAGTGTGTAGCGCCCTGCTCCTGTTGGGTGGGCGCTATGTGTTAAATTTAGTTATCTGAGCTGTAGTTCCGCTCAGAAAGAATTATGCTAAATTGTTGGCTCTGTTTCAGTCTAGCTGGGTTGCGCGTTTTCCACCTGACAGTAGGTGTCCCTGTAACCACAGGCCAGGGTTGGAAATGCAGCAGGCTAGGTGTATTGGGTATTCCTTTACCAGAAGTGGCTCAGGGGGCGTGGTCAACCCGATGTGCATTCTGGGAGGGGGTACTTAAGAGACGAAGACCGTTCTATCGGGGTTCGTTGCCGGGGGTCGTTACCCAATCCTGACCTGAGGGCCCTCCTAGCCTCAGGGATGCGCGAGCCATTTTTGGCCTCGGGGCCTGCTGGCGCGAGGCTCTGAAACTGAGAAGTAGGCCCTGGAGTTGCTGGGGCCTACTAGTCCAGGGATGGTCCTACACGGTCTTGCCTGCGGGAAGAAGCGAAACAATTGGGGACTCAATTGAAGGACGCATCCTGGCCAGTTTGCCTCGTGGTGCTGCCGGACTGGCTGAAAGATTCTGGCATGGTGAGCAGTGTACTTTTGAAGGAACTCTTTTGTAAAGTGTCAGTATGGTTACACGATCTTGTGGCGGAAGGTTGTGGAATGACGCAACGGCACTCATCAAGTCTGTGGCAGAGACTTTGAGTGAGCTTCGTACTGGTTGCTAGGCCAGTGAGAGTAGGCCTATCTGGTGGTTGCTGAAATCAGCGTGGAACTGATTTGTCCTCTGGATATGAGATTGTGCCCGTGATCCGCAAAGCAGGGTACCTGAGTATAGGAATACTGTATAGTACTGTATATATATATTGATGTGATTTCATTGCGTGTGTATGTTAAACACATATTTTCTTGTACTGTTTTACCCCCTCCCTTCCCGTCCAAGTTTTTTGGGTTTCAGGTACTGTTTTTCCTCGACGATGAGGACATCATCTTTTTGCGGTGGGGGAAGTGTGTAGCGCCCTGCTCCTGTTGGGTAGGCGCTATGTGTTAAATTTAGTTATCTGAGCTGGAGTTCAGCTCAGAAAGAATTATGCTAAATTGTTTGCTCTGTTTCAGTCTAGCTGGGTTGCGCGTTTTCCACCTGACAGTAGGTGTCACTGTCACCACGGGTCAGGGTTGGAAATGCAGCAGACTAGGTGTATTGGGTATTCCTTTCCCAGAAGTGGCTCAGGGGGCATGGTCAACCCGCTGTGCATTCTGGGAGGGGGTACTAAAGAGATGGAGACCGCTCTATCGGGGTTCGTTGCTGGGGGTCGTTGCCGGATCCTGACCTGACGGCCCTCCTGGCCTCAGGGATGCGCGAGCCATTTTTGGTCTTGGGGCCTGCTGGTCCGAGGCTCTGCAACTGAGAAGTAGGCCCAGGAGTTGCTGGGGCCTGCTAGTCCAGGGATGGACCTACGCGGTCTTGCCTGCGGGAAGAAGCGGAACAATTGGGGACTCAATTGAAGGACGCATCCTGCCCAGTTTGCCTCACGGTGCTGCCGGACTGGCTGAAAGATTCTGGCACTGTGTACTTTTGAAGGAACTCTTTTGCAAAGTGTCAGTGTGGTTACACGATCGAGCTTCGCACCAGTTGCTAGGCCAGTGAGAGTAGGCCTATCCGGTGGTTGCTGAATCCAGCGTGGAACTGATTTGTCCTCTGGATCTGAGATTGTGCCCGTGATCCACAAAGCAAGGTACCTGAGACTCCCCTATCCCTCTACCCCTCTGTTGGAACTGGTATAATAAAGCTCTTGAAGAAAACTTAACCAAGTGTTGGTGTGCACGTTCATGACAGCTCTTCAAGAGGGATCCCTGACACGAGTGTGGTGAACAGAAAAAAAAGGTAACGGTAGGCCCAAAACTTTAAACAAGCAGCTCCTACGGGGGTAGTGCTACAATGGCATAAAAAAAAACACTAAAGTTAGCCCAATTTTTTTGAATAGTAAGCGATGCTTTACATTTTTTTACAGGTTACAAGTTTATGGTTGCAGAGGAGGTCTAGTGGTAGAATTATTTAATTTTCTCTAATGATTGCGGCGTATGTAACCTGTGTGTATCTGGCAGTGGCACTGATACTAGCCAGTGCCTCACCAGCCACACACCTCACCGCACTTTCCTGACCCAAATCTTACAAATACATTTGGACAGGGCTTTACTTCACAGCTGCAACTTTTTTTGTAATTTCTTTAGCTGCAGCATCTTTAACAAAGTTTTGTCAGACAGCCTATTAATTAATTTATTTATTTATATATTTTGTTGTTTTTTTAGTTTTTTTCAGGGTAGAATCCTTATATTTCCTTTTTTTTTTTTTATGATTTTTATTGAAAATATGCAATAGTACAAGTATGAACTAACAACCAAGTCCAGAACAAACTCGTATACAGAAAACACTGACCATTAGAAGGTGATAGTACATTTTACACCTCTTCAACGGATTATCTAATGGTTTCTGTCCCCTTCACCTCCCGCACCCCATCTGGGATCAAGCTGTGCAGGAAGTAGCCAGGTCGGGCCACCCAGGGAGTATATAACATTCAGTGCTTCAATAAAATTAGCAGAGATATGGTCAGAGGGTCAGGCACTTGGAAAACGGAGCTCTGGACCATCTATGCTAAAAACTGAGAAACGAGCAAAACTGTGAGCCCAGGTAGAGCGAAAATCAATTCCACCCTGGCTCAAGTGGTCAATTTTGTGGTAAAAAACAAAAGAACCCCAGCCGAGGAACAACATATTAAATGCCTGTGGGGGTTCGTGCTTGCACCGTGTGCAGGGGAAGGTCAACAATTAGAAAAGAGAAGAGAGAGAAAGAAGGAAACATGGGGGGGTACTGAAAAGAAGAAGAGGGGTAGGAGAGGAGCAGGTACATGGAAGGCTAGTAAAAGGGGAGCTCGGACCTGGCATTGGATAGGTAGGTGTCCTGCAGCTTCCATACCAGGATCAAAGAGGAACCCCGATATGTGTGGCCCAGGGTTTCCAGATGAGTTTGAATTTGTCAACTGTGTCGGGATGGTGTTGGAAATCTTTTCCTGGGACATTATCCATGAGATTATGAGATTTTATTAGTTTAGTTAATCGATAGGAAACTGTTGGAGATTTCCAGACCCGGGCGATAGTCATTTTGGCGCCTAAAAGAAAGAAGCGAATCAGAGTCTGAGTTGGTTTGGGGGTTTTAGGGTTTAGACAGTTGAGCAAAGCAATTGCCGGGTCTTGCTTAATCGCAATTTCAGTGGTTTTGTGAATTAGGTTAAAGATTTTGTTCCAGTAAACCCTGATTCTGGGGCACTCCCACATGATATGGAGGAGAGTGCTCATGTGGCTGCATCTTCTAAAGCATAAGGGAGAAGATTGCAGGTAATATTTGGTGAGGCGGGTGGGTACTAGGTACCAGCGGGATATGACCTTGAGACTGGTCTCAATCAGGGAAATATTCAAGATGCCCTTGTATGAATGGGCAAAGTTAGAGTGCCAAGAGTCTAGATCCCAGTTAAGTTCAAGGTCACACTTCCAGCTCAACATATAGGTCGCTTTCTCCAAAGGCGCGGCTAAGGCTGAATATATAAGGAAGATACCCCCTCTCGTATCCATGGCTGAGGAGCACCATTGCTCGTAAGGAGTTACCGAAAGTGTATTTTCACTACTTTTCCAAATCTGGTTAAGGAAATGTGTCAGTTGGTAGAACCAAATTTTTTCGGAGGGGGGGCATTTTGAGTTTTGAGGTACAGTAGCTTAATGTGAGGGGACCGTTTGAGTTAAAAAAGTGTCTGATTCTGTATAGGCCTTTGTCCCGCCACCTCTTGAAGGCTTTGATATCTAACCCTGGGGGGAACCGGGATTATAGAAAATGTGGGTGAGTGGGTGCCAGGTAGAAGTTAGGGATTTTAATTTGTGTAGGGAGTCGCATAGTGCCATCGAGTGGGATAATGTAGGGGCTTGTATTGGGGGCGTCTTTTGGGTGGGCTCCAGAGCAAGAAGTCCAAGGTGTAGCTAGGGATCGCTTCTTGTTCCATGTTCACCCAGTCGGGTTTAGGTCCTTTAAGGTAAAAAATCTAAAACTGGCTAAATTGGGCTGCTTGATAATACCACCACAGGTTGGGTAGGCCCAGGCCTCCTTTCGTTCTGGGCATAAAAAGGACATTCTTAGAGAGGCGGTGCCCTTTTTTGTCCCAGATGAAGCGGATGATTGCAGATTGTAATTTGTTAAAGTGTGGTTTGGTGACTGGGATAGGGAGGGAGCGGAAAAGGTACAGAATTCTGGGTAATAGGGTCATCTTGACCGCATTTGTTCTGCCTAGCCAGGACATTTTGTACAGAGACCATTGGAGGAGGTCTTCTGTCAGCTTTTTGAACATGGGGGGTAATTATATTTGTATAGTTGATCAACTCTAGACGTGAGATTAATGCCTAAATAGGGAATATATGTAGAGTTCCAGGAAAATGGGAAGTGGTCTTTCAGTCTATCTACCAAGTCTTGGGGAGTTGAAACGTTAAGGGCAACCAATTTAGTCATGTTCACTTGTAGGCCCTAGACGCGCCCAAAATCATTAAGAAGTTGTATAATGTTGGGGGTTGAGATAAGGGGGGATGTAATAAAGAGGAGGACATTGTCTGCAAATAGTGTGCATTTGTGAGTCGATTGGCCACTGCGAAACCCATGAATATCTGGGTGGAGTCTAATCACGTTAGTCAGAGTTTCTATGGCAACCGTGAAAAGAAGGGGGGGAGAGGGGGCATCCCTGTCTCATGCCTTTCTTGATGGGGAACTGTTCTGAGAAATGCCCCTGAAGTCTAACCTGTGCCTTGGGTTGGGAATAGAGGGCCTCTGGTATTTTAATGAAGACAGGTCCAAAGTCCCATTTCTGAAGCATAGTAAAGAGGTAGGGCCAGGCGACCATATCAAACGCATTTTGGAGGTCTATGGAGAGGAGGTAGCCCTCCTGGGGGGTCCCCGTCCCATCCCGACTTCAGAAGAGAAATTGTGTTCACTGCTCTCCATATCTGGTCCGGACCCTGCCTCCCTGGGATTATTCCCACTTGGTCCTTGTGAATATATGAGCCGATAAACGATGCAAGTCTGTTCGATAAAATCGTCATCATTATCTTTAAGTCGTTATTGATTAAAGAGATTGGTCTATAGTTGCTCAGTTCGCTAGGATCTTTGCCCGGTTTGGGAATTACCAATATATAAGCTAAGTTGGCTGCAGGATCGAGGGGGGAGTCCTTGCTTAATGAGTTGAAGAAGCGGGCCAGATAGGGAGAGAGCACGTCTGTAAAGGTTTTGTAGTAATGGGTTAAAAAGCCATCTGGGCCTGGGGCGGAATCTTTTTTAACCTCGCTGGCGGTAATCCCGAGCGTGACTCGGGGTTATTTTTTTATGCTAGGATCGGTAACCCTGAGTCACGCTCGGGGTAGACATTGCAGAGCCCGCAGCAGAGTTTCCCTACCTTCTCCTGGCGATCCAGCGATGATGTCCTCTGCTGTGATCGCCAGCGAGATCTCCGGCGAGTGTCGGCACTTTCCGACCCCATCTGACTTCCTAGTTCCGTTCCCTGCGAGCCGCAGCGGCGCATGGGAGCGGAACTGGGCGGCAAATTCAAAAAGTGAAACACATAGTATACATACAGTATACTGTAATCTTACTGATTACAGTACTGTATGTAATAATTACACATCCCCTTTGTCCCTAGTGGTGTGTCCAGTGTCCTGCATGCACTTTTATATTATAAAAACAATTCTTTCTGCCTGGAAACTGGAGATTGTCCATAGCAACCAAAAAGTGTCCCTTTATGTCAAAAGTGGTTTTAGACCAGCTAGAAAACAGCGATAATAAATTAGAATCACTCGCAGAATTGAGCGATAGCGATTTGTGGGGAAATTCGTCATCAAGCACTAAATCTAATGACAGCGACAATTCTGCAACTGAGCAAATTTCAGTGTTTTTGATTTGATTACATTATTGAATAATTTTTATTATAATTAGATTACTATTTGTTACAATTATTTATAGTTATTTATTATATTATAATTTATAATTTTGTGTTTCAAACTTTATCATACCCGGGATTTCTACTAGACTCTTGTTTGCTCAGGTTTAGGTAAGTAATTACTAAGAATTGCAGGCCTATAATACATAACACCAAATTTCCATGCAAAATAATTGTACCGCTTTTGGTACATAATTCCAGAAAGAATCATACCGCCAGGGAGGCTAAGGTCTTTAATGACTGCTCGGATCTCAGATTCCTTGAAACGGCAAATCTAAGATAGAGCGGTGAGAGTCTGAGAGTTTCGGAAGGGGGACGTTCTTCAATAAGGAGTCAAGGTGATTGTGGGAGTTAGGGTTGCCGTCAGAGTATAGGTTGGAATAGAAGGACTGAAAGGCGTCAAGGATCTTTTTGGGGTTCTGTGTCAGGGAGCCAGTTAAAGATTTGACTTTGGGGAGGGAAAATATCCTATGTTTGGGGGTGAATTTAGCCACCAACTGTGGGCCAAACTTATCCGCCCGCATGTAATGCCTGCCACTGATCCAACATAGGTGTTTTTCTGCACTACAGGTGAGGGCCAAGTTGAGAGCCAACCTGGTAGATTCTAGTTTGGCTAGGGTAGTAGTGGTGGGTTTCTGTTTGTGGGATGCACTGTGGGCTTTAAATTCTTTCTCTGAGTTCATGACTTCCGCTTTTCGTTCACGTTTCAGTTTGGAGGAAAGTTGAATAATCTTCCCTCAGACGTGCACCTTCTTGGAAGCTAGAGAAACCGTATGATTTGTCCTTGTATTGGAACTGAAGGTGAAAAGGGAAGGACCATCAATACTTTATGGATTTCTGTGTTAAGATTTCCAGAAGAGGTTTTAGGGTTCTCCGCTTCTGGATTGTGGTCGGGGAGATATCCACAAAGATTTGTATTTTGTTTCCTTGTATGGTGAGGTCATCAAGATTTTGCAGGATTTTGCAAGGGTTGCAGAGCTCCATGAGCCCTGTCTAGCTCAAGTTTATGACTCGAAATATCTGGGATGACATCTTTTATGAAGAGTTTTACTGCGTCTGGGATATTTGTGACCGATTCAGGGATACCTCTGATGCGGAAGTTGTATCTCCTTCTTCTATTCTCCAAATCATCAAATTTGGTGAGTGCGATTTCAAGTTGGTCTTGCAGCGTCCGGATGCAAGTTGTGTTTTGGTTGGTGCGTGCGGCTGTGTTGTCTACGGCAGTGGTCATCAACCCTGTCCTCAGGGCCCACTAACAGGCCAGGTTTTATGTATTACCTTGGGGAGATGCAGACTAGAATACTGCAATCACTGAGCTGCAAATATCACCTGTGATGTATTTCAGTTATCTTGCAAACCTGGCCTTTTAGTGGGCCCTAAGGACAGGGTTGATGACCACTGGTCTACGGCCTGTTCAATGACATCTATGCGGGCCTCAAGGCTCTGCAGGTCTGCTTTGATAGATGAGGTGATATGTGATGCATTCTGAGCCAGGCTTGCTGCAAGCATGTCTGAGAAGCAATTTAGCAGTTGGACCATGTCAGTCTGGTGGGCTGGTTGCTGGGGGAATGCCAGCTGGGAGCCTGTGTGGCTGAGAGGGGATTGCAGCATGGGGGTGTGCAGTATGTCTGCCATTGTCCTGCTGAGGAGCGATTCAGTGGAGGCTGGGGAGGCAGTGTGTGGGGGCAGGTCACTCACAGGGGTTGCCAGCAGAGGATTGGCATGCTGGATAGGTGTTGGAGGGTCCGCAATGGATTCCTGGTCCCCTGTGCCTCCGCATGGTGAAGCCGCGGCCACCATCTTGGGAGCTGTGGGGGTGAATAGGCCAAAATCAAGCTGCCGGCTAACCTCCTTTTTCTGGTTGTTTCCTGGCATACAGGCCGGTGCTGTGATCCTTCCTCAGGCTAGGGGGGTCTGTCTCGGGGGGTCCCGCTGTATTTAGCTGCCGTTGGGGACCTCAGAAGGCTGGAGCGGATTGGAGCTCCCACTCAGCGTGTCTTCCCGGAAGTCCCACGCATGCGCACTCTGCCTATTGATTTCAATGGGGCCACTCTGCAACTGCAAGCCAAACTCGCTCGCAGTAGCAGCATAGTCCCATGTTAGCCACCTCCCTTCTACTTATATCACAGGTGACCATTTCCCAACCTGCAGATGACAGACCCTACTCCAAAATATATCACTCCCAGTTACGCCCCCCACCGCTGATTGATATCCCTCCATGACCACCTCACACCCCCCTTCTGACAGACCTCTCTCCCCAGCCTGTCCCCACACACCCTCTCATCTGCTGACCTGTGTATGGGGGAATCACTCCCGAAGTGTTATTGTGTTCTGCCAGTGTGGAGCCTTCCCTACCCACACAATACAATGATCAGTGTTGCTAACTATAGCTGGCAGCACTGATTGTTTTGGGAAAACCTGACAGGCTGGTTGTACTCAAGTCAATTAATAGATCAACTATGGCTGGTCTCTGCTTAATTGGCTTAATTTTAATCCATGTATGGCCCCCTTAACCACTACGCAGTCCCTAAACATCCTTCCACAAACCTTTACATTTTTCCTTCCCAGATTCCTCTATCCTCCTCACCTATACATATTGCCCACTGTCATACCCTCCACACTCCTCTCCTGTACATACTGCTCACTGTCATACCACCACACTCCTCTCCTATACATAGTGCCCACTGTCATACCCTTGACACGTCTCTCCTATACATAGTGCCCACTGTTTTACCCTCCACACTCCTTTCCTGTACATACTGCTCACTGTCCTACCCTCCACACTCCTCTCCTGTACGTACTGCTCACTGTCATACCCTCCACACTTCTCTTCTATACATAGTGCCCGCTGTAATACCCTCCACATTCCTCTCCTATTCATAGTGCCCACTGTCATACCCTCCACACTTCTCTCCTATACATAGTGCCCACTGTCATACCCTCAACACTTCTCTCCTATACATAGTGGCCACTGTCATACCCTCCACACTCCTCTCCTATACATAGTGCCCACTGTCATACCCTCCACACTTCTCTCCTATACATAGTGCCCACTGTTTTACCCTCCACACTCCTTTCCTGTACATACTGCTCACTGTCCTACCCTCCACACTCCCCTCCTGTACATACTGCTCACTGTCATACCCTCCACACTTCTCTCCTATACATAGTGCTCTCTATCATACCCTCCACACCCCTCCCCTATTCATAGTGCCCACTGTCATACTCTCCACACTTCTCTCCTATACATAGTGCCCACTGTCATACCCTACACACTTATCTCCTATACATAGTGCCCACTGTCATACCCTCCACACTCCTCTCCTGTACATACTGCTCACTGTCCTACCCTCAACACTCCTCTCCTGTACATACTGCTCACTGTCATACCCTCCACACTTCTCTCCTATACATAGTGCCCGCTGTCATACCCTCCACACTCCTCTCCTGTACATACTGCTCACTGTCAGACCCTCCACACTCCTCTCCTATACATAGTGCCCACTGTCATACCCTCCACACTTCTCTCCTATACATAGTGCCCACTGTAATACCCTCCACACTCCTCTCCTGTACATACTGCCCACTGTGATACACTTCTCTCCTGTACATAGTGCCCACTGTCATACCCTTCACATTCCCCTCCTGTACATTCTGTGCACTGTCATACCCTCCACACTCCTCTCCTGTGCATACCACCCACTGTCATACCCTCCACACTCCTCTCTTGTACATACAACCAACTGTAACACCCTCCACACTCCTCTCTGGTACATACTACCCTCTGTCATACCCCCCACACTCCTCTCCTGTACATACTGCTCACTGTCATACCCTCCCCACTCCTCTCCTGTACACACTGCCCACTGTCATACCCTCCAAACTCCTCTCCTGTACATACTGCCCACAGTCATATCCTCCACACTCTTCTCATGTACATACTGCCCACTGTAAAAACCTTCACACTCCTCTCCTGTACATAGTGCCCACTGTCATACCCTCGACACTTCTCTCCTATACATAGTGCCCACTGTTTTACCCTCCACACTCCTTTCCTGTACATACTGCTCATTGTCCTACCCTCCACACTCCTCTCCTGTACGTACTGATCACTGTCATACCCTCCACACTTCTCTTCTATACATAGTGCGCGCTGTCATACCCTCCACACTCCTCTCCTATTCATAATGCCCAATATCATACCCTCCACACTTCTCTCCTATACATAGTGCCCACTGTCATACCCTCCACACTCCTCTCCTGTACATACTGTTCGCTGTCCTACCCTCCACACTCCTCTCCTGTACATACTGCTCACTGTCAGACCCTCCACACTGCTCTCCTATACATACTGCTCATTGTCATACCCTCCACACTCCTCTCCTATACATAGTGCCCACTGTCATACCCTCCACACTTCTCTCCTTTACATAGTGCCCACTGTTTTACCCTCCACACTCCTTTCCTGTACATGCTGCTCACTGTCCTACCCTCCACACTTCTCTCCTGTACATACTGCTCACTGTCCTACCCTCTACACACCTTTCCTGTACATACTGCTCACTGTCATACCCTCCACACTTCTCTCCTATACATAGTGCCCGCTATCATACCCTCCACACTCCTCTCCTATTCATAGTGCCCACTGTCATACCCTCCACACTTCTCTTCTATACATAGTGTCCACTGTCATACTCTCCACACTTCTCTCCTATACATAGTGCCCACTGTCATATCCTCCACACTTATCTCCTATACATAGGGCCCACTATCATACCCTCCACACTCCTCTCTTGTACATACTGTTCACTGTCCTACCCTCCACGCTCCTCTCCTGTACATACTGCTCACTGTCATACCCTCCACACTTCTCTCCTATACATAGTGCCCACTGTCATACCCTCCAAACTCCTCTCCTGTACATACTGCCCACTGTCATACACTTCTCTCCTGTACATAGTGCCCACTGTCATACCCTTCACATTCCCCTCCTGTACATTCTGCGCACTGTCATACCCTCCACACTCCTCTCCTGTGCATACCACCCACTGTCATACCCTCCACACTTCTCTCTTGTACATACAACCCACTGTCACACCCTCCACACTCCTCTCCGGTACATAATACTATCTGTCATACCCCCACACTCCTCTCCTGTACATACTGCTCACTGTCATACCCTCCACATTCCTCTCCTGTACATACTGCTCACTGTCATGCCCTCCACACTCCTCTCCTGTACACACTGCCCACTGTCATACCCTCCAAACTCCTCTCCTGTACATACTGCCCACAGTCATATCCTCCACACTCTTCTCATGTACATACTGCCCACTGTGAAAACATTCACACTCCTCTCCTGTACATACTGCCAACTGTCATACCCTACACACCCCTCTCCTGTACATACTGCCAACTATCTTTCTCTCCATACTCCTCTCCTGTACACACTGCCCCCATCATACCCTCCACACTCCTATCCTGTACATACTGCCCACTGTCATACCCTCCACACTCCTCTCCTGTATATACTGCCCACTGTCATACCCTCCACACTCCTCTCCTGTACATACTGCCCACTGGCATACCCTCCACACTCCTCTCCTGTACACAGTGCTCACTGTCAACACTCCACACTCCTCCACACTTCTCTCCTGTACATTCTGCCCACTGTAATACCGCCCACACACCTCTCCTGTACATAGTGCCTGCTGCCATACCCTCCACACTCCTCTCCTGTACATAGTGCCTGCTGTTATACCCTCCACATTCCTCTACCTCCCCTGCACATACTTCCCACTTTTATACCATCCATACTCCTCCCCTATGCCTCTTTAAAATTATATTGTATATTTTCAATGTTACCAGCTCTAGAATGGGCACACTTTTGTTAGTTCAACTAAAGGAAATCTTCTCAGTCCTCATATTTGTTCTGCCCATTATTAGTACTTATTTAATTTTGTGATTACTACTGTGATGTATAGAGGAACATAGGGGATGTCAGCTACTCTAAATATACCACTGGTGAAAAAAGTGTCCCTGAAAAATATTTTTGAATTGTTGGCAACTATGCACTTAGGCACTGCCCAAGGGCCACCGGGTCAGTAGGGGGCCCCATGAGAGGCTCCTGGGATCCTGTGATATTAAAGCGGTAGTAAACTTCGCTAACATTACTACTTTTTTGAGGCCCTGAGGTAGGTTATGCCATAATGTACTAGTATGCACAGCATATTAGCACATTAGGGTACACTTACCTGTCAGACTGAGCCCTCTAGCGCTGTTCTGTGATCAATCTGGCGGGTCACGGGCACTTCCATCTTCACCCGATCTTCCTTCCGGGTTCTGTGCCTTAGGTCACTTGCCTTGGCCAGGCTGTGTTGCTGTCACTCCCACGCATGCTCATGCGCATCCTCTCTCTCTCTCTCATCCCCCCTCTCTAGCTCATCCTCCCTCCCTTACCCCTCACCCCTCTCTCATCCTCTCTCTCTCTCTATCTCTCATCCTCCTTCTCTCTATTTAATTGAATTTGTTAAAACAGAAAATTGTTTGCATTTTTATTTATTTATTTTTTATAAAAGGCCCCACCAAAATCCTCAGCACTAGGCCCATGATGTTCTTAATCTGGCCCTGTGAAGAGGAGGTATCTGTTTCCATCTAGACTGGCAAAGCTTTATCCTGTGGCCTCCCCCTCTGTTTTCAAGGCTGAAAACATATTGGTGACATGCTTCACGTTTGGTGGAATTGCCCTAAAATTAGAGGTTTCTGGAACAAAATCTTAAGTATGACCTGGAGTTCTTAAAATCCATATCAGACTGAACAGTGCACTGTGCAGTGTCGATCCAACTGGCAGTGCCCAGTACAGTGTGTACAAACAGGACAGGGGAGGCTGAATCTTCTCCACCTCCCATCCTATCCCTGCTGAGTCTGCACTGCCCCACACTTCCCCCCTGACTTGCACACGCTGCTATGAAAAGTCTTTTAATGAAGGCGGCAGATTTAACTGTAGAGGACACAGCAGCTGTAGATCCTGGCTGCCTGAGCCTTAGAGGGGCCATGATTATGAGTAGCAAGCATATTGAACAACTCCCTCTCCCCCTCTATCTCTCACCCTCTCTCTCTCTAAACCCCTCCCTCTCTCTCTCTCATTCCCCTCTCCCCCTCTCTCTCTTACCCCCTCTCTTGTACCCCCTCTCTCTCACTCCCCTCTCCCCCTCTCTCTCTCTCACTCACTCTCTCTCACCCACTCTGTCTCGCCCCCTTATCTCTACCCACTCTCTCTCACCCCCTCTCTCACCCCCCCTCTCTCTCACACACACACTCCCCCTCTATTTCACCCCTATCTCTCTCTCTCACACACACACACACACACACCCCTATCTCTCTTACCTCCTCTCTGTCTCATCCCCCTCTCTCTCCTATCTGTCTCTCACACCCCTCTTTCCCCTTACCCTCTCTCTCTCACCCCCTCTCTCTTTCACACCACTATTTTTCTCTCTCGCACTCTCCCCTCTCTATGCCCTCTCCTTCTCTATTTCACCCTCTCTCATCTCCTCTCACACCCCTCTCTCTCTCTTACCCCCTCTCTCTCTCACCCCATCTCTCTCACCCCCTCCCTCCCCTCTCTCTTGCTCCCTCTCTCCCCTTTGCCTCTCACCCCTCTCTCTCACCCATACTTCTCTATCACCTTTCTCTCTCCCCCTCCCCTCTCTCCTCCCTCTCTCTCACCCCCTCTCTTACTCACCCCCTACTTCTCTCTCTCACCCCCTCTCTCATTCTCACGCTCTCTCTCCCCACTCTCTTTCGCCCCCTCTCCCCCCTCTCTCTTACCCTCCCCCTCTCTTTCACCCTTATCTCTCTCTCTCACCCCTATCTTTCTCACCTCCTCTCTGTCTCATCCCCCTCTCTCTTCCCTCTCCTCTCTCACTCCCTCTCTCTCACTCTACTCTCTCTCTCTCTCACCCTCCACTCTCACCTCTCTCACCCCCCCTCTCTCTCACCCCCCTCCCTCTCATCCCCTCACTCTCCCTCTGACTGGCTTTTCTATAAGATGTAAAGAATGTGTGTATATATATATATATATATATATATATATATATATATTGATATAAACTGTATAAACACATACCCACCTGCATGTGTGTTTGAGTTTTGGGGTGCACACCCTAATGCAATAGGCTGCATACTAGACATGTGCATTCGTTTTCGTCCGAATGCATTTTCGTCGGAATTTCAGGTATTTTCGTTATCGTTTTAACAAACGAACACGAAAGCACAGAATCCGAAAACCGAAAGATCCGACATAAACAAATGCTTTATTTTCGTTTTCGTTGTGACAACAGTTCGATATAGATAGGAGATTCGACGTGACGCTGACAATAACAATCTGTGTCTATCAAACCTGTAGTCGAATGTGCCTAACCTTAACTCTATTAGTCCAGGATTATTCTACATAGAGAGAAAAGATTCGATATAGAGAGAAAAGATTCGACATTATAGAGTGAAAAGATTCGACATAGAGAGAAAAGATTTGACATTATAGAGTGAAAAGATTCGACATAGAGAGAAAAGATTCGACATTATAGAGAGAAAAGATTTGACATAGAGAGAAAAGATTTGACATTATAGAGAGAAAAGATTTGACATAGAGAGAAAAGATTCGACATTATAGAGAGAAAAGATTTGACATTATAGAGAGAAAAGATTCGACATTATAGAGAGAAAAGATCCTTGCTGGAATTGGGTGGGGGGAAGTAAAATAAAAAAATGATGATGATGAATGTTATTGGCTGATTGTAACCAAAGAGGAGGAGCAGTAAAATAGCTAGAACTAACTTGACAATTCAACATGAACGACGAAGATTCGACAAAGCATCGAAAAACATACAAACGTCAAATCTGTCATTGAAGGCTTATGGTGTCTGTCGAAAGTTAGAAGATTCGACGGTGCAGCTAAACTGTACGACGTTGCAATCGTACATTTCCGGTCAAATGCATCCGCCCATAGGCTATAGAAGAATTCTAATGTTGGCTGACTTGTAATAGTAATTAATAAATATAATTATTACTAGTCATACAACATTAGAATTCTACTATAGGAGGCGCATGCGCGGCAGCTCCTAAGATGGCCGCCGGCTTCTAGAGCTCCGCTCCACCACGGCCCTGTAATCAACACCGGAGCATACAGAGCGCCCCCACAGCACCCACAACAGGATATTCTAGCAGGAGAAGCCCCCCGGATCACCCAGATGTCCGCGGTTCAGGCGCGGAGGGACCTGACAGGCAAGATGACGGCGAGTCCGGGTCCCCTCGGCAATGCCAAGATGGCGGCGGCTGCACGAGGCCCTCAGAGCACGGAGCTCACGGAGGACATTATTGCTGACCTGGAGACACCACCGCGACCCCCTGCAGGTACTGACTTCCCCCCCCTGAATCTGGCCGCATCCCCAGCCTCCACTGAATCGCTGCTAGGCAGTATGATGACAGGCTACCCCACAACCCCTATGAGGGATCCGAATACAGGCCTCCTATTGACTGCCACTGATAACACAGGCCTGTTTCCTAACCACCCGGATTTATCATCTATGATGGCTGCATTTGCACAAATGCTCTCCACAGGGCTTGCTCAGAACGCTGCACAGATCACAGCTTCCATTCATGCTGACCTGCAGCAAATTGGAGTGAGAATGGACACTATTGAACAGAAAGCTGACCAGGCAGTTTCCCGCATTAACCAGAATACCGATAGACTACAAGAGGTACAGGATCAATTAGAAACAGCGTTCGCAAAAATAGATGACCTCGAGAATAGAACCAGACGATATAACTTTAGGGTGAGGGGGGTTCCCCGAAACTGAAAAAGAGGTACAAAATTCTGTAAAAGCTCTCATTAGAAGCCTCATCCCCGAGATTACAGAGAGTCATCTGGAGCTGGATAGAGCTCACAGAGCCCTCCAACCCCCCCGCTCTGATGGTCTCCCCAGGGACATCATAGTAAAATCTCACTATTATGCAGTCAAGGAAGAGGTGATGAAGAAATCCAGGAGCTCGGATAGCCTCACTTTTCAGGGACACAAGATACAGATTTTTGCTGACTTGTCACCTTTCACTATTCAGAAAAGACGTTCCTTAAAGCCTTTACTACAGGTCCTTACGGGCAAGGAAATCACATACAGGTGGTCTTTCCCCCTCCGCCTGAACTTTTCATACAGGAATGAAAGCTATGGATTCTCCTCTTTGGTGGAGGGAGAACGCCTCCTTCTGCACCTGGGGATCCTCACGCAGGAACCTTCCCCCATGCAGATTTCCAGAAACACACCGTCTTCATCTAAAAGACCACCGCCTGCTAGCCCACTGCAACACAACTGGCTGACCCAAAGCTCCAAAAGATCCAAAGAAAATCTGCCACCCTGAAGGGGGACCCCCTCGTCATTGATCAGGGCCCTGTTCTGAGAAAACTTTTCCCTTCCTGAGTGCCTGAGACTTATACCTCCTCCTCACTACCGGGATCCTAAGCGTGACGAAACTCATCACATTAAGTGAACAGTCATGTTTACTTTACCCACCAAGACAGACAGTCACAGGAATACTGTATCTACGGGTTACCTGAACATAGGGTGGGGAGGGGGGATTAATTTCTCTAGCGCATACAAGATCTAAACGGTTATATGTTCAGCCTCATTAGTTGGTCCCTTATACCTACAAAAAAATATATATATTTTTTTTTTCTGTTATGGCCAGCAGTCTATGGATAGTATGGTTAGAATGATGTTTTAGGGTGTGGGGGAATGTGCTCCCTCCTCCAGCGGACGGAAGGTTTTCCTCCCGCTGGCCGGGGGAGTACGGCCTACTAGACACCAGGGTTCATTACAACCCATTTACTCTTATTTTGCTGGGATTTTTGGTGGGGGGGGTCGGGGCTTGTTGTTATTTGGGTTGGAGGGTGTCTCTCGCCTTGTTCGCTCTACTAATTGGGGTGCTCTGTTTTAGTTAGGATTATGGGCTACCTCTAGCCTTCAGCTTAATGTTTTCACAGGTGCTTGGGCTGTGGTGGACTCAGTGCACCTTCACCGGGAACCGGAGACACTATCAGTACTCCTAGGTTCCGTTCTGGAACCCCCATATTTGGGGAATTCCAGACCTCTCTGGGTATAGGGGGGTGGAATGGTTAGACCAACCACCTCCAGGGGGGGGAGGGGGTCGGGGGACCCCCCACCTCAGTTTTCGGTTCAATGGTCTTTGAAAGATGATTGTTTAAGTGTATATTGCAAGCTTATAACCCCTTTCTTCTTCTTTCCCCTTTTTTTCACCCTTTATCTTCTCCTTTCACATGCTCGAGGGACATCTCGCTCGATCCGGGATTACATGCCTCCTCCCATCTCAGATGAAGGCCTCTCACGCAGCCTCCGCACGCAGCATTCTTGGGTACCATTGGACCAGGGAAAAGGTAAGCACCTGCATCTTTCCACGGAACCATCCCCTCTGATCCATGCCTAACGCCCACCAGCACATATCTACCCTCAAAATAGTTTCACATAACACCCAGGGCCTCAATTCCCCTGTCAAACGAAGGAAGGCCTTTCAGCAATACCATTCCATGCATGCAGACGTTCTCTTATTACAAGAGACCCATTTCCCGTCCACATTCAAACCTTCTTTTCTGCACCGAAGCTACCCCCAATTTTTCCTGGCATCAGCGGAAAATAAGACGAAAGGAGTGGCAGTGTGCTTCTCCAAGCACATCAGCCTCTCCCAGCAGGAAACTATTGCAGACCCCATGGGACGTTACGTTTTAGTCTCCGGTCACATAGACAGAGAACTATATACCTTTTTGTCCTATTATGCCCCGAATAAGGGTCAAAATAATTTTTTTGACTCTCTTTTACGGACGCTGAAACCACATCTCAGGGGGTCTGTCTTCATCGGAGGTGACTCCAACATCGCCTTCGATCTTTCGCTAGATAAACGGGTAGATGGTACTGCTAAACCCAAACGCCCTGCCAAACAGAGCACACACATAGCTAAAATACTCCATGAGGCGGGTCTGGTGGATATTTGGAGGGAGGTCAATCCACGTACAAAAGACTACACACACTTCTCAGCCCCACATAATTCTTATGCAAGGATAGACCATGTATTCACTAATTCCTACACAATACCACTACTCCGGAGTTCCAAAATTGTAGAATCCCCCCTGTCTGATCATTCAATGGTCACTGTGACCACGCTTAGGTCCTCAGGAGAGAGAAGCACGCCCAGATGGCGATTACAAGAATCCCTCTTGAGCGACCCAATACAATGTTCTTTGGTGGAGGCAGCCATTAAAGAATATTTTCTGATAAACGATATGGAGGAAGTCTCCCCGCAAACAATATGGGCAGCACACAAATCGGTTATTAGGGGGAAATTTATTCAGTTATCCTCAAAGCTCAGAGCGGAACGAAGGGCAGAGACACACAGGCTCACGGAGGAATTTCACTCTCTAGCCAAAGCGCACAAACGTAACCCAACAACAGACTCATTAGCTAACTTGGACAGGGCTAGGATACTACTTAACCTACACTTAACTACAGCAGCAGAACAACATCTTAGATGGACGGGTGCTAAATTTTATTCACATAAAGATAGGATAGGCTCCAAACTGGCGGTGAAACTCACTCCTAAACACCGCTCACTGGCCTTCCCCAAAATCCGGACAACCGGGGGAGACTTGACTCAGAACCCGGATAAAGTAATGGACACCTTTTTACAATTTTACTCGAACCTATACAAACAGAACCGAAGGGACCCCTACAGGACAGACGAAGACCTTTTTGCGGACCTACAGTTACCCCTCTTGACGGATGATCATAGAGACATACTAGAAGCCCCGTTTACGCAAACGGAAGTCTTGACCACCATTAATTCACTCAAAGTGGGATCCTCCCCTGGCCCGGACGGCTTTTCCACCGGGTATTATAAAAAATTTGGTCCAATACTGACACCGCACTTAGCACGGTTCTTTAACTCTCTCAGGGATGGAGCTCAGCTAGGAACAGACCTGAACGTAGCTTATATCTCGGTCATACCCAAACCTGATAAAGACCCGTGTGAGGTGAGCAATTACAGACCAATTTCACTTATTAATAACGATGTCAAAATTATGACTAAGATTATAGCTAATAGAATGTCTGGTTTCATCTCCTCCTACATCCACAAGGACCAGGTGGGCTTCATTCCCGGGAGGCAGGGCCCGGACCAGATCAGAAGATCGATAGACATTATTTCACTTTTACAATCACGATGGGATGGGGGTGGCCAACAAAACGGTTACTTGCTCTCAATTGATCTACACAAAGCCTTTGATTCCATAGATTGGGATTATCTGTCTGGTACACTTGCGAGATGGGGATTTGGCCCATTATTCCTCAACTTATTAGCTCCCTCTATTCTACACCCACTGCTCAAATACGTTTGATGGGGAGATACTCAGACTCCTTCCCTGTTAGCAGGGGTACCAGGCAGGGATGCCCCCTATCTCCCCTCCTATTTGCGATAGCAATTGAGACGTTAGCCATCGCGCTCAGATCGAACCCTGACTTTCAGGGAGTCAAATGCGGACCACAAGAACATAAATGCGCATTGTACGCAGATGACCTACTCCTCTTTGTGACATCCCCACTTACGTCTACCCCGGTTATTCTTAAAACACTGAAGGCCTTTAGTGAGGTATCGGTTCTGAAAGTCAATATGAGTAAGTCAACGGCCCTGAATGTCACTGTTCCACAGGACATGCTTTCCCTATTATCTAAAAACGTTGAATTTGTGTGGGCCTCCGGGGCAATACCATACCTAGGCATCAAATTGACTTCTGACATTAGCCACCTCTTTACGGCAAATTACCCCCCCATTATGCAGAAATGCAGGACAGAGCTTGAAAAATGGTCGAGAAGCGGCTTATCTTGGATTGGTAGAATCCACGCCATTAAAATGACTCTCCTACCGCGTCTATTGTACTTATTCCGATCCCTCCCTATCCCGATCAACAAACAGATACTGATCAAACTGCAATCGGACATTGTCCGCTTTGTATGGGGCAACAAAGGATACAGATGTCCCTCGGGAACCTTATTCCGCCTAAAATCACAGGGAGGTTTAGGCCTCCCGAATTTATGGAATTATTACCTGGCTGCTCAGATAGCACAAATCTCAATGGTATTCACAAGGGGACAGAAACCAGATTGGCTCTCTATAGAAAGACAAGCTGTCCCCTCGAACACCATCGACTATTTGCTGTGTTGTAACCCGAAAATCAGACCTGCAATTCTCTCTCCTACGCTTTCTCACTCGGTCACTTTATGTTCACGAATATATAGTTATTCATCCCTGACCTCCCCATTGAAACCACTAGCCCATCTGTTCCACAACTCTGCCTTTCCGCCGGGATTGAATATTAGAGCTTTTAAATGGTGGACAGATAAAGGCTTGTACCGGATTGGACACTTTCTTTCTCCCGCGGGCCCTATAACTTTATCACACTGTAAAAAGAATCTGGATATGCCTGACTCGGAACATTTCCGTTTCTCCCAAATTGCACATTTCATGCACTCCATCTGGTCTACTAAGTCAGTAACACATATGATTACACCCTATGAACGCTGGTGCTCGGACACTATGGATCAGAGGGGTGGTATCTCCCTAATTTACACAGCCCTGTCGACTAGGTCGACCAAACCCTCCTATGCTCGGAGATGGGAGGAGGATGTGGACGGATCCTGGGACACTGAGATTTGGTTTCGTGCTTCGCAACGAGCTTTTAAAGGTATACTCAACGTATCTTTGATAGAAGCTAGTCTGAAAGTCTTAATGCGGTGGTACTACGTTCCCTCCAGGCTGGCCATAATGTATGCAGGCACACCACCAGTTTGCTTTAGGGGTTGTGAACTGGAGGGCACTATGCTCCACACATGGTGGTCCTGTCCGCGCATCAGATCTTTCTGGCGCAAGGTTTTTCGCACACTTAGTTCCCTGACGGGTAAACTGATCACCCCACGTCACAATATAGCACTTCTGAATCACCCAATCCCCAATTTACCCAAAACCTCCCAGAAGCTTTCATTTTATACACTATTGGGAGCCAAATTAACCATAGCTAAGGCCTGGAAGAACCCCACAGTATCGTTTACAGGATTCAGAAGAAAGGTCTCCTGGATCATGGCCCAAGAACAAATAGTCGCTAAACTTACTGATAAGAATGAAAAATTTATGGCCACCTGGGAACCGTGGGCCACCGCATGCAACGTCTCTCTGATACCCGGTGTACAGCCTGGTTTTCTGAGTGCACACATCCAACCCTCTTAACATGGGACTGTCTACTTCTCTTTCTCTCACACGTTTCTATATCCTCTCCTATTTCTTGCCTCCCTTGGCATCTTTGGGTTATTACAACAAATGTGAACGTACTACTATCTTATACACTTAATATAGGTCACGCAATTGTATTTGTTTCGTTATAAACTTCTTAATCCCTGTTCGGAGCATAGTCCTCCTGTTCAATACTTTCTACTTTGAGATAACATAGTTGACATACCTTAGTTCATCACATACACAAACATGACAAACTTATGGACACTTCATAGGCACCGGATTCTCCGATCTCCGGGATGCAGTATGAGCCCTTGGGGGCATCTCGGGAGTCGGGGAGTCGGGGATAGGTTAGTATGGGTTTTTTACTTTTCGGGGTTTGAAGGTCCATTACAGGATAAGGGAGGATACTGCTAGGATAATATTAATCACAGCATAGCACAAGAGTTTTCTGTGTTTAACATATTGGACCAAATGTTGCTATGATCGCTCACTGTATTACTGTAATGTTCAGACTTAATATTGGAGATTCTTCTGTATCACCTAAAATCTCAATAAACATATTTGAACTAGAATTCTACTATAGCTTGTAGGCGGAACATTCGACCGGAAATGTATGATTGCAGCCTCGTACAGTTTCGTTGCTCCGTCGAATCTTTTTTGAACATTCGACAGACACCATAAGCCTTCAATGACAGATTCGACCTTAATTAATTCAGATTTTCGGATGAATGCAATTTCTAATGAAAAACTAAATAAATAAAAACGAATTTCGGGAATAACTAAATAAATGTATTTTTCGGACGAAAACGAAATTCCGAAACGAAATATTTCAGTGTGCACATGTCTACTGCATACACCTATGACTCAAAGACAGTTCAAAAATATGCTGGCCATTACGCTGACCCTGACTTTTTAAGCTGCACAATCCGCTCACATTTTTTCTTCATGAGAGATCTATACATTTTTTCTTTTCCTTTTTTTTTAAGATCACAGTTATTAAAGGTGGTTATGGAGCTGCTCTGAAAAAGAGCAGTCTTTTTTTGTGGAATTGGCAGCCTTTAGACTTCTTTGCTTTGATACTGAGCAGAGGTGGCACAACTTAGAATTCAAGGGGCATGTCATAATGACATGTTATTCTCTCCTTCCCTTTTCTGTTATATCAGAGAGCAAAATTAGCAAAATAGTTCCTAGATGACAAAAATGTTTTTTTTTTTTTTATGGATCTTTTACTTGTAATAGACAACAGAAGAAGATAGAAAACAGTTGCTCAAAAATACTAAATTTCTGAGGTAATTTTTTTTTTAATGCCAATTAAAGCGGTTGAAAAGGTAACACTATAATTTCAGAATTATCACACAAGTGACTCTAGTAGTCTTCTTTGCTCCTCCCCCAGCTGCTACATAAAAGCTTAAAGTATAACTAAGGGCAAAAGCTTTTTTTTTTTTTTAGATAGAGTGCAGAGGGATTAGAACTCTTATCAGTTTTTATTGCTGTCTGTGTTCCTGTTAAGGAAATTCACCTTCTCTATTTCTCCTGTTTACCATTATCATTTTAAAGTGAAAGTTAATGAAAATCCCACATTTTGGGTTGTGTCCAGAAAAGTAATAGATGGGAAATCTTCCAATGGAGACACTAGTTCTGGTGACCTGGGGGTCCCCAGGGAATTCTATTAATTTGCAGGGATTTCCTCTCACTTCCTGTTTGGCTATGGGACAGGAAGTGAAGGGAAACCTCTGCAATGGGACACAGATGGTAAAAATAAATCTAACAAAGTTTATTTTACTCTATAGCGGGGAGGGGAGAGGAAGATAAGTTTGGGTAGCACGGGCAGTATTTAGACAATCCCAAAAAAGGGGAGGGCTATGGGGGTAGAGTGTTGTACTAAAGTAACTCCTTCTGAAGTTTGGAGGTGCATTGCAATTAAAATAAAATAAGTTTGCTTTCACTTGCCATGTGTCAAGTCTGTGACACAATTTCTAAGCAAGGTCAAAATAGAAGGCACTGCAGTTTTAGGTTGTAGTGCTTTCTATTTTAGCATTGATAACTGCCAAAAAGCATTAGCAAATGTGCCATTGTTTAAACTGGGGAGCGGGAGGGAGTTTTGACTTCTCCCATATGTCTTCCCAGCAGTGCACCTTGTCGGTACCAACAGTGGCATCTGTGACTGCTGTGTCCACTGGATACAGCAGATTACTGACCGTGGTATAAGGCTACTGTGATCCACCCTGCTGCCATGTGATCGCTGTGACCAATCACAGCAGTCACATATTCATTCATGTCATTCATGACACCATTGCTTACTACTATGATATCTGTGATTGGTCATAGTGATCATATGGCAGAGGGCCTATCACTATGTGATAGCTGTGGCCAATCACAGCTATCACAATAGTAAACAATGGTATTGTGAATACCAAACACACATAGAGATTGCTTATATAGTGATCATCACTGTAATAAGTGAAGTGTAAAAATATCCAGATTAACACTATTGTAACACTGCACTGCTCTGGTGACTCGTTAGTAGCAAACTGAGCCCTGCTCTATCTATCTCCACTCCAACAACACACTGAAAAAGCTTCCTGGGGGAAGGAACCTTTTATAGTGGGGGTGGGACTATGATCACTGAGCCGTGATTGGACAAAGTCATCATCACTTTGTATAATCAAGGGTTTGACAGTGCTCTTTGCCATAATTGACAAAGCCTTGCACCTGACCAGTAGTCAGGTGCAAGGCTTCATCTAATTAGGACCCTAGAATGCACTGTTTGCCCGCCGAGCACAACGCAAATTTGGATGTTTGCTGAACGCCCAAACCATTCGCCCAAATCTAATCCAGTATGTAGTAAGTCCAAAAAGTGAAAAGGTCCCACAGATGTGTTGTCGCCACACTCAGAAGGAGTAGCAGAATGTGTTCTGGGTTGTAATTCTAAGTATGCCCTTGCTGTTTTTGAGAAATATCTAATTAATTTGACAACTTTGTGAAAAAAATAATGTATTTTCTTTTTTGTGGGTGTTTCCAGTGTCCCAGTGCTCCAGGGTCTCCAAAAATGTGAGAGATAGTCAGGAAATGAGATGCAGAGTTTATGTGTGATCTATGCTCTTTGAAAGTCCAAAGGTGCTCCTTGGATTTTGGGCCCCTCTGTGTCAGCAATTGGTTACTTAATGGCAAATGTAGTCACTTCACACTATACAATGGTATGATGCCTATGGTTTCCTGCCAGCTGACCTATAAAAGGAGCAAGGGAGAGGAACCTGTCAAATAAAAATAAATACACTTACAAAAAGGAAAAAAGGGTATTTATGGAGTTACTACAGAGCCAGCCCACATTTTTGACCCAGCTTGACACCCATTTAAAGCGGGCAATGTTTTAAGAAAAAACACTCTTATACACACGATCGGATATTCCAACAAGAAAAGTCCGATGTGAGTTTTTTGTCAGAAATTCCAACCGTGTGTAGGCTCCATCTGACTTTTTCTGTCGGAATTTCCGCCAACAGAAGATTGAGAGCAGGTTCTCTATTTTTCCGACGGAAAAAGTTTCTATCGGAAAATCCGCTCATCTGTATGCAATTCCGACGCGCAAAAAAACACGCATGCTCAGAATCAAGCAGAAGAGCCAAACTGCCTATTGAACTTCATTGATCTTGGCTCGGCATATGTCTTGTACGTCACCGCGTTCTTGACAGTCGGAATTTCCGGCAAGATTTGTGTGACCGTGTCTATGCAACACAAGTTTAAGCCAACATTCCTTCAGAAAAAATCCACGGTTTTCTTGTCGGAATTTCCGATCGTGTGTACGCGGCATAAACCTTTTTAGAATAAACAAATATATACTCAAAATTCATTAGTTGTGTAGTGATTTGCATTCAACAGCATATTGAATATATGGCTCCTATTTTAAGCAGTGGCAATTTGTCTACAACCCCTACCCCCTCCCCTCAACGAGGCATTTGAAAACCTTAAAGGCCAACAACTACAATGGAAATTAACTTTTTCTGCAATGCAGTGCATTAATGCACCCAAATTAGTTCCTTATTTTAAAGCTGTCATTATGTTAATATTCAGTGATTACTTAACTGTTTGCTTTTTTGTTAAAATAAATACAGAACAGGTTCACTCACATAATCACTGGTATATCAGAAAGTTATTGTAAATCACTTGTTTGAGAAGGTATCACTGGTGACCTCAGAATGAGGAAGTCTTCTTATGTACATGCACAGAAGAACATCATTGTACTCAGTTCACTTGTTTTGCTATCCTACCTACTTTACTGAGGATCTATAAAATAAAAATAAAGTTGATATTCTTGACTTATTTTAAACAAGATCACGCCTGTGTTCAAAAGGCAATAGGTATTTTTAATAAAGCAAACAGCTGCCCGCATACAGCTCCCTCTTCTGATATATATTATACATTGTTTAATAAAAAGCATATGCAATAAATATGAGCATATAAAATACATTTTGTCTCTTTGCCCTTCTCATCTTTTACCGGAACTAAATAAATTACAACATTATCTGTAAACATATCCCCTTACAACACAATATCCATTATCAATAGCTTTTCTAAGGCTATCCCTTTCCTTCTGCCTTCATACTGTATAAGTATTCTTTACCATGACTTAATTGCTTTATAATTAGCTTCTACCTCCACGTTCTCTCAAACTGCCTTCCTTTATTTGCTTATTTTTATGTGATACTTTCTTCCCTGCTGCTCTGTATTTTTACAACTACACAGTATATTAGCTATGCCATGTTTAAGTTAATGCAATGCATTATACAATTCAACTTAAGTCTTAGGTGTTAAATAGATTAAATGACTATTGAAACAATAGCATCAATACCATAAACATGTCACACATTAATATGGTAATAAGCATGCCACAGCATTACCACAGAAGAGACAAACACACTACTGTAGCTAAACTGTTTTTGGACAGCACCTGGCCAAAGTGATCTCCTTAGCAATATGGCAGAAAAAAAAATATTTCTGCCCTGCAGCTTTGTATTTCAATAACTATGCAGTATATCAGCTATGACATGTTTAAGTTACTTTAATGCATTATACAATCCAACTTACGTCTTAAGTGTTAAATAGATTAAATGACTATTGAAACAATAGCATCAATAACATAAACATGTCACACATATATTGGGTAAAAATGCAACAGCGGTACCACAGAAGAGACAGAAGCACTTCTGTGGCTAAACTCTTTTTGGACGGCAGCTGGCCAAATTGCTCCCCTTAGCAATATGGCTGAAAAAAAAAATCTTTCTGCCCTGCAGCTCTCTATTTGTAAAACTATACAGTATATCAGCTATGACATGTTTAATTTACTGTAATGCAATATACAATCCAACTAAAGACTTAACTGTTAAATATCTTAAATGACTATTGATACAATAGCATCAATAACATAAATATGTCACACATATATATATATATATATATATATATATATATATATATATATAATACAACAGCAGTACCACAGAAGAGATAGAAGCACTTCTGTGGCCAAATTCTTTTTCAGGGGCACCTGGCCAAAGTGCTCTCCTTAGCAATATGGCTGCAAAAAAAAAAATCATCTCAGCAGGAGTAAATAATAGCTGTAACATCGACATTGCATAGTGCTATACTTTGCTGTTGCTATTGCTATGCTATTCAGTAGCTCACAAAAAAAGTGTCACCCAACTAAAGAGATAAGCACGTATTGATGTCCTATTCATGCTAAGGGTTATGCATGCATACAATAAAGATGCCAGGTCATATGGTTAACACAGATCCAGTAAGAGACAGTAACACTCCTGTGGCCAAACTCTTTTTGTGGGGGCACCTGGCCTTAGCAATATGGTGGCAAAAAATAAATAAAAAAATGAAAACATCTCAGTAGGAGTAAATAATAGCTGTAACATCAACGTTGCATATTGCTACCTTTTGCTGTTGCTATGTGTACTCAATTTCTATGCTATTCAGTAGCTCACAAAAAAAAAGTGTCACCCAACTAAAGAGATAAGCAGGTATTGATGTGCCATTCATGCTAAGGTTTATGCATGCATACAATAAAGATGCCAGCTCATATGGTTAACACAGATCCAGTAAGAGACAGAAGCACTTCTGTGGCCAAACACTTTTTTGGGGGCACCTGTCCGTAGTAATATGTCTGCAAAAAAAATAAATTAAAAAAATGAAAACATCTCAGCAGGAGTAAATAATAGCTGTAACATCTACGTTGCATATTGCTACCTTTTGCTGTTGCTATGTGTACTCAATTTCTATGCTATTCAGTAGCTCACAAAAAAAAAGTGTCACCCAACTAAAGAGATAAGCAGGTATTGATGTGCCATTCATGCTAAGGGTTATGCATGCATACAATAAAGATGCCAGCTCATATGGTTAACACAGATCCAGTAAAAGCCAGAAGCACTTCTGTGGCCAAACTCTTTTTTTGGGGGCACCTGGCTGTAGTAATATGGCTGCAAAAAAAAAAAAAAAATGAAAACATCTCAGCAGGAGTAAATAATAGCTGTAACATCGACATTGCATATTGCTATATTTTGCTGTTGCTATGTATACTTCATTTCTATGCTATTCAGTAGCTCACAAAAAAAGTGTCACCCAACTAAATAGATAAGGAAGTATTGATGTCCCATTCATGCTAAGGGTTATGCATGCATACAATAAAGATGCCAGCTCATATGGTTAACACAGATCTAGTAATTAGCTAAGGAGGGTGGAAATGCTGAGAAATGCAAATCTAGAGAAATAAAATACTCCTATAAAACAGACAGGGCCTATTCTAAATCAAAACGTACAGAATATCTCATTAAACATCAAGACTGACACAGTATGAGCATAAATAAGAATGAGCCTGTAACATGACACTTAATTAGCTTTGCCATTATGTTAGCCCTTCTATTTATTTATTTTTTTTGTAATAATAATGGTTTTTATTGGAAAGCAATTTACAAGGTAAGGCACTTGCTGCAAGCAGTCCATCAATTCAGGGTCGAAGGGTACAAAAGGACATTCCTCATCCCCAATCTTCCATGCAGCATGGGACTGATGGATGAGCCAGCAGCTGGATGTTTAGCAGTCCGTGATAAACAGGAAGAATAGAAGAACATATTAGCATCTTGTCACACATGTGCCTCCACCTCCTTGCATCTCCTCACTTTGGTACACCTCCAGCTTCCAGTAAAGCACCCCCCCATTTTCCCTGTGTGTGTGTGTGTATGTGTGTGTAGCCCACTCACTCCCAATGCTGCCTGAACCGTGCTGTCATTTCTCATACACAGGACCTGGAAGGTGCGCCTAACCTCCTGAAATGCTGGACAGCGCCGCCGCTGCTCTTTTATTGCTCTTCCTACACGGAATGGACGCTTCTCTTTTCTCTGCTCAGCTCCCGCTGCTACAAATCCCCAACCTGTACAAGGCTCCAGCTAAAGGAGAACAAGCATAAAAGGGAATAAAAAGCAGAGCAAAAAAAAAAAAGAAGGAGAAGGAGAAAGCTCGCTAAGAAAGCAGAAGGGAGGAGAAGAAGGAGAAGGAGGCTGGCCAGTGATCAGTAACCAATCGGAGCGGCCCCAATGAGCTGCAGTAGCGGCTGAGCAGACAAGCTGAGCCTTGTGGAGTTGCACAGTGCTGGAGTCTGGAGTCTGGAGTCGCTTTTCCTCTCTGAGGACATGAGGGTGCTCACTTACTCCCCATTTGTCGTCTCCAAAAAATAAGTTCCTTAGGGCAAAGTCAGCCAAGGTAAGGAGAAATACACGGCGCTTGCTTGTTTAGGTGCTGGAGAGGAGATAAGAGAGACACATTGATCACAGCTCTTATGTACTATACCTAGTATCCGAACAAATAATGTCTTGTGCTTCTTGCTATGACTGTAAGATTCTCTGTACACGGCGTGCTTACATTGTCACTGACAACACATCTATGGCATGCTGCACGACAGGGACCCCAAATCTGCTACACATTGCTTCATTAGAATAGACATTCCGTCCTGGAAGGGTGGACATTCAGTGCTATATAGAAGGAGCTGCTGGGATGTGGAGCTATAGGGATTTCACATTCATCAATGCTATGTTATGGATCAGGGAAACAAAAGCTTGCGATCTGATGTGTATGTGGAGTTATTATATATCCCTAAACAATGGACTAACTTCCCCCACTTCACTCCTTGTCGTGTCAGTGGTGATATAGATGTAGTGCAGGGCTAGGATCATAGACTATTCTGTTTGCTCGGCCACTGGATCGTCTGTGGAATGTACTCAGCAAACCACAGACATAGATAAGGGAGAGACATGGAAGCATATCGTTTGGCTGCCTAGGCTTTTCTTTTTTTTTTTTGGTCAAGAGATGCAAGTCTTACATTGTTGGAAGATGTTAACAAGATAGTGCTGCAACTCATCATAGTTGCTGGATGTCAGCATATGTTATCTCTCCAAGTGGCGTTTGCCATATCACAGATTAAAAATGTATGAAGTGTCTGTAGTAGTCGACTAAGGGTTAATACACACACACACACACACTGTGTGTATATATATATATATATATATATATATATATATATATATATATATATATATATATATATATATATATATATATATAATCATGTAGGGAATTTCTGTATCATTTAATATATATCTATCTATTTATATATATATATATATATATTTATATATATATATATATATATATATATATATATATATACATCTTTTATAAAGTGTAAGAGTGTGGCAAACAATTCAATAAACACACACACACATGTATATATACAGTATATAGAACATAATAACATAATATATATATATACATATAGGTATACATATATATATCTATATACATATCGATATATATTTACTTATGTATATATATTCAACTAAGGGTCAATACACACACACACTATATTTATATATAACATATTTGAAGTGTCTGTATCATTTAATCATATATATACACACACTTTATATATATATATATATATATATGTTTTATAAAATGTAAGAGTTAACAAACACATACACACATCACACATGTACATATATATGTATATATTTAAATATACTTATGTATGTATATTCAACTAAGGGAACACACCATACTACATATATATAACACGTATGAAATGCCTGTATCATTTAATTATATAAATATATATATGTATATATATACACACACTATGTGTATATATATATATATATATATATATATATATATATATATATATATATGTTTTATAAAATGTAAGAGTGAATGTAAGCATTAATAAACACACACACATACATTTATATATATATATATATATATATATATATATATATATATATATAAAATATATATATATATACACAGTATATACAGTACATATACTAAGGGTTAAACCACACACACACACACAGATAAAATCTAGGAATTTTCTCATAGGAGAAAGGTACTTGCCGGACCGAATACAGACATGCAATTTTAACACAAGCTAAAGTGAATCCATTACAACTCTCATGTTTACCTAACTGCGAGATCCATTTAGTCATTGCTCTTAATATTGTTCTAACACTAATTTGCAAATTGTCATCGGCAAGTGTAATAAAGCTGTCATTTTGTCATGGAAAAAAAAAAGCAACTTGCTGAAAGTTGAAAAAAAAAATGTAAGTGTTTTAAAAATGTTTCCTGCTGTGGTAGCTGATACACTTGTGTTACTGCGCATTCTATGCTCTAACTAATTAGTGCAAGGTATAAATCTATTTTATATTTTAATTTCTAGTGAGTCTGATGTTATAAATAATCTTACACCTATAATTAATATAGGTGTAACTCATGTGCTTAGTGTGTTTTTTTCGTTTTTTTTTTTACCATCTGTCATCCTTTTAAGCCTTTATACGTCCCAAATTCTCTTAATAAAAGCAATTTAACACAACTTTTACTCTAATGCATTTCAACTATATAAGTGCCCTTTCTTTGAAAAAATGCATGTTATTTACTTTATAGTTTTGGACACTAGCTACTAAGTTCATGTGCACATTTTTGAATCTTAGGTCTCCTGTGGCCATAGCTCTTTCACAGCTTATCACTTAGCAGGTATGAAAAAAGGAAGGGAATCTGTAATAATAATGGAGCAGGCACAATGTATAAGACTGTGACTTGAGATCCATGTTTGTGAAGGTGTCATTTATTATTACATTTTAAATAATTTTTCAGATTTACATAGCTTGGTATTTTAAAATAATATCTTTCTCTTTATTAGACTATATTATTGACTCTGTACTTCAGTTTTTTCTATTAGGTTTATACGTCTTTCTCCACCCATTTTTATACTTCTTGGTCGCTCTGCTGCTCTCTAGGCCTCATTCCTCTCTGTTTCTAATCTATAACTTACTTATTTTCTCTTTGCGTGTCCTTTTGTGTATGCCTCATGCTTCCCTTCTGCCCAGCACTTAAAGTGTATCCAAACCCAAGAACAATACTTTAACATATTGCAGATTATTAAAGCTTTGATTTTGTGTCGTTTGGCTTTTGCTTGCCAGGTGATCCTGTCAGTAATGTAACTACCTGTCCTAGGGTGACAATATTAACTCACTGTACTGTATTTACTGAGAAATAGAATCATCACTCTAGCACAGGAATTTTGTTAAGACTGCAGAAAACTTCCCCCACTCCTCTAATTTATACTTTAGGAGGGATGTGTTTTGTAATCAGTTTATTCCTTTATTTTCACCTGGTGACCCTGGCTTTTACTTTCTGTCCTAGGGTGACAATGCATGCTCACTGTTGTGTACCTATGGACAAGTGCTGACACTCTAGAACTGGAAGTGTGTTAGGACTGCAGAACAACCCCTGCCTCGTCTTCTCCATAATTTAGGAGGAATGTGTTTTGTAGTGTGATGAGAGAACTGGAAACAATGTAACTCATATAAATAGGGAAGAGGACACATGAAAGGCATCTGATCATTACTTTTGGTACACTTTTTGGTAGGATTAATGTTTTTTTCCCCTACTACACAGGTACAAGAAAACATATCTAAAGGTATATTTACCAATATTTACCAAACCAAAATGGAGAAAATAAGAGAATTTACATGTTATGTTTTACATACACTTTAAATTAATGCAACCCACCTATAATCCTCTTATTTATGTCTCTTAGTCTTTACCATCTCTGTTTCCTACACTACTTTTTACTAAGTTTTTCCCTCTTTATCTCCTGATGTCCAGCAATGAAAAAGACTGAGGGAATTATGGGAAACATTGCAGGCTGGTAATCAGAAAATCAATAGAAGAGAGGCAGGGAAGTGTGCAAGAAAAAACAAAGTGTATAGAGTGGTAAACATAGCTGCCACATGTGTGTGGCAATTGGTACTGTAGAGTAGGTCTTAATAGAATTGTGGCCTAAACAGTTATGGTTGGGAAAGGCCTGAAAATGCTATCTATCTATCTATCTATCTATCTATCTATCTATCTATCTATCTATCTATCTATCTATCTATCTATCTATCTATCTATCTGTCTGTCTATCTATCTATCTATCTATCTATCTATCTATCTATCTATCTATCTATCTAGCTATCTATCTATCTATCACGTGCTTATGTATTTAAACATTTGATTTGTTCTAAGCTGCAAACACTACTTTTATGCTCAATTATGTACGTATGATTCAAATTATTTGTGTGTAAAATTTGTGACATGGTCAAATATATGTTAATTCTGTACTTTAAATTTGCTGTGTATGTTAGGTTTTTTTTGTTTTTTGTTTTTAATGGCATTTTAATGAACTTTTGCACTCTCATATAGTCTGACAGGTTTTTCTCTTGCTGTTGCTGCCCAACCCAAACTTCATTGACATGTGTCCATATATTACACTTAGGGGGTAACAGGCCTGAAGTGACTACATGTAAGTTGGATAAGTGGTATATTAAGTTGTATTTTTATGGTACTGAGTCTCAGAGTTGTTCACTGTGACAAAGCAGGGTTGTCTAAATGGCCCTGAATACTATCATTACATGAGAAATAAACAACTTTTAGGATTGAAAGTAGTAGTGATAAAAGTAATGACACATAAATACCTTATGTTTTAAAAAGGCAATATGATACGTCACAATATATTAGTGGATAATGTTTTGGTTTATTTTGACCTCCTTACCTTAAGTAGTCACCTTACATATTTGCTCCTCCTCCTCCTCTACCACAGACGCCATATCTGTATCTTACACTATTGTAAATAAATGCACAAAAGTTAGCGGTATATGTACACACATTTTTGATTTTCTCTAACTATATTTGGTAAATGCTGTTGCTAAAATGCTAAATGCTTTTGCTAACTGTATAAATTATCATGTGACCAGACAGGTTGGGTCCTCTATTACATGGCTATAATTACATCTTTTGTGGCTATATTTACATCACTGCATGTGTTTTTATTATAGTGCCTCGAATGGAAATACTTTTTTCTTTACCTTAATGGACTCTAGGGATGGTTCCGATGTTCGAGTCGAATGTAAGTTCGACTCGAGCATAGGGTGTTTGTTCACAGAAAAACCGAACATATGGGGCGTTCACGGCAAATTCGCACGCTGCAGAGCTCCCCATAATGCACTGCGATATATCAGTGCATTGACGGTTGCTGATTGGCAAAAGCATGAACCTGACTTGCATGCTTTGGCCAATCACAGCGCGATCTGCTGGGAGAGCCATAATTGGCCAAAGGCAGGGTGCCTTTAGCCAATCATGGCTCAGGAGGCTAAGTCCACGCCCCACACTATATAAGGCTGCTTACACGGCAGCCATATGTAGTGTGATACAGGGGGCTAAGTCCACGCCCCACATTATATAAGGCTGCTTACACCGCAGCCATATGTAGTGTGATAAAGTGGAGATTAAGAGAACTCGAGTTAGATTAGGCAGGTTATTTAGTGGCATGCAGGCAGTTTAATATATATATATATATATATATATATATGTATATATATATATATATATATATATATATATATATAATTATATATATATATATATATATATAGTGCAGTTGGTGTATAGTATATAATACAGTGTATTAAAGTGGTTAAGGGGAACCATATGACAGAATTATGAAATAAAAACGGCATTGGGTTCCCCCTAAAATCCATACCAGGCCCTTTGGGTCTGGTATAGATTTTAGGGGGAACTCCACTCCAAAATTGAAAAAACAAACAATGTGGGATCCCCCCAAAAATCCATACCAGGCCCTTTGGGTCTGGCATAGATTTTAAGGGGAACACCATGCCGAAATGTAAAAAAAATTGGCGTGTGGGTCCCCCCAAAATTCATACAAGACCCTTATCCGAGCAAGCAGCCTGGCAGGCCAGGAAAGGGGGGGAAAGCAAGCATACGAGGCTGCTTGCCCTCAACATGGGGAGGGTGCTTTGGGGTGTCCATCCATCTTCAATTATGCCGCCCGACGGACCCGAAAAATATTAAAAAATATTAAAAAGCTCTGCTTGATGAGAGGCCTCCCAGCTGTGACAGCTGTTATATAGGCAAGGGCGGGGCCACCCGGTGATGTAACCAAGTGACACACCCCCTTCTGATGTTATGCGATGACATGTGATGTCAGACAGGGCAGGGTCATCCGGTTACATCAGTGGGTGACCCCGCCCTTGCCTATAACTCAGCACACAGCCATTAATATCTAAACCACTGGCAAGAAAAGTGAGTACACCCCTAAGTGAAAATGTCCAAATTGGGCCCAAATAGCCATTTCCCCCCCCTGGCGCCATGTGACTCATTAGTGTTACAAGGTCTCGGGTGTGAATGGGGAGCAGGTGTGTTAAATTTGGTGTTATCCCTCTCACTTTCCCATACTGGTCACTGGAAGTTCAACATGGCACCTCATGGCAAAAAAATCTCTGATGATCTCAAAATACAATTGTTGCTCTTCATAAAGATGGCCTAGGCTATAAGAAGATTGCCAAGACCCAGAAACTGTGCTGCTGCACGGTTACCAAGACCATACAGTGTTTTAACAGGACAGGTTACACTCAGAACAGGCCTTGCCATGATCGACCAAAGAAGTTGAGTGCACATGCTCAGCGTCATGTCCAGAGGTTGTCTTTGGGAAATAGACGCATAAGTGCTGCCAGCATTGCTGCAGAGGTTGAAGGGGTGGGGTGTCAGCCTGTCAGTGCTCAGACCATACATCGCATACTGCAATAAATTGGTCTGCATGGCTGTCATGCCAGAAGGAAGCCTCTTCTAAAGATGATGCACAATAAAGCTTGCAGTTTGCTGAAGACAAGCAGACTAAGGATATGGACTACTGTGGTCTGATGAGACCAAAATAAACTTGTTTGGTTCAGATGGAGTCAAGCGTGTATGGCGGCAACCAGGTGAGGAGTACAAAGACAAGTATGTCTTGCCTACAATCAAACATGGTGGTGGTGGGAGTGTCATGGTCTGGGGCTGCATGAGTTCTGCCGGCACTGGGGAGCTACAGTTCATTGAGGGAACCATGAATTCCAACATGTACTGTGACATACTGAAACAGAGCATGATCCCCTCTCTTTGGAGACTGGGCCACAGGGCAGTATTCCAACATGATAACGACCCCAGACACACCTCCAAGACGACCACTGCCTTGCTAAAGAAGTTGAGGGTAAAGGTAATGGACTGGCCCAGCATGTCTCCAGACCTAAACCCTATTGAGCATCTGTGGGGCATCCTCAAATGGAAGGTGGAGGAGTGCAAGGTCTTTAACATCCACCAGCTCCGTGATGTTGTCATGGAGGAGTGGAAGAGGACTCCAGTGGCAACCTGTGAAGCTCTGGTGAATTCCATGCCCAAGAGGGTTAAGGCAGTGCTGGAAATTATTGGTGTCCACACAAAATATTGACATTTTGAGCCCAATTTGGACATATTCACTTAGGGGTGTACTCACTTTTGTTGCCAGCGGCTTAGACATTAATGGCTGTGTTGAGTTATTTTGATGGGACAACAAATTTACACTGCTATGCAAGCTATACACTCACTACTTTACATTGTAGTAAACTGTAATTTCTTCAGTGTTGTCACATGAAAAGATATAATAAAATATTTTTAAAAATGTGACAGGGTGTACTCACTTTTGTGAGATACATATATATACATATATATATTAGAGATCATCCTTTTGTTTTGGTTTAATTTGTTAAGTAAATCATTTCATAGAAACATAGAAAAGTGACAGCAGAAAAAAGACAGAATGGCCCATCGAATCTGCTTTATTTTTTTTTAATGTTATAAATGTTTTTTTATTTTTTTAGGGGGTTGTTTTTTTGTTTTTGTTAAATTTTTTATAGATCTATTTTTGTCTCAAGCATGTTTGGAGCCACTTATTTTTGACTGACTCTGCCCTCTGATGTCCATGTGTTCTTGATCTTGGTTTTATATTGAAAATACTGTCCTCTTGAACCTTGTTCGCCCCCTTGATGTATTTAAAGGTTTCAGTCATGTCTGCCCTTTCCCTTCTGTTTCAATTGTTTTTATTGGTATTTTTAAGAAAATGCAGATTAATTGAACGCTGTGCAGAGCAGCAAACTATTCTCGCATGCTCTGAATCATACAACAAGAACTGGTACAAAACAAATGAGGGGAGGAGAGTACGGAATCATTAGGGGGAGAGCCTGGCAAACCGGTTAGGTCTTTAGTAAGGCCTGAGTGGAACATGTGGGCCTAACAGAAGTAGACAAGAAAATTAATCTTTGGGTTATAAGCATAGTGAATTACAGAGACATTATTATCCCTGAGAGATGGCCGTCGGGATTATTGCCCTGTATATCAATATGAAGATGAATGAGGGTAGGAAGATTCTGAGATTGAGACCTTGCTGAAACTTAGTCACTGTGAGTCGGCCCTCGAAAATGATATAGAGGGTTCTAGTCCAGTGACCATTTTTCTCCAAATATCTTCCCCCTGTCTCCCCTAATGGGGGCTCCAAACTTTCAATTATATCATTAAATTTGTTCGAGTAGGAAAAGAAGAAAGGAGGAGAAAAATGGGAGGGAGAAAAGCAGATAGAACATGATTCCTAGATCAGTTAGGATCAGAGGAACATTAGAAATGGTAAAGAAAGAAAGAGGGAAGAAGTGAGTGAGTCCATCCGGGGATCCTCCAGCCTCTATTGGCATCAGTCTCCTGGGACCTGCAAATAGTTTAGCCAAGGAGACCAAACTTTTTCAAAGATTGGTTGCTTATCTTGTAAGATGCTCACGATCTTTTCGTTCAGCATGATCCACGTGATTTTCCGTTTCATCAGCTGCCCTTTCCCTTTTATCCTCCAGACTGTAGATATTAAGTTCCTGAAGACACTCCTGATATATTTTATCCCTCATGCCGCACACACACGACCGTTTCTAATGACGATAAAAATGTTTTTTTTTTAAATGGTCATTAAAAATGATCATGTGTGGGCTTTCCAGCATTTTTCCCGATGAGAAAAACGCTGAGAATCACGACGAGAAAAATTGTAACATGCTCTAATTTTTCACTTAGTTTTTTACATCGTCGTTTTTCTCATCATGAAAAACGACCGTGTGTGGGCTTTAACGACGTGAAAAAAAATGCGCATGCTCAGAATCAAGTATGAGACGGGAGCGCTCGTTCTGGTAAAACTAGCGTTCGTAATGGAGATAGCACATTCGTCACGCTGTAACGGACTGAAAAGCACAAGGCTGAAAAGCGCGAATCGTCGCTCAACAAACTTTACTAACATGAAGGGTGGCGCCATCCGGATGGAACTTCCCCTTTATAGTGCCGTTGTACGTGTTGGACGTCACCGCGCTTTACTCGAACATGTTTTTCCACGATAGTGTGTAGGCAAGGCAGGCTTGAGAGGAAACAAGAAAAATTACGTCGAGAAAAATGCAGTTTTTTTCAATGACATTAAAAACAGTCGTGTGTACGCGGCATCAGACCTTTCACCATTTTTGTTACCTGTCTCTAGATTGTTCTATCTTATCAATATCTTTTTGTAAGTGAGGTCTCCAGAACTGGACATGGGCATTCTACGTGAGATCTAACTAAAGATGTATATAGGGGTTTGAGGACCTCTTTCCTCCTGCTAGAGATCCCTCTGGTGATTAATCCTAGAATTATATTCACTTTTCCCACTGCCTGGTAACACTGTTTGCTCAATTTGCAATCATATGAGATAAGTACTCCCAGATCTTTTTCCTCTGTGAGGCAAGCCAACGTTGTACCCCTAATGTTGTACTCTGTTATGAGAATGTTTTTCCCTAGGTGAATTATTTTACATTTAGAATCAAACTGTAGTTTCCACTGCTTTCACCAATCTTCCAGCAATGCTAAATCATATTCTATGTTACAAACACCTCTAGGGATATCAACCCTATTGCACACCTTTGTGTCATCAGCAAAAAAGGCATACCTTACCAAACAACCCTTTAGTTATATCAGTTTCATATAGAATAAAAAAACAGGACTACTAGAGACTGGTCTCTATTCAGAATGTACACCATTTACAACCACACTCTGGTATCTCTCCTTTAGCCAACTGAGGGGTTAAATCCTAACTTGTACAACTTTTGTATTAGATCATTATGTGGAACTGTATGAAATGACTGGCTTAAATCAAGATAGGGTATGTCCACAGCACCACCCTGTTTCAAAACATTAGTGATATAGTCAAACAATTCATTCTGATTCGTTTGACATGATCTGTCCTCAGTAAAGCCATGCTTTGGGTCCAGCAAGTTGTATGTTTTTAAGTGATCAATGATCCTTCAGGAGTGATTACATATACTTGACTGCAACTGATTTTTAACTCACTGGCCTGTAATTTCCAGCTTCTACCTTGCTGGCCTTCTTGTGGATAGGTACAATATTAGCTGTTCACCATCATGGGGAAATTCTCCTGTTAGAAGAGATTGGTTAAAAAGATCTGTTAATGGTCCCACAACTATATTGTAGGTTCTCTTAGAACTCTTGGATGAATACCACTGGGGCCCTTCACTTAACCAAAATATAACCTTTGGTCATGAAGGGGCTTAGTGCAATACCCATGACTACCATTCATAATTCTCTCTGCTAAGGCCCTACCAATACAAGATGGATTCTGACTGTTTTCTTTTGATTACTACATTCAGAAATTACCATGAAATGTTTGCGCTTTTTATTGATAATGACCATGTATCTATGAAGCAATATCATTTCTATATAATTCTTTTTGTTTTGCAAAGTAGTACAATTTTTATAGGATGCAATTTATCATTATTTTACTTCTATAAACATTTATTAAATAAATACAGACCCCGGTACCTTGCCAGAATTTTTTCATATTTCAATTTAAATATTTGATTTTAAGCAGCAGTATATGAAAAAAAATGGCCTAAGAACTTGTGCTGTGCCACCGCACCATTGTTGCAATATGTCCTGGAGGTACACAGTGCCCAATTGAGGTAAAAAATAAAAAACAGCTCATTAGAGTCCCATAATAGTAAAAAATTAAGATTTATTAAACGACCATAATGTCACATTAAAAAAGACCACAACTGGCCTATATGAAGGTATCATATTGTGTAAACAATCCTGATTGGGTGGTTCCATTGTAGCCAATCATATACCATAGCCAGCTATTGCCCCAAATCCCATCAAGAGATGCAATGTGGAGGCTACTTACCAGATGGTGGAGATGGTTACCGGAGCCTTCGTCTGGTGGAGTTCCCGCTATAAGCAAAAGCTGGAGAGATGTTCCAGGAATTCTTAGGTAATCCCCTGTACGGGGACATGGCATCCGAGCTATGGGAGCCAGAGATTACGTCATAGGGCCACGCCAGAAGTTGGGCAGAGCCGGAGAAAGGCCGATATAAGTGGTTACTGGTGAAATGCATACCATGATGTTGGAGTGTCACAGTGACAACGCATTTCAAGTCACTAACTTGACTTGAGAAAGTGTATGCATGCAAAACGCCTTGTCATGGTGACACTTGGACATCCTGGTATGCGTTCCACCTATAACCACCCATAGCAGCCTCTCCCCGGCTCTGCCCAACTTCCGACATGGTCCTGTGACGTCATCTCCGGCTCCCATAGCTTGGATGTCGCGTCCCCATGCAAGGGATTACCTAGGAATTCCTGTAACATCTCCCCAGCAATTCCACCATCCAAAGGCTCTGGTAGCTATCTCCACCATCAGGCAAGTAGCCTCCACATTGCATCTCTTGATGGGATTTGGGGCAATAGCTGGCTATATTATATGATTGGATATAACGGAACCACCCAGTCAGGATTGTTTACACATTATGGTAACTTCATAGAGACCAGTTGTGGTCATTTTTTATGTGGTTTTTAATGTGACTTTAAGGTTTTTTAATAAATCTTAAATTTTCACTATATTGAGGTTCTAATTAACAGTTTTTTTTTACCTCAATTGGGCACTGTGCACCTACAGGACATATTGCAAAAATAGTGTGGTGGCACAGCACAAGTTCCTAGCGCTTATACAGAGACCACTTTATGTTTTTTTTTTTTCTTGATACCCCCTCCAAGGGTTATCTCTTGCAGCTATAAACTGTATGTATGATGGTATTCCCTGGACCTGTTTTTTCCATTTTGGCGCCTGGTCCTTTTTTTGTGGTACATTATACAAAAGGCAGCCTAATTCAGTCTTTTTTTCCCTTCAAAAACGCTCCTTGAGACCTAAATCTATGAGCTAGAAAAGTTATATATTACATCAGTTTTAAATTATTACATACATTTTACATTAAGTTGTATAAACATATATATATTTTAAATATCATAGTACATCTTAGAAGTATTGCTTGAAAATCCTATAAGTGCATAAATAGAGGACTACCAAAAATGTACTTTTCTAGGATAAAGTGAATTCATATTCATGTTTTCACAAATTAACAATTGTGCCATTCCATTTAACACAAATTAATAGGTAATTACCTTAGATTAATTTGTAGAGAAAAAAAATATGTTGACTTGTCAAAGGTGTTACATTACATGTATTTTATAATTATGGGTTATATATGTTAAAAAAAAGTATGCATATATTTTATCAGCAATATCAGATACAACCAAAAAAAAATTGTCATAACAAGTACTCAAAGCATTTGTGAATTTAGTTTGTTTGTAGTGCACTTCCATTGTATTTTAATGCATTACAACATACTTTGTTACATTTTACCTATTTTCATGCATTGGCTTCACAATATGATATAAAACAAATAAGGCAGAGGATAGTATTATAACACAATAAAATAAATAAAAAAACCTGTGAGCAGTAATCTGTTGTTTTTTTATTTTTTATTTTATGAGGGGAAAAGCAGTATCTGAGATATTTGTTGCCAAGGCAGACTTTTAAAAACTGTGTGTAGGTTGTAGAAATGTGAACGTGGTTCAAGGTAAATAAGTTTAAAATTAATAACTAATGTAGTTATGATGATAAAAATGGTGATTACTATTATTAGAAGTATCAGTATCTTCTACTGAGTCATGAGCTTAAAGCCAAGTTCCAGGCTTTTTTTTTAATTAAAAGTCAGCAGCTACAAAAAGTTTAGCTGTTGACTTTTAATAAACAGACACCTACCCGTCCCACGGTCCAGCGATGTCACTACTCTCCCCCTCCTCTTCGCTGGCGCTGTCATAGCCACTGTGGGCACCCGGCTGTGACAGCTTTCAGCTTCACAACCAGGCATGCACCGTGCATGCTCGAGTCGCACTCTCCCAGTGGACAGACAATCTTCTGGGACCTGTCACGTGTCCCAGAAGATTTCCGAGAGGGAGGGGTCGCCTATGGGGAGAGGAGGAGTCACCTAGGTGGGCCGTAGGCAGAAGGAGGAAGTGGGACAGTAAGTCCCACTCAAAATTAAGTACCCACTCCCCCCCAAAAAAAATGACAATCCAAATGTTGCATGTAAGGGGGCGAGGAGTGCTTAAAGCGGAAGTTCCACTTTTGGGTGGAACACCGCTTTAAAGAAAGAAATCTTTTAGTTGTCTTGTTATACTGTAAATCATATAGATATACTGTAGATATGAGAAACCATTTATGCCTTAGGCTCATCCTATGCTTTATAGCCAGTGTATTATTTGGATGCTACAAGACATCTGTGCGGAACCTAAATGGTAGATGTTTTAGTTATATAGAGGCTTGTTTACCTCAGTTCTACTAGGCACATTTGTTACTGTGTTTCATCATGGGGTTGGTGAGTCATGACCAGCTCTGTCTGAGACAACTCTATGAAGACTTGTAGACCCAAAACTGCAGCCTTCATTTTATAAAATGCCAGTTGTGGTTTTAGTACTGCGGAGTATAATGAAGGGCAGATACTGTAAAATCTGTGAAACCCTGCAGCATAATCTATAAATCATTCTCTTTTATAATATGTTTTCGACTATCAGTTATAAGAAATTAAATAATTTTCCTCCATTCATCAAAACTCTTAACTAGGTTTCACCGGTCAATATACAAAAATGTAGCGCTATACGTAATAACACTAAATCATAACACCCAAGTGCTCGAAGTGTCTGGATCCCAATGGATCTAGTGATATGTCCAAATATATAAAAAAGTCCAAATTACGAAGAGTCTTTGAATGACCAAAACATAAATATGGTTGTCACTTTCAATTCCAAATGGTGAATCTTCCAAAATAAAGAAGTGACATGTGACGTGACCACCACCGTATGAAAGGGAGGCTTACCAGATGGAATGGACCCAATGCACGTACGTAGTGTATATGTGAATAATAAGTAAAAAAACCTTGCGCCAATTGAAAAAAAATATATATATATATGCTAATTAAGCTGCACCCCTGAAAAACTTAATGGATACCCATAAAGTGCAATGTGGAATTATATAACAAGGGGGCGCTAGTGAATGTATAAATTATAACTGATATATAAACAATCACATATGGAATGCTAAATCAAATAATAAATAAAAGTACATGAATTAACAATAATAAAAACATCAACTATTGATGTAACTTTGAATAAATGAAACAAATCGGATGTGATCTCAGCAAATGAAACCAATATAATATAAAAAACATCCAGTGAGTGAATCGTGACTAATCCATAATAAAGTCCATAAATTGTGTTCCAGTATGTTCTTTGCAGTGAACCTTCACCAATACAAATACAACACCCAAAGTGCTATGGATGGATGGTCGCTTACCCCAAGATGTTGACCCTTTTAACTAAAAAAGGGTCAGATATCGCTTATCGCAAGATGCCACTTGCTAGTGAAAGGATTGAAATCCCAAGTCCATTCGACTCCCCAGGATAGATTCGATTGGAATATGCAGATGACGATTTAACGAAACGTACGTCGAGGCGGTACTTGGTCAAGTTTTTTACCTTACTTCCGGTACTCGTTGGTTAGCCGCTGTAGCAGGTGGAACGCACGCCAGCTCTCCACACGGACGGACGGAACGAATTGGCTTCTACATGCCTTTCAGCCTCAGTGCCGGGTTAAGGCACCACGTAATGTAAGGAGCCATTTGGCCTTTTCTATTATTGATTTATATTTTAATAAATGGGATTACACTATTTTTGGTATTATTCGTTTCATCTGCATATTCCAATCGAATCTATCCTGGGGAGTCGAATGGACTTGGGATTTCAATCCTTTCACTAGCAAGTGGCATCTTGCGATAAGCGATATCTGACCCTTTTTTAGTTAAAAGGGTCAACATCTTGGGGTAAGCGGCCATCCATCCATAGCACTTTGGGTGTTGTATTTGTATTGGTGAAGGTTCACTGCAAAGAACATACTGGAACACAATTTATGGACTTTATTATGGATTAGTCACGATTCACTCACTGGATGTTTTTTATATTATATTGGTTTCATTTGCTGAGATCACATCCGATTTGTTTCATTTATTCAAAGTTACATCAATAGTTGATGTTTTTATTATTGTTAATTCATGTACTTTTATTTATTATTTGATTTAGCATTCCATATGTTAGTGTATATGTATCCGTACACATGAAATCCCAGCCGGCACTGCACACATATGTATCCGAGATCCAAACTCGAGGATAACACCAAATATCCAAGCCCAATAAATGATGGAAATGGCTCACATAGAAATCATATAGAGAAAAGAAGGAGAGGGCACTTTTGGGAGACTCCACTGCTGCCACTGAGTGTTTTGCAAAGCGCTATGTTTATGGATTGAATGTAAGTGTACTTACCTACATTTATTAAAATATCCTCTACGTTATTACGCTATGTGCCCTCTCCTTCTTTTCTCTATATGATTTCTATGTGAGCCATTTCCATCATTTATTGGGCTTGGATATTTGGTGTTATCCTCGAGTTTGGATCTCGGATACATATGTGTGCAGTGCCGGCTGGGATTTCATGTGTACGGATACATATACACTAAGCCTGTTTGACCCTCTACACGTACGTGCATTGGGTCCATTCCATCTGGTAAGCCTCCCTTTCATACGGTGGTGGTCACGTCACATGTCACTTCTTTATTTTGGAAGATTCACCATTTGGAATTGAAAGTCACAACCATATTTATGTTTTGGTCATTCAAAGACTCTTCGTAATTTGGACTTTTTTATATATTTGGACATATCACTAGATCCATTGTGATCCAGACACTTCGAGCACTTGGGTGTTATGATTTAGTGTTATTACGTATAGCGCTAAATTTTTGTATATTGTTTGTTGTTTACTTTTTTCCACAGGTATTGTAGCTGCTCATATGTGTTAGTAGCGCGAATATTGTTTGTATTTAGGTTTCACCGGTGTTTGATAGTGTTTGGTGTGGGGGAATTTTGCCCACCAATAATATGAAACAAAAAAGGCAGCTAGTCACCAGCTTTTTAATCTACAATATTACCTAATTCATATCACTGGACAACTGGTTCTGCACTGTACATCGAGGAGCCTGTGACCAGCATGGCAGTAAACAGGAGTTGCTTTAAGCAAACCAGTCATATGCCTCGTACACACGACTGGTTTTCCCAGCAGGAAAACTGCCATGACAGATTTTGGCCGGGAAAACCGTGTGTATGCTCCATCGCAGTTTTCCCAATGAGAAAACTGCGGGGAAAAAAAAGAGAACTTGTTCTCTTTTTTCCCGCCGGGATTCCCGTCAGTCTTTTTCCCGTTGTGAAAACCGTTGTGTGTATGCTTTCCAGAGGGGAAAAAAAACGTGCATGCTCGTAAACAATTTGAGGCATGCGCGGAAGCATAGAACGTCATTTTGTCAGCTCGTTGTAGTCTTTGACGTTACCGCGTTCTTGGCAGTTAAATGTTCAGCGGTCTTTTGTGTGCCCGTGTGTATGCAAGGCAGGCTTGAGAGGAATCCCATCGGGAAAAGCGTTGTTTTTTTTTTCCTGCCGGGAAAACCTGTCGTGTGTACAAGGCATCAGTTGACCTTATTTATGATCATTCAGAGAAATTGAGAATTTAATCCATGCAGTGCTGGGGGTGGTGGTGGAGTACATAAGTATATTTAAAGGCAGCCCCAAGAGGAGTTTAAAGCTTTATATTAAAAAAAAAAATAACTTTTATTTTAACTTTAAATTTAGTTAGGGAGGTTCAGGAATCCCTGTCAAGTTTTTGTGTTAGTAGAATAACAATTTATACCATTTAGTGTTAAAGCATGCTTGGCTAAAGTTGCCACTATTGAAGTTGAATAGTAAATAAAAGCAAACAAACCAAGATCCTGTCAAAAAATTTACTGGATTTTTATGTAAAGAAAAAAAAAAATCTTTTCATGTGTTGATGAAAAAACTGTTTTTCTCCTTAAAAAAAAAAAAAAGATGCATAAAAAAACACCTCACAGGTTTAAGCCATACTATATCAAAAAGAAAAATAAATATATTCTTTCATTTAATTTAATCCACAGCTAACTCCTTAACCCCTGAAGTCACTATGACATGCCTGGGTCCACACAAGAGCCGTGGGGGAAACAGCATGTGCTTCAGACAGAAATGGCACAGCATTTTTGTTCAAATCACTGAATGTGATTCTTTGCAATGCAATTTCAGCCCATTTATTTTGTATGGGCTCAAATCGCACTACAAAGGTATCATTTTTAGGTATCGGAGCAATTGAACTACTCGTGCAAATGCTCAGCATCGGCACCGATACCGGTATCAGTAGTGGTGCAACCCTAATGGAAAAAAAAAATTGTTTTTCTCGTGGGGAACCTAGTATATCTAGCATCCAGGGCTCAATCGTTTTTTAACACCCCCCCCCCCCCCCCCAAAAGAAAAAAAAAATTGCATTAGTGAAGTGGTGCTCAGCATGCCATGCCAAATTGTGAGTGTGGCCAAATTGTGCTAACAATGGCAGGAGCTTAACCCTTCCACTGCCAGAGCCATTTTTGTGTTTTTTTTACATGTGCTTACATATGTTTAAAAAATCATGGTGAAAAATAAATGGTAATTTCAAGCACAAAATTGTCACAATAGAATACATTTCAGTTAATTTTAGGGCACACAAATTCTATATACCGTATATACTCGAGTATAAGCCGACCCGAGTATAAGCCGAGGTACCTAATGTTACCACAAAAAACTGGGAAAACTTACTGACTCGAGTATAAGCCGAGGGTCAACAATGCCTCAGTGTTCCCATCCTTACTGTTCCCATCCTTACTGTTCCTCACTGTTCCCATCCTCACTGTTCCTATCCTCACTGTTCCTATCCTCACTGTTCCCTAGCTCACTGTTTAAATTTTACATTGTAAATAGTACCTGAAAAAAAGTTGAGAGGCTGCGGCGTCCATCGTTTAAATCCCGCGGTCTCTTTCTGGTCCCTTCCGTGATAGGCGATTCTCAGCAGACACTCTCCGCCTATCACGAACGTTCTCTCATCCTCACCCATCCCAGCAGACACTGTGTTCGGTGTTCCGCCAATCACAGACGTCTGCTGGGAAACTGAGGATGAGAGAACGTTCGTGATAGGCGGAGAGTGCCTGCTGAGAATCGCCTATCACGGAAGGGACCAGGAAGAGACCGCGGGATTTAAACGATGGACGCCGCAGCCTCTCAACTTTTTTTCAGGTACAATTTACAATGTAAAATTTCGCTGACTCGAGTATAAGCCGAGGGGGGGACTTTCAGCCCAAAAAAAGGGCTGAAAATCTCGGCTTATACTCGAGTATATACGGTATTACCCAATGTTTGGTAAAATGTAAAAGATGAGGTTGTGCCAAGTAATTAGATATCCAACATGTCAAATTTTAAATTTGCACATGCCCACAAGGAGGACACAAACTTCGGATGCTATATTTTCCACAGGTAATTTAAAAAAATAACTCCACTTTTGTGGAGAAAAAAACATTCCCCTCTGGGTGATCTATGGAGCTTGCAGGGATTTTAACAAACCTTGTTGCAGATTTCTACCTTTTGTTATTCTGAAGGAATAGCTGTTTGTTTTCCTGTGTCCATGTTCAGATTGAATGGGAGTGGTTTATAATTATCAATCAGCTGCTGCACCTGCAGGGTTCTAATGAGGAAAGTGGCAGGGTCTGCATCCTTTAGATGTGATTTCCCTTTAGAAATGTCTCATCAAAATAATTTTTTTGTTGCAGGGGATGCCAAAAATCTGACTTGTATCTTAGTGCAGACTTTTGGGAAAATCAGTAAGCCAATTGCACAAGCAGCAAAAGACATATTTTGGAGGCTTTCTATACACCATCTGTGTACAGAAAGTCTCCAGGTAGCCATATTGAATTGCATTTTACAGACATTTACAGTGATGCAGATTGAAAAGGAAATATAATTTTTCATAACATTCAATTACAATATGACTTGTGTTGCAATTGTATATGCTATATTATTTTTGTATTTGTTTTTTTCCCCATGAAAGCATAGCTACCCTTTAAGTGCTTGGGTGTATTCTTATTTTATGACCTTTTTTCACTTTTAATATCACAAGGGGAACAAAAAGTCCCCTATGTAATAGAATATATTAAGACAGATGCTCTTTAATGAGTCATCAGTGGGATTTTATGCCCCTGATCTCTCAACTTCCGTCCTTTGAAGCTAGGTAAGCACTGATCATGCTCCATTAGCTTCTTCCCTGGTTGCAAGAGCCACGGAAAATTACAAAAGAAACTAAAAGCGATGTTTTACATGTCACTTCAGGGTTCATTTTAGCTCGAGGAGATCCGTGAATAGATGTACACTGGTTTCCCTCCCCTCCACCCGGTGATGCCTGCCATGTATACTCTGAGCCCACAGGTTGGACATCTGAGCCTGGGAAGCATGGCAGAATGGGTTGAACCAGAAGGCACTCTCTGGTGATCTCAAAAAAGTGATCAGGTTGATGTACAGTTGCCAGATCACTTTCATTGAAAAGTGGAGTGTACACAGCCACCTGGAGTGTGTGTACCCCTCCCCCCTCATTCACTGTATATACAACACACATATGCCACAGTCCTTTAATCACAAAATGTGCTTTATTACTATGCTGCATGTTTACTGGACATGTACAAACCTTAGCACACTCATTTTTAAAAATGAAACTGTTACATTACATATGCTTTTCTATACACAGCCTACATTAAAGCGGAACTTCAGTCATTTTTTATCTTCCCATCTATTAAATCCTCTGCCCTTGTTGTTTTAACTTTGGATAGTAAAACATTTTTTTCTGCCAGTACCTTATACAGCCCATTTCCTGTTAATTGTGTGGTAAAAAGCTTAGGCCATGCACAGAGAGAGAGTTTTCCAGGAAGGGAGGGGGGATGAGTCATAAGAGGGCCAATGAGAGCTGCAGGGCCTTAGAGCTGGAGGTGTGCCTCTGTGTGTCTGTGTAAATCCAGGAAGTGAACAGGCAGCAGCTTCAGCTGCCCACAGTTAAAATGGATGCAACCAGACTCAGTGGAGGGAGATTTCTGCAGCATATTTGGCAAGTACAGAATCACAGTATATATAAAATAATATGCAAAGTGGTTGGAGGGAAGATTCAGAATGGCAAAGATGTTTTATTACAAATTATGTGAGCAGACTACAGTTACTCTTTAAAGAAGAATTTATGTAATGCACTTCCTTGGAGTGTAGTGGTCAGGTAAAAGGAAATAGTTGCATGCAGGGTCAAGGAAGGCTAGGGTCATGCTTTAGTTAAGAACTATGTATTAATTGTCAGCATTGTATTTAACCTTTGGCTACCAGATGATTGTTGCACAACAGAGCATGAAATCAACAAGTATTTCTGGGAAATGATAGTACAAATAGCAAAATAAGCAGTTCTGGGAAGACAGATATTTAAGATGATATACAATATCAAAGTGGTCAGTGTGTCCAAATATTTTTAATAATATATTCCAAAAACATGTATTCTTGCCTGTATTATGACCTAATTGTTAGACAAACATGTTACATAACCACTGCACAATTATCTTGTATTCTTATTGGTCAAGGACAAGTGTCTACCTTTCTTTTTAATTCATATGTACACTGTTCGTTCAATAAAATCTTTGAGTATCAGTTGAAACACATCTCTGTGTGATTCCATGTTCCCAAGTGCACTTGAAGGTTTGGCAATATGGCAGATGCAGCACATATTATACAGTGGTGATGGGAAGCTATTGATAATTGTTATACCTTAAAGTTAAATGGTGTCAGAAAGGCAGGGTTTTCACTGAATAGTCAGTAAAGTGATTGAATATTTTCTTTTCTCACTGTTCTCATTGTTCTCTGAAAATCATGAATCCACAGATCTTAGATCTTAGTGTATTTGTTTGTATCTGTGTTAGGCTGCTTTCACACTGGAATAGCGCCTCTAAAATGATGGTAAAGCGACACTAAAACTAGCGCTGTTTTACCGTCAACGCCACTAGTAGCAGTAAAACGCTGCTAGTTTTAGTGTCGCTTTACCATCATTTCAGAGGCGCTATTCGGCCGCTAATGGCCGATGAAGAGGTTAATATCGCCTGTGTAGCGCCGCTGCCGAAGCGCTTTGCATTATTTTCAATGGGCAAGAGCAGTGAAGGAGCGGTGTATACACCGCTCCTTCACACTCCAAAGATGCTGCTTGCAGGAGTTTTTTTAAAGTCCTGCCAGCGCATCACCTCAGTGTGAAAGCACTCTGGCTTTCACACTAAGACTGCAGGGGAGTCGTTTTTCAGGCACTTTAAAGGCACTATTTTTAGCTCAGAAGCGCCTGAAAAACGCCCCAGTGTGAAAGGGGTCTTATGCGGCGTACACACGATCGTTTTTCATGGCGTTAAAAATGCATTTTTTTAAAATGGCCATTAAAACCGATCGTGTGTATGCTCCAGAGCATTTTTAACGGCGTGAAAAACGGGCATTAAAAATTTCGAACATGCTCTATTTTTTCACGTCGGTTTTCATGTCGTTTTTTTTAACGACGTGAAAAACTATAGTGTGTATGCTTTTACGAGGGGAAAAAAACCGCGCATGCTCAGAATCAAGTATGAGACGGGAGCGCTCGTTCTGGTAAAACTAGCGTTCGTAATGGAGATAGCACATTCGTCATGCTGTAACGGACTGAAAAGCACAAGGCTGAAAAGCGCGAATCGCCGCTCAACAAACTTTACTAACATGAAGGGTGGCGCCATTCAAATGGAACTTCCCCTTTATAGTGCCGTCGTACGTGTTGTACGTCACTGCGCTTTGCTCAAGCGTTTTTTTTAATGATCGTGTGGATGCAAGACAGGCTTGAGAGGAAACATGAAAAAAAATGACGAGAAAAACGTTGGTTAAAAAAATGGCATGAAAAACGATCGTGTGTACGCCGCATTAGTGTTTATGTCTGTTGCTTTGGAAGAAATATGGGCTTATGCCGAGTACACACGACGAGAAAAACTGCATTTTTTTTTTCGCCGAGAAAAACGATCGTCTGTGGGCTTTATGTCGTTTTTCTCGTTGAGAAAAACGGCATAAAAAACGACGAGAAAAATTAGAACATGTTCTAAATTTTCTCATCGTTTTTTCCAGCATTTTTTTCCGCGGCAGTTTTCCCATAGGGAGACACTGCCGCAGAGCCCACAGACGGTCGTTTTTCTCGTCAAGAGAAAAAATGACGGGAAAAACGACTGTGTGTAGGGAACCAAGCGGTTCCCTCGTTTTTCCTGTCATTATTCACGGCGGTTTTTTAACCGCCGTGAATAATGATCGTGTGTACGCGGCATAAGAAGTGCTTTAGTAGTGCCTTAGAGTCTAAGTTGTGCTTTTCTAGCACCTTAGAAGGGTTTGAAGTTAACCTCCCTAGCGGTATTCCCGAGTCTGGCTCGGGGTGAGTTTTTACTACCAGAAGCGGTAACCCCGATGCATCGCAGTATCCAGGGAAAGTTACTTACCTTGTCCCCTGGATCCTGCGATGTCTCCCCTCTGTGTTTTCGAGCTGTCATCTCACTTGATTCACAGTGCCGAGTGCCAAGCTCCGGTCCCTGCGAGTGTTGCGACGCACTGGGGACGGAGCACGGCGCCAAATTCAAAAAGTGAAAAACACACAATACATACAGTACACTGTAATCTTACAGATTACAGTACTGTATAAAATAATTACACATCCCCTTTGTCCCTAGGGGTTTGTCCAGTGCCCTGCATGCACTTTTATATTATTAAAACTGTTCTTTTTGCCTGGAAACTGGAGATTGTCCATAGCAACCAAAAAGTGTCAGTTTACGTCAAACGTGGTTTTAGACCAGCTAGAAAACAGCGATATTAAATTAGAATGTTGCAGAATTGAGCGATAGCGATTTGTGGGGAAATTCGTCATAAAACACTGAAAGTAATGACAGCGACAATTCTGCAACTGAGCAAATTTCAGTGTTTTTGATTTGATTACATTATTGAATAATTGTTATTATTATTATATTATTATTTGTTATAATTATTTATAGTATTTATTATATTATAATTTACGATTTTGTGTTTTAAACTTTATGATACCCGGGATGTCTACTAGACTCTTGTTTGGGCAGATTTAAGTAAGTTATTTCTAAGAATTACAGGCCTAAAATATAAAACGCCAAATTTCCATGCAAAATAATTGTACCGCTTTCAGCACCTAAAATCTGACAGAATCATACCGCCAGGGAGGTTAAAGAGGAACTGCAGTCTGCTCACATAATTGTTAATAAAAACATCTTTGCCATTCTGAAGGTTCCCTCCAACCACTTTCCAAATTATTTTATATATAATGTGATTCTGTACTTGCCAAATATGCTGCAGAAATCTCCATCCACTGAGTCTGGCTGCTTCAATTTTAACTGTGGGCAGCTGAACCTGCTGCCTGTTCACTTCCTGGATTTACGCAGACACACAGAGGCACGCCTCCAGCTCTGCAGCTCTCATTGGCCATCTAATGACTTACCCTCCTTCCTGGCAAACTCTCACGAGAGTCAGAGAGAGAGCAGTACATGATGTCATAAGCCTAGACTGTTTACCAGACAAGAAACAGGAAGTGGGCTGTATTTACTGGCAGGAAAAAAATGTTTTACTATCCAAAGTTAAAACAACAAGGGCAGAAGATTTAATAGATGGAAAGATGAAAAAATGACTGAAGTTCTGTTTTGATTGATGGGGCCTCAAGTTTATACTAGGATGTTTTTATTTGTGATATTCAGTAACTGCCCTATTGCTGTACCTTAATTGTTTTTCTGTTGTTGCATGTTTTTGCAAGTTTGCTGTTATTGCTATATTTGTTCTTCGTACCTTTTCTTGTTAAGTTTTTTTTTGTGTGCTTGTTGTGTGCCAGTAGAATGCCCTCTGATTTGGCTAAGTGGATATCTGAATAGAAATTGACTGATCACTTTTGCTGTATTTGTGTAAAGTCTCTTATACATTTATAATATCAGTAATTTGGTAAGATCAAAATTAAAAAACGTAAGAGTTACAGTGTTAGGTAGAAGGCAGTCTCTGATGTGCCAAGAAGTGGTGCAAATAGATCTGCCGGGAGTGTTAAAATTATGCTTAATCCTGGTGAGAGTTTTAAGGAATTTATTGCTTGTAATGTAGGAGCATTATACAAGCCCATGAACTGATAATATGGAAAAAAGCCATAGGTCGTTCAGATCCTTTTCTCAGGATAAAGTCTTTTTATGATTTTCTTGTTTTCTTATGAAAACGAGTACAGGGTTGTGTTTGGGGAATCGAGAGGTATTTCCCTGGTATGAAGGTGATTAGACTTGTGCACAACAGAAAAATTTGTCTAGTTTCGGTTTGTTTCTTGTGCACAACGGAAAAATTTGTTTAGTTTTGGTTTGTTTCTTTTCGGTCCTGTTGATTCGTAATCATTCGTAATTTTGCTAGACGGGATTTTTCGTGTTCGGACTAATTCGTATTTTCGCAAGCATCATTTTTCGTTGAATTTTTAGTTGATTTATAATTCGTACTTTCGGTACGGTACATTGTTTTTCGTTGATTCTGGACACAACTCCTACTTTCGTAACTTTTTTTGGGTTCGTACTTTCGGTAGAGTACGTTGTTTTTCGTTGATTCTGGACACAACTCCTACTTTCGTAACTTTTTTTGGGTTCGTTGATTCATAATTTTCCGTGTCTCTCTCACAACGATGCTGCCTATTATGCCTAATGTGCTTTGAATGGATTTGTACTTTTCTAAATACATAGCGGTTATTTGTAACGATTCAAAATCTCGTATTTTACTTTTGTTTTTTACATGCGGCTATAGCCTCCGCCCCTGTACACCATTTTGAGAGGGTTCAGCACGGTGAGGGAGAAGCAGAGAGCAGAGCAGAGTGTTATTGTGCTTCGAATGGATTAGAAATCTTGTATTTTACTTTCATTTTTTACATGCGGCTATAGCCTCCGCCCCTGTACACCATTTTGAGAGGGAGTTCAGCACGGTGAGGGAGAAGCAGAGAGCAGAGCAGAGTGAGTGTTATTGCGCTTCGTATGGATTCGTATATTCGTAACTTTTTTCATAACGAATTATGCCGAAGACATTCGGGCATTCGCTATTTTGCGGTATAATTTATTTCGGATTCGGTTTTATTCGTAATTGCTTTGTTCGGAAATTCGAATGCTTCCGAATGTCCGAAAGTTGCTAAATTCGGACGAATTTAGATTTGTTACGAAACGAATTGCACAAGCCTAAAGGTGATCCTGAATGGGATATTCGATTTGTGTTACCTAGAGAACATGTAGTTGCAGGATTGTACTGGGTCTAATATTGTGTTTTTGTATTGTAACTCATAGCATGTTCAGAAAGTGTAGAAAATGCATGAGTTGTTTAGCCGGGTGCTGGTGAATTATTGTTTTGGGTTGATAAAATTACCCCCCAGTAAACCCCCCCCCCCCAAGCCCATATCCCCACAGTACAGTTCCCCGCCAAAAAGGGGGATATGTAACATATCCAAGGGGTAGCTTACATCTAAATTGCAGACAAACAGCTAAATGCACATATAATATTCTGTACATACTGTATATGAGAACTGTTTTACCTTTCAAATGATTAGAATTTTTGTCCAACTGTGAATGAGTCTCAGGGGTTACATTACACATTTCTTAGCAGTGTGACTTCTGTAATGGTTAAACACTTATTTTGTGCCTTATTTTATGACTTATTTTGGCTACCCTGTGTAACATCAATCAGACTGGGAGAGGGCAGTACTTGAGACCAACCAGGTGAACTGTGATGACAAAAATTATGCTGACAGGAGGAGAGAACACAAAAATAACTTTAATGGGTTGATTTACTAAAACTGGAAAGAGCAAAATGTGGTGCAGCTGTGCATCGTAGCCAATCAGCGTCCAGCTTTAGCTTGTTCAATTAAGCTTTTGCAAAAAAAAATCCTGCAACCTGATTGGTTTCTCAGCAGAGCTGCACCAGATTTTGCACTCTCGAGTTTTAGTAAATCAACCCCTAAGATTCTGCTACTAATGCTTTAATGTCCAGTCACTTGTTGGGAGCAGGGAATTTAAGAGGTTATGTTCTTAACTGCACCAGGGAGAAAAATCAGGTCACCAGTCTTGCTATCCTATTGCAAAGGCAATTTAAATCTCTGAACTATGTGAACAGGAGAGATTACTGAGGTTTCAATATAGAAAACCACCAATCTGCTCCAGCAGTGCCTAGTTAAATATCATTTTAGAAATGATGTCTCTGTATTTGTTTTCTCGCAGACTTTGATAAATAGCTACTTGATTGCTATATGATACATGTTGAAAGAGGATACCCCAAAAGATGCATACAAAATGTAAGGTATTGTTTTCACATGTGCTATAATGATCATGTGCAATAATAGAAAACCCAGTAATATACTTTAAGACTAGCATACTCAGTGGATGAGAACTCTGGCATTCAAATATAAAGGTTCATGAGGGAAAATGCATGCATGGAATTTAAGAGTCACTCCACTAAAAGGTGCTATTATAGGAAAATGTGTTCTGGATGAGTAATCTGATGGCTTCCCGTTACTCTTGGAAAACCGAACAGAGAGATTACACTGTCATAAGTCTTAGCTTTGGTCCTGTTCAATCTTGAATATTGCATTTTCTTTTCTAATCCAGACACTCAAGGTAGTCCCATACTTAATGTTATGTTATTCAAAACCTAAATCAAATTAAAGTGGTATTAAACCCAGAGCCCAAAATTTTATATAGTGCAGCTTTCTAATCATTAGATGTGCATAATTTTTATTTTCCTACGCTTTTTCCCCTCTGCTTTCACCTAGTAATCGGGTCAGTAACACACCTCCTGTATTAGAGTGCCCACAGTCTGGATGAATGGGCACAGTGGGCACAGAATAAAGCAGAATTGTCAGTCTGGAAGGGAGGGGAGTGTTAAATGTATTAACACATTTAAATAAAGTAACAAATTGAAGCCAAACTCCAGCTCACAGCAAACAGTTTTACACACAAAGATAGGGCATATAGAAACCATGTATTATATTGTGAGTAGCTCTAGCACAAGAGAGGGACTTGTAGGTTTTGAATAGACTTCTAAGCAGTATTAGCCTACACCCTTGCTTATCTTCAGTTTATTTATTTATGTATTGCTTTCCATTGGCATCCACTGTTTGCATTATTTGATAGCTATTTTTTACAGACTTATAAATAGCTGTAACAATGACTGATAATTCCAATCATAAATTACAGCAGCAAGAAAAAAGCATTGAATTAACTGGTTTTCTGAAGTAATTTGCTATAAAATGTGATGTAATCTTCATCTAAGTCACAACAATACACAAACACGGGACGTGCTTAAGCTGCTAACACACAAACTATTTAAATTTTTTGTGTCTTTATTGAACACCCACAATTAACCACTTCAGCACTGCCCCATAGCAGATTTACTGCTACAGGGCTGCTCTCCTGTGCAGGGTCACATATACTGTATATATGTGATTCTGCACTTCTGCCTGCAGGGGGCACATGCGTGCCACCAGAGAACCATGTCTGCTGTGATTAATCAATCATGCCTCTGCATTCAAAAAAATGGCGCCGCCTCGGCCTAGTAGTGAGATGTGGGGTCTTATTGACCCCATATCTCACTGTAAAGAGGTCCTGTCTTGTCATATTCCTATTACAAGGGATGTTTACATTCCTTGTAATAGGAATAAAAGTGATCAATTTTTTTTTTAATTAACAATAAAAAAAAATTTTTTAATGTGCCCCTGTCCCCGTGTGCTCGCATGTAGAAGCAAACGCATACGTAAGTCCCGCCCACATATGAAAACGGTGTTCAAACCACACATGTGAGGTGTCGCCGCGAACGTTAGAGTGAGAGCAATAATTCTAGCCCTAGACCTCCTCTGTAACTCAAAACATGTAACCATTAAAAAAATTTAAAGCGTCGCCTATGGGGATTTTTAAGTACCAAAGTTTGGCACCATTCCACGAGCGTGTGCAATTTTGAAGCGTGACATGTTAGGTTTCTATTTACTCGGCGTAACTTCATCTTTCACATTATGCAAAAAAATTGGGCTAACTTTATTGTTTTTTTTTTTTAAAACATGAAACAGTTTTTTTTCCCCAAAAAAGGGTTGAAAAATTTCTGCGCAAATACTGTGCGAGATAAAAAGTTGCAATGACCGCCATTGTATTCTCTAGGGTCTCTGATAAAAAAACATATATAGTGTTTGAGGGTTCTATGTAATTTTCCAGCAAAATAATTATGATTTTTACATGTAGGAGCGAAGTGTCAGAATTGGCCTGGGCCTGAAGTGGTTAAAGTAGAAAAACTCAAGTTGGACAGATAGGGGGGTCAGCTTTAATGCAACTAGACTGGTTCCCTCCAAAATACACTTTTGTAAGGAAAAACATGTACAATCAGAGCCAGCACAATTTTTATTTTGTTTCATTGTCTCTATTATTAATTGATTAATTAAAAAAAAAACTATCACATATACTTCTAACAAGCTTGTAGGTCTAGTATGTTAAAAAGAAATTCAGTTGTTAACAAAAGATATTACATTCAAAACAGGATCTGTCTCGCATTACAGATGAGGCCATCTTGGCTTTTTTCCTATTCTTAAGCATAATTACAACGAATAATATGCAGTAGCTGCATTCTATTCCCTCTAAACATTACATTCTTTAGAAAATATATATTTGTTAACAGCATTTTTAGAAATAAAGAAACTGTTTTATTTGAAAAAATGAATAAACAGTTGGAAAAATTACTTTTTTTAAATACAATATAAATCCTTTGACTAGGCAGATACTGGATGATATTTTCTATTAAAAGGATGTGAAATAAAATATATATTTTTGTTTTCTTAAGCCCTGTGCTTTGTTAATGGATTCCAGTCTAACCCATTTGCTGCCAGAGCCAATTTTCCTTTTTTTATTTATGCACGTGTTAAATGTTAAATGCACCTTTTAGGCCTGAAGATTTATTAAAACCCCCAAATATTATATGAGATTTTATAGAATAAATCAGTGGCTGTTGCAATTTTTGTAAAAGACACAAAAATTGCACTACTGTTTATTGAATCTATAATTTCAGTTAAAAAAATAGACTCAAATTAATTTGATTCCATGCAAAAAACATCACATAGTACAAATTTTGATCAAATATAAAAAAATTGGTTCTGTTGACTAAATATATACCCAAATATCAATCTTCAAATTTGTATACATCCTATAGTCATACTGAAAGACCAAATTTCAGCAATATCTCTAAAGACTTCTTTCCTTTTTATGGTACACCATAGCTATCTGATAGCCTTGACCACCCCATTACCCATTAATAGCTAGACAACTCTTTATTTAGTTCCTGGGACATTATTCACAAGACAACTAGGACCCTTCTTCCTTTCTCACATTTGCAGTCCACTTTTAATCTCCTGAAAGTATATATTTAGTTATTTAGCAATTACCGTATATACTCGAGTATAAGCCGAGATTTTCAGCCCTTTTTTGGGGCTGAAAGTCCCCCCCCCCCCTCGGCTTATACTCGAGTCAGCGAAATTTTACATTGGAAATAGTACCTGAAAAAAAGTTGCGGCTGCGGCGTCCATCGTTCAAATCCCGCGGTCTCTTCCTGGTCCCTTCCGTGATAGGCGATTCTCATCAGACACTCTCCGCCTATCACGAACGTTCTCTCATCCTCAGTTTCCCAGCAGACACTGTGTTGGGTGTTCCGCCAATCACAGACGTCTGCTGGGAAACTGAGGATGAGAGAACGTTCGTGATTGGCGGAGAGTGTCTGATGAGAATCGCCTATCACGGAAGGAACAGGAAGAGACCGCGGGATTTGAACGATGGACGCCGCAGCCGCAACTTTTTTACAGGTACTATTTACAATGTAAAATTTAAACAGTGAGGATAGGAAACTGAGGATAGGAAACAGTGAGGATAGGAAACAGTGAGCTAGGGAACAGTGAGCTAGGGAACAGTGAGGATGGGAACAGTGAGGATAGGAAACAGTGAGCTAGGGAACAGTGAGGATGGGAACAGTGAGGATAGGAACAGTAACGCATTGTTGACCCTCTGCTTATACTCGAGTCAGTAAGTTTTCCCAGTTTTTTGTGGCAACATTAGGTACCTCGGCTTATACTAGAGTCGGCTTATACTCGAGTATATACGGTAAGCACTATGCCTATTCCATTACATAAAAAAAATGAATCTTTGGTAGGATACACTTATTTGAAGGTGTATGCTTGGAAGGCCCTAAATAAAAACATCTCCTATCAGGCCTGTTTAAACATGTAAATATTATTCTTACTGACCCATTTCATAAACATAAATAAATGCTCAAATGGGAAGGCTCTTTATTTTGCATTCTAGAATTTGAGAAACAGGAGGAGATATAAAGTAACAGCAATAAAACATTCATATGTACACTATTCAAAGAAAATTAATATATAATCCTCCACCATTGGTTTTTATGATCTATAGTTCCCCCATATGAAATTATACTGTATGTCAAACCTAATTTACATAAACATATCTGTATTGAAAATCAAAGTTAATGTGCAAAAAAGAAATAAACGTGATCAGAATAACTCTGTATACTAACACCACAATATGAATTTTCCAATGATATCCACAAATGTGAGTACACAAACTAGTAAAAAAATAAATAAACTGTTCACAAATATTCCTGAGACATCCACCAGACTCCTATGGGAATACACTCACCTTGTTAATATGACCTTTAAAAGAAAAAAAGTCTATCTTGTTTATCCCTTTTATAGCCAGGACTCGACTGTCTCCTCTCCAGTGGAATAAATCTATTCTCACTTCAGTAAATTATCCCATACTCAAAGACAAAAGGAAAGGAAACATAGTTCTCTCCGCAATGCAATTTTGTATTGATAAAAGTAGAAACACTCACTTGTAAATTAACATAGACAAGCCTCCAGTCACAGGGTGGCCTCATGAGAGCAGCGCTGCATCAACTCCTGCATGGGCTTCACTCTATTCCCTTTTTCTGGCTGACAAGACACAACACCAGACTCTTCTAATACAGAATGATCCCAAGTGTTTTTTTTACACTAGATAACACAATGGAGGGAGAATATTTAAAAAATCTATGTACCTATTTATGTTTATTTTTAACTTAATATACATGAAGTGATCAGGTAGCTGTAAAACATTGGAAGCACTTCTACTGCATAGCCAGTAAAATGTAAACAGACCCCAGGTCCTTATAGCATCTGAGAGTTTGTCTACTTGCTGGTGCTGCCTCCAAATGTACAAGTTATGCTAGGGGCAGCAAAAAGGTTAACCACTTCAATACTGAACACTTTTACCCCCTTCCTGCTTTCAGCGCTGTTGCACCATGAATGACAATTGCCCGGTCATGTAACACATATGAAATTTTTAGCATTTTTTTTCACACAAATATAGTTCTTTTTTTTTGGTGGTATGTAATCACAACTTATATATATATATATATATATATATATATATATATATATATATATATATTGCTAAAAAAATTAAAAAAGACCAAAAACTAAAAAAAAAAAAATAATAATTTTGTTCCTGTTATAACATTTTGCAAAAAAGTCATTTTGTTTTGCAACTTTAGAAAACCAAGCAAAAACCTTGGAGGTGGAATTTTTTTTCCCCAAAAAGGTAACTTCAGAGCTTTTTCAGCCAGTGACCTGAACAAGTAAACATATATGAAATTCAGACTTTTTATTTACTTTTTTGCTGTGTACTGATTCCAAGTATGTGAGGAATGCTTGGTGATATCACATTATCATAGCATAACACTCCACTTTGCTATTCTTCAGATGACAAGAATGTACACTACACAGTGCATGTGTCACAGGCAATGCCAATTATAAAATAAAGTTGCTATAAAAATGCAAAGCAATGTTTGTTCCACAGAAAGTACATAAAAAGTTTTTCCTACCAAAAAAATATATTTTTTTTTAGTTCAGTTCCACTATAAGAATTGATGGAAGACAGATACGTAAATAGCATTTTCAGAAGGAGGTCAGAGATGGCGGTTCATATATTTCATGCATACATTAAAGTGCACCAAACCAAAAATCTCTAATGTGTGTTTCAGTTTGGCAGTACTGCAAAAGAATATTCAATTGGTTATTTTTACTAAAAGAACTGTAATTTTTTTTTTTTTTTTTAGCAAATTTTCACTTCTCTAAGAGCCTGTTCAAACATACTATAGTGACCTGTGTTTTATTTCACTGGAATTAGTCAGATTACCACATAGACACATGGAAAACAATTGTTTTTTTCCATGTCCTGTTCAAACCCCAGCATTTGTGTCATGTGCAGTGTGGTGTATTGCATAAAAATATTTCATGTATGCATTTTAAAGCAATGTAATCCACATCAATGCATGTAAACACACATCAACGCAACACAAGTCAATTGTGAAAAAAATGCTTTTTATTATTTTATCCCTTACAAGGACCCATATGGCAGCCATCTTAAAAGAGAAGTGGAGAGTGTGTAGTGGAAAGCTTGATACTGAGGTGTCTAAATGGCAGAGTTTATAGAAATAGATGAGTTTGTGAGTCATGTGCGGGCTGTTACGCTAGAAATCCCATTTACCAATGCCTTTCCAACAGCAAAAATGTGTTTGTCTCTCTTTCCGTCCCTATTTTTTATTCTCAACTTACAAACAAGTAAATGATAACAGGTAAAGGATGTGATGTCGGAGGAAATAACCTGCAAAATGCATATCAATTTAACGCGCATAAAAAGAGGTATCAATACACATTTTAATGCACATTTATGTGTGAACAGACCCTTAGTCAGTGAGCTGAAACAAAGTGATTTTTTTTCACAGAAAGGAAAGTTGAATCTTTTTGTTCAGTTCCACTTTAAGCATTGAAGGAAAACAGATATATACAGCTAGCATTTTCAGAAGAAGGTCAATAATGCTGAGGGGCGTATGCCTGAGGGAGCAGTCACGCTTTCTTAGAGCTCCGCTCCTTGGCTAGTCACACCGGAGGATTGAAAGCCACAGTGACTTTTGAAATCGTCACTATCACTGCCGCTTACCTCCGGGAACACGTCAAAGCCGGTAATATGGTCACGTGAGGTCCCAAAATTAAAATAAAAGCTGGGAATCATTAGGAGGTGTCAGCCAGGACATTTTCCAAAATGGCACCGCCAAATACCTCACGACTTAGCACACAGCGCGCTTCCACTTCTCTGTCACCCAGCTTAAAGGCACAGCACTGTGGAGGTGAGACTGATTCTGAAGATGAACAGCCACAAACTAGCTGGCATGTTTAAGCAATTTGAAAGAATGTTACAGAAGGCACTGAAACAGACTCCAGATGACATTACTGACAGACTCACTAAAGAGATTAGGGAGATTGGACAGAGAACCGCTGAATTAGAGGTGAGGGTGGATGAACTGGAATCTTACACCCAGCAACATATTGAGGAATTGGAACATATGAAAGAGGAAAAGCTTATCTTGCAATCCAGATTAGAAGATCAGGAGAATAGGGACAGACGTTCCAACTTGAGAATTAGAGGAATACCTGAACATTTATTGGATCTACAGGCTACTATGCTTGCACTTTTTCAAGAACTCCTCCCTGGCACCCCAGTGGAAAGGCTGGAAATGGACAGGGTGCACAGGGCTTTAGCCCCACGCAAGCCTAACGGTCCCGCCAGGGACATAATTGTTAGGTTCCACTACTATAAAACAAAAGAGCAGATACTAGCTGTGACCAGAGGAAATTCTGCCTTTCAAGGCAATACCTATAAGCTATTTGCAGATCTTTCTCCACTCACAGTAACCAAAAGAAGGGCACTAAAACCCTTTCTACAAGTTTTGCACCGTCATCAGATAATATATCACTGGGGTTTCCCTTTTTCCCTGCGCTTCACTCATTTAGAAACAAAATATATCTGCCGCACCCCATAAGAATTGCAAACAGTTCTGCTTGATTTGGGACTTTTGAATCAACCCGCAAATACAGATCACCCTCACAGGCGTTCAGCTCCACGTTCATCTTCACAACAAGATTCCTCTGTCTCCACGCGTCAAAATATGCATAAGCGCGGACGCTTTGAAACCCTGTCACCATCCAATGTCGACTCAATGGACTGACTTTATTTAATTTTCTGGCCTGTTCATCACTACAATTCTCTAGCCTGATGAGCTACATTATATTCCTACATCATACTTACACTTCGTTCCAGTCATTTGGTATAATTAAATAACCATTTTTTATTTATTTTTTTCTCATATATACATATATCTCTGTCAAGGTTATCTGTCAACCAGTAAGTTCAAGAGCCTGAGTCACTGGTTTTCCTCCCTGGTTTACAATATATTTTTTATATATTTCTTTCTTCTTTTTATTAATATCTATATTTAGATACATATGTTTTCTCAGGCCTTGTTATGAAGAATGTTAATGATATTAACATTTCTTGAGTAGTTTTACTTCTACCCCCCCCCCCCACCCTCACTTTTTTTCCTCCTCCCCTCCCCCCCTATATAACCACACTGATGCTGATGTAAGCATATTTTTGTTCTTTTGTTTTTTTCCTCCCTTTTCCCTGTTATTACTACACTTATGGTTGCTGTTATATAATGTTTACTTGTACTGTTTGTAGGTTCTCCGGTGCTGACTGGCCTCTTGGAACTTCATGTCGCCCTCTTTGCACCCTCTGACCCCTGATGTTAGACGGGAGTCAGACGGTGATTTTGGAAGCTCTTGGGGTGCAATTGTTGTTCCCCTGAGACGTTCCCACACCCTTTTTGCATATGGTTATGTATCAATTGTTTATATATATATATATATAAGGGTCTTCCATTTATTTTTTACTTTCTTCTTCTTTTCTTTCTTCCTCTCTCTGTCTTCTTTCTCTCCTGGGGGTGATTCCGACCTTAGCCTTGGGTTTTGTCCCTTTGTATATGAACACTGTTCCTGAAGTGTTATGGCCCATATAAACATCTTATCCTTGTAACATCCCTCAGAAGCGTGCCAAAGCTATGAGATCTTTCGCGGCCAAGAAGGCACATATTATTTGTCTTCAAGAAACACACTTCACTGACAACGTTTTTCCTAAGTTCTTATCTTCCGCATATCCTCAATTCTATATAGCTTCAGCCACAACCAAGCAATGTGGAACCCTTATTGGATTCCACCGATCAATGCCATTTACCCTTACTTCACAAATTAGTGATCCCGAGGGCAGATATATTTTACTTACTGGTCTTCTTGCAGATAATGTAATCACATTGGTGTTGTATTATGCCCCTAATAAACACCTGGAAGCTTTCTTATCACACCTCTTTCAACTGGTGGAAACGCATAAAGCTGGAATTGTTGTGCTGTGCGGAGACTCTAATACAACGGTTTTTCCTTTCTTAGATAAATCCCTCTCTAATAACCATAGTCAATCTTTACAAAACTAATTGTCCACACACAAATTGGTTGATACATGGCGGGAGGTTAACCCAACTAAAAGAAACTACACACATTATTCATATCCACACAAATCTTTTTCCCGGATTGGTCATATTTTTACCCCTTCTAGCATACTTCCTGAGATCATATCCTCAATAATTACTCCTTATTCCTGGACAGACCACTGTGCTGTTTCCATCACTCTAGCCTCCCCCGTACCAAGGTCCCATGATAAGACCTGGTGCATCAACGAATCCTTGTTGTCGCATCCATTGCATTGTTTAGAAATCAAGACAGCTCTTACTGAATATCTTACATTTAATGACAATGACGATGTTTCAACCCTTACACTGTGGGAAGCTCACTATGTTGTCATTTGTGGCAAATTGATACAATTTGCTGCAGCTCTTAAAAGAGAACGCAAACTTCTACAAAGCTGGTAAATAATTTTAACAAATGCTACGCAGCTTTTCAATCTGCTCCTAATGCCACAAATAATACCAAATATGAGAGGGCTAAACTTGACCTAGACCTTTTTTTGACAGATTCCGCAGACAAAACCGTACATAAAAGACAGCATTTTCACTATATCAAAGCCAACAAACCGGACACTCCTATGGCGCGTTGCCTTAAAACAGTACAACATACGCAAGCACCCATTAAACTCGAAACGTCCCGAGATTCATTCACCAGCAACCCAGTAAAACTATTAGAGATTTTTTGTTCAAAATTAGCTAATCTATACTCCCCGGCCCAGACTTTTGATAAACTTAAAGCCGACAATTTATTCTCGGATATCACATTTATACCCCTGGAACTTGATCAACTTGATTTCCTTGAGAAACCTATTACTCTAGTTGAGGTTCAAACTGCTATTAAAGAAGCCCTGTAAAAGACCAGACCCAGATGGCTTTTCAGCCTTATACTTTAAAGAATTTCAATCAACATTAGCACCTATACTTACCAGGGCCTTCAATTCTTTGTTAGCTGGACAGTCATTTAGGAATGAATCTTTGACATCCATCATAGCTATGCTCCCAAAACCCCATTCTGATCTCACTTCTTGGACCAACTACCGTCCAATCTCTTTTCTTAACCTAGACATTAAGCTGTTAGCTAAAATTTTGGCAATTAGATTAAACACCATCATTGGTAATTTAATACACCGTGACCAAACGGGTTTTATGCCCATACGTCAGGCGGGTGACAATATTAGAAGAGCGCTTCTACTAGCGCATGCAGCCAAAACGAGGAAAATCCCTACTTGTTTTTTATCTTTAGATATGCGTAAAGCTTTCGACTCAGTTTTATGGCCATTTATGAATTATATTTTACAAAAATGGGGTTTTGGAAATAATTTCCTATTATGGATCTCTGCTTTATATAATAATCCGAAAGCGTATATTAAGTATATGGGATACAGATCATCTACGTTCGATATTAAAAGTGGTACGAGACAGGGTTGCCCCCTATCACCTTTGATTTTCGCTCTTCTCATAAAACCATTGGTAATACTTATTAGAACTAATCCTAATATTAGAGGTTTAGAACTAGGTGGTCATCATCATAAAATCTGTCTCTTCGCGGACGATATACTTATCTTTCTAACTCATCCCCACATTTCGGCTCCAAACCTACTAGAAATCTTAGAAAAATACTCACATATTTCGGGGCTATATATCAACCACTCTAAATCTAATGCACTTAATATAACCCTATCGCAAAATGAACTCCATAGAGCTAAAGCAAACTTACCATTTAATTGGGTCACACATTATATCCCATATTTGGGAATCCAACTCACATCCTCAATCTCAGACCTGTTTAAAGTGAATTATCTGCCACTATTGAAACAAGTCACAAGCTTAATGAAAAACTGGTCCCCACTTCCTTTATCGTGGTTTGATAGAATTAATGCTGTGAAAATGTCTATTTTACCTAAATTTTTGTATCTTTTTAGGGTGCTTCCCATTCAAATCTCTTCTTATTTTTTAAGACTTCTACAACAAAGTGTTATGTCCTTTATATGGGGTAATACTAAACCACGTATTTCTAAAGCAACGCTTTTTATCGAGAAATTAAAGGGTGGACTAGGTATTCCAAATTTTACCTCATATTATAATGCAGCACAAATAGCACAACTATCTAAATACCATGCGACGTCCGAATCCCCTTTATGGGTTGCAATAGAATCTGTCGATATTGATACAATATCTGTGGCCAATGTGCTGTGGTTATCCCCTCGAGATAGAGTTTGTATATCTAATCCTATTACAAAGCATTCCATGACCATTTGGGACAAATTTAGATGTTCCCACAAGCTACAATTCCCACATAACCCCCTACTATCATTTATTAGACACCCTGCTTTTTATCCTGCATGGAAGTTTCCACTATCCTTTGCAGCCTGGACCACCAAGAAATTAGTTTGTTTATATGATATAGCCTCTACTAATAACATCCTGACATTCCCTACTCTTTGTGATATTCATGGCTTACCCAGTAAAGAACTTTTCCGGTATCTACAGATCAAATACGCCAATCATAGAGACGGGTTCCATTCTTAACCAATTATCACAGTTTGAACGGATCCTCACACTAGAGGTCTGATCTCACTTCTTTACAAACATCTTAATTCCCCTCTCACAGATACTTTACCATTGTACACTACCAAATGGTCACAAGATTTAGATAAGACATTCAACACAAAAGACTGGGACAATATTTGGTTGACAACTATGCACTCATCCCCAAACTGCTATGCACTTGAAACAAATTTCAAAGTACTAACACGCTGGTATATGGTACCAGCAAGGATAGCTAAATTCACCCCTGCTTATCCGGATACTTGCTTTCGTGGCTGCGCGTCTGCAGGTACTTACTTACATATCTGGTGGGAATGTCGGATAGCCCAAACTTTTTGGATCAAAATATTTAGTATGGCCTCTACTGCCCTGGAAAGCTCGATTAAGCCCGATCCTGTCATAGCACTGTTAAACCTTAAACCCCCTGAACTCACCCAGACTCAATTACAGCTTTTGGTATACCTGACAACCTCAGCTAAGCAAACCATAGCTAAGGCATGGAAATCTCAAACGTTTGTTGTGGCTGAAGCTAAACATCGTATGAATAGAGCCCTTGTCTTCCACAAAATGTCGGCTATTGAGAATAAGACTCTAAAAAAATTTAATAAAATTTGGCAACCATGGGTTAACCATTACCTACCTTCTGATTTTGAGCAATCTTTATTGATGCCCTGCTAATCATTTTTAATTTTTTCTTCTCTATGTGCCTTTTATTTATTTTTTCTATTTATTTCTTAGTGTTTATTTATTTATTTATTTTTTAAATATCTTGGGGCTGGGATCGGACCATCTTCGGGAGGGAATCTTACTTTTTTCTTTCCTCTCTCTTTCTTCTTCTTCCTTCTCACTTTCTTCTTCTCTTTCTTCCTTTCCTAGTAATTTCCTTCTTTTTTTTTTCTTCTATTTACTATTCACCAATATGTGAATTTGGAATTTTTATTCTCTCTTTTATCCCAATTGTTTGCATATAAAATATAGAGTTTGGACTATTACCCTAAGAAATTTCTTCATTAATACGACCCATTCTTTTTTTCTTTCTTAGGGTCAGTTCAGGGATAATAGAAACGACTTAAATTAGTTTTATACTTCTTTTCTTTTGTCAAGATAATTATATTTACCCCCTTGGGACTCTAGCTCGCCTATACCTTAGTCAACTTTTTTTCCCTCTCGCGTGCCCCCTCCCATCCACAGTTTGAACCCAATTGGGGTGGATGGGTGGTCCGGAGGCACTTTATGCCTAATTTAAGGTATAGTCTCTTTCTTTTATTTTTCATGAGTCCCTTATACATGACATTTGTAGTTCTTTTTTTTTCTTATTAATATTTAGATGATTAATATGATCTTCTATTTTGAGCACCAAACTCTACCGTTATATTTGTTTTCATGGTTATGATTCTTATCCCACTTTTGCATCATCTGTACTGCATTTGTAACTTGTTTTCTTATGCAAAACTCAATAAAAATATTTAACAAGAGAAGGTCATTAATGCTTGAATGACACTTCACTGTCCAACAAGAAATGAAAAAAATACTTACTCAAACATTTGCTCACAGCAATGAAGGCTTGTATTCTGGCATGATGGAAAAATGCAACCCCCCTACAATAGCTCATTGGAGGTTGAGGATTGGGAAACTCCAAAAAATGGAAAGCCTTACCAGAATCATCTGAAGGAAAGGGATTACAAATACTGGAAGATTTGGACTCCCTGTTTTTTATCAAGACCCCTTTTGCCTTTCAATCATGTCTTGTTCTTTAGGCAAATATCCAGCTTCTTTAGCCTTGTAAATAGCATCACCCAAGAGGAAGAATGTTCCTTTAATTCACCTTTTTCTCCCCCCACTCCGGTCTCACCCTTCCCTTCTTTATTTCCTCTTTCAACCTTACATTCTCTAGTTCTTCTTTTATCTTACTGTTACTGTTTCCTGTTACCCTTTCTTAGCAGTTTACTACCATTTGCCTACTGTAGGGATTCTCTCTCTGCATGAAAAATTAATAAAACATCTCAGAATTTGACCTTTATTGCAGAATGCCCACAGCTCAAAGACATCATACGCAGTCTCTGTATGGGCTAAGACACACGCCCTTCTTTCATATGTATGTTTTGTATTACTAGTTGAACTGTATATTTCTCACTTGGATATTATTACATGTTGATGTTATGTACGTGTAGTGGACCCCCCAAAATTGGGGTCGCTATTCCTTAAATTTAGGGGCAGCCTGAGAAATAGTTTGGCTCAGGTCTGTGCTATTCTTAACATTGGACTCTGCTCTGCTGTGGTGTTGCCTGGGTGTGTAGTTCCCCTTGGCCTGCGGGTGGCGCTGTCGCCCAGGTCTCGGGTTGAACCACGGTGACATTGTGGTATGATTGGGTGTCCTCTCTCTGCATCCATACAGTGGGTGTGGTCTACCTGCTATGCATGCCGGGAGAGGGTACATAAGGGGCAGACGCCATGATCTGGGGGGATTGTCCGGGGGATTCCAAGGTGGAACCCCTGGTGGCGAAGTCGCGCCCGTTGGCCCTGCTGGCCAGGGGTGTGTGAATTGGTCGAGGAGTCTCGGGCACCTTTAGCCTGAGGCTGTAGTGTTCCAGGTAGGCCCAGTACCTTCAACTGGGTCTACAGCTCAACCACTGGAGTCCCAGGGAACCCGAGGGAGGGTGGCCTGCTCTGAGAGAGAGGAAACCAGGAGAGGATCTGTCCGGAGGATCGGTGAAGGAAGTCACTGTCTCAGGAGAGGCCTGGTTGCCTATCAGAGGGAAGGATTCCGTGAGTTGCACAGTAGCGCCTGTGACGTGCCCCATTGGCACCTATGGTCTCTAAAGGTGCAGGCGTTAAAGAGTTCTAGATTCAGGAACTAAAGGATTCTGTGGCAGAGGATCTCTTGAACTTGTCTTTGAAGGAGACTAAATTTGAAGTAACTATTCGTGCTCCACTCCGGCTGCTAGAACTGTGAGAGGACTCTATCTGGGTGAGCAATACCCACTCAGGCTTGAGTGGAGAATAGGGTAACTGGGTGCCGCGTGCCTGAACCTATCTCTCTACCCAGCTCTATCTCTGTCTTCAACCTTTTCCCAAGTTGTTTTGAGCAAGGAAAAATAAACGCGTCTGTTGGAGTTTAAACACTGTCTGGACATTGGCCTTCTTTTGGGAGAAAGAATAGACTTTTCCCTACATTCTAGGGACGAGAACCAATGGAAGGAGGTAACTCGCTGCAGGACCCAAAATAGTATGAACACCACTCAACCTCTTATACCAGGAGGATACGGGCATCTGGCACGGTGTGCCTTTACCCTGCAAGTGAAGGTAAGCAGGAAAAAGGGTCCTTGTGCTACATACCCTTTTCTGATCTCTATCACACTGTTGAATTCCTTAAATACTAAATTAAAAACAAAATATCAGTAATGGTGATTTATATATTTCTCCCATGACAGACATACAGTATGTGAAAATTATTTTACTCAAGGAACAAGGAAATATTTATTTTACTGCACCTGAAGATATCAGGTCACTGCACGGATACTGGACCTATGTGAATGAGGTGAAACTAAGTGTAATTAATACCCAATAATGTGCAAGAAAAAGTAAGAAAAAAAAAACAAAAAAAGTAAGAACAAAAACAGCTTCACCTCTTTGATTAAGCTAAGTGAATTTTCTCTGTACAAAGCATTTTTACTTTTTGAATGAGATATGTGCTGACTTCATCTAATCACATGCAAGTAAAAAAATCCTGAACATGATTGGGTATTTTTTTTTTAATAAATTTTCATTTAGTTTCACCTCATTCTGTCAGGTATGTGATAATTTACCTTGAAAGTAAAAAAATTCTCAGCTTCTTTAATAAATCAGTGTGTTTGTTAAATGAAATAATATATGTAGAGTAATTGCCTCTTACTGGGTCCATTAACCCACCCAATTCTTATATTTGCAAATGTTCAATGCTATCTGAATAATCCTAAAGCATTGTAGCACACACTCTATAAAGAGTTTTAACCACTTAAGCCCCGGACCATTTTGTTGCTAAAGGACCAGGCCCCTTTTTGCGATTCGGCACTGCGTCGTTTTAACTGACAATTGCGCGGTCCAAACAAAATTTCCGTCCTTTTTTCCCCACAAATAGAGCTTTCTTTTTGTGGTATTTGATCACCTCTGCAGTTTTAATTTTTTTGTGCTATAAACAAAAATAGAGCGACAATTTTTAAAAAAATTCAATATTTTTTACTTTTTGGTTTAATAACATATAAAAATTAATATTTTTCCTCAGTTTAGGCCGATACGTATTCTTCTACATATTTTTTGGTACAAAAAAATCCCAATAAGCGTTTATTGATTGGTTTGCGCAAAAGTTATAGCGTCTACAAAATAGTCCGTGGGCGCGGTCACGGCTGGGTTCTTAAAGGGGATGTACCTGTACATGCTTATGCCCAGCCGTGCCATTCTGCCGACGTATATCAGCGTTAGGCGGTCCTTAAGTGGTTAATATATATTTTAGGGACGTAGATAGCAATATAAACTTGACAGGGGATCTAATCCTGCTATACTCTGAATTTAAACCAAGAATGTTGATTATACATAATGTAAACCTTAGGCAATGTTTAGTTCACCAGAAACAGTTATTACTCCAAATGGTTTGCTCTGTGTGGAGTTTGGCAGCCTTGTTATAGATACATATCAGCTGGCTTGTTAAAAGCTTCAAACATAAGTATACTGCATTGCCTGCATTTAGTTTAATAAATGTAGAAGCCTACATAGCACTTCCATGATAGCTATATATGAAAATAATCAAGTACAAACCATGAGGTAAACAGGGAGACAGAGAAAGAATTACAATATGTTGAATATTACTATGAATAAAATAACTACATATACCCATTCAGTTTAGTAATTTAGGGGATTGGCGATAGTACATATTTTTTATTATACTTTCTGAAAACAGACACAGTTTTCAGAAGTATGCATTTACTTATTATTTTATAAAAAAAAAATAATATATAAAAAAAAAATGTTTTAGAGAGGACCGAATATGATCTTGGTATATTTAGTGAATATAGTGCATGTTCATGATTTTATCAGAATGATTTTCATTATTGAGTAAAAATCATAGTCTAATAAATACGTTTTATGCCTCCTGCGACAGTATAAAATGTGTTAACACGTAAAAAAAATATATCCATCAAACATTGAATACAATGTAATTACTTTTATCTGCTATGTATAAAACATATTATTTTTAATCTTTGCAGTTCATGTTTAGAAAGCAATAGAGTCCATTTGAGCCTTTGAAGTCATGCAAATGTAACATAAACATCTATAATATATACACTGAGCAAAATTATAAATGCAACACTTTTGTGTTTGCCCCTACTTATCATGAGCTGAACTCAAAGATCTACAACTTTTTCTATGTACATAAAAGGCCTATTTCTCTCAAATATTGTTCACAAATCTGTCTAAATCTATGTAAGTGAGCACTTCTCCTTTGCCAAGATAATCTACCTACCTCACAGGTGTGGCATATCACGATGCTGATTCGACAGCATGGTTATTGCACAGGTGTGCCTTAGGCTCGCCAAAATAAAGGGACACTCTAAATCATGCAGTTTTATAAAACAGCACAATGCCACAGATGTTGCAAGTTTTGAGGGAGCGTGCAGTTGGCATGCTGACTGAAGGAATGTCCACCAGAACTGTTGCCCTTGAATTGAATGTTAATTTCTCTACCATAAGCCGTCTCCAAAGGCATTTCAGAGAATTTGGCAGTACATCCAACCGGCCTCACAACCGCAGACCACATGTAACCACACCAGCCCAGGACCTCCACAGCCAGCATATTCATCTCCAAGATTGTCTGAGACCAGCCACCTGGACAGCTGCTGACTGCAGGAATGTCCACCAGAGCTGTTGCCCTTGAATTGAATGCTCATTTCTCTACCATAAGCCGTCTCCAAAGGCATTTCAGAGAATTTGGCAGTACATCCAACCGCCCTCACAACCGCAGACCACGTGTAACCACACCAGCCCAGGACCTCTACAGCCAGCATCTTCATCTCCAAGATCGTCTGAGACCAGCCACCTGGACAGCTGCTGCAACAATCGGTTTGCATAACCAAAGAATTTCTGCACAAACTGTCAGAAACAGTCTCAGGGAAGCTCATCTGCATGCTAGTCATCCTCATCAGGGTCTCGACCTGACTGCAGTTCGTCGTCGTAACGTCGTAATCGTTGAGTGGGCAAATGCTCACATTCAATGGCGTCTGGCACTTTGGAGAGGTGTTCTCTTTACAGATGAATCCCGGTTCTCACTGTACAGGGCAGATAGCAGACAGCATGTATGGCGTTGTGTGGGTTAATGGTTTGCTAATGTCAACATTGTGAATTGAGTGGCCCATGGTGGTGGTGGCGTTAGGGTATGGACAGGCATATGCTATGGACAATAAACACAGGTACGTTTTATTGATGGCATTTTGAATGCACAGAAATACTGTGACAAGATCCTGAGGCCCATTGTTGTGCCATTCATCCACGACCATCACCTCATGTTGCAGCATGATAATGCACGGCCCCATGTTACAAGAATCTGTACACAATTCCTGGAAGCTGAAAACATCCCAGTTCTTGCATGGCCAGCATTCTCACTGGACATGCCACCCTCTGAGCATGTTTGGGATGCTCTGGATCGGTGTATACAACAGCGTGTTCCAGTTCCTGCCAATATCCAGCAACTTTGCACAGCCATTGAAGAGGAATGGACCAACATTCCACAGGCCACAATCAACAACCTGGTCAAATCTATGTGAAGGAGATGTGCTGCACTGCGTGAGGCAAACGGTGGTCACATCGGATACTGACTGGTTTTCGGACCCTCCCAATACAGTAAAACTGCACATTTTAGAGTGACCTTTTATTGTGGCCAGCCTAAGGCACACCTGTGCAATAATCATGCTGTCTAATCAGCATCTTGATATGCCATACCTGTGAGGTGGATGGATTATCCCGGCAAAGGAGAAGTGCTCAATAACACAGATTTAGACAGATTTGTGAACAATAATGAGAGAAATAGGCCTTTTGTGTACATAGAAAAAGTTGTAGATCTGTGAGTTCAGCTCATGATAAATAGAGGCAAACACAAAAGTGTTGCGTTTATAATTTTGCTCAGTGTATTTAAGTGGAATTTTGTTTATGGTATATCCTGTTTTTAGGTACCCTACCTGTAAAATTGCTCTTTTAAAAAAATATATTTCTAAAGTACCCTTCTGGTCATTTTTTAAAGTCACTACCTCTGTCTCACAAGTTTAAGCTTTTAACCACTTCCCTACCCAGCCATAGTCAAATGACGTCCACAGATGGGATCTCCCATCCTGGGTGGACGTCATATGACGTCCTGGGTTTGTGGGGGAATATCTGAATGATGCCTGCAGCTAGAGGCATCATTCAGATATCTATTTGTTGTGCCGGCGATTCTGTGCACCATAAGAACGATCATAGCGGCGGTTCCGCCGCTTGATCATTCTTATAGGCAGCGGGAGGGGACGTCCTCCCCTCCCGCCGCCATCCGGTGCTTCTCCGGGCTTTCCCGTGCCATCGGGGGCCCGGAGAATGAATCGTCCGGCACATGATAGGAAGCATAGAGATGACTTGTGACCAGATGGTCACCAGTCATCTCTATGACCGTCAGAGGCCCAGGCACAATGTGATGACGTCACGCCCGGGTCCTCAGATGTAACCAAAGCCGCCATTGCGGCTAGTAAACATGAGATCAGTGAATTTTTTTTCACAATCTCATGCTTTCCAGCCTGGAGGAGAGACGTGGGGTCTTATTGACCCCGCATCTCTCAATAAAGAGGACCTGTCACACACATTCCTATTACAAGGGATGTTTACATTCCTTGTAATAGGAATAAAAGTGATAAAAAAAAAAAGTAAAATAATTGTAAAAAAATAAATAAATAAGTAAAAAAAAATAATAATAATAATAAAAAAAAATTTAAACGCCCCTGTCCCCGGTAGCTCGCGATCAGAAGCGAATGCACATGTAAGTCGCCCACATATGTAAACGCCGTTCAAACCACATATGTGAGGTATCGTCGCGTGCGTTAGAGCGCATGCAACAATTCTAGCACTAGACCTCCTCTGTAATTCTAACCTGGTAACCTGTAAAAAAAATTAAAGCGTCGCCTATGGAGATTTTTAAGTACCGAAGTTTGGCGCCATTCCATGAGTGTGCGCAATTTTAAAGCATGACATGTTAGGTATCTATTTACTCGGCGTAACATCATCTTTCATATTTTCCCCAAAAATTGGTCTAACTTTACTGTTTTGTTATTTTTTAATTCATGAAACCATTTTTTAAAAAAATAAAAAGGCGTTTGAAAAATGATTGCGCAAATACCGTGCAAGAAAAAAAGTTGCAATGACCGTAATTTTATTCCCTAGGGTGTCTGCTAAAAAATATATATAATGTTTGGGGGTTCCGAGTAATTTTCTAGCAAAAGAATGATGATTTGTACATGAAGGAGAGAAGTGCCAGAATAGGCCCGGTATTGAGGTGGTAAAAAAAGCCTGGGGTTAAAGTGGTTAAGATTTTTCTTTGCTATACATTCATGTCCTCAGATTTGCAATATTGAGGAGTCTAATGAAAATACAGGATAATATTATAATATATCAAAATACAGGACAATACATATTTATATAAGAGGTTTAATCCTCTTCTGTCTGTGCTCATCAGAAATATCTATGTTACAATAAAAGATTTGAAACCTATGATGCTTCCCTTTGAGTTCGTCATCTTAAAGTAAAAAAAGTAAGTTGCTGTTAATTTACTATGCTGAACATGCCATCTGCTGAAACATGTATAGAACAAAGGTGTACCATATAATGTTATTAACTCGTGAACCAGATTGATAATTAACAGGGCATCCCAGTGGAGAGGTAATGAAATGGCTCAAATTTAATAGTCCATCAATGTGTCAGACAGCAAATGCTTCTCATAAACACTAAATAGCCAAACTCTTTATTTAGTAAAAGAGCTGAAATTACTTAAAAAAAACTACACTGAAGGCACACTATGCAAATTTGATTAAGATGATTGCTACTTTACCTAAATTGCATCTCTATCTATGGCACATTCTATAAACATTATGCCTGCAATATAGAAAATTGATTATTTTTTATGATATAATAGTTGATGTTGGTTTTTTTCCCACTGTATTTTGAAGAGATACATAAACCATATACAGAATGCTGCTCAATAAAAATAAACTTGAAATTCATTTTCCCATTTAATTAAAGCTATAAAATTATATTGATCATGCAATATGTCATTTGTGCAGCAATTTTGATACATTTAGAAATGTGTGCTTTGTAAGGAAAGGAGAGTTTGCTTCATGGACAATGAAACACAAGGCGATATGTAAAAAAAAAAAAAAAATGATGTATATACAGTAGGTGCCGCCGATATTGTGTCAATCTCCCCGCTTCTAGCGGCGATATTGACACCCTATGAGCTCCGTCGCGAGAGCCAGCGCCGAGCTGTCTCATCATGGGGAAAGGAAAAAATGTTCCTTCCACGATGAGCGACACGCATTGCCGATAGGCGGGGATCCGATGCGGATTCCCGCCAATACCAGGCACTGCGTTTGGTATGAATCCTGAGCGGGAACTCCACGCCAATTTTGAAAGAAAAAAACGGCGTGGGTTCCCCCTCCAGGGGCATACCAGGCCCTTGGGTCTGGTCTGGATTTGAAGGGGAGCCCTACGCCGAAAAAACGGCGTGGGGGTCCCGCTCAAGATCCAAACCAGACCCTTATCCGAGCACACAACCTGGCAGGCCGCAGGGGAAGAGGGGGGGACGAGAGCGGCCCCCCTCCCTCCTGAACCGTACCAGGCCACATGCCCTCAACATGGGGGGTTTGGTGCTCTGGGGCAGGGGGGCAACCTGCGGCCCCCCCACCCCAGAGCACCCTGCCCCCATGTTGATGAGGACAGGGCCTCTTCCCGACAACCCTGGATGTTGGTTGTCGGGGTCTGCGGGTGGGGGACTTATCGGAATCTGGGAGCCCCCTTTAATAAGGGGGCCCCAAGATCCCGACCCCCCCACCCTATGTGAATGAGTATGGGGTACATCGTACCCCTGCCCATTCACCTGGTGGAAAATAAATGGAAATAAAAACACAACACAGTTTTTAAAAGTATTTTATTGCACCGCTCCGGGGTCTTCTTCCAAATTCGGGGGTCTCCGGTGTCGTCGCCGCGTTCTCCGGTTCTTTCTTCTGCCGGGCCTCCGCTAACTTCTTTTTAGCTCTTTTGCTAACGGAGGCCCGGTCTTCTCCGTCGCCTTCTTCTTCTCCTGCTCTCCGGTTCTTCTCCCGCTCTCCGGTTCTTCTCCCGCTCTCCGGTTCTTTCTTCCGCCGGGCCTCCGCTAACTTCTTTTTAGCTCTTTTGCTAACGGAGGCCCGGTCTTCTCCGTCGTCTCGTCCGGCTCTCCGTTGTCCTTCTACCGGCCCCTCCACTAACTTCTTGTAGCTCTTTTGCTAGTGGAGGAGCCGGTCTTCTCTGTCGTCGCCGTCTGAGTCTTCTTCCCTCTTCTCCTCCTCGATGTTGACTCGTCGCTTCCTCTCGCAGTAATGATAAATCTTCGGTCCGCAGAGATTAATATAGGCTTCACATGACGTCACAGTCACATGCTCCGGGGCACATGTGCACATGACGTCACAGTCACATGCTCCAGGGCACATGTGCACATGTGCCCCGGAGCATGTGACTGTGACGTCATGGGACCATGTGACTGTGATGTCATGAAAAAGCCTATATTAATCTCTGCGGACCAAAGATTTATCATTACTGCGAGAGGAAGCGACGAGTCAACATCGAGGAGGAGAAGAGGGAAGAAGACGCCGACGGCGACGACGGAGAAGACCGGCTCCTCCACTAGCAAAAGAGCTACAAGAAGTTGGTGGAGGGGCCAGCAGAAGGACAACGGAGAGCCGGACGAGACGACAGAGAAGACCGGGCCTCCGTTAGCAAAAAGGCTACAAAGAAGTTAGCGGAGGCCCGGCGGAAGAAAGAACCGGAGAGCGGGAGAAGAACCGGAGAGCGGGAGAAGAACCGGAGAGCGGGAGAAGAAGAAGGCGACGGAGAAGACCGGGCCTCCGTTAGCAAAAGAGCTAAAAATAAGTTATCGGAGGCCCGGCAGAAGAAAGAACCGGAGAACGCGGCGACGACACCGGAGACCCCCGAAGTCGGAAGAAGACCTCCGGAGCGGTGCAATAAAATACTTTTAAAAACTGTGTTGTGTTTTTATTTCCATTTATTTTCCACCAGGTGAATGGGTAGGGGTACGATGTACCCCATACTCATTCACATAGGGTGGGGGGGCCGGGATCTGGGGGCCCTCTTATTAAAGGGGGCTCCCGGATTCCGATAAGCCCCCCGCCCGCAGACCCCGACAACCAACGGCCAGGTTTGTCGGGAAGAGGCCCTGTCCTCATCAACATGGGGGCAGGGTGCTTTGGGGTGGGGGGGCCGCAGGTTGCCCCCCTGCCCCAGAGCACCAAACCCCCCATGTTGAGGGCATGTGGCCTGGTACGGTTCAGGAGGGAGGGGGGCCGCTCTCGTCCCCCCCTCTTCCCCTGCGGCCTGCCAGGTTGCGTGCTCGGATAAGGGTCTGGTTTGGATCCTGAGGGGGACCCCCACGCCGTTTTTTCGGCGTAGGGCTCCCCTTCAAATCCAGACCAGACCCAAGGGCCTGATATGCCCCTGGAGGGGGAACCCACGCCGTTTTTTTCTTTAAAAATTGGCGTGGAGTTCCCGCTCAGGATTCATACCAAACGCAGTGCCTGGTATTGGCGGGACGCTATTGCAGCGAGCGTGACACGTGTCGCCACCCTGCTGCCGAGATCTCGGCACTCCTGTCGCCGAGAATCTCGGCGATGGGAGCGCGATAGAAAAACAATATCGGCGGCACCTACTGTATATAGTATATATTGTTAGAGGATGGACAGCACCTATATAGTACTCTATGCATGTAACCAGGTGTGTTCCCAAAAACATTAAAATAGACAAAATAAACAGGGGTTACAGCATGGCCGGATCTAGGCGAGGGCTGCGGGTGGGCTATGCCCCCCCAAGATTTCAGTTGCGACAGCAAAACACACCCCCCTTCCTTCTTGCCTCCACCCCAGCCGCTGTGCCCGGCTAATGATCTCCTCCCAGGGCTGGGGCACAACTTGTATAATGTGGAGGGGGCGTGGGCAGGGCAATAGTATCATCGCTAGCACTGGCCAATTAGGTACTGCCCGGCTGTGATCTCTGACTCTCACCTCATCTCTTCCTGCCTGTCACACTGGTCAAACCAAGCCAGAGAAACTTCCCCTGGGCTTTTCTCTATAATGACCAGTGCAGAAAATGGAGGGGGGCAGAAGCAGAGTGATTCAAAGAGGAGAGTGGCAAGGATGGAGGTAAAGAACAATGTTCAGGATGAAGGATCACACAAGTAAAGAGGAGTTACAGAGGGAATGACAGTGTCTGTGGATGGAAGATTGGGGGGGATAGGAGGATTTATGGTGGTGTTTGTACAGACATGGAGGGGGTACTGGGTGGGGAGGATAGGATCCATGCATATGGGGGTGTAAGAGGATTTGTGCTAAAAGGGGGGGTTGGGGGTGCAGGGTTTATGCTGGAACGGGGGGGTGGTAAGAGGATTTATGCACTACTTTTTAGAATGCACTGCAACCATATTGCATGATATGCGGGCAGGTGCAGGCAAACACACTGCATTTGCAAACTGCATTTGGGGTGTCATTAACTTTATATTGACACCCACTCCAGTTATCAAACTAATTAACTGAGTTTTGCATTTGGTATGAAATGCACAGGAACACACAGTGTGTTTCATGTGTGGGCATAGTGTGAACCAGCCCTTAGGCAAAATCTGTCCTCTGCCTCACCTACTACTGACTTCCACCTCACTACTGAACATTTACACTTACTAATGTACTTTGTGGCCATTTAAGCCGCGTACAATATTAAGCGCAAGAGTTAAACTTATTATCTTGTACACAGGCCTACTGTGATCAGAAAACATCCTGATAGCCAACCTCACTGAGCAGATGCAAAAGGCACCATCTTGTGTCACTCTTGCTATTTGAGAAAGCTTAACCCCCCCCCTCCAGGAAAAAAATCTACAGCCCTGAGTGTGTAGCTGGCTGCTATGTTGCAGTTCTGACATGTGAAATTCACAACTACAGAATGGCAACACAGCTGCAGTAGCCAGCTGTACACTGTGCTGTGGCTGTGGGTAAGGGATTGCAATCTATGTGCTGCGTGGGGAGGCTGTGAAAAGGAGCTGCGCCCTGCCAGTGACTCCTGTCCTCTGCCCTGCCATCAGTGACCCCATCCTCCTCCCTGCTAAACCCTCCACCCTGCAGACCCCTGTACACTGCCTTGTTGACCACTATCTTCCACCCTGTAGACCCCGTGCACTGCCCTGCTGACCCCTGTCCTCCACCCTGTGGACCCCTAACACTACCCTTCTGACCCCTGTCCTCCGCCCTGCTGACCTCTTTCCTCCACCCTCCACCCTCCTCCGCCTTGCTAACCTCTCTACTCCACCCTGCTGACCCATTTTACTGAACTCCCATACCAGACAGGCTAGATCCAGCCCTGGGTTATAGAACTAGACCTCTGAGGGTATGCTGTTGTATCTTGCACCAAGCCGTCAGTAGTTGCTTTAAGTCTGTATGTGCGAAGTGGGACCTCCATGAATTGGACATGTTTTTCCAGCACATCCCACAGATGCTCGACTGGATTGAGATCTGGAGAATTTGGAGGCCACGTCAACACCTCAAACTTGCTTATGTGTTCCTCAAACCATTCTTGAACCATTTTTGCTGTGTGGTAGGGCACATTATCCTGCTTAAAAAAGCCACTGCCATCTAAGGAATGCCATTTGCATAAAGGGATATACTTGGTCAGCAACAATGCTTAGGTAACAGGGAAAGGGAGCCGTTCAGGTGTAGATATCCTCCAAATAATTACCTCCTCCCAGCAACCACGGGTGCAAGCAATGCAAATATAAGCAAGGCAGGAGAAAGAAGATCTTCTGGACAGCAGCACTCCAAATAAAAGCTATGAATAAGCACTAGTACTTTGTGAAACGCGTCAGCCAGTTTGACCAGTAAAATGGATTTTATGAAATAAAGGCTTTTATTTGGAGTGCTGCTCTCCAGAAGATATTCTTTCTCCTGCCTTGCTAACAATGTTTAGGTAGGTGGTACATGTCAAGTAACATCCACATGAGTGGCAGGACCCAAGCTTTTTCAGCAGAACATTGCCCAAAGCATGATGCTGCCTCTGCCTTTGCCTTCCCCCCATACTGCATTCTGGTGCTCTCTCTTCCCCAGATAAATGAAACATACACACCTGGCCATCCACATGATGTAAATAGTGTAGAGCGAACCCGAACTGTAAAGTTCGGGTCCGTACCGAACTTTAGCTTTTTCCCGAACCCGAACCCGGACTTTGCCCAAAAGTCCGGGTTCGGGTTCGGGTTCGGCAATCTAATTACGCATTTAGAAATGCTTCAGGGGCCAGCCAATCACCTTTTGATTAGCTGGTGTGCCCTTAGAGGCCATCATAGCCATGCCTACTAATGGCATGGCTGTGATTGGTCAGTGCAACATGTGACCCAGCTTCTATATAAGCTAGAGGCACACAGCACACACGTCACTCTGCTTCAGAATAGATAGGGAGAGGATCTAGTCTGCTGCTGCTGCTTTTAGGGAGAGATAGAAAAATAGATGAGGTAGTCCTGATTCTACAATCTGAGGGAAAAGATAGAGAGATAGTGTAGTGTAGGGCCAGGTTCCTGTTGGTGCTTTCAGGGAGAGAGAATATTATATAGGAGTCCAGGTTCAGAGATTAAAATCAGCGATCTGCATAGGTTTACCTGTTTGTGTTGCAGTGCAGTCTTTTTACACTGCCATGAGCCCAGTGTCAGAGAAAATCTAACTTTTAGGGGGAAAAAAAAGGCACTTTATTGTGCTCTTTTCCAAAAGACCCATAGGGCAAAAAAATAAAAAATAAAATTTGCACTTTAATGTACGCTTGCAAAAAGAGCCATTCAGGGGCACAAAAAATAGTTTGCAGTGTGTTATACATATGTGGAGGTGTATGAAATAAACAATTTCTATATAGTTTTCTCCTACTGTGCTATACTAAAAAAACAACATTTTTTTTGAATAGCATTTTCTGCAGTTCTGTAGCTGTGTGATTCAGCGGTTACGTACTGTGGGTGTGTTCTGCTCTTCCAAAAAACGCCGTTTAGGGGCACAAAAAATTGTTTGCAGTGTGTTATACATATTTGGAGGTGTGTGAAATAAACAATTTCTATATACCGTATTTATCGGCGTATAACACGCGCCGGCGTATAACACGCACCCCAAGTTTAGCAGGGAATTTTAGGGAAAAAAACTTTTAGGAGGGAAGTTTAAGAAAAAAAAAATTTACATTTAAATGCAGCCTTACCAGTGTCATTTGCAGCCTTGTCACAGTGCAGCCTTGCCAGTGTCCATTGCAGCCTTGCCCAGTGTCCAGTGCAGCCTTGCCAGTGTCCAGTGCAGCATTGCCCAGTGTCCAGTGCAGCCTTGCCAGTGTCCAGTGCAGCATTGCCCAGTGTCCAGTGCAGCCTTGCCCAGTGTCCAGTGCAGCCTTGCCAGTGTCCATTGCAGCATTGCCCAGTGTCCAGTGCAGCATTGCCAGTGTCCAGTGCAGCCTTGCCAGTGTCCAGTGCAGCCTTGCCAGTGTCCAGTGCAGCCCTGAATTTAAATTTGGCGCCGCCGAGATCGCCGCTGATACAGGGCGGAGCGCGGCGAACGCCGCTGAGAACGCAGGGATGGGTGGAGCCGAGATACACATAGCCGAGTGTATTCGGCTATACTTGGCTTTTCTCGGCTTCGCTCACAGTCACCCCGAGTCCCGCCCTATGATGGACATATCACAGGTCCAATGGCGGGACTGGGCGTGACTGTGAGCGGAGCCGAGAAAAGCCGAGTATAGCCGAATACACTCGGCTATGTGTATCTCTGCGGCGATCGCTCCGCTCCGCTCACAGTCAGCGGAGATCGCCGGGGATAGGTGAGTATCGGCGTATAACACGCACCCACGATTTTCCCCTGATTTTAAATACGGTAGTTTTCTCCTACTGTGCTATACTAAAAAAACAACATTTTATTTGAATAGCATTTTCTGCAGTTCTGTAGCTGTGCGATTCAGCGGTTACGTACTGTGGGTGTGTTCTGCTCTTCCAAAAAACGCCGTTTAGGGGCACAAAAAATAGTTTGCAGCGTGTTATACATATTTGGAGGTGTGTGAAATAAACAATTTCTATATAGTTTTCTCCTACTGTGCTATACTAAAAAAACAACATTTTTTTTGAATAGCATTTTCTGCAGTTCTGTAGCTGTGCGATTCAGCGGTTACGTACTGTGGGTGTGTTCTGCTCTTCCAAAAAACGCCGTTTAGGGGCACAAAAAATTGTTTGCAGTGTGTTATACATATTTGGAGGTGTGTGAAATAAACAATTTCTATATAGTTTTCTCCTACTGTGCTATACTAAAAAAACAAAATTTTATTTGAATAGCATTTTCTGCAGTTCTGTAGCTGTGCGATTCAGCGGTTACATACTGTGGGTGTGTTCTGCTCTTCCAAAAAACGCCGTTTAGGGGCACAAAAAATAGTTTGCAGTGTGTTATACATATTTGGAGGTGTGTGAAATAAACAATTTCTATATAGTTTTCTCCTACTGTGCTATACTAAAAAAACAACATTTTTTTTGAATAGCATTTTCTGCAGTTCTGTAGCTGTGCGATTCAGCGGTTACGTACTGTGGGTGTGTTCTGCTCTTCCAAAAAACGCCGTTTAGGGGCACAAAAAACAGTTTGCAGTGTGTTATACATATTTGGAGGTGTGTGAAATACACAATTTCTATATAGTTTTCTCCTACTGTGCTATACTAAAAAAAACAACATTTTTTTTGAATAGCATTTTCTGCAGTTCTGTAGCTGTGCGATTCAGCGGTTACGTACTGTGGGTGTGTTCTGCTCTTCCAAAAAACGCCGTTTAGGGGCACAAAAAATAGTTTGCAGTGTGTTATACATATTTGGAGGTGTGTGAAATAAACAATTTCTATATAGTTTTCTCCTACTGTGCTATACTAAAAAAACAAAATTTTTTTTGAATAGCATTTTCTGCAGTTCTGTAGCTGTGCGATTCAGCGGTTACGTACTGTGGGTGTGTTCTGCTCTTCCAAAAAACACCGTTTAGGGGCACAAAAAATAGTTTGCAGTGTGTTATACATATTTGGAGGTGTGTGAAATAAACAATTTCTATATAGTTTTCTCCTACTGTGCTATACTAAAAAAACAAAATTTTTTTTGAATAGCATTTTCTGCAGTTCTGTAGCTGTGCGATTCAGTGGTTACGTACTGTGGGTGTGTTCTGCTCTTCCAAAAAACGCCGTTTAGGGGCACAAAAAATAGTTTGCAGTGTGTTATACATATTTGGAGGTGTGTGAAATAAACAATTTCTATATAGTTTTCTCCTACTGTGCTATACTAAAAAAACAACATTTTTTTTGAATAGCATTTTCTGCAGTTCTGTAGCTGTGCGATTCAGCGGTTACGTACTGTGGGTGTGTTCTGCTCTTCCAAAAAACGCCGTTTAGGGGCACAAAAAACAGTTTGCAGTGTGTTATACATATTTGGAGGTGTGTGAAATACACAATTTCTATATAGTTTTCTCCTACTGTGCTATACTAAAAAAAACAACATTTTTTTTGAATAGCATTTTCTGCAGTTCTGTAGCTGTGCGATTCAGCGGTTACGTACTGTGGGTGTGTTCTGCTCTTCCAAAAAACGCCGTTTAGGGGCACAAAAAATAGTTTGCAGTGTGTTATACATATTTGGAGGTGTGTGAAATAAACAATTTCTATATAGTTTTCTCCTACTGTGCTATACTAAAAAAACAAAATTTTTTTTGAATAGCATTTTCTGCAGTTCTGTAGCTGTGCGATTCAGCGGTTACGTACTGTGGGTGTGTTCTGCTCTTCCAAAAAACACCGTTTAGGGGCACAAAAAATAGTTTGCAGTGTGTTATACATATTTGGAGGTGTGTGAAATAAACAATTTCTATATAGTTTTCTCCTACTGTGCTATACTAAAAAAACAAAATTTTTTTTGAATAGCATTTTCTGCAGTTCTGTAGCTGTGCGATTCAGTGGTTACGTACTGTGGGTGTGTTCTGCTCTTCCAAAAAACGCCGTTTAGGGGCACAAAAAATAGTTTGCAGTGTGTTATACATATTTGGAGGTGTGTGAAATAAACAATTTCTATATAGTTTTCTCCTACTGTGCTATACTAAAAAAAACAACATTTTTTTTGAATAGCATTTTCTGCAGTTCTGTAGCTGTGCGATTCAGCGGTTACGTACTGTGGGTGTGTTCTGCTCTTCCAAAAAACGCCGTTTAGGGGCACAAAAAATAGTTTGCAGTGTGTTATACATATTTGGAGGTGTGTGAAATAAACAATTTCTATATAGTTTTCTCCTACTGTGCTATACTAAAAAAACAAAAAAATTTTTGAATAGCATTTTCTGCAGTTCTGTAGCTGTGCGATTCAGCGGTTACGTACTGTGGGTGTGTTCTGCTCTTCCAAAAAACGCCGTTTAGGGGCACAAAAAATAGTTTGCAGTGTGTTATACATATTTGGAGGTGTGTGAAATGAACAATTTCTATATAGTTTTCTCCTACTGTGCTATACTAAAAAAAACAACATTTTTTTTGAATAGCATTTTCTGCAGTTCTGTAGCTGTGCGATTCAGCGGTTACGTACTGTGGGTGTGTTCTGCTCTTCCAAAAAACGCCATTTAGGGGCACAAAAAATAGTTTGCAGTGTGTTATACATATTTGGAGGTGTGTGAAATAAACAATTTCTATATAGTTTTCTCCTACTGTGCTATACTAAAAAAACAACATTTTTTTTGAATAGCATTTTCTGCAGTTCTGTAGCTGTGCGATTCAGCGGTTACGTACTGTGGGTGTGTTCTGCTCTTCCAAAAACACCCATTTAGGGCAAGATCCTAAATTTGGAAAATATGAGGAGAAGGTCAAAGGGACGTGGTGGGCCCGGTCGTGGTGCTGCTGGTGGAGCTCCTGTTGCAGGGAGAGGACGTGGTGGATCTGTGCCAGATACACGCACAAGTGAAACACCTTCCTCAGGTGCGAGTAGGCGACTGAGCCTGCGGCGGTATTTTGTCGCGCCTAATGAGGCTGTACGAATGTTTAGGCCAGGACAAGTACAGGCGATAGTAGATTGGGTTGCTGACAGTGCCTCGGGTTCCTTCACATTGTCTCCCACCCACTCTTCTGATGAAAGAACAGAGTTGGCACCTGAAACCCATGTCCATCAGTCTTTCACCTCACCCCCTTGTAAATCAGCCAAGCAGTCTGAGCCCCAAATCATGCAGCAGTCTCTTCTGCTTTTCGATGACTCTGTTAGCAGGGTTTCCCAGGGCCATCCACCTAGCCCTGCCCCAGAAGTGGAAGAGATTGAGTGCACCGATGCCCAACCACTTATGTTTCATGATGAGTACATGGGAGGACCATCGCAGTACGTCTCGGATGATGACGAAACACAGGTGCCAACTGCTGCTGCTTTCGCAATTGTGCAGACAGACAAGGAGGGCAGGGGTGAAGACTGGGTGGAAGATGATGTGGAGGACGATGAGGTCCTCGACCCCACATGGAATGAACGTTATGCAGGTGACCAGTGTAGTTTGGAGGAAGAGGCGGTGGTCACACAGAGCCACCAGCACAGCAGAAGAGGGAGCAGGGTGCAAAAGCGGAGCGTCCGTCCGCTAGACAGTATGTCTGCTACTGCCCAACGCAGCAAGGGACCGAGCACACCAAAGCCAGGTCCAAGGAGTTCCCTAGTGTGGCAGTTCTTCACACAATGTGCTGATGACAAGACACGAGTGGTTTGCAGGCTATGCAATCAGAGGCTGAAGCGAGGCATAAACGTTCTCAACCTGAGCACAACCTGCATGACCAGGCATCTAAGTGCAAAGCACGAGCTGCAGTGGAGTAGACACCTCAAAAACCAAGAAAGGTCTCTGGCTCCTCCTGCTTCCTCTTCTGCTGCAGTCTTGGCCTCTTCATCCACCTCTGTAGTGACAGTGGCACCTGCCAGCCCGCAAACAGAGGATCTGCCAGCAACACTACCACCTGGGTCACCAACCATCTCCACAATGTCCCATGGAAGCGTTCAGCTCTCTATCTCCCAAACATTGGAGCGGAAGAGGAAGTACCCCCCTAGCCACCCGCGATCCCTGGCCCTGAATGCCAGCATTTCAAAACTCCTGGCCTTTGAAATGCTGTCATTCCGTCTGGTGGAGACGCAGAGTTTTAAAAGCCTGATGGCATTGGCTGTCCCACAGTACGTCGTGCCCAGCCGCCACTATTTTTCCAGGCGAGCCATCCCTTCCCTGCACAACCAAGTGGGGGACAAAATCAGGTCTGCACTGCGCAACGCCATCTGTGGCAAGGTCCACCTAACTACGGATGCGTGGACCAGTAAGCACGGTCAGGGACGTTATATCTCCCTAACAGCACACTGGGTAAATGCAGTGGTGGCTGGGCCTGAGGCAGATAGCAGTTTGGCGCATGTCCTTCCACCACCGAGGATTGCAGGGCGCTTCAGTTTGCCTCCTGTTGCTAACTCCTCCTACTCCGCTTCCTCATCCTCTACCGCCTCCTCATCCGGTCAGCGTAACACCTTCACCACCAACTACAGCACAGCCAGGGGTAAACGACAGCAGGCAGTTTTAAAACTTTCCTGTTTTGGGGAAAAAACCCACACCGCGCAGGAGTTGTGGAGGGACATGGAACAACAGACCAATGAGTGGTTGCTGTCAGTGAGCCTCAAGCCCGGCCTGGTGGTGTGCGATAATGGGCGAAATCTCGTAGCAGCTCTGGGCCTAGCCGGTTTGACGCACATCCCTTGCCTGGCACATGTGCTGAACTTGGTGGTCCAGAGGTTCCTTAAAAATTACCCCAATATGCCAGAGCTGCTGCAGAAAGTGCGGGCTGTGTGTGCGCACTTTCGGCGTTCTCACCCTGCTGCTCGCCTGTCAGCGCTGCAGCGTAACTTCGGCCTTCCCGCTCACCGCCTCATATGTGACGTGCCCACAAGGTGGAACTCCACCTTGCACATGCTGGCCAGACTGTGCGAGCAGCAGCAGGCGATAGTGGAGTATCAGCTGCAGCAATCACGCGTGAGTCGCTCTGCGGAACAGCACCACTTCACCACCAATAACTGGGCCTCCATGCGAGACCTGTGTGCCTTGTTGCGCTGTTTCGAGTACTCCACCAACATGTCCAGTGCCAATGACGCCATTCTTAGCGTTACTATCCCAGTTCTATGCCTCCTTGAAAAATGCTTCGGGCGATGATGGAAGAGGATGTGGCACAGGAGGATGAGGAGGAGGAGGAGGAGGAAGCGGGATCATTTCAAAGGCTTTCAGGGCAGTCTTTCACAATTGGCTACGAGGGTGGGTTCCTGCACCAACAAATGCCAGGTACACAATTGTCCGGCAGAAAGGGCACAGTTCTGGAGGATGACGAGGTGGAGGAGGAGATGGAGGAGGAGGAGGAGCCATTTTCACAGCAGGGTGGCACCCAGACCAGCTCGTGGCCATCACTGGTGCGTGGCTGGGGGGATACAGAGGACACAGACGATACACCTCCCACAGAGGACAGCTTTTCTTTGCCTCTGGGCAGCCTGGCACACATGAGCGATTACATGCTGCAGTGTTTCCGCAAAGACCGCCGAGTTGCCCACATTTTAACTGGTGCTGATTACTGGGTGGCCACCCTGCTGGATCCCCATTACAAGGACAACGTACCATCCTTAATTCCCTCACTGGAGCGGGATCGTAAGATGCGCAAGTACAAGCGCGCGCTGGTAGACGCGCTGCTGGTGGCATTCCCACCTGACAGCGGGCGTACGGTGGAAGCACAAGGCGAAGGCAGAGGGGGAGGAAGAGGTCGCCAATGCAGCCGGGGCACCGGCAGCACCTCAGAAGGCAGGGTTAGCATGGCTGAAATGTGGAAAAGCTTTGTCAGCACGCCACAACAACCAGCACCACCAGCTGAGATGGAACGTCTTAGCAGGAGGCAGCATTTCACCAACATGGTTGAGCAGTATGTGTCCACAGGCCTACACGTACTGGATGACGGGTCTGCCCCCTTTAACTTCTGGGTCTCCAAATTGGGCACATGGCCTGAGCTTGCCCTTTATGCCTTGGAGGTGCTGGCCTGCCCTGCAGCCAGTGTATTATCTGAACGTGTATTTAGCACGGCAGGGGGCGTTATCACAGACAAGCGCAGCCGCCTGTCCAGAGCCAATGTGGACAAGCTCACGTTCATTAAAATGAACCAGGCATGGATCCCACAGGACTTGTCCGTACCTTGTGCAGAATAGACATGTATACCGGTGTTGTGACAAAAACTGTCCGGCCATCGGATTGTGTCCGGCCCATACTGCGAAGGCGCAGCGCTTGCGCAGTACAGAGGACAAGGAGATTCACAAAATCTCTGAAGATGAACAGCGCCTGCGCTGTGAGTGCAGGTTCAAGCCCCACCATCCAAGTGGACATACGGTAGCACATAGTAACAGGGCCCCTCACGGGCTCGGTTCGATCGCCACGCTTCGGGCACGGCCTCACTTGGCTCGGCTTGAACCACGGATGGTGTGGCCTTCACCTGAACTCACCACGCAGGCGCCGTTCGTCTTGGGAGATTTTCGAAATCCCCTTGTCCTACATACTGAGCAAGCACAGTACAGGGTGGACACTATTTGATGGGGGACAGAATTCGACACATCACCGGCCTTACCCAGCCATTGTTGTATTTTTGAACCAGTGTTGGCTACCTCGTCCTCCTCCACCGCCGCTTCCACCTACACAGCCACATCCACCGCCACCTCAACCTCCTACTCCATATGGACCTCGTCCTCCTAGGTCAAGATTATTATTTTTTATTTTTATTATTTTTATGTTATTTTAAGTTATTTCCCTATCCACATTTGTTTGCAGAGCACTTGCCATGCTCTTAACAACATTTTGCTGCCATTTGCAGCCCTCTAGCCCTTTCCATTACTTTTTTAGAGCCTTTTTAGTCCTTAGAAGTCCGGGTCCCCATTGACTTCCGGGTTCGGGTTAAAGTTCAGTCCCGAACCCGAACTTTTTTCCGAAGTTCGGCCAAACCCATCGAACCCAAACATCCAGGTGTCCGCTCAACTCTAGATGTAAAAGAAAACATGATGTATCAGACCAGGCAACCTTCTTCCATTAATTTGTGGACAGCATTGACAACCTGACCTGTCAAACTGCAATGCCTATTTTCTTTCTGCTTTCAACACATCAACGTCAGTGACAACATGTTTACTTGCAGCCTAATTTATACCACCAACTTTCAGATACCATTGTAATGAAAAAAACATTGTTATTTACTTTACCTGTCAGTGATCTTAATGTTATTAATTTAAATTGTATGTATCGGGGTTCCCAAATTTAACCCCGCTATACCTAAATTTAGGGGTCACCAGAGCAATAGTTAGCTTGGGTCTTTTGATTGTTTGGACTCTGCTTTGCTGCTGTGTCATCTGGCGTGCAGTTTCCCTTTGGTCATATAGGTGGTGTTGTCACCTATACCCATGGTTGAATCACAGGTGATGGAGTGGATATTGGATGTCCTTTCTCAGCTGCCGTTGGTGGGCGGTTCTGGCCTGCTGTGCATGCTGGGAGAGGATATATAAGGGACAGACGCCATTACACAGAGTGCAATGCCCGGGGCCCATGCCCGGAGGAGAGTGGAGTACCCAGGGACCTGCACCCGGAGGAGTGTGCCCCTCTAAGGGGGGGTGCGCCCAACTTGACTGAGGAGTCTCGGGCACCTTTAGCTCGAGACTACAGAGTTCCAGATGGGCTCAGTACCTTTGACTGAGTCCATAAAAGAAGCTGAGGAAACCCAGGGAACCTTGGAGGGGTGACCTCTCTGACTGAAGGGGAACCGGGGGAGGATCGATCCCATAACAAGAGGGTAGTGATAAAGATTGCTAACTCGGGAAAGGCCTGGTGACCTGTCAGAGGGAAGGATTCCTAGCTTCACGAACTGCCTTAGAGGAGCTGTTTGCTGCTTAAAAAGGAGGGATTTCCTTGACTTGGTCCTTGGAGGGGACTGAGTCATTGTTCCAGCATCACGCCGGCTGCTAGTGCTATTGAGTGACTATCCGGGTGAGCTGTACCCACTCGGGATCGAGTGGCGACGAAGCCAAGAGTGTGCCTGAATCCACTTCTACCTGCTAACCTTTTTCTTCTCACTTCAACTCTCTGGTTCCTGGAAGCAAGATAAAATAAACTCACGTTGGAGTTGATATGTTGTGTGGACATTGACCTCATTGGGGAAAGTTAAAGACACGCCTCTATAAACATAGAGGGGAGAACTATAAGAAGGGGACTTTTCAACTGCAGGACCCAAGTATGTAACACCGCCTGACCTCTATAACCTAGAGGACACGGGCATGCGGCAAGGTGTGTTCTTCTTCCCCTGCTTGAGGAGGTAAGAGGGGGAAAAGGATCCGTGTGCTACATGTATATGACAACTAAATGCCCCTGTTTTTTAAGCAACGATTTGCTATTGATATGTAAGGGTTGACATGTGGTTAAACCTCTTTAGTATCACGGGTTTTGTATATTGTATATACAGTATTTATGGTTGAAGCCCTATATCCGATACGGATATGAACAAGATAGATAGACTTAACATAAGACTTACAACATGAAATGGACCTGAAGTGTGCCCTGATCTGATGGACGGTATGCCAAAAATAAGGGGGCATGCCCAAGATTAGAATGAATATTTTGTGGAGAGAAATGAATTTGAGAAATGCCCTAAAAAAGGGGATGGGAGGGTGGGTATCGCTCACAGGAAACCAACGAAGACTGCAGGTGAGTGGGCTGGTTAAATAGCCCCCCATGCTCCTCCCATAAATTCAGGCCAGCATACTGGCCTTCTTACTTATGGTTGAAGCCCTATATCCGATACGGATATGAACAAGATAGATAGACTTAACATAAGACTTACAACATGAAATGGACCTGAAGTGTGCCCTGATCTGATGGATGGTATGCCAAAATAAGGGGCCAAAAACATTCAGGTAGGGGTGTAGTTTTATTGGTTTTATCTTTATTCATTTAGCAAGTTTGGTGACTGCTTGTTCCATTTCCACCTGAGGATTGGGGATGTGCTGGGCGAAGCAGGCAGACTTCCACCTGTCAAGTCTCTTAATTGTCGTGATCTGGGACCCCACACCGGGATGTGGCCAAGGCCGCTCCAATATGATAAGAGCGACTGGATCACTGACTGGGGTTGAGGTGTAGGTAGCGTGGAAGAGTGTGTGAGTGTGAAGGTGACAGGACCCAAATTGACCTAACCGCCCCACCGTTGATCCAGAGGAAGGCGAAAACCCCAGCCGAGCCTGGGCCAATTGCTACAGCAGGGGAGAAAATTCCTTCCTGATCCCCCGAGAGGCGACCGGGTGAACCCTGGATACACTTCCTATGGTTGGTTGTGCCCCAATGAATTCTCATGTGTTTGATGAACTGGCAGGCACTCAAGGGTTTGATCGGGAAAGGTAGTAGGGGGCAAGAGTTTGACTGTTCAGGTAGGAGTGACAGAAGGCAATCGAGTATGGTTACTGCACACCAGAGATTGTTTGTTTTAGAGTTAAATGTCTAACCCGGTGCTTGATCGCTGGGTTTTGGATTGTGCCAAGTGGAGGATGAAATGATCTTGGTAGCGAGCCAAGTGAGGTCTACATATAACTTGGCCGGCGGGGTAGCTGCGGGTGGACTCGCTAGGCTGCAAGAACCTGTGGTAGGCTGAGTCGAAGGCTGCTTGAATGACCAGGCTGGGGAGAAGGCCAAATGGGGAACTAGCTAGGGTAGTGGATATTAACTGGTGCTGTGGGGATAGTTGTACGGGCCTGCGTAGGAAGGACATAACTTGGACTTGCCTTTACTAATAATATCGGCCATGGCCTGGTTGTCGGTGGTGAAGGCCACGGTTTGTCCTGTCCAGATATGACCCCAGAGCTGAGCGGCTGCCTTGATCTGGTATTGTTCGAACAGGGAGGAAGTCCGGGTAAACCCTGGGATTAAGAGTGTCTCTGGAGGCCATGGTCCTGCAAACCAATAGTGGCCAAAAATTGCAGCGAAGCCTGTGGAGACTGCGGCATCTGTCACTACCTGCGGTGATGGGGGCGATATTGATGGTATAACGTTGTTACTGTTTCACATAGTAAGGAACTCCTCCCATATTGACAGGTCCGCTACTGTCGCGGTGTCCAAGTTAAGGATCTGATCGGGGTCCTGTGTCTGGGAGAGGAAGACCAGGAGGCGTGATACAAAAGATCGACCCTGGGGAATGATTCTTGCTGCAAACTGAGTATTCCTGGGAGATACTGAAGCTGCTCCTTAGTACACCCCCGTGTACGGGTGAAGTCTTGGAGAACTGACCTGATGCGGGTTGGCTTTAAGGAATGACAAACGTAGTGAAAGCTAGTTTGCGTGTTTAGCACGACAGAGAATAGGTGAGCAGCCGAGTTGCTACTGGAGATGATGAGTGACCGATTTGAGTCGTTTGCAGAAATGCTTGCAGCGATTGCAGTTAAGCAGCTTTATTGGAAAGATGAAAACAAAGTAAGCGGAAATTTTGAGTATGTAGGAATGACCGTGCGCAACATTTTACATGCAGATGGAGTGAGATGTAAATGTTTATGCTTCATAACGGAAATAAGGCCAGGGATCTGAATCGTAACTACCACTTTATTCGTATCACTGATGCGAATAGTTCGAATCGGGCTGAGGTGTGGGGTTTGGATTGTAAAGGATCTTAAACGTTGAGCCGGCGCTGCGACTGGACTCGGATCGGTCGGTGAAGTTTGTATTGCTGAAGATCCGAATCGTTGCGCTGATGATGCAACTAGATTTGGATCGGCTGTAGATGTAAGGTGACGAGGGAGCTCATGTGCCAGATCCGAGTCGTTGCACTGATGATATAACTAGACTCAGATCGGCTGATGGTGTTAGTGTTTTTGGTTTTTTTTGGAGGTGTAGGGGGTCAGTTGGGTAAAGTGAGCGTTTTTTTTGGCGGGGAAAATGACGTCTAACCTGGTGCAGGGTGGACCTACTTGACTGACCTGGAGGAGAAATTACAGGTGATGAGTGGTGAGGGGTTTGACTAGCTGATTTGAACACGACAGACTGCATCTGTTGATTCATACACGCTGTTGCACTCGGCACTGGTTTAGTGCCTTTTACATGTAAGTGCACTTCTTTTTATTAAATATCCTTTTATATGCGGAGAACACTATGGTCTGCCTTTCTTTTATATATATATATATATATATATATATATATATATATATATACCTCATTGGAGTCATTTGTGATCCGGTCTGTCTGCTGTTGTCATCCAACCATCCCGGAGCTGCAATACATGCCTGAGACGTATATACCCATATGGGAAGGTATCTGTGACCCTCTATAACCAAAGGGTCCACTTTGGGAGGTGAGCGGCCATTCTTATCTGGTGGAGGCCTCTCACTGTGTTCACATCATCTGCATGTTTCCGATTCTATAAATCACTCTAGAAGATCACTGGGATTGTCTTTTGATTTATGGACTTGTTCAGCGCTGCACTGCCTTTATATATAAGTGAGCGGATCGGATGGTGGAGCGTGTCAGAGAAATGAGTGACAAAAATGTCCCATGACAGAGGCATGAATCGGTGCGCCGCAGGTGCGACTGACAATGACTGGGCTCTGAAGCATGTACTGAAATGAGGCCAACAACAACTGGGGCACGCTTAAGACGAGTCTGCACACGAGAATGCACGTGGATTCGAATCAGATGCGTGACAGTGAAACGAGTGACAGAAATTTCCCATGACAGAGACACGAATCGGTGCGGCGCTGTGCGACTAACAGCAAGCAAACTCTGGAGCATGTACTGAAATGGGGCCAACAACGACTGGGGCATGCTTGAGATGAAGCTGCACCTAAGAATGCGCGTGGATTCAAATCAGATGTGTTACAGTGAAATGAGTGACAAAAATGTCCCATGACAGAGGCATGAATCGGTGCGGCGCAGGTGCGACTGACAACGACCGGGCTCTGGAGCATGTTCTGAGATGAGGCCAGCAATTGGGGCATGCTTGGCGAACCTGCACACGAAAATGCACGTGGATTCAAATCAGATGCGTGGTGGTTGACATGAGTGACAGAAATTATCCATGACAGAGGCATGAATCGGTGCTGCGCTGTGCAACTAACAGCAAGCAAACTCTGGAGCATGTACTGAAATGAGGCCAGCAACTGGGGCCCGCCGGGACGAATCGGTGCATTGTGGATGCGACTTGGATTCGTATCAGAGTGATGCAGAGGAAATCGCTATCGATGCAAGACAGTAGCTATGTGCAGGGTTTCACAAGGAGAGAGAAGGGTGTGCGAGATGTGACAAGTGAAATTACTATCAGTGGAATGAGATGACAAAACTAGCGGGGACGAACCGGTGAGTCGATGATGCGACTAGATTCGACCGGAGGGTAATGCAAAGTAAGATAACTGTAATGATAGACAGTGCTTTTCTAAGTGACATGGGCTTACTACTTGGTGTGAAACGACAAGGTACGAGAAGGAAAAAAAAAAAAAGCACGAAACTAAACTGATAAAAACAACTCTGCGTTTGTGTTCACTAATTTCACAACAAGACTGTGGTCTTGCACGAGGCTGAAATAAGGCTGCATATGGAGACTTGACTAATGATTTGTAAGTTCTACAGCAGGGTATTGATGACATGGTTTATCTGGCAAACAGTGCGTGAAGTAAAGAAATTGTATGAATCCTACCTGCGACAGTTTGAAAACTTGATGTACGAAAGGCATGGTGGGTGTCCAAGACATCCAAAGAGTGTGGTGTTACGCCGTGCATGACGCACAGAAAATGACTTTGGTTTGGTAAACAAGTGAGAGAAAAACGTGTACGAACGATACGTAAGTTCCGCTGCAGGAACTAAAACACACGTCATGAGGGCAAACAACAAATGTCAACGGTGGAAAGTATGCAATGTATGTGACCCGAATCAGTTTGTAAATATACGAAAGGAATCCGATACGAATCGGTAGTGAGGAGTTAATGTAATACGAATTGGTTGTATAGTATATGCCGCCACTTACTCTAAAACTGAAGAGCAACCAATCACTCCTGCCCCCAGGCTAACCCAGTGCAGAGAAGGCACCAGGTGGGACTAATTAGAGTTTCCCTTCTTTTTTTTTTCAAATGGAAGAGACGGCAACCTTAGGCAGTGGCGTCACTAGGGTTGGTGTCACCTGGTGCGGTATAACATGGTGTCACCCCCCCCCCAATAATTTTTTTCACCCTAATAACACTGCATATATTGGCAACAGTAGTGCCGTTAATAACTATCAATCAACTAGCCGACGCACCAACTGCCCCAGTGTAAAAGGGGCTTAACCGAGGGCTCCAACACGATGAGTGACTTCATCGCAGCTCTGCCCCCACACTTTTCATTATCTGCTGTCCCCAGGGACAGATCCAATCCAGAGATCCCACTGTATGGTGATCTCTGGATCGGATCTGTCCCTGGGGACAGCAGATAATGGCATCATTGGCATGATTTGGATTTTGGAACTGACCTGCTGAAACGGTGTGTTGTTTGCTGGACCGGATCTGATGGCTGCAGAGAAGACGAGAAGATGCTGTGACCTGCTGACAACAAGGCGTGTTGCTTGCTTGGACCGGATCTGATGGCCGCAGAGAAGACGAGAAGATGCTGTGACCTGCTGACAACAAGGCGTGTTGCTTGCTTGGACCGGATCTGATGGCCACAGAGAAGACGAGAAGATGCTGTGACCTGCTGACAACAAGGCGTGTTGCTTGCTTGGACCGGATCTGATGGCCGCAGAGAAGACGAGAAGATGCTGTGACCTGCTGACAACAAGGCGTGTTGCTTGCTTGGACCGGATCTGATGGCCACAGAGAAGACGAGAAGATGCTGTGACCTGCTGACAACAAGGCGTGTTGCTTGCTTGGACTGGATCTGATGGCCGCAGAGATGACGAGAAGATGCTGTGACCTGCTGACAACAAGGCGTGTTGCTTGCTTGGACCGGATCTGATGGCCGCAGAGAAGACGAGAAGATGCTGTGACCTGCTGACAACAAGGCGTGTTGCTTGCTTGGACTGGATCTGATGGCCGCAGAGAAGACGAGAAGATGCTGTGACCTGCTGACAACAAGGCGTGTTGCTTGCTTGGACCGGATCTGATGGCCACAGAGAAGACGAGAAGATGCTGCTGTGACCTTCTGCTTGCTGGATGGATCTGATGTGGGTGTGGGTCACTGTCTGCCTACACCTGTGCTGTGGTCTGTGGACACCCCCCCCTTATCAGGCCAGATTAGGGCGGCTCCGCTCAGCTATCATACCTGGTGACACAGAGCACCCCCCCCCATGAGACCAGCTTGCTCAGGGTGGGTAGGTGTGTCACTCAGCTACTGTGCCTATATCTAATATAATATATCTGTGGCCAGCAGCATTCCCCCCCCCCATCATCATCATCATCAGACCAGCTCAGGCTGGGGGTGTCTCAGTCAGCTAATATAAATTATATTGTGAGTGTTGGCTGTCTGATAATGGGGGGGGGGGGGCTGCTGGACACAGATATATTATATTACATATAATAGGCACAGTAGCACAGGAGTTAGCTGGTCTGGTGGGGGGAGGGGCGGCTGGACCAGCTATATTACATAGTATATATATATATATATATATATATATATATATATAAAATCTATAGCTGTGTCTAGCAGCAGACCACCTTGCATCCCCCCCCCTTCCTTATCATATCATATACAGGCCGTCAGGGGCAGGGCGCCAGACACTGAAACTGAGTCCTCCCACTGTCCCACACTAGCTCTCTTACAAAGGCAACCCCCCCCCCATACACACACCTCATCTTGTGCTCCGGCGGGCCGACGGTGGAGAACCCCCCCCCGCCCCCACCTGTTCTTATTCTGTGCGCCGCGCCGCCGCCAGCTGGAGTCTCAGACAGTCTGTACTCCTGGAGAGTGGAGAGGAGGAGGGCTGGGCACTGTGGGCAGCGACCGTCACACACAGCAGCCGCGCCGCCCGGGCGGAGAAAGTTGTGTGTGTGCTGCAGTGACGTGTCGTCACATCATCACAGTGCAGTGTGATGATGTGACAGGCTGAGTCGCTCGCTGGCTCTGTAGGGTAGGGAGGAGGATTGGAATTTAGGAATAGGAAGAATAAGGAGCCGGAGGACACACACCAGGCGCGGCCGCGGCGCTGGAGGTGTTGTTCCAGGCTTCCAGCCCAGCGGGGTGAAATTAATCAATGAATGGGTCAGCTGTAAAAAAAAAAAAAAAATTAAAAAAAATTAAAAAAAAAAAAAAAAAAAAAAAAAAAAAAAGGGAGGGTGTCACCCCTCTAGCGGGTGTCACCCGGGGGCGGACCGCACCCCCCGCACCCCCCTAGCAACGCCTCTGACCTTAGGGACAGTGAATCTTTATGTCCAGTGAAACCTACGGCAAGTGATATCGGACAACAACCGACAGCGACTCGGAGGTTTGGATTTATAATGAATCGTATGTTTGGGACAGACAACAACTCAGAAGCAGACTTTTAAGAAAGGAATGCAGGACAGGAAGCATTACTAATTGCAAAATTGCACATGACGCGAAAGATTTGAAAAGTACCTGCGATAGTGAGCGGGAACCGCCGACGAAGACCACGAACGAAGAAGCCGAAATGCCCTGCGATCGAAACGCCAGGACTCACAAACATGAGGTGAGCTGGTAAGAGTCGGCCCAGTGATGTGTAGTATCGCTCACAGGAAACCAACGAAGACAGCAGGTGAGTGGGCTGGTTAAATAGCCCCCCGGGCTCCTCCTATAAATTCAGGCCAGCATACTGGCCTTCTTACATATAGAAGCTATAAAGGGTTTCTGAGCACCTACATGTCTCAATTTTCACCGCATAGTGTAGGTCAATGTTGAAAGGGCAGGGATGCACGAAGCTGCTTTATTGTTCTAGGATTTGGGGATTATGGATACGTTGGGAAAGATTTACTGAATTCTTTTGATTTTAAAAGGACCATGTTTACTTCTAGCTGCTGTTGAGCTGTATTAATAACTTTTTTATTTTTGGAAAACATACTATTACTATACACTATAACTATTGAGCCCAAGTTCACATCGGGCCGTTTTGACATGCGATTTGACATGTCAAATTTCCGCCTATTGCAATGGCACCGTCTGAATCTGTGCGACGCCGACTTTGCGGCGCCACACCAATTCCCAAAAGTAGTTCCTGCACTACTTTTGGCAACTTTGGGAGTGACTTCAGGAACCTACACAGATGTCTCTGAAATTGCTCCCGAAGTCGGACTGACATGCAGGTTTGAAATCTTGTGAGTTCATCTGAACTCGCATGATTTCAAACCCGCATCAGTGTGAACCAGGGCTTAACCTGAGTTAAAATCTTTGCAATTTATTTAAATAAGCACAGATTGATTCTATATAAATCATTTTCTTAAAAGGGTATGTGAATAGGGAGGTGTGGTAAGTGCATATCAGAGTAGGCAGCAAGACCTCCTGGTACAGCCTGAGATTTTTACACATTATACCCAATGTGATCAAGAATTTTCCCAGCTGATGGGTTGCAGAGAAAGGGGAACAGACAGGCCATCCCTCCAAATGCCAGCAACAAATTCCTGATGAGGCATTTACACCCTTTTTCCCAGCCAAGGCACTAAGCTGCATCAGAATGCCAGCAGACCAAAATGGCAGAATCACCAGGAAAAGACATATGTGCAGCCACTGAACAGATGCAGACCAGATCTCTGGCAGACAGCCTTAACCATCACTACCAGCCCCCCTCACAGGTCAGTGTGTGTCTAATGTCCCCCCTTACACATTGCTCAACTAGCCAGAGGGACACTCGACAGAATAGGACTGGGGGCTGTATTAGGGTTCCTGAAACTAGATTTGAAATGGAAGGGTATATATAGAGACTGTAAACAAGCTACAAAGCAGAAATGCAATCACTTAAAGCAGACATTCAGGCTATTTCTGCAGACTACTTGTTTGTACAAGCCTGTGGGCTACTGTTTCTGCACAGACACATCATCTAAACATCCATAAGTCCAATATTCATAGGCTATTTCTACTCTATGATGATCGAAAAAATAGGAACCATTAGAACCATATTACGCTCCATTGGCTTCTAAGATTGCCGCATGGCGATCTACGACATTTCTGGCCCCTCCTTGCTTCCTGACAATACCAAACTCACCTCACCCCTCTTGAAATTATTCTTCTACAGGACTCCTCTCCCTCTCACATAGTGAAATACACAAATACACAAAATCTTATTTCACAAGACCCACCCTGACCTACCTAATTATAATTTTTTTTCTCATAAACTATCCATAGTGAGCAAAGCACAGGAGAAAAATCTCAATTTCTTTCTCATTGGTATGCATACTCAGTATAGATGCTCAGCTGTCTTTCACAATTTTTACTACTTTGTTCCTGACAGCCGTTGGTAATGCCATGCTGTGGTTGATAACATGACCCACATATGGTGGGAATGCGATCCTATCGAAACATTTTAGGGCCCATATCCTACACATTTATGCTAGGGAAATATACTCTACATGTGTAAAGGAAGAAAACTGCGGTGTATACCTAAAACCTTAAATTAAGCCGCAGCTCAAATGTGAGATATACACAGAAGTTAAATGGAATATTAAAAAAGGGAGCTGCGCCCTATACAAGTAAAAGTGAAAAATAAACATTGCATAATAAAAAAGTGACAAAAGTGAACATATATCTACAAAATGCACGATGACACAATTATTGAGTGTGTGGCAATATACAATCACATAGACAGACAATAGTGAATCCACCACCACACAGAGTGTACGCTTACCAGCTTGCACAAGCTGACTCGCTTGTGGCTAATACCCAGCCAGGGCCTTGTCTGTCTATGTGATTTTGGTATTCACAAGAGGAGGATTTCAAACACCTTGTGTACCGTTTTACACACATCATGCATCTTGAAGGATGCATTTGCTATAGTTCATTATATCATCATTGGGACTTGCTGACATATGTTGACACTCAATAATTGTGTCATCGTGCATTTTGTTGATATATTTTCACCATGTATCATCATAATATATTTCTTGCCTCTGATCCTAAAAAGGGAAATTGAAGAACCACACCACTGCTAAGAGATCCAGATACAACTTTATTCCAATAAAAATCAGGGGGGCAATCCAAGAAGTAGCTTGTTTTGGGGGCCCAAGAGTGCCCTCTTTATCAAGGCTTAAAATAACAGGAATTCTCCTTATTAATCCAATATGAAATAGGAATACAATATCCCCTCCTTGGGGTCATGCTTGCTGACCTGTGATGTACCCATACGTTGCTAGCCTTCAAGTGGTTATACTGGAAGGATGCAGGCATGATACTGGTCCTGTTTTTTGAAGCTGTCGGTTGGCTGTCTTGTAAAAGCAATCCTAGTGGCTAACTAGCCACTAGAATTGCTTTTAAAAGCAGTGTGAGGGGACATCCCCCCTCCTGTGGCCTTCTGCAGCTTCATCAGGCTGTCTCACCGCACCAGGGCACTCGATCAACCAGCCGGCACTTCTGCCAGCTGGTCAAAGAGGTGAACAAAAACCGTAATGGCTTTGATCTCCTCTATGATATGGAAACCCGAAAGCGATGAGCTTACATCACTCCAAGTTTCCTCAGAAGTAAACGCTTGTGACAGCAATAAAATTGATACAAAAACTAAATTAAAGCAACAGTGTAAAAAGAAAAATAAATGTCTAAAGTGCCCCTGTACTCCCGTGCTTGCGTGCAAAGGCAAATGCATGCAAACAGCAATCGTCCCACACATGTGAGGTATCATCGCTAACACTAGATCGTGGGCACTAATTCTAGTACCAGACCTCCTGTTTAAATCTAAAGTGGAAACCTGTAAAGGCTTTTAAAGTTTCGTCTATAGATAGTAAAGCTTACGTTGTTTGTCGCCGTTGCACAGGAGTGCGCAGTTTTAAAGTTTGACATGTTTGGTATCTATTTACTCGGCGTAGCATCATCTTTTATGTTACAAAAAATGGGTTATGTATTGCGTTTTTGTGCATTAAAATTCAAAAAAACATTCAGACTTACTACATAAAATCAATATTTTAATACAAGGGGCATTTGATAAAACCTCCAAAGAAATTATTGAACATTTATCGATTATATTAATCAATCTTAATGACCGCACCAAAAAACTGGAAATATCTGTGAAAGATAATACCTCTCTGCTTATAAAACCCAGTAATACTATTGAAAATTTAAAGCATGACATTGGCATACTTCTTTATAAGCTAGAAGATGCTGAAAACAGAGCACGCAGATCTAACCTTCAAATTAGGGGCATTCCAGAATCAATTACTAATCTCAATGTCACCTTAAATTAGATATTTTTATGATTTATGTCCCTCAATTCCTCCTGAGAGATTGGAAACTGATAGGACTCATAGAGCCCCTGGCAGATATTTATTAATACAGGGATTTTTAGATGATATTCCTATAACCATAGTCACTTACTATGCCCCTAATACTAAACAAGTGCCCTTTTTCTCACATCTATTCTCAATAATTCAGAAACATGCTAAAGGAACAACAATTATTGCAGGTGACTCTAATACAGTCCTTATTCCGCAATTGGATAAATCATCTTCAATAAAAGCTACTAAATCTACTGATTCTAATCCACCCTCCAATAAACTGACACAACTTATTTCTCAATACTCATTATTAGATGCTTGGAGAGAACTACATCAACAAAAAAATAAAAGATTTTAGCTTTTACTCCAATCCACCTAAAACTTACTCTAGAATTGACCATATTTTTATATCATTACATTCTTTACCCTTGATTCAGTCATGTGATATTATTCCTATTTCTTGGTCTGATCATGATGGATTATTAACCTCTTTTAAAACGCTTTATTCCAAACCCAAAGAATTTAGATGGTTATTAAATGACTCTCTTCTTAAGAAACCTGATATTCTCTCTGAAATTGAGATATCCCTAACAGAATATTTTGATCTCAATACCTCCCCTGACATTTCTAACATTACTTTATGGAGTAAATATAAAGTATAAAGTTATACGTGGTAAATTCATACAAATTGCGAGCTCACGTAAATGAAAATGTAGTGACATAATTAAAAATCTAGAAAAATAATATAATACTCTGCTTGACCAACATAAAAAATATATCTGCATCCTTACTTAATAAATTATCTGATGTTCAGATGCAACTTAACCTATGTTTAACTACACAATCTGAAAAACATATCAATTGGACAAAAAATTAATTCTATATGTATAACGATAAACCACATACTCTCTTGGCTAATAAACTACGTAACAATTACCATAAATTTAAACCAATCCATCTTAAGACTCACTCAAATTCATTTACAAGTAATCCTTCTAAAAATTTTTACATTTTTCATGAACACCTATCGGATCTCTATCAAGCCCCAGACACTTATGATGATAAACTAGCTGAAAACTACTTTTTATCGATACACCTAACCGCAATTCCAAAACCTCTTTTTTAATTACTAGAAAATAATATTTCTGTTACTGAAATTCTTTTGGCCATTAAATCTCTCAAAACTAATAAAAAACCTGGTCCAGATGGTCTTCCTGCTCTTTACTATAAAAAAGTTGCTGATTTTTAAGCCCCTCAATTATTCTCATATTATAATGCTATAATACATGACATGGTATTTGGTTCCCAAACGTTTAGCTAAGTTTAAACCAACTATCTCATCTAAATGCTTTACATATATGGTGTGAATATCCTAAATTGAAACAATTTTGGTCTAATATATATATAATGATTTTTACCTTATTTGGAAAATAAATACATTTCCAAAAACCCTCTAGAAGCCTTATTAAATCTCAAACCAAAAAACTTTACCAATACCGAATTCCTTCTTTTGACATTTTTATTCACTGCTGCTAAACAAACATTGGCAAAAGCATGGTGGTCTTCTACTCCAAATTCCACTTTGGTCAAGAACAAAATGAATTGGTTTATGTCCAATGATAAACTTGCTGCTATTGTTTGTGATGATATAAACAAATTTAAGAAAACATGGTCCCCATGGTTTACATCTTACTTACCACAACATTTTGATAAATCCCTTCTATGTTTATGATTTACTATATCCTTAAAAACTCTTGTACATTTATTATTTACCCTTGTTCAATTATTATTTATTCCCTTTCTATTTATATGTATTTTAATATACTAATTTTCTTTATGTATATGATTTGTAGTGCTTTTCTTTCTTGAAAACAATAAAAATATTTATAAAAAAAAAGTAGAATTTTTTTGTTTCCAAACAAATTGTGTTTGAAAAACTGCTGCGCAAATACCATGTGACATAACATTTTGCAACACCCACCATTTTATTCTCTAGGGCCTCTGCTTTTAAAATATATATATATAAAAAATTGGGGGTCTAAGACATTTTCTAGCAAAAAATACAGATTTTCCCATGTAAACAAAATGTGCCAGAAAAGACCTGAGGCTAAAGTGGTTAAAATCAAATAGCCAGTAGTATTGAAAGAAGTTCCAAGCCCTGATGAAGGGGACACTTTTTGACCCCAAAAACACAAAACTTCTTAAATTGTCCTCCTGAATTGTATTGGTATAAAGTTTTATCTTGACCTCTTAGCAGTGGTGTGGCACTTTGATTTTTGTTACATTTCACTACAATCCAGGGAGACTGTGGAGATCCTCTGTGATGTAGAAGCTGCCTGCCTGAGAACCAGATCATTTACATCAAGATCAATACTTTAAGATAGCAAGAACAGTAAGAAAACCCTATGGGTCCAGCACTATTTTTCCACTTTCCTCACCTGATCCTAAAAAGGCTTTGCAATTTTGAAAAGACAGTGTGGTGTTTCCATTGATATATTGCAAGTTTGATTTTCCCATGCAATGAAATTACACACAGCAAATGCTTAAACCTATATAATCGAGGAACATTGGGCTTCAATTACATTATGCATACAGAATCAAAATAGGGGTATGTGTTTGCTTGAACTCAAGTTATTGCCAGCTTTTCAGGAATGCCAACTGCTATCCTTTAAAGAGATGAACAGAATTGTCGGCCCTCTTACTATTAAACAGTGTTACCCCTGACATCCATATTTTACATAAAACACTGTTATAAAGTCAAAGATCAAGTTAAGTTGCTCATGTAAAAAATAAAACATCTAATATCTAGAATTTACTCTGTTTCTCTGACAACCTTCTGCTGATGCTTGGATGGCAAATTGTAGCAAGCCAGGAAATGCATATTTTTTTTCTTTTTTTCTACCTTTTTTTTTTTTTTTTATTAAAATCTCTTTGTCATCCCCACCCATTATGGTAGACACTTATGGGTTTGAAATCTCTGATTTTCTGCAATGTCACCTCAACCTGTCAGATTTTTTTTTTTTAATCAATAAACTCTGCAAAGTCAAACACGTGTGGTGCTTTAAAACCTAGGAGGTGAGTCATTCATAAACTGGTCTCCTTGTTAATAGGTACTGTATATTAGGACAATTATGAGAAAGCATCTTCATTGTACGTAATATTTGATTTCTATCACAAACAGCTGGATAATCCAAGAAACTCTGTTAGTTGATATGATTAATACAGTACATAATTGAGGTGATTAGGAGAAAGATTTTCACTGAAAAATAGTCATGAAGTGTGAAGTTTAATTAGAAAATAGCTTTATGGATTTTTCTTTTGACCTTCACTGGGATAAACCTTGCTGTTAGACTTCTTAAGCTAGCCTCAATACCATGTAATCTGCCCTGTTTTCTGCAAGTTTTGTCTTTGTTTTATTTACAATTTTATTAAACGTAAGCAGTAATAAATAATAATTAATATTACCTAAATGTTTTAAATGCACAATAAATAAAGTAGAAGTCAAGTTGTATCACAAACGTTCACATCAACACTATTGACATGTAACCAATTCAACAATTAGTTTTAAAATTAAAAAAGCTTAACAGTAAAACCTTCTACCATGCAATACTGGAGTCATTCTGTGGTGCTATGCGATAACTGCATCTGTAGGACCATAAGTACCTGCAAATGCAATTCTCAAACTTATTGATTTTTTATTCATGTTGACTGATTTGCTACAAGTAAATTCTGACATTTAAAAATTGCACTTATATGTGCACAGAGAACAAATACATTCCAGTAAAATTATTCCGAAGCATCAGGTAATGCTGTTTTTAATATAAATCCTTTATTGTCCCAAGCAGAGAAAATAAAAGGTTCACATACCTCCACCACCCCCTCAATAACATATAGTCAACTTTTACCATTACCCTACCAATTTGTTAAGCTGCCAGTACTGGAAAAATAAAGCCTTGTATAAACTGAGAATTGATTTGCCAAAGCTCACACAGGACAATGGGCTCTATCCAAGCTCCTACATGTCAGTGCTGTTCTAATTAGGAAGTCCCTAGTTCTGTCACATAGGAGAGAGTCCCATGCTCACAGATAGACATGGTAAATGTAGATATTTTACTTTGTATCTTGTACTGAAAGGAGTAGCATGGGTGCAAAGAAAAGATGAGTAGGGCGAGTGAAGGAGCCCCTTATCTTGCAGTGAAAAGGAAAGGTTCATTTTATATTTAAAAAATGTACTTGTATTTTTTTTAATTATAATATTTTAGAAGCAGATGTAAAGCATGGGTTGTTATCAAAATGCCTAGTTTAATTTGTATCTATATCTCTAAAATACAGGATTCGAGTGAATTCCTCTAACCTTTGTTATTATATAGACTATAGTGACCTGTAGTCACCTGTCAGCAAATATATGTTTTAGGAAAATGTCAGCATAACAATGCTAGTGGGTTAATTATATAATAATGAGTCTTAGCAGGTAACAGAAGACTTAGGAATACAAAAAATATTAGGAGTTAAATAAAACAATAGTCTTTTCTGACCTTATTGTTAAACTGAAAAGCAACAATAAGAAAATGTACTATACATCTGCAGGTACATTTTTACTCGAAAGAGGAACTCAGAAAATGCATGGTTTTCTTAGCAGCTTGGTTGCAAAAAAGAAGTATAAAATAGCAATCATTGTATTCTAAATCTATTTTGATTTTTTAACAAATTAGTTAGCTAAAGAAATGGCTGAAAGATGCTCACTGTAAATCTCTAGTGTATTTGATGCTGTGCTGAACATACAACTTCCTTCTTTCACTTCATTAACACATTAGTCATTTTATCCATAAATCTGTTGTTTCGTACACTAAACCAGTAAATTGTGTATTTTTCAAGTTAAGAGATTTATTCAGTTTATTTATTTATTTTCAGGGCTGCCTTCTTGACACCAGGGTTTTATCATAGAACATGGTGTTCTTCACAACTTAAAATATACTTGTTCCTTAGTGCTGTACCTAGCTTCAGGTTTTGGCAGATTTTTTTTTTACGATTAAAAAAGGGGAAGGGGGAATGGACGAAGTTGGGACTTTAAATGGAGCACGCAGCAGTATGATATAGGAATAGAAAGTAGAGCGACTAGTAGAATCATGTATTTTATTGGAAAAAAACACTCATATAAAATATTATGGACATATAGCCTCTTGATAATTTTAGATACACATAGAGCATAAATTACATACAGATACATAGTCAATAATGGAAAAATATTCTCAGTAAAAACACTTGGTAACTCATGTCAATGTATATATAACCAATGTGTAGCAAGCACCTGATTGGTCTAAGAAAAATTTCTTTGCATATAAAGGAAGGGGGGATGAAAGAGACATTTCAATCTCATGCGCGCGTCATCAGGAAAAAGATTTTCCTGATGACGCGTGCACGAGCGTGAAATGCATAGAGAGACTGGTGCGCAGCACGCCTGATACAGGAGCATTCTGTCCCATTGAACCAGCCAAGACGCACGCCGTTAGCCTTGTATCACTCGCCAGTGACAGGATCGGCCCCTGCCTTCCCTTAAGCTGCACCTTTACCCTGCTGTACCTGGCACATGATTTTAACTCTGTAAGCGATTTTACAATAAATACGACGGTATTACACTATCTCTGCTTCCTTGTGGCTCAATATGCTGGAGCCTTAAACTTTGCAGATTGCAGCAATACTAAAGGGGCTTTAGACAGTTTGTATTCAAGCTTTTGAAGAGCAGTATTTCACTTTTTGGATTGATGTGGTGTTCGGTCAAGGATTGATCATAGCCTGTGAAAGGCTCGCAAGAGGAAAAGATCCGGAGCTAAGTTTCTCCTATATGCCTGGTGGTCATTTATGGCCTTGGAAATTTGGTGAGCACATTTATTTGGCACTTTGGGTGAAGCACTTTTGAATATGCACGTTGCACTTTGTAGGAGGCACGGTGTTGGATGTTAGAAGACCCGAATCAAGCACTGTTTTCACTTTATTAAACTTAATACAGACTGTGTTTATTAATCTGCAACCATTATGGACTTTTGAGTATATATTTTTGATCTATTAATACTGTATGTGTACTTTATAGGTAATAAAATATGTACATGAACACGCAGTTTTAAATACCATTAAATACCATGTTACTTCTCACATAGCACACAAAGGTTTGGAAAATATGTCTGCATGTGCAAGAGTTAAAAATGTGCAGTTATTTTCATGTGTGTATCTTGGAACATTCTGCATAATAGGTTTCTGCTTGACATATATCATACTGTTACATACTGAAAAAATGTAAAGATATTAGAAATCACAGTGGAATTTTCTGATAACATAACACAATACTGAAATCAGGTTTTATCCAGGTCATGTACCACTGAGCTGACAACTAATGCTCTTACAGTATAGTACAGGTAGCATTATTCCAGCCTATGCGCAAGGTTCAGTTTACTGTGTGGGGAGATCCGAAAATACAGAAGTATTTTACTTTCACTGACAACTATAAATTTTATTGTAGATGAACAAAGGAAAGAATGTCAAGCCAGTTTAGCTAGTAGAATACCAAAACCAAGAGAGTGCTCACAGCAGTCAACATATAACTATAATAAAATGTTATACTCTTCTGATAATGTGACTAGTAAAACAGTAGGGCACATGGAAAAGATATAATAAAGTTGATTTTCAAGATTTTGCAATAATTCACATGCAAGAAAGCTGGAAGCTGTAGTAGACCATTCTCTTCTCTCCATAAAAGCAAGCGTGTCAACTTACCAGATATGAACATAATGATCACGAAGCACCATACCAGTCACGTACATGCAAATTACTTGATGTACAGTAGGAGATAAAAAAAATAATATATATATATATATATATATATATATATATATATATATATTTATACAGTATCTCACAAAAGTGAGTACACCCCTCACATTTTTTAAATATTTTATTATATCTTTTCATGTGACAACACTGAATAAATGACACTTTGCTACAATGTAAAGTAGTGAGTGTCCAGCTTGTATAACAGTGTAAAATTGCTGTCCCCTCAAAATAACTCAACACACAGCCATGTCTAAACCACTGGCAACAAAAGTAAAAATAACAAGTAAAAATGTCCAAATTGGGCCCAAAGTGTTAAAATTTTGTGTGACCACCATTATTTTTCAGCACTGCCTTAACCCTCTTGGGCATGGAGTTATCCAGAGCTTCACAGGTTGAAACTGAAGTTCTCTTCCACTCCTCCATGATGAGATCATGGAGCTGGTGTATGTTAGAGACCTTGCACTCCTTCACCTTCCATTTGAGGATGCCCCAAAGATGCTCAATAGGGTTCTGGAGACATGCTTGGCCAGTCTATCACCTTTACCCTCAGCTTTTTTAGTAAGGCAGTGGTCGTCTTGGATGTGTGTTTGTGGTCGTTATCATGTTGGAATATTGCCCTGCGGCCCAGTCTTCGAAGGGAGGGGATCATGCTCTGCTTCAGTATGTCACAGTACATGTTGGCATTCATGGTTCCCTCAATAAACTGTAGCTCCCCCAGTGCCCGCAGCACTCATGTAACCCCAGGCCATGACACTCCCACCACCATGCTTGACTGTAAGCAAGACACACTTGTCTCTGTACTCCTCACCTGGTTGCCGCCACACACGCTTGACACCATAGTTACATAGTTAGTCAGGTTGAAAAAAGACACAAGTCCATCCAGTTCAACCATAAAAAAAAATAAAAAAAATATATCGTACAATCCCATATACCCAATTCTATACCCACAGTTGATCCAGAGGAAGGCAAAAAACCCCAGCAGAGCAAGATCCCATTTGCTACAGCAGGGGAAAAAATTCCTTCCTGATCCCCCGAGAGGCAATCTGATATTCCCCGGATCAACTTTACCTATAAATGTCAGTACCCAGTTATATTATGTACATTTAAGAAAGAATCCAGGCCCTTCTTAAAGCAATCTACTGAGCTGGCCAGAACCACCTCTGCAGGCAGTCTTTTCCACATTTTCACAGCTCTTACTGTGAAGAAACCTTTCCATATTTGGAGGTGAAATCTCTTTTCCTCTAGACGCAAAGAGTGCCCCCTTGTCCTTTGTGTTGACCGTAAAGTGAATAATTCAACACCAAGTTCACTATATGGACCCCTTATATATTTGTACATGTTGATCATATCCCCCCTTAATCTCCTCTTCTCAAGAGTGAATAAATTCAGTTCCTCTAATCTTTCCTCATAGCTGAGCTCCTCCATGCCTCTTATCATTTTGGTTGCCCTTCTCTGCACTTTCTCCAGTTCCCCAATATCCTTTTTGAGAACTGGGGCCCAAAACTGAACTGCATATTCCAGATGAGGTCTTACTAATGATTTGACCAGGGGCAAAATCATATCTCTCTCTCTGGAGACCATACCTCTCTTAATACAAGAAAGGACTTTGCTCGCTTTGGAAACCGCAGCTTGGCATTGCATGCCATTATTGAGCTTATGATCTACCAAAACCCCCAGATCCTTCTCCACTACGGATCCCCCCAGTTTTACTCCCCCTAGTATGTATGATGCATTCATATTCTTAGCCCCCAAGTGCATAACTTTACATTTATCAACATTAAACCTCATCTGCCACATAGCCGCCCAATTAGACAGAGCATTGAGGTCGGCTTGCAAATTGGCGACATCCTGTAAGGACGTTATTCCACTGCATAGCTCGGTGTCATCTGCAAAGACAGAAATGTTACTTTTGATCTCAGACCCAATATCATTTATAAACATATTAAAAAGTAAGGGTCCCAGCACTGAACCTTGGGGTACACCACTGATAACCTTGGACCATTCAGAGTAAGAATCATTAACCACTACTCTCTGAATTCTGTCTTTTAGCCAGTTTTCTATCCATTTACAAACTGATATTTCCAATCCTGTAGACTTTACCTTGCACATGAGCCATGCACATGAGCCATCTGAACCAAATACGTTTATCTTGGTCTCATCAGACCACAAGACATGGTTCCAGTAATCCAAATGTGCGGAGTATTGTCTAAACACTGACAGGCTGACCCCCCCCCCCCACCAGTTCAACCTCTGCAGCAATGCTGGCAGCACTCATACGTCTATTTACCAAAGACAACCTCTGGATATGACGCTTAGCATATGCACTCAACTTCTTTGGTCAACCATGGCGAGGCCTGTTCTACGTGGAACCTTTCCTGTTAAACCACTGTATGGTCTTGGCCACCGTGCTGCAGCTCAGTTTCAGGGTCTTGGAAATCTTTTTATAGCCTAGGCCATCTTAATGTAGAGCAACAATTCTTTTTTTTCAGCTCCTCAGAGAGTTCTTTGCCATGAGTTGCAATGTTGAACTTCCAGTGACCAGGAGGAGAGAGTGGGAGCGATAACACCAAATTTAAAACACCCGCTCCCCATTCACACCTGAGACCTTGTAACACTAATGAGTCATATGACACCAGGGAAGAAAAATGGCTAATTGGGCCCAATTTGGACATTTTCACTTAGGGGTGTAATCACTTTTGTTGCCAGCAGTTTAGACATGCATGGCTGTGTGTTGAGTTATTTTGAGGGGACAGAAAATTGACACTGTTATACAAGCTGTACACTCACTACTTTACATTGTAGCAAAGTGTAATTTCTTCAGTGTTGTCACATGAAAAGATATAATAAAATATTTACAAAAATGTGAGGGGTGTACTCACTTTTGTGAGATACTGTATAAATATATATATATATATATATATATATATATATATATATATATATTTTTTTTATCTCCTACTGTACATCAAGTAATTTGCATGTACGTGACTGGTATGGTGCCTCGTGATCATTATGTTCATATCTGGTAAGTTGACAGGCTTGCTTTTATGGAGAGAAGAGAATGGTCTACTACAGCTTCCAGTGTGTCAGAGAGGAAATGTCAGTAATTATGGTTGAGTGAAATCAAGAGTTTTCAAAAAATATATAAAATTTCAGCTAAGCAAATATGAAGTTTTACCAAAGCAGGAAGAAACAAAAAAATAACTAAAATACAGCTTTTAAGCAACAAGAAAACAAACAACAATTATATACACAGAAAAAGAAAAGACACAGTATAAACAGTATATTAAGTCAGTAAAAAAACAATAAACTATGCTTTCTCGGAAAACCCATGCCCTTTTTCATTAATAATATAAAAAGCAGGTGGGCGGATAAAACTACAGTCTCTGTCTCAGTCAATCATAGGAAGCTTTGTATTCATCCATAGAATGCAAAGCTGACTGTGAATGGCTGATCCTGACTCAATTTTGTTCCTGGAGGGGGTGGGAAGTTTCCATCCCACTGACAGCGCAGCACTCTATACTGTATGCAGCTGGGTGAAGGAACATTTAGTGAAGGTAATTGTTCATTTGCAGCTTGGTTCAAATATAATCTAATTATTTAAAGTGGAGTTTCACCCTGATTTTTTTTTTTACCAAAAATCCTAAGAAATGTAGAAAAAAATAAATAACATTTTTACTTACCAGAAATAGCGGTTGCTATGCGGAAGTCCATAATCTGCCTCTTCATCGTCCGCGGCTGGTCTTCTTCCTCATCCTCCTCGTGTTGTCTTCTGGTGAATGGGGCACGCTGCCTTCTGGGAACTGTGTGTATCCCAGAGAGCAGCCGGCCCATTCACAAAGCGCTGCATGGCTCGCGCATGCGCAGTAGGAAACGGGCAGAGAAGCCGCACGGCTTCATTGCCTGTTTTCCTTACTGAGGATGGCAGCGCCGGGAGCTGCCAGGATCGAGGGATTGGCCTCGGGGGGACTGACATTGTGGGAGAGTAGGACAGGTAAGTGTTTGTAGCTGCTGACTTTTAAAAAAAAAATTGCATGTGGAATCCCTCTTTAAAGTTCACTAAATACTGTAGACCTCATTTAAAAAAGAATATTAAATAGTTGGGGCTTGGGGAGCAGTGGCAACCAGCCTTATTCAAAGAATGCAGAATACAGATTAGTCACTGTCGTGCATATAACTGAAACATTAGTATGCATAAAAATATTGTTTTCCTCCCTGGTGCACTTAAGTGCTTATTGTCTCACTGAATGAGTTAAGGCTGAGTTTATTATTAATTTCCAATTTATTTAGCATGAACAGCCACTGTATTTCACTAGAAAAGTGCTTGTTGAGCATCATTGGGACATTTCCATTTCCTTTGTGATAATAATGTAGAAATATTTTAAATCATTAGAACTTCCCACTGAGGTTTGTAGCACTAGGGACTATGGCATGACTACCTTAAATCTGTGCAATTGATATCTGATATCACATGAGATGAGTGAGTGGGAATCAAATAGATACATGAAACAGAACATTTCTTACCTACCAATAAATTAAAATATGTTAAGGGAATAAAAACACATGTTTGTCTCTACAGTGTGAACAAAAGTGGGGATCTTACAGGTTCACAGTAATATATTTAAGTGAAATTTACAGGGAAACTATTCTCTCTTTTTTTAAATAAAAAAACAATACTTATATATATATATATATATATATGTTATTTATAACAATATACAACAGATCAAACCAAGAACTGTAAATATGCACTACAGTCTAATTTCCGAGTACAGCATACACATTTAGAATATACCCATATGTACCTGGCCTGCCTGCCTGGCGCACCAGGCAATGAAGAAAGTACATTTCTACTTAATAACATAATGTATATGTCATTTGTGAAGATGATACACAGAGCCCCGCATAATTTCCTCTCTCTCTTTTTTTCTACCCTCTCCCCCTCCCTATTCCTCCATAAAATAAATATATAATGAAATAAATTAAAACAAAAAAAGTTTTCCATCCATAGTGTTATTGAGCGACATAGTAAATTATTACATTTTGGACACAGGATCAGGGAAAGAATGCATTATATTTCACTGTTGAGGCTAAATTAATTCATACACTCCAGGTTTTATGGAAACAGGCTTCCTAGGGGGGAATTCTGGGACATGTCCAGAAAATATTGAAAAGTGTTCCCCTTTGTTCTCTGTATCCCCAACAAATAGGGTCAGCATTAGAGAACATTTGGTGCAGCTTCTCTGGAGATCTATACTATCTAGTCAAAAGCTTGTAACCTGCTTCCTGCAGTTTCGAAGAGATAGAAGATTTATTTATGAAATAATAGATACAATCTCTTTGATCAGCTGAAAATCTTATAGTCATATCTTTTTCCCATGCCGACATAAAAAAGAGAACATGTGAATCAGACGGTGCTATTAATACAGCATATGCCTTGGATAGTCCCTGCCGTACTGGCCGGCCCTCTACACACAATCGATCAAAACTAGTGGGCAAATCTAAAAATTCTGAACCCTGTGGTAGTGAAGGTAAGGTAATGCTGTAGTTGTATTGCCTGTCATGTCGGTAAAGATGGTGTAAGCATGGACTGTATATCCCTTATGGATATCCAACCATTTGAGTCTTGAAAATCCAGCAGTCAGAACTTATCTACCTCTAAGAACTGATGAAATTTGGGATCAGTCAACCTCGGTGGAAAGTCAGGGTTTCCTATTACTGGCATCAAAAGTGATGATGTTATAGGGCTTATCCCCCCAAATTTTAATGAATGGAATACTTTAAACGTAGTACCTAGTATTGGATGCTCCCTAACCTGAGCCAGACACATAGTGTTAATAAATGGGAGGGCCATGTGTGGAACAGAGGATATATATTGCTCCAGGGATACCCAGCTCTTTATCCGACCATGATTGCACCAGTCCAGTATCCATATTAAATGTGCAGCTTGATAGTACCATACTAGGTCTGGAAATCCGCTGACCCCTGCACACTTAGGCATAGTGAGTATTTCTGTTTTAATCCTTGGTGGATGACCTGCCCACAAAAATTGCTCAAACTCACGCTTAATTTGTCGCAGGAAATTATTTGGTACTGTCACCGGTAGGGTCTGAAAAAGATACAGCACTCGAGGTAGAACATTCATTTTTAAAATACTGTTTTTACGAAACCATGTGTGAAACAGTTGTCGCCAGCGCCGAAAATCACTTTTAATATTGGGAAGCTCGATTTCAATATAGACACGATAGTTTCAGGGACTGTAAGGTTCATTACTTCTGATTTTGCATGATTAATTTTATAATTTGACATTTGTGCATACCAGGCTAAATAGTAGATCATCTGCATATGCAGTGACTTTGTGAGAAACTATTCTCTCTTTAAATTTATTTTGATAAATATGTGTATTTGGGCACCTTAACATAAGTTATATTATAACCAAGTGTTAATGTTATAAAAACCTTATTTCTGTGTAAATAGTTCAAAGTATATAGAATGTGCGCTGTCTTCACTTTATTCATTAAATCCCTTAGAAAGTAAATACTTTTTTTTGTTTTCTTTTAAATCATGTTTTGATGGTCAAAGTAAGGTTTACACTGGGCTGCGGGAGTGAAGCCGTGCGAGTTCAGCTGAACTCGCACAATTGTGCAGATGTCAATGTAAATCGCAGGCCGAAATCGCAAAAAGTAGTACAGAAACTACTTTTTAAACTGGTGCAGCGCCGCAGATGCGGCGTTGCACCAATTAGGACGGTGCCATTCATTGCCGGCAATTGCTGGCAAATGCTGCCATTTTGACATGCGATTTGGTATGTCAAATCGCATGTCAAAATGCACCAGTGTGATCCAGGGCTTACACAGATTCCCTTGACTAAATAATCAATGTGCTTCTTTAGTAAATGACTTTCTTAACTGCTTCTGTTCCTTTTTGTAAGTTTAAAGGGATGGAAACATGTAAAAAAGGGTCACACCCAACCTAACTGAAAATAAAAGTCTAAATAAACATACCTCTGTGTGTTTCCTCATGTAAAGGCAATGATTAGCCGGATTATTGAACAATTTGTATGTTACAGAAAATATCCAAAAGAGCAAGCACAAACATTTGTAATAACAAACATTTATTTTAGCCAAACGCAACGTTAAAATTGGAAATACAATATAGTGTCTAGTAAAGTGAGTTCAACTTTTCAGCTCTAAAATGCAACTAAAATAACAGAGGATGTCATCTTTGCAGTGTAATTTTTACATTGTATCTAATCATATGAAAGAAATAATATTTATTTTTCTTAAATGTTCCTTGCATTTGATTGGGTATAAAAAATAAACATAGCAATATATTATTACTAATGAAAATGCCAGGACAGTACAAATACTCTCCAAATGACCTTTTTGGAAAGTGGATAGCCTGAGGTATTAAGTAAGAGTCATGGCACATTTTTTGAAGTTGTAATGTAAATTTTTGGTCACATGATGTTCTAGTGTCAAATCTTCTCTCTTCTCCTGTACAAAGGATTTGGGGTCCTTCTTGAGGTTCCACATCACTACCTGCATGGCATGGACACTTTCTATTGGCTATCCAGCTGTGGTGCCTTCTCAGGATTCAGAAAAGTGTCTGAAATGATGAAATGAGGGGACAAGCTGGCGTGAACTAATTTGCACTAATGGATTATTGGTTCCCGGTCCTCGTTAGAGGTGGCAGAAAATAACACACCTGGGGGTTTGTTTACTAAAGCTTGAGAGTGCAAAATCAGGCTCACTTCTGCGTAGAAACAAATCAGCTTCCAGGTTCTATTGCCAAAGCTTAATAGAACAAGCTGAGGTTAGAAGCTGATTGGTTTCTACGCAGAAGTGAGCCTGATTTTGCACTCTTTGGCTTTAGTAATTAAACCCTATGGTGTGTGTAGGAGAGTATAAAACTGCTTCATGATGTATCTAATAAACAAATGCTGAATGTGTGAGAGGTGACTTACAGTAGAGGAGATTTAATTTTTTTTCTGAGAGGTTTTCATTTAAAATATGCTTTACTCGGGGGCGTGGCCTGGAGAGCAATGGGATAGGACGCATGTAAGGAGAGCTCCGCTTGCCCATACTCCTTACTTACAATCCTGCTGGAATCCTGTGTAGTTCCTGCCATCCTCAACACCCGGGGACCTGTCCTGCTCCCCCCGTGGTCTCTGAAGCCTCTCAGCCTGCTGGAACGCCACCGCCGCCATCGTGGAGCTTTCCGGCCGCTTTGCTCAGGAAAGACCGCGGCTTCGGCCTAGTCCTTGGTACGGCGGCCATCTTGGTCCCCCCCGGCGGTGCTACTGGACACTTCTGCTGGTCTCTCAGCACACCCTGTGCCCCATACTCTACTGCTTCAGCCTCTTGACCACCTAACTCCGCTGCAGAGGTGCCTTATTACTCTGCATCTGCTGTGGGGACGGATCGCGGCCTCAGCCTGACTCCCGGAGGGGCGGCCATCTTGCTACACCCGGAGACTACTCAGTCTACTAAGCAGGTACTACAGACCTCCCTGACTCCCCTGGGCCCAGATTTCCCGGGATATAGCCTAAGGACAGTGCAACTGCTTGACCACTGCCTGCGGGTCGCGTTAGGTCGCCCCTGGATGGTGGTGGGAGGGGGGGCGCAGAGGACTCGGCCTACTCAGCTGCGGCCATATTGGTACACCCGGGATCCCCCTGACCACCCCTGCAGTATGTCCCCGCCAAAAAAGAACTCAGAGGCCGTGGACAAGCTGGCCAAATACCGCCGGCTCGATGAGGACCAACAGGCCAGAGATGGCGCTGACGCGTCCCTGGGCGCAGAACACTCGGTAGTGGCCACTAACAAGCTACTGGATGCTATTGCCCTGTGCCAGAGTACGCTCACCACCAAAATTGAGGAGGTCAAAATTGATGTGTCCCTTATCCGCCAAGATCTCTCTACCCTCAGGGACCGCGTGACGGAGACGGAGAGCCGTATTAGCAGAGCGGAAGATATCTTGCACCCTCTACAACATACCACTAATGAGGTGCGCCGCCAGCTGCAACAGATTAACGCAAAACAGGACGACATGGAAAACCGCCTTCGGAGATGTAACCTCCGCTTCATCAGTCTTCCTGAGTCTGCTGAGGGCACTGATCCAGCGGGCTTCCTTGAAAACCTCCTGACATCAACCTTCGGCAGAGATGCATTTTCGGTAATGTTCGCGGTGGAGAGAGCCCACCGAATCCCTGCCCGTCTTCCTCCTCAAGGAGCTCCGCCGCGCACCCTGATAGCGAAGTTTCTCAACTTCAGGGACCGCGACAAGATCCTACGCCTGACCAGAGAGAAGGGGAACATCCCCCATACCAACACACATGTGGCCGTCTTCCCAGACTTCTCCAATGAGGTGCAACGGCAACGGTCCAGATTCCAAGATGTTAAAAAGCGCCTCCGTGTCCTGCACCTCAAATACGCCATGCTGTACCCTGCAAAGCTTTGTGTTGAATGCGATGGTCGAACCCACTTCTTTGAAGACCCCGAGTTGGCATCCACTTGGATTGATCAGAGAGATCAGCGAGACTGAGCACGCCACACTGCCTGCAAGCTGTGAGTACTTTTTTTTTTTTCTCCCCCTGCTCCCCCCTGTACCGGTGATGCTCTCTGTCTTCATTCTGGTGCTTAGCACCTCAGTAGCTATATTGCTAGCGTGTACCCTTCTCCGGGACGGGGGAAAGGATTTGAACCCCCCCTTTTTTTTTTTTTATTATCCCGTGTGTCCTTGGATCTCGCAACATGCTCGCCGCCTCCGGGCGACCTAGCTGACTATTGATTTCCCGGTCTCCCCACATGTGGGAGATACTTGTGGATGGCAGTCTACCGAACTTTGCTGGAACTTCCTGCACTACTATATCTAACACCCTGATGGCAGGCGGGGTCCCCTCCTGCACTGCTGCAATGGTGCTGCACTTTTGTGGTCCCTATACCCCATGCACTTCTCAGAGAAGAAGTCGCCCCCCTAGGATCCCTATGGATTTTTTTCACCCCCCCCCCATTTACCTGACTGTTTGTTCCTCCTTTTTTGTTTTCTTTTCATCACGGGTATCTATGTCCCACTGAAATTAAGTCCCTTGCCTCCAATGTTTTTTTCACGTTGGATGTCCCCCGTTGATACCTGGTTATGGGGTACTATGTTCATGCCGAGTTGGGGTGGCACTGGACTGGGAGGGAAGGGAAATGTTGTGGTTGTTCTTTATTTGCCACTATGTTTACAATTGTTTATTTCTGCTAAAGGTACTATGTTATTGTCATACATGCACTATCGATATTGGTTTCCACTATGTTTTATGCTATCTGATGTGTCCTTCTCTGCTCTGCTGGTCCTGGTCCGGTTGCGGTCTATCATACACGACCTACACCCACCATGAGCTCCCTGAAGTTCCTTACGTGGAATGTTAGGGGCCTGCGCAATAAGATTAAACGCACAGCTGTTCTAACTTTTCCTAAATCTCAGAGGGCTGACATTATCACACTAGTCGAGACCCATGTCACGGGCCACTTGCAATCCTCCCTCAAAAAGCCTTGGATAGGGTGGGCTTACCACGCCACACATACCTCATATTCCAGAGGCGTATCGGTCCTGGTTGCCAAATGGGTGCCGTTTGATCTAGTACTGCTCCGCACGGACCAGCAGGGCAGATATGTGTTTATACACGCCACCATTAATGGGTCTCCTATCCTTCTGCTTTCTTGCTATGTCCCCCCTCCGTACAACTCAGCTGTAATTAAGGAGGGCCTTGCCTTTATGACCCAATATCCCTCTGTACTGGCAGTGTGGATCAGGGACTTTAATATGACCCTAATCCCCGCTCTGGACCGCTTGGGCGCGCTGAACCCCCCCTTAATCCACCGGCCCATACCAGACTGCACCGCATAATGACAGATTTTGCCCTTGTCGACACTTGGCGCCACAAACACCCGCACACCAAGGTCTTCTCGTGCTTCTCGGCTAGTCACAACTCAATGTCGCAAATTGATTTTATTTTTGTCTCAATGTCCCTGCTGCCTAAACTAGGGGATGTGGGCTTTGCTCCGAGAGTACTCTCGGATCACGCCCCCTACTGGATCACGATCCAGCTCCTGAAAGCTTCCCCTGCTCCTTCTTGGCGGCTAAACCCGTTCTGGCTGACTGCCCTGCAGAACCAGGAAGACATCCCCACGGAATTGCAATACTACTTTACGGCCAACGGGGGCTCTGCCACGTGTGATGTGGTGTGGGAAATGTTTAAGCTCCACGCTCGCTCCCTGCTTTCCACGCGTATCAACAGGCTTAAACGGTCATCGACACTTATTGTCCAGCAGGCGGCAGACCACCTACAGGAGCTGGAGGAGGCGTTTCATCGAGACCCCTCTCCCAGCACGGCTAATAATCTCAGGATTCAGGCGCGACAGGTCTCCCAATTACACGTAGAGAAGGCTAAACAACAAATCTTTTTCTGTAAACAGAGGGTGTTTGAGTATGGAGAGAGATCGGGCAAACTGCTTGCGTATCTCACCCATTTGGATTTGCGTCCCCCTGTGGTGGTGTCCTTGACCGACCCACAGGGGAGCGACATCACCGATCCACAACTGGTGGCGGAGGAATTTGGGAGATTCTACCGTACACTCTAAACTTCCCGGGTCACCCACACTCCCCAAGATACCAGGGACTATTTAGCGGGAGTTCAATTCCCTAGACTGACCGACGACCAGCTTGAAATCTTGGAAGCCCCTATTACTGAGGAGGACATTTCCGAGGCTATCTCCTGTTTGGCCTCATCTAAGGCCCCAGGATCGGATGGTCTACCTCTAGAATTCTATGCCACCTATTCTGAAATTCTAACCCCTAAGCTTAAAGATCTGTATAAATCCATATTTGATACAGGAGTTCTACCCCCCTCTATGAGAGAGGCCCAAATTATCATAATTCCCAAACCCGGTAAGGACCTTAAATACACGGAGTCGTATAGGCCTATTTCCTTGTTACAGGTAGACATTAAAATATTAGCTAAGATTCTAGCCTCCCGCCTTAGTCAGGTTATTTTGTCATTGATTCACCCTGACCAAACATGCTTTATGCCGGGGAAGAACACTGCTATGAATATTCGCCGCCTATTTATGAATATTCAGGGGTCCTACGATGAAATTGGCTCGAGGGTCGTGGTGGCGCTGGATGCCACCAAGGCCTTTGACTCCGTGGAGTGGAACTACCTGTGGGAGTGCCTATCAAGGTTTGGATTTGGCCCCAGCTTTATTCGCTGGGTCCAACTCCTCTATCAGTCCCAAAGGGCCAGAGTATTTGTGAACGGTTGGCTTTCCGACCAGTTCCCGCTGGAGAGAGGGACCCGACGAGGCTGCCCCCTTTCCCCCATGCTGTACGCTTTGGCTGTGGAGCCGTTGGCCATTATGGTCCGTGCTGACACTTGCATCCGAGGCCTCAGGATGGGGAACCTGGAAGAAAAGATTGGGATGTATGCCGACGATACACTCCTGTATCTGGCGGACTTGGGTCCTTCTCTTGTAGCGGCCCTCCAGTCCATAGAACGTATGGGTGGCCATTCGAGTCTGAGTATTAATTGGTCCAAGTCCCAGATCCTCCCGATTGACCATTTCCCCCCCTCATTAACGTCCCCTCCTCTGGCTCTTCCAAGAGTCTCCCTGATCAAATACCTCGGTGTGCAGGTCACCAGATCACTCTCAGACTACAAACTACTGAATATTGAACCCCTGTATGCCCTGATCAAGACCAAGATGCAAACTTGGGCCAGACTACCGTTGGGTGTTATGGGTCGCATCAGTTTAGTTAAGATGATACTCCTTCCGAAAATACACTATTTGGTCTGGCATGCTCCCCTCTATATACCACAATTTTTTTTCAAAATAATTGAATCCATTCTGAATTCATTTATATGGGGTCGTGGCAGACACAAATTATCTTGGAGAATTGTGAAGAACCCTGCGACATTGGGAGGAGCTGCTCTCCCAGACTTTCAGGACTATTATCTTGCCTCCCAACTGTCCCACTTCTATTACTTTGACAAACACGAGCTACCAAGATACCAGACATTGCTCTGTGAGCATTCTGATGACTCAGCCCATACCCCACTCCAGTCAGTCCTTAGAGCCCCATCGACAAGACGCCCCCCCCCCAACACAAGGCAGACATGCTGACTCACCACCGGAGGGTATGGCGGATGGCACTACAAAAAATTGGAATCCCACAGATACACTCTCATACCCCTCTCTGGTTCAATACATGTTTGCCAGAATTATTGTCCATTCCAGACCCCGCGGTGTGGACACGCCATGGGATCCTATACTTACACCAGATTATGACCGCCACAGGCCTTAAAACATTTCAAATGCTAAAGGATGAATTTTCCCTCCCCAATTGCCTTTTCTTCAGATATCTGCAACTCCGTCACGCTATACAGGCCCAGTTTTCTGGCTCTAACCCGTCCCTGGCAGTTCCCTCTATAGTGAACACAGTCACAGGTAATGAGCCTGCCAAACTCATCTCCACCTTATACTCCGCCATTCGTCTCCCTAGCACCACAGCATTGGCCTATGCTGCCAAGACCAAATGGGAGGTGGATGTTGGACTAATAGAGGATGAGGATTGGGATGAGATCTTGGAAGACGTAAAAAAAGTCTCCCCCAAACTATCGGACCACCTCACACAGTTGTACATCATACACAGAACGTACCTGACCCCTCAGAGAATAGCACGTTTCAAACCCACGTACAATCCAGAATGCCGCCTCTGCGACCATACCCCGGGCTCCTTCTACCACCTCATTTGGTCCTGCCCTATTATCCAGACATACTGGACACAGGTGATACGTTTCCTGCATGACCAGATGGGCTCCCCTGCTACCCTTGACCCAAAGATGTGCCTACTTGGCCTGTTGCCAGAATTAGATGCTGACAAACCCCTGCGTACCTTTCTACATGAGACGCTATTCTTGGCGAGAAAAGTAGTGGCCCGAAATTGGATGCAGGCTCTGCCCCCTACAGTCCAGTGCTGGAAAAAGGCGGTTAACGATGCTCTCCCATATAAAAAACTGATTTATGTACATAGAGGGTGTCCCCTAAAGTATGAGAGGGTCTGGGACAGATGGTTGGCGGATGGTGAAACGTGTACCTGACATGTTGATTCCTCATCTTTGCTGTGTGCCGGCTCCTCTCCCACTGGTGTCTTTATCTTTATGTCACACAGATGTTTCACTATGTTCATGTATGTACTACTGCTTTGGCCATACTGGCTTTTACTGATGTATGTACCATGCATATACTTCTCAATAAAGTTGTTTTTTTCGATAAAAAAAAAAATATATGCTTTACTCAAGGAGCATTTAGCACAAAAAATTTGTATTCAGTTCAGTCATCCATGTATGGTCAAAAACAATACCATTTCCATAAATATCTCCCTTCCCTATCCCAGACATCCTAGAATAAGGCTGATTCAAAGCATTTGAGAAACACATGGACGAATAGTGTATTGAACTTACTTTTAAATCCAAAACCTGTATAGCAATCCTTAAATCCTTTATTTTATTACCGTATCTTAGGTGCTGGTATCATTTACTTTTATTTTATTTGTATTTTTTTGAAAATCAGTGATTGATTCTTTTTTTTTAGGTTAAAGACTATGTACTAGGTATGTATTAATGCATTGTAATATGTTTTGGCGGGGGCGCATGCGCGGCACGGTACGGGATGGACGCCTAAGAGACTAGCTCCTCTCTGCCCGGGCTGATTACGACTCATAGAGGGCTATTAACACCTCTGATTTTTGCTCTTTTAACACCCCTCGAGTCCTATTAGAGTGGTGTATGCCTTCAACTAAGAAGAAAAATCGGGGCTCAGCTCAAAAGTCGCTTACTCATTACCTTCTTCGCACGAGGGGGCTGTGCGGCATGGAGCAAGATGGCGCCGGCGACGGCGGCGGTTCTCATTCACCAACTCCAACCCCCTCAGTGGGGCCCCCTGATGCATTTATTTGTGAATACCCCACGCTCTCTAAGGCGGACCTGGATGCCAGTCTGGAGGACATGTACACTAAGATAGCTGCCAAATTCCAAACCGAGCTGCACAAGACCTCCCAAACCTTATCATCTGAAATTGCATCGCTGGGCAACAGGACCGACAAACTCGAGACCAAACACGACGAGCTGTTGTTATCCTACAACGACCTGAGCCGCGAACATGATTCTCTAGCGATGGCTTTCTCACAGATCCAAGCCCAGGTCGAGGATCTCGATAATCGTAATCGACGCAACAACTTACGCGTACGGGGGATCCCTGAAACGGACCTCATCCCCACTGTCATCCGGCTGTTTAAGTCCCTCCTGCCCGACTGTGATTCCGCGGCCTTTACATGCGACAGGATCCACAGGGCCCTTAGACCCAAACCGCCAGTAGATAAGCCGCCGAGGGATGTTGTCCTCTGCATGAAGGATTTCCTTACAAAAGAGGAGATCCTGAGAGCCGCGCGGAATCAACAGAGGATCACCCTGGACGAACACGTCATCCAGATTTATCCGGACATCTCCCCAGCCACCCTGGAGAGACGCCGCGGCCTGAAGGAAGTTACCTCGGTTCTTCAATCGGCACGGATTCGCTACCGCTGGGGGTTCCCCTTTAAACTGGTGATCCCGCACAACGGCTCTACGTACTCGGCCACCTCCCTGCTGGAAGGTCAGGAGATCCTGGTCAAGTTGGGTCTCCTAGATCCAGAGGTCATCCGCCGCCCTCCGCTGACCCCCAGGCCATCCCCAATATGGCGCACACCTCCTCCTCGCCAGAACCGTAGAAGGATCAGATACGATGCAGAGAACTGAGGTACGGAATGAAATCCCCATGTCTGTTGACACTGCCACTTATTTTTCTTGCTAAAATCTGTTAGTTTGCCCGGGCATTTTGGAGTTCTCCCGTTGAGCCCGTTGTATGTACTCCCCCACCAGCCTTCAGTTTTTTTGCTCTGCTGCCCTTTGGACGTCAGTTTTCTCGGCTGAACCCATCTCCTCCAGTTATGTCTTAGGAGAAAGTTCTGAAACCTTTCTTTGGCTGGACTTGAGACGACAATGTCTCATAAATCGACTCTTTTTTTCAGGTTATGTCTCTATACCTGAACCATTTCTTATTCTTTGTCTTTTATTTTATTCAATTTTGGATTCTGTACTTTTTATTTGGATTGTTTTTATCTTCTTTTTTTTTGGTCGGTATGTTTCTCAAGAATGTGGGTTCCTCTACTACTATGACCCTGTGATTTCACTAACATGTTTTGTGCGTAACAGTATAGTCAGGTCATGTGGGCTCTGCTTTGATATAGTATCATTTTGCTGCATATGGGTGTCCCCCATGGTGCCTGCAGGGTATAGCTGGCTTAAATGTAATGCACTTCTCCCTGTTGATTTTTATCACATTGCTCTATTGATAGTCCTTATTCTAAAGTACGATGGCCCTTAAATTTTTATCTCACAATGTGAAAGGATTTAACACCCCAGTTAAGCGGAAAAAGGCATTTGCCTTCTACAAAAATGTAAACGCTAAAATCCTGCTACTCCAGGAAACACATTTCTCCCACACTTCTCACCCCAAGTTTTTTCACAAGCACTTCCCTCATGCCTTTTACTCGCTTCACTCCACCAAGAGCAGGGGAGTGGCGATATTTTTGCACGCCTCCCTCTCTATGGATGTGAGGAAGGTGTACAGAGATAAGGGAAGCAGGTTTGTTATAATACAGGGTATTTTGAATAATAAGGAATTAACTATAGCAAGTGTTTACGCACCTAACGACTCTCCTGCCTCATTTTTTGTCTCATTTTTTGAGTGTCTCCAGCTATACCAGTCCCCACACATGATTATTGGGGGGGATTTTAATATGGTAGCCAATCCGGTTCTTGATAGATGCTCAGTGGCCACCTCCTCTAGGGGTTTTCCCAGATCACTGACTAGGTGTTTGCGGGATTATCAATTGGTGGACTCCTGGAGGGCACATAATACTGGAACTAGGGAGTACACCTTCTACTCCCACCCTCACAATAGCTACGCCAGGCTCGACTATATTTTTGTCACTCCAATTACGCTGGCCAACTCCACAGCCGCCTCTATACACCCCTGTGTTTGGTCTGACCATCAGGCTACATCCTTTGAGACTAAGTGCATTGGGTTGGCCCCTACCCCTTTCACCTGGCGCCTAAATGAGTCTCTGTTGTCGGACTTGGCCATCGAATCTGAAGTGTCTCAGGCCATAGATCAATACTTTCACCTAAATGCTATCCCCGAGACGCCCGTACCTGTGGTCTGGATGGCCCATAAGGCTGTGATTAGAGGCAAACTCATTGAAATAGCCTCGGCCCGTAATAGGGAAAATAGACGGAAGATCCTACAGCTTACTTCTGACTTAGATCTGTTATATAAAGATTCCTCTGCGCTAAACCAGGAGTCCACCAGAAAATTGATTGAACGGAAGCGCCTAGAACTGGATTCCTTGTTAACTTCTAAGGTGGAGAAGGCACTCAGATGGTCTAAGGCCAGATTTTTGCTCCATGGCAATACAGCATCAACCATGTTTGCCAGGCGACTAAATCAGTCGAGTAGGCCTACTCATGTATATAAACTAATGACAGAATCAGGTCAGACCACGTCACACCCACAAGAGGTCCTTAAGATTTTTAGTCAATTTTACTCCACCCTCCTGGCTCCCTCTAGATCTGAGCCCTCCGCTGAAAATATGGCCTGGTTGGATTCGCTCCCTCTTCCCTCACTCTCCCCCACCCAAGTTAACAAACTTAACACTCCTATCTCACAGACTGAAGTCTTAAATGTCATCAAGTCCCTAAGGCCTAGCTCGGCCCCCGGCCCTGACGGTTTCTCTGCCGCTTACTACAAAAAATTTGCCCCGGCATTATCTGGTAGGCTGGTTCAGATGTTTAATTGGGTCCTGCAGGGGGGCTCTTTTCCAACAGAGATGCTGATGGCAAACATGTCGCTCATTCCCAAGCCGAACAAAAATCACACCCTCCCCCAGAATTTTAGACCCATATCAGTTATTAATAACGATTTAAAGATATTTAGCAGGATCCTGGCGGACAGGTTGGCCCGCTCCATCTCTTCTCTGATCTCCCCTTATCAGGCTGGTTTCATTCCCCATAGGTTGATTACCGACAATATCCGCTTAACCACTAATATTATTCAGGATGCTAACCTCTTTACTAAAAAAGTACTTCTACTGAGCCTTGATATTCAGAAGGCATTCGATAGTGTGTCTTGGGGTTACTTGTCCACCTTGTTACAACGCATGGGATTCCGGGGGGAATTTCTCTATGCCTTCCGAGCCTTGTATAGTGATCCGCAGACCAGGATTAAAATACCAGGCTGTAGTTCTGATTTTTTCAAGCTTGGCAGAGGCACGAGACAGGGGTGCCCACTTTCCCCTCTGATCTTTGCCCTTGCCATAGAGCCCCTTGCTTTGGCGCTTCTAGAGAATCCAGACATATCCGGTTATCGCCAAGGCCACACAGACTATAAATTCTGCATGTATGCGGATGACGTTTTAATGTTTATCACTAACCCATTGATCTCCCTGCCCAATCTGTTCCAATCCCTGTCCAGGTTTGCTGGGATCTCGGGCCTCTCTGTGAATGCCTCAAAATCCTTGGCCCTCCCCATAGGCTACACTCAAACCGAGCTGGAGCATCTCAAACAGTCCTTTAGATTCTCATGGGCTTGCCCGTCCCTCCCGTACCTCGGGGTCCATTTAACAAGTGATTTCTCCAGACTGTTTGATGCTAATTACCCCCCTATGATCTCCAAACTCAAACAACTACTTAAACTCTGGTCCCCACTTCACATCTCTTTCCTGGGCAGGGTAACTGCTATCAAAATGACCTGCCTGCCCAAATTACTTTACTTGTTCCGCTCCCTTCCGATTACGCTTACCAAATCCTATTTACTCAAAATTCAAATAATCTTTAATAAATTTATATGGAAGTGTAGGCCCCCTAGATTTGCAAAAACGACCCTATACCGATCAGCAAGGCAGGGGGGTCTGGGCGTCCCACAGGTCTGGCTTTATTACCTATCTAGCAGGTTTTCACAACAAGCACAATGGAACATTCCTCATTCTACTGTCCCCTGGGTCAAATTTGAGCAAGACTCAATTTCCCCTGCTTACCTCCCTGGGATTATGTGGTCCTCTGCTCCCTCACGCTCCCTAAGCCCCCTCGATAATGATTTGGTGACGGCAAGCTTGAAACTTTGGAATCGGCACAAGCAAAAATTCAATCTTATCTCTGGGTTTCCCCTGGGCGCCTCATATCTTGGAGACTCGCGGTTTCCCGCAGCCTTTGCTCACCCGGAGAAGTTTCAACTCTGGACGGGCTTGGGGCTGGTGAGACTGGGGGACTTCTTACAGGGAGGGAGATTTGAGTCTTTCCCTAATTTAGTGCTTAAATACCCGACCCTAGCTGGCGAATTTTATCATTATCTCCAAATTAGACACTTTTTTCTGAATCACTACACAGGCCCCCTTTCAGACTCTAGAACTCTCTACGAGAAGATATGTTTTACGGCTCCTAGACAAAAAGGCCTTGTTTCTACCTTGTACAGGGCCTTTGAGTCGACTTTGGAGGGTTCGTTGCCCAAATACAGGACCCAGTGGGAGGGGGACCTAGCTCTTAATGTAGAAGATTTGGACTGGGATGCGGGCTGGACTAACATGAGAAAATGCACGCTTTCTCTTACAATTAGGGAAACTGCGGTTAAGTTACTGACCCGTTGGTATTACACCCCTCTGCGCCTTCACAAGATTTACCCCCAGGTTTCACCCTCTTGTTTTAGAGGTTGCGACCTCCCGGGCTCCCTCCTTCATTTGTTTTGGGAGTGTGAGCGGCTGCGTCCCACATGGTCTGCGGCTAGGGAGCTGATTGATTCCCTTGCAGGTGGGCGAGTTGCTCTGACGCACACTCAGTGCCTCCTCTTTCAAAATATTCAGGACACCCCCCGGCCTCTCATGAGACTGATTCATTCGGTCTGTTTAGCAGTACAATGGGCCATAGCTCTTTCCTGGAAATCGGCCTCGGTTCCCTTCTCACTGGTCGTATCTAGAATAGATCAAATGATGCTGACAGACAAAATACACCATACATTGGGGGATTCCATGCCTCTGTATGACGCCAAGTGGAACCCCTGGTATATCTTTAGACTGCAACACTGATCCCTCACATTCATTTCTTATTTTTAAGATGATAATTATCTGACCTCTTTCTTCTCCCCACCCCCCTTTTTTTCTTTTTTTTTTCTTCCTCTCCTTTCTTTCTTTTCCCCCTCTCTCTAGATTTCTACCTTTATCTCTTTAATGTGTACTACGATTGATACTTATTGCACAGTTATGTCTTGTATGTACGCAATATGCTTTTGTTTGGTTTATAATAATAATAAAATTCCTTTGAAAACAGTAATATGTTTTGGCATATAAAAAGGTTGTAAAAATAAGATCTTAAACACAATAACCCTGCACCTAATAGTGCAACATTAGGATGGTTTTCCCATTGCCATAGGTGTTGCTACAGATAACTTGGAAAGAGTTTAGAGAAGCAGAATGATATATTTATGTTTTACTTTTCTATGTATTGAAATGACATGTTTATGAAGCAGCCTAAATTTTTCCAGTGCTACAAGTGCTGTATTTTTCCCTTGTATTTCACTACTCCTAAGTAGCTCCTGAAAAAAAAGGGACTAAGGACCTATACTTTTTTCACATGCTTTTTTTAGGTTATCTCTAGGTTAGTGATACTGATTAGTGATAGTTATGCACCATGGTAGAAAAGGCATGCTTGGAAATTATGGCAAACTTAGCAATATTACTTTCAATAAATTTTTATTAGTTTACAGAGAGAATATACATTCCAGAAGCAAGAGTAGGACCAATTGTCCTGCAAAAGCCAACATGGCTAATTAAGAAAAAATAAAGGGTTAATCCAACAGGCAAAAAATACAATTCCAGATAATGAAATGCAATGAGTGAAACATATAAATATACCATTATCAGTATGTAGCCTATGGTACAGAAGCTAAGAGCCATGTATCCTCCAAAACTGTAAAGAAGGAGTCTGGTTCAGGGGTCCCGCAGAGCCTTCCCACCACCCCAAAAGGGATCACACTGTGGCTGGAGCCCTTAACCCCCTAGTTCAAGGCTCTGAGGTGTAATCAGGTCTAAGGTATACCCATAAAAACCTAAAAGCCTCGGAGGTCATGTTAAGGCACATAGCACCAATTAGGTGGATAGGAGAGAAATGGTACCTGTCAAATTACCAATAAACAAAACAACTTATGGGGACACTACAGGGTAATTATCGCTAATGGACCCGACCCCAGGAATGACTGGGTCAGTGAGGGTGGGGGCCTGAGTCCACAACCCTCTGAGAGAAAAGATAGAAAGAAGAAGAAAGAAGAAGAAGAAAGAAAGGAAAATATTGGAGGTGATAGGGGAAGAGACAGACTAGGGAAGAGCGGGGGAGAGAACAGACTGATTGGAGTCAGGGTGTAGTGGGACATTAATGAAGGTGGCCCCGGGTTCCCAAACCTGTTCAAACTTCTCAGTGCGGTCCATGAGTACACTTGCTATTTTCTCTTGTGACATAATCCAAGAGATCTTTCTCTTTGCTAGTAGGGCAGACACTCCTGACTTTTTCCAGGCTTTGGCTTAAGTCAGTTTGGCTCCTAAGAGGACAAAAAAAAATCAGGCGTTGTGTAGTGCTGGACACTGTGCGCACTGAAAAGTTAAGGAGGGCAATCAGTGGAGAAGTTGGAATGGGGGCTTTGGTAATCTTGCGTATCCAGGGGAAAACTTTGTTCCAAAAACTCTGTATTCTGGGGCATCCCCACCACACATGTAACATGTCTCCCCTAAGGTTACACCCCCGAAAACACAGGGGGGATGTCGCCGGGTATAGTTTGGCCAGTCTCGTGGGGACTAAATACCATCGGGAGATTACTTTTAAACTAGCTTCTGCAAGGTTAGAATTGAGAATACCTTTGTATGACTGAAATAAGTTTCTATTCCAAGTCTCCATTTTCCATTGTTGGGAGAGATCCTCCTCCCATGCCAGCATAAAGGACATTTTGGAGCGAGTGGAGGACAGCGCCCTATAGATTACCGTGATTTCCCCCTTCTGCTCATTGTTCATATGATGTGATTCGGGAACTATCAGGATGTGCTTTCCATAACTTTCGGAGGAAGTTGGAGATCTGGGTGTAACGAAAGAGTTCCGATGGTGGCATGTTCAGGTCGTTAATGTAATATGTTTTAGGGTGAGGGCCCATGGGTCTGAGGAAGTGCCCTATTCTATACAGTCCCTTGTCAAGCCACCATCTGAAAGCATTTGTGTTTAGCCCTGGAGGGAAAGCCGGGTTTTGGAATAAATGTTTTAGAGGAGTAATGGGCGACGTCAGCCGCTCGTTGTCCCTTAGACTGTCCCAGAGGGCAAATGAGTGAGAAAGTGTAGGGGACAAAATAGAGGGTCTAAATGTTTTCTGACACCACAAGAGATAGTCTAGGGTGTGGGGCGGAACTGCCTGGCGTTCAATATGTATCCAATCAGGTAGTTCCCAGCGGGAGTAGACCACAGATATCTGGGCAAGTTGTGCCGCCTGAAAATACCGAAGTAAGTTCGGGAGACCCAGGCCCCCCTCCTCCCTTGAACGGAATAGGACAGATTTTGACAGCCTGTGACCCCTTCCTCCCCAAACAAATTTAATGATTTTTTTTTGGAATCGTTTTAGATGGGCCTTGACTAGGGGGATAGGAAGTGCCCTAATGTAATATAAAATACATGGGAGTAAAGTCATTTTTATTGCATTGATTCTACCCAACCAGGACAGAGAGTATTGCGACCAACTGGAGATGTCTGCCTCCAGTTTTTGGAATAGCTGGGGGTAGTTGGCATGATAAAGGAGTTCAATTTTGGAGGTTAGCTTGATCCCCAGGTACTTGATGTACTTGTCGTTCCAGTTAAATCGGAAGTCCTCCCTAATCCTGGCAAGCAGAGTTTCCGGAATGTTAATATTTAGCGCCTGAGACTTATTAAAGTTGACCAGCAGTCCCGAAATTTTCCCGAAGTCATCTAAGAGCCGGCAGATGTTGGGGAGGGATATTAGAGGGGATGAGATGAAAAGGAGTATGTCATCGGCGAATAGCGCACATTTCTGGGACCGAGAGCCGCATTTAATGCTGTGAATATCTGGATTGTTTCTAATAGCTATTGCTAGAGTCTCTATTGCTATGGCGAAGATCATGGGTGAAAGTGGGCAACCCTGTCTGGTGCCTCTAGAAATTTGGAAAGATTCCGAGTAAAATCCCTGCAGACGCACCTGAGCCTATGGGGTTGAGTATAGAGCATGTAGAATGTTGATAAAGGATTCTCCAAATCCCCAGCGCTTCAGGGTAGCGAAGATATAGGGCCAGTAGACAGAGTCAAAGGCCTTTTGGAGGTCTAGGGAGAGGAGACAACCTTGTCGTGGAGAAGCATTATCCCAGTTTGAGTTGAGAAGGGATATGATATCAATCGCTCAACGGATTTGGTCTGGGCCTTGTCTCCCAGGGATGAAGCCCACTTGGTCCTTATTAACATATAGGCTAATGAAGGAGGATAAGGGGTCCGCAAGGATTTTAGTCAGAATCTTCAGATCATTATTTATGAGCGATATCGGTCGGTAGTTGCTTACCAAGCTAGGGTCCTTCCCTGGTTTAGGTAGAACAGAAATATAAGCTAAGTTACTCTATTTATCTAGAGGGTCTCCCTTTCGTAGAGCATTGAAGAAGCGAGTCATATAGGGTGCAAGTGTTGTGGCAAAGGTTTTGTAATAAGGGATGGAAAATCCGTCCGGGCCAGGGGCTGAGTGCGACTTTAAGTTTTTAATAAACGCGCATACCTCTTTCGACGATATAGGGTCTTCTAATTTCAGGCGGTGTCTGTCTTCTAATCTGGGGATCTGGATAGTATCAAGAAATTTGTCTACTGAGTTTTGGGGTGGGTGATCGCCCCCACTATACAGAGATTTGTAGAAGGATTGGAATTCCTCCATAATACGTTGAGGGTTTAGGGACAATGTGCCACCATTATTTTCATTTTGGGGAGAGCAAATGAACGAATTCTCAGAGTGAGCCTACCCGCAAGCATAGATCCTATTCTATCCCCTTGGGAGTAGAATCGAGCTCTGTTCCAACGCAGCCATTTCTCAGCTTTTGTAGTCAAGGCCAAATTCAGGGCTGTGCGTGCCGAGTCAAGATTTTCTGTAGGAACAGAGCTAGGATTCACTTTGTGTTTTCTTGAAAGAGTTGTAAAATCCTGCTCTAATTTTGCTACATTGTTTCTCCTAGCCTTGTGTATCTGGGAGGCTATTTGGATGAGCTTTCCTCTGATCACGGCTTTATGAGCTGCCCAGAGGCATAACGGTGTAGTGTCGGGACATCATTTGATTGAAAGTAATGCTCAATAGCGCCTTCTACCTCTTTTACTCTGATCGGATCACTCAAGATGGACTCATTAAGTCTCCAGCGGCCGTGTGAACGGTGGCCCGAAGGACGCTGAATAATCAGAAAGACCATAGAGTGATCCGACCAGACGGAGTCTCTAATGTATGACTTAGAGGCCAGGGATACTGCAGCGGTGGGAATAAAAATGTGATCAATCCGAGCAAAGGAATTGTGAGGGCTAGAGTAATGGGTGTAATCTCGCATTGTCAGATTGATTTCCCTCCAGGTGTCTCCAAAACCGTGTTGGAAGATGAGTTTAGCAATACATAGACTTTGTTTTGTAGGTCTAGTGGGACGGTTGCCCGGTGGACGGGATTTGTCTAGGCCCTGGTCAAAGGCTATGCTGGAGTCTCCTCTGAGTATTACCGTACACTCCAGAAGGGGTGATAGGGTCTTCAACATGGATTGGAAAAAAGAGAGTTGACCCTTGTTGGGGGTATAATAAGAGAGGAAAGAATAGGTTTGGTCATCCAGTTCCCCAATTACCAAAATATATCTACCTTCTGCGTCTTTATGTTCCAATTTTAGGGTGAATTTACACTTGTGAGAGAATATAATGCCCACCCCCTTTGTTTTATCATCTGCATTGGCCAAGTAAAAGGTAGGGTATTTAGAGTGGAGAAATGTTGGGCGGTAACTTTTAGGAAAGTGAGTTTCTTGTAGAAGGGCTACGTCTACTTTTTGAGAGTGGAGGTATTGTAGCACTTTTCGCCTCTTGGGTGGGGTGTTTAGATCCTGGACATTGTGAGACACAACCTTTAGAGGGTGCAATACGGGGGGGTTGTCAGCCATAGAGCAGAAGGGTGGACCATGCTAGGAAATCAAGAGCACTTACCGTTGTTTCTCCACAAGCTCCAAAGCACTCAGTCTGCAAAAAAAAATTAAAAATCCAAATCCGCTGGAACGAATCGAGGAGCCCTTCCCGAGTCGGTCATTATAAAAGAACAAATGTTAGAAAGATGTAGGCAGAAAGAATAACAGAGAGAAAAGCCGAGAAACAAGGGAGTTTCCCAGGGAGTGGAGGAAAGAGAGCCCTCCATCCTTAAGGTAAACCAAATTAAGGATCTCCTCCGTGAAGAAGGGAACAATCCTGTCAAGAGAAAGGTGGAACACCTGTTCTACTAGACAGGATGGGGCGCATGAGCACCACTCCAGCCGCGAGGCTAACTTGATAAATAGACAAAGACAGTGAAAGAGGGCCTAGTGCCCCCAGACAGATCGAGCACCCCTAGTAAACATAACATTATAACCAATAACTTAAACAGCTTCCTGGATCATCACAATTTTCTAGGTCCTGTGAACAAAAAGTGGAGAGGGTTGGGAGGGATCGGGAAAGCAGGGATGGGATAGGGAGAAGCGGGAGGGGGGTGGGTGTCGGGAAAGAGGGCGAGGCCAGCCAACTCCGGACTGTGGTCAGGAGAGAGAGAAAAAAATGGCTGTAGAGGAGGTATAATCCCCCCTGTCATTCAGTGGGTCATGGCAGTTCAAACGAGCAAATAAACAAAACAAAACAAAAACTGTCAAGTCCCTAGAGGCAAAAGTGTCCTGGGTCTGCCTCAGCTGAGGCAAGAAATAGTACACGGGGGTGAGGTAGCTCAGAGAGATCCTAATGGGAGTCTGAGCCATCCCTGCAGGCAGGGAAAAAGAGTAAGGACCAAGAATTCCAAACATCTCAGGGCGAAGGGGTTTCCTTGGACTTCTTGGGTGGTTTCCCAAACTGGTTGTAGAGGGCTAGAAGGAAGCTGCCTTTTCGAAGAGTTGGAAGCGTGGCCACTGGGTTGCAGATTTGGGTCATGCCTGATGAGGCCTAGTGTCAGTAGAAGTTTTTCTCCCTCCTGCAGGGAGGCAAAAGTATAGGGCTTGCCCTTGAAGATGAGCTTGAGTTGTAAGGGAAACAGCCACCAGTATTTGATTTCTTTTTCTATTTAAATGTTAAGCAGTGGTTTGAGGGCTCTCCTCTTTTGGATGGTGGAAGGTGACAGGTCGGCAAAAATTTGGAGCTCATGACCCTGGAACAAGATCTTGGATGTTGCTCGGGATTTGCGCATCACCTCTTCTTTGACGGAATAGAAATGTCGTTTCACCACTATGTCCCTCGGGAGTCCGTCAGTTCTCTGAGGCCTCAGAGCTCTATGAGCCCGGTCTAGCTCCAATCTGTGTGGAGGGATATCAGGAATCAGGTCCTTAATGAAAGTGCGGACTGCATCATGGACATCTTTATAAGATTCTGGGAGGCCTCTAACCCTGAAATTATAGCGCCTGTTCCTATTCTCAAGGTCATCAATTTTAGCATTGGCTGTCTCGAGTTGGTCTCGGAGGGTCTGGATGCAGTTGGTGTTTTGGTTTGTTCTGGCAATGGTAACGTCCAGATTGGATTCAATAATCTCAATACGGGATCCTATTGTGTGGAGGTCTGCTTTAATATCATTTGTGATCCTGTTGGCAGTATTGTGCAGGCCCCTGTCCAGGAGCTCAGCAAATTTAGTGAACATGTCTGCCATGGTTACTTGGAGAACTAGGCCCAAATCCCCAGGCTGTAGTGACTGTTGTGGCTGGGGAGGGCCGGCTTCCATGGGGCAGAGGCCCAGCTCTTCCAGAGTCTGTTCAATTAGGGATTCTGTGGATGCAGGGGATACAGGGCCAAGAGCGGGTGTACTCACAGTTGAACCCAGCAGTTGTGAGGGAGAAGGAGTAGCGGCTTGAGCATAGGTAATGCGGTCCGGAGCTGTGTGAGGTGGAGCGGCCGCCATCTTGGGACTCCCGTCCCGCGAGTGATCTTATTCAAAAGCGGGATTCAAGCTTCTCCTTACAGTCCCCGAATACATCAGGGGGATCCGCCGGGTGTCCGTTGCCTGTGGGTAGCCGATCCAGGCTGAGAGCGGGAGTGTTTGCGGTGATCATAGCCTCAAACGTCTGGAGTGGGACGGAGCTCTCTGACTAAGCGTCCATGTCAGGAGCTGCCGCGCATGTGCCTCAAACAAACTTAGCAATTTGTCTGTAAACATATCCTTAAGTTTAAAGCAAAAAAAGTTGGATCCCAAAGGCCACTACTTGCAATGGGGTTTGAGTTCTCAATGACACAGAGCTTGGCTCAAACTCTAGCTGTTCATGAAAGGTGGAATAACATAGCCTGTTTACCCACCCACCAATGTGCGGCAGGTAGTCATACAATTAGTGGCAGTATTATTACTATATCTAAATGTTATTTTTCCTGCTCAGGGCTGGTTCAGAGTGAGTCAGCAGTTTATGTGTTTTATTCTCGTGGGTGTTGTTTATCATCATTAAGGTAAGGGTGGGCCATGTATCTGAGTTTCCCTTATTTTAATATCTCCTACAGACCCACAAATTCACTGGGCCAGGGATATAGGGAAGAGGCCCTTGTCCTTATCAGAAGGCCTCCCTGGTAAGGTACCCTGTCCATGTTGATGGCATGCTGTATGGTATGGTTCGGGGGGGTGGGTCTCTCTCTTTCCTTCCCTGCTAGACTGCATGCTCAGGTAAGGGTCTTGTAAAAAATGTGAGGGGACCCCACACTTTGTACTTGCTTTTTGTGTAGGGTCCCTCCTGCATTTGCATGTATGAATTTTTAGAGGGGGGAACCCTACATTCTTGTTTTTGTTTTTTTGTGGAGTCCCCCTTACAATCCCCCTTAGTTATCCTAGATGAGGGCCTGGCTTGGCTGTTGAAAGGAATCCTGGACACTTTGTTTTAAAACAGAACACAGTATCTTGGAAATATAAGTTAGCAGCAATTTCAATTATACTTTCTTTGTATATGTCACTTTTACTTTGGTATGTGACCCCACAGGGCAGTTCTCAGCTCCCTGTGACCTTTGTTTGATAACGCATTGCCTATTAACCTTAAAAATGGCCTTGTTTATAAACAAAATAAGGCAGGCCAGGAAATGTTTAAACAAAAAGTCTTACCAAAAAGTGTGTGTGTGTGTTTGTATACTGTGCTTTTTTTGGTGAATTAGATTTCCAGATTCCAATACACCCCCTCACAACCACTGCCCAAGGATCGTGGAGAAGTGACCTTTCTCCTCATCAACATGGGTACAAGGGGCTTTGCTAGGGAGCCATAGTCATAGGTAAAACAGGCAGAGGAATTCATTTCTCTGAGTCTATAAGCTTTGGGTATAATTTGAGCTTTGCTTAATGAGATTTTTAATCAAGAGGCTTTTAAGGCTCCATGCACACTGGCTTAATAATCACTGCTTCTACAGGAGTTTTGTGTTCTGCCTGTAGAAGCAGCACAATGTTATCTTATGTGTCCATGCATATTAGGACGTTTACAGGCATATTTTGAGCTCAACGTATAGTGGCAGGAAAAAAAACCTTTGCGTTTCTGATTGGAGCTTACTGGCAGAAATCTTCTAAACTCATCTAGACTTTGTACAAAAAATGCTCTATATGAGCGTTCTTTACTCCAAAGAGAATGGGCATTTTTTTTAAGCCCAGTGTGCATGGAGCCTAAAGCATAACAGTTAATAACCTGGCAAATATTTCTAAGGGTGCCTAGAGCTGCACCTACTGTCTGGAAATGTGACATATAGTTTTGCATCATCATACTTATTTACTAGACATGTGCACACTGAAATATTTTGTTTTGGAATTTAGTTTTGGTCCGAAAAATACAATTATTTAGTTACTTCCAAAATTAGTTTTTATTTATTTAGTTTTGTTAAAAAATGCATTCGTCTGAAAATCCAAATTATTTAAGGTAGAATCTGTCATTGAAGGCTTATGGTGTCTGTCGAATGTTCTAAGAAGATTTGACTGAAGCAGCTAAACTGTACGACGCTGCAATCATACATTGTCGGTCGAATGCTCCGCCCACAAGCTATTGTAGAATTCTAATGTTGTATGACTAGTAATAATTATATTTATTAATTATTATTACTAGTCAGCCAACATTAGAGTTCTTCTATAGCCTATGGGTGGAGCATTTGACCATAAATGTCCGCTCATGTTGATCGTATGTTTTTAGCTGCTTCGTCGAATCTTCATCTCTCTATAATGTCGAATCTTTTCTCTCTATGTCAAATCTTTTCTCTCTATGTCAAATCTTTTCTCTATGTCGACTCTATTCTCTCTATGTCGAATCTTCATGTCTCTATACTGTCAAATCTTTTCTCTGTCGAATAATGTCAGACTAATAGAGTTAGGTTAGGCACATTCAACCGCAGATTCGATAGACACAGATCGCCATTGTCACCGTCATATCGAATCTTTTATCTATCTATCTATTTTTTATGCCGATCTTTCAGATTTTGGACTCTGCACATTCGTTATCGTTTCTTAAAACTAAAGCGAAAATCCCCGAAATTCGGACGAAAATGCATTCGGACTAAAATGAATGCACATGTCTATTATTTACCTAAAGCTTAACTTAATAGCTTTATGTTGGGTGAGTTATTGTCATAATGTGCACATATCCTCCTAGAATAGCCTCCTCTAGCAATGCAACATCCACTAACCTATTATTCACTCCATTGCTGCACCTGGCATCTTACAACCAGTGTTTTCTGGGTCCAACTTTGAATTTAGATAGTCAAAGGGTAGTGGGCAGAGATCGGCATACCTTCAAACAATATGTTATAGCACCGACATCCCTAAATTTGAGGAACGGGATATGGGACTTTAAAGGTGCTAATATATCAGTGGATACGACAAAATATTTATAAAAAAATAGAAAATTTATTGATCACATCAAATAAAAAACTAATATACACATTTCACTAACCATTACAGGTATACATCTACTACCTAACATGTAACAGAAAAGAATTGTATATAGTTGACAATAACGTCCATTTGTGTTCAACAGTTTCGCCTGTAAGGCTTCATCAGGACTGGACGTTGAAGAATATTTTAATGAATTATTGAAATAGAAGATTCCCACTTTAGATGTAAAATAAAAAAAACATACATTAGCATTGATTTTATAACATGTCAATATAAAGAGAAATAGGTCTTGGCAAGGCACACAGAAGGGTTCTCCAAACAAGAAGTGAGAAAAAAAAAAGGAAAGGAGAGGAGTCAATGGAATAATCCACTGTTCCTAAAACACCCCATACCCCAAGATGATATAGAGGAAACTGAAATGGAGTCAGCACCCTCCATGTGTGCATGCGCAGATGTCGCTCCGCTCCGCTCAGGGAATGTCAAAGGTTCCCGTTAATGGGGGAATGATGTATAGACGTTTTGATCAAGAATTCATAAAATACCTGAAACATATGTTAAATTACTTATTTACCAGAAAGAATTGTCTTTATATGTGAAGTAGAGCATATGGAGAGGTAGCGCAAATCCATGGGCATCCTGCCCTGTGGAAATGGGTGCACTCACCTTCCTCAATTCATATAATAAAAACCAGAAGAGGGAGCTCCATAGGAACCGGGATTGGAGAGGTAACTAATCTTCATGCACATGCTCTAACCTGCTGTACCTATGAATGTATAACATAGGGAAAAAAAACTTAAGTGAAACAGTATGGATTAGACATAATAACACGATATGATTACAGGCATAACCTCACCCAAGGGTATGTTCTGTTAAGGATCATAGAACTAACCCCTCCTGGGGCTAACAAGGGCTTCCTGGCTCAGAACGGGGCTTTAGTTGGCGGAGTCCAAATGCCCACAACGGTGGACGACAAAGGATAAAAATTCCTCCTAAGAATGAACAGACACCCAAATGGGCAAGGGGACCTATGAATAAGTATACTTCTAAATAGTATACAGTCTAAGATGAATGCTGAAGACAGTAAATACCTGTAATACAGATCCCGGTGCGGCGTGGGCTCCCTGTGTAATCCCATCATGGCATGCACCAAGTGGGTTTTAAATACTTCCCCCAAAAGAGCGCCAAAACGTGGCAGGTGACGTCACGTCCCGCTGGCGCTCCACGGACGCAAAAAAGGGGGTGGGGCCTGACTAGGACATGGGAAACAGTGAAATCACTTCCTGTGTTGATGCCAACAGTATAGGAAAACCTTTCCTTGCTGACACCACCGTGCTGGCTCTCATAGCCTCCAGCTCTTGCAGATGAATGGTATAGGGACATACTTTATTCCACATAATGCCGCGCTCAAAAGGTCCCTCCATGTGGGCAGACACCGATCCCTGCCCGGATACTGGCTGGGTCAGTGGACACCCTTGGGCATCCGTGCGGGAGCCTCAAGACCCCCGAACGTGAATTACGCGGTGCAACACCATATGCGCATCTGCAGGGAGGGGGGGCAGATAAACGAAAAAGGGGGTGGGGAAAAAAAGGGGGAAAAGAAGGAAAGGAGGAAAGGGCGAAAAAAGGGGAAGAGAAGGAAAAGAAAAACAAGAAAGAAAAAGGGAAAGAAAAAATTCCCTGAAGTTCTATGTTGGGAGAACAAAGTCAATTATGCATGATAGGCACAAGAACAGTAATACCAATTCAAACAATACAATTTAACAAAAGAACAATATTTACACAAATGAAATAACATAATAAACATAATAAATCAATAGCCTTGCCTCCCATGTTATTGAGAGGTATTGCTGGCATAAAGTGTCATAGGCAACATCCGGAAAATGTGTCCCATGTACACTGACTCATAAGAATACCATCATCCTCTAGGATGGTAAACAGAAGAGGGGAGGGGATCAGGAAAGGGAACCCCATCATCCATGTAGGGGAATATACATGAAGAGAATAATGGCAAAGATGTGGGGGGGAGAGATGAAATGGCACCCTCATAAACATGCAGATGGTACATGCAATGAATGTCAGGAGTAGATGATATCACAGGTTAACTGAGGCTTGAAATCACAAAAATGGTTTGTAACTGATTCCCTCATTCAACCCTGGAAATCGAGTAGCTTGTAATAAGTAAATCCATCTACTTTCTAATTGGAGCAGTTTTGTGTCAATCTCTCCTCCTCTTTCATGCTGGGGTATATGTTCCAGACAATAAAATCCGATGGATTTCAGGTTGAAATCATGGTATAGGCCAACATGAAGGCTAATTGGCGTTTCCATTCTGCGTTTAGCAATAAGGGAAACATGGTCCCTGATTCTGCAGAAAAAATTGTGCTTTGTTTTGCCTATATAAAATGCCCCACAGGAACACTTCATCATATAGACTGCGCCAATGGATTGGCAATCAGTCCTATGTTTCGTGTCCATGTGGTATTGTTTTTGGAGAGCAATGGTTTTGCCTGCCAAAATGAACCTTCCAGATTCCGATAAGCCTCCTGCCCGCAGACCCCCACAACCACCTTGGAACCCAAACCAGCTTATGTGGGTAAAGAGTTATAGGTTAATACAAACACTACATATATTTTAAAAATAAATTGACAAATCTGTTCTTACCAACATTTACCTTCATGGTTCCAGTGGTGGCCCAAAGTGTCCCACCGTGTGTCTTATCCATTGTCAGGAGTTCAGAAGAAGGAGATTGGGTCCCCAAACTCAATTTGAACACTGAGGGAGCTCCCACCACTGTCATGGTTTTAGGTGCACAAGGAACTCTGGGGAAGGAGTTTCCGGTAACTGCCCATATTTGGACCAAGACCTAAAATAGGCAGTGATTTTACAGGGAACACCAGTTCACCAGGGAAAGGGCAACCATCTACTAGCACCGTATAGGGCAATATTCTTACATATGGTGAATATTGCAGTTTTCTTAGTGAAGAACAGATATTTCAATGTAAGGGAATGTAATTATTACTAGGTATATCTTGGAAAAATCATGGACAAGTTTCCCCTAATTGATGATTGTTCAGCAATGAATTTTGGGAAAATTTTGGATAAATATTGTGCAACTTGCCTATTGAGTCTTTGTTAAATACACCCATTAGATTATGAGCTCTAAAACTATTGAGTATTTTAGAGAATTTTTAGTGAACATTTTAAACAGTGATGTTAATGTCCACAATATTTATCTATTTCTAATTATATCCTAAAATATTTCCTAAATACTATTTCACATAATTTATCTAGTAGGTAATTTTAGGTAATAATATCACTTAAGTAGGTAAATGTAAGTGTTAACAGCAATTTAGGTTTAATAATTAATTTACTTGATTTGCTCAAGACGTATTTGCAAGTGTGTAGGATTAAAAGTGCAGTATAATATATAATTAATATTTTCAACTATAACTTATAAAAGAGTTAAAAATAATAATTTTAGGCTAAAATTTATTGAATTTACTTTACATTTAACAAATATGTTGCATTAAAATAAATGTATATATTTATTTTTCATTTGTTAACCTTCCTAGCGGTATTCCCAAGTGTGGCTCAGGGTGAATTTTTCATACCAAAAGCGGTAACCCCGAGCCACACTCGGGATTTGCATCGCAGGATCCATGTAGAGGTTACTTGTTATTTGTCCCCTGGATCCTGCAATGTCTCCCCTCTGTGATCTGCGAGCCGCCGTGTCTCGCTCGATTCACAGTGCCGAACTCCGTTCCCTGCGAGCGTTGCGACGCACGGGGACGGAGTTCGGCGCCAAATTTAAAAAGTAAAAAACACAGTATAGATACAGTATACTGTAATATTACAGATTACAGTACTGTATCAAATAAATACACATCCCCTTTGTCCCTAGTGGTTTGTCCAGTGCCCTGCATGCAGTTTTATATTATACACTGTAAATACTTTTCTTTCTGCCTGAAAACTGGAGATTGTCCATAGCAACCAAAAAATGTCCCTTTACGTCAAAAGTGGTTTTAGACCAGCTAGAAAACAGTGATAATAAATTAAAATCACTTGCAAAATTGAGCGATAGTGATTTGTGGGGAAATTCGTCAATAAACACTAAAAGTAATGACAGCGACTATTCTGCAACTGAGCAACTTTTAGTGTTTTTGATTTGATTACATTATTGAATAATTTTTATTATTATTATTTGTTATACTTATTTATAGTTATTTATTATATTATAATTAATGATTTTGTGTTTCAAACTTTATCATACCCGGGATGTCTACTGGACTCTTGTTTGGACAGATTTAAGTGAGTTATTCCTAAGAATACAGGCCTACAATATAAAACGCCAAATTTCCATGCAAAATATTGGTACCGCTTTCAGCATCAAAAATCTGACATAATCATACCGCCAGGGAGGTTAAAGAAAGCTCCCAACTCCAAATTAAGTAAACGGGTACATTGTTTCTCTCAGTTCGCTCCTTTTCCTCAATGAGAGTGGGATTCTATGTTTAGGAGTGTGTGATCTCTATCTTCACACTGTTACTTCCAGTTAGTGATTAAAATGATAGGTATAATCAATTTAAGTGAATAAAAATGCTGAGAAATAGATTTTGAGCAGTGTCATAATTATTTATATCAATTACCAAATTGAAGTATTGCAGTTACAATATATACTTCAAATTAAATATTTAACAGGGTTTTGCTATATGCTTGGAATGATAATGTAGGAATTTTGTTTCATAATACCTTACATCTTCATACTTGCTATATAGATAACCATAGATTTATCAAAGGCTTTGATGCCTGCGGGACATTATTTCATTGGCACTCCCTTATCTTCAATATAACATTATGTTATCAATATTTAGAAGCCAAAACAAATTATAGTATTGGATAGAATAGGGAAGTATTAAACCTCCTGTTGGGGCTTTGTAAGAGGGATTCACCTTCACCTCTTTCCCTGTTGAAATTTTTACCAGAGGGGTGAGGACAAATCTACTAAAGGGACACAGAAATAAATACAAATCTGATAAGAGTTCTAGCTGTCTCCCACTCTACTAAAAGAAAAAGAACAAACATGCTTTGTCTGTATTGCTGTTGGAGAGTTACCCTAATTTCTAAATCAGACCTGGATCACAGTAAATACATAATTACTGTTAGAAAGAGAAAGTGACCTGTTGGAAACCACATATGCCTAAAAACATGCCTCCATCCCTGATATAATAGAAAAAGAAGAAATGGGCTATGGGACTTTAAATGAGGCATGAATCGGCGTATAGGTATGTATAGGATATCAAAAGATGTGTGTATCTGTCACAGTCCCGTCAGGGAAATCTCTGTGGCCATATAGAATTGCTAAATAATCTATCCATAAATGATAATAAACTCAAGGAGTCAATTGGAAAATTCATAATGTAATGATGTATCATAATATATAATACACAGATCATGCAGGCAAAGGCATAATACATATAATAGTAGTCACATTGACATATTTGATGATTCAATATCTAGGACATGATTAATAAAAGCAATCACAATAGATGGGCATACAGATACAATAGACATGATTATCCAATTAAATGACAATAAAGAATACATTAAAATAGAATGACATAATTGGGCAAATTTGGCTTGGCATCCCTGAGCATGGACTCGACGCGGCTCTCCCCATGGTTGGGGACTCTTTGGAGTGTGGAGGGCCCATTCCCGCCTCAACCCCAGAGGAGACAGTTCATCCAGGACCACCATCCCATTCCATTTTTTGGAACGCTTGGGATACCTTTTTGGGCTTCGCCATGGGTAATGTATCAAACCATCTGACTTAGCTGTTCTGTAACCATGACCTAATCATTGAGACTCCGTTGACTTACCTATTTATCTTTTGTCCCCCCCCTTTTTTTAGCTACAATATACGCACCCCACTCCTGATGACTGGCTTTAAATGCCAAGAAACGCGCCGAGTCCATGCTCAGGGATGCCAAGCCAAATTTGCCCAATTATGTCATTCTATTTTAATGTATTCTTTATTGTAATTTAATTGGATAATCATGTCTATTGTATCTGTATGCCCATCTATTGCTTTTATTAATCATGTCCTAGATATTGAATCATCAAATATGTCAATGTGACTACTATTATATGTATTATGCCTTTGCCTGCATGATCTGTGTATTATATATTATGATACATCATTACATTATGAATAGTGTTGAGCGGACCCGAACTGTAAAGTTCGGGTCCGTACCGAATTTTGGCGTTTTCCCGACCCCGGACCCGGACCCGGATTTTGCGCTAAAGTCCGGGTTCGGGTTCGGATTCGGGAATTTAATGGCGCAGTTAGAAATGCTTCAGGGGCCAGCCAATCACCATTTGATTAGCTGGTGTGCCCTTAGAAGCCATCATAGCCATGCCTACTAATGGCATGGCTGTAATTGGTCAGTGCAACATGTGACCCAGCATGTGACCAGCTTCTATATAAGAAAGAGGCACACAGCACAGATCGTCACTCTGCTTTTAGACAGTGTAGGGAAAGGATCCTGGCTGCTGTTGCTGTGAGGGAGAGAATAGGAGTTAGTCCTGATTCTGCAATCTACTCATAGAAAAGATAGGGAGACAGTGTAGTGTAGTGTAGTGTAGGGGCAGGATCCTGTTTGTGCTTTCAGGGAGAGAGATTTAGATAGGAGTCCAGATTGAGAGATATAATAGCTCAGCGATCTGCATAGGTTTATCTGTTTGTGTTGCAAGCTCAGTGCACCAGCACTGCATTACGTTGAGTGATACACCTATTCCATACTGTGGCTGTATTGTGCTCTTGCTAAAAGACCTATTTTGGTCAGAAAAAAAAAAGGCACTTTATTGTGCTTTTGCTAAAAAGACCCATTTTTGGGCCCCAAAAAAAAAAAAAGGCACTTTATTGTGCTGTTGCAAAAAAAAAAACGGCACTTTGTTGTGCGCAAAAAAGACCTATTTTTGGGCAAAAAAAATATTTTGCAGTGTATATCTCTAGTTGTGTGAAATAACCAATTTCTATATATTTTTCTTGTACTATGCTATACTAAAAAAAAAAAAAAAACTTTTTTTTGAATAGCATTCTCTGCAGCTGTGCGATTCAGCGGTTATATACTGTGGTTGTGTTGTGCTCTTTCAAAAAACGCCATTTAGGGCCACAGAAAATATTTTGCAGTGTGAAATACACATGTGGAGGTGTGTAAAATAAACAATTTCTATATATTGTACAGTGCTATACTAAAAAAAAAAACATTTTTTTTGAATAGCATTCTCTGCACTTCTATAGCTGTGCGATTCAGTGGTTAAATACTGTGGTTGTGTTGTGCTCTTTCAAAAAACGCCATTTAGGGCCACAGAAAATATTTTGCAGTGTGAAATACACATGTGGAGGTGTGTAAAATAAACAATTTCTATATATTGTACAGTGCTATACTAAAAAAAACAACATTTTTTTTGAATAGCATTCTCTGCACTTCTATAGCTGTGCGATTCAGTGGTTAAATACTGTGGTTGTGTTGTGCTCTTTCAAAAAACGCCATTTAGGGCCACAGAAAATATTTTGCAGTGTGAAATACACATGTGGAGGTGTGTAAAATAAACAATTTCTATATATTGTACAGTGCTATACTAAAAAAAAAAACATTTTTTTTGAATAGCATTCTCTGCACTTCTATAGCTGTGCGATTCAGTGGTTAAATACTGTGGTTGTGTTGTGCTCTTTCAAAAAACGCCATTTAGGGCCACAGAAAATATTTTGCAGTGTGAAATACACATGTGGAGGTGTGTAAAATAAACAATTTCTATATATTGTACAGTGCTATACTAAAAAAAACAACATTTTTTTTGAATAGCATTCTCTGCACTTCTATAGCTGTGCGATTCAGTGGTTAAATACTGTGGTTGTGTTGTGCTCTTTCAAAAACGCCATTTAGGGCCACAGAAAATATTTTGCAGTGTGAAATACACATGTGGAGGAGTGTAAAATAAACAATTTCTATATATTGTACAGTGCTATACTAAAAAAAACAACATTTTTTTTGAATAGCATTCTCTGCACTTCTATAGCTGTGCGATTCAGTGGTTAAATACTGTGGTTGTGTTGTGCTCTTTCAAAAAACGCCATTTAGGGCCACAGAAAATATTTTGCAGTGTGAAATACACATGTGGAGGTGTGTAAAATAAACAATTTCTATATATTGTACAGTGCTATACTAAAAAAAACAACATTTTTTTTGAATAGCATTCTCTGCACTTCTATAGCTGTGCGATTCAGTGGTTAAATACTGTGGTTGTGTTGTGCTCTTTCAAAAAACGCCATTTAGGGCCACAGAAAATATTTTGCAGTGTGAAATACACATGTGGAGGTGTGTAAAATAAACAATTTCTATATATTGTACAGTGCTATACTAAAAAAAACAACATTTTTTTTGAATAGCATTCTCTGCACTTCTATAGCTGTGCGATTCAGTGGTTAAATACTGTGGTTGTGTTGTGCTCTTGGAAAAAACGCCATTTAGGGCCACAGAAAATAAATTGCAGTGTGAAATACACATGTGGAGGTGTGTAAAATAAACAATTTCTATATATTTTCCTTGTACTGTGCTATACTAAAAAAAACAACCTTTTTTTTTTAATAGCATTTTCTGTAGCTGTGCGATTCAGCGGTTACGTGCTGTGGGTGTGTTGTGGTCTGGCAAAAAACGCCATTTAGGGCCACAGAAAATATTTTGCAGTGTGAAATACACATCTGGAGGTGTGTGTAAAAAAACAATTTATATATATTTTCCTTGTACTGTGCTATACTAAAAAAAACAACCTTTTTTTTTTGAATAGCATTTTCTGCAGTTCTGTAGCTGTGCGTTTCAGCCATTACGTACTGTGGGTGTGTTGTGGTCTTCCAAAAAACGCCATTTAGGGCAAGATCCTAAATTTGGAAAATATGAGGGGAAGGTCAAAGGGACGTGGTGGCCCCGGTCGTGGTGCTGCTGGTGGAGCTCCTGTTTCAGGGAGAGGACGTGGTGGATCTGTGCCAGCTACACGCACAAGTGAAACACCTTCCTCAGGTGCGAGTAGGCGACCGAGCCTGCGGCGGTATTTTGTCATGCCTAATGAGGCTGTACCAATGTTTAGGCCAGGACAAGTACAGGCGATAGTAGATTGGGTTGCTGACAGTGCCTCGGGTTCCTTCACATTGTCTCCCACCCACTCTTCTGCTGAAAGATCAGAGTTGGCACCTGAAGCCCATGTCCATCAGTCTTTCACCTCACCCCCTTGCAAATCAGCCAAGCAGTCTGAGCCCCAAATCATGCAGCAGTCTCTTCTGCTTTTCGATGACTCTGTTAGCAGGGTTTCCCAGGGCCATCCACCTAGCCCTGCCCCAGAAGTGGAAGAGATTGAGTGCACCGATGCCCAACCACTTATGTTTCATGATGGGTACATGGGAGGACCATCGCAACACGTCTCGGATGATGACGAAACACAGGTGCCAACTGCTGCTGCTTTCGCAATTGTGCAGACAGACATGGAGGGCAGGGGTGAAGACTGGGTGGAAGATGATGTGGAGGACGATGAGGTCCTCGACCCCACATGGAATCAACGTTATGCAGGTGACCAGTGTAGTTCGGAGGAAGAGGCGGTGGTCGCACAGAGCCACCAGCACAGCAGAAGAGGGAGCAGGGTGCAAAAACGGAGCATTCGTCCCCTAGACAGTACATCTGCTACTGCCCAACGCAGCAAGGGACCGAGCACACCAAAGCCAGGTCCAAGGACTTCCCTAGCGTGGCAGTTCTTCACACAGTGTGTTGATGACAAGACACGAGTGGTTTGCACGCTGTGCAATCAGAGCCTGAAGCGAGGCATAAACGTTCTCAACCTGAGCACAAGCTGCATGACCAGGCATCTAAGTGCAAAGCACGAGCTGCAGTGGAGTAGACACCTCAGAAACCAAGAAAGGTCTCTGGCTCCTCCTGCTTCCTCTTCTGCTGCAGTCTCGGCCTCTTCATCCACCTCTGTAGTGACAGTGGCACCTGTCACCACGCAAACAGAGGATCTGCCAGCAACACTACCACCTGGGTCACCGACCATCTCCACAATGTCCCATGGAAGCGTTCAGCTCTCTATCTCCCAAACATTGGAGCGGAAGAGGAAGTACCCCCCTAGCCACCCGCGATCCCTGGCCCTGAATGCCAGCATTTCAAAATTCCTGGCCTTTGAAATGCTGTCATTTCGTCTGGTGGAGACGCAGAGTTTTAAAAGCCTGATGGCATTGGCTGTCCCGCAGTACGTCGTGCCCAGCCGCCACTACTTTTCCAGGCGAGCCATCCCTTCCCTGCACAACCAGGTGGGGGACAAAATCAGGTGTGCACTGCGCAACGCCATCTGTGGCAAGGTCCACCTAACTACGGATGCGTGGACCAGTAAGCACGGTCAGGGACGTTATATCTCCCTAACAGCACACTGGGTAAATGCAGTGGCTGCTGGGCCTGAGGCAGATAGCGGTTTGGCGCATGTCCTTCCACCACCGAGGATTGCAGGGCGCTTCAGTTTGCCTCCTGTTGCTAACTCCTCCTTCTCCGCTTCCTCATCCTCTACCGCCTCCTCATCCATTCAGCGTAACACCTTCACCACCAACTTCAGCACAGCCAGGGGTAAACGACAGCAGGCAGTTTTAAAACTTTCCTGTTTGGGGGAAAATCCCCACACCGCGCAGGAGTTGTGGAGGGACATGGAACAACAGACCGATGAGTGGTTGCTGTCAGTGAGCCTCAAGCCCGGCCTGGTGGTGTGCGATAATGGGCGAAATCTCGTAGCAGCTCTGGGTCTAGCCGGTTTGACGCACATCCCTTGCCTGGCGCATGTGCTGAACTTGGTGGTCCAGAGGTTCCTTAAAAATTACCCCAATATGCCAGAGCTGCTGCAGAAAGTGCGGGCTGTGTGTGCGCACTTTCAGCGTTCTCACCCTGCTGCTGCTCGCCTGTCAGCGCTGCAGCGTAACTTCGGCCTTCCAGCTCACCGCCTCATATGTGACGTGCCCACAAGGTGGAACTCCACCTTGCACATGCTGGCCAGACTGTGCGAGCAGCAGCAGGCAATAGTGGAGTTTCAGCTGCAGCAATCACGCGTGAGTCGCTCTGCGGAACAGCACCACTTCACCACCAATAACTGGGCCTCCATGCGAGACCTGTGTGCCTTTTTGCGCTGTTTCGAGTACTCCACCAACATGGCCAGTGCCAATGACGCCGTTCTCAGCGTTACTATCCCAGTTCTATGCCTCCTTGAAAAAACGCTTCGTGCGATGATGGAAGAGGATGTGGCACAGGAGGATGAGGAGGAGGAGGAGGAAGCGGGATCATTTCAAAGGCTTTCAGGGCAGTCTTTCACAAGTGGCTACGAGGGTGGGTTCCTGCACCAACAAACGCCAGGTACACAATTGTCCGGCAGAAAGGGCACAGTTCTGGAGGATGACGAGGTGGAGGAGGAGATGGAGGAGGAGGAGGAGGAGGAGGAGGAGCCATGTTCACAGCAGGGTGGCACTCAGACCAGCTCGTGGCCATTACTGGTGCGTGGCTGGGGGGATACAGAGGACACAGACGATACACCTCCCACAGAGGACAGCTTTTCTTTGCCTCTGGGCAGCCTGGCACACATGAGCGATTACATGCTGCAGTGTTTCCGCAACGACAGCCGAGTTGCCCACATTTTAACTGGTGCTGATTACTGGGTGGCCACCCTGCTGGATCCCCGTTACAAGGACAACGTACCGTCCTTAATTCCCTCACTGGAGCGGGATCGTAAGATGCGCGAGTACAAGCGCACGCTGGTAGACGCGCTGCTGGTGGCATTCCCACCTGACAGCGGGCGTACGGTGGAAGCACAAGGCGAAGGCAGAGGAGGAGGAAGAGGTCGCCAACGCAGCCGGGGCACCGGCAGCACCTCAGAAGGCAGGGTTAGCATGGCCGAAATGTGGAAAAGCTTTGTCAGCACGCCACAACAACCAGCACCACCAGCTGAGATGGAACGTCTTAGCAGGAGGCAGCATTTCACCAACATGGTTGAGCAGTATGTGTCCACAGGCCTACACGTACTGGATGACGGGTCTGCCCCCTTTAACTTCTGGGTCTCCAAATTGGGCACATGGCCTGAGCTTGCCGTTTATGCCTTGGAGGTGCTGGCCTGCCCTGCAGCCAGTGTATTATCTGAACGTGTATTTAGCACGGCAGGGGGCGTTATCACAGACAAGCGCAGCCGCCTGTCCAGAGCCAATGTGGACAAGCTCACGTTCATTAAAATGAACCAGGCATGGATCCCACAGGACTTGTCCGTACCTTGTGCAGAATAGACATGTATACCGGTGTTGTGACAAAAACTGTCCGGCCATCGGATTGTGCCCGGCCCGTACTGCGCAGGCGCAGCGCTTGCGCAGTACAGAGGACAAGGAGATTCACAAAATCTCCGAAGATGAACGGCGCCTGCGCTGTGAGTGCAGGTTCAAGCCCCACCATCCAAGAGGACATACGGTAGCACATAGTAACAGGGCCCCTCACGGGCTCGCTTCGATCGCGGCCTTGCTTGGCTCGGCTTGAACCACGGATGGTGTGGCCTTCACCTGAACTCAACACGCAGGCGCCGTTAGTCTTGGGAGATTTTTGAAATCCCCTTGTCCTACATACTCAGCAAGCGCAGTACAGGGCGGACACTATTCGACAGGGGACAGAATTCGACACATCACCGGCCTTACCCAGCCATTGTTGTATTTTTGAACCAGTGTTGGCTACCTCGTCCTCCTCCACCGCCGCTTCCACCTACACAGCCACATCCACCGCCACCTCAACCTCCTACTCCATATGGACCTCGTCCTGCTAGGCCAAGATTAAAATTTTTATTTTATTTTTTTGTAGCGCACAGATCCTTTCCCCCTTACCTGCCTTTATGTTGTTGGCTCTTCGCAGGAGGGAGAAAGGCACACCGCACTACCAGCCCGTATCATCCTATATAAAGAGGTTGAGCGGTGTACTTGACGGGCCGTGTCCACAGCCGGAGTCAAAACTCCTCCAGAGGATGATTCTCACCTCTACTGTAGGTAGAGGCAAGTCCTTTAATTGCCAGTAAAGTCAATGTCCACACCAGCTGAAACTCCAACTCTTATTCTCTCATGGCAAAATAAACTGTGCTCAGATAGAAAAGGTTAGAGCAAAGAAACAGGACAGCTTAAGGTGTGGAGGAGGTCCAGGCACAAACGTAGCACATTCACTTCACTGCTTAGGTTTCTCAAACAGTTTTTGGCGCACGGTCTCTGCCACAGACATTGAGGTTTATTTATTTTATTTTTTTGTAGCGCACAGATCCTTTCCCCCTTACCTGCCTTTATGTTGTTGGCTCTTCGCAGGAGGGAGAAAGGCACACCGCACTACCAGCCCGTATCATCCTATATAAAGAGGTTGAGCGGTGTACTTGACGGGCCGTGTCCACAGCCGGAGTCAAAACTCCTCCAGAGGATGATTCTCACCTCTACTGTAGGTAGAGGCAAGTCCTTTAATTGCCAGTAAAGTCAATGTCCACACCAGCTGAAACTCCAACTCTTATTCTCTCATGGCAAAATAAACTGTGCTCAGATAGAAAAGGTTAGAGCAAAGAAACAGGACAGCTTAAGGTGTGGAGGAGGTCCAGGCACAAACGTAGCACATTCACTTCACTGCTTAGGTTTCTCAAACAGTTTTTGGCGCACGGTCTCTGCCACAGACATTGAGGTTGGTCTCTGCCACAGACCGGGTGTACAAGGCCCCTGCCACGGGCCTGGATAACTTTGGTCTCTGCCACAGACCAGGGTGTATAAGGCCCCTGCCACGGGCCGGTTGAATAAGGCCTCTGATACAGTCAAGGTGACCTTGAGCTTCTCCTTCTACGAACCTAGCCCATATCAAGGGGAAGACATCTCTCCAGGGAGTCAACAGACCATTCCTTCTCCGTGACTCCCGCATCGGTCCATCAGAATGATCCTCCCTTCCCTGGAACAGGGTCCCCTACACGAGGCGGCTCTGGACTCCAGGCTTTACTCCCGCCCCTAGGCCTCCATACCCAGGGCAGCAAGAACTCCAGGATAGTACCTCACCCCGGGCTAAAGGTGCCCGAGATGGAACAGGAACACATGCACCCAGGCCGAAGGCACCTGGGCGCGGACCCCACTGGACATCAGCCCCCAGGCCAAAGGTCTGCCCCTTTTATATGCTCTCCCGGCATGCACAGCAGGTTCCCCGCCCCGCTGTACTACTGCCAAGAGGGGACACAAAAGGCGCCACCTGTAGGCCGCAGGGAACTGCACACCAATACTGTCCCCCGAGGACAAAATGGTCCATGAATCCTACAGAATTAGGGTATTTGAGCCTATTTACCACTCAAACACTTTCCTTAAATTTAGCACCCCGCTACATTTTTATTTCAAAGTATTTTATTTTCCCACTAGCTTATCCATTAAATTAAATAATTTATTCCAGAAAGGGCGTATTCTGGGGCATTCCCACCATATGTGTGGCATTGTGCCGTTGAGTTTCTGAGGTTCTTAATGACTTCCTGTACCTCTTCTGCTGAAAAGGGGGCCTCCAGCATATTTTTTTATTTTTTAATTTTTTTTATGTTCTTTTAAGTTATTTCCTATCCACATTTGTTTGCAGAGCACTTGCCATGTTCTTAACAACATTTTGCTGCCATTTGCAGCCCTCTAGCCCTTTCCATTACTTTTTTAGAGCCTTTTTAGTCGTCAGAAGTCCGGGTCCCCATTGACTTCAATGGGGTCCGGGTCCGGGTTCGGGTTAAAGTTCGGTCCCGAATCCGAACTTTTTTCCGAAGTTCGGCCGAACCCGCCGGACCCGAATATCCAGCTACCCGCTCAACACTAATTATGAATTTTCCAATTGACTCCTTGAGTTTATTATCATTTATGGATAGATTATTTAGCAATTCTATATGGCCACAGAGACTTCCCTGACAGGACTGTGACAGATACATGCATCTTTTGATATCCTATACATACCTATACACCGATTCATGCCTCATTTAAAGTCCCATAGCCCATTTCTTCTTTTTCTATAATTACTGTTAGGTTTTTCTTCTGTAAGTTATGTCTCCACCAGAACTATGTAAGCATCATGGGAATCTTGTCCGAAAGGTGTTTTGGATGCACTGTGTTTTTGGCAGCATCTTGTGCCCATACTCTTGCACTCAGTACACCACTGAGTTTACTCTCTCCAACTGAAGGTCAAAATGTGAGGGCAAGTATCTTATTCTTCTGGGTGTAGGATTATGCACTTTTCCCACCAAAGGACTGCTTTAGCATTTTAGTACTTGGTGCTGATAAATGGTTTGAGAAGCAGATCACTAAAGGTCTTTTGTAGGATGAAATCAGTTTGCTTTTCAGAATTTGACAAAAAAACAAGTTCTGCAGTAGTATGCTCAAGACAGTTATTTAAAATCTCTTATATAAAGAAATATAAAACTTCAAACTCTGTAGTGAAAATATGATACATCTAAAACAGTCCAACATCTTTGTGACACAGGGGAAATATGGGACATCCAAGTCTGTGAAAAGTGATGATAAGTCCCCATTAATCCAAATCTTATAATACATGTTCTCTTGCTGATAAGGAAAACTTTCACTAGCTCCGCCACAAAAGTCAAATGCATGTGTTACTTTAAGTCGGATATCAAACAGGAATTCTTGCATGAATCCAACAGGTAATAGAATTCATGTCCAGAAAGAAAAACAACCCCAGGAGTTTTTTTTTTTTTTTTGGAAATAATAGTAGTGGTTTCAAATTATAAATGGCAACAATTGAAATGGCTTATGTGCAATTTTACTTCTGTCATTCCCTATTTTTTATTATTTCGATTTTTTTTTATTTCCATTTATAAATACAAAAAATATTGAAATTGCATTGTATTTAATAAACAATAGTAATTTTCACATTTCAGCTCAGTTTTTTTTAATTAAAGCAAGTTTTTATTTTCTTCTTTTGTATTTTTTACAAATTCAAAATTAATTTACCTGCTTATATGTGAACAAAATTTGTTAAAGAGTAGCTTATTTTTTGTGTGTAGGGAGAAAATAGAGCAGTGTAGGCGTAGATCAGGAATCACTTATGTTTCTATGCGATTTATCTGCTTATGCTTGTAAGAAGTGTCTACCTTTATAAACTCTGGATTTTAATAACTACTACACTGAGATACTTTCTTCCTCTTGCCCAATATTGATTTTTACCATGTGGATTGTTATAGCCGGTGGGATGAGTTTCATCTGACACTTGGGGTCATCATCCATCCATCCTTGTGGGTCCCAAAGTGCAGCCAGGCCTCCTTCTTTGAGGTTGTATAATCTTGAAAGCAGCTTGTGAGTAGCGGTGCACACCTGGGTGAAGAGTGTCATTTACTTTGTTGGGTCACTGGAATTTATCAGCACATGGATTATTTTATGGGCTTTGCACTGAGCACTTTTTTGACTATATGGGACTTATTTGGATTGATTGTTTGAGCACTTGTATGGAATATTTATTGATTTACATTTTGAGCACTTATATGTATATATTTATACTATTTATGTTGCAAATTTAATTTTTTTTATTTATTTATGCATTTGCACTTTAATTGTTGGATTAATTGTTAATTGTTGGATAGCACAACACATTTGAGTTTATTAATAATTATAACTAATTTGTAGCTCACAATGATATCTACAAGCCCACATGGCAGCCACATCCAAGCAATGTGTCTAATGCAATGTAGATTGGGTTAACTACAATTCCACATGGTAAAAGTATTGCAGTAGAACCAGCTCCACCATTAAATGTAATCCTAATTAAATATTCACATCAAAGATCAGGAATCAGCTCCACCATTAAATGTAACCAACAAAGGATGTAATTATTCTCTGTATTATCACCAACAATAGGTTGGTGACTAGTAATATGATCATTCCGTATTAAAAAGTACCTGCACTTGTCCTCAATCCATAAAAAGGATTGAGACAGAATGTAATTATACTCTGTAACATTGCCAAAATTAACTCAGTGACTGATCATTTGGCCATTCATTATTATAAAGGACTTGAACTTGTCCTCCATCCAGCCAAAGATGTATGAAACAGCTCCATCACTCAAACTGTTCCTTAACTTCCAACATAAAGCAGTCTCACTGGTGTTTCAATGTCAAATGATGATGCACACTGTTATACAAGACATAAAAGCAATGTCAATACAATATACTGTTTATAGCAAATCTTTTATCTTACAAAATGTCCCAAGCAGCTTTAAGTGTAAATGTCTGCCATAGTTACATACTGCACATGCCTCATGACACAGACTAGACCAAAAGATGACACCTCACCAGTTTTGCTGGGCCTGCTTAGCTGCCTCAAAGGTTTTTTGGTTACTGTACATTGTGCGCTTATACAGTGGAGTTTTGTTGTATGATATTTAAATTCATTACATTCATCTACTTACAGTGTTTTTAGGTAAAGCATTTTTGTATTCACTGAATAGGGATGTTCATCAAACTCATTGTAAAGTCAGAAAATAACAAACTTTAATCCAAAACCCACTGAAGTCTATGGGGAGTGAATCTTTAAAATCAGCTTAGGAAAGGGATTGCCAAACAAAGAGCATGGGTAGCTAGGCACCGGCATAAGGGACATGTACCTTTAAAATTAAAACTTTTTTGTTTTAAAAAAAGTACAGGGTCCTCTTTTTTATGCAACTTTGAGAATGACATGTGAAAAACACTATTTCCTTCATCAACTTGCTCGGGGGATGTTGATAAGCTGTATGTGGAACAGTTGAATTCTCACGACAGGGTCAGTGACACCATTGTTTGGCATTACATAATATGGATGAGTAATTGATTTTTTAACTTTTATAGTATTGCTTGGCTTAAATACAGCAGCAGCAGCAGCATCCCTCCCCCAAACAATTTTTAGGCAGTGCTGGCTGCAACACCTGATTTTTTTTTAGCAGTCATGGGCATTACTGAATCAGTAGAAGGAGCATCCGCGACAGATTTAAAAGCTTTAGTAAAAGCCCAAAGATAGCTAAAAACCCCCAAATTCTCATCAACTGGCCATTGGCAAAAAAAGATTTTATCATGAAATAAAAATTAGAATGTATTATTTTGGAAACAACAGTCATAAATAGCGTATAGATACACAACACAGTATGTACATCTTTTTACCGGGCCATAACTCAATTTAAGAGGAAGAGACCAGGCAATTTTTTTTATGAAATACAAATTAAAAAGTATTAATTAGCTGTACATTCCAGAAATGCTATACACACTATGCAAACAGCTTTAGTATACCACCATGTAAGAAGAAGAGCCCAGACAGGTTTTTATCATGCAATAAAAATTTGAGTGAATTATTTCAGAGGCAAAACCAAGAACTCTTGTAAAGACTTGCTGCACACTCATGTCAGCAACTTTTGCGGGCAACTTCTGTGTTTATACGTATTAATAACCATGACAATTATGTGCAATGTGCACAGAAAATCCAGTGTAAAATAAGGTGCTATTTTGCAGCTTGATGATGTGCAAAAGGTTGATTTGCAATAAATGGTAAACAAATCTGTGTGCAAATGAAGATCAACCCTGTGCTTAAATCCCAGTGTTACTGTGTTTATGATGGAAATTTTGATTGGTTTACATTATTATATGTTTATATATTTGTACCCAAATGATTTTTTTGCATTTTGTGAGACAGGTAAAACATTATTTTGTGGTATTTAATCATCAAAAAAAAAAATACCATTTTTTTCTTAGTTTATTATATATTTTGTTATAAACAAATCAGTATACTGTATATTATGTAGTTTGTGTGAGAGTCTACAAACTATGGTATATATATTTGAGAATTGATCAATCCTGATGTACTTATGATCTAATTTCTTTTGGCCTTAAAATGCCAGGACAATACAAATACCCACCCCCCCCCCCCCCAAAAAAAAAAAAAAATAGTAAGAAGCATTTTAGAGCTTTTTTTAAGTTTTATTTCTTTGCCACAAATGAAATACTTTTTTTCACCTTTATTTTACATACTGTCACCAGAGCAGTACAGTGTCACCAGAGTGTCACTGTATTGCTCTGGGGAGGTGATTAGAATTTTTTTTACACAATGATTGCTTATTACAGTGATGATCACTGTATAATGAATCATTTTTACTTTATGAATGACATCCATTCATGTTCCATTGTGTACTATTGTGCTAGCTGTGCTTGATCACAGCTATCACATGGTACAACAGATCTGCTGACCAATCACTGTGACCAATCACAAAGATCAAAATAGTGCACAATGGCTATGAATGACAAACCATAGTTTGTTTACAACTGATATGTGATTACTATGATTAGTCACTGTGATCACATGGTACCAGGGCTGCACACAATGGCCTGGTACGGTGATGTCTGTTGGACACAGCAGGTCACAGATGGTGCTGCACAGATGGTCCCTAGGGCACGCACAAGGCAAACAGGGGGAAGGATGTCATAAGAAGTCAACCAAGGATGGCAGTGCTCCCACCTGGCCATGACATTACTTTAGACCAGTCGGGAGGTGGTTAAGGACTTGCATGGTACCACTGAATTGGTGTAAGGTCAATGTGGTGCCTATATTTTAAAAGTGATCTGAGTCTTTACCAAGTAACTTTACCAAGTAACTACGGAGCAGTCAGTTTAACTTCCATAGATGGGAAGATACTGGAGAGTTTAATAAAAGAACACATAGAAGAGTTTTTGCTAGAAATAAATATTTTAAGCAATAGTCAGCATGAATTCACAAAAGGCCAAATTTGTGAAACAAATCTGATTTATTTTTATGAGGAAGTAAGCAAAGGCAAAGTAGTGGCTGTGGCTGTAGTATACTTGGATTTTGCCAAAGCGTTTGACATGGTTCCGTGGCTAATGTGTAAATTAAATTCTATAGGCTTAGAGTTTGTATATGGATAGAAAACTGGCTAAAATACCATATTTAGAGAGTACTGATTAATGATTCAGACTCTGAATGGTATAAGATATTACATTAGTGGTGTACCCCATGGTTCAGTGCTGGAATCCTTAATTTTTCACTTTCATCGATTTTTATTAAAGTTTTATTGGATACATAGCTTAACCCATACAAATATGCAAAGTAACCAACATATGAAGAAGTTCCAGAGTGTATTCATAAATCATTAAAGGCAACACAGATAATCAAGAATGAGTGATGCAAATTGCATAGTAGCTTTGCTGTTACAATTCATATTATATTAACAAGGGCAAAAAAAGAAGGAGGGTAAATCATGCATGAATTGTGAGCTAGGAATATTAAGGTTGGGTCCACTGTATGGAGGAAAACGAAGGAACATAGGAGCTGAGGCCTCCCAAGGTTGCGGGGCCGAAGGGGAAAGCATAGTGGGAGTGAAAAGAGTAGAACAGAATAGATAAGGGAAGAAGGGAATTGGGTGAGTTTTGGGCACCAGTTCACAGAAAGGATATCAGAGAGCTGGAGAAGGTGCAGAGAAGGGCAACTAAACTGATAAGAGACATGGATGAACTCAGTTATGAGGAAAGAGTAGCAGCTGAACTGAATTTATTCTAACTTGAAGAGGCAATTAAGGAGGGATATGATCAACATTAGGGATGAGCTTCGAGTTCGAGTCAAACTCATGTTCGACTCGAACATTGCCTGTTCGCACGTTCACCAAATAGCGAACAATTTGGGGTGTTCGCGGCAAATTCGAAAAGCCGCGGAACACCCTTTAAAAGTCTATGGGAGAAATCTAAAATGTTAATTTTAAAGGCTTATATGCAAGTTATTGTCATAAAAAGTGTTGGGGGCCCAGGTCCTGCCCCAGGGGACATATATCAATGCAAAAAACGTTTTAAAAACTAACGTTTTTTCAGGAGCAGTGATTTTAATAATGCTTAAAGTGAAACAATAAAAGTGAAATATTCATTTAAATTTCGCACCTGGGGGGGTGTGTATAGTATGCCTGTAAAGCAGCGCTTGTTTCCCTTGCTTAGAACTGTCCCTGCACAAATTGTCATTTCTGAAGGACAAAAAGTAATTTAAAAGCACTTGCGGTTATAGTGAATTGTCGGCTCCCGGCAATACAGAGAAAAGTCATTGATAAAAAAAATAAAAAATGCGTGGGGGTCTTCCCAAATCCAATTACCAGGCCCTTCAGGTCTGGTATGGATTTTAAGGGTAACTCCACGCCAAATTAAAAAAAAAATGGCGTGGAGTTCCCCCCAAAAATCCATACCAGACCCTTTATCTGAGCACGCAACCTGGCAGGCCGCAGGAAAAGTCTGTGACCCCTCAAAGCACCATGTCCCCATGTTGATGGGGACAAGGGCCTCATCCCCACAACCCTTTCCCGGTGGTTGTGGGGGTCTGGGGGTGGGGGGCTTATCAGAATCTGGAAGACCCCTTTAACAAAGGGGACCCTCAGATCCCACCCCCCCATGCGAATTGGTAAGGGGTAAATTGTACCCCTACCATTTCACAAAGAAAGTGTAAAAAAATGTAAAAAAACACACAGACACAGTTGGGAAAGTCCTTTATTAAAAAAAAAAAAATAAAAAATAAAAACCCATTCCAGCGATGTAATCCAGTGTCCTGCGGTGATCCGATGTCCAACGCTGCAGTCTCCACTCCACACGAAACGTCATTGGCTGAGCGGACCTGTTGGAGAACTTCCTCCACAGTGTAATAAATGAATAGACCCCGCCCCTTCTCACGTTCCCCATCAGGTCCACTCAGCCAATGATGTAGGGGGCAGGGTCAACTTCACTGGGTGTAAGGCTGAGCGGACCTGATGCGGAACATGAGAAGGGGCAGGTCTAATAATTTATTACACTGCAGAGGAAGTTCCCCATCAGGTCCGCTCAGCCAATGACGTAGGCGGGGTCTGGGGTACAAGGGACGGGGTCACCCGTCAGATCATAGGGGTAAGCCCCAGCTTTCCCCACTTGTGGGGAATAGCCAATGACGTAGGCGGGATCCATGCCTACGTCATTGGCTATTCCTCTGCAAGATTAATCCGCTGACACCCGCTATCTCATAGGGACCAATGTATGTCCCTTTTTCATCCGTAAACGGATGGATGAAAAAACGGACATATGGTCCGCATGTGTGAAAGGGGCCTAATGCACAAAATAAAACTACATACTAATTGTTAGCAGTAATAATGTCAGAGTTAGTTGATCCAGGGAATATCAAATGGCCTCCCAAAGGATAAGGAAGGAGTTTTTTTCCCACTGGAGTAAATTGAACCATGCTTTACTGTTTATTTATTTATTTTTGCTCTCCTCCTGGATCATCTGAGTATAGGATTGTGTATATGGAGGTTTTCTGATTGTGTTTTTTTTTATTGTTTGAACTAGATGTATCTATGTAGCATTCAAATGTATTAGTATGGGTATAGATATGTATGTGCATGGTAGAGTGTTCATTGCAAAATATGTTAAGGTTTTCTATGCTTTATTGATTAATCTTTTTTTCATATGGAAGTTTTTTTTGCATATGAGACCATTGAGGATATACCTGCACCTATTTGATGATATATAAATAGGAGGAGTTTGATTAGATGCTATGCTATGCCCTATACACGTATATAAAAAAAAATATTACAAAGGGGGCGTGGCCTGCTGCGGACTAAGATGGAGGTGTAAGTCCTGAGCTCCGCTCCACTGCTCGGATCCTCCGCAACCCACAGCGACTGTCTGACCCGCTATAGAGCTTACTTGTGGGAGAACAGACAGGGGAACACTCGGGCATGACCAGGGACCAGTTTAAACCGCCCGCACCACGCCGCCTCACAGACTATTATAGCTTTGCGGCTATGCAGTCGGCTAAAGATGGCGCCGGCTCCGGGAACAGAGGCATGCTGCCGCTCAAACAGGTCACGTTACAAAGAATGACTGATCTAATGGAGACACAGCTGCCACCCTCCCCAGAGAGGACATGGACACTGTACCTCCCCCAGAGCCTTCATCCATCATACAGATGGCATACAGAGGTAAGAGGCTGGCATCCTCCCCTGCTTCCTCAACATGTAAAGAGCCCCTAGCCAAAAAACAACTGTGGGCTAACACAGCAGAAGGAGACAGCACCACAGATGTTAATACATCCCTAGCAGCCATGCCAGCTTCAGATAATGCTGTCACAGAAACAACACTCACATCCATGCTGCTAACCTTACAGAGGGATCTACACAGAGAGCTGCAGCTGTCCATCTCTCAAATACATGACAGAGTAGACTGCCTGGAGGAAAGGGCTGATGTGCTAGAGGAGACCATGCAGGAATACTCCAAGGCTCATAATGAGCTCCTGGACTCTCATGATCATCATGGGGCAGAAATTCAACGCATCAAAGTGAAATTAGCAGACTTAGAGGACCGCTCTAGATGCAAAAATATTAAATTTAGAGGCATACCAGAATCAATCAAACCGAACGATCTCAATCAATACCTGCAGCAAATTTTTTCAAAATTGCTCCCATGCTTACACGCAAGGGACCTCACTATTGATCGGGCTCACAGGATTGCTAAGTCCGCCCACCTCCCCGCCGAGGTACCAAGGGAAGTTCTGGCACGAATACACTACTATCACGTAAAAGAAAAAATCCTCTCTGCTGCCAAAAATACTAAACCTCCAGTCACGTCAATACTCAAAGAGCATATATATATAGATGGGGCTTCCCGGCTAAACTACTGGTTACTTACAAACAACAACTGATTCCTATCCTGAACCCCAAGAAAGGATACAAAAAGTTACCCAACTTCCTCTCCAAGCCAATAACCCAGGGAATGGGGGACCACGTTCAACCCACACCACCTATCGTCCTCCTATGCCTGACAAAGACTGAGATTTAATGCCATAATCGCCACATGTCCCAGCATAACTAGGATCCAGCATGGGTGACGTTACTATCTTGTTCCACACCCTCAGGTTACAGTGTGCTACGCACACTATTGTGTTCAAACTTGTTAATAATACATATCAGAAATACCTTGTATTACTTAAATAGATAAGGACCATTTGTTCTTATTCATTATATAAGTGTAGACTCACATACTGAGCATTGTTCTATAATTTTTTAATTGATCTACTACCTTTATTGCACCTGACTGTCGATCACTTCAAGTGTGTTCTCGTTCCTCTCGCTAGCACCTACGGGGTAAATTTGAGCAACATGTCCATATCCCTCACAACAATCAATGCTAAAGGTTTAAACTCCCCATTCAAACGAAATCTGTTATGGAAAGAAGCACTGACCCAACATGCGGATATACTCTGTGTTCAAGAAACACATTTCTCTAAAACTAAACCCCCCTCCTGTTCACAAAAACAATTCCCACATTGTTTCTTTCCCAATGCACCCCCAAAAAAAAGGCGCTATGATCACGATAAGTGCTTCTGTCTCATTTACGCTTCATCAATGTGAACTGGATGAGGAGGGTAGGTATCTAATTCTCTCAGCAACAATCAAAAATCACTGTCTTACTATAGTCAATCTAAACATTTTTATACAAAGCTACTCACCAAAATAGCACCATACAGATTGAATCCAATAATTATATGCGGGGACTTTAATGACATAATTGACAAAACCCTTGACACATCTAATCCCAACACAGCACATCTGCTTTAGACTCTCTGATTAAGAAAGAAGACTTATACGACCCATGGAGGTGCTTGCACAAGGAGGAACGAGACTACACTTATTATTCTCATTCCCAAAGTTCTTACTCCCGGATCGACCTGTTCCTTACCAACAAATACCTGCTGCAATCAATTACAGAAGCGCAAATATGTACGATCACTTGGTCTGATCATGCGCCAGTCTCGATCAAACTTCTTACCAACAAGCAATCCCCAAGACACTCTGTCTGGCGACTAAACTCCTCCCTGCTTACCAATCCCTTATTTGAGGAGCAGATCCGGTCCGAGATTGAGAACTATTTCCATCACAACTCCCAATCTATTGATGACCACTCCATGATCTGGAATGCGCATAAGGCTTCTCTACGCGGCCTATTTATAAAAATAGGCGCTCAGACAAAAAAATCGCACTCACTCACCACGGAGACCCTACTTAAAAAGATACGCAACCTTGAACAGTTCAACAAACAATCCCAGAACCCCACAATCTCCACAGAATTAAAAAAACCTCAGGCACCAACTCAGCAAACATTTACACAAAAAATTTGATTATTATATTAAACGACTCAAACTTCAGTTTTACGCTTCCGCCAACAAATCAGGAGCCTTCTTAGCCAAACAATCAAAACACTAACTGTCCAAAAAGAAAATCCAGTTTCTCACAAACTCCCTGGGCCAACGCCTTCAAAATCATCTAGACATTGCAAATGAATTTAGCTAATTTTACGCTAACCTATACAACTTAAAAGACTCTGATCCCTCAACCACACCCAGCATTAAAGCCTTCCTCGCAACAATACACTTGCCAAAAATAACTCCTGACCAATTGGAATCCTTGTCAACCCCCTTTACCATAGAAGAAATAGCTAAAACCATAAAACAGCTCCCACTTCATAAAGCCCCAGGCCCGGACGGATTCCCCAATGAATATTACAAGCAATTCTCGGATATTCTCACCCCACATCTTTGCAAAACCTTTAACCACTTTGTTAATTCAGGTACTATCCCCAAAGAATCATTAGAAGCTCTCCTAGTCACATTACCTAAACCTGGCAAATCCCCTGACAGTCCCGCTAACTATCGACCAATCTCACTCCTGAACTCGGACACCAAGATTTATGCAAAAATTTTAGCACAACGCCTATCCTCGCTGATCCCCCAAATAATACACCAGGACCAGGTGGGATTTGTGCCGGGGCGACAAGCATCAGATGGCACCCGACGACTCATCAACCTCGTACAGTGGGCAGAGCATAATCGAACGCCTTCTCTGCTTCTTTCCCTGGATGCAGAGAAGGCGTTCAACAGGGTCCACTGGACATACATGGAGGAAGTGCTATGCAAATTTGGCTTTGCAGACTCATTTTTAACTGCCCTATTGGGCCTTTACTCCTCCCCCACTGCGCGGGTCTGGACGTCGGGAATAGTATCAGACCCATTCATAATCACCAATGGTACTAGACAAGGGTGCCCACTCTCTCCCTTGATTTTTGCCATGATCATGGAACCCCTGGTACAATCCATCCGCTCGGCAACATCAATAACGGGAATCAAAATTGGAGATACAGAGCACAAAATAGGGCTATACGCCGACGACGTCATCATCACTCTGACCAATCCCAAAACCTTCCTCCTGGCTGTCCAAAACATACTTGACAAATTTAGTTTGATCTCCCTTATAAAATCAATCACAGCAAATCCACCATGCTAAACTTAGGCATAGATCCGCAAACCAAACAAGAAATAACAGTGGCGACCCCCTTTACATGGTCCACCAGCTCCTCCCTCCCCTATCTTGGAATCCGCTTAACCTATCCGAGCCACAACCTAACAAAGGTAAATTATGACGACCTTGTGGAGAAGCTTTTGCCCCTATCCAAGGATCTGAGCAGTTTCGCCGACTCTTGGGCCGGTAGAATTGCTCAATCGAAAATGTTCCTACTTCCCCTCATACTCTATGTGTTCCGTACTATCCCCTTGCCCTTTTTTTCAGCTCAAATTAGAAAACTACAAGGTCTAATCAATACTTTTATATGGCAACACAAAAAAACTAGAAAACTAGAATAAAAATAACTATTTTCCTAACCCCTGTTCATCATGGGGGTATGGGAGCCCCCGATATTCAAGCATATTACAGAGCAGTACTCCTGGACCAACTGAGAGAATGGCGGTTACCTAACTCCCAAAAATCCTGGAAACTGATGGAATCTACAGCCCTCAACTCTGACACAAATAATTTACTTGCGGCCATTCTACTCAACCATAAACCGAACTATCAGTTCCTAGGCTCAATAATGGCAGCAATACGAACTTGGACAGCCGTCACTCAGATCAGCAAAAGACTACCTCTTTCTATCCTCTCTAGACTACCTATAAAGGCTATAGAACTTTTGTCACCGTATCTAAATCTCATACAATGGTTAAGCAAAGGAATCACTAATGTGGGACTATTATGCTCTCCTTTGGGCCTACACTCATTCTCATACCTGCAGGAGACATATGGAATCGCCACACAATCCTTTTTCCTTTATCTTAGGATTCGATCAACTTTATCTAAAATTCAATAGACACAGGAGGATTCTCTCCCAAATGCCTTATTTAAATTCTATGACACCCCCAACCCGGCACTCAAGGGTATCTCATTTGCATACAATCTGCTCACCACACCTCCGGATGAACTATCTTCCCCCTCAACCAACTATTGGGCCTCCCTCATGGACAAACCACCACCGATCAAACTGTGGCACCAAGCCTTAACTCTTTCTCGTCCCCTGTCCCACTGCATGTCCCATTGGGAAGCAGCACAAAGACTATACCACAAATGGTACCTCACCCCAGCCAGACTCGCTTCTATTTATCCCACAACATCAGCGAAGTGCTGGAGAGGCTGCGATGAGATAGGAACCCTACTCCATATCTAGTGGGACTGCCCCAATATCCAAAAGTTTTGGCAGGAGGTAGCTACCCTCATCTCCTCCACATGCCCTGCATCTCCTCCATGACATCTTTGGATGTCCTGCTGGGTTTATCGATCCCCACATGGCACAAACAATTCAAGGTACTGGCAACGCACATTCTGATAGCTGCCCGCCTTGCGTTAGCGAAAAGGTGAAAATCAGCATACTCACCTACAATAACGGACACTATCCGCAGACTTAATGAGCACTTCAAACTGGAGTACGCATTTGATAAATCCAAACTGTCCACCAAAGCTTTCTTCAAAAATTGGGCTCCATGGATTGCTGATCAGAGAAGCGAACCCCTAGACTAATATGGTCCTATCAGATTTCCCCCTACCCCATTTTCCCAGTTTTCCACACGCCCAGTCAGGTCTACTTACCATTTGCCTGATCCAGTAACAGTCATTACTATCCACATCTTAATTCCTTGAGTTCAGTCAGCCTAGCTCACAATAGAAGGACGAAGCATCATCCAATTTATTCATCTCATGGACATGATATCTTGCTCGTTCCTGTTGACACCTAATGTTATGCTAAATACCAAGGTTAATTGCGAATTTGTTTATGTTTATATATTATTTTATTTTTTCTTTCTTATTTCCTTTTATTATGCTTTTTACATTCCTAGCTTGGTGCCCAGTTCCCGCTTACAGCTAGTACCCAAAAGGGGTGGGCGGGGAATGGACACAGAGACAACCTAATGCCACTAAATATTGTATGAGTTATCAATCTATTAACATGTTATGTAAATCAGACCTAAGTAATGTTACAACTGTTTGCAGAAAACCTAATATGGACAATCAGATGTATGTCTTCATTGAATTTCAATAAACTTTTTTTTTTTTTCAATTATTTATATATTACACAGCAGTTTATCTAGGGTTGTGCTTAGGTTGATTGGGATTCACACTTACCCAGGATTGTGTGCCAGAGCACTGAAATAGGCTATGAGAGCCTGCAGGAACCGATAATGGTGGCAGAACAGCAGAGGTTTCAGGAGCTGATAATGGTGGCACACCAGCAGAGTTGCCAGGAGAGGTGACAGGAGCTGGAAATGGTGGCAGGCTAGGAAACGTAGCAGTTGCTGATAATGGTTGCAGACCACCAGAAGTGGCAGCTGCTGTCAATGGTGCTAATTAAGCATTGATAAGATAGGTACAACCACTGTTGCTCCTCCTTTTAAGGAAATGAGGATTGGAGACACATTGGGCATGACAATGTATCCTGTCACTATCTGAGAAAATGGGCAGGACGTTTTATTTTGCAACACCTCTAATAAATCACACTTTTCTTGCTCCCTCTGGGATGCTAGCATGAGATCTGCCATTTTGTCCTTGCATTGAGGATACAAAAGGGCGGCAAACCAGAAATAATCCTTCTTCTGGCCCAAAATCAGAAGTTCTTGCATGGGAATCTTTGCATGAATGAGTCTATTTGCCCTAAATTCTATGCAGAAGAGTCCCCGGAGTCCTCAGTGTCACAGAGCACAACAGTGTTCTCAATGATTTCACTCATCTCCCGTAAAACTCCCCAGAAGCCTTCCAATTGAATCCTTCTTCTCAACGTTTGTACTCCACCGAACGTTGACATGGTCCTTTCCAATAAATGCTTACAATGAATGACAGAACCTGCATATACAAAAATAAAAGCTGCGCCAAGCATCAAACAATGAAGTAAAAAGAGTCCTTAGATGACGCAAGGATGAACACAATCAGCATGGTTCAAACATGAAACACCGGGTACCAGTCTATAGACATATCACAGTTCTTATATTGATAAAAACACCACACTAGTGACTTTTTAAACATGTGTGAAGCCCACCACCGGAGTCGCTTACTGGAGGGCAAGCACAATGGAGCAGTCGGCTATAGCCCAGCCAAGGCCCTTTATCTGGGGGGAGATGTGCCTCATAAGGAACGAAGGCTCACGGACATGAATTTCTCCACACTTGTGCAGGCAATATCAACATATGCAGGTATAAAAGAGAGGGGTAGGTTTATTAAAAAAAAATTAGTTGTACTTACAACATAGAAGATTAAAAACAGTGTGTATATAATGCCGGCCGCCATAGCAAGGAGCCCTTCCTCTTCAGTTCAGCGTGGTGACGTGACTGCGCGTCCTCCCGTTTGTGTTTTGTCATTAAAAAGACGTTCTCAATGGTGTATCGAGGGTGATATTATTGGCCAATATGAGCATGAAAATATCAATTACGTTATGGGCCCCTGCACTTTTTTTGTGTGAGGGCTTCTTTGAAATTCATACCAGACCTGAAAGGGGGGCTCCATGTTGGGGTTTCCTGGCTGACAGCTGAATGGGCCAGGTGGAGATGAGACACTGATTGTTAGGATGCCAGCAGCTGCCAGTTCACAACCAGCCCTTTACATTTAGCAATGGCAGTAATACTGCTGCTAAATTATTTACTTCCCACTTCAGGTCTAACTTTGGCTCGGCTGAACACCCATTCAGTTTTGGCCATTCACATAACCTCCAAACAGCCAAAATGTGGTCTGAACCATTGTTTGGACCAAATCTACAAGGTACCTGCCACCTTGCCATTCCCACTCTCCTCATAACTTGACCACACATGACAGTAGGGTATAGCTGCAGGAACTTCATTTACTGTGCCTGTTGTCCCTTTTCTCTATGCTCCTAGCGCTCTCTTCCTCAACAATAAATAAAATCAATTCTTGTGCAACCTCTTGTAGTATGTTACTGATGCTGAAATAATGTAGCTGCCTTTCTCCATGTCAGTTTTCAAAGCAACAGCAAGAATATCTGTAGATGAGGAGAATAAAGAGGGTGAATTTTTAGCTGCTAGGCAAAAAATACTGCTATGTGAATGGGAGGAGGATGAGGAAAGCTTGTTAAGCCACTCAAAAACCTCTGCTCCATGCTCTGATTGAATAGCACACTCACATTCATAAAGAAAAGTCAGCCATGCTTTGCGTTTCAAATGTGTAGCTTTAACACTGATTAGTTCAGATGCATACTAGCTGCAAATTAAAATCTCTGGTTTGCCCTTTAGGACTTCAAGACATAATAAATATAGAGAATGACATAACTTCATAAGCAGCTATAGTTTTAGGGGGATTGAGGGTGTAGTGCTTCAGTGCACCTAACAATGTGGTTATATGATGCAACAAACTTTACTACACTAGTGTGTAGTGATGTACTCCAAACAAATGGAAGTTTTCCTTGTGATAGGAACAGGTTTATAAAATAAAAAAATCCCTAGAAAAATCATAGTTAGATAAAATATACCTCTTAAAGAAAAATAAGACTTAAAATATTAAACCCCAATCTCAAAATTTTAAACCCCCAAACCCAGCCCTACAACACTAAATCTCTACTGAATTTTTTTAAACCTAACTAAAATTAAATATATATATATATATATATATATATATATATATATATGTAGAGCACTGTGTAGAACACTGTTTAGCCATGTGCTGTATAATATAGTACCAACTATCTCTTCATGTCAGCTTTCCCTAATTACTCCAAGCCACACTGACGAAAAGTTGCTGGGAACCTTGACTTTTTTAGGGTAGAACGTGGAAAGATAGCAGCTGCCAAACAAACTTCTGAAAAGGCATGTGCTTAAAATACCCACTGGAAAAATATCATTGTAAGTCCTGTTTACTTTTGGTTTATTCAGATTGTAATCAGTCAAGCCCTGATAAAGTGGGTGCTCTTGGACCCCTGAAATGCATTGGCTACTTTTTGGATTGTACCCTTGACTTCTAATGGAAAAAAGGTTGTATCTGGAACTTTTAGCAATGGTGTGCAGCTGTAGTCATGATTCTGTTATCACTGCTTTCTGCCAAGGATTTAAATACCGTATTTATCGGCATATAACACCTACAGGTGTATAACACGCACCTTCATTTTAAGAGGGAAGTTTTTAGGAAAAAAACTGAAATTTTAAATAAAGAACTTTGAAGCAAAATAAGGATCAGTGCCCATCAATGCAGCCTGATCAATGCCCATCTGCAGCCTCAAAATTGCCCATCAATGCAGCTTGATCAATGCCCATCTGCAGCTTCACAATTTCCCATCAATGCAGCTTGATTAATGGCCATCTGCAGCCTCCCCATTGCCATGAATGCAGCCTGATCAATGCCCATCTCAGGGAGGGGGTCGGGATGAGCGCCGTCAGATTACATACAGCGAGAATCTCCTGTTTACTCAGCGGCCTCTTTAATTCAAAGTCCCACCTCCTGGATCGGCTTCTATGATAGGCAGAACACTGTTCCAATGCCGACCCAGGAGACGGGACTTCCTATTACAGAGGCCGCTGAGTAAACAGGAGATTCTTGCTGTATGTAATCTGACGGCGCTTGTCCCGCCCCCTCCCCGTTCTCTGCGAGGCAGCCCAAATTGCAGTATCGGCGTATAACACGCACACACTACTTGCAACCGATTTGCAGGGTGAAAAAATGAGTGTAATACGCCAATAAATTAAGTATATGAATGACAGTTAGAAAGCAGTTAAAGCTAAATTATAATGGACTTTGATATAATTTTAACAGTTTTTGGTTTTTGGACTGTTGTTTTATATATTTGTTTACTAAATATCTAAAATGTCTGTTATTCCAACAAAGGTACATGGATGATAATGGATTCACATAGCATCATAAATTTTCTAACAAAGTATCTTACTTTAGAGGATAAGTTCACATTTAGTAACATGTTACATGTTACGCCCATATTTAGGGTGTAACATTTTTTTAAATTAAATTATCTGCTGCCACCCAGACCCATTTCTCCATTGTGACAGCAGGTGGGGAATCTTCTCCCTGCATCAACTGTTACAATTCAAAAACAGTGTGGCCATGCAGGACTCCACCCACATTGCTGCATCATTCAGTTTTGTGAATGAATGAACTACAACTACTGTCATCCATTGCATCCGCCAGCTGGTAGTTTTCAAAAAACCATGAGGGTGTGGGTGAGCCCTGTAGTAGTTAACTGATCTGCCTGCAATTTAGTAACTGCCTGCCAGTATCAGAGGTATGGACAGACAGCTTTACTGACAGTCTACCGGAGCCTGGCGTTGCACCCAAAATCTGCTGTTTGTGGGTGCAATGCACTACAGGCTCCTAAGCATAATAAATACATTTTTTTTTGTTTACCTGCAAAATATGTGCATTTATTTATTTATTTTAACCTAAACTTAGCCTTTAAGCCTCTATGTCTTTGGTGTATGCAGTATTGTGATGCAGGGGAAGGGAGGATTTTGAGTTATGGCACCACCCTTCAAACATTTGCTGTCAATTACCAGGTTGAACATTAACAGAGAGCACATTTTCTGCAGTCATACTATTGCAAATGTTTCTGACTATTGTCAGCAATTCTGATATGGGTGAATGTGACATTCAGCAAATCCATTGCATTCCTTATAATTAGAATATCTTAACAAACACTGAACTCATAATAAATGTTTTCAAAGTGACAGATCTTTTTTAAAGTTAGGTTACAATTGGACACAGCATTGGATATGAAACAAAATGATTTAAAGTGGATGTAAATCCTATCTGATATACAGTAAATTCAATGTACTTAAGCACTGAGAATCAGAAACAACTGTCCTTAAAAAATATATATGTTGCAGTTATTTGTCCTTTGTAGCATCTTAGTATGGTTGATCATCGCAGCCTCGTTGTTGACATTTCCTGTCTACATGAATGCAAGCCAGTGATGACTCGATGATATTTCTCAGAGTGGTTTTTCTGATGGTGACAATGCTGGAACATGACTTCATGTGTGTTGAAACAGTGATTTATGGTCTCCATTGGACACCCTTGTTACAGTATGATAAGCCAAGGGAGCAATTGGAATACAAGGACAGATCATTGCCACACTGTAACAGGAATGACTTTTATGGCAGGATCACCAGAATTGATCTTATTGAATGCTACAGATTTAAAAATTTTGACAATTTATTTTGAAAGTTACATTAACGTGTTACATCTCCTATAAGATTTTAGTGATTGGTTTTACATGCAGTATGCTTTAAACTGATACTAAAGCTTAATTTTTATTTTATTTTAAATAACAAACATGTCATACTTACCTCCACTGTGCAGCTCGTTTTGCACAGAGTGGCCCCGATCCTCCTCTTCTGGAGGCCCTGAGCGGCTCTTGCAGCTCCTCCCCGCATTAGATTACCCCCTAGGAGAAGCGCTCTCCCGTGAGGGTTACCTTGCGGGCGCGCTCCTGAGTCATACACTCGGCGTTCATAGACGCCGGGTGTATGACTCTGCCCCACCCCCCGACGCTAGCGTCAGTGGATTTGATTGACAGCAGCGGTAGCCAGTGGCTGCGCTGCTATCAATCTATCCAATCAAAGCTGGGACTTCATAGAGAGAAGGACGGCAGGGACGCATCCATGGAGATTCGGGGCTTAGGTAAGTAAAACGGGGGGGCTGGGGGGTCGGACACTGCAAGGTGTTTTTCACCTTAATGCAAAGATGATTCCAAACAGTATAGTGTTTGTTCACTGATCATAATCATTTTGAAAATGTAATAGAATATAATGCAGTGAAATTCAGGAACATGGATATCCTAACAAGTATTATTTACTGAACTAACGTACCAAGCTGTTGGCATACTGCAAATGATCAGATAAATTGATAGGGGTATTTATTCAAAATGCAAGAGTTTAAATTGTAAAAGCGGTGCTTATATGTTTTAAAAGCCACTTTTAAATGTGTTTGTGTTTTTTTTTCCCGCCTCTAAACACTCCTTAATGTTAGCCTATGTCTCCATGCACACTTATGCGTTTACAGGCCTTTAGAGCCAGGGGCATATACAGGCAGTAAAATAAAACAGGGCCAGTGTGTTTAGGAGAGGAATGTTCCAGCATCATTAAACACTTGTTGCACCTATAATTCATGTAAACACGCTTTAACACTAGAGGCGTCAAGTTCTTGGGCATTTATTCATTCCAAAGGCCAGAATAAATTAATATGCTGGCCTTTTGAAATTAAGGAATGCCCAGACACTTGGCACACCTAAATGCTTTTGCAAAACGTGACCTTTGACACGTGTAAATCTACTTTTTCTTCCTCTGGAGCATAGACATCCAGGGAATGAAAAAAAAATGTGCGCACAAGGCCTTATAAGAAAATGCTACATAGTTTCTCTGCAGTAGACAGTAGTACAAAAGAAAAAACTTAAACCACTTTATGTGTCTGAAACAGCATTAAGCCACTTTCACACAGGCAAATTCTATTTTGATCAGCAGGGAATCAGCTTACAGATCCCCTACTGATCAGAGCAGAGCAGGCGGATGACACTTCTGCTCAGTTTCTGCAGAGCGGACATGGACAGAGCCCATGCTGCTCTACGAGTGTCTAGGAGTAAATGGACTCCGCTGTTAGTTTATACTTGACCACCTTCCGATCCACTCAATTTTTAGTAAACTTGATTGAATCTGGAGGTAGGCAGGTGTAAACAGTCACAAGTACGTTTACACCCACCTGTCCATAGGGATGAATGGACCTTCCGATCAGGTCCTCCTAAAAAAACTGACAGATGGACCTGATCGGAATGGCCATGCGAATGGGGCCTTAAATGTGTTTTACCAGCAGCATAATGAAAAAGAAACATAACTATATATTAGTTTTATCTCTAGCATAGAAAACGCAGATAGCACAGACTAATAGCTGTTTAGTAGCAGGACATTTCTAGATCTTGAAATTTAGCATAGGTGGTTCCACTGTTAAAATGTATGCCCGGCAACATATCAAAAAAACATATACAGAATGCCTATTTAATACATACACATTTCCCCATGTTTTACTGTATTCCTTTAGACCCTGCAAGTACTGAAAAAAATTACTGTTGGTGCACCAGAAGTGCACTTAGTCCTGTTGTGGACTGACAACCCACAGCATTTATGTTGACTAAGTGGTGTCAGCTCTGGCCCAATATCTATTGTTACATTTCTAAAACCTACCAGCTCTTCCATCTGCACAGCATAGACTCTAATTCATGGATACTTAACCAGGGTTCTGGGTTCCTAGGGGTTCCACTCCCATTACAGAAGATTTATGTCCCCCAAAAGATGCCTTCACGTGTCCCCCTGCAGAAACCACGAAAGGTTTTGGTCTGCCTAGGGAGCTAGAAAGTCAGTGGCTGACAGGATGGACTACAAACTGGCAACTGTTGAGTATAATGTGTGAATGCAGACCAAGAAGTGCATGCCATTCCCACACTTTCATTCCTTGTCAATGGCTTCTCCTGAGGTAGCTTGGCCACCTTAAAGTCATCTACAAATTCATCAGGTACAATATCAGTGCCTGGCAGGCAATGATTCAAAAGATGAAGCAGGTAAGTGGCTCAGCACCCTATATTTCCTTGGACACTGTCACTGCTCACCACCAATACAAAAATTACAAAGGTTTTTCTGAGCACCACTGCAGTTTTTTTCCCTGAGCACCCTGAGCAAAGTGCAATGTTTTTTTCCTGAACACCAATGCAGAGCTTTTCCCTGAGCACCAATACAAAATAAAAGTGTATTTCCTATTTCATATTTAAATTTATTTTGCAGATAAAATCCCACTATATGTTTGTTATGTGTTCCCATTCACACAGCTTGCTTAGAAAGTGTCATGGCTAACTAAAATTATTTTTGAGTCTGTCCTAAGCACAGGATGCACTCCCTCTCATTAACATACAAACCTTTGAAGCTAACCTTGGATCCAGGGATGCAGCATCCCACAAGTTTCCACCGGCCGCATACATATTTGGACTACCGGCTTCCAGTTCTCGATCACGGTCGCTTCCATTAGCCAGGTGAGGGTGACGTCATTGCATTGTTGAATTTATGCAGTGAGATGCGCATGCACTGCTCACTGTACAGATCAAATGGGGTTTGTACCATGCAGACAAACTTATGATGCCACAAGGCATGTACATAATATTGTACACTTCGCAGAAATGAGTCGAACACCTTCATCTATTGTGCTTACTGTTACATATTTTGCAAAGGAGGTGACTGAATTTATTTGTCTAAGAGTGTTTTCTACTGAATAAAAAAAAAATCAGGAACAAACTTGTAAACTCTATTAACAGTTTGCCCGAGGCATTAAACTAACATTTAACATTACTGCACACTAGAGGATACTTCAAAAGACAGCAAAGTGACCAGAACATGTAATCCATATAAATGACAAAACTGAGTGTTCTATTGCCCAACAAATAGCAAATTTGTGGAAAGGGATGTTACATAACATACAGTAACAGTGTTGCAGGTTACAAGGCAAGGGGGCTTTAACAGGGACTGATCTAATCAGACATCTATATTAGAGTGATTTGCTTCAGCCCAGAAAGTGTATGGTGACCACAAATGATGCCTGGTATTGTAATCTCTCTGGGATGTAGTAAATACCTGGAAGTGGTAGCTGAAACATAACTTAAAATGTTGCAGTTGGCATCAAAAACATTTTGATAAACTAGAAAATCTATTGAACTGAAACATTATATAAGGAAAAGTAATTTTCAGCCCCAAGAACACATTTTTCCCATCTTTCATCATTTCAGGGAAGTTAATTTTTTCCTTTGATTTCTTCTCTGTTATTGATTAAAATGTTTATCTTTACCCAAGAAAGCATCTTTAACGCAAACTAGTTATCTACCTAGCAAAATGTCAAAGCTGAAATCCCAAAAGAGCTTTTCAAGTTGAAGACACTGTTTCCTAAGGGCAAACTCTAGGGTGAACTATTGTCTGTAGTTCTACCAATCTGTGGAAATATTTTAGTAAAACTGAAAAAAAAAAAAACTTTGTTTAACGGGTTACCGACCAGCTCACGCAGATATACTGTGGCAGAATGGCTTTTGTGCAAACCAATCAATATACGCTTATTGATTTTTTTTTAATCAAAAATATGTAGAAGAATATATTTTGGCCTAAACTGATGAAGAAAAAAAAAAAAAAAAAAAAGGGGGATTTATTATAGCAAAAAGTAAAAAATATTGTTTTTTTTTAAGAATTGTCACTCTTTTTTTGTTACTAGCGCAAAAAAAAATGCAGAGGTCATCTAATACCACCAAAAGAAAGCTTTATTTGTGGGGAAAAAATTACGCAGATTTTGTTTGGGTACAACATCGCACATCCACGCAATTGTCAGTTAAACCGACGCAGTGCCAAATTGTAAAAAGTGCTCTGGTCAGGAAAATCTTCCGGGACTGAAGAGGTTAAAAATTATATATTTTTTTTACACAGTCATTATTTAATATTTTCACACTTGGGAAAGCTGGCACTGCATGGGACTTGATATTTCTGTAAAATGAAGAAAGAAAATTAATAATTTTTTTACACAAAATTGTCACAAGATATTTCTCACACACAGGGTGGATGTATGTGGAATTACACCCAAAAACACATTCTGCTGCTCCTCCTGAGTATGGGGATACCACATGTATGAGATTTTTTCAAAAATCAAACAATACTGTGTAGTTCACCTGTGTTGCTTTAGCTATAGCATCCCCTGTTTCCTTAAGGTAAATAAGCCTACTGGTACTTGGTTACTCCCAGGACTTATACATAATCTATGTTCACTGGCTAGGAATTACAGGAGCAAAGGGTGAACAAAGATTACCAGTGGTACTAGGAGTACAGTTATCTGCAGTAGATAGTGTCTCAGCAGCAAAGAAGTCAGGAAAATGTGCAGATAAGTCAGTACGGGTGGTAGGCAGAGCCGTGGTCAGCAAACAGGCAAATGATTGGTTCAGATGGCAGATATAGTGGATAAATAGGCAAGGGTCAGTTCAGGTGGCAATCAGAGATGTGGTCGGCAATCTGGAAAAAGAATGGTCTAGTTGACATGCAGAAACAAGGTTGATAAACCAGCAAGGGTCAGGTCAGCTGACAGTCAGAAACGTCAGTATGAATGTGAAGAGTTGGTTCAGGTGGCAGGTTTCTTTCATGCAGCCTGCTGATTGCATCAGATTGAAGCATTTTAGATGTAAGGCCTTACTAGTAAATTAGGGTTGTTATGATTCCTTGACTTTGTGTTAACAATTTATTCAGGGAAGCCTTTGCAATATTCTACCAAAAGCTGCATTCTTTTGAAAATATGTTTGAAAAGTGGCACACTGAAATAATAATTATCCACATAGAGGTTGTATCACTGAAGAGACAAGGGTGACATAGGTTCTCGCACTATCATTCTGCTGATACCTGGTAACCTGTAGCTCTCTCTGCAGCTCTCTCACACAGCTTTTAAAAATTCACCCCATACCTAAAACATTTATTGGGGACATATTGTTTTATATTGAGTCTGTCTGTGAAGTTGATGAGATACTAAAGCCCTGTACACACGATCGGATTTCCTATGGATTCAAATCCAATGGATTTTTCCATCGGAATTCCGATGAAACTGACTTCCATCAGTGTTGCCTACACACCATCAGTCAAAATTCCAACCGTCCCAAATGGCGTGACGTAAAACATGCGTCGACTTGATTATGAGCATGCGTGGGTTTTTTCTCCGATGGAGTTCCACACAGACGATCGGAATTTCCTATCGTTTTTTTTCCAATGGATAAATTTAAAACATGTTCTATTTTTTCTCACCGATGGAAAAAAGACCGACGGGGCCCATACACGATCGGTTTGTCTGATGAAAATAGTCCATCGGACTGTTTTCATCGGTAAAACCGATCGTGTGTACAGGGCATTAGTGATAAAATATTTTTTTGGAGTGCATAGATTTTCAAAAAATTATTTGGAAAAGAAAATGATAGTCAACCTAATTTTGTGGAGCCTATCATATGTGGGGTGAAAGAGCACAGAGAATTGCCATTGAAATGTACAAATCTCACAATCATTTTATATCACGTTTTGGACATAAAAGAATAATACATGGGTATGTGGTAGATTGAGTTTCTTAACCAATGTGATATGAGATTATTTTTTGGGTGATTCTCATGTCTAGAGTCAGACCAATAATTGTTTTTTATTCTGAAACAGTGATAGATTTCCACTGAAAAAGTCTGGCATAAAAAAAAATTGATTATGGGTAATAAACTGTTGGGCACAATGGTTACGTTGTTTCACAATTAAATCAATTGTTCTCCAGTGAAAAACAAATACAAAATTTGAGTGGGGTAAATTATTCAGTTTCCACTGAAATACCTGTTTGAGTTTTAAATGGGGAGGATGACAGTACTAACAAATTAGAAGGTCACCACAAAGTGCTTGAAATTGGCTCTGGGACAGTATGCACTCTCTGAGACTATTTTGTCCTAATTCTTCTGAGCTGATGTTACAAAACCTCACTCCTAGTGCATTTAATGCACTTCACCGGGATGTACCATGCTGCTGATGCTTGCCTCTTGCATTTCACTTGGATATTCAATGCCTGTTGACACATTGGGAGCAGGGCCGGCCCAAGACATTGTGCTGCCTGGGCCCAAGAATGAAATGCTGCCCCCCCCAAAAAAATAATAATCACGCCCACCAAAAGGCCCCCACATAAAATTAAATTTATCAGAAAATCTTTTTAAAAATGCCATAAATCTATCCCCTATTTTGTAGATGCTATTGCGCAAACCAATCAATATATGCTTATTGCGATTTTTGCTTGACCAAGAATATGTAGCAAAATACATATTGGCCTAAACTGATGAAGACAAATTTGGGGGATATTTAATATAGCAAAAAGTAAAAAATGGGTGCTCAACTACCACCAAAAGAAAGCTCTATTTGTGGGAAAAAAAGGACATAAATTTTGTTTGGGTACAGCGTCACATGACCGCGCAAATGTCAGTTAAATTAACAGTGTTGTATCACAAAAAATGGCCTGGTCATTAAGAGGGCAAATTCTTCCGGGGCTGAAGTGATTAATCAGAGCTGGGCAAGGCAAGTCCCCGGGTGGAGGGAGGCGGAGCTAATTGAATGCTGGGGCGGCCGCAGCCTCTGACGTCACTGGTTGCTAGACGCCGGGCGATTCTAGCAACCAGTGCAGCGCACAGCCATCCGGGATCGGCCCTGCTCCTGCTGACTGATCCGACCTCATCCTGACAGGAAGGGTATGGCCGGGCGGATACTAAGGTAAGGGTAGAGGCGTGGATTGAAACTTGTGGGCCCTGGTGCAAAAGTTGACCTGGGGGCCCCCCCGACTACCACCCGCCACTTCCACTGCGCACCAAGTAACTCCCAGCACTTGCCAAGATATTCCAAGTGGCTAAAGAGTTATTTCAGATCTTTATTTATATGCTGAGAAAGTAATTCAAAAGAATTTGGAGAAATTGTCCACAATTTGTCATACCTCTCCAACTCTTTTGAATACCCTGAAAAAGGGGTAGGCACCCTTTGAGAAGCAAAAATCTACTTGAACAATATGAAAGAGATCAAAGATCACCGAGGTTCAGCACCTTTTTTTAAAGAAGTTAACAAGCAAGGTTAACTAAATAGTAAGGAAAACCTGGGAAAAATATAATAAAACAAATGTCACTGCAAAAATATAAGCCTGAACAGAGGACGGTGTCAGTAGGGCAGAAGACGGTGTCAGTAGGGCAGAGGACAGTCTCAGTAGGGCAGGGACGGTGTCAGTAGGGCAGAGGACGGTGTCAGTAGGGCAGAGGACGGTGTCAGTGTTTTTTTTTACCATATTTTTTAATCATTTAATTTTTTTTATTAGCCCTGGTTTTAGGTCTCTGAATGAACACAGGGGTCCCCCTACTTCCTTTACACTACAAGACTCAGCATGTCCAGGACTCACACCTCCCCCATGCTCACTCCTGTCACAACCTCAAATATAGGATGTTCCCAGTACAGGGGGAGTCAGGAGAAGTTTCAGTTTCCCTCCAACCAGCCCTGTGTCCTGCACTGCAGAATGTTCTAACATTCCCGCTTCTGCCCGCCTCGCTCCACTCTTACCAAGTCACACTTCTTCAGCTCTAGCTAAAGAGCATGTTTATCCCCCAATGGGCCTCGCCATGACTGAGGGCAGGTGGTGGGAGAGGCGGTTGTAAGCGAGGGAGTTGAAAAGACAGCAGCGGCTGACTTGAATGGAGAGGTGAGGGGAGGAGACAAGGGAGGAGGGGGTGTGTCCAACTCACAGAGGCACAGAAACAGGGAGGACACAGATTTCGGAGGCATTGCGGAGAAGACAGGTCTGTGCACCAGGAAGGCAGAACGTTTATCGCAGTACTGCCTGTCATTCCACGAAGTACATGACCCGCCTCCTCCACTCAGCAGCCCCATCTCACCTGTCAGGGTCGATCCTAGGGTCACAGACGCCTGGGTGCAGAAATATTTCTGGCGCCCCCACGTGGGCGTGGTCATCCTACAAACTCCTCCCCTTTACACGTTTCTATGGCAACAATTCAAACACAGAGATGCTCCCCTAAGAAGTCGTCATTACCCTAGGATCCTCCCATGATCTTTTAACAAAAAAGAAAATACAGGAAGAGCGTACACTAATGAGACCTGGAGGGGAGTCTCTCTGATTCACACAGAGAGGGCTACTGTTAGAGAGTCTGTTAGGAAGAGCCCCCAGACATAGTACAAGAGATGGTCAGAGAGTGCAGACATATTACAGGTGACCGTCAGAGAGTGCAGACATGATACAAGAGACAGTCAGAGACTGCAGACATATTACAGGAGATTGTCAGAGAGTGCAGACATAATACAGGAGATGATCAGAGAGTGCAGATATAATACAAGAGATGGTCAGAGACTGCAGATATAATACAGGAGATGGTCAGAGACTGCAGATATAATACAGGAGATGGTCAGAGACTGCAGACATAATATAGGAGATAATGGCTGATCGGCCCTCTCACATGACCCAGCGATACAGCAACAACGGTTCCCCTGATCAGAAGTCAGCTCACTCTGAATTGCCCGTACTGACTCCACCGAGTCCAGATCTGTATTAAGTATAGACTCCCTACTAAGTATAAACCCCTCCCTAAATACAGACCCCCCTCCATTAGTACAGACCCCCCAGGACAAACCACCCCCCTCCATTAGTAGAGACCCCCACAAACCACCCCCCTCCATTAGTACAGACCCCCCCTCAGGACAAACCACCCCCCATTAGTACAGACCCCCCCACAAACCCCCCTCCCATTAGGACAGACCACCCCCTCCATTAGTAGAGACCCCTCCATTAGTAAAAGGAAAAATAAGGGCGCACCGACCTAGTGCATTACCAATGGCTAGGTTTATTAAAAGTAAATTAAAAGATCATTAATACTCACAAAGCAAGTATAGTAATAGGCACATACACCATTCCATCAAAAGGGATAGATGCCTTCAAAAGGCCTCCTGCTGAAACCAGATAACCAGAGAGTCCAGACGGCATATATTACAGCTACGGCTCGTACAGAACACCCCCCCTCTATTAGTAGAGACCACCCCCCTCAATTAGTACAGACCCCCCTCAGGACAAACCACCCCCCCAGTAGTACAGACCAACCCCCTCCATTAGTAGAGACTCCCCCACAAACCACCCGCCTATTAGTACAGACCCCCCACAAACCATCCCCCCTCCATTAGTACAGACCCCCCCTGTCCCCCACAAACCATCCCCCCTCCATTAGTACAGACCCCCCCTGGCCCACGCAAACCATCCCCCCTCCATTAGTACAGACCCCCCTGGCCCCCACACACCAGACCCCCCCTGGCCCCAACACACCATCCCCCCTCCATTAGTACAGACCCCCCTGGCCCCCACAAACCATCCCCCCTCCATTAGTACAGACCCCCCCTGGCCCCCACAAACCACCCCCTTCCATTAGTACAGACCCCCCACAAACCATCCCCCCTCCATTAGTACAGACCCCCCTGGCCCCCACACACCAGACTCCCCCTGGCCCCCACAAACCATCCCCCCTCCATTAGTACAGACCCCCTGGCCCCCACAAACCACCCCCTTCCATTAGTACAGACCCCCCACAAACCATCCCCCCATCCATTAGTACAGACCCCCCCTAGCCTCCACACACCAGACCCCCTCCATTAGTACAGACCCCCCCTGGACCCTACATCCCAGACCACCTCCATTAGTACAGACCCCCCCTGGCCCCCACAAACCATCCCCCCTCCATTAGTACAGACCCCCCACAAATTATCCCCCCTCCATTAGTACAGACCCCCCCTCTAGACAAACACAAACCCCACCCGGGCGGCAGCTGGAGAGGACAGTGTGCAGCTGCGCCGCCCAGGTGGAGAAGATTGTGACAGTGAGAACAAATGTCAGGCTGATGCACTGCACTGCACCGTACACAAGGTCACACTGCGCGGTCCCATGTATTGGACGTAGCCTGGGTCACGTGCTCACCTCCCAGTCACTGGGATTGGAGCAGCAGTGCAGTACGTGCTGAGGGGCGGGGCCTGTGTGCGCCTCACTCAGTGACACCCCCCAATTTACCGCCAAGTCACCTACAACGACCCGGATTCTGCCCTTCACAGGGGCCACTATGTCCCCTACATCCACACACCATTCATGGGCCACACACAGGTACACGCATTACTCAGGTGCTGCACTGAGGGAGCCACACACACAGGGGAGGGAGACACACTCACCACTGGTAGGGTGACCACATTTCCAAACTGCCATTCAGGGACATCCCCCCCCTTCTTGAGGGACCGGTTTTGTGGAACAAACTTTTGGCAATGACCGAGTGGGTGGAGGCGACTGGCGGATGGGTGGTGGTGTGCGAGGTGGAATGTAGTCTCTGGAGTTGACGGGGAATTTGTCAGCGGGTGATTTGTTGGGCGAATGGCTGGTGTTAGCACTTTAATCATCCTGACACCATGCTTGATATGGTGTCAGGATGATCAAATCACATTATTTCTGTTACTACATTGTAATATATAATGAAATAGTTCAATACAGAATCAGTAGGAACCCTGAGCTTGCCACTTGCCACCAGATGCAGAGTGTCCAATTTGTCCACTGGAACATCGCAGTCCTGCTATAAGTCGCTGTTTGCCACCATTACGAGTAGAAGAAAAATAAAGAAAATTCCATAAATGTTCCATGTAGCTGCTATAACCATATAGGCGCAAACCAATCAATATACACTTATTGGGATTTTTTTTTACCAAAAATATGTAGCAGAACACTTATTGGACTAAATTGATGAAGAAATTCGATTTTTTTCAATTTTTTTATTGGATGTTTTATAGCAGTACGTTTTTTTTTTTTTTTTAAATTTGTCGGTCACCGAGATGATCAAATACCACCAAAAGAAAACTCTATTTGTGGGTACAAAAGGACATCAATTTTATTTGGTTACAGTGTTACTTGACTGTGCAATTGTCAGTTAAAATAATGCAGTGACGTTTTGCAAAAAATGGCCTGGTCATTAAGGAGGGGTAATTCTTCCAGACAGCAAGTGGATAATAAGGACCGTTTCTTTAATGGACTGTTTATAACATGGACCTTCTCTATACAGTACATCAGGGACTGCTTACCAAACAGGGATTAGAACTATGATAGTTACACTTGGTAGAGGGACAGAAGACAATAAAAGGACAGAAGGGCTGGTTTATAAAACAGGGACTGTCCCTATTAATCAGGGATAATGCCATACACAGGACTGGGTGAAGGAGAGGGACTGGTCTCCAGGTCAGGGACTGTCTCTCTGTGTACAGTGACATGCTGTGAGTGGTCGAGCAGTCTCTCTGCACACAGCCACTGTTGTCTCATGTCTCAGTGTAGCACACACAGGCAGTAGAGATGTACAAACACACAGGCAGTAGAGATCAGGGATGAGCCGAACACCCCCCTGTTCGGTTCGCACCAGAACCTGCGAACAGACAAAATGTTCGTGTAAACTTTAGAACCCTATTAAATACAATGGACTCGAACGTTCGAAATCTAAAGTGTTAATTATAAAGGCTAATATGCAAGTTATTGTCCTAAAAAGTGTTTGGGGACCCGGGTCCTGCCCCAGGGGACATGTATCAATGCAAAAAGAAGTTTTAAAAACGGCCGTTTTTTCGGGAGCAGTGATTTTAATAATGCTTAAAATGAAAAAATAAAAGTGAAATATTCCTTTAAATTTCGTACCTGGGGGGTGTGTATGATATGCATGTGAAGTGGCGCATGTTTCCCGTGCTTAGAACTGTCCCTGCAAAAAATGTCATTTTTGAAAGAAAAAAATGCTTTTAAAACTGACTCGCGGCTATTAATGAATTGTCGGCTCCCGGCAATACATACAAAAGTCATTGATAAAAAAAAAAAAAAAAGCGTGGGTGTTCCCCAGAATTCAATTACCAGGCCCTTCAGGTCTGGAATGGATATTAAGGGGAACCCCGCCGCAAATTAAAAAAAAAATTGACGTGGGGTTCCCCCAAATATCCATTCCAGGCCCTTCAGATCTGGCATGGATTTTAAGGGGAACTCCACCCCAAATTTAAAAAAAAAAATGGCGTGGAGTCCCCCTAAAAATCCATACCAGACCCCTTATCTGAGCACGCAACCTGGCCGGCCGCAGGGGAAAAGGGGGGGACGAGAGAGCGGCCCCCCCTCCCTCCTGAACCGTACCAAGCCACATGCCCTCAACATGGGGAGGATGTCCCCATGTTGATGGGGACAAGGGCCTCATCCCCACAACCCTTGCCCGGTGGTTGTGGGGGTCTGCGGGCGGGGGGCTTATCGGAATCTGGAAGACCCCTTTAACAAAGGGGACCCCCAGATCCCGGCCCCCCCCTATGTGAATTGGTAAGGGGTACGTTGTACCCCTACCATTTCACGAAGAAAGCGTAAAAAAATGTTTAAAAAAACACACAAACACCTTGAAAAAGTCCTTTATTAAAAAAAAAAAAAAAAAGCGGTGAAATCCAGTGTCCCGCGGCGATCCCGATGTCCAGCGCTGTCCTTCATTGGTTGTGCTTGAGCGGACCTGATGGGGAACTCCCTCTCAGTATTTTAAATGTATAGACCCGCCCCTTCTAAAGTTCCCCATCAGGTCCGCTCAGCGGACCAGATGCGGAACATGAGAAGGGGCGGGTCTATACATGTATTACCAAAGTGAGAGCAGTCCCCCATCAGGTCCGCCCCCTCAGTATGTCAGACCCACCTACGTCATTGGCTTGAGCGGGGAACTTCCTTCACTATGTAAATTTAAATTACACAGTGAAGGAAGTTCCCCGATCAAGCCATTGACGTAGGCGGGTCCGACATACCGAGGGAGCGGACCTGATGGGGAACTTTAGAAGGGGCGGGTCTATACATTTAAAATACTGAGAGGGAGTTCCCCATCAGGTCCGCTCAGGCACAACCAATGAAGGACAGCGCTGGACATCGGGATCGCCACGGGACACTGGATTTCACCGCTTTTTTTTTTTTTTTTAATAAAGGACTTTTTCAAGGTGTTTGTGTGTTTTTTTAAACATTTTTTTACGCTTTCTTCGTGAAATGGTAGGGGTACAACGTACCCCTTACCAATTCACATAGGGGGGGTCCGGGATCTGGGGGTCCCCTTTGTTAAAGGGGTCTTCCAGATTCCGATAAGCCCCCCGCCCGCAGACCCCCACAACCACCGGGCAAGGGTTGTGGGGATGAGGCCCTTGTCCCCATCAACATGGGGACATCCTCCCCATGTTGAGGGCATGTGGCTTGGTACGGTTCAGGAGGGAGGGGGGGCCGCTCTCTCGTCCCCCCCTTTTCCCCTGCGGCCGGCCAGGTTGCGTGCTCGGATAAGAGGTCTGGTATGGATTTTTAGGGGGACTCCACGCCATTTTTTTTTTAAATTTGGGGTGGAGTTCCCCTTAAAATCCATGCCAGATCTGAAGGGCCTGGAATGGATATTTGGGGGAACCCCACGTCAATTTTTTTTTAAATTTGCGGCAGGGTTCCCCTTAATATCCATTCCAGACCTGAAGGGCCTGGTAATTGAATTCTGGGGAACCCCCACGCTTTTTTTTTTTTTTTTATCAATGACTTTTGTATGTATTGCCGGGAGCCGACAATTCATTAATAGCCGCGAGTCAGTTTTAAAAGACTTTTTTTCTTTCAAAAATGACATTTTTTGCAGGGACAGTTCTAAGCACGGGAAACATGCGCCACTTCACATGCATATCATACACACCCCCCAGGTACGAAATTTAAAGGAATATTTCACTTTTATTTTTTCATTTTAAGCATTATTAAAATCACTGCTCCCGAAAAAACGGCCGTTTTTAAAACTTCTTTTTGCATTGATACATGTCCCCTGGGGCAGGACCCCGGTCCCCAAACACTTTTTAGGACAATAACTTGCATATTAGCCTTTATAATTAGCACTTTAGATTTCTCCCATAGATTTTTCGAATTTGCCGCGAACACCCCTATTTGTTCGCTGTTCGGCGAACGGGCAAACAGGCAATGTTCGAGTCGAACATGAGTTCGACTCGAACTCGAAGCTCATCCCTGGTAGAGATGTACAAACACACAGGCAGTAGAGATGTACAAACACACAGGCAGCTGTACATTCCCCCCTCCCTCCTGAGCACTCCTTCATGGTCCCCTCACAGTGATTTATGATTCTTCTAGCACGGCCACTGCGGAGCATTCCAAGCTGGCAGGTTAGGGAGGGGGGAGGGGAAGAAAGTGACGACAAGGAGGCACAGGCTCATCCATCTAATAAACAGCTCCAACAACTCCCTCTGACAATCCAGTGTGGCCCCGGCGGTTACCTTATGGTGTGGGCAGAGGCTGGCAGGTCCCCCCTACTAGAATAATACTCACTGTGCAGTGTGATCGGGGAACATCGCTGGTGTCAGCTGCTCTGTGCTGTGAAGGGTCAGGTGCCCAGTAGAGATCCCCATGGAGACTGGATGTAGCAGAGACTCTTCTTTGGGATGCCGTGAGTGGGGCCCCCACTGACACCCAGCCCGGATGCAGTGTCACTTGCCAGAAGATAGAAGAGGTCATCCAGCATGGTGGAGAGCACTATGCGCGGAGGAGGAGGAAGTTAACTCCTCCCGCCGGCGCTCATGGCCCTGGTGCAGGCTCTGCTGAGGTTCAGAGTCCAGGGGGACAGAGGCAGAGTGGAGAGCCGCCCGCAGCATTAGCTGACACATTCTCCAGGAAGCCATCCTTGCATGTCCGAGCGCCTTCAGTAGGACCGCCCCCCCCACTACGTCACCACAGGTCTTTCTCAGTCGGAGAGAGCGGCCTCTGGATACCAACAAGGAGGAGAAGGAGGGAGGGGAGCACTCTGGCGATTGAGCGCCCCCACCTCTGTGGCGCCTGGGTGAACTGCACCCCTCTCACCCCGTCCAGGACCGGCCCTGTCACCTGTATGAAGGGGAGGATAGTGGTCTGCCTGTCACATACTGTTATCCGAGGTGATCCCCGCCACCCACACAGACGCATTGACATCGGATCTAATGTGAGAGGGGGGCTGAGTTGCTATGGCAACTCCGCGGCTGTATCCTAGTGTTGCCAACCTACCAGACTAAAATTCACCGACACGAAACTCAAAATTTACTGCCACAGCCACGTTTTTACTGGCATTTTCTAAAATTTACAAAATTACGTTTTTCAGTGCAAAATTTCAGTACTTAAGCTACAAACAAGTACAATACGCAGTTAGTAATGTGGTTTAAGACAGAGATTAAGGTAAAATATTTATATATATATATATATATATATATATATATATATATATATTTCTTATGTTAATTTTGATATCAGATTTTGTCACGCATGTCCAACTGGAGAGAGTTCCCCTTAATTTCTGTTCCATAGTCACCCCAGAAAGTGAGCAGAAATCCCAGTTAGCCACCAGGATCACAAGAGTTTATGTCCCCAATTCTAAGGACCTACTTTCTCCTTATATCCCTCCACCTTTTCTATCCTCCATCACTTTCATTCCTCTATTATTCCGTCTCTTCCTCTTTCTTACCATAACTCCATCCCTCCATTTCTCTGTCTTGCTCACATCCCTCCATGCCTTGCTCTATCCCATCATCCATCTCTCTGTCACCCAATCTATACCTCCATCCTTTAGGGGTATTTCACACAGTAATTTCCGTTTTCACAGACTTCACTTGCTCAGCGGGGATCCTTCTGTTGATCTCTGCTGAGCTGGCGGATGATAGGTCCATCTCTGCTCACTGAGTGGGGATGGACCTGTCAGATCTCCGCTCTTCTCTATGGGGAGATCGGATGAAAACGGACAGCCTGTCCGTTTTCATCCGTTTCGATCTGCCAGACGGATGGGAAATAGGGTCACTATCCATCTGGATTTGGCAGGTTGGAAGGGAATCAAATGTCAGTGGACATGTCACCACTGACAACCGTTGCTCCATAGAGATGCATGGAGTGTCCGATCAAGTCTGCCTGAAAAATTGACAGACGGACCTGATCGGTCCACATTATGCCCTGTACACACGATCTTTTTTCCGATGAAAAAGTCCATCAGACTTTTTTCATCTGAAAAAACGATCGTGTGTGGGCCCCATCAGACTCTTTTCCATCGGTGTTAAAAAATAGAACATGTTTTAAATTTTTCCGATGGAAAAAAAAACAATAGGAAATTCCGATAGTCTGTGTGGAACTGCAACGGAGAAAAAACCCACGCATGCTCAGAATCAAGTCGGCGCATGAACTTAATTTTTCTCTGCTCGTCGGAGTGTTTTACGTCACCGCGTTTTGGACGGTCAGAATTTTGTCTGCAGGTGTGTAGGCATGATGGTGTGTAGGCATGGGGCGTAGTCACCCGCTGACCCCGCCCCGTATGATGTCACAGTCCCGGGGAATGATGGGACTGTGACGTGATACGGGAGCGGGGTCAGCGTGTGGCATCACCCGGTGACCACGCCCCATGCCAATATAAGTGGTTGCGCTCCGCCTACACAGCATTGTAGCGGCAGACAGCGACGAGGCAACATCGGGCAGAGAGAAGAGGGAAGAAGAAGATGATGAAGACCGGGACACCGCTAGCAAAAGAGCTGGAAGAAGATAGCGGGGCACCCGGCAGAAGGCAGAAAGAACCGGAGATCGTGGAGAAGGCACCGGAGAGCGGGAGAAGAACCGGAGAGCGTGGAGACGACACCGGAGAACAGAACAAGAGACCCCCCGAAGTCGTAAGAAGACGTCGATGAAGACCAGGACCCCGCTAGCAAAAGAGCTGGAAGAAGATAGCGGGGCGCCCGGCAGAAAGACCCCCGAAGTCAGAAGAAGACGACGATGAAGACTGGGACTCCGCTAGCAAAAGAGCTGGAAGAAGATAGCGGGGCGCCCGGCAGAAAGACCCCGAAATCGGAAGAAGGCCCCCGGAGCTGCCTAATAAATTACTTTAAAAACCTGTGTTGTGTTTTCTATTGACTTTTTTTTGCCACCAGGTGAATAGGTAGGGGTACGATGTACCCCATACTCATTCACATAGGGTGGGGGGGCCAGTATCTGGGGTCCCCCCTTATTAAAGGGGGCTCCCGGATTCCGATAATCCCCCTGCCCGCAGACCCCAACAACCAACGGCCAGGGTTGTCGGGAAGAGACCCTTGTCCCCATCAACATGGGGACATCCTCCCCATGATGAGGGCATGTGGCCTGGTACGGTTCAGGAGGGAGGGGGCGCTCTCTCATCCCCCCCTCTTTTCCTGCGGCCTGCCAGGCTGCGTTCTCGGAAAAGGGGTCTGGCATGGATTTTTAGGGGGACCCCCACGCTATTTTTTTTTTAAGTTTGGCGCAGGGTTCCCCTTAAAATCCATAAAAGACCTGAAGGGCCTGGTATGGATTTTGGGGGGACCCCCACGCCATTTTTTTTCATTTTGGTGGAGGGGGGGTCCCCTTTGAATCCATACTAGACCCAAGGGCCTGGTATGGACCTGGGGGGGGACCCCACGCTGTTTTTTTGCTAGATTTTTTTTTTTTTTAGAGCCGGCAATGTTTATTTTTTTACATTTCCTTTAACACCCAGCTATAAACAGGTTAAAAAAAATCAAATCACTGCAAAATCGCGGTACTTGCGTTTTGGATGCGGGTCCATTGAATTCTATTACATCCAAAAACACTGTTTTTGGCCTGGAAAAAAAATCTGCAGTTGCGTTTAACCTCGTTTTTCACAAAGCCAAAAAATGCCTTCAGACGCCAAAGATTTCCACGTTTCAGACGCCGTAACAGTGTTTAGCCGCATTTTAGTTTAGAAGCGTTTTTAAAGGTGACCTATTTTTTTACATTGATAAACTCAAAAACTATGGCAAATGAGGAAAAACCATTAAATATATATATATATATTGTGACAGCAGGAAGGTAAAGTCACCTGGTTGCATCCAGGGGGGTAGATATATTTCGCCCAGATTCAGGCTTTACGCCGACTTATACAACTAGGTGGAGAGTTGTATAAGCCCAGCTAAGGCTAGTGGGCTCATGGATGACTCATACCTCTAGGGAGAGTGCTGGGCGTCGTGCAGACAGGGAGTTGATGAGACCAGCTGAAGCTTGTCAGCTCATTAAGGCCTCTATAAAAACTCCCAGCTTCATTAGATGTTTGCTCATGCCTGGAACCAGACCTGTGTGGACTGTCTAGGGAGAGTGAACCCCTGTGCGGTGAGGCAAAGCCTGTGTGGCTATTTGTTTGGACTTTTACTAAACCAGGGACTTAGGGACTAGGACAGCACCAGGCTGATCCCAGTTGTTAGTTTAGGAAACCTGCATGTTTAGTCAGAGGTCAAACTGACCAGGATTTATTTTGTTTATGTTTCTTCTTGGCTTTGCTGTGTTTTTGTCACTGTACATAGAGAAATAAACCGCACCTTTTGATTTTGAAAACCACAACCTCCGTCTGCTGGCCCTGTTTTTGTGTGGGGAGCCCAACCAGGGGGTCACACACACCCGCTACTGAGTTAACCCCCTCACAGTTGGTGGAGAACCAGTGGCAGTTTTTTTTAAGCCAGCATGGAGGAGATACTGAAACAGCTGGCTCTAGCAAATGCCAATCAACAGCAGACAAATGCAGGTTTGCAAAGGAGCCTTGCAGCCCAGCAGCAAGCTCATCAACAAGCCCAGCAGCAATCTGAGGCCCGCTTCATAGACCTGTTACAGAAGCAAGAGCAGAGACTACAACAAATGGAAGCAGTAATGCAGCAACGTCCGCAGACCAGTGAGGAAAGCCGTCCCACTAATACCGCGTCCTTTGGGGTGAGTCGTTTATTGACAAAAATGACTGGAGAGGATGATCCAGAGGTATTTTTGACCACATTTGAAAGGACTGCTGAAAGAGAAAAGTGGCCTGAGGAGCAGTGGGCTGGACTGGTGGCTCCTCTGTTAACTGGTGAATCGCAGAAGGCTTACTATGACCTAGAGCCTGACCAAGCAAAAGACTATGTGATGCTAAAAGCTGAAATATTGGCAAGGCTGGGTGTCACCCTGGCTGTCCGGGCTCAGCGTGTGCATAACTGGACTTTCCAGCTTGGAAAACCCCCCAGGTCTCAAATGTATGATCTCATTCACCTGAGCAGGAAGTGGCTACAGCCAGAGACTTTGTCCGCACCAGAGATTGTGGAACGTGTTGTAATGGATCGGTTTTTGAGAGCTCTTCCTACTGCCATCCAAAAGTGGGTAAGCCATGGAGACCCAGAGACGGCCGGTGGTCTTGTGGATCGTGTAGAGAAATACTTGGCTACAGAGAACCTGACGGCCTCTTCCAGAGACTCTCGGACTTTCCACCCTAAGACCAGACCATCCCCAGGGGCGGATAAGAGGATTCCAAGGGGTGAGGGTGGAGAGAGTGAGAGGGTGGGAGCTCTACCCAAAGTTTGGCGAGAACAGCCTGGGAAGTCAGGGGCTCAAGAGGCAGCCAAAAGGATTGTTTGCTACCGCTGCCGGCAAGCGGGACATATTGCAGCAAATTGCCCGGTTGTGGAGGAACCCATGCAATGTGACTTTCTGACGGACAGACATCAGTCGCTGTGTGCGACAGTCGCATGCACTGCCATTCGGGGAACTGAGAAACATTTATGCAAAATGTGTATTAATGGTAGAAATGTTGTGGTATTACTGGATTCAGGTAGCCTTGTGACCCTGATAAAGGCTGAATTAGTTAAAACAGAGGTCTCTGGGAATAGCAAGGTAGCTGTTATTTGTGTGCATGGGGACACCCGAGAGTATCCAGTGACTACAGTGTGTTTCGAGACCCCCAAAGGTACCCTCTCTCATCCAGTGGGGTTAGTATCTCAATTACCGCATGATGCCATTGTGGGAAGAGATTTTCCGAAGTTCTGGGAACTGTGGGATGATCCTGAGCCCCCCACTGGTGCCCCTATGTACCAGGAATGTGATAGCCAGAACTCCTCTGAGAGTGGTGAGGACTCTCCAGAATTTCCCTTGTCAGTATTGGCAGGGGAGACTCAAGAAACTGGAGAGGAGCCCACCTCCTCAGACGAAAACCTACCGTCTGTGGAGTTTTCTGATCTGGAGGTTCACAGGGAAAATTTTGCCACAGAACAGTTAAAAGACCCCGCCCTAATAAAGGCACGGGAAAACGTAGTGGAAATAGATGGCGAGTTAGTGAACCCAGATAATACCTGCACTTACCCATACTTCAGCGTAGAGAAGGACCTACTGTATCGGGTGGCAAAAAGGGCAGAAGAAACCGTTGAGCAGCTTGTGGTGCCCAAACCTTACAGGAAGTTGGTGTTGGAGTTGGCCCATGGGCACATTCTTGGAGGTCATCTGGGGACAGAGAAAACCCGAGAGAGGGTATTACAGAGATTCTATTGGCCTGGGGTGATGAAGGACATAGAAAATTATTGTTCCTCCTGCCCTGTGTGTCAGAGGTCGGCCCCGATGCCACATTTCCGTAGCCCGCTGGTCCCTCTACCCATCATTGAGGTCCCGTTTGAGAGAATCGCAATGGATTTGGTAGGTCCTATAATCAAGTCCGCTAGGGGGCACCAGTACATATTGGTTATAATGGACTATGCCACCCGTTATCCAGAAGCGATCCCTCTCAGAAATACCTCGGCCAAAACCATAGCCAAAGAGCTATCTCTTGTTTTTAGCCGGGTGGGTATTTGTAAAGAACTGCTTACGGACCAAGGTACGCCCTTTATGTCCCGGGTTATGAAAGAGCTGTGTAAATTGTTCAAAGTGACGCAATTGCGTACATCTGTGTATCACCCCCAAACCGATGGGCTGGTTGAAAGATTCAACAAAACCCTAAAACAAATGTTGAAGAAAGTGGTGGATAGAGATGGAAAGGATTGGGACTGTCTACTTCCTTATTTGATGTTTGCTATTAGGGAGGTGCCCCAATCCTCTACGGGATTCTCCCCCTTTGAGTTACTGTATGGGAGACACCCAAGAGGGCTGTTGGATATTGCCAAGGAAACTTGGGAAAGTGAGAGTTCTCCCCACAGGAGTGTGATTGAGCATGTCGCCCTGATGCAAGATCGAATTGCACAGGTAATGCCCATCGTGAAGGAACATTTGGCCCAAGCGCAGTTGGCACAGCAGAGAGTGTACAACCGTGGAGCAAAGACCCGTACCTTTTCCCCGGGGGATAGGATATTGGTACTTGTCCCTACGGTTGAAAGTAAATTCCTTGCCAAATGGCAAGGCCCCTACGAGATAATGGAAAAAGTGAGCGAAGTGAATTACAAGGTCAGACAACCAGGAAGGCGAAAGCCCGAACAGATATATCACGTTAATCTGTTGAAAGCCTGGAGGGATAGAGAGTCCCTAGTCGCAGAAACTTGGTCACCAGCTCAAACTGGTTGCGTGATTCCGGAGGTTGGAATAGCAGCCACCTTGTCACAACCCCAACAACAGGAGGTTAAGGAGTTTGTGCTTCGCAACAAGGAGGTGTTCTCTGAGCTGCCGGGACAAACATCTGGGGTAGAGCATGATATTATTACCCCGCCCGGTGAAAGGGTGAAGTTAAAACCCTATCGGATCCCAGAGGCCCGACGGGAGGCAATACGGGAGGAAGTACAGAAAATGCTGAACTTAGGGGTGATAGAGGAGTCCCAAAGTGATTGGTCTAGTCCCATTGTGTTGGTGCCTAAACCGGATGGGAGCTGGCGATTTTGTAACGATTTTCGTCAGTTGAACAAAGTTACAAAATTTGACACCTACCCCATGCCACGTATAGATGAGTTGATCGACCGGCTGGGAACAGCCCGATACATGACGACTCTTGACCTCACAAAAGGGTATTGGCAAATTCCCCTGGCCAAGTCGGCCAAAGAGAAAACCGCATTTGTAACCCCAGACGGGGCGTTCCAATATAAGAGAATGCCGTTCGGGTTACAGAATGCGCCGGCCACATTCCAGCGGAAAATGGACCAGATACTGAGGCCCCATCGGAAGTATGCTGCGGCTTACCTGGATGACGTAATTGTCCATAGCACAGATTGGGCCTCACATCTGCCAAAAGTGCAAGCAGTCCTAGACTCTATCCGGGAAGCGGGGTTTACGGCTAACCCCAAGAAGTGTACCATTGGGCAGGAGGAGGCCAAATATCTTGGGTACACCATTGGCAGGGGAGTGATAAAACCCCAACTCAACAAAGTCGAGGCCATCCAGAGTTGGCCACGTCCCAACAGCAAGAAGCAGGTACGGGCCTTTCTGGGAATCGCGGGTTATTACCGGCGCTTCATTCCCCACTTTGCTTCTAAGGCTGTGCCCCTAACCAACCTGACGAAAGGGAAAGGGTCGGTCATGATTAAATGGACCCCCGAGGCTGAGGCAGCATTCCAATTCTTGAAACAAGCCTTATGTAGCCAGCCAGTGTTGTACTCACCCGACTTCTCTAAAGACTTTGTCGTACAAAGTGATGCGTCAGATGTGGGGATAGGAGCAGTATTGTCCCAGGTCTGGAACGGGGAAGAGCACCCAGTCATTTACCTCAGCAGGAAGTTGAAGTCCCATGAGGTAAATTACGCCACGGTTGAAAAGGAGTGTTTAGCGGTGAAGTGGGCTCTAGATTCCCTTCGGTACTATCTGCTAGGTAGGCACTTTGACATGGTTATGGATCACGCTCCGTTAAAGTGGATGGCTCAAAACAAGGAGACAAATAGAAGAGTGAATAGGTGGTTCCTGGCCCTACAGGAATTCAACTTCACAGTAAAGCATCGCCCTGGCGTTCAAATGGGGAATGTGGATGCTTTGTCTCGAGTACATGAATGCCTGATTGCTGGTGTTCCAACCCCAAGGTTAAAACAAGAGGGGGGGTATGTGACAGCAGGAAGGTAAAGTCACCTGGTTGCATCCAGGGGGGTAGATATATTTCGCCCAGATTCAGGCTTTACGCCGACTTATACAACTAGGTGGAGAGTTGTATAAGCCCAGCTAAGGCTAGTGGGCTCATGGATGACTCATACCTCTAGGGAGAGTGCTGGGCGTCGTGCAGACAGGGAGTTGATGAGACCAGCTGAAGCTTGTCAGCTCATTAAGGCCTCTATAAAAACTCCCAGCTTCATTAGATGTTTGCTCATGCCTGGAACCAGACCTGTGTGGACTGTCTAGGGAGAGTGAACCCCTGTGCGGTGAGGCAAAGCCTGTGGGGCTATTTGTTTGGACTTTTACTAAACCAGGGACTTAGGGACTAGGACAGCACCAGGCTGATCCCAGTTGTTAGTTTAGGAAACCTGCATGTTTAGTCAGAGGTCAAACTGACCAGGATTTATTTTGTTTATGTTTCTTCTTGGCTTTGCTGTGTTTTTGTCACTGTACATAGAGAAATAAACCGCACCTTTTGATTTTGAAAACCACAACCTCCGTCTGCTGGCCCTGTTTTTGTGTGGGGAGCCCAACCAGGGGGTCACACACACCCGCTACTGAGTTAACCCCCTCACAATATATATATATATATATATATATATATATATATACAAAAAAAATGAAATTACTTCCATTGCATTGTGGACAATCCACAACTTGGGGCAGGTGATGTGGCAAGTGGACAATTCACAACTTGGGGCAGGTGACGTGGCAAGTGGACAATCCACAACTTAGGGCAGGTGACGTGGCAAGTGGACAATCCACAACTTGTGGCAAGTGATGTGGCAAGTGACACGCTAAATACAAGTACACTGCTGCTCTCTTAGATGCTGATACTCACCCTGGTCTCCCAAAATAGCTGAAATGGTTAATAATACTGTTTTTGGAGCTTAGGGCGGCTCCTTATGATGTTTCCTAACTAAACGCATAAAGATGCAAATGTGGTAAAACGCAGCATGCAAACGCCACAAAGCGCGCCTTTCTAAACGCCACTTTCAACCTTAGTTCTGAAGACTTTGCACCAGTGTCCCGTGTACATTGGGCCTAAAAACACCTATGCCAAGACCGGGACCCCGCTAGCAAAAGAGCTGGAAGAAGATAGAGGGGCGCCCGGCAGAAAGACCCCCGAAGTCGGAAGAAGACCCCCGGAGCTGCCTAATAAATTACTTTAAAAACCTGTGTTGTGTTTTTTATTGACTTTTTTCCACCAGGTGAATGAGTAGGGGTACGATGTAGGCCCTTATCCCCATCAACATGGGGGCAGGTGCTTTTGGGTGGGGGAGCGCAGGGCGCCCCCTGCCCCAAAGCACCCACCCCCCATGTTGAGGGCATGCGGCCTGGTACGGTTCAGGAGGGGGGGCGCGCTCGCCCCCCTTTCCTGACCTGCTGGGCTCTGTGCTCGGATAAGGGTCTGGTTTGGATTTTGATGGGACCCCCACGCCGTTTTTCGGCGTAGGGGGGGTTTCCCTTAAAATCCATACCAGACCTAAGGGCCTGGTATGCTCCTGGAGGGGAACCCATGCCGGTTTTTTAATTAAAATTTGGCGTGGAGTTCCTTTTCATGATTCATACCAAACACAGGGGACAGCGAGCGCGAGGCTTGCAGTACCCTGTGCCGAGAACCAGCGCGATGGCATCGCACTGGGGACATTCTCGGCCAGGTAGTCGCCTCTAGGACACAACTTGAGCGGCTGCTTCATGCTCAAGTCATGTCCAAGTTGCCTCGCAAAGTCGCGCTGTCCCTCTGTCAACCAGCACACGAGTCTCCCCGCGAGTCGGATCGTCTTCATCCGACTTCCCGGGCGACCTCTATTCAAATCTATTCCCTATGGGAGCCATTCATTTTGAATAGAGCGCCACTCAAATTTTTATTTACTATAGCAGTGCAACGCTGGTTCCTGCGCTTAATTAAGGATTTATCCGGCACACCAATTAAGGTATGAACCAGCGCAGCGCACTGTTTATAGTAAATTACCCCCTCAGTGTACTACTGTGTGATTTGCATAGCGTTCACCTAAAGCTCACCTGAATACAGTTATTCTCTATACTGTGACAGCCAGGCCGGTGATTGTGCAAGCTGCAGAAAGTCAGTGTTTCACTTAGTGTACTACTGTGTGCTTTGCATAGCTTTCACCTAAAGCTCACCTGAATACAGTTATTCTCTATACTGTGACAGGCAGACCGGTGATTGTGCAAGCTGCAGACAGTCAGTGCATAGCATTCACCTAAAGCTCACCTGAATACAGTTAGTGACTATTATAGTGGTGTTCTCATAATAAAACCAAGCAGAGAGCTGCAAGTATTTTCAGTGTACTGTGTCTCTGCACAGTTTTCACCTAAAACTAACTGAAAACAATTGCTGCTTTTCCCATACTAACACCACAGCAGGCCATTAGTATGTCTGGAAGGCAAACAATGAGAGGCAGACAGTCACGAGGCAATTAAAGAGGGCAAGCAGGCTCTGTGTCTAGAGGCAACAGTGCTGCTGGTCGTGGACACAGTGCATTCTCATCAGCACGTGGCCGTGGGACACGCTTGTCCCTTTTTTTGGCAGGTGGCCATGTTGAGCAGCAACATGCCCATGACTTGGTAGAGTGGATGACCATGCCGTCCTCCTCCCCCTCCTCATCCTCTCTCACCCAGGCTCAGGGTACTTTGTCTGGCAAAGCAGCTGCCAAAGCAGCCTCTTCCCTCGGCTCAATGTCATCAGTCACTCTTTCCTTAGCCCCACCGTGTCCTCCTGAGGAGTCCCCCGAACTGTTTCAGCACAGTGTTGGGTACATGCTCCAAGAGGATGCCCAGCGTTTTGAAGGCTCCGATGATGGAACCCAGCTGGAGGAAGGCAGTAACGTGAGCTCAGAGAGAGGGGGTAGTAACCTGAGCCCAGAGATAGGGGGTGCCCAACAAGGTCAGCTATCTGGCAGTCATGTTCCCCCAGCTGCAGCATACTGCCAGATTGGCTCCAGTGATGAGGAGGAAGGGGGTGATGAGGACACTGAATCCACCTGGGTGCCTGATAGGAGAGAGGAGGAGGAGGAGGCACATCTCCAACGAGGCGGGATGCCCTCCAGGGGCCAGCGTAAGGGCAGCACACCGACTGCATCACACCACAGAGCTCCGCATGTGCAGGGCGCTGCTGTCTCTGCGCGTTATTCAAAAAGTTCTTTGGTGTGGGCCTTTTTTCAGACGTGTGCAGCAGATCGCACCGTTTCCATTTGCAACATATGTCTAAAGCGTATCTCGCGTGGCCAAAACATCAGCCGCTTGGGCACCACGTGCTTGACCAGACATATGTCGACCTGCCATGCAGTCCGTTGGCAAGTACACCTAAAAGACCCTCACCAAAAAACAAGGTGGACCTCTCCTTGCTCCTCATTAGCTGGGATCTCCAACCCCACTATACCTTCAGTCCTCTATGAAACCTGCCCTGAGAGGAATGAAGGTGTAGAATTAGGTGTGTCGCAGCAAAGTACTTGCGGACAATCTGCTATCGGTACACCGACGTCCGATTGTACCAGGCAAATTTCCCTGCCCCAGCTGCTGCACCGCCGAAAGAAGTTCGCTCCCAGCCATCCACATGCCCAGTGGTTGAATGCTAGCTTGGCTAAATTGCTAGCACTTCAACTGCTGCCTTTACAGTTGGTAGACTCTGCTTCCTTCCGTGAGTTTGTGGAATGTGTGGTTCCTCAGTGGCAGGTTCCCAAACGCCACTTTTTCTCACGGAAGGCGATTCCGGCTCTCTACCGGCATGTGGAAGGCAATGTCTTGGCCTCGCTGGACAGAGCGGTCAGCTGTAAGGTGCATATTACCGCTGACTCATGATCCAGCAGGCATGGACAGGGATGTTACCTATCTTTTACGGCGCATTGGGTGACTCTTCTGGCAGCTGGGAAGGATGCAGGACAAGGTGCAGTAGTGTTGGAGGTTGTTCCGCCACCACGCCTCCAAAATGTTACTACTGGTGATTCTGACACACCTCTCTCCTCCACCCCCTCCTCTTCTTCTTCCTCCATGGCCTCTTTCTGTGCTGATTTGTCCTCGGAACCAGCGGTGTTCCGTAGGCGTTCAAGGGGCTATGCCAGTACGCAGGCAAAAAAGATGCCATGCGGTGCTTGAGCTGGTGTGCTTGGGGGACAGGAGCCACACTGGGGCAGAGATTCTGTCAGCTCTGCAGGGGCTGGCTCAGAGGTGGTTGAGGCCACGCCAGCTTAAGCCAGGAAAGGTGGTTTCCGACAATGGCACCAACCTCCTCTCCACCCTCTGACAGGGACAACTGACCCATGTGCCCTGTTTGGCTCACGTTCTTAACTTGGTGGTGCAGCGGTTCTTGGGCAGGTACCCGGGCTTACAAGGGGTCCTGAAGCAGGCCAGGAAACTCTGTGGGCATTTCCGCCGGTCATATAATGCCAGTGCTCGGCTGGCTGAGCTGCAAAAGGATTACAACCTGCCCAAGAACCTCCTAATCTGTGACATGCCCACCAGGTGGAACACTACGCTGGCCATGCTGCAGCGGCTGCACACGCAGCAGAGGGCCATCAATGAGTATCTGTTGCAATATGGCACCAGGACAGGGTCAGGGGAGCTTGGATTTTTTCCCCACGCTAGTGGGCCATGATCAGGGATGCATGCACTGTCCTGGCACCATTTGAGGAGGCCACAAGGATGGTCAGCAGTGACAGTGCATGCATCAGTGACACTGTCCCTGTTGTCCACCTGTTGGAGCACACGCTGCGTGGAATAATAAAATGGGCACTTGAGGCAGAACAGAGGCAGGAAGAGTAGGACTTCCTTACTTCTCAAGGCCCTCTTTATCCAGACAGTGTTCCTGCTGGCCCGGCTATCACACAGGAAGAGGACAAGGAGGAGGAGGAGGATTGTGTCAGCATGGAGGTGGAGACTAGCACTCAGAATCTGCAGCAGTTTTCAAGGGATCAATTACAGTCCCAAGACACCCATGGACTTGTACGTGGCTGGGAGGAGGTGGCTGCGGATCATGTCGTCCTCAGTGACCCAGAGGACTCCGCACCGAATGCCTCAGCAAACCTACGCTGCATGGCCTCCCTGATCCTGCAAAGCCTGCGGAAGGATCCTCGTATTCGTGCGATCAAGGAGCGGGATCATTACTGGCTGGCAACCCTCCTTGATCCACGTTACAAAGGTAAGGTTGCGGACCTTATCTTGCCGTCGCAGAGGGAGCAGAGGATGAGGCATCTTCGGGAGGCCTTGCAGAAAGGTCTGTGCAACACGTTCCCAGAGACTGGGAGATTAGAAATTCCTGGTCCTGGACAACGTGTTGCTGAGGCTTTGGTCAGTCAAAGAAGGAGCGGTGGAGAAGGTGGCCGTCTGACCAATGCGTTCAGACAATTTTTTAGTCCGCAGCCCCAAGGTATTATCGGTTCCAGCAACCATCGCCAGCGTCTGGTTTACATGGTGCAAGAATACCTAGGGGCAAGATCAGACTTGGACACCTTTCCCACCGAAAATCCTCTGGGTTACTGGGTCTTGAGGATGAATCACTGGCCAGAGCTTGCACAATACGCAATTGAGATACTAGCCTGTCCTGCATCCAGCGTTCTTTCGGAACGCACATTCAGTGCTGCTGGAGGCTTTGTAACCGATCACAGGGTGCACCTGTCAACCGACTCGGTCGATCGACTGCCCTTCATAAAAATGAATCAGTCTTGGATAACCACCAAACACCTGATGCTGATGTAACAGAATAATTTTCTTTTAAATGTCAGATCCCTTCAAAACTGCCTATGCTGATGCAGAGTGACTATCCTGTTATGCTGAGTGACTATCCTCTTCCTCTACAATAATCATGCTGAAAGCTTGAAAGAACATTTTGGTTCTGGGCACCGCCACCAGTGGCTAAGGCCCAATTTTTCAGCCCCTGTTTAACAGGGGCGTGTATTTACAACTTTTGATGCACTGCTTTGCAGCAGGGCTCATTGCTGTGCTCCAAGTACAGTATCTGTGAGGGGTTGCAGTGTTGTGTCACCAGCACCAGTGCCTAAGGCCCAATTTTTCTGCCCCTGTTTAACAGGGGCATGTATTTACAATTCTTGATCTAATACTTTGCAACAGGGCTCATTGCTGCACTCCAACTACAGTATCTGTGAGGGGTTGCAGTGTTGTGGCACCAGCACCAGTGCCTAAGCCACAATTTTTCAGCCCCTGTTTAACAGGGGCGTGTAATTACAATTTTTGATGCAATACTTTGCAACAGGGCTCATTGCTGCGCTCCAAGTACAGTATCTGTGAGGGGTTGCAGTGTTGTGGCACCAGCACCAGTGCCTAAGGCCCAATTTTTCTGCCCCTGTTTAACAGGGGCATGTAATTACAATTATTGATCTAATAATTCACAGCAGGGCCCATTCCTGCGCCCACCAAGAGTAACTGTGAGGGCTTACAGTGTTGTGGCAACACCACCACCAAAGGCCCAATTTTTATGCCCCTGTTCAACAGGGGCATGTAATTACAATTCTTGATTTAATATTTCACAGCTGGGCCCATTCCTGCGCCCACTAAGAGTAACTGTGAGGGCTTACTGTGTTGTGGCACCAGCACCACCACCAAAAGCCCAATTTTTCCTACCACTGTTCAGCAATGGCATGTAATTACAATTCCTGATATAATAGTTCACAGCAGGGCGTTCCAGCGCCCACCAAGAGTAACTGTGAGGGCTTACAGGGTTGTGGCAACACCAACACCTAAGGGGCAAATTTCTGCAGAGTATATACGGCAGGCCTCTACTTTCAAACATCCAACTTACAAATGACTCCTACTTGAAAACGGAAGGAGACACCAGCACTGCATATATTACGTTGAGAGATACACCGTTTCCATACTGTGGGTGTATTCTGCTCTTGGAAAAAGATCCATTTAGGGCAAAAAAAAGGCACTTTATTGTGCTCTTTTCCAAAAAACCCATTAAGGGCAAAAAAAAATAAAAAATTGTATTTTATTTTGCTCGTGCAAAAAAAGACCCGTTTAGGGCAAAAAAATAAATAAAAAAATTTGCACTTTAATGTACGCTTGCAAAAAGACCCATTTAGGGCCACAAAAAATATTTTGCAGTGTGTTATACATATGTGGAGGCGTGTGAAATAAACCATTTCTATATATTTGTCTTCTACTGTGCTATACTAAAAAAACAACATTTTTTTTGAATAGCATTTTTTGCAGTTCTGTAGCTGTGCGATTCAGCGGTTACGTACTGTGGGTGTATTGTGGTCTTCCAAAAAACGCCATTTAGGGCCACAAAAAATATTTTGCAGTCTGTTATACATATGTGGAGGCGTGTGAAATAAACCATTTCTATATATTTGTCTTCTACTGTGCTATACTAAAAAACAACATTTTTTTTGAATAGCATTTTCTGCAGTTCTGTAGCTGTGCGATTCAGCGGTTACGTACTGTGGGTGTGTTGTGGTCTTCCAAAAAACGCCATTTAGGGCCACAAAAAATATTTTGCAGTGTGTTATACATATGTGGAGGTGTGTGAAATAAACAATTTCTATATAGTTTTCTTCTACTGTGCTATACTAAAAAAACAACATTTTTTTTTAATAGCATTTTCTGCAGTTCTGTAGCTGTGCGATTCAGCGGTTACGTACTGTGGGTGTGTTGTGGTCTTCCAAAAAACACCATTTAGGGCCACAAAAAATATTTTGCAGTGTGTTATACATATGTGGAGGTGTGTGAAATAAACAATTTCTATATAGTTTTCTTCTACTGTGCTATACTAAAAAAACAACATTTCTTTTGAATAGCATTTTTTGCAGTTCTGTAGCTGTGCGATTTAGCGGTTACGTACTGTGGGTGTGTTGTGGTCTTCCAAAAAATGCCATTTAGGGCCACAAAAAATATTTTTCAGTGTGTTATACATATGTGGAGGTGTGTGAAATAAACAATTTCTATATAGTTTTCTTCTACTGTGCTATACTAAAAAAACAACATTTTTTTGAATAGCATTTTCTGCAGTTCTGTAGCTGTGCGATTCAGCGGTTACGTACTGTGGGTGTGTTGTGGTCTTCCAAAAAATGCCATTTACGGCCACAAAAAATATTTTGCAGTGTGTTATACATATGTGGAGGTGTGTGAAATAAACAATTTCTATATAGTTTTCTTCTACTGTGCTATACTAAAAAAAAACATTTTTTTTAATAGCATTTTCTGCAGTTCTGTAGCTGTGCGATTCAGCGGTTACGTACTGTGGGTGTGTTGTGGTCTTCCAAAAAACGCCATTTAAGGCCACAAAAAATATTTTGCGGTGTGTTATACATATGTGGAGGTGTGTGAAATAAACAATTTCTATATATTTGTCTTCTACTGTGCTATACTAAAAAAACAACATTTTTTTTGAATAGAATTTTCTGCAGTTCTGTAGCTGTGCGATTCAGCGGTTACGTACTGTGGGTGTGTTGTGGTCTTCCAAAAAACGCCATTTAGGGCCACAAAAAATATTTTGCAGTGTGTTATACATATGTGGAGGTGTGTGAAATAAACAATTTCTATATAGTTTTCTTCTACTGTGCTATACTTAAAAAACAACATTTTTTTGAATAGCATTTTCTGCAGTTCTGTAGCTGTGCGATTCAGCGGTTACGTACTGTGGGTGTGTTGTGGTCTTCCAAAAAACGCCATTTAGGGAAACAAAAAATATTTTGCAGTGTGTTATACATATGTGGAGGTGTGTGAAATAAACCATTTCTATATATTTGTCTTCTACTGTGCTATACTAAAAAAACAACATTTTTTTTTAATAGCATTTTCTGCAGCTCTGTAGCTGTGCGATTCAGCGGTTACGTACTGTGGGTGTGTTGTGGTCTTCCAAAAAACGCTATTTAGGGCCACAAAAAATATTTTGCAGTGTGTTATACATATGTGGAGGTGTGTGAAATAAACAATTTCTATATAGTTTTCTTCTACTGTGCTATACTAAAAAAACAACATTTTTTTTTAATAGCATTTTCTGCAGTTCTGTAGCTGTGCGATTCGCGGTTACGTACTGTGGGTGTGTTGTGGTCTTCCAAAAAACGCCATTTAGGGCCACAAAAAATATTTTGCAGTGTGTTATACATATGTGGAGGTGTGTGAAATAAACAATTTCTATATAGTTTTCTTCTTCTGTGCTATACTAAAAAAACAACATTTTTTTTTTAATAGCATTTTCCAGCAGTTCTGTAGCTGTGCGATTCAGCGGTTACGTACTGTGGGTGTGTTGTGGTCTTCCAAAAAACGCCATTTAGGGCCACAAAAAATATTTTGCAGTGTGTTATACATATGTGGAGGTGTGTGAAATAAACAATTTCTATATAGTTTTCTTCTACTGTGCTATACTAAAAAAACAACATTTCTTTTGAATAGCATTTTTTGAAGTTCTGTAGCTGTGCGATTCAGCGGTTACGTACTGTGGGTGTATTGTGGTCTTCCAAAAAACGCCATTTAGGGCCACAAAAAATATTTTGCAGTGTGTTATACATATGTGGAGGCGTGTGAAATAAACCATTTCTATATATTTGTCTTCTACTGTGCTATACTAAAAAAACAACATTTTTTTTGAATAGCATTTTCTGCAGTTCTGTAGCTGTGCGATTCAGCGGTTACGTACTGTGGGTGTGTTGTGGTCTTCCAAAAAACGCCATTTAGGGCCACAAAAAATATTTTGCAGTGTGTTATACATATGTGGAGGTGTGTGAAATAAACAATTTCTATATAGTTTTCTTCTTCTGTGCTATACTAAAAAAACAACATTTTTTTTAATAGCATTTTCTGCAGTTCTTTAGCTGTGTGATTCAGCGGTTACGTACTGTGGGTGTGTTGTGGTCTTCCAAAAAACGCCATTTAAGGCCACAAAACATATTTTGCAGTGTGTTATACATATGTGGAGGTGTGCAAAATAAACAATTTCTATATAGTTTTCTTCTACTGTGCTATACTAAAAAAACAACTTTTTTTATTTAATAGCATTTTCTGCAGTTCTGTAGCTGTGCGATTCAGCGGTTACGTACTGTGGGTGTGTTGTGGTCTTCCAAAAAACGCTATTTAGGGCCACAAAAAATATTTTGCAGTGTGTTATACATATGTGGAGGTGTGTGAAATAAACAATTTCTATATAGTTTTCTTCTGTGCTATACTAAAAAAACAACATTTTTTTTGAATAGCATTTTCCAGCAGTTCTGTAGCTGTGCGATTCAGCGGTTACGTACTGTGGGTGTGTTGTGGTCTTCCAAAAAACGCCATTTAGGGCCACAAAAAATATTTTGCAGTGTGTTATACATATGTGGAGGTGTGTGAAATAAACAATTTCTATATAGTTTTCTTCTTCTGTGCTATACTAAAAAAACAACATTTTTTTTAATAGCATTTTCTGCAGTTCTTTAGCTGTGCGATTCAGCGGTTACGTACTGTGGGTGTGTTGTGGTCTTCCAAAAAACGCCATTTAAGGCCACAAAACATATTTTGCAGTGTGTTATACATATGTGGAGGTGTGTGAAATAAACAATTTCTATATAGTTTTCTTCTACTGTGCTATCCTAAAAAAACAACATTTCTTTTGAATAGCATTTTTTGAAGTTCTGTAGCTGTGCGATTCAGCGGTTACGTACTGTGGGTGTATTGTGGTCTTCCAAAAAACGCCATTTAGGGCCACAAAAAATATTTTGCAGTGTGTTATACATATGTGGAGGCGTGTGAAATAAACCATTTCTATATATTTGTCTTCTACTGTGCTATACTAAAAAAACAACATTTTTTTTGAATAGCATTTTCTGCAGTTCTGTAGCTGTGCGATTCAGCGGTTACGTACTGTGGGTGTGTTGTGGTCTTCCAAAAAACGCCATTTAGGGCCACAAAAAATATTTTGCAGTGTGTTATACATATGTGGAGGTGTGTGAAATAAACAATTTCTATATAGTTTTCTTCTTCTGTGCTATACTAAAAAAACAACATTTTTTTTAATAGCATTTTCTGCAGTTCTTTAGCTGTGCGATTCAGCGGTTACGTACTGTGGGTGTGTTGTGGTCTTCCAAAAAACGCCATTTAAGGCCACAAAACATATTTTGCAGTGTGTTATAAATATGTGGAGGTGTGCGAAATAAACAATTTCTATATAGTTTTCTTCTACTGTGCTATACTAAAAAAACAACTTTTTTTTTAATAGCATTTTCTGCAGTTCTGTAGCTGTGCGATTCAGCGGTTACGTACTGTGGGTGTGTTGTGGTCTTCCAAAAAACGCCATTTAGGGCCACAAAAAATATTTTGCAGTGTGTTATACATATGTGGAGGTGTGTGAAATAAACAATTTCTATATAGTTTTCTTCTACTGTGCTATACTAAAAAAACAACATTTCTTTTGAATAGCATTTTTTGAAGTTCTGTAGCTGTGCGATTCAGCGGTTACGTACTGTGGGTGTATTGTGGTCTTCCAAAAAACGCCATTTAGGGCCACAAAAAATATTTTGCAGTGTGTTATACATATGTGGAGGCGTGTGAAATAAACCATTTCTATATATTTGTCTTCTACTGTGCTATACTAAAAAAACAACATTTTTTTTGAATAGCATTTTCTGCAGTTCTGTAGCTGTGCGATTCAGCGGTTACGTACTGTGGGTGTGTTGTGGTCTTCCAAAAAACGCCATTTAGGGCCACAAAAAATATTTTGCAGTGTGTTATACATATGTGGAGGTGTGTGAAATAAACAATTTCTATATAGTTTTCTTCTTCTGTGCTATACTAAAAAAACAACATTTTATTTAATAGCATTTTCTGCAGTTCTTTAGCTGTGCGATTCAGCGGTTACGTACTGTGGGTGTGTTGTGGTCTTCCAAAAAACGCCATTTAAGGCCACAAAACATATTTTGCAGTGTGTTATACATATGTGGAGGTGTGCGAAATAAACAATTTCTATATAGTTTTCTTCTACTGTGCTATACTAAAAAAACAACTTTTTTTTAATAGCATTTTCTGCAGTTCTGTAGCTGTGCGATTCAGCGGTTACGTACTGTGGGTGTGTTGTGGTCTTCCAAAAAATGCCATTTAGGGCCACAAAAAATATTTTGCAGTGTGTTATACATATGTGGAGGTGTGTGAAATAAACCATTTCTATATATTTGTCTTCTACTGTGCTATACTAAAAAAAAACATTTTTTTTAATAGCATTTTCTGCAGCTCTGTAGCTGTGCGATTCAGCGGTTACGTACTGTGGGTGTGTTGTGGTCTTCCAAAAAACGCCATTTAGGGCCACAAAAAATATTTTGCAGTGTGTTATACATATATGGAGGTGTGTGAAATAAACAATTTCTATATAGTTTTCTTCTACTGTGCTATACTAAAAAAAAACATTTTTTTTGAATAGCATTTTCTGCAGTTCTGTAGCTGTGCGATTCAGCGGTTACGTACTGTGGGTGTGTTGTGGTCTTCCAAAAAACGCCATTTAGGGCCACAAAAAATATTTTGCAGTGTGTTATACATATGTGGAGGTGTGTGAAATAAACAATTTCTATATAGTTTTCTTCTACTGTGCTATACTAAAAAAACAACTTTTTTTTGAATAGCATTTTCTGCAGCTCTGTAGCTGTGCGATTCAGCGGTTACGTACTGTGGGTGTGTTGTGGTCTTCCAAAAAACGCTATTTAGGGCCACAAAAAATATTTTGCAGTGTGTTATACATATGTGGAGGTGTGTGAAATAAACAATTTCTATATAGTTTTCTTCTGTGCTATACTAAAAAAACAACATTTTTTTTGAATAGCATTTTCCAGCAGTTCTGTAGCTGTGCGATTCAGCGGTTACGTACTGTGGGTGTGTTGTGGTCTTCCAAAAAACGCCATTTAGGGCCACAAAAAATATTTTGCAGTGTGTTATACATATGTGGAGGTGTGTGAAATAAACAATTTCTATATAGTTTTCTTCTACTGTGCTATACTAAAAAAACAACATTTTTTTTGAATAGCATTTTCTGCAGCTCTGTAGCTGTGCGATTCAGCGGTTACGTACTGTGGGTGTGTTGTGGTCTTCCAAAAAACGCTATTTAGGGCCACAAAAAATATTTTGCAGTGTGTTATACATATGTGGAGGTGTGTGAAATAAACAATTTCTATATAGTTTTCTTCTGTGCTATACTAAAAAAACAACATTTTTTTTGAATAGCATTTTCCAGCAGTTCTGTAGCTGTGCGATTCAGCGGTTACGTACTGTGGGTGTGTTGTGGTCTTCCAAAAAACGCCATTTAGGGCCACAAAAAATATTTTGCAGTGTGTTATACATATGTGGAGGTGTGTGAAATAAACTATTTCTATATAGTTTTCTTCTACTGTGCTATACTAAAAAAACAACATTTCTTTTGAATAGCATTTTTTGAAGTTCTGTAGCTGTGCGATTCAGCGGTTACGTACTGTGGGTGTATTGTGGTCTTCCAAAAAACGCCATTTAGGGCCACAAAAAATATTTTGCAGTGTGTTATACATATGTGGAGGCGTGTGAAATAAACCATTTCTATATATTTGTCTTCTACTGTGCTATACTAAAAAAACAACATTTTTTTTGAATAGCATTTTCTGCAGTTCTGTAGCTGTGCGATTCAGCGGTTACGTACTGTGGGTGTGTTGTGGTCTTCCAAAAAACGCCATTTAGGGCCACAAAAAATATTTTGCAGTGTGTTATACATATGTGGAGGTGTGTGAAATAAACAATTTCTATATAGTTTTCTTCTTCTGTGCTATACTAAAAAAACAACATTTTTTTAATAGCATTTTCTGCAGTTCTTTAGCTGTGCGAATCAGCGGTTACGTACTGTGGGTGTGTTGTGGTCTTCCAAAAAACGCCATTTAAGGCCACAAATCATATTTTGCAGTGTGTTATACATATGTGGAGGTGTGCGAAATAAACAATTTCTATATAGTTTTCTTCTACTGTGCTATACTAAAAAAACAACTTTTTTTTAATAGCATTTTCTGCAGTTCTGTAGCTGTGCGATTCAGCGGTTACGTACTGTGGGTGTGTTGTGGTCTTCCAAAAAACGCCATTTAGGGCCACAAAAAATATTTTGCAGTGTGTTATACATATGTGGAGGTGTGTGAAATAAACCATTTCTATATATTTGTCTTCTACTGTGCTATACTAAAAAAAAAACATTTTTTTTAATAGCATTTTCTGCAGCTCTGTAGCTGTGCGATTCAGCGGTTACGTACTGTGGGTGTGTTGTGGTCTTCCAAAAAATGCCATTTAGGGCCACAAAAAATATTTTGCAGTGTGTTATACATATATGGAGGTGTGTGAAATAAACAATTTCTATATAGTTTTCTTCTACTGTGCTATACTAAAAAAAAACATTTTTTTTGAATAGCATTTTCTGCAGTTCTGTAGCTGTGCGATTCAGCGGTTACGTACTGTGGGTGTGTTGTGGTCTTCCAAAAAACGCCATTTAGGGCCACAAAAAATATTTTGCAGTGTGTTATACATATGTGGAGGTGTGTGAAATAAACAATTTCTATATAGTTTTCTTCTACTGTGCTATACTAAAAAAACAACATTTCTTTTGAATAGCATTTTTTGCAGTTCTGTAGCTGTGCGATTCAGCGGTTACGTACTGTGGGTGTGTTGTGGTCTTCCAAAAAACGCCATTTAGGGCCACAAAAAATATTTTGCAGTGTGTTATACATATGTGGAGGTGTGTGAAATAAACAATTTCTATATAGTTTTCTTCTACTGTGCTATACTAAAAAAAAAACATTTTTTTTAATAGCATTTTCTGCAGTTCTGTAGCTGTGCGATTCAGCGGTTACGTACTGTGGGTGTGTTGTGGTCTTCCAAAAAACGCCATTTAGGCCCACAAAAAATATTTTGCAGTGTGTTATACATATGTGGAGGTGTGTGAAATAAACAATTTCTATATAGTTTTCTTCTGTGCTATACTAAAAAAACAACATTTTTTTTGAATAGCATTTTCCAGCAGTTCTGTAGCTGTGCGATTCAGCGGTTACGTACTGTGGGTGTGTTGTGGTCTTCCAAAAAACGCCATTTAGGGCCACAAAAAATATTTTGCAGTGTGTTATACATATGTGGAGGTGTGTGAAATAAACTATTTCTATATAGTTTTCTTCTACTGTGCTATACTAAAAAAACAACATTTCTTTTGAATAGCATTTTTTGAAGTTCTGTAGCTGTGCGATTCAGCGGTTACGTACTGTGGGCGTATTGTGGTCTTCCAAAAAACGCCATTTAGGGCCACAAAAAATATTTTGCAGTGTGTTATACATATGTGGAGGCGTGTGAAATAAACCATTTCTATATATTTGTCTTCTACTGTGCTATACTAAAAAAACAACATTTTTTTTGAATAGCATTTTCTGCAGTTCTGTAGCTGTGCGATTCAGCGGTTACGTACTGTGGGTGTGTTGTGGTCTTCCAAAAAACGCCATTTAGGGCCACAAAAAATATTTTGCAGTGTGTTATACATATGTGGAGGTGTGTGAAATAAACAATTTCTATATAGTTTTCTTCTTCTGTGCTATACTAAAAAAACAACATTTTTTTAATAGCATTTTCTGCAGTTCTTTAGCTGTGCGAATCAGCGGTTACGTACTGTGGGTGTGTTGTGGTCTTCCAAAAAACGCCATTTAAGGCCACAAATCATATTTTGCAGTGTGTTATACATATGTGGAGGTGTGCGAAATAAACAATTTCTATATAGTTTTCTTCTACTGTGCTATACTAAAAAAACAACTTTTTTTTAATAGCATTTTCTGCAGTTCTGTAGCTGTGCGATTCAGCGGTTACGTACTGTGGGTGTGTTGTGGTCTTCCAAAAAACGCCATTTAGGGCCACAAAAAATATTTTGCAGTGTGTTATACATATGTGGAGGTGTGTGAAATAAACCATTTCTATATATTTGTCTTCTACTGTGCTATACTAAAAAAAAAACATTTTTTTTAATAGCATTTTCTGCAGCTCTGTAGCTGTGCGATTCAGCGGTTACGTACTGTGGGTGTGTTGTGGTCTTCCAAAAAATGCCATTTAGGGCCACAAAAAATATTTTGCAGTGTGTTATACATATATGGAGGTGTGTGAAATAAACAATTTCTATATAGTTTTCTTCTACTGTGCTATACTAAAAAAAAACATTTTTTTTGAATAGCATTTTCTGCAGTTCTGTAGCTGTGCGATTCAGCGGTTACGTACTGTGGGTGTGTTGTGGTCTTCCAAAAAACGCCATTTAGGGCCACAAAAAATATTTTGCAGTGTGTTATACATATGTGGAGGTGTGTGAAATAAACAATTTCTATATAGTTTTCTTCTACTGTGCTATACTAAAAAAACAACATTTCTTTTGAATAGCATTTTTTGCAGTTCTGTAGCTGTGCGATTCAGCGGTTACGTACTGTGGGTGTGTTGTGGTCTTCCAAAAAACGCCATTTAGGGCCACAAAAAATATTTTGCAGTGTGTTATACATATGTGGAGGTGTGTGAAATAAACAATTTCTATATAGTTTTCTTCTACTGTGCTATACAAAAAAAAAACCATTTTTTTTAATAGCATTTTCTGCAGTTCTGTAGCTGTGCGATTCAGCGGTTACGTACTGTGGGTGTGTTGTGGTCTTCCAAAAAACGCCATTTAGGCCCACAAAAAATAGTTTGCAGTGTGTTATACATATGTGGAGGTGTGTGAAATAAACAATTTCTATATAGTTTTCTTCTACTGTGCTATACTAAAAAAAACCATTTTTTTTGAATAGCATTTTCTGCAGTTCTGTAGCTGTGCGATTCAGCGGTTACGTACTGTGGGTGTGTTGTGGTCTTCCAAAAAACGCCATTTAGGGCCACAAAAAATATTTTGCAGTGTGTTATACATATGTGGAGGTGTGTGAAATAAACCATTTCTATATATTTGTCTTCTACTGTGCTATACTAAAAAAAAACATTTTTTTTTAATAGCATTTTCTGCAGCTCTGTAGCTGTGCGATTCAGCGGTTACGTACTGTGGGTGTGTTGTGGTCTTCCAAAAAACGCCATTTAGGGCCACAAAAAATATTTTGCAGTGTGTTATACATATGTGGAGGTGTGTGAAATAAACAATTTCTATATAGTTTTCTTCTACTGTGCTATACTAAAAAAAAACATTTTTTTTGAATAACATTTTCTGCAGTTCTGTAGCTGTGCGATTCAGCGGTTACGTACTGTGGGTGTGTTGTGGTCTTCCAAAAAACACCATTTAGGGCCACAAAAAATATTTTGCAGTGTGTTATACATATGTGGAGGTGTGTGAAATAAACAATTTCTATATAGTTTTCTTCTACTGTGCTATACTAAGAAAACAACATTTCTTTTGAATAGCATTTTTTGCAGTTCTGTAGCTGTGCGATTCAGCGGTTACGTACTGTGGGTGTGTTGTGGTCTTCCAAAAAACGCCATTTAGGGCCACAAAAAATATTACTCTTTCGTCCATGGACCGACACAGCTTCTCTATTGACAAAGTGGGTATTATCCGTTAATTAGGAGTGACTAGGCAGAAAAACTTGTAAAAAGTGTTGCATCACACCTTCTACAGTACCACCCAGGGGGCGGACCCTCTGGGTATACCCTCTCAGTCTGCACATCGCAGATCAGTTTTTTTCTGTCTAGCAAGGAGTAGGACATGACTCCCTTCGGGCCCATTGGTCCGGGGGAAAAAAATATATATATATATATATTTATTTTTTTTGCTACATTTGTTGTTTCCTGCAATCTTCGATCAACTGCCGACTGGGTGACAGGCTGGATCCTCGATCCTTGTAGTCTTCCCAGTTTCGGCCATCGAGCGTGTGCCGACCCTAGCTACGCGCTGGGTTTTCCACGACATGCCCGTCGCTCCACGGGTGGCCGGTGAGCCTACGCTCCAGGGCCTGCATCGGACCGCTCAGCTTCGGCTGACCTTACGGCCGAGTCGCAGCAGCCTGGCCGGTGAGCTTACGCTCCAAGGCTTGCATCGGACCGCTCAGCTTCGGCTGACCTTACGGCCGAGTCGCAGCAGCCTGTCCGGTGAGCGTCATGCTCCAGGGCATACATATGATCGTCCCTTCTGGGTCCAATCACAGCATGCCTGGCCAACAGTCACCTTCCGTGCGCGGACGATGATCTGTTTGGAATGTCTTCCAGCAGAATACATGCAGGATAGGTAAGTAAAACTCCCCTGCCTCGGCTGGGTGATTTAGCTGGACATTCCTGGAGAGATCAAGTAAGTGGTTGTGGCCCCTTTCTTCCCTCTCTCCCTGCCTTTCCCTCCTCCCTGGGCTTTTAGCTAAAGGTTGCTGGGTGCTGGGGGTCACCTAGGGGGTCCCACTGGAGCGGGGCTGGCTGTAACTAACATTTAAAAGAAATGTCATTTTTGCTTACCTGTGTTTCTGTGTCTCCATGCTGTCGGCGGCCATTTTGAGGTGGTCCATGCTAAGTTTGGCCTCTTGTAACTGCCTGGCGGCCATCTTCCTGTGGTTCGGCCACACCCACTGGCCCCTATCAGGTGATTGGCGGCCATGTTTGTCCACCCTGTATGCAGATATTGCCGTTCGGCGGCCATCTTTTTGTGGGCTATGGCTGCCTGACCTCTATCTTCTGTCGGCGGCCATTTTCTTAGAGCCCACATTATCTTCCATACAGACGTTTTTGGCAACCATTTTGCGAGAGCCTCCGGCCTCTAGGGTGCATTACACTGGCGCGAAAATTCACACAGGAAGTGCTGATAAAAGAAGCAGACTGACACAGCAGCAAGGGGACAGCATCACAGGCGCAGCATAGCAGTACCTATCCAGGGTGGTGAGTCCTCTGGGTAACCCAGCATCTCTGCAGCGCAGGAGGGTGGCCTATTGATATCTTGCCTGGAGCCCTGTGAGTGTCAGCGTGTGGTCAGCATGGCATCTGAGCCAGATGTCTTCTCCCCTGAAACTCCAGATTTAGCAGCTGGTGTCCCTGAGGTGTCTATGGACGCTATGTCGGCAATCCTAGAGGCGTTTGCTGCCAGGGTGGAAGCAGCACACGGGAATACAGGGGGTAATAAACGCCCCCGTCCCCTGCAATCTTCTGGGGATATTTCTGATGCAGAACCAGGTCCAGCTACGGCTCATGGCCCAGATTCTGATGCATCAGAGACTGCAGACCGTGACCGATCGGACAGTGAGGAGGACTCCAAGTCCAGGTCAGTACGCGAGACGGCTTTGGTATCTGACCTTATTACTGCAGTGTGGGATACGCTAAAGTTGGAAAGGACTGAAGAAGTAGCAGATACTCCAGTCCCCTTTGGGTTTCGTAAACCTGCCCGCACTGCTAAGGTGTTCCCTTGTGTGTCTTATTTTGACAAACTCTTATACAAGGAATGGGAGAACCCACTGAGGGTCTTTTCAGCCCCAAAGAGGTTTGCAGTACGGTACCCCTTTGAGGAGAGTTTTCTGAAGATATGGACCTCTCCCCCTATAGTGGACCCTTCGGTGTCCAGACTTAATAGAGCCACCACTATTCCAGTAGAAGGGGCTCCTGTTTTCAAGGACCCTGTGGATAAGAAGGCTGAAGCACTCGCTCGCTACCTATACTCAGTGGTAGGCTCGGCAGTACGCCCGGCATTGGCGGGGGCCCTAGTGTCTCAGACACTTACTGAATGGGCAAAATTGCTACTCCAGGGGTTAAAGGAGCGAGATGCTCCTCCTAATGAGATAACTTTGGCCGACCAGTTGGTCCAGGGCCTTAAGTTTGTCTGCGAGTCAGACATGGATACTATTCCCCTGCTGTCAAGAGCTTCGGTTTATGCAGTAGCAATACGCCGCCTGATCTGGCTAAAGGGCTGGTCTGCGGACCAGACTTCCAAGAAAGCCCTATTGGATCTGCCTTTTAAGGGCGACAGACTTTTTGGGGCTTCTCTGGATGACATCATCAAGGATGCCACAGGAGGTAAAAGCACTTTGCTTCCCCAAACTAGCAAGGGTAGGGGACCACGCCAAGGGCAAGGGCCCTCCTTTACTGCACGTAAGCATTTTTTTCGCCCCCTTAAGGCGACAGGGAAAAGACCCCAGGCCGATAAAGCGCCTGCCCAAGGACAAAAGCGTCCTTGGTCCCGCAGACCCAACAAGCCTGCGGACAAATATGCGTCCACATGAAGGTCCGCCCCCACCCAGCTCTCGGGTGGGGGGACGTCTTCGCAAATTCGCGACTCGGTGGACTGCTCTAGTCTCCGACAGGTGGGTTTGCGAAGTAATCTCCTCAGGCTACAAGATAGAATTTCTCTCTTGTCCACCAGACAGATTCATCACCTCCAATCTCCAGCTACTACCGACCCGTCGGGAGGCCCTGTATGGGGCGGTCCAGGGTCTACTGGAACGCGGGGTAGTTATTCCAGTTCCAGAACAGGAACAGGGTCAGGGTTTTTACTCAAATCTGTTCATTGTGCCAAAGAAGGAGGGGGTTCGTCCAATCTTGGATCTCAGAGCCCTCAATTGCTTTGTGAAGGTACAAAGATTTCGGATGGAGTCGGTTCGATCCGTAGTCACGGCTCTCCATCCGGGGGACTTTCTGGCCTCCTTGGACATCAAGGACGCATACCTGCATGTCCCCATATACTCCAGACACCAGAGGTTTCTGCGATTTGCTATCGGGAAGAACCACTACCAGTTTGTGGCCCTCCCGTTTGGCCTTGCCTCAGCACCCAGGACGTTCACCAAGGTGCTCGCTCCGATTCTGGCACTTCTAAGACAGCGGGGTATCGCTATCACAGGTTACTTGGACGACCTTCTGCTGAAGGCCCCTTCAAGCTCAGAATTAGAGGTAAGCGTGTCCATTACCTGTCAGACTCTTCGAGACTGTGGTTGGATACTAAACACGCAAAAGTCAGTATTGGTGCCCACTCAACGCCTAGTGTACCTGGGGTTGATTCTGGATTCCTCTAGAGGCAAAGGTATTCCTCCCTGTGGAGAAGTTGCAGACCCTCCGGGTTGCAGTACGGCAGCTGACTTCCAGGAATTGGTCGTCACTCTGTTTTTGCATGCGAGTGTTGGGCCTCATGGTAGCCTCCTTCGAGGCGGTCCCATATGCTCAATACCACACTCGAGTGTTACAGAAGGAAGTTCTGTCCAGATGGAACAGATGCCCTTCATCTCTGGATTATCAAATTCGAGTGAGCCACCTAGTCAGGAGATCCCTGGTATGGTGGCTGACAGCACCGGCTCTAATGGCCGGGAAGTCATTTCTTCCGGTTTACTGGATAGTGATCACGACGGACGCCAGCCTTACAGGTTGGGGGGGAGTCTGGGGTGTCCAGTCGGCGCAAAGTTCGCTGGACCCCAGAGGAAGCCCTCCTGCCGATCAATGTCCTGGAGATCCGGGCGATCAAGCTGTGCCTCTTCAAATGATCTCAGAGATGCAAGGGCGTCCAGTCAGGATCCAGTCAGACAACGCCACAGCAGTGGCATATGTCAATCATCAAGGAGGAACAAGAAGCTCAGCTGCAGCATCGGAGATCGCTCGCATCCTGAAGTGGGCAGAGAGGAGCGTACCGGCACTGTCGGCCGTGTACATTCCGGGTGTGGAAAACTGGCAGGCGGACTACCTGAGCCGCCAGATGCTGGACCAGGGAGAATGGTCCTTACACCCGGAGGTGTTCCAACTCCTCTGCCAAAGATGGGGCACACCAGACGTAGATCTTCTGGCTTCCCGACTCAATCGGAAGGTATTGAGGTTTATGGCCCGGTCAAGAGACCCATGGGCAGACGCAACGGACGCGTTGGTAGCATCGTGGGGTCAGTATCGGCTAATCTATGCCTTCCCTCCCTTAAGGCTTCTTCCTCTTCTGCTCCGCAGAGTGGAGGCAGAGGGAATTCCAATGATCCTAATCGCTCCAGATTGGCCTCAGCGTCCTTGGTACGCCAATCTAGTATGTCTGGTAGCAGACGTCCCCTGGCGCCTAACACTACGGAAGGACCTGCTATCGCAAGGTCCCATATTCCATCCTGCTTTACAGTCATTGGCTTTAATGGCATGGCTGTTGAGAACCAGGTACTGAGAGATCGGGGCCTGTCAGACTCAGTAATCTCTACTATGAGAAGTGCTCGGAAACCGTCCTCTAGGAAGGTCTATCACCACACTTGGAGGGCCTACATCTTCATGTGTGAGGAAATGAAATGGCATCCGCGTACCTATTTGGTTTCCAGAATCCTGCTGTTTTTACAGCATGGGGTAGACCAAAGGCTTGCCCTAAGTACGATTAGGGGACAGATATCTGCCCTGGCTGTCTTTTTTCAGCGACCCCTGGCGACTCACTCTCTCGTGAGTACATTTGTGCAGGGGGTTCGACATGTGGCCCCTCCGGTCCGCCCCCCGTTACCTCCGTGGGACTTGAACCTGGTCCTCTCGGTGCTTCAGAAGGCACCGTTTGAGAAGATTAGAGATATTCCCCTGTTGACACTTTCTCAGAAAGTGGTCTTTTTGGTGGCTGTTACGTCAGTTAGACGAGTCTCTGAGCTGGCAGCCCTGTCCTGCAAGGCTCCCTATTTGATTTTCCACAAGGATAAGGTGGTTCTGCGGCCGCAGCCTTCCTTTCTTCCGAAAGTCGTTTCGGCTTTTCATCTCAACGAAGACATTGTACTTCCATCCTTGTGTCCTCAGCCGTCGAATCCTAAGGAGTCGGCGTTGCATTCCTTGGACGTTGTCCGAGCTTTGAGAGTATACATATCTGCTACTTCCCTGTTCCGGAAGTCAGACTCACTGTTTGTTTCGGTGGCTGGTCCCAAGAAGGGCCAAGCAGTCTCATCGGCCACCATCTCTAGGTGGATCCGACAGATAGTAATCCAGGCTTACGCCTTAAAGGGTCAGGCGCCCCCCTTTCCTGTCACGGCGCATTCGACCAGGGCAATAGGTGCCTCTTGGGCTTTCTGACATCAAGCGTCTGTTTCCCAACTATGTAAAGCGGCGACTTGGTCGTCCGCTCACACTTTCACAAAATTCTACAAAATTGATGTAGGTGCATCTTCGGATGCCTCTTTCGGCCGCAAGGTTTTGCAGGCGGCTGTTTAGAGTTGCAACTCCTCCGTTGGAGGAGTGCTGTTTTGTGTTTTGGGGTGAAGTTTGTTTTTATGCTGTTACCACCCCTCGTTTTTTCTCTGACACTGCTTTGGGACGTCCCACTTTGTCAATAGAGAAGCTGTGTCGGTCCATGGACGAAAGAGTAAATAGGATTTTTTACTCACCGTAAAATCCTTTTCTCTGAGTCCATGGACCGACACAGCACCCACCCCTCCTTTTAAGTTTGTACTGCTTTTTGACGAACTGATCTGCGATGTGCAGACTGAGAGGGTATACCCAGAGGGTCCGCCCCCTGGGCGGTACTGTAGAAGGTGTGATGCAACACTTTTTACAAGTTTTTCTGCCTAGTCACTCCTAATTAACGGATAATACCCACTTTGTCAATAGAGAAGCTGTGTCGGTCCATGGACTCAGAGAAAAGGATTTTACGGTGAGTAAAAAATCCTATTTTTGCAGTGTGTTATACATATGTGGAGGTGTGTGAAATAAACAATTTCTATACAGTTTTCTTCTACTGTGCTATACTAAAAAAACAACATTTTTTTGAATAGCATTTTCTGCAGTTCTGTAGCTGTGCGATTCAGCGGTTACGTACTGTGGGTGTGTTGTGGTCTTCCAAAAAACGCCATTTAGGGGCACAATTTTTTTTTTGCAGTGTGTTATACATATGTGGAGGTGTGTGAAATAAGCAATTTCTATATAGTTTTCTTCTACTGTGCTATACTAAAAAAAAAACATTTTTTTAATAGCATTTTCTGCAGTTCTGTAGCTGTGCGATTCAGCGGTTACGTACTGTGGGTGTGTTGTGGTCTTCCAAAAAACGCCATTTAGGGCCACAAAAAATATTTTGCAGTGTGTTATACATATGTGGAGGTGTGTGAAATAAACAATTTCTATATAGTTTTCTTCTACTGTGCTATACTAAAAAAAAAAAAAATTTTGAATAGCATTTTCTGCAGTTCTGTAGCTGTGCGATTCAGCGGTTACGTACTGTGGGTGTGTTGTGGTCTTCCAAAAAACGCCATTTAGGGCCACACAAAATATTTTGCGGTGTGTTATACATATGTGGAGGTGTGTGAAATAAACAATTTCTATATAGTTTTCTTCTACTGTGCTATACTAAAAAAACAATTTTTTTTTTGAATAGCATTTTCTGCAGTTCTGTAGCTGTGCGATTCAGCGGTTACGTACTGTGGGTGTGTTGTGGTCTTCCAAAAAACGCCATTTAGGGCCACAAAAAATATTTTGCAGTGTGTTATACATATATGGAGGTGTGTGAAATAAACAATTTCTATATAGTTTTCTTCTACTGTGCTATACTAAAAAAACAAAATTTTTTTTGAATTGCATTTTCTGCAGTTCTGTAGCTGTGCGATTCAGCAGTTACGTACTGTGGGTGTGTTCTGCTCTTCCAAAAACACCCATTTAGGGCAAGATCCTAAATTTGGAAAATATGAGGAGAAGGTCAAAGGGACGTTGTGGCCCCGATCGTGGTGCTGCTGGTGGAGCTCCTGTTGCAGGGAGAGGACGTGGTGGATCTGTGCCAGATACATGCACAAGTGAAACACCTTCCTCAGGTGTGAGTAGGCGACCGAGCCTGCGGCGGTATTTTGTCGCGCCTAATGAGGCTGTACGAATGTTTAGGACAAGTACAGGCGATAGTAGATTGGGTTGCTGACAGTGCCTCGGGTTCCTTCACATTGTCTCCCACCCACTCTTCTGATGAAAGATCAGAGTTGGCACCTGAAACCCATGTCCATCAGTCTTTCACCTCACCCCCTTGCAAATCAGCCAAGCAGTCTGAGCCCCAAATCATGCAGCAGTCTCTTCTGCTTTTTGATGACTCTGTTAGCAAGGTTTCCCAGGGCCATCCACCTAGCCCTGCCCCAGAAGTGGAAGAGATTGAGTGCACCGATGCCCAACCACTTATGTTTCATGATGAGTACATGGGAGGACCATCGCAGCACGTCTCGGATGATGACGAAATACAGGTGCCAACTGCTGCTGCTTTCGCAATTGTGCAGACAGACAAGGAGGGCAGGGGTGAAGACTGGGTGGAAGATGATGTGGAGGACGATGAGGTCCTCGACCCCACATGGAATCAACGTTATGCAGGTGACCAGTGTAGTTTGGAGGAAGAGGCAGTGGTCGCACAGAGCCACAAGCACAGCAGAAGAGGGAGCAGGGTGCAAAAGCGGAGAGTCCGTCCCCTAGACAGTATGTCTGCTACTGCCCAACGCAGGGACCGAGCACACCAAAGCCAGGTCCAAGGAGTTCCCTAGCGTGGCAGTTCTTCACACAATGTGCTGATGACAAGACACGAGTGGTTTGCACGCTGTGCAATCAGAGCCTGAAGCGAGGCATAAACGTTCTCAACCTGAGCACAACCTGCATGACCAGGCATCTAAGTGCAAAGCACGAGCTGCAGTGGAGTAGACACCTCAAAAACCAAGAAAGGTCTCTGGCTCCTCCTGCTTCCTCTTCTGCTGCAGTCTCGGCCTCTTCATCCACCTCTGTAGTGACAGTGGCACCTGCCACCCCGCAAACAGAGGATCTGCCAGTAACACTACCACCTGGGTCACCAACCATCTCCACAATGTTCCATGGAAGCATTCAGCTCTCTATCTCCCAAACATTGGAGCGGAAGAGGAAGTACCCCCCTAGCCACCCGCGATCCCTGGCCCTGAATGCCAGCATTTCAAAACTCCTGGCCTTTGAAATGCTGTCATTCCGTCTGGTGGAGACGCAGAGTTTTAAAAGCCCGATGGCATTGGCTGTCCCACAGTACGTCGTGCCCAGCCGCCACTACTTTTCCAGGCGAGCCATCCCTTCCCTGCACAACCAAGTGGGGGACAAAATCAGGTGTGCACTGCGCAACGCCATCTGTGGCAAGGTCCACCTAACTACGGATGCGTGGACCAGTAAGCACGGTCAGGGACGTTATATCTCCCTAACAGCACACTGGGTAAATGCAGTGGCGGCTGGGCCTGAGGCAGATAGCAGTTTGGCACATGTCCTTCCACCACCGAGGATTGCAGGGCGCTTCAGTTTGCCTCCTGTTGCTAACTCCTCCTACTCCGCTTCCTCATCCTCTACCGCCTCCTCATCCGGTCAGTGTAACACCTTCACCACCAACTTCAGCACAGCCAGGGGTAAACGACAGCAGGCAGTTTTAAAACTTTCCTGTTTGGGGGAAAAACCCCACACCGCGCAGGAGTTGTGGAGGGACATGGAACAACAGACCAATGAGTGGTTACTGTCAGTGAGCCTCAAGCCCGGCCTGGTGGTGTGCGATAATGGGAGAAATCTCGTAGCAGCTCTGGGCCTAGCCGGTTTGATGCACATCCCTTGCCTGGCGCATGTGCTGAACTTGGTGGTCCAGAGGTTCCTTAAAAATTACCCCAATATGCCAGAGCTGCTGCAGAAAGTGCGGGCTGTGTGTGCGCACTTTCGGCGTTCTCACCCTGCTGCTGCTCGCCTGTCAGCGCTGCAGCGGAACTTCGGCCTTCCCGCTCACCGCCTCATATGTGACGTGCCCACAAGGTGGAACTCCACCTTGCACATGCTGGCCAGACTGTGCGAGCAGCAGCAGGCGATAGTGGAGCTTCAGCTGCAGCAATCACGCGTGAGTTGCTCTGCGGAACAGCACCACTTCACCACCAATAACTGGGCCTCCATGCGAGACCTGTGTGCCTTGTTGCCCTGTTTCGAGTACTCCACCAACATGTCCAGTGCCAATGACGCCGTTCTCAGCGTTACTATCCCAGTTCTATGCCTCCTTGAAAAAACGCTTCGGGCGATGATGGAAGAGGATGTGGCACAGGAGGATGAGGAGGAGGAGGAGGAAGCGGGATCATTTCAAAGGCTTTCAGGGCAGTCTTTCACAAGTGGCTACGAGGGTGGGTTCCTGCACCAACAAACGGCAGGTACACAATTGTCCGGTAGAAAGGGCACAGTTCTGGAGGATGACGAGGTGGAGGAGGAGATGGAGGAGGAGGAGGAGCCATTTTCACAGCAGGGTGGCACCCAGACCAGCTCGTGGCCATCACTGGTGCGTGGCTGGGGGGATACAGAGGACACAGATGATACACCTCCCACAGAGGACAGCTTTTCTTTGCCTCTGGGCAGCCTGGCACACATGAGCGATTACATGCTGCAGTGTTTCCGCAATGACCGCCGAGTTGCCCACATTTTAACTGGTGCTGATTACTGGGTGGCCACCCTGCTGGATCCCCGTTACAAGGACAACGTACCGTCCTTAATTCCCTCACTGGAGCAGGATCGTAAGATGCGCGAGTACAAGCGCACGCTGGTAGACGCGCTGCTAGTGGCATTCCCACCTGACAGCGGGCGTACGGTGGAAGCACAAGGCGAAGGCAGAGGAGGAGGAAGAGGTCGCCAACGCAGCCGGGGCACCGGCAGCACCTCAGAAGGCAGGGTTAGCATGGCTGAAATGTGGAAAAGCTTTGTCAGCACGCCACAACAACCAGCACCACCAGCTGAGATGGAACGTCTTAGCAGGAGGCAGCATTTCACCAACATGGTTGAGTAGTATGTGTGCACAGGCCTACAAGTACTGGATGACGGGTCTGCCCCCTTTAACTTCTGGGTCTCCAAATTGGGCACATGGCCTGAGCTTGCCCTTTATGCCTTGGAGGTGCTGGCCTGCCCTGCAGCCAGTGTATTATCTGAACGTGTATTTAGCACGGCAGGGGGCGTTATCACAGACAAGCGCAGCCGCCTGTCCAGAGCCAATGTGGACAAGCTCACGTTCATTAAAATGAACCAGGCATGGATCCCACAGGACTTGTCCGTACCTTCTGCAGAATAGACATGTATACCAGTGTTGTGACAAAAACTGTCCGGCCATCGGATTGTGTCCGGCCCATACTGCGAAGGCGCAGCGCTTGCGCAGTACAGAGGACAAGGAGATTCACAAAATCTCCGAAGATGAACGGCGCCTGCGCAGTGAGTGCAGGTTCAAGCCCCACCATCCAAGTGGACATACGGTAGCACATAGTAACAGGGCCCCTCACGGGCTCGGTTCGATCGCCACGCTTTGGGCACGGCCTCACTTGGCTCGGCTTGAACCACGGATGGTGTGGCCTTCACCTGAACTCACCACGCAGGCGCCGTTCGTCTTGGGACATTTTCGAAATCCCCTTGTCCTACATACTGAGCAAGCGCAGTACAGGGTGGACACTATTTGACGGGGGACAGAATTCGACACATCACCGGCTTTACCCAGCCATTGTTGTATTTTTGAACCAGTGTTGGCTACCTCGTCCTCCTCCACCGCCGCTTCCACCTACACAGCCACATCCACCGCCACCTCAACCTCCTACTCCATATGGACCTCGTCCTCCTAGGTCAAGATTATAATTTTTATTTTATTTTTTTGTAGCGCACAGATCCTTTCCCCCTTACCTGCCTTTATGTTGTTGGCTCCTCGCAGGAGGGAGAAAGGCACACCGCACTACCAGCCCGTACCCTCCTATATAAAGAGGTTGAGCGGTGTACTTGACGGGCCGTGTCCACAGTCGGAGTCAAAACTCCTCCAGAGGATGATTCTCACTTCTACTGTAGGTAGAGGCAAGTCCTTTAATTCCCAGTAAAGTCAATGTCCACACCAGCTGAAATTACAACTCTTATTCTCTCATGGCAAAATAAACTCTACTCGGATAGAAAAGGTTAGAGCAAAGAAACAGGACAGCTTAAGGTGTGGAGGAGGTCCAGGCACAAACGTAGCACATTCACTTCACTGCTTAGGTTTCTCAAACAGTTTTAGGTGCACGGTCTCTGCCACAGACCTTGAGGTTGGTCTCTGCCACAGACCGTGTGTACAAGGCCCCTGCCACTGACCTGGAGAACTTTGGTCTCTGCCACAGACCAGGGTGTATAAGGCCCCTGCCACGGGCCGGGTGAATAAGGCCTCTGATACAGTCAAGATGACCTTGAGCTACTCCTTCTACGAACCTAGCCCATATCAAGGGGAAGACATCTCTCCAGGGAGTCAACAGACCCTTCCTTCACCGTGACTCCCGCATCGGTCCATCAGAATGATCTTCCCTTCCCTGAAACATGGTCCCCTACACGAGGCGGCACCCTAAGACTCCTCGACCCTTAGCGGACTCCAGACGAAGGCTCTGGACTCCAGGCTTTACTCCCGCACCTAGGCCTCCATACCCAGGGCAGCAGGAACTCCGAGATAGTACCTCACCCCGGGCTAAAGGTACCCGAGATGGAACAGGAACACATGCACCCAGGCCGAAGGCACCTGGGCGTGGACCCCACTGGACATCTGCCCCCAGGCCAAAGGTCTGCCCCTTTTATATGCTCTCCCGGCATGCACAGCAGGTTCCCCGCCCCGCTGTACTACTGCCAAGAGGGGACACAAAAGGCACAGCACTGTATCGGCGGTTCAACCCTAGCCTACCATGGCAGCGCCACCTGTAGGCCGCAGGGAACTGCACACCAATACTGTCCCCCGGGGACAAAATGGTCCATGATCCTACAGAATTAGGGTGTTTGAGCCTATTTACCACTCAAACACTTCCCTTAAATTTAGCACCCTGCTACATTTTTATTTCAAAGTATTTTATTTTCCCACTAGCTTATCCATTAAATTGAATAATTTATTCCAGAAAGGGCGTATTCTGGGGCATTCCCACCATATGTGTGGCATCGTGCCGTTGAGTTTCTGATGTTCTTAATGACTTCCCGTACCTCTTCTGCTGAAAAGGGGGCCTCCAGCATATTTTTTTTTTTTTTATGTTATTTTAAGTTATTTCCCTATCCACATTTGTTTGCAGAGCACTTGCCATGCTCATAACAACATTTTGCTGCCAGTTGCAGCCCTCTAGCCCTTTCCATTACTTTTTTAGAGCCTTTTTAGTCCTTAGAAGTCCAGGTCCCCATTGACTTCAATGGGGTTTCGGGAACCCGAACATCCAGGTGTCCGCTCAACTCTATTTATCACCAATCCTTGTTTCAATAAAAACCCCAAATTTTCCAAAAACATTTGTCATTTGGACGGAAAGTGAGGTGAAATGTTCTGAACAGGTGCACAGACAGCAAAACAAATGTTACAGGGGTGATAACCCTTCCCTATGTTCTCCAAAAAGCTTAAAAATTGATTGTTCGGCTGGAGCTACACTTAAAAATGTACCTGTTCCAAATTAGAAACATATTCTACTTAAGAACAAACCTACAGTCCCTGTCTTGTTTGCACCGCCTGTGTACTGTTGTTCAGAGTATATAGGGCCTTTTTTTATTTTGGGTGCGGGGTTCCCCTTAATATCCATACAAGATCCAAAGGGGCTGGTAGTGGGCTGGGGTGGGGGGGTACCCATGCCATTTTTCTTAGTGATTTTCATCCATATTGCCGGGACCAAATATTACATTAAAGCCGCAAGCAGTTTTAAATGACTTTTTTTCCTTTTCTTTTTTATTTCATCAAACATTTGGGCAATATAGTGTGTTTTAGTGCATTAAAATTTAAAAATGTATATTTTTTCCCCCAAAAATGCGTTTGAAAAATCGCTGCGCAAATACTGTGTGGAAAAAAAATGTAACACCCACCATTTTAATCTGTAGGGCCTTTGCTTTAAAAAATATATATATAATGTTTGGGGGTTCAACGGAATTTTCTTGCAAAAAAAAAAATGTTTTCATGTAAACAAAAAGTGTCAGAAAGGGCTTTGTCTTCAAGTGGTTAGAACAGGTCATGTTTTCAGGATTTCCCTTAGTTGAAATGGCTGTGGTAATTACTTAGGCAGTGAAAATGATCAAATCACCTGTGCAAAATAATGAAAAGCCTCAAAACATGACCTGTTGGGGCACCTTGAGGACTGGAGTTGAGAAACACTGGGTTAGAAGAGTGGGCGATGTGTGACATAAGCTTCCTAATGTTGTGCATAAAATGCCAGGACAGTTTAAAACCCCCCCAAATGACCCCATTTTGGAAAGTAGACACCCCAAGCTATTTGCTGAGAGGCATGTCGAGTCAATGGAATATTTTTTATATGTTGACACAAGTTGCGGAAAAAAGACAATTTATTTTTAATTTTTTATTTTTTTTGCACAAAGTTGTCACTAAATGATATATTGCTCAAACATTCCATGGGCATATGTGGAATTGCACCCCAAAATTCATTCTGTTGCTTCTCCTGAATACGGGGGGGTTTTGTGCCATCTGGGCATTCCATGGCCTCCGAAACTGTGATAGGTAGTGAGGAGTGAAATCAAAAATTTGCGCCCTTAGAAATCCTGAAGGCGGTGCTTGGTTTTCGGGGTCCTGTACGCGGCTAGGCTCCAAAAAATTCCCACACATGTGGTATCCCCGTACTCAGGAGAAGCAGCAAAATGTATTTTGGGGTGCAATTCCACATATAACCATGGCATGTGTGAGCAATATATAATTTAGTGACAACTTTTTTTATTTTATTATTTTTGTCATTATTCAATCACTTGGGACAAAAAAATAAAAAATTCAATGGGCTAAACATGCCTCTCAGCAATTTCCTTGGGGTGTCTACTTTCCAAAATGGGGTCATTTGGGGGGGGGGTTTGTACTGCCCTGCCATTTTAGCACCTCAAGAAATAAGATATAATAGGACTGTTCCAAGAGGATGAACTGATCTATCCACTCAGAGCAATAGAGGGCAGACTGGCTGTTTTTTTTGTACAACAGTCAGTCTTAATGTGGTAATTGAAGTGAGGCAGACTCTATAATGGATGATTTCCAAGCTCTCAATATAGAAATGCTGGCTGCCAGAAACATGAATAAGATAAGTGTTTTCAGACATCTTGGGATTTTATGTAGCCCCTACCAAAAAGTTGAGTCACTCCCACCAGGTTCAGAAGAAAGTTCACCTGAAGCAGAGTGATGACGAGCCTGAAAACAATTATTGAAAGGCACAAATGGTCAAATACTTTGACATTGGTTTTGATTAGGGAAATAGTATTAAGGCCTCAAAATGATTGTGAGGTCTTTTTATGCAATATGTCTATGCTAATCATCTCTCTAGCTTTGGACTCAAAAGCCATCATATATGAAAGCTTCATGGAGTCAGCTAGGAGAAGTGAGTAGATCATGGAGATACCTCCCCTATGGGCTATGGCTCGACAACACCATTTGTTATATTAAGTGAAGGGGAGTATTCCATTTTTTTATGTAAGCTGCAGAGGAAATCTATAATTTGGTGGAATCTGAAAGTCTTTGTTTTAGTCATCTTCAAGGTGTTCAGGTAATATACCATAGTTATTATACATATAGTTTTAATGAAATGTCCTATGCAGTATAGCCCTTTGTTAAAACAATATTGGAATGTTTGTGTGGTGGAACATGGGGTAAAGAATGGAGTATTAAAAAGAGGAGCCATCAATTTGTGTAATGTGTTTTGCTTATGTAGATTGTATCAAAAGGACAATGAATAGAATAACAGGGGCTAGGTTAGGAGGTCTCTGCTTAAAGGGTAGCCACATTAATAGATACTAAGGGGTGTTGAGAGCAGCTAAATATTCCAGGGAGATCTAATCAGGATGTTTAACACTTGCATTTATGGTTGATAATTGTGGCAGTTTGGATGCCTTTTGGTAAACCACGAGATTAGGGACCCCCAAGCTTCCAGAGTATCTAAGTGATATATCTGATCACTTTGGATTGAAATCTTTGGAAATCATTACTATCAAGGAGGGAGTGGTCAAAAATATAAAGTTAGTAATAATGTAATTTTGACAGATATATTTCTGCTTAACCATAATAGGTTGTAGGAAGACCACCAGTATATCTCCTCAGTTAGTTTATAGAATGGGGGGGGGTAGATGGGGCATGATTTGGATAAGTTGAACACCCAGGCATGGAAGGTAATTAGTTTGCTTTGGAAATGGAAAAACATTTTTGAGTTCTGAAAAGAGTCTGGTAGGGAGGTTCACATTAAAAGCAATACATTTGGTAGCATTAGCCTAAAATCCAGGGAGACATGAGGAATGCTCGAGAAGTTTAAGAACATAAAGAAATGTAAGGTGAATATAGCACTTGTGGCTTTGGTTCTAATGTTCCACATACTTTAACATCATAAACGGTAAAAGAGAGGTTTTATATACATTAGAGGTGGGAGATTTGTGTTGTGCCTCAAAAACTCCACCTCTATACAAAACCTCTTTTTTTTCTGTGAATATACTGTAGCAAAGCACAGCAAAATACAGTCTACACAATTTTGATTTGAAGCCACCATTTGAATGCAATTTTATTTATGGACTTAATATTTCTTCATAAGCACTTTGTAGCAATTATTTAAAAACACTGTTCTGAACGTTATGGACACTTGCTGAGTTTATTATATGCACATCCTTTCACAGGGTGTATATTTATGAATTTATATGTATGCATTTGGTTATAGAGTGTATATAATTTATATTTAGAGGTGTGTTGTTATATACTGAGCGCTACTATTTTGGTTATTCAAAATTACTTTTCATTCTATTTTATTTAAAGTAGCAGCTGGTAGGGTTACTTTGTCCGGAATTTTTTCGGACGTCACTTCAAGGCGCAGTGGAGTGTATTGGGGAAAGAGGACAGTTTGTTCCTTATTACACTGTTATTTTCATGATATTAAAACTGACAGAGGGCACCCCTTTCTCATGCCCTAAAAGGACAGCGATAGAGTTGTCTTTTATGTGTGCAATCACCTTGGGTTGGGAGTACAGTGTATTCAGAATGCAGGTGACGTTTGCCCAAATGCCTGCCTATCCAAGATGGTAAAAAGATAACATCATGGTACAGAGTCAGATGCTTTTTGGAGATCTATAGAAAGCATTGTGCCTATTTTAGGTTTACTCTTATCACAGCCCGATGGTTAAATATAAATTGGGTCAATAGCTCTTCTAATCTGGTCAGGGGCTTGTCTTCCAGGAATAAAACCTGATCTGATATCTTCATATATAATAGTTTCTAAATATTGCTACTAATTAGCTAATAATTTGGGAGAAGCGTCAGGCCATTATCAATGAGAAGTTACAATAGTAGACTGTGCTATAGCCCTATAGATTAAACAGCTGAAAACACCACAATTTGACAAACATTGTGCATGGTTATAAAAAGTTAAAAAGCGCTGTGCTAATTAACTCATTATCAATAAGAGATAGGCCTGTAGTTAGTTATATCACAAGTGTTTTTGCTAGGTTTGTGGATAACACTACTGTGTGCTTTGTTCAAGTTGGGATCTAGTGGATCACCTTTCCTAATTGAATAGAAGAATTGTTCCACATGTATCTATACATTTTGACTGTGTCTGTGAAGTGATATGAGAGAAAATTTTAGAAGACAGAAGTATTAAAAAACAGATCCAGATGTTGACATGGACCTGAGATTAAGATTTTCACTTTAAATTAATAAATATAACACATGTAGAGCACCTTATCATATTATGTGTTCTATGGCTGCAGAAAATGTTTTCTGTCCAATCAAAGACTATCTATCTATTAGACTTGCACTGAAATATTGAATCAGCAAGGCAAAAAATGCAGAACCTGAATATGTAATGAGCAAATATAGTTGACCCCCCCCACACCCCTCCCCCATGCATGTAAAAATACAGACTGTACATAAATGCATATTAAACACAACTCCCTTTTTCTATATAATTTCACATGCATTCCTCCATTAAGCTAAATATTTAGGAAATTAGAAAAAAAATTGTTTATATATCCTATCAGTGAACAACATTTGCTATAAAACAAACTATTTCTTCATATGGAAGAAGTAGGAAATATTGATAAGCTGTTAATTACTAAATATAACAGAAACATCTTTGATAATTACTCTGAAATTGAAAATAAACAGTGTGTGTTTGATTCCTGTGGGATTTGATCTATAACAGTTCTGAAAGTTTTAGTGTGTAAGAATAATTTCATAAAGGTATATAATTATATCTGATATTGTACAGAAAATAAATACAAATCTTTGAGTGAGAACAATGATTTAGGATAATCTTGCATATTATTTGAACAATAACATTTTAAAGCAGTTTAGCTGGTATGTTTTTGAATAGCCATTTAGACATGGTCATTCATAGCTGCCAGAGACAAGATTTATCCCTTTACTTGAAGCAACCAGCTTGTAATGAATATTGCCTGCTGTATTCTGTTGCCTCTGGGGTGGTGGTTGGTTGAACCCTCCTGTACTTGCTCAAATCCTTCTGGCACCATCTCTAATTCTAAGTAACAATATGATTCCTCCTACCCAAAGGGTGTTAGGAAGAAAGAAATGGGACTTTAAATGTGCCACAAAGAGGTCATAATTATAGTTGAAACATTCACAGTCTTTATTATACACCTAAAAATGATTTTTAAAAAGTAATAAATAAACCACTTTTGATATAGAGATTATATGCAAAAACTTGAGTATATGCATTAAACTACATGGCATTTCAGATCGATGTGTTTCGCAAATAAATAAAACACTTTGAGAAAGTGGGAGAAAGCAAACACAGCCCAAACCATAGATCTTTTTTTTTTTTTACTATCCATGGGGCCAGTCCAGAAATCTGTGTTATCCAGGTACATCATACTGTATGTTTATTAAATCTTTTAGGAAGAGTTTTTCTGAACAGGCTCAATGGATAGCATAATATTTTATGGTATTTCATGATGAATCTAGGTAGGTTATGGTCTGGTATGTGTTTTCTTTCTCCAATCCCCCCATGGTTTGAGTCCTGTCCTATAACAGGGGAAAGCCCTCATTTTGGGAGTGTGTTTTTTTTTATGGCACAGTTGTTAGTTATGATGAGATAATACTGTCTGTGGTGTAATTAAAGTGATATACTGTACATTGTACATGTACTATGTGTTTTTGATTGTATTCTATTTCACGTATATATATATATATATATATATATATATATATATATATATATATATATTTGTTGTATATGTTTTAGTAGAATGCAACACTTGGCTGTATATGTAAAAAGGCATGGATCCTGAGTAAGCAATATATTCATAAAATACTGTACGTCAATCCAAAATGCCATACAATAGTTTAATGCATATACTCAATTTTGTTTGCATATTATCCATACAGTATATCAAAATTTGATTGTTGATAATTTTTATTCATTTTTTAAGTGTATAATAAAGACTGTGAATTATTTTGACTATATGTATGGCTTTGACCTCTCTGTGGCACATTTAAAGTCCCAGGAGGAATAGTACTGATGCTGCACTGCTACTATTTTGCTGCTACACCTTGGACAAAATATGCTGGTATTATCTTTCCTTCTTCATATTTAGCATCCCTGATTAGTCCAGGATGCAGATGTTGCTGTGTTGATGCCATACCCCAGAAAATAATTGTAACAGAATAATTTTTTTTCTTTTTATTACAGCCTAGAATGTTTTAACACAAAACAGGCACAAACTAAATTTCTGTAGATAATGGGACCAGATCACGGAGTCATAATGGTAGGATTTTAGAGAAGCAGACCTACGGTTTAGTTAGAGATGTATTTATCACTAGAAATAAACATTTTATTGTCATAATGTTCAAGAAAAAATCACACAATTGTACAGGTAAGCCTAAAAAGGTCTTAACATTAACAAAATATGTTTTCTTATTATCTTATCTTTTTTTTCAAAAATAATTATTTTTACTCTATATAATACAGACTCTGAATATAATGGTTTTTTTTTTTCTTTTTCCTTGCTCCAATAAAAACATATAAGCAAAAATTTGAAAATGTTATGTTTAGGAAACTAGATGTGTTGCATTATTACTACTAACTTGAAAAAATGATATGGAACTTTGTATGATCACAAGGCAATATGTCCTTAAGGTATCTACAAGCATGTTAGATTTTATATAATACTTTAAAATGATAAAATATACTCAATATCATAGGTGTCTGATTATTTTCTTCCATAAATTAACAGATTAAGCTAAACTTGTGTATATCTAAAGCTAAAATATCTAAAATGCTTGTTTTAAAATGAAAATGTTTGACATTTTTCCCATATCCCATATATTTTTCAGTAAACAGATCAGTCTTGATGTGAAGGAGTCACCTTCTTCTTTTGTTCTTTCTTTAATTTCCACATATAGCTGAGGTTTAACAACTTGGCCTCAAAGCTGCAAATAACTGTAAAAAAAAATACAGTGATACTGCCCAGGACATCTCAGAAATGTTGTTATTGAATAGACTCCCAGGGGTTGTGTGAGCTTGGACTTTTAACATTAATTCAGTCTGATCAGCTAGAGTTTACACTTTTTCATTTTTTTTGAGAGTGCATACCTCACTGCTGCTTGGATGAACTAGCTTTTTTTTTTGCTGAAATATACAAAGAGTACACTTTAGAAGGTAAAAAATATTTCATGGATAAATACATAGAAATACATTTTACATTAAAATTCATATTTGATTAACTGCTGGTTTTATGAAATAAATAAAGTCAAACTGCACTATATTTTTTAACGCATTATAGTTTCTATTTGAAATATACATAAGATCCTTACATGAACCAATACAGGTACAGATATAAACCCTACTGAAAGTATGGCTCAATAATAAAATAGTTGTATAATGTAATATCAAGATACCATCACTTTGATCATGACTCCCATACTTATGGATGGGAACTGGGAGGCCTGGTTACTGATCACCTGTTCACTAATATAGCCTCTGATTGGCTATCACAGTAATCAGTCACTGCACAGTTTTCCCCCTGTGTGTGTTCTCTCCTCTGAATTGGGAGAACAATACTTTGTCTCTCTTTTTTCCTTGCAAGAGGAAATGTAAACCAAGAAAATTGTGTAAATAAATAAATAAAAAATAACAACAAAAAATCTGCTAGAAATAAAATAGATCAGGATTGGATCTAGATCAATGTCAGGGTTAGGTTTAGAGTCAAGATCAGGGTCAAAGATCAAGGTTAGAGTCAAAGGTCAGGGTCAAAGGTCAATTACTTTTAGGGAAAAAAATCATTTTTTAAATTAGTATCAGTGTTAGTGAGTGACCGTGTGAGTGTTTTTTAGGTAGGATATAAAACCAAAATGTGCTTATTTGTTGCTGGGCCTTACTACAGGTACAAACAATATAATATACACATCTGTAGTATCACTGCAATCACCAGAAGCAGGATAATGTATTTTAAGTTGTTCTTTGGTGGTAGATTATGCTAATGGAAAGAAATATAAAGCTAAATAAAATAAAAAAATTAAAATATTTTTTTTACTATTTTGGGCCAGTTTTTCTTTGATAATCAAAACAAAAAAAGGAGATATTCATAACCATTTACTAATAATTGAAAACCCAATTTGTCCTGATAAAAAGACCTAGATACACTAAGTATTTGCCAGTTTTACTAACACATGTCAAAGTTGCAAAATTTTGCTTTGGCTTTAAGATTTGCTTTACTTTTGTCATAAAGGGGTGAAAATAATTTCTTGGGCGTGGTGACTGAGCTCCAGGATGGCCGCGTAACTTGAGAGCTCCACACAGCCACTGGGGGAATCCAGTGACATCGGCACCTCCACAGCAGCCACAGCTCCACTCCAGGCACATATAGCACCCTTGAACCTTCCTCCATGACATGGCGTAAGAAAGAAGACCAGCTGAATAAATTGTCGGGTTCCTTCCAAATGACAGCGGCGTCCGCTCCACGCGGCCAGATGCTAAGACCGCAGGCGCCTCGCAGGAAGCCTGCTCCAAAAACCAGGGACCTGACTGACAGCCAAGCAGCAGTGGGACATCATCAGGTGCCTCCAGTCCCTCTATAAGGAGTCCAGTCAAGTCGCGGCCGTGCATGGACTCACCAGGTAGGCTGATCCAGCCATGGAAGTAGTTGGGACACAACACACCGCAGCAGGCATCCCACCTGCTACAATCGACACTATTGCATCTTTTCCAACCTCAGGGCAACCCATCTCTGACTATGCTAAAGGACATGCTCTTATCTCTAAAGACCTCCCTGCAAACAGGTAACGTGTCAGGCATAATGAGTGTCAGGTTGATGTACAGGCCATGGGGGAAAGAATTAAGCACATTGAGAATGCCATGGGAGAATACTCAGTGTCCTTCAAAACCTTGTAGATGCACAAAACGACCATAAGAAGGACATCACCTGGCTAAAAGCTAAAATAGCTGACCTGGAAGATAAATCTAGAAGAAATAATTTTAAGATTAGAGGAGTCCCTGAGTCAGTATCGGGTCCGCAACAGGTGCAATACGTTCATACCCTGTTCTCCTCCTTTCTGCCATAACTATCAGCCCATGAACTCATTGTAGAAAGGGTCCACAGGGTACCAAAACACTCCTTTCTACTAGCATAGATACAGAGGGATGTCTTACTTAGTGCATTTTTACCACGTTAAGAAACAATTGTTGGTAGCATTCTGTAAGGCAGAAAATGGGCCTAATCAATACACATCGCTCCAACTGCTCCCTGACCTGTTCAAGCGGTGCAACGCTGGCACAATCGTCTAACCATAATCAAGACACTGAGAAATCACCAAATTCTACACAAATGGAAGTACCCTGCTGCACTAGTCATCACCTACCTTGAATGCTAGGGGCCTGAACCACCGCACTAAGCGGTTCTCGCTATGGAAGGAAGCTGGCAATTATAATGCAGATATACTCAGTGTTCAAGAGACTCACTTCAAAGCCTCTGACATACACAGATGCTCCCACAAAGATTACCCCAATATCTTTCTCTCCTGCACCTCGGAAAAAAAAAGAGAGGTTTTCATCTGGCTTTTAAAAGCACCCTCGCCTTCCAACTTAAGGCAACCAATATAGACTCTGAGGGAAGATATATCATCGTTACTTGTGAAATGAATGCCCAACTCTATACAGTGGTGGACCTATATGCCCCTACTCCCATCAAGTATGCTTCTTTCCGCAAACTTATTAAATGCATATCCACCTTTAAACATGGCCATTTCTTGATGTGTGCAGATTTCCAATCAATGACCAACCCTCGACTAGACTCCTCAACCCTGGCTAAAAATCGTACCACCTCACTCCAGCACCTGTTTCATATGGAAGAAGTCTTCGATGTGTGGTATTGTCACCATGACAACGAAATGGACTACACCTTCTTCTCGCCCAGACATGACACCTACTCATGCAAAGACATGTTTATAAATGATAAATGGCAACTTTGATCTATGACATTACTTGGTCTGACCATGCTGCAATCTTAATGACTATTACTGAATGCCCCCTCTGTTCCCATCTGGCGCTGTAACACTAAATTATTGAAGGACCCTCAGGGTTCCTCTGTAATCTCTCAGCATCACCAGAATTTTTTTCATGAGAATGAGACCTCAGTCGAATGTTCCTTTGTCTTATGAAATGCCCATAAGGCTTTCATAAGAGGCATTCTTATCGGGGGCGTGTCCGGACGTGAAGCAGGGAGGACGTTTGGATACTGAGCTCTCCACAGGCAGTGTGAATCCACGGCCATCTCTGCCCTATCTCACCCCGGTGGGGCCCAATTTCATTAACATCAGCCCCTGGGCCTCGTCTCCTACAGCTCTGGCTGATTATTGGAGGTCTTTGGCCAGCTATACCTGCTCTGGGCCTGAGACTGATCCCGCATTGCTGAGGCCCGCCGCCATCTTGGGGCCTACGGATCCACAGGCACTCTTCCACCTCTAACCTGTACAATCCGGGGGTCAAACGAGTGTTCTTTCACAGTCCGACGGCTGCCTCACCCCTGGGGAACAACTAGGCACCGGAGGAGCCGCCCGGAGGACCCTGCTGTCCGCTTCTCTATCCCGCGACCGGACGCCATCTTGCGGCCTGCTGACCTGGCTTCTTCTGCGCCTGGATGCAGTGAGTAGCGGGGTAGTATCCTGCCCCCTCCATATGGGACACACTTGGGAGTGACTGTATGACCGGGGGGCCTTTGAACGCTGGTCCTGGTGGGGAGATCTTGGCCTGAACAGAGCGGAACTCACCCGGTCGGCACACGCTATCAGGAAAGTCCGCGGCTCCGGCCTACCCACGGAGGTCGGCGGCCATCTTGCTACTCCGGGTACACCTCATATATTCCAGTGACACTACATCTGGGGCCCAACTCCTTCACTTCTGAGCCTAGTACTTCACTGGACATCTGTGGGTCTGTAGATCCCCCCCTTTACAGCCACTGCATCAGTCATTGCTGTACCTGACTGGAGCACATGACAAACAGAATGATGGTCGTTCCAGCTGACACAGGGGATGCCATTTAACTGAGTTCAGGATCCCGGCTGCTCTCCAAGATCCCCGAGTTATTACCTTAGCCATTTTATAGCCCCGGGGATAAGCTTGTTTATTCTTTACGCTCCTTGGGCATCCCATGGGAAAAGTTGGCCAGCAGCAGCGATATTATAAGCCTTTATTTGGATCACGTGCAGAATCGAATATGGAACGCTATGTTATCAGGTCGCAACCTGCGACCTCGCATTCCCCCACAGCTCTGCACACTTCAATGGACCCATTATTGGGAACGGAGAATGCTGAGTACCCTCCATTAGCTCCCACCCAAGGTCCAGATTTCACCTCATCCTCTCCTCAGGAGATCCTTACCCCAGACATCCTGGACGCCAAGTTGGACGCTAAGTTACAGCTCCTGCTTCAACAAATCACGTGCAATGTCTCGGCAGAAGTGAGCAAGTTAGCTGCAGAACTAAGAGGGGAAATCAACCAAATTGGGGAACGTACGGACACTCTTGAAAATAAATTTGATGAGTTGATAAGCTATGTTCAGGCTGTTGAGGAGGACAATCATAACCTACATATTTCGGTCTCTCAACTACAACTACAGCAAGAGGACCTGGAGAACAGGGAAAGGAGGCAGAACCTGCGCTTCAGAGGTATCCCGGAAACGGTAGGAGACCCTGACTTACGCACCTATCTTCTTGGTCTTTTCAATACCCTGGCCCCCACAGTGGTGGATATAGACTGGCGCCTTGATAGGGCCCACCGATCCCTGGGCCCAAAACCTCCGGCTGGAGCTAGACCCAGGGATGTTATAGTCTGGTTCCATTTTTTTGAAAGTAAGGAGGCACTGACCCTGGCCACGCGCAATAAATCCCAACTTCAGTACAAAGGAGCAAAATTGCAGATCTTTAGCGACCTCTCTCCAATTACCCTTGCTAAACGTAGAAATCTGCGTCCAATCACCTACCATCTACAACATCATAAGATCCCCTACTACTGGGGATTCCCTTTCCGCCTTATTGTATCCAGGGATGGAGTTCAGGTTACCCTGCGTGAACTGCAGGAAGGCGAAGCATTCCTAAAACATCTTGGCCTCCCCCCTTTGCCAGAAGATGATTTGATTCCTCCAGCTGCCCAGGTCCGTCCACATCCCACCACTCCTAACCGCATCTGGACCCCCGTGAGGGGCAAATCAAGGAAACAATTCTCTACACCCCAACGTCTGCGTGCCTCCAACCAACCTCCTTGATTCACCCGTACGTTCCTCTCTGGATCCATACTTTGATGCTCTTTGCATCTCCGTTTCTCCTTAATTCTAAAACAGAAACGAGGAGTACTGCTCTGGTTTACATAGTTTTAAGTCTACCCTGTTTCCTGTTCAGGGTAGAGTTCTTCTCCAACCCATGGGGTAAAAATCACTACTACTATTGTTGACAGTGTTTTCCTTCTTGGTCACCGTACCCTAATTGACAGTTGCTCCTGTTTATTTGCTGACTTTCTAACCGTCGTCAACAGGTCCTCTACTGTCAGACTTATTTTGAAGGCTACCGAGATCATAAGGAGAGCAGCCGATCCTCCCCATCTCTCTTGCTAGAGTTTTCTGATGGAAGTCCGTGTATGTCCCTATTTGGCCTTGGCTTACTTCCAAGGTCCCCTGAGACGCAAGTGCCTCTCAGGCTTTCAAGAACTTAAGTTCTATTTTCTTTTTTTTTTTCTGTTGGTTTTTATTTTTCTTATGTCCATGGTTATAAGTCAGCTTTGTAGGTTGAAAGTGCATTGTTTTTTTCCTCCTAACCGAATGTCATTTTCTTACAGGGTTTATCTGTTACTATTTGGGCCCCGAAAGGTTGCCCTTGTCTGCAGTGTTTATTCACATCATTGCTTTTATACACATTCCTGCTTCTATGTTTCTGTTTCCTATATTTTGTTATTTTTTAGATTTAATGTCCCTACACGAGCTTATTTGAATGTCTTGCTATGGCTTTAAAGATCATGTCGTATAATGTGAAGGGTCTGGGTTCCATCCGCAAATGCTGGATGGCCCTGATGGATTTCCGGGCCTCAGGCGCAGATGTGGTGATGATCCAGGAGACTCACTTCCGGGCTGGTGGTTCACTAAAATTTACCTCCTTTCTTGCCTCTGATTCCACGGGCAAGGCGGGAGTGGCGATTTTGATCAAGAAAACATGCCCTATCAAGGTTAAAAGCTCACATGCTGATCCACATGGGAGATTCCTCATACTGGAATGTGAATATGTAAACACTTCTTTCTCCCTTGTGAATCTCTATGCCCCCAATACTGGTCAGATTGACTTTCTCCACAAACTTTTTGACTCCCCTCAATTTCGTTCACAACCTTTTCAGATTATTGGTGGGGATTTTAACCAGGTCATGTCACCCACTAGAGATAGACAGTCTCTCCTTAGTTATACACCTTCAAAACAGGTTATATTGCGTGCCAATTCCTTTCGCAAATGTATTAGGTCCTGTCAACTTTTCGACACATGGAGGATCAGGCACCCTTCTGCTAGGCAGTTCACATTTTATTCCCCAGCTCATAAAATGTATTCACGCCTTGACCATTTTTTTATCACAGCCCCACTCATCCCCTATGTGATCGAGTCGGACATATTACCTATCACATGGTCAGACCACGCTCCCATTGTGATAGACCTTATGCTTTCTCAGGCCTATACCAAATCCTGTCACTGGCGTCTTAATGACCATCTCCTACAGTCCGAAGTCCCACGTTCTATCCTAGCCAAAAGCTTGGAGGAATTTTTTCAGCTTAACATGGGCTCAGTTTCCGAGTTTTCCACACTGTGGGAGGCGCACAAGGCAGTTTTCCGAGGTGCTTGCATAGCTGAGGGCGCCTGGTTAAAAAAGGATAGAAATGGACTACTGCAGTCCCTTACATCTGCTCTGGTAACTGCGGAGCGGAGACTGCTGTGTGGTCCCACGGTGTTGAAACTTCAAAAGGTCATTTCCCTCAGGGAACAAATAAAGTCTTTACAGCTTGACAGGGCAGCTAGATCCCTACTATGGACAAAACAAAAATTCTATGAGTTTTCGAATAAGCCCCATAGGATGCTGGTTCATAAATTACGACCACACCCATTCAATTCCTTTCCCGATTTTCTTACACAGGCCGATGGCTCTAGAGCACACTGCCCCCGTGAAATGTCAAATATTTTTGGCAAATTCTACCACAGATTGTATGATTGTCTGACTCCAGAGAACCACTTTAACTTTACTCAGGAAAAATTTGAGACTTTCTTCTCTAACATAAACCTTCCAAGACTATCCTCAGCGGATGTGGCCAGTTTGAATGTGGCTATATCGGCTGAGGAATTGTTGGCTATAATCAAAGAGCTACCTCTGCACAAATCGCCTGGCCCTGATGGTTTGCCCTACTTTTACTACAAAACTTTTTTCAACATTCTGTCCCCTCATATGCTGACTTTATACGACTCACTGCTTAAAGGCACATCTCCACACCCACACTTCTCCCACTCTTACATTTCAGTCATCCGAAAGCCTGGTAGAGACCCCTCTATCCCAGATAATTATAGGCCCATAGCCCTTTTGAATTCAGATTATAAAATATTCACCAAAATTCTTGCATCCAGATTGTCTAGGCTCATTCCCAAACTGATCCATAGAGACCAGGTGGGCTTTGTCCCTGGCAGGCATGCGGGGGACAACACTCGCCGTACAATAGATCTGATAGATCTTTTGGATAGATCCTCCCGTTCGGCATTAATTTTGAGTCTAGATGCCCAAAAGGCTTTTGACAGGCTAAGTTGGCCTTATATGTTCGCTGTCTTAAAAACGTTCGGATTCACTGGTCCCTTTTTAAAAGCTCTAGAGGCCCTGTACTCCACAGTCACAGCTCAGGTTCAGATGTCTTCCTTCCTGTCGCCTGCCTTCCCCATGACAAACGGAACTCGGCAGGGGTGTCCTATATCACCGTTACTTTTCATTTTATGCCTGGAGCCCCTGGCCGAGTCCATCCGCACTCATCCAGATATCAGTGGGGTGGTGATGCGGCAGGGAGAATATAAATTGTCGCTCTTTGCGTATGACATCCTGCTCACTGTAACCAATCCGTTGATATCGCTCCCTTCGTTACATAAATTACTGGCCTCCTTTGGTGCCATCTCCGGTTACAAGGTTAACACTTCCAAAACTGAAGCACTCCCTATACACATCCCATCATTATTGTTATCTCAGCTTAAAGGGTCATATCCTTATAAATGGTGCACTACCTCCCTTAAATACTTAGGTGTCCTTCTTACCCCCTCTTACTCTTTTCTCTATCAAGCCAACTTCCCCCCTCTCGTCTTAGACATCAACAAATCCCCGATGGCTTGGACAAAATATCCCCTGTCTCTGTTGGGTAGGATTAACGTCCTAAAAATGTCTATATTACCCAGACTACTGTATCACTTTGAAACATTACCAGTTGCCCTGCCTTCCTCTCAACTAAAAGCGATTCAGAGGAATTTTCTAAAGTTCATATGGGGCGATAGAGCACATCGTATAGCCTATTCAGTGGTATTCGCCCCAAGGTCCAGGGGGGGATTGGGTGCCCCGGACATTTTTAAATACTACCACGCCTCACACTTGAGGGCCATTGTTTCGTGGTCCTCCCTACATGCACCAAATCAATGGTCTGCCATTGAAAAGGGGGTGCTATATCCGGTCCACCCATGTTCCTTGGTCTGGGACAATGTCTCATCCTTGGATCCCATTTTCAAATGCCAATGTACTGCTCCGATGACTTTCACCCTAACCATTTGGCGTAAATGCCTCAAGACCCATCACCTTGCTTCAACTTGCTCTCCCCTTGTAAACGTACTGTTTAACCCAAATTTACCAGACAGTTTGTCCCTGGGCAGGGTTTTCTCATGGCTTGATGCCCCTCTCTTTCAACTCCGGAATTTGGTACATCCTATCACGCGACATTTGCATACTTTTGACACTCTGAGTAAGAAATTCAATATACCCACCCAACTTTTCCATTTCTACCTGCAGGTTAGACATTTTTTCCACTCCAAGTCTCCAACTCTGATTCTTGACAAACCAACTACCTTTGAATACATATGCGCTCAGGGTCCATACCAACTACATTTAATTTCTTCTATACACCGTATTCTTCATGAGTCTACGCCATTGACTGAGACGACTCACCACTACATGAAAAGATGGTCTCTTTTGTTGGATAGACCTATTGCGGTCCAGGTGTGGGATAGGATATGGTCCTCTACATTCAAATCCTCTCAATGTGTGTCCCAAAGGGAGACGTCCATTAAGATTCTTATGTTTTGGTATAAAACACCTGATGTAATTCACAAATATGATCCCTCAGTCTCGCCGCGCTGCTGGCGATGCGGGACTGATACGGGTTCCCTATTTCATATTTTTTGGCAGTGTTCTATGATCCAACCCTTTTGGCATGATGTGAGGCTAATGATACAGAGGGTGGTGGGTGTGTCCCTTCCACTCGATCCCTTAAATTACTTACTGGGCCTCCCCTTCTCGGGTATACCCAAGAGGGTAAATAGGCTTATCTCCTACATTTTACTAGCTGCCAAAAGGCTTATCCCATTATGTTGGCTATCTAATACGCCCCCTCCGTGGCCTAGGTTTCTCCATCTGGTGGCTGAGATTCGGAGGATGGAATATCTAACGGCCTCTGTGCATGATATAATTCCCCAATTTGATAAAGTGTGGGAACCTTGGGATGGATCGGAATATGGGACCCTCGCACCACCTGCTACGCCTTGATATGTACTAGCTTCATATTTTTTGCTGCCTAACATATATACTTCATAGGTACCCTTGTCCTTGATGCCTACGATTACATTTTGGTTATTAATCCCTATTGTAAACCTATAAGTTGTTGTTTATATATCTTTGATCTGGTGTACCGAGCACTCCTGTGCTCTGTACTTATGGACATTGCTTGACTAATTCCTCCTACTTTTATTTTTCTTTTTCTCTCTCTGATATCATTCTGTGTTTGATATCTGTGTATTGTGCATAATGTAACAATATCTTGTTTGTTCTTTAAAACCCAATAAAAATTACAATTATAAAAAAAGAGGCATTCTTATCCAACAAGGAGCATGGGCAAAAAAAAAAAATACACTTCCAAACTTGATAATAAACTCTCTGAAATCCATACCTTAGAAGACCAAAACAAAGCTAGTCCTACACCCACTATCTCTAGTTTACCCGCTAAACTTAGGGAAGAGCTGAGAACTCTATTGACACAACAGTATGATATACACCTTAGATAATTTAAACTTCAATCCTACGCCAATGCCAACAGGGCAGGGAAAAATATAGCCAACAGGTTGAAACAGGTATTATCTAAAGCAAGGATTTCACATCTGATACACCCCACCCTAAACCACAGAATCTAAAACCTTAAAGACATTGCAAATCAATTTGCAGATTATTATGGGGCCTCATACAATCTACGTGATGACCCCAAGATGCCACAACCCGAAGACAAGGACATTCAAAACTTCTTGAAACAGATACACCTACCCACTCTGTCAGACTCTCACCTTTACATCCTACACGCCCCATTTACACCCCTGGAAATAGAAAAGGTCATCATGTCACTTCCCAGCGAAAAATCTCCGGGCCCTGATTATTTATCTAACGAATACTTTAGGATCTTTAACAAAGCCCAGTCTCCTCACATGCAAACATTTTTTGCCCAAGCCACCTCAACTTCCTCATAGCCAAAGAAGATGCTGAGAGCTTACTTGGTCACCCTGCTGAAACCAGGTAAAGACCTCACGACACCCGCCAACTTCAGACCAATTTCGCTCTTAAATATTGATGTTAAAGTTTATGCAAAGCTCATAGCTAAACGGTTAACTGATATAATTCCCTCTCTGGTTAAACAAGACCAGATGGGTTTCGTGAGGGATAGGCAATCTGTTGACACCACCAAAAATGTGTTGAATATTATGTATAATGCTGAGAAAGCCCAAATGCCTTCTCTGTTTCTTTCCATAGACGCAGAGAAGGCATTTGACAAGGTCCACTGGTGGTGTATGTCAATGGTCCTATCTAAATTTGGTTTCCAGGGACCCATACTGTCCACTATGCTAGCTCTATATTCAGCTCCTATGGCGCAAGTTTACACATCCAGATTTCTGTCTAAGACATTCTATATTTCCACATTTCAAATGGGACTCGAGAGGGCTGCCCTCTTTCCAACATCATCTTCAATTTAATGATCAAACCCCTAGCCGAGATGATACGTTCACATCCCCTCATCACTGGTTTTAGGTCCTACTCTAGACCGCATGTGATCAATTTATTTGCAGACAATGTCATCCTCATGCTAACTAACCCCCTCATCTCCCTTCCACAGACCCACCAGATATTGGCAAGTTTTAGTACTATTTAATACTACAAGGTCAATTTCACTAAGTCCCTTATCCTAGACTTAGGAATTCCGAAGTCCACTAAAGTTCACCTTCAGAATACCCTACCATACTCATGGAGCATGCAAGGAATACCCTAACTCTAACTGCATCACTCTAACTGCCTCACCCTCCTCTCTAGCTGTATCTAACCTCTAGCCACTCATTAAAAAAATTGAAACACAACTAAAAAACATGTCTCAACATGATTTTTCTTGGGCAGGCAGAATAGCAGCGATCAAAATGATGATCCTGCCTCATATTTTATACATAATTGGAGTACTAATAACCCCCATTCCCAATTATCACCTCAATACCCTGTCGAGTCTACTAAGGAAATGTATTTGGGTAAAAAAAAGGTCAGATGCCAATATTCCCACTTAACTCTGCATAGATCTGTTGGAGGGGCAGGCATGATCGAAGTGACAGGGGTCACTTGGGGCACAGGGGGAATGAGAACCCCACCGTGATCTGGGATAGTCATATTCAATGCTGTATATACATGGTATATATTGGGTGTATATTGGGTGTGGGCTGTTGTGTAATATTTGCTGTGATGGGGTTTGATTGCATTCTATTGTCTATTGTGGCTTGTGGTAATTAAGTCTGCTACTGTGGTGATGTGGATTGGAGCTTGGTAGACCGTCTGGCTGCCTATTATGGGATGTTTAAGTGTCCTTCTGTGAGGAGGGGGGAATCACCCCTCCTGCTAAGACTGTTTACTGAAAGAGAAGTTTGAACACACCTGACCTGTATGACCATTGTCATTGGACAGTTTAACCCGCCCTGTTCCCCAAGGATGGAAGGGAAGGGTTTTGAAGAGAAATGTGTTACCATGTGCTTGTAATAAATTAATTCCCGGTTTTTGGGACTTCAACACACAGAGCGTTTGTCTCGTATGTTTGGAAGGATTAATCCTATGGGAAGCGGTCGCCTGACTGTGGAGGATCGGCAGTGGATGTGTGTCCAGAGAGGGAATATCTTAAACGGCGTTAACCCCTTCATACTTGGGCAGCCGTTACAATCGATATAAGAGATAATTACTGGGCGGTCAGACTGGATCAAATTCAATATTGGCTCAAAAGTACAGACAAACTACTGTGGTTGGATGTAGAATCAGCCATGGCCCTCACACATAATCTTTCCTTACATCTCATGAGCGACCTATGGAAACCCTGGGACATTTCCACCTTATTGCCTCCTCTGCATGCCTCCCTCTTGGCATGGCACCATTTACACAAACAAAAAAACAACCTCAACCGCAACTATGGATTACAAATTCCCCTTACAGGTGGTAGAAACCATGATTCCCTTGCTCTCAACAGGTCCACTAAGTAGATACGGGCTGAATTTTCTACATGATCTCACACATAACTCCAAGCCTAAGAGCCTAGAAAACTTGATCAAGGAATATAACCTCCCTGGAGCAGTCAAATTCACGTGCTCTCACATATTATACTTCCTACATAAGTTCCCTATTCCCACATTACATATACAGGAATTTGCATGGCAGTTCTTTTCCTCTCAAAAAACTGGGTATAAAGGTATATCCCTCTTTTACAATAATCTACAAGGGAAATTATCTCCCAGGAAAACAAACTCGATCCTAAAATGGGAATCTGACCTTAACACCTCCTTTACCCTGAACCAATGACAATCTGCTTTCTGAGAAATTCAAAGAGCGACCCACTGCGTCAAGCATTGGGAGTTGATGTTTAAGATAGTTAATAGATGGCATCTCACACTATGTAGGTTAGCTAAAATCTTCCAAGGTACCTCTCCCCTATGCTAGATAGGTTGCAGTCAGGTTGGCCACCTACTCCATGCCTTTTGGGACTGCCCTATCTTTAAAGTTTTCGGAATCTAGTTTTCCAAGTCCTGTCCTCCCTCACAGGAATTCTCCTGTCACCTTACCTAGGTCTAGCTATACTTCACATTGGTATTGACTCATATCCTCACTTTCTTAGACAGGTAGTTACACACATACTGTTAGGCTAGCAGCCCATACACTCATACTTGAAAAGTGGAAGTCACTATATATAATACGCCAACTTTGGACAATAGGGTATTAATGCCATGGTAGCCGAATCAGTATGTTATATATACCATTGTTCAACTTCTCTTGGATTTGAAAGGTGACTCTCGGCTCGACCACGCGGACCCCCCTTATATTCCAGTACTCTCTTTTTTCTCCATTTAATTTTCTTATACTTATTTTCACTTATCTCTTTTTTTTTCCTTTCCCTTTGTTTTTGTTTTTTGCTATTTTATTAATATGATGTTGAAGCTCCCTTAGTATTGTTAATAACTCTTTGCTCCACAGAGGATAATATATATATATATATATTGGTAGTTACTAATAATTGCATAAAACCTCTAAAACGTAATAATATTATTACAACTGGAAACGAATTAATATACCATACTTTGTCCACAAGTATCTACTAATATGTTTACTTATTGAAATAAGAATATTTGAGCTTCTCTATTCTTGATGTATTTAATGTATCATCTATAATTTGTATCACAACTTGTACTCAATAAAATATATTTGACAAGAAAAGTGGAAGTCACAAGACTCCCTCAATGTCTCTGACGTTCTGGGTATGGTCCAACAAAATTATACCTTTCAACGCAAGCTAGCTAGCTATTGATTCTCTTACCATATCAACCTTTGTGCATAACTGGGCAGTCTGGTCAGAAAATCTAAGATTTAATGTGACTCTTTTTCTATTTTGACTCCATCTCACCTACCCCACTGACGCAACTGCTGTACCTCCCTTATATGCTTGTATATTATCTTGTTTTCAGAATCATTGTTTTCTTCTATGTTTCTGTACAGTGATCTACACGTATAATTTCTTTGTTATACCGTTGTTATACAATAAAAAGTATTGAAATGAAAAAAAAAAAGAGTTTCTTGTGGCTTTGGTAATTTTATTCAAATTTTATTTATGTATTTTGGTTAATAACATGTAATAATGGGTGATAATGTACTAATTTCCCACTTATTATAAAGAGACTTCAGGATTCTTACACATTTCTCCTGCAAACTTACACATCCCTTTTGGGGGGTAGGGTTTGGAGAAGAAGACCCTTTTCCTTCAAATTGCAAGATACCCTGCATTGTTGAAAAGCATGTGGCTAATGTGGTTCAGGAAAGAAGGCTTAAAGGAGTAGTAAAGGTAAATGTTTTTTCACCTTAATGCATCCTATGCATTAAGGTGAAAAAACATTTGACAATACCGCCGCTCCCAGCCCCCCGTTTTACTTACCTGGCCCCTCGAAAGTCCCACGCTTGCTCCCGTCATCCTCCGTGTTCCTGTGCCTGGCCGTTGATTGGCTACTGTGGATGGATTGAAAGCAGCACAGCCATTGGCTGGCGCTGCTGTCAATCACATCCAATGACGCGGCACGTCGGGGGGCGGGGCCGAGTGATACAGTCGGCGGCTATGGCCGCCGCTGTATCACGGGAGCGCGCCCGCAGTAACTCCACACCATGCGAGATCGCTCGCATTATGGTGTGGAGTCCTTGCGGGGAGGAGCCGAGACAGCCGCCGAGGGACCCCAGAAGCGGAGGATCGGGGCCACTGTTTACAAAACGAGCTGCACAGTGGAGGTAAGTATAATATGTTTGTTATTTTTTTTTTTTTAAACGGGAAACCTGTAGTGTTCCTTTAATGCTTACTTCCCTCCTTTTCTTGGCCACCCAGGCAGCATGCCTAGATATGGGTCTGATTTTCAATTTTAATGGAAAGCCCACACAATTTTATTTAATATCACTTTTAAAGTACTACATTGTACTATTCTGTAATTTCACCTGCAGCATTAAGGCATTACCCAAGAATGTTATTTATTTGTCTATTATCTTTATTAAATATTTGCAGAATATACAACCATATATTCAAGAGTCAAGATTGTCATATATTTAAAAAGATTATAATAATACAGTACTAACAATGAAGCTTACAGGGTACTAAAAAAAAAACAAGTGAAAACAGAGGATATATAATTTCTAATGTTAGACTAAGTGACTATAGAAATAGTCCAAAAGTGTAAACAATCTCTAAAATAAAATGGGATAACCTAAATGTGTACATGTCACAAACTGTATTTATGGTGACCTTCCAGATAAATCGCCCTATAAAAACCAATCAAAAGAATGAGGAGGTCAATGGCCTTGGGGGAAGAGGTGCTTATGGTCAAACCATGGGTCCCATGTATCTTGAGTATTTCCTGGAATTATGTAAAGTGAGAATTTTTTTTCCATGAGCATTATAGAGTCAACTCTAATTTGGACCTCTGATATCGGTATGTGTGGAGTCTTCCAATGGAGCGCAATTACCTATTGAACTGCGACACAGAATGTGTGAATATGTTTTTCCGGTACATATTTAACTCTGGGAAGATGCGCAGATAATAGGCATTGTTAATGAAATTGGTCTGCTTATGATAGTGGCAGAGGATGCTTGTATTTTTTCCAGAAAAATTGTGCTCTGTCACAAGCCCAAAAATATGTGAAAGTGTCCCAGGAATAGAAAAAACACAAAAACAGGTGGAAGGGACTTCCAGAAATATGGTATGCAGTCTGGTGGGAGTTAGATAGCACCTTGTGAATAATTTTACGTCTGTTCCATGAATAGTACGAGATCTGGTACATTTATGAAGGTTGATCAAGCAGTCCTCCCAGCCCTCTGTATTAAATGAAGAGCCACAATCCATTTCACATTTGGCCATCAGAGTCAACACCTGGCATGAAGATGTAAAGGTCTGAAATAAGCCCCCTGTCCCTTGGGGTGCTCTTGCGGATCCTTTTATAGATAGATGGAAATGAATATTGTGTCGTTGCTTAGTGCATATAAAAAAGTGACAAATCTGTAAATATCAAAAATGCACAAGCTGGGGAGCTTGTTTGGCAATCTGAAGAAATAAGAAGGAAACAAATGCAAACTTATCCTGAAAGTCTCACCAAAAGATACATTTATGGGAAATCCACTGGGAAAAGTCTGAGTTTCTAGAGAAGCCAGGGATAAAATCCAGGTTTCCAAAAAAAGAGGTCTGAGGTGGGGTAGGGGATACTAGATTGTATTTTGGTTTATAGAACAACCAAACTTGAAGGCATTGTTCAACAATATGATTAATCAGGGTAATGTCCTTTAACAAGATACTCATGGACCACAGTAAGAAGCGTGTTATTTTTAAATATTTGTGGGCTGAAGTCAACAAAGCTTCACCTTATACACTAAGCCAGGGATATCCAATTAGCGGACCTGCAGCTGTTGCCAAACTACAAGTCCCATGAGGCATAGCGAGACTCTGACAGCAGCAAGCATGACACCCAGAGGCAGAGGCATGATGGGACTTGTAGTTTGGCAACAGCTGGAGGTCCGCTAATTGCATATCCCTGCACTAAGTAAAATTTCCTTGCAAAGTAAAAAAATTTGTTTTGAAAAGTGAACATACTCTAGTCTTTTAGTAGCTCAAACCTCTAGTGTATTTTGTTAATCTTCATGCACATAAGACATTTTTGCTCATTGCTCATATTTGCTCATTGCAAAGCAAGGTATATTCTTTGCTGTACTGTGTCAAAGTAAAATGTTTCCATTTGTTCTAGATCAAATACTTGTGAAACAAAGGGACCATAAGTTATACTGAATGTAGAACAGAAGTAGTTCCCAAAAAGATAAAGAACCCCCCTCCCCCTTCTTCACCCCCTAACATTTCTCCTACTTTTCTACCTCTTCTTAATCTCCTTAAAAAAAAAAAAGAAGCACATAATTTTCCACAGCCAACAATATTTCTGAAAATATTGAAACAACCCTAGATTATGTACAGGCATTAACTAGCCTAATCCCTTCTGTGGTTAAAGCAGTAGTAAACCCTCCAACATTATATACAATTTCCTAATATTATGAAAGACCTCTTAAATTAAAAACGATTGATCGCAATGTATATGCATAAAATCTTTATCTTACTGTATTTATGTCTTATTTGTTCCCCGTTTCTCTTGTATCCTCGCCTGTGCCATCTCCACTGTGGCCTTCCTAGCCTGAAGTGATATTTACTTACGCTCTTAGTACCTAATCATTGCGGTAATCCCACGCATGCGCAGTAATAACATAGCCAAGCCTCTTCTTCATTTCCAGTTACTACAGAAACGAGGCATAGGCGAGGCATAGTGACTCACTCGCGCCGTCTGTCTCCTTCACCCCTGCGACGTAGGAGTCACAAGGTAACCATGATCCTCTTGGGGAGGAAATATCTGCCTAACCATCGCAGGATGTCGGGGCTAACGTCAACAACAGGAAATGACGCAGCCCCGATATAAACAAAGAATGATTCCGGCAGGGTCTCGGATCGCCGGATTTAGCGATGATACGGCGCATGCGCGTATCAACGTAATCACTCGGGAATATAGCGATAACACGGGAAGGAAGCAGGTAGGCAGAAAAAAAGGCAATAGATTGGGGAGATTAGGAGACATAATTACATGCAAAGTTAAAGATTTGGGTATACAACCGCTTTAACTCTAAAGCTGTCTAGAAAACAATACATGGAGCTGCTCTGGTATGAAAACGAATATTCTTTGTTATATGTTATTTGTAAACTTTTCAAAGTTCATGTGTTACAATTAACTACCTGGTAATTCATGCTGTATTAATGTCATAATGTGAGAAATGTTACTTTACTTTACTTTTACTTGTTAAATGTATGAAAAAAAAAAAAGTACAGTGGACAGACATCTCACTATCAGCGGGTGACAAAGTTAAGCTGTGCATGCATGTACCAAAAGTATATGTGTATTGCTGTCTGTTCTAATGAACAGCTTCTGTCAAACAGACTTGCTGGAAAAAACAGCATTTAAACAGCGCTTGTAGCCAATGGCTGATCAGAGTATTCTAATAGAGGGATTCCCCGTTGTCAGAATACAAAGTATCAGCGGGAAACATTTCTTGTGTTGATGCAGAGATCAGCAATGCATGTATGCCCTGCTTAAGTAAGATAGCTTTAGGTAAGCTTCATAGTTCCAAGCTTGATAGTTTTGGCAGAAAGCCTAAAAAAGACATATAGAATTTTTTGCCATGCCTTTCAGCTAGTCTGATTTTATAATAAATAACACTATTAAGTGCAACTGCAAAAAAAATAAATGGGTTCTATATTTATAGACTATCAATTAAGCAGTTCACTTTGGTCGATTAGGGGAGACCTCACACTGATCAAAATTTGGTCAGTGCTTGCTGGGCCAGTCCAATTTTGGTCAGTGGATGGTCAGTGGTTTATTATTTAACCACTTGCCGACCGCCTGCCAAAGTTATACGTCAGCTGTTTGAAGAGGAATATTGTTGTTATAGCAGCAGCTAGCTGCCATAACTCCGGTATCCTCTTCTTTAGCGGGCGGTCGGCTTTCAGATAAAAGTGGTTTCTGCTGTGGATTTGCCATGAGATTACTTTTATTGGTGGCGGGAGAGGGGCCCCCCTTCCTCTACACTCCGGTGCCCTCCGCCAGTGCCCTCCTCCGGTTAACGGAGCCATCGGTAACGGCGAAGGCGATCGTATCCTTCTCGGTCTGTGGTATGGAGCTGACTGAGGGGAAGCTCAATACCATTGGAGGGCAGAAGCAACGTCAAAACATCACTACCGCCCATAGCTCTTAAAGGGACATTTTTGTTTAAAAAAAAATTCAAACAACATTTATTTTAATTTTTTTTATTGCATTTTAGTGTAAATATGAGATCTGAGGGTTTTTTTTGACCCCAGATCTCATATTTAAGAGGTCCTGCCATGTTTTTTTTCTATTACAAGGGATGTTTACATTCTTTGTAATAGGAATAAAAGTGACACATTTTTTTTTAAAGAACAGTGTAAAAAAATAAAAAGTAAAATAAATAGTAAAAAAAAAAAAAATGTATGTGCCCCGTCCTGCCGAACTCACGTGCAGAAGCGAACGCATACATGAGCAGCGCCCGCATAAGAAAACGGTGTTCAAACCACACGTGAGGTATCACCGTGATCGTTAGAGCGAGAGAAATTATTCTAGCCCTAGACCTCCTATTTTACTCAAAACATGCAACCTGTAGCATTTTTTTAAACAACGCCTATGGAGATTTTTAAGGGTAAAAGTTTGTCGCCATTCCAGGAGCGGGCACAATTTTAAAGCCTGACATGTTCAGTATCAATTTACTCGGCGTAACATTATCTTTCACAATATAAAAAAATAGGCAAAATTTACTGTTGTCTTATTTTGTAATTCAAAGAAGTGTATTTTTTCAAAAAAAGTGCACTTGTAAGACAGCTGCGCAAATACGGTGTGACAGAAAGTATTGCAACAACCACCATTTTATTCTCTTGGGTGTTAGAAAAAAATATATAATGTTTTGTGGGTTCTAAGTAATTTTCTAGCAAGAAAAGCTGATTTAAACTTTTAAATCTCAAAACGAGGCTCTGTCCTTAGGTGGTTAATCTCAAAACAGATGACTTGGTAGAATTTTGTATAGGTGTATTTGTCCTCCCATGATAACTTTAATACAACCACAGACTTTCAAAACATTTCTATTCATTTGCAAGCTTTGTACAAAAAAATTCTAATAATGTTCATATCTGTTGCTTTACCAAGCAGGCTGAGCTTAACCCATTCACTACCAAGGATAAAAGGCTTAGGTAGAAATAGGAACACTTGCCTCAGCATCCATGAACTTCCAAACCTCCTTGTGCCCCCCGATCTACCCCAGGTTCTCCATGGTCTCTCTGTTCCCTCTGACCCCTCTGTTTTCCAAAGCTTTACCAGTCACCCTCCACTGCCTGTTAGTGAGTGCCAGGGCACAGCGGAGAGGATTTATCTATTTGGGCTGATGAAAGTGAAAGTTATTAAACATGGAGTCTCTCATTTTTACTGACCCCTTGGATGAACACATGAATTCTTTTTTTTAGTTAAATTGCTTTTTATTATTTGTTTTACATACCAATTGTACATACATGCAATACTAAGTACAGTAAAAAAAAAAGGAAAGAGTAGTGATGGCACAAGTAAAAAGAAAAAAGGATTGTAACATTGTGTAATATGCAATCACGCCTTAGTATGTTTACTCCCACCCAAACCTCCCTCCCTCCCTCCCCCACACAATTTTGCACTTAAAACATAATGTATTCGTGAGTTGCCTATAGTTTCAAAGACGGAAATATAGGGGACCAAGAAGGGCGGTAGAGAGAAGAAACATAGGGCAGAGAAAGAGAAAAAAAAAAAAGACAAGCGATAAGGGTGGAAAGATGCTATGGGGGGCACCCCACCTAATCCAACCATCGCCTCCACATTCTCTCAAATTTTCCGATCCTGTTCTGCTTGATATATAGCACCCTTTCACTCCATACCATTGCGTTTATTGTCTCTACCCAGCTTCCCACTGATGGGGAGGTCTTGGACTGCCACCTCTGTGCAATTAACTTGCGTGCTTGAAATAAGCACCTCAAAACCACCTCTGTAGTATCTGGCTGGGCTCTCCTCTCCTCTATTCCTAATAGGCAGGTTTTTGCCACCAGTTCTAGCAGGGTCCCAAATGTCTTGTTTAGTCTTATTATTATCTCCTCCCAGTACCTAAATAATTTAGGACATCGCCACATCATATGAATAAAATCCCCTGTCGCATTATACCTAGGGCATTCGTCGTTTTCCCTCCACCCAAGTCTGTGCATCTTTTTAGGGGTGTAGTAAACTCTATGGAGGAAATATAGGTGAGATATTCTCTGCGCAGGGGAGATCGAGACCAAGGTACCCTGCTCTAATACCCTATCCCATTGAGCAGTACTGATTGCCCCCACATCTCTTTCCCATCCTGCTTTGCTCTTGGAGGGTCCCGCTCTGCTTATTGCCCTTGCCCCCAGTCTAGTGTAGAGCTCTGAGATTAGACCTTTAGATGTATTTGTCATAGCTAGTTTTGAAAGGACAGGGGACTGAGTCCATACTAGTGTTGACGACCCAAATTGGGCCTGAACAGCATGCCTGATCTGGAGATATTTGTAAAAGGTCTTGTTTGATATATTAAATTCGCTACTTAAATCTGAGAATGTTTTCATTTGGTTACCCCTGTATAACTGAATTAATCTTTTAATGCCCTGCCTATCCCATTTCCTGGGTTTTTCTATAGCGCTCATTTCTGGAAGTTTTTTATTGCTCCATATGGAGGTGAACTCGGTTACTGCACTATATCCTATGGAAACCTTTGTTCCCTGACAGACTTTCTTGACTAATTCTACCGTTGGGCAGCTATGGATAAAAGAGTCTGCCTCCAATGCCTCCGCCAATATGCGGTGTGGAGCCCCCGTTAGCATCATATTAACACTAGAGTTATCCTCCGACGGTAGTCCACAACCCGCTAAATGTTGGAGTTGGGAGGCCAGGAAGTATGATCTCGGATGGGGAACTGAAAATACCCCCTCTTTATTTGGGAGTTGCAGGGTTTGCAAACTGATCCTCGAGTGCCGCCCCTTCCACATCAGCTCCCTAAAGAGCGATTCTATTTTCTTGAACCAGCTTTGGCCAAGCCAAGTCGGTGAGTTGTGAAATAGATACAGTAGTTGTGGTAGCCATATCATTTTTATCAAGTTGCAGCGTCCTGCTACTGATAGAGGGAATCGTTTCCATATGTCAACTTTCTGTTTAAATTTAAGTAGTAGTGGGGCGATATTCAAGTTTACGTACTGGTTTATGTCCCCACTAATCCAAACCCCCATGTATTTCAGTTTTGTGACAATTTTTAGTCGGGCTACTCCAAATAGGGCCTGGCCATCAAGTGGGTCAACCGGCAGCAGGGCTGATTTTTCCCAGTTAATGACCAGGCCCGAGAAACGTCCAAATTCCTCCACCATCTGTATCACTGTTTTTAATGAGGACTCAACGTCGCCCAGGAAGAACAGCACATCATCCGCAAATAATGCTATCCGTTCCTCCCCCTCCGGCCTGCTAAAACCCCTTAATCCTGGCATTTGTCTGGTCTTGATAGCCAATGGCTCCATTGCAAGGGCAAACAATAGGGGGGAGAGGGGGCAACCCTGTCTTGTCCCTCTCTCCAATTGGAACTGGTCTGAAGATTTATTGTTTATTTTTATTTTCGCACGGGGTTCGCTGTATAATATTTTGACCCAATTAATAAAAATCGGGCCAAATCCAAACCTCTCCAATACCCTCCACAAATATTCCCACTCGAGGGTGTCAAATGCCTTGGCGGCATCCAAGGCTAGCAAAGCTCTAGTGCCATCCTTGGCTACAGGGATTTGTATATTTAAAAAAAACCTTCTTCTGATATTAATACTCGTTGACCTATTTGGAATAAAGCCCGACTGGTCCGGGTGAATGAGGCTCTGGATACATACATTGAGGCGTGTTGCAAGTACTTTGGCCAAAATTTTTACGTCGGTACATAATAGTGAAATTGGGCGGTAGGAGGAGACATCCAGGTGGTCTTTCCCCTCCTTATGGATTGCGATAATCGTGGCTTCCGACATTGAGGTGGGGAGCCTCCCTGAGGCTAATGCCCACCCCAATGTCTTCAGCAGCTCTGGAAGCAGGATTTCACAGTATCTCCTATACAATTTGATTGGGAGCCCATCTGGGCCTGGTGATTTTTGTCCGGGCATCCCCGCCACCGCTATATGGAGTTCCTCCAAGGTAATTGGTAATTCCAGGGCTGCCTTGTCCTGCTCTGACAATACCGGGACCATCATTCCCCGGAGGAAGGCCTCGAATCGACTGTTCTCGGCCTCTCTCCTAGACTTGTACAGCGTTTTATAAAAGGCGCTAAATGTATTTAATATTTCTGGAGCCTCGGTGGAGATCTCTCCCTTTGACGTCCTAATCGATGTTACGTTGGCCATAGAGGTATTAGATCTAATCAGGCGGGCAAGCATGTTGCCCACTTTCTCACCTTCGCCGTATTGATTTTGTATTTGGAATATCCGCCTATTTTCAGCCTTTTTTATAGTAGCTAATCTGTAAATGTGTTGCTTGTCCAGCCATTCCCTCTGACTCGTCTCGGTGGGGTCCTCACTATATACCTTGTCTCTGCCTGTGCTACCTCCGCTTTAATATCCCCTTCCCATCTCCGAGCCTCACCCTTCACCCTAGCCACCTGTTGGATCAAGAGCCTCCTTAGATAGGCTTTCAGAGCGTCCCAGACCACCCCAGCTGGCGCTGTACCCTCGTTAATTTGTATAAAGTCCTTTAATCTATTAGCCAGCTCTACAGAGTTACCAATCAATTCAAGCCAGCATGGACTGATGCTCCAATCTCCCCGATTGGACATGTCCCCTGTCTTTATCCTAAGCACCAGCGGGGAGTGGTCTGAGACACTTCTAGGGTCGTATTCTACCCTATTAACCAGTGCTACCACCTCATCACTTCCCAGGGCCATATCAATTCTGGAAAGAGTGAGGTGGGAGCTGGAAAAGCAGGAATACTGACGCTCTTGTGGATGGTGCATGCGCCATATGTCCCCCAGTCCCATTTCCCCCAGGTAGCGAGCCAATCGGCCTTCGTTTGTCTTGTTGGACCTATCTCCCAGAGGGAATCTGTCCAAGCTCCTATGTAAAACTTCATTAAAGTCTCCTACCGCTAGTACTGGGGTACCCACTTTTTCCAGTGTAAATTCTACCAGTCTATATAAGACTTCTAAGTTAAATGGGGGTGGGATGTAGATATTGGCCAGAACATATGGTTTATGCTCAATAGAGCATGCCAGAAAGATATATCGGCCCTGTTCATCTGCGCAGCTTTCTCTGCAAGAAAACACCAATCCCCTCCCCACCATTATACTCACTCCCCTCGAATAGGAGGAGTGAACAGGATGGTACTGGAATGGGAACCTCTGATTACGCATGTATCTCACACTGTCTCTAGTTAGGTGCGTCTCCTGTATACAGAGCAAGCCAGGCCCCCTCCCCTCCAGTGCCGACATGACCGAAGCTCTTTTGGCTGGGTCCCCTAGGCCGCGGACGTTCCATGAGACTATGCTGAACGTCTTATCCTGCATCGAAAATTTGAAAGGTAACAGTAATAGGCAAGGCTAGAAAAAAGGAAGAGAAAAAACAGAAACAGAATGTATAACAACTACTAGCTCCTGCCCCTTCCTCTCTCCCGCATCCCCCTGTAGCCCCTTCCGCCCTTGCCCCTAGCAACATCCATAGTACAATTTTTTGTGGTGTGTATTCCCTATCGCCCTGCCCCCCCTCCCCCCTTCTCTTGCCTATCTAGGCGTCCCACTGGGGCTATGCCTGTGACCTCTACCTCTATTCCCACTCTACTACATACATTCCTCTCTTTCAAAAACCTTAATGTTGTGCATTTTAGTAAACAATTTCCCTTGTGAAAGAGCCACATAGGCTTCCTACTTCATACTCTTGCGTGTATCAACCTCCCCCCCACCCGTAATTAACAAAAGACAAACAAAGTGCAGTTGCAGTGTTGTTCCAGTGCCGTTATGGTGCATTTTTTGTGCAGATACGCAAATACCAATATAGTGTATCCCCCCCTTCCCCGGTTAATTTGATCGAGCCAACAACTAAACAAACCAAAAAAAAAAAAAAAAAAAAGGGAAATAGAGCTTTCTAAAGTGCAATTGCAGTTCCATTTACAATTCAGGTGCAATGTGAGGATGCTCTTGTAAAAATAGTGTGATAGCGTAGGATCCACCCCCTCTAAAGGGGGGGAGGAAACAAAAAAAAAAAGAAAAGGGGAAATAAAAAAACCCTCAAAAAAAGAAGGGGAGTAAGATCCCCAAGGCTGTACCCCCAGTGCTATAACGTGTTGTTCAATCTGTCAAAAAGAAAAGGAAGAAAAAAGAGACTTCAGATCCTTAAGCTGGTATGTCCTGTAGGTCCTTCCTGTGCTTCTCCAACCACTGTTCCACCTCCCCTGGTGAACTGAAGAAAAAAATGTCCCCCAATGCTGAGACCCTCAGACGTGCCGGGTACAACAGGGCATATTGGACTTTATGCTTCTGTAGGGCTCGTTTAACTGGCATAAATTTGTTCCTACGCCTTTGGAGGTCTGGAGAGAAGTCCGGGTACATAGATACCCTGACCCCATTGTACATAATGGTCCCCATCTCTCGAGCTCTCTGGAGGAGGGTTACCTTGTCGTTGTAATTTAGGAGTTTGAGGAGAAGAGGCCTGGGTTGAGCACCTTCTTGCCGAGCCTTAAAGGGGACACGATGGGCCCTCTCTATCAAAAAAATTGGCGAAAAGGTGTTCGGACCAAAAATGTCCCTAAACCATCCTTCTAAAAATAAAATGGGGTTGGAGCCCTCGCTCCGCTCTGGCAGACCTATCAAACGCACATTGTTCCTGCAAATTCTGTTCTCCATCTCGTTGAGTTTAGCTGCTTGTCTATCCATTTGTTCCTTTAAGCTCTCGAGTTTGTGTTTTAATGGATACAAGTCATCTTCCACTGTACTTACTCGCTCCTCCAGAGCACTAGTCCTTTCTACTGTTTTACGCAGATCATGACCTGTCTGGAGTAATTCCTCCTTAATGCTCTCCAACTGTAAGTTCAAGATGGAAATTGACTCCCGGCAGGCATTCACAGCATGTAGTGCCTCCCTTAGAGTGGGTTCCTCTTTCTCCAGTGTGGAGCCCGCTAAATTGCCCGCCCCTGTAGATGTAGTAGGCTTTGTAGGTATTGTTCCGAGTTTTTCACTCCCTATCCCTTTAGTGCTTGCTGATTTAGCACTACTCAAAGTGGTAGAGCTGGTAGAGCTGGAGGCTCCCTGACCATGGCCCTGGCTTTTCCTGTCTGATGACGTCCCCGTCTGTGTTTTAGTCTGTGCGGGGTTCTGTTGGTGGATGCCTTTGGCGGTTGAAGCAGAGGCAGTGTGGGCAAAACGCTCCAACTTGGATGCTGCCATTGCTGCTGCAGCTACTGCAGCTGCGGCTTGAGCCCCCTTCTCCTTTGCAGACACATGAATTCTAAGTAGTGAGTGCTCCAGTGTTTATTCATAACTGAAGCAATAGTAGACATGAATGGCTGTGAATGAACACAAAAGTGCTCTGTTCTGATTCTGTGTTCAGTGTTAAAAAAAAAAGCTGAAATAAGGCCTCCTTTCCACAGCTGCAAGGGCCATAAAGTATCAAGAAGGAGCATAGTTCTGCATCAAAGAGTTACAGGTGCTTATGTACAGCTGCAGGCAGCAACCGGTGCAAATTATTGACAGGGTGACAGATACTGCAGTTATTAGCATGTTAACGCACACCCTGAATGCAAATTGAGCTGCACAAATGCTCCTTTATTTATGAAATCACTCAAATGTGTGCTTACATGCATTCAGCAGTGGAGTCTGTCAGCCTGTCATTGTTCCTGTACAACCCTTTGAGAATGTGTGAATGTGGCCCAAAACTCCACTTTACATACACACACACTTAACACACATATAACATATCCTTGTGCACTACATACATTTTGGTAATGCGCATTAGGTATATTAAAGCACTGTGGCCCAGCCCAAAAAAAAAAACACTGCAGCCTCAGCTTAACAAGAACAAAATATAGTTTATCTACTGTATAATGATTCACACATCTCTAAGGGCATGCCAAACACAGGTCAGCAAATTCCTGTTTACTTTCATAGTGCAGTGTGAATGACAGTTTTGAAGTTAGGTTTAGACATGCTAAGGGTCCACTCACTCTAGAGGACACACATGGTGCATATAATGCATGAACACTAGTATACAATGAACACAAGGGCTGCAATGCATTGTTTCAACACATTACAGTGCTATTTCTTTATTTCTTTTTTTACTTCTTTTAAATGAATAATGATGTTATAATACATGTAATAATTTAACAGTAATATGGATCTCCCCAGATATCCCTAAAGTACTTATACAAGATGGCAGGGAGATATTGATCCCCTTTAACATTCACACTGAATTTGAATGAAAGATTGGCAAGCCAAATAATGAGACAATAGTATTTACTGTTTTATGACACACAAAGATCCCACACTAATGTTCCATTGCCCTGGTCTCCTGTTTGGTATTCCGGGCAGCCTTTCTCTGCATCTGTGGGGTGTCTGCTAGGTTGTTGCTCTGAAGTATATTTTAGAGTGAACCCTGTTGTGTAAAAGCAATATTTTTAAATTGTTTGTGTAATTGTGATTCTTTATATATATATATTTTTTTTTTACATGAATGACAAATGGGTTTTGTAAACCCACAGATGTATTCTCTTTCTTTCTCTCGCAAAGCAAAGCTTGTAACTTTGAAAAACTGGTATCTACTGGATATACACAAGGACAGTTCTAATTATGTAAATCACCCTAATGAAATAAATCATCTTAATTGTATATTATTACATACAGTATGTAATCTTTTAAATATTCATGTATAAATAAAAATGTAAAGTTTTTATACATCATCTAAAATTATTAGCACCTAGTTAATAATGATTGGGATATTCTTCACAGGATAAAGATAATACTTTCAGAATTCCATTTATTACAGGTTTTTCTAACCAATGTCAGAATGTTAAACACATCACAACACACAAACACTGGCATATCCTAGGTAATGACAGAATATTAAAGACCATTTTGCCTACTAAACCTCAGGCGGTGTTCAGGGGTGCGCCTTCTTTGAGAGATAGACTGGCTCCTAATGTTTTAAATCCTCCCACTAATAAACCTTTTTTTTTTGAGAACTTACTGGTTATTACCAATGTAGAAAATGCCAAGTGTGTTCTCTCAATGGGTGTAGGACCAGGAGGACTACAAGTTTTGTTTCCAGCATTACATCCAAAGAACACAAGATTGAGCCATTTATTGCATGCTCCACAGAGGGGGTAGTCTACTTATTGCAGTGCCCTTGTGGACTGCAGTATGTGGGCAGGACAAAACTCCCCCTCCAGGTTCGTCTTAACAAGCATATTAACAACATTAGAAAGGGGTTTACTAAACATTTAGTATCCAAACACTTCCTGACTGTTCACAATAGGGACCCCTCCAATATTATCTTCTTAGGGATTGATAAATTCAGTCCCCATTGGAGGGGAAGCTGCCTTGTAAGAAGTATCTCTAGACTTGAGATGGCATGGGTACATAGGTTGAAAACCTACGTTCCCTATGGCTTAAATGTAGATGTGGATGTCAATGCGTTAATAGATAACACTTGATTACCACCTTCTCAACCCATAATTCTTAGTGAGTTTTGTGATTAGAGTTTGATTTGCCTACCTGTGATGTAAACTCGATCTGAATCTTGGGTGACCATCTTTACATTTTCGGTTCACACTATCTGGTTGATTGGCATCATTGTAGTAGATCTGGGATATTTAAGGCCCTCTGTGGTAGTTTGTAGTACACTCAATTATCTTAGAGTCTAGACAGTCTTGGTTTGCCTTTTTGATGGGAGTAGGATTTAAGGTTTAATGATGGGACACTATATTAACATTTATGTGTGCCTCCACCCTTATTCTGTGAATCCTCCCTACAGAATTGTTGGTACACCTTTAATGTGTGAATATGGGTGATGGGCATGTCTGACCGATAGTAAGATATCGGCCAATTTGCACATTTTCACCTTATTCCTTTTTTTGGGCATTTATCAATTCTCATAATTAAAGATATAGGACACCCACCCACACATTACGATGGGTGCGTACATATTAACTGACTTTCTTTTATTATGTGCAGATTTCAATTGATTTTGACGATGTCGGCCGATGTATGATCATAAATTGTAGAGTTTTCACGTCGGGGTGCCACAGTCCATATGTGAGTTACTACGTATAGGGGCTCCCTTTTGGCTTTGGCCCTTGAGGTAAATGCTCCTTTTTTGGTGATAATGTGGGGATAGTTGGTTAGCACAATGGATTGTATTCCCCTTTATCCATTGTGTGGATGGCTGGTCAATTTTGCCCGATCGATTTTGTGACCAATCGATCAATTTCATTATATCGGCCGATCCGTCCATTTTGATAATCATCGCCCTTTTGGGCATTAATTATTTGCTGTAAAGGTGCATGATACACACTGACAAACCAGGATGGGTGTATACATGGTACTTAATATTTGCTTATGGCGTGCATATTTTGACCGATCTCAATGGTGTCGGCCGATTCATCTACACACATTGTGGAGTTTTGGTGACAAGATGGGGGAATTGGCTAATACATAGGTTTTCTCCCTTGTCCTCCAAGGTGTGGATGGTTGATTGACTTTTGGCCTCAATAATTTATTTTCTTTTGTTTCACCTATGTTTTTGATATTACTGGGATGCTGTTTGAGGTCTGTGCTGGCTACTGTTAGGTGCCGCTGTAGACGCTACATAACTGTGTTCCTATAGATATTTTTTGTGTCATGTTGTATTCGAAAATTGGCCGCTAGAATATAATGGCTATGCTGTTTTGAGTACAAATTGGCTTGTTAGGTAAGGGGTATATAGATATAGTGGTTTAGCGCTTAGATTTTTAGGTTTTCCCACTTTTTGGAGGACTCTGGGCACTAGAGGCCAGTTTTTCGCCCATTTAAAATGGCATTTTAATCACCAGCCACATACAATTCAGAATGAGGCTTGGTTGTATGTATTCACTATATTAAGCGGTGCATCAGTATGCCGCCCCTGCCCCAGGACGATGTCAGATTAGTGACGAGACACTTCGGGAGGAGCGACGTGCTGATGTCACCGCGTGATAAGTCCCGTTTGCGCGGGCGTATGTATTGCTGCCGGCCAGCCGCACATTTTTTAATCTAAAACATTTTATTGTACTTTACACGCCTTGTAGGCGAGTTCATTTTATATTTTCTGAATAAAACCCCATTTGGCTTTACCTATGGTGATTCCCTTTGCCCTTTCCTTTTGAGCTGCTGTCGCCTCATCATCAGCCAAGTTGTGCATGGATTCAAAGCAAAGGCTCATCATCACGTTCCTGACCAGACCGCCTGCGACGGTGTGTTGACCGGATCATTGCTGGAACACCCTGGAGGAAAAGGCCCTGGCTGGGTATTAGCCACAAGTATTCAAACTTGTGCAGCTGGTAAGCGTGCACTTTATATGGTGGTGGATTCACTGTGTTTTATAAAGTTAAGTCAGAAGATTTTCACCAAACTTTTGGCTGTCGATTCGACCTACTGGGAAGGAATTTTCTGAATTTTGAATAATTATTTAGAGGACTTTGCATAGAGTCAACAATTTCACAGTTGGGACTTTCTCCAATATTTATAATTTTTTACTTATTTTTATTTTTTTAGGTTGTTTATTTATATATAGAGTTTGTGATATGTCACTTTAGAGCGCAACAATAATTTTTTGGTATTGCTATTTTTGTGTGTATTTCACCTTGAGTTGCAGCTTGTTGTTAGGTTTGTTTACAGTGCAGTTTTTATTTTTTCTATTAGGATGCCTGACACATAATCTCAATTTCTGAAATAAGGATTTATAAAATGCAATTTAGTTATAAGAAAACATTATACAATTTTAAGTTTGTGAGATGGCTAAACTGCCAAAACATTCCCTGTAGGAGGAAACGTAAAGTGAGTAAATTAGAAGGGGTAACAACATGATATTAAAAAATACTTTAGCTATAACCACATTATATTTGCTAGCATCCTGTTATTGTTATAGTTAATATGGAAGTGTATATCTAACGCTGAGTGAGTTGATGTAATTAATCCAAGGTTGTGTGCAATAAAAAGAAAAAAGTGCGCAATCACCAAAAAAAAAAAAAAGTTTGCAACAAGAATGATCCTCTTGCAAATACCACAAGTGCAAAAAACAAGAGAATAAATCAATAATCACTATGTAAATTACCACACAAAAAATGTATATATAACTCAATCCAAATTATTGTGAAGTGCAATCACTAATAATCCAAATAACTAAAAATAATAAATGTTTGTGAAGTGCAAGCACTAATATAGTCCAGATAACTGAATAATGGAAAAACAGTGCAGTGCAACCAAAATAAACGTGTCCCAAATGGATAGAAATTTTGTTAAAAAATAGATGATCTCTGGAGTTCAACTCAAATATAGGACAATCGATGGAAATATTCAGAAGCCTTGATTACTGTGCAGCCAAGATAAATGATATTACTGCCGCTTACCGGATAGTTGGGATCTCAAGTTATAGAGATCACAGAAGCGTGTGCATCAGCCTGCCGACTCCAACAACGATCACTTGTTCCTAGATGGAGGAAGGGATCTTCACATCCGAATCCTGGGGAAGATAGCCCGTCTCAGCTGTTCATTACCCCGTGTCAGGCAAGGAAGAACACAGGTGAGAAATCACTCCAACTTTCCAGATACGTTCCTTAGGAACGGTGGCTCGGCAGGAAAAAATTAAAAAGAAGGCTTCATAGTGTAGTATATCCCAAAAAAAACAAGATATTTATTTGTAAAAACACAGCAATGTTCACATCAAAATTTTTAACATTTTTAAAATGACAGCAAGTGTCCACAGCAAATGATAAGGCAAAACAAGACAAAAAAACTAATCAACGGTAAAAAAATGTTTTAAACCAGCCGAGGAACAAACCACCAGCTAGGTGAACGTGATAACGTTAGTATTCAATGCTCCACCCGACATGTTTCCCCAAAAATGGCTTCTACTGGGAGGCCTCCGTTCCCAGTAGAAGCCATTTTTGGGGAAACATGTTGGGTGGAGCATTGAATACTAACGTTATCACGTTCACCTAGCTGGTGGTTTGTTCCTCGGCTGGTTTAAAACATTTTTTTACCGTTGATTCGTTTTTTTGCCTTGTTTTGCCTTATCATTTGCTGTGGACACTTGCTGTCATTTTAAATTTTTTTAAAATTTTGATGTGAACATTGCTGTGTTTTTACAAATAAATATCTTGTTTTTTTTGGGATATACTACACTATGAAGCCTTCTTTTTAATTTTTTCCTGCTGAGCCACCGTTCCTAAGGAACGTATCTGGAAAGTTGGAGTGATTTCTCACCTGTGTTCTTCCTTGCCTGACACGGGGTAATGAACAGCTGGGACGGGCTATCTTCCCCAGGATTCGGATGTGAAGATCCCTTCCTCCATCTAGGAACAAGTGATCGTTGTTGGAGACGGCAGGCTGATGCACACGCTTCTGTGATCTCTATAACTTGAGATCCCAACTATCCGGTAAGCGGCAGTAATATCATTTATCTTGGCTGCACAGTAATCAAGGCTTCTGAATATTTCCATTGATTGTCCTATATTTGAGTTGAACTCCAGAGATCATCTATTTTTGAACAAAATTTCTATCCATTTGGGACACGTTTATTTTGGTTGCACTGCACTGTTTTTCCATTATTCAGTTATCTGGACTATATTAGTGCTTGCACTTCACAAACATTTATTATTTTTAGTTATTTGGATTATTAGTGATTGCACTTCACAATAATTTGGATTGAGTTATATATACATTTTTTGTGTGGTAATTTACATAGTGATTATTGATTTATTCTCTTGTTTTTTGCACTTGTGGTATTTGCAAGAGGATCATTCTTGTTGCAAACTTTTTTTTTTGGTGATTGCGCACTTTTTTCTTTTTATTGCACATAAGTTGGTTGGTCTTAAGTATTTAGGCCTTTTTTTGAAGTTGCTGCATGTTGTTAAAACAAAACACCAGAGTGTTATAAGGTCAAGCGCAGAATTAGTTTTATTATTTTTTGCAATTAATCCAAGGTTGCCAAATTTTGATAGGCCTCATAGTGTTTTGATAAGCCTCATAGTGGAGTCATTCCATGCAGAATTTTTTGTCATCAAAACATTTTAAGCACTGTATCATCATTCCAGTGCAGTTCTCCAGTCTAATATAAGCTGATCTGTTGCAATGGTTAATTCTTCCAATTCTTTTTTGTGTCATGCCAGGGCATCACCTTCTGATTAGTTTGGCTTCTTTCTTTCAAATGTCATTACAAACCATTGTTGACATATTATAACATTCTTTACAGAAGCAATTGAACCATTGACATGACCCCCTGCCCCTGTGGACATAACAGCATAATGTCCTACCTCAAACTTCCAGGCACAACCAGTGGTATAAGACAGATTTGTTGTGAAAGCCAGTTAACTTACCAGAATGGTTTTCAGTTGTTAAAAGAGCTGAAATACCCAAAGGAACCTCAATTAAATCCAGGGAAAATACTTAAACTTTATGAATGCAGACAGAGCTCCTTTTGGATTTGAACCTAGGGTCCCAGCACTTTAAGGCAAATACTTATTTGAGCACTTGGGTCCTATGCTGCAATACTGATGTTAGTGGAAACAATGCACAAGGCTAAATAAGACTCAACCTTTAAACTTTCCTAAAGGAACAGGTTGTTTTTTTATGAAAATATGCATGGTAGATTTTCTGCACTAATACCCAGTAAGATCATGAAAAAAATAGGTCTTTTTAGTGGAGGGCCCAAAACATTAGGTGCCAATCTGTCTCTGAGGGAGGGAGCACCTATAAATACCACCTGGGGTTTAGCAGGCAAGATGGTATTCAAAACCCTGTCATTGCCCAAAATGTGCCAGTGTTTTTATATAAGATGTTTAATATTTTGATGCTAACTCTAAAATCTAGTAATAAATGGGATATTGAAGGGATTATCCCTCCTCTCATCATGGGGTTTCTCTTTTAAAAGATCCACCCTGTTGACTAGTTATGTGATTATGTGCATACACCTCAATCATTGTAGTAGTATGGACATATACATATCTAGATCTGAGAGATCTTGTACAAAAGAGGTAGTTCTATCCGCAATACACATTTATTGATAGGGTTACATAATATATACAAATTACACACCAGACAGTATGTACAACACAATGTACAGTGTAGGTCCCCTGGCTTACATGGTATTTACAAATTACCCACAATGCCCATATTTACAATACAATATAAGATACAAGTATAGAGTTAGATTGCCTGTTAACTTCAGGTCAGCCCATGGTGGCTGCTGTCTGTTCCCACACCAAAGAAAAAGGGCCTTAGCTTGCTCAATAAAGCATTATTTCTGTACTGTGGCTAATATAATTCTCCCTAATTGGTCACTGTACCTAGAAAATGTATGTTGGGCACAGCGTGATTGGATGAGTCACAGAAGGCTTTTGTTTACTGCCCATGTGAGATGTAATCAGGGAAAACAAAAGGCCACCCTTTGAAGTTGAGCTAATTACCGTAAGACTAGCACAGCACTCAATACTGTAAATATATTTCCTTTTAACTGAAATATATATCTAATTTCAATATTATTTACAGCTGTTATTGGAGATTTCACATAAAACCATAAGGCAGCAACCCTATTCATTTGTGTGACCTGATTCTAAGTGTCACCTAAAGATTCAATGGAATAACCTTTCTCCAAAAATCACTGGGTCGAAATTCTGCCTGTACTAAAAACTCATTAGGCTCAGTACAATTGCGTTTAAGGCTCATATACTGGCTCTTGGGGAATGACCTGAGCCAGGAGGCATGGTGGCAGCTATGCACCTGAATATAAGAATTTCTGTCAGTAGGTTTGAAATACCTACTGACAGAAATTAATCTCCCAAAGGTTTGCCTCATGGCTCAGGTAGATCCCCCATCATTGTTATTCAGTAAACACATGAATTCCAAAAGGTCTGCCTCACTGCCATCCCACAGGAGAAGGAAGTTGTCTATATACCTTGCCCACAGGACAACCTGAGGTTTCTGTTGGGCATACATTATATGACATCCTCCTCCCATTGGGCCATAAAAGCGGTTCACTAAACTAGGGGAATATTTTGCCCCCATAGCTACACCTCTATCTTGATGGAAAAATTGATCATTAAACCGGAACTAATTGTGCTTGGTAGCTGAAGAATTTTCATAATAAAGGAAATCTGACTACTGGGAAGACCAGAGTCTTGCTCTAGATATTAATTAATGGCACCCAGACCCTGGATGTGGGGTATCACTGTGAAAAAGGGAGGTGACATTGGCTGTCACCAACCACATGCCTTTACGAGGTTTAAATTGTGATAATAGGTTAATAACATGTCCTATATCCTTTATTTAAGATGGCATCATTTGCACTAATGGCTGTAGGAAAAAGTCAATATACCTGTCCACCTCAAAAGTCAATATACCTGGGAAGTGACAGAATCAATGCCACTAACTATTGGATGATCCGGGGGCAGGTAAGACTTTTATGGATTTTTGGCAGATAGTATATGACGGGAGTCCGTGGCGCTTTAGGTACCAAGAAAGCCCTTTCTCTTTTATTTAAAATGTGTTCAAAACCCTTAGTAACAATCCTCTCAAGTTCTCCCTTATATTTATTACCAGGATCGAAAGGTAGGGGGGTGTATGTATGACAAACCCCTACAATTCTGTACATCTCAGTCAAGTAATCACTTTTATCTAAAATTCCTTCACCCTTAAAAATATTTCTCTGCTTATATTATCTTTACATTTACAATTAACAACAGTTAGATGATGAAAAAGGGGAATAAACTGCGCTAACTAAAGAAAAAAGGCAGCAGCAACTGTACATATGTGATAACATAAAAAATACGACTTGGTTCAACAAGCCAGCAAAGGCAATAACAAGCATTGACTGTCTTGAGTCTCATTGGATTCGCCAAATTAACTACAATTGAATATCATCCGTGATTGGAGGTTGATGATAATTCCAGGCTTATCGTGTTGGATCCGGCATATTTCCATGGAGAAATCAGACTGCTGATGTGCCTATTATTCCCTTACCTCTGGTAAGCGGCTTATTCAAACGGCGGTGGACCACGGGTGTTGCATGATAATTGAGCATCATTCCTCAGTTTTTTCTGTCTTCTCACGGTTACCTTCAGTTTGGACTTTTTTCTATTAATATTGGACTTTCACCTTTCCACAATATGTGTTAGTATTGTATTATAGCATGACTGTTTATATGCCCTCATAATAAGGGCTTATGATTTACATGTTCATATGCAATTTGGATGACTGGTTCAAACCGGTCTTTTCACATTTAGCGCAGCTGTTTTTGTTTTCTTTTGTTTTGTTTTCTTTAACAGTTAGATGATACCTGCACCCAAAAATCAATGCCTGGAACCAGAGTCTGTCTCAGAAGACTGTAGACACAGACCTTAAGCACCCCCATTACATTATATAAGGGACATTTATAAATTATGCTCATGATGATAATAACTTCATGCAAAAAAAATATTTAGAAGTTTATTCTTCATTTTGCATTGCACTGAAAATGTGCACTCTTGCATTTTAATTCTATAAATATTACAATGCATACATTGTGCCTACCAGGCTACTACTATCAGAGTCAGACCCATTTATTAGTACCACAAGCAATTCATAGCCATTCATAGCATTCATTATACAAGATTATACAAGTTACTAATGCAATAATCAGTGCAACACTACCCAGTATTACTACTACTACTACTTTACAAAATAAAGAATATTAGAATCTTTTTAGAAGCGTCTTGATACAAACACTGGGATGTTACTTTGTTATAGAGGTGCTATATGGCTTTAAAGGTCACAAAATATACGTTGTAAGTGTGCCGCATGTGATCATACATACTGCTATTAGTAAGCAGCCCCAAGTGTGCACTAGTGCAGGAGGGAGATACCATGTTTATGAGGACCTTCTGATCACAATTGTTCTGTAGATAGTTCCCTCCTCACATCTCACCAGTTCCTTTCTTGTACCACTAATAATACAGGTACTGAATGCATAAATGTACAGCAGTGCCCAAAAGTGAGAGCAGGTTGTGGAGGCCTTAAAGCAAGCCCCTTCCCCAACAGATATTGGCATGCCTAGGCACATACTTACTGTGTCTTATAGAAAATGTAGCCCTTTCCTTATCTATAATAGTAGATATTTGGCATATTCCATTTACATCAGAGACAGATTTTTCCCCCAAAAAATAAAAAGAACTAGGTTCATAAAGAATAAAGCAAAAAAAAAAATTGATTCCTGCATTTAATTTTGTAGGACCTCTAAAAGATAATGTTTTTTTTTTGTTTTTTTTTTACCGTGGCCTGGTATACACAAGTGCTGTTCTGAGTGTGTATTTAAAAAAAAAATGGTGGTTTGGTCCTGTTTGGGGGTTCTGCTTTATTTCCCCAATGCAGATTCCTTTAAGGGGGAATTCCATACAATATGTGATAATGATAATATGCAAAATCATTTATCTATTATAGAGAGAGATATTATATCATAGAGTTATAGTGAGATCAGTATTTGTATTTATTCTGTGCACAGAATGGGGTTGATGTTCCAAAGGAGTAAAGCATGTTCACTTTCATGGTGAAGCAAGCAGAAACCTCACTTTGCAGAGAAAACCCAACCATGTGCCCTGGGGTTATGTTTTCTAAATACATTTTTAAACTAACGATAATGCACTATCCAGCCTCTTTCTTGTTTTAAAATTGAGGACAACTTCTCTGGATTTTCCTGTGGGATCCTGTGCAAAAAATTATATATGGGATATACTGCGCTGTGCAATAAGTGAACACAAAAATTAGCTGCCAACACAGCTGAGACAAAGCAAAAACTGGTGAATATGAAAAAGTGTAGCGTTTATTTTTGTGAAAGAGTCAGTTACCAACACATATCAAATGTTGCAAACATGCATATATATTAATTTCAGTGACACCAAGTGACTGAGTGTGATCCGTGAAAAAAATATTATATGTAACAAATAAATCAGAACAAAGCAGTCCTCTATTGTGACCACCAGGGATGAGCCGAACACCCCCCTGTTCGGATCGCACCAGAACCTGCGAACAGACAGAATTTTTGCGTGAACTTTAGAACCCTATTAAATACAATGGACTCGAACGTTCGAAATCTAAAGTGCTAATTATAAAGGCTAATATGCAATTTATTGTCCTAAAAAGTGTTTGGGGACCCGGGTCCTGCCCCAGGGGACATGTATCAATGCAAAAAAAAGTTTAAAAATATATGTTTTTACGGGAGCGGTGATTTTAATAATGCTTAAAATGAAAAAATAAAAGTGAAACTTTCCTTTAAATTTCGTACATGGGGGGTGTGTATGATATGCATGTAAAGTGGCGCATGTTTCCCGTGCTTAGAACTGTCCCTGCACAAAGTGTCATTTTTGAAGGAAAAAAAGTAATTTAAAACTCACTCACGGCTATTAATGAATTGTCTGCTTTTATCAATACATAGAAAAGTCATTGCTAAGCGGACCAGATGGGGAACATGAGAAGGGGCGGGTCTATTCACGCATTACACAGTGAAGGAAGTTCCCATCAGGTACGCCCCCTCGTAGAGCGGACCTAATGGAGAACTTCCTTCACTGTGTAATACATGAATAGACCCGCCCCTTCTCGACGTTCCGCATCTGGTCCGCTGAGCGGACCTGATGGGGAACTTTAGAAGGGGCGGGTCTATACATTTAAAACACTGCGGAGGAAGTTCCTCATCAGGTCCGCTCAGGCACAACCAATGACGGACAGTGCTGGACATCGGGATCGCCGCGGGACACTGGATTTCATCGCTGGAATATTTTTATTTTTTATTTTTTAATAAAGGACTTTTCCAAGGTGTTTGTGTGTTTTTATTTACATTTTTTTACACTTTCTTCATGAAATGGTAGGGGTACAATGTACCCCTTACCAATTCACATAGGGGGGGCCGGGATCTGGGGGTCCCCTTTGTTAAAGGGGTCTTCCAGATTCCGATAAGCCCCCTGCCCGCAGACCCCCACAACCACCGGGCAAGGGTTGTGGGGATGAGGCCCTTGTCCCCATCAACATCGGGACATCCTCCCCATGTTGAGGGCATGTGGCCTGGTACGGTTCAGGAGGGAGGGGGGCGCTCTCTTGTCCCCCCCCCTCTTCCCCTGCGGCCAGCCAGGTTGCGTGCTTGGATAAGGGTCTGGTATGGATTTTTGGGGGGACTCCGCACCATTTTTTTAAAAATTTGGGGTGGAGTTCCCCTTAAAATCCATGCCAGATCTGAAGGGCCTGGTATGGATATTTAGGGGGAACCGCACGCCATTTTTTTTTAAATTTGCGGCGGGGTTCCCCTTAATATCCATTCCAGACCTGAAGGGCCTGGTAATTGAATCTGAGGGAACCCCCACGCTTTTTTTTTTTTTTTTATCAATGACTTTTCTATGTATTGATAAAAGCCGACAATTCATTAATAGCCGCGAGTGAGATTTAAATGACTTTTTTTCCTTCAAAAATGACACTTTATGCAGGGACAGTTCTAAGCACTGGAAACATGCGCGACTTTACATGCATATCATACACACCCCCCAGGTACGAAATTTAAAGGAATATTTCACTTTTATTGTTTCACTTTAAGCATTATTAAAATCACTGCTCCTAAAAAAACTGCCGTTTTTAAAACTTTTGTTTGCATTGATACATGTCCCCTGGGGCAGGACCCAGGTCCCCAAACACTTTTTAGGACAAAAACTTGCATATAAGCCTTTATAATTAGCACTTTAGATTTCTCCCATAGACTTTTCGAATTTGCCGCGAACACCCCAAATTGTTTGTTGTTCGGCGAACGGGCGAACAGGCAATGTTCGAGTCGAACATGAGTTCGACTCGAACTCGAAGCTTATCCCTAGTGACCACACACAAATGACAGTCCAAAAGTGTAGAAAAAACTGCAAGGTTGAAATAAAGAGTCCCACATGGATATGACCCTCTCTGTGAAAGGATAGAGACACCACCACCGATGTAAGGAGGAGGCTTACCAGATGGTATTGACTTGGTAAGGTGTATACCACCCAAGTCAAAACAGGCTTAAATAATCAGTCAGCAAGGTGTATCCAGCTGGTCCTGAATCCGCATATCAGTCGGCACCGCAAATTCCCGTAAACATCAGGAAGTGTGAATACATATAGTCTTGTTGGAGCCAGAGATACGGTAACCACATAACATGCGTAATGGAAAAAAAACTCACATAGTGTGATACCGTACAAGGAAGTATTTATTAAAAAAGATTAAAAAATGTACACTCACATTTAGAAGAACATCATAGGCATTTCACAAAATTCAAGAGCGATGTGTGTGAATGGGTCCACCCGATGCGTTTCAACTAAAAAAGTCCCCAGATGAAGACTTTTTAGTTGAAACGCATCGGGTGGACCCATTCACACACATCGCTCTTGCATTTTGTGATATGCCTATGATGTTCTTCTAAATGTGAGTGTACATTTTTTTATCTTTTTTAATAAATACTTCCTTGTACCTTTTTTTGGAATAAAGGCTTTTTAACCGGAGTGCTGCATCCAGAAGACTTTTCTTTCTTCAATTGCATTTGCATTTGCTTGCACCCTTGGTTGCTGGAAGGAGGTAATTCCAGGGACTTCCACACCTGAGCGGCTTCCTTTCTCACGTATAATTTGCACTTTTGTCTCCGTGGATTGGTGAAAATTGGGAGAAAAAAACTTTTTTTTTGGACACTTGATATTATGGAATAATACTAAATTTATTTCACTGTGAGCTTGCTTGTTACACCATTTTTATTATGTTCATAGCTAAATTTTTTAGCAATATTGATTTTCATTGTTTATGGCACTATCTTTGCATTTGTAAGGTTCAGTATCACACAGCGCTGCATTTTTTTTTTGTTTTTTGTATATATGTTTTTACAGATTATGGGATTGTGATCAATGTTTAGCAGCTGTGAATTTGCACTTTGTTTCACAGGAATTGTTATACCACACCTGACACTAGGTTGTAACCTCAGGTTACTTTACACCTGACGCTGATTGCAGTCTCAGGTTTCTCTAGAGTAGCTCGCAAGATTTATATATTTGTATATCAATTAACTGTGTTTACTCTTTTTTTTTTTTAAATCAGATATTTTTTATTAAAAAACAAACACAAAAATAACACAACATTTTCTTTTTTCTATTACATATAACACGTCCAGTAGTATTAATGAGGACACTGGGGCAGAAATATAAGATAACTGAACATTCCCATATGAAATAAATTCCCAGGATAATACATGAAAAACCACCTTCAGCAGCAAATATGTGACAGCATAAGTATACAGCTGTGGGTTTAATCGCTTGCTTACCCCAGGTGTCCTCCAGTTGTTACATTATCCCCATCCGCTCCCTGGTGTTTACTCTTTTTAAATCATAATCACAACAGAAACTACCCAAATTACCCTGATCAAAAGTTTACATACCCTGGTGATTTTGGCCTGATAACATGCACACAAGTTGACACAAAGGGGTTTGAATGGCTATTAAAGGTAACCATCCTCACTTGTGATCTGTTTGCTTGTAATTAGTGTGTGTGTATAAAAGGTCAATGAGTTTCTGGGCTCCTGACAGACCCTTGCATCTTTCATTCAGTGCTGCACTGACATTTCTGGATTCTGAGTGTATAAAACAGGAAAGGGATATACAAAGATATCCAAGGAATTGAGAATGCCAATCAGCAGTGTTTAAACTCTAATCAAGAAGTGCAAAATGAGGGGTTCTGTTTAAACCAAACCACGGTCAGGTAGACCAACTAAAATTTCAGCCACAACTGCCAGGAAAAGTGTTCGGGATGCAAATAAAAACCCACAAATAACTTCAGGTGAAATACAGGACTCTCTGAAAACATGTGGTGTGGCCGTTTCAAGATGCACAATAAGGAGGCACTTGAAGAAAGATGGGCTGCATGGTTGAGGACATTACTATGCAAATGCCACAAAGTATCCCGCTTACAATACGCCAAACAGCACAGAGACAAGCCTCAAACCTTCTGACAAAAACTCATTTGGAGTGATGAGACCAAAATTTAGCTTTTTGGCCACAGCCATAAACACTACATTTGGAGAGGAGTCAACAAGGTTCTGGAGTGGCCATCTCAGTCTCCTGACCTTAATATTATTAAGCCACTCTGGGGAGATCTCAAACGTGCAGTTCATGCAAGACAGACCAAAAATTTACAGAAACTGGAGGCTTTTTGCCAAGAGGAATATGCATCTTTACCATCTGAGGAGATAAAGAGCCCCATCCACAAATACCACAAAAGACTTCAAGCTGTCATTGATGTTAAAGGGGCCAATACACGGTATTAAGAACTGGGGTATGTAAACTTTTGATCATGGTCATTTGGGTAGTTTCTGTTGTGATTATGATTTAAAAAGAGTAAACACAGTTGATTGATAGTGATGAGCCGAACACCCCCGGGTTCGGTTCGCACCAGAACCCGCGAACGGACCGAAAGTTCGCACGAACGTTAGAACCCTATTAAATACAATGGATGAGAACGTTCGAAATCTAAAGTGCTAATTATAACTATTATGCATGTTATTGTCCTAAAAAGGGTTTGGGAACCCGGGTTCTGCACCAGGGGACATGTATCAATGCAAAAAGAAGTTTTAAAAATGGCCGTTTTTCGGGAGCAGTCATTTTAATGATGCATAAAGTGAAAAAAAAAAAAGTCAAATATTCCTTTAAATATCGTACCTGGGGGGTGTCTAAAGTATGCCTGTGAAGTGCCACATGTTTCCCGTGTTTAGAACTGTCCCTGCACAAAATTACATTTCTAAAGAAAAAAAAGCCATTTAAAACTGCTTGCGGCTTTAATGTAATGTCTGGTCCCGGTAATATGGATGAAAATCTTTAAGAAAAATGGCATAGCTACCCCATCACACCCCCCCCCCCTACCCCAGCCCATTACCAGCCCCTTTGGGTCTTGTATGGATATTAAGGGGAACCCCGCACACAAAATAAAAAAGGCGGTGCATACAAGACAGGGACTGTAGGTTTGTTCTTATGTAGAATCTGTTTGTAATTTTGAACAGGTACATTGCTTAAGTGTAGCTCCAGCCAAAAAATCTATTTTTAAGCTTTTTGGAAAACATAGGGAAGGGTTTTCACCCCTGTAACATTTGTTTTGCTGTCTGTGCAGTGTGCACCTGTTCAGAACAGTTCACCTCACTTTCCGTCCTAATGACAAATGTTTTTTGAAAATTTGCGGTTTTTATTGAAACAAGAATTGGTGATAAAGCATCAGTGGAGAGGAGACACTTTTTTTTCCCATATTAACTCTTACAGGAGATAATTTGCCTTCCTAAGGGGTAGATTTCCTCTCACTTCCTGTTGTATCCTTCCGTTTGCAAGGAGGAGTCGTTTGTAAGTTGGATGTTTGAAAGTAGGGGCCTGCCGTATATACTCTGCTGAAATTTGCCCCTTACATGTTGGTGTTGCCACAACACTGTGAGCCCTCACAGTTACTCTTGGTGGGCGCATGAATGGGCCCTGCTGTGAATTATTAGATCAAGAATTGTAATTGCATGCCCCTGTTGAACAGGGGCTGAAAAATTGGGCCTTTGGTGGTGGTGGTGGTGGTGTTGACACAACACTGTAAGGCCTCACAGTTACTCTTGGTGGGCGCAGGAATGGGCCCTGCTGTGAATTATTAGATCAAGAATTGTAATTACATGCCCCTGTTGAACAGGGGCTGAAAAATTGGGCCTATGGTGGTGGTGGTGGTGGTGGTGGTGTTGCCACAACACTGTAAGGCCTCACAGTTACTCTTGGTGGGCGCAGGAATGGGTCCTGCTGTGAATTATTAGATCAAGAATTGTAATTACATGCCCCTGTTGAACATGGGCAGAAAAATTGGGCCTTAGGCACTGGTGCCACAACACTGCAACCCCTCACAGATACTGTACTTGGAGCACAGCAATGAGCCCTGTTGCAAAGTATTGCATCAAAAATTGTAATTACTGTATTTATCGGCGTATAACACAGGGGAAAATCAGGGGAAAATCGTGGGTGCGTGTTATACGCCGATACTCACCTATGCCTGGCGATCTCCGCTGACTGTGAGCGGAGCGGAGCGATCGCCGCCGAGATACACATAGCCGAGTGTATTCGGCTATACTCGGCTTTTCTCGGCTCTGCTCACAGTCACGCCCAGTCCCGCCATTGGACCTGTGATATGTCCATCATAGGGCGGGACTCGGCGTGACTGTGAGCGAAGCCGAGAAGAGCCGAGTACACCCGAATACACTCGGCTATGTGTATCTCGGCTCCGCCCAGTCCCTGCGTTCTCAGCGGCGTTCGCCCCGCTCCGCCCTGTATCAGCGGCGATCTCGGCGGCGCCAAATTTAAATTCAAGGCTGCAATAAACACTGGGGGGGCAAGGCTGCAATGTGACAAGGCTGCACTGAACACTGGCAAGGCTGCACTGGACACTGGCAAGGCTGCACTGGACACTGGGCAATGCTGCAATGGACACTGGCAAGGCTGCACTGGACACTGGCAAGGCTGCACTGGACACTGGCAAGGCTGCACTGGACACTGGGCAAGGCTGCAATGGACACTGGCAAGGCTGCACTGTGACAAGGCTGCAAATGACACTGGTAAGGCTGCATTTAAATGTAATTTTTTTTTTTCTTAAACTTCCCTCCTAAAAGTTTTTTTCCCTAAAATTCCCTGCTAAACTTGGGGTGCGTGTTATACGCCGGCGCGTGTTATACGCCGATAAATATGGTACACGCCCCTGTTGAACAGGGGCAGAAAAATTGGGCCTTAGGCACTGGTGCCACAACACTGCAACCCCTCACAGATACTGTACTTGGAGCACAGCAATGAGCCCTGTTGTAAAGTATTGCATCAAAAATTGTAATTACACTCCCCTGTTAAACAGGGGCTGAAAAATTGGGCCTTAGGCACTGGTGCTGGTGCCACGACACTGCAACCTCTCCCAGATACTCTAGTTGGAGTGCAGGAATGAGCCCTGCTGCAAAGCATTGCATAAAAAATTGTAATTACATGCCCCTGTTAAACAGGGGCTGAAAAATTGGGCCTTAGCCACTGGTGGCGGCACCCAGAAACAAAAATGTTCTTCCAAGCTATCATCAGGAATCGGATCATTGAGGAGGAGGAGGATAGTCAGTCAACATAACAGGACAGTCTCTCAGCATCAGCATCAGTCTTGAAGGGATGTGACATTTGAAAATAAATTATTCTGTTATATCAGCTTCAGGTGCTTGGTAGCTGGTGGTGATCCAAGACTGGTTCATCTTTATGAAGGTCAGTCGATCAACCGAGTCGGTGGACAGGCGCACCCTGTGATCCATGACAAATCCTCCAGCAGCACTGAATGTGCGTTCTGAAAGAACGCTGGATGCAGGACAGGACAGGAGCTCAATTGCATACTGTGCAAGCTCTGGCCAGTGATCCATCCTCAAGACCCAGTAAGCCAGAGGATTTTCGGTGGGGAAGGTGTCCAAGTCTGACCTTGCCCCTAGGTATTCCTGCACCATGTATATCAGACGCTGGCGATGGTTGCTGGAACCGATCATACCTTGGGGCTGCGGACTAAAGAATTGTCTGAACGCATCGGTCAGACGGCCACCTTCCCCACCGCTCCTTCTTTGACTGACCGAAGCCTCAGCAACTCGTTGTCCAGGACCAGGAGTTTGTAACCTCCCAGTCTCTGGGAACGTGTTGCACAGACCTTTCTGCAAGGCCTCCCGGAGTTGTTTCATCCTCTGCTCCCTCTGCGATGGTAAGATAAGGTCCGCAACCTTACCCTTGTACCGTGGATCAAGGAGAGTGGCCAGCCAGTAATGGTCCCTCTCCTTGATCCGAAGAATACGAGGATCCTTCCGCAGACATTGCAGGATCAGGGAGGCCATGCAGCGTAGGTTAGCTGAGGCATTCGGTCCGGAGTCCTCTGGGTCACTAAGGACGACATAATCCGCAGCCACCTCCTCCCAGCCACGTACAAGTTCACGGGTTTCTTGGGACTGTAAATCATCCCTAAAAGACTGCTGCTGATGATGCTGAGTGCCAGGCTCCACCTCCATGCTGACACAATCCTCCTCCTCCTCTTCCTGTGCGATGGGTGGGACAGAAGGAACACTGTCTGGGTAAAGGGGGCCTTGAGAGGCAAGGAAGTCCTCCTCTTCCTGCCTCTGTTCTGCCTCAAGTGCCCTGTCCATTATTCCACGCAACGTATGTTCCAACAGGTGGACAAGAGGTACAATATCACTGATGCATGCACTGTCACTGCTCACCATCCTCGTGGCCTCCTCAAATGGTGCCAGGACAGTGCATGCATCCCTGATCATGCCCCACTGGCGTGGTGAAAAAAACCCAAGCTCCCCTGACCCTGTCCTGGTGCCGTAGTCACACAGGTACTCATTGATGGCCCTCTGCTGCGTGTGCAGCCGCTGCAGCATGGCCAACTTTGAGTTCCACCTGGTGGGCATGTCACATATAAGGCGTTTCTTGGGCAGGTTCAACTCCTTTTGCAGCTCAGCCAGCCGAGCACTGGCATTATAAGATCTGCGGAAATGCACACAGACTTTCCTGGCCTGCCTCAGGACATCCTGTAAGCCTGGGTACCTGCCCAAGAACCGCTGCACCACCAGGTTAAGGACGTGAGCCACACAGGGCACATGGGTCCCTGACGGAGGGCGGAGAGGAGGTTGGTGCCATTGTCGCAAACCACCATTCCTGGCTTAAGCTGGCGTGACGTCAACCACCTCTCGGTCTGCCCCTGCAGAGCAGACAGAACCTCTGCCCCAGTGTGGCTCCTGTCCCCCAAACACACCAGCGCAAGCACGGCATGGCATCTTTTTGCCTGCGTACTTGCGTAGCCCCTTGAATGCCTACAGAGCACCGCTGGTTCCGAGGACAAAGCACAGGAAGAGGCCATGGAGGAAGAAGAAGAGGAGGGGGTGGAGGAGAGAGGTGTGTCACAACCAGTAGTAGCATTTTGGAGGCGTGGCGACGGAACAACCTCCAACACTACTGCACCTTGTCCTGCATCCTTCCCAGCTGCCAAAAGAGTGACCCAATGGGCCGTGAAAGAAAGGTAACGTCCCTGTCCATGCCTGCTGGACCATGAGTCAGCGGTAATATGCACCTTACCGCTGACCGCCCTGTCCAGCGAGGCCAAGACATTGCCTTCCACATGCCGGTAGAGAGCCGGAATCGCCTTCCGTGAGAAAAAGTGGCGTTTGGGAACCTGCCACTGAGGAACCGCACATTGCACAAACTCACGGAAGGGGGCCGAGTCTACCAACTGAAAAGGCAGCAGTTGAAGCGCTAGCAATTTAGCCAAGCTAGCATTCAACCGCTGGGCATGTGGATGGCTGGGAGTGAACTTTTTTCGACGGTCCAGCAGCTGGGGCAGGGAAATTTGCCTGCTAGAATCGGACGTCGGTGTACTGCTAGCAGAGTGCCCGCAAGTACTTGGCTGTGACACACCTAGTTCTACACCTTCATTCCTCTCAGTGCAGGTTTCAGAGAGGACTGAAGGTATAGTGGGGTTGGAGATCCCAGCTGATGCGGTGCAAGGAGAGGTCCGCTTTGTTCTTTGGTGTGGGTCTTTAAGGTAGGCTTGCCAACGAGCTGCATGGCAGGTCAACATATGTCTGGTCAAGCATGTGGTGCCCAAGCGGCTGATGTTTTGGCCACGCGATATACGCTTGAGACGTATGTTGCAAACAGCAGCTGTGCGATCTGATGCACTCGACTCAAAAAAGGCCCATACCAAAGAACTTTTTGAATAACGGGCAGAGGCAGCGCCCTGCACAGGCGGAGCTCTGCGGTGTGATTCCGTCGGTGTGCTGCCCTTACGCTGGCCCCCCGAGGGCATCCTGCCTCGTTGGAGATGTGCCTCCTCCTCATCCTCCTCCTCCTCCTCTCTCCTATTAGGCACCCACGTGGAGTCAGTGACCTCATCATCCCCTCCCTCCTCATCACTGGAGCCAATCTGGCAGTATGCTGCAGCTGCTGGAACATGACTGCCAGATTGGTGTCCTTCTTGAGCATCCCCTCTCTCTGCTCTCACGCTACTGCCTTCCTCTAGCTGGGTATCATCATCAGACCCTTCGAAACGCTGGGCATCCTCCTGGAGCATGTACCCAACACTGTGCTCAAACAGTTAGGGGGACTCCTCAGGAGGACATGGTTGGTCTAGGGAAGGAGTGACTGATGATGACATTGATACCAGGGAAGAGGACGCTTTGGCAGCTGCTTTGCCAGTACCCTGAGCCTGGGTGAGAGAGGATGAGGAGGATGAGGAGGGCTTGGTCACCCACTCTACCAAGTCTTCGGCATGATGCGGCTCAACACGTCCAGCTGCCGAAAAGAAGGACAAGCGTGTCCCATGGCCACGTGCTGATGGTGATGCACCGCGTCCACGACCAGCACTGTTGTCTCTAGACACAGAGCCTGCTTGCCCTCTTTTATTGGCTCCTGACTGTCTGCCTCTCCTTGTTTGCCTTCCAGACATTCTAATGGCCTGCAGGGAGATGGGAAAACCAGCAATAAGGCCTAGCTTCAGGAGTATATTTTGCAGGAATCACACTACGCCTGCTGTAAGTGCTGCAAATGCCTGTTGGTGTAACACACCAGGAAAACACAGCAATACGGGCTAGCTTCAGGTGTATAATGTTCAGGAGGCACACTCCGCCCGCTGTAAGTGCTGCAAATGCCTGTTGGTGTAACACACCAGGAAAACACAGCAATACGGGCTAACTTCAGGTGTATAATGTGCAGGAGGCACACTCCGCCCACTGTAAGTGCTGCAAATGCCTGTTGGTGTAACACACCAGGAAAACACAGCAATACGGGCTAACTTCAGGTGTATAATGTGCAGGAGGCAAACTCCGCCTGCTGTAAGTGCTGCAAATGCCTGTTGGTGTAACACACCAGGAAAACACAGCAATACGGGCTAACTTCAGGTGTATAATGTGCAGGAGGCTTAGCAACAATGACACTGACACTGTCCCCTGCCTATCCTTCTCTCTCCCTGCACACAAGGTTTATCAAAGAATATGACACTGACACTCTCCCTGCCTATCCTTCTCTCTCCCTGCACACAAGGTTTAGCAAAGAATATGACACTGACACTGTCCCCTGCCTATCCTTCTCTCTCCCTGTACACAAGGTTTAGCAAAGAATATGACACTGACACTGTCCCCTGCCTATCCTTCTCTCCTTCTGCACACAAGGTTTAGCAAAGAATATGACACTGACGCTCTCCCTGCCTATCCTTCTCTCTCCCTGCACACAAGAATAGCACAAAGAATATCAACACTGTCCCTGCCTATCCTTCTCTTTCCCTGCGCCGGAACACACTACACAAGGCCGCCGCGCTGGCGGCCTTTTATAGTATTGGGCGTGTGCTAAACCCCCTGAGCTATAACTGGCCAAAGGCAACCTGCCTGTGGCCAATTATGGCTCTCCTAGCTGCCGGCGCTGTGATTGGCCAAGCATGTGGGGTCACAGTGCATGCTTGGCCAATCACAGCGCCGGGATTGCACTGCGATGGCGCAGTGTATTGTGGGCCATTCGCGTCACTCGAATTTGGCGCGAACGGCCCAAATCGTTCGATGTTCGCCGAATGGTCGAATAGCCGATGTTCGAGTCGAACGTATGTTCGACTCAAACACCGAGCTCATCCCTATTGATTGATAATAAATGGCTTCAACCAGACACTAACCATGAGTGAAAGAAAAGTTTTTGTGTTATCATTCATATTCTCTGAAAAATGGCCAAGAAATCATAAATTCTGCCAGGGGATGTAAACTTATGAGCATGACTGTATATGTATATATATATATATATTAATATTGCCATTTTGTTCATGAAACAAAATGATGTCCTATACAAGAATGGAATATAGTTGGAAAATGCAGAGCTGAAGAATGAATTGAGAACACTGGTTTAGAATTGGTTTAGTAGAACAACAATTTGGAATGGTTACAAATAGAGATAACAAGAAATACAACTCCATTAATAAAAGGGGAGAAAACATTTACTTACCATGAAAAATCAGAAATATTGGATATACAATGTCTTATAAATACCTTAGTTAACATTGTTAAACACATAATATCAAAGACCATTATTAACCTTCCTAGCGGTATTCCCGAGTCTGGCTCGGGGTTAAATTTCAGCACCAAAAGCGGTAACCCCGAGCCAGACTCGGGCTGCATCGCAGTGATCCAGGCAGAGTTACTTACCTTGTCCCCTGGATCCTGCGATGCCTCCCCGCTGTGTGATCGAGCTGTCTCCTCGCTCGATTCACACACTTCCGAGTGCTGCCGAGCTCCGTTCCCTGCGACGTTACGACGCACGGGGACGGAGATCGGCGCCAAATTCAAAAAAGTTAAAACACAGTATACATACAGTACACTGTAATCTTATAGATTACAGTACTGTATGTAATAATTACACCCCCCCGTTGTCCCTAGTGGTCTGCCCAGTGTCCTGCATGCACTTTTATATAATAAAAACTTTTCTTTCTGCCTAGAAACTGGAGATTATCCATAGCAACCAAAAGTGTCCCTTTATGTCAAAAGTGGTTTTAGACCAGCTAAAAAACAGCGATAATAAATTAGAATCACTCGCAGAATTAAGCAATAGCGATTTGTGGGGAAATTCGTCATCAAACACTGAAAAAAACTTTTATTATTATTATATTATTTGTTATAATTATTTTATAGTTATTTATTTTATTATAATGTATAATTTTGTTTTTTGAACTTTATCATACCCGGGATGTCTACTAGACTCTGGTTTGGACAGATTTAAGCGAGTTATTCCTAAGAATTACAGGCCTACAATATAAAACGCCAAATTTCCATGCAGAATAATGGTACCGCTTTCAGCACCTAAAATCTGACAGAATCATACCGCCAGGGAGGTTAAGACCTGACAACATTAACTTTCTGTCCAAAGGACTATAAAAAATAACAAGGGGCATCAGTTGCACATGGGTGGAATGTAACTTTATCCTCTGCATAGAATGAAGTGTTTTACAGTAAAAAAAAATTATGTGAAGTACTTTACAAAAGAATATAACAGTGACAAAAACAATAATGGTAATTAAAAATGGGCCAGATAATTTTCTTGCAACTAGTAATAATTAAAATATATCTACTAAAATCTTACACTAAATAGTTTTTCAAGGGAATTGGCCAAGAAAATACCTTTGCTGTAAGATAATATTGACCTTCCTAAGTGTAAAAACTACAAGAGGTGTTCTAGCTTGAACTTGATGGTTATCAGTCTTTGTTAACCTTATTAACTATGAAACTATATGTATAAATTGAACTGGGATTAAATACAGCCAAGAAAAAAAGTACACCAGTACACATTTGTGTATTTGATTATAATTTGCTAAGGCCTTGGAAGCCATGTATGTTTGGCACAATTATTCACTCATACAGTATTGAGAGCCAAAACAAAACAGTAGAAAGCTTGCTGTGAAGCTTACCGTTTAAATAGGATAAGCAGCCCACAGAAACTCACATCAGCCCACAAATTCTCTCAGACACAGCAAGCTTTTTGAAAAACACCTGTGATGCCAGACAAGCCAGGTGGGTTTACAATTCATAAATGCTAAATACACAGTTTCGTATTTTTTATTTTACTGGATGTTCTGATAGGAACTTTTTTTTACTTTGCATGAATCTAAAAGTGTATTTATTGTGGAAAGTTTCCATTGCAACTTTCATTCAATACAATATTAACCAATTACAATAGCATCCTGCCTAAAATATATCCAGTAAAGATCCTTATTTATGTATTTGTTTAAGTTTGTACACATACTTGGTGTCTGGAAAGCAGACCAGGCTTTTAGACTTTTATTAAACTGATCTTGCTCATATTTTTTGAATGTGACTTCATAATGCATTACCTCAGGCTTTGAGATTAATATTCAATCCACATTTCCAAAGGAAATGTACTTTTTATCCAGGTGTCCTCCTTATTTACAAGCAAAGTATTGCAAAAGCAGGTTAGCTTCCTAATGATATTTTGCAAGCCACACTCATATATGAGACCTAATAGTTATAACAAGTTACTGAATCATTTAGGTCTTGCCCATAGTAGCTTACCTCAGTTATATAAAAACAAACCATGTTCTTGCATTACTACAAACGAATAAGAAAACATTTCACAATTTTATTTGTTACAGAATATTTACACTAGCTTATTTTTTTTTCTTTTTATAACTAAAGTATTGGCTATACAAAACAAATTCTTTGGTTTAAAAAAATAAAAAACGCCTAGACTACCAGTATTATTGCCAATATGATTTTAGTTCCGGGTTTCTATGTATCACAGTGACTTATTGTTACCATTGCTGTCCCACAGCATTGGGAAACAGAAATTTTATTTTAACAAGGGGACTGTTTATCTGGAGTATGGTGGTATGCTCTTTTTTTTGGGAATTTACTCAAAGTGCTTTTATATATTTATCTATATATATATATATATATATATATATATATATATATATATATTTATATACGCTATTGTTCCCATCTGAAGAAGGGCGCAAGCTTTGTAGCCTGACATGGATATTTGGAACGTCAGTAAAAGTGGGAGGAGCCTATCTCTCTAAGCCGTCTTGGAAGATTCCTGGAAAATAGTTATCAGGTGGGAGGAGCCTATCTCTCTAAGCCGTCCTGGAAGATTCGTGGAAAATAGTTATCAGTGACGTTTGGATTCCTCTGGAGTTCTCTGGATCTTTTTTGGATCTCCCCCTGGGATTGCGGATGTGCCTATTTGTTTCTTACCTCTGGTAAGCAGCTTGCATTGTTGGTGGTGGACACGGGTGTGCATGCACCGAATTTCAAACCAGTAATGGTTCACTTCTTCACGGCTTCTTTTTATTTCTGGTTTTGATGGGACTTATTTTGGATATATCCATCTTCACGGGACACATTCATTGATATTACCATTGAACTTTATTTATTCATCATATGTGTGGATTTGTTATTACCAACCTCAAATATTAGTCAATTCACATTAGCGCACTTGTTCTTTTTATTTTTGTTTACCTTATATGTTATCACATATCACAGGTGCTGCTGTACATTATTTATGTTTACTGGCTAGCGCGGTTTATTGCTTTAGTTTTTTGCACCATTTATATACGGTAGTTGTCTTGTGTCATATGATAATGTAACATCATCCCACTTTTCTGTAAAAGTTGTTCACCAAATAAAAGCTACAGTATACAGAGAAACAATTTTTTCTATTATTTAAAAAATTCATAGAGCAATCCACATGTATTTGGTATATTGTTTTGTAAACTATTTTTTTTAGGGTAACCGCATTTCATTGTCACACAAATATGGGGTTGGCAGCAAACTGTACCTTAAAAATAACATAGTAATGTTACTGTATAAACAAGCTTAACCTATAATAACATAATCATTTAAGTATTTAGTCAAATAATCCTAAAATTCAACTTCTCAATTGCAATAGTTAGGTCAAAAGGTAAGCAACAAAATGGCTATAATAGGGAGCTGCAAATATGCCACTCAGAGGTTTAAAAAATGCTTCATAACCCCACATGCTGATTATATGAGTTATATTAGTTACTGGGGATGTGTAGAACTGCTCTGGGTTTGGTTCAAGCAAGGTTCAGTGAAATCAATGGGAGCTGTGTCTGTCAAATCAAAAATGCCCATATTTTGGGCTAATAGAATGGGGTGGGCACTGCCCTGGGGAACATGTACCTATGCAAAGAAAAAATGAAAAAAATAAACTGGGCCAAGAACAGTGCTCTTTAAATTTTTTCAGTGTAACAATAAACATTCTCAATTCCATTAAAAAACAAGCCTGGGTGGGCATTATACAATACCGAGCACTTTTAACCCTTTCCTGCCCAGGCCAATTTTCAGCTTTCAGCACTGTCGCACTTTGAATAACAATTGCGCGGTCATGAAACACTGTACCCATAAGAATTTTTTTTCACACAAATAGAGCTTTCTTTCGGTGGTATTTAATCACCTCTGAGTTTTTTAGTTTTTAATTAAAAAAAATGTGTTTCTGTTATAAAATTTTGCAAATAAATAACCTTTCTTTATAAATGTAGGTCATTTTTTTTTTTTTTTGCTACATTTCCATGGTGAAAATAACACAAACCAGTGTATATTCTTTAGTCTGTAGGACCCCTTTTTGGGAAGTAGGCAGTCCAAGGTATTTAAGAGGCATGGTGAGTTTTTTGAAGTTGTAATTTTTTTGTCATAATTTTTTGGGAAAATTAAGGAATTCAAAAAATATATATATATATTTTTTACATACTGTCAAGGGGTTCTGTACAGTTTTATAATATAACTGGTGTGGTAGTGATCAGAGACACTGACTGGTGACAGTATGTTAAAAAAAAAAAAATCTTATTTATTTTCTTTATTTCTTCTTTTTTATTACATTTTTATTTTATTTTTTTACAATTTTTCTTTAATACACTGTGACCAGAGCAATATAGTATTCTACTCTGTGGAAGTGATCATTATGATCACTTATACCAAATCATTTTGTTGGGATAAGCAACTATTTTTACTGAAAGAAACCGATTCATTCAGTGTCTTTTGTTGTGATTAGCTGTGATTGGCCAGGCTTCAATCTGTTATAGGCTTGACAGGAAGGTGTTAATCTGCTTGTGAAGGATTGTATTTCTATGAAGTACAGAAAGTGCTGAAGAAGTGCTGACATTTACAAAGGCAAAAAGTATTCAACATATCTGGCAAATGACATGTCATGAGCGGCTTCTTTGTTTAAAAAACAAAAAGGGGGGGCAGCACACAGACCCCTCCAATGATCTTCTTTGTATTTTGGGAGACTTTTTGAGGGGTTCCTGTTTCTGTGTATTTTTTTAAACAATTACCACCACTATACATGATGTTAATCTCCTGCTAAATGGATATATGTTTGGCCATTTGTCTGAACACCTGAACAGCCAACGTTTAGTCAAAACTTGTATTCAGATTGAACCTTGAGCTCATTCCCATTAGTTACGTGGAGACAAATAGTATAATCTCTAAGAATAACGATGATTACTTTTAAATGTCACAAATAGAGATTTCTTTTGGTGGTATTTGATCGCCTCTGGGGTTTTTATTTTTTGCTATACAAATAAAAAAAGACAGAAAATTTTGAAAAAAAAATAAGTTTTTATTTTTTTTCTGTTATAACATTTTGTAAATAAGTATGTTTGCTCCTTCACTGATGGGCACTGGTAAGACGGCACTGATGGGCACTGATAAGACAGCACCGATGAGGTGGCGCCAATGAGGTGGCACTGACGATGGGCACTGATATGCGGCACTGATGGGCACTGGTAGGTGGCACTGATGGGTGGCACTGATATGCAGCACTGATGGGCATTGATAGGTGGCACTGATGGGCACTCATGGGTGGCACTGGTGGGCACTGATTGGCACTGGTAGGCGACACTGATGGGCACTGAAAGGCTGCAATGGTGGGTACATATGGGTGGCATTGATAGGCGGCACTGCTGGGCACTGATAGGCGGCACTACTGGGCACTAATGGGCAATGATACATGGCACTGATGGGCACTAATGGGCACTGACATGCGGTATCCCTGGCGGCACTGGGACTAGCAGGAATTTTGGGTGGGCACTGGCAGGGATTTTGAGTGGGCACTGGTTGGCAGCTGCCTGGGCATTGATTGGCAGCTGCCTTGGCACAGATTGGCCTTCCCTGATGGTCTAGGGGGCATACCTGGTTTTCCAGTGTGGATGCCCATCCCTGGTGGTCCTGGGTGGCATGCTGGTGGTCCTGTGCGGTGATCCGAGGGGGGGGCTGCGCTGATAAACTATTAGCACATATCCCCTGTCAGGAGAGCAGCCGATCGGCTCTCCTCTACTCGCGTCTGTCAGATGCGAGTGAGGAAAAGCCGATCAGCGTCTCTTCCTGTTTACATTGTGATCAGCCAAGATTGGACACGGCTGATCATGTGGTAAAGAGCCTCTGCCAGAGGCTCTTTACCGAGATCGGTGTAGCGGTGTGTCAGAATGACACACTGCACCACCGATCGCCGCGGTGCACGCCCCCACGGGATAACAAAACCACTTCCTGGACGTCAATTTGCTATTGAATGGGCGGGAAGTGGTTAATAAAAAATATTACCTACTAGAAGTAATTGTTTATCTACACAAATGTATCTTTATCTGTGCTTAGAAAAAGCTAAACAAAAGGAGAAAAAATCTGTTGTCTTTTTATGTAATTTACAAATATGTTTTGGAGCACACAAATGTGAACATACACATTTTAGGTTAAATAAACAAATATATTTTCTTTCAACACATTTTAGGACACTGCTTTTAATGGTGACCTAGTTTAGATAACAATCTGTCATTTTTTATTATGTTGCTTCTTTGCTGCTTTACAATAGCGCAGTGGCATTTTGAATTTATCTTCTCACCTGGTGAGTTGAACATGTAACTGTTTCCATAGAAATACTGTATTTAGGTGATATTAAACTATAATAAAATGTCACTTAACTGTGATATGTTCACTCCTGAAGCCTGTATTAAGGCATGTTAAGCATAATCACTTTAATTAAACCATCATGCCGCGTACACACGATCGATTTTTTAGACGGTGAAAACACCGTCGAAAAAATGGACGTTAAAAACGAGGAACAGCTTGTTCCCCCCACACACGGCCGTTTTAAATGTCATTTTTTTTTTGGTCGAAAAAAACGACCGTGTGTGGGCTCCGCGGCAGTGTTTCCCTATGGGAAACACTGCCGCGGAAAACATGTCGAAAAAAAACGACGAGAAAAATTAGAACATGTTCTAATTTTTCTCGTCGTTTTTAATGCCGTTTTTCTCATCGAAAAAAACGACAGAAAGCCCACAGACTATCGTTTTTCTCGACGAATGGGAAAAATTTCGTTTTTTTTTACGGGAAAAACGGCCGTGTGTACGCGGCATTAGTCTTACTTGCTTTATTCTGTTACCTTGTAGTTGTGTTGCTTCATATGTGTTTAAAGAATCAATAGGAATGACCCTTGCACAGCAACAAAAGGTAAAAATAATCAATTACAACTGCTCCTTACCCCCAATAGGAGATGCATACAATAATAGAGGCACAGGACTAACACAAATATGATTATTGCACAATTTTTGTAGAAAGTAAGAATTATAGTTTCTAACTATAAATGTGATTTTAAAGGATTTTTTTTAAAATAACAAACATCTCTATACTTACCTGTTGTGTGCAATGCAATTGGACAGAGCTGCCCTGAACTTCCTCTTTTTGCGTCACCCGCCTGCGCTCCTGGCTCCTCCTATCTGTCCAGTGCCCCCACAAGAAGACCCTTCCCACTGGGACACTCGTGCTTGCTCGCTCCCAAGTCCCACTACTGTGTCCATTGGCCATGTCCCCCACTCCCTCATCACAGGAGTTAATTGACAGGAGTGGTAGACAATAGCTAATGGTTCCCGCTGCTATCAATCTGCCAAATGAGGAGAGAGACAGCAGCGAAAGCTGCTGATCCTGTGCATGTAGCAGGATCAGATTGAGCTCAAGTGTGAATGGGGGGGGTCCTGCAGCAGAGAAGGTTTTTTACCTTAATGCACAGAATGCATTAAAGTGGTTATTAGTAGGCTAATTACATTATTTATTGATTTCACATTATTATATTAATTATTGCGCTGATTATATATTTTTTCACAATCTGACAGGAAGACTTAATGAACTACTACAACGCTCCACAGAGCTATGGTAGTTTATTGAAAACTGCAAGCCGACAGCCGCAAGGGCTGTCAGGACTTGTAGTTTTCCTTTCACAGAGGACTCGCTTGACCGCATTTTTTAAATTGTGAATCTATCAGGGGAGAAGATCCCCCACTAGCTGTCACAATGGGGGATCAGGGGGTGCGGGTGCCAGTCCATTCATAACATGTTACATGTTACACCCTGAATATGGGTGTAACATGTAACATGTTACGAAAGATTAACTGATCCTTTAAATGTATTAAATAAGAGTTTGTCATATACTGTAGGAAAGACAGAAAATTTCAAACACACTGAAATGTGGTTAGTGTAGATTTACTTGAAAGACAGCGTCATCTTGGACAGCAGCATTTCAGAAACCTACAACATTCTATAATCTGTTTTGGCACTATTTTAGTCTTGTACCCCCTTATTTAGAGTTCTGCCCTTTTTCTTATATTTTTACTTAACAGTGGCACCATTTGATAATTCACACATATGTTAATTTAAAAAAGAATCAGGGTTAATTTTGAAATCACCAAAAAGAGTACAAAACATTTAGAGGAAGGATTTTATAATACCTAATGCTATTTTAATCTCTGGCCAGCTTGCGTGAAAGGATTAGTGCTAGCATTTTGGGTTGCTTTAACAGTAATAATATATGTGTAAATGGTTTTTGGGAAGAATTGTTATTAACAATTAATTTAGAAAAGAACCCTATTACTCATTCTCATCTCTCATTTCAAAATGGGCCTAATTGCTATTATGAGCTGTGATTGATAAACTCAGCGACTGCTAAACTTATGTTGTTTTGTCTAAATTTGAAATATTTGTCCTTTCAATGTAAAATGCCCTTGAGTTTGGTTTTTACTCTAGGATTACAATGACAGTGGCTTATTGTTTCAACTGTGTAAAAATGTGCAGAGATAAGCTGGCCTCTTTAAAAAAATAAATGCACATGTCTAAAAAAACATGCATTAGTAACTAACTCAAGACTAAAAGATTAATTGCAACAGCCAAGCCTTTCTGGCACTATCTTCTAGCGTTCCTTGGGCATGACTTAAATGATATGTCACTGTTGGCAAGATTATGTAACATAATCACATGTGATTATTCAAAGTCAATTGGGTTCATTTACTAAAGGCAAATGGACTGTTAATTTTGCAAGGGGATTTTTCACTTTTTTTTAGGCTTTCTTGCTTTTATTTTCACTTGCTGATCTTGCCAGTAAGTCTGTTTTTGCAATTGTTTAAAAAGTGTTAGCTGGAGTTTGGATTCAATTGGTTAGTGTATCTAAATCTGCTAATACACGTCCCCACTACCCAGATTGACAATGCTGATTGGTTTGATCAGATACATCCTTGGCTGTACCAGCCGAAGAAAGAAAGCTCCAAAACCAGAAATAACAAAACCCAAAGATCTCAATTCCAGCTTCATTGGTCAGAGAGGAGATGGAATAATAGATGTTCCTTCATCTCCTCTGTGTTCAGCTGACCAGACTGTTTACAGCAGTCCCCAGGCACCCTGGTGGAATAGGAGTGCCCAGGAATGGCAGCGGGCAAGAGGGGTCCCCTTCTAGGGATTGAAAACAGATTGGGTGGCAGTAAAACCACCCAGATGACATTTACAGTAAAGCTAATTACTTGCTGAAAAAAAATTATACCAGCCAGTCATGATCCTGGTATAACCACCTGCTGTCATGGTCATATATATATATATATGGCCTTTGGGATGGAAGTGGTTAAGAAATCCACTTGGCTCTGGAAAATGAAGGATAAGGAAAAGTTCAACAGAAAGTCAGAAGACTTTTGTATGGCTAGCATTAGAGACTCTAATTATGTTGTTTTTACTGTCTGCATCTCCCTGTCCACTTTTTCCTATTTTTCTGTGGTCACAGGCTGTTACAGGGACAGAATGTGGGGTGAGATCTTTCTAACACGGTTCAGGACTTCAATACAATGTCAACAGAGGCTCCAACGCTTCCCACTTAATCCAGAATTTAAAAAAAATGTAGCTGGAGTTAAACCTTTATATAGAGATTGAATCTTAGTTGTGACATTTAGCCTTCATTGCTCTAGCTTCCAGCACTGTCAGGTCACAAACAAGAAGTCTTTAGTATTTGCATCACATTTAAAGTGGTTGTTACCACAATCATGTTGTCACTGGCAGCCCCTCTATTATAACTAGTCCTAACACACAGTGTAAATGTTTTATGAAAATGAAGCTTGTAAATACCATTTTAGAGCGATCTTCCGGACGGTCACGTGACTCCTGGACGGTCTCCTACTCTGATCCAGGGAAGGGGGGCAGTCAAGATTATCGTGGTCAGTGCAGAGAGGGTAACACAGGAAGTGTCAGGAACAGGCACATTTTTTACAGTTTAGAGAGGGGCAGATTAGACAGCACAAGTACTGTGCTATTTAATCTGCTATAAGGGACCACAATCGTTTTTCTTTTCTTTTTAGGGTTATAAACACTTTAAAGCTAATGTATATTTGTTCTCTATCCTTTTCTTATTTATTTATTTGTTTAGATATATATATGTATAAAAAATATCGGCCTAATCAAATAATTATATTGGTATGCTTTAATGTTTATAAGACCGTGTTTCTATATGCAACTTGTAATGTTCTATGTATGTGGGGACAGACACTTTTTCTCAATACATATAAAGTGCAGGCACTACTTTTTGCTCCTGCTTCACGTTGCTAATGTAGATAGAGTAATTGCATTGTGCTAGTGGAACTTCCAACTAATAGTTTCACACATGACTGGGGATTCTGGACCCATCATGTAGTCTACATGCTTGATGGTAGTGTTTCAGAGAGCCTGGTATTCATTAGCAAGGGATGAAGGACTTTGCTGCAAGGCAGGTCCCAAGTTACAGACCACAAGTACACCTGTACAGACCATAGCTAACTGGATACAAGAATACTTAAAAACCTGAGAATACAGGAATTTATAGGTGAGAGTATCTGGGAGAACTGGGGTGCTGGGATCACAGGAGGGCAGAGGTGCAGATGTCTCTGGAGACACTGGTGTGCTGGAATCACAAGAAGGCATGAGTGCAAGGGATTCTGTGATGTTCTGGAATCACAGGGACAATTAATTTACAGAGGGATGCAGAATTCTGTTGGGAACATAGGAACTCAAGTATAAATATTTATTGCAGTATTGGATTTCTAGAAACAGTGTACATGGGAGTTTGAGTCTCTTGCTGCCCTGGGGTGAGAGAGTTTTATGACACTAGTGTTCTAGGAACACAGGTACAAAGGAATGTGAGTCTTCTGCAGCCTTTGAGTTCTGGGAAGAGTTTAAGACTTTTTTGCAGCAGTGGGGTACTGAAAACACAGGAACACGTGTGTGAGTCCTCTGCAGGACTTGGATTGTGGTAACACAGGTAAATAGGAACAAGAGACTCAGGGGGCACTGGACATCAGGAGTGTAGAAACACTCACCAGAAGTTCCCTGGGCAAACAAGTGCTTGAATGCTGGCAGCTCTCTTGGAGTACACACAGCATATGGCTTCAGGTATAATAGGATCTCTCTTGCAGTACCCAGGGCACATGGTACAGGTCACTGTGGTACACTCAGGGTACACAGGGATTATGGGGTCTTTGGAGGCAGAGGAACTCAGAAACAAGGAACACTGAGAATCACTCAGAACTGGGTCTTCTAGGAACAAAATATTGTTGCCTTGGCTAAGGTATGATACTGAACAATGTTTAAGGCCTAGTTCACATGGGCATATTACAGTGTACACCTGTGCAAGGACTTTGTTTGTGGACACAGGGATGCACAGGTGTTCCATGCGTCTTTGTGCAGGCAGTACTAGTCATTTCAATTGAGATGCAGCGGCTGCTTGTACAAAGCCAATGCTTCCAATTTGACAGCCATGCAGTTAAAGATGCACAGCCCTGAATGCAGAACGTATGCATTCTGGGCCATACACCTGCAGCTGAGGTGTTCCAGTTGACCTTATTGTAACTGCCTTAATTGGGATGCATGGAACAGGAGGAGGGGGTGGGAACATTTTTAAGAATAGTTGGATTTAGCATTTACTAACACTTTAGCTGATTCCCTTCTGGATATTCCACATAAGCAGCTGATTGGGAGCTTCCTTGATGTGGGTGCACATAACAGAATGTCCTCCCACTCCTGATGCTCATGCATACCTTGTGAATGCTATATGTTCTTCAGATACAGGAGGTCACAACTTGGGGTACTGGCTCGGTACCAATCACAGCTTACTACAGTGATCAGGACTGTTGTAAGCACTAGTATTGTAAATTAAAAAAAAATAACAATCACACCCAAGCAGTACAGTGTCACAATGGTGCACTAATGCTAGTGCATCCAGCCAGTGTCTTTGATCCCTAGGCATAGCAGTACAATGTCACCATAGTGGCACTGCACTGCTCTGGTGACAGTATGTAAAAAAATAAATGTACACTATTACACTCTGTCACCAGAGCAAGTGCAGTGTAGCTATGATGACATTGTACTGTTGTCGCAGTCATCATTTACAATGGCTGCTCTGATATCACTGGATGTCAGTGCAGCCAGCCATTGTCTCTAAATGCCCCCACATTATTACAATGTAACTAGACCAGTGCAGCCGGTCAGTGTCCACAATCACCAATGCAGCAGTCACAGTGTCACAGTGTCACTGTAATTGTGCTTTCAGTCACAATGTCCCTGATCACCATCACACCACACAAAGTGCCACACCAGTCCCAGTGTCAGCATAAGAGCTCATTCACACAGGGCCTATATATGCGTACCCCATGCAAGGGCTATGTTTATCCATGTGAGAATGCCCAGGTGTTCCGTGCATCCCTAAGCAGGCAGTACATTTCATGTCTAATAAAACACTGTTTGGACACAGTCACTGATCCCAATCTGACATTTGTAAGGGTCCAAGGCCAGAACACAGATAAACTAGGAGCAGTAGCTTGGTCTGTGCAGCTGCTGCATCCAAATAGACATAAATGGGACTGTTTGTACAAGGGTGCATGGAACACCTGTGCATTCCCATGCCAATAAACATGGCTGTTGCATGGGGTACACTGGGTACACCCTCATGAATAAAGGCCTAATAGTACAGCCAGTCACATTGTTACTGATGTTCGACACATCAGTAAAGAGTCTACAGAGCCAGTGCAGCCAGCTAAATCATTCCTGATCACTGCCACACCAGTGCAGTGTTGCCTGTGCCTGTCAAATGTAGTGACCCAGTCCTGTTTATTGACCACATTTCTGCCTGCTGCCTAGACTGATCCTTTGCATGTTTATTAACCATGTTGCTGCCTGACACCTGAAATGACCAATCTGCATGCCCTACGTTCCTGTGGGACCATAATCCCAGCCATCCCTTGTGGGCGACTGCACTCCTGGAACCCATTTGTTCTTCTTCTCTTTAGCCTGCTGTACTTCCTGGCCAGTGAACATGGCATTCCAGGGGGCAGCCACATACCAGTAGGTTAGACTTGATTTGCTTTATGGACTGCGTTAGGTGAAGCTATATTCCCTGATCCTTTGTACAGAGAAGACAGTTACAGTACATTGTTTTCTATGCAGTGTTGGTTGATTTTTGTATTACACAAGATACAATGTCCAGTGCATAATCAGTCCAAATATTGAAAAAGTCTCACATATGTGGTATTCCATTTTCCAAAAAACCTGTGTCAAAAAATGAAGTCTTCAAAATATTCACCATGTGTCTTAGAAAGTACCCTGGGATGTTTACTTTCTAAAATGTGATCATTTTGTGTGTGTTTCTTCTGTTCCTTTTCTCCATGGCCTCCAACACTGTGCTATAGGTAGTCAGGAAATGAAATACCTAATTTATGTCCTTTGATTTTGGGCCCATCTATAAGGCTAGGCCATTAAAAAGTCTCACATATGTGGTATCACCATACTTGGGAGGAGTAGAATGAGTTTTAGGGTATTATTCTAATATCTTATTAATTGTCAACCTTTTGTAAAAAATACATTTCAATTTTCTTTACACATTTAGCAAAACCTTGGCAAAAAATGGCATCTTCAAAAGACCAATTATGCCTCTTAGAATGTACTATCCAAAATAGGGTTATTTTGCGGGTGTTTCCACTGTCCTGGTGCTTCAGGGCCTCCAAAAATGTGATAGGTAGTCAGGAAATTGGAGGTGTATTTTATGTCTCGAAAGCGGAGGGGAAAGCACTTAACGACCGCCCACTGTAAATATACGTCAGCAGAATGGCACCGACAGGCAGAATCACGTACGTATACGTGATTGCCTTTGTATAGTTGGGGGGTCCGATCGGACCCCCCTTCTTTACAGTGGGTGGTCGTTTTACCTTCGGGAGCGATCCGGCATGAGGGGACGGCCGTTCGATTCTGGCCACCCCCTCTCGATCGCTCCCGGCGAATGAGAGAGCTTCCCCTGCCTGCCAGGAAGGAGGAAGTGATGTCATCTCTCCTGGGGCGCTCGCATATACAGAGCGCCGTACAGGAGAAGATGCAGGTTAGTACACAAAACAGCACACTGACACCAGGACACATAGGCACATAAATCGCCCCCCCAGACACCCCCAGATCACCCCCCAGCCCCCCCCAGCCCCCAGTCACAGTGTCACTGATTGCAGTGACCATTTATTTAGTGATCACTGCAATCAGTGACATTTGTGACTGCAAAAGTGTCACTACATTTAGTTTTAGGTCCAGTGTAGCCCCCTAACCCCCCCTAATAAAGGTTTAACCCCCTGATCACCCCCCAGATAACCCTTTCACCCCCTAGCACCACCGTCACTAAGCAATCATTTTTCTGATCAATGTCTTAGCGTCAGTGATGCTGATCGGTAGCCAGTAATTTTTTTTAGGTTCGCCGCAGGTTTTTATAGCGTCGGGTACCCCCATATATTACCTAATGAAGGTTTAACCCCCTTGATCACCCCCCAGGTAACCCTTTCACCCCCTATCACCACTGTCACTAAGTTATAATTTTTCTGATTGATGTCTTAGCGTCGGCGATGCTGATCGGTAGCCAGTATTTTTTTTTAGGTTCGCCGCAGGTTTTTATAGCATCGGGTACCCCCATATATTACCTAATAAAGGTTTAACCCCCTTGATCACCCCCCAGGTAACCCTTTCACCCCCTAGCACCGCCGTCGCTATGCGATCATTTTTCTGATCGATGTCTTAGCGTCGGTGATGCTGATCGGTAGCCAGTAATTTTTTTTAGGTTCGCCGCAGGTTTTTATAGCGTCGGGTACCCCCATATATTACATAATAAAGGTTTAACACCCTTGATCGCCCCCCAGGTAACCCTTTCACCCCCTATCACCACTGTCACTAAGCGATAATTTTTCTGATTGATGTCTTAGCGTCGGCGATGCTGATCGGTAGCCAGTAATTTTTTTTAGGTTCGCCGCAGGTTTTTATAGCGTCGGGTACCCCCATATATTACCTAATAAAGGTGTAACCCCCTTGATCACCCCCCAGGTAACCCTTTCACCCCCTAGCACCACCGTCACTATGCGATCATTTTTCTGATCGATGTCTTAGCGTCGGTGATGCTGATCGGTAGCCAGTAATTTTTTTTAGGTTCGCCGCAGGTTTTTATAGCGTCAGGTACCCCCATATATTATCTAATAAAGGTTTAACCCCCTGATCGCCCCCCAGGTAACCCTTTCACCCCCTATCACCACTGTCGCTAAGGAATCGTTTTTATGATCGTTGTCTTAGTGTCGGTGATGCCGATAGGTAGCCAGTAATTTTTTTTTAGGTTCGCCGTCAGGTTTTTATATAGCGTCAGGTACCCACATATATTACCTAATAAAGGTTTTAACCCCCTAATTGCCCCTAGTTAACCCTTTCACCAGTGATCATCATATAAGTGTTACGGGTGACGCTGGTTAGTTAGTTTGCTTTTTATAGTGTCAGGGCACCCGCCGTATATAACCCAATAAAGGTTTAACCCCCTGATCGCCCAGCGGGTGATATCAGTTAGGTTTTAGCGTCAGAGAGGGTCTGCGTCACACCCCAGGCAGCGTCAGGTTAGTGCCAGTAACGCTAACACCCACGCGTGAAGCATACACCTCCCTTAGTGGTATAGTATCTGAACAGATCAATATCTGATCTGATCAGATCTATACTAGCGTCCCCAGCAGTTTAGGGTTCCCAAAAACGCACTGTTAGTGGGATCAGCCCAGATACCTGCTAGCACCTGCGTTTTGCCCCTCCGTCCAGCCCAGGCCACCGAAGTGCAGTATCGATCGATCACTGTCACTTGCAAAACACAACACACATAACTGCAGCGTTCGCAGAGACAGGCCTGATCCCTGCGACTCCAGTGCTGTAGGAGGTGATTTCACCACCACAGTTAAAAAAAAAAAGCATATATGCCGAAGCATTGGGACAGCAGGAGCGGAGGAGCGATTTTGCTCCTAATGCCGCGTATATACGGTCGAAATTCCGACGGAGGCTTGCCCGTGGAAAAGTCTGACCATGTGTACGCGGCATAACTTTTGCGAGAAGATGCCCCCATGCTTCGGCATATATAAATGGTGCATGTATGCCCATCATTAGAAGTGGGTGGATGAAGGGCGGTATTCTAATGGTGGGCATACCCACCGATCAATCTTTTTTTTTCGTTCAGCCAACAGGCTGCATGAAAAAAAAAATTACAATACATGTCCAACAAGGACCAGCAACGTACTGGTATGTTGCTGGACTTTGAATGCTTATACCAGAATGATGCCTGCGGGTTTAGGTATCATCTTGGTATCATTCTTTTCAGCCAGCGGCGGGCTTTCATGTAAAAGCAATCCTAGTGGCTAATTAGCCTCTGGACTGCTTTTACAAGCAGTGGGAGGGAATGTCCCCCCCGGATATAAAAAGCGCCATTGGGAAATTGGGAAAGCATTTTATCACACCGATCTTGGTGTGGTCAGATGCTTTGAGGGCAGAGGAAAGATCTAGGGTCCAATAGACCCCAGTTTTTTCAAAAAAGAGTACCTGTCATTACCTATTGCTATCATAGGGGATATTTACATTCCCTGAGATAACAATAAAAGTGATAAAAATAAATAAATATGGAAGCAACAGTTTAAAAATAAAATAAAAAAGCAAAATTAATAATAAAAAAAAAAAAAGCACCCCTGTCCTGCCCTGCTCTTGCCCAATGGCGAACGCAAGCGTCGGTCTGGCGTCATATGTAAACAGCAATCGCACCATGCATGTGAGGTATCACCGCGAAGGTCAGATCGAGGGCAGTAATTTTAGCAGTAGACCTCCTCTGTAAATCTAACGGGGTAACCTGTAAATGCTTTTAAAGGCTTTTAAAAATGTATGTAGTTTGTCGCCAATGCGCGTTTGTGCGAAATTTTAAAGCATGTTGTGTTTGGTATCTATGTACTCGGCCTAAGATCATCTTTTTTATTTCATCAAACATTTGGGCAATATAGTGTGGTTTAGTGCATTAAAATAAAAAAAAAGACAAAAAGTGTCAAAAAGGGCTTTGTCTTCAAGTGGTTAGAAGAGTGGATGTAAGCTTCCTAATGTTGTGTATAAAATGCCAGAACAGTTCAAAACCCCCCCAAATGACCCCATTTTGGAAAGTAGACACCCCAAGCTATATACTGAGAGGCATGTCGAGTCCATGGGATATTTTATATGTTGACACAAGTTGCGGAAATTTTTTTTATTTTTTTTTGCACAAAGTTGTCACTAAATGATATATTGCTCAAACATGCCATGGGCATATGTGGAATTACACCCCAAAATACATTCTGTTGCTTCTCCTGAGTACGGGGATACCACATGTGTGAGACTTTTTGGGAGCCTAGCCGCGTACGGGACCCCAAAAACCAAGCACCGCCTTCAGGCTTTCTAAGGGTGTCAATTTTTGATTTCACTTCTCACTGCCTATCACAGTTTCGGAGGCCATGGAATGCCCAGATGGCACAAAACCCCCCCAAATGACCCCATTTTGGAAAGTAGACACCCCAAGCTATTTGCTGAGAGGTATTGTGAGTATTTTGCAGATCTCGCTTTTTGTCACAAAGTTTTGAAAATTGAAAAAAAAAAGAAAAAAAAAATGTTCTTTCTTCATTTTCAAAAACAAATGAGAGCTGTAAAATACTCACCATGCCTCTCAGCAAACAGCTTGGGGTGTCTACTTTCCAAAATGGGGTCATTTGGGGGGGTTTTGTGCTATTTTGGCATTTTATGGCCTTCAAAACTGTGATAGGTAGTGAGGAGTGAAATCAAAAATTTGCGCCCTTAGAAATCCTGGAGGCAGTGCTTGGTTTCCGGGGTCCCGTACGTGGCTAGGCTCCTAAAAAGTCCCACACATGTGGTATCCCCGTACTCAGGAGAAGCAGCAGAATGTATTTTGGGGTGCAATTCCACATATAACCATGGCATGTGTGAGCAATATATCATTTAGTGACAACTTTTTGTAATTTTTATTTTTTTTGTCATTATTCAATCACTTGGGACAAAAAAAAAAAATATTCAATGGGCTCAACATGCCTCTCAGCAATTTCCTTGGGGTGTCTACTTTCTAAAATGGGGTCATTTGGGGGGTTTTGTACTGCCCTGTCATTTTAGCACCTCAAGAAATGAGATAGGCAGTCATAAATTAAAAGCTGTGTAAATTCCAGAAAATGTACCCTAGTTTGTAAACGCTATAACTTTTGCGCAAACCGATAAATATACGCTTATTGACATTTTTTTTATTAAAGACATGTGGCTGAATACATTTTGGCCTAAATGTATGACTAAAATTGAGTTTATTCGATTTTTCTTATAACAAAAAGTAGAAAATATCATTTTTTTTCAAAATTTTCGGTCTTTTTCCGTTTATATCGCAAAAAATAAAAATCGCAGAGGCAATCAAATACCATTAAAAGAAAGCTCTATTTGTGGGAAGAAAAGGACGCAAATTTCGTTTGGGTACAACATTGCATGTCCGCACAATTTACAGTTAAAGCAGCGCAGTGCAAAATTCTGAATTCACCTCTGGTCCTTTAGCTACCAAATGGTCCGGGGCTTAAGTGGTTAATTGTCAACCTTTTGTAAAAAATACATTTCAATTTTCTTTACACATTTAGCAAAACCTTGGCAAAAAATGGCATCTTCAAAAGACCAATTATGCCTCTTAGAATGTACTATCCAAAATAGGGTTATTTTGCGGGTGTTTCCACTGTCCTGGTGCTTCAGGGCCTCCAAAAATGTGATAGGTAGTCAGGAAATTGGAGGTGTATTTTATGTCTCGAAAGCGGAGGGGTGTTTCTTGAATTTTTGAATTTTTGTCTTTCTATGTCGCTAGACTGTGAAAAGCTCACACACATGCTTACTTACATACTTGGGAGGAATATCAGAATGTGTTTTCAGATGTAACTGTAAGCATGCCTATGTTGTGTGAGAAATAATTTGTTAAAATGACAACTTTGTAAAGCTGTAGTGTATTTAAAAAAAAAAAAAAAAAACAACAACATTCCTGGCCTTCAGTTATCTCAACTGGTGGGATTATTGTAGACTAGTGAAAATTAAAGTGGTTGTAAACATTTTTTTTTTAAATAACAAATGTGCCTATACATACCTGCTCTGTAGTTTTGCACAGAGCAACCCTGCTCCTCTTCTTCTGGGGTCCCCTGCCGACCCTCTAGACCCCTCCTCTTCATTAGGTGCCCCCACAGAAAGCCGCTTTTCATTGACACAGACAGCGGGACTGATGGCTCCTGCTGCTATCAATCTGTCCAATGAGGAGAGCGACAGCAGCTGCAGTCGCTGTGCTCCTTCACATTGCTGGATCAGATTGGGCTCAGGTAAGAAAAAGAAGGGTGTGGGGGGGAGCCGCAGCACAGAAGGTTTTTCACCTTAATGCATAGAATGCATTAAGGTGAAAAACCTTAAAGTGGATGTAAACACTCACATATACCCAGTGAAGAGAACAGCCTCAAATGATACACATTTTTTCTTCCTGTTCAGCACTGGGTGTGGATTCTTGGCAGGTTTACATCCACTTTACCACTTCAGCCCCGGAAGATTTGGCTACTTAATGACCAGGCCATTTTTTGCGGTGCGGCACTGTGTCGCTTTAACTCACAATTGCATGGTCGTGCAACGCTGTACCCAAACAAAATTGACGTCCTTTTTTCCCCACAAATACAGCTTTCTTTTGGTGGTATTTGATCATCTCTGTGGTTTTTATTTTTTGCGCTATAAACAAAAAAATAGCGACAATTTTGAAAAAAACACAGTATTTTGTACTTTTTGCTATAATAAATAGCCCCAATTTTTTTTTTTTAAAGCAAATTTTTTCCTCAGTTTAGGCCGATATGTATTCTTCTACATATTTTTGGTACTAAAAATCGCAAAAAGTGTACAGTATATTGATTGGTTTGTGCAAAAGTTATAGCGTCTACAAAATAGGGGATAGATTTATGGCATTTTTATTATTAATCGGTAAAGGTCGGCAAGGGGTAAAGGTTTTACAATCAAGTTGGTTTGAAATTAATGCTTAGCAATTGAAGAGTTATTGGAAAGACATTCATAGTAGTTTGTGAGTGACATTTTGAAACCAAAATATTTATTATTAAAAATGGTGAAAACAAGAGAATAATGCGCACCCCTTTCCCTTCTTACACCCCACTGCGCCCAGGAACATACTTAACTGATAAAGCTTGTATGTGCAACACCTAAAGCTGCTATTTTAAATTTGATAATAGTGTAATGATTTTGAGTGAGCAAAATAGTAGCGCTGTGTTCAGTGAATGAACAAATCTAAACATGTATATGAATAAATCACCCTGTGAAGGGAAAATCACACATATATCAAGTATGTATAAAGAAAACACTTTAAAGGTAAGTGTCCATAACGTTCATCCAGTACCCAAAAAAAACAAGTGGTAAAAGAACTCAAAAAAATATGTCCAAAAGTGATTGTAATAATTCCAAGTGATTAAACTCAGGTGAACATTCAATCTTCTTATGACAACTTGAATGAAATCTTCCACCACACCATAAGTGCTCAGTGATTCCACACCCTAAGGACTTGCACTCACCAATAGGATATGCCTTGCACTCTCATGCTCAGCATTACAGCTTAATAAACCCCCCAAGGGTATCAAACGGTTCCAACAGTGTTCCAGCAAACCAAATCACTCCACATGTAAAAATAAAGTGTCTCCAATAGGGATGAGCTTCGAGTTCGAGTCAAACTCATGTTCTACTCGAACATTGCCTGTTCGCACGTTCGCAGAACAGCAAACAATTTGGGTTATTTGCGGCAAATTCGAAAAGTCGCGGAACACCCTGTAAAAGTCTAAGGGAGAAATCGAAAGTGCTAATTTTAAAGGCTTACCGTATATACAAGTTATTGTCATAAAAAGTGTTTGGGGACCCAGGTCCTGCCCCAGGGGACCCGGGTCCTGCCCCAGGGGACATGTATCAATGCAAAAAAAGTTTTAAAAACTGATGTTTTTTCGGGAGCAGTGATTTTAATAATGCTTAAAGTGAAACAATAAAAGTGAAATATTTCTTTAAATTTCGTACCTGGGGGGGGGGGGGGTGTATAGTATGCCTGTAAAGCAGCGCTTGTTTCCCGTGCTTATAACTGTCCCTGCACAAAGTGTCATTTCTGACGGAAAAAAAGTAATTTAAAAGCACTCGCGGCTATAATGAATTGTTGGCTCCCAGCAATACAGAGTAAAAAGTAATTGATAAAAAAAAAAAAATGCGTGGGAGTCCCCCCAAATTCCATTACCAGGCCCTTCAGGTCTGGTATGGATATTAAGGGGAACCCTGCGTTAAATTTAAAAAAATTACGTGGGTTTCCCCCAAATATCCATACCAGACCCTTTGGGTCTGGTATGGATTTTAAGGGCAACTCCACGCCAAATTTAAAAAAAATGGCGTGGAGTTCCCCCCAAAAATCCATACCAGACCCTTTATCCGAGCACGCAACCTGGCAGGCCACAGGAAAAGAGGGGGGGACGAGAGAGCGCCCCCATCCTAAACCGTACCAGGCCACATGCCCTCAACATGGGGAGGATGCTTTGGGAGTCTGTGACCCCTCAAAGCACCATGTCCCCGTGTTGATGGGGACAAGGGCCTCATCCCCACAACCCTTGCGCGGTGGTTTTGGGGGTCTGCGGGCAGGGGGCTTATCGGAATCTGGAAGACCCCTTTAACAAAGGGGACCCCCAGATCCCGCCCCCCCTATGTGAATTGGTAAGGGGTATATTGTACCCCTACCATTTCACAAAGAAAGTGTAAAGTATTGTAAAAAAACACACATACACAGTTGGGAAAGTCCTTTATTGAAAATAAAAAAATAAAAAATAAAAAACCCATTCCGATGTAATCCAGTGTCCTGCGGTGATCCGATGTTCAGCGCTGCAGTCTCCACTCCACACGAAACGGACCTGATGGGGAACTTCCTCCGCAGTGTAATAAATGAATAGACCCCGCCCCTTCTCAAGTTCCCCATCAGGTCCGCTCAGCCAATGATGTAGGGGCGGGGTCACCTTCACTGGGTGTAAGGCTGAGCGGACCTGATGGGGAACGTGAGAAGGGGTGGGTCTATTCATTTATTACACTGCGGAGGAAGTTGCCCATCAGGTCCTCTCAGCCAATGACGTAGGTGGGGTCTGAGGTACGAGGGGGCTGGGTCACCCGTCATATCATAGGGGTAAGCCCCGGCTTTCCCTGCTTGCGGGGAATAGCCAATGATGTAAGCGGGATTCATAACGTTTTAAACCTTACCGGCCACCTAACGACCTATCGGCCATCGAGTGTGCAGTGCTTTGGAGTGGAGTAAAGAGGCAAGCAAGTGTAGTGGAGGGTGAGACTTATGGTTTTGCTCTCGGTCCGCCGAGACCGCAATACATCATGGCTGCCACCGCAAGCTTGTCTGGCTTTTGGATTTTACTGCTGAAGTGCTTTTATTTGTTTTGATAGATGTGAGTGCAATATTTGAAGGCTACTTGTGCTGTTTTTAATTAATAGTTTTGATATACTTCACTATTGGAGACACTTTTTTTTTACATGTGGAGTGATTTGGTTTGCTGGAATACCGATGGAACCGTTTGATACCCTTGGGGGGGTCTATTAAGCTGTAATGCCGAGCATGAGAGTGCAAGGCATATCCTATTGGTGAGTGCAAGTCCTTAGGGTGTGGAATCACTGAGCACTTATGGTGTGGTGGAAGATTTCATTCAAGTTGTCATAAGAAGATTGAATGTTCACCTGAGTTTAATCACTTGGAATTATTACAATCACTTTTGGACATATTTTTTTGAGTTCTTTTACCACTTGTTTTTTTGGGTACTGGATGAACGTTATGGACACTTACCTTTAAAGTTTTTTCTTTATACATATTTGATATACTATATGTGTGATTTTCCCTTCACAGGGTGATTTATTCATAAAAATATTTATTATCTTGATTATTATTGTTATTATTATTAATATTATCATCATTATTTTTAATATAATTTTTCTTTGTGTGCATGTTTTTTTTTACTATCACTGTTATAAAACACTAATCACATGTGGTATATAAAATAAAATAAAATTCTATACAAAATGAGTGATTTAACATGTTTCTGGGAATACATGTGAAATAAAATTTCCACAGAATTCAAGATTTTATATTTATTTCTTAATTTTTTAACTGATTTTAATTCCCATATACAACTTTTTTCCAATGCACATGGTAAATCAGTTAAATATCACCAATAAAAAAGATTTGGGTCCTCCCTCACATTTAAGCTTATCAATTGTAACTTAATGATCTAAGCAATTATTTGGTGACCTGAGATAATGCTTTAGTGACACGTTAATATTTTGAAATACATCAAATTTTGCTTAATTTCTTCAACATGGCATGCACCTAAATGCAATTCTAATTTCACAGGCAAAAACTAAACTTTTTATTTTCTCAGGGCTGTTTTATACCTTGTACATCAGCACATGCAGTAGACATAGTAGATATTTTCTGTCCACTGCCACAAAATGCCAGGCTGGCTATGCATTATTGAACATACTCTCAGTTACAGGAAAATTATGTGAAATGATCCTCTACACCAGTAATCAGTATCCATGGAAAGAGGTCAAGGTTTAGCAGATAACATATGCAGTTATAGCAGAATTTTTTTACTAACCACCTACTCAACCCAGTCAGCAATAACCAATAAATATATTATTTTATAGTATAAATAGACATTGCTTTAGAAATTAAGCTTACATTAAATACACATGTTATGTACTATAGTTTTTGTTAGACCATATTCCAGTTAGTGGCCCTATGTAAGAAAAAAAGAAAAACTCCCTTTAAATACAAATATATAATCAAAATATTAATCAATAAAACTATAGCTATTAAAAGTGTGCCATTTGGAAATTTTAAAATACAAACATAGGTTCTGTGTGTGTCTGTGCATATTTTTTTTGTAACTAGATGACACTACAAAGATGTATGATTGTTTATGGTTTTGAGCCTATATTGTAAATTTTTTGGAACACTTGTGTGAAATATATGACATATGCAGTATGACTAATAGAGCCAGACCTTCAATCCCTGAATATGCCTATTTTACAATGCCAGTGGGCTATCTTCTAATGCCCTGCTCGGCTTATTTAAATAGGTACCCCTATTTTCATTAGGCATTAAAACAACCATACTGGTAAACTGAGTACAGTCCAAACCACTAAATATTGAGGATATTAAAAATACATGTAATGTACCGTATATACTCGAGTATAAGCCGAGATTTTCAGCCCTTTTTTTGGGGCTGAAAGTCCCCCCCCCCTCGGCTTATACTCGAGTCATCGAAATTTTTCCATTGTAAATAGTACCTGTAAAGAAGTTGCGGCTGCAGCGTCCATCGTTCAAATTCCGCGGCGTCCATCGTTCAAATTCCGCGGTCTCTTCCTGTTCCTTCCGTGATAGGCGAATCTCATCAGACACTCTCCGCCTATCACGAACGTTCTCTCATCCTCAGTTTTCCAGCAGACGTCTGTGATTGGCGGAACACCCAACACAGTGTCTGCTGGGAAAACTGAGGATGAGAGAATGATTGTGATAGGCGGAGAGTGTCTGCTGAGAATCGCCTATCACGGAAGGAACAGGAAGAGACCGCGGAATTTGAACGATGGACGCCGCAGCCGCAACTTCTTTACAGGTACTATTTACAATGTAAAATAGGGAACAGCGAGCTAGGGAACAGTGGACAGTGAGGCATCGGCTTATACTCGAGTCAGTAAGGTTTCCCAGTTTTTTGGGCAACATTAGGTACCTCGGCTTATACTCGAGTCGGCTTATACTCGAGTATATACGGTAAATAAAAATTTGCTCTACAAAACTGAGGCCATTAGGCATAAGACTTTACAAACTAAGCAATTAATTAAAATTGTGTTCCAATACCTGTCATAGGAATTAGCTTTTATCCAACTTTAAGAAATTATGATCATGTTTAGATAAGTTTCATGGTATAACATGAAAAAATGTAAAGGTACACTGGAAAGCTAGATGTACATTGATGCACAGCTACAACTGAGTACACATGTACTTGCATGAGCGTCAACTTTTACAGTTTGGAAGGTGTCGCTTTTTATTTTTAGCAGTACGTGATACCCAGTGGCGTATCATCCAGGGTGGCAATGTGTGCAGCGACACATAATGCACCAATGGAGAGCAATATAAATTCCAAAAATTACAGCCATGCAGTGTGCCTCTTACATGTCTAGGTGAAAGAGTTTAATTTTCCAAAAAAATGATTGTGGCTGTTATTTATATATATATATCTTGACCTTGTTACATTTTAATGAATTAAATAACACGTGGCTTTAATAGTACACAGCCTAGTCTACATTGTGCTTGTGACTAAAATGTCTGTTCAGCATGTAATGCATGGCTGCTTGAATTTGTTTCAGCTCTGGATTTTGAAAACTAACAGCTGAATAGGTAATAGTTCTAACCAGCACACACAGTACTTTCTAAAGGAAAAATGAATTAGACTGAGCAAAATACTGTGGCACAAAATATTAAAGAAATCAAAACAAAGTCACTTTCACTGACAGCAGAGTGCATAAAGTAGCTGCAAGGTAAAAAGCGTGAAGCATCCAAACTCACCATATCAAACTCAATACATGTATACATTTTAAACAATCTTATGGTGACTTTAACCATAACACGCAGCTTTCTACAAAGTTCTAACATTTTAATGGTTGCCAGAAAAATATTTATATACTGGCAAAGATAACTATTTCCTTGCCAGGAGCATTTGCAAAGGCAAACTTGCTTGTGGGACAACAAGGAACAACTTTGCCCGTTTGCTGTATTTGCTCAAATAACTAATTTAAGAAAATACCAAGTTAGAATAAGGGTAACTTGACATGCTTAAAGAGAAACTGCAGTCTACTCACATAATTTGTAATAAAAACATCTTTGCCATTCTGAAGTTTTCCTCCAACCACTTTGCATATTATTTTATATATAATGTGATTCTGTACCAAATATGCTGCAGAATTCTCCCTCCACTGAGTCTGGCTGCAACCATTTTAACTGTGGACATCTGAAGCTTCTGCCTGTTCACTTCCTGGATTTACACAGACACACATAGGCACACCTACAGCTCTGCAGCCCTGCAGATCTCATTGGCCTTTTTGTGACTCATCCCCCTCCCTTCCTGGCAAACTCTCATGAAAATGAGAGAGAAATCTGTGCATGATGTCATAAACATAGGCTTTTTACCATACAAGAAACAAAAAGTGGGCTGTATAAGGTATTTACTGGCAGAAAAAAATGTTTTACTATCCAAAGTTAAAACAACAAGGGCAGACAATTTAATAGATGGAAAGTTGAAAAAATGACAGAAGTTCCACTTTAAGCCCATCATTTTCTGCTTTTCCTGCTGCATCTAGTTTTCATAATGCACCTTTAGAGAGCTTTTTATCTGGGATTTAATGCTTATTGCTCAAAATATGTATTCCCTGGAATGATCCACTAGGGCAAAAGGTGCAAACAAAAAGACCACCCAACAGAAAGATACATACGTTCTAAAACCAGGATCTTAGCTCTCAAGGTTTTTGACACAAAGCTCTCTATATTGAAAATTATGTCCTACCCCTCCCACCAACCCTCCTTGTAATCCTAACCATTAGACTAGTTTTCTTCGGTGTAACCTGATGCCTGCATTTACATGCTTTTTTTGCAGAGGGATCCACTACACCCAAGAACGTGTGACCCGTACCTACACTAAGTAATAGAAATTTCTTGTTTTACTAACAGAACGGTATAGAACGGTGTGTTCTGTATTCAAATTCAACAGCTGCTAGTGTCAGGTAGGAAAAACCTCCAACACTCCTGGAAGTGCCAAAGGTTGAAAAGAACTTCAGAGCTGTTTATTGACAAACAGAGGAATATGTTAACAGGATAATAGGAGCTTGCATACGTGCTACTTTCATTAATATATTTTTCCTTGAAGGTGTAACCAGGTGACAGGGTCACTTTAAGATGAACACAGGTTCACTTTAGGATCCACAACTAGTCATACTAATTATATCAGCAAACACAACCACACAGTGATTCATGTTGAGCTCCTCAATGCACTTTCTTTGCCATTAGCATTGGTGTTTCATCTTTCATTCATTAATTATTTCATCTACTGTTTATATGCATCCTTGAAGCCAGAGGCTTTTGTCTCCATGCATACTATGTTTTTTTATCTTTTAGCCTTTAACAGAAATATAATATTGTTAGGAGTGAGAAATTACATCAGTAACGGCTATGTAATGGTAAATATTTCAGAGAATTTTTTTTTCTGATAGTTGTATATGATCTCAGCATGTTTTTAAATGATACCTAACTGAAAATTAGGTAACATTTATCCTTTTTGTGTTACACAAAAGTGTACATCTAATAAACGTATCTGATGTTCACTTTTCAGTATGTACCAATTATCTATAGTGATCGCTTTTTTTCAATACACTTGACCACCCAAGGAGAAATTCTGAAAAAAGCTCAGAAGCATACACAAATATTTGAAATATGTTTTTTTTATTTTTGACAGCACTAGAAATATACTATAGAAATTAGCATAACATCCCTTTAAGAATGTCCATATAATGTTTGGTATACATTGGAAAAACTGCCCAAGTTATCTTTTCAGGGTAACCAGTAGGGATGAGCCGAACACCCCCCTGTTCGGTTCGCACCAGAACTTGCGAACAGGCAAAAAAATGTGTCCGAACACGCGAACACGGTTAAAGTCTATGGGATAAGAACATGAAAAATCAAACGTGCTAATTTTAAGGGCAATTATGCAAGTGATTGTCATAAAAAGTGTTTGGGGACCCGGGTCCTGCCTTAGGGGACATGTATCAATGCAAAAAAAACGTTTTTTCTGGAGCAGTGATTTTAATAATGCTTAAAGTGAAACAATAAAAGTGAAATATTCCTTTAAATTTCGTACCTGGGGGGTGTCTAAAGTATGCCTGTAAAGTCGTGCATGTTTCCCGTGTTTAGAATTGTCCATTCACAAAATGTCATTTTTGAAGGAAAAAAAGTCATTTAAAACCACTCGCGGCTATATGGAATTGTCGGCTCCCCGGCAATACAGATCAAAGTCATCGAAAAAAAATGGCAGGGGTCCCCCCCACAGTCCATTACCAGGCCCTTTGGGTCTGGTATGAATATTAAGGGGAACCCCGAACCAAAAAAAAACCTGGGGGTCCCCCCAAATTCCATGTCAGACCCTTCAGGTCTGGTATGGATTTTAAGGGGAACCCTGCACCAAAATAAAAAAAATGGCTTGGGGTCCCACCAAAAATCCATACCAGACCCTTATCCGAGCACGCAACCTGGCAGGCCGCAGGAAAAGAGGAGGGGACAAGAGAGCGCCCCCCTCCTGAACCATACCAGGCCACATGCCCTCAACATGCGCGACTTTACAAGCATACTTTAGACACCCCCCAGGTACGAAATTTAAAGGAATGTTTCACTTTTATAGTTTCACTTTAAGCATTAATAAAATCACTGCTCCCGAAAAAACGTTAGTTTTTAAAACTTTTTTTTGCATTGATACATGTTGCCTGGGGCAGGACCCGGGTCACTTTTTATGACAATAACTTGCATATTAACCTTTAAAATTAGCACTTTTGATTTCTCCCATAGACTTTAACGGTGTTCCGCGGCTTTTTGAATTTGCCGCGAACACCCCAAATTGTTTGCTGTTCGCCGAACGGGCGAACAGCCAATGTTCGAGTCGAACATAAAGCTCATCCCTAGTAACCAGCATCTGGCATATTTTCTAACCTACCATTAGATTTTTGGCACCCTACAATTTAAAATTAATGTATGTTTTGGAACTGTACCGAGGTTGAACTGTATTTTAAAAAATGCTACCGTGCATGCATAATTTTAAAGAAAATGTAAACACCAAAAATCTTATATAAGCTTTAACACACCTACCAACAGCAATCTGAATGTTACAATGACCAACTAGAGAGTATGTATGCTGATGTCATTTTAGTGGCATATAGACAAATCAGGAGAGTGCACCTGGCTTTGCCCATGCACGTGCACAACTCACCTCAGCAAGAAGAGACAACAAAACAGAGCACACCAGTAGCCAGTAGCCAAGCATCAAGTGGAAAACTATACCACAAAAGGGGAGGCCAGATTCACTGCTAATTTTAAATATTAACTTACAGTCCCTTTCTTGGTCAGGCAACAAATGCTTAGATATTAAAATATTGTTTTGATCATCAAGATTTTCTAAAGGTTATTTGCTATAATTTTATTGAAAATAATTCATAAAGAAAAACATGACATGACAGGGCATTGTTAATTTTTCAAAACAGAGGGCTGTCTTTCATTACTCTTGTCTAGTTTAGTTTGTCCCATACCCTCAAGGGTAAGATAAGTAAATGATCATGGTATGAGACTGAATTTTAGAATAATTAAAAAAAATATTGAGACAGGATTGTCTGTATTATTGAACTGGAAATCAAAGTATCAGATGACATGTGAGTAAGCTTGTGCATAACCATACCTCAATTCCAAATTTCGATTGCACAAAAACAACAAAAAGGTACACATTGTAGCTATCTTGTGTATTATTGATTTGTTGTTTTTATATAAATGACTATTTTCAGCTGTTTTGTTCCTGTTTATTCATACGTTATAAATAACAACAATGGCCTCTTATAAAATAGCAAAAAGCCCCTCCTATTAATCAATCAGCTCTCACATGGTGCGCCTATCCACGCACCAAGAAACCCAGGGACGACGCCTAAAAATGTTTAGGACTTTATTAAAGTAGATTTGTTTGATGTGTGATTTTTACTTATAGGAAGGGGTAAACTGAGAGATACCTCTTCACCTCAATTTACCATTAAACTCTTCTCCTCTTAGTGTCTCTGTCTATACTGCAGTAAACAACTAAAGGAAGTACAAAAAGGTAGCATAGGGATTATAATCTGATAGAAATCACCCTACTCTATGCTCCTAAATTCAATCTATTACTTTCATTATTATTATTATTATACAGGATTAGAGTTGAGCGGACACCTAAATGTTCGGGTTTGACGGGTTCGGCCGAACTTCGCAAAAAGGTTCGAGTTTGGGACTCGATCTTGACCCGAACTTGACCCCGAACCCAAACCCCATTGAAGTCAATGGGGACCTGAACTTTTGAGGACTAAAATGGCTCTAAAAAAAGTAATGGAAAGGGCTAGAGGGCTGCAAATGGCAGCAAAATGTTGTTAAGAGCATGGCAAGTGCTCTGCAGACAAATGTGGATAAGGAAATAACTTAAAATAACATGGGTGGGAGACAATGTGAAGGAACTGGAGGCACTGTCAGCAACCCAATCTACTATCGCCTGTACTTGTCCTGGCCTCAACATTCGTAGAGCTGCATTAGGCCCAAAAAAATACCGCTGCAGGCTCTGTCGCCTACTCGCACCTGAGGAAGGTGTTTCACTTGTGCGTGTAGCTGGCACAGATTGACCACGTCCTCTCCCTGCAACAGGAGCTCCACCAGCAGCACCACGACCGGGGCCATGTCCCTTATTTGACGTTCTCCTCATATTTCTCAAATTTAGGATCTTGCCCTAAATGGGTGTTTTTTGAATAGCAGAATAGAACAACAGTATCTAAAGCAGTGGTTCTCAACCTTCTAGTGCCGTGACCCCTTGATAAAATGTCCCAAGTTGTGGGGACCCCTAACAGTAAAATTATTTTCGTAGCGTGGGTTGTCAGCATCCAAGGCAAAACAAGTAATTTGCGCCCCTAACCCACAGACATTTAGCGCTCCCTGAGTCCTTTTAATGGCAACTATAAATCACAGGTAGTGTCACTCACTGTGTCTCTGGCTTCACTGTGTTTCCGACTTTGTGGTGTCTCGTAGCAGTGACACCTATGCCAAAATCAGGAGATAGGGTCTTCTCCAGCCCCTCCCACTTCACATTCCTCACCTGTCAGCTGACCTCTAGTCTTTGCCCCCCAGTCATGCTCCAGGGTTAGCCCTGCTGGGTGGCCACAAAAAGGCTGGGAGAGTGATGCGGGCTTCAGGAACAGCCCAGGATTTGTTGACCCCTGGCAAATCATCATTCGACCCCCAAGGGGATCCTGACCCCCAGGTTGAGAACCACTGATCTAAAGGGTGTATCTCACATGTACAGATATGCAGAAAACACTGCAAAAATTTTTTTTTTGCCCTAAATGGGTGTTTTTAGAATATCAGAATAGAACAACAGTATCTAAAGGGTGTATCTCACACGTACAGATACAGACTGGGCCGCAATTTAAGTTTTTTCACCTAAATGTGTTTTTTTGAATAGCAAAATAGAGCAACAGTATCTAAAGTGTGTATCTCACACGTACAGATATGCAGGAAACGTTCCAATTTTTTATTTTTTTTTGCCCCAAATGTCTTTTTTTTAATACCAGAATAGAGCAACAGTATCTAAAGGGTGTACCTCACACGTACAGATACAGACTAGGCCACAATTTAAGATTTTTCCCCTAAATGTTTTTTTTTTTGAATAGCAGAATAGAGCAACAGTATCTAAAGGGTGTATCTCACAGGTACAGATATGCAGAAAACGCACCAAAAACATATTTTTTGCCCTAAATTATTATTTTTTTGAATAGCAGAATAGAAGAACAGTATCTAAAGTGTGTATCTCACACGTACAGATATGCAGAAAACATTGCCCAACATTTTTTTTTGCCCTAATTTTTTTTTTTGAATAGCAGAATAAAACAACAGCATCTAAAGTGTGTATCTCACATGTACAGATATGCAGGAAACACTGCAAAATATATTTTTTGGCCCTAAATCTGTTTTTTTAAATAACAGAATAGAGCAACAGTATCTAAAGGGTGTACCTCACACATACAGATACAGACTAGGCCACAATTTAAGATTTTTACCCTAAATGTGTTTTTTTTTTTAATAGCAGAATAGAGCAACAGTATCTAAAGGGTGTATCTCACAGGTACAGATATGCAGAAAACGCACCAAAAATTTTTTTTTGCCCTAAATTATTATTTTTTGGAATAGCAGAAAAGGAGAACAGTATCTAAAGTGTGTATCTCACACGTACAGATATGCAGAAAACGTTGCCCAAAATTTTTTTTGGTCCTAATTTTTTTTTTTAATAACAGAATAAAACAACAGTGTCTAAAGTGTGTATCTCACTAAATACAGATATGCAGGAAACGCAGCAAAATATATATATTTTTGCTCTAAATGGATGTTTTTAGAATAGCAGAATAGACCAACAGTATCTAAAGGGTGTATCTCACAATAACATATGCAGTGCTGGCGCACTGAGCTTGCATAAAATGCCCGCCGATGCCAACCTAACTAACAGACAGATAAAAGTTATCTTTTCTCTGGCACTGGGCTCAGGGCAAGGTAAAAAGATTGTGCACTGCACCCACACAACAAAATCAAGGTAGATCGCTGAGTAATTTGATTTCTGAATCAGGACTCCTATCTAATTCTCTCCCTCAAAGCAGCAGCAGCAATCTTTCCCTACACTATCTAAAGCAGAGTGACGTGCTGTGCTATGTGCCTCTAGCTTATATAGAGGCTGGGTCACATGCTGCACTGGCCAACCACAGCCATGCTATTAGTAGGCATGGCTGTGATGGCTTCTAAGGGCACACAAGTTAAACAAATGTTGATTGGCTGCCCTGCAGCTTTTTAAAATGCGCCATTACATTGCCGAACACCAAACTCGAACCCAAACATACAGTAAATTGTTCGGGTTCAGGTCCAGGTACCAAAAACCCAAAAGTCCGGTACGAACCCGAACTTTACAGTTCGGGTTCGCTCAACCCTATACAGGATTTATATAGCGCCAACAGTTTACGCAGCACTTTACAATATAAAAGGGAGACAATACAATTATAATACAATAAAACACAAGAGAATTAAGAGGGCCCTGCTCAGAAGAACTTACAATCTAATAGGGTGGGGCAGGTGGTACAAAAGGTTGTAACTGTGGGGAATGAGCTGATAGAAGTGGCAAAAGATTAGTTGGAGACGTGATAAGCTTCCCTGAAGAGATGAGTTTTCAGGGATCGCCTGAAGGTAGCAAGAGTGGGGATAGCCAGACAGGTTGAGGTAGTGAGTTCCAGAGGATGGGAGAGGCTCTGGAGAAATCCTGGAGACAAGCATGGGAGGAGGAGATGAGAGAGGTTAAGAGTAGGAGGTCTTGAGAAGAGCGGAGAGGACGGTTTGGGTGATGTTTGGAGACAAGATCGGTGATGAAGCTCGGGGCAGAGTTGTGGATGGCTTTATATGTTGTGGTTAGTATTTTGAATTAAATTCGCTGGGCGATCGGGAGCCAGTGTAGGGATTGGAGGAGATGGTTGGCAGACACTGAGCGGTTGGTAAGGTGGATAATTCTGGCAGCAGCATTCATGATAGACTGAAGAGGGGATAGCCTATGGAGAGGCAGGCCAATGAGAAGGGGGTTGCAGTAGTCAAGGCGAGAGAAAAAAAGGAGCTCGTTGGTTTCATTTGTTAAAAAGGGGCGAATTTTAGAGATGTTACGGAGGTGAATTCTACAAACTTTTGACAACGATTGGACTTGAGGCTGAAATGACAAGTCAGAGTCTAAGATTACACCTAGTACCCTGACGTGAGGGGAGGGACTGATGGTTGCATTGTTGATTTTGATGGAAAAGTCATGGAGGGGGGCACGGGTGGGGGGAGAATATTAGTAACTCAGTTTTAGAGAGATTTTGTTTAAGGAAGTGGTGCAACAGCCATGCTGAGATGTGAGTTAGTAAGTTAGTAATGCAAGAGGAGACTGAAGGAGTGAGGTGAGGATTAGACAGATAGATTTGGGTGTCATCGGTGTATAAGTGGTATTGGAAGCTGTGGGTGGTTATCAAGTGACCAAGGGAGAAGGTGTAGATAGAGAAGAGAAGGGGTCCAAGAACAGAGCATTGGGGGACCCCCACAGAAAGTGGCAATGGAGAGGAGGAGACAGAGTTGTAGGTAACACTGAAGGAGCGCTGTGATATATAGGCAGAGAACCAGGATAGAGCAGAATCTTGGAGGCCAAGGGAATGTAATTTATTGAGAAGGAGCGGGTGGTCAACAGTATCAAAGGCTGCAGAGAGATCAAGTACGAGGAGTATGGAGTACTGGCTGTTGGTTTTAGCAGTTAGTAAATCGTTAGTGAGTTTTAGTAAGGCAGTTTCCGTAGAGTGCTGCGAGCGAAAGCCAGACTGTAAGGGGTCAAGAAGGTTATTTTCACTGAGGTAGGAGCTAAGACGGTTGTAGACTAAGCGTTCTAGAAGTTTAGAGGGGAATGGGAGCAATGAGATGGGTCTTAAGTTGTTCAGGTTGGTGGGGTCCAGTGAGGGTTTTTTTAAGTATGGGAGTGATCTCATTCATTCTTCCCGGACTTAAAAAGCGTCCTAACTGCAAAAAAATACTGACTCCTGGCCACTGATAACTAAGAGATATGAAAGCAACTTAGAACTAAAATCCCTCCCCGCCAACCAAAATACCATATTTAAACATGATAGTGCACCCAAACTCACTAAGAAAATCAAAATACCCTACATGTTTCACTCTAAGAAAGAGCTTCGGTGGGGTTGTACAAAATAAAATAAGTGCTCAAAATGAAAAGTGCTGTAATCACCACATGGCAAATGGCGACTCTGCTTGTCTACAGCTTCTATTTTTAGATACTTCTCAACAGTGTAAGAGATATGAGAACAACTAAAGAGGGGCATACCTACAGGCCAGTTTATGCGGGCAAGAAGGAATTGCTCTTCAGAGGAGGCATTTAGAACAGAGAGAATGCAGCGTGTTGATAGTTTTAGCAAGAGAGGTTATAAGCTGCATGATTTAGAAAGATCCTATCAGAAAGTGAGCGACATCCCAAGAATACAGTTGTTAAACCCAAAATGAAAGACCAGAGACAGGGAGCATGAGAATAATTGGCACCTATTGCAGACAATCTAGCCATATTTACAACATTATCAAAAGATATTGGCACACGCTACATGATGATAAGGATTTATCACAAGCTTTACCAGTAAATCCTCAGATCACCTATAGGAAAGGGAGCAGCCTCAAGGATATGCTGGTTCATCGTCATTATGAGGAAAAAAGTCCCAGACCACAAGCTTCCTTGACCTGGTTACCAGAAAAACCTAAAGGAAGTTATAAATGTGGTCTCTGTAAAGCCTGTAGATATATACTGACAGTCAACTTCATCAATCTAAAAAACTGAGAAAAAAATTGATATTACATCCTTCTATAATTGTAGCATGAAGGGTGTAATATATGTAGCAAAAATGCCCCATCCCCTTCTCTAGATTGGTAAGATGATCCGCCAACTTAGACGCAGGGTTCTGGAAGACATAAATGATGTGGTATTAAAAAAGGACAGACCAATAGCAAGACATATGGTACAAAAAGACGATGGAAAAGCTGTTGGCCTGTCCTTTTGGATGGTCCAACAAATTAAATTGAGTTAGAGGAAAGGAGATCTAGCTAAGAAACGACTGAAAACAGAAGCCAAATGGAACTTTCGGTTAGGATCACATGCCCCACAGAGAATAAATGAAGGTTGTACCTACCTATTTTCTGTGAGAGAATAGTTCTTGATAGCAAATTATCTATATAGTGATTGTGTGTAAACCCTTTAATGGTGACTCATAGGAATAATTACTACAATAGAGACATTTAGAAGGTGATATAAGTGGTGCAAATATAGAATGAGCAAGACTGAAAAGGGGGAGAGTGAGGGATTGCTCTTCCCCATCAGTCTGAATGTAAAAACATCCAATTTAAAATCCACTGTTGAGAAGCATCTATAAATAGAAGCTGTAGACAAGAAGTGTCGCCATTTGACATGTGATTACTTTTCATTTTGAGCACTAATTTTATTTTATACACCCCCACCGTATCTCTGTCTTAGAGTGAAACATGTAGGGCATTTTGATTTTCTTAGTGAGATTGAGTGCACTATCATGTTTAGATATGGTATTTTGGTTGGCGGCGAGGGGTTTTATTTCTAAGTTGCTCTCATATCTCTCAGTTATCAATGGCCATCAATGGCCAGGAGTCAGTATTTTATTGCAGTCAGGACGCTTTTTAAGGCCAGGAAGAATGGAAGTAATAGATTGAATTTAGGAGCATAGAGTAGGGTGATTTCTATCAGTTGATTAGAATCCCTATGCTTCCTTTTTGTACTTCCTTTGGTTGATTACTGCAGTATAGACAGAGCCACTAAGAGGAAAAGTGTTCAATGGTGAATTGAGGTGGAAAGGTATCTCTCAGTTTATCCCTTCCTATAAGTAAAAAACACACATCAAACAAATCTACTTTAACCACTTGCCGACCAGCCGCTGTCATTATGCGGCGGCAGGTCAGCTCCTTCCCGTGAATCGCCGTAGCTGTATGGTGGTCTCTTTAACAGATACAGCGGGCACGCGCGGGGGAGCCAATGCATGTTGCTGGTGGCCACGATGTCCACCGGCCACCCACGATCGCTCCACAGAGAGCCAGAATGGGGATCGTCTATGTAAACAAACATATACCCGTTCTGACAGGGGAGTTCAGAGTGATCGTCTGTTCCTAGTGATTAGGAACAGCAATCTATCTGTACTCCCAGTCAGTCCCCTCCTGTCACAGTTATAAACACCTCCCAGGGAACACATTTAACCCCTTTATCGCCCCTAGTGTTAACCCCTTCCGTGGCAGTGACATGTATACAGTAATCAGGGCATTTTTATAGCACTGATCGCTGTATAGATGTCAATGGTCCCAAAAAAGTGTGAAAAGTGTCTGATATGTCTGTCGCAATGTCGCAGTCCCGCTAATAAAAATCGCTGATCACCACAATTTCTAGTAAAAAAATAATAATAATAAAAATGCTATAAATCTATTCCCTATTTTGTAGACGCTATAACTTTTGCACAAACCAATCTATATACGCTTATTTTTTTTACCAAAAATATGTATAATACATATTGGCCTAAACTTATGAATACATTTTTTTGGGGGGATATTTATTATAGTAAAAATTTAAAAATATATATTTTTTTCAAAATTGTTGGTCTTTTTTTGTTTATAGCGCAAAAAATAAAAATAAAAACTGCAGAGGTGATCAGACACCACCAAAAGAAAGCTGTATTTGTGGGGAAAAAAGGACATAATTTTTTTTGGTTTATAGCGTCGCACCACCACGCAATTGACAGTTGAAGCGCAGTGCCGAAAAATGGCCTGGTCCTTAAGGGGGCAAATTGCCTGGTCCTTAAGTGGTTAATAAGGTCCTAGATATTTTTAGGTTGCTTCCCTGGGTTTCTTGGTGCGTGGGCATGCAAGTGAGAGTTGATTTATTCATACATTAAACAATTGATATCTTTTGAAGTCATACAGGTACCTAACTGGACTAGTAATGATGATGATTTTGACATTCTGGGGAAAAGGGTATGGGAACATATTGGGCAATCCATTAGGGGTCTGCAATCCTAAAAAAAATAATAAAGTCTGCTAAACCCTGCTGTAGAACATTCACCCACACCTACAGTATATGTACTGTATGTGTTGACTAATGTCCTATGGAGTAAAATATGTGTATAATAAACATCATCTTGCTAATCAGAACATTTACTAAATGCGGTACAGTTCCAAATATTTGAGGCTTGTAAATTATATGGTTTTCCTTTTAGAGACAAAGCTTTAGACTGAACATTTACAAGCATTCCAACAGTAAGACAGTGTTGAAAAAAACTGTAAAAAAAATATAGAAAAGTAACACAGCTCCTTGAGAAAATGTATTGTTGTACAATATACACTTTTGTGCTCCTGATTTACTTCAGAAATACCACCTTACTTTGTCTCCTGTATTCTTCAAATTCCCTTTGATAAATAATACAAAGAATTCCAGCAGTGAATCTCCTGCTGGGAAAAGTGTTGTCTCTGGCTCTGGAGTTTTATCGGGAGATTATTTTTTTATTTTTAGATATTTATCCCTATTTGAAGAAGCTAAAATACACAAAGTTCATGTGGATAATTTTTTGTGTAAATGTGTATACAGTAGATTTTTCAGCCTGTGGTAAATTGATATCACGAGCAACACAAATTATTTGAAATTATTTGAATAGACAGCTGTTTCTTGTCTTGAATACAAATATACACTTCACTTGCACAGATATATTTAACTTTTAGTTTACATTTTCAGCAATGGGAAAGACAAAATGAAAGATGGAAAATTTGAATGAATATAAAGCATTCTTTTTTCTTTTTGTGAATGCTTAAAATATCACACTCAGCATTGTGTAGTGATCATAACATCTTTTTGGTATATATAGAAAAATAACACTATTTTACAGTTTACCAACAGTAATTTCAGTGAGTTTGAAAGCATGCACATGGGTAACTTAGCTAGCTTCATTGCTTCAGAACATCTTTGTCAAACACACACAGGTTATAGATCTGCTGCTGTGGATACCATAGGATCCTACTGAAAGCCCCTGGCACTGTGCATCTAGGGGTGGGTTATTTCCGGACTTTAAAAATACATTAAGAAATGAATCAACAGTTGTCATGCCTTCATTTATCATGCTCCTAAAAATGTCCTTCATACCAAATAGTTCTCCATTAGGCTACTTTCACACTGAAAGCCCCAGCCGTTTCCGCTAAAGTGCCGCTCGTTTTAGCAGCGCTTTATCGCTGTTTAAGCAGTGCTTTTGCGACTCTTTTTGGCCGCTGCTTTTAACCCCAAAAAAAGGGTTACACAATTCTGTTTTGCAGCACTTTCAAAACGCTTTTAATGCACTTTGAAAGTGCTTCCCATTCATTTCAATGGGAAGGACATTTTGTGAGTGCCTCCAACCCATCCCGTAGATGCTGCTTACAGGACTTTTCGGAACGTCCCACAAGCGCACTGCCCGAGTGTGAAAAGACAAACTGGAATGAATGGGAGGTGGTTTTCAGGCACTTTGCAGAGGCTATTTCCAGCGCTAAAGTGCCTGAAAACTGCCCCAGTGTGACAGACAGGTAATCAAGGGAATGAGATGCCTCATAAAAATCTTTTGGCACATACTCAAAAAAGTGAAACCCCTACATTAACTCATAACCATAGCTAAAATGAAATTCATTAAATTTGACCTTCCCCTATAAACTATCATATTGATTATTCATCTAAACATCATAGGAAGGAAAGAAGTTATTGTTATAATTATTCATAATTAATAGTATATTTATATTAGAGTAGTTTATTTACCAATGCCATATTTTGTATTTAGTTAATATTTACAATATAAAGTTACATAGGGGGTTATTTACTAACAGCAAATCCACTTTGCACTACAAGTGCAAATTACAAGTGCAAAGTGCACTTGAAATTGCACTGAAAGTGCACTTGGATGTGCAGTCACTGTAAATCTGGGGGGTTAGATCTGAAATGAGGGGAAGCTCTGCTGATTTTATTATCCAATCATGTGCAAGCTAAAATGCTGTTTTTTATTTTCCTTGCATGTCCCCCTCGGATCTACAGCGACTGCACTTCCAAGTGCACTTTGCACTTGTAGTTTGCACTTGTAGTGCAAAGTGGATTTGCCTTTAGTAAATAACCCCACAGTTACAATATATGTAAAAATGCTTAATATTTCTGTTGTTATTAATCACAAGCAAAACATTTTGACATTTATGTCCGATTTTTTTATCTCAGAAAACAATGCTGTTTATAATTACCAGTATTTAAATTTATTATTTCATTGTAACCGCTTGCCAACTGCCTCACGCACTTATACGTCAGCAGAATGGCACGGCAGGCAAAGCAATCCCGCGATCGGGTCACGGAACGGCAGAACGGGGGATGCCTTTGCAAACAAGGCATCTCCCTGTTCTGCCTAGTGACAGGACACTGGTTGTCTGCTCCCTCTCATCGGGAGCAGTGATCAGTGTCATGTCAAAGTAAGCTCCACCCCCACACAGTTAGAATCACTCCCTAGGATACACTTAACCCCTTCATAGCCCCCTAGTGGTTAACTCCTTCAATGACAGTCACATTTATACAGTAATCAGTGCATTTTTATAGCACTTATCGCTGTATAAATGTGAATGGTCCCAAAATAGCATCAAAAGTGTCCGATGTGTCCGCCATAATGTTGCAGTCACAATAAAAATTGCATATCGCCGCCATAACTAGTAAAAAAAATAATAATAATAAAAATGCCATAAGACTACCCCCTATTTTGTAGACGCTATAACTTTTGCGCAAACCAATCAATAAACGCTTATTGCCATTTTTTTACCAAAAATATGTAGAAGAATAAGTATCGGCCTACACTGATGAAAAAATTTGTATTTTTATATATTTTTTGGAGATATTTATTATAGCAAAAAGTAAAAAATATTGCTTTTTTTTTCAAAATTGTCGCTATATAATTGTTTATAGCGCAAAAAATAAAAACTGCAGAGGTGATCAAATACCACCAAAAGAAAGCTCTATTTGTGGGAAAAAAAGGACGTCAATTTTGTTTGGGAGCCACATCGCATGACCGCGCAATTGTCAGTTAAATCGACGCAGTGCCGAATCGCAAAAAGTGGCCCGGTCCTTTGGCAGATAAATCCTCCAGGACTGAAGTGGTTAAAGAAGTTTTCAAGTATTTATAGTATTCTACAAGTGGTGTTTATTAAGTATATTTATATTGTAAGGCAACTGTGACCTGTTTAAATGTAAATGCCCATGGCTGTTAATATACCTTGGTTTTACAAGTATGTGGTTCCCTTAGGCTAGATACGTACAGGAAGACGTCCCTCCAGCACTTTTTTGGTTTTAATGTCTCAGGCATGATGGCATTTAAATGATTTTCAGCCACAAGCAACAATATTAGCCAACGGCCAGCTCTGTCAGGCATGGCTTGAATTCTGCACACTGTGTTGCATATTATGGTTTGTGTTTCACAAAGCAAAACAAGTGATTTAGTTAGCATTTCAGTGTTAAAATGTTATTAAAAACATTCTACTCCATGAACTACTTCTATGAGTGAGTGAGTGAATAACTTGTATAGCGCTACAAATGCGAACTAATGGACTCAAGGCCTAGGAACACTTTAAAGCTCATGCATAAGAACCCTAATGCTCTCAACCAAAGATAATCAAAAAGCCCTAAGATGGATTAGTAGTTTTGGGTTGAAAGTTTCATAGTTATGGGATTAGAAAATGTGAAATGATAATACACTTTATATAAGGGGTCCATATAGTGAACTTGGTGTTGAGTTATTCACTTTACGGTCAACACAAAGGACAAGGGGGCACTCTTTACGTCTAGAGGAAAAAAGATTTCACCTCCAAATATGGAAAGGTTTCTTCACAGTAAGAACTGTGAAAATGTGGAATAGACTCCCTGCAGAGCTGGTTCTGGCCAGCTCAGTAGATTGCTTTAAGAAAGGCCTGGATTCTTTCTTAAATGTACATAATATAACTGGGTACTAACAATTATAGGTAAAGTTGATCCAGGGAATATCCGATTGCCTCTCGGGGGATCAGGAAGGAATTTTTGCCCCTGCTGTAGCAAATTGGATCATGCTCTGCTGTTTTTTTTTTGCCTTCCTCTTGATCAACTGTGGGTATAGAATTAGGTATATGGGATTGTATGATATTATTATTTAATTTTTTATGGTTGAACTGGATGGACTTGTGTCTTTTTTCAACCTGACTAACTATGTAACTATGTAACTTTACACTTTCATCATTATAATCCTTTAATTCATCATATTTATTATGTAAAGGATTCAGAGGTTCTGAAATGTTTTAGGGTTATGTTCAAGGATTTAAGAGCTATGTTTGGGGTGAGGTTAAGAGATAAAGAGACCCTGTCTCCAGCAAAAATAAATAAAAAATACATGTAAGAGCACGGAAATATTTAGTTTTAAAATGCCTTATTTACGTCTTTCCTTTCTGCTACACAAATGATTGTTTTGTGATGTTTCTCTGAGCTTGCTAGCAAATTTTACTAATCAGTTTACCAGCACACACCCTTTTCTTATGCCATGCCTCCTCTTCTGTAGTTGTCTGATTACTCATTGTGATGCCTTAACTCCTCCACCCCCTCAACTCCCTACATAACATTTTTTAACAGCTAGGCAAAAATTAAGGGAATATTTATAAAGTCCCACCTAAGTGACAGCTCTGAGTCTGCTGGGGCTGTTGACATCACATCTCAGATGGCAATGCCTAGCAGTAGACTCTGGGAGTTTGGATGCAGGGCCGGCGCTACCACTAGGCGAAGTAGGCAGCCGCCTAGGGGCGCACTACCACCTAGGGCACAACCACAGCCTCTGTCCTGTGTGAGCTAGGCTCTCCTCTCCTGATCGATGGCCCCATTCAGTGTGCCGCCACGGCACCACCAATCCCCCCATGTGTAGCGCAGAGCGCCCCGCTGCGCTGTCACATCTCAGTCCTCAGACAGGTAAATCACACAGCGCCGCTCTGGGACTCCTTTGCTCCAGCCTGTCCCTCTGGTGCGGCGCTGTGTGTCTTGTGTGTGCAGCGGAGGGGCGGGGTTTTGATGAAGTTGTCAGCATTGAGAGGAGTAGCTGACTGACCTCCCGCCCAGCGAGGACTCCATGGAGCGGGTGGATCGCATTGGCGGCGCTGGCCTGGCCCTGGCGGGGACTCCATGGAGTGGATGGATGGCTCTGGCCTGGCCCCTGAGCAGAGCCCTGATGATGGCTGACGAAGCACCAAAGAGCAGAGGTAAGGAGGAGGACGGATCGATCTACATGCTGTATGAGGGGGAGGGGGGTGTGTGTTTGAATAGTGCAGGAAGTAGGAGTCAGGGGGATCACTGTATGTTTCATGTAAGGGGGGTCAGTGTATGTTTCATGTAAGGGGGGTCAGTGTATGTGCCATGTAAGGGGGGTCAGTGTATGTGCCATGTAAGGGGGCCACTGTATGTTTCATGTAAGGGGGGTCACTGTATGTTTCATGTAAGGGGGGTCACTGTATGTTTCATGTAAGGGGGGGTCACTGTATGTATCAGGTAAGGGGGGGGTCACTGTATGTATCAGGTAAGGGGGGTCACTGTATGTTTCATGTAAGGGGGGGGTCACTGTATGTTTCATGTAAGGGGAGGTCACTGTATGTTTCATGTAAGGGGGGTCACTGTATGTTTCATGTAAGGGGGGTCACTGTATGTGCCATGTAAGGGGGGTCACTGTATGTTTCATGTAAGGGGGGTCAGTGTATGTATCAGGTAAGGGGGGGTCACTGTATGTTTCATGTAAGGGGGGGTCACTGTATGTTTCATGTAAGGGGGGTCAGTGTATGTATCAGGTAAGGGGGGTCAGTGTATGTATCAGGTAAGGGGGGTCAGTGTATGTATCAGGTAAGGGGGGTCAGTGTATGTATCAGGTAAGGGGGGTCACTGTATGTTTCATGTAAGGGGGGTCAGTGTATGTATCAGGTAAGGGGGGTCAGTGTATGTTTCATGTAAGGGGGGTCACTGTATGTTTCATGTAAGGGGGGGTCACTGTATGTTTCATGTAAGGGGGTCACTGTATGTTTCATGTAAGGGGGGGTCACTGTATGTGTCATGTAAGGGGGGTCACTGTATGTGTCATGTAAGGGGGGTCACTGTATGTGTCATGTAAGGGGGGGTCACAGTATGTGTCATGTAAGGGGGGGTCACTGTATGTTTCATGTAAGGGGGTCACTGTATGTGTCATTTAAGGGGGGTCACTGTATGTGTCATGTAAGGGGGGTCACTGTATGTGTCATGTAAGGGGGGTCACTGTATGTTTCATGTAAGGGGGGTCAGTGTATGTGCCATGTAAGGGGGGGTCACTGTATGTTTCATGTAAAGGGGGTCACTGTATGTGTCATGTAAGGGGGGGTCACTGTATGTTTCATGTAAGGGGGGTCACTGTATGTTTCATGTAAGGGGGGTCACTGTATGTGTCATGTAAGGGGGGTCACTGTATGTGTCATGTAAGGGGGGTCACTGTATGTTTCATGTAAGGGGGGTCAGTGTATGTGCCATGTAAGGGGGGGGTCACTGTATGTTTCATGTAAGGGGGGGTCACTGTATGTTTTATGTAAGGGGGGTCACTGTATGTTTCATGTAAGGGGGTCACTGTATGTGTCATGTAAGGGGGGTCACTGTATGTGTCATGTAAGGGTGGTCACTGTATGTTTCATGTAAGGGGGGTCAGTGTATGTGCCATGTAAGGGGGGGTCACTGTATGTTTCATGTAAGGTGGGGTCACTGTATGTTTCATGTAAGGGGGGTCACTGTATGTTTCATGTAAGGGGGGTCACTGTATGTTTCATGTAAGGGGGGTCACTGTATGTTTCATGTAAGGGGGGTCACTGTATGTTTCATGTAAGGGGGGTCACTGTATGTTTCATGTAAGGGGGGGTCAGTGTATGTTTCATGTAAGGGGGGGTCAGTGTATGTGTCATGTAAGGGGGGGTCAGTGTATGTGTCATGTAAGGGGGGGTCAGTGTATGTGTCATGTAAGGGGGGGTCAGTGTATGTGTCATGTAAGGGGGTCAGTGTATGTGTCATGTAAGGGGGGTCAGTGTATGTTTCAGGTAAGGGGGGGGTCAGTGTATGTTTCAGGTAAGGGGGGGTCAGTGTATGTGTCAGGTCAGTGTAATTGTCAGGTGGGTTAGCGTTGGGGACAGGGGGTCAGTGTATGTGTCAGGGGGTCAGTGTAGGGGTCAGATAGGTCACATGTGTTGCAAGGGCAGGGTAAAGTGGAGTCAGGGGTGCACCCGGGGGGGGGCGCAAAATTAGGTTTCGCCTAGGGTGTCAAAGATCCTTGCACCAGCCCTGTTTGGATGGTTACACAAGGCAGATAAATAACATAAACAATGTTAATAAATATGTTAACCCCTTCCTTACTGGGCACATATACCCCCTTCCTGCCCAGGCGAAATTTCAGCTTTCAGCACTGTCACGCTTTGAATGACAATTGCGCGGTCGTGCGACGTGGCTCCCAAACAAAATTGACGTCCTTTTTTCGCACAAATAAACCTTTCTTTTGGTGGTATTTGATCACCTTGGCGGTTTTTATTTTTTGCGCTATAAACAAAAATAGAGCGACAATTTTGAAAAAAAAGCAATATTTTTTGATTTTTGCTATAATAAATATCCCAATTTTTTTTTTATATATTTTTTTCCTCAGTTTAGGCCGATATGTATTCTTCTACATATTTTTGGTAAAAAAAAATCGCAATCAGCGTTTATTGATTGGTTTGCGCAAAAGTTATAGCGTTTACAAAATAGGGGGTAGTTTTATGGCATTTTTATATATATTTTTTTATTATTTGTAATGGCGGCGATCAGTGATTTTTTTCATGACTGCGAGATTATGGCGGACACATCGGACACTTCTGACACTAATTTGGGACCATTAACATTTATACAGCGAACAGTGCTATAAATATGCACTGATTACTGTATAAATGTGACTGGCAGGGAAGGGGTTAACACTAGGGGGCGAGGAAGGGGTTAAATGTGTTCCCTAATGTGTGATTGTTACTGTGGGGGGAGGGGACTGACTGGGGGAGGAGACCGATCTGTGTCCCTATGTACAAGGGACACAGCATCGGTCCCCTCTCCCTGACAGGACATGGATCTGTGTGTTTACACACACAGATCCATGTCCTTGTCTCTGTAACCGCCGATCGCGGGTGCCTGGCGGACATCGCGGCCGCCAGGCACACGCATCGGCATCTCAGTGATGCGCCGGGTGCGCGCGCATGCCACCGGCGGCGCTCGCGCGCCCCCCAGTGGCCAAATAGCGGAGGCCATATAATAATGGCCTCCCGGCATTTGACAACCACCTTGCGGCCGTATATTCTCGTACGGCGGGCGCGAGGTGGCTAAATTCATATATAATACTATGGTTAGATTGTTTTTAAAATAAAAGGACTGCTGACTGGATTGATTTCCTTACATTTGGGGATTAGGTTGAGGTTTATGAGCTAGGTTGAGCTTTAGTGATAGATTTAAGGGGTGAATTATGTCAATAATAAGGCATTAGTTAAAAATTATAGGTACATTGATGATATCAGAATAAACTTTCAGAATTGAAGGCTTTGTATAAATTTGTGAACTTGGTTGCCTAGTGTTTCAATGGACAGTGTACACATGTGGTTCCTTATAATGCATTGTTTATATCCATGCATAGATAGTGTTGAGTGATTTTTTTTTAGGGTATGTTACCCTAACATTTCATATATCTGATCTGAGTTATCATGTACTTCTATTAAAAAGCATCCTGTTTGCTTTGCATTGTTTCCTTTGTGTGAAAGAACCAGGTGATCCTGCCAGTCCCCTTTCTTTCCTATTTCAAACCGACTATGCTAACGCACAAAAGCACATCCCTCCCAGCATAGTCAATTTGCTTCTTTGACTTCTATTTGGGAGTACAGCCTGCCTGTGCTGCAGTGGTCAGACATGTGCTTACATGCCGTCTGCACAGCGGAGAAGATCAGTGTGCTGCTGTTTCTCTGTCTCCTGCTGGCATGCCCCCACCAGTCTCCACCACCAGCTCTCTTATGCAGCTGAGAACAGAGATCATTTGATAACTTATAAAAAATAAATATATATATTCTTTTTTTAGATATACAAAAATGTTTTCCCTTTCACTTATATTTTAAATTGAATGGGTTGTTTTATAGTGTAACGATTCACATTATGTATACTTTAAATGTTAATCACTATGCAAGGGACATTTTAAATTTAAATGTATTGCAGTTAAAAATGTATTAGTCCAATAAAAAATGTAAATTCCCAAACCTAAGTTTTATACTCATGTTTGATCTGTGGCATTATATAAGAGACTTATATTTGTATTTTTCCCCTTGTATTTAGATATAAATGAAAGCAGAGTGAGCTCTATTTATAGAGTATAGTAATTCAAACATAGTAATAATATGAAAAAAGTATATATATATATATATATATATATATATATATATATATATATATATATATACTTATATAGTGAGGTTTGTTAAAGAGTAACTCCACTTTTGCGGTGAAAAAAATAGCAAATAAAGAAAAAATAATAAATTGTATGAAATTGCGACACAAGTCATATTGTATTTGCATGTTAGTAAAAATTACCTTTCCTTCTCAATCTGCAGCCGCTGTAATTTTCAAAAAAAAAATCTAAAAAATACACACAACATGAGCAAAGCATGCAAGAGTAACAGGCCTCCTCCTCCTTCCCACTCTGAGCTGAGTGGGAGGGGAGGGGAGGGGGCAGGGACAACAGTCAGATTGGAGCATGCAGCTTCTGCTTTCTGGCTTCCACTCCTTTTGTGGTGGAATCCCTTAATTAGGATCAGCATGTGCTCCATTTTTTTATTTTTAGAGGAGCGGTGCAAGCTTGTGCTTGTACAAAAATATATTAATTCCCCCCTTTGAATTTTCAAATTCTGTGAATTATCTATTCATTTGAATTTTTGGTGGTAAAAAGGTAGATTTTTTTTGTACATTCAGATCCTACAGACGTAAGGTTTACGGAAACAAAACTGTTATTAACTCTGTATTGCATGAAGGGAAATATCATTCAAATAATAGCCAAGTCATAGAGATGAAGTGTAATAATAGTTGATTTAAGGATTTTGCCTTATATTCAAAGTAGAGATTATAATAAGGAGTTACAACTGGAAGTCCATAATAGAGCAAAAATACAACCCAGCAAGTTTTTATAAATAAGATAATAGATAGACCAGATGAAGGGGTAATACTGCACACTTGCATATTAAAATGAAAAGGACATCAAGGACACATGCACTATGAAAATATGCATACTTCTTCCACATGTCTAATCAGTTCAAGGATTCCTTCCAGAAGATGGAAGCATCAGAGGTCACAGAAAAGGTTCTGTTTGACGCAGCTCAGTAGTTAAGCTAATGAGGCAAAAGTATAGAGAGAACAGGTGACCTCTTCAGGTCACAGGTGCAATCCTATAACAAAATAACATTTTTGTTCAGTTGTACCATATACCACATAAGTGGAAACAATTTTGATAAAGGTAATCCTATCCACAAAAACTGCTACGACTATTTCTCAACACTAAATACTGTATATTTTGATATTTTGTCAACCCAAAAAGGTTTACAAGCATACAATTGACTTGTTTGAGCTGCTTATGACTGCTGATGGCTCTCCTAACTTAGTGATCTACTAATAAAAAAGCCAGACAGCTGTTATTTTCATTTATATTCCAAAACTTATTTAAGCATTCAACAGCATAATGTAACTGAAAATGTATATACAGAAGAAAATCACTTGACACTTTCAATTGACAGCCATATGTTGAAAGAAACAAACTATGAAGTGAATTCAATAAGAAGAGAAAGAGAAACATGCCCATAGAAAGTAATTGCACAGCTTTTGACATTTTGTGAGACAGACACAGGAAATCAAAGCTATACATATTTGCTTTGGGACATCCTTACTAATACTCAGTTTTTAAAAATGTTCATAAAATGGAAAGCATATTTCCTTTGCATGTAGTCAGATAAAAGAGTTTCCAGAAGAAGGTGGCAAAAGATAAGTATGCCACTTTCATAACTATCAAATAAAATGTAACTGTGTGCTTTCAAGAAAAATAAAAGAAATTCTTTATTATTATTGAGTTACCGTATTTATCGGCATATAACACGCACTTTTTTCCCCTTAAAATCAGGGGAAAATCGTGGGTGCGTGTTATACGCCGATACCCACTGATCCCGGCGATCTCCGCTGACTGAGCGGAGCGCAGCGATCGCCGCCGAGATACACATAGCCGAGTGTACTCGGCTATACTCGGCTTTTCTCGGCTCTGCTCACAGTCACGCCCAGTCCACGCCATTGGACCTGTGATATGTCCATCATAGGGCGGGACTCGGCATGACTGTGAGCGAAGCCGAGAAAAGCCGAGTATAGCCGAGTACACTCGGCTATGTGTATCTCGGCTCCGCCCAGTCCCTGCGTTCTCGGCGGCGTTCGCCCCGCTCCGTCCAGTCTCTGCGGCGGTCTCGGCGGCGCCAATTTTGAAAACTGGGGCAAGGCTGCACTGGACACTGGGCAAAGGCTGCACTTAGCAAAGGCTGCACTGGACACTGGGCAAAGCTGCACTGGACACTGGGCAAAGGCTGCACTGGACAAAGCTGCACTGGACACTGGGCAAAGGCTGCACTGGGCAAAGGCTGCACTGGACACTGGGTAAAGCTGCACTGGGCAAAGCTACACTGGGCAAAGGCTGCACTGGGCAAAGGCTGCACTGGACACTGGGTAAAGCTGCACTGGACACTGGGCAAAGCTACACTGGGCAAAGGCTGCACTGGACACTTGGTAAAGCTGCACTGGGCAAAGGCTGCACTGGACACTGGGCAAAGGCTGCACTGGACACTGGGCAAAGGCTGCACTGGACACTGCTGGCAAGGCTGCACTGACAAGGCTGCAACGGACACTGGTAAGGCTGCATTTAAATGTAAGTTTTTTTTTCCTTAAACTTCCCTCCTAAAAGTTTTTTTCCCTAAAATTCCCTCCTAAACTTGGGGTGCGTGTTATACGCCGGTGCGTGTTATACGCCGATAAATACGGTATATATTTTCACAATAAAAAAAACTAGAAAGTAGCACAAATGTTGTAAAGGTATTTTGAATTGCACCATAGTAAAGACATGTTTGCTCACTATATCCACACTGCAAATTTTCCTTTCAGTTTTGTTGGTCCAATGAGTCCTGCAGCTGTGAAATCAATTTATAATACAAAGCTGTCATACCATGTGGCAATATAAATAGGAAGACAGAAAGAATATGCAATTAATACAGATCTATTTGAAAAATAAATGGCTGCATAGTGAAAGGAGCACAGTTTTGTGATGAGGGTGATACACTGCATTGCCATAAGTGTTTTTCATTTTGATGAATCCTCTTCAGGTTCTGGAGACGGGGAGCATGGCAATTAATAGAATATACTTGAGAGAGAAAATGAAGTGAAGTGGACAACATTTTAAATTAAATAATAAGAAAGTACTGAAAGCATTTTGGAATGATTGTGTGAAAAGGACATAGAAAAACAATACAATTTAAAGACTGTGAAATAACCCTTCTTGAACCTGTGGTTAAATATTGCTAAGATGAATAATGTATCACACTGATGCCCTTTAAAGGAACCTTTAAAGGAACCTTTTGCTAGAAAATACAGTCTGTTATTAGGAGGGTGCTGATCCATTATTATACAACAAAAAAAAAATCATGGAAAATTTAGTTTCAATACTATATAAATCTTGGTTTTGTGAAATCCATGTATCACACAGGAAATAAAGGGATATCTAGTAACCTACTCAGGTTTACATTAATTGATTTTTGGCATTTACCAAGGAAATATTAAACTTATTGTAGGTTTAACATTTTTATACTGCACATACTGTGGTTGAGCTAGGTGGCTCCCAAAATATAGAGAGGGGGAATAAGGCAAATATAGCAGCAGCTACACTGTTCATTTTCTCCTATCTTATGCTAGTTTGTACTATTTGCTCAAATACCAGGCCTGTAAGTAAGTTCATAAGGTGTGGAAGCTGCATTATTTCATTTTTCAAACAACTTTTTTCACATTTTGAGCCTGTCAGTAACACAGTTCCTGGTATGAGGTTACAATGTTTACTCACTGTACTGGAGCAGCATTGGTACCCTAAAACAGGAAGTGGGTTAGGACTTTATCTCCAGGTAGAGCTGTTCTGCAGTCCACAGAGAGAACTGGTTATGCTAATAACATTGTTTGAAATAACATTGCAGAGAGCATGGGACAGAATTGGATTTCTGGCAAGGTCAATAGGTATTTTTTAGCACTTATTGATATAGAACAAACGTATTCAATTGTATAGTTTTTAGCTTACAAAGAAGTAAATAATAGAGTATGGTGTAATAATTGGTAATTGTTAGGGTGTACAAAACCTGAACTTTTTAAATCACTGTTCTTCACTGTATTTCGCTGCTTAACATATGTCCAATTTATTAAAGTTATAAAAGGATGTCAACGTGAATTGGAAAAGAGCATGACTGCTGAAATGGATAAATACCCATCAGAATGCAGCAGAACTGCAAAATCATGTCACCTTGTATAGTTCCTATCTTTAACTTTAACTAAAATTTTCAGTAACAGTGGAAAGTGCTAATAAATTGTCAAAGTCTATTTACAGAAATGCTAAGCCATATTTTCACCTTAGTAAAAATATGGGAAAAACAGAGTGGAGAAATTGCCCAGAGTTGCCTAATAAATGGGTACAATTTACAGAGTCAATATTTTTCACAAATAAAAGAAAGAAACATTGAATGTGGATATACAGGTCATTTTTTTTTTTGTACATCAACAACATATGAAACACAAACGATCACTTATGACAACAACATTAGGACACAGCTGAAAATAGAAGGATGTTTTTTTATTTAATCTTGTAATAAGGAAAAGGGACATTTTCCAACCACTATGATGATAACGTTTTTTTGGGAGCAGAATGTGAAGCATCCTGTGAAACACGATGCTTATCATGAAGATTATGAGAAGATGATTAGTTCCATTTTATGGAGAAATTGGGAGTCTATACACATTCAGAGAAAAAAATAGAACTTGCTAGAGATTGCTCACACAACTGTGCATCTTTACAAAAAAAGTTGGCTAGGTGATATCAGTAGACAAAACCATGTATACTATAGGTCATCAAGGTCTTCCCTTTCCAAGTCCAAGACCTCTTCCTTTCACTGTGTACATGAACTTCAGAGAAGCAAATGATCAAAGCTGGCTTCTACCAATCAATATATATATATTTTTTTAAATATTTGGTAATAATAAACTGCATTAATACCTGGATACTAGTGTTACATGACTAGGAAAACAGTTGTGGTGCAGGAAATTGGAAATGTTATTATTGTGTAGATGTTTATCCTCAAATGAGAATGAACATCTGCCAGGCACTGGCAGGCAGATGGTTGGTGTGTATTTGTGATTTTGTTTACTTTTAATCTTCATTCTTTCTGTCTTTTTATTTAGCCTTTCTCATTTTTCTTGTTTTCTTAGATGATTTTCTTGCTCAAATATAGTGATTTTTTAATATGTTTTGCTTTTGAATATGTTGAATATGGTTGTTACCTTGGTTATTTATTTCTCCAAATCTGTAGACAACATTTGAGAGTTTTTTTTCTCTAAACTGCACATGGAAGCACCTGTGCTGTTACCTAGAGGACAATTGAAAGACTGAAAATCTGCATTGAGACACTAAGTTGGTGTCTTGCAGTTTTTCCTTGAAATGGTGCTGAACACAATAGAAGCATATGTAGCAATACCTAATGTTGCCAGGTAAACCATAATGGAGCAGAGATTTAGGGGTGCTCTCCATGCAGCAATGATCATAGCTGCCTCTAAGGAATTAAGAAGATACTCTAATCGCTAATTTTTCAGTATTTTTCATTCTATGTATTTAGTTTTATATTTTTAATTTTAGTGTCTTTCCATAGCTACACACAGTATTTATGTGCATTATATTTGCATATACAATACATTCTACAATAAATCACTATTCAAATGCTTTATTTTACCTCCCTTTACTGATCCACCTTTCCATATCAACATCTCATTAGTCTGTGTTTCCTATCATTTTTCTTCAACAAAATTTTCAAAATTCCATCATTCATTTATTTACATTTATACTGATGGTTACACATGTTACTAGTAAAATACTCTTTTATTTATGCATGTAATGTTTTTAAAATGAGTGGATAGACCAATTCTATAACCTTTTTGCAGTTTTTTTCAGACATCTTATAATAACCTTCCCTGCTATAGAAATATATTTTTTAGATATTAGATGAGAACATTTATAGGTTTTGTGAAACATGTACAGTAAATTGCACAAAAAACTTGACATACAAAATACAGTAATCTCCAACAGTACTGAAAGAACCTTTTGTTATCAAAGTATTCATATAATTTTGTAACAGGAAAAAAGCACAGTACAATAATTGTAGAAAGTATAGAACAAGCACTGTAACTTTCAAAAAAAAAAATGCATAAAAAAAAAAACAGAAGCAGAACATTGCTTTTTTAAAACTGCCTCTAAAGTGGATAACTTTACGTAAGCCAATAATACCCTGACTTTTTGATTATGACTGGCACATACTTTAATTGTCAGTGTGCCCCTATTTTTCAGACAGTTTAGAAACAAAAAAAATATCTACGGGCTCATCTGAATTTGGTCATACCCTTGCCAGCTATCTTAATGCCTTGTACACACGATCGGATTTCCGATGGAATAAAATCCGATGGAATTTTCAGTCGGAATTCCGATGAAGCTGACTTCCATCAGTCTTGCATACACACTGTCAGACTAAATTCCGACTGTCCAAAACGCAGTGACGTAAAACACTACGACGAGCCGAGAAAAATTAAGTTCAATGCTACCGGGAATGCATCGACTTGATTCTGAGCATGCGTCGATTTTTCTCCGATTGGAATTCCACACAGACGATCGGAATTTCCCATCATATTTTTTTCCAGCGGAAAAATTTAAAACATGTTCTATTTTTTTACTCCGATGGAAAAAAGTCTGATGGGGCCCACACACGATCAAAATTTCCGATGAAACAAGTCCATCGGAAATCCGATCGTGTGTACAAGGCATAAGTCTTCAAAATGTAATTATTTGTTACACCAGGCAAGAAACAAGCAATTTTCCTGTGTTTTTTCCAATCTGGCTATAATAGTGATGGCTGATATATTATGAAGATCATCAAAGCGTAGGCAATTATGGTAACTTTCTTTTTGATTAAAAGACAATGCCATCTTTTTCATTGCAACTATCTTACTCGCACAAGTTAAAATCAATGTTAAATATACAAAAATACAGAAATATAAAAGACTGACAGCAGAAAAAACACCAATTGGAACCATCAGGTCTGCCATTTCTATTTAACATTTCCATTATTTTGTTTTTGTCTGGGTATAGACCTATTTTTTTTTATCATATTCAAATTCATTTACTGTTGACTGACTCACTGGGATTGATTTACTAAAACTGGAGAGTGCAAAATCGGGTGCAGCTCTGCATAGAAACCAAGCTTTGCAAAGATTAATTGAACAAGCTGAAGTTAGAAACTTACTGACTATCATGCATTGCTGCACCAGATTTTGCGCTCTGCAAATTTAGTAAAACAACTTCACTATCTCTGCTGGATGTCATTTTTAACTGCTGCTGCCTGCTTGCCTGTTGTATAGAGAAATAATGAGTTGCCTCATTCTGGGAAGACATCATATGATGTCCTTCCATTCATGCCATGCATGAGCGACCAGGGGGTGGGCAGTGCAGCGATCAGTGGTGCACCGTGTCTCCAGGACACAGCACAATACCGATCATGGTAAAGGGCCTATGGCGTAGGCACTTTAACATGTGATCAGCTTTGTCCAATCACAGCTGATCACAGTGTAAACAGAAAAAGCCAGTTATTGGCATTTCTCACCTCATGCTGACAGCGCATGAGAAGAGGATAGCTGGTAAGTGGCATTCCTCACATCTGCACTGACAATCAGAGCACTGATAATCCATGCCCTGATTATCAGTGCAGCCCCATCAGTTCCCATTAGTGCTGCCCTTCAGTGCCCATCAGTGATGCCTGTTAGTGCCATCATTGCTTCCTCATCAGTGCAGTATATCAGTGCCCATCAGTGCCACCCATCCGTGCCACTTATCAGTGCCCATAAGTGCCGCTTATCTGTGCCTATCATTGCTGACTATCAGTGCCCATAAGTGCTGCCTATCAGTCCCCTACAATGCCACCTATCAGTGCCCATCAGTGCCATCTATCAATGCTGCCTATCAGTGCTGCATATCAGTGTATATCAGTGCTGTGTATTAATGCCTCCTCATCAGTACACATCAGTGCAACCTCATCAGTGCCCATCAGTGCAGCCTATCATTGCCTGTCAGGGCAGCCTCATCAGCGCACACCAGTGAAGGTGTATTTACAAAATTTTATAATAGAAACTTAATAAACCTTTTCTTTCAAAATGTTCTGACTTTTTTTGTTTGTTTAGCAAAAAAAACACAGTGGTGATTAAATACCACCAAAAGAAAGCTCGATATGTCTCAAAAAATTGTCATTCAAAGTGCTACAGCGCTGAAAGCTGCAGGCCAGGCAGGAAGGGGGTGAAAATGTCCCGTAGACAAATGGTTAAACATCCACAAACCAATCAAAGTATGTTTTTCAATCATTTACAAAAGCAACCCTGTAAGGGTGCAAAACACTACCTCCATAGGTTGGAATTATTATTTCTCACCATTACTTAGTTCTCAGGAAAAATAATGTATTTTTAAATGTTATCTTTTTTAATAAGAATACAATATATCATTTTTTTTTACAAAAATAACCTTTGTCGCATGTTACATGTGTAAAAAGAGAGAGATAGGAGTTGTACTTTTTTCGGTGTTTCAGCTTTGTCTTGAGCTGTATAAGATTTTGGAAAAAGTGCAGCTATCTAAAATTATATCACTTGTGCAATACAAAGTACCTATAATAAACTGTGTGTAGACAGAACTCTGTCTTATAAACATAAAAAATAGTATACTAAATAGACAGGTGCTAATCAATCCTATTAATAATAACTTGCAATGACCAGAGCATTTTCTGCGATTCGGCACTGCGTCGCTTTAACTGACAATTGCACGGCCGTGCGATGTGGTACCCAAACAAAATTGACGCCTTTTTTTCCCCCAAATAGAGCTTTCTTTTGGTGGTATTTGATCACCTCTGAGGTTTTTATTTTTTGCACTATAAACAAAAAATTGTTGACAATTTTGAAAAAAACACAATATCTTGTACTTTTTGCTGTAATATATAGGACCGATTTTTTTAAATAAAGCACAATTTTTCCTTAGTTTAGGCCGATATGTATTTTTCAACATATTTTTTGTAATAAAAATTGCAAAAAGCATATATTGATTGGTTTGCGCAAAAGTTATAGCGTCTACAATATAGGGAATAGATTTATGGCATTTTTATTTATTTATTATTTACTAGTAATGGCGGCGATCTGTGTTTTTTTAATTGGGACTGCGGCATTATGGCAGACGTATCGGACACTTCTGACACATTTTTGGGACCATTGGCATTAATACAGCGATTAGTGCTATAAAAATGCACTGATTACATTGTAAATGTCACTGGCAGGGCAAGGAAGGGGTTAACACTAGAGGGCGATTAAGGAGTTAACTGTGTTCCTTAATGTGTTTTCTAACTGTAGGAGATGACAGATCACAGATCATGGTTCCCAGCTTGTAGGAACTCACGATCTGCATCTCCTCTTCTCTTCCCTTCCCATTCCACTCTGTAGAGATTTCCAGCAAAAGGTACCCGTCAGCTTGGTGATGTCAGTAGGCTCTGCCTTTATGCATTACGTTCATCTGGACTTACTCAAAAGTCCAGATGCAAAAATGTCACTGCACCCCTAGGAATGAGCTGAAGGTCTTTGGGTTCAGTTCAAAGAAACTTTGTATAACATGAGTAAAGTTCGGGTGCAAAAAGATGACAAAAAGAAACTGTCAGGGCTTTAACCATTTCATACTAAAATGCTTGTTTACTTTAAAGCCCAAATATTCTTTAGGTTCATGCCAAATAATTACAGTAAGTAAGGGTGCATAAAAGTAAAGTAAAAGTCTTACTTTTGTTATTTTCTTTAATTGAGCTCCAACCCAAAACTCAGTTAACTAGCAGCAGTCTGCAGATAAAGACTACTAGCCTCTTTGTGAAAGCAGGAGCCTTTATGCAGTGGCCTGACATTCCCCCAGCATAGTCACAACTACAGATCTCCAATCAGCAGTGCTCATGTTCCTTGTGGATAAAGAGGTGACTGGCACCTTCCAATGCATATTTGTAAAGCTAGCCATTTCCAGTGTCAATTATATGTTTGCGGTTTTGCTGTTCCTTGGAGGCAATGTTCAGAAAGACTTTTCTAATTTTGTGAAAAAACGACTACTGTATATTGTAAATGGCCATCAAAAACAAAAAGATATGTTGGGTACCCATCACAATATGCTTATGATCATGTACACTTTCTAAACTCACCTAAATTCTGCTTAGTCTAATAAACAAAACCATTTTGGCACCTGGCACCCCATGGCAAATTTTTGCACACATCAGATGTTTGATGCTTAATATCAAACAATGTTTTAGTACCAGGATGTACATTTTGGGTTTTGCCTTTACTCATATCGCAGCTCCCTTTCCAACAGGAACCCAAAAAAAGTGTACAAGCTACAAGTTGCCAGAGCGGTAGCTTACACAGGGCTATGGACTCTTCTTGTGAGAATGCTGATTGGTCCAGTCCTGTCACATGACATGAGACATATTCTCCACTGGACCCCAAAGCATACACTCCTGTTTGGGGAAAAGTGCTTGTTGACAACTAGCTGCAAAATGTTTATTGTTACTGTGTACTGTTATAATAAAATACATTGTAATTTTCAAATGGTGTTGTTTTGCCACATAAAGTCCCATGGGAGGACACAACTGGTAGAAAATGTGGAATAGGGACATGACAATGATAGCCTTAGCCTTAGGCCCCTTTCACACAGGCTTTCTGATAAGGTCCGCCTGTAATGTTTTTAAGAGGACCTGATTGGACACTCCACTCAGCCCTATGGAGCGGCAGGTGTCAGCGATGACATGTCCGCTGACACCCGCTGCTATCTGATCTGATCCTGTCTGTGAAATTCAGATGGATGGAGACCCTATTTTCCATCCGTCTAGCGGATCGGATGGGATCGGATGAAAATGGACAGGCGGTCTGTTTTCATCTGATCTCCCCATAGAGGAGAGCAGGGCTCTGACAGGTCTGTCTCAGCACAGTAAGTGGAGATGGACCTGTCATCTGCCTGCTCAGCGGGGATCAGCGGAGTCCATCGGGCGGACCGCCCGCGTGAAATGGCCCTTACATAAACCAAATACTTATTTTACTTTTTTGTTTATTTGTTGTTTTTTTTTTTTTTTGTTTTTAAGAGGTACCTGAGCTTAATTTTAAGTTGAAGTTAAGTTGAGAATGCAATTATGCAAAAAGTAAATTCCTGTTTACTGTGAATACCCATTCATGTGCAAATGCTTTTTATATGATATCATAATTAAAGAGAATGATCACACAATATGATAAAGATTCTCAGTTCATTTCAACTCAAATCAACCCAACTGTATATTAGAGTTAATAAGCATGCACAATGTATTCAGAAATAGTGTTATTGTCTTATACAATTTAAATATTTTACTTTAGGAAAAATAAAGATTTACACAGCAAAGTTCTAAAATATGTAAAGGTGAACAATGTTTGTGGTTTGGGGGGCATGTAATTTCATATAAGCAGGTAGAATCTTAAACACATTTCTGTAAACCAAAAGTATATATAATTTAATTTGCTAAAATGTATTATATGTATCAGAGACATAGCTTGAAGCTTGTGGGCCCAGATGCAAAAGTTGACCTGGGCCCCCCTCCCCCCACCACTTCCACCGTGCGTGCAGATACACCCACTGCATGCCAAGATACTCAAAGTGGCTTAAGAGTTTTGAGTTGCCAGAGTTCCTCCTTCCATCAAAGGACAGGGATCACTGCTGGAGAATCAAATGACAGGGATCACCGCTGGAGAATCAGAGGACAGGGACCCCTGGCAGGTCACTTTGGAGAGCTCCTTTTCCATTACTGTATACAGCTCCTCCCCCCACACTACACAGGGCTGAATTTGCATTCCTTTAAACACAGTCTGTCAGAATTCACAGGGTGTATCTGGCTTTTATGTTGATGTTCTGGCCTATGAAATTTTCTGGTCGGAACAGCAGTGTAGTTGCAGTAGGCAGATACACCCTGTGCAGATCGTAGCTGACTGGCTGTGTTGTAAAGGAATGTGATTTCAGCCCTACATAGGAGCAGTATATGTTGCAATTGGAAGAGAGCTTAGCAGCCGGGCATAGCATCCAGGGCAGAGGGAGTGGTCAGGGGGCTTGGGGGGGTTGCAACTTAGATCTGGGGGGGCAAAGCCATGTGACAAAATATGGAGCCTGCAGTCCCTCAGGAGGTGTTGAGGGATTTGTTTGTGGCTGTGGAGCCCTAGGGCAGATCAGAGCTGGACTTTGTGGAGGATATGATATGACAGGGAGGCTGCAGGGGCCCCCTGGAGATAGGGGCAGGGTTGCGATTGTGACCCCTGCAACCCCTTATGCTACGCCCATGATATGTATATCTTCCTTGCTAATAAAATACGTGCTTTTATCTTTTTTGGTCCTTTGTTGCATCTCTATGCTGCTAATTTTTGCATGTCATTTTTCAGAGTGGGTTTACTATCCTATAAGATGAATTGGCTAAACAAAGACTTTTATGGCTAAATCACCAGGTATTAGCGTAATGAAAGTTGCAGATTTAAAAATACAGAAAATTACTTTTGAATATACATGAATGTTAAAATTCACATAAAATTAATTATATAGTAATTGGGTTTAAATATACTGCAGTCTTTCTCACATTTATTTAAGCCATGTAAACGGCCTTCTCTGGCTGTTCAATGTACACTGCAATACATACTTTTAACAGTGGTAAATTTACTTGTTGACCCATGCAGGTTGAGGGGCTCTTAGCAGTTTTCTCCACACATGGTAAAACATAGTCAGGGTCCTAAAGCATATAAGTTTTGTAGAGTATTGGGTGGGTTGAAGCTTCCAACCTTGGACCTTCATTTTGGTGGTGAGCAGCACCAACTGATTGTTCAGCTATGCTCAGCCACTATTGTATTGGTGCTGACTAGTGTTCAGGGCTATACACTTCCCAGGAGTCTGCATGACTGCAAGGGAGCAGCTAGAGGTGTGCTTGTGTGTGCACAGTGCTCGTGAAGTCTATGGAGAACCAGGCAGAGGCCCTAAGCCTGAGGGTCATACATCAGGCAAAGAGGTTGATGGAACTGTTTTGAGTTGTTAGATAGCATTGGAGGGTGAGTGCTGAAAACCCTGTGAAGGAAACCTGTGTTGTGTGAAAACCAAACTTTCTTTGAAAAAAATTGGTAGCCCTGAAAAGGATAATTTGGCAAGCAGCTGTGTCCTTAATGTTCTACCATATGAAGCTGGATCCCACAGTACACTTTACCAGATGAGTTAAGAGTTTTTTTAGCTACAGTAGGTGCACAGTTTTTTATTCATGTTCATTTGAACCCCCAAGCCAGACATGACCATACTACAATGACTTCTCAATGCACATGTTTATTTGCTTTAAGTAAACCTGTCATTATATCTTAGTGCTCTGCAGTAGAAAATAGATGTTGACAATAAATAACATTTGGAATTACAATAGCTACACACAAATATCTCCTTAGTAATAGAAATTATATCTAAAGGTTAGCAAAAGGACTTGTTCATGAATCCAGCTAAATGTCAGATGCAAGCAGAATGCTAAAATTATACCACAGACACTAAAAAGCCTGAAGATATTTTGTGGTTGAGCTAAAGAAGTAGCACATTATAATTTCTAATGCTGCATGATATAATTCCTAAAGTGATGGAATTGAAGCTTTTAGGCCCTTACAAGGTGTTTTGGTTCCCTAGTGACCTGCTCTTCTTTCTATACTTAGCTGAATATCAACTAAGAAAATATGAGAAACCCACTGAGAAATTAATCCTTTAGTACCCTCACTGTTTAAGTAGCCAGGGGCAGACAACAGAATCATTTATTTCTCTCATGACATTGAAAAAGAAACATTTTTGACACTGTTGAATTCCTTTTTAAAATGCATATCAAAAAAAGTAACAAATCCAGCATAGTAACGTTTTACCAATCGGTTATTAGTCTGTATACAGTTTTACACAATAGACAACAAGCACTTTTGTGCATCTATACACAAGAAACATTAATGTTTTATAATTCTGTTATATGTGAATCAAGTAATAAATGTATATATTACTGATTGTTGTCTTTGTTAAAAACAAACTAATATTGTGTTATATACAGTATATTCCTAAGTATTAGAGAAGACACTATAATATGTGGGGCAGCACTTCTGCCTGTCAGTACTATGGTTATCGGTATGAATTCCAACTATGGCACTACCTGCCTGGTGTTTACATGTTCTCCCTGTGCCTGGGTGGGTTTCCTCCCATACTCCAAAGACATGCTGGTAACTTAATTGAATCCTGTCTAAATTGGCCCTAGTATGTGTATGTATGAATGTTCTGTATGTATGGGTATGGGGCCTTAAAATGTAAACTCCTTGAAGGAAGGGACTGATGTGAATGTACAATTTATATTTAAAGCACTGCATAAATATTTGGCGCTATATAAGTACCTGTAATAAATAAATAATAATAACGAAACTAAAATTTATACATATAAGCGAGTAACATTTTCAGCATAAAAGAAAGGCAGAGAATCTTCATAGAAATCGTACCCTAAGGCCTATAATAATTGGATGGTTTAAACTACCACAGCATACGTAGGGAGTCTTTGCTCCACATTATGCCAGGAATTAAGCTGTCTTCATTCCTTGAGGTTTTAACACCTTAAGGGAGGGTTATAAAGTGAATTGCTTATTTCAAACTTCCAATCATGTACAGATAAAAACAAATAAAGGAACCCCTGCACATGATTGAACGACTGAAGCAAACCGAGGCTCACTACATTTACTACATTTCATTTTACTTAAATGACCCCATTTTATACGCTGTTAATGGTCAGATAACTTGCACAGATCCCCATAAGTTGTTTCAGGGCTCACAGAAGGTCAATGCAATACCATAAACAGGCGTTTTCCATAAGACAGTGCAAGAAGTAATCCTGAAGAGAAACTTGCACTAATATGTAGGAATCTTATTGCACTAAATCTATATCACTAAAGCACAAATTCTCAATGGATATTGAGGAATACTGCTCTGACTTTTTCATTATTAGTATTAGTGTAATTTAATATTTAAATCTCTGTATGGGTTCCTCCCCTCCCTCCTATCTATTATACCAAAAGACAAACCTCAAATGTACAACAGATTCAATCTCCACCATCTGGCTTTCTTCTGCATTGGACAATGTTAAAACTGTTTTTCCTTCTTGCACCTGTGCTACCTGTGAGTAGGTGCAACTGCAAGCATTCTGGAGATGAGTGAAAGAGGCAAGTTACATGCATACATTCTAAGACATTGAAGTTTAATTTACAGGAAAGGGTACCCAAGTAATACTTTTGTAACTGTGAGTAGGGAGTCAAAAGTGGAATGAAGACAACTCACAGAATATTTGTTATTTGTTGGACTAAAAACAGCAGTAAAGAATTAAGACACTTTATATATTACTATACTTTAACCAATTGCCTACTTTGCACTTTCACCCCCTGCCCATATATATATGATTTACCAGCATATAAGATCACTGCTTCAGGACACTGCCAAAAAATACATTTGTCATTGTGGCTTATATGTATAGATGGAGTTGATTGCTTATTTTGGAATAAAACCTGTGGAAAAAACACACAAATTTACAGAAAACATTGAGACCAGACACAGTATACATTTTTAGCGTTCAAAATGTTGTCAAACATAACAAGCAGCAGAGTAATCGTAATTCTACCAACTCTGTCCCGATAATGCTCATTTTTGATACCTAAGCAGACTTTGCTAATTGCCTTTTTATCCAATAATATAACACACTTTTGTCTACCTATTGTCAAGTGAGATTAGAAGATATACAATAAAATAATCAGTAGTAAATCATAATTCACAATGAATAAGTGCTATGTTTGTAGCAATAAAGATTTATGATATGGGACTGATGATGGTACGTCTCAACCCTGAGAGGTAGTATCCAGCACCAGTGTTAAGAAAAAATAAAATAAATAAAAGATATATATATATATATATATATATATATATATATCTTTTTATTTTATTTTTTTGTACTAGTATTTATGCTTTGTAATTGGGACACACGACAAGCATAGTGGGGTTTTCTTGAGTTTGACTTATTAAGTTTGAAAGTGGAAATACACTGGTTAAATGATAACTATTTGTAATGACTGTACTATAACTTACATTTTAAATGCATAGCTTGAAGTTACAATTTTTAAACTGCAGTCCTATGAAAAGGTTTTCTTTCTCAATTAGGCAAGTGTTCTCCTTGTTCCAGCATTACAAGCTTTGTACATCTATCCAATTTTCCACTCCATTACAAAGGAGACAGAAAATGTAAATCTCCTATATTATTATCATGTTTTTGTAAAGAGTTTTTCAGGATCAGGACTCAGTGAACAAAAGATGTTAAATTATCCTAATTCTACCCTGTATTTTTAGTGAACAATTCATGACCACTAGTTTATTTCTCATTAACATTAATAATATCATTAGAAGATCATTACATTTTAAATAAAATCACTTAAATGCATAAGCAATATAATTAATGAGAATACTTGTAAGCAAAATTCAAAAGCCTGCCAGACAAGAAAATATTTTAAAAAAGGATTTTGGGCACTGCTTTTTAGGTGAATAGCCAATTCCTGCTAGCAATTCTTATAGCTTTCTAACCACATGCAGACCTTGGGGGCAGGATATTTGCCTGAAAAAGTCAAAAGGGTTCTAGAGCATATCACTTATGCCCTGATCATCCCCCCCACCCACCACTTTCGCTCCCTCACCTTAAATACCAGCAATTTCCAACTGACAAAATTAAAGGTGGTTGTGAAACAAAAAAAAAATAATTAAAGGTGGGACTTGCTATATATCACATATTAGGAGCAATTGTCAAAATCCAGCAGCTTCTGTGTAAATTGACACTTTCAGACTGCAGACTACTCTGTTTCAAAACATGGGGCAAGATGCACTGGTTTCTTCAGCTGTGCAGATCTAACCAAAAAAATGTCAATGAATAGGTGGCACAAAGTGCCTCCCAAAACCTTTCATGGACTTTGGAGGCAGAGAGAAAATTACCACATGTATAAAAAGTATAGAATTTATTAGAAAACTTGGAGTAAAAAAATAGGAAAACTATCCCTCTAAAATGACATAGTGAAAAAAACACACATACACTTATATATGTCTCATAGTTATATATACACACAGATACCCTTAACCATCTAAACCATCCATAGAGCCACCTATGTGCAAATTCAGGTCAGCCCAACATGTTTGGACGTATAGTCCTTCATCAGGGGTATATTTGCTTCTGAAAGTAGATATGTAAAAGTCAATTATTTTTATATCTAGAAGTCAATGTATAAGCATGTATATATGAACTTAAATCAAGTAATAATATAAAATGACATCAAGTATAGTTGCCGATCATAATTACAAGCATTAATAAAGGAATACAGCAAAAGAGGAGACGTGTGTTCCCGTCTGAGCGCAACTCAGAGGAGAAAAGTCCTACACCAAACACTGCTGCATACACAGCGAACCCAGTACAGGAGGATCTAGGAACATCTAAAAATCAAAAAATCAAAAAGCGACGAGGGAATGAGTATTTCTCTTTGCATGCACAGAGTTATAGCAAACATAGAAGCATCTAAGGGAATTATATGGGATCAGTGGGGTAAATTTTATAATGGCCTAAGGGAGATCTATGTTAGTAAGATATATCCAGGTAAATAAAGCTATTAATGTCATAGATATACAAAGATAAGTTAAATGCTGTAGTTATAGGGGCAATATTGGGAGAAATGCCTCCCTTAATTGATACCTGAACAGAGACAGCTGGTGATAATAGCAGGCCACCTTGCCACGAATGGCCAGAGTGGCACTGAGATGGGTTCCCCCTGGTGACGCGCCGCTGCCCCGCCCACAGGGCAGGATGACGTCATGCGCTGCATATCGTGGATGTGTAAAAAAAGCCAGACGTGCGCTCCAGGTTGGAATGCACGTCCTGTGGAAGTAAAGCGTGGACCCCGGAAGGTGGAAGCGGGCGCACATACTTTACAGGCCAAAAAAAACCAGGGCTCTGGTAGGGAAACCCGCCGGAGTCCTGCACATCGGGTGATGCAGGCAGTAGTGTGGGGGGCACTGCATGTGCACAATGAAAGGATATAAAATGGTAAAAACACATGTTGCAAAAAACTGGACCAGTGTAACAAAACATATATATATATATATATATATATATATATATATATATATGTATATATTAGTGAAAGACATAAATAGAGACAAAAAAAACTGGGGAGGGAATGTGGCGAGACTTCTATCATCTGATTACTTATTGAGTTTGCATCCTCCTGATTTGAAACCTAGCAAGAAAGGTTTAAAAATACAGGTGGTGAGGTGACCCCAAGTTTGAAAATCCATCAGCGTCTGCATTGCAGCAAACTTATTGGAATCACCCACCCTGGGGTTCGGGAGTTTTGCAGTTTACGTAATGTTTGAAGGTGTTCCCATTGGGCAGAATGACATGTGTGCGAGTATCTATTAGTGGACAGTATTTACATCATCCGCATAAAAAAGTCCCCAGTGTTTTACAACTATCACCTCTTGCTTCTCAAAATTCACTATGGGCTAATTGGTCCCTGATGGATGTAGCCCTTCTATAGGTAATCACAGGTTGTTCAGGTACAAACGGAGAAAATGAGGGATCAATAGTTAAAAGGTGCCAATATTTGCTAATTATTTGTTTAACCTGCCTGTGTTGGTTTGAGTATTTTGTTTGAATATTAGTTGCTTCCTCTTTAGGCTTGGGTTTGTTGGAAAATAGCAAGTCATGGCGTGATTTTTTTCAGCTCGTTTGTAAGCTTTCTTTAGCAAAGAGTTTGAATATCCGCAGAGTCTGGCTGTCAGAGTTTGGGCTTTCTTTTCAAACAGTACATTGTTTGAGCAATTGCGTCTTGCTCTTAAATATTGGCTGTAGGGTATAGAGGTTAGAAGGGATTTGGGGTGAAAGCTAGAAGCATATAATACTGTATCGCCTGCTGTTGGTTTGCAATATAGTTCGCTTGAAAGGTGCCCACCAGGTTGCCTGCAAAATTAGTACATTCAAAAACACAATTTCCGATTGACTATAGGACATTCTAAATTTGAGGTTGAAATCGTTGTGGGTATTGATATCAGTCAAAAAATATTTTAGAAGGTTTTCGGAGACCTCCCATAATACAAATATGTCATCAATGTAATAGTACCAACTGATTACATGGTCTACGTACATTGTTGTTCCACATCTGTCAACAAAGAGCGCTCCAACTCCCCCAGGTACAGGGTGGCATAAGAGCGGGCACAGCAGGTCCCCATAGCCACCCTCTGCACCTGGAAGTAGTGGGAGCCATGGAAAGAAAATAAATTGTGCTTGAGGATGAAATCATGAGAGTGGGAGACAGATTTCTTGAGTTGATAATCGTGTTGGCTTTTTTGTGAAAGAGTATGACAGATTACAGAGAGGCCCTTATCATACAGATTAGAGCTATACAGTGCCTCAACATCTATTGCTACTAAGTATGTGTTCTCCATAATATGTGTTCTGTCTAATATTTGTAAAAGGTGAATGGTGTCACGTATATAGGATGGTAAACTTATTACAAATGGTCGTAGGTGGTTATCTACAAAGCAGCTAAGATATTCTGTGAGGCTACCTCTGCCAGATTGTATAGGCCTTCCCAGGGGGGTCAGATTGATTTTTGTGCACTTTTTTGCAATTTTTTGACACATACATATATATATTTGGAGTTGTCCATAATCACAATATTGCCCCCCCCCCCCTAGTTGGAGGGCTTTATTGTAATGGACTGATTATGTGCTAGTGACCATAGTGCTGATCTTTCTTTCTTTTTTGTTTTTTTATGTCATTGGACACAAATTTTAAAAAGGCTTCAGCCTTTATTGTAGTCGGATATTGTGGTCAGTGTGGCATATGAGATTGAGCTGTCTACCTCTGTCAAAAGAGACTCTATGTTAATTGAGCCAATTAGCTCACATGGCTCACTATAATTAAGCAGCATAACCAAATGATCTAATGCCTAATGTACATCTTTGATGACTTCAAATTTATCTAGCTTGGTGTCTGGACAGAATGTAAGACTCAGGGATAGTACTCAAATTTCCTCTGGCGATATTCTGTAGTTGGACAAGTTAATGATTTTTAGCAAGGTTTTTTCTGATCGGGTCTCTGTGTTTTTTGCCTGTATGTTTTTATGCTTTCTTGATGTATTTGTGTCTTACCTCGCATCTTGTTTAAAAAGGTACCTTGTTTTCTTGGGTGAGGTTGTGAAGTAGATGAAGAAGCTATGTATGTGTACAGTGTAATGCTTTGGTGTCACCTAAAGGGACATGTGAAATACTCATGTCACCTTGTGTAATGTTGTGTGAGGGTCCATCCCTGATCCACTAACTGATTGTGGGGGAGATGAATCGAAAATAGATGAGTCATCATGTGATTCCTTCCATGACGACAACGTTTCTGGCATCTACGTCCATTACGCTGCGTGGGGAGGGACTAAAAAGAGACAGAAGACATGGATGAGTGTCTAGAAATATTAGGAGTGGTAGTATAGGTCTGGGGTATATTTTAGATGTATTCTAGAGTTCCCAACATGATGCCATTTGTAGGCCTTACCCTCCCGAAATGCCTTTTTATCCCGTTGGAATTTTTTCTCCTTCTTAAAGCGGAGTTCCCATCAAAAGTGGAACCCTTGCTTATATACTTCCTCCCCCTCCGGTGCCACGTTTGCCACCTTTCAGGGGGAGTGGGGAACGGGGGACCTGTTTTTGACAGGTCCCCTTCCTCACTTCTGGAGACGGGCCGCGGCCCGATCTGCCGGAAGTTCGGCTCCCCTTCTCCTACTGCTGCCGTCGGGCCAATTAGAAAGAGCAGCGCGCTTCGCATATGCGCAGTAGGGAACCAGGAGTGCAGCCGAAAGTCTTCACTGCCTGGTTCCCTTATCAGGAATGGTGGCGGCAGCACCCAGGGGTCAATCCGAAGATCGGCTGCGGTGCCGACATTGTGGGCTCCCTGGAAAGGTAAGAGCCCTAATATTTAAAGTCAGCAGCTACAGTATTTGCAGCTGTTGACTTTTAATTTGTTTCACCCAGGCTGGACCTCCTCTTTAATGAGCATATTCTTGTTAAATTTTTCGAAGTGTGTTTTGAGTTTTATTTCTGATCCAGAAAACAATGCACGTGATTGAATTTCGGTCATCTGGTTGTTAAGTTTCGCAAATACTTTATCTAAGTCTGATAAGCGTTTACGCTATTCCTGTGTTAAAAGTGTTATCAAACTATCAGAACCCTGTTTAAGAATACTTTCCCAAGATTTTTTTAACCACTTAAGGCCCGAGCCTCTTTCTGAGATTTGTTGTTTACAAGTTAAAAACATTTTTTTTTGCTAGAAAATTACTTAAAAGCCCCAAACATTATAATTTTTTTTCTAACACCCTAGAGAATAAAATGGCGGTCGTTGCAATACTTTCTGTCACACCGTATTTGCACAAGCGGACTTACAAGCGCACTTTTTTTGGAACAGTAAAGTTAGCCCAATTTTTTTTTTTATTGTGAAAGATAATGTTACGCAGAGTAAATTGATACCCAACTCGTGGAATGGCGACAAACTTTTACCCTTAAAGATCTCCATATGCGACGTTTAAAAAATTCTACAGGTTGCATGTTTTGTGTTTGTCACAGAGGAGGTATAGGGCTAGAATTATTGGAGGTGTAAGGCTAAGCGGACCAGATGCGGAATGTGAGAAGGGGCGGGTCTATTCATTTATTACACTGCGAGGCAGTTCCCCATCATGTCCGCTCAGTCAATGACGTAGGCGGGGTCTGACATACGAGGGGGAGGACCTAATTGGGAACTTCCTTCACAGTGTAATAAATGAATAGACCCACCCCTTCTCACGTTCCGTATCTGGTCCGCTTAGCCTTACACCTATGTCATTGGCTGAGCGGACCTGAAGGGCCTGGTATGGATATTTGAGGGGAACCGCACGCATTTTTTTTTTTAATTAAAATTTGCGGCAGGGTTCCCATTAATATCCATACCAGACCTGAAGGGCCTGGTAATTGAATTTGGGGAAACCCCCACGCTTTTTTTTTTTTATCAATGACTTTTCTATGTATTGCCGGTAGCCGACAATTCATTATAGCCGCGAGTGAGTTTTAAAGCACGGGAAACAAGCGCTGCTTTACATGCATATTGCCGAACACCGGACCCGAACCCGAACATACAGTCAATTGTTCCGGTTCGGGTCCGGGACCCAAAAACCCAAAAGTTTGGTATTGACCCGAACTTTACAGTTCGGGTCCGCTCAACCCTATTGACAGCATGTAAGAAATGTTTTTATTGTTATTATTAGTATAAAAAAATCCACATAATTGTATTTGTTAATTTGTTTAAAAAAAAAGATTTGTGCTGGAAAACAGTTCAGAATGTACCCAATCTTCCATAGTAATTTACACAGCAAAGATTCTCCACTGAGCATGATCACATTCACCTCCTGACAGTATGTGGCTGTGTAGTAAAGTACAAAAACAAACTTAATTTTCCCAACCAATACTCTTCACTCTTGCTGGCAGCATGAACTCAACATTAGTAAATCAGGCCCAGTGTGCACCAAGATTCATTTATACCACACAGCCAGATGCCGTTTCTTGATTTATTTACTAATTTGTACTTCATTTATTAATTTTTCTGCAGGAGTCAAACGAATTACATAAACAACAGGACCCACCTAAAAGAAAACAGCTTGCCACTGAGCAGTAAACTTACTTTATTTTGTATAACAAACTAATACAAATACTATAACAGCCTACAGTTTCATTTGAGACTGTGAACAATAAAGCAAATTTGAAGATTATAGAAACATGTTTGGAAATGATGAAACAAAAATGTATCATGTGTAGGCAATCTTTAGGATGAAATGAGAAATAACTAGCAAAACAAATGCATGAGAGAAGGATATCAGACAGTATTATCAAACACTTGCATATATTCTGCGTTTAATTGTATCCCTTGTTTGTAGAAAAAACATAACGGTCAAGTTTGGTCTGGTTGCTAAAACCTAAACTCTGCAGCATTCAGCTCAGGATATTCACTTATGAATTAAATATGATTTTATTGTAATTGAATTTTTCCCCACTGCATTAAAATTTTATCTACTGTCTTTTGCTCAGTGCATTCCTGATGCAAAAAAATAAATAAAAAAGGGAGAGGTCTGATCTTTGTGTTTATTAAGAATTGGTCATGAAGAGTACCTTCTTTTTCTCAGCTATGCCACAAACTATGACATTTTTCCCTGTGACACTGAACTTGATTCGCTGCTATTGCTGTAATTAATGTCAATAATGATGTGTTTCAATTTTTTTTACAAGGTTTCAGAATGGATAAAAAGTTATTGTTTGTTAGGATTTTTAAACAAGCCCAGTGCCTGGCTTGTGCTTATAAGAAACCCTGTCTTGCAGCTCATGTTTATTTATCTAAAATTTTAGCAAAGGCCATTACAATACTGTCAGTCCTGAAGATTTGGTGTAGATATGGATATATTTTGCTCTTATACAACAGCAAAAATAAATATGATTGATATGCTCTTAGAAGTGTTTCCCAGCCCACCGGTTTAAAGGGGAGTTCCAGCCTTTTTTATGTTTATTAAAAGTCAGCAGCTACAAAAAGTGTAGCTGCTGGCTTTTAATAAACAGACACTTACCTGCTCCACTGTCCAGCAGCTTGGCCGCCCGGAGCATTGCTCCTATCCCCACCTCTCCGCCAGTGCCTCCATTCAAACTGTGGACATGCACGAGTTGTGCTGCGCCCTAGGAGTGGACAGGTGATCGCCTGGGACCTGTCACGTGTCCCAGGTGATCGCCTACAGGGAGGGGCTGCCTTAGGCGATATGATGAGTCGCCTAAGCAGTCCCTGGGCGGAAGTAGGAAGTGGGACAGGAAGTCCCACACCTACCGAAGCCCCCACTCCCCCCAAAAAAAATGACATGCCAAATGTGGCATGTAAGTTGGCGAGGAGTGTTTAAAGCGGAAGTTCCATTTTTGGGTGGAACTCCGCTTTAACTTCTCAATGGCTCACCCAGGGGAGAACTGTAAGCCCTTGCCCTAGGGGTCAAATATACCCAAATTGCCTTTCTATGGTAGGAACAGAACAATGCACCATGCAAAGTATGTGTTGGCAATGCATTGACTGATCTTTACATTTTATAATATCAGTTTCCTTTGAGGCAATGGGGTTGCACTTTGCATGGAAATTTTCCCCAGAGCTTAGTGAATGTGGTAATATTTCACTTTGCAAAAAATATTAAATCATGTGCAAGGATTTTTTTTTTTTTAAATGCATTTTTGCTTTCACATGAATGGATGATAGAAGTCAGCAGAGCTTCGCCTCATTTACTAAGCTCTGAGGAAAATTTGCTTGCAAAGTGCAACTTTCCTTGCAATGTGAACAATCAGTTTTAACTTTAGAAAATCAACCCCCAATAAGTCACATGACATCTTTTAGCTATACAGAAAGTAGGTACTAAAAGACTTACATTTTCCAGATGCTGTTATTGCAAATCATTAGCTAATAAATGCCCAGCATGTGCCACTGACTGTGGGTGCTGCTCTGATTGATGCCTAAATGGTGACGTGTTTCCAGTCATGGACATCAGTCCAGGGCATGTTATTAATACTAGTATGGGGGACAAATGTTCCCCTGTCCACCACCTAAGTCCTCTCCTGAACTTACTACTTTTTCTGACAAAGGGCAAAATGTAAAATGTTGGAGGAGAAAACTTTTCTGATGCCACAATAGTCACTCTCTGAGTGGGCGTGCCAAAGCTTCAATCTTTCCAGAAGACACATCATCTGGATGATGAACTCACAATAGTTGCATAGTTATATAGTAGGTACTGTAAGGTTGACTAAAGACAATAGTCCATCCAGTTCAACCTGTGTAATTGCATGTGTGTCAGTGTCTTTAATTATCTCACATAGCCCTGTACATTGTGCTCTTTAAGATGCACATCTAAGAGTCATTTAAAAATATCCATACTCCCCACTGCCACGACCGATTGTGGAAGAAAGTTCCACATCCTTATTGCCCTGACAGTGAAAACCCCCCTGCACGGTTTAAGGTTAAATCGCTTCTCCTCCAATCTCATTGTGTGGCCCCATGTCCTCTTACACATCCCTGAGACTGAAAAGTTTTTTTTTAATGTACATTGATCACCCATAAAAGATTGTTTTTTTTTTGTCTTAAAGTGGACCCTTTAAGTCTTAAAGTGGACTGTCCCATAACTTTGCAAATCTATAAATACACTACAAACATGTCATAATATAACCACTTGCTGACTGCCCTATAGCACATTTACTGCTACAGGGCAGTCACACTGTGCAGAATCATGTATATATACATGATTCTGCACTTCTGGATTTTGGGCGTGAGTGCGTGCCACCAGCGGCTTGCTCCCGCTGTGATTTTACACAGCAGGAGCAGATAAGATCGTCCCGCTGACCCAATGTCCGCTGGCACCTTCTGATTATTCCGTACACTGACAGAATGGCAGTCTGCCTATGTAAACAAGACAGATTGCCCTTCTGTCAGTACAGAAGTCATGGATGCTGTGTTTCTGTAAAGCAGAAACACCGACTCCGGCCTTCCACTAGTAAAAGCACTACCTCCGACTACAATGAACCATTAGCTAGACACACCATTAACCCTTTGAGCGCCCCTGATGTTAACCCCTTCCCAGCCAGTGTCATTAGTACAGTGACAGTGCATATTTTTTAGCACTGATCACTGTAATAATGTCACTGGTCCCCAAAAAAGTGTTAGTTGGGTGTCCAATTTGTCTGCGGTCCCACTATAAGTCACTGAACACCACCATTACTAGAAAAAAATAAAATAATATCCCATAATTTGTAGATGCTATAACTTTTGTGCAAACTAATCAATATACGTAAAATCACGCTTATTGGGATTTTTTTAATCAAAAAAAGTAGCAGAATACACATTGGTCTAAATTGATGAAGAAATTACATTTTTAACAATTTTTCATTGGATGTTTTTTAGAGCAGAAAGTGAAAAATATTGTTGATTTTTTTTTCGAAATTGTTGATATTCTTTTTTTATAGCACAAAAAAATTTAACACAGAGAGGTGATAAAATACCACCAAAAGAAAGCTCTATTTGTGGGAAAAAGAGAAGATAAATTTTATTTGGGTACAGTGTCGCACGACTGCACAATTTGTAGATGCTATAACTTTTGTGCAAACCAATCAATATACGTAAAATCACGCTTATTGGGATTTTTTTAATCAAAAAAAGTAGCAGAATACACATTGGTCTAAATTGATGAAGAAATTACATTTTTAACAATTTTTCATTGGATGTTTTTTAGAGCAGAAAGTGAAAAATATTGTTGATTTTTTTTTCGAAATTGTTGATATTCTTTTTTTATAGCACAAAAAAATTTAACACAGAGAGGTGATAAAATACCACCAAAAGAAAGCTCTATTTGTGGGAAAAAGAGAAGATAAATTTTATTTGGGTACAGTGTCGCACGACTGCACAACTAGGTCAGTTAAAGTAACGCAATGCTATATCGAAAAAAAATGGCCTGGTCAGGAAGGGGGTAAACCTTTCCAGAGGTGAAGTGGATATAACAGCATTAATAAAAGTTGTACCCTTTATTGTGAGCATGAGCTCCAGTGAAATACCATTGACTTGGCTAAGGAAGCATTTTCATAGTTCGCCCTTACTCAATGATTAAACTGCAATATTGTAACTTTATAGAAAATCACAAACTGAAAAGGTGCAACAAGGGGATGATTTCTGTGAGATTTATGTACATGACTGTGTAAGTTGTTAACTACCATAGCAATCTAGGAAGTAGTGCCTAAATAAAGATGGCATTGTCATTCTGATGAGAAAAAACAAATTAAGCCATTTTCAGGGGAGTGTTGTGATCTCTGTGAGAGATAATATATACCTCTGAGGTTACATTTACACATTCCTAAGCATGCATGTACTTAACATAAAAAATATACCTAATGACAGCTTCACTTTAAAAACATAAAAAAAATTATATTATAATTCTTTTTTCTGAAACACATAGTAACTTTCTGGGGAATTATTCTGTGGTGATTTACCAGCGACCTTAGTCAAAAATCCTCACACATACACTGTCTTCAACACATACGCTTTTACATTTTACACCTTACTTCCAGTCAGAGAGATGTGAAAATGATCCAGTAACTATGTCATAGCTTTAACTCTCTTACAATCTATCCACAAGTGACAAAGAATCTTTAAATTTAAGGAGAACTGTAAGAAATTGAAAGATTTAAAATATATATATTCAGGAAATCATATATTTAGATGCAGCACAGCAGGTATATACAAAAGAGAGACAGCACTTTGGCCTTCAGCATTTACCAGTCTATTAAAAAAATATCCCACTGAGTGTGTTAGTGTTCACATTCATCTTAGACTGGCATGCTAAATTCAGTGTGAATTTAATAATTATCACTAGTGTCCAGGTACAGAACATTGTCAAGAGGCTCTGACTTCTTTTATCTTTCTTCTGCCTAGTAGGGAATGGCAATTAAAGGCTTCAAAACTGCATACTTTCCACTGTGGATTACTCTGGAGCATCAGCATGATTAAAATACAACAATAATTTATATTTATGTTTATAAAATGGTCCACAACACTATCATTTCATTGTTATTTATTAGTAGAAGCATTTTAATTTGTATGACACGTAATTTCTTTTAACTTAATAATTTACAATGATTGATTATTTATAATATGCTTTATAAACACCTGGGACAATTACCGGTATGCCAAAATGCATATATTATATTAGTCTGTGCTAAAAAAATATATCTATAGAAAAATTAAGAAGTATCTTAGCTGCTGTGTATAACAAGAGGGTGTGTTTTTGCGCTAAAAGCCAGCATAAGAACTACATAAAGTGAGGAAATAAATATTACAATATATATATAAAAAATAATATATATAAAACAATCAAATATACCAATGATCAAAATGGCATGACTATGTAAAATACAGTGCTGTGTCTTCTAAAGTAAAATACAAAACCATTCAGTTAGGCTGTGCAAAGTGACAAAAATATCATTGTGTAAGGTGAACACATTCAGTTTTTGCAGCTTTTTGCACACAACACTTTATTCACATTTCACCTACTCTTTAGTAGCGCGAAAGACCATTCTTTGTTTATAGCTGCTGTGTAGATACCCTACTGATATAAATATCATAAGAACATTTACAACACTAAAAAAACTAACAATAAAACCTTAGTGCAACATGTATGTTATAAATATATCTGTGCTAAAAGTCCTCAAACATAAAGAGCATAGACTTAAAGAAAAACTTCACTCTCTCAATCAACATTGATTATTTTGAATCCTTATGCTGCCAGCTTTGGTAAATAGATGGGAAAGTATATCCTATTTGCTTGTTTTAAACTTTTTTTGTTTTTACATTTTTTCAGTCACTTCCTGGTTTCCATGTCTAGGCAAATGATGTCATACATCCCAGGAGTCTTCGGTAGGGGAAGAGGGAACGGGGGGCTTTTTCTGCTAAGCACACCCTCTCCTGCTTGCATGACTGAGCTAAGGGTGGGTGGATTCCAGGATGTAAATTTTACATGAATCATCTGCCCTTACTCAAGATGACCAAGACCAGAAATGCTAAGTGGTGTTTTTCAAAGTGATTTCTCAACAAAACAAAGCATGGAGATATGGATGGATGGGGAAGTTTGCTTTGAATATTAAAAATGAATTAAATAAAAATTTTAGTTTGTGGGGCTCAGGTGAAGCGTAGTTCCACTTTAAGTGAAAATAACGTCTATTTAAATTTCTGTTGGGAGATACTCTCAGTGCAGCAATTCAATTCACAGTGCAATTCTCATACAATAATCACAATAGGCAATTCATAAATTGCCCAACATATAAAGTAAAAAAAAAAACATTAGTGTCAGATTATGAATACCACTCAAGCTGGGGAAGCCAAACTACCACAGTAACCAGGGAGAAAGGTGTAGGCTGCCAAAGGTGCTCATTCAAAGCGATGCATGTATAAAATCAAAGAAAAACCACACTCCCGTCCAGCCAATCTAGTGCAGACTTGAAAACTGCCTCAGCCCATAAGTATCCACCAAAGTCACACCCCCTGACATGCTTCACTCTGCCCGCTGGAGCTTAATCATAGGGTACCCTATGACTAAGCTCTAGTGGGTGTGGTGAATCATATGAGGGGGCATGGCTTTGGTGGAGACTCATGGGCCGAGGTCATTTTCAAGTCTACATTAGGATGGCTGGATGGGAGTTCGGTGATTCTTTGATTTTATACTTCTTTGATTTTATACATTAGGTTAGAAGAAAGTCCATATAAAACTCACAGAGGAGTAAAATCCTCGCAATGCAGCTAAGTATAGATTCTGCGTAACAATTGCAATAGAAGTTCAGATGAACTCATAGGGCTCATTTGCATGGCATATTAGTGCCATCCTCTGTGCATAGCCACTGGCAGACGTGTATACCCACCTCCGAGCTGCATACAGCCAGTCTATAGAAGTGGATGCACACACAGCACCGGCACAGACACAATCACATGTCAAACTTTGACATGTGGGTAGATGCAGGTGCGGGAATTTGAACTCAGAGGGGTTACATAGTTACATAGTAGGTTGATTTACTAAAGGCAAATAAACTGTGCACTTTGCAAAGTGCATTTGCACTCGGCAAGTGAAGTTGCTCCAGGGCTTAGTAAATGAGGTAAAGCTTCACTTTCTAAAGAATACCCAATCACTTTCAAGGAAAATGAAAAAAAAAAAGCAGAATTTTTGCTTGCACATGATTGGAGATGGAAGTCAACAGAGTGTCTGCTCATTTACTAAGCTTTGAAGCAGCTGCACTTGCAGAGTGCAACTGTACTTTGCAAAGTACAAAGTCTATTTGCCTTTAGTAAATCAACCCCAAAACCTCATTCTTACCCACATGTAAAACTTTGATATGTAAAAGTGTCCATTTCAAATCAGCGCTTCACACTAGGTAAGAAGGTGTTAACTCCACCACCACAGACACATTTCCCCCATAGACAGAGACTCACGTGTCCTGGATTTAAAAGGTTATTTTTGTTTCTACATGTTTCGCTGCTGAATGTTTTCTATGTAATTTTATCATTCTTCATTCGTGGTTATTTCATGTGTCAACATGGATAACTGTCATTGGGATATGGTGTTTAACTAAAATACCAAAAAGACAGATGGAACAGAAAAATACAGCGTATTATGAAATAACAAAGTGTCTAATAGTTGGTCCGAGTGACCAGAGCTGCAAGTGTGTGACCTGATTAGCTTGTTTGCTTTGTGCGGGAATCTTCTTATGTTTTAATCTGCTATTTACCCAAACGGTCAATGTCAGCAAATTGCTTTAAAGCACAATTCTGTTGACAAAACATACAGCACAAGATTTTACCAAATGTTATTGTAGAATAATAAACTGTATGTAAACTCTAACAAAATATAATGTGTTTTGCTCCCTTTGGTCTGTTTAATATACCATTGAACGTGTTTTATAAACATCTGTTTCGCAAGCACAAACACATAACTGTTCATCCATCCAGAAATCTTGTGAGCTGATAATGTCCTGAGCTCTCTGCCTCTGGACTGTTATCAGTTAAAGCGGAAGTAAACCCATCGATTTAACAGTTTCAAAATGCAGTTACATTCCCGGCATGCCGGGAATGTTAACTGTCACATTGGTTGTGCTCTCAACCAAACTGTCAAACCATCCAATGGCTGGTGTCATAACTGATCACATGTGCAGCATCATGGCAGTTGAGGATTAAACAGAGGCCAAGATGGCAGCTTCCTTGCCTGAAAATGATAGGAGGGTTTACTTCCACTTTAACGTTGTTCCCTGCTTTCCCCATAAGCTGTAAATCACCTCCCCTTTGTTATGTAGAAGAAAGGAGGTGCTGTGTAGTCCTAACATGTTGTTATGTATCCCTAACACACTTCCTTTCCTAGGGTCACAACGCTTCCTAGTACTGTTGTCATCCTAGATCAGAATGTGTGTTAATGGCAGAATTACCAGGTTTTAAATAGAAAACTGGATTAGCACCACATCTAAGGACCAGTAAGCTGCATAAGGACCAGTAAGCTGCAATGCTATACATTTTTGGGAAAGCTTAGATATGCTTTTACACTTTTCTATTCTTAAGATATTTGCCTTAGCAGTAGTTACAATCAAACAGACTGCTACATGTGATGATCTGCATTTATTATAACGTGATCAATATAATTGTTGTAAGATAAAATCATGTATCCTTCGCATCTTTTACACATGCTAGAGTACTTTGCTGACAAATATTTTTTAAAGTGTGCCTGTATTCTCAGCAAGCCATAAACTGGCTTCAAAACAAGCCATACCTGACCAACCTAGCAGCTTATGCTATGAAAAATTCATCCTCAAAGATCACATTAACCACTTAAGGACCGCCTCACGCCGATATACGTCGGCAGAATGGCACGGCTGGGCACAAGCACGTACAGGTACGTCCTCTTTAAGAAGCCCAGCCGTAGGTCACGCGTGCGCCGCCGCCAGTGCGCTCGCGACCCGGTCCTGAACTCCGTGACCGCGCACGCGGGACCCGAACACCGCCGATGTCCCGCGATCGGGTCACAGAGCTGAAGAACGGGGAGAGGTAAGTGTAAACAAACCTCTCCCAGTGCTTCCTAGTTAGAGTGTCACTGATCGTCTGTTCCTTGTCATAGGGAACGACGATCAGTGACGTCACACGCCAAGCCATGCCCCCACACAGTAGTAATCACTCCCTAGGAAACACTTAACCACTTCAGCGCCCCCTACAGGTTAACCCCTTCACTGCCAGTGTAATTTTCACAGTAATCAGTGCATTTTTATAGCACTGATCGCTGTAAAAATGACAATGGTCCCAAAATGGTGTCAAAAGTGTCCGATGTGTCCGCCATAATGTCGCAGTCACGATAAAAATCGCTGATCGCAGCCATTACTATTAAAAAAATATATTAATAAAAATGCCATAAAACTATCCCTTATTTTGTAGACGCTATAACTTTTGTGCAAACCAATCAATAAATGCTTATTGCGATTTTTTTTTACCAAAAATATGTAGAAGAATACGTATCGGCCTAAACTGAGGAAAAAAATGTTTTTTTTTATATATTTTTTGGGGATATTTATTATAGCAAAAAGTAAAAAATATTGAATTTTTTGTGATTGGGTACTCAGATACATGAGATAACATGAGTTAAAAAATTGTGTTTGGTAGAGAGCTTAGAGGGAGATAAGCACTGAGCTTGTTTATTCATACTACAGCTCTGCATGTTCCTTCGTTCCTCTGCCTATGTAGGGGGTGTCCCTTTCCTCTAATCAGCTCTCACACAGTGTAAGTCCAGTCTCCCCACCCACCCCTATATGCTGCTGAAAGAGGCAGGAAGATTTTTAACACAATCTGCACTTTGCAAAGAGTGTAGGAAGGGGAAGACAGCAGATATACAAGTAAAACATATGTAGGAGGATTTGTTTCATCTCTGTGTATCATCTGAGGCTATTCACTTCACTGGGTATATGTGAGGGTTTACAACCAATTTAAGGCTTTTTTCAGACAGGCATTGAAACCCATTCAGCATTCAGGCTAAATCTGCCCCTATCTGTGCTCAGGAAGCCAATAGAGATGGATGCAGATGCAGCAGCTGCATGGATATAGCCAGACACAGAAGTATGTTAAAATATTACATAAATAAAAAAGATGTATCTCTGCGCTGTGGTGGGGTGGCAGCTGACACAGATAAGTAATACATCAAACTTTTAAACTATTTTAAGAAAAAGTGTGTAGTGCCATAAGTAAATGAACAGCGGAGAGATGAGAATACTGTGTTATAAATGGACAGAACATTGAAATGATGTCCAAAAAAGTGTTAAAAGTAAAAAAAAATGCTAAAGTGAAAGAAAAATATATAATTTGTTATTGCTGAATGGGTGGTATACAAAAGGAATTTTAGTTTTATATCTATGCCCCTGCAAATGGTTAGCTAAAACATTTTGCCGACCCTGTTTCCATGGGCATAATATGTCATTTTCAACCTTTAGGATGCTTTCTCAAAATAATCTAACAGAGATAGTCTAGGTTTATGTCTTCAATGTGATAAAGGGAAGAGGAATGCCTCTGTAGGAAGGGTGTCTGGAAATGCAACTCTCCTCAGAATAGGAACAGCAGGTGCAGGCTAAGCATAGGCAATTGGGTGAGGACAAAATTCTGGACAGCCACACTCAAAATCAATGCCTTTATTAAAAAGAGGTAATAATCCAAAAAATGCAAGCCACAGCAAACAGCGGAATACAGGAACTGACGCGTTTCACACTTTCAAAAGTGCTTATTTATAGCTAAAGAACCACAAACATTAACTGCAATACATACACTGATCTATATTGGACATGTGACCAAACCTGTGAATAAATTACTCTAATTAGAGTTAATTGGTGGGTGAAGTGAGTTATTTAATATATATGGCTAACATGTGTGGGTGAATGTGAGAGCACAAATAAGTATTCTAATGAATAAAAATGGATGTGCATAAAAACATAATAAAAATATAAATAAATGCTACTAGCAAAACCCCAAAAACATTTGATAGAGCATCCATTAAATGTAAACAGGGAAAAAGAATACTTAATACTGAATCAAGGTGCGTGTGTGATAAAGTAAAATATGTCAGTGTAGACTAAATATATACAAGCGTTAAATATATACTGTATACTTATATGATATAAAATGTATAAATAAAGATATACACTGTGTATGGGTGGCACTGATAGGCGGCACTGCTGGGCACTGATGGGCACTGATACATGGCACTGATGGTCACTGATGGCACTGACATGTGGCACTGACATGCGGCACTGATGCATATCCCTGGTGGCACTGGCAGTGGTAGGCATTGTGGGTGGGCACAGATTGGCAGCTGCCTGGGCACAGACTGGCATTGCCTGGTGGTCTAGGGGGGCATACCTGGTGGTCCAGTGGGTGGCCATCCTGGTGGTCCTGGGCGGCTTCCCTGGTGGTCCTGGGCGGCTACCCTGGTGGTCCTGGGCGGGATCCGAGGGGGGGCGATGCTGATAAACTATCAGCACAGACCCCCCTGTCAGGAGAGCAGCCGATCGGCTCTCCTCTACTCGCGTCTGTCAGACGCGAGTGAGGAAAAGCCGATCAACGGTTCTTCCTGTTTACATTGTGATCAGCCGTGATTGGACACGGCTGATCATGTGGTAAAGAGCCTCTGTCGGAGGCACTTTACTGAGATCGGTAGTGCGGGGTGTCAGACTGACACCCCGCACCACCGATCGCCGCGATGCGGGCCCTACGGGCGCGCAGCGGCTGTTATCCTGCAGGACGTCAATAGACGTCCAGTCAGGATAACTGAACCACTTCCCGGACGTCAATTTGCTATTGACCGGGCGGGAAGTGGTTAACTAAGCTTTAGCAAAAAAACCTGGAAGCAAATTTGTTTCTCTGCAGAACTGTGACTAATTTTGTCCTCTCTAGCTTTAGTAAATAAACCCCTCAATATTTTTCAGGACATTGATCTTTTGTTTTCAATATGTCCACCCAAGGGACAGGAGCACACCATTTGAAAGACTGTTCCCATTTATGTTTTACAATTTTGGCAATTAGGTGATGACTAAGGACTAAAGTTAGGAATTAGAAGTGGCATATTGGCACATTGGCCAATATGGGCCTACACACATGCCTACAAACAGTCTATGGGTACAATGCTTATGAAAAACATAGTTTTTAAGGGCAGTCTGAATCTTTAAAAATTATATATTGTGCACTGTAGGACCCTCTTCACTGCTTCTAAGAAGACAGATTTTTTTTAAGCCCCTGTGATGACATTACAAGGGCTAAGAAAAAAGAATAAACAAATCAAGGAACAAGATTTGAAAAAGCACTGGGAGATGTTATACAGAGAAGAAGTTGCCTGGAGATGAGCTTTAAGGAAACATTCTTATAACAAGGTGAACATTATCTATACCTTTAGTAATTCAAACCCAAAGAATAGCTTAGCTTATTCAACCTCTTCCTGTCCACACTATAGCTGAAAGACAGCTACAGTGCTGGCTCACATTGCTGGGAGGGTGTCTATGGATGTCCTCCTGTGATCCCACTGCCCGTGCGCCCCCTCCAGCATGTGGGTGGGGAGCTCTGTGATCATTGTGTCTTTAGGACACAGCTTATCACAGATCAGGGTAAAGGGCCAATCACAGCTGCCTTTTACCACATGATCAGCTGTGTTCAATCACAGCCGATCACGATGTAAGCACAAGCTAGTTATTGGCATTCCTTTCCTTATGTTGACAGCGTGAGTAGAGGAGAGGAGAGCTGATAACTGACTTGTGTGAAAGGATTATTAGTGTCCTGATTATCGGTGCTCATCAGTGCTACCTATCAGTGCCCACCAGGGCTGCCAATCAGTGCTCATCAGTACTGCCAATCAGTGTCCATCAGTGACTCCTCATCAGAGTCACCTATCAGTTCTGTCTATCAGTACTCATCAGTGCCGCCTACCAGTGCTTATCAGTGCCACCTATCAGTGCCCCTCATTGCCGCCTAGCAGTGCCCATCAGTGTTGCCTATCAGTGCAACCTCATCAGAGCCCATCAGTGCAGCATATCATTGCTTGTCAGTGCAGCCTTATCAGCCTCACATCAGTAAGGCCCCTTTCACACTGGGGCTGGAGCGGCGTCGGCGGTAAGGCGCCTCTATTTTTAGCGGCACTTTACCGCTAATTTCGCGGCGCTATTTGGCCGCTAGCAGCTGAAAAAGGGTTAAAAAACACCACAAAGTGCCTCTGCAGAGGCGCTTTGGCGGCGGTATAGCCGCGGTGCCCCATTGCTTTCAATGGGCAGGAGCGGTGGAAGAGCGGTAAACACACCGCTCCTTCACCGCTCCAAAGATGCGGCTAGCAGGACTTTTTTTTCCATCCTGTTAGCGCACCGCTCAAGTGTGAAAGCCCTCAGGCTTTCACACTGGAGAAACAGCAGCCGCTGTTTCAGGTCGGTTTGCAGGTGCTATCTATACCGCCCCAGTGTGAAAGGGGTCTGAAGGAGAAAAATTACCTGTTTGCAAAATTTTATAACAAACTATTAAAAACATATTTTTTTTCAAAATTTTCGAAAATTTATAAACCTTTTTTTAGTTTGTTTATCAAAAAACCCAGTGGTGATTAAATACCACCAAAAGAAAGCTCTATTTGTGTAAAAAAAAAAATCATGTGGGTACAGTGTTGCATGACTGCGAAATTGGTATTCAAAGTGTGACAGAGCTGAAAGCTGAAAATTGGCCTGGGCAGAAAGGGGGTAAAGGTGTCCAGTAGGCAAGTGGTTAAGTATACTTGTCACAAAACTAGCAGTCAATAAATTATATTTGCATATATATTATTGGGGCCTCCTGTACACTCATTTTTCAAAACATTTTTTTCTATCACTCAAATGTTTATTTGTATTATCTGTGTAGGGTTTTTCCCAGTAGACAGCATCGGATTTAATCTAGATTGATCCACTCTGCACACCAAGTTAGGATTTTTTCCATCTTCCTCTTTCTCCTACTGACTTAAGCCATTATATTTTGTTTCATTTTTTAAAAAAAGGACTAAATCAGGAGGAGTGAGATGAAAAAAATATGTTATTACATGAAAAAAGTGGGTAAACACATAAAACATTTATTGAATGATTTATTAAATTTAGTACATTGTCTAGTTCATTTGCAAGGGGGTCAGGAATTAATTGATTTATTTTTTAATGCTAATTTTGTATCCCTTTCTCTGAAAATCACATTTTAACTTAGCAAACTCTGCAATCATAACTGCAATGCCTGATTATCTAATTGATTTTTATTGTTAAATACTGTACTTGCTAAATATTGTAATGTGGTGACTGCAGTGATGGATGTAAAGCTCCAAGTGAGCCCAGAGATGAATGTAAGCCCCAATTAATCCCATTAACGTTAAATAGTTTCTTACCTACTAATAGTAAAATATGTGTCATTCAAGGAACAACATCATTTTAGCCAGGTTGATTGTCTTAAAAACTGGTAAGTGGCAATTTCCAAGATATTTATACTACCAAATGCCAGCATGATTTGTGTTTTACTCTGTCTAAGGTATATTTATTGATAGTTCATGCCATATTGTTGTATTGCCCTTCATAAATTTTCTACATAGCTCTAAAGATTTCAGCTTACCAGCAAAATATTTATAAGCACTGAATGGGACTGGAGGTTATTCAAGCTATCAGATCGCTTACATCATAAATGTAGTTTGTGAAAGCTAAAAATGTGAGGATAATTATTTTGTTTTAAAGTGGACTTTGTGTGTAAGAGCTATATTTATTATTTGCTGATAACATGATTTATGTTATCTTATCAGACTCAGTGTATGGGTATCTGTCCTTAGCATAGGTATACACTTAAAGAGTAAGTGTGTGTATATTTATATATTACATGTGTGAGGTTAAATGGTAAAATGGAGCAAGCTGTGTCTTATATTTTTATATTATATATATATATATATTAGAGTTGAGCGGACACCAAGATGTTCGGGTTCGACAGGTTCGGCCGAACTTCGGGAAAAAGTTCGAGTTCGGGACCGAACTTGACCCGAACTTGACCCCAAACCCCATTGAAGTCAATGGGGACCCAAACTTTTGAGGACTAAAATGGCTCTAAAATAGTAATGGAAAGAGCTAGAGGGCTGCAAATGGCAGCAAAATGTTGTTAAGAGCATGACAAGTGCTCTGCAAACAAATGTGGATAGGGAAATAACTTAAAATAACATAAAAAAAAAAAAAATGTTGGAGGCCCCCTTTTCAGCAGAAGAGGTACACAAAGTCATTAAGAACCTCAGAAACTCAACAGCACGATGCCACACATATGGTGGGAATGCCCCAGAATACGCCCTTTCTGTAAAAAAAAATATTCAATTTAATTGATAAGCTAGTGGAAAAATAAAATACTTTGAAATATAAATGTAGCGGGGTGCTAAATTTAAGGGAAGTGTTTGAGTGGTAAATAGGCTCAAACACCCTAATTCTGTAGGATTCATGGACCATTTTGTCCTCGGGGGACAGTATTGGTGTGCAGTTCCCTGCGGCCTACAGGTGGCGCTGCCATGGTAGGGTTGAACCGCCGATACAGTGCTGTGCCTTTTGTGTCCCCTCTTGGCAGTAGTACAGCGGGGCGGGAAACCTGCTGTGCATGCCCGGAGAGGATATAAAAGGGGCAGACGCCTCCTGATCGGGGGCCGAGACCCAGGCACCTTTGGCCTGGGGGCTGATGTCCAGTGGGGTCCGCGCCCAGGTGCCTTCAGCCTGGGTGCACGTGTTCCTGTTCCATCTCGGGCACCTTTAGCCCGAGATGAGGTACTATCCTGGAGTTCCTGCTGCCCTGGGTATGGAGGCCTAGGGGCGGGAGTAAAGCCTGGGGTCCAGAGCCTTCGTCTGGAGTCCGCTAAGGGTCGAGGAGTCTTTGGGTGCCACCTCGTGTAGAGGACCCTGTTCCAGGGAAGGGAGAAACCTTCCGATGGCCCGATGCTGGAGGCACGGTGAAGGAAGGGTCTGTTGACTCCCTGGAGAGATGTCTTTCCCTTGATATGGGCTAGTTCTTAGAAGGAGAAGCTCAAGGTCATCCTGACTGTATCGGAGGCCTTATTCACCCGGCCTGTGGCAGGGGCCTTATACACCCTGGTCTGTGGCAGAGACCAAAGTTCTCCAGGTCCGTGGCAGGGGCCTTATACACCCTGGTCTGTGGCAGAGACCAAAGTTCTCCAGGTCCGTGGCAGGGGCCTTGTACACCCGGTCTGTGGCATAGACCAACCTCACCGTCTGTGGCAGAGACCTAAAACTGTTTGAGAAACCTAAGCAGTGAAGTGAATGTGCTACGTTTGTGTCTGGACCTCCTCCACACCTTAAGCTGTCCTGTTGCTTTGCTCTAACCTTTTCTATCCAAGTACAGTTTATTTTGCCATGAGAGAATAAACTCAGAGTTGGAGTTTCAGCTGGTGTGGACACTGACTTTACTGGGAATTCAAGGACTTGCCTCTACCTACAGTAGAGGTGAGAATCATCCTCTGGAGGAGTTTTGACTCTGGCTGTGGACACGGCCCGTCAAGTACACCGCTCAACCTCTTTATACAGGAGGGTACGGGCTGGTAGTGCGGTGCGCCTTTCTCCCTCCTGCGAGGAGCCAACAACTTAAAGGGAGGTAAGGGGGAAAATATCTGTGCGCTACAAAAAAATTAAATAAAAATTATAATCTTGACCTAGGAGGACGAGGTCCATATGGAGTAGGAGTTTGAGGTGGTGGTGGATGTGGCTGTGTAGGTGGAAGCGGCGGTGGAGGAGGACGAGGTAGCCAACACTGGTTCAAAAATAAAACAATGACTGGGTAAGGCCAGTGATGTGTTGAATTCTGTCCCCCGTCGGATAGTGTCCGCCCTGTACTGCGCTTGCTCAGTACGTAGGACAAGGGGATTTCGAAAATCTCACAAGACGAACGGCGCCTGCGCCGTGAGTCCAGGTTCAAGCCACACCATCCGAGGTTCAAGCCGAGCCAAGCGAGGCCGTGCCCGAAGCGTGGCGATCGAAGCGAGCCAATTAAGGACCCTGTTACTATGTGCTACCGTATGTCCACTTGGATGGTGGGGCTTGAACCTGCACTCACGGCGCAGATGCTGTTCATCTTCGGAGATTTTGTGAATCTGCTTGTCCTCCGTACTGCACAAGCGCTGCGCCTATGCAGTACACGCCGGACACAATCCGATGGCCAGACAGTTTTTGTCAGAACACCGGTATACATGTCTATTCTGCACAAGGTACGGACAAGTCCTGTGGGATCCATGCCTGGTTCATTTTAATGAACATGAGCTTTTCCACATTGGCTCTGGACAGGCGGCTGCGCTTGTCTGTGATAACGCCCCCTGCCGTGCTAAATACACGTTCAGATAATACACTGGCTGCAGGGCAGGCCAGCACCTCTAAGGCATAAAGGGCAAGCTCAGGCCATGTGCCCAATTTGGAGACCCAGAAGTTGAAGGGGGCAGACCCTTCATCCAGTACGTGTAGGCCTGTGCACACATACTGCTCAACCATGTTGGTGAATTGCTGCCTCCTGCTAAAACGTTCCATTCTAGCTGGTGGTGCTGGTTGTTGTGGCGTGCTGACAAAGCTTTTCCACATTTCGGCCATGCTAACCCTGCCTTCTAAGGTGCTGGCGGTGCCCCGGCTGCATTGGCGACCTCTTCCTCCTCCTCTGCCTTCGCCTTGTGCTTCCACCATACGCCCGCTGTCACAATTTAGGCTGATATGTATTCTTCTACATATTTTTGGTAAAAAAAATGCAATAGGTGTATATTAATCGGTCAGAGAAAAGTTATAGTGTCTACAAAATAGGGAATAGATTTATGGCATTTTTTATTATTATTATTTTTTTTTACTAGTAATGGCGGCAATCTGCGATTTTGATCAGGACTGCAACATTATGGCAAACACATCGGACACTTTTGACACTATTTTGGGACCATTGTCATTTATACAGCGATCAGAGTTTCAAATAGCCACTGATGACTGTATAAATGACACTGGCAGGGAAGGACTTAAACACTAGGGGGCGATCGAGGGGTTAAGTGTGTCCTAGGGATGTGTTCTAACTGTAGGGGGAATGGTCTCACTACAACATGACAGAGATCACTGCTCCCGATGACAGGATTTATAGGCTCCCGATGTTTACATAAAAATGTTTTTGTCCTACAATTATTTTTTTAGGATAGCACAGTAGAAGAAAAATATATAAATTGTTTATTTCACACACCTCCAGATATGCAGAAAACACTGCAAAATATTTTTTGTGGCCCTAAATGGGTGTTTTTGTAAGAGCACAACACACCCACAGTATGTAAACGCTGTATCTCACAGCTACAGAACTGCAGAAAATGCTATTCAAAAAAAATGTTTTTGTCCTACAATTATTTTTTTAGGATAGCACAGTAGAAGAAAAATATATAAATTGTTTATTTCACACACCTCCAGATATGCAGAAAACACTGCAAAATATTTTTTGTGGCCCTAAATGGGTGTTTTTGGAAGAGCACAACACCTACAGCAATACAGAAAATGCCATTAAAAAAAAGGTTTTGCCCTATAATTTTTTTTTGGAATAGCACAATACAAGAAAAATATATAAATTGTAAATTTCACACTTGCGTATATGCAGAAAACACTGCAAATTTTTTATTTATTTTTTTGCCCTAAATGGGTCTTTTTGCAAGAGCACAATATACCCACAGTATGGAAATGGTGTATCTCACACCTACAGTATTACAGAAAATGCTATTAAAAAAAAGTTTTTGTCCTATAAGTATGGAAACGGCATATCTCTCAACGTAACATATGCAGTGCTGGTGCACTGAGCTTGCAGATAAAAGTTAAAATTTCTCTGACACTGGGCTCATGGCAGTGTAAGAAGACTGTGCACTGCAACACAAACAGGTAAACCTATGCAGATCGCTGAGGTATTAGATCTCTGAATCTGGACTCCTATATAAATCTCTCTCCCTGAAAACACCAACAGGAACCTTGCCCTAAACTGTCTCTCTATCTTTTCTTTTAGATTGCAGAATCAGGACTAACTCATAGTATTTCAATCTCTCCCTAATAAGCAACAGCAGCCAGGATCCTCTCCCTATCCTGTCTAAAGCAGAGTGACGTGCTGTGCTGTGTGCCTCTAGCTTATATAGAAACTGGGTCACATGTTGCACTGGCCAATCACAGCCATGCCATTAGTAGGCATGGCTATGATGGCTTCTAAGGGCACACCAGTTAAAGAAAAGGTGATTGGCTGCCCCCTGAAGCTTTTCTAAATGCGCCATTACATCGCCGAACACCGGACCCGAACCCGAACATACACGCAATTGTTCGGTTTGGGTCCGGTACCCAAAAACTCAAATGTTCGGTACGGACCCGAACTTTACTTATTTTTTCTTTGTACATGATCAAATGATTGAAGTGAATACAGATCCACATTTTTTACTAAGCCTGTGAACATACATTTTGGCCATACATTTTTGTGTTCACATCAAACATCCAATCATATGAAGGACTTTTTATTTTCTAATTCTCCGGCACATGATTGGATGTCTAAATGGAACACAGTTTCACTTCTCTATACAACACTTTTCACACAGTTTACTGTAGTAAATAAGAATGTTCTGCTGCTAGTGCTTGCAGACCTGTCGATGAGACCAAGTCAGTTCCAAAATGCAGAATGAAGTAAGTTACATTATTTGTTACTTTTTACAAAGCTTGTGTTTAGTTGTTAGTCAGTAGTACCTAGGTGAAAAAATCATTATAATAATAAGAGGAGTGTAAAATGTCTTCCAAAAAACTTTGCACTCCCTTGCACCCCAGTAATAAACTATCAGTAGCAGTAATAAACTATTACCGAAATTAAAGAACAAATACAACAAATGTTCACTCCATGAGCACCCGAATAATAAGTAGAAATCCTTAGGAGACTCTATTTCAGAGCCTTCCCATCAATTTCCGTCCTTATGACAATGGTTTCACCAAGCATGAAGTTAGTATTACTATCCTTCACAACACTATCCTTCACAACAAGGTAGAAATTCAATTTAGCAGATTAGAAAAAAATGGGCAGAACCCTAGTTAGTTTTTTATTACTGTCTACTGTATGTCCCGTTGCAGATTTTCTCTTACTTACTGTGTAGTAAAGCTGTTGTCACTGTGCTACAAGTGATGGGACAGCTCATTGAAAGAGAAGTACAGCAAAAGCTTTTTTGGCCATACTTCTCTTTTTGGTCACATGAGTGCACTTATTTATGCTCTCCTGTGACCCAGAATCAACCAACATTGAGCTAAATTGGGTGGGCTGATGTCACAGGCGGTCTACTGGGATCCACCTAGATGCCTAACAGGCAGCTGGCTCAGCTTTTCAGTGTGCCAAGAGCCTGATCCAGGCTATGATTTATTCCTCAATAAAAATAGCCTCCATTTATTTTTATGAATGTATTTATATGGAAATGTTAAGTATTGTGTACAGACATAATACCCTAACCCTATCTTAATACAAGACTGGGCAATGTTAAATTTATATCGGCAGACACCTTAATTTTTTTTCACTGATCCTATGTAAAGTTGAAGAAAGCGATGTAATAAAGTTTTACCGGATTTATAAACATGTGCTAATTTTAAGCAGCCAATGGGGTCACTAGCACATAACAGAAAAAAAAAACCTATTTTAATACAGGGAGGTCACATCCAAACATTGTTGGGTTTTGTTATGGTACTATACAGGAGAAGGTGGGAACGTGATGTGGGCCAACTGAAGGGGGAACAATGGGAGGAGGCCTTTCAGACGCTGGGTAGGTTCATTGAATGTGATGCAAAGATTATTAAACTCCTCATAGACTTCAATTGGTGAAACTGCAATCATAGTCTACGTGTACATGTTCTATACGTGATCATGGAGACCTCATTCACCTTTTGTGGAGATGCCCAAAACTACACTCCTTTTGGGTGGGGGGTGGTGACTAATGTCAACTCAGCATTTAAAGTGTCCTTTCCTCTATATTCGAGAGCTTGCCTATTGGGTATATTGGAAGAATATGACTGGAAAATACAAACCAGAGAGGCTATCCATAGAGTTTTATTGCAGGCACGGAAACTGATTATGGTACATTAGAAATCAGAGGATCCCCTAACTATTGGGTAATGGGTTAAAAATGTAGGCGAGGTGTTAAAAATGGAGAAGATTGTTTACCAACATAGAGGAAGTATGCTAAACCACTTAAGGACCAGGCCTATTTTTCAGACTCTGTGTTTACAAGTTAAAATCAGTTTGTTTGTTTTTTGCTAGAAAATTACTTAGAACCCCCAAACATTATCCTTTTTTATAACACCCTAGGGAATAAAATGGCGGTTGTTGCAATACTTTTTGTCCCACTCCATTTGCCAAGCGGTCCTACAAGCACATTTTTTTAGAAAAAGTTTTTTTTTGGAATTAAAAAATAAGACATCAGTAAAGTCAGCCCAATTTTATTTAATATTGTGAAAGATAATGTTACACTGAGTAAATTGATACCCAACATGTCACGCTTCAAAATTGCGCCTGCTCGTGGAATGGCAACAAACTTTTTACCCTTAAAAATCGTCATAGGCGACATTTAAAAATTTCTACAGGTTACCAGTTTTGGGTTACAGAGGAGGTCTGGGGCTAGAATTATGTCTCTCTCTCTAACGATTGTGACGATAACGCACATGTGTGGTTTGAACACCGTTTTTACAGGCGGGCGCTACTCAAGTATGCGCTCGCTTCGGGACACAAGCTCGTTTGGACGGGGCGCTTTCATTTTTTTTTTCTTATTTATTTTGCTTTTCATTTTTTATTTTGACCCTGTCCTTTTTAAAAAAAAATGCAATAACATTAAAAAAAAAAGTAATTTGAAAAAAATTCTCCTTTAAAAGCATTGGGCAGAAGTGAAGTGACATTTGAAGTGACATTTGACGTTGCTTCCTCCCTCCAATGTTATGGAGCAAAGCGGGGGCCACCGACAAAAGTGATATGTGAATCCACTGCACAGACCACTTTTATCTTAAAGAGAAACGCATGCCGTTCCTGAAAATACCAGGGGTTATGGCAGCTACCAACGTATAGGTACAACGATTTGCGTGAAGTGATTAAGTATGAGAGATTATGGGCATGTGGTTGACTGTCCCGGGGCTTGCCCAATTTGATCTGATCATGGACAGGCTATTTGGGCTAGATAATGCTGGATAATGTGTTATATGAAGATGTTGTTGCATTTATATGGTTAATGTGGTTTGACTTCATTGGCAATTTTTTTTTAGCTGTGTTTTGCACTGTAATGTAAAGTTAGCAATTTATGATGCTAAACCTTTAATAATTTTTGTTTTGGGATAAACAATATATATATATATATATATATATATATAATATATATATATATATATATATATATATATAATACAGGGCCTTTACCTCTTATTTGATTGACTGTTAGAATGAGCCATAACTTTGCTTTTAAGGCAAATATTTTGTAAATCTCCAACATTGTGAGAAATCCTTTCTAGTTGCATAAGCTATTGGAGAAATAGCATACCTACTATTTTCAGGGGGTTGGAATTAGTGGCTACCTTGTTCTTTTATATGGGGAAGGAGCTGCATGTCTCACCAAAAGGTATGTAAATGACATATCCACATTGTTGACCATATCAATTTTTATATAAACATGGCAGCACACACTTTTCTATCCTTTTTTTTTTTTTTTTTAATGTTAGACATTTTTTAGATGTGCTATTTTTTCATGCATACCACATACAACTGTCAAATTTGACTGTCACACAAGAAAATCACCAGCTAGGCAGGATTTTTGTTTGATTGCTTGATTGACAAGAAGAAGAATGTGTTCTAAACAATGACCTTTAACAACGCTTTTTTCTAGAATTGTACAAACTTTTTATATGAAAAAAAGTGGTTCAGAATATTTAAGTGTTTCTGTCTACCAAAACTAATACACATATTTAAACTGTATAGTTTTATTTTTAATTTCAGCAGTATAAAATAATTTAAAAAAATCCCATTTAGAATAAGTATCACACATTTTAAATACTTGAAAATAGGTTAGATCTAAACATATTTTCTTAACTTAAGGATCATGTAGATATGACCTTTATCTATTGGTTCACTCAAGGTTTGCTTTACCCCTCTTCTGAACAATTTAAGCTGCATGTCCTATGCATAGGGAGGGTACCTTTCTAGGAAAGACCACCCTCCTAGCAAAGTCACGATCAAAAGAGCCAGTAGCTTGATGTAGTGCAGTTGAATAAGCTTTAATTTTTAAATTTTTTTTGGTCAAATCATCTTTTTGTTTCTTTTATATACAAACAACAAAAACAATGTACAGCCCAGACCATATTGAGAGGGAAGCTTTATTTTACATCAAGTGGTAAAAGGGGGATAAAATCCAGCACAGAAACATTGACGTGTTTCAGACCCTACTGGCCTTACTCATAGTGTCCTTCTAGCAAAGCACCCTGTGCCCATGTTGATGAAGATAACCTTAGCTTGAAGTTTTGGAGGTCTACAGGCAGGAGGTTTATCAAAATCTAGAAGCTCCCTTTAAAAATAAAGGGCCCCCTCCCCATTTGAACAAGTAGTGTACCCCTATTTATTGACAAAAAATTTAAACAGTATATAAACACACCACATAAGTTAAATTTGAAAAAAAACTAACAGCCTGGGAATCAAAGGTACCACATCATGGGGAAATACTATAACAATGTGAAAAACAAAAAGAAAGGGATGTTTAACCACTTCAGCCCCGGAAGGATTTACCCCCTTCCTGACCAGAGCATTCTGTACTGCGTCGCTTTAGCTGACAATTGCGTGGCTGTGCAATGTTGTACCCAAACAAAATTGACGTCCTTTTTTTCCCACAAATAGAGATTTCTTTTGGTGGTATTTGATCACCTCTGCGGTTTTAATTTTTTGTGATATAAACAAAAAAAGAGTGGCAATTTTGAAAAAAATGTAATATTTTTTACATTTTGCTATAATAATTATCCCCAAAATAATATAAAAAAACAAATTGCTTCCACAGTTTAGGCTGATATGTATTCTTCTACATATTTTTGGTAAAAAAATTGCAATAGGTGTATATTAATTGGTCAGAAAAAAAGTTATAGTGTCTACAAAATAGGGAATAGATTTATGGCATTTTTTATTATTATTATTTTTTTTTTACTAGTAATGGCGGCAATCTGCGATTTTTATCAGGACTGCAACATTATGGCAAACACATCGGACACTTTTGACACTATTTTGGGACCATTGTCATTTATACAGCGATCAGAGTTTCAAATAGCCACTGATGACTGTATAAATGACACTGGCAGGGAAGGACTTAAACACTAGGGGGCGATCGAGGGGTTAAGTGTGTCCTATGGATGTGTTCTAACTGTAGGGGGAATGGTCTCACTACAACATGACAGAGATCACTGCTCCCGATGACAGGATTTATAGGCTCCCGATGTTTACATATGCATCTCCCCGTTCTACCTCTCTATGTCACCACCGCGGGACACCAGCGAACATCGAGTATGCGGGAACCTGTGGTCACGTGCCTGCTAGGCGGCTAATTTAAAGGGACGTACAGGTATGCCCATTTGCCTGCCCCTGCCATTCTGCCAACGTAAATTGGCATGCGACGGTCGGCAAGTGGTTAAGGTGCCACGTTTTATTACAGCATAAGCATTATAAAAAACAACATTTTGTAGTGCCGCCTATGAGTGCCCATCAGTGCCCATAAGGGCCGCCTATGAGGGCCCATCAGTGCCATCTAACAGTGCCAATCAGTGCTGTATATCAGTTCTACCTATCAGTGCCCATCAGTGCTGCCTATCAGTGCCTATTAGTGCTGCATATAACTGCCACCTCATCAGTGCCACCTCATCAGTGCCAATCAGTACTGTCTTATCAGTGCCTATCACTGCAGCCTCATCAGTGCCCATTAGTGAAGGAGAAAACGTACTTATTTACAAAGTTTTGTAACAGAAACAAATAATAATTATAATTTTTTTTACATTTTCACTCTTCTTTTGTTTATAGCGCAAAAATAAAAACCCCAGAGGTGATCAAATACAACCAAAAGAAAGCTCTATTTGTGGAAAAAAATGATAAGAACTTTGGGTACAGCGTCGCATGACCGTGCAATTGTCATTCAAAATGTGAGAGCACTGAAAGCTGAAAATTGGTCTGGGCAGGAAGGTGTATAAATGCCCTTTATTGAAGTGGTTAATGATAATGAATGATGATTTGTGACTGCTAAATATATGAATTCCTGCAGCAACTGGAGGCCCAGCATAGTAGTTAGGCATACACCCCATTTTGCTCACCCATTCAATGAACACTAAAAGGGCTTTGTTTTGGCTGACTTCTATTTTAGTCTCTACCGGTACCTAATCCCTCAGTGCATATCCATACACTAAAAAATTATTGCTAATACCTTGATTTACCAAGTAGAGAGAATAATCATTTAGTGAGTTAGGTGATTCATTAATTTACCTGTAAGTCCCTTTTTTTTACTTTCCATTACACGTGAGTGTGTATTCAAAGTATACAAAGACTGACCATATTCATTAAGCTATGTAAATGTTCTTAATACTTTGCTAATGGAACACTTCAATCTACCTGTCCAAATCCCTAAACTTTAGGAAACCCAGTATTTTCAAACTAGGTTCCTCAAAGAACACCAACATTACAAGCACTTCTACAAGGGGGTTACATAATTAGCATTTAAAGACTAACCTCATATTTTGCACCACATTGGTGCAAATTGTTACCCCCACCCACAAACCACATCACCATGACAGCACATCATTGTGGGGGGTCCTCTCCCCCACAGCCACTGACACTTTTGAAATCAATGGACGACGAGTACAGTGGTCACTGCACTCACAGCCCATTGACAATTGCCCTTCCGGTTCTGCAACTGAAAGCTCATACTTCTGTACAGCCAGAGAGCTGGAGGAAGAGTCTTCAGGAGACTGGCAATGCACCCGTGCAATACAATGCAGACTCCTGTGGAAAAAAAAAAAGACGATTCTTTACTGCTAAATAATGTGTATTTATTATTTTTTGAAAGATGAACTTAGCCTTTTAAGTTCATGTAAAGCCAAGACTAAGTTTCTTTTCATTTAAAAACAGAAACAAAAAAAAAAACGAACTGAGATTTTTTTACTGTCAATATCCTGTCAGTGAGTGCTCTCTACAGGTCCTGTCTCAAAAAACAAAACAAAACTAAACTTAGAAGCTGATTGTCTACTATGCACAGCTGCAGCAGATTCTAAGTGTGCCAGTTTTAGTAAATCTACTCCACCAACTATACATTTTTGGATTTTCCTTCATTTATTCGTATTGGAGATGACCAGGTTAAATAAAGAGACTAATGCCCTGTACACACGATCGGTTTTACTGATGAAAACAGTCTGATGGACTTTTTTCATCGGACAAACCGATCGTGTATGGGCCCCATCGGTCTTGTTTCCATTGGTGTTAAAAAATAGAACATGTTTTAAATTTATCCGATGGAAAAAAAAAACGATAGCAAATTACTATCGTCTGTGGGGAACTCCATTGGTTAAAAAACCCACGCATGCTCAGAATCAAGTCGACGCATGCTCAGAAGCGTATAACTCCATTTTGCTTGGCTTGTCGGAGTGTTTTACGTCACGGCGTTTGGGACGATCGGTTTTTTGACTGATTGTGTGTAGGCAAGACTGATGGAAGTCAGCTTCATTGGATTTCCGATGAAAAAATCCATCGGTTTAAAATCCATAGGAAATCCGATCGTGTGTACAGGGCTTAAAACTTTCCAGTGGAAACACAGGCAGCAAAAATATCTGAGGTTTAAACACTTCCTAGCTCTATGCAAAACTAAAAGCAAATGTTGGATTTACCATACATATATTTTAGATATTTTTTTTGGAATTGACGTTATTTTATGTTATGTTAACTTTAGGTCTATATGTAAAAGTAGCTATGAGATGTACGTAGTTGCAGGAGAATCTCTGTTTCTTTCTGTAGGTGGTCAGTTGCATTTGCCTCCTCTAATGTATAGTAATAACTTTTGTCGTGTACATTAGGTAATCTCTATTCACCACAGAGGTGAAAAGGGGTTCTCTTACATCCACTTACTGCTGATGATGTCTGTGAAAGCAGGTTGATGTATCTGTACTTAACACTCATTTTGCTGTGCCCTATAAGAAGAACATTAATCATTTCAGGTGTGATTCTGTGAAGAGATCTGAAAAAATATATATTCTGAAAGTGGAACACTGCAGTGATATAAATTATATTTAGTTATTAAAAAATTACATGAATTTGCTGAAATCTCAATTTGAAACATTTCCAATATGATCAGAATAATTTTTATTATTTACCGTATTTATCGGCGTATAACACGCACAGGCGTATAACACGCACCCTAACTTTAAGAGGGAAGTTTCAGGAAAAAAACTTTCCACAGCCCCCTGCGTATAACAGGCACAGTTTACCCTCTATTTTCAGGGTAAAAAAGTGAGTGTTATACGCCAATAAATACAGTATATATTATTCTATAATTATAATATAATATAAATATTATATTATATTATATATACTATTGTAAGATAGGATTCTATTCCTACAAATTGTATATTATAGTATATACAATTAATTATATTCTATTCTATCATATTATATTGTGTATCATTATATACTGTATTACTATGTTTATTATTAAACAAAATAAATTATTTCTAAATAAACATGGGCTCTTTGGGGTTGATTTACTAAAGGAAAATCCACTTTACACTTGAAAGTGCACTGAAAGTGCACATGGAAGTGCAGATGCTGTAGATCTGAGGGGGACATGCAAGGAAAATAAAAAACAGCATTTTAGCTTGCACATGATTGGATGATAAAATCAGCAGAGCTTCCCCTAATTTCAGAGCTTCCCCTCAGATTTACAGCGATCTACAGCGACTGCACTTCCATGTGCACTTTCAAGTGTAAATCAACTCCTTTGTGTTACATCTCTTTGTTGGCATGTCTTGGGGGATAAAACAAGGAGAAACACACAGTCCAAATATTACCTGAATGATTTTCTTTATTTTCAATGCATTCTCTTTATCTCTGTATTTTTAGATTCTCTTAGACTTTTCTAAAGTGAAGATTGCATCTATTTGCTCTGGTTTCCAGAAATATGTTTACTCCCTAGGGACGAGGGAATCTGACACACAGATTATCACTTACTACTGAGATGATTTACTAAACAAGTAATTATACCTAGCCTGTGTTAAACCGGTTATAAAGGCTTTTTTTTTTACTTAAAATAACAAACATGTTATACTTGCTTGTTCTGTGCAATGGAATTGCACAGAATGACTCTGAACCTCCACTTCTTGGATCCCCCACCAATGTTCTTTGATCCTCCTCTTCTGTGTCAGCCACCAAAGCAAGCCACTTGCTATGGGGACAGATGTGCAGGCTCACTCCCAAGTCAGGCTGTGTGCATCCATAGACACACACACACTGTAGCTTTTCCCCACCCCAAACCTCTGATCAGAGGATTTGATTGACAACGGCAATAGCCAAATACTCCCGCTGCTGACTGTATGTCCTGGGATTGCAGGGAGAGAGCGCCTCTTCACCATATATACAGCTCTCAGAGGAGAGACAATTTATTAAGATTTCTATAAGGTATTTCTTTCTCTGACTGTGAAGAAAAGTGAAAGAAACACGCAGTTGATGGCATTGGGCTGAAATATTCCTTAATGAAAAATGAATTATAAAAGTTGAAAAAATAAGAGTTAAAAAATAAAATGAAAGTTAATCAAAAAGACATACTTGAGAGGGAATTTATTTTATTTTCTTGTTTAATATTTTTATTAGATTTTACAAGTAAATAGCAAGTATAATGAACATTACATTCTGATCAAGAATAGAATTGTAAATAAATACAGCAATCACTAAAAATACATATTGGAAGAAAGGTAGTAGAGGATAAACCTCATTAACAATTATATCAATACAAATAGAGGTATAAAAGATTAGAGCAATGAAAATAAGCAATATTCAGGATAGAATATCATGCCTTCAGACCATCCACTCACCCCCGAAGGGAGCAAGCTGTGAGCAGATGGGGGCTCGATTAAGTATGAGAAAGTATGTTGTGTTATCCAGAAGGATACACCAGATGAACGTTGTCATACCTCAATTGTTTAGTGGAGACCTTCCTAACAAATCTTTAAGACACAAAGATATTAGTGATTAATGAAGTGAAACTTAAAAGGTATATATATAAGTCATGTAATGGACTTCGCATGTGTATAAAATCCGCATTACACAAGTAACAAAACTAACCAGAGCAGAAAGACAGAAGAAGTACAGAGAGAAGAAGAAGAAATATGGGAGAAAAATAAAATATATAGAAAAGAAGGTATGGGTATAGAAAAATAGAGATAAAGGTAAAGGTTGACTCCCCGGGTGGCGGTCCAGTCAGATCAAGGCCCCGTTTAAATATTATATTAATAGATAAATATTAAAGTATTTCAAAAAGGCATCAACAATAATTGATCAAAATCTGGGGGTAAGAAGTGTTTAATCCATGGTTTCCATATTTTATTGTATGTAGTAATGTTGTTATCTTCAATAGCAGACATTTTGGAAAAGATAAGGGCTCTGTTAATTCTATGTTTAGTTTCAGCCACAACTAAAGTTTGGGTTTTCCAGGCCTTAGCTATAGATTGTTTAGCCGCCGTGGTGAGATGTAGTAGTAATTTGAATTGTGATTTATTCAATTCAGGAGGTTTGAGGTTGAGGAGAGCCAGTGCCGGGTCTGGCGGGATTGGTATTTCCAGGGCCATAGAGGCCATGTTAAATATTTTACTCCAGAAGGATTGAACGATTGGACATTGCCACCAAATATGGAACTGCGTGCCCGGTTCAGAACAGCCTCTGAAACATAAATTTGGGTACAAGGGGGCAAATTTGGCAATCCTGGCTGGAACCAGGTACCATCGAGAAAGGACCTTATAATTTGTTTCCAACGCAAAACAGTTTGGCGAGGAATGCTTAGTAGCTGACCATATATTATCCCAGTCACTTTTACTGAATGTTCTATCCATGTCATGTGCCCATTTAGTCGTATAGGATGGTAAAGTATTGTCGGGTGTGGAATTGATGCGTTTATACAAAAGTGATATTAATCCTCTAGTATGGGGATCACTGTTACAGATACGTTCAAATTGAGTCATTTGGGTAAGAGGGGATCCCGTATCAACGAGGGGTGTATAAAAGTTCTTAATTTGTAGATAGCGGAAGAGCTCCTTCATGGGGAGTTTGTATAAATCACATAATGTTGGGAATGTAAGAATATCATTGGAGGAAACTAGATTGTGAAATTGAAGTAGGTTTCTTTTGGACCAAGCTGCAAATGATAGGGGGAATTTCCAGGCGGGGTAAAATGAGGGATTTTGAAGAAAAGAGAGTAGAGGGTTATGAGTGGATTGTAGGTTTTTTGTGGATCTATATTTGTCCCAGATAGCTATAGAATGTTTGGTTACGGGGTTAGATAAGTTTAGTCTATCTTTAGGAGCTAACCAGAGCAAATTATTCACAGAAATGGGGTCAATATCCACTGATTCAATCGCTACCCATAGAGGGGATTCTGTTGTAGAATGGTATTTGGGGAGTTGTGCTAGCTGAGCAGCAAAGTAGTATGAGGAAAAGTTAGGAATTCCCAGACCACCTTTCAATTTATCAAGATAAAGAGTCGATCTGGGTATACGGGGTTTTGTAGAGCCCCATATAAAAGACATCACTCTCTTTTGAGTGAGCCTCAAGAAGTAAGGAGGTATATGTATGGGGAGAACTCGGAATAGGTAAAGGAACTTTGGTAAGATTGACATCTTAGTAGCGTTAATCCTCCCAATCCAAGATAAAGGAAGAGAAGACCATTGTTTCATCAGATTAGTAGTTGACTTCAATAAGGGTAAGTAGTTGGCTGAAAATAAGTCGGATGTAGAAGAAGTGAGTTGGACTCCAAGATATGAAATATGGTGCAATTCCCAATTGAAAGGTAAAGACGTTTGAGCTTGTTGTAACTCAGATGGCGAAAGGGAAATATTAAGGGCATTAGATTTGGCATGATTAACACACAATCCAGAAATCTTTGCAAACTTGTCCAAAGTATTTACTAGATTTGGGGCTGAGACATGGGGATGGGATAAAAAAATCAGGATGTCATCTGCAAAAATACTCAATTTGTGGTGATGTCCACCTAATTCTACACCTTTGATATTAGGATTATTTCTAATAATACATGCTAAGGGTTCAATAAGTAGGGCAAAAAGCAAAGGGGATAGGGGGCAACCCTGTCTAGTACCTCTCCTAATATCTATCATAGCTGATTTGTAGCCCATATATTTAATATAAGCTTTCGGAGTACTGTATAGTGAGGAGACCCAAGTTAAGAAATTTTCCCCAAAACCCCATTTTTGAAGAGTATATTGTAGATATGGCCAGCTGATTGAGTCGAACGCCTTCCTAATGTCTAATGATATAAGGCAAGTTGGGATACGTCTTTTTTTGGCGGCATGAATTAATAAAAGTGCTCTTCTGACATTATCCCCTGCTTGACGCAAGGGCATGAAGCCAGTTTGGTCACGATGGATAAGTTTACCTATAATGCTATTTAATCTAGTTTCCAAGATCTTAGCTAATAACTTAATGTCTAGATTTAAAAGAGATATGGGGTGGTAATTAGACCAAGAGGTAGTGTCAGATTTAGGTTTGGGAATCATTGCTATGATGGAAGTTAGTGTTTCGGTTTTAAATGAATGACCAGCTAACAAAGAATTGAAGGCTCTAGTCAATAGAGGCGTTAAAATCGAATCAAATTGTTTGTAGTATAGTGCAGAAAACCCATCGGGGCCCGGTCTCTTGTGAGGTTTCAATTCTTTAATAGCAGCTTTAACTTCCAAGGCCGTTATGGGACTCTCCAAATATTCACACTGTTCTGGTGTCATTGTGGGAAGTGTAACAGCTGAGAACAAAGTGTCTGCTTTGTTTTTATCAAAGATTAAGCCAGGGTCATAGAGCTGAGCTAATTTAGATTGAAAGATTTCCAAGATCTTTAATGGGTTACTAGTGTATGCATCTCTGGAGGTTCTAAGTCGGAATGCAGCTTGTAAACGATCAATAGACTTGAGGCTGCGGGCCATTGGGGTATCGGGCTTATTGGCTTTGCGGTATAGGGTATGTTGCCACTTGCGTAAGAGTTTGTCTGCCGAATCTGTCAGAAAAATATCCAACTCAAGCCGGGCCCTTTCCAATTTAGTGTTAGTATTTGCATTCGGGGTAGCTTGATGAGCCAAATGACAAGCGTTAAAATTTGCTTCAAGTTTGGTGAACATAATCTTGCGATCTCTTTTAATAGATCTCGCCTTTTGTATCAAGCTGCCCCGAATGACAGCTTTATGGGCTTCCCATAGTGTAAGGGCAGAGACATCAGTAGTGTCATTAAATGAGATATAATCATTAAGAGCCAGTTCAATATCTGAACGGTGTGAGGGGTGAGTTAGGATGGAGTCGTTAATACACCAAGTGGTGTCATGTGACCTAGGTATTGGAGAGGTAATTGTAGCAGTGACCGCACAATGGTCTGTCCATGGAAATGGGATTATATTAGAGTATATTACTTCAGGGAGCATACTAGAGGGGAGGAAAATATGGTCTATTCGTGAAAAGGATTTGTGTGGATAAGAATAATGTGTAAAATTTCTGGAAGTTGGGTTAAGTTCCCGCCAGGTATCAACAAAATTAAAAGAAGTAAGTAGAGATTGGAAGGACCGTTTATGGATAGGAGAGTTAGGAGAAGACGGGGATTTATCCAAGAAGGGATAGATGGTAGTATTGGAATCGCCACATAATATTATTGTTCCAAATTTATGTGATTCGATTAGTTGGAAAAGATGTGATAGAAAAGCTTCAGGACGTTTATTTGGGGCGTAATACGAAACTAATGTGACTTCAGTATCAGCAATAAAGCCTGTTAATAAAACATATCTACCCTCAGGGTCACATATTTGTGTATTAAGGGTAAATGGTGTAGAGCGGTGGAATCCAATCAGGGACCCACGTTGCTTAGTTGTAGCTGATGCTGCGTAGAATTGAGGGTAGGAGGAGGAAAGAAATTTAGGGGAGGCGTTATTGATAAAGTGCGTTTCTTGAAGGAAAATGATATGAGCTTTTCTAGCTGAAAAGGAACGTAGAGCTTTAGTTCTTTTTTGTGGAACGTTGAAGCCTTGTACATTTAAGGACAAAATGTTTATGGGGGCCATGACATAGTAAGAGTAAGTTTTATATAAGGGTTAATGAAACCCATATTATGAGTTCGAACCGCCACCAAGGGAGACAGAAGAGGAGAAGAAAGGAAAGACAGAAAAGAAAGAATAAAGAAGAAACCAAATAAATAGGAAGCCCTAATGACTGCAATTAATGTCATAAAATAATGATGTACTAGTAGGGCGCAGGAACATCTCGGAGAGATAACAAAAAATCTCAGAGGGGTTCCATGGTCACCGACCGACTCCTGCATAATAGTAGCAGAAGCCAGGGGGTACGTAGGGGGCCGCAAGAAGTTCCGGAGGGAAAAACAACGCCGGAGAACACTTAGGTATTATAGTAGTAAACTTATATAATTCTCTATCAAGAAGACTGGAGATGCAATAAACAAAAAAGAGAGAGAAAGGAAGCATACCAACTTCGGGAATTATGTTGAGTCAATTTCTAGATGAATGCGTCCATAAGGAGGCTAGAAAATATTAATCTTAACACTTGTAAAGCAAACCGTCTACGCAAGCGAAATAATTAATAAACAAGCTCGCAAATATAGAGGAAAGGGAAGAGAAAGAAAAAAAAAACAAAAAAAAGGGGGGAAGGGGGAGGGAAGAGGATAGTCTATCTATATCAATGACCATATAAGTCAAGGAAATAAACTTATTTGTCTATAAGGAGACAAATAAAGAAGACAAGAAACACTCGTCTCAAGAAGCAATAATGAAATTTTAGCTTTCTGGCTGACAAAAACATAAATTAAATACATAAATTTATATTACATATTAAAATTAAAAAAAAAAATTAAAAAAAAAACACACTTGTCTCAAAAATGTTAATGTAATATAGACCTTCTGGCTGACTAAAACAATAAATAAATGCCTAAATTTATATTTCATAAGTACAATATAATATGCATATAAATTACTAAGTAGACATATTTGTCAGAAAGGGGACAAACACAAAAAAAAAAAAAAAAAACACTTGTCTCAAAAATGTAAATGTAATATAGACCTTCTGGCTGACTAAAACAATAAATAAATACCTAAATTTATATTTCATAAGTACAATATAATATGCATGTAAATTACTAAGTAGACATATTTGTCAGAAAGGGGACAAAAACAAACAAACATTTGACTCAAAAAAGTAAATGAAATATAAATCTTCTGGCTGACTAAAACCCTAAATAAAAACCTAGATTTATATTTCATAAGTACAAATTGATATGCATATATAATGTGCATATAGATTAAAGAAATAGACATATTTGTTAGAAACAAGACACCACAAAAAAAAAAAAAAAAAAAAAAGAATGGAGAACAGGATTCTAATTCTTCAATCATAGATAGTGCAATGCTTCTCAGAATAAAGCAATGGGGCTAGTACCCTACAAAAGGGGAGAAACACGGATAAGATTAATGAGAGGTGAACAATCAGTCCATTGAATCGACATTTATCGGTGCCTGACTATCAAAACGTCCTCTTTTATGAAGATTCTGTCTGGTATAACCAGAGGGGTTTGGGTCCAGGTCGGTTTCATTTGGAGGTGATCTAGAAGCCGCACGTCTACGAGGTTGCTTCTTAGAATTGGTGTGATCCATCAGGCCTAGATCAATTAAGGCTGACCGTAGTTCATCGGACGTGCGACAGGTATATCTAGTTTCCAAGTATGTAAAGCGGAGAGAGAATGGAAACCCCCAGTGGTATATGATTTGGTGCTTTTGAAGTACTTGCAGCAATAGTTTCATAGAACGCCTCTTAGTAACAGTTAGAGGGGAGAGGTCTGTAAAGAGCTGATAGATATTGCCCTGGAACTCAAGAGTGTTTTTACCTCTAGCAGCAGCAAGTATTTGCTCCTTTGTTTTATAGTAATGAAATTTAACTATAATATCTCTAGGGGGTCCATTGGGTTTGCGTTGAGTTAGGGCCCTGTGGACTCTGTCCATTTCCAATCTCTCAGGTGAAATACCTGGTAACAGTTCCTGAAACAGTGCACCTATAGTTCCCTGTAAGTCTATGATTGATTCAGGGAGACCTCTGATTCTTAGGTTGGAGCGACGGTCCCTATTCTCCTGGTCTTCCAAACGGCTTTGTAATAAAGAGTTCTCATCCTTAAGCTGTTCAATAGTAGCATCATAATGCTGTGTGGTTGTTTCCATATCATCTACCCGCATTTCCAATTCAGCTGTTCTATGCCCCAGCTCCCTAATCTCCCTTGTCAGCTTCTCTGTTATCTGGTCAGAAGTTTGTTTCAAAGCTTTCTGAAGCATTTTCTCAAATTGTCTAAACATGTTAGACTGAATAACATATTCAGGTGTTTCATAGTCAGAATCAATCTCACCAGCTGTGTCCAGAGTTTTGACATTGTGTGACAGGGATTTAGGAACCCGCTGTGTGCGAGTCTGTGAGGTACCAGGCGCCGCCATCTTGGATGTCTGCCGGGCCGGTGTATCTTTAGAGATACCAATCTTATACTTCGTTTTTGGCCCCCTCGTGACCATCCTCAATACGCCAAAGTGTACCTGGTATGAATTCGCGGGAGCTGGTGCCGTTTGCGGTGAAAAACAGCGGTCGGTTCTCCGGTTTGTTTAACCTGGGAGCGGAGCTCTAAGGGGATGCGACTTCTCCCTCAGGCATCCGCGCATGCGCCGAACTTTTTTATTTTATTTTATTTATATCTAGACATGTATATTTACATATACATCTGTATAGCTATAAATTCACTTGGTTACAAGAGTCACAGGAATGTCCTAATAAAAAACACAATTATTTATGAATAATTCCCCTCACATAGGTATGTTATTAATTTTATATTTAAGACAGTACATGTGAATTCTCACCTTGTAAAACAACCCTTTCAGTTTAAAATAGAAATGAAGGCAAAATATTTCTGTATACATATAAAAACATTATAAACACCTTTTTTCCCCTTTTTTTTTTACAAGTGATCACCCTCCAGTGAATGACGGGGAGGGTAGGGGGGGTCAAGGGCATGTCAGGACAAGTCTGATTATTGAAGGAGAGCAGGCTGAGTTCTCAGCACAGCTAGACAACTGATAGCACAGTGCTCTCATGTTTAGTGTGGTCAGATTTTTTAATAGGAAAGCAGGGGGACTGGCAGGAGCACCAGGTATTTCACACAAAGGGATCAATGCAAAAGAGAACAGCTTGTTCATACAAGTACATGGTACAGCAGAAATATAAATATTTTGTTAACATATTCTGTAAAAGAATATGCTGGGGGTTTTACCCACACTAGACTCCAGGGTCCCCTAAGACCCTATATATATATATATATATATATATATATATATTGTGAGGGGGTTAGCTCGGCAGCGGGTGTGTGTGACCCCCGGGATGGGCTCCCCAGACAAAAACAGGCCCAGCAAACGGAGGTTGTGGTTTTCAAAATCAAAAAGGTGCGGTTTATTTTCTATTTACAGTGCCAAAACACAGCAAAGCAAAAGAAACATAAATAAAATAAATCCTGGTCAACTTGACCTCTGACTAAACATACAGGTTTCCTAACTAACAACTGGGATCAGCCTAGTGCTGTCCTAGTCCCTAAGTCCCTGGTTTTAAATGTCCAAGCAAATAGCCACACAGGATTTGTCTCACCGCACAGGGGTTCACTCTCCCTAGACAGTCCACACAGGTCTGGTTCCAGGCATGAGCTAACACCTAATGAATCTGGGAGTTCTTATAGAGGCCTAAATGAGCTGACAAGCTTCAGCTGGCCTCATCAACTCCCTGTCTGTACGACGCCCCACACTCTCCCTAGAGGTATGAGTCATCCATGAGCCCACTAGCCTTATACAACTCTCCACCTAGTTGTATAAGTCGGCGTAAAGCCTGAATCTGGGCGAAATATATCTACCCCCCTGGATGCAACCAGGTGACTTTACCTTCCTGCTGTCACATACCCCCCCCTCTTGTTTTAACCTCGGGGTTGGAACACCAGCAATCAGGCATTCATGTACTCGAGACAAAGCATCCACATTCCCCATTTGAACGCCAGGGCGATGCTTTACTGTGAAGTTGAATTCCTGGAGGGCCAGGAACCACCTATTCACTCTTCTATTTGTTTCCTTGTTTTGAGCCATCCACTTTAACGGAGCGTGATCCGTAACCATGTCAAAGTGCCTACCTAGCAGGTAGTACCGAAGGGAATCTAGAGCCCACTTCACCGCTAAACACTCCTTTTCAACGGTGGCGTAATTTACCTCATGGGACTTCAACTTCCTGCTGAGGTAAATGACTGGGTGCTCTTCCCCGTTCCAGACCTGGGACAATACTGCTCCTAACCCCACATCTGACGCATCACTTTGTACGACAAAGTCTTTAGAGAAGTCGGGTGAGTACAACACTGGCTGGCTACATAAGGCTTGTTTCAAGAATTGGAATGCTGCCTCAGCCTCGGGGGTCCATTTAATCATGACCGACCCTTTCCCCTTCGTCAGGTTGGTTAGGGGCACAGCCTTAGAAGCAAAGTGGGGAATGAATCGCCGATAATACCCAGCGATTCCCAGAAAGGCTCGTACCTGCTTCTTGCTGTTGGGACGTGGCCAACTCTGGATGGCCTCGACTTTGTTGAGTTGGGGTTTTATTACTCCCCTCCCAATGGTGTACCCAAGATATTTGGCCTCCTCCTGCCCAATGGTACACTTCTTGGGGTTAGCCGTAAACCCCGCTTCCCGAACAGAGTCCAGGACTGCTTGCACTTTTGGCAGATGTGAGGCCCAATCTGTGCTATGGACAATTACGTCATCCAGGTAAGCCGCAGCATACTTCCGATGGGGCCTCAGCATCTGGTCCATTTTCCGCTGGAATGTGGCCGGCGCATTCTGTAACCCGAACGGCATTCTTTTATATTGGAACGCCCCGTCTGGGGTTACAAATGCGGTTTTCTCTTTGGCCGACTTGGCCAGGGGGATTTGCCAATACCCTTTTGTGAGGTCAAGAGTCGTCATGTATCGGGCTGTTCCCAGCCGGTCGATCAACTCATCTATACGTGGCATGGGGTAGGTGTCAAATTTTGTAACTTTGTTCAACTGACGAAAATCGTTACAAAATCGCCAGCTCCCATCCGGTTTAGGCACCAACACAATGGGACTAGACCAATCACTTTGGGACTCCTCTATCACCCCTAAGTTCAGCATTTTCTGTACTTCCTCCCGTATTGCCTCCCGTCGGGCCTCTGGGATCCGATAGGGTTTTAACTTCACCCTTTCACCGGGCGGGGTAATGATGTCATGCTCTACCCCAGATGTTTGTCCCGGCAGCTCAGAGAATACCTCCTTGTTGCGAAGCACAAACTCCTTAACCTCCTGTTGTTGGGGTTGTGACAAGGTGGCTGCTATTCCAACCTCAGGAATCACGCAACCAGTTTGAGCTGGTGACCAAGTGTCTGCGACTAGGGACTCTCTATCCCTCCAGGCTTTCAACAGATTAACGTGATAGATCTGTTCGGGCTTTCGCCTTCCTGGTTGTCTGACCTTGTAATTCACTTCGCTCACTTTTTCCATTATCTCATAGGGGCCTTGCCATTTGGCAAGGAATTTACTTTCAACCGTAGGGACAAGTACCAGTATCCTATCCCCCGGGGAAAAGGTACGGGTCTTGGCTCCACGGTTGTACACTCTCTGCTGTGCTAACTGCGCTTGGGCCAAATGTTCCTTCACGATGGGCATTACCTGTGCAATTCGGTCTTGCATCAGGGCGACATGCTCAATCACACTCCTGTGGGGAGAACTCTCACTTTCCCAAGTTTCCTTGGCAATATCCAACAGCCCTCTTGGGTGTCTCCCATACAGTAACTCAAAGGGGGAGAATCCCGTAGAGGATTGGGGCACCTCCCTAATAGCAAACATCAGATAAGGAAGTAGACAGTCCCAATCCTTTCCATCTCTATCCACCACTTTCTTCAACATTTGTTTTAGGGTTTTGTTGAATCTTTCAACCAGCCCATCGGTTTGGGGGTGATACACAGATGTACGTAATTGCGTCACTTTGAACAATTTACACAGCTCCTTCATAACCCGGGACATAAAGGGTGTACCTTGGTCCGTAAGCAGTTCTTTACAAATACCCACCCGGCTAAACACAAGAGATAGCTCTTTGGCTATGGTTTTGGCCGAGGTATTTCGGAGAGGGATCGCTTCTGGATAACGGGTGGCATAGTCCATTATAACTAATATGTACTGGTGCCCCCTAGCGGACTTGATTATAGGCCCTACCAAATCCATGGCGATCCTCTCAAACGGGACCTCAATGATGGGTAGAGGGACCAGCGGGCTACGGAAATGTGGCATCGGGGCCGACCTCTGACACACAGGGCAGGAGGAACAATAATTTTCTATGTCCTTCATCACCCCCGGCCAATAGAATCTCTGTAATACCCTCTCTCGGGTTTTCTCTGTCCCCAGATGACCTCCAAGAATGTGCCCATGGGCCAACTCCAACACCAACTTCCTGTAAGGTTTGGGCACCACAAGCTGCTCAACGGTTTCTTCTGCCCTTTTTGCCACCCGATACAGTAGGTCCTTCTCTACGCTGAAGTATGGGTAAGTGCAGGTATTATCTGGGTTCACTAACTCGCCATCTATTTTCACTACGTTTTCCCGTGCCTTTATTAGGGCGGGGTCTTTCAACTGTTCTGTGGCAAAGTTTTCCCTGTGAACCTCAAGATCAGAAAACTCCACAGACGGTAGGTTTTCGTCTGAGGAGGTGGGCTCCTCTCCAGTTTCTTGAGTCTCCCCTGCCAATACTGATAAGGGAAATTCCGGAGAGTCCTCACCACTCTCAGGGGAGTTCTGGCTATCACATTCCTGGTACATAGGGGCACCAGTGGGGGGCTCAGGATCATCCCACAGTTCCCAGAACTTCGGAAAATCCCTTCCCACAATGGCGTCATGCGGTAACTGAGATACTAAGCCCACTGGATGAGAGAGGGTACCTTTGGGGGTCTCGAAACACACTGTAGTCACTGGATACTCTCGGGTGTCCCCATGCACACAAATAACAGCTACCTTGCTATTCCCAAAGACCTCTGTTTTAACTAACTCAGCCTTTATCAGGGTCACAAGGCTACCTGAATCCAGCAATACCACAACATTTCTACCATTAACACACATTTTGCATAAATGTTTCTCAGTTCCTCGAATGGCAGTGCATGCGACTGTCGCACACAGCGACTGACGTCTGCCCGTCAGAAAGTCACACTGCATGGGTTCCTCCACAACCGGGCAATTGGCTGCAATATGTCCCGCTTGCCGGCAGCGGTAGCAAACGATCCTTCTTGCCGCCTCTTGAGCCGCTGATTTCCCAGGCTGTTCTCGCCAAACTTGGGGTAGAGCTCCCACCCTCTCACTCTCTCCACCCTCACCCCTTGGAATCCTCTTATCCGCCCCTGGGGATGGTCTGGTCTTAGGGTGGAAAGTCCGAGTGTCTCTGGAAGAGGCCGTCAGGTTCTCTGTAGCCAAGTATTTCTCCACACGATCCACAAGACCATCGGCCGTCTCTGGGTCTCCATGGCTTACCCACTTTTGGATGGCAGTAGGAAGAGCTCTCAAAAACCGATCCATTACAACACGTTCCACAATCTTTGGTGCGGACAAAGTCTCTGGCTGTAGCCACTTTCTGCTCAGGTGAATGAGATCATACATTTGAGACCTGGGGGGTTTTCCAAGCTGGAAAGTCCAGTTATGCACACGCTGAGCCCGGACAGCCTGGGTGACACCCAGCCTTGCCAAAATTTCAGCTTTTAGCATCACATAGTCTTTTGCTTGGTTAGGCTCTAGGTCATAGTAAGCTTTCTGCGATTCACCAGTTAACAGAGGAGCCACCAGTCCAGCCCACTGCTCCTCAGGCCACTTTTCTCTTTCAGCGGTCCTTTCAAATGTGGTCAAAAATACCTCTGGATCATCCTCTCCAGTCATTTTTGTCAATAAACGACTCACCCCAAAGGACGCGGTATTAGTGGGACGGCTTTCCTCACTGGTCTGCGGACGTTGCTGCATTACTGCTTCCATTTGTTGTAGTCTCTGCTCTTGCTTCTGTAACAGGTCTATGAAGCGGGCCTCAGATTGCTGCTGGGCTTGTTGCTGAGCTTCCAGACTCTGTTGGTGAGCTTGCTGCTGGGCTGCAAGGCTCTGTTGATGAGCTTGCTGCTGGGCTGCAAGGCTCCTTTGCAAACCTGCATTTGTCTGCTGTTGATTGGCATTTGCTAGAGCCAGCTGTTTCAGTATCTCCTCCATGCTGGCTTAAAAAAAAACTGCCACTGGTTCTCCACCAACTGTGAGGGGGTTAGCTCGGCAGCGGGTGTGTGTGACCCCCGGGATGGGCTCCCCAGACAAAAACAGGCCCAGCAAACGGAGGTTGTGGTTTTCAAAATCAAAAAGGTGCGGTTTATTTTCTATTTACAGTGCCAAAACACAGCAAAGCAAAAGAAACATAAATAAAATAAATCCTGGTCAACTTGACCTCTGACTAAACATACAGGTTTCCTAACTAACAACTGGGATCAGCCTAGTGCTGTCCTAGTCCCTAAGTCCCTGGTTTTAAATGTCCAAGCAAATAGCCACACAGGCTTTGTCTCACCGCACAGGGGTTCACTCTCCCTAGACAGTCCACACAGGTCTGGTTCCAGGCATGAGCTAACACCTAATGAATCTGGGAGTTCTTATAGAGGCCTAAATGAGCTGACAAGCTTCAGCTGGCCTCATCAACTCCCTGTCTGTACGACGCCCCACACTCTCCCTAGAGGTATGAGTCATCCATGAGCCCACTAGCCTTATACAACTCTCCACCTAGTTGTATAAGTCGGCGTAAAGCCTGAATCTGGGCGAAATATATCTACCCCCCTGGATGCAACCAGGTGACTTTACCTTCCTGCTGTCACAATATATATATATATATATATGTGTGTGTGTGTGTGTTTTTTTCAACCTGACCAACTATGCAACTATTTATATATTCAGCTCAGTGACTGAGGAAGAAGAGTGCATGATTCCTCTTGTACTTTCTCATTATATCATGGCCATTTCCCTCCTCAGCTATCAAGGAGTGAGATAATTTACACAAACAGCCAGTCGGGTGCTTACCTCACACCCTAATAAACTGGCTGTTGGCATTGACTTCACAGGCAGCTTTTCATTGAGCTGTGATGAAAAGCGTAGATCATCATCTCCAGTCCTCATTGCAACTTATTAAGCTACTACACAGTCGAAATAAGCTGTGGTAGTCACTGTCGTGGTTTATTCCAGTTTAATAAACGTACACCATAGTGTACATCAGTGCTATTATTATTTTTTGGGGTGAATTCTATTGTGTATTTTAAATTAAAACACATTAGGTTAAAAAATACTTTATGGTTAGTTCCTATTTTAATTACTCAATCTATATGCATCCAGATATTTTAGATAAAGCTAAATGTTATATACTGTAAAATGTATGCAGTAAAAAAACAAGCAATATCTGCAATTCAGTCAAATTCATACATTTTCCTAACTGTCTATTGAAATAATAAAATGTGATATAAATTAATACATACTTGGGGAATCCACACACCCACTTAAAAAAAAAAAAAAAACAATAACTCCCTGTTGCTGTTTCGCACATTGTGTAATGTTGGTAATAATCCAGTTTGGAACATCGGTATTGGCACTTCATAGCTCATTGACTTTCCAGCACTGCAGATGAGTTCAGCAGTATCTCATTTGATCTGCTTTACAAAAACAATTTTACAATAAACAGTATTTGAATACATACCCCTGAGGTCATTACAAGGTGCTCAATGCTCATGTAGCAAATACTTATTTACATTTATTTCACAAAATAAACATATAAATTGATAAGTAGTTATTAAAATTGATTTCTATAAAGAAACATATCATATGTTTATACTTTATATTTTGATTTATGTCTGTGTGTTTCTGCTTTTGTGATAGGTCTAAATACATTGTCATTTATGTATATGCTCGACTACAATACCAGTATTACATTAGTAAAACCACCAATGCTGTATCCTGGCCTAGGCCAACAAGGCCCAGGCCTAAGGCAGCACTTTGCAGAGGGGCAGCACGGAAAGAGTCCCCGCCGGCTTGTGATACACTGTTAGTGTAACGCAAGCTGCTTCTAATTTTGACTGTCCTATGAGCCTGGACCACAAACGTTCCTCACTGTGCTATATGTTTTCTGCTGCACCATTGGCATGGTTATATCTTCTTAGTCCTCGTCATAAAATTATCAGAAATTTGTGCTTAAAGTAGAACTATAGGCAACACTTTTTTTTTCATTTTGGATAGAGTAAGGGAGGGTTATAGCCCCTGTCAGTTTATTTTTTACCATCCCTGACCCATTGCAGAGATTTCCCTTCACTTCCTGCCCCATAGCCAAACAGGAAGTGTGAGCAAATTAAGTGAATCCATTGCCCCCTCCAGGCCCTAAGAACTAGTGTCCCCACTCGAAAATTTCAGGGTGGGTCTTAAACATAAAGGGGTGTGGCCTTGACAGGAAGGGGTGGATCATATTTAAATTAGGGGGTGCACGAGTTTAGTCAGGCCTAGGGCAGCACAAAACCTAAATACACTACTGAACACCACTACGATGTAAGTGAGTAACTTGTACCTAGCTAGATAAAAGTTGTAATTGACTAAAACAATTAACTAGCTTACATTTGGCAGTTTTTTGGTGTCTTAAAGCTGAAGTTTATACTGCTTACTATACTTATCCTTCACTGGTCCCGTTCTCTCGCCTCATTAACATGCAAATGATATTTTGAAATACAACCTGTTTTCACACACACCTTATTTTAGACCCATGGATGTCATTATTGGGTCTCTATGTTTCTCTATGCATAGCAGAAGGATCATGGCATTTCAATACATAAGCATTCAATACAGTCTATCTATCTATCTATCTATCTATCTATCTATCTATCTATCTATCTATCTATCTATCTATCTATCTATCTATCTATCTATCTATCTATCTATCTAGATGGATAGATAGATAGATAGATGGATAGATAGATAGATAGATAGATAGATAGATAGATAGATAGATAGATAGATAGATAGATAGATAGATAGATAGATAGATAGATAGATAGATAGATAGATAGATAGATAGATAGATAGATGATAGATTTATTTTTTTATTTTTTGTGTAACTATAAAAACTGTCAACAATGAAATTATAAAAAGAAATGAAATATATAACATTGTGTAGCATAACTAATACAAGAGTAACCAATCAGATTTGGTCTTTTTATCAGTTTCTATCTATTAGATGGTTGTTTATGGTAGATAAGGGTAACTCAGATTTGAATATTGCTTTGTCTTATAAAATAAACCCTTTGTGTAACATATCTGATTGTTTAAAATCTAAAAGTATTGACCAATGTACCCCACTAAACTTACTGTCATCTATTTAACATTATGTAAGGCAAGGTTCACACCTATGCATTTGTTAGTGCGTTTTGCAGTTTGCAGAAACGCACTACAGTACATTTAACATGGTTTCCTATGGTACGCGATCACAGCTATGCATTTTTAGCCAGTGGAGAGGGCCAGGGACTTTTTTTCCTGCAGCAGACTGCGTCTTATGTGTAATAGACTTCAATGGGCCCGCATCAAAACCACAAATGTTGCATTTTGATGTGTTTTTGAATGCATTTTGCATTTTTTTCTCCATAACAATCTGTGAATAGCCGGTTGTTAACTGCTTCCACCCCGCCCACTGTATATAAACGGTGGGATGGGAGCTTTGTCATTCTGAGTCGATGTACCGGTACATCACATCATGCCCATGCAACCCACCCCGCCAAAAGCTCTTGCCATCTGCCAGTTCTTAAATAACAAAGGGGCGGGGTCACCCACTGACATCACTGGGTGATCCCGTCCCATGTGACATCACCAGCCCTGCATGCCCCTGGCCGATGACGTAGTCATACTGTGTAGTAATGCCTGTAAGGGGGTGAGAGCCATACTGTGTAGAAATGCCTTTAAAGGTATTACCTGTGGTGTGAGAACTGAGGTACTAAATATAGAGATGGGGGTTATTTGTTTCTGTGTTTTTCTTGGACAGCCATCTGTGTTGGTAGAACTTAGTGAAACACTGGGTTTCTGTAGTAAAAAGTAGGTGCAGAAATCCCGAATGGGAACATCATTGTGTACTTGTTGAAATTTTCATTCATGCTCCTCTTTGTCGCTAATCTCACAGGCACTTTGGGGGAGATTTACTAAAGCTGGTGCACTCAGAATCTGGTGTAGCTGTGCATGGTAGCCAATCATCGTCTAACCTCAGCTTGTTCAATTAAGCTTTGGCAATACCACCTAGAAGCTGATTGGTTTCTATGCAGAAGTGAGCCTGATTTTGCACTCTCCATCTTTATTCTTTGATGCTCTTACAGTTTTACTGCTTGCCTTCTATACCCAGAGTACTTGATTCTGTGCTGATGACCATAATCAGCCCTGCATATGAAAGTGCCAGACCTCCTATCCCAGACCTTCTTTACATGAACCTTGTTGCAGACAAACTCACATGAATAAGGTGTCTGACAAAAATTCATTCATGTGAGTTACAGATCCACACAGATCAAATATACACAGATCCACTACCTCACTCCCTTATACATAGATTCACTACCTCAGCTCCTGGCTGCCTTAGTGGAGCTAGATTATCAAATGTGTGACATTTCATTTATGTGCCGAAGCACCAATATTGCTAAACATCTCCAATTTTATGTGAGTTTTGTTCTTTTCCCAAGCTTATTTTGCTTAAGCAAACCCTTCTTGTCCAAAGGAAGAAACATTGTTATTGTCCAATGTCAGCCAATTCCTGTTTATTTCAAATGTTTTAGACAGAGCAGAAAGTAAGACAGAAAAAAAAACACATTTTCTGGTAGAGTGAAAACTTTTTAGAACCTCTGTTGGGCTGTGTTATGCCAATTCCACCATGCTCTCTTTCCCGGTGTCAGTTGTACAGATATTGAAAAGGATCAAAAGGGACAATGGCAGTATTAAAGCCTTGCATAGGTTTTAAGTCTTCCCCACTCTACCCAATATATAAAGTAACCATTTTGTGGAGCATGTCTGTCATTTACCTTGTGACAAAGCCTGACATGTAGAGGGAGGCCTCTCATACAGCCCCAGCTCTGGGACTACTGGTGTTGTGACAGTGTCCATGAAAGCCTGTAAGAAGTTACATCAGCCGCAGCAGTGGATAGCAGGTGCATCGCCAGAGACATGTCAGATCGCTGAAACAGCAGATGGCAGCAGAGACAGCAGACGCAAGACTAGGCAGACAGCAGGTGGCAGGTGCTTGACAGGCAGCTGGCAAATAGAAGGTGCAGAAGGACTGGCAGCACTCAGCAGGTGAAGGACCAGCAGGGACCAGGTAGCATGCAGAGCAGGACAGGTGGATAACTGGATGCAAGTTGAGATGAGCCAAGTCAGCAGCAGATGGTCAGATACAGGCATAGATGGCAGGCAGAGAATGGTCAGGATACTAACAGAGTTCAGCAATGTAGAATCAGACAGATGAACAGGAGACAGAGCAAAATCCAGAGACAGGCCAAGGTCAGGGCAGGTAGCATTCAAGCAAGGTCAGGGCAAACTGGGTCAATAACAGAAGTCAAACACAGGAACAGATGCAGGGACATAGGTAATAGCTGTAGATCAGACAGCAATCAGCTAGGGGAGATACTAAACTTATATAGGCCACTTATCACCAGTATCAGTGGCAAATGTGCACCAGTATCAGTGGCAAGCGCCTATGCACCGCAAAACGGGGACCCGCAGGGCTGCATTTGTGTGCACCTTGAAGCATCACTATACCTGGTACTTCTCTGACAGTGCCTTTAATACATTGACCACCAATGCCAGTTTGTTTTTTATATGAAGCAGGGCCGTTATTTTAATATGAAGGTAAGATTAAGAAAATGGGGAAATGCCCTCAAACTAGTAGGAGGAAAGGTCAAAACTAATCTAAGGGCTCTTTCACACGGGGCGGATCCGTGCAGATCCGCCCCGTGAAGCTCCGCTTGCTCAGCGGGGATCGCTCCGTTGATCCCTGCTGAGCCGACGGATGACTGGGCGGTCCCCGCACACTGTGCAGGGACCGCCCTGTCAGAGCGCCGCTCTCCCCTATGGGGAATCGGATGATGACGGACCGTAGAGTCCGTTGTCATCCGATCCGCTCCGCCGACGGAAGGAAAAATAGGGTTTTCCTCCGTCACACTTTGGCGGAGCGGAGCGGATGTCAGCGGACATGTCTCCGCTGACATCCGTGCCTCCATAGGGGTGCATGGAGGATCCGTTTCAGGTCCGCCTAAAAAACTGACAGGCGGACCTGAACGGACCTCCGTGTGAAAGGGGCCTTAGTATTATTTTACCAAAATAGTAGTTGAATCTTGGAATAGACTTACAGCAGAGGTAGTGAGTCAGTTAACAGTAAGCTGATTCAAAAAAGCTTGGGATGAACATACAGTAGATCTATACTCAGACAAAAAAATAAAAAATAAAATTATAGGGAGGACTTGATGGACCACTTGGTCTTTTTTTTTACGTCACTCTTTTATGTATCTATTTTAGATGCCAGTGATCACCAGCGATGTTGGGATTATTATATAAAGTTAGTTTGAGTACAGTGTACCCAAACTAACTTTTGTGTGAGTTATGCTGTTTACACACGATCGGTTTTACCAATGAAAGCAGTCCGATGGACTTTTCTCATCGGACAAACCGATCGTGTATGGGCCCCATCAGTCTTTTTTCCATCGGTGAGAAAAAATAGAACATGTTTTAAATTTATCCGATGGGAAAAAAAACAATAGCAAATTCCGATCATCTGTGTGGAACTCCATCGGACAAAAAACCCACGCATGCTCAGAATCAAGTCGACGCATGCTCAGAAGCATTGAACTTAATTTTTCTCGGCTTGTCGAAGTGTTTTACGTCACAGCGTTTGGGACGGTCGGATTTTTAACTGATGGTGTGTAGGCAAGACTGATGGAAGTCAGCTTCATCGGCGTTCCGATGGAAAAATCCATCGGATTAGAATCCATAGGAAATCTGATTGTGTGTACAGGGCATAACTGTTAGTCAAACTAACACAGCACCAAAAAATGAAAAATGGCCTAGATGGAAAGGGGGTGTAACATGCTGGTCCTGAAGTGGATACAGAGTAGATCAAACATAGTATTTCAAGGAGTTTGTACAAACACACAAACCATTAATACAGTAGCTGTTACATGCATGTATTTAAGTTCCTGCTCTCAAGAAGCATACAATTCAAGATAATACACAACCACTCATGCTTAGGCTAATCTGGACAGAAGCCAATTAAAATACCGGCATGTCTTTGGAGTGTGGGGGGAAACCAGAGCATCCAGAGGAAACTACTACCTGGAGAAAACCCATGCAAACACAGGAAGAAAATGCAAGCTCCATGCAGATAGTTTTACATCTGAGAAACAAAGCAGGGACCCTAGTGTTGCGAGACAGAATTGCTAACCACTATGCTACTGTTCTGCTAACTGATATTTTAAACTAGGCCTATAATGAAATTATCTCAAACGTATGACTATACAGTTAGTCTGCACACCAATAATAAACATGAAAGAATCGGCTAAACAATGTATCTTTTACTGTGATATTCTGAATCCTGTATCAGTCAGCACACATTCATGCAACATATGCCAATGTACTAACCATATGGCATGCAGAGAATCTTAGGAAGTGACATTAGAAGATGGTTCAGATAGAGCCCTTGATAGATCAATGCTTTGAAATCCCCTTAATTTCCATTTCATATCTAATACCACAAAGTCAGATGAAAGGTTCCAGCCAATGCAATATTTTTTCCTTTATTGATAGTATTATTTATTTATTTATTGTATGCATGATGAATATTCATATGTTTCATTTGCATTAAAGGGGTTGTAAAGGTACATGTTTTTTCACCCTAATGCATCCTATGCATTAGGGTGAAAAAACATTTGACAACACCGCCCCCCCGAGCCCCCGTTTTACTTACCTGGCCCCTCGAAAGTCCCGTGCTCGCTCCCGTCATCCTCCGAGTTCCTGAGCCCGGCCGTTGATTGGCTACACTGGATGGATTGAAAGCAGCGCAGCCATTGGCTGGCGCTGCTGTCAATCACATCCAATGATGCGGCGCGCCGGGGGTGGGGCCGAGTGATACAGTCGGCGGCTATGGCCGCCGCTGTATCACGGGAGCGTGCCCGCAGTAACTCCACACCATGCTCGCTCGCTCGCATTATGGTGTGGAGTCCTTGCAGGGAGGAGCTGAAACAGCCGCCGAGGGACCCCAGAAGACCAGGATCGGGGCCACTGTGTGCAAAACAAGCTGCACAGTGGAGGTAAGTATAACATGTGTGTTATTTATTATTTTTTTTAAATGGGAACCTTTAGTGTTCCTTTAACGTGCTGGAACACCCCCGCCCAAGTAAACTCCATTAACTTATTTATGGAAAAAAATCACAAACAAAGATACATGCTGTTAAACTTATATGCATCAGAGTTTAGTTAAGTGACTGTGTATACATTCATATTAAAAGCAGATCTATACAAACTATGCAGCATCCATGAGTACACTCAGCAGCAAAAAAAGTATGTAGCTTACGCAATAAAAAGCCTGTTCTCAATTTTTTATTTAAAGTTCCACTTTAAAAGGTTTTTCTTTTTAGAAAAGTTTTGTTCAGTACCCCATAGAGCCACCTGAGGAAATATGGACATGGTATTTAAGTGCTGCATTTAAAATAAAGTGATTCTCGCTAAAGCAAATGTAAGGTGCGGAATCCTCCATTTTTCTACACTGAGTATCCCCAATCACATTTAAGATTTTTTGGTCTACAAATTACAACAAAGATAGCTTGCAATAATATTTGTTTTTCTGCTGTTTATTTTTCTTTATAAAGCCTGAAAATTAACTATCCAGCGAATACCCAAAATAATGATGAAAGCTGTTTAATGACATTGATGTTTATAACAGCATCAACAATTACAGTTATGTAAATACAATCCTAAAATCATAAAATGTGTACTACTTTTAGTGCGTTTACTAAGATAAAGTGATTAAAACATTTTGGTAATAGTAATAGTTTTATTGTGAATCAAACAGTAGTTTGAATAAAACAAGTGTACTATTATGTGGAAAAGATTTGGTGCCTCCATTGATTAGACTCTTCAATTAAAACTTTATACTCTATATTCATGTACAAATCAATACTTGCTAATAGGGTAAAGAAGTAAATGACTTTCCTGATGGTTCTCTTTGCTTATTTCCATTAGATTTAACATGCCCGTCTCCTGGACAACGTTATGAGGATTTCCACAGAGACACTGCTAAGACATATTTTCTTTTTACAATGTAAATACAGTCTTAATTTCTGAAAATCAATAAAAATAATGGATGCTCAAGGAAGACAATGCTGGACTGTTCTGCCAGATCAAATTTAGCTACATAGCTAGTGCACCTAGGTTGCTGGATTACAAATATACAAGGCAAAGAAGAAGGAAACATTTCCTACCATGAGATTTACAAGCACATCTGGTATCTGTCCTGTTCTAGTGTGCCTCTGTTTTGTACAGAGATGTTATGGAGCAACACATCACACCTCCATAAAGGTGACCAGAAATCAAACCAAACATATAGAAGGAGAGACAGAAGTTCACCATCGGCCAAAACGTGGATGGGTTTGGAATCAGTTCTTTGTTTTAGAAGAGCACATGGGACCAGACCCTCAGTATGTGGGAAAGGTAATTACGTTTTTTAATACTTCTTTTTTATTTGCTTTTTTGTTAGTTTGTCTGTTATTTGCATTTTAAATATTTCAGACATACTGTATAGTGATAAGGAATTACAGTACAACGTTCCAATCTTGATCTTTGATTTACAGTATAAACATGCTATCATTAGAAATTGTTAGTACTCCACGGCCACCAACTGTTTTGAAGCTTAAGGCCCATTGACATTTATGGCAACTTCACTGAAGCACATATGTTAATGAACATTGCCAGAGCGCTTGGTAGTACAGTACACCTGCTTTATGTTCCGTGCATTGCTGTACTATTCATTGTGAATGAAACCCCAAAGCATTGTATAGTAGAGCCCAAGGCACCTTAATGCATCTCAATGCATATACCATACATTTTGAAAAAGGGGCAAGTTACTTTTTTACCGGTTGGGTTAGCAAGTACCAGAGCTTGCAACAGAAATAGATCTAAATGGATCTCTTAAGGATATATGGGTCTTACATTTTCCAGTCAGATTTTTCCAGAGTAGGTTGATTATTGCTGTGAGACACCTTTAAAAACTCTCAACAGTGAGAGGTTGATACATTATCTCAAAATTAAAGCGGAAGTAAACCCAATGATTTAATAGTTTAAAAAAACAGTTACATTCCCGGCATGCCGGAAATGCCAACTGTCACATTGGTTGTGCTCTCAACCAAACTATCACACCATCCAATGTCTGGTGTCATAACTGATCACATGTGCAGCATCATGGCAGTTGAAGATTAAACAGAGGCCAAGATGGCAGCTTCCTTGGCTGAAAATGATAGGAGGGTTTACTTCCACTTTAAATAAGTATTTGCACAATATAAATCATTTTACCTTTAACAGTGAGACTTGGTAAAAGATCTAATTTAGAATGAGAAAATAATGTAAAACAACATTCATCATGAGCTATATACAGAGCTTTTGTTTTTTCTAATTAAAAATACTAACAAACATGTCTAGTCTACTTGTATGGCTATTTCCATGTGCAAATGGTGTTGTAAAATTTGCCAATCCACTGGAGCAAGCAGGGCCAGATCTGCTGTTTGCAGTCAGAACCTAAAAATCTGCAGTCCATTTGCTACTGTGCTTTGAAAGGTTCTGGTCCACTATTAGTCATTTCCTAATTGATCCTGTTATGGTATCTGAACGTCACTAGTATATGGCTACACAACATTTTCAATTAAATCATTTTTGTACTATTTCCATATGCATTCAGCAAGTAAATCAGCTGCCTCCTTCCTATATTTATCACTTACAGGTACCTTTTTTAAAGTGTAAAGGCACATTTATTAAATGCTACCTCAACAACACACATCAGTTGGAAAGCTGTATGCAACCAAAATGTCTTTATTCAACAAACAGTTCCCTGGGTAGCAGCATCAACTGTACAGTTAAAGAGAGATAGAATTCCTTTGTGTAGTGGAGATTTTGCAAAGTGAAATTGCGGGAAAGGGTAGAATCAGGTGTCAAATCACTACAGCAGAAAATTATTGCATCTTTACTTACTAATAGGAATAATCTATCCCCCTATCTGCTTTATTTCTCTTTGAGTCTAACCCAAGCTGACATTTAACAAGCACCATAATGCCCTATGCTTCTTAAAGTTAAACATGAATATACTTATATTTAATCTTAAATACCCCCCCTCCCCCCAATTAACATTTATTTTAAATTTTCATTGCGTACCTTAGTATAGACCCTGGCTTGTGGGAAGGGTTGACAGGTATTGTACATAGGGTGCTGTACATAGCTTTCTAAAAACATAACAGCACCCTGTTGCCCTATTCCATTCAGGAGTCCCCAGCCCTAATGAAAGGTGTTGTGCCAATAAAAAATGCCTGGATGGGTAATCAGTCTACAATCAAACACAGGCTCCATTTGCATAAAAACTCCTATAAGCAGCAACCACAAGTAATACTGAGCCTCTATGAGTAAAATAATAATGATAGATGTTCTCCAGCCAGATGCAGTCTCTTTCTGACTTGCTTTACCTTCTAAAATCAGAGTAAGCTAATTCAGTATAGGAGAGGAGCCCATGCGTCGTCTACTTTTGCAGCCAAATTGTAATAAAACCTGCCTAATATTTGTTATATGCTCTCATTATATTAATGAAAAAATGCTGCTTACATGCGTGCTTCTTCTTTTCTGAAAACTCCAAAAGTGGTGGTTTCCTATGTAATGCTAAGGAGAGCCCTGGGGTGTTAAAGTGATTGTAGAGTTAAACTAGAACTAAAGGCAGAACTCTCTTTTTTCATTTTGGGTAAAGTGAGGGAGGGTTATTACGTCTGTCAGTTGTTGTTTTTTTGCAATCTGTGTCCCATTGTGGAGATTTCTCTTCACTTCCTGCCCCATAGCCAAAACAGGAAATGAGAGTAAATCCCTCCAAATTGAAGGAATTCCTGCTTTTTACCAGGATCACCAGAACTAGTGCCCTCATTGGAATATTTTCCCTTTATTCCAGCGCTGGTGACAACCCAACATTTTCATTTACTTTTGATGATAAAAGTAAACATGACAAATAGAGAAGCTGAATCTCCGTAATGGGGGCACAGACAGCAACAAAATACTGACAGGTGTTCTAATTCCTCTCCACTCTGTCCAAAACAAAAAAAAAAAGTTTTGTTTAGTTATACTTTAGGAAGCTGCCAGTGTAAAGATTTCTGCTGTTTTCCCTTTGCCCTGCAAAATGGAAGAGAGAGGACAATGTGGTAGCAGTTCTCTCATTGACTGGTTGTTGTAAAAGCAGCTGCTGGTTTAGCATCTCAATCCCAGCCAAATGTATTATTTGCTGAAACATGTGGCCAAACACTGTGGCTTCAGTTTACAAGAAATATGACTTTGACACTATTTAAAGAGAATCTGTGCCCAGACTATGCATGCTAAAGTATTACATAGTCTTAAAAAAGCAGTAAAAAGACTTTACACACTGGAGCTGATAAACTGCAGTTTATTGGAGTTTCGGCGTTTTTTTTTAAAAGCCCATAAACTCCACTCTATGTTAGCCTATGTGTCCATGCACACATGTACGTTTTTCAGCTTTAATGAGCAGTGAAGTTTATGGGCTTTTTTCTGAATGCCCGAAAATCGCGTTCAAAGTGCCGTTTTTTTACCTCAAAAATGCAAAACGCTGAAAAGCCCTAATAAACGCTCAAAAACGTGTCTCGCCAGCGTTTTTTTTTGCGTTTTTGATCCATTGGAAAAAAAATGCTATAAAACTCTAACGCTGAAAAACGCAAAAAAACGCAAATAAACGCTATTGCAAAAACATTAACAAACGTTGAAAGACTCCCTGCAAAGCTACTGGCGTTTGTATAACATTAATTTAGCGTCCAGTGTGCATGGAGCCTAACAAACTCTCATTCTCTTCTGTAGATACACTCATTGTGGAGATATTTATTTTCAAAATTCACAGCAGAGGCACAGAAATATCAACTTTTTTTTCTATGAGAACAGATCTGCCAGCCTTCTAAAAAAAACAAGCAGGTGTCACTAAACTGTTAGAAACCTGACTTTAAAATCTGTGTTGTGATCTCTGAGGAGCTTTAAGAATCTTTGAGCATGAACCACGTCACATGTCTATGTTGTTCCAGCTTTATGAAAGAATTTTGAGTTGATTTAGCAATTACCTACTGCTGAATGTCTTTAACCACTTCTCTACCGGGCCTATTCTGGCACTTCTCTCCTTCATGTAAAAATCATCATTTTTTTGCTAGAAAATTACTCAGAACCCCCAAACATTAAATATATTTTTTTTAGCAGACACCCTAGGGAATAAAGTGGCGGTCATTGCAACTTTTTATCTGGCATGGTATTTGCGCAATAATTTTTTAAACGCCTTTTAAAAAAAAAAAATGTTTCATGAATTAAAAAATAACAAAACAGTAAAGTTAGCCCAATTTTGTTGTATAATGTGAAAGAGGATGTTACACTGAGTAAATCGATACCTAACTTGTCACGCTTTAAAATTGCGCACACTCATCGAATGGCGGCAAAATCTCCATAGGCGACGCTTTATTTATTTTTTACAGGTTACCAGCTTAGAGTCACAGAGAAGGTCTAGTGCTAGAATTGTTGCACACGCTCTAACGCATGCAGCAATACCTCACATGTGTGGTTTGGACGGCGTTTACATATGTGGGCAGGACTTATGCGTGTGTTCGCTTCTGAGCGCAAGCTACCGGGACAAGGGTGTTTTACATTTTTTTTATTTTTTTTATTATTTTTTTTACTTCATTTTTTTAGCACTTTTATTCCTATTACAAGGAATGTAAACATCCCTTGTAATAGGAATCATTGTGACAGGTCCTCTTTATGGAGATATGCGGGGTCAATAAGACCCCACATCTCTCCTCCAGGCTTGAAAGCATCAGATTGTGAAAAAAATTCACCGATCTCATGCCGACAGCCGCGATTTCGGCTTTGTTTACATCCGGGTACCTGGGCGTCACGTCACCGGAAATCTCTATCGTCATGAGCCGGCGCCGGCCAATTCGTTCTCCGGGCCCCGATGGCACGGGAGAGCCCGGAAAAGCACCGGATGGCGGCGGGAGGGGGGGAGTCCCCTCCCGTCGCCTGTAAGAACGATCAAGTGGTGGAACTGCCGCTATGATCATTCTTATGGTGCGCAGATTCACCGGCTGAAAAGAAGGATATCTGAATGATGCCTGTAGCTGCAGGCATCATTCAGATATCCCCACCTCAATACCAGCGTGCGGTATTGAGGTGGTTAAGCGGTGAAGTAAATGGAGCTGTGGTACCTACCTACTACATTATTATTTTTTTGTTAGATAGATGATTAATTGCTAAAGGTATGTAGTATCTATATTTAAAGATGGGCTGCAGGCAAGACACAATATGTAATAGCTAAATTAAAACTGCACTGAACAGCACTTGTGCCAATATCTAGAGAAACAGGGGAGATAGTTAAACTGTAAAAGAAAATATAATCTGCTTTTGCCTGCCTGTTTTTAATACATTTTTTGTTTAAAAAAAAAGAGAGAGAGAGAGATCGTTTTAGGACTTTAGCAGGGCATGTGTAATTATTAGTCAATTTGGCAATTGCTTACAATGTAGTTTAGCTCACCAATGAATCCTTCACCTCATAACACTTTCCCAAATTTAATAATAGTAATACACATACACAAACATAGCAGTAACAAATCTTCAGCTCAAAAAGAAAAGTAAATGCCAAATGCACATGCCCTGAGATTATGTGTTTTTTTTATTGACTGTAATTTAGTAAAATATATTCATGCCAGAATAAGAAAATGGTGCTTTAAGAAATTAAATGTAAAACTGTATTTTCCTATAGGTTTATTGATTTTCTACAACAGCCTAGGAAAAAAAATCCTTGCTACTGTGTACACTACTATGAAAATGAAAATAATCATTGTAGAACATTTGCTACTATAATTTGACAGCCTGGATTTACTAAAACTGGAGGGTGCAAATCAGCTTCCAGGTTTTATGTCAAAGCTTAAAGAGGAAGTAAACCCTGATGGGTTTTACTTCCTTTTTGCTCACTGCAAACCCTGCAAATTAAAAGCATAATGGGCTAGCATGCATTGCATACTAGCCCATTTTCTGACACTTACCTGCAAACAAATCCAACGCTGTCCCCTGTGCAGGCTGCGTTCATCTTCTCACCCCTCTTTCTTCTGGGGCCACGGACCCCGGCTCTGTGATTGGCCGGAGCCGCGTTACGTCACTCCCGCGCATGAGCACGGGAGCCGCCGGTAACGGCACAGTCTAACTGAAGCAACGGCACAATGTGCCATTGCTTCAGTACGCATGTGCCGATAATTTCGGCACATGCAGATACAGGGGGATATCTCCTAAACCATGCAGGTTTAGGCGATATCCTGGGTAGCTACAGGTAAGCCTTATTATAGGTTTACCTGTACTAAAATGTGGTCTGTAAGGGTTTACAACCACTTTAATTTAACAATTTAAAGTTAGAAGCTGATTGGCTACCATGCACAGCTGCACCAGATTCTGAGTGCTCTGATTTTACTAAATCTACCCCACATGTCTTAGGGCTTGCATACATGGAATTGTATAGGTCTGCACTGAAATATATTTGAAAATGATTGTGAGTCTCCTAAATGCAGTGGAGAGTATACCTGGTGTTTTCCTTGGCTTCAATTTGGACCTTTCTTATGAACACATCTTGTCCCAATCAAGAAAATTGAGGCATGTTTTTTCTTTTAGCAGCTGTCAGTTGGACGTCTTTTGAACTGTATAACAAGTGTAGTTTATGTATTTCAGACACTTTTCCAAATGCATTCACCATTCTTTTTCAAAGATGATTGAAAATGACCTTGTTACCTGGAACATAAATGTATTTCACAAAATATAAAGCTTATATGTGTTTTGTCCTTTTGTGGATATTATGCACGGTCTAAATGCATATCTTGTTTTGTTTTTTTAAACAATTTCACAGAGGTATGCATTTACCTGTGTCTGCTTGCAGTGTGTAGGCAGGTACACAAGCCTTATAGGAGATTTTTATGAACATACATTGCTATATGTTGACTTTGTTTTTAAATCTCATTTCTACAACGTACATTTAGCAATCTACAGTTGGTGTTGAAAAATAAAAGTTGTAGTGAACATAGTGTTTAAATTTCAAATGATTGATCTGTAACCAACATAATGCACATTTTCTTTCATAGCCAGTGTCAAAATCTGTCAGCCCTAAATTGAGGCTGATTTGCCAGTATCTATCCACATTATTATTACAAATATAAATGTACCCTAAAACCCCCAGTTTAAGAAGGGCAGCACTGTTCTTTAACTATAACGTTGTAGATGCTTAGGAATCCTCCACTGCTCATTCATTGTTATTAAATAGAAGATCTCAAAAACCTTTTATGTTCTCTGGTACTTAGAAGCCTTGTCCAGAGCAAATCTTGCGGTTACCGCATATACTCGAGTATAAGCCGACCCGAGTATAAGCCGAGGTACCTAATGTTGCCAGAAAAAACTGGGAAAACTTACTGACTCGAGTATAAGCCGAGGGTCAACAATGCCTCACTGTTCCCATCCTTACTGTTCCCATCCTTACTGTTCCCATCCTCACTGTTCCCATCCTTACTGTTCCTATCCTCACTGTTCCTATCCTCACTGTTCCTATCCTCACTGTTTAAATTGTACATTGGAAATAGTACCTGAAAAAAAGTCGAGGCTGTGGCGTCCACCGTTTAAATCCCGCGGTCTCTTCCTGGTCCCTTCCGTGATAGGCGATTCTCAGCAGACACTCTCTGCCTATCACGAACGTTCTCTCATCCTCAGTTTCCCAGCAGACACTGTGTTCGGTGTTCCGCCAATCACAGACGTCTGCTGGGAAACTGAGGATGAGAGAACGTTCGTGATAGGCGGAGAGTGTCTGCTGAGAATCGCCTATCACGGAAGGGACCAGGAAGAGACCGCGGGATTTAAACGATGGACGCCGCAGCCTCAGCTTTTTTTCAGGTACTATTTACAATGTAAAATTTCGCTGACTCGAGTATAAGCCGAGGGGGGGACTTTCAGCCCAAAAAAAAGGGCTGAAAATCTCGGCTTATACTCGTGTATATACGGTACTTTAACAGTGGCTTTCCCATTGATCCCTTATGACTATTGTCAAAAAGCATACAAAAACTCCAATAAGCAGATTTTTAAGATTTTTATAAGTTTAAGCATATGTAGTTCTATTATCTTCATCTTCCTTGTGGCATTGTTATAATTATTATTATTGCTGCATATTATTATTTTGTCGTGGTTGATGTTATTATTGTTATTTTAGCACATTTTCCTATAATTTTTTTCCCTTATAGTGGCATAAAATACTCAAAAATAAAAATATTTATTTTGTTTGTGTGGTTTTATGTTTTCTCATATTCTTTGTTACATATTGTTTTCTTTTACCGCTTTCCTATTTTTGGGACCCTGCAGATGTTAACATAAAATACCTGATCTATTTGGTTCAGTTGTATGCTTATGTATTTTATATGCAATTACATTTCAATCTTTCATGTAACTATTTACTTTTTTGCTATGCATAAGAATTAATGGCCCTCTTCCATGCAAACCATCTTGGCTAGAAACACACATAAGCCATCTTTGAAGACTTTCACCAATTGCAATGATTTTGAGTGTTTTCTTATAATACACCAGCAAGACTCCTAGTAAAATTAAATTTCTACAGTGCAATACAACTATTAACCCGCCTAGCGGTATTCCCGAGTCTAGCTCGGGGTAAGATTTCAGTACCTAAAGTGGTAACCCCGAGCCAGACTCGGGATTGCATTGCAGGATACAGGGGAAGTTACTTACCTTGTCCCTGGATCCTGCGATGTGTCCCCGCAGTGTGTGCGAGCTGTCATCTCGCTCGATTCACACTGCCGAGTGCCGCGCTCCGTTCCTGAGCGTTGTGACGCACGGGGGCGTAGTTCGGCGCCAAATTCAAAAAGTGAAACACACAATACACATACAGTATACCGTAATATTACAGATTACAGTACTGTATCAAATAATAAAACATCCCCTTTGTCCCTAGTGGTCTGTCCAGTGTCCTGCATGCACTTTTATATAATAAAAACTCTCTTTCTGCCTGGAAACTGGAGATTGTTCATAGCAACCAAAAAGTGTCCGTTTACAACAAAAGTGGTTTTAGACCAGCTAGAAAACAGCGATAATAAATTAGATTCACTTGCATAATTGATTTGTGGGGAAATTCATCATCAAACACTAAATCTAATGACAGCTACAATTCTGCAACTGAGCACATTTCAGTGTTTTTGATTTGATTACTATATTGAATAATTTTTATTATCATTATAGTATTATTTGTTATAATTATTTATAGTTATTTATTATATTATAATTTATGATTTTGTGTTTCAAACTTTATCATACCCGGGATGTCTACTAGACTCTTGTTTGGACAGATTTAAGTGAGTTATTCCTAAGAATTGCAGGCCTACAATATAAAACGCCAAATTTCCATGCAAAATAATTGTACCGCTTTCAGCACCTAAAATCTGACAGAATCATACCGCCAGGGAGGTTAATTAGTAAGACAATACTACATAAAACATATTCAAGCTTTTCTTGGATCTCATCGGTGTTCCGGTGTTAAGTGTTTATACTTCATTTAAGCAATGCACTTTGTTTCTCAGTGATGAAAATTATTGTTATGTACTTGATTTGAAAGATAAAGGTTTACAGATACATCCGCAGGGAGGTCCAAGATAGAATCATATACAGTATGTTATTGTTATGTTGTAAAATATCTTAAAGGGGAACTAATGTCTAATTAAAAAAAAAATGCAATGTCTCTGGTACAATAAAATAAACCTACCTGCCTGCTTATGGTCTTTTGTAGAAAGTACACTGAGCTGTGCATGCCTGTGTGAAGGAATAACCACACTTCTGTGCATGCACAGGAGTGATGACATTCTGTACCAGTCAATCAAGATGACCATAGACTGCCACCCAGAAGCAGCCAGGAGGAAAATGCTGGTGAGGGAGCTTAAGGGTGTCAGACTGTTGAAGCAGAGGTAAGTATTGTGGAGTTTAGCTCTGCTTTAACCACTTTAGCCTCGCAAAGGATTTGCCCCCTTCCTGACAAGACCATATTTTACGATGCAGCACTGTTTCGCTTTGACTGACAATTGCGCGGTCATGCGATGTTGTACCCAAACAAAATGTATGTTCTTTTTTTCCCCACAAATAGAGCTTTCTTTTTGGTGGTATTTGATCAACTCTGCGGTTTTTATTGTTTGCACTATAAACAAAAAAAGAATAACAATTTTGAAAAAAAATCAATATTTTGTAGTTTATAGTAGTAATAAATATCACAAAAAAATATTAAAAAAAAAATATTTATCAGTTTAGGCCGATATATATTCTTATACATATTTTTGGTAATACAAATAACAATAAGCGTATATTTCTAGTAAATGTAACAAGAATAATTTAAAATAGGTATTCACTGAAAAACACATTTCATTTCTTGGTTAGAAAAACATTAGAAGCAGTTCTCTAAGACAGCAATTAGTGATATGTTTTCTGTAGTTATTAGGTAGGATGACAGGGACAGATAGAGATGGCAAGACTGGTGAAGAGGAGATAATAACTGAGAAATGTATAGTAATGAGTATAAATGTATCAGTTAACCTTATGAACCACAGGTACCTCATTAACCTAAGTCTAAAAAAAGTGTAATTGGAAATAAAGCACAAGCTCAGCTGCATTAACCAAGTGTAATAAAAACACATTTGTCTTTTTTGAAGAGTTGCAATTTTAATTCTGCTCAACATAATTAGGGATACTATTTAACACTATATATGGATTTTAAACATACAATATATATTTAAAATAATAATGTAAATTTGTGATACATACCCTGGAAACATCTTTTGAATATAATTAAGAACATATATATATACATATATATATATATATATATATATATATATATATATATATATATAAATAACAACCTTTTTGTCATATATCCTTAAACCCTAAATGCCATTAATTATCAAAAAAGTGAAAAATGCAAGGTAAAAATCTAAGCTTATCCAGTTCACAGTGAACAAAATAAAAGAAAGAAATAATAATTATTTGTGCTCAGTTGGTGAAGAGTGATTTACATAAAGGTGCTTCGGCAAAGTGGCTTCCCCACATAAACACATGCCTCTTACCAGAAGGATTGGATCTCAAATTATAGAGATCAAAATCGCTCCTACAGGTTCCAGCCACCAGAGAAATTCCACTCATCAGCTCCTTTAAGGGGGCTCCCTCTGTGTAAGGCTACTGCTCCACTTATTACAATGTATCTCATGTATCCACTGGATCCTTATAAAGTATGCAGCTGTAGGTTCTCTCACACATAGAGGGTAATAGTAGAAAGAGGCTTCATTGTGCAGTAAGTTTAAATCAACATTTATTTAAAAGTATCGTTGCACTTACATGAAATAATATGATATGAGGAAACACGTCGGTTGGAGCTGATTTTTGTCACATCATTATGCACAAGCCTGCAGGCAAGGTCCATGGTTTCAGACTATTTTTTATTTCTTTTTTTTCTTTTGTCACTGTGAACTGGATACGCTTAGATTGATTTTTACCTTGAATTTTTCACTTTTTGATTATCAATGTAATTTAAGGATATATGACAAAAAGGTTGCAAACTTATATCTTATATATATATATATATATATATATATATATATATATATATATATTTATATGCAGATCGTTGTGTATTCAGGCTTACATAAGTAGCAACATCTTTCATATCACATTTAATTTATTTTGTAATACATAGTTTGGGCAAGTGCAGAATATTTATATATATTTTATAATATAATTAAGCAACCTTTCAGGATAGAATTATTGAGAGGGAGCACGCAGCTACTTTCAAAAGAAGATACGTTTTGAGTTTTCTTTCTAGTTTTGCCAATTTGGACAACAGTAATTTCATAGAAGAAAATGCTTTTTCTAGTTTGTGTAAACTAGTCAGCAAAGAAAAACAAAAACTCTTGGGAAGGTAAACAGTGTACACTTGATATCCCAATGCTGAAATTACATTTTAGAAGCTTCTGATCTTGAGTAGTAAGGGGCCTACAGTATGGACGTTTTTGCAGCAGACTTAAGAATTTCTAATCAATTGCAATTTAAATGTGACAGTTAAATGTAAGCAAAGGTGACAGTTAAATGTAAGCATCTTCAGGAGCCAGCACATTGTTCTTTTATAGCCCCAATGCTCTAAAAATCAATGATGCTTTTTTACAGGCAAAGAAATCTTAAGGTCACACTGTGAACTTCCTAACCTTTTAGGAGGACTCTGTAAACAATAGAATAGTATATGTGAGGTATTTACATTAAAGTCCTACTAGCAAATTTACTACAGTTTACACATTAACCACTTGCTGACCGCAATATAGCCGAAACACTGCTACAGCATGGTCGTCCAGTTCTGAGAGGGCGTCTATTGACATCCTCCCAGAACCCAATCCCCCTGTGTACTCTTGGGGCACACATTGGGCATGCTCTGTGATTTACCATGTGATCAGCTGTGTCCAATCATAGCTGATCCCATGTAAATGGTTTTCAGCATTTTCTTTTCTCAGAGCTGTCACTGTGAGGGGAAAGAAAACTGATAACTATCTGTCCTGTGACATGGCACATTTACACTGATAATCAGGGCACTGAACATCATTGCCCTGATTGTCAGTGCAGCCCCATTAGTGCCAATTAGTGCCCATCAGTGCAGCATATCAGTGCCCATCAGTGCAGCTTATCAGTGCCCATCAGTGCTGCCTCATCAGTTCCCATCAGTGCCCATCAGTGCAGCTTATCAGTGCCCATCAGTGCTGCCTCATCAGTTCCCATCAGTGCCCATCAGTGCCACCTCAAATGCAGTTTCTCAGTGCAGCCTCATCAGCACACATTGATGAAGAAGAAAAAATACTTATTTGCAACTAAGATTTTTTTTTTGTCTGTTTAGCAATAAATGAAAAATCCAGTGGTATTTAAATATCACCAAAAAATGCTATGTCTGTTTAAAAAAAATTATAAAAATTCCATATGTGTACAGTGTTGCATGACCCTTTAATTGTCATTTAAAGTGCAACAGCTCTGAAAGCTGAACATTTGCCTGGTCAGGAAGGGTGTGAAAGTGCCCAGTAAGCAAGTGGTTAAGCAGCACATAATCCCAGATTAGGACATACCTGTAGTTCTGCAATATTTTTGGGTTTAAGACTAAGTTCATGCAGCTTGTGTTGTACGTTATGGATAATGTCATCAGTTTTGTTATTGCATGTTTGGGAAGCACACATTGGCATTTTTTAATGAAGAAAATATTCTGACATATCTGTCTATGAAAGCTTATTGACATGTTCTGAGGCCACCATAATTATTTTTGCAAAGGATTTGAAACAATCCTTTTTCTTTAAATGTCAGGCCTAAATGTAGTGGGAGAATTGTGTATCATCTGAGGGTATGTTTTATATTTTTAGATTTCAAATTGCATCTGTGTTGAGCACTTCCTAGCCCCCTACAAAGAAAGATATGGCAAGATGCCTACTCTGAATACCAAACTTCTATTTTGCTGGGAGGGGATTAATGCACATCATGGCTCTGCACCAAATTATTATATGAAGCCAGAATAATAAGATTAAAGTGATTGTAAACAATCCCCTTGTAAATTGTAAAACAACCTATTCAGTTTAAAATAGAAATGAATGGCAAAACATTTTTGTATAAATATAAAAAAAATTACAAACACCTTTTTTGCCTTTTTTATAACATTCTCATTGCTCTCAGCTGCATAAGAGCTGGGGGAGGAGAAGCAGCAGGACACTGAGCTTCCCAGTGAATGGCTGTGCAGCGGGGGGCATGTCAGGACAAGTCTGATCATTGGAGAGGAGAGTACACTGAGTTCCCAGCATAGCTAGAGAACTGACTATGCTGTGCTCTGCATGCTTAGTGTGGTAAATTTTTAATAGGGAATCAGAGGGACTAGCAGGAACACCAGGAATTCCACACAAAGGAAGCAATAAAGGGAGAACAAGATAATTGTTCATACAAGTACATAGTACAGCAGGCACATATCAGGAAATGGGGTAATAAAAGCTTTAATATGGCAGTTAACAAAAGGCACTTTATGCCTCTTTGTCCTCCTACAGATTGACATTTTACAGTGTGTGTGCATGCACCATTGAACTATACCCTGATGAAGCATATTTGTTTGAATATGTGAAATACTGTATACCTTTATTTCTCCTTAAAACATATACAGTACACCTCTATCAAACCTAATATGTTAAAATAAACTTAAAGGGGTTTTAAACCCACTTTATCATTTTCTGGCAATCCCCCTGTGTTAAATAATGCAATGTCTCTAGTGTCTTTGGTTTATTAAAAAAAGGCCCCTGTATACCTTATTTCACAGCCCTGCTCAGTGCTCACGTGACCGCCTGCTGTTCCGTCTCCCAATCTGACTGCTACAGCGGGAGGGCCCAATAATCCCTGCTGACATCAGTCGGGAGGAGGAAAGGAGAGGAGGATAAAGGCTGCAAGCCAGGTAAGCGTGGAGTGATGCTCGGAAATAAGATATACAGGGGCATTTTTTTAATAAAGCACAGACACTGGAGACATTGCATTATTTAACACAGGGGATTGCCATAAAATGATAAAGTTATGATAGCAGCAGAAGGAGAGGGGCGGACTATGTCACAAGCTGACAGGCAGGGAAGGGAGGGGGGAGAAGATGGGGGAGAGGACAGAGGAGAGAGCGGATGACGGAGAGACGTAAACTGACAACTGTCAGGGCTCAGCAGCCATGATAAACTGTGGTCAGTTTACAGGGGGAGGTCAGAACCACGCAGGATCAGCCATGTTGTTCAGGTGATACAGGTGGCCAAATAACACAGCACAAGCACTGTGCTGTTATTTATGCTTTAAAGGGACAGGATCAATTTTTTTTTTTTTAGGGTAACAAACGCTTTAAATTGATGAAATATTTCTGAATATTCTAGTTCCAAAGCTGCCGTGCTGTTGTAAAATCTTTAGTATATTATGATTTAGTGTTCAAGAACAAGCATGGAGATCAGGACATTTGACTTTCCACAGACTGTACTTGCTATATGTCTTTGTACCAGAATAGATTGAGGCAGTTATTGCACAAACTTCCTAAAATAAAATATATTCTTTAAACTTTGCTATGCAGTTCTTATAGCTTATAGTTCCATTAAAAAAAAAAAGAAGACTTAAAAATACAATAAATTACTGAATATACATTCGACAAGACATAACAAATACAGATTTCTGAGTAGGACGAGTTAATTGTAGTCATTTTGGCAACACCCTTGCCGGGGCATTTTATCACAATGCACATGAAAAGGACTTTATTTATCCTGCTAATTCTTGACCAGGAGACTTTTTTTTAATTAAACAGGAGCTCTTTCTCACTTGTTTTGGCTGTTGGGGACCCAATATTCCATCTGTAATGAAGAGCTGTAGGCTACTGTCATGCAGCCAGTGCCTCACACACACAGTTACTCCCACACACCAACTGGAGTTACAGTACACCCTTCCTCCAACTCCAGTAACTGTCACACTTCATGCCAGTTACAGCCATCAGCTTTCTCTCTATGACCACCCAGTGTGGCCAGGAATCTAAATAGGTCATAAGCTTCTTAGACTATTTAAACCCCAAACTTGTAGTGTTTGGGTTGCTATGCAACAAATACTGCAAATGTTTGATGCCTTTGTACTAACAAAAATGAAACAAATGTTTAAAGTGGATCTAATCTCTCCAATCCTTTACAACCAAGGATGCTGCCATTTTAGCCTCTGATCTGCAGTTGTCACGGTGCTGCCCATGCGATAAGTTATGACACCAGTAATTTAATGCCTTGATAGTTTGGATGAGAGCACAATCAACTGTGGCAGTTATTATTTATAGATGTGATAATAGATACTAAAAGCGCTAAAAATGGTGCACAGTAAAGTGCAAAATATAAATAAACCACTGTGAAACCAATCAACTAAGGAAAACCAAATAATTAAAGCCGCAATCAATCAAAGTATTTCTAATACTAAATGTGAATAATATAAATAATATTGATGCGCTAAAATCAACCCTAAATTGACTATACAGATGATCCGTGATAGTTAAATAGCAATAAAACCAACTACAACACATATGCAAAATGCAAGTGCAAATATGAGAAATACAAAAATCCACCAGTGAAAAAAGCAAAATTGCAAAATAATTTCCAAGGCACCCAGATAGGTGCAATCTAGTGCAGTTTATAGTGACCTAAGACACTGCTAGTCCACAGCAGCTCTATGAGATATGACACACACTGATGCAGAAGGCAAATTAAAACAACAGAGACTCCTTGGTATGTCCCTCCTATCTGGCTGATCCACGGGTGGGATGGCTGTTTTAATTTCTGATCCAAAAACAGTCTGAACAGTGAGCTTATACCAATCGAATCATACAAAAAAGGAAAGAGAAGAAATCATTGCGCGATGCTATATACCTAATCAGCAATGATTTCAACACTAGGCGCTTTCACTCACGTGACCAAGGACTTAAAGTGCATAAGTACAGTTCAGCTCAGGCAGAGCGATCTTCCCTCACTGCTCCAGCTTCCAATGTCTCGCTGGTAGCGTGATTAGGCTCCTCCCCCTACGCGTTGCGTCACACGTCACGTGACTTAGTCATGGGTTAGCCATGTTCCAGGAAGAACCGTGTATTTATACACTGTTGACGTACTAGTTGCCATAACGACAATTGGGGGATCACCAAGTCATCATCGCTGACAGACAGTATGCACATATACTTTACAATATACATGTAATACATAACATTAAAAGACAACTTTAATCGTCTCTTCAGGAGACTACATAATAATATTAATAATCCTCAATTAAAACAATTTAAAACCCAATACTTCACATCACTATTCTTAATCTAATGCTCCCTCCAGTGGTATTTCAATAGTATTACACCCAACTGATAATATACACATTGTAATACTAATATAATTCTTGAACCTAGACAGAACCAATAGTGTACAGTAATCACATAAAATATATAAAAAATACATAAAATGCAATATAAATATTCCTAAAAATATTTTGAATATTAAAATACCAATACTTAAAATTCAATAAAAAATATATATAAATATTATATATTAAGGACAGTTTAATAATTGGATATAAAACAATTTAAATCAAAATCGATGTTAAGACCATTAGGCGCAAGAGTACGCATTTGATGTATCCATCTAGACTCACTTTGACTAAGGTCCCTTACTTTATGGCTCCCCCTCCAATGGGGTTTGAATTTATCAATAGCCCAAAATTTCAGTTTTGTAGGGTCTTTTTGGTGGCATAGTGCAAAGTGTCGAGAAACGTTATGCTTCGGAAAACCGTTTTCAATATTTTGCATGTGCTCCCTTATTCGCTTCCACATGGGTCTTTTTGTACGCCCTATGTATTGGAGTGAACAAGAGCACTCCAACATGTATACCACCCCCTCAGTCCTACACGTAATCAAATCTTTTATTTCATAACTTTGTTGTGTAACGGTGGATTTGAATTTTGAGCATTTTTGACCATTAAGGTTTGTCTTCCTGCAAGCAAAACACCTTTTGCAAGGAAAGAAACCCTTTCCCTGAAAAAAAGTGAGCGCATTCAACTTGGTTGGTGGATCGGGTACATTTTTGGCCACTATATCTCTCAATGTTGGGGCTTTCCTGTAAGTAATCCTAGGTACCATTGGCAGAATACTCTGTAATTGGCTATCTGCCTTGAGTATTGGCCAGTGCTTTTTGAATATGGATTCGATTTGTCTGTGTTGAACATTAAAATTCATTATTATAGGTAATTCTTGAAACGGTATGTTTGTCTTTTCCTTATCCTGCACAAGGGTAGCCCTCGGAATCTCAAAAACTTCTTGAATTTTGTTATTGACAAATTCTTCATTATATCCCTTTGCAATAAACTTCTTTTCCCATCATTTTGGCTTGTTCCAGGAATACTTGTTCATCCGTACAGTTTCTCCGCAGCCTGACCAACTGTCCCTTTGGTATATTTATAAGCCATGGTTCAAAATGACAGCTGTCTACTGGAATATAACTGTTACGTTCCACTGGTTTGAAATAAGTTCTTGTAGTTATTGCATTCCCTTCCAGTGATATTTCCAAATCCAGAAATTTTATAATTTTATTGCTCATTGTATATGATAATTGTATATTCTGTTCATTTTCATTTAATTTTTCAAAAAATTGGACTAAAGTTGTTTCATCCCCATCCCAAATTACTATGCAATCGTCAATGAATCTTCTGTATAGCACCAGTTGTTCAGGTATATTTTCATAGATGGCTAACTCCTCCCACTCAGACATAAAAATATTTGCCACACTTGGTGCATACTTTGCACCCATCCCAATTCCATTGAGCTGCCTATAGTAATTTGAGGAATGCCAGAAATAGTTATGCTGGAGTCCAAAAGCCAAACTTCTTAAAACAAACCGTTTTTGTTTAGAAATAAGATCACTGAATTTGTCCAAGGCCCATTTCGAGGCCCTGATCGCATCTTCATGGTCTATTACTGTATACAATGATGCGACATCCGCCGTAGCTATCAAATACTCATGTTCTGGGTTAATCACTACTTTATCCAAAATCTGGATTAGATGTTTTGTATCCCTCAGGTAGGATCGTGTTTTTGGGACCAGTGGCTGCATGAATTTGTCAACATATTCACCGATCCTTGAATTTATTGATTGGATTCCATTTATTATGGGCCTTCCCGGTGGTTTTTGCAGATTCTTGTGTATCTTGGGTATCGTATATATGATTGGAACCCTACACATATCCGGAACTAGATACTTTTCTTCCTTCTTAGACAAAATATCTCTGGTAAATCCCCTAAATACCAACTCAGACAATTCTTCTTTATATTCCCTTGTAGGGTTTCCCCTTAGTTTAATGTACGTGTTCGTATCATTTAATTGACCCAATAATACCTCGTGGTAATAGTCTTTAGACATGACCACAATGGCGCCCCCTTTGTCAGCCGGCCTTATTACCACTTGTTTGTTATTTTCCAATTCTTTTATGCCCTGATGTATAGCTATAGGATCAGCCATCCTTTTGATTTTTAGTTTCTCTACATCTCTCAGAACCATTTTGTTAAACACCTCAATATGCTCATTATTATGTACTTGTGGGTTGAAAAGAGACTTATTCCTCAACTGACTGTGTACTACAGCCCCTCTTGTATTTATTGTCTCCCTTTCCCTCACAAGTGGTTTATTCAACATGTATTTTTTTGATATTGAGTCTTCTAGTGTATTTTTGGATGTCTACATATACATCAAATTTGTTAAGGTTTCTCTTCGGCGCATATTTTAAACCTTTATCCAATGTAATCATTTCTGTCCTTGTAAGTTCAATTCCACTGATGTTATAAATACCTTCGCCTAGTTCATTCTTCTTTTTTTGGACTTTGAATCCTCCTCGGCATCCCCTCTTCCGTTTGGGCTTCGGGCGCTTGTCAATTGCTCGTATCGAGGAGGAGTTCTGTCTCTCCTGCGATACTCCAAAAAAGACCTTGTTTCATCTTCTTCCCTATAATTAGTTAATGAATCATATCTGTTTTGTATATGAACCGGGCTTTTTCTATTTTCATATTGGTACTGGTCCTGATAATTCTGGGGCCCATGATGTTGGTATTGCTGGGCATAACCACTTTGGTAATGTTGGGTTTGATAGGGATATACATCTCTTGGGTCCCTTCTTTCCTGGTTATACTGGGTATGATCACCACGATTTCCTTGTTGATATCCCACTTGATAACCTGAGTAATTTTGAGGAGGATTAGGGGGTTTTTGATTATTCCTATTATTCTTCCAAAAAGGTTTCTTTGGAGATTTTGACCATGGTTTTTGATTATTCTTATTCTTCCACCATGGTTTTGGTGTTCTAGGACCAGTTATTATTTATAGCATGCCTTGAATGCAAGTGTTTTGGCAAACAGTTAAATTGGTGGGTTTAGTTCTACTTTAAAGCCCTCAGTGAAAGCACTAGGGTTAAAATGAAGACAAAATATAACATAAATCATTAAATAATTTATTTTAATAGATATACTGTATAGACGGTTAAAACTGCTACATCCCAAACCAATGCATCATTTAATAATGGCAGGGAAGATTAACCCCTGTTACATCTCTACTAGGTCAGTGACTCAGAAACTGTTAAATCCTGATGGAGCCAGGCAACTTACATAAGCATGTCAGCCTTCTTTTTCATCTTACCACAGGTTTCCTTCAAGGCAGAGAAAAAATAATTACATTTGCAAACAGTTTTTCTTACCTGCCATTTTCTATTAGGTTTTTGAAGCAGTAATTATGCTCAAAGGTACATATTGTACTGAACTGACAACACATGCAAGCTAGTTTACTTTATAGGGTTGACATCAATGTACAAAACTTGGTAACATATCCATAGGTCCATTTATAATAATTTATTGCATTAATCTAAAATGATAACAGTGGGGCAGCACAGTGGGTAAATGGTTATCACATCTGCCTAGCATCAGTAGGGTCATTGGTTCAAATCCCAACCATATCACCTGCCTGCCTGGAGTCTGCATGTTCTGCCTGTGTGGGTTTTCTCTGGCTACTTCAGTTTTCTCCCACATTCCAAAGACAGGCTGGTAGGTTAATTGGACCAAATATGTGTATGAATGTTGATTAGGGACTTTGTAAGCTCCTTGAGGGCAGGGACTGATGTGAATGTACAATATATACTGTATGTAAAGCACTGCATACATTTATGGTGATATATAAGTACCTGTAATAAATAACAGAAACAATTTGGTTGCTCTGAATTACTTTGGTTTTACTTATTATCAGTGCTTATTGAGCTGCCCTGTTAAAGCCAATAGAATATTGCACAGGCAATTCTTAGGTAAAACAAGAAAATGGTGAACATTTCCAATTCAGTACACTGAATCTTTCAAAAGCCGGTAAAGCCACATATGAAAAAGTAAGGCAATGACAGCAAGGATGACTGAACTAAAATTGTGAACCTTCATTTTTTTATTCTTCTGAATAATTGGAGGGAGATGCAAAGCACAAAACCAATGGATCTAAAGTCTGTTATGAATTATCAGTTGCATGATTCCATAAAAACTAGACAAATCTGTGGATGTTCTCGAGAAGCATAAAATCAGCAATTTGCTTGTTTGCTTGTATGTCAATTTAACAATTTTTCAAACGACACATCATATTTGAATATATTTGCATTCTCTGTTCTGTTATAGAATGTAATTTTTTTCAAAAAAGCTGTATTATTCTTTGACTTAAAACATTGGGTTTGTTTTACTAAAAAAGAAGAGGCTTTTTACTTAATTAAATAAATATTCACTTTGGAAATAATGATGGTCTGAAAGCACCTGGGTTCACAAATATTAATGTGTTAGTAGTGCTAAACGCAAACTCCATTATAGTCAAAAGGATCCTAATGTCAAATAACAGTAATTAGGCAATTGCTAGGTTAATAGGCATAGGATTGATATACAAATAGTTTGAGCAGAGGTGGCTGGGCACTAACCTGGGGAACATGTACCAAAGCAAATTCTGTTTGATGGGAAGCAGCGACTTTACTATTATCTATTGAAGAAGTGCATATACAATGTATATAACCTACTACAGCAAAGCTGACATTTACAAACAAATAAATGCCATTACTTCAATTTGTAAACAGTGGCAGTCGGGGATTCCCTTTATCTATACCAGATGCTTATCCTACATAATGATGTAGATATTAATGAGAGACCCCCCACACAAAAAAAATAAATGACATGGGTTCCCCCTCTAAAAATACAAAACAGACTTTTAACTTTAATAAGGATCTGGTATGGAAATCAAGTGGAATGCCACAAAAACACAAAAAAAATGGTGTAGTGTCCCCCTCCAAATTCACTGGCAGCATTACAGGCCAGGATAGATGGAGGGATGTTTGCCCTCCCCTTCCTGAACCACACTAGGCCATGAAGAGGGTAAATTACCAGGGTGCTTTGGGGGATTTTGTGAGTTGAGGCTTATCATAATCTGAAAGTGTCGTTCTAATATAGGTCATTCACATATAGGGGGGCCTAGATACAGCCCCCTATATGTGAATGACCAAATATGGTCATGTCCATATTTGGACAATGATGTCAGTCATCTATCCCCCACTCCATTGTTTACATTTCAGCTACCAGTAGGAATTGCCCAACGGAGATCTGAATGGACAGGGAGGATCCTGACAACCTGGTGCCATGTGGAAGTTGTCATATTAATAATAATACAGCTGAGGTTTGGGGCTCGGTGAATGGCCAAACATCACAATAGTTAGGACAAACTCCAAACAGCCAACACTTTTGACTAAATGCACACCAAACTTTGGATTGTTTATAAAGTGAATGTTAGCAGAAAGGGTGAAAAGGTGTTCATTTTTTGTAACGTGCCTATGAATTTGCTAGTAAATTTGACTTGAATTTTTTTAAAAAATTCCCTAGCAAAGTCTCTCCTTCCTTCATTATAGCCTTCATTATAGCCCTTTCCTCATCTAGTAATGTTTATTTTCCTACAGTGCTGGCTCAACTCCTCTGCCCCTCCCCTCACCTCCCTACATAAACTTTATTTTCGTGACCTGGGAAGTAATAGGGGGAATACTAAAGAGTGTTAGCTCTGAGTCTTCTGGGGCTGCTGACATAACACCCAAGATGTTGGGACCCAGTAGCACTCAGTCTTAAAACTTTTGAATGTCCCCCCAGGGGAGGCTTTTACATGCACAAACAAACCTTATAGAAAGATTGTTGCAAAAATTAATGGTCTGACAATAGGGTCCTATTAACCACTTAAGCCCCGGACCATTTGGTAGCTAAAGGACCAGAGGTGAATTCAGAATTTTGCACTGCGCTGCTTTAACTGTAAATTGTGCGGACATGCAATGTTGTACCCAAACAAAATTTGCGTCCTTTTCTTCCCACTAGTGATGAGCCGAACACCCCCGGGTTCGGTTCGCACCAGAACCCGCGAACGGACCGGAAGTTCGAACGAACATTAGAACCCTATTAAATACAATGGATGCGAACGTTCGAATTCTAAAGTGCTAATTATAACAACTATTATGCATGTTATTGTCCTAAAAAGGGTTTGGGAACCCGGGTTCTGCACCAGGGGACATGTATCAATGCAAAAAGAAGTTTTAAAAACGGTCGTTTTTCGGGAGCAGTCATTTTAATGATGCATAAAGTGAAAAAAAAAAAGTCAAATATTCCTTTAAATATCGTACCTGGGGGGTGTCTAAAGTATGCCTGTGAAGTGCCACGTGTTTCCCGTGTTTAGAACTGTCCCTGCACAAAATGACACTTCTAAAGGAAAAAAAAGCCATTTAAAACTGCTTGCGGCTTTAATGTAATGTCTGGTCCCGGTAATATGGATGAAATTCTTTAAGAAAAATGGCATAGCTACCCCATGACCCCCCCCCCCCCTACCCCAGCCCATTACCAGCCCCTTTGGGTCTTGTATGGATATTAAGGGGAACCCCGCACATAAAATAAAAAAGGCCCTATATACTCTGAACAGCCGTATACAGGCGGTGCATACAAGACAGGGACTGTAGGTTTGTTCTTATGTAGAATCTGTTTGTAATTTTGAACAGGTACATTGTTGAAGTGTAGCTCCAGCCCAAAAATCTATTTTTAAACTTTTTGGAAAACATAGGTAAGGGTTATCACCCCTGTAACATTTGTTTTGCTGTCTGTGCCCCTGTTCAGAACATTTCACCTCACTTTCCGTCCCAATGACAACTGTTTTTGAAATGTGGTGTTTTTCTTGAAACAAGGATTGCTGATAAAGCATCAGTACAGAGGAGACACCTTTCTCCCATATTTATTCTTACAGGAGAGAATTTTCCTTCCTAGTGGTAGATTTCCTCTCACTTCCTGTTGTCTTCTTGCGTTTGCAAGTAGGAGTCGTTTGTAAGTTGGATGTTTGAAAGTAGGGACCTGCCGTATATACTCTGCAGAAATAGGCCCCTTAGTTGTTGGTGTTGGCACAACACTGTAAGCACTCACAGTTACTCTTGGTTGGTGCTGGAACGCCCTGCTGTCAACTATTATATCAGGAATTTTAATTACATATAATTGTTGAACAGTGGTAGTAAAAATTGGGCCTTTGATGGTGGTGCTGGTGCCACAACACTGTAAGCCCTGACAGTTACTCTTGGTGGGTGCAGCAATGGGCCCTGCTGTGAATTATTAGATCAAGAATTGTAATTACATGCCCCTGTTGAACAGGGGCTGAAAAATTGGGCCTTAGGCACTGGTGGCACAACACTGCAACCCCTCACAGATACTGTACTTGGAGCACAGCAATGAGCCCTGTTGCAAAGTATTGCTTCAAAAATTGTAATGACACGCCCCTGTTAAACAGGGGCTGAAAAATTGGGCCTTAGGCACTGGTGGCACAACACTGCAACTCCTCACAGATACTGTACTTGGAGCACAGCAATGAGCCCTGTTGCAAAGTATTGCTTCAAAAATTGTAATTACACGCCCCTGTTAAACAGGGGCTGAAAAATTGGGCGTTAGGCACTGGTGGCGGCACCCATAAACAAAAATGATCTTCCAAGCTATCATCATCAATCGTATCATTGAGGACTCGGAGGAGGAGGATAGGCAGTCAACATAACAGCACAGGCACTCAGCATCAGCATCAGTCTTGAAGGGATGTGACATTTTAAAATCAATTAGTCTGTTATATCAGCATCAGGTGTGTGGTAGCTGGTGGTGATCCAAGACTGGTTCATCTTGATGAAAGTCAGTCGATCAACCGAGTCGGTGGACAGGCGCACCCTGTGATCCGTGACAAATCCTCCAGCAGCACTGAATGTGCGTTCCGAAAGAACGCTGGATGCAGGACAGGCCAGTAGCTCAATTGCATACTGTGCAAGCTCTGGCCAGTGATCCATCCTCAAGACCCAGTAAGCCAGAGGATTTTCGGTGGGGAAGGTGTCCAAGTCTGACCTTGCCCCTAGATATTCCTGCACCATGTTTATCAGACGCTGGCGATGGTTGCTGGAACCAATCATACTTTGGGGCTGCGGACTAAAGAATTGTCTGAACGCATCGGTCAGACGGCCACCTTCCCCACCGCTCCTTCTTTGACTGGCCGAAGCCTCAGCAACTCGTTGTCCAGGACCAGGAGTTTGCAACCTCCCAGTCTCTGGGAACGCGTTGCACAGACCTTTCTGCAAGGCCTCCCGGAGTTGTCTCATCCTCTGCTCCCTCTGCGACGGTAACATAAGGTCCGCAACCTTACCCTTGTACCGTGGATCAAGGAGAGTGGCCAGCCAGTAATGGTCCCTCTCCTTGATCCGAAGAATACGAGGATCCTTCCGCAGACTTTGCAGGATCAGGGAGGCCATGCAGCGTAGGTTTGCTGAGGCATTCGCTCCGGAGTCCTCTGGGTCACTAAGGACGACATGATCCGCAGCCACCTCCTCCCAGCCACGTACAAGTCCACTGGTTTCTTGGGACTGTAAATCATCCCTAAAAGACTGCTGCTGATGATGCTGAGTGCCAGCCTCCACCTCCATGCTGACACAATCCTCCTCCTCCTCCTCCTCCTCCTCCTCTTCCTGTGCGATGGGTGGGACAGAAGGAACACTGTCTGGGTAAAGGGGGCCTTGAGAGGCAAGGAAGTCCTCCTCTTCCTGCCTCTGTTCTGCCTCAAGTGCCCTGTCCATTATTCCACGCAGCGTGTGCTCCAACAGGTGGACAAGAGGTACAGTGTCACTGATGCATGCACTGTCACTGCTCACCATCCTCGTGGCCTCCTCAAATGGTGCCAGGACAGTGCATGCATCCCTGATCATGCCCCACTGGCGTGGAGAAAAAAAACCAAGCTCCCCTGACCCTGTCCTGGTGCCGTAGTCGCACAGGTACTCATTGATGGCCCTCTGCTGCGTGTGCAGCCGCTGCAGCATGGCCAACGTTGAGTTCCACCTGGTGGGCATGTCACATATAAGGCGGTTCTTGGGCAGGTTCAACTCCTTTTGCAGCTCAGCCAGGCGAGCACTGGCATTATAAGATCTGCGGAAATGCACACAGACTTTCCTGGCCTGCCTCAGGACATCCTGTAAGCCCGGGTACCTGCCCAAGAACCGCTGCACCACCAGGTTAAGGACGTGAGCCACACAGGGCACATGGGTCAGTTGTCCCTGTCGGAGGGCGGAGAGGAGGTTGGTGCCATTGTCGCAAACCACCATTCCTGGCTTAAGCTGGCGTGGCGTCAACCACCTCTCGGCCTGGCCCTGCAGAGCAGACAGGACCTCTGCCCCAGTGTGGCTTCTGTCCCCCAAACACACCAGCGCAAGCACGGCATGGCATCTTTTTGCCTGCGTACTTGCGTAGCCCCGTGAACGGCTACGGAGCACCGCTGGTTCATAGGACAAACCACAGGAAGAGGCCATGGAGGAAGAAGAAGAGGAGGGGGTGGAGGAGAGAGGTGTGTCACAACCAGTAGTAGCATTTTGGAGGCGTGGCGGTGGGACAACCTCCAACACTACTGCACCTTGTCCTGAATCCTTCCCAGCTGCCAAAAGAGTGACCCAATGGGCCGTGAAAGAAAGGTAACGTCCCTGTCCATGCCTGCTGGACCATGAGTCAGCGGTAATATGCACCTTACCGCTGACCGCCCTGTCCAGCGAGGCCAAGACATTGCCTTCCACATGCCGGTAGAGAGCCGGAATAGCCTTCCGTGAGAAAAAGTGGCGTTTGGGAACCTGCCACTGAGGAACCGCACATTGCACAAACTCACGGAAGGGGGCCGAGTCTACCAACTGAAAAGGCAGCAGTTGAAGCGCTAGCAATTTAGCCAAGCTAGCATTCAACCGCTGGGCATGTGGATGGCTGGGAGTGAACTTCTTTCGACGGTCCAGCAGCTGGGGCAGGGAAATTTGCCTGCTAGAATCGGACGTCGGTGTACTGCTAGCAGAGTGGGCGCAAGTACTTGGCTGTGACACACCTAATTCTACACCTTCATTCCTCTCAGTGCATGTTTCAGAGAGGACTGAAGTTATAGTGGGGTTGGAGATCCCAGCTGATGCGGTGCAAGGAGAGGTCCGCTTTGTTCTTTGGTGTGGGTCTTTGAGGTAGGCTTGCCAACGAGCTGCATGGCAGGTCAACATATGTCTGGTCAGGCATGTGGTACCCAAGCGGCTGATGTTTTGGCCACGCGATATACGCTTGAGACATATGTTGCAAACAGCAGCTGTGCGATCTGATGCACTAGCCTCAAAAAAGGCCCACACCAAAGAACTTTTTGAATGACGGGCAGAGGCAGCGCCCTGCACAGGCGGAGCTCTGCGGTGTGATTCCGTCGGTGTACTGCCCTTACGCTGGCCACCAAAGGGCATCCTGCCTCGTTGGAGATGTGCCTCCTCCTCATCCTCCTCCTCCTCCTCTCTCCTATTAGGCACCCACGTGGAGTCATTGACCTCATCATCCCCTCCCTCCTCATCACTGGAGCCAATCTGGCAGTATGCTGCAGCTGCTGGAACATGACTGCCAGATTGGTGTCCTTCTTGAGCATCCCCTCTGTCTGCTCTCACGCTACTGCCTTCCTCTAGCTGGGTTTCATCATCAGACCCTTCGAAACGCTGGGCATCCTCCTGGAGCATGTACCCAACACTGTGCTGAAACAGTTCGGGGGACTCCTCAGGAGGAGGACATGGTGGGTCTAGGGAAGGAGTGACTGATGATTTGTCTGACATTGATACCAGGGAAGACGACGCTTTGGCAGCTGCTTTTCCAGTACCCTGAGCCTGGGTGAGAGAGGATGAGGAGGAGGAGGAGGGCTTGGTCATCCACTCTACCAAGTCTTCGGCATGATGTGGCTCAACATGTCCAGCTGCCGAAAAGAAGGACAAGCGTGTCCCATGGCCATGTGCTGATGACAATGCACCGCGTCCACGACCAGCACTGTTGCCCCCAGACACAGAGCCTGCTTGCCCTCTTTTATTGCCTCCTGACTGTCTGCCTCTCCTTGTTTGCCTTCCAGACATTCTAATAGATGGCCTGCAGGGAGATGGGAAAAAAGCAATAAGGGCTACCTTCAGGTGTCCTTCTCTGTCCCTGGAAACAAGGACTTGCAGAGTGAAAGAAAAAAAACACTCTCCCTACCTACAGTTTTCTGTCCCTAGAAAAAATGTTTTTTTTAATCACAATATAGCACAAGGAAAATTAACTCACTGTCCTTACAGGTCCCTGGAAACAAGGACTTGCAGAGTGAAAGAAAAAAAACACTCTCCCTACCTACAGTTTTCTGTCCCTAGAAAAAAATGTTTTTTTTAATCACAATATAGCAAAAGGACAATTCACTCACTGTCCTTCCAGGTCCCTGGAAACAAGGACTTGCAGAGTGAAAGAAACTGACACTGTCCCTACCTAGAGTTTTCTGTCCCTGGAATAAATGTTTTTTTCAGCACAATATAGCACAAGGACAATTAACTCACTGTCCTTACAGGTCCCTGGAAACAAGGACTTGCAGAGTGAAAGAAAAAAAATACTCTCCCTACCTACAGTTTTCTGTCCCTAGAAAAAAATGTTTTTTTTAATCACAATATAGCAAAAGGACAATTCACTCACTGTCCTTCCAGGTCCCTGGAAACAAGGACTTGCAGAGTGAAAGAAACTGACACTGTCCCTACCTAGAGTTTTCTGTCCCTAGAATAAATGTTTTTTTTAATCACAATATAGCAAAAGGACAATTCACTCACTGTCCTTCCAGGTCCCTGGAAACAAGGACTTGCAGAGTGAAAGAAACTGACACTGTCCCTACCTAGAGTTTTCTGTCCCTAGAATAAATGTTTTTTTTAATCACAATATAGCACAAGGAAAATTAACTCACTGTCCTTACAGGTCCCTGGAAACAAGGACTTGCAGAGTGAAAGAAAAAAAACACTCTCCCTACCTACAGTTTTCTGTCCCTAGAAAAAAATGTTTTTTTTTATCACAATATAGCAAAAGGACAATTCACTCACTGTCCTTCCAGGTCCCTGGAAACAAGGACTTGCAGAGTGAAAGAAACTGACACTGTCCCTACCTAGAGTTTTCTGTCCCTGGAATAAATGTTTTTTTCAGCACAATATAGCACAAGGACAATTAACTCACTGTCCTTACAGGTCCCTGGAAACAAGGACTTGCAGAGTGAAAGAAAAAAAATACTCTCCCTACCTACAGTTTTCTGTCCCTAGAAAAAAATGTTTTTTTTAATCACAATATAGCAAAAGGACAATTCACTCACTGTCCTTCCAGGTCCCTGGAAACAAGGACTTGCAGAGTGAAAGAAACTGACACTGTCCCTACCTAGAGTTTTCTGTCCCTAGAATAAATGTTTTTTTTAATCACAATATAGCACAAGGAAAATTAACTCACTGTCCTTACAGGTCCCTGGAAACAAGGACTTGCAGAGTGAAAGAAAAAAAATACTCTCCCTACCTACAGTTTTCTGTCCCTAGAAAAAAATGTTTTTTTTAATCACAATATAGCAAAAGGACAATTCACTCACTGTCCTTCCAGGTCCCTGGAAACAAGGACTTGCAGAGTGAAAGAAACTGACACTGTCCCTACCTAGAGTTTTCTGTCCCTGGAATAAATGTTTTTTTCAGCACAATATAGCACAAGGACAATTAACTCACTGTCCTTACAGGTCCCTGGAAACAAGGACTTGCAGAGTGAAAGAAAAAAAATACTCTCCCTACCTACAGTTTTCTGTCCCTAGAAAAAAATGTTTTTTTTAATCACAATATAGCAAAAGGACAATTCACTCACTGTCCTTCCAGGTCCCTGGAAACAAGGACTTGCAGAGTGAAAGAAACTGACACTGTCCCTACCTAGAGTTTTCTGTCCCTAGAATAAATGTTTTTTTTAATCACAATATAGCAAAAGGACAATTCACTCACTGTCCTTCCAGGTCCCTGGAAACAAGGACTTGCAGAGTGAAAGAAACTGACACTGTCCCTACCTAGAGTTTTCTGTCCCTAGAATAAATGTTTTTTTTAATCACAATATAGCACAAGGAAAATTAACTCACTGTCCTTACAGGTCCCTGGAAACAAGGACTTGCAGAGTGAAAGAAAAAAAACACTCTCCCTACCTACAGTTTTCTGTCCCTAGAAAAAAATGTTTTTTTTAATCACAATATAGCAAAAGGACAATTCACTCACTGTCCTTCCAGGTCCCTGGAAACAAGGACTTGCAGAGTGAAAGAAACTGACACTGTCCCTACCTAGAGTTTTCTGTCCCTAGAATAAATGTTTTTTTTAATCACAATATAGCACAAGGAAAATTAACTCACTGTCCTTACAGGTCCCTGGAAACAAGGACTTGCAGAGTGAAAGAAAAAAAATACTCTCCCTACCTACAGTTTTCTGTCCCTAGAAAAAAATGTTTTTTTTAATCACAATATAGCAAAAGGACAATTCACTCACTGTCCTTCCAGGTCCCTGGAAACAAGGACTTGCAGAGTGAAAGAAACTGACACTGTCCCTACCTAGAGTTTTCTGTCCCTAGAATAAATGTTGTTTTTAATCACAATATAGCACAAGGAAAATTAACTCACTGTCCTTACAGGTCCCTGGAAACAAGGACTTGCAGAGTGAAAGAAAAAAAATACTCTCCCTACCTACAGTTTTCTGTCCCTAGAAAAAAATGTTTTTTTTAATCACAATATAGCAAAAGGACAATTCACTCACTGTCCTTCCAGGTCCCTGGAAACAAGGACTTGCAGAGTGAAAGAAACTGACACTGTCCCTACCTAGAGTTTTCTGTCCCTAGAATAAATGTTTTTTTTAATCACAATATAGCACAAGGAAAATTAACTCACTGTCCTTACAGGTCCCTGGAAACAAGGACTTGCAGAGTGAAAGAAAAAAAATACTCTCCCTACCTACAGTTTTCTGTCCCTAGAAAAAAATGTTTTTTTTAATCACAATATAGCAAAAGGACAATTCACTCACTGTCCTTCCAGGTCCCTGGAAACAAGGACTTGCAGAGTGAAAGAAACTGACACTGTCCCTACCTAGAGTTTTCTGTCCCTAGAATAAATGTTTTTTTTAATCACAATATAGCACAAGGAAAATTAACTCACTGTCCTTACAGGTCCCTGGAAACAAGGACTTGCAGAGTGAAAGAAAAAAAATACTCTCCCTACCTACAGTTTTCTGTCCCTAGAAAAAAATGTTTTTTTTAATCACAATATAGCAAAAGGACAATTCACTCACTGTCCTTCCAGGTCCCTGGAAACAAGGACTTGCAGAGTGAAAGAAACTGACACTGTCCCTACCTAGAGTTTTCTGTCCCTGGAATAAATGTTTTTTTCAGCACAATATAGCACAAGGACAATTAACTCACTGTCCTTACAGGTCCCTGGAAACAAGGACTTGCAGAGTGAAAGAAAAAAAATACTCTCCCTACCTACAGTTTTCTGTCCCTAGAAAAAAATGTTTTTTTTAATCACAATATAGCAAAAGGACAATTCACTCACTGTCCTTCCAGGTCCCTGGAAACAAGGACTTGCAGAGTGAAAGAAACTGACACTGTCCCTACCTAGAGTTTTCTGTCCCTAGAATAAATGTTTTTTTTAATCACAATATAGCAAAAGGACAATTCACTCACTGTCCTTCCAGGTCCCTGGAAACAAGGACTTGCAGAGTGAAAGAAACTGACACTGTCCCTACCTAGAGTTTTCTGTCCCTAGAATAAATGTTTTTTTTAATCACAATATAGCACAAGGAAAATTAACTCACTGTCCTTACAGGTCCCTGGAAACAAGGACTTGCAGAGTGAAAGAAAAAAAATACTCTCCCTACCTACAGTTTTCTGTCCCTAGAAAAAAATGTTTTTTTTAATCACAATATAGCAAAAGGACAATTCACTCACTGTCCTTCCAGGTCCCTGGAAACAAGGACTTGCAGAGTGAAAGAAACTGACACTGTCCCTACCTAGAGTTTTCTGTCCCTAGAATAAATGTTTTTTTTAATCACAATATAGCACAAGGAAAATTAACTCACTGTCCTTACAGGTCCCTGGAAACAAGGACTTGCAGAGTGAAAGAAAAAAAATACTCTCCCTACCTACAGTTTTCTGTCCCTAGAAAAAAATGTTTTTTTTAATCACAATATAGCAAAAGGACAATTCACTCACTGTCCTTCCAGGTCCCTGGAAACAAGGACTTGCAGAGTGAAAGAAACTGACACTGTCCCTACCTAGAGTTTTCTGTCCCTGGAATAAATGTTTTTTTCAGCACAATATAGCACAAGGACAATTAACTCACTGTCCTTACAGGTCCCTGGAAACAAGGACTTGCAGAGTGAAAGAAAAAAAATACTCTCCCTACCTACAGTTTTCTGTCCCTAGAAAAAAATGTTTTTTTTAATCACAATATAGCAAAAGGACAATTCACTCACTGTCCTTCCAGGTCCCTGGAAACAAGGACTTGCAGAGTGAAAGAAACTGACACTGTCCCTACCTAGAGTTTTCTGTCCCTAGAATAAATGTTTTTTTTAATCACAATATAGCAAAAGGACAATTCACTCACTGTCCTTCCAGGTCCCTGGAAACAAGGACTTGCAGAGTGAAAGAAACTGACACTGTCCCTACCTAGAGTTTTCTGTCCCTAGAATAAATGTTTTTTTTAATCACAATATAGCACAAGGAAAATTAACTCACTGTCCTTACAGGTCCCTGGAAACAAGGACTTGCAGAGTGAAAGAAAAAAAACACTCTCCCTACCTACAGTTTTCTGTCCCTAGAAAAAAATGTTTTTTTTAATCACAATATAGCAAAAGGACAATTCACTCACTGTCCTTCCAGGTCCCTGGAAACAAGGACTTGCAGAGTGAAAGAAACTGACACTGTCCCTACCTAGAGTTTTCTGTCCCTGGAATAAATGTTTTTTTCAGCACAATATAGCACAAGGACAATTAACTCACTGTCCTTACAGGTCCCTGGAAACAAGGACTTGCAGAGTGAAAGAAAAAAAATACTCTCCCTACCTACAGTTTTCTGTCCCTAGAAAAAAATGTTTTTTTTAATCACAATATAGCAAAAGGACAATTCACTCACTGTCCTTCCAGGTCCCTGGAAACAAGGACTTGCAGAGTGAAAGAAACTGACACTGTCCCTACCTAGAGTTTTCTGTCCCTAGAATAAATGTTTTTTTTAATCACAATATAGCAAAAGGACAATTCACTCACTGTCCTTCCAGGTCCCTGGAAACAAGGACTTGCAGAGTGAAAGAAACTGACACTGTCCCTACCTAGAGTTTTCTGTCCCTAGAATAAATGTTTTTTTTAATCACAATATAGCAAAAGGACAATTCACTCACTGTCCTTCCAGGTCCCTGGAAACAAGGACTTGCAGAGTGAAAGAAACTGACACTGTCCCTACCTAGAGTTTTCTGTCCCTAGAATAAATGTTTTTTTTAATCACAATATAGCAAAAGGACAATTCACTCACTGTCCTTCCAGGTCCCTGGAAACAAGGACTTGCAGAGTGAAAGAAACTGACACTGTCCCTACCTAGAGTTTTCTGTCCCTAGAATAAATGTTTTTTTTTAAGCACACTATAGCAGAAGCACAAAACACACTGACACTCTCCCTACCTATCCTTCTCTTTCCCTAAACTAAAGGAATCCAGGTTAAGCAAGAAAGAAATAACAGTCACTGTCCCTGCCTATGCTACTCTATCCCTGCTCCGGAACACACTACACTAGGCCGCCGTGCTGGCGGCCTTTTATAGTGTGGGGCGTGTACTAAACACCCTCAGCAATAATTGGCCACAGGCATCCTGCCTGTGGCCAATCATTGCTCTCCTCGCTGCCGGCGCTGTGATTGGCCAAGCATGCGGGGTCACAGTGCATGCTTGGCCAATCACAGCGCCTGGATGACACTGCGATGGCGTAGTGCATTGTGGGCCGTTCGCGTCACTCGAATTTGGCGCGAACGGCCCAAATCGTTCGATCTTCGTCGAACGATCGAACAGCCAATGTTCGAGTCGAACGTATGTTCGACTCGAACACGAAGCTCATCCCTACTTCCCACAAATAGAGCTTTCTTTTAATGGTATTTGATTGCCTCTGCGATTTTTATTTCTCTTATCGTCAATGGACTGACACAGCTGGATACTGTAAACGTGTGGGTATATGTCCCTGCTCGCAGGAGAAGATCTAGGCAGATTGTTAGATGTTAAAACATTCTAGAACAAACCAGAGCTGAACAGCCCCGCCCAGGGGGGCGGTCCCTCCGGACATTACCCTCCCACCTGCAGCTAGAAGACCTCAGTTTTTTTTCTGCCTAGCAGAAGGAGAAGACGTGGCTCTCTCAGGAGCCAGTCTCCTGGAAGATTTTACTTTTAAATTTTATTCCTTTGGGAATTTTATTATTTTATTTTTGAGACCTTCAATCAACTGTCGGCTGGGCAACAGGTTGGGTACACTGGTATCCTCGTAGTCTTCCCTGTCCGACCATCGAGCGTGCTGATCCTCGCCTTGTGTGCGTGAGACTCAGTTCACGATATACCCCATGACTCCAGGGGTGGCCGGGTTGCTTTCATGCTCCCGCGGTCCTCTCAAGATTGAACAGTACTTGACTGACTGTATCTCTCGCGGTGGACCGGGCCGACAGCTACGCAGTACGACTCTGTGATAGGTCTGTCTGAAACAAGCCAGTGGGTCCCTGAAAGGGACGGGTAAGTAGTCTCTCCTACTGCAGGTGAGTACATGCTGGCTGTGTTTCTGTGTGTGGGGGTTTCTCCCTGTCTCCCCCCTGTTATTGTCATGGATATGCAGTAGTGTTTGTCTGTCAGCTTACCTTCCTTCCTATGTGTTCATCTTAGAGGCCTGAGCCCTTTCACCTGGCTTCCTTTATAATCTCCTCCCAGCCAGACTCCACCCCAGGCCCTATCACAGAACACTATATTAACCTGTGCACTGCAAGCCTGCTTTGCTGATCAACGTGTTTGTTAGGCATTGTGTGTTTGGGTTCCTGCCTGCCGTGTGCTACGTCTGTCTCTCTGTTACATATTTGGCTTGTCCCCGACTATCCCTGTCTGCTCGTGACCCTTGACCTTCGGCTCGTTCTTTCGTTATCCTTGTCTGCTTGTGGCCCCTGACCTTCAGCTTGTTATTCGGTTCTCTCATATCTTGTGCTGCTGCTTCCCCTCTTTTCCCCTTATCCTACGGGGCGTGAGCTAGGAAACTCCAGGGGCCACGACCTGGTCCCAGCCTGCAGCATAACATCCTCACCACTAGAGGCCCTGGAGAAGACCTGCTGGGTCTTAGACTCCGTGCCCTGGGGAATCTTGGCTCTAGCTTCCGTTAGGATCCCGGTTGTGCTCCTCTGGTCCCGCTTTCCACAACCACCCAGTTTCCTATCCGCAGCAGTCAGCCATAGGGTTCACTACCTTGCGGTGCACTCCTGTCCCCCTACGGTGTGCATCTGTCACCTGGCCACAGGTGACCTTGACAGTTTGATCAGCCATGAACCCGGCTGACATCCCGTTACCCGTGGATGATCCGTTGCAGGGCATAGTTTGCAGACTTGAAACCCAGACTCAGGTGATGCGATTCCTCCAGGATCTGGCTTCTCGCTTTGAGCAGCTTCAGGCCTCCTTGGGAACCCTGAATCCGCAACCTCAAATACAACCAGCGGATGCACCTATTGCACCAGTCGCAGCCACACACTCACTACAACTGCCAGCTCCGTCCCGTTTCTCTGGGGACTCCAAGGCTTGCAGGGGGTTCCTTAGCCAATGCACAATTCATTTTGAGCTCCAGCCCCAAAACTTCCTGTCTGATCGGGCTAAGGTAGCCTATATCATTTCCCTCCTCTCTGGTGAAGCTTTAGCCTGGGCAGCCCCTCTGTGGGAACTGAATGATCCAGTGGTTTCTAGCCTGTCTGGCTTCTTGAAACTTTTTCGGAATATCTTCGAAGAACCGGCTCGTGTCTCTTCAGCGGCCAGCGCCCTTTTACGTCTCCGCCAAGAGTCTGCTTCTGTGGGACAGTATGCCCTTCATTTCCGCATACTGTCGGCTGAGTTGAGCTGGAACAATGAGGCCTTAGTCGCAACCTTTTTGCATGGCCTGTCTGATAGAGTGAAGGATGAATTAGCAGGAAGAACCATCCCCACTGATCTGGCCGGCGTTATCTCCTTGTGTAACCAGATCGATATTCGCTTTCAGGAGAGGACCTTAGAAAAGCAACGCCAGCACTCCTTGGTTCTTAGTCAGCCTGAGCTCCCCTCTCTTCGACCCGTAGAGCATCTCCTACCAGCTGAGGAACCCATGCAGCTGGGTCGGACCAGGCTATCCCCCGAGGAACGTGCTAGGCGCAGAACTCTTGGTCTGTGTCTTTACTGTGGGGGCAAAGGTCATTTTCGTGACACTTGCTCTCTTTGTCCAGAAAAACGTTCGGGTCCACTTCATCTGGAAAGTGGAGTATTGGACCCAGAAATATCACCTTCCCCTTCTCGTCTTCTGCTTTCTGTGTTCCTTCATGTTGGTGCTTCTTCTCATTCGGTCTCAGCATATCTGGATTCCGGAGCCGCTGGTAATTTTATGGACTGGGAAATCGCATCGTCCATGAGACTTACTCTTTTGCCCCTCACCACACCATTGGTGGTCTTGGCGATTGATGGTACTGTTCTCCCAGGGGGACCTATCCGCTTCCAGACCCTCCCTGTTAAGATGTCGGTAGGGACACTCCACCAGGAGTGGATATCCTTCCTTATCTTACCCAAGGCCTCAACGCCTATAATTTTGGGTCTCCCATGGTTACAGCTCCATTCTCCTCATGTGGACTGGACTACTGGACAGATCCTGGCTTGGGGTCCCTCCTGTTCCTCGTCCTGCCTACCCAAGGTTGCCCCCTGTGAATCTGAGCCGGTCATTCATTCCAGGTTGCATAACCATTTACATTTCTCTGTCCCTAACCACCCTTGGACGCACAGCCAGGCTAGCTTGTCTACAAGTCCTGCAGTCGCTACGTCTTGCGATGCGATTCAGGTAGTCGCTACACCTGACTCAGCTATTCACTCTGCCTCTGTACTAGTTATGCCAGTCCAGCCCATGCCCAGTGAGCCTCCTACTTTTTCTTGTTCGGGACATTCTGCTTGTCCTTCAGCTATTCAGTTTGACTCCGGCGACATGTCACCTTCTAACCAACCTGACTTCAGGGTTCCACTGACATCTGCCCAGTCTGATGGTCCTGTGCAAGATGACCAGTTCCCCTTTAAGGGTCTAGGGGACCCTCCTCAGATTCCTGTTGATCCTCTCATGCCCTTGCTTATTCCTAGAGAGCCTTTGGTCCTCAATAGATCTTCTTGTCATCTCCCTACCTCGTTTTCGGTCTCTGAGGATAATCTTAAGTACGAGGTTAGACAAGTTCTGGATTCTCGGCTCTGCAGAGGCATTCTTCAGTACCTTGTGCATTGGAGAGGGTTTGGTCCTGAGGAGGCGTCTTGGATCGCTGCATCTGATGTCGTTGCACCTCATCTGTTGAGAAGGTTTCATCAGAGATTTCCCTTTAAGCCTGGGCCCAGGCGGGGGAGGGCCCATAAGAGGGAGGGTACTGTCATGGATATGCAGTAGTGTTTGTCTGTCAGCTTACCTTCCTTCCTATGTGTTCATCTTAGAGGCCTGAGCCCTTTCACCTGGCTTCCTTTATAATCTCCTCCCAGCCAGACTCCACCCCAGGCCCTATCACAGAACACTATATTAACCTGTGCACTGCAAGCCTGCTTTGCTGATCAACGTGTTTGTTAGGCATTGTGTGTTTGGGTTCCTGCCTGCCGTGTGCTACGTCTGTCTCTCTGTTACATATTTGGCTTTTCCCCGACTATCCCTGTCTGCTCGTGACCCTTGACCTTCGGCTCGTTCTTTCGTTATCCTTGTCTGCTTGTGGCCCCTGACCTTCAGCTTGTTATTCGGTTCTCTCATATCTTGTGCTGCTGCTTCCCCTCTTTTCCCCTTATCCTACGGGGCATGAGCTAGGAAACTCCAGGGGCCGCGACCTGGTCCCAGCCTGCAGCATAACATCCTCACCACTAGAGGCCCTGGAGAAGACCTGCTGGGTCTTAGACTCCGTGCCCTGGGGAATCTTGGCTCTAGCTTCCGTTAGGATCCCGGTTGTGCTCCTCTGGTCCCGCTTTCCACAACCACCCAGTTTCCTATCCGCAGCAGTCAGCCATAGGGTTCACTACCTTGCGGTGCACTCCTGTCCCCCTACGGTGTGCATCTGTCACCTGGCCACAGGTGACCTTGACAGTTATGCTGCTCTCTGCACCCTGTACTGGTGCTGTGCTGTGGGGTGCTTGGGGGTCACTCTGGCCTGGCTGGGCGCTCATGTCTGCAGTTTTTTCTGGTGTGTGAGGGGATTATTGCGTGCGCCATTGGCGCGCATTAGAGCTTTGAATTTCGCGCTCGCTGGCCATCTTGGCGTTCAGTGGCGCAGTTATAGCTGCAGCCATTTTCTTGTGGCCGCCGCGCATTTATTTCTGGCGGCGGCGCGAATCCCCTCACAATTTCCTCACAGACTGAGCGGTCCTTAAGGGTTGGTGGGTCCTCCCGGGTATCCCCTCCTCAGCGTAGCCAGTGGGTGGACTGTATATTCACTGTATAGTGTATAAGGTCTCAGAGGGTGGCGTTATGGAGTCTGATACACCTGCTCTCCACACTTGCCTGGGGCAACTGGCAGTGCTGCACAGTTAAACATGTTCATATGTTTCCTGCACCTGCGGTCCTTATGGACCAGTTGTCAGCAGTCCTGGAATAATTCCTGTCAGAATGGAAGCGGTGTGCGAGCAAAAGGAGCTATAAGCCCCCTCCCCCCACAAAAATCTTTACTGAAGGGGTGCTCTGAGTCAGATATGGGCCTAGCTACTATTCTCAGGACCCGATCTCTGAATATTTAATGTTTATGAACAGGACATTCCCTTGTGAGGAAGACTCCAGTTCTGTGTCAGTGAATGACAGGGTGCTTGTAAGTGATCTCATTGATGTGAGGAACACTCTCAGGCGGGAATTGCTGTGACAAGCTTTTCTTTTACACAGTTTCCTCACTGTTTTCCTCACACTGCCTCAAGAGCAGCATGGATGAGGGAGGACTTTATTCATTTATGTCTGTAGTCCCTGTGAGCCTTATGTGTGATACCTGAGGTAACATTTCCCGCCATTTCCTGGGGAATGATTTGAGCTCTGACAGACACACGGTCTGAGGATCAGAGGTTACCTGTTACCTGCATGCTGCTTCAGCAGCACAGTCAAGCAGGTTGGAATGATACAGAGAAGATTATGCGCCTCTGCGCCATAATTTAACTCATCCTATACCTCTACACTGCATACATTCACAGTGTATGTATGTGTTATTGGTCTCTGTGTCTGCGTGGCTGTCCCCACGTTCCAATGCTGTGTTTCAGTGCCATACATGATATAAACGTACAAAATATGTTTATGCACGACTCCAGATACATTCACAGTATATGTATGTATTATACTCTCTGGGTTGGTGGGGGCTCCGGTGTCCTCCCGCACTCTCATGATATGTGCGCTTTAGCTCTCTGCACAGTATAGACATGTTCAATATGTTTATTGCACATATTATACATGTTTACAGTATGGGTATACTGTTTGCGTGGGGTTCCTCCGGGTACTCCGGTTTCCCCCCACGCTCCAATGGAAATGCACAGCATAAACATGTGCAATATGTTGATTCACATGCTATCATTCCTACACGGTATCTGTGTGCTGTCTGCGTGGAGTTCTTCCGAGTGTTCCGGTTTCCTCCCACGCGCTGACGGTATGTGCGCCTTTGGCCTTCTGCACAGTTAAACATGTTCAATGTTTATCACGCATGCTATAATACCTACACGGTATGTGTAGGCAGTCTGTGTGGTTTTCCTTCGGGTACTCCGGTTTCCTCCCACACTCCATTGGTATGGGCGCTTCGGCGCTATGCACAGTCTAAATTTGTGCGATTGGATATCCACATACTAACTTACCTACCCGGTATGTCTTTGCACTCTGCGTGGGTTTCCGCCCACGCTACATGACATGCATGCCTTTGGTGCAATACACAATGTAAACATACACATTATGTTTATACACTACACTAAATACATTCACAGTAGTTATAGGTATTGCATTCTCTGAGTATGCGTGGGGTACTTCAGTACCTCCCACGCGCCAACGGTGTGCGCGCCTTCGGTGCTATGCACACATGAGCTTGTGCAAAATGTTTAGCACTCACACTATAATACCTGCACGGTATGCGTATGCAGTCTGTGTGGGTTTCTGCCCACGCTACATGACATGCATGCCTTTGGTGCAATACACGGTGTAAACATACACATTATGTCTATACACTACACTAAATACATTTACAGTAGCTGTAGGTATTGCATTCTCTGAGTATGCGTGGGGTACTTTGGTTCCTCCCACGCGCCAACAGTGTGCGCGCCTTCGGTGCTATGCACACATGGGCTTGTGCAAAATGTTTAGCACACATACTATAATACCATACACGGTATGCGCATGCAGTCTGCATGGGTTTCATCCGGGTGCTCAGGTTTCTCCCCTGCGTTCCAATGGTGTGCGCATTCTCAGCGCTATGCACAGTATAAACATGCGCAATTTGTTTATTCGCAGGCTAACATACCTACGCGGTTGTGTACGCAATCTGCGTGGCTGGTTTACGTCCAGGCCCCGATGATGTCCGAGCCTTCGTCGCTGGCACAGTATATACGTGTTTAATAGGTTTATCCACAAATACTAAACTACATACGCCGTATGTGGTGGTATTATGCTCTTTGTGGCTGGGTGGGTTTCCTCCCACACTCTCCATTTGTGCGTTTGACGCAATACATAGTATAAACTATGTGTTTGCACAATCGCCACCTATCCATGGGTAGCTGTTGGATGGAGCATTGTCACAAGGATCCCTGGTTTCAGGGGTATCACTTTCCACCTGCTTTCAGTGGTGATCAGAAGCGCTGGCTTGGACTGTGTTCGCCAGGTTGGGGTTAGCGTTATGCCCGTTAGTGGCTGCGTCTCTGGCATTTTTTATAGCTCAATGACTGGGCAAAAGCCTCTGCTTCATCCATCAGTCGTCTAGCAGGTGCACTACAACTGCTTTAGCCTTTAGGGTCTCTGTGCCCGGGGTGGGTTTGCGCCACCTGTGGAGGCTGAGGTACTAGTCCTCTGACCGAGTTTCTAGGGAAGTTCCGTCAAGTTGCCTTTATTGGCCAACATTTGAGGCACCCTGTACACTGGGGCCTCCCTTCTCCGATACATTGCGGAGTCTCTTTGGGATTTTCATACATCTCGCTGCAAGATGGTCCTGTCGGCCGTGTGCATTGCAGGCAAAGGGTCCTTGCATCCGGAGGTGTTTCCACCTTCTTTACCGGAGGTGGGGCACCGGAAGTGGACCTTGTGGCCTCTCGACTCACTCGCAAGGTGGCAAGATCGTGGTCAGGTCCAGGGACCCCTGGGCGGACGCGTCTGACACGTTGGAAGCTCGTGGGGGCAGTATCACCTGATATATGCTTACCCTCCGCTACTGTTGTTGCCTCGCCGGCTTCGCAGAGTAGGGGCTGAGGCCATTCCAGTGCTCTGGAACGGCGACATTGGTACGCTGATCTACTTCGGCTAGTCGCAGACATTCCTTGCGACGGCCTATTGGGGTGGACCTTCTGTCTCATGATCCCATACTTCATCCTGCTTTACAGTCCTTGGCTTTAATGGCATGGCTGTTAAAGCCAGGTGCTGAAGGACCGAGTTCTCTCGTATTCGGTCATCTCTTCTATGTTGTTGACACGGGAATCTTCCTCCAGAAAGATATCTCACCGTACCTGGAAGGCTTACATCGCTATGTGCGAGGAACTTGAGTGGCATCCTCAGATGTATTCCGTTCCCAGGATTTTGCTGTTCTTACAGCGTGGTGTGACCCAAAAGCTGGCCTTGCATACCTTTTTGAGGGTCGGATTTCGGCCCGAGCTGTCTTTTTCAACGACCGCTACTGGGCCATTCCTTGATTAGCACCTTTGTTGCAGGGGGTTCGCCATGTGATCCCCCCTGTCAAGCCTCCTCTCCCTACTTGGGATCTGATTTTGATGCATCTCGGTTCTCCAAGAACATCCCTTTGAGAATATCAGAGAGATTCCTCTCTTGACCTTGTCCCGGAAGTTGGCCTTAGTGGCCATTGCTTTGGTTAGACGGGTGTCTGAGTTGCTGGCCTTGTCCGGCAAGTCGCCTTACTTGGTCCTCCATAAGGATATGTTGGTGTTGCGCCCACGACCATCCTTCTTTTCTAAGGATGGTCTTGGCCTTTCACCTTAAGAAGGACATTGTTCTTCCGTCCTTGTGTCCTCACCCATCGCATCCCTGAGAGTTTGCGCTTCATACATTAAGATGGGTACAAGCCTTACGAGTGTACCTGTCTGCTACTGTTTCCATTTGGAAATCTGTGTCTGGTCCAAAACAGGGCTGAGCGGTGTCGTCTGCCACCGTCTTTAGGTGGATCAGACAGACCGTCGTACAGGCCTATGCCCTTAAGGGGCGGGCGCCTCCCTTTCCACCAAGGCAATTGGTGCTTCCCGGGCCTTCCGACATAAAGCGTCGGTTGCACAAGTGTGCAAGGCAATGACCTGGTCGTCCGTTCATACCTTTTCAAGATTTTATAAGGTTGATGTGGCTGCATCTTCGGATGCTCCCTTCGGCCGCAAAGCATTGCAGGCCACTGTTTAATGTCGCAACTCCTCCGTTGAGGAGCTCTGCTTGTTTGGAGTGAAGTTTTGGTTGTTCCTTTGCTACCGCTCCCACCCTTCTGATACTGCTTTGGGACATCCCACACGTTTACAGTATCCAGCTGTGTCAGTCCATGGACGATAAGAGAAAATAGGATTTTTGTACTCACCGTAAAATCCATTTCTCTGACGTCCATGGACTGACACAGCACCCACCCTTCCTTCCTTTTAAGGTTTGTACTGCTTTGTTACGAACTGAGGTCTGCTAGCTGCAGGTGGGAGGGTAATGTCCGGAGGGACCGCCCCCCTGGGTGGGGCTGTTCAGCTCTGGTTTGTTCTAGAATGTTTTAACATCTAACAATCTGCCTAGATCTTCTCCTGCGAGCAGGGACATATACCCACACGTTTACAGCATCCAGCTGTGTCAGTCCATGGACGTCAGAGAAATGGATTTTACGGTGAGTACAAAAATTCTATTTTTTTGCAATATAAACGGAAAAAGACCGAAAATTTTGAAAAAAAAATGATATTTTCTAATTTTTGTTATAAGAAAAATCAAATAAACTCAATTGTAGTCATACATTTAGGCCAAAATGTATTCAGCCACATGTCTTTAGTAAAAAAAATGTCAATAAGCGTATATTTATTGGTTTGCGCAAAAGTTATAGCGTCTACAAACTAGGGTACATTTTCTGGAATTTACACAGCTTTTAATTTATGACTGCCTATCTCATTTCTTGAGGTGCTAAAATGGCAGGGCAGTACAAAACCCCCCCAAATGACCCCATTTTGGAAAGTAGACACCCCAAGGAAATTGCTGAGAGGCATGTTGAGCCCATTGAATATTTTTTTTTGTCCCAAGTGATTGAATAATGACAAAAAAAAAAAAAAAATTACAAAAAGTTGTCACTAAATGATATATTGCTCACACATGCCATGGTTATATGTGGAATTGCACCCCAAAATACATTCTGCTGCGTCTCCTGAGTACGGGGATACCACATGTGTGGGACTTTTTAGGAGCCTAGCCACGTACGGGACCCCGGAAACCAAGCACCGCCTTCAGGATTTCTAAGGGCGCAAATTTTTGATTTCACTCCTCACTACCTATCACAGTTTTGAAGGCCATAAAATGCCAAAATAGCACAAAACCCCCCCAAATGACCCCATTTTAGAAAGTAGACACCCCAAGGAAATTTCTGAGAGGCCTGTTGAGCCCATTGAATATTTTTTTTTGTCCCAAGTGATTGAATAATGACAAAAAAAATAAATTACAAAAAGTTGTCACTAAATGATATATTGCTCACACATGCCATGGTTATATATGGAATTACACCCCAAAATACATTTTGCTGCTTCTCCTGAGTACGGGGATACCACATGTGTGGGACTTTTTAGGAGCCTAGCCGCGTACGGGACCCCGAAAACCAAGCACCGCCTTCAGGATTTCTAGGCACAAATTTTTGATTTGACTCCTCACTACCTATCACAGTTTTGAAGGCCATAAAATGCCAAAATAGCACAAAACCCCCCCAAATGACCCCATTTTGGAAAGTAGACACCCCAAGCTGTTTGCTGAGAGGCATGGTGAGTATTTTACAGCTCTAATTTGTTTTTGAAAATGAAGAAATTATTTTTATTTATTTTTTTTCAATTTTCAAAACTTTGTGACAAAAAGCGAGATCTGCAAAATACTCACAATACCTCTCAGCAAATAGCTTGGGGTGTCTACTTTCCAAAATGGGGTCATTGGGGGGGTTTTGTGCCATCTGGGCATTCCATGGCCTCCGAAACTGTGATAGGCAGTAAAAAGTGAAATCAAAAATTTACACCCTTAGAAAGCCTGAAGGCGGTGATTGGTTTTGGGGTCCCGTACGCGGCTAGGCTCCCAAAAAGTCTCACACATGTGGTATCCCCGTACTCAGGAGAAGCAACAGAATGTATTTTGGGGTGTAATTCCACATATGCCCATGGCATGTTTGAGCAATATATCATTTAGTGACAACTTTGTGCAAAAAAAAAAAAAAATTGTCTTTTTTCCGCAACTTGTGTCAACATATAAAATATTCCATGGACTCGACATGCCTCTCAGTATATAGCTTGGGGTGTCTACTTTCCAAAATGGGGTCATTTGGGGGGGTTTTGAACTGTTCTGGCATTTTATACACAACATTAGGAAGCTTACATCCACTCTTCTAACCACTTGAAGACAAAGCCCTTTTTGACACTTTTTGTTTACATGAAAACATATTTTTTTTGCAAAAAAACTATGTTGAACCCCCAAACATTATATATTTTTTAAAGCAAAGGCCCTACAGAATAAAATGGTGGGTGTTGCATTTTTTTTTTCTACACAGTATTTGCGCAGCGATTTTTCAAACGCATTTTTTGGGGAAAAAATACACTTTTTTTTATTTTAATGCACTAAAACACACTATATTGCCCAAATGTTTGATGAAATAAAAAAGATGATCTTAGGCCGAGTACATAGATACCAAACACGACATGCTTTAAAATTTCGCACATACGCGCATTGGCGACAAACTACATACATTTTTAAAAGCCTTTAAAAGCCTTTACAGGTTACCCCGTTAGATTTACAGAGGAAGTCTACTGCTAAAATTACTGCTCTTGATCTGACCTTCGCGGTGATACCTCACATGCATGGTGCAATTGCTGTTTACATATGACGCCAGACCGACGCTTGCGTTCGCCATTGGGCAAGAGCTGGGCAGGACAGCGGTGCTTTTTTTTTTATTATTATTATTAATTTTGCTTTTTTATTTTATTTTTAAATTGTTCCTTCCATATTTTTTTTTTTTTATCATTTTTATTGTTATCTCAGGGAATGTAAATATCCCCTATGATAGCAATAGGTAGTGACAGGTACTCTTTTTTTGAAAAAACTGGGGTCTAGACCCTAGATCTTTCCTCTGCCCTCAAAGCATCTGACCACACCAAGATCGGTGTGATAAAATGCTTTCCCAATTTCCCAATGGCGCTTTTTATATCCGGGGGGGACATTCCCTCCCACTGCTTGTAAAAGCAGTCCAGAGGCTAATTAGCCACTAGGATTGCTTTTACATGAAAGCCGGCCGCTGGCTGAAAAGAATGATACCAAGATGATACCTAAAGCCGCAGGCATCAATCTGGTATAACCATTCAAAGTCCATTAACATACCAGTACGTTGCTGGTCCTTGTTGGACATGTATTGTAATCTTTTTTTTTCATGCAGCCAGTTGGCTGAACGAAAAAAGAGATTGATCGGGTGGGTATGCCCATCATTAGAATACCGCCCTTCATCCACCCACTTCTAATGATGGGCATACATGCACCATTTATATATGCCGAAGCATGGGGGCATCCTCCCGCAAAAAAGTTATGCCGCACACACATGGTCGGACTTTTCCACGGGCAAGCCTCCGTCGGAATTTCGACTGTATGTACGAGGCATTAGGAGCAATATCACTCCTCCGCCCCTGCTGCCCCAATGCTTCGGCATATTTGCTTTTTTTTTTTAAACTGTGGTGGTGAAATCACCTCCTACAGCACTGGAGTCGCAGGGATCAGGCCTGTCTCTGCGAATGCTGCAGTTATGTGTGTTGTGTTTTGCAAGTGACAGTGATCGATCGATACTGCACTTGGGTGGCCTGGGCTGGACAGAGGGGCAAAACGCAGGTGCTAGCAGGTATCTGGGCTGATCCCGCTAACACTGCGTTTTTGGGAACCCTAAACTGCTGGGGACGCTAGTATAGATCTGATCAGATCAGATATTGATCTGTTCAGATACTATACCACTAAGGAGGGTGTATGCTTGACGCGTGGGTGTTAGCGTTACTGGCACTAACCTGACGCTGCCTGGGGTGTGACGCAGACCCTCTCTGATGCTAAAACCTAATTGATATCACCCGCCGGGCGATCAGGGGGTTAAACCTTTATTGGGTTATATATACGGCGGGTGCCCTGACACTATAAAAAGCAAACTAACTAACCAGCGTCACCCGTAACACTTATATGATGATCACTGGTGAAAGGGTTAACTAGGGGCAATTAGGGGGTTAAAACCTTTATTAGATAATATATGGGGGTACCTGACGCTATAAAAACCTGCGGCGAACCTAAAAAAAATTACTGGCTACCGATCTGCATCACCGACGCTAAGACAGCGATCAGAAAAATGATCGCTTAGCGACAGTGGTGATAGGGGGTGAAAGGGTTACCTGGGGGGCGATCAAGGGGGTTAAACCTTTATTAGATAATTTATGGGGGTACCTGACGCTATAAAAACCTGCGGCGAACCTAAAAAAAATTACTGGCTACCGATCTGCATCACCGACGCTAAGACAGCGATCAGAAAAATGATCGCTTAGCGACAGTGGTGATAGGGGGTGAAAGGGTTACCTGGGGGGCGATCAAGGGGGTTAAACCTTTATTAGATAATTTATGGGGGTACATGACACTATAAAAACCTGCGGCGAACCTAAAAAAAAATACTGGCTACCGATCTGCATCACCGACGCTAAGACAGCGATCAGAAAAATGATCGCTTAGCGACGGCGGTGCTAGGGGGTGAAAGGGTTATCTGGGGGGTGATCAAGGGGTTAAACCTTTATTGGGGGGGTTAGGGGGCTACACTGGACCTAAAACTAAATGTAGTGACACTTTTACAGTCACAAATGTCACTGATTGCAGTGATCAGTAAATAAATGGTCACTGCAATCAGTGACACTGTGACTGGGGGCTGGGGGGTGATCTGGGGGGGCCTGGGGGGGCGATTTATGTGCCTATGTGTGCTGGTGTTAGTGTAGTGTTTGTGCACTAACCTTGATGTCTTCTCTTGTACGGCGCTCGGTATATGTGAGCGCCGCACAAGAGATGACATCACTTCCTCCTGCTTCCTCTGCCTGTGTTTACATTACACAGGCAGAGGGGGCATTCTCATTCGCCGGGAGCGATCGCGGGGGGTGGCCGGAATCGAACGGTCGCCCCCCATCTCGGATCGGTCCCAGACGAATTCCGACCGCTCACTGTACAGAAGGGGGGTCCGATTGGACCCCCCAAACGTACAAAGGCAATCACGTATACTCTACCTGATTGTGCCTGTCGGTGCCATTGTGCCGACGTATATATACAGTGAGCGGTCGTTAAGTGGTTAAGGTAGGTTTCCCTGGAAATGCTTGGCCACTCCTCCTTTCTTTTCATAAGCATTAACTTGTACTCAAAGGTGGGTCAAGTATACACAGGTAGCAGAATTTTTTTCTGGAGTTGGTCAGTCAGTCAGAAGCTTATGTGTCCACCTACCCTGGTTTGTCTTTAGGCACCTTATACAGTGTCAGTGTCAAATCTTATTTCACAATGCAAACATTCTGAAGGACATTGCCAAGCCATATCAGCTATCATAAGGTGAAATAACAGTTTTCAGTGCTTTTTAAAACTATAGTCTCCACTTTAATACATTTGTAATTATAAGGAAAAGTCACATGTCAGATTGAAGGTGTGCAGCATGTTTCCTACTCAAATCTAAATCAGCACACACTTAGAGATATATAAAGCAATACAATAACAAGACAGTGCATGTACCAGGATATGAATCTGGTCTTTTCTTAAAGAGGAAGTAAACCCTCCTAAACTTTTTGTGATAAACATAGGACCTGCAAGAGAAAGGCATAATGAGCTAGTATACATAGCATACTAGCTCATTATGTGGCACTTACCTCAGATAGAAGCCTCCAAAGCGCTTCTCGTCCCCTCCGCTGCCGCCGCCATGTCAGCTCCGACCGTCTTACTGTTATCGCCGCTCCGGTGCTGTGTTTGGCCGGAGTGGCGATGACGTCACACGCAGGCCGTCATTCTCCATTGAGAAAACCGGCTATCTACATTGAAAAACCGACAATGCTCAGTGCGCATGCATGTGACGTCATTGGCGCTGTTTCTAAAAGCAAATATCTCCGTAACCGTGTATGGTAAGGAGATATTTCTTGCACCTACTGGTAAGCCTTAATATAGGCTTGAAAACAGAATTTAAACCTAAAGACACACAAGTGAAAAATAGGAAAAAATGTAGCGCTAATAAAAGAAAATCACTAAACTAATATAATAGCATTCACTAGTGACAATCAAATTGTATCCCACGTGACATGTGATAAAATTCAAAAACAATAGTCCATAAAGTGAAGTAATGTTCTAAAGAAGAAAAAAATATTCCAAAAAGAGAGATGTAGTCTTCTTAATAGAGAATATCTTCCACCACACCGTGCACGTATCAGCTCCCCTTTGAAAATGCACTCACCAACTGTATATGCCTCCCACTCTCGTGTTCGGCTCAAAGGCTTGCTAGTTAACCACTAGAGGGTGAACGACCATCAATTGAAAGCTTGTGTGTCAACACAGGATATTCCATACATGTAAAAATGAAAAGGTGCTCCAACAGTGTAAAATAGTAACGACCAAATTTATTAAAATACACAACCACACTTCAAATATTGCACTCACATGATATGAAAATAAAACCAGCCTTAAATCAATCACAGCAAGCAGAAAAAAGTATAATATGGTACTGCAGTGATTTGCGGTCACGGCGGACCCAAGGTATACGCTCGATGTAGGTCTCTCACCCCCTCCTGAGCTCCGGGTCACAGCAGCCGTGTAGCGTTATTAGCCTCAGTGTGTCACAATAGTGTCAATGATAATGCAGCCACGCACCCCAATCTAGTCTTACCTGTAGGTACAAGTTGTGTGGTTGGGTTTACAACCACTTTAAAGTTTATACTCACTTTGGTCCAGTTCTTACAGACTTGGAAGGCTTGCATGCCCTCAATATAACAAAAATTATGATTTTGCGATTAGCTTGTAATCAGAAGGAAAGGGGAACAGTAGGAACAGTAGGATGGGTCAATAGCTACACACAACCTAAATAGTTTCCCAAAACTGAATCATGTTAGCTTGCAAAAGAAGCTAAAAATGGTAGCTAATATCATATAATCATTAAGGAGAAAGATTTTTGCGGCTCCTCCTTCAAAGCAGGGACTTATAGGAGACCTGTATTCTGTTTTGCTGGTGGCTGCCAGCTCCAAATTCTAATTGAACTGTAGGCAGAAATGGAGTCAAGGTATTGAAAATGTTGACAGTGGAATTAGCAATAATGCCTGAAATATCCCTTCCCAAAAATGAACTCAATTGTTTAATTTACGGAGGGTGTATTATACCCCCAAAAATATATTTTCCTGAGGTCGAACTATGCCACCTAACTGCCCCAGATGTTCTTGGAACACTGGTACCCATCATAGGTTAGGGAGATGTTCCAAATTATTTAAATATTGGTCTGCTATTTTCCAAACACTTACTGGCACTCTCATAAATTTTGCTTGTAACTGTTGTGAAGGACTAGCATCAAATGTAGAGCTTGAAGGACACCGCCACTCGCTGGTTCTTCTTTTTAAGGGCTTTGTTTGCCCATTTTTATTAAAAGAAGTCAAAACAAAATGAAAGGTTTCCCTCGCAGGGGTTTCAGTACTCCTTTTCAACAACAAAATGACATTCAGCCTCCTGGCTTATACATATAGCAGTGCTGCTCAGGCCTTCTACTTCAGGCTCTTGTCTGTCTCCTATAGACTATTCCATCTGCAACACCATTCATTTGGATAGCAGCCCCTTGCTGCTCTGACCCTTAGACCTGGGTCTCTGGCTTCCACTGTGCACACAAGCACTCTCTGACTTCTCCAGTGCACACTTGCACTCTATGGCTTCCCCAGTGCACACCTGCACTCGTCGGGAGGGTGGGGCCCAGAATGCTGGTCCTGATTCTACTATCAGGCCCACACACACCTGAACAATCAGTGTGCAGTTGAGTCTCAAAACCCGGATCCAGGACTGGGGATTTCATCCCACCCGGATCTCTAAGAAATCCCCAAGCTCCGGGTCCCAAAGTGGATTTTAGTAAATCATGAGGAAACTGAAAAGCCAGTTTCCTCCCAAACAAGCAAATACCCTGGAGCCCCTCAACCTGCCTGGTTGAGAATCCTGTATTCATACACTGGTGGGGTACCACACTACCACATACCCTCCCCCCTTGTTTCGATCCGGAGGGAGGAACACCAGCACCCATCATTATGGTTGGGACACCTCTGTGCTGGCTGTCAGTCACGTAGGCCCAACCTTTTTTCCGGGTGCGCTTCCAGGTATGTCCCAGCTTGGATCTTAACAGGGTCCTATAATTCCGTATACTCTGCCTTCCCTCTCTTCTCTTTGGGTCCCTGAGCATACTCTCCTCTCTTGGGGAAACTCTGCCTACCCTGATCCTACCTTTCAGCTTACGTAAATAAGTTTTATCTTTCACCACAGGTCTTTCAGGTTCAAAAACCTCTCTCTTGTTACCCAGGGCAACCACATTGCTTTTAACAGCGCCAATCATTAAATCATATATTTTAATGTCACACTTTCCAACGCAATCAGTGCTGTCCATCTCAGTGCTTGTTAGTACCAGATCTGAGGAGGGACCACACATAGGCGAGAGATTAAATCCCACAGGACTAAAGCCAAGTTCTACCTCACCTGTTGTCCAACACTCCATGGGTAACTGATCTAACAGATGACACTGATCTAGGCACAAACTACTTCTTTCTGATGTACACATTACATTGTTGCAGCATCCACCTATAGCACTTTTTCTCACAGTGTCTCCGGGTACTTTAAGTTGTACCCCTTTCTGAGTGATATAAAGCATCTCTGCTAGTGCTGCATCTATTCTGGGCCCTTCCTTCTCATGAGATTTAGCGGCTGAGACAGTATCTGCGCCCTCTACTGACCACTGCTCAGCTGCACCTTGGAGCACACCAGCAGAGATGTTTCCAGTCACTACACCAGCCGGAGAGACCTTTGATGACTCCAACAGTTCTGAGCGCCTTCCAGGCCACTCAGTAACTGGGAGCACCCCCTTAGAGAACCTCAGAACTATTTGCCACACTGTTAACAAGCTTCCCAGCACAGCCTGTACCACCTGGCTCCACCTATTCGTACCACGCAGCACCACCTGGTCCGACTGCGGTGGAGACACCCAAGTGTACAGTGAGGGCACTTTTACCAACTCCAGCATTTCTAATAAAGTTTTTGTCAACTCTATGCAACCAATGTCTAAATGCGTGACCTTTTTGGGAACCTTTCCCCTGTCCGAGACTTGGAGGGGCTCATCCATTGCAGCTTGTGAGGTTGAGACCTTTGAAGAGACCACCATCTTCTTGAAGGTACCCCTCATCCCAGCCTGTTGCTCCCCTGGAGCCCTGTCAGACACATGTCTCCCCTTCACCTCTAACGCTACACCAATGAGCCTCTGCGAGTCAACATTAGTCACATTGTCAACTTGACACTTGCCACTATTTAGTTGCTGGGCCGTGGACAACCCATCTGCCATGCCTGCGCCCAGAACCGTTCCTTCAGACTGGAGGGCATCAGCCTTTGCAGGGGCTGGCGTGCCCTTGAGCACTGGCCATTCTGCGATCCCTCCACTGGGCACAGCAGGTGTTCTGTCCACAACTCTGTCACACATCATTGCTTCATAATTCCTTGTCACTTGGCCTAGTGCCGCAACTGCTTCCTTGCACCAATCATCCCAGTTTCCTGTGGTTCCATCACTGGTGCTCCACAGCACTGCATCACCTGCTCTAGAAGGCCCAACAGGAACCTGGTATTCACTAGCCAAAACAACACAGTTGTCACTTCTATCTACCTCACATTGTGATAATATTTTTTTTCTCACATCACACTGGGAGATTGCATCCTCAACCAAGGCAAGGTGCAATACCTTATTTTGAACACCTTGCTTTGGTAGCGCTACAGACACATACAGCTCTTCATTTTCAGCTTTTGCAGGCTGATCTAACCCCTTGACAACTGGGTTACACTTAGGGTTGTGGGGCTGCGCCCACACACACTCACTATGTAATACAGTCTTCCCTTGTTTCACCAGAGTAGCACCACAACCATCCTGGAAAACCTCTGGCTCCAACACATGGAGGCCCCATGAGAGTTCCCTGGACAATCCTGCGCTTCTGGTTGTCATGGGAGATATCCTACTCCCATCATTGGTAGTAAACACATTTCCAACATTTTCAGACATGACACTAAAGAAAACACATTTTTCAATGTCATGATCACCAATACCATCACATTTGCCAACAGTAACACTTTTGTCAGCATAACCATCAGAATTTTCACTACGTGTAGACATAACTGCTACTTTTGTGGATTGTATATTACCCACCAAAGCCTCTGAGTGGCTCCTCACAGTGCCCTCCATTTTTAAAGGGGCACCCTTTCCTACATGGGCAGCTCCAAAGTTGACCTGGGAAACGCTCGGCTCCGTCACTGCGGGCTTTTTGGAAGTCTCCCTGGGCAACCCTGCAGTACTTGTCACTAGGGAACATGGCACAAGCACTGTTTTGGTCACCCCTAACTCTATTTTCCCAGCCACCTGCTGGACTATAGCAGGCACATGCAGAGTCCCCATGTCCTTTCCAGTCTTTAGCCCTGCGGCTAGTTGGGCTTTATTTTGTGCCTCCCCACTGCTCTGGGTAGCACACTGCCGCAAGTCTATGTCCATTGGCACTGCGGATCTCCCCACTGGATCTACTCCCACTTCACTGGGTTCAGTACCATAAACTGGAACAGTCTTACCATTTTCAGTGGCTGGCATCATAACCTTCACTTGAGTGCGCTGTCTCTCAGCTGTATCCATACCAGTTACTGTCTCTTTGGGGCCATATGGCGACACTGCAGCCTTTCCAGACTCTTCAGCGGTGTTCCAGAACCTTGGGCAAGTAAAGATCCCATGCCCTACTTGACCACATTCCAAGCACGGTACTGGACGACTTTTCCCCAGTGCGTTTCTTTCCTGATGATTCTTTCCAGGCATAACTTCCACTCTCGTTGCCATGGGAGATCGCAGTCTCCCAGCAGAGCTTTGCTGGCTCTCTCCAACATGCTGTATTGGCTCCTCCAGGAGCCACTTGTCACGACCCATGGGAGGCACACCCCTTGGTCCACAGACAGCCCGACTGGCCTCCTCTGTGTTGCTATGGGCAACCACTCTCTCTCCTGGCCTTTGATCAGCCTTTCTTCTGGCATATAACACAGGCTTCTCAGACCTTTGTTTTGCTAGGTAGCTTTGCACTGGAGCCAGGGACAAAAGGCACTTGGAGACTGCATGCCCCCACTCACTGCACCGCAAACAGCGCACTTGGTTCCATGTCTTGTCAGGGTTTCCCACCCTGCATCTGCTGGACCCTGTCTCAAGCTGTGTCACTTTCACACTTTTCGCAACAGCTGCTGGTTTAACTGCAGCAGCGTTGCCCGGGGCAACAACACCCCTCTCCCAGGCATGGACATTCGGCAGCTCTCTTTTTGTATGGAAGGTTGGCTTGCCTTCCACTTTAGCTTGGTCCAATCCTGCCAGGTGTCGCTTGCACCAATCCACTGCAGATTCAAACGCTGGTGGACTCTCCACACTAGCAGTCATCTGTGCATTCATTGCACCAGGGTTGCTAGGGACAACAGCAGCCCTCTTTTCCCTTGGAAAACTCTGTTTAGGCCTGTATGGGGTTCGATCAGGCGGTAACAACCCCTCCAGCCACAGAGCTCTTTCTCTTGCTTCAGCAAGGATCGCCTCCTTTTTCTGCTTTGACCGCCCCATCCTTGCGGTGTTGCACACAGCAACCAGTAACACAGTTCACAGCAGAGGGAAGAAAATGTGATTCTCCTTTCACAGGTGCACAACCTGCATGCAACACAGTCCATCAAACTTCTGTGCAATGCAGTTTGCCTGGCTGCCACACACAGCTAGCAGCAGTTCACTGCAGAGAAAAAAAAATTGACTTTTTGTTCACAGGTACACCACCTGCAACAAATTGGAGCACTGTCTCTTTAAGGCTAGTTTACCTTTCGCTTGCAGGTTCTCTTCACTTGCACACACACAGATTATGCAGTCTCATGCACCAAAAACACAGTTCATATAACAGATGAACTTACTTGATTGTAGGGATCTCAGATTGTGCCCGCATTCTCCGCCACTTGTGAAGGACTAGCATCAAATGTAGAGCTTGAAGGGCACCGCCACTCGCTGGTTCTTCTTTTTAAGGGCTTTGTTTGCCCATTTTTATTAAAAGAAGTCAAAACAAAATGAAAGGTTTCCCTCGCAGGGGTTTCAGTACTCCTTTTCAACAACAAAATGACATTCAGCCTCCTGGCTTATACATATAGCAGTGCTGCTCAGGCCTTCTACTTCAGGCTCTTGTCTGTCTCCTATAGACTATTCCATCTGCAACACCATTCATTTGGATAGCAGCCCCTTGCTGCTCTGACCCTCAGACCTGGGTCTCTGGCTTCCACTGTGCACACAAGCACTCTCTGACTTCTCCAGTGCACACTTGCACTCTATGGCTTCCCCAGTGCACACCTGCACTCGTCGGGAGGGTGGGGCCCAGAATGCTGGTCCTGATTCTACTATCAGGCCCACACACACCTGAACAATCAGTGTGCAGTTCAGTCTCAAAACCCGGATCCAGGACTGGGGATTTCATCCCACCCGGATCTCTAAGAAATCCCCAAGCTCCGGGTCCCAAAGTGGATTTTAGTAAATCATGAGGAAACTGAAAAGCCAGTTTCCTCCCAAACAAGCAAATACCCTGGAGCCCCTCAACCTGCCTGGTTGAGAATCCTGTATTCATACACTGGTGGGGTACCACACTACCACACTGTATTTAATACAAAGCAGTTTTTGCAATCTACATTTTTCCAGATTCTTTTTGGAGGTACATGCTGGAACTTTTTTGTGATTTCACACTGTTTGTTTCTATTTCTTTGTATATGTATGTTAAACTGCATAACAAGTCAATAAAAAATGTACTTGAAATAAAATAGAGGAAAGAGATTTGTTTGCAGCTCTAGTCTGATCACCTGTGCTCCTATAAGTTTACACTCTCCACTGTCTCTTTTTCTCCTTTATCTGGTCACTAAATTCAAACCCCATTCTTCACTACATAAAATGCCTCTGATACCCACTTTATCTCATCCTAGGCAACTACAATAACCATAACTTAAGACTAAAATAAACATTATTGTGACAACTTAAACTGAATAAACTACCTTTTACTCATGAAATTTGCTTTCTGCAATTAATTATTGCAGCGCTAGAAGCCCACATTCATGGCACAGATAGACAATTTGCAGGGGGCGTGACCAGTGTGTGATCTGCATGGAAGCCCGAGTGCAGAGCCCCAGAGCACTAATGGGGATCCCAGGGACAGCAAGCACTGTCCACAGCCTGGTAGGGGACAAGTACCTGCAGTCACTGCCATGTCCATGAAGAAACGGGAGGAGAGAGGACCTTGCAAGCTGACTGCATGTTTCCCCCAGCCAGAACGAGGTAGCAGACAACATGGTACTACAAAAACTTGCCCTTCCAGGTAATCCTCATCCAGCCCACCCTGCTGCAGCCCAGCTAAATCCTGTATGAGGCTGGATCAATGCACACAGGACCCAGAGGTAATCCGAAATGCTGCATCCTAATATCACAGCCTACATGAGATCTCTCCCATAGCCTACTTTCCCACTACAAACCAGCTGGTAATGGACACTCAGCTTAAGGAGATGTTACTAACTCTCCACAACTCTCTCCATGCTGACATTATTACATTGACTAAACAATTCTCTAGTGTGTATCCTCCTTTTTTACCAATATGATCTCGGCTAGAGACCGATTTATGCAGGTCAAATTCCTCCACAGAGCCTACTTCACCCTGAAATGGTTGACAATTATGAATCCTAGTACCCCGGTGGCCTCTCCCAGATGTGACCTAAGAGCCGCCTCTTTTTTCCACATGGTCTGGTCCTGCCCCCGCCTCGGTGACTATTGGTCGGGAATAGTTGACAGCCTTGACCAGATTACCTCTCTGGATCTGATAACTTACCATAAATCGATGTTGCTAAAGGTCTTTAACCCTAGTGTAAGTACGGGGCAAATACACTAAATTATTCCTAAGTTACGCTACATTTTATGCCTGTAGAGAGATATTCCTCCACTGGAAGGACGCTACACCTCCCACGGTGTTCTCATGGCACTCAGTATTAAACTCGTGGCTGCCACTGTGTAAGAACACCTATGCTAATCGAAACTGCCCTAATAAATTTTACAAGATATAGTCGGGATGGATAGATGCTTGGGGTACAGAGTTAGCAGATGACAATCGAGACATTGATGATCCACCTGATCCATGATAATGGACCACTGCTATGATCTCCTGAAAGCTATTTGCTATCTATTTTATGTGAATCCAACTACTTAGATGAGGTCCCTTCCTCCCCTCCACCCCCCCACCATTTTCACTCCTCCTACTCCCCTCCTTCCCCCCCTCCCCCTGGACCTCCTTAAGTAACCTTGCTGGGATCTATTGCTTCCAAACCAGTATCTCATTGTAATGATATATAACAGCTTTTGAACACCTCTCTCCTGTTACTATCAACAAACCAACTATCTTATGACAATCTATACAATAATATATCTTTGACTAACTGTGTATATGCATCGCTTGTACTGTAAAAGTTGAAATAAAAAAAATTCTTGTGAAAAAAAAAAGAAGCTATTCTCCAGTGAAGTCCATACTATAGAGGAATCTATGGGAGAAATTACCACTACTATCAATGAGTTGGTTGAGGCCCATGATGAGAATATAGAAGAGCGTGCATGGCTTAAAGAAAAAATGGCAGATCTAGAGGATCGCTTTAGGAGAAATAACCTTAAACTCAGAGGAATCCCTGAAGCGATCCAATTAGCAGATCTCAAACATAATGCCACTGACTTATTTTCTACTCTCATACCTGAAGCGACAGCCATAGAGCTTACAATTGATCACATACACTGTGTGCCAATACCTGCCTTCCTCCCATAGTCAATTACACGCAATGTTTTTTTTAAGAGTACATTTTTTCCACAAAAAGGAACAAATCCTGTTTAAATCCAGGTCCATAGGCCAACTGTCAAATTTGTATGCCACAAAACAACTACCGTATATACTTGTGTATAAGCCGACCTGAATATAAGCCGAGGCACCTAATTTTACCACAAAAAAATGGGAAAACTTATTGACTCGAGTATAAGCCTAGGATGTCCATCTGCATGCCTCACTGTGCCTCACTTTGCTCACTGTGTCCATGTGCATGCCTCACTGTGCTCATGCCTCACTGTGCCCATGACTAGACTGACGTTTAACATGGGAGTCTATGGAAGAGGTGCCAGGCTTTGAAAAATCGGTACTCCCCGGCTGTAGGTCCCCCAGACAAAAACCTTTGCACACTTATAGAGGAAAAATGGGGCTACATATGTGCCAAGTTTGGGGTCCAGGTGACATACTGCCGGCTAGTAACGGGTCCCCAAATTCCAGGAGATAAGGTGCAAAAAGGTGACTCGAGTATAAGCCGAGGGGGGCATTTTCAGCACAAAAAAATGTGCTGAAAAACTCGGCTTATACTCGAGTATATATGGTATACGCTGATCTGTCCAAACATACTCTTGACCTCAGGAGGCAGCTGTCCACAACTACCAAGGCATTCCGCAACCACAAAATGGAATACAAGTGGAAGCAACCGTCCAAACTGCTACTGGCAAGAAATGGCACCTCTTTCGTAAAAGCATCAGTGGAGAAAGGAATGGCCCTCCTGCACTGCCAAGAGAACCCCTGGAAAAATTATGCCACAATGAGAGCTAGTCACTGAACCTGACCGACATGATCCCCAATGATCTAATACAGTGCTTTTCTTTTCTTACAAATGAGCAACATCCCCCTTGTGCATTTCACCTCTATTCCCAGCACTTTCATTCTGTATTTCCTTGGCATTTCCCTGTGTGTTCCCTTCACCCCCACTTTTCCCCTCCCCCCCTTTCCCCCCTCCTCCTTTTCCCCTTCTCTCCTCCCCCCTCCTCTCCTACTCCCCACACCCTAATCCCCTCCCCCCTTATTTATTTATTTATTTTTCCTTTTCTTTTTTATGTCCCACTGGTTTTTAGTCCCTCCCTTTATTATTCTCTTTCTCACCTTTGCTTTTATCTTTTAGCCTTCTTTTCTTTGTCTCATTATCACCATAGTGCATGTACCCATACACTCACCCTTGGGCATGTTTTGCTTTACACAATTCTTCAACTTCACATTTATACCCAATACCCCATCTCATGATATGTCATTAACATTCTAGTGCCATTCCTATCTTCCCGTGTCCGCCCCAGGGGAGCACCCTTTTGGGTGCCTCAGTGCACTGCATTCTTGGTCCCTTTGGACTAGCGTGGCGAGCCAGGTTTGTGTCTGCTTTTGTAACTTACTCCTTTTATATATTGTATTTTATGTGTCTATGGCTGTTATTGCTATGCACAAATACCAAACAATTTGATAATGTACTTACAATAGTATGTGTCTTTTTAGATTGTATTGATAAAGACGTCTCTTGAGGAAGCGTTTTTACCACGAAACATGTCGGGGATATGTCGCTTACATCAATACTACATCTCTGCCCACCTGTGGAGTGTGTGACTCCCCTTAGTTTTTGTTAATTATATTATGTATTGTGAAAAAATTGCTGTGGGGTGTGGCACTGCTCACTCTTCAGGTGTGACCCAGAAGATAAAGATAGGCTAATCTTATTCAAAAATAAAATAAAAAGAAGATGGAAATATCGGGACTAGTTGCTTCAGGGGAACTTCTCTCTGCTGGTGTTATGTCATCCTTGGGCCGCAGTACTGGCATCCACCAGCGGATGGATCCTGGCAGTGTGGTACAGATGTTACTTCCTGCAATCAGGGGTCACCTGAGCCTGTTAGCAGGTATAATATAAATACCCGGCAAGTGCACACACACACTGCCCTGGTATCGTTCTCGTGCCCTGATCTGTACTTGCTGCCTGTTTACCTGAACCTGTTTCTGAATCTGCTACCTGAGTTCCTGATCCTGTCTCCCTGGCCTGACCCATCCATCCTCGCCCTGTCCTGTGTTCCTTACCCCATCTGCTGATCTCCCTGTGTATGACCTTGGCCTGGATAACGTTTATGCTTCTGGAATATCTCTTTGTCCATCTGCCTACCTGCTGTGTATTACCCTGGCCTGGCTATTGTTTATGATTCTGGCATTTCCCATTTATTGCACATATTTGTCTGTTGTTATTTGTGGGTCTCTGTCTGTTGGTTGGTTTGTTGCACTGTATCATATTGAAGGTGGTTATACTTTTATTATTCACTCACCTAAATAAATCTTTATATATTTCACTTATATGTGTTTGGTGTTCCTCTGTTGCTGGCCACACAGTTCTGGTCACACCTGGTACATGACAGTATACCAGGGCTAGCTCTGACCAGAAGTGGCTACACAGAGGAACTATCTTGGTTCAGGTTGCTTTGCTAAAATGAATTTGGATGTGATTCGTTATTATGCTCTGCTGGCGTCTGAGAGTAGTGCATATCTCCGCAAGACCCTGAAAGAGTGGACCAGTGATCAGTTGCTAGAAATCATTTGTTTAGCTCACTCCTGGGTTGATCAGGGCTGTTTACTGTTTGGGGATGTTCAGCCTTTAATCCAAATCTGCACAGAGCTGGCTTTGCCTTGCATCCCAGAGGGCCAAGATGATTTTTCTCCCCCTTTCAGTATTAATCAGGTCACATCACTGGTATGGCTTCTGGAGGATGACTCCCCTTACTTTTTTGAACATTACACAGCTTGTTCCCAGCAGATGATAATAGAATGTGTTGATTCTGTACAATCCCTTGTCCAACAGGCAGTATGTAACCCGCAGTTTGTGCAACCACTGCTCTTAGCATGGTCTGATATTTTTCAATCAGCCCCAGCCAGCTCCCAACAAACCACCTCTGCCATCAGACACCAACCTACCCAAATGTGTGTTTCTCCATCACCCATGGCAACCCCAGTCGCAGTTCAGTACACACTGCTTCCCACCAGATACCAATATCCAGTCTCTGCTCCCTGTACCTATCCTGCATTCAACCCACCTGCCTCTTCTCAGCTGCCTACAAACCCACAAGAACTTCCTCCAGCTACTGTTACCTCTTCTCTGTCATATCCCAATCCTCCTTTCCAATCTGCTTCACCCCTTACCTACAGGGCTTCAGTCGCTAAGTCAAAGAAAAAACAAAAGTTCTTCCCAACCAAAACGATCCTGCCAGTAATCCAACCTGCCTCCACACCAATCAAACTGCTTCAGTCTAACACCCCAGTGCCTGCCGTCCAGCCTGACACCCCAGTTCCTGTACCAACCTGCCAGCCTGAAGTTCCTGTACCAGCCTGCCAGCCTGAAGTTCCTGTGCCAGCCTGCCAGCCTGAAGTTCCTGTCCCAGCCTGCCAGCCTGAAGTTCCTGTCCAAGCCTGCCAGCCTGAAGTTCCTGTCCCAGCCTGCCAGCCTGAAGTTCCAGAGCCAGCCTTCCAGCCTGAAGTTCCAGAGCCAGCCTTCCAGCCTGAAGTTCTAGAGCCAGCCTTCCAGCCTGAAGTTCCAGAGCCAGCCTTCCAGCCTGAAGTTCCAGAGCCAACCTTTCAGCCTGAAGTTCCAGAGCCAGCCTTCCAGCCTGCAGTTCCAGAGCCAGCGTTCCAGCCTGCAGTTTCAGAACCAGCTTTGCAGCCTGCAGTTCCAGAGCCAGCCTTGCAGCCTGCAGTTCCAGAACCAGCTTTGCAGCCTGCAGTTCCAGAGCCAGCCTTGCAGCCTGCAGTTCCAGAGCCAGCCTTGCAGCCTGCAGTTCCAGAGCCAGCCTTGCAGCCTGCAGTGCTAGAGCCAGCCTTCCAGCCTGAAGTGCCAGATCCAGCCTTCCATCCTGAAGTGCCAGAGCCAGCCTTCCAGCCTGAAGTGCCAGAGTCAGTCTTCCAGCCTGAAGTGCCAGAGCCAGTCTTCCAGCCTGAAGTGCCAGAGCCAGTCTTCCAGCCTGAAGTGCCTATGCCTGTCTTCCAGCCTGAAGTGCCGAATGCCTGTCTTCCAGCCTGATGTTCCGGTGTCTGCCTTCCAACCAGAAGTCCTGATGCCGGTGTCCCAGTCTGAAGTTCCGGTGTCCCAGTCTGAAGTTCCGGTGTCCCAGTCTGAAGTTCCGGTGTCCCCGTCTGAAGTTCCGGTGTCCCCACCTGAAGATTTGGTGCCTGTGTCCTCGCCTAAAGATCTGGTGCCCGTTTCCCAGCTTGAGGTTGTGGTGCCCGTTTCCCGGCTTGAGGATGTGGTGCCCATTTCCCGGCCTGAGGATGTGGTGCCCGTTTCCCGGCTTGAGGTTGTGGTGCTCGTTTCCCGGCTTGAGGTTGTGGTGCCTGTTTCCCGGCTTGAGGTTGTGGTGCCCGTTTCCCGGCTTGAGGTTGTGGTGCCTGTTTCCTGGATTGAGGTTGTGGTGCCCGCTTCCCGGCTTGAGGTTGTGGTGCCCGTTTCCAGGCTTGAGGTTGTGGTGCCCATTTTCCGGCTTGAGGATGTGGTGCCCATTTCCTGGCTTGAGGATGTGGTGCCCGTTTCCCGGCCTGAGGATGTGGTGCCCGTTTCCCGGCTTGAGGATGTGGTGCCCGTTTCCCGGCTTGAGGTTGTGGTGCTCGTTTCCCGGCTTGAGGTTGTGGTGCCCGTTTCCCGGATTAAGGTTGTGGTGCCTGTTTCCTGGCTTGAGGTTGTGGTGCCCGTTTCCCGGATTGAGGTTGTGGTGCCCGCTTCCCGGCTTGAGGTTGTGGTGCCTGTTTCCAGGCTTGAGGTTGTGGTGCTTGTTTTCCGGCTTGAGGTTGTGGTGCCTGTTTCCCGGCTTGAGGTTGTGGTGCCCGTTTCCCGGCTTGAGGTTGTGGTGCCCTTTCCCGGATTGAGGTTGTGATGCCCGCTTCCCGGCTTGAGGTTGTGGTGCCCGTTTCCCGGCTTGAGGATGTGGTGCCCGTTTCCCGGGTTGAGGATGTGGTGCCCGTTTCCTGGCTTGAGAATGTGGTGCCCGTTTCCCGGCCTGAGGATGTGGTGCCCATTTCCCGGCTTGAGGTTGTGGTGCCCGTTTCCCAGCCTGAGGAGCCCGCGGCCCAGTCTGATGTGTCCCTGTCTGCTGCCCAGCTCAATGACCCAGAGCTTGCTGCCCAGCTCGATGTCCCGGTGCCCGCTGCCCAGCCTGATGAGTTCCTGCCTGCTGCCAAGCCTGAGATGTTACTGCCGGCTACCCAGCCTGACGTACTTTTTGCCCAGCCTGATGTGTCAGTACCCGCTGCTCAGCTCGAGCTGCACCCTGCCCGGTTTAAAGCCATGGACCTTCCCCATGCCCAACCTGTTGTAACTTTGTCTACTGCCCGGCTTGACACCATAGACTTTCTCCAGCAACGGCTGGTTGGAGCGCCCGGAGGTTGCTCCTTCGAGGGGGGGTACTGTAAGGAAATGGTAATATTTATCATCTGGCGTGCAGTACTGAGGTCCACCAGCAGGTGTCTCCTGGCAGTTTTGAACTGTCAGGGGAACTTCTCTCTGCTGGTGTTATGTCATCCTTGGGCCGCAGCACTGGCGTCCACCAGCGGATGGATCCTGGCAGTGTGGTGCAGATGTTACTTCCTGCAATCAGGGGTCACCTGAGCCTGTTAGCAGGTATAATATAAATACCCGGCAAGTGCACACACACACTGCCCTGGTATCGTCCTTGTGCCCTGATCTGTACTTGCTGCCTGTTTACCTGAATCTGTTTCTGAATCTGCTACCTGAGTTCCTGATCCTGTCTCCCTGTCCTGACCCATCCATCCATTCTCTCCTTGTCCTGTGTTCCTTACCCTATCTGCTGATCTCCCTGTGTATGACCTTGGCCTGGCTAACGTTTATGCTTCTGGAATATCCCTTTGTCCATCTGCCTACCTGCTGTGTATGACCCTGGCCTGGCTATTGTTTATGATTCTGGCATTTCCCATTTATTGCACATATTTGTCTGTTGTTATTTGTGGGTCTCTGTCTGTTGGTTGGTTTGTTGCACTGTATCATATTGGAGGTGGTTATATTATTCACTCACCTAAATAAATCTTTATATATTTCACTTATATGTGTTTGGTGTTCCTCTGTTGCTGGCCACACAGTTCTGGTCACACCTGGTACATGACATCACCTCTATAGAGCGGCAGATGTAAACAGACTCGTGTCTGCTTACACCCGCCTATCTGCAATCCGATCTGCTTAAAAAAACAGAAGGGGATCTGTCCCCTTCTGTCTGGGCAGATCAGAGGGCCCTTAGGGTAGAGTGGGCTGCATCTGTGTCTGCTATACATATGCAGAGTGGACACAGACCTGGCATCCACCCGCTACGCTCATTGTGGCCCGCGACCGGTTACCAAGTTGCTAAAGTCGCCCTCGCTCCTCAAAAGGTTGGGCACCCCTGCTCTAGTATATATGTAATGCAAAAAAAAAAAGTTAAATAAAGAGAGTCAACTCAGCAGGACATATACCTGAATACAAAAATATTTTTTACTTCAAATAAGAGTTGCTCCTTTACATCTGAGCAATACCCATACTGCGCCTTTGGCAAAATGTACAACTATACAGTATGCAAATAGGAAATCTGTGTTAACAAAGATCTTTTGCAAGCTTACTAAGTGAAAACTGAGTGCCAGGGAACCTTTAGTTTTGGCTTATAGATCCTACAGGCTTTGGGTTTAGGGCTTAATGATCCCTTCCACTGTGCACCTTCCTGTTGGTTATATACTGATTAAACACTTACTATTTTGTCATATCACACCAATTATTTGCCCTCATATGACCATATCAATAGTTATGTGAATTTACTGTACAGAAAATAAATGATCTTCTTTTCCATTTCCAGCCTGCATGTGGTAGAACAAAAGAGAATGACTCGCCTTAGGCATTTTTAATCAGAAATTTGTTGGTGAAGATTGAAGCTGTTACATTTCAGCTATTACAAGAGGCAACATATCGTTGGCATTGTTTTCCTTATCAAGCTAAATTAGGATTATTTTTCTTTCAATCTCAGCTTCAGAAAATACTTAATCTTTGAGACAAGCTAGTTTGTATTTACACATAAATCCATAGATCTGCCAGTAACTGAGCTTGTATTATATATTCTGCATTCAGAAAGACATTTTGCCTCTACACTGTGAGGAGTGAGTCATACATTGTAATTCACATTTGAAAGAAAAATTATAATTATTTTCTAGTGTATTGTATAATCTGTTTTACCTCTAGTTACTATGGTTTCTTAATTTTAAAATGGGCTGAGACTAATCTGCTGTAAAACATTATAATTAAGCTGCCCTAGTAAATTCATAACTTTAAAAGCAGAAGTAGTATGGTCCTTTCTTCAAGGACAAATCTACTTTTAGGTGCTGTTAAATAATTCTAGATGTACAGCTGACCCCCACAATATAATATTTTTATGTATAAAATGAACATCTTTTTTTGTATAACCTGCATGTAATAACTGTTTCTCAAAGAGAAACTGATCCAATTACACATGTCATAATATGGTGAATATTACAAATATACAAAAAGTTTGCACATAAAGAAAAAAGCTAACAATTGGAGACAATTTCCATAGGATACTTAATAAATTCAAAGCATATCAAAATGTTTACTCTCCTGCGCTGTGTGGTAAGTCTCAATGTTTTATCTTGACATGTTAGTACAGTGGAACCTTGGATTATGAGCATAATCCGTTCCAGGAGAATGCTCGTAATCCAAATCACTCGTATATCAAAGCGAGTTTCCCCACAGAAGTCAATGGAAACGAAAAAAATGTGTTCCGCATTGACTTCTATGGCATGCAATACCATATGTGGCCAGAGGCGGGGGGTGCCGGAGAGCCTTGGAAACACTCAGAAAGGCCAGGGGACAGCTTGGCTGAACTCAGAAAACCTCGGAAAGGCTTGGAAACTAAGTATTTCTGAGTTTTTCCGAACGGCTCCGATCAGCTCTGCTCGGCTCCGGCGCCCCCCGCCTCAGGCCAAACGCGATACTGTACACCAGTGTGGCTTGAATACTGCTCGTTTTGCGAGACAACACTCGCAAACCGAGTCAGGATTTTTTTTAAAACAGTGCTCGTATTGTGAAACGCTCAATAACCGCATTACTCGCAATACGAGGTTTCACTGTACAGTGGGTCAAAAAAGTCTTTGGAAGGCAGCGAGGAGTGCATTATCCACATATACTGTATATGTGGATAATGCACTCCTCGCTGCCTTCCAAAGACTGGGGAAGTCCAAATGAACTGAAAGCATAGAAGAACACAGGCATAGGCCTAGCGCATTATACTCAATACATGTTTTTATTTAATAAAATAGAGGTGAATATACTCACAAACCAGTACTTGTGTCATAGCATTATCATAAAATCATCCATCTAAATCCATATGCAAAAATCCACAACACTTGTAGTCACATCAGCTAACGTGTTTCAAGGTTTCCCTCTTCTTCAGATCCTACAGAACATGTCCATTTCACATACCTATATATGGTGTACTGACTCAAATGGTAGTACCCCTTTATGGGCCAATCTCATTATTTCATACTGTCCAATGCGATCAAATGGTGGGTAGATAGGTTAAGTGAAATAAAATAACATAAAACCTCTAGTACTGTATATTGTATATAGTGGCATATAACTAATTCCTGACCGGTTACACACTGACCCGAATCGAATATCAGTAAACCTTATCAAAATAAATGTGACAATAAAAATTGGTAAAAATTTAAGAATAAAAAATGGAGATATACATATACAATTCTATGAAAAAGTATTTGACCCCTTTTTGATTTTTTTTTCTTTTTTTGCATATTTGTCACATTTAAATGACTCAGATAATCAAACAAATTTTATTATTACACAAAGATAACCCGAGTAAATACAAAATGCAGTTTTTGAATGATAATTGTATTTATTAAGGCAAAAAAGCTGTCCAAGCCTGCCTGGCTTTATGTGAAAAAGTAATTGTCCCCTAAACCTAATAACTGGTTGTGCCACCCTTGGTGGCAACAACTGCAATTAAGCATTTGTGAGAACTGGTAATGAGTCTTTCACATTGCTATGGAGTAATTTTGGCCCACTCTTCTTTGAAGAATTGTTCAGCCACATTGAAGGGTTTTCCAGCATGAACGGCCTGTGTAAGGTCATGATACAGCATCTCAATTGGATTTCCGGGCTTTGACTAGGCCACTCCAAAACCTAAATTTTGCTTTTTTTGAACCATTTGGAGGTGGACTTGCTGTTGTGTTTCGGATCATTGTCCTGCTGCATCACCCAAGTGCACTTGAGCTTGAGGTCACAAACTGATGGCTGAACATTCTCCTTTAGGATTTTCTGGCAGGGCTCAGAATTCATGGTTCCATCAATTATGGTAAGTCGTCCAGGTCCTGAAGGTGCAAAGCAGCCCCAGACCATCACGCTACCACCACCATGTCTGACTGTTGGTTTTACATTCTTGTTATGAAATGCTGTATTAGTTTTATGCCAGATGTAACGGGACGCACAGCTTCCAAAAAGTTAAATTTTTGTCTCATCAGTCCACAGCATATTTGCCTCAAAGTCTTGGGGATAATCAAGATTTTTTTTGGTAAGTGGCTTTTTTTATGCCATCTTTGCCCAGTCTCTTTGTTATTGTTGAATAATGAACACTGATCTTACCTGAGGCAAGTGAGGCCTGCAGTTCTTTAGATGTTGTTCTGGGTTCTTTTATGACCTCCTGGATGAGTCGTCGTCATGCTCTTGGAGTAAATTTTGTAGGCTGGCCTCTCTTGAGAAGGTTCACCACTGATCCATGAACAAAAAAGTCCCGTAGGCGCTACAAACTTCCAATATAGCGTGAAATAGTCCAACCTGTAAGGGTTAAGGAGGGCCAGTACCAGTGCAGCTGCAAACCACTGGAAAGGTGGATAGAAAGACACAAAAAAACACAAGAGCAGCGCTCGATGGATACGGCATTAAACTTTATAGTCTTGTATGTGGTAAAAATACATAAATATAACACATAATGATAAACACTGGAAATGCACACAATTGGCAATGATGTGGTATAATAAAAAGCAGCAATAGTACCACTGTAGAGTCAAAAATTGAAGGTGTTAACATCAATCCAAGATTAGTATGGGTACCCAGGGAGAACCTGTCAATCCAACAAGGTAACCACCAATAACAGGTGGAATGGAGGAATGCGATGTGATGGCTAGTGTACCTGTTGTGAAGGATGTCACAGCTGATGAACAGGGGTGTAGAGCGTGATGCTGAAACCCGAGGCTGACGGGGATCACTTCAGATAGCGAGCAGGCAACTACTTCAGAGTGCCGACCTGTGTGGGGATCGGTGGATAGAGCCGCATATGACCTCCTGGATGAGTTACAGCTCTTAGTCTGCATTGGCGGGTGCTGACGTCATCTGAGCGTGCCCGCCTTCCGATTGGTTGGTTGCCGTTCCTTGTGTTCCTGCAGAGCCTTCATCCATCTACAGCCACGGAGTTCCCCGCACATATGCGGCTCTATGCGTATTGATGTTAACACCTTCAATTTTTGACTCTACAGTGGTACTCTACAGTGGTACTATTGCTGCTTTTTATTATACCACATCATTGCCAATTGTGTGCACTGCCAGTGTTTATCATTATGTGTTATATTTATGTATTTTTACCACATACAAGCCTATAAAGTTTTATGCCGTATCCATCGAGCGCTGTTCTTGTGTTTTTTTGTCACCACTGTTCCAAGTTATCTCCATTTGTGAATAATGGCTCTCCCCACGGTTCACTGGAGTTCTAAAGCCTTCAAAATGGCTTTTTCAAAACCTTTCCTAGACCGATACGTGTAAATTACTTTGTTTCTAATATGTTCTTGATTTTTGTGATCTGTTAGCGTGCTTTACTATGTCAGACAGCTTCTATTTATGTGATTTCTTGATTCAACAGGTCTGGCAGTAATCAGACCTGAGTGTGGCAAGTGAAATTTACCTCAGCTTACCAAAAAATGGTGATTAATCACAGTTCATTCATGATTCAGCATGGAAGGGGACAATTACTTTTTCACATAGGCCCAGGCAGGTTTAAACAGCTTTTTCCCCTTAATAAATGAAATAATAATTTAAAAAAAACTGCATCTTGGATTTACTCTGGTTATCTTTGTGTAATAATAAAATTAGTTTGATGATCATTGTGAATCATTTAAGTGTGGGAAATATGCAAAAAATAAATAAATCAGGAGGGGCAAATACTTTTTCACAGCACTGTAAATATACACACAAATATGAATGTGCATACATAAAATATAGATAAAACATAGATTCCTAAATGCAAAAATGGCATTGTGAGCTGTCTTTATACTCCTTAAAGCCTATATACTCATTAAGCCTTTGTACTAATGTGTAGTAGCAGTAGTAGTAGTAGTAGTAGTAATACAAACTTTTCTTTTGTGAGGAAATAGTGTAAAATACCTTTCTCTAAGGGCCAATTCAGACCTGTCTTATTCTTGCATGATGTGTCAATTCATGTTGTGTCACATGTTAACATTTGTTTCGTCAAGGCAGCCTAATTCCTTTAAATGCAGAAGTGACTTTTTTTTTTTTTAGCGTAGTGGTGGTGTGTTATTGTACATCGTCAGTGGAGATGCATTGCCAGTAATTCTGTTGTATGCTAATATAACATTTTACCAGAATTGTCACTAGTACTTCTGCATTGGGATAAACATATTAGACATTGTTCAGGCAGTGATATGTTAAAGTAATGGAGGTCATTAGGGTACATACAGTATACCACTTAAGAGCTTAAAACTTTTTTTACTTGTACTTTGCAGAAAAATCTCTAACATTTTTTTTTAAAAGAGATAAGAATGAAAAGAATGTATTTTAAGCAACTTTTCTTCCCAGGACAAGTATAAAATTCAACAAATAAATCTTAACGGCTACACATTATGAAGAGACATACCACTGCCAAAGAGGCCTTTGTACTATATGCTATAAATTCAATGGATTTTCTTACAAAGTGAATTTGTTGCAAGGAAAATGGGTTCAACCAAAAAAAAAAAAAACTAGTAGTATCAGCAAAACATGTTAAAAACTGAATCCTAGTACATGCACAAATAATAAAAAATTCTCATTGTTATTTGCACCTAAACCCAAAATAATATGTATATATTAATTAGGATTCTAGGCCCCTTTCACACAAAGCCTCAATTCACTCCTATGGGGCAGTGGTTATCAGTGGTGACATGTCCTCTGACATCTGCCAGTATCTGATCCTGTTTGTGAAATCCAGACGGATGTAAACCCTATTTTCCATCCGTCGGGAGGATCAGATGGGATCGAATGAAAATGGACAGGGGGTCAGTTTTCACCCGATCTCCCATAGAGGAGAGCAGGGCTCTGACAGGTCTGTCTCCGCACAGTGAGCGGAAATAAACCTGTCACCTGCCTGCTGATTTCCAGAAAGTACAGAAAAAACCTTTTGATCTGTCCTTTTCAATTCTTGTGAGCTGAAATGAAGGCACAAACACTACCATCTTCCTTGTAATAAAACTACTGATCTCTCCACCCACATGTAATTATGATAAACAAAGGCAGACATATTTGAAATACAGCGTAGGTGACAACCATGACTCTTTTCATAGAAGATTAGAAACAGGAAAAAAAAAAAAGTATAGCAACTAGCAAGGACAGGAAGTGTTTTTTTTTCTTTCATTGACTTTTAATAAAGTTTTGCAAGTTCACACAGGCAAGTTTTACATGTGTAAGGGAATAAGGGTACAGAGTTACATAATTAAAGACTGGTAAGGCACAATACGTTATTTTATAAATACGATATATATATATATATATATATATATATATATATATATATACACACATATATATCATATATATATATATATATATATATATATATATATATATATATATATATATACAGTATATATATATTTTATATACAGTATACAGTATATATATTCAATGTGGGTACAAAATATAGGTAGAATCATTGTTAACACTGTGCCTCATTGAGAGCTATAAATAAGTGACTATGCAAAGAAACATAAAAATAAGAAAACGTGAAAACAAAGACCAGAAATAAAGTTTAGACCAATCTTCTTTCTAGTCAAGTATTGTAAGTTAGCATACAATGCAAGGGGATGTTATAACCCTGTAGACCAATTACCTAGGAAGGTTTTGCAGGATTTTTTGATGCGCTATTCTAAACAATGATCATTTAGATCTCATTTTGTATCCAAGAAGGAGGGTGAAGTAGTAGTCCTCCATAATCAAATTATATTCAGTTTGGTTGAATGTAGGAAACTTGTCCTGGATAGTGGTGGAAACTTTTCTATGCCAACATGTAGTATGGCTAATTTGGTGGTGAGGCTTAGACTACATACAACCAACTTGAAATGTATAGAGATTTTGTTCTACAACAATTTCAATACTTTACAAGACCAACACATATGAACAAGAGGTCCTATAAGGCATACTCCAATGTAATGGAGATTGGTTGTGAGCACATTTTTACATGCAATAGGGTGTAAGATACTACCTGTGGATTGTTTTCAGAAAAAGTTATTTGTGGGAGGTGCAGTCAGGCTCGGATTTACTCCCTTTGCCGCCCCAAGGCCAGGTCCTTCAATGCCACCCCCCTCACACACACACACACCACCATTCTCGTCCTTTATCGATGATTGTTACAATAGATCAATTAAAAACATATCTCCACACACAAGAACACTGAAAATAACTGGCTTTAATTGTACAGACTGAAAATACTCTGTAATGCAGAAAATGCCTCGCGCTGCTGTCAAACACATCCAATGACGTGGCTTGCTGGGGGGGCGGGGCCGAGTGATACAGTGAGCGGCTATAGTCGACCAGCTGTATCACGGGAGCGCACCCGCAAGAACTTACCCATATGCGAGAGAGCTCGCATGAAGGGGGTTAGTTCTTATGGGGAGGAACCAAGACAACCGCAGAGGGACCCCAGAAGACCAGGTTCGGGCCACTCTGTGCAAAACGAGCTGCACAGTGGAGGTAAGTATAACATGTTTGTTATTTTAAAAAAATAAAAAAATTGCCTTTACAACCCCTTTAATGAGCCTGTTGCACAAATCACATTATTACACTTTATTTATGATATCTATGGCTGCTATGCATATTTATATAATCCATATTTAGCACTATAATATTTAACTGGCTGCTTGCTTCTGCTTGGGCCTGGCACACACGCATAATCGCACATGATTATGACAACTTAAAGGGGTTGATTTACTAAAGGAAAATCCACTTTGCACTTGAAAGTGCACTGAAAGTGCACATGGAAGTGCAGATGCTGTAGATCTGAGGGGGACATGCAAGGAAAATAAAAAACAGCATTTTAGCTTGCACATGATTGGATGATAAAATCAGCAGAGCTTCCCCTAATCTCAGAGCTTCCCCTCAGATTTACAGCGATCTACAGTGACTGCACTTCCATGTGCACTTTCAAGTGCAAAGTGGATTTTCGTTTAGTAAATCAACCCCAAAGTCATCATCATGTGCGATTGTGCGTGTGTGCAAGCAGAAGCAGCCAATCAAATATAGTGCTCAATAAGGATTATATAAATATGCATAGCACTAGCAGCCATAGATATCATAAATAAAGTGTAATAACGTGATTTGTGCAACAGCCTGTTGCACAAATCACTTTATTACACTTGTTTTTGTGATATCTATGGGTGCTATGCATATTTATATAATCCAGCACTATAATATTTAACTGGCTGCTTGCTTCTGCTTGGGCCTGGCACAGAGGCACACACACATGCACAACATGATCATCAATCATCTTCAATAGGTACCTGCTAGGCTGCAATCAGTGCTAATGATCCCTGCTGGATGCTGCTGCCTGGGGGTTCCCCTTCTTTTTCTGGTGGTAGTGGTGACGTCCCAGTCTCAGACCCCCGCTCCTGGCCTGGGGGAGATGATGCCGGCCGCGCAGAGAGGGTAGGGTTCCCCTTCTTTTTCTCGTGACTCGTGACTTGTCTCTTCTCCTCACGTCACGAGTCACGTCACTAGTCACAGAGACCCCTGCTCCCGGCCGCGCAGTCAGCGCAGAGGAGGGTAGGCGGTGCATTAGGCTCCACCTCCGCCAGTTACCTTACTTTTTTCTCCACCAGGAAGTCATCGCGCGCGCCTGTCTCTTACGGCCTCACACAGCAAAGTAGGAAGTGCCGGCACCGCCGCCCGCCGGGGGGCTATGTTAGTGCGGAGGGGGGGCCGCGAAAACCGAGAAGCCGCCGCAGGAGCGGCGCCGCCCCTGTACCACTGCCGCCCCGAGTTCTGGCCTCGGGGGCCTTGTGGGAAATCCGGCCCTGGGTGCAGTGAGATGCTTTAAATGTGGAATTGATGAATTTTAACACTGAGTATCAGTGAATTTATTATTTATTATTTACTACTTCACCCTCCTTCTTGCATCCAAAATGAGATCTAAAAGAACATTGTTTAACAGAATAGCGCATACAAAAATCCTTGTTCCCACTTTAGTATTGTGTTGGTATTAGGTAGGGCTGAAACAACTAATCGATTAATCGACAACCAATCAATTATGAAATTAATCGATTACGATTTTTATAATCGATTAATCGGCCAGTAACATAATGGGGTTAAAAAATAAAAAAATAGCCCTTTATAGTGCAAAAAGAGCAAATAATCGCTGCTGTGTAAATATTACTTTCACTGTTCCACAGTAAAAAAATGAACCCCTTACAGTAGCGATTATTTGCTCTTTTAGTACTATTTTTTTTTTAACCCCATTATGTTACTAAACGTCTTAGGCCTGGTTCACTCCTATGAGTTTTTTGCAGAAACACACTACAGTTCATTTACATGGTTTCCTATGGGACACGTTCACATCTATGCTTTTTTCAGCTGTTGCGTTATTTGGAAAGGGTCAAGGACTTTTTTCAATGCAAAACTGTGCTTTTTTTGGTTCAATATACTTTAATGGAGAAGTTGCAGAAAAGCATGTAATGCGTTTTTGCGGCAATTTGTGTTTTTTAATCTGCCAACAACAAATTGGCCAAAAAAAAGCATACAAAAATGCAAACGCGCAAATCGCAGCAAAATCACGTGCGCAAAAATCAAAACGCACAGCAAAACACACTGCAGAAACAGATCAAAAGCAAACTGCATAGGTGTGTACTGAGCCTTATGCTGGCCAGACGGATCAATTTTCAGACGAGAATATTAATACAAAAAATCTTTGTACATTCGCTGAGTGAAAGAATGTGGTTTGAAAATTTCACTTGCTTTTAACATTGAGTTTTAAAATTAATGTAATTTCTGAACGAAAACCACATACACTGTCTGAAAATTCCTTTGACCAAGTAGTTTTTTATTATTTCCAATAATGATATCTGAAATTTACCAGATTCACCCTCTAATAGTATGCACAGAATATCTAATTTGTCAGTTATTCTCCGAGTGGATCAGAGATTGTTCTTCCTAACCATAGAATTGGTTATTTATTTTTACCACTGCATAGATATATTTAAGAATAAATTGCCTTTTTTTAAACTTTACATATTAACTAAATTATACACCAAACTTTTTTTTTATGGTAATTAACCGATTAATCGATTAATCAAAACAATAATCGGCCAACTAATCGATTATGAAAATAATCGTTAGTTGCGGCCCTAGTATTAAGTACATTCAGAAAATATCAAATTCCTGTGATCCAAGAGCATGTAGGCTACTGTATCCACCCCACCCTGGACTCACAGAAGGAATGCTGTAGAAAATTGATGTGGAACCACTCTCTGGAAAAGGGTAAGTATAGAGATTCTATTCATGGGTGCTCCATAGGGGATACAGATTGGGAGGGAGCTTGTGCTTAGTAAAACCTAGCAAGCTAAGCATTGATTATTGCTATTAAGAAATATATTTTTTTTTTAAAGAAATGTCTATCTTCTTCTTGTACTGGGTATTATATTTGTTGAAAAGCCTTGTACAGTATAGAGTTTTAATCCCCAAGTTTTCACTTGGCAGTTTCAAGCCCCAGAATAAATACATTTTAGAGATTCATTATTGTAACTGGAGTAAATGCTATAGACATTTCATTTGTTTTCTCTATGTCTTTAAAAAAAAAAAACTCTTAAGCCCCATACACACGATCGGTTTGACTGATGAAAACCGTCCGATGGATGGTTTTCATCAGACCAACCGATCGTGTATGGTACCCATCGGTCTTTTTTCCATCGGTTGTAAAAAATAGAACTTGTTTTAAAATTTTCTGATGGATAAAAAACCGATGGGAATTTCCGATCGTCTATGGGCAAGTCCATCGGTTAAAAAACCCACGCATGCTCAGAATCAAGTCGACGCATGCTCAGAAGCATTAAACGTAATTTTTCTCGGCTCATCGGAGTGTTTTACGTCACCGCGTTTGGAACGGTCGGTTTTTTGACTGATCGTGTGTGGCCAAGACTGATGAAAAACAGTTTCATCGGATTTCCGAAGGACAAATCCATCGGACGAAAATCCATAGGTCATCCGATCGTGTGTACAGGGCTTTACAGCAATTTACTAACTTCTTCTTCCTACAGTAAAAATACTGTAAATAATGCAGAATGTATTCAAATCTTTCATAGTAAGAAATAGTTGACATCTGTCTCAGGTGAGATAAAAAAAAACATATTTTTCAGAAGTAAGTTTACACAAGTTATTTTAGTTTTAATGAAAACAAGTTCAATATAAAAGATGAAATGTTTTCCACCAAGGCACTTTATATATGAACATTTTCAGGAAGGATGATAATTTGGGTCTATTGGCACATTAATTATTTATCACATGACTATGTTCGTGATAATGTGGATTTATTATACATATATTCCTAATCTATACAGTTTGTGTATTGTAGGGATAAACTTAAAAGATAGAGCTTTCTATGAGCCAGTTCATATACTAAATTCATTTTAGAGCTTCCTGACCATGTGTTTTTAGCAAAGGTTTAGCAAAATTACCGTGGTTTCACTTTCAGTGATTTGATCTATCTTAGTACAGCTAGAAACAACATTAAAGCCGGCTATGGATTGTAAATCAACTGGACCTGACAAATGGGTAGGCTGGGTAAGCTGGTTGAACAAAAGTCAATCTATTGTTCAACTTGTGTACAACCAGCCTGTCAGGCTTCTCCCAAAATATCAGTGCTGCCAGCTATAGCATGCCACACTGATCATTGCATTCTGATGGCAGAGAAGGCTGACAGAATACATGACCACAGTAAGAAGGATCTCCCCAGCGGCTAATCTTTGTTTGCGTTCAACCCACTGGTTGAATGGATGGCCACCCATGTATGGCCAGCCTAATCTTCCTGGCTCTGATGGCAGTTTATTACCGCTGCTAAGGCAGCATTTTAAACAGGAATTGGTATCTGCATGTAATTAGCACAGACAGACCTGGATATGTAAGATGGGGCTCAGACACCCACCCATAAGGTGTTTACTTTATTTACTCCCTAAGCAGCAGTGATTCAACATAGGAGCGCTTCCTCAATCCAAACTAATCCATCTGTCACCCAAACTGTTCTTAATTGTATTTCTTCTCTTGAGCTACCTGTTCCAGTTGTTTTGGCACTGTTTAACTGCCAATATTGACTCTCCCATTGACAGACAGTGCTCCCTTCACAATATATGTACAGTAGGGAAAATAATTATTTGATTCCCTGCAGATTCTGTAAGTTTGCCCACCTACAAAGAAATTAAGGGTCTATAATTGTTATCTTAGATGTATTTTTAATGATGGAGACAGATTATCAATCAAAAATCAAGAAAAAACACATGATACAAATGTTATTGAAATCCTGCAGTGCCCGCAAGGTCCCCATCCTCAAGAAGGCACATGCAAAGGTCCCTCTGAAGTTTTCCAATGATTATTATATATTAATGATATTTTCTAAATGATTCAGAGAAGGATTGGGAGATTGGGAGAAAGTGCTGTGTTCGGACGAGACCAATATTGAGCTCTTTGGAATTAACTTGACTTGCCGTGTTTGGAGGAAGAAAAATGCTGGCTATGACCCTAGTCAAGCACAGAGGTGGAAACATTATGCTTTGGGGCTGTTTCTCTGCTAAAAATATAGACTGACTTTGCCGTATTGAGGGGCCAATGGACGGGGCCATGGATTGTAAAATCTTGGATGAGAACCTTCTTCCTCAGCCAGAACAATGAAGATGGGTCATGGATGGGTCTTCCAACATGACAATGACTCAAAACATACTACCAAAGGAGTAGCTCAAGGAGAAGCACATTAAGGTCATGGAGTGGCCTAGACCATCCTCAGACCTTAATCCTATAGAAAATGTATGGAGGGAGCTGAAACTTTGAGTTGCCAAGCGACAGCCAATAATCCCTAAGGATTTAGAGAAGACTGTAAAGAAGAGTGCACCAAAATCCCTCCTGAGATGGGTGTAAACCTGGTAACCAACTGCAAGAAACATCTTACCACTGTGCTTGCCAACAAAGGGTTTCTCCGCCAAGTACTAAGTCATGTTTGGCTTGGAGATCAATTACTTATTTTACTCACTGAACTGCAACTCAAATTATAACATGTGTATCATGTTTTCATTCTGGATTTTTGGTTAATTGCGCGGTCGTGCGACGTGGCTCCCAAACAAAATTGACGTCCTTTTTTTCCCACAAATAGAGCTTTCTTTTGGTGGTATTTGATCACCTCTGCGGTTTTTATTTTTTGCGCTATAAACAAAAATAGAGCGACAATTTTGAAAAAAATGCAATATTTTTTACTTTTTGCTATAATAAATATCCCCCAAATTATATATATATATAAAAAAAATCCTCAGTTTAGGCCGATATGTATTCTTCTACATATTTTTGGTAAAAAAAATCAGCTTTTATTGATTGGTTTGCGCAAAAGTTATAGCGTTTACAAAATAGGGGATAGTTTTATGGCATTTTTTTATATATATATATTTTTACTAGTAATGGTGGCGATCAGTGATTTCTTTTGTGACTGTGATATTATGGCGGACACATCGGACACTTTTGACACATTTTTGGGACCATTGTCATTTTCACAGCGATCAGTGCTATAAAAATGCACTGGTTACTGTGAAAATGACACTGGCAGTGAAGGGGTTAAGTGTGCCCTGAGGAGTGTTTATAACTGAGGGGGGGTTGGGCTCTGTGTGACATGAGCACACGGAGCCGAGATCCGTGTCATTGTCACTAGGCAGAGCAGGGAGATGCTTGTTTACACAAGCATCTCCCTGCTCTATGCCTCCGTGAGACGATCGCGGGGATACCGATCGAGTCCGCGGGACCCGCAGTCCAAATCACGGGGAAGGCAGCAGCGTCACGAGCGACCCCCACGTCAGGCAGTTTAAGGGGACGTACAGGTACGTTGATGTGCCTGTACGTCCATTCTGCCAACGTATATCTACTGGAGGCGGTCGGCAAGTGGTTAAATTAAATGCCTCTTTGGTTTAAATTTAAAAAAAAACTTTAAGGTTAAAATATTCCAGGAGTATAATGTCAGGTTTATATTTTCTGGAAATAACTGTTTTTTTATTATGTAACTTTATCACACATTATTTTAATAATACTAAATAATATGCAGGTTGTTAATGTAGTTTTAATAGAGCTTTATATTTTATTTATTTTTATTTTTTGCAATATATTTTCACATACCATTGAGTTAAACCACTTTCTAGATTTTTTTTTGCTCTTTTGTTCACACAGAGAAGTGTTAAAGGGGTTGTAAAGGTTCATTTTTTATTTTCTAAATAGGTTCCTTTAAGCTAATTTCTCACTTCCTGTTCCTTCTCAGTAAGTTGTTCAGTAAGCTGTTCTGGCTGACTAAACACCGCTCGAATGGTGTGAAGTTTACTGAGGAGAAACAGGAAGTGAGAAATTCAGACAAAGAAAAAAAAGATTTAGAAGAGAAATCGAAGGAAAAGGTAAGTGAACCAACAATGCACTAGCTTAAAGGAACCTATTTAGAAAATAAAAAACGAACCTTTACAACCCCTTTAATTATTATTATTATTATTATCATTATTATTATACTATTTATCCTCTCTCTAGAAATGTACATATACTTTTGTGATGGCTATTTAACATGCAGTACATTTTATAGTGTGATGCTAGGTACACGTGGTCCAAAAATCATCTGAAAATGGTCAGTAAGCTTCTGTCATATGGGCATACTGGAAATCCAGCAGCCACTCGATATCTGAGCAGCACTCACAGCCAATGGCTGCGAGCACTGACTGATGTGATCTGGCGGGGAGGTGGTCCCCCTGTTAGAACACAATAGCATAGCGGGGAAAAATAACTGTATTAACATTGCATAGTTAGTACAGAGATCTTGTTCAATCCAGCTGCTGGATTGAACAAAAAAAAGTCTGTCTGTCTGTACATGTTACATGTATGTCTCTTGTATGTTCATGTGGGTACATTCATGTGTGTGCACCTGCATGCACATACAGGCTCATATTAGACAAATCTTTTTATATTCACTATGGTTTTTATTCTTCTTTCTCTTTACACTATATGTATTTATGTTCATTTTTCCAAATTTTCTGGTGTTGTTCATGTATTTTATATACAATGTTTCTATGCGATTGTTGGTCCAGGTCTTTGTGTGTATGGGAGATCTCTCGGTGTGCACAGGAACTTGGACCTTCAGTTTGATTTTGTATTTGAATCTTTACTCAGATGCTCTCTGGGGCTGAAGTTTTGTGATTGATTGGCCTGTGTACTATTTCTGATTATCACCACTCCCAGAACACCTGCAGTTACTGGTGCGGTCTATTTAAGATCTATCAGTTATTTTAGTCATTGTAAGGATTAAGCACAAGATGTTTGTGTGAAAATCTGCTTGACCTCGTGTTGGAGTCTTTTGTGTTATCACTTTGAACAATAAAAGGCAATCGGAATTCCTGGATGTGCAGCCATTTCTTTTCTTACAAGTTTCCCACGGAGGCGGGCTGGGGCTGGCACTCTACGAGACATTCCACCTCAGGTTATCATCATACACCTGGAGCAGCGGCTCTTTTCCTTTGTATATTGGCTTCTCGCAACACACTAGCTCGGTGGAGCATACTGACTTGTTTATTGGTGAGTGTTGCCGCTCTATCAAAATACCATGACTGATAATACCATACCTTCTGACACCAGCCGCACCTTTCGGTTATTGGGCGACAATCCATTGAGGACCAACGTCCGTGAAACCTTCAATAACAAGAGTGATAATGAAGTTGGCTCAATATGATTGTTATTTAGGAAATTGGAAAAGAGCATGACCAAGGAGATTCGGGCGTTCTGGGAATCGAGTTCCCTTTCTGAATATTTATTAACTGAACTTATACCACGAGGACTGAGGGTCAAAAAGTTCCCTACTTTTGAGCCTTTTGATGAGTCCCTTAAAATGAAATGGACTGACACCCTATCCAAATGCTCAAGGGCTCTGATGGACATTATTATTTCATCCAAAAAGAAGGAGATGAATGTTTTACAACAAGAAATTTCAGAGCTCCAGTTAGCCCTAAAACCACTACAAGGTGCCAGTGAATTTACACATCTCGATCAACGATTAAATAATGAATTAAATCACCTAGAAAATGAGATTATAGCGAATAAAAAGGAAAAAAATGTTACCTGACAAGATTGACTATGATACCAACAACGTATACATCTGGAAACGCAGGCGTAACTGGAGTGGTGCGTCCCAATCCAATAATGGAACCAAAAAGCATGTCAGCTTTTCTGACACAGAACTGAAACAATGGGATGACACTTTGGCCACCACAGATTCAGAACCATCACTGGATCATCCATCCACCAGCAGCCAATTGGACAGGTCTACCCTGGTTCCCCCAAAAAACGGGGGCAGAAGATCCCGCCAGAACAGGAGGGGCCGGGGCAGCCACAGAAATACAGGATGACACGCCGTGGGCGGAGGAAATGCAGGCTCCGAGGAACCAACAAGATATCCATCCCGGCGTCAGGCACGCAAGTTGTAACAGACTTTTCTAATGTTCTTAATCTTTCTGATAGAACACTTACGGGTGGAGAAATATCTCTTTTGTCTAAGGGACTTAATTTCTGTCCACAGAGACACTTTAATTTATTTGACACAATTGTGGACATTAATAGGTTTGCGAGGAATTTAACAATTAAAAGGCATTATCTTTCAACAGATACTGGGGTCTCCACACAATCTATGCATGCACCTGTTGATCCTATACCTGATAATGATAAATTTTCTTTCAGGGAGCATTGTGCTATCAGAGATTTAGAGGAGTTGACAGCAGAAACGATATAGGCAGTTGTCTGCAGGTGTGTGCTGGTTCAGTCAGATCAGTGCAATTTAAATCTAATACAAATGTCTATTCAGTGAATTGACTGTCTGCTGATATGGCTAAATTCCAAAAAGCCATTGAACGTGATCTGACGGCTCTGGCACACCAGACACAACAGGGTGAGACATGATAACATTACCAGCGAAGAGAGATTTGCATTAAACAACCTTAGCGAGGATGATACAATCACTGTCCGCAACTCAGATAAGGGAGGCTTGATTGTTGTCCTAAACACAGAGCAATATAGACAGGAGGCTATTCGACAATTATCTAATCGGTCTACAAATGTAATACTGAGTGGGGATCCCACAAAAAAGTTTAGAGGTGTGCTTGTGGAATTGATACGTAGGAGTACGGGACTAGGTCTATTTAGTTTAAAGGAGGCCGCGTCTCTGGTACTAGATTATCCCGTCCTCCCTACGTTTTATCATTTACCAAAAACACACAAGGGGTTAGACCCCCTGCATGGCAGGCCCATTATATCAGGCATCAATTCCCTCAATGAGCGGTTGGGCCAATGGCTGGACAGACAGCTACAGCCTTTGGTGAGGCAGCTCCCAGGATATCTTAAAGATACCAATCACCTCCTACATGTTATGAAAGATCTTAGGTGGGAAGAGGATTTCTCCTGGGTCACCTTTGATGTGAGCAGTCTCTACTCCTCTATCCCCCACAATCAGGCAATAACAGGATTTACTTAGAAACATTGACTTATTTACCAATTGAACATCGATTGTTTATTACAGATGTGCCTGAGTATTTACTGTCACACAATTTCTTTGTTTTTGATGGGTATTTCAACCTCCAGAGGTGTGGGGAAGCTATGGGAGACAAATTTTCGCCCTCATTGGCCAACCTATATATGGGTTGGTGGGAGCGGTCCCACATCTTTGGGGGTGGTAATCCCTATAGAACAGAAATTGACGCCTACCTTAGATTTATAGACGATCTCCTGTTGGTTGTCCATAGGGGAGTGGAACTTATGCCATCCATGCTTGCACACCTCAATGATAATAGCCTACATCTTTCATTCACCGGCACTCCAGACAGCAGTTCTATGTGTTTTTTAGATGTCTGTCTGACAGGTGTTGATTGCAAAGTATGCACCACTCTCTATAGGAAACCCCTCTCAGGCAACTCCCTTCTACTTGCCCAGTCGGGCCACCCAAGACATACCATCAGGGGTATCCCTGTTGGGCAATTTTTGCATATCAGACGTATTTGTAGTGACAACAATTTGAAAGGGAGGCACAGTCTCTGTATGGGAGATTTTTGCAGCTGGGATACCCTGGATGGATGCTTGATAGAGCACTTACTATAGCCAGAAGGAGAGATAGATGTGAATTAATAAAGAAGGTTGACCGACAGAAGACTAATAAATGTAATCAATTAACACTCTCTACTCCTTTTAGTAGTGAATTCAATATGATAAAACAGATTTTCAACAGGCATTTACCTACCCTGTTGTCGGATGATATTTGTTCTGAGATCTTAAAGGGAGGAGTCAACATTGTTTCACGTAGAGCCCCGTCTTTGGGTTGTTCTCTGGCCCCTAGCTTTTTTCATACCAAAGTCCCTCGATCGGTGACATGGCTACATTGCAAAGGTAACTATAGGTGTGGGGCAACGGGATGTTCCTGTTGCAGTCACATCCAGGGTGGTACTACATTTAGTTCCACTGCTAGCCACAAAGTGTATGACATCGGGTCCTTCTTTAACTGCAACACTAGCCATATAATTTATTTAATCACATGTGTTATTTGTGAAATGCAGTATATAGGAAGAACCACGAGACGCCTTAGGGATCGGTTTCAGCAACATGTTTACAGTGTAGAGAAGAATTTGTCCACCAATGTGGCCAAGCATTTCGAAGGGTGCCAGAATGGGGACAAAACAGCAATGTGGGTCCAGGTTATTGAAAAGGTCAGGGTGCCAAGGCGGGGGGGGTGATGCGTTACGATCCTTGTGTCGGAGGGAAGTATTCTGGATTTTCCATCTCCAGACTCGCATTCCTCTCGGGCTCAACTTCGAGTGGGATGTCAGTAATTTTTTACACTGGGATGGGTGCCATATACATGCCCCATCTCTACGCATGCTGATAATATATAATTTGACCATTTTATGCATTAGTCCTTCCTCTGCTGTGGATCATTGCACGATCCACATTGGTTCATGTATGGGCTCTGTCGGACAGATCGCTGTGCGATCATTATGCGATCATTGTGCGACTTGTATTGGTCTATATATGCACCCCAGTGGACAGTACTTGTATCTTTACATCTTCACTTTATTGTATAGAGTCCGGTGATGATGGTTGGTTCCTTGTCTGGGTTATGGATATATTTATGAGACAGTATTCATTAAATTATTTTTTATTTCTATCGTTCATTTTCATTTTTTTGATATTTAGCCTTAAGTATTTCCTACTATCTCTGTGTACTTTTGTGTGGACGCATTGGACCAAAGTGGACATTATCACATGTATGGTACCTGTATATATGGTCTGTATCAAATTACTATACAATATTTACAATCGTATTGGGACACATGCGCCCTTGCAGGCGTCAAAATTGAGGTAGTTCTTCTATGATGTATACATGGGTGCATTTGTTTATGCATTCATAGTGTTGGAGTAGTCTTTTGCATGGAGGAATAAATTATTTTACATGTATGTCTCTTGTATGTGCATGTGGGTACATTCATGTGTGTGCACCTGCATGCACATACAGGCTCATATTAGACAAATGTTTTAATATTCACTATGGCTTTTATTCTTCTTTCTCTTTACACTATATGTATTTATATCCATTTTTCCAAATTTATTTACTGGTGTTGTTCATGTGTTTTATATACAATGTTTCTATGCGATTGTTGGTCCAGGTCTTTGTGTGTATGGGAGATCTCTCGGTGTGCACAGGAACTTGGACCTTCAGTTTGATTTTGTATTTTAATCTTTACTCGGATGCTTTTTGGGGCTGAAGTTTTGTGATTGATCAGCCTGTGTACTATTGCTGATTATCACCGCCCCCAGAACACCTGCAGTTACTGGGGCGGTCTATTTAAATCTATCAGTTATTTTAGTCATTGTAATGATTAAGCACAAGATGTTTGTGTGAAACGCGTCTACGTGACCTCATGTTGGTGTCTTTTGTGTTATCACTTTGAACAATAAAAGGCAATCGGAATTCCTGGATGTGCAGCCATTTCTTTTCTTACAAGTTTCCCACGAAGGCGGGCCGGGGCTGGCACTCTACGAGACATTCCACCTCAGGTTATCATGATACACCTGGAGCAACGGCTCTTTTTCTTTGTGTCTGTGTGTACCAGGCTTAACTGTCCTGGCAAGGTTGGAGTGCCACTAGTTTAAATTTAGCAGGCAGCTAGGCTGTAACTGGCCTGAGTTCTTATTGGTTTCCCCTTAGCCTAGGGCATTGTTTGCATCTGCCTGTTGCTGTGGAGTCTTCTCCAGCAGATAGAGCCAGGATATACAATGTTATGGGTTATGAATATGTATTTCACCCTGGCCAATTACTAGGAGGTTTCCTGCCAGTGATGTAGCCTGAAGAAGGACATAAATATTCGAGGAGCCCTACCAAAGGGGCATTTGCCTTCCAGACTTTGCCTTAATAGGAACTGATTGTGAGGAGCCTTTTTGCCTCTCGGGTCTGCTGTCTGGGGAGGCTTCATCAGCTTCAGAATCCAATCCTAGGTAAAGGGCCTCAAAGGTAGGAAGGTGACTAGTAAAGGGGGTAACTTTCAGGAAGATTGCTTAGTAAATTGCTGGTCTTAGCCTAAAGGTGCATGCTTAAGTATTACTGATTTACATTGAAGAACTGCTGGTTTAAGCTTAAAGTGGTTGTAAACCTCAGATATATAAAATGAACAAAACATATCCCTCTATAGTGTGTACTTGTCTCAATTAAGAGCTCTAAGTGTAATTTCTGTCTGCTGCTTCATTCCTCTGCCATCAGCATGAATCACTTCTGACCAGTTTTCCTGGCACCAAGAGAAAATTGATGACAGGGTAAAGACCTCCAGATGATTGACAGCCTCAGCTCTGTTCCTGTGTACTGTGTGGAGGGAGTGTTTCTCTTCCCTCCTATCAGCTCTCAGAGCTCTCCCCACTGAGATCTACAGAGTGTAACTTCAGCCCTTAGCCCCTTATTTGAATTCGTAGACACGTTTTATAAATTCAGCACTTTGAACAGATGTAAAGAAGAGATGGCAACACAGAGACAGGTAAAACTTATGTAGAAGGATTCATTTAATTGCTATGTATTACCCGAGGTCAGTAAGGGTTTACAACCACTTCAAGGTACACCTTGAAGAATTGTTGGTCTCAAATTAGGCATACCATTGGACTGAAAAGGCGTTGAAGTTATTCCTAGTTGAGCAGAGGGATTTTTTTGGAACTAAGCCAGGAAAACTGCAAGCAGATATTGACAGCATGGATGTCTGTCATTTGGTTGCTGCTTGTTGGACCCTGAGTGCTTTGGGGCTGCTGTAGTCAAGATAAGCAATGCCCAGGCTAGGCTAGGCTGGCATGTAAATCTCAGCAGCTCCTAAGGGGTTTTTAGCTACAACAGTAAAGGCACTACAGTGTCCTTATTAAGGAAGAGGATTATAAGACCTATCCAAAATTCATCAATCCTGAATAGATAGGTCATAATATGTCCATGGTATACCCTGAATTTGGAATAAGCATTCTATATATCATGTAGTCCAGACATGTATTGGCTTAATAGTGATATACAACCAATGTGCTCAGGCCTGTTAATAAAAAAAAAAAAAATAGAATTGCAATTCATTTTAGCATCCAGCAAAATCTGTGTCACGTCTTCTGTTGGTATCTAATAGAGGTTTCAGTTAATTCAGGTTAACATTTACCACTGAAAGTTTCAGTTTAAATAATTTTAGCTATGTTAAAATATTTAAATGATAGCTGATGTATATACAGTATGTATCCCTACGGTTTCAAAATATTCAAGGATGTCATGCCTCATTAACTTCATTTAAAGATGATTAAATTTCATATGCCTTCTGGATAACACCTGAATTCCAGTCTCTGGCTAGAAATGAGCAAATTGGTTTACCACAAAGTAAATGAATCAGACACTTTCTAGGTGAAACATGATGTGCTGATTTTGGTTGTATTTGTGTGTTCAAAAAATTGACCAGTCTTTAGAAAAATTTGTTGATTCATCATTCCACAAGCAGGAACAGCCTGCCAGTTGCATTTGGAATTTGTAGGGCTGAAAAGAAGAGACCAGGATACAAATCCTAGTAAATATCCAGACCAAAGCATTGACAGGTATTGCTTAGGCTTTTTTCAACATAGGACTGTCACAATTCAGCCATAGTCTTGTGCAATGGCAGTGAGGCATATAAAGCAGATTCATATACACACGCACAAAGTATTGGAAGCTGGAAATCAACATAGTATAGGTGAGGAATGACACAAAGTATACAGGGCAACACCTAAATGCATAGGGGCTGGGAGGACTAATCAGTACTGAGCAGACATGTCCAATCAGAAAAAAATTGACTAGCCCTGGCTGTTGATTCTTTAAATAGTCATAGACAAGGAGCAGATGATACATATGTAGCAAGGCCTGGAGACACAATCTAGATCCACATGCAATTAAAAGTAATAGATAAAGACTACCAAAATGGTTAGAGGTAAGAAAAGAAACATGCCATGATGTAAGGCATACAGGGGAGCAGAACCCTTTGCAGCTGGCCAGCTCTGTATGCCTTACATCATCTGCATCACTTTACTGCTATAAGCTCATGGCTGTTTCAAGAGCATATTCAGACTTTCACTGTAAAAAGTCAGATTTTCTCAATTGTTCTAAGCTATTAATCTTTTTTATTTTTTGCTGAGGCACCCAGAACTACAATGCAAGGCATGCAATGAAACAGACCTGCTCGCAGCTGGGATTGAAACCACTAAAAAGAAATGTGACCACCCTTTGCAGCCACATCTGCTGCCTTTGCTCATCAGGGATGATTGTGTGCCCTCCTGCAGTGCCACTCTCTTTCCAGCCATTTTATGCTCCCTCTCTGCTATTGCCTCCCCCCCCCCCCAGCTTTTACTGACAGTGGGGCTGGCATCCTGGCTTAAAGGGGAAATAGGGCCAAAGCTTTTTTGGTTTTACTTCTCCAGTTGGTCACAGGTGTGCACTTCATTCTGCAGTCCTGTGAACCATTTTCAGTGGTTTGCTGTTGGCTGATGTCACTCAGCTGTCCAGGCTGTGGATTGATCCTAACTTTAATGTCATGGTGATCAGTGGTCTTTGAACACTCGATTCTCAGTCTTAGAAGCAGAGTGGACAGCTAGGTGAGTATGGCAGCTTATTTTTTTCAAATTCCATACTTCTCTTTTAATGCCATTTTCATTGGTGGATATTCAATTTAGGATGGGGGTGGGGAGGTCGACAAAAATGCAGCTAAATGAACACAAAAGTACCAAGTACTTCCTAGCTTATTTATACTGAAGGAGGTCCCTAATCATGGATGACATCTTAATGTTAAGAGGCTTTTTCATTCTTGTCACATCAGGCACACAGTGTTCCTACAGTGCTGTTTCCCCTTTAGGTACAAGTGATACAGGCGCTTTCAAAACACATGGAATGAACTCTCAGGGCCTATTAAAACTTGTCCATTCTAGTGTATTGTGTCTGTGGATCAAAGTTTGAGGCTTACTGAGGGTTATTATGCACCTGTGGTAACCAGAGCCACCAATAGTTACATGAATGTGCATCCCTGAAAAGTGAAGAGGAGACAAAAAACTGCTGTAGGAAGTCTTTACACACACCTGACTCCCTCCACAAGAAAATGTCCAGCAGGGATTTCAGTGTAAGCAAAGTTTCCTAAGTCACATATCTGGCAGAGTTGAGCTGGGGAAGGTCAGCTGTATGTTTTATATTTTAGTAATCTCAGTGCACAGAGAACTGGAGTCAGATTATATAGACATGTGTGACTGTGGCTGCTTGCAGCTATTGCTGGGACCATGTCATGGTCATGGTCCCATTACAGCTGCTGGCACAGTGTTCTGTGTTGCCTTCTAGTGGAGTGGCAGCTGTAGGTGAAAACTTAGTCCAAGTAGGCTGAGGCTCTGGATATGCTGCCACTGGCTGAAGTTACTGCTGATAAATAGTGCAGCTGCTTTTACTTGCAGAAATTGCTGCAGTTTGAAATAATTTGCAGAGATGCAGCTGCTAAGTTGTCAATGTACACTAACTTATGATAAACAGGCTTACTTAGGCGTAGTTTGTCAGCTTAATCATGTATTGCAATATGTGTGAACTAAAAATCCCTGTTTTTTTATGGAAAAGTTTACTAGAAAGGGTACATAGCAGTGTGCAAAGGGTATTTCCAGAATTTTTCGTGTTAATATGTGGTCACAACCCTTTAGCACCTGATAGATTATATACATGTACAAGATATTGGGATTTGAGTACAGGTATATCTTGCTTCTGTTAAAAATGATGGGGAGACAGTAACGATTTTGGAGCCAAATGATATATAATGGTGCCCTGACCTAATGTAAACTTCCATGGGTAAAAGTAATTTCTGAACATCAAATCTTCAAGATTACAATTTCTGAAATTAGCCTGTTGGTGATATTATAGCCACTATGCCACATGTCTATTAAGTGTGCATTTTGATGAGGTTTCAGGGCAATGCATTCAGATCAGTACAGTAAAAACACACAATCCATTTGTTCTACAAAATAAAATATTCATAATCAACAAATATGACTTTATTTGTTATTTTTGATTATTGCTTGAACATACAAGGGGAAGGTCCAATTCAGATCTATACAAGGCCTGAGCCGTATGCTGTATGAACCCTGGGTCCTGTCATGAAGGCTGTACAGGGCCCCATGAATTTCAGTGATGACCCTGGAGATAACATTGATCTGAAGGTAACAAAGAGAAGCTGGTATGTGATATCACAGCTCAGTGAGTTCAACCACTTTCTCGAGCATCTCACTGACACACAGCAGAGTTAGGTGTGTGATCATATGCTCGGAAGACGTGAAAAAAAAAAGTTTAGTGATTTATTGCAAACAGAACACAGAATGTTTATTAGCAGTGAGAAGGCAAGGCTTTAAACTCTATTTATGTTTATTTTAGCCTTTTACTCTAAACTAGACACAAAAGCTGGAGGTATGCAGCAGCTTTTATAAGCCACTTTTCTAGCCTAAATTGCAAATAAAAAATGAAAAAATTGGCGATAATTTTTTTTCGAATTTTCCTTTTTCTTGCGATCTATCGCCATGTTTCGTTGTGTCTATTCGTTCAGTAAATATTTACATCTTTGCTCTTTGTGATATAGTTTTTTACACAAGATTTTTGCCACCTACAAAAATATTCAACCTATCAGCAGCCACAACAGGTGTTGCCATACCCAGCAGAGAGGTTAGTGTCAAATTATGTTTTCTAAACATTTTATGCTAAATGTGTTTGGAGTTTTTATTACTGTATTCTCTGCAAGAGGTGTGGGGTTGCTGCACTTTAAATAGACTGTACAGACTAAAAGTTGTAGCTACTGTAGATAAACAAATACACAAATAATTTTACTAACAGTACATTCTTGGCTGTGTTTCTGTCCTTTTTATGATAAATCTTCCTTCAAATACAATATTTCAATATTCAACATGGCTGTAAATGCTCCTTTAAAAAAAAAAAAAAACAACAAACATGTTTATACTTACCTGCTTTGTGGAATTGAATTGCACAGAGCGGCCTTGCACCTACTCTTCTCATGTCCCCCGCTGGTGCTCCTAACTCTTCCCCTCCACCGAGTGCCCATATAGAAAGCTGCTTTCTATGGGGACACTCTTGTGGGCTTGATCACGAGCCTTGCTGTCTGCCTCTATTGACAATGGGACTCGGCCCCGCCCCTGCAGATGAGCACAGTACTGGATCGAATGAGGCTTAGGTAAGTAAATGGAGGGGGTGAGGGGGGATAGCGATGCCTAAAATGTTTTTACCTGTAATGCCAGTAATACATCAAGGTAAATAAGGTAAAAAAATAATATGAGGCTTTATAACTACTTTAATTGTACAGTAGAGCAGTGATATGTCTGTTGTAGAACCATTTTAATTTAAATGAACATCCTATCACTAATTAAATCAGAACTACACTAAGCATCACAAACCAAAAACACAATTTAATTTTAAATGTATATTAACCAAACTTACCCATACATCATTGTCTCCATATTGTATTTTGATGATAAATCTAGCCATGGCCATCTTGAGTAAGGACAAATGATTTATGTAGCATTTACTGCCTGGAATCCATCTGTCTTTATGTCAGGCTTGCAGGAAAAAGAGTGTGCTTAGCTGAGAAAAACCCCTCCTCCCCTCCTTAAGACTCCTGGGATGTATGACATAATTTGCCTTGGGCCCGGAAACCAAAAAGAACTGAAGACATGTATAGAAACAATGTTTAAAACATGTAAAGTAGGGGGAATATGTATGTAAGTAAGTGTATTGTCCAGCTACAATTGCTTCTTGGTTGCACAGTAAAAAAAAAAGGGATCCCTGGATTTTTTCTTTAAAGGTAACATATGTTTTATTCAGTTTTGGAAGACAATACTCTAGAGACAACTTTCCTAAACATTATTAGCAGTTGTCATACACACAATTTTTTATTTATTTTTTCAAAATGATGTGTTTATTTAAACGTTTTCCAAAACATAGGAGTTATAGAATATAGCTATATATATGATATATATATATATATATATATATATATATATGAGAGAAAGTATACAAAGTTATATGCATAGTGAAAGCATTAATGCAAATAGGTATATATAAAAACATAAAGAAATTGATAATCAATGTCCCGCCAAGCATAATCATGATACCGTAACAGTAAAAGTGAGTGAATACACTAAATCATGAGATAATCATAGCGGTGTAAAATTTCAGGGGTCCTGTACCAGAACATTAGGATCCTCACCTCAGTCTCTCTCTCTCTGCACCAAAAATCTGGATGATTTAAAAGTAGATGTTCAAATCTTCTCCCAACAGGGGAGAGAGATTGGTTCTGTAAGATATGGGACCATTTCTGCATATAGATATGGGATACATCTGTGAGGGGGATAGCTTCATGTAGTAATTTGTAAATAGAGTTGGTAAGGTCCAGGTGAGTTTAAATTGATTGGGCCTATCCAGGGTGAGGGGAGAGGATAGGGATCTGGTGTTTAGCCCATAATTCTTCAAAATAAATTATCTTGTGGGAGATAGGGTAACAAAATAACAGAGTTAAACAAAGTGGCTTGAGCCCACTGAGCCACATGTTCAAAGGAAGTACTGTTGGGGATTAGAGGGTTGAAAAGGATATTAGAGAGGGGGTGGGCATGAGGGGTCTTGGAGACCTAGCACAGTCATCCTAGACTACTGACAGTCATCTGTATGACATAATCAGATCTCATGGAAAGGTCTATGACAAAAATGCAATATTGATTTCTTTGTTGACATTTAATATGTGGTTTCTTTTCTGTATCCTTTGTTGTTTTTAAATGTCTGTTAAATAAATCAGTTGTACTTTTTAATTGAGGTGTGCTTTTTAAAAGTCCCAAGGGCATTTTTGTTTTTTGTTGTGTGCATACTATTGGGGACTGAGCATCACCTTCACCCATATCGGGCTAGCTCGACCTCTTCTTTAAGTGATAACGGGCATTCCTGTCTGGTGCCATTAGACATTGGGAATGAATGTGAAAGGAAAGTGGATAACTGTACTTGGGAGGCAGGGGAGTAATAAAAAACCCTCAGAGCTTCTAAGAAAGGACCATTAAATGCACAATGGGATAGCGTAACAAACATGTAAAGCCATGAGAGTCTATCAAAAGCTTTTTGTGCATCAAGGTCTAGTATAAGGGCTGGACAACAGATTTTTTTCATCAGGTCTATAAGATCTATGGTCCGTCTAGTGTTATCTCTGTCTATCATTTGGGAAGTAGTTGGGACAGTCTGTTGGCTAATATTTTTGTAACAATCTTATATTCAGAGTTTAAGAGTGCAATAGGTCAATAGTTTTCAGGTAGTGAATGGTCCTACAAGTTTAGGAATAACTGTAATAAAGGAATGCAAGAATTGGTGAACTAGGAGTCTGGCCCTTGAGAAAAGAGTTGTATACAGCTATAATATGTGGGGTTAGGCTATGGGAGCAGCTTTTATTGTAGGAGTAGGGAAGTTCAAGGACCTGCATTAATTCTTCAGGGGAGATTGGTGCATTTAAGAGCTGCAAATTGGTGGGAGATAGTTTGGGGAGTTTTAAAGTAGCAAAGGAGGCATCAAAAGCTTCTTGGTTGGAAGTGAAGTTTTTGAAAGGGGTAAGACAAATATAAAGTTTGTAATACAAGTCACAAAATGGAATGGAAAGGACAGGGTTTGAGTCTGTTCACAACATTCTATGGGCTTTGTTAGAAAACTCAGAACATTTCTGCTTTGACCACATAAGAGATCTGGCTACTCGGTGCATGTGTAGGGCTTTGAGTTGGTTACGGAGGGAGGTTAACACAGTTTGCCCAGTATGGTGGTTCTCAGAGGATTATTATCTTTTTTTTTTGTCAAGAACCTATAGAAATTCATTGTCCCCTGAGACAAGCTTTATGGGCTTCCCACAAAGTGGCCTCCTCCGAGACGGAACCTTGATTGAGTTGGAAGTACTCCCCCAAGGCTTGAGAGAGCTATTCTTTAGTGTTATTATGTCTGAGAAAGGATTCATTCAAATGCCAATGACATGTTTTTGAGTATGCAGCCGACATTGTCAGATCTATAAAAATAGGGGAGTGGTCAGACCATGTAAGATCATGCAGGCCAATGTCCGAGGAGACTACCCTAGTAAGAAGGGGGGCAGAAATAAAGAAATAATCCAACCTAGAATACATTTTGTGGGCTGGGGAGTCAAATGTGTACTGTCTGCTGGTGGGGTGTTTAATACACCAGGAGTCTAAGAGACGGTGTGTGTGCGAAGGAGCTTGCGGAAAGAGGTGAAGACAGAGCCTTCACCCGAATGGATAAATTGGAGTGAAACAGGGTCTGTCTATCCCTTGCCGCAGAGCAGACAGTATTAAAATCTCTGCCAACAACCATGAATGGTTGTGCATACCTCTTCAGTGTCTCAAAAACTGAAGTGAAGAAATGAACCTGGCCCGAGTTAGGGGCTTATACATTAATGAGAGTGAAGAACGTAGTCATGTAATTACAGGAGAGTATCACAAATCGCCCCTGAGGATCTAAATGAGAAAATGTGACTCTTATAGGACAGGAGCGTCTGATCAAGATTACTACCCCAGCCTTGCCTGTGGATTCAGAGGCAATATAGGAGATAGGAGAGTGTTTGGAGGCAAATTTAAATGACCCCCCTTAGCGAAAGTGCGTGTCCTATATCATGACCACGCCGGCCCCAAAATTTTTTTTTATTTCAAAGCTAAATAACATTTCTTTATGGAATTCAGACCTTTAACGTAATAAGATATTATTTTGAAAGCCATAACCGCATTTTAGTGAATAGCATATGTAAGCTTTGGCAGAGTGGGGAAGCCGCCTCCCTATTTGGGGGGGGGTTGGGATCCCAGCATTTCTCAAAGTGAACGGTTCATGAAAGAGGTTGCAAAATTTGAAGTAAAACAAAAGTAATAAAGACAAAATAGCAAACAAGTGCATCAATGAAAAAGTCCAACAAAGGCGTGGAAAACAGCAGAACATTAACATTAGGCCTGAGACAAAAATATATCTCAGGGACCCAAGACCGTGGTCCCAGGTAATTCGGGCAGACATGAGGACCTCCAAAGGTGGCATCAGAGATCCCTCTCGACTCTCCAGGAGATCAAGCAGTAGAAACACAGCAAATGTAATGAAGGGTCAAAATCTGTTAAAAATGTACACCCCATGGGGTAGTAACAGGACCCTACTTAAGTAGGGAAAAAAGTCAGGCAGAAAGGTGGTAACAAAACAGGAACTCACCATTGTTGTTAAAGGTCTTTAGTGGGTTACTTGGAAGATCATTGACACTGAGGGGTTGCAAAGGACTTCTTTGGTTTCTCTTTAGCCAGGGTCCAAAACGCGAGCAGGGATGGACAGCAAGCATGGAGTAGAGGGAAGAGGAGGAAGATCTTCTTCTGGAAGGGGAGGCAGGCCCAAATTTCTGAGAAAAGCTCTACCTTCATGAAGGTTTCAAAGAACATGTTGAACGCCATTTTTTGTAGCCACCAGATGAAATGATCACTGAAAAGATGGGAGAGAGATCACTGAAGATTTAGGTCCTATCTCCTTTGTAATCAATTTGCGGCTTATTGCAAGTAGCCAAAATAATGGCCTCCTTACTATTATATAGTGAAAGCAAACAATTATGCCCCTAGGCCTGGCACCGGCCCGTGGTTTGGAAAGAATATGTAATAACCCACCCAGATAAGCCTAAGTTGTTGCCAATATCCCAAATATTTGGAACCATAGAAAAGGGGGTATCCCCAAACTAGACAGGGGGACTTTTAAGGCAACTGGTAAACAGTTAAAAATAATGTTTATTTAAAACATTGTTAGAATATGGTGCGTACATCACCATGTACCAACATATAAAAATGGTGTAACAGAATTGAATAGGATGAGGGTGTTCTCCCGATGATGTGTCAGACGCGTTTCCGGACCTGTAAAGAGTCCTTTCTTCAGCGGCATTCCATGAGGAGATAAACAGGTTACATCACTCTATAATGAAATATAACATACCGTATATACTCGAGTATAAGCCGAGGTACCTAATGTTGCCATAAAAACTGGGAAAACTTACTGACTCGAGTATAAGCCGAGGGTCAACAATGCCTTACTGTTCCCATCCTTACTTTTCCTATCCTCACTGTTCTTATCCTCACTGTTCCCTAGCTCACTGTTTCCTATCCTCACTGTTTCCTATCCTCACTGTTTCCTATCCTCACTGTTTAAATTTTACATTGTAAATAGTACCTGAAAAAAAGTTGCGGCTGCGGCGTCCATCATTCAAATCCCGCGGTCTCTTCCTGGTCCCTTCCGTGATAGGCGATTCTCATCAGACACTCTCCGCCTATCACAAATGTTCTCTCATCCTCAGTTTCCCAGCAGACACTGTGTTGGGTGTTCCGCCAATCACAGACATCTGCATATGCCTCTATGATGGTCTCTATCATGTCTCCCTAATGGGAAGTCAGGGTTGGCTGTTGCCATGCTAGTAGACATGTGCATTCGTTTTCGTCCGAATGCATTTTCGTCCGAATTTCTGGGACTTTTGAATTTGTTTTAACAAACGATAACAAACGCGCAGAATCCGAAATCTGAAAGATCCGACATAAAAAATGCTTTATTTTTGTTTTGTTGCGACAACAGTTCGATATAGATAGAAGATTTGACATGACGGTGACAATAGCAATCTGTGTCTATCGAACCTGCGGTTGAATGTGCCTAACCTAACTATATTAGTCCAAGATTATTCGACATAGAGAGAAAAGATTTGACATTATAGAGACATGAAGATTCGACGAAGCAGCTAAAAACATACGATCGCCGCAAGCGGACAGCTATGGTCAAATGCTCCGCCCATAGGCTATAGAAGAATTCTAATGTTGGTTGACAAGTAATAATAATTAATAAATATAGATATTACTAGTCATACAGCATTAGAATTCTACTATAGCTTGTGGGCGGAGCATTCGACCAGCAATGTACGATTGCGGCGTCGTACAGTTTAGCTGCTTCGTCGAATCTTCTTAGAACATTCGACAGACATGATAAGCCTTCAATTGACAGATTCAACCTTAATTCGGATTTTTGGACGAATGCATTTTTTAACGAAACAAAATAAATAAAAACAAATTTCGGGAGTAACTAAATAAATGTATTTTTCGGACGAAACCGAAATTCCGAAACAAAATATTTCAGTGTGCACATCTCTACATGCTAGTAATATGTCAACCTGCCCGTTTGCAAAATTCCAATTTAGTCTTGCCAACGTAAAAGCATTGACATTGGCATGTCAATGAGTATACAAGCCTATTGTCTTGCAGTTTGCATAGTGTTGAGGCCTAAATATTTGACCATTAGGTAATATAATGTTTGATTTAGTGTTGATATATTGACATGTGGTGCATCCACCACATGTAAATGTGCCTAAGCACATTTACATGTTGGCATGGGTCAGATCTGAATGATCCTACAAATTTGCTTTGGACCAATTTATCCTTAATTGATTTTGCTTTAAGATAGGTAATTGCTGGATAAAATGGAATGTGAGGACTTAGAGTAGGATCTATTTGCAGTACTGTATATGTCAGGGTTTTTCCAATATTTTTCTAATTCGCCTATGTTGTTTATTATATTTTGTGATTAGATGGGTAGTTTGAGGTTTTGTTACTTTTTTATTGGAAAAGAGGAGTTCATGTATGGATTGATTATTTGCCCGTTTGAAGGTTTTTTTTACGGCAAGTGAGGGAGTATCCTCGATTGAGTAATCTTAGTTTAGAAGGTCGGCCTCTCTGCGAAATGAGTCCTCTGTTGAGCAGTTCCTTCTTAGTCTTAAATATTGACTATTAGGAATTGATTGTACAAGCAGCTGGGGATGTGCACTAGTTGCATGGAGGTGAATGAAGGTGAAATTTACTGATGGTGCACATATATATCTTTCATAGGACCCATATCTTTCCATCATCCGGCCTCTTGCATAATTATTGCCCTGTATTTTCTGTGCTGCCCGGATTCAAGACTAGAGGGCCCCAAACCTATCTCTTATGAGATATCTCTAGGGACACCAGATCGACTTGGATGATCCCATTTATTCCACATTTCTTTTATTGACAGACATGGTGCAGATTCCTGTGGATTGGTATGTTTCCAAAATTCACTTCCTATAATGCCTCCATCAATGTCTCCTGTTTTATTGATTCTTAATGTATGTTATGTTTCATTATAGAGTGTTGTAAACTGTTTATCTTCTCATGGAATACCCCTGAAGAAAGGACTCTTCACAGGTCCTGAAACTCATCGGGAACAATACCAGAAGAACACCCTCATCCTATTCAGTTCTGTTACACCATTTTAATATGTTGGTACATGGTGATGTATGCACCATATTTTAAACATGTTTAAATAAAATGTATTTCGTAAATACATTCTGTTTACCAGTTGCCTTAAAAGTCCCCCTGTGTATTTTGAGGATACCTCTTTATCTATGGGCCAATGGTTTGAGGGCCATGGAATGGTGAGCCATGTCAAGGCGCCAGTCTATATCCACTATATCAGGTGCTAGAGAATTGAACAGACCTAGCAAATAGGGGCATATATTGATGTCACTCACAGTTTTTGGGACTCCTCTAATACGCAGATTTTGGCGTTGTTCCCTGTTCTCCAGATCCTCTCTTGTAGTTGGAATTGGGATGCTCTCTGCTAAAGTGAAGAATTTTCCTCCTCTAGCACATGCACATACTGGACTATGTCGTCAAACTTAGTCGCTAGGGTGTCAGTGCGTTCACCCAGTTGGTCAATTTCCCCCCTTAATTCCAGAGACATCTTTCTATTTCTGCCTTAATTATGCTAAATATTTGAATGACTGTACAGTCTTCCCCGCTTATTTTTTTTCTGTGTGCTGAATGCACAGCCATAGAAACAGTTATGTGGATAACCAAGAGATTTTCATTAAATGTTGTCCCAAATTGTCCCAGTTTAAAGTGTCCAAACTGAACAGCATATCTCATTAACAGTTATATACAACAGGAGCTGGTATTTTTACAAATTGCCACATCATAAATACACTGCAATGTTTTTTGTTCAGCTCTAGTTACATTGCATTTGGTGAATGCAAGTTCGAGAATGGAAGAATAATCCAGATTTTTTTTCAGACTCTTTCGGTTATAAAAGATTTAAAAGCATTAACGAGCATTTTTGATGTGATTGCATATTTGTTTGGTTGTAAATTCCAGTGTAAATTCCAAGGTCAAATGCTTTGTTTGGTTGTAAAATCCAAGGTCAAGTGCTTTGCTTTTAAATATAGATGACCTGAAACAAAGATAACCTTTGAATTGGAGCTTTCCTTTTTAAATGAATTTTACATTGATATTCACCTATTTAACATTCCTTATAAATGGATTTGGTTTTCTGGCTATTATATTTTTTTTTTTCAGTACTTATGTTGCTTCAAGGTATTTAGAGTGAAAGGTGTTCCTATGGGGCTAATAACCTCAATGAGATGTGTTTAAATACATTTTGGCAGTATAGAAATATGGAAAAAATACTGATGACGTGTTTATGTAGGTGTGTGTTCTGGAAGTGTAATTTTTATTATTTTGTATGTACTGTATATGGTTATAGTGTACACATACAGTTATTTAAAAATGCAAATTAGTGGTTCACAGACTAGGACCAAGCACATTGACATCTAACACCTAACAAGTACACTAACACCTGATATGCAAATGTTTTGTTGGGTCAGTGACTCCCCAAGTACTGGAGGATGGATAAACTCATAGTCCCAGTTCATACAATTTAAAAAACAGCCAACAATGGCAGCTTACTTAATTTTAGGCTGACAGATTACAAAGATTCTGTGTTTCAACTTGTTTTATCCTTGCACTTTATTCTGTAGTGTGAGCTGACTATGCCTGTACTGACTGATTTATTTTTTCAGTTGTAATACAATCCTGCTGTTTTCTGGACAATAAATAATCTGAAGATGGTAAATTCATATAAAATTTCTTACACCATCATAGTCATAATTGTGTTATGTATGAAACACTGAGTTGTAAAGTTATCTTTCGCTGAGATTAGATTATGGAAAGACGTAAAGGTGTATATTTGCCAAATGGGGGGGGGGGGGGGGCGTGTAATAGAAAACAACAGTACTCCACCTAATTGCACAACATGCTAACCCCTTTATATTTATATTTTATACTGAAACCTTCCAACAGATATGACCCTTTCAGTTGTATTTGCTTTGAAAGATCAGTTGGAGGTATGGCTAAATTAATTTGTAACTCTGTAACCTTCCAGTCTGCACTAAAATAAACCCAACCGGAGAGTAAAACCAAAGCTGTCGTTGCTGTCAACCTTCTGAAAATTACACAAATATGTGCAAGGTTGTGCAATGTTAATTCCCCAATAATATATCACAAACTAACAAATAAAAAAAATGTGCATAAATAATATACAATTACAAAAAGTCCTTCTAAAGTAAAATTATTTTGTCACAACACCCAGTGTCCAGTGTGTGCACAAACAAAAAAGAATCCAGTGGCTTTAATCCTTACTCTTCACCTTCATTAATCCCCATGCAGTGCCCATCATCAATACAGAAGTGGTACCCATATAAACACTCATCAGCAACATTCTCCCAGCCACTCAGCATCTAACCTGGTTTAATGACTCAGGATTACGAAACATGTCATGGCTGGGTTGCACAGTGACCAGGGAGTGAAGTCAGACCTACCTCAGATGAATGGACCAGAGCTCCCAAGTCATGTGTGCCTCAATATACAAAACTGCCCCAGGGTAACGTTGTGAATCCATCTGGGGTGATGATGACTGCAGGTGAGCAGGTAGGAATTGCCCACTGAGTGCATGAAATGGGTCCTTGAGAGTATGCACGAGCCAGTGTCCACCATAAGTTTCTAAATCCAGGAAAATCTATTTCCCCATGAGAGTTGGAGCCCTCCATAATACCAGAATTGTCATCAATGTAGAGTGCATAAAGCACCAGGTTCTCCCCATTTGGGTTATTGTTCAAAATATGGTGATGTTCCCAATAACCCATTAAGAGGTTAGCATAACTCTGGGAGAACCTGGCCCCTATAGCAGTGTCTTTTATCTTCCTAAAGAAATCCCCCACAAAGAAGAAATAATTGTAAGTGTAAACTCAATATATTGCGCTATAAAAGAGATTTGAGTATAATGTAACTTATCATCTTTAACATCCCTGGCGGTATTCCCGAGTGTGGCTCGGGGTGAGATTTCAGTACCTAAAGCGGTAACCCCGAGCCACACTCGGGCTTGCCTCACTGGATCCTGGAAGAGGTGACTTACCTTGTCTCTGGGATCCCGCGATGTATTCCCGCAGTGTACGGCGGCCGGATCTTCCGCCCGATGCACTGTGTGCCCTGGATTCCCTTCCCTGCGAGCGTCGCAACGCAGGGGGGCGGAACCGGCAGCAAATTCAAAATGTATAAAGCACAAACACACTGATACAATGTAATCCTATTGGATTACAATAAAAAATTTAATAAATTGACCTTAGATTGCCCCCCAGTGCCCTTGTCTGCAGTTTTACTGTACTTAGTACCTGGAAACTGCACAGCGACCATGGCATCCAAAAAATGCGCCTCCACCTCAAAGTCACTATATGACCTGCTGGAAGTCAGCGACAGTGACTCAGAATGGGTTGCAGAGGAGTTGAGTGACAGCGATTCATGGGGAAGCTCTTCATCGGATGCAGAAAGTGATTTTAGCGACGATCCTGCGACTGTGCCCAGCGATGTGCGGACTTGGTGCTCAATTGATTGCGGTACGGCGCATGCAGCGCCCCCCAGATTTCCATTTACAGGAGCACCTGGGATGAAAGTTGAAGTTGAGGACAATAACCCCTTGGCATACCTCGAGCTCTTTCTGACGGATGAAGTTATTTCCAAAATTGTTTTGGAGACGAATCGCTATCAGGAGCAACAAGCTGCTACCCATCATCGCTTTTCAAGGAGCAGAAAATGTGAGCCAGTAACCAGAGAGGACATATGGAACTTTTTGGGCCTTAAAATTCTACAGGGAGTGGTGGGGAAACCCCTGCAGAAGTGGTATTGGACCACCAACAAATTGCTGGCCACGCCTTTTTTTGGCACAGTTATGTCCGAATATAAATTTTCTCTTATCATGAAATATTTGCATTTTGCAAATAATGTTGACTTTGATGAGAGTTCTCATCCAGCTCCTAAGCTGAAAATTTACCAACTTATTCTGTCGAATTTCCAGCAGACCTATGTGCCGGACAGAGATATAAGCATCGACAAAAGTCTTATGGCCTACAAAGGTAGACTAAGCTGGATACAGTTCATAGCATCAAAGCAAGCTCGTTTTGGCATGAAGTCATTCATGCTGTGTGAATCCAGCTCTGGGTACATCTGGAATTCGGTCCTGTACACCGGGAAAGGGACCAAATTCAGCGATCGATTCAGATGTTTTGGAATGGCAACCGCTTTGGTTCTCTCTTTGATTGAGCTATTGCTGAATCAGGGCTACTGTGTCACCACAGACAATTTTTACACGTCCCCAGAACTCTTTGAGTTCCTTATCCTGAACAAAACGGATGCCTATGGGACCGTTAGGCCTAACCGGCGTGACATGCTGCCAACCTTTGCCCAAAAAAAGCTCGGGGCAGGAGAAATAGTTGCCTGGCAGAAAGGCAAAATGATGGCACTGAAATGGCAGGACAAAAAAAACGTGTGCCTTCTGAGTACCATCCACAACACTTCTACTGTAATGGTACATACCAAAGGTGGAAAAGATGTCATGAAGCCACAGGTCGTGTTGGATTACAACACCATGGGAGGTGTGGACAGGGCTGACCAGGCCATGACCTTTTATCCTGCGATGAGGAAGCAACAGAAGAAATATTATAAAAAAACATTCAGGCATCTTCTGGAACAGTGCCTGTGGAATGCTTTCATTCTTCTGGAAAAAAAATAGTGACAGGCCTATGATCCAGGCGGACTTTGTGTGGAAGGTTGCTGAACTAATTTTTCTAAAGCACCAGATGCCAACGACTGTAAGCAGATCTGGACGTCAGGCTGCTGGCGTTGTGAACCCGTAACGCCTGACTGGTCGTCACTTTATGGACCACATTCCACCTACTGAGAGGAAGTCAGCACCCACAAGGATGTGTGTTGTTTGCTGCTCCAAGCGTGACGACACCGGAAGGAAAATCCGTAAAGAAACGCGGTTCTATTGTCCCGATTGCGATGTAGGACTTTGTGCTGTACCTTGTTTTAAAAATTTTCATACCCGAGACGTAAACTGAAGCAATATGACTTCTAATATTGCACCCTTGTTTGAACAAAAAAAAATCAGTGTTTTTGATTACCGGTATATTATTTACTAAAATTTATTGAATAAAAAGTATTATTATTATTAAATTATTATTTGTTATTATTTATTATATTATAATTTATGATTTTGTGTTTCAAACTTTATCATACCCGAGATGTCTACTAGACTCTGGTTTGGACAGATTTAGGTGAGTTATTACTAAGAATTACAGGCCTACAATGTAAAACGCCAAATTTCCATGCAAAATAATGGTACCGCTTTCAGCACCTAAAATCTTCCAGAATCATACCGCCAGGGAGGTTAAGGAGAAAATGTTAGACAGACAGCCTGTAACCCATAATCATGTCTGATCGATGTGTACAAGGATGACACATCGAGTGATACCCATCAATAGCTATCAAGACACTCATAGTTGGAGAGTATCTCCAATAGTGATGGACGACCATCTGCCGGGACGGTTTGCGAACGCGAGAACGCGGGTAAATGTTCGCGAACCGCAGGTTCGCGGCGGGCCCCATTGATTTTAATGGCAGGCGAACATTAAAAACCTCCAGGTCATATTTGCAGCCACAAAATACTTACTAGCTGCGCACACATAGTCCCACAACATGGACAATGACATACCAGAAGTAGTAAGCAAATTTGAGATCGACAACGACAAGCATTGTTTTTTTATCTGCAAAATTTTGTCAATTCAGGAGCGCATGAAGGCCATGGAAGAGACGCAAGGCCAGGCTATGAAGGGGGTGCTGGAGATAATCCTGCTATTGGAAACGTTGCCATCATTTTTTTATAAGTTATTGTAGCGGGTATCCCAAATTTAGGGGTGACCGTCACCTGAGCAATAGTTGGCTGGGGTCTTTTAATTGTTTGGACCCTGCCTTGCTGCTGCTTCACCTGGCGTGCAGTTTCCCTTAGGTGTATAGGTGGTGCTGACACTTGTACCCGGGTTGAACCACAGGTGATGGAGTGGCTATTGGGTCTCTAGAGAAGTGCAGTATATGTGGAAGAAGGTATATAACACCCCGCTTCAATCTGTCGTTTTGGGGGCCACTGTTCTATCACACCAGTTATAATACTTTTTTATAATTGCGTTTGTCACTCTTTGTAGTATCGCTGCAGAACCACTCAGCAGTCACAATGCTGCACAGTAGAAATGCACTATAATATGCTTTCTATATTTGAAAGTATTTTATGAAAGTAATTTATGCGTGTATTACACCCCTATTTACTGCACACTAAATAGTACACCTATACCAGTCCTTAAAAGGACTTTTGTGGACCTTTATACGTTAGCGATTTTAGTCGCTAGTCTGTGCCTGTGACACACAGCAGCAACTTCTCCCTACACTGGCAAAAGAGCTGCAGAACCGCTCAGAAGCTGCACAGTAGAAATGCACTATACTAGGCTTTCTATATTTGAAAGTATTTTATGCGTGTATTACACCCCTATTTACTGCACACCAAATAGTACACCTATACCAGTCCTTAAAAGAACTTTTGTGGAGCTTTATTGGTTAGCGATTTTAGTCGCTATAGTCTGTGCCTGCGACACACAGCAGTAACTTCTCCCTACACTGACAAAAGAGCTGCAGAACCGCTCAGAAGCTGCACAGTAGAAATGCTGCACAGTAGAAATGCACTATAATATGCTTTCTATATTTGAAAGTATATTGTAAGTGTATTACACCCCTATATACTGCTGCACACCAAACAAAAGTACACCTATACCAGTCCTTAAAAGGACTTTTGTGGACCTAATACAGTAGCTAGGAGGATTACAGTCTGTTCCCTGCTCCACACAGCAACCTCTCCCTACGCTGACAAAAGACAGAATGTAAAATGGCAGCCAGATCAGGTCTATTTATAAGGTATGTCAATCTGCTTAAATGTCTCAATTGGCTGTCCTGTACCACATGATGGATGTGTCATGGGTCAAAGTTCGCCACAATGTAAAAGAATATGGCAGCCGTGAACAGCGCCATATGTCCGCCAGTTTGGCGAATAGCGAACGCGCAAAGTTCGCCGCGAACCGCAAGGCCATCTCTAATCTCCAACATGTGGCCTAAATCTCTTACATATGAGAGCTGTGTGACTATGTCCCGTAGGAAGAAATCTATGTAATTCCCCAAGTTGCTGGTTAAGCTGTCTATACCAGCTATAATGGGTTTGCTTGGTGGATTATATACATCCTTATGTACCTCTTGGAATGTGGTAAAGTGAGTAAAGTAAATGTGACAGGAATGGGCCTAATCAAAAAATGTACCGGTAATTCCTGTTTAGTTAGAATTTTAATCTTGAGGGCCTGATACAATATTCCTTTACGAGTCAACTTGTAAGATTCAATTGGGTTCCCAGGAAGTTTTTCATATGTCTCCATATTCCCTAACAGTCTATTTGCTTCTGCCAGATATACCTCTTTGTCTTGGATAACCAATCCTCCACCCTTGTCTGTCTGTCCCTTAGTTTCCAGAGAAACGCCCTGTCTTTTGGGGATATGGCTGATGTATAAGTCTCTCTGGCTTTCAGGCAGATTTTCCTAAATTCTGAATAGACCACCTTTTAGAATATAAATATAACGTTGCCTTTCACCCATTATAGGTGAAAGACAGACTTGGGTTTAAAGGGGGTGCGCTGGATGGATCCTGTGCTCACATACCCAATATCATTATTAATTCCCAGGCCAAACTCCTCTCAATTGATATCTCTCTCTGGCCACAGTTATTCTAACATGAGTAGAACTTCCTCATCCTGGTCAGAAAGTTGCTCCTCCTCATCCCCATTAGTAACCAAATCTTGTACTTGAGTTTTTTTGTCTTTTATGGCAAGGTACCATTTGAGCGTTAAATTGTGAGTACATTTATTCAAATCTACAAAAAGCTCAAAAAGGTTAGGAGAGAGCTCTGCCCCCCACTCCAAAGCACTTTGTCCCCATGTTGATGGAGACAATGGTCTCCTCCCCACAACCCTGGGCTGTGATTGTGGGGGTTAGTGGGCAGGGGGCTTATCAGAATCTGGAAGCCCCTTTAAGAAGGGGGCCTAAGATCCCGGCCACCCCAATGTGAATGAGTATGGGGTACATGCTACCCTACCCATTCACCCAAAAATTAATAAAAACGCAGAGACAGTTTTTGACAATTCCTTTATCAAAAAATGAAAAAAACTGTGTCCCTTGATGTGAATCCATTGTCAATCATGGCACCCGCCGCACCTGAAAAAGAAAAAAAAATGCTCTGAACTCATTGACGGCCAACCGTTAAATGCCACCTCCGCTGTTTTTAAAGTTCTTATATAGGTAAGGGTGGGGCCACCTCGCGACATCACCTGGTGGAACCGCCCCTTGTGTTGTCTCTGACCCAGTTTATTGTTGCACTTTAAGCATCAATAAAATCACTGCTCCTGAAAAAAACAATTGTTTTTAAAAATTGTTTTTGCATTGATACATGTCCGCATGGCAGTACCTGGACTCCCATACCCCTTTTATTGCCAATTACTTGCATATAAGCCTTATAAATGGGCCCTTTTGATTTTTCCTGTTCGGCTCCCATAGACTTCAATGGGATTTGCTGTTCAGGTCAGAACTTTTCCTACGGTTTGGGAGTTCTGCTGCAAACTGAACAGGGGAATGTTTGACCCATCTCTACATGACAAGGGAAATCACATTATTTTGAATGGTGCCCATTCTCATCAATGTGACTCAGTATGGTGCAATTTTGTAATTGGTTCCTATGCTATATCGGTGTGCTTTACAGTGTGACTTGGCCCCATAGAATATGCAAAAATGCAGCCAAGTAGCAACAACGTTGCACTTCATAATCACACTGAAAATCATGGCAAAATCTTATTACAGTAGTGTGAACCAAGCCTTAAAGTTGAACTCTAGGTATAGATATTTTTACATAGTTACTCTGTCTCAGCTTGAACCAATGTAACTATGTACAACATATATAGCTAGCTGTCTGTTTCCTCTGGAAGCTGAAAATCACTGTAGTAGCTACTACAGTAATCTCCACTAACTTTAGGTTCCTGTGTTGAGTGGTTGCCCTGCTGCATTGTGAACACAGGTAGCCTCTTGCTTTGCACAGGCACCATTCAGAAAATGTTTTTCATTTTCTTAATGAATGCAAATCGTTCCCTGATCGGATGAGGTGAAGATGTGGGACAGTGATCGCTACCTTGTCCAATCAGAAAATGCTTTGCATACATTAAGTAATTACAAGGCATTCTCTGAATGGTACCCTTATAGAGCAGGCAGCCTCCTGTATTCAGTAAACAGTAGCACAGCCACTCAGCATGGGACCTGGAAGCTATTGGAGATCACTATAGTATTGGTTCCCACTACAGGGATTTCCAGCTTCCAGAGGGATCACCCAGGTATAGTATAAGAGTAGTTACATTGCTCCAGCTTGGACTATGAAAATATATCCTTACCTGGAATTTAGCTTAGAAATCACAAGCATGGGCATGCATGACACATCCCAGTTATGCCTGAGGTCCTCTGCATAAGAGAGTTAAATAAATTGGATATCATCCTCAACACAACATAATAACAGCAGACTGACAGGCAGTTAAATGAATTCTTCTTAAGGTAAGGGAGGGCTCAGGAGATGGTATTCTAAATATTCAAGCATGGGGGCTCATCAGGGGGGCATGGCAAAAAACCCAATTTGTTCCTACCTGAACGCCTCAGGCTTCCATTTACAAATGTCTCAGCATTCACAATGCTGTTACGAATAATCCCTGTAATGTGTCTAATATGCATATTTCCTATAATCATCAGCTCCATCTTGTGGCCAATCTTATTATAAATAGAGTGTTAAAATAGGTGTAACATACTGTATCAAGCCCCTTAAAAATAGAAAATCAAAGTATATAAATGTAAGGAATGGAGACCTTTATTCAACAACAGGTATTGCCTAAAAGTGAATATAAGGCCAAATCGTTTTTTTTTTTTTCATTTTTAGAGTGAGTAGAGTGCTGTCTTATTACTCCTCCTGGAAGATTTACCTTCTCTGTTTGTACTGGTGACCATTGTCATATAAAATTATGAAAAAGCACAGATTTTACAATGGGTACAAAAAAAGCATGGCAGAAATGTTAACCTTTCTCCTCTCTATCCAAATCTTAAAAGATCAATCATCAGAGAAAGCGACTCTGAAATCAGTCAGAGCAGTGAGTCATTTTTTTTAATCATTATGTAGGGCTGGTTGCTTTCAGTGGGATTTCAATGCCAGAGCTGACTGACCTAAAAAAAATTCAAACAGCTACAAGCTCCAACAGCGTAGGGCTATTCTTTCTGACAAACAGACCAAATGATCAGCAGGTTGCAAGTAAAGGTATTTGTTTTTAAATCTAGCTATGTAATTTATTAGTGACATAACTGCAAGCTATGCTATGGGACTATACAACATTCATTGTACTGGCATATGTTGTGGGTGTGCTTTGTGGGGGGTTCACTAGAATGAGGATAAGGCCTTGAAAAGGAAAGCTTAGAAAGGTAAAGAAAAAAAAAAAGGAAGCTTAAGCCTTGTACACACGTACGATTGTTGGTCAACTGAGCGTCTGATTTTTGGCAAAAGGGCGTGTGCCAGGATCTTGTCTTGCATACTAATGGTACACAATTGTCGTGCTACAAACACAAACGTAGTGACGTACTATAAGGAATTTCAGCTCTTGAGCGCCACCCTTTGGGCCCCTTCTGCTAATTTCGTGTTTGGTGAGCATTGATTCCGAGCATGTGTTTTTGTACTTGTTGTACCCAAGCAAAAGTGATGTACATTTTTTCCCACAAATAGAGGTTTCTTTTGGTGGTATTTGATCACTTCTGTGGTTTTTATTTTTTGCGATATAGACAAAAAAAGAGTTAATTTCGTGTTTGGTGAGCATTGATTCCGAGCATGTGTGTTTGTACTTTCGACTTTTGTGTGATGGATTTGTGTACTGACCATCAGAGAATCTGACAACAAACCGCTGTCCGCCGAAAATTTACTAGCATGTCATCCAACATTTGTTTTCTGAAAGTTGGACAACAATTGTCAAAAGGAGCGTACTAACAGTAGGATTTTAGGACAAAAGTCTGTCAACAGACAATCCCCTGCCAACAATCGTATTGTGTGTATGAGGCTTAAAGGGGTTGTAAAGGTTCGTTTTTTATTTTCTAAATAGGTTCCTTTAAGCTAGTGCATTGTTGGTGGTTCACTTACCTTTTCCTTTGATTTACCTTCTAAATATTTTTTTTCTTTGTCTGAATTTCTCACTTCCTCTTTCTCCTCACTAAACTTCACACCATCATCCGAGTGGTGTTGAGTCAACCAGAACAGCTTACTGAACAGCTTACTGAGGAGGAACAGGAAGTGAGAAATTCAGACAAAGAAAACAAAGAAAAAAAAATATTTAGAAGGGAAATCTAAGGAAAAGGTAAGTGAACCAACAATGCACTAGCTTAAAGGAACCTATGTAGAAAATAAAAAACAAACCTTTACAACCCCTTTAAGTCTCCCTCCTTAGCCCCTTCAATGCACTGAACTATAATTTCCCCCTCCTGGACAGGTGGTTACTCACCTCCTCTAACAGCTGAGGCCTCCCCTGCAGCCTAGCTGGTGAAAACCCAGTGCCGGGCTGCTCTTGCTTGCACTCAAACATATCATAGACTTGAATGGGATGTTGAAGTCTGAAAATAAAGTTTTCAGACTAACATTATGTATACACTATGAACAATTATAGCTGCCAAAGGATTTATAATTCTAATCATCCACCCGTGTCTCACACCTCTGCCACGCTGCATAGCAAAGCAGCTGGCACAATCATTTTGTGGCTCAGTTTTCCAACTTCCCCTGTCATTCCCTTCACCTCCAGACTTCTCATTCGCCAGTTAATCAGCATTATGGCAGTGTTGGTTATTTGTCTGATTAGCAGGTCTGGAAGCTAAATCAGAAAATAATGAAGTCACCAGCCTAGCTATGCAGTGTGGTAAGGCTGTGTGACAAAACCGGCGAAATATCCTTTATCATGTAAAATATTTCACAATAATGAATTTAAAAACATTTAACTGTATTTTTTAATGCAAGTGGGATAAGTACCCAAATTTGGCACGGTATTAGCCTGTTTTAATCCTCTATTTAGCAGCACTAAGCCTAGAAGAAAGGGCAGGGCTGGAAGCTAAGTGTATTGTTTAGAAGGTGGGAAGAGAGTGAACAGAAGGACTGACCTCTGATCCTTCTCCTGATGCTTCTTCATTTTTACCGTAGCAGGCTGGTGGTGGAGAGATGACACCAGTGCACCAGTACATCTCTTTCACAGTCTATAACTGTGACAAAGAAAGTCTATAACTGTGACAACGAAAGTGGTGTCAACCTCCTGGCTGTGCTGTGTAATTCATAGTACTGGACAGACAGAAATACAACACACCCTTACATATATATTCATTTGGGTAGTAAGCTGCTACCTGAAACTAAGCTTCAAAATTAACAACACTATATTCACTAACCTAGTTACTTCAGTATTTATATTATAACAATTAGTTTCTTTTGCATATGTTTCCATAAATTCAATTCTCAGAGACGTACAAAACAAGCATGAGATTGACAAAAAGCTTTAACAGTAATTCTGTTTATTGCCTTAAAATTTCATTAAATGGACACTCACCGTCAACAAATGTTTATAATGGGAACATTGGAATCAATATTAAATATTGGAAAGTCAATTTTGGCTGCAATGCAAAAGGTCACCTGCTACCGCAACATGATTCCTCAGAATACAAAGCGATTGTTTTTCCAGTCTTCTTTTCTGGGTTAACCACTTAAGGACTGGAAGGATTTACCAGGCCAAGCCATTTTTTGCGATACGGCACTGGGTCGCTTTAACTGACAATTGAGCGGTTGTGCGACGTTGTACTCAAACAAAATTGATGTCCATTTTCCCCACAAAAAGAGGTATCTTTTGATGGTATTTGATCACTTCTGCGGTTTTTATTTTTTTGCGATATAGACAAAAAAAGAGCGACAATTTTGAAAAAAAAAACAATGTTTTTTACTTTTTGCTATAATAAATATCCCCCCAAAAAAATAAAAAATTCTTCACCAGTTTAGGCCAATATGTATTCTACATATCTTTGTTAAAAAAAAAAACGCAATAGGCGTATATTGCTTGCTTTACGCAAAAGTTATAGCGTCTACAAAATAGGTAATAGATTTATGGCATTTCTTTTTTTTTTTTACTAGCAATGGCAACGATCAGTGATTTTTAGTGGGAGTGGGACATTGTGGTGGACAGATCGTACACCTAACTGACATTTTTGACACTTTTTTGGGAACCAGTGACATTATTACAGTAATCAGTGCTAAAAATATGCACTGTTATTGTACTAATGACACTGGCAGGAAAAGGGGTTAACATCAGGGGCGATCAAGGGGTTAAATGTGTTCCCTCACTGTATGTTCTAACTGTATGGGGAACTGTGTGACTGGGGAAACACACAGATCCGCATTCCTGCTTAGCAGTAAGACAAGATCTGTGTGATCTTCCCTGTCAGAACGGAGATTTGCCTTGTTTACACAGGCAGATCCCCGTTCTGTCACTGCAGGGAACAATCACGGGTGGCCAGTGGACATCGAGTCCACCGGACCCGCTGACTGGCTCCCCCGCTGGCCAATATCATTTTGGTTAACATTTGTGCAACTATCACTGGACCTACAAAATAAGTAGCATCTTTTTATTCTATCAGTTCTGTGATTTCAGAAAATGAATGAATTGGGTGTTTTTTTTTCACAAAACTCTAAAAAATGTAAATGAAAAATAAACTAAAAAATTGCCTAAATGGTCTGGGTAACTAAGATTAGTGCAGGGCCTGACAGTGAAAGGGTTACATTACATTTTATAACTACACCTGTGCTTTTTTTATTAATTTTACAACATTAACAACCCAGTTTAAATCACATACAATATAATATGTAGTGCCGCATTATTCCTACATCCAAGTGTTGTCCTATATAATATAGTCACTTAAAGAGGAAGTAAACCCTGATGGGTTTAACTTCCTCTTTATTCCCCTGAATAGTAAAACCATAATGGGCTGGTATGCATCACATACTAGCCCATTATGTTGCACTTACCTGCAAATGAAGCCCGCATGCGGGTGAGAGCTGAGGGTCATGGAAATGGCGCAAACGTGCCCTTTTTTTAGTGTATAGGTCCTGATGACGTTGAAACAAGTTTATATGGTAAATATGCACAGTTTAGGAGATATTTCCAGTACCTACAGCTAAGCCTTTTTATAGGCTTAGCTGTAGGTAAAAGTAGTGTGTATGAGTTTACAAACACTTTAACACTTTAAAATTAATAATAACTGTGGTAAACAGAAGTAAATAAATCAAGTGAAAAAAATATTCAGTCAATATAACATCAGTGAAAAAAACATGCAAAATGAATGTCCTTCTGTGCACCTCATTCAGGATCTACAAAAACATAAGTCCATCAGTGTAAATCCTTTGTAAACTTCTTAAGCCCTGTACACATGATCGGATTTCCTATGGATTTTAAACCAATGGATTTTTCCATCAGAAATCCGATGAAGCTGATTTCCATCAGTCTTGCCTACACACCATCAGTCAAAAAACTGATCGTCCCAAACGCTGTGACGTAAAACACTCCTCCGAGCCCAGAAAAATTAAGTTCTATGCTTCTGAGCATGCATGGACTTGATTCTGAGCATGCGTGGGTTTTTTATCCGATGGAGTTCCCCACAGACGATAGTAATTTGCTATCGTTTTTTTTTTCCATCAGGTAAATTTAAAACATGTTCTATTTTTTAACACCGATGGAAAAAAGACCGATGGGGCACATACACGATCGGTTTGTCCGATGAAAAAGTCCATTGGTCTTTTTCATCGGTAAAACCGATCGTGTGTACAGGGCTTTAGTGTTATCCATGCGATAGTGCTCCACATATAATCAAAGTGTCACCACTCTTGTGCTCCCCCCTGTGGTAATATCCTCACCCCAGAGTGTGTGACCTCACACTTAGGTTTGGTCAATCAGCGCTGATGAGCCACTCCTGGGCTCAATTATCAAGGAATCTCCAGGCTCCTATCCTTGGATCAATCTCCTCCGTGACATGTAGATGGAAACAAGCTACATAGTGCTTATATCTTTTAAAACCACATCATTTTATTAAACTCAATAGAAGTACTGACAAGCTTAAGGTGCACCAATCTTTAACCACTTGACAACTGGGCACTTAAACCCCCTTAATAACCAGACCAATTTTCAGCTTTCGGTGCTCTCACATTTTGAATGACAATTACTCAGTCATACAACACTGTACCCATATGAATTTTTTGTCCTTTTTTTCACACAAATAGAGCTTTCTTTTGGTGGTATTTAATCACTGTTGGGTTTTTTATTTTTTGCGCTATAAGAGAAAAAAGACTGAAAATTTTGTAAAAAAATGATTTTTTTTTTCGTTTCTGTTATAAAATTTTGCAAATTACTATTTTTTCTTCATAAATTTTGGCCAAAATTTATACTGCTACATATCTTTGGTAAAAATAAGTACAAATTGGTGCATATTATTTGGTCTTTGTGAAAGTTAGAGAGTCCACAAGCTATGGTGCCAATATCTGAAAATTGATCACACCTGAAGTACTGACGGCCTATCTCAATTCTTGAGACCCTAGCATGCCAGAAAAGTACAAATACCCCCCAAATGACCCCTTTTTGGAAAGAAGACATTCCAAGGTATTCAGAAAGAGGCATTGTGAGTTTTTTGAAGTTGTCATTTTTTCCCACAATTCTTTGCAAAATCAAGATTTTTTTTTCTCTTTTTTTTTCTCACAAAATTGTCATATTAGCAGGTTATTTCTCACACACAGCATATGCATACCACAAATTACACCCCAAAACACATTCTGCTATTCCTCCCGAGTATGGCGATACCACATGTGTGAGACTTTTACACAGCGTGGCCACATACAGAGGCCCAACATGCAGGGAGCACCTTCAGGCGTTTTGGAGCACCCAGGCCAATTCTGACATTTCTCTCCTACATGTAAAAATCATCATTTGTTTGCTAGAAAATTACATAGAACCCCAAAACATTATATATGTTTTTTTAGCAAAGACCTTAGAGAATATAATGGTGGTTGTTGCAACTTTTTATCTCGCACGATATTTGCGCAGCAATTTTTTAACGCGTTTTTTACGGAAAAAAAATGTTTTGTGCTTAAAAAAACAAAAAAAACAGTAAAGTTAGCCCAATGTTTTTGCATAATGTGAAAGATGAAGTTACGCCGAGTAAATAGATACCTAACATGTCGCCCTTAAAAATTGCACACACTCGTGGAATGGCGCCAAACTTCGCTACTTAAAAAATCCCCATAGGCGACGCTTTAAATATTTTTACTGGTTACATGTTTTGAGTTACAGAGGAGGTCTAGGGCCAAAATAATTGCTCTCGCTCTAACGTTCGCAGAGATACCTCACATGTGTGGTTTGAAAACCGTTTTCATATGTGGGCGGGACTTACGTATGCGTTCGCTTCTGTATGCGAGCTCACGGGGACAGGGGCGCTTTAAAAAAAAAATAAAAAATTATTCTTCATTTTACTTTATTTATTTTAGTTTGACATGTTTTTCCACCCCAAACATTTTTTTGATCACTTTTATACCTATTACAAGGAACGTAAACATCCCTTGTAATGGGAATATGGCATGACAGGTCCTCTTTACAGTGAGATATGGGGTCAATAAGACCCCAAATCTCACCTCTAGGCTGGGAAGCCTGAAAAAAATACAAAAAAAAAACAACAATCCTGGCTTTGATCGTAGCGGTGAGTCGGTAGAAGCACCGGAGGGCGGCGGGGGGGGGCATCCCCTCTCGCCTCCCGTAAGAATGATCAAGCGGCGGAACAGCCACTATGATTGTTGTTATGGTGTAGGGAATCGCCGGCTGAAAAAGCTAATATCTGAATGATGCCTGTAGCTGCTCCCATCATTCAGATATCCCCGCACAAAGTCAAGAACGTCATATGACGGCCGGAGGGTGGGAAGTGGTTATTGCAGAGTATTGCCGGGCATTGCGGAGTATTGCCGGGCATTGCGGCGTATTGCCGGGCATTGCGGAGTATTGCAGGGCATTGCGGAGTATTGCGGACTATGGCAGGGTATTGCGGTGTATGGCAGGGTATTGCACGGGGTATTGCACAGGGTATTGTGGAGGGTATTGCAGAGTATTGTGGAGGGTATTGCAGAGTATTGTGGAGGGTATTGCAGAGTATTGTGGAGGGTATTGCAGAGTATTGTGCAGGGTATTGCAGAGTATTGTGCAGGGTATTGCAGAGTATTGTGCAGGGTATTGCAGAGTATTTTGCAGAGTATTGCGCAGGGTATTGCAGAGTATTGCGCAGGGTATTGCAGAGTATTGCGCAGGGTATTGCAGAGTATTGCACCAGGGTATTGCAGAGTATTTTGCAGGGTATTGCGCAGGGTATTGCAGAGTATTGCGCAGGGTATTGCAGAGTATTGCGCAGGGTATTGCAGAGTATTGCGCAGGGTATTGCAGAGTATTGCGCAGGGTATTGCAGAGTATTTTGCAGGGTATTGCAGAGTATTTTGCAGGGTATTGCAGAGTATTGCGCAGGGTATTGCAGAGTATTGCACCAGGGTATTGCAGAGTATTGCACCAGGGTATTGCAGAGTATTGCACCAGGGTATTGGCAGGGTATTTTGCAGAGTATTGGCAGGGTATTTTGCAGAGTATTGGCAGGGTATAGCACAGGGATGGCTGAGCAGGGATGGATGGATGGCTGGATCTGTGACTGCAATTGTCACAGATCCAGCTCACAGCGCTGCTGCCTTAATCTGCACCCTCCCCTCTCCTCTCACACTGTAACGATCGGTACAGAGAGGGGAGGGAGGAACCGGCGTCATCAAATGACGCCGGTCTGTTTACAAGTGATTGCTCCGTGAGTTTCCCGTGTGCGCGCCCCAGGGGGCGCGCGGGAGTGCGATTCTGGGAGGACGTTATATAACGTCCTCCCAGAGTTAAGCAACCACCTTGTCGACGTTATTTGTCGGCAGGTGGTTGTTAAGTGGTTAACAAACAATCTGTTAAAACACCAGATAAAACCGCACAGCCGCTTGTCTGCCAGCAACTCCTTGCACCTCGTGAGGCTGCCGTTGCCTACACCAGCCTCTCCCCTCCCCTATGCATGTAGACACAGGAAGACACTCTGAGGAAGACACATGAAAAAACAACTTTGCCAAGTTAACACCATATATTACATAGTAAATTGGGTTGATTTAATTAAACACAATTTACTCTTCTGTTATAAAAGTGAAAATTCACTCAAAATAGAAGATTGGGTTTCTTTAAAAAATAAATAAAATATACTCACCTCAGTCTGATGTGGCATCTGTCCCCCCTGCTTCTAAGACTGAGAACTAAGCGATAAAAGACTGCCGATAAAGATCGCTTAGTTCTCAGTCTTCAGTGAGTAGAGAGCTGGTGACTATTAGTCACTGGTTCTCTCCTATGCCCCTCCAGCACTCACTAGAGTGCCAGGCTGTGGAGGGGGTAGGTGCATCTGGCTGAGTCCCCCAGTGGCTTGCTGATAGGCCGGTCCAGGCATCTGGGTAGAGCCCAACTATAAAGTCGGGATCTTTACATAGTCTGGACCTGCTAAATGGCATTAGCCGACAACCAGCCCGCTGTTGGCTGAAAACGAACTACACTACTGTGATCCATAGTAGAAGTAAAGCTAAACTAGCTTTCGCAATACTTTTCCTTTAACTTAGTCAATAAGGCAAAGTTATGTATACTGTGAATGCCCAATCATGTGCAAAGAAAAAAGCAACATTTTTGATTGCACATAATTGGATGGTTATTTTAGTCGTTTATTAAATCTTTCTGATGGTTGTGAATATTTTGTGTAATTTTCTCATTGCCAAAAGGGTTTGCAAAAATAAGACGTTTCTACAAATGTGCATTAGGCAATATCAAAAAGGCCTACCCTTTTGGAAAAAAAATACTTTTAGTTTATTTTAATGTTAATGAAGATGGGGATGCAGTGAGAGAATAACGTTTTTTTTTTGTTTTGTTTTTAAAGTTAGAGTTAATGTCATGTTTTTAATATAACTCTAATACAGTTGTAAGGGGTATTTTTTTTTCTTTGAATGCCTACTTCTGTTGAATTAAGTAGTACATCTATGTCATGCCTTATCTTACCATATCAAGTCTACCGTGTATAACAGTTTTAATAATTGGATTTGTATTTTAAAAAAAGTATGCTGTGTTAAATGCTTGCCTGCTAAAGTGCTTGATAAGATCAAATATATATATATATATATATATATATATATATATATATATATTGTAAAGATCTTTAATTGTTTTGAAAAGGTTAAATGGAAGGAATTTAACGGTTTATAATGGAAGGAAGACAGACAGCTGCTTCTTTTCATTTTCATTAAAGCCAACTGAATTCAGAGATGTGAGTGTCATTATTGAAGGCACATGTTAACAGACATATTCCTCCAGTATATTATCTGTTGTCCATGGGTTTGTCATTGAAATGAAATGGTTGGGAATAACAAATGAACAAATCATAACTAGATTATAAAGAATAATGCATTATGTACATCTTTCATTTTAATGGCACTGTATAGAAAACTGTAGTAGTATGACAAGAGGGCATCCATATATGACCAGAAGGGACGAAAAACTATAGCCTCATACACACAATCGGATTTTCCAACGGGAATTGTGTGATGGCAGGCTGTTGTCGAAAAATCCGACCGTTTGTACGCTCCATCGGACAATTGTTGTCAGATTTTACGCCAACAAATGATGGATAGCATGCTTTAAAATTTTCTGACAACAAATGTGTGCTGTCGGATTATCAGATAATGTGTACAGAAGTCCATCGGACAAAACTCCAAAGTACAAACACGCTAGCTCTGTAGCAATGCTAACCATAACACAACATTAGCAGAAGTTGCCCAAAGGGTGGCACTTAAGAGCCAACAATTATGTGCCGTTTGTATGCAAGACAAGTTCATGGCCAACGACTTTTGGACAAAAGTCCTACACTTTGTCCGCAGAAAATCCAATTGTGTGTATGGGGCTTAAGTCTGGAAAGCAAAGATCAGAACTGGGCAGAACTATATTATTGATTAACTATCAGTATTTGGATGGAATTGATATACAGGTTGGAAAATAATCAGAAAGCCTGGTATTGTATAGCCCTGTTAGATTGTATGCCTCAAACCTATATAGTGGTTATACAGAATGTGATGTATTAAGTCATAAAAAGTTAACACTATTGTGAGGGTTTAGCTCAAGTGTAGCGATTTTTATTAACTTTATGACCAGATTCTGAAGGGGGTTTTCAGCATTCTATTGCTATAGCACAAATACATTTAGCCTCTTGACTATCTGGACTCCACCCTCACCAAGCCTGTTTTCTCAGTGCCTAACCTCACCTATCCTAATGGCTGGCTAATGAACTCCCCAGTTCAATTTGTACAGGCTCTTGCCTATTCAAGCACTGTCTCTCTCAGTACATCTTGGGCAATGGTTAGGTCTCATTGTCTCTCCTTAAGGCCAGAACAGACACTCTCCCAGTGTCTGTTAACATGTTCTGCCGATGCAGCAGTTTGTCTTCAAAGGAGGAGCCTTGGATTCTACACAGCTCCCATCTTATGAGAGATTTGCACAACTGTACAATCAGCAGGTGCTAGTTACCATCAAATTGTGGACCCATGATTTGAGTCTTCATGTCTCCCTTGTCTCTACAAAGTTTCTAGGCTCCAGGGTCCAATCCAGCTCCTAACCCTATCATTTAATGTCTTTTAAACAAAGCATTTTTTATATTTAATTACAGGACATATGTTTTTGTCTAAATTGGCAAGTATAAGAAATTTCTGCTGGAAGGCAGCAAAAGTATTGTTTGTAGGATGAAAGTTATCATCCACCCATTACTAACATAAGTGCTGCTTGTTGGACGAATAATTCCATCTATCTATTGTTACCATTTGTAGGAAGGATGTTATCTTTCGTCCACTGGCAGCGATAGTATAGCTTGCACGGAAAATGTTTTTGTCTGTAGATCACTTGCAGAGCAAATCTTTTTTCCATCTATCTTACCACTAGAGGGCAGTATTGTGTATAAAATTGTATTCAAAAATTCTGTATCACAGCTAGGGCAAATTTCTTTGTCCACCCACTAGCATTTATAAAGGATCAAACTGGGATCGGAGTATGGAGCTTCTAAGGATTCCCTTTTTGGATAAAATGCATGGGGAGGAGCTTTTTTGATATTGAAGTTTTTATACATGCCCGCAGTCATACAGATAGCAGCTTACTTTGCACAATTTTTGCATATTTGAAAGTATTGTATACTCGGTTTTATACATGATTTCTACAAAAACGGCTTTTTTTTTTGTGGACCTTGATTATCAAACGTGACGTCACATGCGAATGAGGTGGTGTGATTCGTTCATTAACTCTCTATAGGGATTTTACCATAATCACACTCAGATTCAAGGTCCTACCTTCTGATCAGTCTTGAATTTAACTGTGTTGGTGGCGATTTACTTTGATGGTTACAGAAGTCTCTTCCATGTTGTAAAAATTACACTGAAATAAAGTGACACAGTTGCACTTTGGAATTTCTTTAAATATCATAGTGGAGGACTTTACTTGCTGTGAAAGTGTTTCTTTACTATTGTTTTTTATTTGGACTTTTTGTTGAAGAGTCTCACTACTGTTGCTGCACTACTGTATATAGGTTGTTTTAAAAAAAGTAACTCACTTTTGTTGAGAAAGTACATTGCAAAGATTTTAACAAACTTTGTTGCAGCTTCCTACCTTTTGTTATTCTGAAGAAATAGCTGTTTGTTTGTTTGTTTGTCTGTGTCCACGAGCAAAATGAATGTGAACGAGAGTGATTTTCAAATTAACAATCGGTTACTGCACTTTCAGGGTTCTAATGAGGAAAGTGGCGTACAGTGTTGCATGACTGCACAATTACCAATAAAGTAGTGCAGTGCTGAATAGCAAAAACATGCTCTGGTCATGAAGGGATTAAAAGGTTTTCAGAGCTCAAGTGGTTAAGGTTGTTATTAGTCACTAGTGTAATGGTGTTAATAACATTGTTACATATCAAACATAGTCCAACATAGTTAGTCAGGTTGAAAAAAGACACAAGTCCATCCAGTTCAACCATAAAAAAATAATAATAATAATATCATACAATCCCATATACCCAATGCTATACCCACAGTTGATCCAGAGGAAGGCAAAAAACCCCAGCAGAGCATGAAAAAATTTCTTCCTGATCCCCCGAGAAGCAATCGGATATTCCCTGGATCAACTTTACCTATAAATGTTAGTACCCAGTTATATTATGTACATTTAGAAAATAATCCAGGCCTTTCTTAAAGCAAGCTACTGAGCTGGCCAGAACCACCTCTGCAGGTAGTCTATTCCACATTTTCACAGCTCTTACTGTGAACAAACCTTTCCGTATTTGGAGGTGAAATTTATTTTCCTCTAGACGTAAAGAATGCCCCCTTGTCCTTTGTGTTGACCGTAAAGTGAATAACTCAACACCAAGTTCACTATATGGACCCCTTATATATTTGTACATGTTGATCATATCCCCCCTTATTCTCCTCTTCTCAAGAGTGAATAAATGCAGTTCCTCTAATCAATCCTCATAGCTGAGCTCCTCCATGCCTCCTATCAGCTTGGTTGCCCTTCTCTGCACTTTCTCCAGTTCCCCAATATCATTTTTTAGAACTGGTGCCCACAACTGAACTGCATATTCCAGATAAGGTCTTACTAATGATTTGTACAGGGGCAAAATGATATCTCTCTCTCTGGAGTCCATACCTCTCTTAATACAAGAAAGGACTTTGCTCGCTTTGGAAACCGCAGCTTAACATTGCATGCCATTATTGAGCTTATGATCTACCAAAACCCCTAGATCCTTCTCCACTACGGATCCCCCCAGTTGTACCCCCCCTAGTATATATGATTCATTCATATTCTTAGCCCCCAAGTGCATAACTTTACATTTATCAACATTAAACCTCATCTGCCACATAGTCGCCCAATTAGACAGGGCATTGAGGTTGGCTTGTAAATTGGAGACATCCTGTAAGGACGTTATTCCACTGCATAGCTTGGTGTCATCTGCATATACATCTGCATAGTAACCAATCAACTTTTAACTTCAGTTTGTTCAGTGATTGCAAAGGTATTTTTTTCTTTCTAATAACAACAATGTCTATACTTGCCTGTACTGTGCGAACCTCCTCTTTTTGGGCCCCTCACTTGCGCTCCTGGCCCCACTCTTCTGTCCAGTGCCCCCATGATATACAGCTTCTCATGGGAGCACTGGACAGAGGGGAGGGGCCAGAAGCACTCGTCCCACTGCTGCGTCCATTAACACAGACAGCAGAGCTTGGCCCCGCCCCCTACTTCCTCGTCACTGGCTTTGATTGACAGCACTGTAAGCCAATGGCTCCTGGTGCTCCAGCAAAGCCACCAAGGCCCAGAAGTGAGGTGAGAGAAGAGCTGCAGATGTGCACAGCGCTGGATCAAATGGGGACTCAGGTAAGTAAAAGAGGGGTGAGAGGGGGATGCTGACACCTAATCATTTTTACCTTAACCACTTAACGACCGCTCACTGTATATATACGTCGGCAGAATGGCACGGACAGGCACACTCACGTACCTGTACGTGCCTGCCTTCGTATGGGTGGGGGTTCTGATCGGACCCCCCTCAGGTACAGTGAGTGGCCGGGATCGCTTCGGGAGCGATCCGTGATCAGGGGGCTGCCATTCGATTCTGGCCACCCCCTCACGATCACTACCGGCGAATGAAAAGCTTCCTCTGCCTGTGTAGTGTTTACACAGGCAGGAGGAAGTGATGTCATCTCTCATGCAGCGCTCACATATACCGAGCGCCGCATGAGAGAAGACATCAGGTTAGTGCACTAAACAGCACACTGACACCAGGACACATAGGCACACGATCGCCCCCCCCAGGCCCCCTCAGACACCCCCAGATCACCCCCCAGATCACCCCCCAGCCCCCAGTCACAGTGTCACTGATTGCAGTGACCATTTATTTACTGATCACTGCAATCAGTGACATTTGTGACTGTAAAAGTGTCAGGTTTAGGTCCAGTGTAGGTTTAGGTCTAACCCCCCCTAATAAAGGTTTAACCCCTTGATTGCCCCCCAGGTAACCCTTTCACCTCTGTCACTAAGCGATCATTTTTCTGATCGCTGTCTTAGTGTCGGTGATGCCGATAGGTAGCCAGTTATTTTTTTTAGGTTCGCCGCAGGTTTTTATAGCGTCAGGTACCCCATTTATTACCTAATAAATGTTTAACACCTTGATCGCCCCCCAGCTAACCCTTTCACCCCCTTTTGCCAGTGTCACCAAGCAATCGTTTTTCTGATCGCTGTCTTAGTGTCGGTGATGCCGATAGGTAGCCAGTTATTTTTTTTAGGTTCGCCGCAGGTTTTAATAGCGTCAGGTACCCCCATATATTATCTAATAAAGGTTTTAACCCCCTAATTGCCCCTTGTTAACCCTTTCACCAGTGATCACAGTATAAGTGTTACTGGTGACACTGGTTAGCCAGTTAGTTATTTTTTATAGCGTCAGGTACCCCCATATATTACCTAATAAAGATTTAACCCCTTGATCGCCCCCCCCCCAGCTAACCCTTTCACCCCCTTTTGCCAGTGTCACCATAGGTAGCCAGTTAGGTAGCCAGTTATTTTTTTTAGGTTCGCCGCAGGTTTTTATAGCGTCAGGTACCCCCATATATTACCTAATAAAGGTTTAACCCCCTGATTGCCCCTAGTTAACCCTTTCACCAGTGATCACTATATAAGTGTTACGGGTGACGCTGGTTAGTTAGTTTGCTTTTTATAGTGTCAGAGCACCCGCCGTATATAAACCAATAAAGGTTTAACCCCCTGATCGGCCGGCGGGTGATATCAATTAGGCTTTAGTGTCAGAGAGGGTCTGCGTCGCCCCAGGCAGCGGCAGGTTAGTGCCAGTAATGCTAACACCCACGCGTGAAGCATACACCTCCCTTAGTGGTATAGTATCTGAACAGATCAATATCTGATCTGATCAGATCTATACTAGCGTCCCCAGCGGTTTAGGGTGTTAGCGGGATCAGCCCAGATACCTGCTAGCACCTGCGTTTTGCCCCTCCGTCCAGCCCAGGCCACCCAAGTGCAGTATCGATCGATCACTGTCACTTACAAAACACAACACACATAACTGCAGCGTTCGCAGAGACAGGCCTGATCCCTGCGACTCCAGTGCTGTAGGAGGTGATTTCACCACCACAGTTAAAAAAAAAAGAGCATATATGCCGAAGCAGGGGGGCAGCAGGGGCGGAGGAGCGATTTTGCTCCTAATGCCGGGTACATACGGTCAAAATTCTGACGGAGGCATGCCCGTGGAAAAGTCCGACCATGTGTGTGCAGCATAACTTTTGCGGGAGGATGCCCCCATGCTTCGGCATATATAAATGGTGCATATATGCCCATCATTAGAAGTGGCTGAATGAAGGGAGGTATTCTAATGGTGGGCATACCCACCGATCAATCTCTTTTTTTCGTTCAGCCAACAGGCTGCATGAAAACAAAGATTACAATACATGTCCAACAAGGACCAGCAACGTACTGGTATGTTGCTGGACTTTGGTTATACCAGATTGATGCCTGCGGGTTTAGGTATCATCTTGGTATCATTCTTTTCAGCCAGCGGCCGACTTTCATGTAAAAGCAATCCTAGCGGTTAATTAGCCTCTGGACTGCTTTTACAAGCAGTGGGAGGGAATGTCCCCCCCCGGATATAAAAAGCGCCATTGGGAAATTGGGAAAGCATTTTATCACACCGATCTTGGTGTGCTCAGATGCTTTGAGGGCAGAGGAAAGATCTAGGGTCCAATAGACCCCATTTTTTTCAAAAAAAGAGTACCTGTCACTACCTATTGCTATCATAGGGGATATTTACATTCCCTGAGATAACAATAAAAATGATAAAAAAAAAATATTGAAAGAACAGTTTAAAAATAAACTAAAAAAGCTAAATTAATAATAATAAAAAAAAAGCACCCCTGTCCTGCCCTGCTCTTGCACAATGGCGAACGCAAGCGTCAGTTCTGGCGTCATATGTAAACAGCAATTGCATCATGCATGTGAGGTATCACCGCGAAGGTCAGATCGAGGGCAGTCATTTTAGCAGTAGACCTCCTCTGTAAATCTAACGTGGTACCCTGTAAAGGCTTTTAAAAATGTGTGTAGTTTGTCGCCACTGCGCGTTTGTGCGAAATTTTAAAGCATGTCGTGTTTGGTATCTATGTACTCGGCCTAAGATCATCTTTTTTATTTCATCAAACATTTGGGCAATATAGTGTGTTTTAGTGCATTAAAATTAAAAAAGTGTATTTTTTCCCCAAAAAATGGGTTTGAAAAATCGCTGCACAAATACTGTAGGGCCTTTTAATCTGTAGGGCCTTTGCTTTAAAAAAATATATAATGTTGGGGGTTCAACATAATTTTCTTGCAAAAAAAAATATGTTTTCATGTAAACAAAAAGTGTCAGAAAGGGCTTTGTCTTCAAGTGGTTAGAAGAGTGTATGAAAGCTTCCTAATGTTGTGTATAAAATGCCAGGACAGTTCAAAACCCCCCCAAATGACCCCATTTTGGAAAGCAGACACCCCAAGCTATATACTGAGAGGCATGTTGAGTCCATGGAATATTTTATATGTTGACACAAGTTGCGGAAAAAATAATTTTTTTTTTGTTGCACAAAGTTGTCACTAAATGATATATTGCTCAAACATGCTATGGGCATATGTGGAATTACACCCCAAAATACATTCTGTTGCTTCTCCTGAGTACGGGGATACCACATGTGTGAGACTTTTTGGGAGCCTAGCCGCGTACGGGACCCCAAAAACCAAGCACCGCCTTCAGGCTTTCTAAGGGTATACATTTTTGATTTCACTCCTCACTGCCTATCACAGTTTCGGAGGCCATGGAATTCCCAGATGGCACAAACCCCCCCAAATGACGCCATTTTGGAAAGTAGACACCCCAAGCTATTTGCTGAGAGGTATGGTGAGTATTTTGCAGATCTCGCTTTTTGTCACAAAGTTTTGAAAAAAAAAAAAAATGTATTTCTTCATTTTCAAAAACAAATGAGAGCTGTAAAATACTCACCATGCCTCTCAGAAAATAGCTTGGGGTGTCTACTTTCCAAAATGGGGTCATTTGGGGGGGTTTTGTGCTATTTTGGCATTTTTTGGCCTTCGAAACTGTGATAGGTAGTGAGGAGTGAAATCAAAAATGTGTGCCCTTAGAAATCCTTAAGGCGGTGCTTGGTTTTCGGGGTCCCGTACGCGGCTAGGCTCCTAAAAAGTCCCACACATGTGGTATCCCAGTACTCAGGAGAAGCAGCAAAATGTCTTTTGGGGTGCAATTCCACATATAACCATGCAATGTGTGAGCAATATATAATTTAGTGACAACTTTTTGTAATTTTTTTATTTTTTTTTTGTCATTATTCAATCACTTGGGACAAAAAAAAATATTCAATGGGCTCAACATGCGTCTCAGCATTTTCCTTGGGGTGTCTACTTTCTAAAATGGGGTCATTTGGGGGGGGGGTTGTGCTATTTTGGCATTTTATGGCCTTCGAAACTGTGAGAGGTAGTGAGGAGTGAAATCAAAAATTTGCGCCCTTAGAAATCCTGAAGGCGGTGCTTGGTTTTCGGGGGCCCGTACGCGGCTAGGCTCCCAAAAAGTCCCACACATGTGGTATCCCCGTACTCAGGAGAAGCAGCAAAATGTATTTTGGGGTGCAATTCCACATATAACCATGGCATGTGTGAGCAATATATCATTTAGTGACAACTTTTTGTAATTTTTATTTTTTTTTGTCATTATTCAATCACTTGGGATAAAAAAAAATATTCAATGGGCTCAACATGCCTCTCAGCAATTTCCTCGGGGTGTCTACTTTCCAAAATGGGGTAATTTGGGGGGGTTTTGTACTGCCCTGCCATTTTAGCACCTCAAGAAATTAGATAGGCAGTCATAAATTAAAAGCTGTGTAAATTTCAGAAAATGTACCCTAGTTTGTAGATGCTATAACTTTTGCGCAAACCAACAAATATACGCTTATTGACATTTTTTTTACTAAAGACTTGTGGCTGAATACATTTTGGCCTAAATGTATGACTAAAATTTAGTTTATTCGATTTTTCTCATAACAAAAATTAGAAAATATCATTTTTTTTTCAAAATTTTCCGTCTTTTTCCGTTTATATTGAAAAAAAAAATTGCAGAGGCAATCAAATACCATTAAAAAAAAGCTCTATTTGTGGGAAGAAAAGGACACAAATTTTGTTTGGGTACAACATTGCATGTCCGCACAATTTCCAGTTAAAGCAGCGCAGTGCCAAATTGTGAAATCACCTCTGGTCATTAAGCTGCATAATGGTCCGGGGCTTAAGTGGTTAATGCAAGGAGGCTTTACAACCACTTTAAGCTTTGACAGGTAAAACCTAGAAGCTGATTGGTTAATATGCACAGCTGCACCAGATTCTGTGTGTTAAAGTTTTAGTAAATCCCCCCCCCCCTTGTGTTGAGGAGTTTCACTACTATTGTTGCATTTTCACATCTATTGTGTGAAAGTTATATACTGGTGCTGCAGTCTGGAACATTATGACAACAATGTGCAGTGTATAACAAAGATCCTTTTGTTCTAACATTTTTTCCTATATTTTTCCAGAGAAAAGATTTTTAAGAGATCAGTACAATTCCTTCTCTTAAAAGAAGTCACATAAATAAAGATGTGTCTTTCAGGTATCTACTTCCTGACAGCTACTTCTTATAGGATGACATATGATTGTTTCTGCAGCACAAATAAACACTTAGCGGACTGTCATTTAGTTGATATAAGCTAGGGAAAGACTATGTCTATGGCAGAAATCAAGGTTGTACTGGGTGCTTCGCTATCACAATTTAAATGGCTTCCCAGATAGAGCAGGTAATGAGCCAACATGACTCATTTGCATTTCTTCAGTTCTGTCTTTTTTGACAAGCATTTATCTGCACGGGCTTTCTGTGGATCAGAGAGGCCTGAGGAACATCATCTACGATGTGTTACGCTAAAAATAGACACCAATTATCTTCTTTTAACTTTTTGTTTTACAGAACTGTTGCTGGCATATATAAAAAAAACTGCATTCCTACCTTAACAGCGGAAATTATGCAGCAATATTTATCTTAAAAAGGACCTGGATTTCTCTTTCCTCTTTTTGAGAAGGTAGTTAGCTACAATTAGATACAGTATAATTCTTTTCAGAGACCTTTCTGAAACAGTTGGGAATATGCTTCTTCTCTGATTATTTCAATATGGCAATTGGCAAACTATGCTTCTTTTTGTTAAATAAATGGAAGATCATTAATATCAGAGAGTGGTTACCGCTATTCACTCCTTGCTATACACTGTGGTATAATTATACCTTGTTTCCTGCATTTTACAGCCCATTCTTTAACCTCCCTGGCGGTATGATTCTTTCAGATTTTAGGTGCTGAAAGCGGTACCATTATTTTGCATGGAAATTTGGCGTTTTATATTGTAGGCCTGTAATTCTTAGGAATAACTCACTTAAATCTGTCCAAACAAGAGTCTAGTAGACATCCCGGGTACGATAAAGTTTGAAACACAAAATCATAAATTATAATATAATAAATAACTATAATATATATATATAACAAATAATAATATAATAATAAAAGTGTTTTTCAGTGTTTGATGACAAATTTCCCAACAAATCGCTATCGCTCAATTCTGCAAGTGATTCTAATTTATTATTGCTGTTTTCTAGCTGGTCTAAAACCACTTTTGATGTAAAGGGACACTTTTTGGTTGCTATTGTCAATCTCCAGTTTCCAGGCAGAAAGAAAAGTATTTATAATGTAAAAGTGCATGCAGGACATTGGACAAACCACTAGGGACAAAGGGGGTGTGTAATTATTTGAAACAGTACTGTGACCTGTAAGATTACAGTGTACTGTATGTATATTGTGTTTTTTAGTTTTTGAATTTGGCGCCGAACTCCGTCCCCGTGTGTCGCACCGCTCGCAGGGAACGGTGCTTGGCACTCTGCACTGGGAACCGAGTGAGACACAGCGGCTCGCAGATCACAGCGGGGAGACATCGCAGAATCCAGGGAACAAGGTAAGTAACCTCTACATGAATCCTGCGAGGCAATCCCGAGTGTGGCTCGGGGTTACCGCTTTTGGTATGAATAATTCACCCGAGCCACACTCGGGAATACTGCCAGGGAGGTTAAATTAAGGCTGCATGGGGTTACAAAGGTATTTGCGGTGTGATATTGTGTTTTGTGTAATACAACATACTCAGAGATTGTAGGATAGGTCAATTACATTACTTTGATAGATTAGATGGTCAGGTGCTCCCAACCATGCAACTGCTTTATTAATTGATCCCTAGGGAAATATCTTTGCTTGAATAGAACCATGTGTATGTGTATGACAATTGGGAGTTCATATTGAGACAGTCATGTTATCAAATGCCTTACACTTTTTCTGATTTAAAAAAACATGTTTTTTTTTTTGCTTTTTGTGTCCCCTCCTGTTTCAGTTACCTTTCCCTTGATTTCTTGTATGGAAATTACAAAGAGAGTACATGGGGAAAAATCGCTCCAGTGGGATCACAAATGGAAATAACAACCTAGCAGAAATGTTAACTCTTCCCTGCTCTGCTTCATCCCCCCAGAAAATAGAAAAAATACCTGCCTGGAATTAAAGCATAACTCAACCGCTCCCAAATGACTTGTCCCCGCCAATGTTCTGTGCTGTCATTTAAATAAATAAAAAAATCAGCATATGTGCAGAATGCTGCTGGTCTCCTCCAGGCATTTGGAAGTTGGCAGACACTGGCGTCACATCTGCACATGTGAATGTTTGTGCATGCACACAATTGCTGCCAGCTTCTGGTGGATAAGCACTGTTGTGCCCCACAGCATTTGTGCACAATGACAGACATCCATGCACCTGCACACAAATTTGGGCTTACTAACACACTGTTTTCTGGGATAGCTGTGACGTAGTAATCTCAAAAGGCAGCAGGGAACTGCCTAGGCCAGAAACCCAAAAGAGAAGGTAAATTAAGCAGAAAAAAAAAATGGTAAAAAATACAATACAAATTTTTAGCAATTAGCCCTGGCTCACACTGGTGTGGTGCAGAAACCGCAAGTGATTCACACAGGAATCTCCATGGAATGCTGCAGCAGTGAGATTCGAGCCATTAATTTTGTATGGCTCAAATCACACCGCATCTGCACCAAAATCATCCAGGACCCTTTTTTTTCCAGACCAGAATCAGATCGCATGGATGTTCACACTCTGATTCTGCAAATCGCACTGCAGCAGTTCGATGCGGTGTGGGAAACGCACAGAAACTGCTGCAAATTCCGCACAACATCAGTGTGAACCGGACCTTATAGAGGGAGTGTATAGGGGGTAAGGATGATGTAAAACATTGTTGTTTAGGTGAGTTTAGTTCAGCTTCAAGCTTTAACCTCCCTGGCGGTAATCCCGAGTCTGGCTCGGGGTGAGTTTTCCATGCTAAGAGCGGTAACCCCGAGCCAGACTCTGGATTTCATTGCAGGATACAGGGAAGTTACTTACCTTGTTCCCTGGATCCTGCGATGTCTCCCCGCAGTGTGTGCGAGCTGTCTCCTCGCTCAATCCACAGTGCCAAGCTCCGTTCCCTGCGACATTGCAATGCACGGGGACGGAGTTCGGCATCAAATTCAAAAAGTGAAACACACAGTATACATACAGTATACTGTAATCTTACAGATTACAGTACTGTATCAAAAAATTACACATCCCCTTTGTCCTAGTGGTCTGTCCAGTGTCCTGCATGCAGTTTTATATTATAAATACTGTTCTTTCTGCCTGGAAACTGGAGATTGTCCATAGCAACCAAAAAGTGTCCCTTTATGTCAAAAGTGGTTTTAGACCAGCTAGAAAACAGCGATAATAAATTAGAATCACTCGCAGTATTGAGCGATAGCGATTTGTGGGGAAATTTATCATCAAACACTAAATCTAATGACAGCGACAATTCTGCAACTGAGCAAATTTCTGTGTTTTTGATTTGATTACATTATTGAATATTTTTTATTATAATTATATTACTATTTGTTATAATTATTTATAGTTATTTATTATATTATAATTTATGATTTTGTGTTTCAAACTTTATCATACCCGGGATGTCTACTAGACTCTTGTTTGGTCAGGTTTAAGTAAGTAATTACTAAGAATTGCAGGCCTACAATACATAACACCAGATTTTCATGCAAAATAATTGTACTGCTTTTGGTACATAATTCCAGACAGAATCATACCGCCAGGGAGGTTAATGTCAAATATTCCAATTTTGGCATAAGCAGTTATTATGTAGACGTGTACTCAGTCACAGTGCTTAATTAACAAGCTTATTAACAACTTACTGTGATATCTTTTGATGGAAATATCTTCCTTATGATATCTAGCATATTGAAGTAAGTATGTAATATGCAGATTAAAATGTGAAGTAAACATATCTATGCAAATGTATCTCAATAGTTGTGAAATGCATAATTTCACAGAGCTCAGAGTTAACACATAATAAATTCAGAAAATGACAGTTGTCACATGCTAGTCTAGGATGGAAAGTAACACCATTTGCGAGAGGAAATGGCACTGTCATGTTATTTACATTTAAAACTTTGGTTTGCTTAAAAAATAGAGAAACTTTTTTCATGAGTGCACTACAAAGATTGTCACGGGATAGCAAATGCTCAGTATTTACACAAAGCTGGCATAAACAGAAAAACTAAGAATGGTCCATGTCTCCTGTAGTTTCCTTGTAAACAACTGTATTACTTCTACTCCTCTGATCAGATTTTTTGACAGAATAAAACGCCTGTCTATGCAAAGCAATGCTAGAAATGCTACACCTGGAAGATCCTTCATAGGGGCAATATAAGCAAAGTATGAAATTGTGTTCCCTAGTTGCATGATAACCAAGGAGCTTTTAGCAAAAAAAAAAAAATCCTCCATATTATAGCATGGTCTGGATTCCTTTGAAAAATATATAATTTTGTAAAAAACGCTCTTCAAAAAACAAAATTTCAAGCTATTGCTGAAACATTCACTTACAAAGTAGCATTCATGTGACTTTCATTACTTGCTTTTCATCCATATTTAAAGCCCATTTCTGGATAAAGCCTTAAAGTAGAAGTTCAGCCAACACCTATTAACTTTAAGCCTACTCACAGCCACATTCTAAACCTAATCTATGTAGTCCTGTAAAGAGAAGATCGCTGTACTCACTGTTTCTGCAGCTTGTCTGGTAAACTCTCACGCTGAGCTGTCAGTGGTGGCTTCAGTGTGTGGGAGTATGCAGGAGAGGCAGCCTACAATGGAAGTCCCATAGTAACTCAATGGGCAAAGTCACTTCCCAGCCATTGTCAGTTCTCTCCTGCACACAGCATCCACCAGTGGAGACCAGACCGGATCGTTTTCAGAAAAAGTATGTACAGTGATTTGTTTCTTTACAGGGTTAGATAGATTAGTTTTAGAATGTGGCTGAAAGTAGGTTTAGCTTTAGAAAGTTTTTGGGTGACTTTCCACTTTTAGAGGTATACGCAGAAAAATGCTGTTTACTTTAGATAGCTACAATAATATTTTCTTGAATTAACTACTACCTCTGTTTTATCTACTCCCTGTGCTTTTATGAGGGTTATCTCCATTAGTTAAAGGATAACTCCACTTTTGTTGGGAAAAAAAAAATAGCAAATAAAGAAAAATAATAGAGAGTATACAATTGCAACACAAGTCATATTGTATTTGGATGTTATTAAAAATTACCTTTCCATTTCAATCTGCAGCCACTCTAATTTTCTGAGAATGCATTGTAATATGACTACCTGGAGTTGTTCTGCACACAGAGTGTGTACTGACCTCTCCCCAGAAACATAATTTCCTGCTTGTGTGATTGGCAGAAGTCTGCCTAAGATACAAATCTGATTTCATACATCCCCTGCAAAAAAATGTCATTTTTAGTGAGACACTCTCTTTAGGAACATGTCTAAAAGAATGCAGGCCCAGTAGATTTCCTCATTAGAGCCCATAATTATGAAACCACTCCCACTAGACCCATTTGGCACAGAGGTTCAGAGGAACATACAGGGATTACTTCAGAATAACAAAATGTAGGAATCGGCAACAAAGGTTGTTATAATCCTTGCAATGTACATAGATTACCCAGAGGGAAATGTTTTTTTCTCAACAAAGGTGGAGTTACTCTTTAAGAAAGGTACGGCACATGACTTGATGGCTATTAGTAAGTTAATTCAATTCAACTGAACTTGTTTTTTTAATGTTGAAGATGTTTTACACTTATCCATATGGTTTAGCCAGTTCTAATTACCTTAATCCCCATGGTGATTGAATTATGAAAATTACAACAGGATTAGAACTGGATTTCGATGCCGATAATATTCTTGGACATCTCCTGTGGCTCATTTCCTGACATCGTAGCAATTAAATCAAGGTTGCCTGTGTGGCTGTTAGACCCCTTTCACACTGAAGCGCTGCTAAAACAGCCACTAAATTGCTGGTCGGTTTTGCGTTAAGACGAGGAACAGTGAATGTTCTTTTTTTGGTAGTTGATCTTCTATACCAGTGGTTCGCTGTCTTTTTTTTTGCTTTTGTATCCCTTAGCAACTTATTTCCATAAATTGTATCCCTCAATGGGGACGGGAAACAGAGTAGGGGGAAGGGCTAATGTCAGTGTGCATATCCTGGTTCTCTAAATAGTAGGTGTGGTGAAATTGCACTAACAGTGGGAGAAGACTCAAAGTGGGAGGAAAACATGCTGCTTCATCAGTGTCAATGGGAAGTGGGAGGAAAATATGCTGCTTCATCAGTGTCAATGGGATAAAGGAGAGAGCTGGGAGGCTGGGGGTTACCTCTTTGTACTGTACCATGTTGCAGTGGTGAAAAACAATAGCAAATGCAAGCGCTTGGGAAGCCTGCACAGACAAACACTATTAATCCTAAATGTGTAAAGGATATTATACAAAGGTTGAAAATCAAAAAACAAAAAAAGTATTGCAATCAGGTGGACATAAAGTTATTATTGTTACCAAGGGATGGCAGGTAGCATAAGGTTTTGAAAAACTCTATAGTAACAATTGTGGATAGGAAGTCTTTAATAAAAACTCAGTTGCCCAGGGCAGCTCTTCTCCAAGTTGAAGCCGACTCAAGGAAAATGACATGAAAGGAAAAATAGAAAAGCGCCTCTTAGCAAAACAGATTTATTATGTAGCAGACAATTTGTATCAAACACTTACATCATGGTAAGTATCAGGTGTCATCCAGTAGGATCAATGTTTATATTGCGTCCAGGATCTCTGACGCTAGTCCACGGATTTCCCAGGTCCCGGTTATGGTGGCCGCAAGTAGCCGGGATGCAGGCTGGCTTGTCCGTGATAGGAGACAGCAGCGAAAGATGGCAACGGTCGGTCCGGAGAGGAGCGTCTGACGTCAGCTGGATGGTGCAGGGAACCACAACGCGTTTCAGAGCATGCGCAGCTCTCGTACAGGGCATGCGCGCTCCTTTCTCAAGTGTACAAGGAGACAGGAAGGACGGATGTTTTAAAAGTAATTCTGCCCGTCAGCGCAGCAGAATTCAATAATTGCTATGACAAGTGTGTTGCATGGAACAAAACGGGAGTTTTAACCCCACTAACTTGGGATAGCTTAAATAGCAGAAAAATAATAATAATAAAATAGAAAATAATAAAATTAATAAAAAAAATATATATATATAATAAAAATAATAATGATAATAAAGGTAATGAATAGTAATGAAATAATATTGCTCATAATAAAATAATTATGAAGTAATTAAGGCATAACGTTTATAATGGCGAAAAATTATTATTGTATGATAAAAGGTTTTTAAAGGAATGTCTATATAGACATTTTAGTGTTAATTTTTTTTTTTAAAAATTATTAATATATGACAGGGATATGATGCCTGCCAACAAAATGTTTGGGTGCAAGCTCTTAAATGTTACGATAAATACAATCAAAGTAATAGAATATAATGAGTATGATATAGGCACAGTGAATAATCATCAATCACTAGTCATTATAGAGGATTATCAGCGTAGCTGTATACAAAACAGAAGGAAATAATAAGAATAACATATATATATATATATATATATATATATATACACATATATATATATATATGCTCGTGTGCCTATGTGTGCCCACGTGCACACACACGTATAAAGGGACACACATACACATATATGCTAGTGCACACAAGCGCTCGCCCACACATGCGTGGAGGCTTGCGCTGTGTAACAGAAGAGCTAAAATTAAAAAATGATAATGGTAATAATAGTATTGTATAATTATAATAAATGATAATAAATGAAGGGATTATATATATGTAAATATGTAAAAAGAAGAAGCCATAAGATTCCTTAATGGAAAAGCACACACATATAGGTGCTAACACTACAATATGTACATGCACACTTGCAACCGTGCACACATACACATATATGTTCAACTGGTTGTGATGAACACAGTGTACCACGGCACTTCTTGGAATTTCATGGCCAGTCCACGGAGGGCCTACAGGTTTGGGTGATAGAAGCCATACCTAAAGGCCTATCTGAGGCCGAGCGTTTTTCCAGACTGTGTGAGCGCGAAACTTATTGGATTTTTACTCTGGATACCCTTGTGCCGAATGGGTTAAACGAGGAACTAGAGGTTAACACGATCCTCTAAAAAATGTTCCCCTTTTCTTATTTGCCCTCTCCCTATGATGCACGGTTGCAAGTGTGCATGTACATATTGTAGTGTTAGCACCTATATGTGTGTGCTTTTCCATTAAGGAATCTTATGGCTTCTTCTTTTTACATATTTACATATATATAATCCCTTCATTTATTATCATTTATTATAATTATACAATACTATTATTACCATTATCATTTTTTAATTTTAGCTCTTCTGTTACACAGCGCAAGCCTCCACGCATGTGTGGGCGAGCGCTTGTGTGCACTAGCATATATGTGTATGTGTGTCCCTTTATACGTGTGTGTGCACGTGGGCACACATAGGCACACGAGCATATATATATATATATGTGTATATATATATATATATATATATATTTTATTCTTATTATTTCCTTCTGTTTTGTATACAGCTACGCTGATAATCCTCTATAATGACTAGTGATTGATGATTATTCACTGTGCCTATATCATACTCATTATATTCTATTACTTTGATTGTATTTATCGTAACATTTAAGAGCTTGCACCCAAACATTTTGTTGGCAGGCATCATATCCCTGTCATATATTAATAATTTTTTTTAAAAAAATTTAACACTAAAATGTCTATATAGACATTCCTTTAAAAACCTTTTATCATACAATAATAATTTTTCGCCATTATAAACGTTATGCCTTAATTACTTCATAATTATTTTATTATGAGCAATATTATTTCATTACTATTCATTACCTTTATTATCATTATTATTTTTATTATATATATATTTTTTTTTTATTAATTTTATTATTTTCTATTTTATTATTATTATTTTTCTGCTATTTAAGCTATCCCAAGTTAGTGGGGTTAAAACTCCCGTTTTGTTCCATGCAACACACTTGTCATAGCAATTATTGAATTCTGCTGCGCTGACGGGCAGAATTACTTTTAAAACATCCGTCCTTCCTGTCTCCTTGTACACTTGAGAAAGGAGCGCGCATGCCCTGTACGAGAGCTGCGCATGCTCTGAAACGCGTTGTGGTTCCCTGCACCATCCAGCTGACGTCAGACACTCCTCTCCGGACCGACCGTTGCCATCTTTCGCTGCTGTCTCCTATCACGGACAAGCCAGCCTGCATCCCGGCTACTTGCGGCCACCATAACCGGGACCTGGGAAATCCGTGGACTAGCGTCAGAGATCCTGGACGCAATATAAACATTGATCCTACTGGATGACACCTGATACTTACCATGATGTAAGTGTTTGATACAAATTGTCTGCTACATAATAAATCTGTTTTGCTAAGAGGCGCTTTTCTATTTTTCCTTTCATGTTGCAGTGGTGTGTCAACTGTTACCTTAAAACATATTTGCGGTGGAGCCTGTGACACTGGACTCCCTGAATATAGGGCTCATCTGTGTTTTTGGGGCCACTGTGCATTGGAGGGCTAGGTATTCCTCCAGGATAGATGTCTAGACCATGGAGGATGCAAAAGGAGAAAGGGTACAGTCTGGAGTCTTACCTGAATGTTGCAGTTCAGGGGGGCTGCACCAGCACTTTCAGTGCTCCATGGAGAGTGTAGTGAGAAGGATCAATATTGCAGAGTCAAGTGGGTCTCATGTGTTGAAGACACCCTAGTAGACTGGTGGCCGGTGTGACCTTGAGAAGAGGTGGGTCAGGCTGATTTTGGTGCAGCAGTGTTGGGACCAGGACTTCCAGGTAGGACTTTGGTAATGGTGCCTGTGTGGTCCTACACACATCCCACTTTTAGGGCTCCCATTGGACAGATACCATGTAGAACCACACACTCTCTTCCGCCACATATAAGGTGACATCTCTATAACCAGGAAATCATTCTTGTCCTTGATTACAAAGAGTCTGCCTTTTCTGCAATTATGAGGGTTCTGGTGCATACCCCTTGGGATAAGAGTACCCCATATTGGGAACCACTGTTCTATATGTATATCCTTGAAAATGTTACCTTAAAGTATTATTTTAAATAATAAAATGTACTACTTTTATTTCTATAAGGTTTCCTTCAGCAGCTTTATTAGTAATGATTCAATTCATGTTCTTTCTTTTATTCATTCACTGTTCCTCGTCGTATTATTATACTGTGTTTATAATACATACCTGTGTTCAGCTTGCTATTGTGTTTATTTATTTGCACTTGGAAAGCTGTCGAGGCAAACAGTACACCACAAATAAAGACTCTGTCAGTGTCACTTTTGGGAACATGAAAACCCTAGAGACTGGCAGAATGAGACACTCTTGGGAGAACTGCAATATTTTCTTAATGCCTCTTGAGAAAATCATAGCATACAATTTAAAATTTTAACATTACATTAACAAATATTCATTATAGCAAGTCTGCTAGCATTTACATAAGGAATCAGTTGCTGCCTCTTGACAGAAGGAAGAATGTCTGGATCCATTTTTGATGTGTAAAGTATCTACAAATTAGGTACTTTGCATAAGTAGTGCCATTAATGTCTGGGCTATTGATTTAAATATCTGAACTACATAAAACTATTTTATTATTTTTATTATTTGTTTTGTTGATAAAGATTTTCTTGTTTACTTGTGTCCTGTTCTGTTATATGTTTTATATATATATATATATATATATATATATATATATATATATATATGTATATATATACACATTAATTTATTTAAGCATCACACTGATAGGTTGTGGCCTAAGGCAGCATTGCTGCAAGGGACAGCATTTAGTCACATATAGGGGTTCATTTACTAAAGGCAAATAGACTTTGCAGTTTGCATGGGAAAATGTACTGTACTTTGCATGGAAACTTTCCCTAGCGCTTAGTGAAGGAGTGCATTTGCTCCAGAGCATAGTAAATGAGCAGAAGCTCTGCTGACTTCCATCATTCAATCATGTGCAAATAGAAATGCTTGTGTTTTTTTTTTTCCTTGCATGTGATTGGCTATTCTTTGCAAAGTGAAACTTTACCTCATTTACTAAGCTCTGGAGCAACTGCACTTTCAGAGTGCAACTGCACTTTGCAAAGAACACAGTCTATTTGACTTTAGTAAATCAACTCCATAATGTCTGGACACAGTTCATGATGTGACTGGAACCAATATAGTTGTTCCATGCAGATTAGATTTGCAAGTATTCACAGGCCTCTGCTATGCAGGACTGTGTTGATGTCTCATCATAGGATGGGTGAGATTGTCCAAACCTCCCCTTCACAGTTTTTATTTCCAGCCCCCAACTGTCTCTTAAGCCTCGTACACACGGTCAGACTTCAAACAAACTTTTCTGTGGATTTTTGTCCGAAGGGAGTTGGCCGGGCACACCCATAGCATACACACGCTCTGACTTTTCTGCAAACTTTCCCAAAACTTTCCCAACATCACGTGGTTTTTCTGCTCTTTTCTGCTCTTTACCTCCACCCTTTGGTCAAATTCTGCTATTGTTGGTTGATTTTAACATTGGTTCTGGGCATACGTATTTGTACCTCAGACAAAAGTCCGATGGATTTCTGTACACACGATAGGACTTTTCACCATTGGACTTTTGTTGCCGAAAAGTTTGTCCGTTTGCAGAGCGTACACGCGGTCGGATTTTTTGAAAAACGTGCTCATTTTGAAGTTTGTTGGCAAAAAATCAGACCGTGTGTACGGGCCTTAACCACTTAAACCCCGGACCAATACGCAGCATAAAGACCAGGCCCCTTTTTGCGATTCGGCACTGCGTCGCTTTAACTGACAATTGCGCGGTCCTGCGACGTGGCTCCCAAACAAAATTGACGTCCTTTTTTCCCCCAAATAGAGCTTTCTTTTGGTGGTATTTGATCACCTCTGCGGTTTTTATTTTTGCGCTATAAACACAAATAGAGCGACATTTTTGAAAAAAATTCAATATTTTTTACTTTCTGCTATAATAAATATCCCCAAAAATATATAATTTTTTTTCCTCAGTTTAGGCCGATACGTATTCTTTTTCATATTTTTGGTAAAAAAAATCGCAATCAGCGTTTATTGATTGGTTTGCGCAAAAGTTATAGCGTTTACAAAATAGGGGGTAGTTTTATGGCATTTTTATTAATTTTTTTTTTTAACTAGTAATCAGCGATCAGCGTTTTTTTTTGTGACTGTGACATAGCGGACACATCGGACACTTTTGACACATTTTTGGGACCATTGTCGTTTTCACAGCGATCAGTGCTATAAAAATGCACTGGTTACTGTGAAAATTACACTGGCAGTGAAGGGGTTAACCACTAGGGGCACTGGAGGGGTTAAGTGTGCCTAGGGGAGTGATTACTACTGTGTGGGAGCGTAGCTACGACTGACACGTCACCGATTTCCGCTCTGATTACACAGAGCGGAGATCGCTGACATCTCCCCACTCCATGCCTCTGTGAGATGATCGCGGGGATCCCCGCAGCGATAGAGTCTGCGGGACCCGCGGTCCGGCTCACGGGGAAGGCAGGGGGTCGCGAGCGCGCCACCGGCGGCGTGTGCGCGACCCCGACGTCGGGCAGTTAAAGGGGACGTACAGGTACGTGATTGTGCCTGTACGAGCCATTCTGCCGATGTATATATACATCTCTTTCTTTGGAAGTGGTGGAAAGATTGGAGGAAAATATCACCATAGACAAAATAAATAAAGCAATAGGGGACCTACCAAAGGGGAAAAGTCCGGGACCAGATGGTATAACAAATGCATACTATAAAAAAAAATCGGAAATACTGATAACACCTCTATGTAATTATCTTAATAAAATTAGAATAAATAACCCCCCACTTCCCAAAGCACTACTGGCACATGTGGCTATCATCCCAAAACCTTGGAAGGATCCTCAGCACTGCGCAAACTACAGGCCTAGTTCCCTCCTGAATACAGACATCAAAATATTGTCAAAAATAATAGCAAGAAGACTACAGGACAAAATAGTAAAACTGATTCATCTGGACCAGACGGGCTTTGTGATGGGCCGGGAGACTAAGGATAGTACTATTCGGGCTCTGCACTTACTCCACTGGATGCAGAAGGGACCCAACATAGAACCAAAAGTAGCCCTATCGATGGATGCCGAAAAGGCATTCGACCGGGTGAATTGGACATATATGATGGAAGTATTGAGGGGAATAGGCCTGAAGGAGCGGATGATGGGATGGATAACTGCACTGTATACAAACCCGAAAGCCAAGGTCAAGGTAAACGGAACCCTGTCGAGTAGCTTTGATATTAGCAATGGCACACGACAGGGATACCCTTTGTCACCAATACTGTTTGCCCTGACCCTGGAACCACTCCTTTGCAGAGTAAGGGCAAATAAAAGAATAATAGGAGTGGAAATAGGCCAGAGAGAACACAAAGTGTCAGCATATGCGGATGATTTACTATTCTTCCTAACAAAACCACAGGAATCTATATCAGTATTGATGAAGGAAATAGAGAGATATGGGAAAGAAATCTATAATACTCCCTAGTCATGTACCCTCATTGACAATAAAACAGCTACGGGAAACCTACCCAATGGTCTGGAAAAAAGACTTGTTATATTATCTAGGAGTACATATAACAGCCGATATAAAATTGATGTACGAACTTAATTACGAAAATTTAGTTAGCGAGATAATAGAGGACCTACATAGATGGAGAGGCCACACATTAACTTGGTTTGGCAGGATGAGCACCTTGAAGATGAATGTGTTACAAAGACTAATATACATCCTGAATACGGTACCCATGGCATTGCCCCAAACTTTCTTTAAACAAATTCGTAGAGCGTTTACCTCCTTTATTTGGAAAGATGGGAATGCGAGAATAGCATATAATATACTGTGTAAAAAGAGAGGAGAAGGGGGAATGGGACTCCCAGATATATCCAACTATTACAAAGCGACGCCACTAGTCCGAATAACGAACTGGTGCCATGACGCCCCCACCAGGGCATGGGTTACGATGGAGGGAAGTATGGCCGGCAGGAATCTAGCCGGGGCACCATGGATACCCACTAAGTCGAGGGGGCTGTCAAAATGGACATCCCCACTGACATTAAACACGTTAGCAGTATGGGATAGAATGAATAAAACCGGAAAAAATGCACCTAGAACATCCCCCTTGGCCCCACTAGGAGGGTATCCATGGTTCCCACCTGGGCAGGAGAGGGGGGCCTTTGGCCCTTGGGAATCGAACGGTAATACAATGTGCGCACTGTGTGACCATGGTTTGAAAGAAGGATTGTTTTTTTTTCCCTCACATTTCTCACAGGTAGAGCAAGCCCATTTAAATTATTATGAAAATGCAGAATGCAGGACCCACACAATTGGGTCACAACTGGGCCTTGGCAAGGAATAAGAAATGTTATGTAATGCAGATTACAAAGCAACAAAATCTGGCGAGAGGATGATTTGCTGATTTCCTTAATCATACAAAGTATAGGTATGGAGAGTATGGGACTTTTAAGGTGCAACAACTACACAATGTTCTATTTAAAATATAATTTTATTACAAAGACATTTTCATAGAAAGATATATTTTCTCATATGTACATTAAATACATGAGCCATCGAATAAACATATTTAAAATTTCCAACATGCATATAGACAGATTAACTCAACATGTTTCGCCAGTTTTTGGCTTCTTCAGGAGTAGTGTCATGCAATTGCTGAGAATAAGCACGATCGTCACATCCGGGTCAGCATAGCAAAGGGGGTGGATGCAGGAAATGACGCGCCCGCTCCTCCCATTGATTTGGCGCGAAATAGGCGTCCAATGGGAAGGAGGAGGGGAGATATATAGTCCAGAGCACAGTCTGGTTTAATTCAGTAACATGACCAACACCCTGGGGAAAAGACGTCTTGCGTTACTAGGCTAAGGTAATTAATGACTTGATACTGAATTATTGTTCTTATCCTATCTTTTTGGTCTAATAGGCTGTTAATTCAAAGTAGCAATCTTTATACATACATATATATTTTTTAATTTTCTTAGGAACTGGTTGCTTATACCGGTAAAAATATCTTAAGGTGGATCTAACCCAGATGTGGGAAAACAATAGGTAATCAATAGTCATAAATATATGGCAATTTTTGACTATATATAGAAATAAAAAATAAAAATTAAAACATAATAAAATAAGGTTATTTAACATCCTTATAATTAATAATTATTTCTTCTCCCTTTCTTTGTGTCTCCATAGAGCGGATAGAAGTGGGGCGACAAGGGGTGATTTGGAGAGATTGGGATAATTTCCCTTTTTCTTCTCTACCACTCCTTTTTCTCCCCCTCATCCATCTCTTCGGTTGCTTGTTTTGAAATCAGTTTGATATATAGAAAGGTAAATATGGATGGGAAATATAAGATATAAGACGAAGTAAGTCAATATAAAAGATATTATAAGTTCTGACCAATACTCCTTTTCATAGTTTCCCCCAGATGATCCTCTGTTTTTTTGTTGGTGTGCTTCGGGTGGCTACTCGTGCCAGTATATTCTCCCTTCTATGATACACCAATAATCTTTCCTTTTGAGGTCTCCCTACGCGGCTCAACTTACTGGTTATCCGTCCTTTACCCTTTCTTTATGATCTTACCAACAAATTTACAGGTAAAGCATATATATATAATATGGGGTAAAACTGAACTGAGATTGAAAATATCCTTCTGGGTGGATTTGGTTTTCAGTCATCTCTAAATACAACTATATATTTTGTGTTTTTTGTGTCTTTAACTTTGATAATAGATTGAACAAATTATGTTGTACTTATTTTCCTTTTTTTATTCTCAGCAATTGCATGACACTACTCCTGAAGAAGCCAAAAACTGGCGAAACATGTTGAGTTAATCTGTCTATATGCATGTTGGAAATTTTAAATATGTTTATTCGATGGCTCATGTATTTAATGTACATATGAGAAAATATATCTTTCTATGAAAATGTCTTTGTAATAAAATTATATTTTAAATAGAACATTGTGTAGTTGTTGCACCTTAAAAGTCCCATACTCTCCATACCTATACTTAGTTTACAAATTAAGGGATGTGGTGCCTATGAGATACAGGTGATAGGTATTATCTTCAAATTTTCCGTGTCCTTAATCATACAGTTGAAGTTAAAAAAACATATAGACCATTGCTTATAACATTTTAGGAATGCAGACTTTTTAATCAATAGTAGCTGTTCATTTTGCATTGATGGTTAAGAATGGTCAAAGTGTGACTAAAGGAAAGTTAGTTTGCAGAATTCCACAGTTTAGTGATAGAAAGTTTTGCTGCCTAAATAAGTGGATACATACTATTGTAGTATGTGGGGGAAATGTATTGATGCTGATGTGGAATATAGCTAGAGAAGGATCAAGGGGTATAAGAAATCCTAACATTTATAAGGCTATAGAGAAGATTTTATTCTAAAAGGATCTGATATATATACAAAGTTAGGTTGGTGACCTGACTTTTTTCTGCCACAGTTGCGCAATACTGCTTGGAGATCATCCTGCTCTTAGCCTGTGACTGGACAAAAAAATAACAGTAGGATCATCTCCACTAATACCTCTGCTCACTCCTACTGTCTGCATGTTTCTTTTCAGCACATGGACATTGTAGCATACCTGATCGGCTCCTATTGCTGCCCCTCTATATACCATTCTGCTGTACAGGGAGATACAACAGATTCATACCAAGTCTAATTCATGTACTTACATAGGGTTTCTTCAGCAACCATGAACTTACACCCAGGGATGCCTGACACTTATTCTTTTTATAAATACAAGTGTTCTGTGGCTAACATGCCACTGCTCATATCCGCAAGGCATGTAAACATGGGCTTTTCTTGCTTTCAGGCTCTGTTAATGTGATCTGGTAGCTCAATGGCTGCTGATCACATCCACAAGATTGTAGGAAAAGTCCCTAAGTCCCCACCTGTGCTCCCTCATGCATCTAGCAGTTATATGCATGTATGCATTAGATCCTTGGCAGTACAGGCACTGGCTGCTACAGTCATCTATCTCCTATTTTCTTTGCAAGCTCACTTGCTTCAGATATCAGTGTTCTCATAGAGTTCCCAGCTATGCACCAAAATGCACATGCATGGAGGTGCACTGGCATAGTGAATTGGCTACCATTCAAATCAAATCACATCTCACTGCACAGCAGATCATCTGTTATAACAATGCATGTGTAAAGCAAACCTCAAGGTCCTTTGATTTTCACTATTTCTCAACAAGACACATTTAAAGTGTACAAATATTTGTTTGTTGATTTATTATTTATGGTATTATGTTATTTTTTGTTTTATTATTTAATTATATTATTATTTATTATCTTGATGCAGTTTTATCTTTCAAATTTAGTAAGAATGATTTTAATTTATTTTTATTTAAAAAAATATATTGTATAAAGATTTGTGCATCTATTATGGAGTATACAAAATCAATAGAACCTTCTTTTGATTCTACAGGTTCAGCATTTAACAAAAAAAATTGTCTTTTTTGCAGAGGTTTTTCAAAACTTTCAATTAAAAATTATAAAAATAGCAAAGCCGTGAAAACAAAAAAAATGCACCCGAGGTGAAAAATGGAAGGCAGGGCCTGGAAGTGAAATGATTAAAATATTTTTAATTTGTTTTACTAAATACAAAATTGCATGAGTAAGGGGTGTTAATTGCAGCGCTAGTATCCTCCAAGATATCTGTCTTTTATACAACATCTTAACGACTTCAGCCCCGGACCATTTTGCTGGTCAAAGACCAGGCCCCTTTTTGCGATTCGGCACTGCATTGTTTCAACTGACAATTGAGCGGTCGTGCGACGTGGCTCCCAAACAAAATTGACGTCCTTTTTTCCTCACAAATATGGCTTTCTTTTGGTGGTATTTGATCACCTCTGCAGTTTAAATTTTTTGCGCTATAAACAAAAATAGAGCGACAATTTTGAAAAAAATGACATATTTTTTACTTTTTGCTATAATAAATATCCCCAAAAAATATATAAAAAAACGTTTTTTTCCTCAGTTTAGGACGATACGTATTCTTCTACATATTTTTGGTAAAAATAATTGCAATAAGCATTTATTGATTGGTTTGCGCAAAAGTTATATTGTCTGCAATATAGGGGGTAGTTTTATGGCATTTTTATTAATAATTTTCTTTTTACTAGTAATGGCGGCAATCAGCAATTTTTATCATGACTGCAACATTATGGCGGACACATCGGACACTTTTGACACATTTTTGGGACCATTGTCATTTTTACAGCGATCAGTGCTATAAATATGCACTGGTTACTGTGAAAATGACACTGGCAGTGAAGGAATTAACCTCTAGGTGGGGCTGTGAGGGTTAAGTGTGACCTAATGAGTGATTCTTACTGTAGTGGGGCGTGGCTTGGCATGTGACGTCACTGATCGTCGTTCCCTGAGACAGGGAACAGACGATCAGTGACATGCCACTAGGAAGAACGGGGAAAGGTTTGTTTACACTTACCTCTCCCCATTCTTCAGCTCTGTGACCCGATCGCAGGACACCGGCGGCGATCGGATCTGCGGGTCCTGCAGGCGCGGTTATGGAGCTTCGGACCGTGTCGTGAGTGGACAGGTTCTTAAAGGGGACGTATCTGTACGCCCGTGTGCCTGTCCGTGCCATTTTGTCGACGTACAATGTTGTGCGGCGGTCCTTAAGTGGTTAAAGAGCACACCAGTGTTCTACCAAATTATACATGTTATATCAATTTTCTCTATACTTTTATGTCTACTAAAAGGATCTATTTGTTGGACAGATAATTTGTTACATTTCTCTCTAAAAAATAAAACCCTCACTTGAAATATACTTGTGGTTTTGACTTTGTCTCTAAAGCCTTTCTTCTAAAGATGAGGAGTAATACTTCTTTAACACTTTCTGGCCCAGCTTATAGCAGACTGACGGCCAGGAGGGCCTTTCGTCCTTCAGAGTGGATGTCATATGACGTCCCCCCTGCGGTTGGACACAGCTGATAACTGATCAGTGTACCAGCTTGCTGCCGGTACCATGTGACTACTGTGACCAATCACAGCAGGTCACATGACAGTTGTAAACAATAAATGGCTTCCTTTTGTGCCATCCATTGTGTACAATTGTGTTGCTAGCTGTGATTGAATAACGTGATCACATGGTACAGACAGGGCCAATCACAGCCCATATGTACCATGTGATTAGCTCTGGCCAATCACAGCTAATCACAATAAAATAAACGGAATTCATCAATTTCATTCAGTAAAATGGCTGCTTATAGCAATGAAATTCACTGCTATAAGCAATCATTAATGTGTAAAAAAAAATCCTGATCACTTCCCCAGAGTAGTACAATGTTACTATGGTAACATTATATTGCTCTGGTCACAATGTGTTAAAAAATTTTAAAAAAATTGTACTTTCACCAGTCAGTGCCGCTGATCACTGCCACACCAGTTATATGATAATGCTGTACTTGTACTGCACTGGTAACAGTATATATAATGGAATGGAAAAAACTGCGCTAGCTTGTATAAGTGATAAATTTTTTTTTTCGAATAACCCACTAGCCTGCGGTTGAATTCATTGTATACAACTTAGGTCATTCTGGTAAGCAGACTCTATGAGAGGTGGCGGTTTTATACAGTGGTGGATGCGTTTCCTGTGACTCTTTATTACTGATAAGGCCTTTCTTATGTTGCCATTTGGTAAGGAGACTCTATGTGCGGTGATGGTTCACTATAATTAGAAGTCACACACTGGGTGTCATTTTGTCTCCCATACCCCATAGTTTTGACACCGTATAGAGACATCTCATGTAGCAGGATCACGCTATGTGTTTTTTTCTTTGTTTTATTTAAATTTGTTCCTTGGACACACGCATCAATACATACCGTGGAGCCATCTCCCCATTGCTGCTATCCATCCTCATTGAAGGAATTGGCACTGGTGTGTCAAACAAAGGCCTGGGCTGGGTCATAGCCATTTGTCCGTTTTGGCTTATCATCTGGTAAGCACATATCTTGACAAGTTTGCCCAGAAATCCATGACAAGCATTGTGTCCTTTGTTGTCTGGGTTGGATTCAGTGTTCCCTTAATTGGACTTCTCAATTGGACTTTATTGTTTTGAACCCATAGCGCAATTTTTTCTTTTTCCAACAGTATATATAAACAACAAAATTAAATATATATATATATATGGAAATAAGGTGTGTTCAATAAAGGCCTTCTAGAGCACACACTCAGCGCCAATTCAATCCCACAAAATTTAGTAGTAGTAAAACAGAAGCGAAGAAAAAAATAAAAAATATATACTGATCAACTCAGAATATTTTAACTAGCTGAGCAGCCGTTGTAAAAATATCAAAATGTAGAAAACGAGGTGAATTAATAGGACAAATAAAACTTGCAACATTAGTTCACACCAAACAGCGCTAAAAAATTAATTACATCTAAAATAATAAGTAAACTCGTGGGCAAGCCACTGATAAAAGTCTTAGACGTGGTGTTGTAACAGAGTCAGTCCAGAGAATAAAGAGGTGAGTATCTACAATTGTCCATAAGTGTGCACCTTCCACCAATACAGAATTCAATTGCACTCCACCGCGTGATGAAATAATCCCCTCTGGGGTTCAAACTCACCGGAACCACAAAACAAATGTGCCTTCAGTAATATTGGTAACATCAGCTACTCTGTCCTGGCTTGTCACTCCTTAAACAGATCCACCAATGTGCTGGGCTCCACAGCAGCTCATAAATAACAGAAAATGACAGCAAACATAGCGTAATCCTGTTTATTAGATAAACTGCTTCCCATACATCAGAAGACCCCTTAAAAAGCCTACGTACGATAAATCAGCAGTAAAAAAGCATATAGTGGCCTCAGAGGGCGCTATCACCGTTCTCAGTCGTCCCGCAGAGCGTCCGCAAGTCCTGCAGACACTTCCTGATGGAGATGGAAGGCGGTGGAACGCAGCCTTGGAGCGCACTCGTCACTTCCGGGTTGTGTGTAGTCGTCGTTACGCCCTGACGCGTTTCGTCATGTGACTTCAACAGAGGGCGTAACAGAGCGACGTACACACAGTCCGTAAATACCTCCGCTCATAGAGCGGCAGCCAATCAGCGCACCATGGCAACTGATGACAGGCACTAGCATCTGCCGCCTGATAGGTCGCTGACGGCCAGCCACTTTAAACATAGAGCGCGGAGGTACTTATGAAAACAAGTTCTATAAACATACATCTTACGATACCAGTAGATGCTGGATGGTATTAGAAATAAAACCATAGTTATGGAAAAACAATAATATTTAAGCACATGGGAAAAAAATTTGAGAGATATCTTACTAGTAATATTAATTTACTATAGTTTAAAAAATGTCATAAAATCAGTATAATGAGAAATATGTGTATATATACAAATATACACAGCGGAGTCACTGAGTGATTACTCCGTCATCATGTAATTAATGACAGATTGTTGTCTCTAATAATATATAAGATATTGTATTCCATTAGAACCAGTGAATGCTGAGACTGGTAATACTGTCAGTGGGAAGAACAAGAAAAAAACGCACAATAAGACACTATCACCACTGACATATTAATCAGCAAGGCTGGTTATAGCTAATCTAATGGATACCAATGTATCAATCAATCGATGGAAATATGGCCCAAATCTCAAATATAAATAAGAGAATTAAACGTAAAGGTAGATAAGATATATATAAAAAATGTTTTTTTTTAAAACTTAATAAGAATATGAGAGTGCCTCACATCCAGATAAAATATATATATACACATACATATAAAATCAAGGATAAATCAATAATTATAAATCATCATATAAAATATGTAAAATCTATCATATATATGTGTCTCATAAAATAGCGGTAAGAATGTGATAATATGGTGTTAGATATCCATTAAGATTAATATAAAAATAAAAATAAAAATAAAACAACAATATAAAAGAATGTTGGTTGCTCTATAGGTATGAGGATTAGAGATCACTGATAAAACAATTTATGTCTAAATCAACATTCAACCCTTTCGGAGAGAGTGTGTCAATCAAGAAGATCCACTGGGTTTCACGCTTCGAGAGCTCCCGTACCAAATTTGATCCCCTCCAAAAAGGTTTGAGATGATCTATACCCCAGAATTTCAATCCAGATGGGTCCTGATTATGGTACAACTTAAAATGTAGTGAGACATTGTGGTCCTTGAAGCCTAACTTAATGTTGGCTATATGCTCAGCGATCCGAATTCGCAAAAGTCTCTTAGTGCGACCAATATAAATCAGACCGCATGGGCACTGTAAGGCGTAAACTACATAAGCTGTATTGCAGGTGATAAATTCTTTTATCTTAAATTCTTTCTGGTTTGAGGTAGATGTAAAGCTATTCAGTGCTCTTATCGGTGTTCTGACCTCTTTGCATGCACGACATCTTCTGCATGAATAAAAGCCATCATGGTCCCAGATAGAAGGAGGTCTTGGTGGAGGGTCGATTACTTTTTTGACAATTTTATATCCATAATTAGGAGCTCTTCTATATATGAAGCCAGGGATTGAGGGTAATGAGGGTTTCAAAATTCTATCCATTAATAGAACGTGCCAGTGGTTCATAAAAATAGCTTCCACTTCTTTATACTGGGAGTGGAAGCCAGAGATAAAACTCCATTCCTGCTTGTTGATCTTCGGTGTTAATGTTGTATCAGCCAGAAAATGTGTCCTGGGTACCAGAGAGATATCTTCAATAATACGATCCAGAAACTGTTCTCAGTAGCCTTTTTCAATGAATTTATTCCTTATGATCAACGCTTGTGTTTTGTAATCAGCAGTTTCTGTGCAATTTCTTCTTATTCTGGTCAACTGTCCCTTAGGAATATTTCTTAGCCACAACGGATGATGACCGCTTTGTATGGGGAGGTAGCTGTTAGAGTCAGTAGGTTTAAAATATACTGTGGTACCGAGTCTGTCACCGCATCTATATATATTAACATCAAGAAAATGTATATTCTTATCACTAATTTCATAGGTGAGTTTAATATTGTTGGTGTTATCATTCAACTCCTCCAGGAATGATTGCAGAGTGGACAGAGGACCTGACCATATAAAGATGAGATCATCAATATAGCGTCTATACAGTAGTAGTGCATCTCTTTTCACAGCAAAAATGGTTTTATCCTCCCATTCCCCCATAAAGAGGTTAGCAATACTCGGGGCGAACTTAGCGCCCATTGCAACTCCTCGTTTTTGTAGGTAAAAATTGCCATCATACCAAAAATAGTTGTGTCCTAAGCAGTAATCAAGAGCGTTCCTTAGGAAGATCTTATGATTATGTGTTAGATCATCTCTTTGGCTGAGAGCCCAGTTCAGAGCTAAGAGAGCATCATCGTGCTGGATCACTGTATATAAGGAAGAGACGTCTGCGGTTATCAAATAAATCTCTGTTTTTCCTGTTAGATCAATTGTTTCCAATAATTGTAATAGGTTTTTTGTATCCCGAAGATAAGCCTTGGTCATAGTCACACTCTTTTGGAGGAACACATCAAGATATTGTCCAATTCGGGATGATACTGATCCTATTCCATTTACTATGGGCCTCCCTGGAGGGGAATGGATATCTTTGTGGATCTTTGGTAGCGTGTAGATAGTCGGTATCCTACAGCTGCTGGGAACCAAATATCTTCTTTCCTTGTCTGTCAGTACCCACTTGAAATAACCAGACCTGATAAGGTTTTCTAGATCAGCTTCATATTGCGGGGTTGGATCTCTTTCTAACTTTTTATACGTGTCATCATCAATTAGCATCCCAAGTAATTGTTTATGATAAAACTCCTTGGTCAGTATAACAATACCTCCTCCTTTATCAGCCGGTCGTATCACCAATTCTTTTCGTTTCTCCAATAATTCAATCCCTTGCTGTATGTGGCGTGGGTTCACATCTTTCTTAGGGATGAGGCCTTCTAGATCGCGGAGTACTAGACCTTTAAATACATCCACTTGTTGATTAGCCGTGTTTAGGGGATTGAATAGTGACTTATTTCTAAGTCCACTATCATTAGATACAGATGCTAAATTAGTGGTTGGTTGTGAATTCTTATTAAGGAAGTATTTCTTCATATTTAATTTTCTTACATATTTATGGACATCGATAAACACATCAAACTTGTTGACAGGTCTTTTCAGACCACATTTGAGGCCAAGATGTAGAATGTTGGTTTCCTTATGGGTCAATTCGATATCTGTTAGGTTAAAAATGCCGCCTAGTCTCTGTCTCTTTTCTTTCTTTTTCTGGAGCCTTCTCCCGGCTCTACACCCTCTTGATCTCCTCTCCATGGGTCTTGATATGAGGCTTGTTCTCTCTCCCACCAGGGGGGTTCCCTCCATTGGGGTCCCCTTTGGTCGTTTATAGGTTGTGGCTGCATCGGGTTCCTCCCTCTGCGTGGAGGGTAGCCTCGACCCCTCCTCTGCCATCCTCTCCCCCTCCCTAAAAAAGGACGTGGGGATTGGTACCGTTCCCTATCATTATATGGTTGTAAGGTATCATATCTATTAGTGACTGGTACTTGGTATTGATTATTATAATACTGTGAGTTTGCAACTCCCCCTCTGGTTGATCTACCTCTTCCTTGATAGGTACTGTTCCTTATAGGAGTGGATTGACCTACGGGAGGATATGGGGGTATAGATGCTCTCTGTTGGGTACCAGAAGATACAGCTTGGGTGTTAGATGGTTGTGGTTGCTCTGTCAAGTTATCAGCTTGTGCCACTTCCATATTAAAAACACCAGTCGTGGGACCTTTAGCTTGTTGCCATAAATATATTTGTGTCTGTCTGGAAATCTCCCATGTCCCTGTGGAACTTCTTGATTTTCTTTCTTTGTGTGTCCTTATCTACCTTCTCAAGTTTCTTTTTTATTCGTGTATTAAAATCAATGACTTGCTGTGAATCTTTAATGGGTTCAAGTTATGCCTTAAGCTCATTAATTCTTGTTTCTAAACGTGTCATTTTTGTGCGTTTTCTTTTTAAAATAAGTTCCTGGAGCCTAAGGCCCATCCCATTAAAAAATTCCAGCCATTCATGCATAGACTCTGGGTCATCAAGACCATCCTGTGGGATTACCTCCCAACGCAGGCTTCTAATAATAATTCTATCCTTTATATATTGTTCTAAAGTAAAAATATCCCACCATGTGCGAACTTGTTTTTCCAATATATTACCAAGAGCAATAATAGCTCCATTAAAATTAGTTTGAGCTGTAGTGAGCTCATTTACTGCAAAAATGCTATTCATATCTATGTTCCTACTACTGAGGAATTGTAGGGCATCCATGGCTGCTAAGAATAAAATAAACTAAAATGGAAATAAGGTGTGTTCAATTTTCTGGCTGATACAACATTAACACCGAAGATCAACAAGCAGGAATGGAGTTTTATCTCTGGCTTCCACTCCCAGTATAAAGAAGTGGAAGCTATTTTTATGAACCACTGGCACGTTCTATTAATGGATAGAATTTTGAAACCCTCATTACCCTCAATCCCTGGCTTCATATATAGAAGAGCTCCTAATTATGGAGATAAAATTGTCAAAAAAGTCATCGACCCTCCACCAAGACCTCCTTCTATCTGGGACCATGATGGCTTTTATTCATGCAGAAGATGTCGTGCATGCAAAGAGGTCAGAACACCGATAAGAGCACTGAATAGCTTTACATCTACCTCAAACCAGAAAGAATTTAAGATAAAAGAATTTATCACCTGCAATACAGCTTATGTAGTTTACGCCTTACAGTGCCCATGCGGTCTGATTTATATTGGTCGCACTAAGAGACTTTTGCGAATTCGGATCGCTGAGCATATAGCCAACATTAAGTTAGGCTTCAAGGACCACAATGTCTCACTACATTTTAAGTTGTACCATAATCAGGACCCATCTGGATTGAAATTCTGGGGTATAGATCATCTCAAACCTTTTTGGAGGGGATCAAATTTGGTACGGGAGCTCTCGAAGCGTGAAACCCAGTGGATCTTCTTGATTGACACACTCTCTCCGAAAGGGTTGAATGTTGATTTAGACATAAATTGTTTTATCAGTGATCTCTAATCCTCATACCTATAGAGCAACCAACATTCTTTTATATTGTTGTTTTATTTTTATTTTTATTTTTATATTAATCTTAATGGATATCTAACACCATATTATCACATTCTTACCGCTATTTTATGAGACACATATATATGATAGATTTTACATATTTTATATGTTGATTTATAATTATTGATTTATCCTTGATTTTATATGTATGCGTATATATATTTTTTATCTGGATGTGAGGCACTCTCATATTCTTATTAAGTTTTAAAAAAAACATTTTTTATATATATCTTATCTACCTTTACGTTTAATTCTCTTATTTATATTTGAGATTTGGGCCATATTTCCATCGATTGATTGATACATTGGTATCCATTAGATTAGCTATAACCAGCCTTGCTGATTAATATGTCAGTGGTGATAGTGTCTTGTTGTGCGTTTTTTTCTTGTTCTTCCCACTGACAGTATTACCAGTCTCAGCATTCACTGGTTCTAATGGAATACAATATCTTATATATTATTAGAGACAACAATCTGTCATTAATTACATGATGACGGAGTAATCACTCAGTGACTCCGCTGTGTATATTTGTATATATACACATATTTCTCATTATACTGATTTTATGACATTTTTTAAACTATAGTAAATTAATATTACTAGTAAGATATCTCTCAAATTTTTTTCCCATGTGCTTAAATATTATTGTTTTTCCATAACTATGGTTTTATTTCTAATACCATCCAGCATCTACTGGTATCGTAAGATGTATGTTTATAGAACTTGTTTTCATAAGTACCTCCGCGCTCTATGTTTAAAGTGGCTGGCCGTCAGCGACCTATCAGGCGGCAGATGCTAGTGCCTGTCATCAGTTGCCATGGTGCGCTGATTGGCTGCCGCTCTATGAGCGGAGGTATTTACGGACTGTGTGTACGTCGCTCTGTTACGCCCTCTGTTGAAGTCACATGACGAAACGCGTCAGGGCGTAACGACGACTACACACAACCCGGAAGTGACGAGTGCGCTCCAAGGCTGCGTTCCACCGCCTTCCATCTCCATCAGGAAGTGTCTGCAGGACTTGCGGACGCTCTGCGGGACGACTGAGAACGGTGATAGCGCCCTCTGAGGCCACTATATGCTTTTTTACTGCTGATTTATCGTACGTAGGCTTTTTAAGGGGTCTTCTGATGTATGGGAAGCAGTTTATCTAATAAACAGGATTACGCTATGTTTGCTGTCATTTTCTGTTATTTATGAGCTGCTGTGGAGCCCAGCACATTGGTGGATCTGTTTAAGGAGTGACAAGCCAGGACAGAGTAGCTGATGTTACCAATATTACTGAAGGCACATTTGTTTTGTGGTTCCGGTGAGTTTGAACCCCAGAGGGGATTATTTCATCACGCGGTGGAGTGCAATTGAATTCTGTATTGGTGGAAGGTGCACACTTATGGACAATTGTAGATACTCACCTCTTTATTCTCTGGACTGACTCTGTTACAGCACCACGTCTAAGACTTTTATCAGTGGCTTGCCCACGAGTTTACTTATTATTTTAGATGTAATTAATTTTTTAGCGCTGTTTGGTGTGAACTAATGTTGCAAGTTTTATTTGTCCTATTAATTCACCTCGTTTTCTACATATATATATATATATATATATATATATATATATATATATATATATATATATATATATATTATTTTTTTATTTTCCCAAATATTATGACAAAAAAATTACAACTTCAAAAAACTCACAATGCCTCTTACTAAATATCGTGGACTGTCTACATTCCAAAAAGGGATCATTTGGGAGATATTTGTACTGTCCTGACATTTTTGGGCCTCAAGAAATGAGAGGCTGTCAGTACATCAGGATTGATCAATTTTTAGATATATACCATAGTGTGTTGACTCTATAACTTTCCTACAGACTAAATAATATACACTGATTTGGGTTATTTTCACCAAAGAAATGTAACAGAATACTTTTTGGCCTATTTATGAAGAAAGATTACTGTATTTATTGGCGTATAACACTCACTTTTTTACCCTGAAAATAGAGGGTAAACTGTGCCTGCGTGTTATACACAGGGGGCTATGAAACATTTTTTCCTGAAACTTCCCTCTTAAAGTTAGGGTGCGTGTTATATGCCTGTGCGTGTTATACGCCGATAAATACGGTATTTATTTGCAAAATTCCATCAACAGAAACCAAGAAAATCTGTTTTTTTTCCAGTAATTTCAGTATTTTTTTATTTATTTATAAAAAAAATTAAAAAACTGTGGTGATTAAATACTACCAAAAGTAAGCTCTAGTTGTGTGAACAAAATTATAAAAAAATTAGTTTGGGTTCAGTGTTGCATGACCACACAATTGTCATTCAAAGTGGCTCAAAATTAAGGGGGTAAAATGCCCTGTGTTGAAGTGGTTAATCAACAGGTAAAGCAGAAGTAAACCTGTGTACATAAAATCTGTCAGCAGGTAGTGTCTTTTGTCAGAAGAAAATTTTAAAAATGTATTTTGCCAAAAACTCTTTTACTTACCTACTAGCATTTTTTTGGTATCTGTACACTGTGGTGCATGCAGATCCAGATCAAACCCATCCAGCTGACATCTCCAAATTTGCTGTCATGTTTGTGGGAAGCCAACTTATATTTTTCCTATACTTACCGTCCTCATCACAATAAAAAAATTCACTTTTGGGGATTGTGGACATACATTAATTTATATGATTTATACAACATCGGTATTGATATCAAAAGGAGATACAGTGATTTGTGTTGATATTCAGTGGGGAGTTTTCTTGTTCATGCTGGTACTTCTCCTGTGTCGTACTTGGTCAGTTATGGCTGTTACCCTCTTCTGAGGATATGATAACATGTAAGTCTCTTTAAATATTTATATACAAGATTTACAAGCAGGGGATGAGATTTCATTCCATTGCATTGTGTTTTTGGGACATTGAGGTTGATTTACTAAAGACAAACAGACTGTTCACTTTGCAAGGGAAGATGCACTTTGCGTGCAAACTTTCCCCAGAGCTTAGTGAAGGAGGTGAAGCTCTGCTGACTTCCATCATCTAAACATGTGCAAGAAAAAATAGGGTATTGGAAAATTAGGTATTCTTTGCAAAGTGAAATTTCGTCACATTCACAAAGTTTTGCTAAAAATCCACATGCAAAGTGCAATTCCCACTGCAAAGTGAGCCTATTTTCCTTTTGTAATGAATTCCATGGTCTCTGTGTCTCCCCACAACTGCAAGAATGTGTACACCACTTTAAAATATAGACTAAACTTAAAAGAGTCGGTGGTGAATATATTCAAATCTGTCTGCAGATTATCCGGGACAACTGCACAACTTGTTCACATTATAAATAACTATATACTGTATTTGCTTCATTTTGGAGGTACAAGTCCATGCTATTTATTGATGAAGGGTATTCAGGTCTGTTAAATTGTATTTAAATTACTATAACCACCTATTACATCCAAGCTGACCAACAGTTACATGCCAAGTTGGTAATATAAGTCAGTCCCTTTTCCATCAATTAACTGGAAGAATATCTCAGTGATATGCACTGAGATATTTGCCATGTCCAGAATTTACAATAATATTATTCAATGCCTTTCCTAGATAGGAATCATCTTCTCACTTTCATTGGGATATTATAATCATAGCTCCCTCTAGCAACATACACTGTACAGCTTCTACCTCTTGCATTGGTCTTCCTCAACAGCTAAGGTTCAGTGGTATCAGTGGATCATACCCAGGACTTGGAGTTTACCAGAGGGATTGCTCACAGTGCTATAAGTGGCCCTGTATACCATGTGTTACATGTATGTGATGTCCTAAGTGAATATGATGGTTTGAATATATATTTATAGCTCTCCAAATATATGTGACATTAGGGGCCAGTTCCCACTGGTGCAATGTCCGACATTGGATGTGATTCGCACCGCACTGCAGTGCAAATCACATATGATGTCTGTGCGATGCAACTTCAACCTTACAGATAGTATGGCTGAATTTGCATCGCATTCGGACCAAACTCGCACAGGACCCTTTTTTTGGTCTGCAGCAAAATCGGATCACATGGGTGTTCACACCCATGTGATTAGATTCTAAGTGGTATGGGATTTTAGAGATAAACAATATTTTTGGAGACACTGCTCTGTTTGTTTATTTTTTGCTTATTTTTTATATATTTTGATTAAAAGAAATACAAAAGATTGTCTTTTTGTAGTTTGTTAAATTGGTATTTTTTAAGTTTGAAAACACTGTTTTCTACAGAGAGCGGCCCATGAAACACATCACCTTCACATCATGAATACTATTCAAGCTTTTTTGGTAAATACACATTAGTTTACGTTTTTAATTATTGAAAAAAAAAAACGTTTTTGAAACACTAATTTCCTCCCAAAATTGTCATCAACTGGCTGCACTCCCATTGGCCATGAACTGGTAGCTGGTAATGTGGAATGGTTGGCTTGCACAAAACTATACAGTACTACCTTCTACATCTATACAAGGCAAGCATGAACAAACAGCAGAAGATGCTACAATAAGTTATTCATGTCTTCAGTTGGTGAGGGTGATGATGAATGTTATGGTTTGGACAGTGGAAAATTACATTAAGTGAAGAAGGAAATGGTGACACAACAGAAATGAATGAACAGTATCTGCATCTGATTGGATTCAGTTGCTGTTAGTCCCACTATTTTCCACATGTTAGATTATTCAGTCAAAGGATGTCACATAGGAGGTGGGCAGCCCCCCGGGGCCATCCACTGAGTGAATTTTCTTAAGGTATAGTCAGTTAAGACCTTTGTACAGTGTATAGTGCAGTTAGATACTTCTGTGTAAGCAGTTTAATTGAATTGCTATTTTACTTGACTACTTCTAGCTTGTTTTTTTTTGCATATAATGTTATCTACTAATAGTAAATAGTTGCTAATGAATTGTGAACATGCCTGCACATTTACAGCTTTCCATGATTTAAAATAATGTACAGTTTCTCATCAAATATTGAATCAGTGTTTCTCATTACTTATTATTATTTTGGGGATGTATGTCACTCACTCACTTAAAGGGAAACTCTACTTTAGTGGGAAAAAATTTGCAAATAAAAACAAATTATTATAGCGTACAAAAATTGCAATGCAATTAATATTGTAATTGAATGTTATTAAAAATTACCCTTTTTTTCTTTTAATCTGCAGCGCTGTAATTTTCTGTAAAATTCAGCACAATATGGCTACCTGGAGGCGTTCTTTACACCCTCTGTATGTATGTCATGTCCTGCTTGTGTGATTGACTTACTGATTTTCCCAGAAGTCTGCACTAAGTTACAAATCGGATTTTGAGCATCCCTTGCAACAAAATGCAATTTTTGGTGAGATACTCCAAAAAGAAAATTATGTCTAAAGGGATGCAGACCTTGCCAATTTCCTAATTAGAGGCCTGTAGGAGCAGCAGCTGACTTACAATTATAGGACCCATACAGATTTAAACAGCTACCGTATATCTTCAGAACAACAAAAGGTAGAAATCCACAACAAAATGTGTATACCGAAATCATCAATATGGAAAAATAATGTGGCATGCAATAATATGGCAGTCACAGATCATTAATCATAGTACTGAGTAGTAAGACCACATATTCAGCAAAGTTAAAGGGTCAAGTGAATAACAAAAAAAAGCATGAGGGAATCTACAAATATAGAAAAGCATAGATTACGGTACAAGTGCAGCTGGACTAGGGAATACATACCCAGAAGTGGCTCCAAAAATTTCGGGGGAAAAAAAGCATGGTGGTTCATAGGAGGTATCGTAAAGGTATTGTAAAGTATCAGCATGTACTCTGTAGAGTTGAACTGGTGCAGGCCCATTAGGGCCTTGTTTGAAATAAGATGTGCAATGGGGTAATGTCTGTGCAACAATATATGTATAGAATAGAGAGATGCTAGAAATTTAAGAATTTATAAGGAACAGATAGCAGGGCTAAGGATGAAGGAAGGGATCTACAATTAAAAGAAGGATAGAAGAAAAGCAATAGGAAAGGCAAACAAGAAAAATGTCAAAGAAAAGGGAAAACTGGAAAAAATGTAAACGAGGGGGACTGGACTGGGCGTAAAGGAGCTCCAGATCCGCAAAATAGAAATGTCTTAACATTTGGTAAATTAGTTAGTCAAAATAGTTTATTGGCTTCAACACTGAGTTTAAGATAAGAGAATAATTTATTGAACTCAAAAGTGCTACACTGTTGAGCACATGTGATAATACTGTTGACATGAAGGTGCTGAGCACATGCACACAACTCCAGGATATTGAAGAGCAACTTTATAGTAGCTATTGAAAATCAAAAACAGTTCCAAGTTCAGCTCTTTACAATTCAAACACAAATAGGTTGACTTTGGATATTGTGTCTAAGAAAAATTGCCACAGTCCCTCTCCTACTTGAGACCAGCATCTTCTTATATCTGTCTCTGCACTCCAAAGTTTCATCCTTCCATGTCAAAACACCATGTGGCATGACTTATGATGCAGACATGCCAGTGATGGCAGGTCACATATCAACTGTGGCCACTTCAGAAAGGATGGAGTTCTTCTTCCTGACTCTCCCACACAGACCCAGACACTCCATTCTGTTTTTTTATTATACTGCATTTTATTTTATAGAAAAATAAGGATTTAAAACAGATAGTAAAAATGCTATTTTTTAATATCAGTTTATAGACTGTATATGGTTTAAAAAAAACTAAAATAAAACGGAACACAAATCAATAGTTTCTATTTAGGTATATTCTGGAAACATCAGCCTGGCCACATTTACATGCTTCACTGAGAAGCAGCTCAAATACGTGTATTCGGTGATTTGAACTGAGCTTCTCTTTATGTTAATCTTAGTTGTCGTTCATAATCCTCCATAGCCCATTACCTCTTTACTATCTAATACTACACGAGGAATGCTTATTTTAGCTCAACAATGCATAGTTTTGCCAAATTTATACTTGAATTAATGCCATAATACACATATTCTGTAGATGAAAAAGGCTATTCATATAAAATAGCTTAGTAGTTGTATTACTAAAAAATTTAACATATTTGGTGTACTAAAAAAAAAGGCACATTGTTATACCATTAGGATACTTGGTATTATTAGTATAGTACTAGTATATGGCTAGTAGTACTAACTTATGGAAAAAATGGTTCTGGTGCAATAAAACCAAGTAAAGTATAATATGAGTAGCACGGGTCTACAGACCAGCTTAAAATCTCATCTGTACAAATATATAGATACATGTGAATGCAAAATGGTGTAAACATGAATCATAAAATATTAATGCATTTACTTATACTTTCTATAAACAATGCCTAATTACTGTAGATGAATTTATAAATGTGTAAAATAGGAAAAAAGTGCAAATGCAACATTAATATTATTACATTAATATTATTGCAAGCATTAATATTTTATGATTTATATTTACACCATTTTGCATTGTTCATTCACATCTATATGTACATGTATTTTTGCACAGAGGAGGCTGGCATGTGGACCTGTGCAACCCCCCTTACTGCCTCCTTCCTCCGCCACACTAATTCCCCCAAGTCGAATCCCCTGGGACTCTCATGTAATTACCAGCTTTCCCTCCTCTGCCTCCCCTGCCTGGCAATTGCATGTAAGCCAAAGTAAGCACAGGGTTAAATAATTTGTCCCACTGCCACTTCGACCCCCTCTTCAGTGCCGCCCCTCACGATTCCCAGCAGCCCTCCCATGCTGCACTGCTGGCTGACTTTCCCTCTACCCCCTCCCACTGGCTATAGCTGCTGCCCAGGAGATCGCTGTCACGATGGAGAGAAGCAGGGGGGAGGGGGCGGATAAACATGTGCTTACCAGCCCTCTTTCTTTCCTGAATTATTACAGTCATTGATCAGTACTGATCAATATACAGTGTTTACTTTTCTTCAATTTGCAAATGAATAGGAGTTTCTGTACAGACTCATGTTCACTCATCTACACTGCAGCTCAGCCTGCAGAGAAAGGGACTGTCTCAAAAAATAGGCATTAGAGATTTCCATATAACTGATGTCTCCCCCAAAAAAAAAATAATGTAAAAAATATTTTAAATAAAATTGTTAAAAAAAAAATTGTAAAAAATGTAAATAAGATACATAGTAAGGGTAAATTTAGACATGTGTCTAACTCTCCCTTTCCTCTGAAGCCCTAACAAATACAGCTTTTTAACCATTGGGACTTTAGATGAAGCGCCACATAGCCAGTAATAAAAACATGGTATAGGTTTATTGAGTATGCCAGCAATAGAACTGGGAAAAGGTATCGTAATGCCAAACAGTTGGCCCAAATGTACAAATCGATTACATAGTTACATACAATAATCAAATAATCCATGGTAATTGTGTCATAGCATCTATGGTGACCCAACGCATTTTGTGAGTTGAGTCTCACTTTTCAGGGGTTGATGCATAGACATGACACATAAAGAAAAAAGGGTTAAAAGAAATAACATAGTAATGAACATGGAAATATGTCAGGTAAATTGAATTGTGGTAATCAGACTAAGGGATCTATACTCGCAAATATGCAAAGTGCTGCATGCCAAAGTCACACCGGTAGCCGCCAGAGACGTCTGACCCGGGAGCTGTGGGTAAAGGATCCAAAAATGGGCCAACAGAACAAAACAGGATAGATGAAAAATGGGCAAACAGAACCATCCAGCATGGCCTGCCAGGGTGATGGATAGAAAAAAGAGTGTATAAGTTGATGATGTGCACTAATAAATTAGGAAAAAATAAAAATGATGAAAAGGTAAAAAATTTGTGAAAAAACTGACATGAATAGGACTGCTTGCACAGGGATGCACTGAACACTTATGCATCCCCGTGTGGGTAAACACGGCCCTCCACAGAAATGTTGTAAGTTATACTGTGTTTATATGTGCAAATAAGTGTTTTAGTGTTTTTTTGTAAAAATAGCGATTTAATAAACATTATCAAAAATATTGTGGGAAATTAAAATTCAGTAGCACCTTTTTTTTATTCTACTGGTCATGTGCTTTTTAGAAAATATATGGTTTGGAGGGTCTTGTAGAAACTTTGAAAGCTGTAAGAAAAAAATGAAAACCTCCAGATTTTTTGAGAAATGTGGTTATTTACCGTTTTGGGTATGTTCAATTTTCACCATTTCATAAAAGGAGCCAATTTAAAATTTGCACATATTTGTTATTTATTAACTTAATACAGGCTAAGCATTTATATTTAGTAGGAATTTAGCAGGAATTTTGTAAAATTTGCACTGCTTGTAACTAGGGTTGAGTGGACCCGAACTGTAAAGTTCGGGTCCGTACCGAACTTTTGGGTTTTTGGGTCCGGTGTTCGGCAATATGCATGTAAAGTCGCGCTTGTTTCCCGTGCTTAGAACTGTCCCTGCACAAAGTGTAATTTCTGAAGGAAAAAAAGTAATTTAAAACTCACTCGCGGCTATAATGAATTGTCGGCTCCCGGCAATACATAGAAAAGTCATTGATAAAAAAAAAAGCGTGGGGTTCCCCCAAATTCAATTACCAGGCCCTTCAGGTCTGGTATGGATATTAAGGGGAACCCTGCCGCAAATAAAAAATAAAAAATGTGTGCGGTTCCCCCCCAAATATCCATACCAGGCCCTTTAGGTCTGGTATGGATTTTAAGGGGAACTCCACCCCAAATTAAAAAAGAAAATGGCGTGAAGTACCCCCAAAAATCCAGACTAGACCCTTTATCTGAGCATGGAACCATGCAGGCTGCAGGAAAAGAGAGGGGGACGAGAGAGCGTCCCCCTCCCCCTCCTGAACCGTACCAGGCCACATGCCCTCAACATGTGGAGGATGTCCCTATGTTGATGGGGACAAGGGCCTCATCCCCACAACCCTTGCCCGGTGGTTGTGGGGATCTGCGGGCAGGGGGCTTATCGGAATCTGGAAGACCCCTTTAACAAAGGGGACCCCCAGATCGCGCCCCCCCCTATGTGAATTGGTAATGGGGTACATTGTACCCCTACCATTTCACAAAGAAAGTGTAATTTTTTTTAAAAAAATACACAGACACCGTTGGGAAAGTCCTTATTAAAAAAAAAACATTCCAGCGGTGAAATCCAGTGTCCCATGGCGATCCGATGTCCAGCGCTGTCCACACGAAACATCATTGGCTGAGCCTGAGCGGACCTCATGGGGAACTTCCTCGGCAGTGTATTAAATGAATACACCCGCCCCTTCTAAAGTTCCCCATCAGGTCCGCTCAGCCAATGACATAGTGTAAGGCTGAGGACCTGATGCGGAACGTGAGAAGGGGCGGGTCTATTCATGTATTATACTGCGGAGGAAGTTCCCCATCAGGTCCGCTCATCCAATGACGTAGGCGGGGTCTGACATACGAGGGGGCGGACCTGATGGGGAACTTCCTCCACAGTTTAATACATGAATAGACCCACCCCTTCTCACGTTCCGCATCAGGTCCTCAGCCTTACACCTACGTTATTGGCTGAGCGGACCTGATGGGGAACTTTAGAAGGGGCGGGTCTATTCATTTATTACTAATAAATGAATACACCCGCCCCTTCTAAAGTTCCCCATCAGGTCCGCTCAGCCAATGACGTAGGTGTAAGGCTGAGGACCTGATGCGGAATGTGAGAAGGGGCAGGTCTATTCATGTATTACACTGTGGCGGAAGTTCCGCATCAGGTCCGCCCCCTCGTATGTCAGACCCTGCCTACATCATTGGATGAGCGAACCTGATGGGGAACTTCCTCCAGTATAATAAATTAATAGACCCACCCCTTCTCACGTTCCGCATCAGGTCCTCAGCCTTACACCTACGTCATTGGCTGAGCGGACCTGATGGGGAACTTTAGAAGGGGCGGGTCTATTCATTTATTACACTGCGGAGGAAGTTCCCCACCAGGTCCGTTCAGGCTCAGTCAATGACGTTTCGTGTGGACAGCGCTGGACATCGGATCGCCGTGGGACACTGGATTTCATCGCTGGAATGTTTTTTTTTATTTTTTATTTTTTTATTTTTAATAAAGGACTTTCCCAACGGTGTCTGTGTATTTTTTTACAATTTCTTACACTTTCTTTGTGAAATGGTAGGGGTACAATGTACCCCATTACCAATTCACATAGGGGGGGTGGGATCTGGGGGTCCTCTTTGTTAAAGGGGTCTTCCAGATTCCGATAAGCCCCCTGCCCGCAGACCCCCACAACCACCGGGCAAGGGTTGTGGGGATGAGGCCCTTGTCCCCATCAACATGGGGACATCCTCCCCATGTTGGGGGCATGTGGCCTGGTACGGTTCAGGAGGGGGAGGGCGCTCTCTCGTCCCCCCTCTTTTCCTGCGGCCTGCCAGGTTGCGTGATCGGATAAAGGGTCTGGTCTGGATTTTTGGGGGTACTCCACGTCATTTTTTTTAAATTTGCGGCAGGGTTCCCCTTAATATCCATACCAGAAATAATATAAAAAACAATCAGCGCACATATGTAACAAGTGTAATACTGTAAACTACTGCAAGCTGAACACCAATGAGGTTGATCACAGAAACCAAAAATAGATAATAATAAAATAACAGTGCAGCGCAGCAAATGTCCATATGGTGATGAACAATAAAGGCACCCAAGGTGTGGGAGAATCTTCAAGCAATATGTGACTATCTTCCAATAAGAAAAACCTGCTTACCAGAACAGATGGACCTTTTGAATGAACAAGAGGTCAGATACGCTTATTTCCACCATGAGGGGAAGATGGTCTTTGATGAATGGAATCCAACAGCGTGGCAGACGAACATCAGGTAATGAGGCAACAAATAGAATGTATGGAAAAAGAGAAGTTGGAAACGATCTAAGTGAAAACTTGTCATTTATTTTCCATAAAAGTTTTGAATGACATGCATGGCATGATAATAAAAATATATACGTGTGTCAAAATAGTCACTAAATCCTGAATGCAAAAAAAAAATTGCAAAAGGTGGCAGGGCCAACAGATCAAAAACACAATCCGGAGTCCTCAGCAATAGTGATGAGCCGAACACCCCCGGGTTCGGTTCGCACCAGAACCCGCGAACGGACCGAAAGTTCGAACGAACATTAGAACCCTATTAAATACAATGGATGCGAACGTTCGAATTCTAAAGTGCTAATTATAACAACTATTATGCATGTTATTGTCCTAAAAAGGGTTTGGGAACCCGGGTTCTGCACCAGGGGACATGTATCAATGCAAAAAGAAGTTTTAAAAACGGTCGTTTTTCGGGAGCAGTCATTTTAATGATGCATAAAGTGAAAAAAAAAAGTCAAATATTCCTTTAAATATCGTACCTGGGGGGTGTCTAAAGTATGCCTGTGAAGTGCCACGTGTTTCCCGTGTTTAGAACTGTCCCTGCACAAAATAACATTTCTAAAGGGAAAAAAGTCATTTAAAACTGCTTGCGGCTTTAATGCAATGTCTGGTCCCGGTAATATGGATGAAAATCTTTAGGAAAAATGGCATAGCTACCCCATCAACACCCCCCCCCCTACCCCAGCCCATTACCAGCCCCTTTGGGTCTTGTATGGATATTAAGGGGAACCCCGCACATAAAATAAAAAAGGCCCTATATACTCTGAACAGCCGTATACAGGCGGTGCATACAAGACAGGGACTGTAGGTTTGTTCTTATGTAGAATGTGTTTGTAATTTTGAACAGGTACATTGTTGAAGTGTAGCTCCAGCCCAAAAATCTATTTTTAAACTTTTTGGGAAACATAGGTAAGGGTTATCACCCCTGTAACATTTGTTTTGCTGTCTGTGCCCCTGTTCAGAACATTTCACCTCACTTTCCGTCCCAATGACAACTGTTTTTGAAATGTGGTGTTTTTCTTGAAACAAGGATTGCTGATAAAGCATCAGTACAGATGAGACCCCTTTCTCCCATATTTATTCTTACAGGAGAGAATTTTCCTTTCTAGGGGTAGATTTCCTCTCACTTCCTGTTGTCTTCTTTCGTTTGCAAGTAGGAGTCGTTTGTAAGTTGGATGTTTGAAAGTAGGGACCTGCCGTATATACTCTGCAGAAATAGGCCCCTTAGTTGTTGGTGTTGGCACAACACTGTAAGCACTCAGTTACTCTTGGTTGGTGCTGGAACGCCCTGCTGTCAACTATTATATCAGGAATTTTAATTACATATAATTGTTGAACAGTGGTAGTAAAAATTGGGGCTTTGATGGTGGTGCTGGTGCCACAACACTGTAAGCCCTGACAGTTACTCTTGGTGGGTGCAGCAATGGGCCCTGCTGTGAATTAATAGATCAAGAATTGTAATTACATGCCCCTTTTGAACAGGGGCTGAAAAATTGGGCCTTTCGTGGTGGTGGTGGTGGTGGCGTTGCCACAAGACTGTAAGCCCTCAGAGTTACTCTTGGTGGGTGCAGCAATGGACCCTGCTGTGAATTATTAGATCAAGAATTGTAATTGCATGCCCCTGTTGAACAGGGGCTGAAAAATTGGGCCTTAGGCACTGGTGGCACAACACTACAACCCCTCACAGATACTGTACTTGAAGCACAGCAATGAGCCCTGTTGCAAAGTATTGCTTCAAAAATTGTAATGACACGCCCCTGTTAAACAGGGGCTGAAAAATTGGGCCTTAGGCACTGGTGCCACAACACTCCAACCCCTCACAGATACTGTACTTGGAGCACAGCAATGAGCCCTATGGCAAATTATTGCTAAAAAAATTGTAATTACACGCCCCTGTAAAACAGGGGCTGAAAAATTGGGCCTTAGCCACTGGTGGCGGCACCCATAAACAAAAATGATCTTCCAAGCTATCATCATCAATCGTATCATTGAGGACTCGGAGGAGGAGGATAGCCAGTCAACATAACAGCACAGGCACTCAGCATCAGCATCAGTCTTGAAGGGATGTGACATGTTAAAATCAATTAGTCTGTTATATCAGCATCAGGTGTGTGGTAGCTGGTGGTGATCCAAGACTGGTTCATCTTGATGAAAGTCAGTCGATCAACCGAGTCGGTGGACAGGCGCACCCTGTGATCCGTGACAAATCCTCCAGCAGCACTGAATGTGCGTTCCGAAAGAACGCTGGATGCAGGACAGGCCAGTAGCTCAATTGCATACTGTGCAAGCTCTGGCCAGTGATCCATCCTCAAGACCCAGTAAGCCAGAGGATTTTTGGTGGGGAAGGTGTCCAAGTCTGACCTTGCCCCTAGATATTCCTGCACCATGTTTATCAGACGCTGGCGATGGTTGCTGGAACCGATCATACTTTGGGGCTGCGGACTAAAGAATTGTCTGAACGCATCGGTCAGACGGCCACCTTCTCCACCGCTCCTTCTTTGACTGGCCGAAGCCTCAGCAACTCGTTGTCCAGGACCATGAGTTTGTAACCTCCCAGTCTCTGGGAACGCGTTGCACAGACCTTTCTGCAAGGCCTCCCGGAGTTGTCTCATCCTCTGCTCCCTCTGCGACGGTAACATAAGGTCCGCAACCTTACCCTTGTACCGTGGATCAAGGAGAGTGGCCAGCCAGTAATGGTCCCTCTCCTTGATCCGAAGAATACGAGGATCCTTCCGCAGACTTTGCAGGATCAGGGAGGCCATGCAGCGTAGGTTTGCTGAGGCATTCGCTCCGGAGTCCTCTGGGTCACTAAGAACGACATGATCCGCAGCCACCTCCTCCCAGCCACGTACAAGTCCACTGGTTTCTTGGGACTGTAAATCATCCCTAAAAGACTGCTGCTGATGATGCTGAGTGCCAGCCTCCACCTCCATGCTGACACAATCCTCCTCCTCCTCCTCCTCCTCCTCCTCTTCCTGTGCGATGGGTGGGACAGAAGGAACACTGTCTGGGTAAAGGGGGCCTTGAGAGGCAAGGAAGTCCTCCTCTTCCTGCCTCTGTTCTGCCTCAAGTGCCCTGTCCATTATTCCACGCAGCGTGTGCTCCAACAGGTGGACAAGAGGTACAGTGTCACTGATGCATGCACTGTCACTGCTCACCATCCTCGTGGCCTCCTCAAATGGTGCCAGGACAGTGCATGCATCCCTGATCATGCCCCACTGGCGTGGAGAAAAAAAACCAAGCTCCCCTGACCCTGTCCTGGTGCCGTAGTCGCACAGGTACTCATTGATGGCCCTCTGCTGCGTGTGCAGCCGCTGCAGCATGGCCAACGTTGAGTTCCACCTGGTGGGCATGTCACATATAAGGCGGTTCTTGGGCAGGTTCAACTCCTTTTGCAGCTCAGCCAGGCGAGCACTGGCATTATAAGATCTGCGGAAATGCACACAGACTTTCCTGGCCTGCCTCAGGACATCCTGTAAGCCCGGGTACCTGCCCAAGAACCGCTGCACCACCAGGTTAAGGACGTGAGCCACACAGGGCACATGGGTCAGTTGTCCCTGTCGGAGGGCGGAGAGGAGGTTGGTGCCATTGTCGCAAACCACCATTCCTGGCTTAAGCTGGCGTGGCGTCAACCACCTCTCGGCCTGGCCCTGCAGAGCAGACAGGACCTCTGCCCCAGTGTGGCTTCTGTCCCCCAAACACACCAGCGCAAGCACGGCATGGCATCTTTTTGCCTGCGTACTTGCGTAGCCCCGTGAACGGCTACGGAGCACCGCTGGTTCATAGGACAAACCACAGGAAGAGGCCATGGAGGAAGAAGAAGAGGAGGGGGTGGAGGAGAGAGGTGTGTCACAACCAGTAGTAGCATTTTGGAGGCGTGGCGGTGGGACAACCTCCAACACTACTGCACCTTGTCCTGCATCCTTCCCAGCTGCCAAAAGAGTGACCCAATGGGCCGTGAAAGAAAGGTAACGTCCCTGTCCATGCCTGCTGGACCATGAGTCAGCGGTAATATGCACCTTACCGCTGACCGCCCTGTCCAGCGAGGCCAAGACATTGCCTTCCACATGCCGGTAGAGAGCCGGAATAGCCTTCCGTGAGAAAAAGTGGCGTTTGGGAACCTGCCACTGAGGAACCGCACATTGCACAAACTCACGGAAGGGGGCCGAGTCTACCAACTGAAAAGGCAGCAGTTGAAGCGCTAGCAATTTAGCCAAGCTAGCATTCAACCGCTGGGCATGTGGATGGCTGGGAGTGAACTTCTTTCGACGGTCCAGCAGCTGGGGCAGGGAAATTTGCCTGCTAGAATCGGACGTCGGTGTACTGCTAGCAGAGTGGCCGCAAGTACTTGGCTGTGACACACCTAATTCTACACCTTCATTCCTCTCAGTGCATGTTTCAGAGAGGACTGAAGTTATAGTGGGGTTGGAGATCCCAGCTGATGCGGTGCAAGGAGAGGTCCGCTTTGTTCTTTGGTGTGGGTCTTTGAGGTAGGCTTGCCAACGAGCTGCATGGCAGGTCAACATATGTCTGGTCAGGCATGTGGTACCCAAGCGGCTGATGTTTTGGCCACGCGATATACGCTTGAGACATATGTTGCAAACAGCAGCTGTGCGATCTGATGCACTAGCCTCAAAAAAGGCCCACACCAAAGAACTTTTTGAATGACGGGCAGAGGCAGCGCCCTGCACAGGCGGAGCTCTGCGGTGTGATTCCGTCGGTGTACTGCCCTTACGCTGGCCACCAAAGGGCATCCTGCCTCGTTGGAGATGTGCCTCCTCCTCATCCTCCTCCTCCTCCTCTCTCCTATTAGGCACCCACGTGGAGTCAGTGACCTCATCATCACCTCCCTCCTCATCACTGGAGCCAATCTGGCAGTATGCTGCAGCTGCTGGAACATGACTGCCAGATTGGTGTCCTTCTTGAGCATCCCCTCTGTCTGCTCTCACGCTACTGCCTTCCTCTAGCTGGGTTTCATCATCAGACCCTTCGAAACGCTGGGCATCCTCCTGGAGCATGTACCCAACACTGTGCTGAAACAGTTCGGGGGACTCCTCAGGAGGAGGACATGGTGGGTCTAGGGAAGGAGTGACTGATGATGAGTCTGACATTGATACCAGGGAAGAGGACGCTTTGGCAGCTGCTTTTCCAGTACCCTGAGCCTGGGTGAGAGAGGATGAGGAGGAGGAGGAGGGCTTGGTCATCCACTCTACCAAGTCTTCGGCATGATGTGGCTCAACATGTCCAGCTGCCGAAAAGAAGGACAAGCGTGTCCCATGGCCATGTGCTGATGACAATGCACCGCGTCCACGACCAGCACTGTTGCCCCCAGACACAGAGCCTGCTTGCCCTCTTTTATTGCCTCCTGACTGTCTGCCTCTCCTTGTTTGCCTTCCAGACATTCTAATAGATGGCCTGCAGGGAGATGGGAAAAAAGCAATAAGGGCTACCTTCAGGTGTCCTTCTCTGTCCCTTGAAACAAGGACTTTGACAGTGAAAGAAACTGACACTCTCCCTACCTACAGTTTTCTGTCCCTAGAAAAAATGTTTTTTTTAAGCACAATTTAGCACAAGGAGAATTCACTCACTGTCCTTCCAGGTCCCTGGAAACAAGGACTTTGACAGTGAAAGAAACTGACACTCTCCCTACCTACAGTTTTCTGTCCCTAGAAAAAATGTTTTTTTTAAGCACAATTTAGCACAAGGAGAATTCACTCACTGTCCTTCCAGGTCCCTGGAAACAAGGACTTTGACAGTGAAAGAAACTGACACTCTCCCTACCTACAGTTTTCTGTCCCTAGAAAAAATGTTTTTTTTAAGCACAATTTAGCACAAGGAGAATTCACTCACTGTCCTTCCAGGTCCCTGGAAACAAGGACTTTGACAGTGAAAGAAACTGACACTCTCCCTACCTACAGTTTTCTGTCCCTAGAAAAAATGTTTTTTTTAAGCACAATTTAGCACAAGGAGAATTCACTCACTGTCCTTCCAGGTCCCTGGAAACAAGGACTTTGACAGTGAAAGAAACTGACACTCTCCCTACCTACAGTTTTCTGTCCCTAGAAAAAATGTTTTTTTTAAGCACAATTTAGCACAAGGAGAATTCACTCACTGTCCTTCCAGGTCCCTGGAAACAAGGACTTTGACAGTGAAAGAAACTGACACTCTCCCTACCTACAGTTTTCTGTCCCTAGAAAAAAATTTTTTTTTAAGCACAATTTAGCACAAGGAGAATTCACTCACTGTCCTTCCAGGTCCCTGGAAACAAGGACTTTGACAGTGAAAGAAACTGACACTCTCCCTACCTACAGTTTTCTGTCCCTAGAAAAAATGTTTTTTTTAAGCACAATTTAGCACAAGGAGAATTCACTCACTGTCCTTCCAGGTCCCTGGAAACAAGGACTTTGACAGTGAAAGAAACTGACACTCTCCCTACCTACAGTTTTCTGTCCCTAGAAAAAATGTTTTTTTTAAGCACAATTTAGCACAAGGAGAATTCACTCACTGTCCTTCCAGGTCCCTGGAAACAAGGACTTTGACAGTGAAAGAAACTGACACTCTCCCTACCTACAGTTTTCTGTCCCTAGAAAAAATGTTTTTTTTAAGCACAATTTAGCACAAGGAGAATTCACTCACTGTCCTTCCAGGTCCCTGGAAACAAGGACTTTGACAGTGAAAGAAACTGACACTCTCCCTACCTACAGTTTTCTGTCCCTAGAAAAAATGTTTTTTTTAAGCACAATTTAGCACAAGGAGAATTCACTCACTGTCCTTCCAGGTCCCTGGAAACAAGGACTTTGACAGTGAAAGAAACTGACACTCTCCCTACCTACAGTTTTCTGTCCCTAGAAAAAATGTTTTTTTTAAGCACAATTTAGCACAAGGAGAATTCACTCACTGTCCTTCCAGGTCCCTGGAAACAAGGACTTTGACAGTGAAAGAAACTGACACTCTCCCTACCTACAGTTTTCTGTCCCTAGAAAAAATGTTTTTTTTAAGCACAATTTAGCACAAGGAGAATTCACTCACTGTCCTTCCAGGTCCCTGGAAACAAGGACTTTCACAGTGAAAGAAACTGACACTCTCCCTACCTACAGTTTTCTGTCCCTAGAAAAAATGTTTTTTTTAAGCACAATTTAGCACAAGGAGAATTCACTCACTGTCCTTCCAGGTCCCTGGAAACAAGGACTTTGACAGTGAAAGAAACTGACACTCTCCCTACCTACAGTTTTCTGTCCCTAGAAAAAAATTTTTTTTTAAGCACAATTTAGCACAAGGAGAATTCACTCACTGTCCTTCCAGGTCCCTGGAAACAAGGACTTTGACAGTGAAAGAAACTGACACTCTCCCTACCTACAGTTTTCTGTCCCTAGAAAAAATGTTTTTTTTAAGCACAATTTAGCACAAGGAGAATTCACTCACTGTCCTTCCAGGTCCCTGGAAACAAGGACTTTGACAGTGAAAGAAACTGACACTCTCCCTACCTACAGTTTTCTGTCCCTAGAAAAAATGTTTTTTTTAAGCACAATTTAGCACAAGGAGAATTCACTCACTGTCCTTCCAGGTCCCTGGAAACAAGGACTTTGACAGTGAAAGAAACTGACACTCTCCCTACCTACAGTTTTCTGTCCCTAGAAAAAATGTTTTTTTTAAGCACAATTTAGCACAAGGAGAATTCACTCACTGTCCTTCCAGGTCCCTGGAAACAAGGACTTTGACAGTGAAAGAAACTGACACTCTCCCTACCTACAGTTTTCTGTCCCTAGAAAAAATGTTTTTTTAAGCACAATTTAGCACAAGGAGAATTCACTCACTGTCCTTCCAGGTCCCTGGAAACAAGGACTTTGACAGTGAAAGAAACTGACACTCTCCCTACCTACAGTTTTCTGTCCCTAGAAAAAATGTTTTTTTTAAGCACAATTTAGCACAAGGAGAATTCACTCACTGTCCTTCCAGGTCCCTGGAAACAAGGACTTTGACAGTGAAAGAAACTGACACTCTCCCTACCTACAGTTTTCTGTCCCTAGAAAAAATGTTTTTTTTAAGCACAATTTAGCACAAGGAGAATTCACTCACTGTCCTTCCAGGTCCCTGGAAACAAGGACTTTGACAGTGAAAGAAACTGACACTCTCCCTACCTACAGTTTTCTGTCCCTAGAAAAAATGTTTTTTTTAAGCACAATTTAGCACAAGGAGAATTCACTCACTGTCCTTCCAGGTCCCTGGAAACAAGGACTTTCACAGTGAAAGAAACTGACACTCTCCCTACCTACAGTTTTCTGTCCCTAGAAAAAATGTTTTTTTTAAGCACAATTTAGACAAGGAGAATTCACTCACTGTCCTTCCAGGTCCCTGGAAACAAGGACTTTCACAGTGAAAGAAACTGACACTCTCCCTACCTACAGTTTTCTGTCCCTAGAAAAAATGTTTTTTTAAGCACAATTTAGCACAAGGAGAATTCACTCACTGTCCTTCCAGGTCCCTGGAAACAAGGACTTTCACAGTGAAAGAAACTGACACTCTCCCTACCTACAGTTTTCTGTCCCTAGAAAAAATGTTTTTTTTAAGCACAATTTAGCACAAGGAGAATTCACTCACTGTCCTTCCAGGTCCCTGGAAACAAGGACTTTGACAGTGAAAGAAACTGACACTCTCCCTACCTACAGTTTTCTGTCCCTAGAAAAAATGTTTTTTTTTAAGCACAATATAGCACAAGCACAAAACACACTGACACTCTCCCTACCTATCCTTCTCTTTCCCTAAACTAAAGGAATCCAGGTTAAGCAAGAAAGAAATAAAAGTCACTGTCCCTGCCTATGCTGCTCTATCCCTGCTCCGGAACACACTACACTAGGCCGCCGTGCTGGCGGCCTTTTATAGTGTGGGGCGTGTACTAAACACCCTCAGCAATAATTGGCCACAGGCATCCTGCCTGTGGCCAATCATTGCTCTCCTCGCTGCCGGCGCTGTGATTGGCCAAGCATGCGGGGTCACAGTGCATGCTTGGCCAATCACAGCGCCTGGATGACACTGCGATGGCGTAGTGCATTGTGGGCCGTTCGCGTCACTCGAATTTGGCGCGAACGGCCCAAATCGTTCGATCTTCGTCGAACGATCGAACAGCCGATGTTCGAGTCGAACGTATGTTCGACTCGAACACGAAGCTCATCCCTACTCAGCAACAATGATAGCAGCGTTGGTGTGCAATAATTCTCTCTGGGTTATACGTGCGTGGGCGATTCGGTCACTGCACGCCTGGGCCAATACATTGACCATTTCCTTATTGGAAGACAGTCACATATTGCTTGAAGATTCTCCCACACCTTAGGTGCCTTTATTGTTCATCATCATATGGTCATTTGCTGCGCTGCACTGATATTTTATTAATATCCATACCAGACCCGAAGGGCCTGGTAATTGAATTTGGGGGAACCCCCACGCTTTTTTATTTTATTTTTATCCATGAGTTTTCTATGTATTGCCGGGAGCCGACAATTCATTATAGCCGCGAGTGAGTTTTAAATGACTTTTTTTCCTTCAGAAATGACACTTTGTGCAGGGACAGTTCTAAGCACGGGAAACAAGCGCGAATAGTCCTCAGAAGTTCGGGTCCCCATTGACTTCAATGGGGTTCGGGGTCAAGTTCGGGTCAAGTTCGGTCCCGAACTCAAACTTTTTTCCTGAAGTTCGGCCGAACCCGTCGAACCCGAACATCCACATGTCCGCTCAACTCTATTTGTAACCCCTAATAATAATTTCTGTGTATTTTTTGCGAAAATATTGTTTGATAAACATTTGCGCAAATATTGCAGGACCTTAAAAATCAGTAGCACCTTATTTTTAATCTACTGGTCATGTGCTTTCAGAAAATATATGGTTTGCAGGGTATTTTAAAAACTCTGAAAGCTGTAAGGAAAGAATGAAAACATGCAGATTTTTAGATAAATAAATTTGGTTATTTACAGTTTTGCAGTTTTGCGTTCACCATTTCACAAAAAGACGCAATTTAAAATGTGCAAATATTTGTTTATTATTATTAATTATTAACTCAAGGCAGGTTACGCTTTTATATTTAGTAGGGATTTAGCAGGAATTGTGTAAAATGTGCTGTGTTTGTGTCTTACTGCTAGTAATGATTTTAATGTATTTTAGAGAAAATATTGTTCGATAAACATTCACGCATATATCACAGGGCCTTAAAAATCAGTAACACCTTGTTTTTATTCTACTGGTCATGTGCTTTCAGAAAGTGTATGCTTTGGGCGGTCTTTTACAAATAAAAACTGTAAGGGAAAAATAAAAATGCAATGGAAAAATTGCAAAAATGGTCTGGCCCCCTGAGTTTAAAAGTAGAGCTCAGGGCCTGGCAGTGAAAAGTTTAAAGCAACAGTATTGGCTGCTTGTACAAAATAATTAAAAATGTAAACATATTTTGACACACTGTGCTTGTCAGAGGTCTAGGTCAGTGAGTAAGCATAAGCACTTGAGTAGGAAACATATTTCAAATCTTGTGTAATGGTAATAAATACAGACTTTGTTGAGGCCTATTTTAGGTTCAAATCATTATCTTTATATAGTTTACCATGAAATGAACTGTCAGTTATACAGGATGGAATGCCTGTATGACAGATATGTACTATATGTCAGCTTTGTGCTATTTATAAAAACTATTCATATGAGACCATTGACAGGAGATCCCTTTGAAATACTGCATATACAGCATTCTGTCTTTCAGTTCTCTGTTCCCTTCTCAAGTAGAAAATCATATAAACTGTATATTGTAGCTTGTACAGTAAAACAAAACAAAAAAAGCATTAATATGACTGTCTAATAGGTGCCACTTATACAGATAGACAACTGCTTTAATACATTAATTGATGGAATATGCTGCAAACCACAATGTATTAATGAACCAGAGGAATCACAGCTTTTGTTCTAAATTGAAAATATTGCACATCTAGATTAAGTTTTAGTCATGCAGATTTTAATTACCTAGAAATTGATTTCAGTAATGGAACAACCATCACGGATAGGAAGCAGGTATTTTCACTTTGGAGAATAAAAGCTGCACCATTATTTAAAAAGTAGAGAAGCTAAAAATCGAAATGATATATTTCATCTATTAAAACAGACTCTAAAATTATGGCTTTTGTGATTCAATATCAATTAGCAATGCAACCTTCTTTGAAATTTGTAATAGTAAATCAGGTCAGGCATTTTAAGGAAAGCTGTACATAGATAAATAGGAAGACTAACATTGTTAATCTCCTCTTGAAAAAGTGAGACCCTAATATTTTCTAAATTAGAAACCTGTAGCTAGTAAACAGTGAGGGAAAGTGGTTGCAAACCCAGGCAGAAAAACCCCCCAAAAAAACAAAGACCTGCAAGACAAAGGCATAATTAGCTAGTATACATAGAGTTACAGAGGAGGTCTAGTACTAGAATTATTGCTCTCGCTCTAATGATCGTGGTGATACCTCACATGTAGGCATGTGCACACTGAAATATTTCGTTTCGGAATTTAGTTTTTGTCCGAAAAATAAATTTATTTAGTTACTCCCGAAATTTGTTTTTATTTATTTTGTGTTTCGTTAGAAATTGCATTCATCCGAAAATCTGAATTAATTAAGATCGAATCTGTCATTGAAGGCTTATGGTGTCTGTCGAATGTTCAAAGAAGATTCGACGGAGCAGTGAAACTGTACGACTCTGCAATCATACATTTCCGGTCGAATGTTCCGCCCACAAGCTATAGAAGAATTCTAATGTTGCATGACTAGTAATAATTATATTTATTCATTACTATTACTAGTCAACCAACATTAGAATTCTTCTATAGCCTATGGGCGGATGCATTTGACCGGAAATGTACGATTGCAGCGTCGTACAGTTTTGCTGCACCGTCGAATCTTCTAACTTTCGATGCTTTGTCGAATCTTCGTCATTCTAGCTATTTTACTGCTCCTCCTCTTTGGTTACAATCAGCCAATAACATTCATCATCAACTTTATTTTTATTTTACTTCCCCCACCCAATTCCAGCAGTGATCTTTTCTCTCTATGTCAAATCTTTTCTCTCTATAATAACAAATCTTTTCTCTCCTATGTTGAATCTTTTCTCTCCTATGTCGAATCTTTTCTCTCCTATATCGAATCTTTTCTCTCCTATGTCGAATCTTTTCTCTCCTATGTCGAATCTTTCTCTCCTATGTCGAATCTTTTCTCTCTATAATGTTGAATCTTTTCTCTCTAATGTCGAATCTTTTCTCTCCTATGTCGAATCTTTTCTCTCCTATGTCGAATCTTTTCTCTCCTATGTCAAATCTTTTCTCTCCTATGTCGAATCTTTTCTCTCCTATGTCGAATCTTTCTCTCCTATGTCGAATCTTTTCTCTCCTATGTCGACTCTTTCTCTCCTATGTCGAATCTTTTCTCTCTATAATGTCGAATCTTTTCTCTCTATAATGTCGAATCTTTTCTCTCCTATGTAGAATAATCTTGGACTAATAGAGTTAAGGTTAGGCACATTCGACCACAGGTTCGATAGACACAGATTGTTATTGTCAGCGTCACGTCGAATCTCCTATCTATATCGAACTGTTGTAGCAACGAAAACGAAAATATAGCATTTGTTTATGTCGGATCTTTCGGTTTTCGGATTCTGTGCTTTCGTTTTCGTTTGTTAAAACGATAACGAAAATAGCTGAAATTCGGATGAAAATGCATTCGGACGAAAACGAATGCACATGTCTACTCACATGTGTGATTTTAACACCGTTTACATATGTGGGCGCAACTTATGCATGTGTTTTCTTTGCTGCACAAGCTCTCGGGGACATTGGCACTTTAAAATTGTATTTTATTTCTTTATTTACATTGTCACTTTAAAAAAAAAAATTCTGATCACTTTTATTGCTGTCACAAGGAATGTAAACATCCTTTGTGACAGTAATAGGTAGTGACAGGTATTCTTTATGGAGGGACCGGGGGTCTAAAAGACCCCAAATCCCTCCTTTGCACTTCAAAGTTTTCAGATCGGCAAAAAATGTGATTCTAAATACTGTAATTTTTTTTTTTAAATCAGCGCCATTGGCAGCTGAGTAAACCGGAAGTGACGTTGTGAAGTTGTTTCCGTGTGTTTACATTGGAGACTGGAACGGAGCCACTTACGGCTTTGTTTCAATCTCACCCTAGCCGGCGGATCGGGTCTCCTGGTGAAACAGAAGGCCCAGGAAGAGTGGCAGAAGGAGGCCGGAGGGAGGACATTCCCTCCCGCTCCTTTGGGATAACAGTCAAGCAGCTTTTAGCCACATCGGTTGTTATCCCTAAAGATCCGACCGACCGCTCTAAAAAACAGTACCGGGTGATGCCTGCAGCTGCAGGCATCATCCCAGTATAACCCCTTAAAGCCGTGGCCGCAAATATGCGTAAGGGGTGAAAAGTCTATAAGTTAATTTGCTCAGATGTCATTTGATTCCTCTCAGGTATACTAGAGTAACCAGTTTCTCCCTCTCCAGCCTTTTGTTTTCTCATTGTATTATCAAGTGGTAGTTTGATGGTCCCACCAGATGTATTAAAATACAATATATATATATATATATATATATATATATATATGAAAAACATTTTTGCTGTTGTTTTGGATGAAGTGGGGAACAGTTAGAACCCGTATCGGGTTTTTATTGCTACCTGTGTCACTCCTGGGGAATTTCCCCCTCTATTTGTTCTGATGACCACTGTAACTAAGACAGAAAGTAATGGGGAGTCCAAAAACGGGAGGTTATGGTTAATTCTCCAATGCAAAACATCACTCTGTTAACAACTGTTGAAGGAGGAGTTCTCTTCCCTTTGTGGAGATTTCCTTTTATGTCTTGTTGTAGCTTTGGAGCAGGTAGTGAAAAGATAGCTGACCAATAGGACAAAGACAGCAAAAATAATTTGGGAAATTATCCAAAACGTAGGACACCTGTTCTGATTACAACTGCCTAAAGGCCCATACATATACATGATCGGACTTTTTGACAACAAACCTCCAACGGACCTGTTTTTGCGGAAAATCCAACCGTGTGTACGCTACTTCGGACACACTTTTTTGGTTTTCATCGGACAACTGTTCACTGTGCAAACAGACAAACTTCCTGGCAACAAAAGTCCGATGGTGCAAAATCCGATCGTGTGTACACAAGTCCATCGGACCTAAGTCCAAAGTACAAACACGCATGCTCAGAACCAATGCTAAAGATCAACCAGCAATAGCAGAAGTTGCCCAAAGGGTGGCACTAAAGAGCAGAAAAAACACGTAGTACGTCAATTACATCACTACGTTCGTGTTTGTTGTCTGAAAAAGTCCTGCCGTGTGTATGCATACCAAGTTCAAAGCCAAGACCCTTCGGACAGAAATCCACGGAAAAGTTGGCTGGAAGTCCGATCGTGTGTATGCGGCTTACGAGGCAGTTCTCTTCACTTAGTAGAGATTTCCTTTCACTTTCTGTTGTGTATTTGGGGCAGGTAGTGAATGTACAGTGTATATCTCTCCAACTGGTTACAACTGCCTAAAGCCCCATACACACGGTAGGAATTTTTTACATCAAACTTCAAAATGAGCAGGTTTTCAAAAAAAGTACGCTCCATCGGACAAACTTTTTCAGTTTTCATCGGACAAAAGTTCGCTCTGCAAACGGACAACCTTTTCGGCAACAAAAGTCCTACGGTGCAAAGTCCTATCGTGTGTACAGAAATCCATCGGACTTTAGTCCAAAGTACAAACACGCATGCCCAGAACTAATGTTAAAATCAACCAACAATAGCAGAAGTTGACCAAAGTGTGGCGGTAAAGAGCAGAAAAGAGCAGAAAAATCACGTGATTTTGGGAAAGTTTGCAGAAAAAGTCCTGCCGTGTGTATGCTATGGGTGTTCCCGGCCAACACCCTTCAAACAAAAATCCACGGAAAAGTTTGTTTGAAGTCCGACCGTGTGTACGAAGCTTAAGAGACAGTTCTCCTTACTTAGTAGAGATTTCCTTTCACTTTCTGCTGTGTATTTGGGGCAGGTATTGAATGTACAGTGTATATCTCTCCAACTGGGAGATTTTGGGATATACATACACTTTAAGTGTGAAATAACTGGAGCCAGAATGTAAACATTACGTCCTGCAACTTCAGAAATTATTCAGAAGCTAAGAGTGATGTGTAAGCAAAATACTGGTAGCATTTTCTGTATATAGTTAAAGAAACTTCCTAGCTAAATATTAGTATTGTACACATATTGGTTAAAGGAGTGTTTCTCAACCTTTTTTTAAGTCAAGTCTTGAGGCACCCCATTCTAAAATAAAAAAAAAAACATTCTAATAGTTTTACATAATGCAGCAACGTAGGACACCCAACATTAGAGGCATTTTTTTCCTCCAAAGCAAATACACTTTTGCACACTGGTACTGACTAGTATTCTAATGTTTCTCTTCTCCCTCAACATCGCTCCATAAATCAGCTAATGTCTCCCCAGTGCTGAGGGAGAGAGGCAGAGGAGGGTCAAACAAGGATGCTGTGGAGGCGACAGACATCCTCTTTATCAACTGATGATATCATTGGTTTAAGAATGCCAGTTTCTAGAAAGTTGTAATGGTGAACAATGAAAACCTGTGGCTTTGTGTAACTAAAAGGCAGGCTTTATCCACCTGCTGGCTTGTATAACATTTTTGATACATTTTTTGCCACTTTGCCAAGGCACCCCAGGGCATCCTGGTTGAAAAAGGATGGGTTAAAGTATACAGCCAATTGTAACAGTTTTATACATCCATACATCACAAACATTTTTTTTTTCAAATAAATATTCAGAATATTTCTGCTTTACTACAAGACTATGCATACACCCTCCATAAATAGGTTATTTTGTGCTTAACAGTGTTCTTGAAAATATTATAATAGACAAATCAAAATAATGTATATAAAAATGAATTTACTTGCAGACACAATTTCCATTTAAGCATATTGAATTATATAAAAATCCTAGAAATAAAGAAATTAGATGTCCATATGTATATAATGTAGCACAATGTTATGTAAACATCAATAAGAGGCATTTTAACTACTGTAATCTTGGCTTTGAAGCTTTGACATTTTCTATTGAAAATACTTAAGAACCTTTACTGACCTTTTAGTTTTCATGAGAGATTCATTCTAAGATAACCAGGTCATGTAACATTGATGTGCAATCAAACCACAGTCTACACTGAGGCTGTGGAGTAGAAATAACAAATAAAAATCTATCCAAGGGAACTTAAATCCATAAATTCAATTCTGAAAGTTCAGTGTAGCTACTTTTTTTTAGATGGACAATTGAAATATTAAGATGTGTATTGCTGATAACTCACATGATAAGAGTAACAACATAGTAGAAAAATGATTTAGACTATAACACAAATTTAAAATTCCATTGCAGTAGAAATAAATACAAGAAAACATATTGCACTTAAATGTAAAACTCAATAAAGGGAGAATAATGGAGGCATGATGTGAGCATTATTATTTGATATATGTTTCTTCCTTACAATGGTCAGTTATTTCTCATAAAATGTCCTCTCTGGTATTTTATGTGATAAGTTATGATTCATCATTTTTCATGTAAAAACCTCTAAAAAAATGTAATGCTATTTCTATTCAGGCACAGTGTATGTTATTCAATACGAGCCATATGTATTTTTATGGAGCCTCTAGGGTTGATATCACTAAACACATAAAGACTGTTTTATTACACAATCATTTACAGTAGTTTGTACATAAATAAATGTCAGCTCTATGTTGTAATAATATTACTATCCAGCATACTTGATTAAATTATGTGTTACCCCATTTATAAAAGTAGTGTAAAGGCCATGGTTATTTCTTGAAAACTAGACTGTAAATCATGGGCTTGACAAAAGGGTTTTAATGTCAATATCTACCATTTATGTTGAATTTCATAAATTTTTAAAGAGGTATTAAACCCAAAACCAAAAATGTATTCTATAGCAGCCTATCAATCATTAGATGTGGTGGCTGCATCAGTTTTCTCTTCTTTGGCTTTCCCCCCTCTGTTTTCACTTTCATCTGGCCAGTAGCACAACTCCTGTATTAGTGAGACACAACTCTGGAGAAATGAGAACAGGAGGCACAGCAGACAGCAGAATTGTCAGTCTGGGGGGGGGGGGTGGTAGTGTTAAAGGTATTAGCAGATTTAATTACAGTAACAAATTGAAGCCAAACTTCAGCTCATGCTTGAAAATCAGTTACAGCAAACAGATGTATTCCTTTTTGGGATAAAGGTTTTGCATGAGTAAATAAAAGCTTATCATTTTAATCACTCCTGCCAGTGTTAAATGGTTTGTCTCATTCATGAAAATGAATACATTCTGCTGGAAAACATGAGCTTGTTAAAAATAACAGACTTGCTGGTAGATCACCAGATCAAAATATAGGAAAGAAAGCTTAAAAAGAAAACTAATACAGCCATCACATCTGAGAATTTGAAAACTGCAATATAATAAATATTTGCTTTTGGGTTTAATACTGCATTAATTATTATGTGCCATAACTGTGTTTTAATGTGCACCTGCGCCCAGACTATAGACAATAAAGTATTGACATATCCTTAACAATCGGTAAACAAGCTCCAAAGTAATTTATTTACCTCTGTAACTGGAGGAACATTGGAGAAGTTCCTCTTCAAAGTTCACAGCAGAAACACTGAAATCACTACTTCTACACCTATTGTTTATGTCATCCTTCCAACCTTCTAAAATAAACAAACAGTGGCGGCTGTAAGGTGTTTGGACATGGTTTAAACTTAACTTTGTAATCTCTGTTGTGATTGAGGCTATAGATGGCCATGAGCGCTTGTTTTAAAGCTCCATCACTGCTTTATATGAATATACTTTAAGGGAAATTTACAAAAGCAGGTTCACAATATCAATATGTGTCTATATATACAGTATACCGTATATAATTCCTGATGCATGCAAGTCATTTGTAAAATCAAGCATGTATAATTACTGGTGATATAGCCTCAAAGCTGAACCCTTTGGAAGGCAACATTACCAGTGCCTCACAGCTCACATGTAGCTCTCATTTGTAAAGGTTGAGACATAATGTATTTCACAAAAAATAAATAAATAATAATAATTGTTTTTTCCTGAGATTAAAGGGGTTGTAAATGTACATGTTTTTTCACCTTAATGCATTCTATGCATTAACCACTTGACCACTGGGCACTTAAACCCCCTTAATAACCAGACCAATTTTCAGCTTTTGGTGCTCTCACATTTTGAATGACAATTACTCAGTCATACAACACTGTACCTATATGAATTTTTTGTCCTTTTTTTCACACAAATAGAGCTTTCTTTTGGTGGTATTTAGTCACCGTTGGGTTTTTAATTTTTTGTGCTATAAGAGAAAAAAGACTGAAAATTCTGTAAAAAAATTATTTTTTTTTCGATTCTGTTATAAAATTTAGCAAATTACTATTTTTTCTTCATAAATTTTGACCAAAATTTATACTGCTACATATCTTTGGTAAAAATAAGTACAAATTGGTGTATATTATTTGGTCTTTGTGAAAGTTATAGAGTCCACAAGCTATGGTGCCAATATCTGAAAATTGATCACACCTGAAGTACTGACGGCCTATCTCATTTCTTGAGACCCTAACATGCCAGAAAAGTACAAATACCCCCCAAATGACCCCTTTTTGGAAAGAAGACACTCCAAGGTATTTAGAAAGAGGCATTGTGAGTTTTTTGAAGTAGTCATTTTTTCCCACAATTCTTTGCAAAATCAAGATTTTTTTTTTCTCTTTTTTTTTTTCACAAAATTGTCATATTAGCAGGTTATTTCTCACTCACAGCATATGCATACCACAAATTACACCCCAAAACACATTCTGCTATTACTCCCGAGTATGGCGATACCACATGTGTGAGACTTTTACACAGCATGGCCACACACAGAGGCCCAACATGCAGGGAGCACCATCAGGCGTTCTAGAGCACCCAGGCCAATTCTGACATTTCTCTCCTACATGTAAAAATCATCATTTGTTTGCTAGAAAATTACATAGAACCCCAAAACATTATATATGTTTTTTTAGCAAAGACCTTAGAGAATATAATGGTGGTCGTTGCAACTTTTTATCTCGCACGATATTTGCGCAGCAATTTTTTTAACGCGTTTTTTAAGGAAAAAATATGTTTTGTGCTAAAAAAAAAAAAACAGTAAAGTTAGCCCAATGTTTTTACATAATGTGAAAGATGAAGTTACGCCGAGTAAATAGATACCTAACATGTCACCCTTCAAAATTGCACACGCTCGTGGAATGGCGCCAAACTTCGCTACGTAAAAATCCCCATAGGCGATGTTTTAAATATTTTTACTGGTTACATGTTTTGAGTTACAGAGGAGGTCTAGGGCCAGAATTATTGCTCTCGCTCTAACGTTCGCGGCGATACCTCACATGTGTGGTTTGAACACCGTTTTCATATGTGGACGGGACTTACGTATGCGTTTGCTTCTGTATGCGAGCTCACGGGGACAGGGGCGCTTAAAAAAATATATATTTTTTTTATTGTTCATTTTACTTTATTTATTTTAGTTTGACATGTTTTTCCACCCCAACATTTTTTTTGATCACTTTTATACCTATTACAAGGAACGTAAACATCCCTTGTAATAGGAATATGGCATGACAGGTCCTCTTTACAGTGAGATATGGGGTCAATAAGACCCCACATCTCACCTCTAGGCTGGGAAGCCTGAAAAAAAACAAAAAAAACAAAAAACAATCCTGGCTTTGATCATAGCGGTGAGTTGGTAGAAGCACCGGAGGGTGGCGGGGGGGGCATCCCCTCTCGCCTCCCGTAAGAATGATCAAGCGGCAGAACAGCCGCTATGATTGTTCTTATGGTGTAGGGAATCGCCGGCTGAAAAAGCTAATATCTGAATGATGCCTGTAGCTGCACCCATCATTCAGATATCCCCGCACAAATTCAAGGACGTCATATGACGGCCGGCGGGCGGGAAGTGGTTATTGCAGAGTATTGCCGGGCATTGCGGAGTATTGCCGGGCATTGCGGAGTATTGCCGGGCATTGCGGAGTATCGCCGGGCATTGCGGAGTATTGCAGGGCATTGCGGAGTATGGCAGGGTATTGCACGGGGTATTGCACAGTGGGTATTGCGCATAGTATTGCAGAGTATTGCAGAGTATTGTGCAGGGTATTGCAGAGTATTGTGCAGGGTATTGCAGAGTATTGTGCAGAGTATTGCAGAGTATTGTGCAGGGTATTGCAGAGTATTGTGCAGGGTATTGCAGAGTATTGTGCAGGGTATTGCAGAGTATTGCGCAGGGTATTGCAGAGTATTTTGCAGAGTATTGCGCAGGGTATTGCAGAGTATTGCGCAGGGTATTGCAGGGTATTGCGCAGGGTATTGCAGAGTATTGCGCAGGGTATTGCAGAGTATTTTGCAGAGTATTGCGCAGGGTATTGCAGAGTATTGCACCAGGGTATTGCAGAGTATTTTGCAGAGTATTGCGCAGGGTATTGCAGAGTATTGCGCAGGGTATTGCAGAGTATTGCGCAGGGTATTGCAGAGTATTGCACCAGGGTATTGCAGAGTATTGCACCAGGGTATTGCAGAGTATTGCACCAAGGTATTGCAGAGTATTGCACCAGGGTATTGCAGAGTATTTTGCAGAGTATTGCGCAGGGTAATTTGCAGAGTATTGCGCAGGGATGGCTGAGCAGGGATGGATGGATTGCTGGATCTGTGACTGCAATTGTCACAGATCCAGCCCACAGCTGACATGCTCTGACATGGGGGAGGGAGCTGACATGATCCGCTCCCTCCCCTCTCCTCTCACACTGTACCAATCGATACAGAGAGGGGAGAGAGGAACCGGCGTCATCACATGACGCCGGTCTGTTTACAAGTGATTGCTCCGTCATTTGACGGAGCGATCACGTGGTAAACGGGCGCTATCAGCGGCGATTTACCGCGATTCGTGATGCGCCGGGTCCTCTGGACCCGGTGGTCATGGAGATTCCCGTGTGCGCACCCCAGGGGGCGCGCGGGAGCGCGATTCTGGGAGGACGTTATATAACGTCCTCCCAGAGTTAAGCAACCACCTTGTCGACGTTATTTGTCGGCAGGTGGTTGCCAAGTGGTTAACCACCCTGGTGGTAATCCTGAGTCAGGCTCGGGGTGAGTTTTTACTACCAAAAGCGGTAACCCCGAGCCAGACTCGAGCTGCATCGCAGTATCCAGGGAGAGTTACTTACCTTGTTCCCTGGATCCTGCGATGTCTCCCCGCAGTGTGTGCGAGCCGTGTCTCGCTCGATTCCCACTGACGAGTGCCGAGCTCCATTCCCTGCGACGTTGCGACGCACGGGGATGGAGTTCGGCGCCAAATTCAAAAAGTGAAAAACACAGTATAGATACAGTATACTGTAATCCTACTGATTACAGTACTGTATCTAAAAATTACACATCCCCTTTGCCCCTAGTGGTCTGTCCAGTGCCCTGCATGCAGTTTTATATTATAAAAACTGTTCTTTCTGCCTGGAAACTGGAGATTGTCCATAGCAACCAAAAAGTGTCCCTTTATGTCAAAAGTGGTTTTAGACCAGCTAGAAAACAGCGATAATAAATTAAAATCACTTGCAGAATTGAGCGATAGCGATTTGTGGGGAAATTCATCATCAAACACTAAATCTAATGACAGCGACAATTCTGCAACTGAGCAAATTTCAGTGTTTTTGATTTGATTACATTATTAAATAATTTTTATTATTATTATATTATTATTTGTTATAATTATTTATAGTTATTTATTATATTATAATTTATGATTTTGTGTTTCAAACTTTATCATACCCGGGATGTCTACTAGACTCCTGTTTGGACAGATTTAGGTGAGTTATTCCTAAGAATTTTAGGTCTACAATACAAAACGCCAAATTTCCATGCAAAATAATTGTACCGCTTTCAGCACCTAAAATCTGACAGAATCATACCACCAGGGAGGTTAAGGTGAAAAAACATCTGAGCATTAGCACCCCCCCCGAACCCCCGTTTACTTACCTGACCCCTCAAAAGTCCCACGCCGTGAATGCGCAGGCTTCTTGGCCGGGCTTCTGGCTCAGTCATTGGTTGATTGAAAGCAGCGCAGCCATTTGCTTGCGCTGTTGTCAATCACATGAAATAATGCGGCGCACCGGGGGCGGGGCCAAGTGATACAGTGAGCGGCTATGGCCGCCGGCTGTATCACAGGAGCGCGCCTGCAAGGACTTTCCACCAAGCGAAAGAGCTTGCATGAACATGGAAAGTTCTTGCGGGGGTAAGCCGAGACAGGCGCCGAGGGACCGCAGAAGACTAGCTTCGGGACCACTCTGTGCAAAACGAGCTGCACAGTGGAGGTAAGTATAACATGTTTGTTATTTTTCAAAAAAAAAAAAAAAATTCCTTTAGTGTTCCTTTAAGTGAGAAAATCTTGTAAGATCACAGGAAAAAGCTCATTCATCCTTTTTTTTTTTTACAAAGATTTGGTGCCAATGTGAGTCAGTAGCAAAAAATGCTGAAGAAGAATTATGGAGGTGGTGCCAGAGTAAAAAAAAAAGAATAGGATCATTAGCTTGTGACAACATATCATTCAAAGAAACAAAGCATTATCATTAGATCTGTTAACTTTGCTAGCAAGCACAGGAATGGTGGCAGTTTGATATGAGGGGAAGGTGGGTGTATTTTAAGATACCTAAAAATTAGCAGTACGTTAGGCTATTGTCTAGATCCCTTAGAACCTGACATGATTGTAAATAGAAATTCTTAAGCCCTGTACACACGATCGGATTTCCTATGGTTTTTAAACCGATGGATTTTTCCATCGGAAAACCGATGAAGCTGACTTCCATCAGTCTTGCCTACACACCATCAGTCAAAAAACCGACCGTTCCAAACGCGGTGACGTAAAACACTCTGATGAGCCGAGAAAAATTAAGTTCAATGCTTCTGAGCATGCGTCGACTTGATTCTGAGCATTGCATGGGTTTTTTAACCGATGGACTTGCCCATAGATGATCGGAATTTGCTATCGGTTTTTTATCCATCGGAAAAATTTAAAACATGTTCTATTTTTTGACACCGATGGAAAAAAGACTGATGGGGCCCATACACGATCGGTTTGTCCGATGAAAAAAATCCATCGGACTGTTTTCATTGGTAAAACCGATCGTGTGTACGCGGCTTAAGTCAAACATAATTATGTATTCACAGCTGCATTATATCACTTTCTAATAATTAGCTGTAAGGTGCCACCTTCTGTAACTCATGCAACTTGTCTCCAAATACCAAAGCTTGTATCACTACAGCAGTTATTAATAGCATATCACCAATGTCTCATTATAATTAGTCATGCCAGTGGGTTGCAAAGTATTAGTATTGTTTAATAGCAACAGTAATTATCCTGATATACATGTAAACAAAGTAGGGTACTCAATCAGTAATGGTTTATCCTTATCATATACAGTAAAACCTTTGATTGCGAGTAACTTGGTCTGTGAGTGACAACCTATTTTTTTTAATAAATTTTGACTTGATAAATGAGTGATGTCTTGATATACAAGTAGCGTCACGTCACAACTGAGTATAAAAGAGAAGATTGGTGCCTCTAAATGTAGCAATATTGTTACATTTAATGAAGGTACAACATTTAGCAACTCACATGGTTGATGATTAAAACAGGCACATCTAATGCCGCGTACACATGGCCGTTTTTAATTTCATTGAAAAAAACAACGTTTTTCTCGACGTGATTCTTCTCAAGCCTGCCTTGCCTACACACTATTGTGAAAAAAAATGCTCGAGCAAAGCGCGGTGACATACAACACGTACGACGGCACTATAAAGGGGAAGTTCCATTCGGATGGCGCCATCCTTTGGCCTGCTTTTGCTGATCCTCGTGTTAGTAAAGTTTGGTGAGAGACGATTCGCGCTTTTCAGCCTCGTGCTCTTCAGTCCGTTACAGCGTGACGAATGTGCTATCTCCATAGCAAACGCTAGTTTTACCAGAACGAGCGCTCCCATCTCATACTTGATTCTGAGCATGCACGTTTTTTTTCCCCTCGTAAAAGCATCTACACTACGTGAACAAATAGAGCAGGTTCTAATTTTTTTGAGCCCATTTTTCACGTCGTTAAAAATGCTCTGGAGCCTACACACAATCGTTTTTAATGACCAATTAAAAAAAATAAAAAAATTAAATTTTTCTCGTCATGAAAAACGGTTGTGTGTACACGGCATAAGTTTGCAGGAAAAGCTGCTACTTAGATGTGCCTGTTTAAATCAACAATCATGTGAGTTGCTAAGTGTTGTACCTTAATTAAATGTAACCATTTTGCTACACCTAGGCTTCATGTACACGGGACGTTTTTACAACCTCTCCTGAATGATTTAACTTGACAGATAGTAAGTAACCCACATTTAAAACGTCAGTTTTGCCGCGTTTACATGCTGCATTTAGCTGCGTTTTACCGTGTTTTGCCGTGTTTGCGTTTAGAAGCGTTTCAACAAAAAAAATGGGCTAAAACGAAAAATGCCTATAAACGAAACACTGCTAATTAGCCACATTTAGCTGCGTTTAGCCGTGTTTAGAAGCGTTTGGCGCTTGAAATGCCTCTAAACTCAGCGTCTGAACTCATTTTTTTGCTTTCCAAAAGAAGCCTCTAAACTCAACTGCCTAGAAATGACTATAAACAGAATATACACATAAGATAACATTGAATGAGTTGAGGGGCAGTTGAAAAAAGCGTCCAACTGCCTCTGAATGTTGGTTTAGCAGCAGCAGTGCACATGGGGCCTTAGAGGTGCCTCTCTTCTCTTTTATACTCTGTAGCTCCTGTTGGATTTTGCTTTTAAACCCCCATGTGGATGGGCATTGTATGGTTACACAACCACATTGCTATAATCATTTTATATGGACTATAGACTAAAAGACTTATGAATAAATGGTTGTGGAACAAATCATCTGAGTTTCCAATATTTCTTATGGGCAAATTTGCTTTGATATTTATGTGCTTTGGATTACAAGCACGTTTCCGGAATGAATAATGCTTGCAATCCAAGGTTTTACTGTATACTGTACATGCAGCAAAAGTTTATAAACCAGTTATTATATCACTTATAAGGTACAATAGTCATATGCCTAAAATCACACCAGATTATTTAGATTCATTTATTTATTTTAATTTGGGTCGTCACTAGAACAGGAATAGAAGAGACATCTTCCAATAAAGACACTTGTTCCAGAGGGGATTTCTCTCAATTTGGAGAGATCTCCTCACACTTTACATTGTGCACACATAACAGGAAGTAAGGGGATATCCTCCCAATGGCACACAAATTGCAAAAAGGTAGGGGTTTTAACCATTCCATACTAATTTTTTTGTTAGTGGATTTAGATATGCTTTCATGAAATGAGAAACCACATGCCATGTAAAATATCTCAAACGCTTTTTTTTGTGCTAGGCTATGTTTACACGCAATTTTATGCCTTTCCTTGTCTTGGGTGGATTGGTTAAGCTTGTAGTGTATAGGAGGAATGCTTGTGGGTATCAGAGCTTGTAAAAAAGCCAACTTAGCTCAATGAACCCTCAGTGTCCTTCTTACATTACTTATTACTGTAGCCTATTTGGGATCCAAGTGGGGAACTGCTTCCACCAGTCAGTTGAGACGCAGCCTCTGCCTCAGTGTGCACCTGATTATTGTGGAGATATGCAGTTATAGGGGTACTACTTTCTCTACTTTTGTATTTACACGCAATTCTGGAATCCTATTAGCTATAAGAGAAAGGATGTTCTTGTAATTACACATTTATATGTATGACTTTTTTATGTTTCAGTAATTATGGGACTGTTGATTTACTAAATTTGTTGGATATGTACAGTTGAGGAAAAGTCAAATTTAACAGTATCTGCTGTATGCCAAATCAATATTTCATTAGGGCTATTTAAAATGCTGCATATCTGTTGAATTCTGAGGGTAAAGAGATGAGTAATTTAACAAGTATGAAGAACAATACTTTTTTTGAGACCTTTGTTTGCTTAATGTTTGAAATTTTCTTGCAATTCCTATTATGGACTAAAAAATATTAAAAACAATATTTATGAATCATGTATTTATTATTCTTTGTTAGTAAGAGAAAATTTAGATCTCAACCAATCTTGTCCCTTTCCTCACACCAAATTACATCTCCAGTTCTCCCCCCGCTGAAGTATACAAAGGGGTGGGGTCGTCAATTGGCATCATTGACCAAATATGGACATGTCGCATGATGTCACTGGGTGACCCTTGCCCTTTTTACATCAGGGGTGCTTAACCTGTGGCCCTCCGATGTGGCCCTTGACCTCAAACCAGGAAAGTGCACTTATATCATGCAGGTTTGGTGCGCATTCTGAAAGCTCACCAAAACTCTTGAATGAAGGCATTTTGATGCGCTTTCAGAAAGCGCACCACACCTGCATCTGGGGGGGCATAAACAAACTGAAAAAAAACATCAATTGCAGCCACTGTGCCCATCAAACCCAGCTACTGTGCCATCAAGCACAGCCACTGTGCCCATCAAGCGCAGCCACTGTGCCCATCAAACACAGCTACTGTGCCCATCAATTGCCACCACTGTGCCCATCAAATGCAGCCACTGTGCCCATCAAGCGCAGCCACTGTGCCCATCAAACGCAGCCACTGTGCCCATCAAACGCAGCCACTGTGCCATCAAACGCATCTACTGTGCCATCAAATGCAGCCACTGTGCCCATTAAGCGCAGCCACTGTTCCCATCAAACGTAGCCACTGCGCCCATCAAGCACAGCCACTGTGCCATCAAACACAGCTACTGTACCCATCAATTGCTGCCAGTGTGCCCATAAATTGCCACTACTGTTCCCCATCAAATGCTGCCAGTGTGCCCATCAATTGCCGCTACTGTGCCCCATCAAATGCTGCCAGTGTGCTCATTAATTGCCACTACTGTGGCCCATCAAATTCTGCCAGTGTGCCCATTAATTGCCGCTACTGTGCCCCATCAAATGCTGACAGTGTGCCCATCAATTGCCACTACTGTGCCCCATCAAATGCTGCCAGTGTGCATCACCCGTCACTTACCTGTCTCGCAGCAGGTCAGCGGCGGTGTCCTGCACGCTCCTAGATGTCTTCTTTCATCCTCTAACAGGCGTCCAATTACATCGCCTGACGTTTCAGCCAATCAGGTGACAGGTAACAGACCCGAGCACCTGATTGGCTGAGAGGCGGTTCAGTGTTAGAAAAGCGAATTCCTTCACTTTGCTAACACAACACTGAGGGAACAGCGAGCGCCCAGCATGGCGCCCACTGTTCACTTTTTTGAGCGCCTATTAGAGCCTACGGCTCTAATCAGGAGCTTAAAAAAAACACCCAGCTGCTGTAATTCAGGTGCCCAGTGCCCGAAAAGGGTCCGGACACCTGAATAGGGGGTGTCGGTGGCGACTATAGAAAGATTAATTCAATGCATGAATCTATCTATGGTGATAGCGCGGCCAGGAGAAAGGGGGCGGTGCCCATGTGCCCCTTATGGCTGCACTGCCACTGCCCCAACATCTGGTGTAGCTTGAGAGGTCGCAATGGTGACCCCGCCCCATGCTTCAGGGGGCCTGTGCGGCCTCCCCGTCACATTCTGTTTTACACTTGGACAGGAGAAGTGGCAGGGGCAACATATACAGGAACCAATCCTCTCCATTTTCCTTCTACGGCCACTAAAATCCAGCTTTTCCTCCTCACCCTCCTGCTGACATTCAGCGGCTGCAGAAGAAAAATGTTTATTATGCTATTCAAAATAAAAAATTCAAAACTCTGCACCGCTTTATTTTATTGTGGCTCGTGACCAATTACCAAATTAAGTGGTCCTATATTTTCAAAAGGTTAAATAACCTTGGTTTACATCAACTGTGGGGAGAACCAGAGATGTCATTCAGCGTGAGGAAAGTGACAGGTTTGGTCGGGTCTCGTGGGTGGTATTTTTTTCTTTTATGCGGTTTGGTAGCTGTCGTTCATTGTGAATGATGTGGACCTACATGGCTGAACAACATGATTTACAATAGATGTACGGGGACAGTGTCAAAACTGTGCATGTGATTTTATTTTAATGTTACTTATTTTGTGAATGACCTTCGGGTCTGGTATGGATTGTGAGTAAACCCCACAACATTTTTTTTTATTATTTTAACTGTCAGGTCTCCTTTGTTTATATTGACCTGTTTGTTGGGACACTGGTGTGTGCCAGCTACTTAACAACCTACACAAAAGCTCTACAATTGAGCCAGAGGCGGGATCCTATAATGTGACCTGACTGGCTTTACAGGGTAGATAGAATAGTCTTATGCCGCATACACACAACCGTTTTTAATGTCATGGAAAAAAACAAAGTTTTTCTCGACGTGATTCTTCTCAAGCCTGCCTTGCATACACACTATCGTGAAAAAAAATGCTTGAGCAAAGCGTGGTGACGTACAACACGTACGACAACACGTACGACGGCACTATAAAGGGGAAGTTCCATTCGGAACTTTGGGCTGCTTTTGCTGATTTCGTGTTACCGCGTGTTAGTAAAAGTTTGGTGTTAGCCAATTTGCGCTTTTTAGTCTCTGTGCTCTTCAGTCCATTACAGCATGACGAATGTGCTATCTCCATTACGAACGCTAGCTTTACCAGAACGAGCGCTCCTATCTCATAACTTGCTTCTGAGCATGCTCGTTTTTTTCCTGTCGTTAAAGCGTACATACGACCGTTTTTCACGACTAGCAGGTTCTCATTGAGAAAAATGCTCTGGAGCCTACACATGACCGTTTTTCACGACCAATTTAAAAAATGGCATGTTTCTCATCATGAATAACGGTCATGTGTATGCGGCATTAGAATGGGGATGGGAGTAGGTTTAGGCTTAGTTAGAATTAGACTGGAATTCCATGTTAAAGTTGTATATTTTTTACATTTTGCTTGAAGTCAAAGTCTTGCTGGAAGAGAAATCTTCTACCTATAGGTTTCTTCCAGATGACATCAGGTTTCTATTTAGAATTCCCTTGTATTATGCCTTTTCTACTCTCTCCTCTGCCATCACAGGCCTTCCATAATCTTTAATAGAGAATTATACCTACAGCATGATGCTGTATTACCATGCTTCACAGTGAGGGTGGCATATCTGTGCTGATGTGCAGTGTTTTGCTTCTATTAAACAGGGTATTTGGTCTAATGATCAATTACATTAATTTTCTTCTCATAGAATCTTATCCCAGGTGATTTCAGAGTCTTCCTTTTGTTTTCTGTCAAATTGTGGGTGAGTTGTCATGTGAGTTTAAGTAAACAGTAGCTTTGGTTTCACCACTGTTCCATAAACCTGTGAGTGCTGAAGTATCTAGGCAAAATTGCTGTATGCATACCTTCTCCAGTCTTAGGCCTTTAAATCCTGCAGAGTGGATATAAGTCTTTTGGTGGTCTCCCTCACTAGTCTCCTTCTTGCACAGGCACTTAAGCCTGATACACACAGGCAGTTTTTATTTGTTCAACCCAGTGGGCTAAACGATAAAAACAAAGGAGCTTGCTAGCTAACTATGAAGCGTGTTAGTACAGTGATCCCCCGTTGTGCTATTGTGTTTTGACAGGGGATTACCTTCCCCGCCAGGACACACCCAATTGCTGTGAGCACTGATTGGATGCCGATCAGCTGCTGGTTTTCCAGCATGCCCGTTCAATAGAAGCCAGTCATGAGACTGGCTTCTGTCAGAGGCGAAGATGTACACACAGGCTGAATGTTGGCTGGTAACTGCAGAACCTATCATTGATTTTTACAGATTAACAGCTGTACCATAAACTTTCCAATTATTAATGACTGATTTAATGGTACTTTAGTGGATGTTAATTGACTTGGTAATTTATTATATCCATTCTATGACTTGTACATTTGAATTACCTTTTCATGGATTTGCTTGGGATGTTAGTTTGTCTTCCCGGTGTAGATTATGCTACATTACTGACTCTCCATCCAGCTATTATTTGGCCTTGGATAAGAAATGTTTTTGCCAGGTATGTCATATTAAATGAGATATTATGATTTACTAAAACTGGAGAGTGCAAAATCTGGTGAAGCTCTGCATACAAAACAATTTGCTTCCAAATCAGCTGCACCAGATTTTGCACTCTCCAGCTTTAGTAAATAAACTCTATAGTCTGTCTCTAATGGAGCAGCCCAAAACAATCAACAAGATTTCATGTGTTTTTCTATATAAACAGACTAACAGTCCTTTTTTTTTTACAATACTGTACATGTTATGTTGTATATTTTATAAACAAGCATACATGAATAACTAATAAAGAGACTGTTTTCTAATCTAGTTTCCAAAGCTTTCAGAAAGTATGATTTTGCTTTTATAGAGACACAATTTTCTCTGTTGACAGCCTGCCCTTTTATTTATATATTGTTTGGGCAGCCCTGTCACAAAAAGATGAATGTGTAAACAAACATTGAGAGTAATATACTCTAAATAGAATAAATCTTCAAGAAAGGGCACATCGCAAAAGTAAAAAAAGCACTGTACACACTCAGAAATTGAAATAATTGAAATATCTTACTATTAAATATTAAATGTTAGGCTATTCTATAGTGTACAGTGTACACATACATTCTAGAGAACCCCCACCCAATGAACAGGTTTTCCTAGGTAATTATTGGTTGGTATATCTGGATAATTACATAATGAATACCCTGTAGATTTAACAAGGGACTAGCTGGATCATACACAATAACAATAGTATTAAAAGAAAATGCTTTATATCTGAATATAAACAATTAACCAATTCTAAATGCATTCCATTTGGATTTGAATTTGTCCATGTAACTAAAGACCCAGAACTGAATAAAAATGCAATGTTGGGAACTCCTTGATTCTTATATTTTCTTTATCCACAGTAACACTGTGCAAGTACATTAAGGGCCCTTTTACACGGGACGGATCCGTGATGATCCGCCCCGTGAACATCCGCTTACTCAGTGGGGATCGCTCCGTTGATCCCCGCTGAGCCGGCGGATGACAGGGCGGTCCCTGCACACTGTGCAGGGACCGCCCTGTCAGATCTCCGCTCTCCCCTATGGGGGGTTTGGAGGAACACGGACCGTCTGTCCGTGTTCTGGTACAATCTTTTTTTATTAAGATTTTTTGAGAAGTGAGAACAATTGCAATAATCCCACGCAGGGGATATAAACAAAAAACATAAGATGGCACAGCTGAATAGTGCACATCAAAAACATATTCGAAAGTGGGAGTTACCAGGCAACAACAGCCCTCCGGCCGAGGCTGGGGGATCAACATAAAGTAACTGAGCATTATTGCTCAGAGAGTAAGGCGTGGAGTAATCCACTAAAATGTGGAAAATTACAAACACATAAACAAAATAAAATTGAGAAAGGAAAAACAACAAAAAAACAAATAAGAAAAATAAGAGCGAAAAAAAGAGAGAGAGGGGGAGAGGGAGAGGGAGAGAAAGAGAGAGAGAGAGGGAGAGAAAGAGAGAGAGAGGGAGAGAAAGAGAGACAAGGGTACCCCCAGGTCGGGAAGAAAAAGGGGGTCAATTAACGCGGCCTAGGCTGGTCGGATGCAGAGTGGGAAGAGCGTAGGACCACCACGGGCCCCAAACCTTGAGGAACTTGGCGTGGGAGTCATGAAGAATACTAGACATCTTCTCATTAATCATGAGAGTCGTTAAGGTGCTCTTCACCTCCGAAAACGAGACAGTTGGCTTCTTCCAGGCCCTTGCTATAGTGCGCTTCGCAGCGATAAACAAATAGGTGGCCAACTTCTGCTGATGAGAAAAAAGGCCCGGGACCGGGCAGTGAAGCAAGGCCAATTTAGCGTCCTTGCGGGGGAGAATATGGAAGAGAGACGACAGAAGTCCAAATACCCTCGACCAGAATCCCACCAGGCGGGGGCAGGCGTCTGTCCGTGTTCATCCGATCCGCTCTGCAGACGGATAGAAAAATAGGATTTTCCTCCGTCTGCAGAATCGGACCATTGCGGACACAGATGATATCGGGTGTCAGCGGATGTTCATCCGCTGACACCGCTATCCCATAGGGATACATGTATGTCCGTATTTCATCCAAAAACGGATGGATGAAATACGGACAGACTGTCCGCACGTGTGAAAGGGGCCTTAGAGTCAAAATGCAGCAGTATTCACAGTAATTTGTTTTTGGTTGTTCCCCTGATTTTCCCCTGCCTGCTACAGACTTTGTCTTAAAAATTAAGCAAGCACTGGTATTTTGAGGCATTTAATCATCTGAAAACCACAGTAAGTGGAGCTTAAAGGCTAAGTTCACCTTTGTTTACCTTCTTTTTTTTTTTTTTTCTAAATTCCTTCTCCCCTATGTACCAATATAGCATTAATGTACTTCTTTTGCAAAAATAAATGAGCTTTGCTTTAATTCTACACACGCTTACCTCACTCTCTTCATGGATGTTTAAAAACCCTGCTCCATTACTTCTGCCTTACTTCCTGAAAATACTTTAGTTCATGACACAGGAAGGGGTTGACCAGCTGAGGGTATATGATGCAGAGTGTGTGATAATGAGATCAGATGGTCAACTCCTTCCTGTGTCATGACCTAAATTCTGTTCAGGAAGTAAGGCAGAAGTAATGGAGCAGGGTTTTTAAACATCCATGAAGAGAGTGAGGTAAGCCTTTGTAGAATGAATGGAAAGCTGTTTAATGCTATATTGGTACATAGTGTAGGGGAGCTGGAATTTAGAAAAAAAAGGTGAACAAAGGTGAACTTAGCCTTTAAAGACTTCCAGTGCTAACATCTGGGGACAGCCTGTTGAGGGGATTTACTAAAACTGATGCACAAAAACTCTGGTGCAGCTGTGCATAGTAACCAATCAGATTCTAACTTCAGCTTCTTCAGTTAGGCTTTAACAATAAAACCTAGAAGCTAATTTCTCCCTATGCACAGCTGCACCAGATTCTGTGTGCACCAGTTTTAGAAACTCTCCCTCTGTAAGTGAGATGTGCTGATACACTAACCAGATTGACTCTACAACCTCACTGCACTCTGAGTCCATTTATAGAGGCAGTGAAAACTATGGGGGTAAAAACTGCTGGCCACCTTTAACTGCCTCAAATCCTCTAATAGATGGGTCCTTTAAGTCCCAATTGCCAGGTCTGCATGTGAGTGAAAGATAGTTGTCAACTTCACCTAAGAAGGCAATGACCTGCTGTAGACAATGTTTGATTTCCCCTACACTGGTAGTGGTTCTATCATGTGGAACTTTCTCCACTGTTGCTCAGAAAAAAAATATATATATTTTATAGTACAAAACTTACCCCATTTCCTATTTCCTATTTCCATTTTTTTCCCTATTGCCTTTTTCCTGTTGCCCTCCCCCCCCCCACCCCCCTGATCTGCCACCTCTCAACCTCTTTTATCCTGTCATCTGTCTAATTCAGTCATTCCCTGTGCATATTTGTGTGACAATTTGAAGACTCTCCATTTCTCCCATTTTGCTCAGAAAAATTCTAATGCATTTTCAACTGATAGCTTGATAATATGTTCTTATGGCTTCATAATATTATATTCACCTGTGTATTGTTTGAAAATGTATTTACTTCTTACCATACCACTTACATGATGATTGGGGCATAGGACTCTGGTTCTTACCTTACACTTCAAATAAGTGAGTAAAACATTGCATTCTTTATCTTTATTTATATTTCTCTTTATTCAATTTCACTTTATTCATACTTTAAACTCACTTCTTTGGTGAGCCCCAATAGTTAACTAATATTGAGGGGTTATATTTCTGGCCTCTTTACCTACAGTTAAGGAATCTTTTTTTGTTGAAACCAGCTGGATATTTACTGGTACATTAATCCTCGTCACTGGAACCTAATACAATTTTTACACTAATTCTTGCTTTGACTGATTATCAGAGATACTTTATCACTAACCTTTATTTGTCTTATGTGCAACTAACAGTGCACACTTGCTCAGCAGTCTACAAATGGAACTATTAGCCAGGGAACAGTGGCATTGGTTGGGCTTATTGGATCACTTCAATACTTACCTTTATCCCCTGTTTAACATATTCACACTGGAATATGTTTCCCATATCAGTTGTGTGTGCTCTATGTATAACTTTATTTTCCAGGCGTTTTCCAGGAGTTTTTTTTATATGTAAAATAGTGCAGCGGCAGTGAGATAGTGCTGGTGACTCCACTAGATTAGATTCCTTCATGTTAACTTTCACCTGGACAGGATTTTTGTCACTATAGCTATGAAATACAGATTTGTACATACTATTTCTCCAGCTCCTTTAATTAAGTGATTTACTCTCAGTAGGTCCACAGCATCACTCGCTGGTCAATATTGGTGTGGGCTCCTGTTTCCTTAAAGTTCTGTTCCACTATTGTCTCTTCTAGCGAGGGTGGACAGAGAAGCAGATGCCCATGGCTGCTGAGATGTATTCTTTATTTTTCTTGCTATAATTCCTTTCATGTTTTTGTATGGTCGCTTGTAAATATTTTGTTAACATATTTTTATCTGCCGAAGTTTTCATACAATTCTTCTTTAGGATATTTGTATTCAAACTTTCACTCTATGGGCTCATTTTAATTTCCACCTGTAGTAAAAGGTATATTTTTCATGCAGTCATTTTTGTATATACTTGTTGGAATGGTCTCACATAAGGTTAAGCGAACCAGAACTGTAAAGTTCGGGTTCGTACCGTACATTTGGGTTTTTGGTATCCGGACCCTAACCCGAACAATGTACTGTATGTTCGGGTTCGGGTTCGGTGTTCGGCAATGTAATGGCGCCTTTTAAAAAGGTGCAGGGCAGCCAATCAACATTTGTTTAACTCGTGTGCCCTTAGAAGCCATCACAGCCATGCCTACTAATGGCATGTCTGTGATTGGCCAGTGTAGCATGTGACCCAGCCTCTATATAAGCTAGAGGCACATAGCACAGCATGTCACTCTGCTTCAGTTAGTGTAGGGAAAGGTTGCTGCTGCTGCTGCTTTGAGGGAGAGAATTAGATAGGAGTCCTGATTCAGAAATCAAATTACTCAGCGATCTACCTTGCTTTTGTTGTGTGGGTGCAGTGCACAATCTTTTTACCCTGCCCTGAGCCCAGTGCCAGAGAAAAGATAACTTTTATCCATCTGTTAGTTAGGTTGGCTTCGGCAGGCATTTTATGCAAGCTCAGTGCACCAGCACTGCATATGTTACTGTGAGATACACACTTTAGATACTGTTCTCCTATTCTGCTATTCAAAAATAAATAATTTAGTGCAAAACAATTATTTTTTTCTGCATTTTCTGCATATCTGTATGTGTGAGATGCACACTTTAGATACTGTTCTCCTATTCTGCTCTTCAAAAAAATAAAATAATTTAGGGCAAAAAAACATTTTTGGTGCGTTTTCTGGCATAAAAATTTAATTTGGTGCATTTTTTGCATATCTGTACGTGTGAGATACACATTTTAGAGACTGTTCTCCTATTCTGCTCTTCAAAAAAATAATAATTTAGGGCAAAAAAAATAATTTTGGTGCGTTTTCTGCATATCTGTACCTGTGAGATACACCCTTTAGATACTGTTCTCCTATTCTGCTCTTCAAAAAAATAATAATTTAGGGCAAAAAAAATAATTTTGGTGCGTTTTCTGCATATCTGTACCTGTGAGATACACCCTTTAGATACTGTTGCTCTATTCTGCTATTCAAAAAACACCCATTTAGGGCAAGATCCTAAATTTGAGAAATATAAGGAGGCAAATAAGAGACTTGGCCCCAGTCGTGGTGCTGCTGGTGGAGCTCCTGTTGCAGGGAGAGGACGTGGTTGATCTGTGCCAGCTACACGCACAAGTGAAACACCTTCCTCAGGTGCGAGTAGGCGACAGAGCCTGCAGCGGTATTTGGTCGGGCCTAATGCGGCTCTACGAATGTTGAGGCCAGGCCCAGGACAAGTACAGGCGATAGTAGATTGGGTTGCTGACAGTGCCTTCCTTTACATTGTCTCCCACCCAGTCTACTGCTGAAAGATCAGAGTTGGCACCTGCAGCCAATGTCCATCAGTCTTTCACCTCACCCCCTTGCAAATCAGTCAAGCAGTCTGAGCCCCAAGTCATGCAGCAGTCTCTTCTGCTTTTTGATGACTCTGTTAGCAGGGTTTCCCAGGGCCATCCACCTAGCCCTGCCCCAGAAGTGGAAGAGATTGAGTGCACCGATGCCCAACCACTTATGTTTCAAGATGAGTACATGGGAGGACAATCGCAACACGTCTCGGATGATGAAGGAACACATGTGCCAACTGCTGCTGCTTTTGCAATTGTGCAGACCGACAAGGAGGGCAGGGGTGAAGACTGGATGGAAGATGATGTGGAGGATGATGAGGTCCTCGACCCCACATGGAATTAACGTGATGCAGGTGACCTGTGCAGTTCAGAGGAAGAGGCAGTGGTCGCACAGAGCCACCAGCACAGCAAAAGAAGGAGCAGGGTGCAAAAATGGAGCATCCGCCCCCTAGACAGTACGCCTGCTACTGCCCAATGCAGCAAGGGACCAAGCACACCAAAGCCAGGTCCAATGAGTTCCCTAGCGTGGCAGTTCTTCAGACAATGTTCTGATGACAAGACACGAGTGGTTTGCATGCTGTGCAATCAGAGCCTGAAGTGAGGAATAAACGTTCTCAACCTGAGCACAACCTGCATGACCAGGCATCTAAGTGCCACGCATGAGCTGCAGTGGAGTAGACACCTCAAAAACCAAGAAAGGTCTCTGGCTCCTCCTTCTTCCTCTTCTGCTGCAGTCTCGGCCTCTTCATCCACCTCTGTAGTGACAGTGGCACCTGCCACTCCCCAAACAGAGGATCTGCCAGCAACACTACCACCTGGGTCACCAACCATCTCCACAATGTCCCATGGAAGCGTTCAGCTCTCTATCTCCCAAACACTGGAGCGGAAGAGGAAGTACCCCCATACCCACCCGCGATCCCTGGCCCTGAATGCCAGCATTTCAAAATTCCTTGCCTTTGAAATGCTGTCATTCCGTCTGGTGGAGTCGCAGAGTTTTAAAAGCCTGATGACATTGGCTGTCCCACAATACGTTGTGCCCAGCCGCCACTACTTTTCCAGGCGAGCCATCCCTTCCCTGCACAACCAAGTGGGGGACAAAATCAGGTGTGCACTGCACAACGCCATCTGTGGCAAGGTCCACCTAACTACGGATACATGGACCAGTAAGCATGGTCAGGGATGCTATATCTCCCTAACAGCACACTGGGTAAATGCAGTGGCGGCTGGGCCTGAGGCGGATAGAAGTTTGGTGCATGTCCTTCCACCACCGAGGATTGCAGGGCACTTCAGTTTGCCTCCTGTTGCTAACTCCTCCTACTCCGCTTCCCCATCCTCTACCGCCTCCTCATCCAGTCAGCGTAACACCTTCACCACCAACTTCAGCACAGCCAGGGGTAAACAACAGCAGGCAGTTTTAAAACGTTCCTGTTTGGGGGAAAAACGCCACACTGCGCAGGAGTTGTGGAGGGACATGGAACAACAGACCGATGAGTGGTTGGTGGCACTGAGCCTCAAACCCGGCCTGGTGGTGTGCGATAATGAGCGAAATCTCGTAGCAGCTCTGGGCCTAGCCGGTTTGACGCACATCCCTTGCCTGGCGCATGTTCTGAATTTGGTGGTGCAGGGGTTCCTTAAAAATTACCCGATATGCCAGAGCTGCTGCAGAAAGTGCGGGCCGTCTGTGCGCACTTTCGGCGTTCTCACCTTGCTGCTGCTCGCCTGTCAGCGCTGCAGCGTAACTTCGGCCTTCCCGCTCACCGCCTCATATGTGACGTGCCCACAAGGTGGAACTCCACCTTGCACATGCTGGCCAGACGATAGTGGAGTTTCAGCTGCAGCACGCACGCGTGAGTCGCTCTGCGGAACAGCACCACTTCACCACCAATAACTGGGCCTCCATGCGAGACCTGTGTGCCTTGTTGCGCTGTTTCGAGTACTCCACCAACATGGCCAGTGCCGATGACGCCGTTCTCAGCGTTACTATCCCAGTTCTATGCCCCCTTGAAAAAATGCTTCACGCGATGATGGAAGAGGATGTGGCACAGGAGGCGGAGGAGGAGGAGGAGGAAGAGGGATCATTTCCAAGGCTTTCAGGGCAGTCATTCACAAGTGGCTCCGAGGGTGGGTTCCTGCACCAACAAACGCCAGGTACACAATTGTCCAGCAAGGGCACAGTTCTGGAGGATGACGAGGTGGAGGATGAGGAGGAGGAGATGGAGGAGGATGAACCATGTTCACAGCAGGGTGGCACCCAGACCATCTCATGGCCATCACTGGTGCATGGCTGGGGGAATACAGAGGACACAGACGATACACCTCCCACAGAGTACAGCTTTTCGTTGCCTCTGGGCAGCCTGGCACATATGAGCGATTACATGCTGCAGTGTCTCCGCAACGACCGCCGAGTTGCCCACATTCTAAGAGGTGCTGATTACTGGGTGGCCATGCTGCTGGGTCCCCATTACAAGGACAACGTACCGTCCCTAATTCCCTCACTGGAGCACAATTGTAAGATGCGCGAGTACAAGTGCACGCTGGTAGACGCGCTGCTGGTGGCATTCCCACCTGACAGCGGGGGCACAGTGGAAGCACAAGGCGAAGGCAGAGGAGGAAGAGGTCGCCAACAAAGCCGGGGCACCGCCAGCACCTCAGAAGGCAGGGTTAGCATGACCGAAATGTGGAAAAGCTTTGTCAGCACGCCACAACAACCAGCACCACCAGCTGATATGGAACATCTTAGCAGGAAGCAGCATTTCACCAACATGGTGGAGCAGTATGTGTGCACACACCTATACGTACTGAATGACGGGTCTGCCCCATTCAACTTCTGGGTCTCCAAATTGGGCACATGGCCTGAGCTTGCCCTTTACTCCTTGGAGGTGCTGGCCTGCTCTGCAGCAAGTGTATTATCTAAACGTGTATTTAGCACGGCAGGGGGCGTTATCACAGACAAGCACAGCCGCCTGTCCAGAGCCAATGTGGACAAGCTCACGTTCATTAAAATGAACCAGGCATGGATCCTACAGGACTTGTCCGTACCTTGTGCAGGATAGACATGTATACCGGCCTTACCCAGCCATTGTTGTATTGTTGATCTCTCTCACTTTTTTGGATGTGTACCCTAATTTTAAAAAAATAATTTATTCAAAACAAAAACCAGTGTTGGCTACGTCGTCCTCCTCCACCGCCGCTTCCATCTACACCGCCACATCCACCGCCACCTCAACCTCCTACTCCATATGGACCTTGTTCTCCTAGGTCAAGATTATTTTATTTTTTTATGTATTTTATGTTATTTTAAGCTATTTACCTATCCACATTTGTTTGCAGAGCACTTGCCATGCTCTTAACAACATTTTGCTGCCATTTGCAGCCCTCTAGCCCTTTCCATTACTTTTTTAGAGCCATTTTAGTCCTCAAAAGTTCGGGTCCCCATTGACTTCAATGGGGTTCCAGTTCGGGGTCAAGTTCGGGTCCAGTTCGGGTCCCGAACTCAAACTTTTTTCCGAAGTTCGGCCGAACCCGTCGAACCCGAACATCCAGGTGTCCGCTCAACCCTAGTCTCACATTCTTGCTCTTACATTTTATATGGCATATGAAGGAGCAACCTCAATGCTAGCCATTCTGGGACCCCTAGACCCACACCTATATGAGTTGGGGTAATTACAGTTCCTTACTTGTTCCCCTAATGTAACTTTTAGTCCACTTAAATGCTCTCTTTCTGTGACCTTAAAATCTGTTTAAACAATCTCTCTACCCTGAGCGTATATTGTTCCATTGACTATTACAATTCCGCAGGTCTCTATGAACCTATTGTATAATAACATTTCATTGTACACTACTGTAAACGGAAAATAAATCTCACCATTAATTCCTCTAATACACCTTTATCACAGCCAGAGGTGCTTGATTGGAGGCGTAGCTGCGGTGGGATCTATATCATTGTACAGTAGGATTGTTGATGGATTTCTACCTAGGGACATTGTTTACATTTTCTTTTTCAGTTTCCACTGAAGCTTCCCTGTCTTCACCCTAGGATATGCACTTTTTTTCATGAGTGGCAGCAGCAAGTTACACTCTTAGTATATATAGGACTTTCCTGAAGATCATATTTAGCTGTCCCCAAGGTAGTTCCTATCTCTAGCTTGGGTTCAGATTAATTTTGTTACTTTTAATCTTGCTTATCCATGTCATCCTCTCCCCATACCCCTCCCTTGACTATGCTCTTACTTCTTCCCATCTTCTTATTCTTCTGCCCTTCTCTCACCCATTCCTCTTCCTTCCTACTCCAATTGCTTAGACTTGCATACATGATGGTTGTTACAATATAACCTGCAATAATATCTATCAATCTGCTCATTCAGTGTCAGAGTTCTTAGTCATTCTAGTAAGAAATTACAAATATTATTCCACTTACATAAAGAGAAAATAAATACAGTAATCTTCCAGGAAACTGATTTTCATCAAGATGATCATCTGCCATGTATTAGCCAATATTACTGGGCCTGGCATCATAGAACCAACATTTTTGCAAAAAGGGGCCTCTATTGCAATGCATTAACTTTTCAAATTGAAGTCTTGAATTCTAAAATAGATTCTGATGGCATATGCCTGTTTAGCAAACTGTCTTTTCTTAACAATCCATTATGATCATTAATACATACAGTTTAAGGCAGTTGAGGGCACAGTAGAAATCGGCCCAATTACACCTGAGATAATAAAAAGTTATATATAATGTAAAACCAGTCTGTGGGCAGCTGCTGAAAAAATCTTCAAGCTAAGATCCAACCGAAACTGCATGTAACAAAAACAGACAGTGCTCCTACATCAACCAATCATTGATATAAACTGAAAATTAATGCAGTGTTGGTAATTGGAGAACAAACATATGATATGCAGTTCAAATGGGAGATCAATACATACAGTACCTTTCAATACATTGTAGATCTCTGTGTGCATTTGCTATCTACACCTTCGTAGTGGCCAAGATTATTTTAGGTGGTGATTTCAACCTTATCCTGGATCCAAAAACATTCTTTTACTGGAAAGTCCCTCTTTTTTACTCTACAATCTATAAACACAAGTTAATTTTCACCCAATTGAAGCTTGTGGACTAGAGATGGGCTGAACATCCCCCGGTTCGGTTTGCAGAGAACAATTTCTGACCGGAACGGCGAACCCTATTAAAGTCAATGGGACCCGAACTTGAAAAATCAAAAGTCCCCATTTAAAGGCATATATGCAAGTAAGTGACCATAAGAAAAAATGGAGGTCCGGGTACTGCCCTGGGGGACATGTATCAATGCAATGCAATGCAATTACATAGTTACATAGTTACATAGTAGGCAAGGTTGAAAAAAGACACAAGTCTATCAAATCCAACCTTTGTGTGTGATTTTATGTCAGTATTACATTGTATATCCCTGTATGTTGTGGTCATTCAGGTGCCTATCTAATAGATGCTCCCCGCTAAAACCACTGCCTGTGGAAGAGAATTCCACATTCTAACCGCTCTTACAGTAAAAAAATGGTTAAGGTTAAACTGATTTTCTTCTAATTTTAGTGAATGGCCGCATGTTTTATTAAATTCCCTTTCGCTGAAAAGCTTTATCTCTATTGTGGGGTCACCAGTACGGTATTGTACATTGAAATCATATGGCCTCTCAAGAGTCTCTTCTCCAGAGAGAATAAGTTCAGTGCTTGTAACCTTCCCTCATAACTAAGGTCCTTCAGTCCCTTTATTCATTTTGTTGCCCCTTCTCTGCACACTCTCCAGTTCCAGCGCATCCTTCCTGAGGACTGGTGCCCAGAACTGGACAGCATACTCCAGGTGCGGCCGGACCAGAGTCTTGTAGAGTGGGAGAATTATCGTTTTCTCTCTGGAGGTATTCCCCTTTTTAATGCATGCCAATATTCTGTTTGCTTTGCTTTGCTTTGCTTTGCTTGCAGCAGCTTGGCGTTGCATGCCATTGCTGAGCGCTGAGCCTGTCATCTACTAGGACCCCCAGGTCCTTTTTAATCCCAGATTCCCCCAGTGGATCTCCTCCTAGTGAGTAGATTGCACTCATATTTTTGCCACCCAAATGCATTATTTTACATTTTTCTACATTAAACCTCATTTGCCATGTAGTTTCCCACCCCATTAATTTGTTCAGATCTTCTTGCAAAGTTTCCACATCCTGTGGAGAATTTATTGCCCTGCTTAGCTTAGTATCGTCCGCCAATACAGAGATTGAGCTGTTTATCCAAATGTCCAGTTCGTTTATGAATAAATTAAATAGGATTGGTCCCAGTACAGAACCACGGGGGACCCCACATTCTCCTCTCCCTATCTATCACTACCCTCTGAACTCGCCCCTGTAGCCAGTTTTCAAAACATGTACTCACCCTATGGTCCATGCCAACGGACCTTACTTTGTACAGTAAATTTTTATGGGGAACTGTATCAAATGCTTTTGCAAAATCCAGATACACCACGTCTACAGGCCTTCCTTTATCTAGATGGCAGCTCACCTCCTCATAGATGGTTAATAAATTGGTTTGGCAAGAACAATTCTTCATGAATCTATACTGATTACTGCTAATGATACCGTTGTCATTACTAAAATCTTGTATATAGTCCCCTATCATTCCCTCCAAGAGCTTTCAAACAATTGATGTTAGGCTAACTGGTCTGTAATTCCCAGGGATGTATCTTGGCCCTTTTCTAAATATTAGTGCTAAATTGGCTTTTCTCCAATCAGCTGGTACCATTCCAGTCAGTAGACTGTTTGTAAAAATTAGGAACAATGGTCTGGGAATTACTTGACTAAATTCCTTAAGGACCCTCGGGTGCAAGCCATCTGGTCCCGGTGACTTATTAATCACTTCAGCCCCTGAAGGGTTTACCCCCTTCCTGACAAAGCCCTTTTTTGCGATACGGCACTGCGTCGCTTAACCTAACTGACAATTGCGTGGTCGTGCGACATTGTACCCAAACAAAATTTACGTCCTTTTTTTCCCACAAATAGAGATTTCTTTTGGTGATATTTGATTACCTCTGCGGCTTTTATATTTTGCGCTATAAACAAAAAAAGAGCGACAATTTTGAAAAAAAGACAATATATTTTACATTTTGCTATAATAAATATCCCCAAAAAATCAATAATTTTTTTTTTACCTCATTTCAGGCTAATGTGTATTACTCTACATATTTTTGGTAAAAAAAATCGCAATAAGCGTATATTGATTGGTTTGCGCAAACGTTATCACGTCTAAAAAATAGGGGATAGATTTATGGCATTTTTATTATTTATTTTTTTATAAGTAATGGCGGCGATATGTGATTTTTATCATGACTGCAAAATTGCGGCGGACAGATCTGAAACTTTTTACACTATTTTGGGACCATTGGCATTTATACAGCAATCAGTGTTAAAAAAGGGCACTGATTACTTTGTAAATGTCAATGGCAGGGAAGGGGTTAAACACTAGGGGGCGATCAAGGGGCTAAGTGTGTTCCCTCAGTGTGTTCTAACTGTAGGGGGGTTGGGTTCACTAGAACATGACAGAGATCACTGCTCCCGATCACTGGGAGTAGTAGATCCCTGTCATGTTGCTAGGCAGAACAGGGAAGTGCCTTGTGTACATAGGCATATTCCTAATATCTGTGGAGCACTGCTGAGTGCTGCTGAACCGAATCACTGAATGGGATATGAAAGCTACGTGACAGCCAAGTGCATGTTGATCTCGCTATATTAGGATCTTTTGATCCTGTAAGGAGCTGTGGAGCACTGGAGATATGCACTAAATAAAAGTGTTGAAGTTTGCAGTGGTGCACTTTTGGTGCTTCATATTTTCATGATGGATATCACGAGGGGACTGTTGATATATCAAGTGAATTTTAATCTTTATGGACCTAATGTTCATGTATATGATTTTGCACTTAGTTTTTCATCATTAGTGTAATACATTTGTACAATAACCCCTTCATCTCCTGCCCCCTCTGTGTATGACTGGAATTTTTAATGTATCTAGTGCACCATTACCAAGATCCTTTTTTTAACACCAATATTATCAGCATATTTCATCAAATCCCAAAAATTGTGGCAAAAATTAGATTACCTTAGGGTGACCACTTTCCAAAAAGTGATCATTTTGGGGGTTTGATTACTGTGCTGGCATTTTTATTTCATATGCTTTGCAATGGCAAGTACGAACATTATTTCCTTTATATAGTAAAACATAAAAAAACACAGTGGTTATTACCAGCAATAAAAGCACTACCTGCCTAAAAAAAAGACACAAAATTTATTTGGATACCCACTCTGCAAATTGTACTCAGGATAGCTTGCTCATTGCTTGTGTTGATATATTTAGCTTGTATCTTCTGAACAGTCTAAAACGGTCAGTTTCAGCCTCTAACAACATGATGTTACTAGTCTCTTGGAGCAGTCTCTTGATTATCATCCTTACTTTTATTGGTGAGTGGAGTGTGAGTGGGTATTGTGGCTGGTTTCTTGGTCTGGGACCTCTGGGTCCATCAATGTCTTAAAAAGCTCCTGTAAGGGACTCTCATAAACTGATTCCTCTCCCTATGACATTAGGCAATACAGGTTGTGCAAATACTAAGATATATTTATCACAATACTACACATACTTTATTGCTGCTAATATGATGAGAATGATCATGGAACGCATTACAGTTTTTGAAAAAGCAAAATGCTTACCATATACTGTAGGCATAAGTGTACTGAGGAGTCCTGGTTTTAAAACATATTCTCTAAAATGAAACACACAGATTCAAGTGTCATTTTAGTAATTGTTAGGATGCAGTACAGGCGGTCCCCAGGTTGTAGGTTTGTTCTTAAGTAGAATCTGTTTGTAAGTCGGAACTGGTCAATTTTTTAAGTGTAGCTCCAGCCCAAAAAATCAATTTAAGCATTTTGGATAGCATAGGGAAGGGTTATCACCCCTGTAACATTTGTTTTGCTGTCTGTGCCCCTGTTCATAAGATTTCACCTCACTTTCTGTCCCAATGACAATCGGATTTTGAAAATTTGGGGTTGTTAGGAAAACATGGATTGGTGGTAAAGCATCAGTGGAGACACATGTCCCCCATATTAACTCTTACAGGAGTGAATTTCCCTTCCTAGGGGTAGATTCCCTCTCACTTCCTGTTGTCTCCCTCTGTTTGTAAGCATGAGTCATTTGTAAGTCAGATGTTTGTAAGTACGGGACTGCCTGTACAAGAAAAAAACAAATACACATATATATGCATATACACTTATGCACCTGTACTTTTATTGGAGTAAGAGTATAGGGAGAGAATAGTCTAAGGCAGCTAAAGTAACACTTCATATTTAGTCATGTGATGACTAATATATTGTGCTAGCTAACCCCAGAGTTTTGGATAAAACGTAACAGCTCCACTGCTCTACTTGTCCTTGGAGTCACCATTGGAAGTTAGTTTGCAATAAATAATATTCAAGGAAGAAGATGTACTGTAGATAGCAAGGAAAGCAATAAGAAGATTCAAAGTTGTTCATATCATTCCAAATACAAAATTGAGCTGTTCTGAAGCTGCCTTTGGGTATTGGTTTCTATAATGTTGTGCTAACTTAATTTATTACATTTCTTACGATATTCCAGGCTTATCTCAGTTATTCAAAATTGTAAAATTTTAGCTTTCAGCTAAGGAAACTATACAGTCTTTCCCTTTTCAAACATAAATAAATTAATTTTCATTCTGCCGACCTAGTAATTTACCCAAGCATTTTGCTGTTCAAGGGTGTGTAGCAAATCCGTCTGTTATTTAGCAAAATAATAAATAAAACAGCATCTTTTGCAGGAGCTACTTTAAGCAATGCAAAGTTAATATATTGCAAAATAGATATAATGTAATGAAATCATGCTTTCAAACCATAAGGAATAACAAGCATGAGGCATGGATAAGTGTTGTGCAGAGTAATCTATTTACAGATATTTCTTCATATATTAAAATGAGCATGTTCTTTGAGGAATGTTTATTGCATTTATTTTGTTTTTGGATTAAGAAGTTGTATATGATGCATTAAGATGAAAAAAAAAATAATCACACAAAATCCTCAGATTAAAGATTTTGTGAACCAGGATCATGCAAATTCACCAGACATGAAAATCCACAAACTTTTAGGGCTTAATGTAAAAAAGTTGCTGAAATTTCCAGTTCTTGGTAGCATTCAGTGGGTTTCCTATGCTCCTTTATGTAATTTTATTTTCTCTGTGCCTTTCATTCCTATTCCAAGCCAAGGAAATTGATTTGTGACATCATGCACATGTCCATGTATAGTAAATGTATTTGAGGATCAAGACAGTTGGTATTTTCTGAGTATTCTGATACTGGACAGTTCCTCCTATTGTTTCTCAGTGCCATTATTAGTCACGGTGTGCTGCGGCCTGGTTTGCTCTCAAACAGCGCTATTACATCTTCATCTATTACACTGCCAGGAATGCTTCACAACAGTGTTTGAACAGTTGGAGAAACATTTTTTTCCAAGGAATATTTAACCCATGTGAATAAAATGAAACAATTGAAAATACCCTAGCAGTGTTTAGTGCCTGTTGACACAGACAAAACTGCTTTTCTCTCTGTACAATTCAATAAAAATGAATTGCCTCTCAAAGCTTAAAGCAGCTTAGAAACAAGTCAAATGCAGTATAACAGAAGTGTATAGAACTGACCTCAACTGACCAAATATTCCCATGGCACACTATGTTGAACACTCCTGTTGTGGGTGCTATGACAACCAACTTTTAACAGTCAATAGAACACCTTTAAGATATGTCATCCACACAATAGAATGAGGTAAAAGAATAATTGCCTTTACTGCATTAAAATCCAACAATAAAGCATACAATATTGCAAGGCCATGGAGAACCCCTTTGTTAAGTCTTGTGTCACATTGGCTTTCATGAAGGGGCCATATGTAGTCTTGAAAAGTTGCATACTTTATTGCTCATTTAAATGGCATGTTATTGAGACTACTTCACCAATCCAAAAGACCTTACAGTCTTTAAATCTATAGTTTTTATTTGAGTTTTGGTGGTAACATACAAACATATGTTATAAAACATAACATACAGTACAAGTCTCAGGGATCAAAGAAAAAGTCAGATACAGACTTCAAAGGTGTACAAGTTTCTCAGAAGTACTTAGTTAAGGATAAAATCACTTGATTCCATTAGTCAAGCAGGAAATAACTGAATGCCTATTTGTCCAGATGTTCCACGATTTGGAGTCAGCATATTTCAAAGCATTTAGTGCTAGAAGGCATTCAAAGGTATAATTGAAGTTAACCATTTTCACTGCCTCTGAGAGATTCGGTGTTACATTTGATTTTTCAAGGATAAATAAACATGCTGCTAGTAGAATGTGGGTGACTACCGGTTGGTATGGAGGTGGGTATTGGTCTATCCCGATATTCAGTATAGCCAGAGCAGGCTGTGATTCAACCAGTATCCCTGTGCGAGGGGAAATTAATTGGAATGTTTGTCTCCAAAAGCTGGTGAGGTTGTAGAGCCCCAAAGAATTTGCAGTAGGTTCCCTATTTGGACATATTCATGCCAGTATAAGGGGGAGCAAAGGGGGAACATTTGGCCAGTCTAAACAGAGTATAGTACCATCTATTAGTGTTTTTTATCATAATTTCTAGGTGATTAGTACAGTGGGAAGCTTTGGCAATCGATCTAAAGGCAGCTTGCCAATGGAATGGGGGGGGGGAAAGTTATGGAGGTCAGTTTCCCATTTTAACATGGGAATAGATTTGCAAAAGGTATGTTTATCTTGGAGGATGTTGTATAAAAGAGATTTCTGAGTAAGAAAGCTTCCTGCCTTTGGGGGCAGGATGATTTCAGGGATGGAGTGTTTAGTAATAAAGTGAAGGAAGCACGAGCAGGTCAATTTATGCTGTGGAGCTAGTTGGTATATCTCTACTAGCTCCTCTAAGGAGTAGGTAAAATCACCCTTGATGAGATCTGAGGCATTGGTGATGCCATTCTGTTGTAAAGGTTTGACATATAATGCAGGGATCATGGCTTTGAAAACTTGTACAGTGGAACCTCGGATTACGAGCATAATCCGTTCCAGGAGAATGCTCGTAATCCAAAGTACTCGGATATAAAAGCGAGTTTCCCCATTGAAGTCAATGGAAACTAAAAACAATTGTTCCACATTGACTTGAATGGGATGCAATACCACATGCAGCCAGAGGCGGGGGGCACCGGAGAGCCTGGGAAACTGACAAAAAGGTCCGAGGACACTTCGGCTGACCTTGGCAAACCTCGGAAAGACTTCCTGCCCAAGATTTGCCAAGGTCAGCCGTGCTGTCCTTGGGTGTTTCCGTGCATTTCCGAACTGCACCAATCGGCGAAGTTCGGCTCTGCTCGGCTCCTGCGCCCTCCACCTCAAGCCAAAATCGGTACTGCACAGCGCTTTGGCCTGAATCGTGCTCGTTTTGCGGGACAACACTCGCAAACCGAGTCAGGATTTTTTAAAATACATTGCTCGTATTTCGAAACGCTCATTAACCGCGTTACTCGCAATCCCAGGTTCCACTGTATTGGGAATGGAGTTGGGAATGGATAGGTGCTTTTGGACTTGATGAGGCGGATTTAAGATGCCTCCAAGTTAGCATCATTGCCTGCATAGGTATAGTTAGGGTTTGAGATCCCAAGGCTTCCATTTATTGCTTAATAAGAGTAATTGGAGGTCTTGGGTGGGGGAGAGGGCTAACTCGATATCTAACCACAGTGGAAAGACCTTACAGTCTTGAGGTGGTGAAGAACATGATGCTAGGTCAAAGTGATACCAAATGAGTCAGAAAGGTATTGTAAATATGGTCATAGAAGTCAACAAGGTAGGATGGGAAAGCAGGACTGCGACCAGAAAACTAATCTGGGTTACCCCAGGAAGTATGAAATTAGAAAAAGCTTGTAATTTATTGTAGAAAATATAAACTGATCAAAAATCAGGCTAGATTGGCTTATAAAAAATTTACAAAATAAACAATAAATTACACGCAGGAGCATTGTAAACCTATAAAAACCTCTTACCCACAGGCTTAAGTCACTGATCTGTTAGCCATAACTGATACCAATGTTTGAATTGGTATCAGCTACCCTTGCCCTTTTTTTAACAGAAGCTTGAAAAATTACATTAAAAAAGGCAAAAAAAATAAAAAATCTGATTCAGAGTATGTTCTGGGTTAATGGATTTTAGGCTGAGACCATGGAGTTTGTTCTTCATTAGCAGGGATCACCTGATGCTTTGGGAGCAGATCATAGAATTAGGATTCCTCATTATGCATATCTACTGTATATGAAAGGAGGCAGGGTAGTCGGAACTTGAAGAAAATGACATACAACACAGGAATGCTGTGTGGAATGGTACATTACTTTGACTTACTAAGCCTTCAAAGAAAAGTGTTGTATCTCAAGGAGTGAACACTTTGCAGAGGTATTTGTGTTGTTGTTCCTATACGTCTTGATAAGGATTTTTTTTTTTTGTGGAATGGAATATAAATATGCCTAAAATGTACATTTTCATATAAAGCTGCTATTGTATTCCTGTCTTGGTGCATTGTTAAGAGCTGATTCCTTATAATATATAAATATAAATACATAATGTGTGTGGCAAACAGCTGGGATCTAATGTAGATGCTCTTAAGGAAGTTTCACTGAGCTTTTAGAAAAAAAAAGAAAAAGGGGAATAAGGCACAAACATATTTTTCTTCCATGTTATTGAAAGTTGTCCCTGACATCCTTTGCACATTGTAAATTTCATTTTATCCCTACCAGCCAGTCATGTAAGCTAGCATGGAGTACATACACATACGAAGGGATGGTAAGGTGATACTGCAAATGCCTTGTGCCTTAAAAAAAAACTATAAGAAGATATAGGAGGAATTATACGTGGCAGAATTCTGGGTAATCTAAGTACTGCCAGGATAGGATAGGATAAGGGTTTGTTATTGTTTGTTAGTTTGATATCTTACTGCATTTTTCCAAGTATATCAAAAAAGATAAGATGTTTTAAAGGTGAATACTTTTGCATGCAAATATATCTAGTGGAACAATGGTAGCAGTTCAGTCATCTAGCATGGCGACACTCAGTAAGCAGATGTCAAATCAATAAATGCACAGTATTAATAAGTACAAAATGATTTGCCTCTCAGAAGGCAAGAAGACATATCCAATCTGCAATTATAAATATTTTTTAAATCTTACTTTGTGAAGACATCAATGCATATAAAGATTTTTAATGTGCCATCATATTTCTGAACATTTCATTTATCAATGATTTGGTAAAAAAAAAAAAATAATCTTCCATAACTGCAAAGAAAGCAAAAATACAAGAAATTCCCATCTTTGTTCATGACTAGATGGATCATCAATCAGGAAGAACAACTATCCGTGTGACATCTGACTAATAGTTTCATTAATGTACATGATTACCTTTGTTTTATTATGGGAATTACATTACATTTGGGATTTCTATGTGCACCTGAACAAAGTTTCAGTTAATTGCACTGGTGGATCCCTTCACAGTCAGTAAAACTAATGGTTTCTACAATAATTTTTCACTGCCGTACTGGTAACATAAAAATATATATATTTTTGCTATTATATGAAATAAAAAAAAATACATTATTTGGATGAGTAGTAGGAAAAAATTATTAACAGTAAAAATAGCCAAAAGGCAGTTTGCAATATGCTAATTAGTCCATCAATTCTTTTAAATTTGATATACTAGTGCATGCAAATATTTAAATTTTCTTGCAATTTTTAGATTTCCCCTCTGCTCATTGATCATACATTTAGTAAAACCATGTCAGCATTTAAATTAAAGCTAAATATCACAGATCAAAAAAATATGTAAATCAGTAGATGGAATTCTATACACATAATACATTCTCTTCATTTCCATTACATATATAAACATTAAAGCAGAGCTCCTGATGAGGCAACATATACAGTATAAATTAAAAATCCACTTACTTGACTGCATTTAGTTTTTGTTGCTCTATTTTGAATAATAAATTATTTTCTATGAACAGTACAGACGATAGCAGGAAATTAAGTCTGTCTAGAGGAAGTAATTCCATCTGGATTTGCAACGGTTCTTGATCAAGTAATTCTGTACATATAGCCTTATATTATGTAACTTTAAGTGAGTTTCTTTGAATAAAAAAATATACATGTTACAAAGCCTACAGTATGTTGCAATTAAATCTTCGGTGGGTAGTCTTCCAAAGAGCTATACAGTACCTAAACTATTCTGGGTCTAAACTTCTCTTGGGAAAAATGTAAACCAGAGTTTACAAATCTCCTCATGTACCACAAGTGGATCACGTAATATAACAAACCCATAATTAAATACAACATAAGTACATGGATTGGGGAAAATATTTCTTATCCACAAATTACTGTAATACCTTCTGGCAGAGCCAATATCTCACCAGGGGCTTCAATTTAAATCAGCTAAATACACTACAGATGCATCAAAACAAAAGGTATTCAATATCTTACAGTTAGCTGCAGAGTGGGACAATTGCTGTCTGTGGGGATCTCTTTGTAGGGGTCTGACATATCCTCTCCTGTATCAGAGCCAGAGCTCTCCAATCAGCAGGAAGCATGAGTTGTGTCAACACGCGTAGGGGAGGGGCCAGGACGGTGACAACATCTGCATCTAGGGTGGAGCTGTGAGTCGGATCATTGTCTGTGAGGCTTGTGTGGAGAGAGCGATGTGTTCATAACATGGATTTAAATGCTTGTCAGAGCCTGGTGCGCTGGAAGCACCTGAGCAATGTAAGTAACCTGGACTTATTTAATGGACTGAAGTCTCATGGAGGATATAAGCACTATTAGTTGTTTTTCTTTATATATGCACTCTGGATATGACCATAACCATCACCATAAGCCATATCTGAGAGGACAACAGCAAGGAATTTCAAAGACGGGGAGGATAAAAGGCTTGTATTGATCTCAATTGTAGAGATCACACTCTCTTAAGTGAGATTATTTCTGGAGTTATCTTTGTGCACTAATAAGAAATGGAGCACTCGTTTCAATTATCTGAGCACTAGTTTGGAGTAAGAAGCACTCTGTGTGATATTGCAGCTCTTAATGAGAGGCTGCATCTTAGGTTTTTTTTTCATCACTGTTTCACTTTTATTATTTATACAGTTTTTTGCTTGAACAATTCATTGTTTGCACTGATTTAAATTATCCATTCATATTGGATTCATTTATGTATAATTTGGTGCCTTTTGGTGCCTTTGGCCAATCATGGCTCAGGGGGACTATGTCCACGCCCCACACTATATAAGGCTGCCTACACGGCAGCCCTGTGTAGTGTTGTTGCTGTGGATAGAGCGATAGCGTGATTTAGATTAAGCAGGCAGGTTATTCAGTAAGTGGCAGTGTATTTGATATATATATATATACAGTGTAGCCTATATCTACAGTGTATTCCTGGTGTACTATTTCTAATATACTTCAGGCGGTGTATTAATATATAAATATATATATATATATATATATATATATATATATATATATATACTCTGCATCCAGTGTAGCTTAAATCTACAGTGCATTTTGTGGTGTACTATTTCTAATACACTTCAGATGGTGTATTAATATATATACATATACACAATACAGTGCAGCCATAATGCAGTTCAGTTGCTACTACACTTCTGGTGGTGCACACAGTACACAATACAGTGCAGCCGTAGTACAGTTGCCACTACTTTTCTGGTGGTGTACACAGTATCTAATTCAGTGTAGTGTGGTGTTGCAAAACAACATATACATCATGTCCGGAAGGTCACCAAGGAAAGGCAGATGATCACAGGCCACTAAAAGAGGGCAAGTAGGCCCTGTGCCCACAGTCAACAGGTCTGGTCGTGGACATGGTGCATCCTCTGCAGGTGGCCATGAGGCACGCTTGTCCTTTTTTTCTGATGCTAGCCGTGTTATTGAGCCAGAACATGCAGAAGAGTTGGTGGAGTGGATTAAAAAGCCGTCCTCATCCTCCTCATCCTCTGTCACCTAGGCTCAGAGTAGTTTGCCTTCCAATGCATCTGCCAAAGCAGCCTATTCCACCGGCTCCTTGTCCACAGTCACTCCTTCCGTAGCCCCACCATCATGCATGGAGAAGTCCCCCGATCTATTCGACCACAGTGGTACATGCTGCTGGAGGATGCGCAGCGATTTGAAGGCTCCGATGTTGGTTCCCAGGTTGAGGAAGGGAGTAACGTGAGCCTAGAGAGAGGGGGTGCCCAAGAAGGACAAGAAACTGGCAGTCATGTTCCCCCAGCTGCAGCATACTGCCAAGTTTGCTCCAGTGACAAGGGGGGAGGGGATGATGAGGTCACTGACTCTACTTGGGTGCCTGATAGAAGAGAGGAGGAGGAGGCACATCTCCAACGAGGCAGGATACCCTCCAGGGGGCAGCTTAAGGGCAACCACCCTATTGCATTACACCACAGAGCTAAGCAGGTGAAGGGCGCGGCTGACTCCCCGCTGATTTTGAAAAGTTCCTTGGTGTGGGCCTTTTTTGACACATGTGCAGCAGATTGCACCGTTGCTGTTTGCAACCTATGTCTGAAGCGGATCAAGCGTGGCCAAAACAGCAGTCGCTTGGGCCCAACATGCTTGACCAGACATATGACGACCTTCCATGCAGTCCGTTGGCAACAGCACTTGAAAGACCCACATCAAAGAAAAAGGCAGACTTCTTCTTTCTCATCATCTGTGATCTCCAACCCCACTATACCTCCAGTCCTATTAAAAACCTGCACTGAGAGGTAAGAAGGTATAGCAATAGGTGTCCCAAGTACTTGCAGCCAATCTGCTAGCAGTACACCACCATCTGATTTTAGCAGGTAAATTTCCCTACCCCAGTTGCTAAACAGTAAAAAGAAATTCGGTCCCAGCCTTCCACATGCTCAGCATCTGAATGCTAGCTTGGCCAAGTTGCTAGCACTGCAACTGCTGCCTTTTCAGCTGGTAGACTCTGCCCCCTTTCGTAAATTTGTGGAATGTGCGGTACCTCAGTAGAGCCATTTCTTTTCATGGAAAGCCATTCCGGCTCTCTACCGGCATGTGGAAAGCAATGTTTTGGCCTCATTGACTATCTTATTCCTCCTCAATCTTGATGATGCTAGCTTCCAACAATATTTTTGATTCAGAGCACTACCACCACCACCCAAGGCCCAATTTTTCTGCCCCTGTTTAACAGGAGCCTGTAATTACAATATTTGATATAATATTTAACAGCAGGGCCCATTCCTGAACCCAATAAGAGTATCTGTGTTACAGTGTTGTGGCACCACCACCACCACCCAAGGCCCAATTTTTCTGCCTGTTACGGATGCCTAACACAGGCATCCAGCACAGGATACGCAAATCAGCGGGCTGCACTAAAGGAATTAGGCATAAAGTAAGTGAATATATATGGATTTATTAAAAGGATAATTTACAAACAATAAGGCAACCAGAAAACAACCACAGTGACACACAAAACCACTCCCTACACCAAAACGTGAATACAGGATTGAGATTTAGGCATAAACATAATCAAGCCACGGTCATACATGAGAGATCAGTCCGATTGAACAGGGAGCAGGAGGGGACAACAGGAGGAAGGGATGAGTCTGCAAGACAGGGGTACAGGGATGGATGCAGGGTTCAGGAACACAGGACACCAGGTACAGGATAAGACTAGTCGGAGCTGTACAAAATCCATGGCCTCAAGCCGGGAAGCGGGCAGAGGCACATTGAGCTGGACAGCGGGCTCCGGCTCATCTGTCTGGGCAGCAGGCAGAGGCATATCGAGCTGTGCAGCGGGCAGAGGCACATCAAGATGGGCAGCGGGCAGAGGCACATCAAGCTGGGCAGTGGGCAGAGGCACTTCAAGCTGGGCAGCGGGCAGAGGCAGTTCAAGCTGGGCAGCGGGTTCTGGGTCGTCTCGCTGGGCGGCAGGCTCCAGGTCGCCTGGTTGGGCGGCTGGCACTGAAACGTTGGTCTGAGCAATGGGTACCGTAATGGTAAGCTGGGTAACGGGCTCCGGCTCAGCAAGCTGGGTAACAGACCCCAGCCCAGTGGGCTGGGTAACGGGCATCGACTCAGCAAGCTGGCCACCGGGCACCAGGCTCAGCAAGCCAGATGGCGGGCATTGGTTTAGCGGGCTGGGAGACGAGCACCGAAACGTCAGGCTGGGTGATGGGCACCAAAACTTCAGGCTGGGTGACGGGCACCAAAACTCAAGGCTGGGTGACAGGCACCGACACTCTAGACAGGGTGACGGGCACCGAAACTCCAGGCTGGGTGACGGGCACCGAAACTCCAGGCTGGGTGACGGGCACCAAAACTCCAGGCTGGGTGACGGGCACCGAAACTCCAGGCTGGGTGACGGGCACCGAATCTTCAGGTTGGGACACCGGAACATCAGACCAGACAGGGGGTACTAGAACATCAAGCTGAGCAGCCAATACTGGAGCATCGGGCCGGACAGCAGGCAGAAGGTTGGCAGAGTTAGGTGGGTTATCAGGTTCAGCACCATCAGAGACTAGCCTGACCCCATTAGCAATCATAGAGGCAGGCTGGAACAAATTGACTGGTGTGGGAACAGGCTGGATCAGATCGGCTGGTGTGGAAACAGGCTGGAGCAGGTCGGCTGGTGTGGAAACAGGCTGGAGTAGGTCGGCTGGTGTGGAAACAGGCTGGAGCAGGTCGGCTGGTGTGGAAACAGGCTGGAGCAGGTTGGCTGGTGTGAAAACAAGCTGGAGCAGGTCGGTTGGTGTGGAAGCAGGCTGGATTAGATCGACTGGTGTGGAAGCAGGCTGGAGCGGATTGGCTGGTGTGGAAGCAGGCTGGAGCGGATCGGCTGGTGTGGAAGCAGGCTTGAGCGGATCGGCTGGTGTGGAAGCAGGCTGGAGCGGTTCGGCTGGTGTGGAAACAGGCTGGGCTACTGGCAGAATCATGTGAGATGGAAAGAACTTCTATTTTTTCTTTGGTTTAGCCACCGAAGGTTTGTATATGGATACAGGGCTGTAGATGATGGATGCAGCTGGTAGAGGTGAAGAGCAGAAGGATGGTGAAGCAAAGGTGCATATTTTGAAGGGAGTCTTAGGGAAACTGATGGAGGCAGCTGAGAAGAAGCAGGAGGGTTAAAGGCAGGGCAAGTGCAGCAGGGGGAAACAGGGTACTGGTACTTCATTGGTAGCAGGGTGTATTGGTTGGCCACTGTGGTAGTTGGGGGTAAAGGAGAGGCAGACATCCCAGCAGGCTGGTGTCTAGACACAGAAATTAGTGGCTGGGAGCTGACAGGGGCTGAGTACAATAAACTTGTCCAGAACTGTAGTAATGGTTGCACAAAATCAGGTTTTCGCACTGCTCGTCTGACCAGAGACTGCACTGACTCAATACATGCTGCAAGCACCTGTTTAGGACAAGCAGAGTACTGCTCAAGGAAAAAGGCTGAGTCATCCTCCAACAGCCACACCAAGGACTCTACCTGAGCTTCACTAAAAGGGGGTGTATAGTCATCATCTCCACTAGAGGCATCAGACAGGGCCAACACTGTACAGGTCCAAATCAATGGCTGCACGTCCTCAAACAGGAAACTACCCTGTTCCACAAAAACATGAGCTAGGCGGATGTATTTCAGCAACTGCACTCTAGTGTATTCACTTAATGTCTGAGAACAAAATTCTTTGTCATCTGTTGCCAGGTGCGACAAATACAGAATATCTTCCAGCTGCATTCCTTAGCAATAGCAAGTGCCCAGACCCAATTCCCAAGTGCAGCCGATCTGCTTGGTATTCTGTCACGGATGCCTAACACAGGCATCCAGCACAGGGTACGCAGATCAGTGGGCTGCACTAAAGGAATTAGTCACAAGGTAAGTAAATATATATGGATTTATTAAAAGGATAACTCACAAACAATAAGGCAACCAGCAAACAACCACAGTGACACACAAAACCACTCCCTACACCAAAACGTGAATACAGGATTGAGATTTAGGCATAAACGTAATCAAGCCAGGGTCATACACGAGAGATCAGTCCGATTGAACAGGGAGCAGAAGGGGACAACAGGAGGAAGGGATGAGTCTGCAAGACAGGGGTCCAGGGATGGATGCAGGGTTCAGGAACACAGGACACCGGGTATAGGATAATAAGTCACAAGGTACAGAGACAGGGGTCCAGGAATGGATGCAGGGTTCAGGAACACAGTACACCAGGTACAGGATAACAGGTCACAAGTACAGGTTCAGGAATACAGGTCTGGGCTCCAAGAAAATATCAAAGCAAATGCTTGAGCGTCTGCTGGGTATTTATACACACCTCCTGCAATCAGTCTCAGGTGACGCCTGATTGCAGGAGATGATGTTGGCTCCAGACTAATGGGAGACACCCGCTGATGGACATCAGTACTGCGGCCCAAAGGTCTGACAGTGCCACCAGCAGGTGAAACCTTTTCTGACACTGCCCCTGTTTAACATGTAATTACAAGCCTTATTATAGGCTTACCTGTAGCTACCCCGGATATCTCCTAAACCTGCATGGTATAGGAGATATCCCCTGTATCTGCATGTTCCCGACATCATAGGCACATGTGCACTGAAGCAACGGCACACCATTATCGGCGGCTCCCGCGCGCATATGTGGGAGTGACGTCATCGCGGCTCCGGTCAATCAAAGCGCTGGATCCGCGATACTCAGAAGTAACTCCGGGAGCGATGTCGCTGGCCGGTGCTGTGTACGGGCACCGCTGCAGGGGCTTCGATCCCAGGTTATTGTTACATAATGAGGCTCATTATGCCTTTGTCTTGCAGGTCTTTGTTTTTTTTTCTGCCTGGGTTTGCAACCACTTTAACTAACTGTTTATTAGCATTTCCAGACCATGGGAGGTTACAATTTCCTGGTGCTGGACAACGTGTTGCTGAGGCTTTGTTCAGTCAGAGGAAGAGCGGTGAAGAAGGTGGCCGGCTGACCAATGCCTTCAGACAATTTTTCAGTCCTCAGCGCCAAGGTCTGATCGGTTCAAGCAACCATTGCCAGCGTCTGCATTACATGGTGCAGGAATATCTAGGGGCAAGACCAGACTTGGAGACCTTTCCAACAGAGAATCCACTGGGTTACTGGGTCTTGAGGATGGACCACTGGCCAGAACTTGCTCAATATGCAATTGAGCTACTGGCCTGCCTTGCATCCAGCGTTCTTTCTGAATGCACATTCAGTGTTCCTGGAGGGTTTGTAATGGATCATAGAGTGCGCCTGTCCCCAGACTCCGTTGATAGTCTCACATTCATAAAAATGAATCAATCTTGGATCAGCAGCTATCAAGCACCTGTGCCTATGCTGAGTGACTGCCTATGCTGAGTGACTATCCTGTTTAACAGGGGCATGTGATTACAATTTTTGATCTAATACTTCACAGCAGATTATATGTGAGGGGTTACAGTATTGTGGCACCACCACCACCCAAGGCCCATTTTTCTGCCCCTGTTTAAGAAGGGCGTGTAATTACAAATTTTGATCTAATATTTCAGAGCAGGGCCTGTTCCTACACCCAACAAGAGTATCTGTAAGGGGTTACAGTGTTGTGGCTCCACCACCACCACCAAAGGCCCAATTTTTCTGCCCTTGTTTAACAGGGGCATGTAATTACAATTCTTGATCTAATATTTCACAGCAGGGCCAGTTCCTGAGCCCACCAAGAGTAACTGTGAGGGCTTACAGTGTTGTGGCACCACCAAACAAAGGCCCAATTTTTCTGCCCCTGTTTAACAGGGGCATGCAATTACAGTTCTTGATCTAATATTTCACTGCAGGGCCCGTTCCTGTGCCCACCAAGAGTAACTGTGAGGGCTTACAGTGTTGTGGCACCACCCCCACCACCAAAGGCCCAATTTTTCTGCCTCCGTTTACCAGGGGCATGTAATTACAATGTTTGATATAGTATTTCACAGCAGGGCCCATTCCTGCGCCCACCAAGAGTAACTGTGAGGGCTTACAGTGTTCTGGTATAACCAAAACCTAAGGCCCAATTTTCTGCAGAGTATATAGGGCAGGCCGTATAGTATATATATACTGCTGTTCAGAGTGTATAGTGCCTGGGGGCCTGGGGGACCCCCACTCCATTTCTTTTTTAATTTGTGTGTGGGGTTCCCCTTAATATCCATACCAAACCCAAAGGGCCGGATAATGGACTGGGGGGGGGACCCATGCCATTTTTCTCAATGATTTTCATTTATATTGCCAGGACCCAACAATACAGCCGCAAGCAGTTTTACATTACTTTTTTTTCATTTAGAAATGTCATTTTGTTGTGGTATTGTTCTAAACACAGGGCATGATATTTAAAGGAATATTTAATTTTTATTGTTTCCCTTTAAGCATGATTAAAATCACTGCTCCCGAAAAAACTGCAATTTTTAAAACTTTTTTTTGCATTGATACATGTCCCATGGGGCAGGACCCGGGTCCCCAAACACTTTTTTATGGCAATAACTTGCATATAAGCCTTTTAAAATTAGCACTTTTGATTTTTCAAGTTCGTGTTCCATAGACTTTAACGGTGTTTGCGTGTTCGAACAAACTTTTTGTCTGTTTGCATGTTCTGCTGCATGTTCGGCTCATCCCTAATGAGCACAAAGGGACAGGGGTGCTTTAAAACTTTTTTTTATTTAAATGTGTTTTTTAAACCTTTTTTAATTATTTTTTATTCAACTTTATACTCTATCACATGGGATGAACAGTACCTGCTTGACAGTCTGCTTCAGTTTCATTGCTGGCCAGTGCGGCACTGAAACCGCAAAATACAAAATGTTTGCTGCTTCCAGCTTCATTCATCACAAAGGAGATGAGGGAATGGATGTTCCTCCATCTCCTATGTCAGAACTTAGCCAGCCCTACTGTTTACAATGGTCCCAGGCTTCCCGGTGAAACAGGAGAGCCCATGAAGAGTAGTGGGCAGAGGTGGGAGGGGCCCCTTTTAAGCCCTGTAAAAGTGATTGGGGGATGTAGATCACTTTTACATGAAAGCTGATTGCCTGTAATACCAGGATCATGGCTGCAGCAAGATCCTGGTATAACCGCTTGCTCCCAAGGTCATGTGGGTATATATACGCACCAGAACGAGGAGCCTTAGAGGGTCATGTTTTTAACACAAGCCTTTATTAAGATTATTAGTAGGATTGATTCAAATGTGTGGTTTTCCTTCTCTTCCATTGTGAGATTGCAGCAATGGGTTTGTACGCAGCCTGTCTGAGAGAGGGCAACGGAGGAACCACGAGTCTTGAGCAGAGTACTTTTGTATGTGATTACTGATAACACTGAGTAATGTAATTATCAGCAAATGAACAGTGTTATTATGCAGCAGATAAGCTGATTTTAAAACATGTAGGGTGCCTGTAACAGGGAGCTGCTAGTGAAATACTTAACTAAAACAACTAAATGCATCCCATGCAGATTCATTTGGTTTAAAGTAGGTATATAGATGAGAGATACTCTAGTTTTATTTGGTAATGTTGTGGGAGAAAAAAATAATAAAGCACAGAGAATCAGCTGAAAAACATTAAAGAGAGCTATCCAGCTATCCAAACAGTTTCAGAAAGGTTGAGAGTGGGAAAGAGGTGTGGTGGATTGGCAGATAATCAGGCACATAACTGTGTAGAGTAGAGTGTGAAAGGGAGTACGAATTGATTGGATGCATGGTGGGATACAGACTGTAAATGAAGGAGTGAAAAAGTTATAAAGTGTGAGTAGAAAATTGTAATAAATATATGATGTGATGAGAATCGTAAAAAGGAATGTATTATGGAAGTCTACATGTTGCAATCTAAGTTTTGAGACTGAACGTACACATCAACTATTAGTTACTACAGTTATAGTGATAGAGAGCTATTAAATAGCAAGAGCTATTTAAAAAAATCTGAGTACATATGCTAAACTATGAATAAGTCCTTGGTTTGTTGTTAACCACCATCTAAAAATGCTAAATGCTACTTAAATGGACCTTCACCCAAAAATGACAGTGAGCATCATTATCCTTGTCAAATATCATTATTGAGATTTCAAAAGGGGAACAGAAGTTGGAGAGGGGAAAAAAATAAATAAATACATGAAAATAAGAATAAAAGGAAAATACTAAAATACAGAAGCCTAGATAAATCTGGGTTACATTGACAGTACCAGGTATAACATATTGAGTCCATACAGACATAGTTAACTATTCACTATGATACATAAATGCACACAGATAATTAAGTGAATATTTTCAAAAATGGGAGGTTAAAAAATAAAAAAATAAACTGGCAGATGTGTTGATCTGACTATTTATCAAGATAACATACTAATGTAATAAGGCATAAGGCCGTATTAAAGTTAGAGATTAGTAACCTTAGGGTAAAAACTTGTTAAATCACTTCACGATTTAATAATCAGAAATCAGGAGGCAGGAAAAAACAAAAAACAAATTTAAGACAGAGTACAGGATAGAAATAAGATAAGAATATGAGGAGAGGGAGAAGAAAAAAATAAAAAAAATAAAAAGAAAATCAAAAAGAATAAAGAAAAAGAAAATATAAGTAAAAATAAATAAAAATAAATACCCGGGACTGACTCCTGATATATATGTATCTATACTAAGAGAGATTGTATAGATATTAGTTTGGTAACATCAAAGATTGGTCAAAGGCGGCTGGGAAGTAATGTATCACCCAGGGCTGCCAAATTTTATGAAATGTGTTTATTTTATTTTATTCAATAGCTGTAATTTTTGCAAATAACAGTGCTCTATTCATTCTGTGTTTGGCTTCCGCTAAAATTAGAGAGTTTGTTTTCCAGGCTTTGGCAATAGTTTGTTTGGCAGCTGTAGTTAAATAAATTAGTAATTGAAATTGGGTTTGGGTAAGTGTGGAAGGTTTAAGATTTACGGTAGTAAAGCAGTAGCAGGGTCTGGAAGATTTGGAATTTCAAGACTTTTAGATGCCATTGAGAATATTTTTGTCCAAAATTCTTGGACAACTAGGCATTGCCACCAAATGTGGAAATGAGTGCCTGGTAAATCGCATCCTCTAAAACAATTTGGCAAATATGAGGGGACAAATTTTGCAACTCTTGCTGCGACTAGGTACCAGCATGCTAGAACTTTATAATTAGTCTCCACTGCATAGCAATTTGGGGAATAATTTTTAGTAGCTAGCCATATACTTGACCAATCTTTGATATCAAAAGAACGATTCATATCTTGTGCCCATTTAGTTGCGTATAAAGGTAATGTATCGTTGGGGTTTGTAGTGAGTGATTGATATAGAGTTGAAATGAGGCCTCTTGTATGTGGGTTGCTTATAAATATATGCTCAAACTGAGACATTTGGGTAAGCGATGAATTCATATCAATAAAAGGTTTGTAGAAATGTTTAATTTGTAAATAGCGGAAATATTCAGTTCTGGGAAGCCCAAATGTTTCAGATAGTACTGAGAAAGTGTGAAATTTTGTATTAGACGTTAGTTTGTGTAGACGAATCAAGTTTATAGAGGACCAAGCTGAAAATGAATTTGGATATTTCCAGGCCGGATAAAAGGCAGGGTTCTTGAGGGACGAAAGTAAGGGATTATGTGGGGATTGGAGTTTATGTGAGTTTCTAAATTTATCCTATATTGCTAAGGAATGTTTCGTTTTGGGGTTAGAAAAAAGAGATCTGTCTGTGGGCTTGAGCCATAGCATATTAGCCACCGAAATAGGATCAGTATCTATTCATTCAACTGCAACCCATAGAGGTGTTTCTACTGCAGTGTGGTATTTAGAAAATTATGCGATTTGAGAAGCATTATAATAAGAAGAGAAATTAGGTAATCCCAGTCCACCATTCATTTTATGGAGATAAAGCGTGGATTTAGAAATCCGTGGTTTAGTCGAGCCCCAGATAAAGAATACAAACAATATTCGCGCTGCTAACACATATAAGCAGCTACAATACCTGTGGAAAAAAGCAACAACAAACAATATACAAAAATGCAGCGCTATGCGTATAACAATATGTGACACCCAAGTGTTCAAAAATTAACTAGATCACAAAGGATGGATGTGAGTCCAAATATATATGAAAATCCAAATAAATATGTGGAAAGTTTATAATGATCAAAACGTTGATGTGATCAGAACTTGTTCAGTTCAAAAAATGTATAGGTGAATCTTCCAAAGTAATAAGTGACTAGTGATGTAACCACCACCACGTGAACGGGAGGCTTACCGGATGAAGTGGACCCTATGCACGTATGTGTATAGGGTCAGACAGGCTGAATATGTATATGTCCATACATATGGAATCCCGGCCGGCACCATGCACCCTTATGTCCAAGGTCCAAGCTCAAGGGAAAACACCAGATGTTCGAGCCAATAGGAATGATATAATAGCTCACATAGAGTTCTGCCAAGAAAGATTCAGGCCTGTTCTTAGACCAGACACCTACCATATCATGGTAGGTGTCTGGTCTAAGAACAGGCCTGAATCTTTCTGCAAAGAGACATCATTTATGGTGATGACCTCCCAATTCTATACCCTTTACATTGGGATTAGTTCAAATTAATTGTGCAAGGGGTTCAATTAATAATGCAAAAAGTAACGGAGAAAGGGGACATCCCTGTCTAGTACCTCTTTGAATATCGAACATTGGCGATTTAAAACCAGCATATTTAATATAGGCTTTCGGATTATTGTATAAGAATAGACCCAGGTCAGGAAATGATTACCAAAACCCAATTTTTGAAGAATGTATTGCATATATGGCCATGAAACAGAGTCAAATGCCTTTTTTAGATCGAAAGACACTAGACAGGCCGGGATTCGTCTGGTTTTGGCTGCATGGATGAGTAGGAGTGCTCGTCTAATGTTATCACTGGCTTGGCGTTTCGATATAAAACCTGTTTGGTCTCTGTGTATTAAGTGGCCAATAATATCATTTAATCTAGTGGCCATAAATTTTAGCTATTAATTTATTATCTAAATTTAGTAGGGAAATGGGTCGATAATTGTCCCAAGAAGTAGAATCAGAGTGTGGTTTAGGTATCATAGCTATAATAGAAATCAAAGTTTCCATTTTGAATGAATTTTGAATGAATGTCCAGTCAGGATCGAGTTAAAGGCTATGGTCAAGACTGGCGCTAAGATGTGTGAAAATTTCCTATAATAAGCTGCTGAAAATCCATCAGGACCCGGTCTCTATGGCATTTAAGACTTCTGTGTCTGTTATAGAACTTTCAAGGAGCTCACGTTGGTCTTGGTCAAGAGTTGGAAGGTTGATACTATAAAATAGAGCATCAGCTTTTGTAGTATCAAAGTTCTGGGCTGGGGAGTATAACTTAGCTAAATTAGAACGGAAAATCTCTATAATCTTAACTGGGTTACTGGTATATGCTTCCCGGGATACTTTCAATCTAATGGGTACCTGAGTATGTTGTGTGGATCTAAGACCTCTGGCCATGGGAGTATCGGGTTTGTTAGCTTTAAGATATTGTATATGTTGTCGTTTGCGTATAAGTTTATCAGCTGAATCTGTCAAGAAGAGATAGAGATCAAGATGGGCTTTTTCAAGTTCGGAATTATTATTGGCATTCGGGGTTGTTTGAAAAGCCAAGTGGCATGAGTTGAAAATAGACTCGAGCTTGGCAAATAATAGTTTACCTTCTCCTTTAAGCTTATATGCTTGTTGTATCAAACCTCCTCTAATGACAGTTTTATGAGCTTCCCATAGAGTGAGATCAGAAATGTCATCTGTATCATTAGTTTTCAAGTAGTCGGTAATCATCTTTTTGATTTCAATGCTATGGGATGGATGAGTCAAAATGGAATCATTAATACACCAAGTTTTATCATGAGCTCTGGGGATAATGGAGGCCATGGTTGTAAATATTGCGCAATGGTCAGTCCATGGAAAGGGGATGATTTTGGAAGTAATGATTTCAGGTAAGATACTAGATAGGATTAGGATGTGATCAATGCGTGAAAAGTATTTGTGTGGATAGGAGTAGTGGGTATAGCGCCTACTGGTAGGATTTATTTCTCGCCATGTGTCAACTAAATTGTGTGTTGTAAGTAAATGTTGAAATGTACGTTTAGACAAATTATCGGTTGGACCTGACGGAGACTTATCATGAAAAGGGAAAACAGTTGCATTAGAATCACCACATAGAATAACAGTGACAAACTTATGAGCTTCTACCACCTGGAAGAGATGAGAAAGAAAAGCAATTGGACGTTTATTGGGGGCATAATAAGATACAATTGTGATGGGATTATCAGAAATGTAACCAGTAAGGAGAATATATCTACCCTCAGGATCCGTAATTTGTGATATAAGGTTAAACGGAGTGGAACGATGAAAACCAATAAGAGTTCCGTGCTGTTTAACCATCGTTGATGCAGAATAAAATTGTGGATACGAGGTTGAAAGAAATTTAGGATGGGATTTATCTGTAAAATGAGTTTCCTGGAGACAAATAATATGGGCTTTTTTAGCCATAAAAGATCGAAGAGCCTTAGTTCGTTTGTGAGAAATATTTAACCCTTGTACATTTAAAGACAATATATTTATAGAAGCCATAAGACCAATGAGACAAGCAGTAATTCATAACAATCATAGCACTTACCAGGAGCCAGAGTCACCGACCGGGGGAAAAAGAAAGAGGAAGAATAGATAAGGAAAAAAGAGAAAAAAATAAGTACCAAATAAAATAATATTTCAAACCCATTATAACGACTTAGTATCATAAAATTAAGGAAGAACCATAGGGTGTAGGAACGTCTCAGAAGAGTAATCAAAACCCTCTGAGAAGGTCCAGGTCCATCAGGAGAGTCCCAAATAACGATGTCAGGAGTCTCCTGGTGGTGTAGGGGCAGCAAGAAATTCCTACGGGAAGAGCAACATAGGAGAACAACAGGAACCTTCAAAAATATTAACTTAAGAGTATAGTACCGAAAAATATGGTAAGAAAAAGAACAAAAATACATTTGCTCTATATCACATAGTGTGAACAAGCTTAAAAAATCATAAACCATTTCAACCCAAGAAATATTTTAGCAAACAGGTAGCAAGACCATTCAGTAATGCTGGAGACCTGTTAGAAGAGAAAAAAGGGGAAAGAAAAATATCTCTAGTTGAAAAAAGAAGAAAAAAAATAGTTCAGTCCATAGTGTCCTCATTGACAGGTGATATTGCGTCAAAGCGACCTCGCTTATGAAGATTGTGAGGAGTGGTGGAGGATGATCCAGGGTCTGATTTAAATTGTTGCTGGGAAGATCGAGAGGCTGAACGTCTGCGAGGTTGGTCCACATTTATGTCTTTTACTGCAGGACCCATGTCAATCAATGCCAATTGCAAATCCTCAGAGGAGCGACATACATATTTTGTTTCAAGATGGGTGAATCGGAGGCAAAAGGGAAATCCCCAGTGGTAGGAGATTTGGTTATGCTGGAGCACTTGCAATTGTGGTTTAAGTGCATGTCTCTTGGCAACTGTAAGCGGAGACAGGTCAGTGAACAATTGAAAGGTGTTACCCTGAAAGCTGAGAGTTTCTTTGTATCTAGCAGCTGCTAGAAGCTGTTCTTCGGTGCAGTAGAAGTGCAGCTTGGCAATAATGTCCCTAGGGGGACCATTTGGTTTTCGTGGAGCTAAAGCTCTGTGCACTCTGTCCATTTCAAGTCTATCAATAGGGGTATCAGGTATCAGTTCCTGGAAAAGCGCTGTTATGGTTGCCTGTAAGTACAGGACAGTTTCAGGGATACCTCTGATCCTTAATTTTGACCTGCGGTCCCTATTTTCCTGATCTTCTAAACGTGTTTGTAGAAGTAAATTTTCTTCTTTAATAGAGGAGAGTTCAAAGCTGTGGTGTTGTGTATAGTTATCAATTACATCAACTCTCTGTTCAAGTTCAGCAGTTCTCTGACCAAGTTCTCTAATCTCCCTTGTCAATTTATTTGTAATATGGTCAGAGGTCTCTTTAAGTGCTTTCTGTAGCATTAATTCAAATTGTTTAAACATGTCAGGCTGGGCCCCAGTTTGTATAGGTGAGTTTTCACCGTCAGTCACATCAACTTTATGAGGTGTTGTTTGACTGAGAGACTGTGGCTTCACTGAGGTGTTTGAGGGGGAGGGAGAAGCTGCCATGTCAGCTGCCAGCGCATAGACCGTTCTTTTAGGTCTGCTCGGTTTAAATTGTGATTTTTTACCTTTCAACACCATACCAGGAGGACTGGTGTGCTGTTCTGAGCTTCCACAGCAAATTTGAAGGAATTCTGGTGCCGCTGGGACCCGTAGTTCTGCGGTATTTCTCCCGTGGAGCGGAGCTCTAAGAAGACATTACTTTCTCCTCAGGCAGCCGCGCATGCGCCCGAGCATCATTATCCTTATCCCCCTCCCTACCCCACCTCAGCATGTTACACATTCATTTTTTTTTCGGTACCAAGTTCCTTTTTCAGTGGTATTCTCTCCTACTTTCTCATTCCTAGTTTAGACAAAAATAATGTACCTTGGCCTAACTGACCACCGAATGCAAGATGGAGGCACAGGAGATAAAGTTCCTAAGAAAAATTAGGGACATTGAAGACAGCATTGGACTTCAGTACTTGTTGCTGATGACTTTTAGTTTTCCATGGATGATGTTCTTCTTATGCCTAGTACACACGACCGGGATTCCCGACGGGAAAAGGTCGGTAGGAAATCCCGAGGGGAAAACCGAGAACCTGCTCTCTACTTTTCCCCCGTACAGACGAACGGTTTCCCCGTCGGGAAAACTCAGATGACAGCTTTTACTCGGGAATCCCGACCTTGTGTATGCTCCATCAGACTTTTCCCCACAGGAAAACTGACAAAAACTGCAGTTTTCCGCCGGAATAAAGTTCGCCGGGAATACCGACGGAAAAGAAGGAGCAGGTTCGCTTTTTTGTCTGGTGGTTTTTGGGCAGTTTACTCATCGGAAAAACTGCGAGGGAGCATACACACGGCCGGTATTCTCGGCCAAAAGCTCTCCTCGCAGTTTTCCCGTCTGAAAACCCGGTCGTGGGTACGGGGAATTAGTGTACACTTAAAACTATGCTTTTGTGAACAGTTTTCGGGGAAATAAAAAAATATTGCAAGTAAAAGCTTCTGTAAATATTTTACGGTGAGAAATTAAAGAAGACTGCTTTGTGGTTTTAGTTGTTTTATCGTTCCACAACAAGAGTAGTGATGAGCCGAACACCCCCGGGTTCGGTTCGCACCAGAACCCGCGAACGGACCGAAAGTTCGAACGAACATTAGAACCCTATTAAATACAATGGATGCGAACGTTCGAATTCTAAAGTGCTAATTATAACAACTATTATGCATGTTATTGTCCTAAAAAGGGTTTGGGAACCCGGGTTCTGCACCAGGGGACATGTATCAATGCAAAAATAAGTTTTAAAAACGGTCGTTTTTCGGGAGCAGTCATTTTAATGATGCATAAAGTGAAAAAAAAAAGTCAAATATTCCTTTAAATATCGTACCTGGGGGGTGTCTAAAGTATGCCTGTGAAGTGCCACGTGTTTCCCGTGTTTAGAACTGTCCCTGCACAAAATAACATTTCTAAAGGGAAAAAAGTCATTTAAAACTGCTTGCGGCTTTAATGCAATGTCTGGTCCCGGTAATATGGATGAAAATCTTTAGGAAAAATGGCATAGCTACCCCATCAACACCCCCCCCCCTACCCCAGCCCATTACCAGCCCATTTGGGTCTTGTATGGATATTAAGGGGAACCCCGCACATAAAATAAAAAAGGCCCTATATACTCTGAACAGCCGTATACAGGCGGTGCATACAAGACAGGGACTGTAGGTTTGTTCTTATGTAGAATGTGTTTGTAATTTTGAACAGGTACATTGTTGAAGTGTAGCTCCAGCCCAAAAATCTATTTTTAAACTTTTTGGGAAACATAGGTAAGGGTTATCACCCCTGTAACATTTGTTTTGCTGTCTGTGCCCCTGTTCAGAACATTTCACCTCACTTTCCGTCCCAATGACAACTGTTTTTGAAATGTGGTGTTTTTCTTGAAACAAGGATTGCTGATAAAGCATCAGTACAGATGAGACCCCTTTCTCCCATATTTATTCTTACAGGAGAGAATTTTCCTTTCTAGGGGTAGATTTCCTCTCACTTCCTGTTGTCTTCTTTCGTTTGCAAGTAGGAGTCGTTTGTAAGTTGGATGTTTGAAAGTAGGGACCTGCCGTATATACTCTGCAGAAATAGGCCCCTTAGTTGTTGGTGTTGGCACAACACTGTAAGCACTCAGTTACTCTTGGTTGGTGCTGGAACGCCCTGCTGTCAACTATTATATCAGGAATTTTAATTACATATAATTGTTGAACAGTGGTAGTAAAAATTGGGGCTTTGATGGTGGTGCTGGTGCCACAACACTGTAAGCCCTGACAGTTACTCTTGGTGGGTGCAGCAATGGGCCCTGCTGTGAATTATTAGATCAAGAATTGTAATTACATGCCCCTTTTGAACAGGGGCTGAAAAATTGGGCCTTTCGTGGTGGTGGTGGTGGTGGCGTTGCCACAAGACTGTAAGCCCTCAGAGTTACTCTTGGTGGGTGCAGCAATGGACCCTGCTGTGAATTATTAGATCAAGAATTGTAATTGCATGCCCCTGTTGAACAGGGGCTGAAAAATTGGGCCTTAGGCACTGGTGGCACAACACTACAACCCCTCACAGATACTGTACTTGGAGCACAGCAATGAGCCCTGTTGCAAAGTATTGCTTCAAAAATTGTAATGACACGCCCCTGTTAAACAGGGGCTGAAAAATTGGGCCTTAGCCACTGGTGGCGGCACCCATAAACAAAAATGATCTTCCAAGCTATCATCATCAATCGTATCATTGAGGACTCGGAGGAGGAGGATAGCCAGTCAACATAACAGCACAGGCACTCAGCATCAGCATCAGTCTTGAAGGGATGTGACATGTTAAAATCAATTAGTCTGTTATATCAGCATCAGGTGTGTGGTAGCTGGTGGTGATCCAAGACTGGTTCATCTTGATGAAAGTCAGTCGATCAACCGAGTCGGTGGACAGGCGCACCCTGTGATCCGTGACAAATCCTCCAGCAGCACTGAATGTGCGTTCCGAAAGAACGCTGGATGCAGGACAGGCCAGTAGCTCAATTGCATACTGTGCAAGCTCTGGCCAGTGATCCATCCTCAAGACCCAGTAAGCCAGAGGATTTTCGGTGGGGAAGGTGTCCAAGTCTGACCTTGCCCCTAGATATTCCTGCACCATGTTTATCAGACGCTGGCGATGGTTGCTGGAACCGATCATACTTTGGGGCTGCGGACTAAAGAATTGTCTGAACGCATCGGTCAGACGGCCACCTTCCCCACCGCTCCTTCTTTGACTGGCCGAAGCCTCAGCAACTCGTTGTCCAGGACCAGGAGTTTGTAACCTCCCAGTCTCTGGGAACGCGTTGCACAGACCTCTCTGCAAGGCCTCCCGGAGTTGTCTCATCCTCTGCTCCCTCTGCGACGGTAACATAAGGTCCGCAACCTTACCCTTGTACCGTGGATCAAGGAGAGTGGCCAGCCAGTAATGGTCCCTCTCCTTGATCCGAAGAATACGAGGATCCTTCCGCAGACTTTGCAGGATCAGGGAGGCCATGCAGCGTAGGTTTGCTGAGGCATTCGCTCCGGAGTCCTCTGGGTCACTAAGGACGACATGATCCGCAGCCACCTCCTCCCAGCCACGTACAAGTCCACTGGTTTCTTGGGACTGTAAATCATCCCTAAAAGACTGCTGCTGATGATGCTGAGTGCCAGCCTCCACCTCCATGCTGACACAATCCTCCTCCTCCTCCTCCTCCTCCTCCTCCTCCTCTTCCTGTGCGATGGGTGGGACAGAAGGAACACTGTCTGGGTAAAGGGGGCCTTGAGAGGCAAGGAAGTCCTCCTCTTCCTGCCTCTGTTCTGCCTCAAGTGCCCTGTCCATTATTCCACGCAGCGTGTGCTCCAACAGGTGGACAAGAGGTACAGTGTCACTGATGCATGCACTGTCACTGCTCACCATCCTCGTGGCCTCCTCAAATGGTGCCAGGACAGTGCATGCATCCCTGATCATGCCCCACTGGCGTGGAGAAAAAAAACCAAGCTCCCCTGACCCTGTCCTGGTGCCGTAGTCGCACAGGTACTCATTGATGGCCCTCTGCTGCGTGTGCAGCCGCTGCAGCATGGCCAACGTTGAGTTCCACCTGGTGGGCATGTCACATATAAGGCGGTTCTTGGGCAGGTTCAACTCCTTTTGCAGCTCAGCCAGGCGAGCACTGGCATTATAAGATCTGCGGAAATGCACACAGACTTTCCTGGCCTGCCTCAGGACATCCTGTAAGCCCGGGTACCTGCCCAAGAACCGCTGCACCACCAGGTTAAGGACGTGAGCCACACAGGGCACATGGGTCAGTTGTCCCTGTTGGAGGGCGGAGAGGAGGTTGGTGCCATTGTCGCAAACCACCATTCCTGGCTTAAGCTGGCGTGGCGTCAACCACCTCTCGGCCTGGCCCTGCAGAGCAGACAGGACCTCTGCCCCAGTGTGGCTTCTGTCCCCCAAACACACCAGCGCAAGCACGGCATGGCATCTTTTTGCCTGCGTACTTGCGTAGCCCCGTGAACGGCTACGGAGCACCGCTGGTTCATAGGACAAACCACAGGAAGAGGCCATGGAGGAAGAAGAAGAGGAGGGGGTGGAGGAGAGAGGTGTGTCACAACCAGTAGTAGCATTTTGGAGGCGTGGCGGTGGGACAACCTCCAACACTACTGCACCTTGTCCTGCATCCTTCCCAGCTGCCAAAAGAGTGACCCAATGGGCCGTGAAAGAAAGGTAACGTCCCTGTCCATGCCTGCTGGACCATGAGTCAGCGGTAATATGCACCTTACCGCTGACCGCCCTGTCCAGCGAGGCCAAGACATTGCCTTCCACATGCCGGTAGAGAGCCGGAATAGCCTTCCGTGAGAAAAAGTGGCGTTTGGGAACCTGCCACTGAGGAACCGCACATTGCACAAACTCACGGAAGGGGGCCGAGTCTACCAACTGAAAAGGCAGCAGTTGAAGCGCTAGCAATTTAGCCAAGCTAGCATTCAACCGCTGGGCATGTGGATGGCTGGGAGTGAACTTCTTTCGACGGTCCAGCAGCTGGGGCAGGGAAATTTGCCTGCTAGAATCGGACGTCGGTGTACTGCTAGCAGAGTGGCCGCAAGTACTTGGCTGTGACACACCTAATTCTACACCTTCATTCCTCTCAGTGCATGTTTCAGAGAGGACTGAAGTTATAGTGGGGTTGGAGATCCCAGCTGATGCGGTGCAAGGAGAGGTCCGCTTTGTTCTTTGGTGTGGGTCTTTGAGGTAGGCTTGCCAACGAGCTGCATGGCAGGTCAACATATGTCTGGTCAGGCATGTGGTACCCAAGCGGCTGATGTTTTGGCCACGCGATATACGCTTGAGACATATGTTGCAAACAGCAGCTGTGCGATCTGATGCACTAGCCTCAAAAAAGGCCCACACCAAAGAACTTTTTGAATGACGGGCAGAGGCAGCGCCCTGCACAGACGGAGCTCTGCGGTGTGATTCCGTCGGTGTACTGCCCTTACGCTGGCCACCAAAGGGCATCCTGCCTCGTTGGAGATGTGCCTCCTCCTCATCCTCCTCCTCCTCCTCTCTCCTATTAGGCACCCACGTGGAGTCAGTGACCTCATCATCACCTCCCTCCTCATCACTGGAGCCAATCTGGCAGTATGCTGCAGCTGCTGGAACATGACTGCCAGATTGGTGTCCTTCTTGAGCATCCCCTCTGTCTGCTCTCACGCTACTGCCTTCCTCTAGCTGGGTTTCATCATCAGACCCTTCGAAACGCTGGGCATCCTCCTGGAGCATGTACCCAACACTGTGCTGAAACAGTTCGGGGGACTCCTCAGGAGGAGGACATGGTGGGTCTAGGGAAGGAGTGACTGATGATGAGTCTGACATTGATACCAGGGAAGAGGACGCTTTGGCAGCTGCTTTTCCAGTACCCTGAGCCTGGGTGAGAGAGGATGAGGAGGAGGAGGAGGGCTTGGTCATCCACTCTACCAAGTCTTCGGCATGATGTGGCTCAACATGTCCAGCTGCCGAAAAGAAGGACAAGCGTGTCCCATGGCCATGTGCTGATGACAATGCACCGCGTCCACGACCAGCACTGTTGCCCCCAGACACAGAGCCTGCTTGCCCTCTTTTATTGCCTCCTGACTGTCTGCCTCTCCTTGTTTGCCTTCCAGACATTCTAATAGATGGCCTGCAGGGAGATGGGAAAAAAGCAATAAGGGCTACCTTCAGGTGTCCTTCTCTGTCCCTTGAAACAAGGACTTGCACAGTGAAAGAAACTGACACTCTCCCTACCTACAGTTTTCTGTCCCTAGAAAAAATGTTTTTTTTAAGCACAATTTAGCACAAGGAGAATTCACTCACTGTCCTTCCAGGTCCCTGGAAACAAGGACTTTGACAGTGAAAGAAACTGACACTCTCCCTACCTACAGTTTTCTGTCCCTAGAAAAAATGTTTTTTTTAAGCACAATTTAGCACAAGGAGAATTCACTCACTGTCCTTCCAGGTCCCTGGAAACAAGGACTTTGACAGTGAAAGAAACTGACACTCTCCCTACCTACAGTTTTCTGTCCCTAGAAAAAATGTTTTTTTTAAGCACAATTTAGCACAAGGAGAATTCAGTCACTGTCCTTCCAGGTCCCTGGAAACAAGGACTTTGACAGTGAAAGAAACTGACACTCTCCCTACCTACAGTTTTCTGTCCCTAGAAAAAATGTTTTTTTTAAGCACAATTTAGCACAAGGAGAATTCACTCACTGTCCTTCCAGGTCCCTGGAAACAAGGACTTTCACAGTGAAAGAAACTGACACTATCCCTACCTACAGTTTTCTGTCCCTAGAAAAAATGTTTTTTTTAAGCACAATTTAGCACAAGGAGAATTCACTCACTGTCCTTCCAGGTCCCTGGAAACAAGGACTTTCACAGTGAAAGAAACTGACACTCTCCCTACCTACAGTTTTCTGTCCCTAGAAAAAATGTTTTTTTTAAGCACAATTTAGCACAAGGAGAATTCACTCACTGTCCTTCCAGGTCCCTGGAAACAAGGACTTGCACAGTGAAAGAAACTGACACTCTCCCTACCTACAGTTTTCTGTCCCTAGAAAAAATGTTTTTTTTAAGCACAATTTAGCACAAGGAGAATTCACTCACTGTCCTTCCAGGTCCCTGGAAACAAGGACTTTGACAGTGAAAGAAACTGACACTCTCCCTACCTACAGTTTTCTGTCCCTAGAAAAAATGTTTTTTTTAAGCACAATTTAGCACAAGGAGAATTCACTCACTGTCCTTCCAGGTCCCTGGAAACAAGGACTTTGACAGTGAAAGAAACTGACACTCTCCCTACCTACAGTTTTCTGTCCCTAGAAAAAATGTTTTTTTTTAAGCACAATTTAGCACAAGGAGAATTCACTCACTGTCCTTCCAGGTCCCTGGAAACAAGGACTTTGACAGTGAAAGAAACTGACACTCTCCCTACCTAAAGTTTTCTGTCCCTAGAAAAAATGTTTTTTTTAAGCACAATTTAGCACAAGGAGAATTCACTCACTGTCCTTCCAGGTCCCTGGAAACAAGGACTTTGACAGTGAAAGAAACTGACACTCTCCCTACCTACAGTTTTCTGTCCCTAGAAAAAATGTTTTTTTTAAGCACAATTTAGCACAAGGAGAATTCACTCACTGTCCTTCCAGGTCCCTGGAAACAAGGACTTTGACAGTGAAAGAAACTGACACTCTCCCTACCTACAGTTTTCTGTCCCTAGAAAAAATGTTTTTTTTAAGCACAATTTAGCACAAGGAGAATTCACTCACTGTCCTTCCAGGTCCCTGGAAACAAGGACTTTCATAGTGAAAGAAACTGACACTCTCCCTACCTACAGTTTTCTGTCCCTAGAAAAAATGTTTTTTTTAAGCACAATTTAGCACAAGGAGAATTCACTCACTGTCCTTCCAGGTCCCTGGAAACAAGGACTTTGACAGTGAAAGAAACTGACACTCTCCCTACCTACAGTTTTCTGTCCCTAGAAAAAATGTTTTTTTTAAGCACAATTTAGCACAAGGAGAATTCACTCACTGTCCTTCCAGGTCCCTGGAAACAAGGACTTTCACAGTGAAAGAAACTGACACTCTCCCTACCTACAGTTTTCTGTCCCTAGAAAAAATGTTTTTTTTAAGCACAATTTAGCACAAGGAGAATTCACTCACTGTCCTTCCAGGTCCCTGGAAACAAGGACTTTGACAGTGAAAGAAACTGACACTCTCCCTACCTACAGTTTTCTGTCCCTAGAAAAAATGTTTTTTTTAAGCACAATTTAGCACAAGGAGAATTCACTCACTGTCCTTCCAGGTCCCTGGAAACAAGGACTTTCACAGTGAAAGAAACTGACACTCTCCCTACCTACAGTTTTCTGTCCCTAGAAAAAATGTTTTTTTTAAGCACAATTTAGCACAAGGAGAATTCACTCACTGTCCTTCCAGGTCCCTGGAAACAAGGACTTTCACAGTGAAAGAAACTGACACTCTCCCTACCTACAGTTTTCTGTCCCTAGAAAAAATGTTTTTTTAAGCACAATTTAGCACAAGGAGAATTCACTCACTGTCCTTCCAGGTCCCTGGAAACAAGGACTTTCACAGTGAAAGAAACTGACACTCTCCCTACCTACAGTTTTCTGTCCCTAGAAAAAATGTTTTTTTTAAGCACAATTTAGCACAAGGAGAATTCACTCACTGTCCTTCCAGGTCCCTGGAAACAAGGACTTTCACAGTGAAAGAAACTGACACTCTCCCTACCTACAGTTTTCTGTCCCTAGAAAAAATGTTTTTTTTAAGCACAATTTAGCACAAGGAGAATTCACTCACTGTCCTTCCAGGTCCCTGGAAACAAGGACTTTCACAGTGAAAGAAACGGACACTCTCCCTACCTACAGTTTTCTGTCCCTAGAAAAAATGTTTTTTTTAAGCACAATTTAGCACAAGGAGAATTCACTCACTGTCCTTCCAGGTCCCTGGAAACAAGGACTTTCACAGTGAAAGAAACTGACACTCTCCCTACCTACAGTTTTCTGTCCCTAGAAAAAATGTTTTTTTTAAGCACAATTTAGCACAAGGAGAATTCACTCACTGTCCTTCCAGGTCCCTGGAAACAAGGACTTTGACAGTGAAAGAAACTGACACTCTCCCTACCTACAGTTTTCTGTCCCTAGAAAAAATGTTTTTTTTAAGCACAATTTAGCACAAGGAGAATTCACTCACTGTCCTTCCAGGTCCCTGGAAACAAGGACTTTGACAGTGAAAGAAACTGACACTCTCCCTACCTACAGTTTTCTGTCCCTAGAAAAAATGTTTTTTTTAAGCACAATTTAGCACAAGGAGAATTCACTCACTGTCCTTCCAGGTCCCTGGAAACAAGGACTTTCACAGTGAAAGAAACTGACACTCTCCCTACCTACAGTTTTCTGTCCCTAGAAAAAATGTTTTTTTTAAGCACAATTTAGCACAAGGAGAATTCACTCACTGTCCTTCCAGGTCCCTGGAAACAAGGACTTTCACAGTGAAAGAAACTGACACTCTCCCTACCTACAGTTTTCTGTCCCTAGAAAAAATGTTTTTTTAAGCACAATTTAGCACAAGGAGAATTCACTCACTGTCCTTCCAGGTCCCTGGAAACAAGGACTTTCACAGTGAAAGAAACTGACACTCTCCCTACCTACAGTTTTCTGTCCCTAGAAAAAATGTTTTTTTTAAGCACAATTTAGCACAAGGAGAATTCACTCACTGTCCTTCCAGGTCCCTGGAAACAAGGACTTTCACAGTGAAAGAAACTGACACTCTCCCTACCTACAGTTTTCTGTCCCTAGAAAAAAATGTTTTTTTTAAGCACAATTTAGCACAAGGAGAATTCACTCACTGTCCTTCCAGGTCCCTGGAAACAAGGACTTTCACAGTGAAAGAAACTGACACTCTCCCTACCTACAGTTTTCTGTCCCTAGAAAAAATGTTTTTTTTAAGCACAATTTAGCACAAGGAGAATTCACTCACTGTCCTTCCAGGTCCCTGGAAACAAGGACTTTCACAGTGAAAGAAACTGACACTCTCCCTACCTACAGTTTTCTGTCCCTAGAAAAAATGTTTTTTTAAGCACAATTTAGCACAAGGAGAATTCACTCACTGTCCTTCCAGGTCCCTGGAAACAAGGACTTTCACAGTGAAAGAAACTGACACTCTCCCTACCTACAGTTTTCTGTCCCTAGAAAAAATGTTTTTTTTAAGCACAATTTAGCACAAGGAGAATTCACTCACTGTCCTTCCAGGTCCCTGGAAACAAGGACTTTCACAGTGAAAGAAACTGACACTCTCCCTACCTACAGTTTTCTGTCCCTAGAAAAAATGTTTTTTTTAAGCACAATTTAGCACAAGGAGAATTCACTCACTGTCCTTCCAGGTCCCTGGAAACAAGGACTTTCACAGTGAAAGAAACTGACACTCTCCCTACCTACAGTTTTCTGTCCCTAGAAAAAATGTTTTTTTTAAGCACAATTTAGCACAAGGAGAATTCACTCACTGTCCTTCCAGGTCCCTGGAAACAAGGACTTTCACAGTGAAAGAAACTGACACTCTCCCTACCTACAGTTTTCTGTCCCTAGAAAAAATGTTTTTTTTAAGCACAATTTAGCACAAGGAGAATTCACTCACTGTCCTTCCAGGTCCCTGGAAACAAGGACTTTGACAGTGAAAGAAACTGACACTCTCCCTACCTACAGTTTTCTGTCCCTAGAAAAAATGTTTTTTTTAAGCACAATTTAGCACAAGGAGAATTCACTCACTGTCCTTCCAGGTCCCTGGAAACAAGGACTTTGACAGTGAAAGAAACTGACACTCTCCCTACCTACAGTTTTCTGTCCCTAGAAAAAATGTTTTTTTTAAGCACAATTTAGCACAAGGAGAATTCACTCACTGTCCTTCCAGGTCCCTGGAAACAAGGACTTTCACAGTGAAAGAAACTGACACTCTCCCTACCTACAGTTTTCTGTCCCTAGAAAAAATGTTTTTTTTAAGCACAATTTAGCACAAGGAGAATTCACTCACTGTCCTTCCAGGTCCCTGGAAACAAGGACTTTCACAGTGAAAGAAACTGACACTCTCCCTACCTACAGTTTTCTGTCCCTAGAAAAAATGTTTTTTTAAGCACAATTTAGCACAAGGAGAATTCACTCACTGTCCTTCCAGGTCCCTGGAAACAAGGACTTTCACAGTGAAAGAAACTGACACTCTCCCTACCTACAGTTTTCTGTCCCTAGAAAAAATGTTTTTTTTAAGCACAATTTAGCACAAGGAGAATTCACTCACTGTCCTTCCAGGTCCCTGGAAACAAGGACTTTCACAGTGAAAGAAACTGACACTCTCCCTACCTACAGTTTTCTGTCCCTAGAAAAAATGTTTTTTTTAAGCACAATTTAGCACAAGGAGAATTCACTCACTGTCCTTCCAGGTCCCTGGAAACAAGGACTTTCACAGTGAAAGAAACTGACACTCTCCCTACCTACAGTTTTCTGTCCCTAGAAAAAATGTTTTTTTTAAGCACAATTTAGCACAAGGAGAATTCACTCACTGTCCTTCCAGGTCCCTGGAAACAAGGACTTTCACAGTGAAAGAAACTGACACTCTCCCTACCTACAGTTTTCTGTCCCTAGAAAAAATGTTTTTTTTAAGCACAATTTAGCACAAGGAGAATTCACTCACTGTCCTTCCAGGTCCCTGGAAACAAGGACTTTGACAGTGAAAGAAACTGACACTCTCCCTACCTACAGTTTTCTGTCCCTAGAAAAAATGTTTTTTTTAAGCACAATTTAGCACAAGGAGAATTCACTCACTGTCCTTCCAGGTCCCTGGAAACAAGGACTTTGACAGTGAAAGAAACTGACACTCTCCCTACCTACAGTTTTCTGTCCCTAGAAAAAATGTTTTTTTTAAGCACAATTTAGCACAAGGAGAATTCACTCACTGTCCTTCCAGGTCCCTGGAAACAAGGACTTTCACAGTGAAAGAAACTGACACTCTCCCTACCTACAGTTTTCTGTCCCTAGAAAAAATGTTTTTTTTAAGCACAATTTAGCACAAGGAGAATTCACTCACTGTCCTTCCAGGTCCCTGGAAACAAGGACTTTCACAGTGAAAGAAACTGACACTCTCCCTACCTACAGTTTTCTGTCCCTAGAAAAAATGTTTTTTTTAAGCACAATTTAGCACAAGGAGAATTCACTCACTGTCCTTCCAGGTCCCTGGAAACAAGGACTTTGACAGTGAAAGAAACTGACACTCTCCCTACCTACAGTTTTCTGTCCCTAGAAAAAATGTTTTTTTTAAGCACAATTTAGCACAAGGAGAATTCACTCACTGTCCTTCCAGGTCCCTGGAAACAAGGACTTTGACAGTGAAAGAAACTGACACTCTCCCTACCTACAGTTTTCTGTCCCTAGAAAAAATGTTTTTTTTAAGCACAATTTAGCACAAGGAGAATTCACTCACTGTCCTTCCAGGTCCCTGGAAACAAGGACTTTGACAGTGAAAGAAACTGACACTCTCCCTACCTACAGTTTTCTGTCCCTAGAAAAAATGTTTTTTTTAAGCACAATTTAGCACAAGGAGAATTCACTCACTGTCCTTCCAGGTCCCTGGAAACAAGGACTTTGACAGTGAAAGAAACTGACACTCTCCCTACCTACAGTTTTCTGTCCCTAGAAAAAATGTTTTTTTTAAGCACAATTTAGCACAAGGAGAATTCACTCACTGTCCTTCCAGGTCCCTGGAAACAAGGACTTTGGCAGTGAAAGAAACTGACACACTCTCCCTACCTACAGTTTTCTGTCCCTAGAAAAAATGTTTTTTTAAGCACAATTTAGCACAAGGAGAATTCACTCACTGTCCTTCCAGGTCCCTGGAAACAAGGACTTTCACAGTGAAAGAAACTGACACTCTCCCTACCTACAGTTTTCTGTCCCTAGAAAAAATGTTTTTTTTAAGCACAATTTAGCACAAGGAGAATTCACTCACTGTCCTTCCAGGTCCCTGGAAACAAGGACTTTGACAGTGAAAGAAACTGACACTCTCCCTACCTACAGTTTTCTGTCCCTAGAAAAAATGTTTTTTTTAAGCACAATTTAGCACAAGGAGAATTCACTCACTGTCCTTCCAGGTCCCTGGAAACAAGGACTTTGACAGTGAAAGAAACTGACACTCTCCCTACCTACAGTTTTCTGTCCCTAGAAAAAATGTTTTTTTTAAGCACAATTTAGCACAAGGAGAATTCACTCACTGTCCTTCCAGGTCCCTGGAAACAAGGACTTTGACAGTGAAAGAAACTGACACTCTCCCTACCTACAGTTTTCTGTCCCTAGAAAAAATGTTTTTTTTAAGCACAATTTAGCACAAGGAGAATTCACTCACTGTCCTTCCAGGTCCCTGGAAACAAGGACTTTCACAGTGAAAGAAACTGACACTCTCCCTACCTACAGTTTTCTGTCCCTAGAAAAAATGTTTTTTTTAAGCACAATTTAGCACAAGGAGAATTCACTCACTGTCCTTCCAGGTCCCTGGAAACAAGGACTTTCACAGTGAAAGAAACTGACACTCTCCCTACCTACAGTTTTCTGTCCCTAGAAAAAATGTTTTTTTTAAGCACAATTTAGCACAAGGAGAATTCACTCACTGTCCTTCCAGGTCCCTGGAAACAAGGACTTTGACAGTGAAAGAAACTGACACTCTCCCTACCTACAGTTTTCTGTCCCTAGAAAAAATGTTTTTTTTAAGCACAATTTAGCACAAGGAGAATTCACTCACTGTCCTTCCAGGTCCCTGGAAACAAGGACTTTGACAGTGAAAGAAACTGACACTCTCCCTACCTACAGTTTTCTGTCCCTAGAAAAAATGTTTTTTTTAAGCACAATTTAGCACAAGGAGAATTCACTCACTGTCCTTCCAGGTCCCTGGAAACAAGGACTTTCACAGTGAAAGAAACTGACACTCTCCCTACCTACAGTTTTCTGTCCCTAGAAAAAATGTTTTTTTTAAGCACAATTTAGCACAAGGAGAATTCACTCACTGTCCTTCCAGGTCCCTGGAAACAAGGACTTTGACAGTGAAAGAAACTGACACTCTCCCTACCTACAGTTTTCTGTCCCTAGAAAAAATGTTTTTTTTAAGCACAATTTAGCACAAGGAGAATTCACTCACTGTCCTTCCAGGTCCCTGGAAACAAGGACTTTGACAGTGAAAGAAACTGACACTCTCCCTACCTACAGTTTTCTGTCCCTAGAAAAAATGTTTTTTTTAAGCACAATTTAGCACAAGGAGAATTCACTCACTGTCCTTCCAGGTCCCTGGAAACAAGGACTTTCACAGTGAAAGAAACTGACACTCTCCCTACCTACAGTTTTCTGTCCCTAGAAAAAATGTTTTTTTTAAGCACAATTTAGCACAAGGAGAATTCACTCACTGTCCTTCCAGGTCCCTGGAAACAAGGACTTTCACAGTGAAAGAAACTGACACTCTCCCTACCTACAGTTTTCTGTCCCTAGAAAAAATGTTTTTTTTAAGCACAATTTAGCACAAGGAGAATTCACTCACTGTCCTTCCAGGTCCCTGGAAACAAGGACTTTGACAGTGAAAGAAACTGACACTCTCCCTACCTACAGTTTTCTGTCCCTAGAAAAAATGTTTTTTTTAAGCACAATTTAGCACAAGGAGAATTCACTCACTGTCCTTCCAGGTCCCTGGAAACAAGGACTTTCACAGTGAAAGAAACTGACACTCTCCCTACCTACAGTTTTCTGTCCCTAGAAAAAATGTTTTTTTTCAAGCACAATTTAGCACAAGGAGAATTCACTCACTGTCCTTCCAGGTCCCTGGAAACAAGGACTTTCACAGTGAAAGAAACTGACACTCTCCCTACCTACAGTTTTCTGTCCCTAGAAAAAATGTTTTTTTTAAGCACAATTTAGCACAAGGAGAATTCACTCACTGTCCTTCCAGGTCCCTGGAAACAAGGACTTTGACAGTGAAAGAAACTGACACTCTCCCTACCTACAGTTTTCTGTCCCTAGAAAAAATGTTTTTTTTAAGCACAATTTAGCACAAGGAGAATTCACTCACTGTCCTTCCAGGTCCCTGGAAACAAGGACTTTGACAGTGAAAGAAACTGACACTCTCCCTACCTACAGTTTTCTGTCCCTAGAAAAAATGTTTTTTTTAAGCACAATTTAGCACAAGGAGAATTCACTCACTGTCCTTCCAGGTCCCTGGAAACAAGGACTTTCACAGTGAAAGAAACTGACACTCTCCCTACCTACAGTTTTCTGTCCCTAGAAAAAATGTTTTTTTTAAGCACAATTTAGCACAAGGAGAATTCACTCACTGTCCTTCCAGGTCCCTGGAAACAAGGACTTTGACAGTGAAAGAAACTGACACTCTCCCTACCTACAGTTTTCTGTCCCTAGAAAAAATGTTTTTTTTAAGCACAATATAGCACAAGCACAAAACACACTGACACTCTCCCTACCTATCCTTCTCTTTCCCTAAACTAAAGGAATCCAGGTTAAGCAAGAAAGAAATAAAAGTCACTGTCCCTGCCTATGCTGCTCTATCCCTGCTCCGGAACACACTACACTAGGCCGCCGTGCTGGCGGCCTTTTATAGTGTGGGGCGTGTACTAAACACCCTCAGCAATAATTGGCCACAGGCATCCTGCCTGTGGCCAATCATTGCTCTCCTCGCTGCCGGCGCTGTGATTGGCCAAGAATGCTGGGTCACAGTGCATGCTTGGCCAATCACAGCGCCTGGATGACACTGCGATGGCGTAGTGCATTGTGGGCCGTTCGCGTCACTCGAATTTGGCGCGAACGGCCCAAATCGTTCGATCTTCGTCGAACGATCGAACAGCCGATGTTCGAGTCGAACGTATGTTCGACTCGAACACGAAGCTCATCCCTAAACAAGAGCATATTCACATGCATTGACAGATGACTTATTAGAAACATGGCAATTTGCACTGAGAATAGGAAGGGTTTGCACATGGTCCTGCTTCTAACTCCTAAGAAGGAGTTCAAAATACAGTCTGGGTGCTTAAAGTATATGTGAACCTTTGACTGATGAAAAAAAAAAAAGATTGCATTTAAAATAGAAATAGAAAATATAAACCAAAAAATATATAAATATCTTTGACCTCTGTTCTTAGCTTAGTATTAGAGGCTTAGAGGGGTGGGGGTGTGGGCTACAGGGGAGAATGTCAGCAGGAGGGAGAGAAAAAGCATAACACTAATCTTCCTAATAATCATATCAGCACAAGTCTGACTATTAAATTACAGGCAGCCTAGGCTCCCAAGTATAATGCGAAGAAGCAAACTGATCACGTAGCAATGGGTGTGCTTTCTGACCTAGAATGGTCAGTTTTAACCAGGAAAACAGGGGGCTGGCAATATCACCAGGTATTTCACACAAAGAAAGCAATACAGGGAGAACAGGGTACTTTTTAATACAAGTGCATGGTGCAACAGGCACATATCAGAAAGATGAGATATTGGGGTAACATACAATTTAAAGTATATATGAAAGAATCTTAAGTTTACTAATGCCCAAAAAAAATATTTTCATCAATTTTTATCTTTTGCTGCATCCCAGTGCCTTTGATCTGGTTTCAAACTCCTTGCCACCCCTTCCGGCCTATCTATTTTTATGGTTTTATGATGGTGACAACAGCAGAACATGGCCAAGTAATGTGTGTTGCAGGGATGAGGTTTGAGTTTTACACTATTATGGGTTCAAGGTGAATCCTTCAGGTTCATTATTTGTGCTCCTGGATCATTTATTTGCAGATTAAACTTAAGCCAACTGGAATAAGATGAAACAAGTCATCCTATCACTCAACTTATGTTCACTTAAACAAATATAAACATATAACTATGGCTACATCTGACAGATCGTGATCTAGCAGGGATTTAGATACCAGTGTGGGTTGTACAATGTCTTCAAGTTGTCTATTACAAGAATATTTTTACCCATAGTAAAAAAATATTGATGTAAAAGTATAATTTGCTAAAGCCAACAAAAGCATTTGCTTATTTGTTCTTATTTGTTTTCTTATAGCACCAATTATATTTTGATCACAGTATAAAGCAATGCCCTTCAAATATGTTCACACATATTTCTGTAGTTATGTAATTATTGTGTTGTACTGACCTTGACACTATTCAAAAATAAAACCAAAAAATAGAATAAGCATGGTTATCTAATAAGTCAGAGCAGACTGCAAAGATTATATGGATGCTAAACCCTTAGCAACATAAACTGATATGACAAAAGTAAAAAGTATTAATTAGGCTATATATATATATATATATATATATATATATATATATATATATATTGTGAGGGGGTTAACTCGGTAGCGGGTGTGTGTGACCCCCTGGTTGGGCTCCCCACACAAAAACAGGGCCAGCAGACGGAGGTTGTGGTTTTCAAAATCAAAAGGTGCGGTTTATTTCTCTATGTACAGTGACAAAAACACAGCAAAGCCAAAAAGAAACAAACAAAATAAATCCTGGTCAGTTTGACCTCTGACTAAACATGCAGGTTTCCTAAACTAACAACTGGGATCAGCCTGGTGCTGTCCTAGTCCCTAAGTCCCTGGTTTAGTAAAAGTCCAAACAAATAGCCACACAGGCTTTGCCTCACCGCACAGGGGTTCACTCTCCCTAGACAGTCCACACAGGTCTGGTTCCAGGCATGAGCTAACCCCTAATGAATCTGGGAGTTTTTTATAGAGGCCTAAATGAGCTGACAAGCTTCAGCTGGCCTCATCAACTCTGTCTGCACGACGCCCCACACTCTCCCTAGAGGTAAGAGTCATCCATGAGCCTACTAGCCTCAGCTGGGCTTATACAACTCTCCACCCTAGTTGTATAAGTCAGCATAAAGCCTGAATCTGGGAGAAATATATCTACCCCCCTGGATGCAACCAGGTGACTTTACCTTCCTGCTGTCACATACCCCCCCCTCTTGTTTTAACCTTGGGGTTGGAACACCAGCAATCAGGCATTCATGTACTCGAGACAAAGCATCCACATTCCCCATTTGAACGCCAGGGCGATGCTTTACTGTGAAGTTGAATTCCTGTAGGGCCAGGAACCACCTATTCACTCTTCTATTTGTCTCCTTGTTTTGAGCCATCCACTTTAACGGAGCGTGATCCGTAACCATGTCAAAGTGCCTACCTAGCAGATAGTACCGAAGGGAATCTAGAGCCCACTTCACCGCTAAACACTCCTTTTCAACCGTGGCGTAATTTACCTCATGGGACTTCAACTTCCTGCTGAGGTAAATGACTGGGTGCTCTTCCCCGTTCCAGACCTGGGACAATACTGCTCCTAACCCCACATCTGACGCATCACTTTGTACGACAAAGTCTTTAGAGAAGTCGGGTGAGTACAACACTGGCTGGCTACATAAGGCTTGTTTCAAGAATTGGAATGCTGCCTCAGCCTCGGGGGTCCATTTAATCATGACCGACCCTTTCCCTTTCGTCAGGTTGGTTAGGGGCACAGCCTTAGAAGCAAAGTGGGGAATGAAGCGCCGATAATAACCCGCGATTCCCAGAAAGGCCCGTACCTGCTTCTTGCTGTTGGGACGTGGCCAACTCTGGATGGCCTCGACTTTGTTGAGTTGGGGTTTTATCACTCCCCTGCCAATGGTGTACCCAAGATATTTGGCCTCCTCCTGCCCAATGGTACACTTCTTGGGGTTAGCCGTAAACCCCGCTTCCCGGATAGAGTCTAGGACTGCTTGCACTTTTGGCAGATGTGAGGCCCAGTCTGTGCTATGGACAATTACGTCATCCAGGTAAGCCGCAGCATACTTCCGATGGGGCCTCAGTATCTGGTCCATTTTCCGCTGGAATGTGGCCGGCGCATTCTGTAACCCGAACGGCATTCTCTTATATTGGAACGCCCCGTCTGGGGTTACAAATGCGGTTTTCTCTTTGGCCGACTTGGCCAGGGGAATTTGCCAATACCCTTTTGTGAGGTCAAGAGTCGTCATGTATCGGGCTGTTCCCAGCCGGTCGATCAACTCATCTATACGTGGCATGGGGTAGGTGTCAAATTTTGTAACTTTGTTCAACTGACGAAAATCGTTACAAAATCGCCAGCTCCCATCCGGTTTAGGCACCAACACAATGGGACTAGACCAATCACTTTGGGACTCCTCTATCACCCCTAAGTTCAGCATTTTCTGTACTTCCTCCCGTATTGCCTCCCGTCGGGCCTCTGGGATCCGATAGGGTTTTAACTTCACCCTTTCACCGGGCGGGGTAATAATATCATGCTCTACCCCAGATGTTTGTCCCGGCAGCTCAGAGAACACCTCCTTGTTGCGAAGCACAAACTCCTTAACCTCCTGTTGTTGGGGTTGTGACAAGGTGGCTGCTATTCCAACCTCCGGAATCACGCAACCAGTTTGAGCTGGTGACCAAGTTTCTGCGACTAGGGACTCTCTATCCCTCCAGGCTTTCAACAGATTAACGTGATATATCTGTTCGGGCTTTCGCCTTCCTGGTTGTCTGACCTTGTAATTCACTTCGCTCACTTTTTCCATTATCTCGTAGGGGCCTTGCCATTTGGCAAGGAATTTACTTTCAACCGTAGGGACAAGTACCAATATCCTATCCCCCGGGGAAAAGGTACGGGTCTTTGCTCCACGGTTGTACACTCTCTGCTGTGCCAACTGCGCTTGGGCCAAATGTTCCTTCACGATGGGCATTACCTGTGCAATTCGATCTTGCATCAGGGCGACATGCTCAATCACACTCCTGTGGGGAGAACTCTCACTTTCCCAAGTTTCCTTGGCAATATCCAACAGCCCTCTTGGGTGTCTCCCATACAGTAACTCAAAGGGGGAGAATCCCGTAGAGGATTGGGGCACCTCCCTAATAGCAAACATCAAATAAGGAAGTAGACAGTCCCAATCCTTTCCATCTCTATCCACCACTTTCTTCAACATTTGTTTTAGGGTTTTGTTGAATCTTTCAACCAGCCCATCGGTTTGGGGGTGATACACAGATGTACGCAATTGCGTCACTTTGAACAATTTACACAGCTCTTTCATAACCCGGGACATAAAGGGTGTACCTTGGTCCGTAAGCAGTTCTTTACAAATACCCACCCGGCTAAAAACAAGAGATAGCTCTTTGGCTATGGTTTTGGCCGAGGTATTTCTGAGAGGGATCGCTTCTGGATAACGGGTGGCATAGTCCATTATAACCAATATGTACTGGTGCCCCCTAGCGGACTTGATTATAGGACCTACCAAATCCATTGCGATTCTCTCAAACGGGACCTCAATGATGGGTAGAGGGACCAGCGGGCTACGGAAATGTGGCATCGGGGCCGACCTCTGACACACAGGGCAGGAGGAACAATAATTTTCTATGTCCTTCATCACCCCAGGCCAATAGAATCTCTGTAATACCCTCTCTCGGGTTTTCTCTGTCCCCAGATGACCTCCAAGAATGTGCCCATGGGCCAACTCCAACACCAACTTCCTGTAAGGTTTGGGCACCACCAGCTGCTCAACGGTTTCTTCTGCCCTTTTTGCCACCCGATACAGTAGGTCCTTCTCTACGCTGAAGTATGGGTAAGTGCAGGTAATATCTGGGTTCACTAACTCGCCATCTATTTCCACTACGTTTTCCCGTGCCTTTATTAGGGCGGGGTCTTTTAACTGTTCTGTGGCAAAATTTTCCCTGTGAACCTCCAGATCAGAAAACTCCACAGACGGTAGGTTTTCGTCTGAGGAGGTGGGCTCCTCTCCAGTTTCTTGAGTCTCCCCTGCCAATACTGACAAGGGAAATTCTGGAGAGTCCTCCCCACTCTCAGAGGAGTTCTGGCTATCACATTCCTGGTACATAGGGGCACCAGTGGGGGGCTCAGGATCATCCCACAGTTCCCAGAACTTCGGAAAATCCCTTCCCACAATGGCATCATGCGGTAATTGAGATACTAACCCCACTGGATGAGAGAGGGTACCTTTGGGGGTCTCGAAACACACTGTAGTCACTGGATACTCTCGGGTGTCCCCATGCACACAAATAACAGCTACCTTGCTATTCCCAGAGACCTCTGTTTTAACTAATTCAGCCTTTATCAGGGTCACAAGGCTACCTGAATCCAGCAATACCACAACATTTCTACCATTAATACACATTTTGCATAAATGTTTCTCAGTTCCCCGAATGGCAGTGCATGCGACTGTCGCACACAGCGACTGACGTCTGTCCATCAGAAAGTCACATTGCATGGGTTCCTCCACAACCGGGCAATTTGCTGCAATATGTCCCGCTTGCCGGCAGCGGTAGCAAACGATCCTTCTTGCGGCCTCTTGAGCCGCTGATTTCCCAGGCTGTTCTCGCCAAACTTGGGGTAGAGCTCCCACCCTCTCACTCTCTCCACCCTCACCCCTTGGAATCCTCTTATCCGCCCCTGGGGATGGTCTGGTCTTAGGGTGGAAAGTCCGAGAGTCTCTGGAAGAGGCTGTCAGGTTCTCTGTAGCCAAGTATCTCTCTACACGATCCACAAGTTTACCGGCCGTTTCTGGGTCTCCATGGCTTACCCACTTTTGAATGGCGGTAGGAAGAGCTCTCAAGAAACGATCCATCACAACACGTTCCACAATCTCCGGTGCGGACAAAGTCTCTGGCTGTAGCCACTTCCTGCTCAGGTGAATGAGATCATACATTTGAGACCTGGGGGGTTTTCCAAGCTGGAAAGTCCAGTTATGCACACGCTGAGCCCGGACAGCCAGGGTGACACCCAGCCTTGCCAATATTTCAGCTTTTAGCATCACATAGTCTTTTGCTTGGTCAGGCTCTAGGTCATAGTAAGCCTTCTGCGATTCACCAGTTAACAGAGGAGCCACCAGTCCAGCCCACTGCTCCTCAGGCCACTTTTCTCTTTCAGCAGTCCTTTCAAATGTGGTCAAAAATACCTCTGGATCATCCTCTCCAGTCATTTTTGTCAATAAACGACTCACCCCAAAGGACGCGGTATTAGTGGGACGGCTTTCCTCACTGGTCTGCGGACGTTGCTGCATTACTGCTTCCATTTGTTGTAGTCTCTGCTCTTGCTTCTGTAACAGGTCTATGAAGCGGGCCTCAGATTGCTGCTGGGCTTGTTGATGAGCTTGCTGCTGGGCTGCAAGGCTCCTTTGCAAACCTGCATTTGTCTGCTGTTGATTGGCATTTGCTAGAGCCAGCTGTTTCAGTATCTCCTCCATGCTGGCTTAAAAAAAACTGCCCGCATTCTCCACCAACTGTGAGGGGGTTAACTCGGTAGCGGGTGTGTGTGACCCCCTGGTTGGGCTCCCCACACAAAAACAGGGCCAGCAGACGGAGGTTGTGGTTTTCAAAATCAAAAGGTGCGGTTTATTTCTCTATGTACAGTGACAAAAACACAGCAAAGCCAAAAAGAAACAAACAAAATAAATCCTGGTCAGTTTGACCTCTGACTAAACATGCAGGTTTCCTAAACTAACAACTGGGATCAGCCTGGTGCTGTCCTAGTCCCTAAGTCCCTGGTTTAGTAAAAGTCCAAACAAATAGCCACACAGGCTTTGCCTCACCGCACAGGGGTTCACTCTCCCTAGACAGTCCACACAGGTCTGGTTCCAGGCATGAGCTAACCCCTAATGAATCTGGGAGTTTTTTATAGAGGCCTAAATGAGCTGACAAGCTTCAGCTGGCCTCATCAACTCTGTCTGCACGACGCCCCACACTCTCCCTAGAGGTAAGAGTCATCCATGAGCCTACTAGCCTCAGCTGGGCTTATACAACTCTCCACCCTAGTTGTATAAGTCAGCATAAAGCCTGAATCTGGGAGAAATATATCTACCCCCCTGGATGCAACCAGGTGACTTTACCTTCCTGCTGTCACAATATATATATATATTTTTTTTGTTAAAGGGGAATTTAGCCTTTAACTACCTCAATACCAGAAACTTTGAGACAGACAAAGCGTTCTTTTGTTGGCTTTAATCACCACTGGGTTTTAAATTTTTGTGATATAAAGATAAAATTCTGAAAATTCAGAAAAAACACATTTTTCAATGTTTCTGTTATAAAATTTAGCAAATAATCTTTCTTCATAAGTTTAGGCCAAATGTATTCTGCTACATTTCTTTGTTAAAAATATTCCACATCAAGTGTATATTATTTAATATGTATGAAAGCTATAGAGTCTACAAAATACGGTACATATATTGTATATATTTGAAAATTGATCAATCCTGATGACTGCTTATCTCATTGCAAGAGGCCCTAAAATGCCAGTAATGGCCAGTACAAATGTCACCAAATGACCACTTTTTGGAAGGTATACAGTCCAATTTATTTAGTAAAAAAAATGGAAAATGAAGGAATTACATTTTTTTTTTTACAAAGTTGTTTTTTTTAACAAGTTTTTTCTCACATACAGCATATGCATTCTTAAAATTACACCCCAAAACAAATTTTGCTCTGTCTCTTGAGTATGGCGATACCACATTTGTGAGACATTTTCACAGCCTAAATGCATAGAGGGTCCCAAAATCCAAAGATCACCCTTGGGCTTTCAAGGAGCATAAATTACGCATCTAACTTCTTAACTACCCAACACATTTTTGGGGGCCAAGGAGCAACAGGACGGTAGAAACACCTATAAAATGACCCAATTTTGGAAAGAAAACACTCCAAGGTATTCTCTGAAAGCCATAGTGAGTATTTTTTTTTGCCAAATGTTTTTGGAACTTTCAGGAAAGAAAATGGAAAGCAAACACCCTAAGGTATTTTTTTAAGAAGCATGGTTTGTCTTTTGAAGTATTAAATATTTTTTTTTTTTTTTTTTTTACAGCAAGTCATCAATGTAATAAGATATTTCTTACACAAATCATTGACATATGTAGAATAACACACCAAAACACATTCTGCTACTCCTTCTGAGTATGGTGATACCACATGTGCGAGACTTTTTCACTGCCTGGGCTGATTCTATACCAGACATTGTATCGTGTGTATCACACAAATATACCAATTGTATCAAAATCAATGTACTGTATTGGTCACCTCTATATGAGTGGTCATTGAATATAGCTTAGTGTAGAGACACCTAAAACAGTTCCCATTTCTATAAGTTAAGCGAGCCTTGCCTACTGGTACATGGCTACCCCAAGGAATGTCATGTTCATTGACCAGGAAGTACAGAAGGCTGAAGAAAGGAAGAGCAAAATATTTCCTGTGGTTCCAGGAGTGCAGTTTTCTGCAGGGGATAGCTGGAACTGGTGTCTCTCAGGAACATAGTCATTGGGATGTGCAGGCCATTAGCAGAGACATGCTCAAAAAACAAGCAAAGGATCGGTCCAGGCAACAGGTAGAAATGTGGTCAATAAACAGGCCAGGGTCAGTCCAGGTGGCAGGCAGAGGCGACACTGCATTGGTGTGGCAGTGATCAGGAACATTGTTGCTGGCTGCATTGGTCTTGTGACACTGAGGACTAGTATGGTAGCAATCAGGAACACTGCTACTAACTTATACTGGTCGGGTGACACTGGGACTGGTGTGGAGACAATCAGGGACATTGTAGCTGCCTAACACTGGTGTAGGGACACTTTAGCGGGTGTGGCCATGATCAGAGACAATATGACTGGTGTGGCAATGATCAGAGAAACTGTAACTGGTGTGGCAGTGTTTAGGCACATTGTGACTGGTGTGGCGGTGTTTAGGGAGATTGTAACTGGTGTGGCAGTGATCAGGGACAATATGATTGGTTTGGCGGTGATTGGGGACACAATTACTTGTGTGGTGATAATCAGGGACACTGGGACTGGTGTGGCAGTGATCATGGACACTGGAACTGGTGTGGCAGTGATCAGGAACAATATGACTGTTGTGCCAGTGATCAGGGACAATATGACTGATATGGCAGTGATTAGGGACAATATAAATAGTGTGGCAGTGATCAGGGACAATATGACTAGTATGGCGGTGATCAGGGACACTGACTGTTGTGGCGGTAATTAAAGATACTGTTATTGGATAGCGGTGATTGGGTACAAAGATTTGTGTGGCAGTGATTAGGGATAATGTGAGTGGATGGCAGTGATAGCATAAAAAATATATATATTCTGTATATATATATATATATATATATATATATATATACACAGTACACCCCTCACATTTTTTTAAATATTGTATTATATTTTTTCATGTGACAACAATGAAGAAATTTCATTTTGCTACAATGTAAAGTAGTGAGTGCACAGCTTGTATAACAATGTAAATTTGCTGTCCCTCAAAATAACTCAACACACAGCCATTAATGTCTAAACCGCTGGAAACAAAAGTGAGTACACCCCTAGGTGAAAATGTCTGGGAGATCCCTAAGAGTCTTGGGTGGGACGGGATTTCCAACCCTGTGTCCGGGTGTTATGAACAGCCAGCAGGGTGTGTGCCCAGGTGCACACAGCCCATATAACGAGGGGCTGGTGAGAGCTGTAGGAGGTGGAAGGTGGAGTGTGTGTAGCTTCCTGCTCTTGAAAGACAGACCCCTGTCAGGAAAACTGTCTCCCCTATGTGAGACTACATCTCTCGTGAGGGGGAATTATTGTCCGAAGGTCAGGGTGGCTACAAGGGCCTAGGATACCAGAAGAGGGTCTGGGAGGCTGGGAGAGCAGAGGCAGCTAGTAAGTCCAAGGGGGCTGGAGGAAGTCCTGAAGTCTGGGGGACAGTGAACAAACCCAGGGGGGCTGATGAATCCTGTTAAGCCCAGAAGTAGGCCTGGGCAGCAAGGAACTGCAAACTGAGGCAGAGCAAGCCTAAGAGCCAGGTGGCTTGGTATTTTTTAATTGTTGCGTTTGCTGGAGGAGAACCCCTGTGTGGGCAATCCTGTGTATATACCTTTATTTTGTTCCTTTTAATAAAAATGGGCTGCCACGCCCTTAAACCTGATAACTGACTGCCGTGGACTCACTGGAAAAATGCATCTATCACTAAGCAAAAACACCCCCAATGTTACAATATAGTATATCTATGTACATCTATATATATATATATATATATATATATATACACTGAGAAAAATTATAAATGCAACACTTTTGTGTTTGCCCCTATTTATCATGAGCTGAACTCAAAGATCTATGACTTTTTCATGCACACAAAAGGCCTATTTCTCTCAAATATTGTTCACAAATCTGTCTAAATCTGTGTTAGTGAGCACTTCTCCTTTGCCGAGATAATCCATGCACCTCACAGGGGTGGCATATCAAGATGCTGATTAGACAGCATGGTTATTGCACAGGTGTGCCATAGTCTGGCCACAATAAAAGACCACTCTACAGTAAAATGTGCAGTTTTATCACACAGCACAATGCCACAGATGTTGCAAGTTGTGAGGGAGCGTGCAATTGGCAGAAACCTTCTCAGGGAAGCTCATCTGAATGCTCGTCGTCCTCATACATACATATACTGTCTATCTACCTATCTATTAATCTATGTATGTATATATGTATGTATATCTATATATATATATAGATATACAGTACTTTACATATCTCTTTGTTTTTTTACACTGTGCCACTAGAGCAGTGCAGTGTTACCATAGTATTTTTTCTGCACTATTATTGCTTACACAGCCATGCTGACTGTATAGGCAATCATTTCTGACAATTGTCACCTGCATTCCTGCAGCAATTGAGAACACTGTGATAAGTTGCGATTGGCTACAGCTATTACATGGTACAGATAGGTGGTGCTTGACCCTGTACCATGTGATCACTGTGACCAATCACAGAGCTTACAGCAGTTATGAATGGCTGTATGAATGGCAGCCAACCTTACTACTAGACATGTGATTGCTGTGATTGGTCACAGCAATCACATGGTACCAGGGTGGAATCATGGCACCTGCCACCACCACCGACATAGCCAGAGTTGTGAGGAAGAGGCCCTTGTTCCCATCAACATGGAGAGAAGGTGCTCTGGGGCAGAGCCCCAATGCCCCTAAGTACCCTTCCATGTTGAGGGCATGTGGCCTGGTATGGTTCAGGAGGGGGGGAGCTCCCTCATCCCCTCCATTCCCTGACATGCCAGGCTGCATGCTCAGATAAAGGTATGGGGTGGACTTTGAGGGGACCCTACACCATTTTTGTTCTTAATTTTTATTGCCTGCATTTTTTTTACTTTCAGCTGTCAGCCCGATCCTTAACAACCATGACAGTTACTAGTTGTTAAGGACACCGGAAGCTGCCCGCTCCTTAACAACCAGCTAGTGACCGCCTGTGGTATTGATGCCGACGTTAAATTACTGCAGGCTTTCACTGCTAAAATACTGCATGACTGCATGACTTCATCAAATAACATATGTGGTATTGTAGTAGCGTGTTTTAGTGAATAATAAAAAATGTTTTTGAAAAACACTATGTGGTATTTTACCGCATACTTTTCCCAACGGTGTCTGTGTGTTTTTTTTACATTTTTTTTACACTTGCTTTGTGAAATGGTAGGGGTACATGGTAAATGGTAGGCCAGGATCTGGGGGTCCCCTTTGTTAAAGGGGTCTTCCAGATTCTGATAAGCCCCCTGCCCGCAGACCCCCACAACCCCTGGGCAAGGGTTGTGGGGATGAGGCCCTTGTCCCTATCAACATGGGGACATGGTGCTTTGAGGGGTCACAGACCCCCAAAGCATCCTCCCCATGTTGAGGGCATGTGGCCTGGTACGGTTTAGGAGGGGGGGCGCTCTCTCCCCCCCTTCTTTTCCTGCGGCCTGCCAGGTTGCATGCTCGGATAAAGGGTCTGGTATGGATTTTTGGGGGAACTCTACGCCTTTTTTTTTCATTTGGGGTGTAGTTCCCCTTAAAATCCATACCAGACCTGAAGGGCCTGGTAATTGAATTTGGGGGGACCCCCACGCATTTTTTTTTGTATCAATTACTTTTCTCTGTATTGCCGGGAGCCGACAATTCATTATAGCCAAGAGTGCTTTTAAATGACCTTTTTTCCTTCAGAAATTACATTTTGTGCAGGGACAGTTCTAAGCACGGGAAACAAGTGCTGCTTTACAGGCATACTATACACCCCCCCCCCATGTATGAAATTTAAAGGAATATTTCACTTTTATTGTTTCACTTTAAGCATTATTAAAATCACTGCTCCCGAAAAAACTGCAGTTTTTAAAACTTTTTTTTGCTATGATACATGTTCCCTGGGGCAGGACCCGGGTCCCCAAACCCTTTTTAGGACAACAACTTGCATATTAGCCTTGATAATTAGCACTTTTGATTTTGAACGTTCGAGACCATTGTATTTAATAGGGTTCTAAAGTTTGCGCAAACTTTAGGTCTGTTCGCAGGTTCTGGTGCGAACCGAACATGGGGGTGTTCAGCTCTTCCCTAATGTTAGGGATTATTTTTCCCTAGGTGCAATATTTTACAATTTTAAAAATTGAACTGAACTTTCCACTGCTTTGACCAATCTACCAGCAATGCCAAATCATAATATTAAAAAAGCAATAGTGCGCTAAACTCAACCTTCTAATCTGGCTCAGTGGTGCTGATACACATCTAACATATAAATAATATATATATTGTGACTAATAAATTCCTCCGTGTATAAGCAATAATCAGCTGAAATGGCAAAATAATAATTAGTAAGTGATACGTTCCTCAGTGTGTAAGCAATAATCAAAGGTGCCACCTGAGTATGGATAGCCCATAGCTCAGTAGCCTGCTGGCTTGTTTCAGTTTTCTTTAAGGATTTCAGTGTTCAATGATTCTCACATAAAAAAAAAAGAGAGACAAATCATTGCGTAATGCTATTGATGTTATATCTCTGAGCGGTAGTTAATTTCACTCATATTTGTTCACAAACAACCAGCGCGTATAGAACGATCAGTCGCTTGTAGCGAGTGTTTCCTCACTCCGCATCTAGTATGCACAAGCACTGTAGATGTCGTCAGTAGGATCCTCCCGACGCGTTACATCACATGTCACGTGACTTTTTCAAGGGTAGCCATGTGACAGACGTGCTGGATATTTATACTCGAGCCAGCGTGCCGGTTGCCATAGTGATGTCGGGGTTCATTGGATCATCATGCCGTCAGGCACATTGATACAGTATTACATTTAATTTATGGCTTAGTAATACATTACATACATATTGTTTAATGTTAAATTCCAACAAAAAAACTAATAAAACTTCTATTTAAAACATTATGAAAAAAAAATGCCAAATCATGCTCCATATTACAGACACCTCCAAGGATATCAACCCTATTGCACACCATTGTATCATCAGCAAAAAGGCACACCTTACCCAACTTGAGATTGGCTCCTAATGCTGGCTCTCCCTCTACCACTCTACTGACTGCTGCTGGACAGAGAATTAATAGAAAAAATATCAAGAACATTTCTGGAACCTATATTAGCACTAGAAAAAATATGTTTATTTTTATTTAATTTTTATCAATTAATAAATGTGTAAATTGGGCTTTAATCTACTAGGGGTTTAGCATGGATAGATTGTTTGCTTTCCTTAACCCTTTCACTGCCAAGTCCATACGCCATAGGGACCTACAAAAGGGCCTGCAGGTGGTCAGGTCAGTACGGCATATGGACCTCCTTTCTCCCTCTCCTATAAGCTTATAATCACTTCAATGACCATAAGCTTATATCAGAATTGTTCAGCAGACTCTGAACAATTCCATAACTCTGATCAGCGGATTACAGCCCGCTGATCAGAGTTATTAACCCCTAATGTGACTGACCCCCCCTATCCATGCCGCCGCTTCCCTGTCCCCAGCCTCTCTACCTCCTGCAGCTCCCTTCCACCTAAAACTACTCCCCCCACTCTCCTCTCCTATCCCCTTCAACCCCCCAGCACTGACCACCCCCACACCCGATCCGACCCCCCAAATTCGACCCCCCCTTGAGCCACCATCATAAGCTGGCATCCCTCCTCTGCCACTCCTGCCGGTTTCAGGTGCTGCTGGGGGCTTGGGGAGATCCAGATGTGTCCCCCCATCACTCAGTGGCATCTCTCCCTCCCCTCCCGCAGCCTGCAGCTTCTGCTCTGGTAAGCTTCTTAAGTGAGGCACCCTGGGCGCATGCAGCAATCACTGTGATTGCGATTGCTCCTATATGCCCACTGACATCTGATAATAGTAACCGCGAGTGTTACTATGTACCAGATTGTCAGTTTATTAATAAGTGAGGAATCTCTATACAGATTCCATTCATTCAAGTCCTTTTCTCTGTATCACTTTACTGGAATGAAGAAGGTGTCACTGATTTTTTAGACCCCGCAGTATTTGTGCAAATGTTTATCAAACCAATTTATTTGATTTTCACCATTTTGCAAAAAGGCTCAATGTAAAAATGTAAACTTTTTGTTATTTATTAACTCCATACAGGTTAAGCTTTTATATTTAGTAGGGATTTATCAGGAATTTTTTAAAAATAGCTGTGTTTTTATCTGCTAATAATGGTTTTAGTGTATTTTTTGCAAATATATTGCTTTTATAAACATTTGCGCAAATACCACGATTCAGATGTTATGAGAACTTTGGATATTTACATTTTTGCGTCTGTTCCATTTTCACCATTTTGCACCAGTTTGCACAAAGGTGCAATTTAAATGTTACAAATATTTGTTATTTATTAACTCAAAACAGGTTAAGCTTTTATATTTAGTAGGAATTTTGTAAAATTTGCTGTGTTTTTATCAACTAATAATGGTTTTAGTGTATTTTTTGCAAATATATTGTTTGATAAACATTTGCGCAAATACCGTGAGGTCTAAAAAATTGGTAGCACCTTCTTTTTATTCTAATGATCATGTGCTTTCAGAAAATATATGGTTTGGGGGTCTTTCACAAATTATGAAAGCTATAAGTGAAAAATAAAAAAGCAAAGAGTGCAAAAATGGTCTGGCCACCTGAGTGTACGAATTGGAGCACAGTTCCTGGAAGCGAAAGGGTTAAAGCAGGCCTGTAGTAAAAAAAAAAAATATTATAAGACTGCCTTAGCAAATTTATTAAGCTGAAAAAATACATAATAACAAAACTTAACCTAAACTTCAGTCAATCTTTCTTCCTATGGGGCAGTACCTGCACTGCATGGGTTAACTGCTCAATTTTTCAAGCGGTGGCCTGAAAGCTGTATACTCACCTGATCCTATGCTCCAGCAAAAAAAAAGTCATTTCTCCACAATCCAGTGGTGGACCGTCTATGGGCGTGATGATGTCAGGAACAGTCCACTGTTCAAGACTGCTAGGCTGTAGGGGGGGGTGGGGGGTAGGAGCCGTAGGGGCCAGTCTTGTGCTGGGAGGATCAGGGGATTAGGTAAGTATATATCTGCTCTTCAATCCCCTAGAGAAAAAAAAGCAGTTATCTACTTTAGCAAGACTGCTTACATAGCTATAACTTATTATTTGAGTATAGGTCCAATTTAATGTTTTGAATGTCTATTTTTGATGTTTGTGGATACTCTTTTTAGTGGGAAAGGTTTTAAGCTGAATATGCTTTATAGGTGTAAGCAGGTGGTTAATGACCTTTTCTCTGCTGAGTAGTGATGAGCCGAACACCCCCGGGTTCGGTTCGCACCAGAACCCGCGAACGGACCGAAAGTTCGTACGAACATTAGAACCCTATTAAATACAATGGATGCGAACGTTCGAATTCTAAAGTGCTAATTATAACAACTATTATGCATGTTATTGTCCTAAAAAGGGTTTGGGAACCCGGGTTCTGCACCAGGGGACATGTATCAATGCAAAAAGAAGTTTTAAAAACGGTCGTTTTTCGGGAGCAGTCATTTTAATGATGCATAAAGTGAAAAAAAAAAGTCAAATATTCCTTTAAATATCGTACCTGGGGGGTGTCTAAAGTATGCCTGTGAAGTGCCACGTGTTTCCCGTGTTTAGAACTGTCCCTGCCAAAATGACACTTCTAAAGGAAAAAAAAGCCATTTAAAACTGCTTGCGGCTTTAATGTAATGTCTGGTCCCGGTAATATGGATGAAAATCTTTAATAAAAATGGCATAGCTACCCCATGACCCCCCCCCCCCTACCCCAGCCCATTACCAGCCCCTTTGGGTCTTGTATGGATATTAAGGGGAACCCCGCACATAAAATAAAAAAGGCCCTATATACTCTGAACAGCCGTATACAGGCGGTGCATACAAGACAGGGACTGTAGGTTTGTTCTTATGTAGAATCTGTTTGTAATTTTGAACAGGTACATTGTTGAAGTGTAGCTCCAGCCCAAAAATCTATTTTTAAACTTTTTGGAAAACATAGGTAAGGGTTATCACCCCTGTAACATTTGTTTTGCTGTCTGTGCCCCTGTTCAGAACATTTCACCTCACTTTCCGTCCCAATGACAACTGTTTTTGAAATGTGGTGTTTTTCTTGAAACAAGGATTGCTGATAAAGCATCAGTACAGAGGAGACACCTTTCTCCCATATTTATTCTTACAGGAGAGAATTTTCCTTCCTAGTGGTAGATTTCCTCTCACTTCCGGTTGTCTTCTTGCGTTTGCAAGTAGGAGTCGTTTGTAAGTTGGATGTTTGAAAGTAGGGACCTGCCGTATATACTCTGCAGAAATAGGCCCCTTAGTTGTTGGTGTTGGCACAACACTGTAAGCACTCACAGTTACTCTTGGTTGGTGCTGGAACGCCCTGCTGTCAACTATTATATCAGGAATTTTAATTACATATAATTGTTGAACAGTGGTAGTAAAAATTGGGCCTTTGATGGTGGTGCTGGTGCCACAACACTGTAAGCCCTGACAGTTACTCTTGGTGGGTGCAGCAATGGGCCCTGCTGTGAATTATTAGATCAAGAATTGTAATTGCATGCCCCTGTTGAACAGGGGCTGAAAAATTGGGCCTTTCGTGGTGGTGGTGGTGGTGGTGGTGTTGCCACAACACTGTAAGCCCTCAGAGTTACTCTTGGTGGGTGCAGGAATGGGCCCTGCTGTGAATTATTAGATCAAGAATTGTAATTACATGCCCCTTTTGAACAGGGGCTGAAAAATTGGGCCTTTCGTGGTGGTGGTGGTGGTGGTGGCGTTGCCACAACACTGTAAGCCCTCAGAGTTACTCTTGGTGGGTGCAGCAATGGGCCCTGCTGTGAATTATTAGATCAAGAATTGTAATTGCATGCCCCTGTTGAACAGGGGCTGAAAAATTGGGCCTTAGGCACTGGTGGCACAACACTACAACCCCTCACAGATACTGTACTTGGAGCACAGCAATGAGCCCTGTTGCAAAGTATTGCTTCAAAAATTGTAATGACACGCCCCTGTTAAACAGGGGCTGAAAAATTGGGCCTTAGGCACTGGTGCCACAACACTCCAACCCCTCACAGATACTGTACTTGGAGCACAGCAATGAGCCCTATGGCAAATTATTGCTAAAAAAATTGTAATTACACGCCCCTTTAAAACAGGGGCTGAAAAATTGGGCCTTAGCCACTGGTGGCGGCACCCATAAACAAAAATGATCTTCCAAGCTATCATCATCAATCGTATCATTGAGGACTCGGAGGAGGAGGATAGCCAGTCAACATAACAGCACAGGCACTCAGCATCAGCATCAGTCTTGAAGGGATGTGACATGTTAAAATCAATTAGTCTGTTATATCAGCATCAGGTGTGTGGTAGCTGGTGGTGATCCAAGACTGGTTCATCTTGATGAAAGTCAGTCGATCAACCGAGTCGGTGGACAGGCGCACCCTGTGATCCGTGACAAATCCTCCAGCAGCACTGAATGTGCGTTCCGAAAGAACGCTGGATGCAGGACAGGCCAGTAGCTTAATTGCATACTGTGCAAGCTCTGGCCAGTGATCCATCCTCAAGACCCAGTAAGCCAGAGGATTTTCGGTGGGGAAGGTGTCCAAGTCTGACCTTGCCCCTAGATATTCCTGCACCATGTTTATCAGACGCTGGCGATGGTTGCTGGAACCGATCATACTTTGGGGCTGCGGACTAAAGAATTGTCTGAACGCATCGGTCAGACGGCCACCTTCCCCACCGCTCCTTCTTTGACTGGCCGAAGCCTCAGCAACTCGTTGTCCAGGACCAGGAGTTTGTAACCTCCCAGTCTCTGGGAACGCGTTGCACAGACCTTTCTGCAAGGCCTCCCGGAGTTGTCTCATCCTCTGCTCCCTCTGCGAAGGTAACATAAGGTCCGCAACCTTACCCTTGTACCGTGGATCAAGGAGAGTGGCCAGCCAGTAATGGTCCCTCTCCTTGATCCGAAGAATACGAGGATCCTTCCGCAGACTTTGCAGGATCAGGGAGGCCATGCAGCGTAGGTTTGCTGAGGCATTCGCTCCGGAGTCCTCTGGGTCACTAAGGACGACATGATCCGCAGCCACCTCCTCCCAGCCACGTACAAGTCCACTGGTTTCTTGGGACTGTAAATCATCCCTAAAAGACTGCTGCTGATGATGCTGAGTGCCAGCCTCCACCTCCATGCTGACACAATCCTCCTCCTCCTCCTCCTCTTCCTCTTCCTGTGCGATGGGTGGGACAGAAGGAACACTGTCTGGGTAAAGGGGGCCTTGAGAGGCAAGGAAGTCCTCCTCTTCCTGCCTCTGTTCTGCCTCAAGTGCCCTGTCCATTATTCCACGCAGCGTGTGCTCCAACAGGTGGACAAGAGGTACAGTGTCACTGATGCATGCACTGTCACTGCTCACCATCCTCGTGGCCTCCTCAAATGGTGCCAGGACAGTGCATGCATCCCTGATCATGCCCCACTGGCGTGGAGAAAAAAAACCAAGCTCCCCTGACCCTGTCCTGGTGCCGTAGTCGCACAGGTACTCATTGATGGCCCTCTGCTGCGTGTGCAGCCGCTGCAGCATGGCCAACGTTGAGTTCCACCTGGTGGGCATGTCACATATAAGGCGGTTCTTGGGCAGGTTCAACTCCTTTTGCAGCTCAGCCAGGCGAGCACTGGCATTATAAGATCTGCGGAAATGCACACAGACTTTCCTGGCCTGCCTCAGGACATCCTGTAAGCCCGGGTACCTGCCCAATAACCGCTGCACCACCAGGTTAAGGACGTGAGCCACACAGGGCACATGGGTCAGTTGTCCCTGTCGGAGGGCGGAGAGGAGGTTGGTGCCATTGTCGCAAACCACCATTCCTGGCTTAAGCTGGCGTGGCGTCAACCACCTCTCGGCCTGGCCCTGCAGAGCAGACAGGACCTCTGCCCCAGTGTGGCTTCTGTCCCCCAAACACACCAGCGCAAGCACGGCATGGCATCTTTTTGCCTGCGTACTTGCGTAGCCCCGTGAACGGCTACGGAGCACCGCTGGTTCATAGGACAAACCACAGGAAGAGGCCATGGAGGAAGAAGAAGAGGAGGGGGTGGAGGAGAGAGGTGTGTCACAACCAGTAGTAGCATTTTGGAGGCGTGGCGGTGGAACAACCTCCAACACTACTGCACCTTGTCCTGCATCCTTCCCAGCTGCCAAAAGAGTGACCCAATGGGCCGTGAAAGAAAGGTAACGTCCCTGTCCATGCCTGCTGGACCATGAGTCAGCGGTAATATGCACCTTACCGCTGACCGCCCTGTCCAGCGAGGCCAAGACATTGCCTTCCACATGCCGGTAGAGAGCCGGAATAGCCTTCCGTGAGAAAAAGTGGCGTTTGGGAACCTGCCACTGAGGAACCGCACATTGCACAAACTCACGGAAGGGGGCCGAGTCTACCAACTGAAAAGGCAGCAGTTGAAGCGCTAGCAATTTAGCCAAGCTAGCATTCAACCGCTGGGCATGTGGATGGCTGGGAGTGAACTTCTTTCGACGGTCCAGCAGCTGGGGCAGGGAAATTTGCCTGCTAGAATCGGACGTCGGTGTACTGCTAGCAGAGTGGCCGCAAGTACTTGGCTGTGACACACCTAATTCTACACCTTCATTCCTCTCAGTGCATGTTTCAGAGAGGACTGAAGTTATAGTGGGGTTGGAGATCCCAGCTGATGCGGTGCAAGGAGAGGTCCGCTTTGTTCTTTGGTGTGGGTCTTTGAGGTAGGCTTGCCAACGAGCTACATGGCAGGTCAACATATGTCTGGTCAGGCATGTGGTACCCAAGCGGCTGATGTTTTGGCCACGCGATATACGCTTGAGACATATGTTGCAAACAGCAGCTGTGCGATCTGATGCACTAGCCTCAAAAAAGGCCCACACCAAGGAACTTTTTGAATGATGGGCAGAGGCTGCGCCCTGCACAGGCGGAGCTCTGCGGTGTGATTCCGTTGGTGTACTGCCCTTACGCTGGCCACCAAAGGGCATCCTGCCTCGTTGGAGATGTGCCTCCTCCTCATCCTCCTCCTCTTCCTCTCTCCTATTAGGCACCCACGTGGAGTCAGTGACCTCATCATCCCCTCCCTCCTCATCACTGGAGCCAATCTGGCAGTATGCTGCAGCTGCTGGAACATGACTGCCAGATTGGTGTCCTTCTTGAGCATCCCCTCTGTCTGCTCTCACGCTACTGCCTTCCTGTAGCTGGGTTTCATCATCAGACCCTTCGAAACGCTGGGCATCCTCCTGGAGCATGTACCCAACACTGTGCTCAAACAGTTCGGGGGACTCCTCAGGAGGAGGACATGGTGGGTCTAGGGAAGGAGTGACTGATGATGAGTCTGACATTGATACCAGGGAAGAGGACGCTTTGGCAGCTGCTTTGCCAGTACCCTGAGCCTGGGTGAGAGAGGATGAGGAGGAGGAGGAGGGCTTGGTCATCCACTCTACCAAGTCTTCGGCATGATGTGGCTCAACATGTCCAGCTGCCGAAAAGAAGGACAAGCGTGTCCCATGGCCATGTGCTGATGACAATGCACCGCGTCCACGACCAGCACTGTTGCCCCCAGACACAGAGCCTGCTTGCCCTCTTTTATTGCCTCCTGACTGTCTGCCTCTCCTTGTTTGCCTTCCAGACATTCTAATAGATGGCCTGCAGGGAGATGGGAAAAAGCAATAAGGGCTACCTTCAGGTGTCCTTCTCTGTCCCTTTACTTAAGGATTTCTAAATATGGTTGAGGATTATTGCTTTTGCACAGAATAGCACAACGACAATTTCCCTGACTGTCCAAAAAACAAGGATTTCAAAGATGGTTGATGAGGAATGCTTTGGCACACTATAGCACAAGGAGAATTCCCCTCACTTTCCTTCTTTGTCCCTAGAAACAAGGACTGGCACAGTGAAAGAAACTGACACTCTCCCTACCTAGAGTTTTCTGTCCCTAGAAAAAAATGTTTTTTTAAAGCACACTATAGCACAAGGAGAATTCCCCTCACTTTCCTTCTTTGTCCCTAGAAACAAGGACTGGCACAGTGAAAGAAACTGACACTCTCCCTACCTAGAGTTTTCTGTCCCTAGAAAAAATGTTTTTTTAAAGCACACTATAGCACAAGGAGAATTCCCCTCACTTTCCTTCTTTGTCCCTAGAAACAAGGACTGGCACAGTGAAAGAAACTGACACTCTCCCTACCTAGAGTTTTCTGTCCCTAGAAAAAATGTTTTTTTAAAGCACACTATAGCACAAGGAGAATTCCCCTCACTTTCCTTCTTTGTCCCTAGAAACAAGGACTGGCACAGTGAAAGAAACTGACACTCTCCCTACCTAGAGTTTTCTGTCCCTAGAAAAAATGTTTTTTTAAAGCACACTATAGCACAAGGAGAATTCCCCTCACTTTCCTTCTTTGTCCCTAGAAACAAGGACTGGCACAGTGAAAGAAACTGACACTCTCCCTACCTATAGTTTTCTGTCCCTAGAAAAAATGTTTTTTTAAAGCACACTATAGCACAAGGAGAATTCCCCTCACTTTCCTTCTTTGTCCCTAGAAACAAGGACTGGCACAGTGAAAGAAACTGACACTCTCCCTACCTAGAGTTTTCTGTCCCTAGAAAAAAATGTTTTTTTTAAAGCACACTATAGCACAAGGAGAATTCCCCTCACTTTCCTTCTTTGTCCCTAGAAACAAGGACTGGCACAGTGAAAGAAACTGACACTCTCCCTACCTAGAGTTTTCTGTCCCTAGAAAAAAATGTTTTTTTAAAGCACACTATAGCACAAGGAGAATTCCCCTCACTTTCCGTCTTTGTCCCTAGAAACAAGGACTGGCACAGTGAAAGAAACTGACACTCTCCCTACCTAGAGTTTTCTGTCCCTAGAAAAAATGTTTTTTTAAAGCACACTATAGCACAAGGAGAATTCCCCTCACTTTCCTTCTTTGTCCCTAGAAACAAGGACTGGCACAGTGAAAGAAACTGACACTCTCCCTACCTAGAGTTTTCTGTCCCTAGAAAAAATGTTTTTTTAAAGCACACTATAGCACAAGGAGAATTCCCCTCACTTTCCTTCTTTGTCCCTAGAAACAAGGACTGGCACAGTGAAAGAAACTGACACTCTCCCTACCTAGAGTTTTCTGTCCCTAGAAAAAATGTTTTTTTAAAGCACACTATAGCACAAGGAGAATTCCCCTCACTTTCCTTCTTTGTCCCTAGAAACAAGGACTGGCACAGTGAAAGAAACTGACACTCTCCCTACCTAGAGTTTTCTGTCCCTAGAAAAAATGTTTTTTTAAAGCACACTATAGCACAAGGAGAATTCCCCTCACTTTCCTTCTTTGTCCCTAGAAACAAGGACTGGCACAGTGAAAGAAACTGACACTCTCCCTACCTAGAGTTTTCTGTCCCTAGAAAAAATGTTTTTTTAAAGCACACTATAGCACAAGGAGAATTCCCCTCACTTTCCTTCTTTGTCCCTAGAAACAAGGACTGGCACAGTGAAAGAAACTGACACTCTCCCTACCTAGAGTTTTCTGTCCCTAGAAAAAATGTTTTTTTTAAAGCACACTATAGCACAAGGAGAATTCCCCTCACTTTCCTTCTTTGTCCCTAGAAACAAGGACTGGCACAGTGAAAGAAACTGACACTCTCCCTACCTAGAGTTTTCTGTCCCTAGAAAAAATGTTTTTTTAAAGCACACTATAGCACAAGGAGAATTCCCCTCACTTTCCTTCTTTGTCCCTAGAAACAAGGACTGGCACAGTGAAAGAAACTGACACTCTCCCTACCTAGAGTTTTCTGTCCCTAGAAAAAATGTTTTTTTAAAGCACACTATAGCACAAGGAGAATTCCCCTCACTTTCCTTCTTTGTCCCTAGAAACAAGGACTGGCACAGTGAAAGAAACTGACACTCTCCCTACCTACAGTTTTCTGTCCCTAGAAAAAATGTTACTCTTTCGTCCATGGACCGACACAGCTTCTCTATTGACAAAGTGGGTATTATCCGTTAATTAGGAGTGACTAGGCAGAAAAACTTGTAAAAAGTGTTGCATCACACCTTCTACAGTACCGCCCAGGGGGCGGACCCTCTGGGTATACCCTCTCAGTCTGCACATCGCAGATCAGTTTTTTTCTGTCTAGCAAGGAGTAGGACATGGCTCCCTTCGGGCTCATTGGTCCGGGGAAAAAAGATATATATATTTTTTATTTTTTTGCTACATTTGTTGTTTCCTGCGATCTTCGATCAACTGCCGACTGGGTGACAGGCTGGATCCTCGATCCTTGTAGTCTCCCCAGTTTCGGCCATCGAGCGTGTGCCGACCCTAGCTACGCGCTGGGTTTTCCACGACATGCCCGTCGCTCCACGGGTGGCCGGTGAGCCTACGCTCCAGGGCCTGCATCGGACCGCTCAGCTTCGGCTGACCTTACGGCCGAGTCGCAGCAGCCTGGCCGGTGAGCTTACGCTCCAAGGCTTGCATCGGACCGCTCAGCTTCGGCTGACCTTACGGCCGAGTCGCAGCAGCCTGTCCGGTGAGCGTCATGCTCCAGGGCATACATATGATCGTCCCTTCTGGGTCCAATCACAGCATGCCTGGCCAACAGTCACCTTCCGTGCGCGGACGATGATCTGTTTGGAATGTCTTCCAGCAGAATACATGCAGGATAGGTAAGTAAAACTCCCCTGCCTCGGCTGGGTGATTTAGCTGGACATTCCTGGAGAGATCAAGTAAGTGGTTGTGGCCCCTTTCTTCCCTCTCTCCCTGCCTTTCCCTCCTCCCTGGGCTTCTAGCTAAAGGTTGCTGGGTGCTGGGGGTCACCTAGGGGGTCCCACTGGAGCGGGGCTGGCTGTAACTAACATTTAAAAGAAATTTCATTTTTGCTTACCTGTGTTTCTGTGTCTCCATGCTGTCGGCGGCCATTTTGAGGTGGTCCATGCCAAGTTTGGCCTCTTGTAACTGCCTGGCGGCCATCTTCCTGTAGTTCGGCCACACCCACTGGCCCCTATCAGGTGATCGGCGGCCATGTTTGTCCACCCTGTATGCAGATATTGCCGTTCGGCGGCCATCTTTTTTGTGGGCTATGGCTGCCTGACCTCTATCTTCTGTCGGCGGCCATTTTCTTAGAGCCCACATTACCTTCCATACAGACGGTTTTGGCAACCATTTTGCGAGAGCCTCCGGCCTCTAGGGTGCATTACACTGGCGCGAAAATTCACACAGGAAGTGCTGATAAAAGAAGCAGACTGACACAGCAGCAAGGGGACAGCATCATAGGCGCAGCATAGCAGTACCTATCCAGGGTGGTGAGTCCTCTGGGTAACCCAGCATCTCTGCAGCGCAGGAGGGTGGCCTATTGATATCTTTCCTGGAGCCCTGTGAGTGTCAGCGTGTGGTCAGCATGGCATCTGAGCCAGATGTCTTCTCCCCTGAAACACCAGATTTAGCAGCTGGTGTCCCTGAGGTGTCTATGGACGCTATGTCGGCAATCCTAGAGGCGTTTGCTGCCAGGGTGGAAGCAGCACACGGGAATACAGGGGGTAATAAACGCCCCCGTCCCCTGCAATCTTCTGGGGATATTTCTGATGCAGAACCAGGTCCAGCTACGGCTCATGGCCCAGATTCTGATGCATCAGAGACTGCAGACCGTGACCGATCGGACAGTGAGGAGGACTCCAAGTCCAGGTCAGTACGCGAGACGGCTTTGGTATCTGACCTTATTACTGCAGTGCGGGATACGCTAAAGTTGGAAAGGACTGAAGAAGTAGCAGATACTCCAGTCCCCTTTGGGTTTCGTAAACCTGCCCGCACTGCTAAGGTGTTCCCTTGTGTGTCTTATTTTGACAAACTCTTATACAAGGAATGGGAGAACCCACTGAGGGTCTTTACAGCCCCAAAGAGGTTTGCAGTACGGTACCCCTTTGAGGAGAGTTTTCTGAAGATATGGACCTCTCCCCCTATAGTGGACCCTTCGGTGTCCAGACTTAATAGAGCCACCACTATTCCAGTAGGAGGGGCTCCTGTTTTCAAGGACCCTGTGGATAAGAAGGCTGAAGCACTCGCTCGCTACCTATACTCAGTGGTAGGCTCAGCAGTACGCCCGGCATTGGCGGGGGCCCTAGTGTCTCAGACACTTACTGAATGGGCAAAATTGCTACTCCAGGGGTTAAAGGAGCGAGATGCTCCTCCTAATGAGATAACTTTGGCCGACCAGTTGGTCCAGGGCCTTAAGTTTGTCTGCGAGTCAGACATGGATACTATTCCCCTGCTGTCAAGAGCTTCGGTTTATGCAGTAGCAATACGCCGCCTGATCTGGCTAAAGGGCTGGTCTGCGGACCAGACTTCCAAGAAAGCCCTATTGGATCTGCCTTTTAAGGGCGACAGACTTTTTGGGGCTTCTCTGGATGACATCATCAAGGATGCTACAGGAGGTAAAAGCACTTTGCTTCCCCAAACTAGCAAGGGTAGGGGACCACGCCAAGGGCAAGGGCCCTCCTTTACTGCACGTAAGCGTTTTTTTCGCCCTCTTAAGGCGACAGGGAAAAGACCCCAGGCCGATAAAGCGCCTGCCCAAGGACAAAAGCGTCCTTGGTCCCGCAGACCCAACAAGCCTGCGGACAAATATGCGTCCACATGAAGGTCCGCCCCCACCCAGCTCTCGGGTGGGGGGACGTCTTCGCAAATTCGCGACTCAGTGGACTGCTCTAGTCTCCGACAGGTGGGTTTGCGAAGTAATCTCCTCAGGCTACAAGATAGAATTTCTCTCTTGTCCACCAGACAGATTCATCACCTCCAATCTCCAGCTACTACCGACCCGTCGGGAGGCCCTGTAGGGGGCGGTCCAGGGTCTACTGGAACGCGGGGTAGTTATTCCAGTTCCAGAACAGGAACGGGGTCAGGGTTTTTACTCAAATCTGTTCATTGTGCCAAAGAAGGAGGGGGTTCGTCCAATCTTGGATCTCAGAGCCCTCAATTGCTTTGTGAAGGTACAAAGATTTCGGATGGAGTCGGTTCGATCCGTAGTCACGGCTCTCCATCCGGGGGACTTTCTGGCCTCCTTGGACATCAAGGACGCATACCTGCATGTCCCCATATACTCCAGACACCAGAGGTTTCTGCGATTTGCTATCGGGAAGAACCACTACCAGTTTGTGGCCCTCCCGTTTGGCCTTGCCTCAGCACCCAGGACGTTCACCAAGGTGCTCGCTCCGATTCTGGCACTTCTAAGACAGCGGGGTATCGCTATCACAGGTTACTTGGACGACCTTCTGCTGAAGGGCCCTTCAAGCTCAGAATTAGAGGTAAGCGTGTCCATTACCTGTCAGACTCTTCGAGACTGTGGTTGGATACTAAACACGCAAAAGTCAGTATTGGTGCCCACTCAACGCCTAGTGTACCTGGGGTTGATTCTGGATTCCTCAGAGGCAAAGGTATTCCTCCCTGTGGAGAAGTTGCAGACCCTCCGGGCTGCAGTACGGCAGCTGACTTCCAGGAATTGGTCGTCACTCCGTTTTTGCATGCGAGTGTTGGGCCTCATGGTAGCCTCCTTCGAGGCGGTCCCATATGCTCAATACCACACTCGAGTGTTACAGAGGGAAGTTCTGTCCAGATGGAACAGATGCCCTTCATCTCTGGATTATCAAATCCGAGTGAGCCACCTAGTCAGGAGATCCCTGGTATGGTGGCTGACAGCACCGGCTCTAATGGCCGGGAAGTCATTTCTTCCGGTTTACTGGATAGTGATCACGACGGACGCCAGCCTTACAGGTTGGGGGGGAGTCTGGGGTGTCCAGTCGGCGCAAGGTCGCTGGACCCCAGAGGAAGCCCTCCTGCCGATCAATGTCCTGGAGATCCGGGCGATCAAGCTGTGCCTCTTCAAATGGTCTCAGAGACTGCAAGGGCGTCCAGTCAGGATCCAGTCAGACAACGCCACAGCAGTGGCATATGTCAATCATCAAGGAGGAACAAGAAGCTCAGCTGCAGCATCGGAGATCGCTCGCATCCTGAAGTGGGCAGAGAGGAGCGTACCGGCACTGTCGGCCGTGTACATTCCGGGTGTGGAAAACTGGCAGGCGGACTACCTGAGCCGCCAGATGCTGGACCAGGGAGAATGGTCCTTACACCCGGAGGTGTTCCAACTCCTCTGCCAAAGATGGGGCACACCAGACGTAGATCTTCTGGCTTCCCGACTCAATCGGAAGGTATTGAGGTTTGTGGCCCGGTCAAGAGACCCATGGGCAGACGCAACGGACGCGTTGGTAGCATCGTGGGGCCAGTATCGGCTAATCTATGCCTTCCCTCCCTTAAGGCTTCTTCCTCTTCTGCTCCGCAGAGTGGAGGCAGAGGGAATTCCAATGATCCTAATCGCTCCAGATTGGCCTCAGCGTCCTTGGTACGCCGATCTAGTACGTCTGGTAGCAGACGTCCCCTGGCGCCTACCACTACGGAAGGACCTGCTGTCGCAAGGTCCCATATTCCATCCTGCTTTACAGTCATTGGCTTTAACGGCATGGCTGTTGAGAACCAGGTACTGAGAGACCGGGGCCTGTCAGACTCAGTAATTTCTACTATGAGAAGTGCTCGGAAACCGTCCTCTAGGAAGGTCTATCACCGCACTTGGAGGGCCTACATCTCCATGTGTGAGGAAATGAAATGGCATCCGCGTACCTATTTGGTTTCCAGAATCCTGCTGTTTTTACAGCATGGGGTAGACCAAAGGCTTGCCCTAAGTACGATTAAGGGACAGATATCTGCCCTGGCTGTCTTTTTTCAGCGACCCCTGGCGACTCACTCTCTCGTGAGTACATTTGTGCAGGGGGTTCGACATGTGGCCCCTCCGGTCCGCCCCCCGTTACCTCCGTGGGACTTGAACCTGGTCCTCTCGGTGCTTCAGAAGGCACCGTTTGAGAATATTAGAGATATTCCCCTGTTGACACTTTCTCAGAAGGTGGTCTTTTTGGTGGCTGTTACGTCAGTTAGACGAGTCTCTGAGCTGGCAGCCTTGTCCTGCAAGGCTCCCTATTTGATTTTCCACAAGGATAAGGTGGTGCTGCGGCCGCAGCCTTCCTTTCTTCCGAAGGTCGTTTTGGCTTTTCATCTCAACGAAGACATTGTACTTCCATCCTTGTGTCCTCAGCCGTCGAATCCTAAGGAGTCGGTGTTGCATTCCTTGGACGTTGTCCGAGCTTTGAGAGTATACATATCTGCTACTTCCCTGTTCCGGAAGTCAGACTCACTGTTTGTTTCGGTGGCTGGTCCCAAGAAGGGCCAAGCAGTCTCATCGGCCACCATCTCTAGGTGGATCCGACAGATAGTAATCCAGGCTTACGCCTTAAAGGGTCAGGCGCCCCCCTTTCCTGTCACGGCGCATTCGACCAGGGCAATAGGTGCCTCTTGGGCTTTCCGACATCAAGCGTCTGTTTCCCAACTATGTAAAGCGGCGACTTGGTCGTCCGCTCACACTTTCACAAAATTCTACAAAGTTGATGTAGGTGCATCTTCGGATGCCTCTTTCGGCCGCAAGGTTTTGCAGGCGGCTGTTTAGAGTTGCAACTCCTCCGTTGGAGGAGTGCTGTTTTGTGTTTTGGGGTGAAGTTTGTTTTTATGCTGTTACCACCCCTCGTTTTTTCTCTGACACTGCTTTGGGACGTCCCACTTTGTCAATAGAGAAGCTGTGTCGGTCCATGGACGAAAGAGTAAATAGGATTTTTTACTCACCGTAAAATCCTTTTCTCTGAGTCCATGGACCGACACAGCACCCACCCCTCCTTTTAAGTTTGTACTGCTTTTTGACGAACTGATCTGCGATGTGCAGACTGAGAGGGTATACCCAGAGGGTCCGCCCCCTGGGCGGTACTGTAGAAGGTGTGATGCAACACTTTTTACAAGTTTTTCTGCCTAGTCACTCCTAATTAACGGATAATACCCACTTTGTCAATAGAGAAGCTGTGTCGGTCCATGGACTCAGAGAAAAGGATTTTACGGTGAGTAAAAAATCCTATTTTTTTTAAAGCACACTATAGCACAAGGAGAATTCCCCTCACTTTCCTTCTTTGTCCCTAGAAACAAGGACTGGCACAGTGAAAGAAACTGACACTCTCCCTACCTAGAGTTTTCTGTCCCTAGAAAAAAATGTTTTTTTAAAGCACACTATAGCACAAGGAGAATTCCCCTCACTTTCCTTCTTTGTCCCTAGAAACAAGGACTGGCACAGTGAAAGAAACTGACACTCTCCCTACCTACAGTTTTCTGTCCCTAGAAAAAATGTTTTTTTAAAGCACACTATAGCACAAGGAGAATTCCCCTCACTTTCCTTCTTTGTCCCTAGAAACAAGGACTGGCACAGTGAAAGAAACTGACACTCTCCCTACCTAGAGTTTTCTGTCCCTAGAAAAAATGTTTTTTTAAAGCACACTATAGCACAAGGAGAATTCCCCTCACTTTCCTTCTTTGTCCCTAGAAACAAGGACTGGCACAGTGAAAGAAACTGACACTCTCCCTACCTAGAGTTTTCTGTCCCTAGAAAAAATGTTTTTTTAAAGCACACTATAGCACAAGGAGAATTCCCCTCACTTTCCTTCTTTGTCCCTAGAAACAAGGACTGGCACAGTGAAAGAAACTGACACTCTCCCTACCTAGAGTTTTCTGTCCCTAGAAAAAATGTTTTTTTAAAGCACACTATAGCACAAGGAGAATTCCCCTCACTTTCCTTCTTTGTCCCTAGAAACAAGGACTGGCACAGTGAAAGAAACTGACACTCTCCCTACCTAGAGTTTTCTGTCCCTAGAAAAAATGTTTTTTTAAAGCACACTATAGCACAAGGAGAATTCCCCTCACTTTCCTTCTTTGTCCCTAGAAACAAGGACTGGCACAGTGAAAGAAACTGACACTCTCCCTACCTACAGTTTTCTGTCCCTAGAAAAAATGTTTTTTTAAAGCACACTATAGCACAAGGAGAATTCCCCTCACTTTCCTTCTTTGTCCCTAGAAACAAGGACTGGCACAGTGAAAGAAACTGACACTCTCCCTACCTAGAGTTTTCTGTCCCTAGAAAAAAATGTTTTTTTAAAGCACACTATAGCACAAGGAGAATTCCCCTCACTTTCCTTCTTTGTCCCTAGAAACAAGGACTGGCACAGTGAAAGAAACTGACACTCTCCCTACCTACAGTTTTCTGTCCCTAGAAAAAATGTTTTTTTAAAGCACACTATAGCACAAGGAGAATTCCCCTCACTTTCCTTCTTTGTCCCTAGAAACAAGGACTGGCACAGTGAAAGAAACTGACACTCTCCCTACCTAGAGTTTTCTGTCCCTAGAAAAAAATGTTTTTTTAAAGCACACTATAGCACAAGGAGAATTCCCCTCACTTTCCTTCTTTGTCCCTAGAAACAAGGACTGGCACAGTGAAAGAAACTGACACTCTCCCTACCTAGAGTTTTCTGTCCCTAGAAAAAATGTTTTTTTAAAGCACACTATAGCACAAGGAGAATTCCCCTCACTTTCCTTCTTTGTCCCTAGAAACAAGGACTGGCACAGTGAAAGAAACTGACACTCTCCCTACCTAGAGTTTTCTGTCCCTAGAAAAAAATGTTTTTTTAAAGCACACTATAGCACAAGGAGAATTCCCCTCACTTTCCTTCTTTGTCCCTAGAAACAAGGACTGGCACAGTGAAAGAAACTGACACTCTCCCTACCTACAGTTTTCTGTCCCTAGAAAAAATGTTTTTTTAAAGCACACTATAGCACAAGGAGAATTCCCCTCACTTTCCTTCTTTGTCCCTAGAAACAAGGACTGGCACAGTGAAAGAAACTGACACTCTCCCTACCTAGAGTTTTCTGTCCCTAGAAAAAATGTTTTTTTAAAGCACACTATAGCACAAGGAGAATTCCCCTCACTTTCCTTCTTTGTCCCTAGAAACAAGGACTGGCACAGTGAAAGAAACTGACACTCTCCCTACCTAGAGTTTTCTGTCCCTAGAAAAAATGTTTTTTTAAAGCACACTATAGCACAAGGAGAATTCCCCTCACTTTCCTTCTTTGTCCCTAGAAACAAGGACTGGCACAGTGAAAGAAACTGACACTCTCCCTACCTAGAGTTTTCTGTCCCTAGAAAAAATGTTTTTTTAAAGCACACTATAGCACAAGGAGAATTCCCCTCACTTTCCTTCTTTGTCCCTAGAAACAAGGACTGGCACAGTGAAAGAAACTGACACTCTCCCTACCTAGAGTTTTCTGTCCCTAGAAAAAATGTTTTTTTAAAGCACACTATAGCACAAGGAGAATTCCCCTCACTTTCCTTCTTTGTCCCTAGAAACAAGGACTGGCACAGTGAAAGAAACTGACACTCTCCCTACCTACAGTTTTCTGTCCCTAGAAAAAATGTTTTTTTAAAGCACACTATAGCACAAGGAGAATTCCCCTCACTTTCCTTCTTTGTCCCTAGAAACAAGGACTGGCACAGTGAAAGAAACTGACACTCTCCCTACCTAGAGTTTTCTGTCCCTAGAAAAAAATGTTTTTTTAAAGCACACTATAGCACAAGGAGAATTCCCCTCACTTTCCTTCTTTGTCCCTAGAAACAAGGACTGGCACAGTGAAAGAAACTGACACTCTCCCTACCTACAGTTTTCTGTCCCTAGAAAAAATGTTTTTTTAAAGCACACTATAGCACAAGGAGAATTCCCCTCACTTTCCTTCTTTGTCCCTAGAAACAAGGACTGGCACAGTGAAAGAAACTGACACTCTCCCTACCTAGAGTTTTCTGTCCCTAGAAAAAAATGTTTTTTTAAAGCACACTATAGCACAAGGAGAATTCCCCTCACTTTCCTTCTTTGTCCCTAGAAACAAGGACTGGCACAGTGAAAGAAACTGACACTCTCCCTACCTAGAGTTTTCTGTCCCTAGAAAAAATGTTTTTTTAAAGCACACTATAGCACAAGGAGAATTCCCCTCACTTTCCTTCTTTGTCCCTAGAAACAAGGACTGGCACAGTGAAAGAAACTGACACTCTCCCTACCTAGAGTTTTCTGTCCCTAGAAAAAATGTTTTTTTAAAGCACACTATAGCACAAGGAGAATTCCCCTCACTTTCCTTCTTTGTCCCTAGAAACAAGGACTGGCACAGTGAAAGAAACTGACACTCTCCCTACCTAGAGTTTTCTGTCCCTAGAAAAAAATGTTTTTTTAAAGCACACTATAGCACAAGGAGAATTCCCCTCACTTTCCTTCTTTGTCCCTAGAAACAAGGACTGGCACAGTGAAAGAAACTGACACTCTCCCTACCTAGAGTTTTCTGTCCCTAGAAAAAATGTTTTTTTAAAGCACACTATAGCACAAGGAGAATTCCCCTCACTTTCCTTCTTTGTCCCTAGAAACAAGGACTGGCACAGTGAAAGAAACTGACACTCTCCCTACCTAGAGTTTTCTGTCCCTAGAAAAAATGTTTTTTTAAAGCACACTATAGCACAAGGAGAATTCCCCTCACTTTCCTTCTTTGTCCCTAGAAACAAGGACTGGCACAGTGAAAGAAACTGACACTCTCCCTACCTACAGTTTTCTGTCCCTAGAAAAAATGTTTTTTTAAAGCACACTATAGCACAAGGAGAAATCCCCTCACTTTCCTTCTTTGTCCCTAGAAACAAGGACTCGCACAGTAAAACACACTGACACTCTCCCTACCTATCCTTCTCTTTCCCTAAACTAAAGGAATCCAGGTTAAGCAAGAAAGAAATAAATGTCACTGTCCCTGCCTATGCTTGTCTTTCCCTACTCCGGAACACACTACACTAGGCCGCCGTGCTGGCGGCCTTTTATAGTGTGGGGCGTGTACTAAACACCCTCAGCAATAATTGGCCACAGGCATCCTGCCTGTGGCCAATCATTGCTCTCCTCGCTGCCGGCGCTGTGATTGGCCAAGCATGCGGGGTCACAGTGCATGCTTGGCCAATCACAGCGCCTGGATGACACTGCGATGGCGTAGTGCATTGTGGGCCGTTCGCGTCACTCGAATTTGGCGCGAACGGCCCAAATCGTTCGATCTCCGTCGAACGATCGAACAGCCGATGTTCGAGTCGAACGTATGTTCGACTCGAACACGAAGCTCATCCCTACTGCTGAGTACATAATTCTGTCTGTCTCTTAAACATTTGCCAGTAATGCTTGCTCTTCCCTGTACTCTGCTCCTCTTTCAAGCAGACAAATTAGTTCATTATCCACTGAAAAAGCTGCCCATATGGCAGTGTTGTGGCGCTGCTTACCTGCTGTTCTTGGGTTTTGTATTTCAGTGATACAGACACAGCAAATACAAAATGCAGAAAGCTGTCTAACTTGTCCCATGTCTGACTACATAAACAAAGTTTTCCTTCGGTCTACTTGATTAGAGCTTATGTAAAAAAGTAGGAAATGGAGAGCTCTACCTAGCAATGATAGAAATAAATTGCTAAATATATCACTCATATAAATACATTCTCTTGTGATTTCTTCCCTAGCTTAGACCAGTTAAGTAATGTCAACATTACCTGCGTCTCAGCTATGAATTTATATGACCTGAAAGTTCACAGTTTTTTGTGTAAGACTCTTCAAAAGCTGGATGATGGATATTTTGAAGCCATGTAAAAAAGAAAAATGTTGTGACTTTGTATAAATCATACCTACAGAAGGCCTTTGCAAGTATTTAGCAAGCATAATTTTGCCTCTCTAGGCACCCATTATAAGAGGAGAATAAGAAATAGCTTTCAAGCCCCATACACACGGCCGGTTTTCTCGGCAAGAAAACTGCTAGGAGAGCTTTTTGCCGAGAAAACCGGCCATGTGTATGGTTTCTAGTCGGGAAAACTGCCGGGAATCTCGACGAGAAAAATAGAGAACCTGCTCTCTATTTTCTCATCGGGTCTCTCGTCGGCCTGTTCCCCGATGAGAAAACCGTGTGTGTGTATGCTTACCTGTCTCCAGGTAAACCTGTGCATTCTCGATGAGACTTTGACGCATGCGCGGTAGCTTACAAGGGTAGTGTAGGGTGAAGCAAGGTGGCGGCGACGGCATCAAATGTGACGAACGCATGCTCGTCGTAGTCGATGACGTCACCGCGTTCTTGCCATTTAAAAGAACGGTGGTTCTTTCGAATGGCAAGTGTGTACACAGGGCTTGGCAAGACAAGCTTGCCAGGAATCCCGTAGAGAAAACCGAAATTTTTTTTTGACTCTCACCCGTGTGTACAAGGCTTTAGACTCTTCAAAAGCTGGATGATGGATATTTTGAAGCCATGTAAAAAAGAAAAATGTTGTGACTTTGTATACCTCATACATACAGAAGGCCTTTGCAAGTATTTAGCAAGCATCATTTTGCCTCTCTAGGCACCCATTATAGGAGGAGAATAAGAAATAGCTTTCAGACTATTTACCCTACACAATGTACAAGGCAGTGTGCACCTTAATGTGTAACTATGTTATTATGTGTTATTCCGACAAATGAAATGAAGAATATATGACAATATTATTTTCAGTAATAATCTTAAAAAAAAAAGAAAAAATAACAGGCAGTAAAAAATGCAGGCAATGAGTAGTGTAGTGTCCCTTTTCATTGGCGGTGGTCATTGGAAAGAATGCCTATTGTACAGGCAGCTAAATAGAATATTGGATCAGTAGTTTCTTACTTAAGAGAGGAGAAACCCCAGGGTTCCATGAAACCCTAAATAGGAATGGCTGCTTCAACTCTGCTATACCACTTAAAAGGTGGCAGCTAGAGTTAGGATTTCATTTGTTTGTCTCTTACTTAAAACTACCTAAGACTATCCTGTCCACAAGGTGACAACATTGCTGTGCATAAGGAAATAGTTTTCGGATGGCTGCACTTTCAAAAATCCTTTTATTGAAGCTTCATATGACAAGTGGTTAACAGATGGAGCAGAGGATAAAGAGGTAGACGCGTTTCGCGCAAATGTTAGAGATTAGTCATTACCTATTGGAACTAGTCCCCACAAAAGATTGCCTTGTTGTCTATGTTTGATTGAGGGTGAAGGATTTAAGTCTACAGTTAGTGGCAGAAATTACAGTGTCAAGGATTTTATAAACTGTAACACCAAATATTTGATATATTTGATTACATGTAAAATCTGCCACATACAATATATGGGCAGAACAACAAAGAGATTGCGGGATCACCTCCATGATCATGTGTATGATATACAGAAGAGGCACTCTACAAATGTTGCTAATCATTTTAATCGATCACATGGTGGCGATCTCACAGCTCTACAAATACAGGGGAATGGAAGAGTTAAAAGACCACCTAGGGGAGGTGATGTCTTTAGGTTGCTGTGCAAGCGGGAGGTCTTTTGGATTTTCCATTTGAGAACACGTATATCCAATGGGTTAAATTTTGAGTGGGATCTTACCCATTTTTATGATTGCTTTTCTTTTTTTCCCTCTTAGCTAGTTTCCTGCTGTCTATTAGCACCTATTTATTTCCTATACATTTATTAATGTATCTTTATTTTTTCTCTCTTAGTTAGTTTCCTGCAGTCTATTAGCACCTATTTCACTCCCATATGTTTATTCATTTTTTTTTCTCTTAGCTAGTTTCCTGCAGTCTATTAGCACGTATTTCTCTCCTACGTTTAATTTTTAATTTTTTTATTTCCTCTCTTAACGAGTTTCCTGCAGTCTATCAGCACCTATTTCTTTCCTATACATTTTTTTTCTTAGCTTGTTTCCTGCAATCTATTAGCACCTATTTCTCCCCTACATTATTTTTTTCCTCTCTCTTAGCTAGCTTCCTGCAGTCTATTAGCACCTATTTATCTCCTATTTATGTATAATCGTTTGTTTCATATTTTCTCTCTCTTTGCTAGTTTCCTACAGTCTGTTAGCAGTGCACCTATTTTTCTCCTATATATTTGTAATATTTTTTTTCTCTCTTAGCTAGTTTCCAGCAGTCTATTAGCACCTATTTCTCTCCTATAGATTTCTTCTTCTTCTTTTTTTTTGCCATTGACGTTTATTCAAGACTATGCAGATACTTTGGGAATATGCCAGTATCGGTCTTCATGATGTACTAAAACTTTGCTTTTAAAATCATTTGTTCTCAACATCAACTTCATTGTGTGTATACATATATACATGTTTTCTATTATTTTGTGTATGTTTTTGTAACTATACAATGATTTTGACTGATGTGTCGAGTTTGCTCCGAGTTCAATTGGTGTATCAGATTTTTTCTGACAGTGGATTTGGACCGAACTCTTTACATCAGATTTGAGTGTAAGTACCGTGTATTCTAGCCGGGTTTTCTTTGTAACACCAGCTGAGTACTAATTTTAATTGGTTAGTTCACCTGTAACCTAATGATGACACATTAGAGCAGTATATAGGTGATTGTGGTGAATAGTTCCAATAGGTAATGACTAAGCGCTAACATTTGCGCGAAACACGTCTACCACTTTGTCCTCTGCTCCATCTGTTAACCACTTGTCAAATGAAGCTTCACTAAAAGGATTTTTGGAAGTGCAGCCATCCGGAATTATTTCCTTATGTTACACAGCATGCGAGCTGGGCTAGCACCTGACTAGTGTGTGTGGGGATTAACCAGAGACTCACTCACCTGGAGCCGTTTGTTCTTGTTTTATTGAAATTCGCTGTGCAGTTTCAGTGCAGAACAAACAGCGTTATCACTCTGTTATAGGAAGTGGAAAAAATAATGAACCACTGGCAGAACCAACATGTAGTAAAATTACGTTAGTGATGGAAAAAACTGTGTAATGCTATTGACAGACTGCATTATAATATATATATATATATATATATATATATATATATATATATATATATATAATATTTTTTTTTTTGCCCAAAGATATTCTTGGAAGTGGTTGTAAACCTCAGACATAAATTATGAGCAAAGCATTTACCTATATAGTGTGTACTTGTCTCAATTAAGGGCACTCAGGCCTTGTACACACGGCCGAGATTCTCGTTGAAAAAAACATGTCGTTTTTTTCGACGAGATTCTTGGACAAGAAACTTGTCCCGGCCGAGTGCACACACGCTCGTTTCAAAGAACCCGCGGTTCTTTGAAAGGAGTGTACGCGGTGACGTCATCGACTACGTCGAGCATGCGCTCGTCACATTCGATGCCGTCGCCGCCATCTTGGTATACCCTACGTATGCCTAGGAAGCTACCGCGCATGCGTCGAATTCATTTCGAACATGCGCGGGCTTCCGGGCGGACAGGTAAGTGTACACACACTCACTTTTCTCGACGAGAAACATGCCGAGGAGAATCTCGACGAGAAAATAGAGAGCAGGTTCTCTATTTTCTCGTCGAGGTTTCTTGTCGGTTTTCTCGACGAGAAACCCGATAGCAGCGTACACACGACCGATTTACTCGGCAAGACCTCTCTGCCAGCAAGTTTCTTGCTGGTTCTTGCCGAGAAAATCGGTCGTGTGTACGAGGCCTAAGTGTTATTTCTGTCTGCTGGTTTGTTCCCCTGCTATCAGCACGAATCACATCTGACAGGTTTTCCTGACACCAAAAGAAACAAAAGTGACAGGGAAGAGATATTTAGCTGATTGACAGTCTCAGCTCTGTTGATGTGTGCTGTGTGAAGGTGGGTGTTTCCCTTCCCTCCAATCAGCCCTCAAAGATCTCCTCACTGAGCTTTGTGTAATGTCAGCTCTTAGCCCCTTTTTTCTGAATTCTCAGGCAAGCTTTATTAATTCACTCATTTGAGTGGGTGCAGAGAAAAGAACACATCTCACACTCATTGGTGGCAGTGTTGCCAACCTACCAGATTATAATTTACTGACACAACACCCAAAAATTACTGACACAGACAAGTTTTTACTACCATTTTCAAAAGTTACAGAATTACAGTTTTAAGTGGAAATGAGAGCATTTAGGCTACAAGCAAATACCATATGCAATTAGCAATATAATTTAAGGTAGATAATAAGGCAAAACACATAATTCTTATTTTATTTTTGATATAGTAAGTAAGCAGCTCAGGGACAGGACTTAGGAGGGCAAGAAATTAGAATGGGTGGCACACACACGTGAAATTGACTCTCACAGTGACACTGACAGCAGTCTCAGGCAAAACAAAAGATCAAGTCTTCTGGACAGCAGCACTCCAATTAAAAGCCTTTATTATATAAAATTTTCAAAAATCCAAATACAGCACAGCAAGTCACATAATTCTGGTATAGAGCTGACTAGTTTCACACTTTCCTGGTGTTTAATCATAGCTATGATTAAACACTAAGAAAGTGTGAAACTAGTCAGCTGTATACCATAATTTTGTGACTTGCTGTGCTGTATTTGGATTTTTGAAGATGTTACATAATAAAGACTTTTTATTGGAGTGCTGCTGTCCAGAAGACTTGATCTTTTGTTTTGCCTGAAATTGCATTGCCTGCACCCTTGGCTGTTGGGAGGAGATAACCACCGAGAGGACATCTACTCCTGAGCGGTTTTTGTTTTTTGACTGACAGCAGTGTGCAGCAGCACAGATGATGATGAGTCCTCACTCACACAATACGTCCTCTCCTGAGTCACAGTGACAGTCTCTCTAAAAGCCAAGTGGTCCCTCCAGTCCACTCCAGTCTAAACAGCACTCACGGTTCCTGTCCAAGCCTGCCTTGCTCCTATACCGCAGACCCGCACACGAGGCTCTGGCCACTCTGCTTGGCTGCATTGCACCATGACATCACACAACATACTCAGCCTCAGGCACCACCTCCGCCAGAGCCGCCCGATCATGCTGTAGCAGGCACTTGGATGGTCTCAGCCGGACCATGACCAAGCCGAGCGCCACAGCCATATTTTTTACTGGCAACCTTTTACTTTACTGGCATTTACTGGCAGGAGAAATTTGCCTGTTTTTTACTGGCTGCCAGTAAAAATACTGATGGTTGACAACACTGTTTGGTCGGCTTATACTCAAGTATATACGGTACTGCTTCCCAGTTCAGTCCCAGTCCATTACAGCATATGGATACTGTTGACCCAGCAGCGGTGATCCATCTAAGCTTTGTCCTCCAGTGACACCCGCTTACATTTATGCACACTCCCGGTCTGAGGGAGACATTTATTGGACAGGATTTTTCAGAGGCAATCTGCACTACTGTTTCATAGTGACTGAGTCATTACATCTTGACCTTTGCAGTCCATGCCCATGGCTTTATCCGGATTGGACTTTTACATATTCTCTCCCCCTTTCTGTGTCCCAGCAATGTACATGAGAGGTGTGTATGATTGTGGTGTGCTGCTAGCAGCTTCTCTCACCTGATTTGACAACGTAGTCTTTTTAATTCTTTGCACTGGTGGTAGTATGCAGTTTTAGCTTTTACATTTTTTTTTTGCTCCATAAAGCTTTTACATTTTTTGCAACATTGTTTCAATAAAGCCATTTATTTACTTGGTCCCTGATGTCTCTATACAAGGTAGCCTTGGGGATCTGCAATCCTTAATTTTTCAATGTTGTTTTTTCCTTAAAGAGACCATACCTGGCCCGATCAGGGTAGGTTTGGGGGTTGTATTGGCTGGGGAGTAATTGGTTACCCCATATTACTTTATCTGGGTACTGCAGGGTTATTTTTATCTTCTTTAATTTCATTGAGAAAAGAACACTGCAGATAAACAGCTACATATTATATAGGAGGATTTGTTTTACTTTCAAAAGATTTTTATTGAGGTATATATGGAAACATAAGAACAGGTGCAGCATGAACAGACGTTTACAACTATGTTGAAAAGACATTACATGCAACATGAGCAACACATCTAAAGCATACAGAATCCTGAGGACTAAGGTTGATAGCGTTGTGGCCTTCGCCAGTATCAGAGGAAGGTGAGGGCTCCTCAATCCCAGCACCCCTAATGGGATCAAACTGTGCTAGGAATCGAGGGACTTCACCCTCCCCAAAGTGTATCGCTCATCAACTGTTCGAGTTCTGGCTGGCCATCAAGAAACGGTAGTGTAGGGAAGGCCAACGTTGTGAGGCCAATGGTAAATGGGTGGAGACAACCTCAGGGTGTCTTATTCAGAGCTCTGTTGTCCCTAAAGCTTGCGGCCAAACTAGGTCTAGGCTAGGTCTAAGTTGTACCTGTAGATCCAACGTGGCAAAAAGAAAGATAGGAGGATTTGTTCTATCAACGCGTATCACCCAAGGCCAGTCACTTCACTGGGTATATGTAAGGCTGGGTTCACACTATTGCTGCATGCAGCGCACAGCAGGGGTCCAGTGTGTCCCTGTTAACTGTTTAAGGTCTGATTTTGGCCCGAATTTATGGTCTGAGTTCGGGCCTGAAGCAGACCAAAAGACGCACAGGACCCCTGTACAAATTTGTACCGGAGCCGCAGTAGAGATATGTGAACCAGTCACAAACTTCTACCATGCAAATTGGATGCGGGGAAACCCACATCCAGTTTGCATAGGTGTGAACCCAGCCTAATGCTGATCGGAATTTCCGTCAACAAATGTTTGATGTGAGCTTTTGGTCAGATATTCCGACCATGTGTAGGCTCCATCCGACATTTGCTGTTGGAATTTTCCAACAACAAATGATTGAGAGCTGGTTCTCAATTTTTCCGACAACAAAAGTTTTTGTCGTAAATTCCGACCGTGTGTATTCAATTCCGACGCACAAAAATCCTACGCATGTTTGAAATCAATTCAACGCAAAACCTAAGGGAGCTTCTCACACAACAATATGACAAACACCTCAGACGACTACAATTGAATTCTTACGCCAATGCAAATAGAGCAGGGAAGTACCCAGCTAGCAGAATTAGGGCTGCCCGCACGAAATTCAGAATAGCATATCTGACTCACGACACCCTACACCACAAAATCACCAATCCGCAGGACATAGCGAACCAATTTGCAGATTATTATGGGGCATTGTACAACCTACATAAGGACATGTCAACCACGCAACCAACACCAGACTCCATACAACACTTCTAACAGAGGATACATCTCCCATCACTGACAGAGGATCAACTTAGACAGCTGAACGCCCCAGTTTCCCCCCAAGAAATAAAGAAAATAATATTGACATTCCCTAATGGTAAATCACCAGGACTGGATGGTTTTCAAATGAGTATTTCAAAATATTCAAGAATATCATTGCTCCACACATGCAACTGGTATTCACAAAGGCGGAAGAAACTTTTGCATTCCCACAGGAGATGCTGGGGCCCACATTGTCACTCTACCCAAACCGGGAAAAGATCCCACCACACCAGACAACTTTAGGCCAATATCCCTTCTCAACATTGACATCAAAATTTATGCAAAATTGCTAGCCAAGAGACTGACGAGCATTGTTTCCTCCATCATAAAGCGTGACCAGATGGGATTTGTGAAGGAGAGACAAACCTCGGATGCCACTAGACGTATCATTAATGTTATTAATCACGCTGCTCACACACGAACGCCTTCTCTGCTACTATCTATAGATGCAGAGAAGGCGTTCAACAGGGTCCACTGGACTTACATGGAAATGGTGTTGGCCAAATTTGGCTTCAAAGGCCCAATTCTCACAGCAATAATGGCTCTCTACTCCTGTCCATCGGCACAAGTATACACATCAGGTCTCCTATCAAAACCATTTAACATTTCTAATGGCACTCACCAAGGTTGCCCTCTTTCCCCTACACTATTTAATTTAATGATAGAACCCCTAGCTGAAACCATTAGAACAAATACTAATATCACTGGCTTTACCTTTGGCTCTGACAAACATGTCATAAATGTATTTGCGGATGATGTCATCCTTTTACTGACACACCCACACTTATCCCTCCGACAGGCCCACCAAACCTTGTCTGAATTTGGTACAGTATCTTTATTACAAGGTCAACTTTAATAAATCCCTGATTCTCGACGTGGGAGTTTCCCACACCACAAAAAAGTCTCTACAAGACTCTCTACCATACTCATGGAGTACAAAGGGCATTTCATACCTAGGTATCACCTTGACCAGCAAAACTACATCCTTATGAATGAAATATACCTAAAAAGCAACAACGTGAAACAGGTAAATTTGTGGCGCTAAATGTGACAGATAAAATAATATCATACACTTCGTAATTAAATTATAATCACTATCTGACAACGTGATCTAAAAAAAACAACGTGATCAATCAGTGAACCCAATGTGACTGAAGTAAATTATATATAAATAATCAACAAAGTCCATCAGTGAAAAAATAAAGTTGAAGAAAAAAATCCAAACAAAGATTCTATCTTCTTAATGTGAAATATCCATCCACCACACCTTCGTGCTTGTGTTGGCCCCCTCTGTGATTGCACTCACCAGCTGTTTTTGCCTCCCACTCTCGTATTCGGCTTGCAGGCTTGCTAGTTAAACCACTAGAAGGTATACAGCCATCAAACTGAAAACTTGTGCTTCAATAAAGATTTTCCATCCATGTAAGGAAAAAAAGGAGAGCTCCCATAGTGTAAAATAGTAACATCCACTTTATTAAACCACACTACACCACTTCAAATATTGCACTCACATTTCAATTGAAAAAATCCAACTTTGAGAATCACAGCAATCACAGCAAACAAAAACGAGTGTATAATGGCACTGCAAAGTTGCACGGTCACGGCGGACCCAAGATGCGAGTTGGTGTTGTGTCTCTCACCCCTCCTGAGTCCCGGATCGCAGTATCAGTTTACCGTTCTTAGGCTAGACGTGACACGTCAATGCAGATCGTGATCTTGCAGCCACGCCCCCGATGTTTCGTCACTTGGACTTATTCATGGGATTGGCTGCTCTCTCCCCACATCCTTCCTTTATACCCTCCCATCTGCCTTACACATAGGAATTAACCCTGCAAAAACCTAAATCAGGTGTCCCCATGACCGCAAAACACTGACCATCAGTGCCTGCCATTCAGTAGAGACATATCTTCATGCAAGGTTATATATTTTCACAGCACAGTACGGTTACTCATAGTGATTCATCCTCATTGTGTAAATGTTTAAATGTGGTTTGTAGCATAAAACATAACAACAATGAAACCACCATGCAACATTAATGGATTACAAATAGCATTACACTATAACTCCCCTTAATAAACACAATGGCTTCAAAAAAGGAAGAGCCTATTAAAGAAGATAAATGACAATTAAAGAAATATCATATAGATATAAATATACAACAAGGAACCTATTAACTAATTTTCATAATATATCCCAGAACATACTGGGATATACTAACGGGGCAGGAAGCTAATATATTCATTGCATAATCGCATCCAACACCTCAATGCGACAAATGCACAAATTATTAATTAATTCATAATGTAAAAAAATAAATAATTAAAAATAGAGAATGTGTGTAAATGACCTGTAAATCACTCACATTATAAGGATATCATTCTCAATTACAACATTTAATATGATGGGAAATCACATCAAGTGTGGTCAAAGATGGTACCTCCCACTGAGACCCAGGATACCCCAGACATGGACGGCACAGCATGGCAAGTGTGCCAACTTCCCTAGGGTGAGCAATGTCCCCATATAATGAACCATTTGTGTAGTGTTGAAATAGCAATCAAAGATGTGGTGTCAATGCACCACCACCCTTAACCAGAAAAAGATCATGGTGCTGAGTGGTGCACACAATAATAGACATGTATCCTGAAGTCTACACATCCTACTGTGTGCACTCTCCATAGTATCTTTAAGCATAGGCAACACCAATATATTGGTCCAACAGCACCTAGTGGCCATTGGAGTCCCAACAGCATCTCATGACCTATAAATCAATGGTCATACTGCTCACTCTGATGATCCATCAGGGAATTCTATATAATTCCCTTTAATTGATGATAAAATTATAAAAATAGAAGAATATATAGAAAAAATAGAAAAATATCAAAAATATTAAAAATATATAATTTAAAAACATAAATATTTTGGGGGCAAGATTGGTCAAAAATTAATAATAAAGCAGTTTAAGTCTACTTCAATGTTTAACCCCCTAGGGCTGAGACATTTGAGCAGGAAAATCCAGCGGGTTTCTCTTTGGGATAGACCTCTCACCCTATTAGAGCCTCTCCAAGCAGGGTGTACAGTATCTATCCCACAAAATTGTAGTAAAGAAGGATCTTGATTATGTTTATCCTTGAAATGTAACGAAACACTATGAAACCGGAACCCTTTTCTGATGTTTGCTAAGTGTTCCGATATGCGTACTCTCAAAAGTCTTTTTGTCCTACCGACATAAAGTAACCCACATGGACACCACATTAAATACAAAACATGTGTGGAATTACATGTGATGAATTCCTTAATATCAAAGGATTCACCATCACTATTTGAAACTTCAGTTTTTCCTCTGTTGCCCACCCGAACAGTTCTACAGCAAATGCATTTTCTACAGGCAAAGAAACCTTTTAAGTCAATCTTCAAAAAACGTTTATCGGGAGGATCTAAGATTTTTCGGACTATTTGGTCTCCAAAATTGGGAGCTCGCCTCTAAATGAACTGGGGTTGTTGAGTCACTAGTTGACCTAAGTGTCTATCTCTACCCAATATATGCCAATGCTTTTTATAGATGTTCTCAATCTCTTCATACTGACAGTGAAAATCTGATATAAAACCCACTCTTTGCTCAAATATTGGCATCTGTTCCACATGATTCTTTTTCAGGCATAGTTCTCTTGATGTTTCTGATACTTCCTGGATAATTTCATCAAGATAATCTTCCGTATACCCCTTCTGTAGGAATTTAGTCTTCAAAACTTCAGATTGTAGCTGGTAATCAATCAACTTCGTACAGTTCCGACGAACCCTCAGCATCTGGCCTTTAGGAATGTTCCTAATCCATGACGGATGTGTCCACTTCTAATTGACAAATAGCTGTTTCGGTCGGTGGGTTTGAAGTATACTTTGGTATTCAATTTATTATCATATTTTTGAATAGTTAAATCCAGGAAGTTTACTGACTCCTCACTTATCTGGTTATCCAATTTGATGTTATTCTCATTCTGGTTTAAACCTTTTAGAAATTCCACAGCAGATTCACGCGTTCCCTCCCATAACAACAGGAGGTCATCAATGAAGCTGCGGTAGAACTTCAATTGGGGGAGTTTTTTTTACTAAAGACCTGCCTGTCCTCCCATTCGGCCATAAACAAGTTGGCGAGGCTAGGGGCATATTTAGCGCCCATACCCACACCAACCTGCTGCGAGTAAAATTCTCCATTCCACCAAAAGTAGTTGTGTGACATGCAATAGTCTAATGCATGACCCAAAAACCTCTTTTGTGAGTATGGGATATCATCCCTTTTACTTAATGCCCAGTTAAGCGCTAATACTGCGTTTTCATGTTGAATGATGGTGTATAAAGGACATACGTCTGCTATTACCATATATGTTTCAGTAGTAGTACTTAGACGTATGTCTTCCATCAATTGCAGTAATTCCGAAGTGTCCTTCAGATAGGCTTTAGTTATCTTCACACTAGGCTTGAGGAATTTGTCCAAAAACTCGCCCAATCTGGCTGTTACCGACCCTATACCATTTACTATAGGGAGGGCTGGAGGAATTACTGTTCTGGGATATATTATGATAATTAGTTAATAGGTTCCTTGTTGTATATTTATATCGATATGATATTATTTTAATTGTCATATATCTCCTTTAATAGGCTCTTCTTCCTTTTTTGAAGCCATTGTGTTTATTAAGGGGAGCTATAGTGTAATGCTATTTGTAAACCATTAATGTTGCATGGTGGTTTCATTGTTGTTATGTTTTATGCTACAAACTACATTTAAACAATTACACAATGAGGATGAATCACTATGAGTAACCATACTGTGCTGTGAAAATATATAACCTTGCATGAAGATATGTCTCATCTGAACGGCAGGCACTGTTGGTCGGTGTTTTGCAGTCATGGGGACACCTGATTTAGGTTTGCACAGGGTTAATTCCTATGTGTAAGGCAGATGGGAGGGTATAAAGGTAGGATCAATAAGTTCAAGTGACGAAACGTCTGGGGCGTGGCTGCAAGATCACGATCTGCATTGATGTGACATGTCTAGGCTAAGAACGGTAAATTGATACTGCGATCCGGGACTCAGGAGGGGTTAGAGACACAACACCAACTCGGATCTTGGGTCCGCTGTGACCATGCAACATTGCAGTACCATTATACACTCGTTTTTGTTTGATGTGATTGCTGTGATTCTCAAAGTTGGATTTTTTTCAAAAGAAATGTGAGTGCAATATTTGAAGTGGTGTAGTGTGGTTTAATAAAGTGGATGTTACTATTTTACTCTATGGGAGCTCTCCTTTTTTTCCTTACATGGATGGAAAATCTTTATTGAAGCACAAGTTTACCTTCTAGTGGTTTAACTAGCAAGCCTGCAAGCCGAACACGAGAGTGGGAGGCAAAAACAGCTGGTGAGTGCAATCACAGAGGGGGCCAACACGAGCACGGAGGTGTGGTGGATGGATATTTCACATTAAGAAGATAGAATCATTGTTTGGATTTTTTTCTTCAACTTTATTTTTTCACTGATGGACTTTGTTGATTATTTATATATAATTTACTTCAGTCACATTGGGTTCACTGATTGATCACGTTGTTTTTTGTAGATCACGTTGTCATAGAGTGATTATAATTTAGTTACAAAATGTATGATATTATTTTATCTGTCACATTTAGCGCCACAAATGTATCTATGTTTCACATTGTTGCTTTTTAGGTATATTTCATTTATAGTTAATTTATTTAAGTGGCAGCTTTAGTTTTCACATTGTTTATCTTGGCACAGTGGTGGTTATATAGATTAGGAGCACATTTTATCTGTAAACCCAATTTTTTCATTGTTAGTCACATTTAACCTATTGCAGCCATGGATGCCATTAATTTCCTGTCTAATAGGCAGATGAATCCTAAAGTATTTTCTCCACCAATCAAGTAATGACTGATTGTGAGGAGGACGTTTCAGGGACCTTAAAAACTCTAGAAAATGTATTAGAGAAACAAATTAAAACCTGGTGGGATATTTTCACATTTGAGCATTACGAAAAAGAGAACCTAATTTTTAGAAGCCTGAGGTGGGAACTTGCCCCCCAGGATGGCCTTACAGATCAAAAGTATATGGATGAATGGCTAGAATTTTTTAATAAAATGGGGCGAGAGCTTCAAGCTCTGGTTTTGAAAAGGAAGCATATTAAACTAGGTATTGTGAATCAAAAGATAAAAGCAATACAAGTTATATTGGAACCTGTGAAGGACACTAATCAGGTTAAGGATTTTAATATTAGTGTGAAGAAAAAAATTGAAAAAATAGATAGGGAAACACAAAAGAAAAAGGTCAAAAAATATTTACGTGATTCCAATGATTTTCAGACCAACAATATATATGCATGGCAGGGACTGAACATTGGTAATGAGGAAGCGGTTAAAGAGGGGGCTGAACCCTCCACCAGCAATACCCAAAGTACTAATAAAAAGTCAACTTTAAAGGAAGGAGGGAATAGAAGTGAACAGGCGGTTGGTGGAACAATAATAACAAAAAATGGGGGTACACAAGCGAATAGGATTGGACAACCATTTCAACACCAGCAACCAATGAGATCTAATGTACAAGAAAGGGGGGACTAGTATCATCAACAATATCATTCCCCACGCCTGAATAGGATGAATAATCAATATCACTATCAATCACCGAGGGCAGGGAGATCCAACAATCCACAGAATAATTATCACCCTATGCGGGACCATTCACAATGGTATCAGCATCCTCCCCCATATTATTATCCTGATCCAAGAAATGAATTGCCTGTACATAATAGATATCAGGCACTGGCAGATGATGAATATTATGAAGATTATCCTAATCAATACCCACCTTCCTCTTTTTTAGGACAACGGGGGAGGGGAGGGAGGGGAGGAGGGACACAGAGAAAGAACCCCCAGGTAAACAAGAACAAGGGAAGCGAGAAGAATGTGCCTCCATACCACGGAAACAAAGATGGGGCATCCACCCTAAGAGAAGAAGAGGGTGTAGATCAGGCCGACGGAAACACAAAAAAGTGGATGAGAAACAAGTAAATGCAGGGATATTTAATTTAAGTAAGACTGATCTAAATCAAAATTAAATGAATATACTTCATTTGGGGCTCAAATGTGCCCCCAAAAAAAGTTTAAATAAATTTGATGTCTATATTGACACGCATAAATTTATTCAGACTCTCAATTTGAAAAAAAATTTTTTTTTTGAGTCAAACAGGGGAATCATCACAAAAAATTACCTACACGACTGAGAGAATTGACAGTGGATTGAAAAATAAATCCATATTCAACCCACAGAACCCAAGTAACCATTTAATTGAAGTCTTCAAGAGTTTAGTGTTGAAGGATATCGAGGAGTTGATCCCTAAGAAAAGAGTGAATCCTGAATATATCAAGGAGGGTATCAGGTCACTCGAAGATAGGAAGGACATCATTGTGCGCCCCGCTGATAAGGGAGGGGGGGTGTTGTAGTAATGGATAAAACTTTCTATACCCATCAATTGAATGAACTGCTGGAAGATGGTATGACATATAAAAAACTTGGATGTGATCCTACAGAAGCCTTCAGCACTCAGCTGGATTCATTGGTGGAGTGGGGTTATGGCATTAATGCCTTAAACAACAAAGAAAGACGATATCTGGTACCCAGTGTGTGTAGAATACCCATTATTTACACCTTACCAAAAATACACAAGAATTCTCAAATTCCTCCAGCCCACCCTATAGTAAATGGGATAGGGTCGGTAACAGCCAGATTGGGCAAGTTTTTTGACAAATTCCTCCAGCCTAGTGTGAAGATAACTAAAGCCTATCTGAAGGACACTTCAGAATTACTGCAATTGATGGAAGACATACGTCTAAGTACTACTACTGAAACATGTATGGTAACAGCGGACGTATGTTCTTTATACACCATCATTCAACATGAAGACGCAGCATTAGCGCTTAACTGGGCATTAAGTAAAAGGGATGATATCCCATACTCACAAAAGAGGTTTTTGGGTCATGCATTAGACTATTACATGTCTCACAACTACTTTTGGTGGAATGGAGAATTTTACTTGCAGCAGGTTGGCGTGGCTATGGGCGCTAAATATGCCCCTAGCCTCGCCAACTTGTTTATGGCTGAATGGGAGGACAGGCAGGTCTTTAGTAAAAAACTACCCCAATTGAAGTTCTACCACAGGTTCATTGATGACCTCCTGTTGTTATGGGAGGGAACGCGTGAATCTGCTGTGGAATTTCTGAGAAGGTTTAAACCAGAATGAGAATAACATCAAATTGGATAACCAGATAAGTGAGGAGTCAGTAAACTTCCTGGATTTAACTATTCAAAAAGATAATAATAAATTGAATACCAAAGTATACTTCAAACCCACCGACCGAAACAGCTATTTGTCAATTAGAAGTGGACACCATCCGTCATGGATTAGGAACATTCCTAGAGGCCAGATGCTGAGGGTTTGTCAGAACTGTACGAAGTTGATTGATTACCAGCTACAATTTGAAGGTTTGAAGACTAAATTCCTACAGAAGGGGTATACGGAAGATTATCTTGATGAAATTATCCAGGAAGTATCAGAAACATCAAGAGAACTATGCCTGAAAAAGAATCATGTGGAACAGATGCCAATTATTGAGCAACGAGTGGGTTTTATATCAGATTTTCACTGTCAGTATGAAGAGATTGAGAACATCTATAAAAAACATTGGCATATATTGGGTAGAGATAGACACTTAGGTCAACTAGTGACTCAACAACCCCAGTTCATTTAGAGGCGAGCTCCCAATTTTGGAGACCAAATAGTCCGAAAAATCTTAGATCCTCCCGATAAACGTTTTTTGAAGATTGACTTAAAAGGTTTCTTTGCCTGTAGAAAATGCATTTGCTGTAGAACTGTTCGGGTGGGCAACAGAGGAAAAACTGAAGTTTCAAATAGTGATTGTGAATCCTTTGATATTAAGGAATTCATCACATGTAATTCCACACATGTTGTGTATTTAATGTGGTGTCCATGTGGGTTACTTTATGTCGGTAGGACAAAAAGACTTTTGAGAGTACGCATATCGGAACACTTAGCAAACATCAGAAAAGGGTTCCGGTTTCATAGTGTTTCGTTACATTTCAAGGATAAACATAATCAAGATCCTTCTTTACTACAATTTTGTGGGATAGATACTGTACACCCTGCTTGGAGAGGCTCTAATAGGGTGAGAGGTCTATCCCAAAGAGAAACCCACTGGATTTTCCTGCTCAAATGTCTCAGCCCTAGGGGGTTAAACATTGAAGTTGACTTAAACTGCTTTATTAATAATTTTTGACCAATTCTTGCCCCCAAAATATTTATGTTTTTAAATTATATATTTTTAATATTTTTGAGATTTTTCTATTTTTTCTATATATTCTTCTATTTTTATAATTTTTCATCAATTAAAGGGAATTATATAGAATTCCCTGATGGATCATCAGAGTGAGCAGTATGACCATTGATTTATAGGTCATGAGATGCTGTTGGGACTCCAATGGCCACTAGGTGCTGTTGGACCAATATATTGGTGTTGCCTATGCTTAAAGATACTATGGAGAGTGCACACAGTAGGATGTGTAGACTTCAGGATACATGTCTATTATTGTGTGCACCACTCAGCACCATGATCTTTTTCTGGTTAAGGGTGGTGGTGCATTGACACCACATCTTTGATTGCTATTTCAACACTACACGAATGGTTCATTATATGGGGACTTTGCTCACCCTAGGGAAGTTGACACACTTGCCATGCAGTGCCGTCCATGTCTGGGGTATCCTGGGTCTCAGTGGGAGGTACCATCTATGACCACACTTGATGTGATTTCCCATCATATTAAATTTTGTAATTGAGAATGATATCCTTAAAATGTGAGTGATTTACAGGTCATTTACACACATTCTCTATTTAAAATTTTTAATTAGAAAAAAATGTTACATTATGAATTAATTAATAATTTGTGCATTTGTCGCATTGAGGTATTGGATGCGATTATGCAATGAATATATTAGCTTCCTGCCCCGTTAGCATATCCCAGTAAGTTCTGGGATATATTATGATAATTAGTTAATAGGTTCCTTGTTGTATATTTATATCTATATGATATTATTTTAATTGTCATTTATCTCCTTTAATAGTCTCTTCTTCCTTTTTTGAAGCCATTGTGTTTATTAAGGGGAGCTATAGTGTAATGCTATTTGTAAACCATTAATGTTGCATGGCGGTTTCATTGTTGTTATGTTTTATGCTACAAACCACATTTAAACAATTACACAATGAGGATGAATCACTATGAGTAACCATACTGTGCTGTGAAAATATATAACCTTGCATGAAGATATGTCTCTTCTGAACGGCAGGCACTGTTGGTCGGTGTTTTGCAGTCATGGGGACACCTGATTTAGGTTTGCACAGGGTTAATTCCTATGTGTAAGGCAGATGGGAGGGTATAAAGGTAGGATGTGGGGAGAGAGCAGCCAATCCAATGAATAAGTCCAAGTGAAGAAACGTCGGGGGCGTGGCTGCAAAATCACGATCTGCATTGACGTGACACGTCTAGGCTAAGAACGGTAAACTGATACTGCGATCCGGGACTCAGGAGGGGTGAGAGGCACAACACCAACTCGCATCTTGGGTCCGCTGTGACCGTGCAACATTGCAGTGCCATTATACACTCGTTTTTGTTTGCTGTGATTGCTGTGATTCTCAAAGTTGGATTTTTTCAATTGAAATGTGAGTGCAATATTTGAAGTGGTGTAGTGTGGTTTAATAAAGTGGATGTTACTATTTTACACTACGGGAGCTCTCCTTTTTTTCCTTACATGGATGGAAAATCTTTATTGAAGCACAAGTTTTCAGTTTGATGGCCGTATACCTTCTAGTGGTTTAACTAGCAAGCCTGCAAGCCGAACACGAGAGTGGGAGGCAAAAACAGCTGGTGAGTGCAATCACAGAGGGGGCCAACACGAGCACGGAGGTGTGGTGGATGGATATTTCACATTAAGAAGATAGAATCTTTGTTTGGATTTTTTTTTTCAACTTTATTTTTTCACTGATGGACTTTGTTGATTATTTATATATAATTTACTTCAGTCACATTGGGTTCACTAATTGATCACGTTGTTTTTTGTAGATCACGTTGTCATAGAGTGATTATAATTTAGTTACAAAGTGTATGATATTATTTTATCTGTCACATTTAGCGCCACAAATTTACCTATGTTTCACATTGTTGCTTTTTAGGTATATTTCACTTATAGTTATTTTATTTAAGTGGCAGCTTTAGTTTTCACATTGTTTATCTTGGCACAGTGGTGGTTATATAGATTAGGAGCGCATTTTATATGTATACCCAATTTTTTAAAAACGACATCCTTAGCAGATGCCAACCTTAAACCGCTTATAAACCAAATTGAACAACAGCTAGCAGACATCTCCAAGATAGAATTATCCTGGTTAGGTAAAATATCAGCATTTAAAATGTCCATACTCCCACAAATTCTCTATATTTTCCGCTCCCTGCCAATTCCCATACCATCTCACTACCTGTCCAAGTTCATATGGAGATTCACGTGGGGAGAAGAAATGTGTTTGAAATGGACACATGACTCTCAAAGAAGCTATTTGAGAAGTTCCAGCAAAAGATTGCTGAGCAGAGAAAACTATGCTTTAAGTTTTCTCTGGATTTTGTAAGTCTGGATTGGGGCTGGAAACTTGAAGACTTCAAAGTGCATTGGGAGGGATGGAGTCTTCAGTCATGTGTCCGGGTTTTCTAGGAGCTCTGCAGGTTGAGTGTGTGGCCAGGTGCACACACTCGTTATAAGGCAGAGCTGAAGATAGCTCAGTGTGTGTGGGAAAGGAGTTGGTGTTACAGCAGTTGCTGGAAGGAAGTGTGCTACTGAAAAATAACTCAGGCAACATCCTTAAGACGTTTCTCCATGTGGGAGAGGTTCCAGATCAGTAGACTGAGAGGGTTGGGCCAGCTGAGAGAGTCGGGGAGACTATAGCTGAGACAACTGGAAGAGAGTCTTGGGGACCAGAGAGGACTGTAAGTCTTGGAGGAGTGTGGAAGCCTGGAGTGTCAGGAGAGCCCTTCCTAGAGGCCAGGAGTGGGCCTGTGCAGCAAGGAACTGCGCCCAAGGCTGAGCGAGCCTTAAGAGCCAGGTGGATTGGCATTTTCATGTGTTGATGTTTTTGGGAGAAGAACCCCTGTGTGGGAAACCAAATGCATGTATGAACTTTACTTTCTGTTTCTTTCAATAAAAGTGGGCTACCGCGCCCTTAAACCTTAGTTCCTGTTGGCTGTGAACTCACCTACAATGCATCTATCACTGAGCTAAACATCCCCCAATGTTACACTATTTATGGGCATTGTTGACCAAATTAAGCAATGGTTCCACACCACAGATAGTCCTTTGTGGGTAGAAATATAACGTTCCTCCATCCCAACCAGAAACCCAACTACGTTCCTCATGGGTGACATTTGGGAACCGTGGGAAACTGGGGGCCTATCGCCCTCCATTCAAATATCCCTACAGGCAGGGGTGTTGGGGGCGTGAGTATGGCGGAGTAGACAGACACACACTACAGAACTCCGTCCACCCACCCGATTAGTTGACTAACCTGGAGAAGAGACAGCCAAACAATCTTACAGTTTTACAGCCGTTTGGTCAGGTCCTGTGTTCTCCCCTCCACAGCGTTTTCTACTCGAGGAGGAGTGAGATTGGAGACCCCTGAAAGTGGATGATCTGGGATGAGGAGGAGACGGGCAAGGGCAGCGAAGGCATCGACCCAGAAACAGCAGACGCTGCAGACACCGCAATTTTTGCAGCCGGAGATCCAGCGATTCTTCCCATTAACCAGAGCGGCCGCTCTGAGAGATCGCGAGACCGGGTCACGTGGGTCACGCGGGACGGAGACGGAGACTGACAGGAGAACGAGTGAGCTGACCCTATCTGCTCAGTACACCCTGCACACCCCACCAGTCAAGGCAGGAGGGAAACTCAGAGGCAAACAAAGGAGGTGAGATGTCCTCAAAGAAAGTGCAGGAAACATCAGCAATACCTCAGAAACACCATGGAGAGACAGAACCAGATTTAAAGGCTCTCCTACAAGCACTATCAACACGAGCAGACCTGCAAGCACTTCCAACCTACGTTGATATGGAGCGCTTTGTCGAGTAGAGGACGACATGGAGTCACTAGTGGCACGAGTAGAGGAGGTGCATCGCAGAGATCTGGAAGCAGTATAAGGAGAGGTCCAACAGCTGGCAGATAAGTTAAAAAATGATGAGACAATGCTATTATCGCTAGAAAAACGTATTACACATTTAGAGCAAACACAGACTCACCAGTCACTTCAGGCAAGTGCCATGCAATTGAAACATGAGGAATTTGATGACCGCAGCCGTCGCAAGAATCTGAGGTTTAGGGGGGTCCCTGAGACAATTGAGAGAGAGTTGCTACAACAAACTATTCTAGCAATATGCCTCCAGCTAGCTACCCCTCCTAGTCCGCAGGTGTTTGAATTTGAAAGGCTTCATAGATCACTGGGTCCCCGTTCAGTATACCCTAATAGACCAAGAGATGTGATATGTTGTTTCCATTGTTATGCCCATAAGGAGATGATAAGCCGTGGGGCATGGGAAGTAGGGGAGATCGCATATGAGGGTTCACAGATAAAAATCCTCCCAGATTTGTCACGGGCTACCTTGCAGCGAAGAGCGATGTTACACCTGTTGTTAGATAAAATCAGGAAATCTGGAGGGCCTTATTGTTGGGGTTACCCACTCTCTCTAACAATAAAGAGAAACATGTGATCCTTTGTATTACATCACCCAACAGACCTGCCTGAGTTGTTTGAGTTTCTTGAGACAGAGGCAATGGAAGTAACGTACTGGTTGCAGTACATTCCGGGTTGGACAGGGTGGACAAGAAACCCAGCAGAGATTAAGGATACTTTAGTGCAAAGGAAGGAAGAAGGAGGGACCTCAGAGAGACCACAACGTGATTAGAACTGCGTTTTTGACATAAATAGAATAATTAGAACAAACCTTCAATAGGGTCCCCCCTTTTACTTTTTTTTTCCATTTGTTGGACACCCCCTTTTTTTGGAGGGGGGGAGTTGAATATTCCCCCCCCTCCGGTTAATGGTCTTTTTATGGTTGTTTGGCCCTCTTCCCCCCTTGCTTTTTTTTTCTATTGAAATTAGCTGCGAAAAAATGTTCTCCGTGTCCTCATTAGGACCCCACTGAAGGCACAAAGACACAGAGGGAGGAGAAGAGATTTCACAGACTTATTCATTGAATAACACAATATAATGTCACATATATATACTGCAATATGAAATAAGAAGGTTATTCCCCCCTTTTTGGGGGGTTTTGGGTGTTGAGTGTATTATTTGTATTACATGCATTACATGCATGATTGTGGTCACGGATTACAGACTAGGTTAATAAATATAAAGAGGATTAGGGAATAGGGATTAGAAATAGATTAGATTATATAGGGAAATACACTATTTGATCACAAAGAAATGTAAATGGGGTAGAGGGAGGGAGAGATGGGCTGGCAATATCGGGAGCCCCAGAGGAAGGGAAAGAAAGGGAAAAAAGCAGGGAGATTTCTGCCTCTACCAGATAGGAATTAGACACAAAAGGTTTTACTAGAGGGAAGCCACAGGAGTATTAGGGGGGAGGGGAGGGAGATGGGAGAATAAGTGAATAGGGGATAGAAGGGAGCTAGGGAAATAGGAATAAGAGAAGAGGGGAAGTACAAGAGGGAGGAGGAAGGGAGTAGGAAGAGAGTAAGGTGAAGCAGAAGTAGAATATACAGTTTCGGACCCTCAAGCCTCGTACACACGGCCGAGATTCTCGTCGAAAAAAACATGTCGTTTTTTTTGACGAGATTCTTGGACAAGAAACTTGTCCCGGCCGAGTGTACACACGCTCCTTTCAAAGAACCCGCGGTTCTTTGAATGGAGCGAACACGGTGACGTCATCGAATACGATGAGCATGCGCTCGTCACATTCGATGCCGTCGCCGCCATCTTGGTTCACCCTACCTATGCCTAGGAAGCTACCGCGCATGCGTCAAAGTCATTTCGAGCATGCACGGGCTTCCCGGCGAAAAGGTAAGTGTACACACACACAATTTTCTCGTCGAGAAACAGGCTGACGAGAATCTCGACGAGAAAATAGAGAGCAGGTTCTCTATTTTCTCGTCGAGATTCTTGTCGCTTTTCTTGACGAGAAACCATACACATGAACGAATTTCTCAGCAAAAAATCTCTGCCAGCAAGTTTCTTGCTGGTTTTTGCTGAGAAACTCGTTCGTGTGTACGAGGCTTAAGATATGAAAATGGTTCCCCTTTCTCTTTTTTTTTTTTAAGGATGGGGAAGGAGGGGAAGGGGAGGAGGGAGGGGAAAGAGGAGGGGGAGAAGAGGGAAGAAGGAGAGAAGGGGAAGGGGAGAGGAAGAGAAGGGAAGAGAAGAGGAGAGGAGGGAAGGAGAAAAAAGAAGAGAAAGGGAAGAATAATAATAATCTCTGGTGTATATATGAAAGTGGTTGTCAATACTTGGGAAGATGTAATAAAATTGTCGGGCGGGAGGGAAATACTCAGCCTTCTTAGACCAAACCCCCTATTAGGTTTTCACCCACATATGACATTGTTGTATGACTCAGTAATGGGTGTGCCCCTTTTGGAGCTCAATAGGGGAAGAAGTTAAAGTACGGTTTAGGAGAAGGGGGAGGGGGAGGGGAAGGTAAGAAGGGCATTATATAAGGGGGGGGGGTTCTTTTTTTACGAGGGTGGGAGATGGAGGGAATAAAAATCACTTAAATAGAAAAAGAAAGAGTAGATAGGGTCCAGGCTCACTAAATATAAAAATAATGTGTCAAATGGCAATCCAGGCACAGTATCCCATTTAGGGCGGACTCACCAATAAAGGTGCGGTCTCTGTGGCACTGAACAATATCTGGAACAAAAAAACGCATGCGTACTGGGCTCTGCAGGACTTACGTGGATCACAAATCTCTGAAGCGGGCTTACGATATGCCTGTTTGAATGGCAGTATGAGCGGGAGAAATCAGCACCAATAGGAGTTACCCTCAGCGCTATCCCCAACCCGGAAGGTCGCCATAGACCGCTGACATCTACCCTCTACAGGGACAGCAGAAGCTATAATCCCCTGCACAGGGACTACCGCACTTCCGAGTGGAACATTTCCTTCTGCTTGTCACAGGTTCCCCCCATATGTATGAGGAGAGGACAAAACCCGGTATTGAAAATGTCTCTTACAACTATCCAGGTCTGGTGAGTGGACCTTAGGTCTATGTTACTCCATAATGCTGGCATCTTATTTTCATGCTGACCCTGCTATGTGATCTCTGCCTCATCAACAGTTGCTATCTGTACTTTATCTGGACTGGCTTTGTATATCACTACACGGCTAACCCTCATATACTGCCTTAATCCCAGCTCTAATGTGAACTGATCCACTCTATGACCTGGTTGCAATTTACAGCATTCCACTGGAAATTTTTCCCAACATTGCTATTTGCCACCACTCCCATAGCCTCTTAGCTATAGTACCCAGCCACTTTATCTTACTCTACATACCCCCATAAGGGTCTGGTCAGATCCATGTTGTTGACCATACAATACACAGCGCAGTTGACTGAACTATCAGTCCAGCCAACTGCTCTGTGTGAGTATAATCGCATGCATGCATCCCCAAATAGCTGTTTGTTTTTTAGATTTGACAACGTTGTCTCATTTATTTAAATATATTCTGTGGTGTTGGTGGAGGGTTTTGTACATCATTAATTGTGCTGATTGTCTCTTTTTTCTACTAATAAATCCATTTTGCATATACGGCGTGGTCCGCCTGTGGCTCCTTTATCCCTGGGGGGTGGAGGGCTTCTTTCAATAAAATCACTTCCCTGAATGCCAAAGGGCTTAACGTCCCAGAAAAAAGAAGGATGTTATTGAATGGCCTTAGGCACACAGAGACAGATGTCGTATTTGTGCAAGAAACACATTTCAGGAAGGGAGGACTACCATTTCTTCAGAACAGATTTTTTCCATGTACGTATCACGCCTCAAATCAACAGGCAAAATCCAAGGGAGTTTCGATACTGATTTCAAACAGAGTACCTTGGTCTTTAATTGACAAGCGTGTGGACCCAAACAGAAGATTTATTTTTCTGAAAGGTTGCATTGTAATTTCTAAGGTAACGCTGGCTACATTATATGCCCCAAATGTACATCAAAACTCTGTTCTGAAGAAAGTTCTCTCTGAGTTATTAGAATTTTCAGAAGGTAAACTGATTCTGGGCGGGGACTTTAATGTCTCTTTAGACCCTAGAAAAGATACATCCTCAGGGGTAACATCAACTTCAAGGGGTATTAGAGGAAATATACAGCAGAAGATGCATGAATTAAAGTTGGCGGATGTATGGAGGATCTTTCACACAGAATCAAATTGATTTCTTTTTGTTACCCCATTATTTGATATCACCCGTCTCAGAAACCAGTATTGGAAACATAACTTGGTCAGATTACGCGCCGATCACTCTGCGAATTTCCCTGTCCAATACGGCTCTCTCACAAGAAAGACGCTGGAGATTAAATAAGAGTTTACTCCAGAACATTGAAGTGAGAGATGACATAGCCAAAGAGATGATAGCATATTTTGAAGTAAATGATACTCCAGAGAGTGATCCGTATATGGTATGGGAGGCACACAAGGCGATGATCAGGGGGACCCTGATCAAACATGGATCAATTCTGAAGAGGAAACGAGAGACACAAACTAGGGAATTATTGGAAAAAATTCAAGCTCTTGAAATACAACACAAAATTATGCAATCAACCCATGTAGGCAGAGAATTGGGACATCTGAGAAGACAACTTACAAATATCCTGCGCTTTAAACCTAAAGTGATAATACAGAGAGGAAGGAAAACAAACTACGAACTGGGAGACAAATGTAGCAGATTATTAGAAGGAAAGACTAAAGAAAATACAGATTAACATATATACCACAAATAAAAGGGAGGGAGGGTCAACTAATACAAAAAACAAAGGAAATTGCCCAGACATTTGGAAAATATTATGCCTCGTTATACAATTTGAAACGAACACCGCCTCCATCACATGCCATAGAAGAGTACTTGGCATCAGCAGGCCTTACCCGATTCCCATCTCCAACACGCCAGACTTTAGAAAAGCCCATCTCTACTGAGGAATTGATTGGAATACTAAAAACGGTTGGACCCGAAAAAGCTCCGGGCCCAGACGGTTTTACGGTGGGATATTACAAGGAATTCCTCTCGATTTTAAGTGGGTAGATGATGAAGGCATTTAATGCAGTAGGTTTGACTTCCGCATTCCCCCCGATTCACTTATGGCTCACATCGCGGTGATCCCAAAAGAGGGGAAGGATCCAGCAGAATGTGGAATTTACAGACCGATTTCTTTGTTGAATGTTGACCTGAAATTATTACTAAAATATTGGCTACACGCCTTCAACCATGGCTCTCTCACTTAGTAGAATTAGACCAGGTAGGATTTATTCCTACACGGAAAGCGAGAGATAACACAACAAAAATCATTAACCTAGTTTATTATGCCAATGAGAAAAACATTCCCTGTGTGTTTCTGAATACCGATGCTGAAAAAGCATTTGACAGGGTAAATTGGCGCCTTCTTTTTGAAGTACTAAAGCAGGTAGGCATGTGATCAGCTGGATTACAAGTGTTTATGCAATCCCACATGCAGCCGTGAAAGTAAATGGAGTCTTTTCAAAACCCTTTGCCATTACAAATGGTACACGCCAGGGGTGCCCCCTCTCACCTTTACTCTTCGCTCTGTCACTTGAACCACTATTGAACAGAGTTTGTCAAAACCCAGATATCCGGGGGATACAGGTGGGAGGGCGCTCCCATAAGGTAGCGGCATTTGCAGATGACCTCCTGTTTTCTATGACCAGTCCACATCTTTCCCTCCCAAACTTAGTAGAAGAGATTGAGAAGTATGGTACTAACTAACTTAAAAATAAACCAGACTAAGTCGGAGGCCATGAGCATAGCAATTCCATCTTTAATACGTAAGAATATTCAATCTAATTTTAGATTTAAGTGGGAGCCAGCACTTAAGTACTTGGGTACATTTTCCACCAGTATATACTCTAATAAAATCACTTCTAGACAAATGGCAACACGGATTACTGTACACTCGTGGTTTGGCCAGATTAATATAATCAAAATGTGTATCCTTACAAAATTTTTATATCTGCTTCAAGCATTACCTATCACAATTCCAAAGACTTTTCTCCACCAGATTTGTTCCCTTTTTATGAAATTCATTTGGGTGGGGAAAAGGCAGAGGATTAAACGTGATGTCTTGATGGCACCTAAGCGCTTCGGAGGGATGGCTGTCCCCGACATAATCAAATATTATCAGGCAGTACATTTAGCTAGACTGGTGGACTGGTGTAGACACAGTGAGCTCAAACAATGGGTTGATTTGGAACAACAGTTAAGTCCAATCCCCTTAGGCAGAGCAGCTTGGTGCTATACAGTAATACCGATTGCTCTTAAGAAACATCCTATAATTGGTACGACCCTGAGAATTACAGCTAAGATATGTTGCAATGAGAAATTCTCATCGAGACAATTGCCCCTGTTTCCGATAATGGGAAATCCCAGCTTTATTCCAAGCATGGAAGAAGGAGCCTTTAAAAATCTTAAAGAAAGAGGCTTATACCAAGCTTCACACTTCCTGCAGTCTGAGAATTGGCCAACCATTGATTTACTGACAAAACAGGGAGGACCCATTGAAATTACGCTGTGGCAGGCATTCCAAGTAAACCACTTTCTGAGATCTTTGGGACCAGCCATAAAGTTTCAACGGGACTTAATTACACTCGAGTCATACTGTAATGACAAAGAACCACTAGATAGCGTGGTTTCTAAGATGTATGGCTTACTAAATAAAACCACAGATGACTTTGAGTTGCTGAGCCTTAATAAGTGGGAAAGAGACCTGGAGAGAACATTCACTCAAACTCAACGCAAACAGATTATTTATTTAGCCTTAAATTCCTCAATCTGTACACGGACCCAGAAATCTAATTATAAACTCCTGATGCAATGGTACTATACTCCAGTACGACTTCATAAATTCTCGACGGAGTACTCAGAGAGTTGCTGGAGGTGTGGGGAAGAACGTGGGACATTGGTACATATATTCTGGGCCTGTAAAAAAGTAAGGCAATACTGGGTAGAGATTCAGAGAATCATGCGGAAGCTTACAGATGCTCAGATACTAGATGACCCGGCTTTCTTCCTTCTCCACTGCTCGCAAATTCTGGTTCAGACCTATAAAAGATCAATACTGAGCCATATGATCAACGCAGCCAAAGCCGGGATTGCCTTGAAGTGGAGAGATCCTAGACCTCCCTCTATTAGAGCTTGGTTACATAGAGTAAGATAGATAAGGGCTATGGAGGATTTGGTACTCTCAACTCAAAATAAAAAAGACCAGTACAAGCAAATATGGAGGAATTGGAATCTGTTTATGTATTCGGAGGAGGGGAAGAGATTATTAGATAGCTGAAGAATAAATGTATTTCTATGAAGAGAAGTCCAAACCTGTAAATGAGGAAATGGAGGAATCAAACCCCTCCATCCCCTCCATTGTTGTGGTTTGTTTTTTTTGGGAAATGGGGGGGGTTGGTTTAGAGTGGGAGGGAATGGGTAGGGAAAGGAAATAATGAGAAGTTATTAATTAATACTACTTCAGTCCAAAAGTACAAGGTGGTCCCAGAAAGTGAAATATATAAGTAACCAAAATAGTATGTATGTGTATATGTATAACATGATAGATGGTTAAGGAGATGGAAATGTACTAGGATTGAAGGAAAAGGAGATGTAAATAGTTTGAAATATGATGGTTGTGATAAAATGCCTGATGATATTTGTCCCTTTGCATTATTGGAAAAATTTAAGAAAGTTTAAATATGAAAAAAACAAATATCCCTACAGGCATGGAGACTTCTCCAAACACTTGACAGCGAAGATATGCAGGAAATAAAATATGACTTCCCCATTGAACTCTTAGAGGCAAAGATAACTATGCTCTCAATCACGAGATTTCGCACACAGGGCATTAAACACATACAAGACTTACTTACAGGACATACACCGAAATCAATAGAACAAATAATGACCGATCACCACTTACCCAACGATCTGTTGTTCTCATGCATGCGCATTTCCCATTTCCTAAGGGCACATCCTATACCCAAACTAAAAATATCAACTAAAGCATGGAGTTTTTACACGAATGCCCCCCAGTCGGCAAAATATCTTTATTCTATAACATCATCCACGACAAACAAACCTTTAGTAAGTCAGCCGCACTTAGAAAGTGGGAAAAAGACCTAAACAATACCTTTCCTGGTGAACAATGGAAACACGCCTTTAAAGAAATACACAAACATTCCCATTGCGTGACACACTGGGAAATGATGCTTAAAATTACCAATAGATGGCATTATACGCCCTATAGACTAGACACCTTTTTCCCAGACTCATCACCTCTATGCTGGAGAAACTGTGGCCAAATCGGTAACCTGTTACACACCCTATGGTCCTGCCCAAGCATAACAAGCCTCTGGAATAAGGCATTTAAACTGATCTCATCGATCACGGGAATCCTAACGACCCCAAACCCTGCACTAGCAATCCTCCACGTTGGCATAGAACAATTTCACCCAGAAAATAGATCAGTCGTCACCCACATACTTCTGGCCTCCCGTACCCTTAGGCTGGGTTCACACCTATGCGTTGCGTTTTTGAGCTTGGAGTCTTTGCCAAGTTTGCAATCAGCCGTTCAGCGGTTCCATTGCATTTTTAGCTTTGGACTTGCCGACCTGGGAAGTCTCGCCGCTGTTATTATGAGGGGGAACTCCACGGCAAATTTTAAATAAAAAAACGGCATGGGTTCCCCTCCAGGAGCATATCAGGCCCTTAGTTCTAGTATGGACTTTAATGGGAACCCCTACGCCGAAAAAAACGGCGTGGGGGGTCTCCCCAAAGTCCATAGCAGACCCTTATCCGAGCACGCAACCTGGCAGGCCGCAGGAAAAGAGGGGGGACTAGAGAGCGCCCCCCTCCCTCCTGAACCGTACCAGGCCACATGCCCTCAACATGGGGGGTGGGTGCTTTGGGGCAGGGGGGCGCCCTGCGGGCCCCCCCACCCGAAAGCACCCTGCCTCCATGTTGATGAGAACAGGGCCTCTTCCCGATAACCCTGGCTGTTGGTTGCCAGTGTATGCGTGCGAGAGGCTTATCGGAATCCAGGAGCCCCCTTTAATAAGGGGGCCCCCAGATCCTGGCCCCCACCCTATGTGAATGAGTATGGGGTACCCTACCCATTCACCTGGTGGAAAAAAATGGCAATAAAAACACTACACAGGTTTTTTAGTAATTTATTAGTCAGCTCCGGGGGTCTTCTTCCGACTTCGGGGGTCTTCTTCCAACTTCGGGTGTCTTCGTCCATCTTCGGGGGTCTTCTTCCAACTTCGGGGGTCTCTTCCAACTTTGGGGTCTCCGGTGTCGTCTCCGCGCTCTCCGGTTCTTCTCTCACTCTCCGGTTCTTTCTTCCTTCCGCTTTCTTCTTCCAGCTCTTTTGCTAGCCTTATTCCCTCTTCTCTCCTGGAGATGTTGACTCATCGCTGTCTCCGGCTGTAATGCCGTGTGAGCGGAGCGCATTCACTTATATAGGCATGGGCGTGGTCACCTGGTGATGCCACCCAGTGACCCCGCCCCATATGACGTCACAGTCCCGGGGAATGATGGGACTGTGATGTCATATGGGGGCGGGGTCACTGGGTGGCATCACCCGGTGACCATGCTCATGCCTATATAAGTTAATGCGCTCCGCTCACATGGCATTACAGCCGGAGACAGCAACAAGCTAGCAAAAGAGCTGGAAGAAGATAGCGGAGTCCCGGCAGAAGGAAGAAAGAACCGGAGAGAGCGGAGACGACACCGGAGACCCCCGAAGTCGGAAGAGACCCCTCGAAGTTGGAAGAAGACCCCCGAAGAAGGAAGAAGACCCCCGAAGTCGGAAGAAGACCCCCGGAGCTGACTAATAAATTACTTAAAAAACCTGTGTAGTGTTTTTATTGCCATTTTTTTTCCACCAGGTGAATGGGTAGGGGTACGATGTACCCCACACTCATTCACATAGGGTGGGGGGCCGCGATCTGGGGGCCCCCTTATTAAAGGGGGCTCCTGGATTCCGATAAGCCCCCTGCCCGCATACCCATGACAACCAATGGCCAGGGTTGTCAGGAAGAGGCCCTGTCCTCATCAACATGGGGGCAGGGTGCTTTGGGGTGGGGGGGCCCGCAGGCCGCCCCCCTGCCCCAAAGCACCCACCCCCATGTTGAGGCCTGGTACGGTTCAGGAGGGAGGGGGCCGCTCTCTCGTCCCCCCTCTTTTCCTGCTGCCTGCCAGGTTGCGTGCATGGATAAGGGTCTGCTATGGACTTTGGGGGGATCCCCACGCCATTTTTTTCCGGCGTAGGGGTTCCCGTTAAAGTCCATACCAGACCTAAGGGCCTGGTATGCTCCTGGAGGGGAACTGATGCCGGTTTTTTAGGTAAAATTTGGCGTGGAGTTCCCCCTCAAGATCCCTGTTCAGAACGCAACACATGTGCGAATCAGATGCATGCCCATAGAACATAATGGGCCTGAATTTGCACCTGAGCCGCACCGCAATGCCTAGAGAACGCACACGTTTTTTCGGCAATGCGCAGTGCGAATGCACCTCACATATGTGAACCAGCCTCATTGGAATCAATGTATTTTATAATGTTATGCGAATTAGATGCGGTGTAAGCCACAACCAATTTGCATAGGTGTGAACGGGGCCTTATACTTAGAAACTGGAAAAACACCTTGGCCATCAACCTCTCTGAAGTGATTATGCTAGTTAACAGAAACCACACCTTTGAATGCCTACTGGCTATTAACTCCCTAACTTGTAAAAAATTTGATAGCAACTGGAGAATATGGACTGATAAATATAAAACATCTTGATTTTTTCTCTCTAGATACAGTATATAGTGTCTAACTTGTCCTACTTGTACCTATTATACTTGTAAGATATGCCGGAACAATAAAATGTGCAATGTGTGTAACAAATGTATGATTGTTAAACTTTAAAATACTCAATAAAAACTATTGAACCAGAAATCAATTTGACGCATGCTCGGAATCATTGAACTTAATTTTTCTTGGCTCGTTGTAGTGTTGTACGTCACTGCGTTCTTGGCGATCGGAATTTCCGACAACATTTGTGTGACCGTGTGTATGCAAGACAAGTTTGAACGAAAATCAGTCGGAAAAAAATCCATGGTTTTGTTGTCGGAATGTCCGATTGTGTGTACGCGGCATAAGGGTTTACAACCACTTTAAGGTAAAAATGTCAGATGACCTATTTCTATCAATTCTAATTACTTGGTTTTTATGCTAACCCTTCTGCTTCTGTGATTTTTATCACTGAAATTGATGAAGTATGCAGATAAGGGCTTCAGGTTTTCCTATGACGTCACTGATCTGGATGCCAATCTGGAAAGAGTACAGCTTCACCTTCACATTATATACCTGTATTCATGGGATGAACATATGTATTATATACTAACCATTTAAGTAATATTACTTATGTACAGTATCAAGGTGTAATCAGTAAAATTTACATTTCCTTTTCTGTTGCAGTTTCCTGGTTTTAACCTTTTACCTTGTGATTTGTTATAAAGTATAAACTGTGTAGATTGTTTATACCTTGGTTTGTTGTGACCTGCCAAAGCTCTTTTTGCACCTTTTTCATCTATCAGAAAGTACTATTGCTAGTGGGTCACCATGGCAGCTAGTCAATTAGCTCATTTAAAAGCAGATTAGTAATATAAGCTCCTGCATTTTTTCTCCTGACAGGCTTACTTTTTGTTTAGGTCCCAATGATTATGGACGCAGTCATAGGAATGACAGTGTTCAGCAGCATGCTCGCACAGCAGGAACTGGACATTGACAGGACATTGCTGTTTTTTTATCACAGTGTTTATGATCATGATCACACATTATCTGATTTAAAAAGAAAAATCTGCATAAAAATAATACACACTTTTTTGTAATTTATTAATATTACAGGTAATTTAGAAAATGGGAAAAAAGGCTGACTATATAATAAATTAGAACGTTGCACATATGTATTGTCTCTGTATATTTTTCAAGCTGTTATTTGGTTTCCATTTCAATATGTTCCACTGATGAAACTCTGGCTCAATGTTATCAATGTAACATCTCTATCAATGCCCTGTAATGCACACACAGGTATATTGAATACATTTGAAAAGTTGAAATAAGGACATAATGATGATGCTACCTAAAATAATTGGGGTTTGCTAATGAAAAAACTAATTTATTTTGGAGAAACCAGCAAGGATTGAGAAGCCTTTGCTTCTTGCACAGGGAGTACAACAAAAGTGCAAATATCACATGATATCACATGATATCAAACATATGAAATTAAATGGCAATGTTGGCAAAATTTCACTAAATGCAATAACACTAATTTCATGACAAAATCAAGTTGGAAAAAATGTTGCGCTCATCCTAAAAAAATAACATTAAAAAGATATCTGGAAGGTGATTTTTTTTAACAAAGCTGGAATTTCACTTTTAAATGTAAATCAACTAGGTAGTGTACCTATAATGTACAAATGACAATGTAGGGTTACAAATGCTATAATTTAAAATAATGCTGCAGAAAACACTCAAACTGCTGGCATATGTATAAAAGCACATAACTTGTCTGTTCAAAGAATCATTACTCTTGCAGGGAAAACAATTCTGTATGAACTTTTAACATAAACATACACAGTGGGCACAAAATGTTACTGCCTTGGAGGAAGCAGTCAGTTTGATTATTTCTCACCAAAACACTGTTCTAAAATCCCCAACTGTTTAGCCTGAAGATAATAATGCAAATATACTCATAGCAAGCTACTGTATTGTTTAATGGTTTTGTTGTCAGTATTGATAAGTTCTCTAAGCGTATACAAATACTCTGTCATCTTTTAACAATTTCTTGCATATTCTGGACAAATTTAATATTCAATCTGTCTTCAGGTGCTGGCAGGTTTCATCCATAGAATAGAAATTCAGTGTCAGTTGCATCCAGGTACTGTAAGTTTCAGCAGGTTAAACATTAAACTGGACCTTTCAGTAACATAACAAGTCTCCATGAATACATTTTGACATATTACAATAAATAGCAACAGTATTTTTTTTTTTCAAAATATATTTTATCACTAAAAAGCAGTCTTTGAGCTCCAGTCCTGTGACTTTGTTTAGACTCATATGTCATCGATCTGCTGCAAGCAGGGGAAGCATTCCCTCAGTCTTCTGAGTTGAGTTGAGAGGTATCTTGATATAGCGCGTTCTTACCCCGAAGGGTCCTGATGCGCTTGACTAGGGCCAATTTAGACAGGAGCCAATTAACTTACCAGCATGTCTTCAGAGTGTAGGAGGAAACCGGAGTACCCGGAGGAAACCCACGCAGGCACAGGGAGAACATGCAAACTCCAGGCAGATGGTGTCATGGTTGGGATTCAAACTAGGCTGTAACTTTGTAGAAATTCAGGAGTGAGAGACTGCAGCAGTGGCTGTTCTGTCTTATCACCCTTTGAGATAGTGGGGATGATTTACTAAAACTGGAGAGTGCAAAAATCCGTAGCAGCTCTGCAGAGAAAACAGTCAGTTTCCAGGTTTTATTGTCAAAGCTTAAAGTGATATTAAAGTGTTGTTGTTTTTTTTGTTTGAAAATAACAAACATGTTATATTTAGCTGCTCTGTGCAAAACTACTCTTCTCAGGTCCCTCGTTAGCTCTCCTGGCCCCTCCCTCCTTCAGAATGGCCCCACAGCAAGCGGCTTGCTATGGGGACACCTGAGCCGAGATTCTGCTCTGTGTGTCCATTCAGACACAGAGCCGTGGCTTGGCCCCACCTCCTCTGTCTCCTTAGGGACTCACTGACTTTGATTGACAGCAGTGGGAGCCAATGGTGCCCACTGCTGCTTCAGCCAATGAGGAGGGAGAGTCTCTGGACTTTGTAGCTCTCGTGCAATATTACTGGATTGAGATGGGACTTTTGCATTAAGATAAAAAAAAAACTTCTGCCTTTAGAAACACTTTGACTGAACAAGCTGAAGTTAAAAGCTGATTGGCTACCATGCACAGCTGCCCAGATTTAGTAAATCAACCCCAGTATATTAGTCAATAAGTAGGTGCTAATCCAAAATGGTGCCTAAACAAAATTGACTTCAGCTTTCTGGAGAGAAAGTCATATGAAGGCATTGCCTGGGGGAGTACTGTGATCTCTGTTACAAGTTATAAATACCTGTAATGTCGCGTACACACGATCGTTTTTTCTGATGAAAAAAGACAGATGGACTTTTTTCATCGGACAAACTGATCACGTGTGGGCCCCATCGGTCTTTTTTTCATCGAAAAAAACTGATAGAAAATTTTGATCGTCTGTGGGAAACTCCATTGGAGAAAAAACCCACGCATGCTCAGAATCAAGTCGACGCATGCTCAGAAGCATTGAACTTCAGTTTTCTCGGCTCTTCGGAGTGTTTTGGACGGTCTGATTTTTGACTGATGGTGTGTAGGCAAGACTGATAGATGTCAGTTTCATCGGATTTCCGATGGAAAAATCCATCGGATTTTATTCCATTGGAAATCCGATCGTGTGTACGAGGGATTAGAGTTACACTCGCACAATATTTAGCTTGCATGCTTATGACATGAAAAATATATCTAATGTCAGGTCCACTATTAAGCTGGAGACAGCTGTGAAAGTACTGTAAATATGAGCTCTATGATGCATATATTTCATAACATAGTATATCATTAGTCTCCTGAACAGAGTACCACTCTGATATACTGTACATTTGCTGAAACAGACAGCAATAAGGAGTAGACAGAAGGCCTTGTTTGGGACATCAATCTTAAATTTTTGTTAAATCACATAAGTAAAGGGACTGTGGTTTATGATTTGAAGCTAGCAAAAACAGTTCTATTGACTAGAAAGACATACGTAGGGGTTACTTACATTTTATAGAATTACCTCAACTGTTATCTCCAACTGTTTGCTTTGGAAAATAAATGTGTACTTACAGAAAAAATGTAGTCTCAGTTTAATGATAATAAGTATGCATTTTTAAGCAATAGCGCTTAACACATACAAATACACATAAACAGCACAAAAGTATTTATCGTATAATGTATTACATTTATAAATTAACAATAAAACATTATAATTACAAACATATAATATAATACATTTACACCCAAAAAAACTATTCACCCAAATCAATAGAAAAAAAGGAAATCAGCAAGATGATTATGCCTGCCAGGTACCAAGAAAGATTTGAATGCATGCTTGAAAAATTTATGTTGTTACTGCAGTGACCACTTGAAGTAATGCATAATTTATTTTCTATTCTAATAATAAAACATGCACCAAGATGTGAAAAAAAGCGGATCGAAAATCAAGCTTTACTTGTATGCTTGTCATTTTGATTACTTATAACTGTAAATACGTTTTCTTTTTTTTTATCTCAATTTTATTGTATAGTATAGTATTTGTATTGTTGTTATACTAAAATTTACATTAACACCAAAGAAGCATAATACATGAACTAGAATCTTAACAAAATCCGATTGCCTCTCGGGGGATCAGGAAGGAATTTGTTCCCAAATTGAAACATGCTCTGATGGGGTTTTTCGCCTTCCTCTGGATCAACTGTGGGTATAGAAATGGGTATATTGGATTGTACGCTATTTTTTTTAATTACTTTATGGTTGAACTAGATGGACTTGTGTCTTTTTTCAACCTGACTAACTATGTAACTATGCACCTTGTAATGTTCAACAATAAAAAACACGTGTATTGCTTTTTATTTGCCAAGATCAAACCCCTTACTTTTGTGAATTTTTTGATGTGTTTGTGTGTGTTTTATCTGGAAACAAAGAATACTTTTGAAAAATGTTGATACAAATCTGTGATTAGAGTGCTGATTCTCAAAATATGAAACTAAGTTGTCGAAGAGAAGGAATACAATTCCTGTATAAGCAATTATAATGAAATGCTATACTTGAGGGAAACCTAAAGAAAACAGACATGTGATTCTTTTATAGAAAAGCTATCCACAATCTTTAAAAATCCCAAAGGAAATATATGAATAATTGCTGCTACACACATTCCTTGCAAGGTGATTCTTGAAAGTAATTTACTAAAAGTCATACATTCTATACCAGTCATGCCAATAGGCAAATCCAAGGTTAAGAGGAAACAAATTAAACTTTCAGTAAAATAACTGGTTAGTGTCCAGCAGTGGTTTGACACACACAATCTCATAACTGCAAAGTATTTTTGATCATATACTTCTTATTCTTACAAGAAGACATATGTGGATGTATGTCTGGGTGTGTATGTGTGCATAGCATACATAAATTGGCTATAGTCTCTGCATTTCTTTGCAATTGGAAGACAACAGCAGAGATGTTTTATTATGAGACTGCACAGAAGCATTAAAGAAATGTGAATGTTGAAAAGCAAATCTCTAACATTTCTGGGTGATATCATAACTTGCCTGCCCCCCACCTCAATTTTTTTTGGGATCATCAGTATGATAGACTACACCATTGGGCAGTTTGAGACAGGAGAACCTTAGCAAGCTTGGTCACTACCAGGAAGCTAAGTTTTGTCCATTCAGAAAAGCTCAGTATTTGAGGTATTGTAGTAACAGCAAATTGCTTGTGCAGGTATGTGCAAAGATGTGTAAGTGTCTGTTGATTATACCTGTGTGCAGTTTTTTTTTATGTGGCACAGTCACTTTATGCGTTATGCAGTGGATAGCACCTTGTAATAACTCCAAAAATGTTGTGCTTTTTAACTTCCTTGCATAAATAAAGGCCTGTCCTGTGCTACTAAAAGTAAACATACTGTATATAAATGGTAGAGATGACCCTTTAGAGAAAAAAAAAACAAACTTCAAAATCTGCAACAGTTTAGGCATCCTTGCTATATATTGTGTAGTAATTGGGGGTCAAGATCACTAACCGTCCTTCTTTGTAAAAATAGTCTATTTCTCCAAAAGGTTCAAACAAAACAGCTTATCATCAGTATAAAATAAACAAAACAGTCCATACACTTTGGTACAAAGCAAAACTTTGTCTCACTGCCAGCATACCCTTGTTCCACTACAGTGTATACAGTCCTTGCTTGCTCCAGGGGGGCCAACAAAGGGTTAAAAGTAGATCAGCAGCATCTTAGCAAACAAACAACCCATATCTCACTCACCACTGTGTGCTGTACTTATTTAGAGGCTAGACTAATCTGAACTTTCCTTTTTCTTGTTCCAGCTATTGTTTCAGTGTTTTTCCAGTCTTTCCAGCTCTCTATTACAACTGTCATTTTAGTTCTGGAAGTTTTTGGCGTTGTTAAAGAGGAACTGCAGTCTGCTCACATAATTTGCAATTAAAACATCTTTGCCATTCTGAATCTTCCCTCCAACCATTTTGCATATTGTTTTATATCTACTGTGATTCTGTACTTTCCAAATATGCTGCAGAAATCTCCCTCCACTGAGCCTGGCTGCAACCATGTTAACTGTGGGCTGCTGATGCTGCTGCCTGTTCACTTTTTGTATTTACAGAGACACACAGAGGCACACCTCCAGCTCTGAAGCTTTTATTGTCCCTCCTATGACTCACCCCCTCCCTTCCTGGCAAACTCTCACAAGAGTGAGAGATAGAGCTATGCATGATGTCATAAGCCTAGGCTAATGACCAGACAATAAACAGGAAGTGGCCTGTATAAGGTATTTACTGGCAGAAAAAAAAATGTTTTACTATCCAAAGTTAAAACAAAAAGGGCAGAAGATTTAATAGATGGAAAGTTGAAAAAATGACTGAAGTTCCGCTTTAAAATAAAAGGCAGGCTGTGCTGGTAACAAATTCAGGTACAACCACAACAGCATAGGCTTTAGTTTTTTAAATATATGTTTTGTTTATACTTTCATCATGTGATATGCAGGGTCCTTTTTTTTCTTTGCCTTCTCCACTGGTAGAATGTCTTCATTTTTTTTCTCTTTGCCATTGCAGCTGTGCATTTCCCTCCCAAACCTCCAAAAGCACAATCTTCTAGTACTGCCAAGACAACATGCATACAGTTAATTGACAAAGCTCAAAGAGGGTTAGTGACATCCCTTTTAAGGTCACTGAAATCTTCAGTTCTGACAAAAAAAGGCAGTATCTACTTTTCTTAGTTTTCTTCTACACTATGCACACTACTAATAGGAAAATACTAAACCACCCTTAAAGTCTATTAAAAAAAATAAATAAAAATTTTTAGGTTTGGAAAGAATAGGGCAAAGCCTGGTTTGGGAAAAATCCTCAAAGACCGTTAACAATGTTCAATGCACTTGCAGGTATTTTGTGGCCACACTAAGATTTATTTACCTTATATTGTCCTGGTGATTATTGTCACAAAAACTGACAGTGAGGGAGAAGTCAAAAATTGTAGTTATCAGCAGAGCAGTAATACAGGGGTAATCTTCCAATGGGGACACTTGTTTTAGAGAAAACGATTTAAAGAACATTTGGAGAGATTCTTATAACTTCCCGTTGTTTCCACAGGACACAAAAATTGATAGAAATCTCCTCAAATGGGACACAGGTAGCAAAATAGTTTCTCTTTAACGTTAAACTCCAGGCACAACATTTTTATTCAAATATGCATTCCTCAATAGCCACAAAGTATATAAAGCCACTTTGTGTGCACTAAATGCCTGTGAATTCAAATGTTATCTTGTAAAAGTAGCAGTGACATCATCACTGTGCTGTACATAGTCTGCACAGAAAGCAGAGCTGTAGAAGGACCCAGAAAACCCCACCCTTAACAGACTGTCTGAAGAAAACTGCAGGAGGGAAGGAGACAAGACCAGTCATCCTGCACAAGGAGAGAGAGCGTCAGTGACTGGTCTGTGTTACAGTAAGCTCCTGCACAGAGGAAAATTTTCACACTGGATCACTGCACAGATCTGGGAGAAATATGCAAAGCACATCAAGATTCAAGGTAGAATACACATAACTCTTGTATTCAGATAATATTTGCTGATCCCAGAGTACAGCTTTAACCTCTCCCTACTCTAGCCAAAATGAAAATAAACTTTTTTGTTTAGATATATTGTAATCTGTATTGTATTAAAAAGTATTGGAAATATTTTTATTACTGAGAAAAAGGTTGGGAGTTTGAAAGAGGTATTCATGAAAGGACTCAATGATAAGACAGTATAGTATGGATTAGGGATGGGCCCGGTGCTCGATTCGAACCCATGTTCGAATCGAGCATCGGGCGTTCGCTCGCTCGTCGAGCCCAGAACTATTTGGGCCGTTCGCATCACATTCGTGTGATGCGAGCGGCCCCGCCATGCATTGCGGCCGGCGCGGCCGGCGCAGTGCATTGCTGGCTGATGATTGGCCAAGCATGCACTGTGACCCCGCATGCTTGGCCAATCACAGCGCCCGAAACTCGGAGAGCAATAATTGGCTACAGGCAGGACGCCTGTAGCCAATTACAGCTCAGGGGCTTTAGTACACGCCCCACCATTTAAAAGGCCGCCACGCCATCGGCCCCGGTCACATGAGTTCCGGCTTTAGGAGAGATTAGTCTGCTGATTCTGTCTTTGCTTGATACTGAAAGATTTGCTCTTCTTTGCTAAACCATTGGCTATTTCTTTGCTAAACCATTGCTACCTAAGTCATTGATCGTTCATTGCTGCTGATTGCACAGTTAGTGTGTTATTAGCTGCTGCTGGGGATTAGTCTGGTGCGTGCTTACTGTTAGTACAGTATTGCAGTAGTACCAACCGCAGTGCTGTTAGCACAGCATTGCACCCCAACAGCACCCATAGGACTTCTAGTGTGTTAGTGGCAGCAAACAGAGCTCCTATATTTTCTTCTCAGCAGCACCCATAGGACTTCTAGTGTGTTAGTGGCAGCAAACAGAGCTCCTATATTTTCTTCTCAGCAGCACCCATAGGACTTCTAGTGTGTTAGTGGCAGCAAACAGAGCTCCTATATTTTCTTCTCAGCAGCACCCATAGGACTTCTAGTGTGTTAGTGGCAGCAAACAGAGCTCCTATATTTTCTTCTCAGCAGCACCCATAGGACTTCCAGTGTGTTAGTGGCAGCAAACAGAGCTCCTATATTTTCTTCTCAGCAGCACCCATAGGACTTCTAGTGTGTTAGTGGCATCACACAGAGCTCCTATATTTTCTTCTCAGCAGCACCCATAGGACTTCTAGTGTGTTAGTGGCAGCAAACAGAGCTCCTATATTTTCTTCTCAGCAGTAGGGATGAGCTTCGTGTTCGAGTCGAACATACGTTCGACTCGAACATCGGCTGTTCGATCGTTCGACGAAGATCGAACGATTTGGGCCGTTCGCGCCAAATTCGAGTGACGCGAACGGCCCACAATGCACTACGCCATCGCAGTGTCATCCAGGCGCTGTGATTGGCCAAGCATGCACTGTGACCCCGCATGCTTGGCCAATCACAGCGCCGGCAGCGAGGAGAGCAATGATTGGCCACAGGCAGGATGCCTGTGGCCAATTATTGCTGAGGGTGTTTAGTACACGCCCCACACTATAAAAGGCCGCCAGCACGGCGGCCTAGTGTAGTGTGTTCCGGAGCAGGGATAGAGCAGCATAGGCAGGGACAGTGACTGTTATTTCTTTCTTGCTTAACCTGGATTCCTTTAGTTTAGGGAAAGAGAAGGATAGGTAGGGAGAGTGTCAGTGTGTTTTGTGCTTGTGCTATAGTGTGCTTAAAAAAAACATTTATTCTAGGGACAGAAAACTGTAGGTAGGGACAGTGTCAGTTTCTTTCACTCTGCAAGTCCTTGTTTCCAGGGACCTGGAAGGACAGTGAGTGAATTGTCCTTGTGCTATATTGTGCTTAAAAAAACATTTATTCTAGGGACAGAAAACTGTAGGTAGGGAGAGTGTCAGTTTCTTTCACTCTGCAAGTCCTTGTTTCCAGGGACCTGGAAGGACAGTGAGTGAATTGTCCTTGTGCTATATTGTGCTTAAAAAAAACATTTATTCTAGGGACAGAAAACTGTAGGTAGGGAGAGTGTCAGTTTATTTCACTCTGCAAGTCCTTGTTTCCAGGGACCTGGAAGGACAGTGACTGAATTGTCCTTGTGCTATATTGTGGTTAAAAAAAACATTTATTCTAGGGACAGAAAACTGTAGGTAGGGAGAGTGTCAGTTTATTTCACTCTGCAAGTCCTTGTTTCCAGGGACCTGGAAGGACAGTGACTGAATTGTCCTTGTGCTATATTGTGATTAAAAAAAACATTTATTCTAGGGACAGAAAACTGTAGGTAGGGAGAGTGTCAGTTTATTTCACTCTGCAAGTCCTTGTTTCCAGGGACCTGGAAGGACAGTGACTGAATTGTCCTTGTGCTATATTGTGATTAAAAAAAACATTTATTCTAGGGACAGAAAACTGTAGGTAGGGAGAGTGTCAGTTTATTTCACTCTGCAAGTCCTTGTTTCCAGGGACCTGGAAGGACAGTGACTGAATTGTCCTTGTGCTATATTGTGATTAAAAAAAACATTTATTCTAGGGACAGAAAACTGTAGGTAGGGAGAGTGTCAGTTTATTTCACTCTGCAAGTCCTTGTTTCCAGGGACCTGGAAGGACAGTGACTGAATTGTCCTTGTGCTATATTGTGATTAAAAAAAACATTTATTCTAGGGACAGAAAACTGTAGGTAGGGAGAGTGTCAGTTTATTTCACTCTGCAAGTCCTTGTTTCCAGGGACCTGGAAGGACAGTGACTGAATTGTCCTTGTGCTATATTGTGATTAAAAAAAACATTTATTCTAGGGACAGAAAACTGTAGGTAGGGAGAGTGTCAGTTTATTTCACTCTGCAAGTCCTTGTTTCCAGGGACCTGGAAGGACAGTGACTGAATTGTCCTTGTGCTATATTGTGATTAAAAAAAACATTTATTCTAGGGACAGAAAACTGTTGGTAGGGAGAGTGTCAGTTTATTTCACTCTGCAAGTCCTTGTTTCCAGGGACCTGGAAGGACAGTGACTGAATTGTCCTTGTGCTATATTGTGATTAAAAAAAACATTTATTCTAGGGACAGAAAACTGTAGGTAGGGAGAGTGTCAGTTTATTTCACTCTGCAAGTCCTTGTTTCCAGGGACCTGGAAGGACAGTGACTGAATTGTCCTTGTGCTATATTGTGATTAAAAAAACATTTATTCTAGGGACAGAAAACTGTAGGTAGGGAGAGTGTCAGTTTATTTCACTCTGCAAGTCCTTGTTTCCAGGGACCTGGAAGGACAGTGAGTGAATTGTCCTTGTGTTATATTGTGATTAAAAAAACATTTTTTCTAGGGACAGAAAACTGTAGGTAGGGAGAGTGTTTTTTTTCTTTCACTCTGCAAGTCCTTGTTTCCAGGGACCTGTAAGGACAGTGAGTGAATTGTCCTTGTGCTATATTGTGCTTAAAAAAAACATTTATTCTAGGGACAGAAAACTGTAGGTAGGGAGAGTGTCAGTTTATTTCACTCTGCAAGTCCTTGTTTCCAGGGACCTGGAAGGACAGTGACTGAATTGTCCTTGTGCTATATTGTGATTAAAAAAAACATTTATTCTAGGGACAGAAAACTGTAGGTAGGGAGAGTGTCAGTTTATTTCACTCTGCAAGTCCTTCTTTCCAGGGACCTGGAAGGACAGTGACTGAATTGTCCTTGTGCTATATTGTGATTAAAAAAAACATTTATTCTAGGGACAGAAAACTGTAGGTAGGGAGAGTGTCAGTTTATTTCACTCTGCAAGTCCTTGTTTCCAGGGACCTGGAAGGACAGTGAGTGAATTGTCCTTGTGTTATATTGTGATTAAAAAAAAAAAATTTTCTAGGGACAGAAAACTGTAGGTAGGGAGAGTGTTTTTTTTCTTTCACTCTGCAAGTCCTTGTTTCCAGGGACCTGTAAGGACAGTGAGTGAATTGTCCTTGTGCTATATTGTGCTTAAAAAAAACATTTATTCTAGGGACAGAAAACTGTAGGTAGGGAGAGTGTCAGTTTATTTCACTCTGCAAGTCCTTGTTTCCAGGGACCTGGAAGGACAGTGAGTGAATTGTCCTTGTGTTATATTGTGATTAAAAAAAACATTTTTTCTAGGGACAGAAAACTGTAGGTAGGGAGAGTGTTTTTTTTCTTTCACTCTGCAAGTCCTTGTTTCCAGGGACCTGTAAGGACAGTGAGTGAATTGTCCTTGTGCTATATTGTGCTTAAAAAAAACATTTATTCTAGGGACAGAAAACTGTAGGTAGGGAGAGTGTCAGTTTATTTCACTCTGCAAGTCCTTGTTTCCAGGGACCTGGAAGGACAGTGAGTGAATTGTCCTTGTGTTATATTGTGATTAAAAAAAACATTTTTTCTAGGGACAGAAAACTGTAGGTAGGGAGAGTGTTTTTTTTCTTTCACTCTGCAAGTCCTTGTTTCCAGGGACCTGTAAGGACAGTGAGTGAATTGTCCTTGTGCTATATTGTGCTTAAAAAAACATTTATTCTAGGGACAGAAAACTGTAGGTAGGGAGAGTGTCAGTTTATTTCACTCTGCAAGTCCTTGTTTCCAGGGACCTGGAAGGACAGTGACTGAATTGTCCTTGTGCTATATTGTGATTAAAAAAAACATTTATTCTAGGGACAGAAAACTGTAGGTAGGGAGAGTGTCAGTTTATTTCACTCTGCAAGTCCTTGTTTCCAGGGACCTGGAAGGACAGTGACTGAATTGTCCTTGTGCTATATTGTGATTAAAAAAAACATTTATTCTAGGGACAGAAAACTGTAGGTAGGGAGAGTGTCAGTTTATTTCACTCTGCAAGTCCTTGTTTCCAGGGACCTGGAAGGACAGTGAGTGAATTGTCCTTGTGTTATATTGTGATTAAAAAAAAAAAATTTTCTAGGGACAGAAAACTGTAGGTAGGGAGAGTGTTTTTTTTCTTTCACTCTGCAAGTCCTTGTTTCCAGGGACCTGTAAGGACAGTGAGTGAATTGTCCTTGTGCTATATTGTGCTTAAAAAAAACATTTATTCTAGGGACAGAAAACTGTAGGTAGGGAGAGTGTCAGTTTATTTCACTCTGCAAGTCCTTGTTTCCAGGGACCTGGAAGGACAGTGAGTGAATTGTCCTTGTGTTATATTGTGATTAAAAAAAACATTTTTTCTAGGGACAGAAAACTGTAGGTAGGGAGAGTGTTTTTTTTCTTTCACTCTGCAAGTCCTTGTTTCCAGGGACCTGTAAGGACAGTGAGTGAATTGTCCTTGTGCTATATTGTGCTTAAAAAAAACATTTATTCTAGGGACAGAAAACTGTAGGTAGGGAGAGTGTCAGTTTATTTCACTCTGCAAGTCCTTGTTTCCAGGGACCTGGAAGGACAGTGAGTGAATTGTCCTTGTGTTATATTGTGATTAAAAAAAACATTTTTTCTAGGGACAGAAAACTGTAGGTAGGGAGAGTGTTTTTTTTCTTTCACTCTGCAAGTCCTTGTTTCCAGGGACCTGTAAGGACAGTGAGTGAATTGTCCTTGTGCTATATTGTGCTTAAAAAAACATTTATTCTAGGGACAGAAAACTGTAGGTAGGGAGAGTGTCAGTTTATTTCACTCTGCAAGTCCTTGTTTCCAGGGACCTGGAAGGACAGTGACTGAATTGTCCTTGTGCTATATTGTGATTAAAAAAAACATTTATTCTAGGGACAGAAAACTGTAGGTAGGGAGAGTGTCAGTTTATTTCACTCTGCAAGTCCTTGTTTCAAGGGACAGAGAAGGACACCTGAAGGTAGCCCTTATTGCTTTTTTCCCATCTCCCTGCAGGCCATCTATTAGAATGTCTGGAAGGCAAACAAGGAGAGGCAGACAGTCAGGAGGCAATAAAAGAGGGCAAGCAGGCTCTGTGTCTGGGGGCAACAGTGCTGGTCGTGGACGCGGTGCATTGTCATCAGCACATGGCCATGGGACACGCTTGTCCTTCTTTTCGGCAGCTGGACATGTTGAGCCACATCATGCCGAAGACTTGGTAGAGTGGATGACCAAGCCCTCCTCCTCCTCCTCATCCTCTCTCACCCAGGCTCAGGGTACTGGAAAAGCAGCTGCCAAAGCGTCGTCTTCCCTGGTATCAATGTCAGACAAATCATCAGTCACTCCTTCCCTAGACCCACCATGTCCTCCTCCTGAGGAGTCCCCCGAACTGTTTCAGCACAGTGTTGGGTACATGCTCCAGGAGGATGCCCAGCGTTTCGAAGGGTCTGATGATGAAACCCAGCTAGAGGAAGGCAGTAGCGTGAGAGCAGACAGAGGGGATGCTCAAGAAGGACACCAATCTGGCAGTCATGTTCCAGCAGCTGCAGCATACTGCCAGATTGGCTCCAGTGATGAGGAGGGAGGGGATGATGAGGTCACTGACTCCACGTGGGTGCCTAATAGGAGAGAGGAGGAGGAGGAGGATGAGGAGGAGGCACATCTCCAACGAGGCAGGATGCCCTTTGGTGGCCAGCGTAAGGGCAGTACACCGACGGAATCACACCGCAGAGCTCCGCCTGTGCAGGGCGCTGCCTCTGCCCGTCATTCAAAAAGTTCTTTGGTGTGGGCCTTTTTTGAGGCTAGTGCATCAGATCGCACAGCTGCTGTTTGCAACATATGTCTCAAGCGTATATCGCGTGGCCAAAACATCAGCCGCTTGGGTACCACATGCCTGACCAGACATATGTTGACCTGCCATGCAGCTCGTTGGCAAGCCTACCTCAAAGACCCACACCAAAGAACAAAGCGGACCTCTCCTTGCACCGCATCAGCTGGGATCTCCAACCCCACTATAACTTCAGTCCTCTCTGAAACATGCACTGAGAGGAATGAAGGTGTAGAATTAGGTGTGTCACAGCCAAGTACTTGCGCCCACTCTGCTAGCAGTACACCGACGTCCGATTCTAGCAGGCAAATTTCCCTGCCCCAGCTGCTGGACCGTCGAAAGAAGTTCACTCCCAGCCATCCACATGCCCAGCGGTTGAATGCTAGCTTGGCTAAATTGCTAGCGCTTCAACTGCTGCCTTTTCAGTTGGTAGACTCGGCCCCCTTCCGTGAGTTTGTGCAATGTGCAGTTCCTCAGTGGCAGGTTCCCAAACGCCACTTTTTCTCACGGAAGGCTATTCCGGCTCTCTACCGGCATGTGGAAGGCAATGTCTTGGCCTCGCTGGACAGGGCGGTCAGCGGTAAGGTGCATATTACCGCTGACTCATGGTCCAGCAGGCATGGACAGGGACGTTACCTTTCTTTCACGGCCCATTGGGTCACTCTTTTGGCAGCTGGGAAGGATTCAGGACAAGGTGCAGTAGTGTTGGAGGTTGTCCCACCGCCACGCCTCCAAAATGCTACTACTGGTTGTGACACACCTCTCTCCTCCACCCCCTCCTCTTCTTCTTCCTCCATGGCCTCTTCCTGTGGTTTGTCCTATGAACCAGCGGTGCTCTGTAGCCGTTCACGGGGCTACGCAAGTACGCAGGCAAAAAGATGCCATGCCGTGCTTGCGCTGGTGTGTTTGGGGGACAGAAGCCACACTGGGGCAGAGGTCCTGTCTGCTCTGCAGGGCCAGGCCGAGAGGTGGTTGACGCCACGCCAGCTTAAGCCAGGAATGGTGGTTTGCGACAATGGCACCAACCTCCTCTCCGCCCTCCGACAGGGACAACTGACCCATGTGCCCTGTGTGGCTCACGTCCTTAACCTGGTGGTGCAGCGCTTCTTGGGCAGGTACCCGGGCTTACAGGATGTCCTGAGGCAGGCCAGGAAAGTCTGTGTGCATTTCCGCAGATCTTATAATGCCAGTGCTCGCCTGGCTGAGCTGCAAAAGGAGTTGAACCTGCCCAAGAACCGCCTTATATGTGACATGCCCACCAGGTGGAACTCAACGTTGGCCATGCTGCAGCGGCTGCACACGCAGCAGAGGGCCATCAATGAGTACCTGTGCGACTACGGCACCAGGACAGGGTCAGGGGAGCTTGGTTTTTTTTCTCCACGCCAGTGGGGCATGATCAGGGATGCATGCACTGTCCTGGCACCATTTGAGGAGGCCACGAGGATGGTGAGCAGTGACAGTGCATGCATCAGTGACACTGTACCTCTTGTCCACCTGTTGGAGCACACGCTGCGTGGAATAATGGACAGGGCACTTGAGGCAGAACAGAGGCAGGAAGAGGAGGACTTCCTTGCCTCTCAAGGCCCCCTTTACCCAGACAGTGTTCCTTCTGTCCCACCCATCGCACAGGAAGAGGAGGAGGAGGAGGAGGAGGAGGAGGAGGAGGAGGATTGTGTCAGCATGGAGGTGGAGGCTGGCACTCAGCATCATCAGCAGCAGTCTTTTAGGGATGATTTACAGTCCCAAGAAACCAGTGGACTTGTACGTGGCTGGGAGGAGGTGGCTGCGGATCATGTCGTCCTTAGTGACCCAGAGGACTCCGGAGCGAATGCCTCAGCAAACCTACGCTGCATGGCCTCCCTGATCCTGCAAAGTCTGCGGAAGGATCCTCGTATTCTTCGGATCAAGGAGAGGGACCATTACTGGCTGGCCACTCTCCTTGATCCACGGTACAAGGGTAAGGTTGCGGACCTTATGTTACCGTCGCAGAGGGAGCAGAGGATGAGACAACTCCGGGAGGCCTTGCAGAAAGGTCTGTGCAACGCGTTCCCAGAGACTGGGAGGTTGCAAACTCCTGGTCCTGGACAACGAGTTGCTGAGGCTTCGGCCAGTCAAAGAAGGAGCGGTGGGGAAGGTGGCCGTCTGACCGATGCGTTCAGACAATTCTTTAGTCCGCAGCCCCAAAGTATGATCGGTTCCAGCAACCATCGCCAGCGTCTGATAAACATGGTGCAGGAATATCTAGGGGCAAGGTCAGACTTGGACACCTTCCCCACCGAAAATCCTCTGGCTTACTGGGTCTTGAGGATGGATCACTGGCCAGAGCTTGCACAGTATGCAATTGAGCTACTGGCCTGTCCTGCATCCAGCGTTCTTTCGGAACGCACATTCAGTGCTGCTGGAGGATTTGTCACGGATCACAGGGTGCGCCTGTCCACCGACTCGGTTGATCGACTGACTTTCATCAAGATGAACCAGTCTTGGATCACCACCAGCTACCACACACCTGATGCTGATATAACAGACTAATTGATTTTAACATGTCACATCCCTTCAAGACTGATGCTGATGCTGAGTGCCTGTGCTGTTATGTTGACTGGCTATCCTCCTCCTCCGAGTCCTCAATGATACGATTGATGATGATAGCTTGTAAGATCATTTTTGTTTATGGGTGCCGCCACCAGTGCCTAACGCCCAATTTTTCAGCCCCTGTTTAACAGGGGCGTGTAATTACAATTTTTGAAGCAATACTTTGCAACAGGGCTCATTGCTGTGCTCCAAGTACAGTATCTGTGAGGAGTTGCAGTGTTGTGCCACCAGTGCCTAACGCCCAATTTTTCAGCCCCTGTTTAACAGGGGCGTGTAATTACAATTTTTGAAGCAATACTTTGCAACAGGGCTCATTGCTGTGCTCCAAGTACAGTATCTGTGAGGAGTTGCAGTGTTGTGCCACCAGTGCCTAAGGCCCAATTTTTCAGCCCCTGTTTAACAGGGGCGTGTCATTACAATTTTTGAAGCAATACTTTGCAACAGGGCTCATTGGTGTGCTCCAAGTACAGTATCTGTGAGGAGTTGCAGTGTTGTGCCACCAGTGCCTAAGGCCCAATTTTTCAGCCCCTGTTTAACAGGGGCGTGTCATTACAATTTTTGAAGCAATACTTTGCAACAGGGCTCATTGCTGTGCTCCAAGTACAGTTGCTGTGAGGGGTTGCAGTGTTGTGCCACCAGTGCCTAAGGCCCAATTTTTCAGCCCCTGTTCAACAGGGGCATGTAATTACAATTCTTGATCTAATAATTCACAGCAGGGCCCATTGCTGCACCCACCAAGAGTAACTGTCAGGGCTTACAGTGTTGTGGCACCAGCACCACCATCAAAGGCCCAATTTTTACTACCACTGTTCAACAATTATATGTAATTAAAATTCCTGATATAATAGTTGACAGCAGGGCGTTCCAGCACCAACCAAGAGTAACTGTGAGTGCTTACAGTGTTGTGCCAACACCAACAACTAAGGGGCCTATTTCTGCAGAGTATATACGGCAGGTCCCTACTTTCAAACATCCAACTTACAAACGACTCCTACTTGCAAACGCAAGAAGACAACAGGAAGTGAGAGGAAATCTACCACTAGGAAGGAAAATTCTCTCCTGTAAGAATAAATATGGGAGAAAGGTGTCTCCTCTGTACTGATGCTTTATCAGCAATCCTTGTTTCAAGAAAAACACCACATTTCAAAAACAGTTGTCATTGGGACGGAAAGTGAGGTGAAATGTTCTGAACAGGGGCACAGACAGCAAAACAAATGTTACAGGGGTGATAACCCTTACCTATGTTTTCCAAAAAGTTTAAAAATAGATTTTTGGGCTGGAGCTACACTTCAACAATGTACCTGTTCAAAATTACAAACAGACTCTACATAAGAACAAACCTACAGTCCCTGTCTTGTATGCACCGCCTGTATAGGGCTGTTCAGAGTATATAGGGCCTTTTTTATTTTATGTGCGGGGTTCCCCTTAATATCCATACAAGACCCAAAGGGGCTGGTAATGGGCTGGGGTAGGGGGGGGGTCATGGGGTAGCTATGCCATTTTTCTTAAAGAATTTCATCCATATTACCGGGACCAGACATTACATTAAAGCCGCAAGCAGTTTTAAATGGCTTTTTTTTCCTTTAGAAGTGTCATTTTGTGCAGGGACAGTTCTAAACACGGGAAACACGTGGCACTTCACAGGCATACTTTAGACACCCCCCAGGTACGATATTTAAAGGAATATTTGACTTTTTTTTTTTCACTTTATGCATCATTAAAATGACTGCTCCCGAAAAACGACCGTTTTTAAAACTTCTTTTTGCATTGATACATGTCCCCTGGTGCAGAACCCGGGTTCCCAAACCCTTTTTAGGACAATAACATGCATAATAGTTGTTATAATTAGAACTTTAGAATTCGAACGTTCGCATCCATTGTATTTAATAGGGTTCTAATGTTCGTTCGAACTTTCGGTCCGTTCGCGGGTTCTGGTGCGAACCGAACCCGGGGGTGTTCGGCTCATCACTACTCAGCAGCACCCATAGGACTTCTAATGTGTTAGTGGCATCACACAGAGTTCCTATATTTTCATCTCAGCAGCACCCATAGGACTTCTAGTGTGTTAGTGGCATCACACAGAGCTCCTATATTTTCTTCTCAGCAGCACCCATAGGACTTCTAGTGTGTTAGTGGCAGCAAACAGAGCTCCTATATTTTCTTCTCAGCAGCACCCATAGGACTTCTAGTGTGTTAGTGGCAGCAAACAGAGCTCCTATATTTTCTTCTCAGCAGCACCCATAGGACTTCTAGTGTGTTAGTGGCATCACACAGAGCTCCTATATTTTCTTCTCAGCAGCACCCATAGGACTTCTAGTGTGTTAGTGGCAGCAAACAGAGCTCCTATATTTTCTTCTCAGCAGCACCCATAGGACTTCTAGTGTGTTAGTGGCAGCAAACAGAGCTCCTATATTTTCTTCTCAGCAGCACCCATAGGACTTCTAGTGTGTTAGTGGCAGCAAACAGAGCTCCTATATTTTCTTCTCAGCAGCACCCATAGGACTTCTAGTGTGTTAGTGGCATCACACAGAGCTCCTATATTTTCTTCTCAGCAGCACCCATAGGACTTCTAGTGTGTTAGTGGCAGCAAACAGAGCTCCTATATTTTCTTCTCAGCAGCACCCATAGGACTTCTAGTGTGTTAGTGGCAGCAAACAGAGCTCCTATATTTTCTTCTCAGCAGCACCCATAGGACTTCTAGTGTGTTAGTGGCATCACACAGAGCTCCTATATTTTCTTCTCAGCAGCACCCATAGGACTTCTAGTGTGTTAGTGGCAGCAAACAGAGCTCCTATATTTTCTTCTCAGCAGCACCCATAGGACTTCTAGTGTGTTAGTGGCAGCAAACAGAGCTCCTATATTTTCTTCTCAGCAGCACCCATAGGACTTCTAGTGTGTTAGTGGCAGCAAACAGAGCTCCTATATTTTCTTCTCAGCAGCACCCATAGGACTTCTAGTGTGTTAGTGGCATCACACAGAGCTCCTATATTTTCTTCTCAGCAGCACCCATAGGACTTCTAGTGTGTTAGTGGCAGCAAACAGAGCTCCTATATTTTCTTCTCAGCAGCACCCATAGGACTTCTAGTGTGTTAGTGGCAGCAAACAGAGCTCCTATATTTTCTTCTCAGCAGCACCCATAGGACTTCTAGTGTGTTAGTGGCATCACACAGAGCTCCTATATTTTCTTCTCAGCAGCACCCATAGGACTTCTAGTGTGTTAGTGGCAGCAAACAGAGCTCCTATATTTTCTTCTCAGCAGCACCCATAGGACTTCTAGTGTGTTAGTGGCATCACACAGAGCTCCTATATTTTCTTCTCAGCAGCACCCATAGGACTTCTAGTGTGTTAGTGGCAGCAAACAGAGCTCCTATATTTTCTTCTCAGCAGCACCCATAGGACTTCTAGTGTGTTAGTGGCAGCAAACAGAGCTCCTATATTTTCTTCTCAGCAGCACCCATAGGACTTCTAGTGTGTTAGTGGCAGCAAACAGAGCTCCTATATTTTCTTCTCAGCAGCACCCATAGGGCTTCTAGTGTGTTAGTGGCATCACACAGAGCTCCTATATTTTCTTCTCAGCAGCACCCATAGGACTTCTAGTGTGTTAGTGGCAGCAAACAGAGCTCCTATATTTTCTTCTCAGCAGCACCCATAGGACTTCTAGTGTGTTAGTGGCATCACACAGAGCTCCTATATTTTCTTCTCAGCAGCACCCATAGGACTTCTAGTGTGTTAGTGGCAGCAAACAGAGCTCCTATATTTTCTTCTCAGCAGCACCCATAGGACTTCTAGTGTGTTAGTGGCATCACACAGAGCTCCTATATTTTCTTCTCAGCAGCACCCATAGGACTTCTAGTGTGTTAGTGGCAGCAAACAGAGCTCCTATATTTTCTTCTCAGCAGCACCCATAGGACTTCTAGTGTGTTAGTGGCAGCAAACAGAGCTCCTATATTTTCTTCTCAGCAGCACCCATAGGACTTCTAGTGTGTTAGTGGCATCACACAGAGCTCCTATATTTTCTTCTCAGCAGCACCCATAGGACTTCTAGTGTGTTAGTGGCAGCAAACAGAGCTCCTATATTTTCTTCTCAGCAGCACCCATAGGACTTCTAGTGTGTTAGTGGCATCACACAGAGCTCCTATATTTTCTTCTCAGCAGCACCCATAGGACTTCTAGTGTGTTAGTGGCAGCAAACAGAGCTCCTATATTTTCTTCTCAGCAGCACCCATAGGACTTCTAGTGTGTTAGTGGCATCACACAGAGCTCCTATATTTTCTTCTCAGCAGCACCCATAGGACTTCTAGTGTGTTAGTGGCAGCAAACAGAGCTCCTATATTTTCTTCTCAGCAGCACCCATAGGACTTCTAGTGTGTTAGTGGCATCACACAGAGCTCCTATATTTTCTTCTCAGCAGCACCCATAGGACTTCTAGTGTGTTAGTGGCAGCAAACAGAGCTCCTATATTTTCTTCTCAGCAGCACCCATAGGACTTCTAGTGTGTTAGTGGCATCACACAGAGCTCCTATATTTTCTTCTCAGCAGCACCCATAGGACTTCTAGTGTGTTAGTGGCAGCAAACAGAGCTCCTATATTTTCTTCTCAGCAGCACCCATAGGACTTCTAATGTGTTAGTGGCATCACACAGAGTTCCTATATTTTCATCTCAGCAGCACCCATAGGACTTCTAGTGTGTTAGTGGCATCACACAGAGCTCCTATATTTTCTTCTCAGCAGCACCCATAGGACTTCTAGTGTGTTAGTGGCAGCAAACAGAGCTCCTATATTTTCTTCTCAGCAGCACCCATAGGACTTCTAGTGTGTTAGTGGCAGCAAACAGAGCTCCTATATTTTCTTCTCAGCAGCACCCATAGGACTTCTAGTGTGTTAGTGGCATCACACAGAGCTCCTATATTTTCTTCTCAGCAGCACCCATAGGACTTCTAGTGTGTTAGTGGCAGCAAACAGAGCTCCTATATTTTCTTCTCAGCAGCACCCATAGGACTTCTAGTGTGTTAGTGGCATCACACAGAGCTCCTATATTTTCTTCTCAGCAGCACCCATAGGACTTCTAGTGTGTTAGTGGCAGCAAACAGAGCTCCTATATTTTCTTCTCAGCAGCACCCATAGGACTTCTAGTGTGTTAGTGGCATCACACAGAGCTCCTATATTTTCTTCTCAGCAGCACCCATAGGACTTCTAGTGTGTTAGTGGCAGCAAACAGAGCTCCTATATTTTCTTCTCAGCAGCACCCATAGGACTTCTAGTGTGTTAGTGGCATCACACAGAGCTCCTATATTTTCTTCTCAGCAGCACCCATAGGACTTCTAGTGTGTTAGTGGCAGCAAACAGAGCTCCTATATTTTCTTCTCAGCAGCACCCATAGGACTTCTAGTGTGTTAGTGGCATCACACAGAGCTCCTATATTTTCTTCTCAGCAGCACCCATAGGACTTCTAGTGTGTTAGTGGCAGAAAACAGAACTCCTATATTTTCTTCTCAGCAGCACCCATAGGACTTCTAATGTGTTAGTGGCATCACACAGAGTTCCTATATTTTCATCTCAGCAGCACCCATAGGACTTCTAGTGTGTTAGTGGCATCACACAGAGCTCCTATATTTTCTTCTCAGCAGCACCCATAGGACTTCTAGTGTGTTAGTGGCAGCAAACAGAGCTCCTATATTTTCTTCTCAGCAGCACCCATAGGACTTCTAGTGTGTTAGTGGCAGCAAACAGAGCTCCTATATTTTCTTCTCAGCAGCACCCATAGGACTTCTAGTGTGTTAGTGGCATCACACAGAGCTCCTATATTTTCTTCTCAGCAGCACCCATAGGACTTCTAGTGTGTTAGTGGCAGCAAACAGAGCTCCTATATTTTCTTCTCAGCAGCACCCATAGGACTTCTAGTGTGTTAGTGGCAGCAAACAGAGCTCCTATATTTTCTTCTCAGCAGCACCCATAGGACTTCTAGTGTGTTAGTGGCAGCAAACAGAGCTCCTATATTTTCTTCTCAGCAGCACCCATAGGACTTCTAGTGTGTTAGTGGCATCACACAGAGCTCCTATATTTTCTTCTCAGCAGCACCCATAGGACTTCTAGTGTGTTAGTGGCAGCAAACAGAGCTCCTATATTTTCTTCTCAGCAGCACCCATAGGACTTCTAGTGTGTTAGTGGCAGCAAACAGAGCTCCTATATTTTCTTCTCAGCAGCACCCATAGGACTTCTAGTGTGTTAGTGGCATCACACAGAGCTCCTATATTTTCTTCTCAGCAGCACCCATAGGACTTCTAGTGTGTTAGTGGCAGCAAACAGAGCTCCTATATTTTCTTCTCAGCAGCACCCATAGGACTTCTAGTGTGTTAGTGGCAGCAAACAGAGCTCCTATATTTTCTTCTCAGCAGCACCCATAGGACTTCTAGTGTGTTAGTGGCAGCAAACAGAGCTCCTATATTTTCTTCTCAGCAGCACCCATAGGACTTCTAGTGTGTTAGTGGCATCACACAGAGCTCCTATATTTTCTTCTCAGCAGCACCCATAGGACTTCTAGTGTGTTAGTGGCAGCAAACAGAGCTCCTATATTTTCTTCTCAGCAGCACCCATAGGACTTCTAGTGTGTTAGTGGCAGCAAACAGAGCTCCTATATTTTCTTCTCAGCAGCACCCATAGGACTTCTAGTGTGTTAGTGGCATCACACAGAGCTCCTATATTTTCTTCTCAGCAGCACCCATAGGACTTCTAGTGTGTTGGTGGCAGCAAACAGAGCTCCTATATTTTCTTCTCAGCAGCACCCATAGGACTTCTAGTGTGTTAGTGGCAGCAAACAGAGCTCCTATATTTTCTTCTCAGCAGCACCCATAGGACTTCTAGTGTGTTAGTGGCAGCAAACAGAGCTCCTATATTTTCTTCTCAGCAGCACCCATAGGACTTCTAGTGTGTTAGTGGCATCACACAGAGCTCCTATATTTTCTTCTCAGCAGCACCCATAGGACTTCTAGTGTGTTAGTGGCAGCAAACAGAGCTCCTATATTTTCTTCTCAGCAGCACCCATAGGACTTCTAGTGTGTTAGTGGCAGCAAACAGAGCTCCTATATTTTCTTCTCAGCAGCACCCATAGGACTTCTAGTGTGTTAGTGGCATCACACAGAGCTCCTATATTTTCTTCTCAGCAGCACCCATAGGACTTCTAGTGTGTTGGTGGCAGCAAACAGAGCTCCTATATTTTCTTCTCAGCAGCACCCATAGGACTTCTAGTGTGTTAGTGGCAGCAAACAGAGCTCCTATATTTTCTTCTCAGCAGCACCCATAGGACTTCTAGTGTGTTAGTGGCAGCAAACAGAGCTCCTATATTTTCTTCTCAGCAGCACCCATAGGACTTCTAGTGTGTTAGTGGCATCACACAGAGCTCCTATATTTTCTTCTCAGCAGCACCCATAGGACTTCTAGTGTGTTAGTGGCAGCAAACAGAGCTCCTATATTTTCTTCTCAGCAGCACCCATAGGACTTCTAGTGTGTTAGTGGCATCACACAGAGCTCCTATATTTTCTTCTCAGCAGCACCCATAGGACTTCTAGTGTGTTAGTGGCAGCAAACAGAGCTCCTATATTTTCTTCTCAGCAGCACCCATAGGACTTCTAGTGTGTTAGTGGCATCACACAGAGCTCCTATATTTTCTTCTCAGCAGCACCCATAGGACTTCTAGTGTGTTAGTGGCAGCAAACAGAGCTCCTATATTTTCTTCTCAGCAGCACCCATAGGACTTCTAGTGTGTTAGTGGCAGCAAACAGAGCTCCTATATTTTCTTCTCAGCAGCACCCATAGGACTTCTAGTGTGTTAGTGGCATCACACAGAGCTCCTATATTTTCTTCTCAGCAGCACCCATAGGACTTCTAGTGTGTTAGTGGCAGCAAACAGAGCTCCTATATTTTCTTCTCAGCAGCACCCATAGGACTTCTAGTGTGTTAGTGGCATCACACAGAGCTCCTATATTTTCTTCTCAGCAGCACCCATAGGACTTCTAGTGTGTTAGTGGCAGTAAACAGAGCTCCTATATTTTCTTCTCAGCAGCACCCATAGGACTTCTAGTGTGTTAGTGGCATCACACAGAGCTCCTATATTTTCTTCTCAGCAGCACCCATAGGACTTCTAGTGTGTTAGTGGCAGCAAACAGAGCTCCTATATTTTCTTCTCAGCAGCACCCATAGGACTTCTAATGTGTTAGTGGCATCACACAGAGTTCCTATATTTTCATCTCAGCAGCACCCATAGGACTTCTAGTGTGTTAGTGGCATCACACAGAGCTCCTATATTTTCTTCTCAGCAGCACCCATAGGACTTCTAGTGTGTTAGTGGCAGCAAACAGAGCTCCTATATTTTCTTCTCAGCAGCACCCATAGGACTTCTAGTGTGTTAGTGGCAGCAAACAGAGCTCCTATATTTTCTTCTCAGCAGCACCCATAGGACTTCTAGTGTGTTAGTGGCATCACACAGAGCTCCTATATTTTCTTCTCAGCAGCACCCATAGGACTTCTAGTGTGTTAGTGGCAGCAAACAGAGCTCCTATATTTTCTTCTCAGCAGCACCCATAGGACTTCTAGTGTGTTAGTGGCAGCAAACAGAGCTCCTATATTTTCTTCTCAGCAGCACCCATAGGACTTCTAGTGTGTTAGTGGCAGCAAACAGAGCTCCTATATTTTCTTCTCAGCAGCACCCATAGGACTTCTAGTGTGTTAGTGGCATCACACAGAGCTCCTATATTTTCTTCTCAGCAGCACCCATAGGACTTCTAGTGTGTTAGTGGCAGCAAACAGAGCTCCTATATTTTCTTCTCAGCAGCACCCATAGGACTTCTAGTGTGTTAGTGGCAGCAAACAGAGCTCCTATATTTTCTTCTCAGCAGCACCCATAGGACTTCTAGTGTGTTAGTGGCATCACACAGAGCTCCTATATTTTCTTCTCAGCAGCACCCATAGGACTTCTAGTGTGTTAGTGGCAGCAAACAGAGCTCCTATATTTTCTTCTCAGCAGCACCCATAGGACTTCTAGTGTGTTAGTGGCAGCAAACAGAGCTCCTATATTTTCTTCTCAGCAGCACCCATAGGACTTCTAGTGTGTTAGTGGCATCACACAGAGCTCCTATATTTTCTTCTCAGCAGCACCCATAGGACTTCTAGTGTGTTAGTGGCAGCAAACAGAGCTCCTATATTTTCTTCTCAGCAGCACCCATAGGACTTCTAGTGTGTTAGTGGCAGCAAACAGAGCTCCTATATTTTCTTCTCAGCAGCACCCATAGGACTTCTAGTGTGTTAGTGGCATCACACAGAGCTCCTATATTTTCTTCTCAGCAGCACCCATAGGACTTCTAGTGTGTTAGTGGCAGCAAACAGAGCTCCTATATTTTCTTCTCAGCAGCACCCATAGGACTTCTAGTGTGTTAGTGGCAGCAAACAGAGCTCCTATATTTTCTTCTCAGCAGCACCCATAGGACTTCTAGTGTGTTAGTGGCAGCAAACAGAGCTCCTATATTTTCTTCTCAGCAGCACCCATAGGACTTCTAGTGTGTTAGTGGCATCACACAGAGCTCCTATATTTTCTTCTCAGCAGCACCCATAGGACTTCTAGTGTGTTAGTGGCAGCAAACAGAGCTCCTATATTTTCTTCTCAGCAGCACCCATAGGACTTCTAGTGTGTTAGTGGCATCACACAGAGTTCCTATATTTTCATCTCAGCAGCACCCATAGGACTTCTAGTGTGTTAGTGGCATCACACAGAGCTCCTATATTTTCTTCTCAGCAGCACCCATAGGACTTCTAGTGTGTTAGTGGCAGCAAACAGAGCTCCTATATTTTCTTCTCAGCAGCACCCATAGGACTTCTAATGTGTTAGTGGCATCACACAGAGTTCCTATATTTTCATCTCAGCAGCACCCATAGGACTTCTAGTGTGTTAGTGGCATCACACAGAGCTCCTATATTTTCTTCTCAGCAGCACCCATAGGACTTCTAGTGTGTTAGTGGCATCACACAGAGCTCCTATATTTTCATCTCAGAAGCACCAATAGGACTTCTAGTGTGTTAGTGGCAGCAAACAGAGCTCCTATATTTTCTTGTCAGCAGCACACATAGTACCTATAGTGTGTTAGTGTCAGCACCCATAGGACCTACAGTGTGTTGTGAGCACACATAGGAGTTCTATTTTTTATACTATATACACTACCGACTACAATGGCTGGAAGACCGCCAAGGAGAGGCAGAGCGTGCCGAGGCAAGAACACAGGGCAGGCTCTGTTTCTAGAGACAACAGTGCTGGCCGTGGACGTGGTCGTGCATCGTCATCAGCACGTGGCCATGGGACACGCTTGTCTTTGTTTTCGGCAGCTGGACATGTGGAGCCGCATCATGCCGAAGGCTTGGTAGAATGGATGACCAAGCCCTCCTCATCCTCCTCATCCTCTCTCACCCAGGCTCAGGGTACTGGCAGAGCAGCTGCCAACGCGTACTCAATGGCATCATCAGCCACCCCTTCCCTAGAACCACCATGTCCTCCTGAGGAGTCCCCCGAACTGTTTGAGCACAGTGTTGGGTACATGCTCCAGGAGGATGCCCAACGATTCGAAGGCTCGGATGATGATACCCAGCTTGAGGAAGTCAGTAGTGTGCGCGCAGAGAGAGGGGATGCTGAAGGACAGCAATCTGGCAGTAGTGTTCCACCAGCTGCAGCTTACTGCCAGGTTTGCTCTAGTGGTGAAGAGGGAGGGGATGATGAGGTCACTGACTCCACGTGGGTGCCTGAAGGGAGAGAGGAGGAGGAGGAGGAGGAGGAGGATGCAGCGTCACATGTCCAACGAGGCAGGATGCCCCCTGGAGGCCAGCTAGAGGCCAGCACAGCAACTGTACCACACCGCAGAGCTCCGCCTGTGCAGGGCGCTGCCTCTGCACGTTATCACAAAAGTTCTTTGGTGTGGGCCTTTTTTGAGACGAGTGCATCAGATCGCACCACTGCTATTTGCAATATTTGTCTCAAGCGTATCTCGCGTGGCCAAAACATCAGCCGCTTGGGCACTACAAGCATGAGCAGACATATGTCGACCTGCCATGCAGCTCGTTGGCAAGCACACATAAAAGACCCACACCAAAGAACAAAGCGGACCTCTCCTTGCTCCTCATCAGCTGGGATCTCCATCCCCACTATATCTTCAGTCCTCTCTGAAAGCTGCTCTGAGAGGACTGAAGGTGTAGAATTAGGTGTGTCACAACCAAGTACTTGCAGTACACCGACGTCCGATTGTAGCAGGCAAATTTCCCTGCCCCAGCTGCTGGACCGTCGAAAGAAGTATACTCCCAGCCATCCACATGCCCAGCGGTTGAATGCTAGCTTGGCTAAATTGCTAGCACTTCAACTGCTGCCTTTTCAGTTGATAGACTCGGCCCCCTTCCGTGAGTTTGTTCAATGTGCGGTTCCTCAGTGGCAGGTTCCCAAACGCCACTTTTTCTCACGGAAGGCGATTCCGTCTCTCTACTGGCATGTGGAAGGCAATGTCCATGCCTCGCTGGACAGGGCGGTCAGCGGTAAGGTGCATATTACCGCTGACTCATGGTCCAGCAGGCATGGACAGGGACGTTATCTTTCTTTCACGGCCCATTGGGTCACTCTATTGGCAGCTGGGAGGGATGCAGGACAAGGTGCAGTAGTGTTGGAGGTTGTTCCGCCACCACGCCTCCAAAATGCTACTACTGGTTGTGACACACCTCTCTCCTCCACCCCCTCCTCTTCTTCTTCCTCCATGTCCTCTTCGAGTGCTCTGTCCTCGGAACCAGCGGTGCTCCGTAGGCGTACAAGGGGCTACGCGAGTACGCAGGCAAAAAGATGCCATGCCGTGCTTGCGCTGGTGTGTTTGGGGGACAGGAGCCACACTGGGCCAGAGGTTCTGGCAGCTCTGCAGGGGCAGGCCGAGAGGTGGTTGACGCCACGCCAGCTTAAGCCAGGAATGGTCGTTTCTGATAATGGCACCAACCTCCTCTCCGCCCTGCGACAGGGGCAGCTCACCCATGTGCCCTGTATGGCTCACGTCCTCAACCTGGTGGTGCAGCGGTTCTTGGGCAGGTTCCCAGGCTTACAGGATGTCCTGAGGCAGGCCAGGAAAGTCTGTGTGCATTTCCGCCGATCTTATAATGCCAGTGCTCGGCTGACTGAGCTGCAAAAGGAGCTGAACCTGCCCAAGAACCGCCTAATATGTGACATGCCCACCAGGTGGAACTCAACGTTGGCCATGCTGCAGCGACTGCACACGCAGCAGAGGGCCATCAATGAGTACCTTTGCGACTACGGCACCAGGACAGGGTCAGGGGAGCTTGGCTTTTTTTCCCCACGCCAGTGGAGCATGATCAGGGATGCATGCACTGTCCTCTCACCATTTGAGGAGGCCACGAGGATGGTGAGCAGTGACAGTGCATGCATCAGTGACACTGTACCTCTTGTCCACCTGTTGGAGCATACGCTGCGTGGGATAATGGACAGGGCACTTGAGGCAGAACAGAGGCAGGAAGAGGAGGACTTCCTTGTCTCTCAAGGCCCCCTTTATCCAGACAATGTTCCTTCTGTCCCACCCATCACACAGGAAGAGGAGGAGGAGGAGGAGGATTGTGTGAGCATGGAGGTGGAGCCTGGCACTCAGCATCAGCAGCAGCAGTCTTTTAGGGATGATGTACAGTCCCAACAAACCAGTGGACTTGTACGTGGCTGGGAGGAGGTGGCTGGCGATCATGTCATCCTCAGTGACCCAGAAGACTCCGGACCGAATGCCTCAGCTAACCTACGCTGCATGGCCTCCCTGATCCTGCAAAGCCTGCGGAAGGATCCTCGTGTTCTTCGGATCAAGGAGAGTGACCATTACTGGCTGGCCACTCTCCTTGATCCACGGTACAAGGGTAAGGTTGCGGACCTTATCTTGCCGTCGCAGAGGGAGCAGAGGATGAGACATCTCAGGGAGGCCTTGCAGAAAGGTCTGTGCAACGCGTTCCCAGAAACTGGGAGGTTACAAACTCCTGGTCCTGGACGACGAGTTGCTGAGGCTTCGGTCAGTAGCAGAAGGAGCGGTGGGGAAGGTGGACATCTGACCGATGCGTTCAGACAATTTTTTAGTCCGCAGCCCCAAGGTATGATCGGTTCCAGCAACCATCGCCAGCGTCTGATATACATGGTGCAGGAATACCTAGGGGCAAGGTCAGACTTGGACACCTTTCCCACCGAAAATCCTCTGGCTTACTGGGTCCTGAGGATGGATCACTGGCCAGAGCTTGCACAGTATGCAATTGAGCTACTGGCCTGTCCTGCATCCAGCGTTCTTTCCGAACGCACATTCAGTGCTGCTGGAGGATTTGTCACCGATCATAGGGTGCGCCTGTCCACCGACTCGGTTGATCGACTGACCTTCATAAAAATGAATCAGTCTTGGATCACCACCAGCTACCAGACACCTGAAGCGGATATAACGGAATAATTTATAATGTCACATCCCTTCAAGACTGCCTATGCTGATGCTGAGTGACTGTCCTGTTATGTTCACTGACTATCCTCTTCCTCCTCCTCAATGATCCATGCCACCACACCAGTGCCTAAGGCACAATTTTTCAGCCCCTGTATAACAGGGGCGTGTAATTACAATTTTTTAAAAAGATGCTTCGCAACAGGTGTGACTGCTGTGCTCAGAGTACAGTATCTGTGAGGGGTTGCAGTGTTGTGGCACCAGCACCAGTGCCTAAGGCACAATTTTTCAGCCCCTGTTGGGGCGTGTAATTACAATTTTTAGGCAATGCTTTGCAACAGGTCTCATTGCTGTGCTCAGAGTACAGTATCTGTGAGGGGTTGCAGTGTTGTGGCACCAGCACCAGTGCCTAAGGCACAATTTTTCAGCCCCTGTATAACAGGGGCGTGTAATTACAATTTTTTAAAAAGATGCTTTGCAACAGGTGTGACTGCTGTGCTCCAAGTACAGTATCTGTGAGGGGTTGCAGTGTTGTGGCACCAGCACCAATGCCTAAGGCACAATTTTTCAGCCCCTGTTTAACAGGGGCGTGTAATTACAAATCTTGATCTAATAGTTCACAGCAGGGCCCATTCCTGCGCCCACCAAGAGTAACTATGAGGGCCTACAGTCTTGTGGCAACACCGTCCACCACCACCACCACCACCAAAGGCCCAATTTTTCTGCCCTGTTCAACAGGTGCATGCAATTACAAATCTTGATCTAATAACTCACAGCAGGGCCCATTCCTGCACCCACCAAGAGTAACTGTGAGGGCTTACAGTCTTGTGGCAACACCGTCCACCACCACCACCACCACCACCAAAGGCCCAATTTTTCTGCCCGGTTCAACAGGTGCATGCAAGTACAAATCTTGATCTATTAACTCACAGCAGGGCCCATTCCTGTGCCCACCAGTCTTGTGGCTACACCAACATCTAATAGGGAAAATTTCTGCAGAGTATATACGGCAGGCCCCTACTTTCAAACATCCAACTTACAAACGACTCCTACTTGCAAACGGCAAGAGAAAACAGGAAGTGAGAGGAAATCTACCCCTAGGAAGGAAAATTCTATCCTGTTAGATTTAATTTGGGAAAAAGGTATCTCCTCTCTACTGATGCTTTATCACCAATCCTTGTTTCAATTAAAACCCCACTTTTCCAAAAACATTTGTCATTGGGACGGAAAGTGAGGTGACATGTTCTGAACAGATGTGCAAAGACAGCAAATGTTACAGGGGTGATAACCCCTCCCTATGTTCTCCAAAAAGCTTAAAAATTGTTTTTTTTGGGATGTAGCTACACTTCATAATGTACCTGTTCAGATTCTACTTAAGAACAAACCTACAGTCCATGTCTTGTTTGCACCACCTATATACTGCTGTTCAGAGTATATAGGGTTGTAGGTATAGGGTTTTATTTTGGGTGCGGGGTCCCCCTTAGTATCCATACAAGACCCAAAGGGGCTGGGGTGGGGGGGGGGTGATGGGGTAGCCATGCCATTTTTCTCAAGGATTTTCAGCCATATGGCGGCCAGGACAAGACATGACATTAAAGCCGCAAGTGGTTTTAAATGGCTTCTTTTTTTCCTTTACAAATGTCATTTTGTGCAAGGACAGTTCTAAACACGGGAAACACATGCCACTTCACAGGCATACTTTAGACACCCCCCAGGTACCATATTTAAAGGAAAATTTCACTTTTTTTTTTTTCACTTTATGCATCATTAAAATGACTGCTCCCGAAAAAACTTTAGTTTTTAAAATTTCTTTTTGCATTGATATATGTCCCCTGGGGCAGGACCCGGGTCCCCAAACCTGTTTTATGACATTAACATGCATATTGGCCGTTGTAATTAGCAATTTTGATTTCGAACGTTCGCGTCCATTATAACGAATAGGGTTCGAAAATTTGCGCGAACTTTCGGTCCGTTCGAAGGTTCTGGTGCGAACCGAACCTGGGGGTGTTCGGCTCATCCCTAGTATGGATGTGTTTATTTGTCTAAAACCCACAACAGAGCATGCAATGTAGAATAATGTAAAGTACATACAAAATAGTAAACATATAAAAAGCATTCAAAAAGGAAAGTAGAGGGCGGGACTTTGTATGAGGCACACGGACACAAAGAGATAACTTTGATGGAGGACAGCTTTTAATTGGTTCAAATCGCGATACAATTTCATATTTAAATTTTATGCATTTTGCTATATATCAATACTTTTTTATATTTCATCCGAACCAAATATTGCACAATAGTAAATAGTTAATAAATATTCCATCAAGGATATTTCATATATTTGCAGATACACAGTACATATCTTCCAGACATTGCAGTCGCTACCTATACAACTTGGTAATCCACTAAAACATTTTTTTTTTTTTTTTAAAAAAAGGAGACATAAGCAGGGGGGGATTTGGTATATATTGGAAGGAACGTCCATAAAGGTTGATGGGTATATACACTTATCGGTAGATATTAGCTCTATGCATTTCGGGCCTTGCGGGCCGCTCATCAGGAGCAAAAACCGAAGTGATCATCTGGGGATGAAAAAGACAGATACATTTTAATGATCTAAAAGAATGCTACAGAGCTGGTGGGCAAACATAGAATAGGAGAAAAATCCCCCACCCATACATTTAACCCACAGAACTTACGGATGCGTCATGCATGGGGGTGGTGCGTCCACGAGAGTCACGGACCAGCCAGAGGGCGTCACAACTGGGAGCTGGGGAGGCATGGCAGGGCGACAACGACCCATACTGACAACGCCCCGTGAGGGTGGAAAAATAAAATTCAAAGTGGTTGTAAGCTATGTAGGGTAACCCCAAATGTGGGGACCTCTGTGAAAAAAGAAAAAAAATTAAAAAACTGTCACACTGAAAAAATCAACATTTTTTCAGTGTGACAGTTTTTTAATTTTTTTTCTTTTTTTCACAGAGGTCCCCACATTTGGGGTTACCCTACATAGCTTACAACCACTTTGAATTTTATTTTTCCACCCTCACGGGGCGTTGTCAGTATGGGTCGTTGTCGCCCTGCCATGCCTCCCCAGCTCCCGGTTGTGATGCCCTCTGGCTGGTCCGTGACTCTCGTGGACGCACCACCCCCATGCATGACGCATCCGTAAGTTCTGTGGGTTAAATGTATGGGTGGGGGATTTTTCTCCTATTCTATGTTTGCCCACCAGCTCTGTAGCATTCTTTTAGATCATTAAAATGTATCTGTCTTTTTCATCCCCAGATGATCACTTCGGTTTTTGCTCCTGATGAGCGGCCCGCAAGGCCCGAAATGCATAGAGCTAATATCTACCGATAAGTGTATATACCCATCAACCTTTATGGACGTTCCTTCCAATATATACCAAATCCCCCCCTGCTTATGTCTCCTTTTTAAAAAAATAAAAATAAATATGTTTTAGTGGATTACCAAGTTGTATAGGTAGCGGCTGCAATGTCTGGAAGATATGTACTGTGTATCTGCAAATATATGAAATATCCTTGATGGAATATTTATTAACTATTTACTATTGTGCAATATTTGGTTCGGATGAAATATAAAAAAGTATTGATATATAGCAAAATGCATAAAATTTAAATATGAAATTGTATCGCGATTTGAACCAATTAAAAGCTGTCCTCCATCAAAGTTATCTCTTTGTGTCCGTGTGCCTCATACAAAGCCCCGCCCTCTACTTTCCTTTTTGAATACTAAACCCGGGATGGAGGAGGGGATCTGAACGGCCCCTGAACCTCATTTAAAGTCCCAAAAAACCCCTTCTTTTTTTCCCCTTTTTTATCATATAAAAAGCATGATGCAAAAAAACATAAATGTCGTATAACGACTATTCATGGCATTGGTTGAAAATCCTCTCACAAATGGAATCATTAAACCTAAGGTTTGGTCCTATCACGTACCTGGTGAAGATTGGAATGTGGTGGAGGCTTCTCTTGCACATCCCCCCTAACACTCCTGAAGATGGGGACAGAGAGTGTAAAGGCAAGGAGTGGCACAAGTGCTGTAGCAGCTGGCTGGTGATGTCCACTCTGTAGGTGGGTAGAGCTGATAGTCACAGTCCTCGGAACAGGATGCAAGAGCAGCTTGCCACCAAAGCGTGGGACATAAGCAGAACCAGGAGAGGAGCAGCAGTCAGCAGCAACCAGGAAGTAAGATACTGAATCAGCAGGCAAAGCAAGTCCAGAAAATAGGCCAGAGCCGTAAAAGCCGGGCAATGTGGTACCAAGTCAGCAGGCAGATCAGATCCAGTAAACAAGCCAAGGTCAGGATACTGGGTAACAGAGCTAGAGCACAAGCAGAGGCAAAGTACAAAGGCAAGCCGGGTCATACACAAGCAAACAGGAACAGCAGATCAGGTCTTGGGAAGTCAGGAACAAGCTGAAGATCATCCAGAGACTGTTCACAGTGACATACCAGTTTAAATAGTCCACTGGGCGCCAAGTTCTAATTGGTATGTGCATGTGTGCGCGCATGTGTTTGCGTGCACGCAGGGATTTGTGCACGTGCACAAATCTGTGCACAATGAACTGGCACTGCAGAAATTACATTGGTCTTTCGCTTATAAATATTAGCACATGTGCAATGTGCACGAGCATGAGCATGTATCCACACTGGCCTTTTAGTGGTAGAGATACCGTTTACCTTACAGGTCCTAAGAATGAAACATATTGCATCTGTGTAAGTCCAACGTGTTTCATGGCATGGTTGACAATATTCAGGGGCGGATGCATAGTAGATTAAATCTGAAAAAGGACATAGGTATGACACATAAGTTTTAGCATGAAACCCAAAATTGGGAGACAGTAAAATAGAGATGGGAATATGCATCTCTAAATAACTTACTCATTTACAGCCTGTAAGGGTGTGTGAGCTGGAGCGCATGGGCCGCTGTGGTTGTCTGCAACCGGGAGCTGAGGTGGAGCCAGTAGGAGAACAAGGAACATAGGTGAATTTCCCAGAAAGGTATGGGTCCAAATGGAAGGTGAGAATGGGGGCTCCAATCTAAATTGAATCATGAGTAAAATAAATTTTAGTAAAACCCAAGTGAGTTAAATGTGAATAAAGACCGCCGTCCCAAGTGGACAATAAGTGAAGGAGAAAAACATTGGCATGTATGTATAAAGTGAAGTGATGTGATAAAGTAATTACCTTTGAGAACAATGAAGTCAGTGAATAAGGTATGTTGAAAGCAAGGGTAGCCTACAGCCGATAACCAAGGTGTTCCCGGTGTTATCCAGCCAATCCAACCAGCAGCACATTGGCATGACACGGGGAAGGGATGTCTGGGTCAAGGCGGCTGCCGCCGCTCATTTGAAGCCAGACGATGCTCCCCATTGGTCAGCCAAGATGACGCAACTCGTCCCGGCATACCAACTACTACTACTACTACTACTCATGTAAGTATCTGAAATCCACCCTCCAGTAACAGCAGGAAAACCAATGAAGTAATATTTTGTTGTTCTTCAATCAACAAGCTAAGGTGGGGAAGTGACTAAACTGCACTGCTTACCTGTAATAGAGAAAAGTAATATCACCCTTCTGGCTATAATTTTGAGACATGAAATTCAGATTGTGCCTGGTAAAACAGTGCACACATACAGTATTTAAAAAAAAAAATTAAGCTCTTGTCACTGCACAATAATTAATTCATTTTTACAACACCTTTAGTAGGAGATTCATTATCTTTTATTTTGTTTCTATTGATGTATTTATCATACAGTATCATTGGACAACTTTGTATTCGATAATTGATCAAAGAAATTGCATCAACTATTTATGCAGATTGTGAAGTAGTTAATATATTTAAAAAAATATGTTTACTTACTTAAATATTAATGACCATTTGACAGTAAATGTTTTTACTTCTATATAAGCTTATTGCAGCCACTGAAAGTCAATAATATGACTCTTAGCAGTTATATGAAAATAATTTAGATCTGCTTAAAAATAAAAACAATTAAGAAAATTAAAACAATGATCCCATCTAAATGCTGAATAAAGACTGTTTGTAGGTTTTGTTAGTTCTGGACATTATGGGAGAGATAAAACTGGTGCACACAGAATCTGGTGTTGGTGTGCATAGTAACAAATCAGCTTCTGACTTAAGCTTGTTCAATTAAAGTGGTTGTGAAGCCTAAACATTTTTTACCTTAATGCATTCCTTGCATTGAGGTAAAAAATGTTTAGATGTCAGCACCCCCCTTTTACTTACCTGTGCCCTCATTCAATCCAACGCTGTGCACGTCTGAAGATCTTTTTTTCCCTCACTTACGGGTCTCGCTGGCTTTGCTGGGGCACCGGGAGAGATTGTCTTCCAGTGCTGTCATTTAAAGCCAGTGACCAGGGAGTGGGGTTTGGGGCCGAGTCCCGCTGTCTGTGTCAATGGACGCAGCAGCAGGGCTCGGGTGCGAGCAGGCACAGGTGCTCCTATGAGAAGCGGCTTCCCATGGGGGCACTGGACTGAGGGGAGGGGCCAGGAGTGTCGGCGGGGGACTCGAGAAAAAGGAGGTTTGCGGCCGCTCTGTGCAATTCCATTGCATAGAGCAGGTAAGTATAGACATGTTTGTTTTTTAAAAAATAAATAAAACTTTACAATTACTTTTAGTTTTGACAATAAAATCTAGAAGCTAAGTGTTAATATGCACAACTACACCAGATTCTGTGTGCACCAGTTTTAGTAAATCTTCCCCTATAGGTATTTATTATTTATTGCATATATATATATATATATATATATATATACTGTGTATATATTTATTATTCTATATATATATATATATATATATATATATATATATAAAATGAATTGTAGTTTTTTACACTTTCCAACATAAATATGATAAGTATCTTGTTTCCCTCACTCCACTTTCCTCCACAAATAAAAATAATAAGGCCATCCTTGACAGAACATTGTTTTTATTTTTTTTGCATGATTCTCTGGTGTTTATCCTCCCTATTACTCTTCACTGTGGTTCGCAGGCGCTGCATTAGGTGCAAGAATGGTGGTACTTTGGTAAAAGCTTAGATGTAGACTGTAAAAAAAGCTGTATATCTTTGGGAATTCCAGATTTCAGTAACTATAATGAATTTCCTTGAGAAGCCACAAACTAAGCATAAAGTTTTTTTTATGAGGAAAATTAGATCTAGTGGGTGTACATCCTACTGTGCATCTGATATGGAAAAAAATGACAATCAGCCATGGTCTGAAGTAATAAATTTAAAACTGGACATAAAGAGGAAAAAGATTAGTTATGTATGCTGGCTGAAAATCAAACTGAACTGTGTCAGGTTACAAAAATAGAAATTGGTTCTGTCATGCCTATAGCCTTTACTAACGTTACTACTGTAAAATACATTAAAGAGGATAGAAGAACAAAGAGAAAACTGCGCTAAATGATTCAGACTAAGGCTGCAATGATGGTGATATAAACACAAGCAAAATAAACATAAAAAAATTGTGCCAATAGATTTCAATACTAATATCCAGAGGCTGGTCTGTGTAAAGTACCCTGCAAAATACCAAACACAGTCTCTAGAATTAGGGTAGGAATAGAGTCCAAGAGTTGTTATTGAGGTAACAACTTCTGGGCCAACACCCGGTGATCACAACGAACAACCGTGCCCTCCACCACATAGATTAACTGCTTACCAGAGGTAAGCCCACGATAAGCGGTCGACTGTAACCCAGCCGCGGCCTTGGGGGGATGGACCATTGACCCCCATTTGTGACGAAACGCGCTTGGGAGCGACGTGCTGACGTCACCACGCTGCTACTAGGGAAGGGTGTTCGTTTGGAAGCCGGCCGGCTCTATTTTTATGCTTTTCATCACTTCTTGGATGTAAGTGTTTTACTTTTATTAAATAAACTGCTCTCTACGGTATTACCCTATGGTTTGTGTCCTCTCCTTTACATCGTTATACCCGTGATTGGGAGGACCGGGGAAAGAGCGATCTGCTGTGCTGCGGGCTGTCATCAGATTCAGTGGGTCCATCCCCCCAAGGCCGCGGCTGGGTTACAGTCGACCGCTTATCGTGGGCTTACCTCTGGTAAGCAGTTAATCTATGTGGTGGAGGGCACGGTTGTTCGTTGTGATCACCGGGTGTTGCAGTCATTCATTACCTGTGTTAACCCCTCCATTGGATTTCCATAATCTGTCTACTGGACTTTTACTGAATTTGGCCCAGAAGTTGTTCCCTCAATAACCAACTCTTGGACTCTATTCCTACCCTAATTCTAGAGACTGTGTTTGGTATTTTGCAGGGTACTTTACACAGACCAGCCTCTGGATATTAGTATTGAAATCTATTGGCGCAATTTTTTTATGTTTACATTAAAGAGGATGTTCACTCTATAAAAAAAAAGAAAAACATCAGCTGCTACAAATCCTGTAGCTGCTGTTAACCTTTTAAAATGTATATTTATGATTTAATATCTCAAAGATATGATATGGGTTAAATAAGAGTTCTTTTGACCAGAAGTGAAAGCTTCAACATAATAAAAATGTATTAGAGAATTGTTAAAGTCTAATCTAATACACAGAAACTATAGTCTTAAACAAGCAGGAACTAGTAGTTTAAAATACAAACATGTACATGTAAGACAGACCTTTCCCATAGTTACCCTTTAGAACCATCCTTCAGGCTACCCTTCCACAAAAAAACTAAACTTTTTGATTTTGAAAAGATAATTTGTTCGAAATTCGACCGTGTATGGCCTGCTTTAGGCTACCCTTCCATAAAGAGAGCTCCCTTCTCCTCTCCTCTTGAATATATCTCTCTATGCTGATGCCCCATAGGTTGGCCTAGCTTGGATCATGATTGGAGGGCTTACTACCTATGTCAGCCCCCTTTCATGCAAATCCTGGTGACTATATCTGGGCAGGAGATTTAATTTAATTTTCCCAGGAAGTTAGGTATTGATTTACAGGTGGGGCTCCCTTCCTTGCATATCCCAGCATGGGATCCATTGAAGGGAGCAGGTGAAAAACAATGGAATTGTCTCTCAAAATTTGGGCTCCACAATGTCTGCTTTTTAACAAAAGGCTTCTGTGAAGCCTTTTTGCCTGGCTTTCATAGATGCAAGCTAATTGAAATATATTCATAAATACAATATTTTACAGCTATTAATTATTGATTTACAGGTGGGGCTCCCTTCCTTGCATATCCCAGCATGGGATCCATTGAAGGGAGCAGGTGAAAAACAATGGAATTGTCTCTCCAAATTTGGGCTCCACAATGTCTGCTTTTTAACAAAAGGCTTCTGCCTGGCTTTCATAGATGCAAGCTAATTGAAATATATTCATAAATACAATATTTTACAGCTATTAATGGAGATTTAACATAAAACCATAAGGCAACAGATGGCCCCTTGTGGCCAGTTGAGAATATGAGACTCCGCCCCACCTAAAATAATGGTTTATGTGTAATCTCCTTTAATATTTGGAACTTTTGGCTTTGCCCTCTGAAATGAAATAAAACTCTTTGAGAAAAAAAAAAACATTTAAACCCTCCATCTCTACAGTTCATATTTCTGGATCCCAGTATTGGTAGTCATCACTTGTTCTGGATGTAATAAGTTCATAATAAAACTCATAAGATACAAAACACACAAAAAAAACACGAAGGGAAAAAAAAGAAAAACATGAGGATCCTTGTTCTCAACCGTCCAATAATAATAGTGTGAAAGTCAATAATGTAAATATGGTCATGTTGCCCTTGCTTCTGGGACAGCCTTCCATGGTGATTCCACTTGGATACAGCATAAAATAATGGCATTTGGACCAGCTTTCCTGGTTTTCTGAGATTATACTTTATTAATGTGTGCAAAGTTAGAGCAAGAAAAACTTGAGTATTTTTTTTTCAGACATATGCATTCAAATGAATGCTTATCTTGTCATTCTGAGTATTAAAGACCTTTGATTAGAATTGTTATAGATATACTGTGACCTAATATGAGGCCCTTTCCCATTGACACGTGGGACAATTTAAATGGTTGCGCCCTTAAGCCAGGTTGTCTGATTTCCATCCCCCATCTTTCTTCCTCCATTGTCATATGCCTGAATGTAACTCTGCCCCGCATTCTGCTGAATACCCCTGTGTGTGTGTATGACCCTTCCAGTGTCCAGGGGGATCTTGTTGCCATGGCAACTCAATACAAACCCCTTTTACTGAAGCTGTGTTCAGTTATACCAACCCAGATGGGTTAAAGCCTTGGCTGGTGCACAACATTTGTGCATATATCTCCGTCCTTGGCTACCGTGTGTAGCTACTGTATGAGTCCTGCCTTTAGCAGGCTGGGGCAGAGGTCATAACTTTAAGAGGTCTCCGTGCAGATTTAGGCAGTGTCATCTAAGCAGACAAAAATAACTTGATTTCAGAATGCGGATAAGTTTGATGTCACCAGTTACTTGTGGCTTCAGGAATGATTAGACTAAATTACTTCTTAAGTACAATTGTACTATACTTTCTGCTATTTGCCAATCACTATGAGTCTCACCAGTCCCAGTATATCTATATGATCTTCAAGCAATGCTGTAACTTAGTTATGGCCCAAAAAGTAAACTGACCAACATAAAAAATTACCAATGACCACATATGATGACTGCCGAATATTAGAACTGTAGAGAGGACACTATGTCACATATACAAGGAAACTAGTCACATGACTGTTGTTAAACCCAGGTGTTACTGTTACTATTGTCATAGTTGGTGATAGCTACAATGACATACATTTATATAAAACCATTATCCAATGTCGAAAAAGAGAGAAAAAAAACCTGTTGAAACTTTGCCCCATCCCCAAAATGCTATATCAACATTTTTAACTGTTTTAAATGTTATCTATATAATGTTCCCCCTACTCCCCTCTTTTTTTTTATATATCCCCATTGAAAAACCAAACTCATGAATCACCAAAAAAAATAAAAAATAAGATGATATAGGAAGGAAAGAAAAATAGTTTTCCTTAAAAGAAAAAGGAGAGAAAAAAACTAAACCAAAAAAGTAAAACAAATTAAAAAAACACAAAAAATAAAAAAGTAAGTACATTTTTTTTTTAGATTTAATGCTTCCCCAACCATTAAATTGTTAAAGAGCATTGAATCTGTATTCTGTTAAACAAAAAAAATTATTGAAACTGCCTTTAAACATTGCAGCTATACAAAAGGCAATGTCCTCTCTCGGTAGTGATTAACATATTAATTGATTCTCAGTGAAAATCAATTTGCAAGTCCACCAGGCCACAGGAAGTTGTATCAGAGAGAGGCCAGACACTGTTTAATGAAACAGACCACAAACAACAACAAAAAAAAAATAGAACTTAGTTAGGCCTGACTAATTAATTCCATTCCAGGATTTTCCTTAAAACAAAACATAAAAAAACTATGTTTTAATGTCCTCTGTGTTTTTAAAGTAATTTGACCAGTCTTGGTCCGTTCATCCATCCTTGTGTGTGTATTTCTTCCTAAAATACAAAACTCAAAACCATTAATAACACCTCACTGTACCTCTTCTGAGAGGTTTCTAATGGACTAACTGGCAGTATATGCTTGGAACAGACTTCAAGCAGAGGTAATGAGTCCAAAAACAGTAAGTACAGTGAAACAAGTACCGACTCCCCCACATATCTGTACTCTGACAAACAAAAAGTTATAGGAAAACATGATGGGGTTTTTAAGTACTTACAGTCTAAGAAGACCCCATGTCAACATAAAACCTTTACACATATTAACAGCACATGCGTCAATTCGGAAGGAAAAAAAACAAGACAAATCCTAAGACCTACTGAATCCATAAGATGCCATAAGGTGCCACGTACTGTATAATGTAGTTTCCAAGTGTCAGGGTGAATAAAACTTCACTCTAACCACAGGAAAGGGAGAAAAAAAAATTCCTACAGTTTCTCCTAACTATAGGAATCGAGATCTCGTATCTGTGCACAAGTTATTTATTTGCGAATGCATTTCAATTTGTAAAAAAAAAAAGTATAAATTTAAACTGGTACCAGTATTGAGCTCATTACAAACAAGAGAAAAAAAAATCAAATAAACATAAACAGTACAAAGCATGCACATTAATGTGATCACTTCTTGATGGCCATAAAACAAAAACAAAAATCTTATTTACACATGGACCGTTCATACACATCCATTCCATCACTCAGACACACCCACATTTGTTTAGATTGAATCCCCTAGATTTTGGATAGAGCTTTGGTAATTTGCAAATGCATTGCTAGGTGTTTCTGGCCACTGGGAGAATAAAAAGGGAAGCATCAGGAAAAAAAAAAAACATGGAATGCTATACTTTACCCTTTTTTAGGCACGGATGTACGCATATATACAGCTTTATATGTACATATACTTTCAGAAACTCACTTACCCTGAAAAAAGATAACTTGTAGCAAAACAGTTATTACTTTATCCCATTTTTTTTTCTTTAACTTATTTAAAGCAAACAATACAACATTCTTACGTGTACATTGGTAAATGGTCAATGACCTTCCCACTTTGATCTAGTGAAACGAAATGCCCTAGACCTCTAAAACATAACTTCTATCTTGCATTTTATCCCCGGTTTTAGTGTGCTGGTTTGGTTCCCGATGGACAAATTTACTCCCTCCATTTTTTCAAATTCAAGGAGTCAATAACGTTTCTTTTAAAGGAATGGAATTCTTTCACAAACTCATCCCGTTTCTGTTTCATTTGCCAAATCTCATACTGTAAAGCCTCATTTTCGGCCTTAATAGTTGAGGAAGGGATGTTTGAATTAGTATTTTCATATTTCCTAGGCTTTTCACCCCAGCGAGGTGAGTATACTTCCACGTCACACCTCTTTGTTGTATACTGATTTGGTTTTAATATCTTTTCACCAGAAGACAAACAAAACTGGGAAATGTGGCTGAATAAACCACACGTGAAGCATTTTATCTTTTGTAAAGTGTTAAAGCGTCTCTTAACTGGTGTGGTTTTAGGCTGAGAATATTCAATGGCTAAAACCTGATTAACAACTTTTGCTGTACAAGAAATAGGGGCCCTTTCAAAAGAGCTCCCACCTTTCAATGAGTTGTTTGAACTAACACATACTCCAGACGGAGATAATTTCCTGTTGCACCTAGAAATACTCAAACTGGTTCCATTACAATCTATGGTATGTGTAGATTGCACCCTCTGTCCTGGGCTGAAAGATGCAGACAATTGTTCACATTTACTGTCTGCAGCCTTCAGCCCCTGTATCAGCTGATCAACCTATCCTTGCTTGTTTTGGTTGTGTATTGTTGGCTGCGGGTGGCTAGCATTCATATTTGTCATAGAAACTCTTATGCCCTGTACACACGATCGGTTTTACCAATGAAAACAGTCCGATGGACTTTTTTCATCGGACAAACCAATCGTGTATGGGCCCCATCTGTCTTTTTTCCATCGGTGAGGAAAAATAGAACATGTTTTAAATTTATCCGATGGAAAAAAAAACGATAGCAAATTCCGATCATCTGTGTTGAACTCCATCGGAGAAAAAAACCCACGCATGCTCAGAATCAAGTTGACACATGCTCAGAAGCATTGAACTTAATTTTTCTCGGCTCATCAGAGTATTTTACGTCACGGCGTTTGGGACGGTCGGATTTTTGACTGATGGTGTGTAGGCAAGACTGATGAAAGTCAGCTTCATCGGAATTCACACTCATCTCAGTAAAAAAAACTGAACTAACTAAAAAAAATCAAGGTATAATGTACTATGTTCACTGCACCCTATTTTACACTAATAATAATCTTTCTCAGATATTAGCTTCAGTAGTAAAACTTCCACAGTTTTGTACTTTAACTGACATCAATGAGAATAATACTGCTTGTAAATTCCCACAGTTAAAAAAAAGCAAAACAAAAAAAGGCAAAAGAAAAACTAAAAAACAAAACACAAAATATTTTGTAGGTTATTGTAATGTCCTAAATATTTTCAATGTTAGTGGACATACAATAAAAACAAACACTTGTTGAACCTTTTCAACAACACAACCAAGACCACTTTTTCAGTGTCTTTCTAATAAAATATGTACTCACCATCAAGCAAACTCAAACACTGGTTAGAGATAGCAATGAAGCTGTCCTCTTTCCAATAAAACAACAACCAAAAATCAAAACAAAAATCCCTGTACCTCCTCCCCATTAAATTGACCGGTTATAATGGTACATCCAAAGTACTTTTATCAATTATGATTTACGGGATATTAAAAAAATTGTGTGGTGTATCCTCCCTTCTATTTAGAGTTAATCTAATACACACTATTAAAACAAAAACATTTACCTATATTTTTCCCTAGATAGATTGGATAAGCTGACTTAATCTCTAATACACAAATGTTGTTATATTAAATACTTTCAGTCCTGTACTTATTTTTGTGGTCGCCACTGTTAACCTTTAAAATGTATATTTAAGATTTAATATCTCAAAGATATGGTATGGGTTAAATAAGTTATTTTGACCAGAAGTTACATGGGAAAACTTACTGACTCGAGTATAAGCCGAGGGTGAGAATGCAGCAGCTACTATAAGTGGAAGAGGGTCAACAATGCCCATTTGCACGCCTCACTGTGCCCATTGCAACCTCACTAAGCCAATTGTCACTGTGCCCAACCTCACTCTGCCCATTGCCACCTTACTGTGCCCATCCTTACTGTGCCCATCCTCACTGTGCCCATCCTCACTGTGCCCCTAAAATTGAAATTGTACCTGAAATTGAGAGGCTGCGGGCGTCCATTCATTGTTTAAAACTCGCGGCCTCTTCCTGGTCCCTTCCGTGATAGGCGTTTCTAAGCAGACACAGTTCCGCCTATCACAAACGTTCTCTCATCCTCAGTTTCCCAGCAGACACTGTGTTCAGTGTTCCGCCAATCACGGGAGTCCTCTTGTCCGAAGATGAAAAGGCATCCGTGATTGGCGGAACACTGAACTCAGTGTCTGCTGGGATGGGTGAGGATGAGAAAACGTTTGTGATAGGCGATTCTCAGCAGACACAGATATGTCTATCACGGAAGGGACCAGGAGGAGACCGCGAGATTTAAACGATGGACGCCCGCAGCCTCTCAATATTTTCAGGTACACTGACTCGAGTATAAGCTGAGGGGGGCACTTTCAGCCCAAAAAAAGGGCTGAAAATCTCGGCTTATACTCAAGTATATACGGTAGTTAGTCAGGTTGAAAAAAAGACACAAGTCCATCCAGTTCAACCATAAAGTGAAAGCTTCAACATAATAAACATTTATTAGAGAATTGTTAAAGTCTAATCTAATACACAGAAACTATCTATAGTCTTAAACAAGCAGGAACTCGTAGTTTAAAATACAAACATTTACATGGAGGAATACAGAGCATATTCCTCTAAAAGATTAAAGTACAAACATGTGCAGTTGTTACAAGTAAGACAGACCTTTCCCATAGTTATGCTTTAGAACCATCCTTCAAGGCGGCCATACACGGTTCGAATTTCGAAAGAATTTTCCTTCGAAAATCGTATCAAAGTATTTTCATACGAATTTTGCACCGTTAGTGGGCTGCAGCACAACAGCCAATTTTCGTGCGGCAATCAAATTTGAGGAATCCGACATGTTGGAAATAAAAAAAAACGATTTTCTGATCAATGATGGGAGAATCGTGCGAGAAATGTAATAGAAAAAAAATGCGCATGTGCAAGAAAAGAATATTCCCGGAGAGAAAAGAATATTCCCGGCAACATGAAGGTTTGGTCGGCCGAATTTCGAAAATCAATGGTGGCATCATCGGATCACAAAAAAACGAAACTTTTTGATTTTGAAAAGAAAATTTGTTCGAAATTCGACCGTGTATGGCCTGCTTTAGGCTACCCTTCCATAAAGAGAGCTCCCTTCTCCTCTCCTCTTGAGTATATCTCTCTATGCTGATGCCCCATAGGTTGGCCTAACTTGGATCATGATTGGAGGGCTTACTACCTATGTCAACCCCCTTTCATGCAAATCCTGGTGACTATATCTGGGCAGGAGATTTAATTTAATTTTCCCAGGAAGTTAGGTATTGATTTACAGGTGGGGCTCCCTTCCTTGCATATCCCAGCATGGGATCCATTGAAGGGAGCAGGTGAAAAACAATGGAATTGTCTCTCCAAGCTTGGGCTCCGCAATGTCGCTTTTAACAAAAGGCTTCTGTGAAGCCTTTTTGCCCGGCTTTTATAGATGCAAGCTAATTGAAATATATTCATAATTACAATATTTTACAGCTAATAAAACCATAAGGCAACACTGCTGACTTTAAATAAAAGAACACTTACCTGTTTAGGGATCCAGCGCCGTCCTCACCTGTGCTTGTTATTCACTAGTCTTCAGGTTCCCAGCACTGGCATCCTAACTGTGGGTGGCCAGTAGGCTTGTGCAATTCGTTTCGTAACGAATCGAAATTCGTCCGAATATAGCAACTTTCGGACATTCGGAAGCATTCGAATTTCCGAACAAAGCAATTACGAATAAAACCGAATCCGAAATAAATTATACCGCAAAATAGCGAATGCCCGAATGTCTTCGGCATAATTCGTTATGAAAAAACTTATGAATGTACAAATCCATTGGAAACACAATAACACTCACTCTGCTCTGCTCTCTGCTTCTCCTTCACCGTGCTGAACTCCCTCTCAAAATGGTGTACAGGGGCGGAGGCTATAGCCGCATGTAAAAAACGAAAGTAAAATACGAGATTTCTAATCCATTCGAAGCACAATAACACTCTGCTCTGCTCTCTGCTTCTCCCTCACCGTGCTGAACCCTCTCAAAATGGTGTACAGGGGCGGAGGCTATAGCCGCATGTAAAAAACGAAAGTAAAATACGAGATTTCGAATCGTTACAAATAACCGCTATGTATTTCGAAAAGTACAAATCCATTCGAAGCACATTAGGCATAATAGGCAGCGTCGTCGTGAGAGAGACACAGAAAATTACGAATCAACGAACCCAAAAAAAGTTACGAAAGTAGGAGTTGTGTCCAGAATCAACGAAAAACAACGTACTCTACCGAAAGTACGAATTATAAAGCAACAAAAAATTCAACGAAAAATGTCGCTTGCAAAAATACGAATGAGTCCGAACACGAAAAATCCCGTCTAGCAAAATTACGAATGATTACGAATCAACAGGACCGGAAAGAAACGAACCGAAACGGAACTAATTTTTCCGTTGTGCACAAGCCTAGTGGCCAGCTATGTGGCTTGCAGCTTCACAGCCAGCTGCCCACTGTGAATGCACAAGCCACACTGCATTTTATGAATGGTCCCACAGTCTTCTGGGACCTGTGACATGTCCCAGAAGACTGCAGGAAGGGATGGGGAGAGGAGAGCTTCCGCTCAGTTCGCCTAGGCAATCTGAGCAGAAGTAGGAGCAGTTCCTGTCAAAACTGGGTACCCACCCCCCCAAAAAAAATGTTTACATGCCAAACATGCCAGGGGAGCAGGGGAAGAGGACTTAAAGCAGAATTTTCCCTTTCAGGAGAATTTTTGCTTTAACTGTTCTAGTTTAGCTGTGCTGTACTCTTAATAAAGATTATAAAATCTGATGAAACATGTTATATACAGTACATAAAGAGGTGAAAACTGAAAGTGGTTATAAAGCCTAAACATTTTTACCTTAAAGCCATTGGCTCCTGCCACTATCAATCAAAGCCAGCAACAAGGGAGTGGGGGCGGGGCTAAGTCCCCCTTTCTTTGTCTATAGATGCAGAAAGAAAGGCTCAGGAGCGAGATTGCAAGAGTGTCCCTATAAAAAGTGGCTTTCTATGCGGGCAATTGGCAGAGGGGCAGAGCCAGGAGCGCTAGCCAGGGACCCGAGAAGAGGAGGTTCCAGGCCACTTTGTGCAATTCAATTGCATAGAGAATATAAGTATAAACTTGTTAGTTATATTTTTTGTAATACAACTATTTGAACTTCAGGCAAACAGATAAAGTTATTTAAAATTAAAAAAACTTAACGTATAGTTATAAGAACTGTTTTTGATCAACCAGTCTTATGGTTCAGGCTCATCTGCAGACAACACCCTCCAGTCCTGCATACTACACTGTAGATGCACAATACAAAGTGGTCTGGGACCTCTGATAGTTTGTAGACATGTGCACACTGAAATATTTTGTTTCGGAATTTCGGCTTTGTCCGAAAAAAAAAAATATTTAGTTACTCCCGAAATTTGTTCTTATTTATTTTGTTTCGTTAATAAATGCATTCGTCCAAAAAGCAGAATTAAGGTTGAATCTGTTAATTGAAGGCTTATGGTGTCTGTCGAATGTTCTAAAAGGATTTGACAAACCAGCTAAACTGTACAACAACGCAATCGTACATTTCCGGTTGAATGCTCCGCCCACAAGCTATAGTAGAATTCTAATGTTGTATGACTAGCAATAATTATATTTATTAATAATTATTGCTAGTCAACTAACATTAGAATTCTTCTATAGCCTATGGGCGGAGCATTTGACCATACATGTCCGCTCGCTGCGATCGTATGTTTTTAGCTGCTTTGTCGAATCCTTATGTCTCTATAATGTCGAATAATCTTGAACTAATAGAGTTAGGTTAGGCAGTAGGCACATTCAACTGCAGGTTCGATAGACACAGATCGCTGAGTGCGTCCCTTCCCCCTCTTTTTGAGACACAGATCGCTATTGTCACCGTCATGTCGAATCTATCTATATCGAACTGTTGTCGCAACAAAACAAAAATAAACCTTTTTTTTTATTTTGGATCTTTTGGATTTCGGATTCTGCGAGTTCGTTATTCCCAGAAATTCGGATGAAAATGCATTCAGACAAAAACAAATGCACATGTCTAATAGTTTTTGGCTGGACAATGAGTAGCAATAGTATACCTATGGAGTCATAACTTTGCTCTGTCCTTCTCTTGGGAGGATCTCAGTGTAAGATGGATAGGACTGTGATCCTAATTGGCTCAGAGTTAATATAAACTCAAAAACAGACCTTTTATATTTTGCAGCTTGCAGGTCCTCAAATGAGGCCCTGCCTTGGTTTGTTTTTCAGGGTATGTATTTTTATTTTTACCTGGTAATCATGTGAGTGACACATTTCCTGTCCCTGGGTGACCATGCTCACTTTTTTATTGTATCTATGGAAGGAACCACAGTAGCCATCTAGATCGGATTTGATGTCTGCCTTTGCTCATATCCATTACATGGTGCATTGATGGAATTAGAAGTTTACACTGAAAGATAATATTATTTTATATATATATGTTCTGTGACAAGGAAACTGCATTTATGGCAAGATATACATGTTACATTACTTGTTTATAATACTGTTTTTTAGATAGGTTTAGATAGATGTATTATGTACAATAAAGTATTGCGTGGGCAGTGAGACGCAGCATCTAAACAATCTATTACATTTGAAATGTTTATAAGGATGATTTAAGGGCTAAGTCCATCATTCTAGGCATGTTTTTTATGTTATACCCTATTTAGGGTGTAACATGAAACATGGTCACAGCCTGCAGACCCCCACTCTGAAACTCCCACTTTACTGAATACATGGTTCTTCACCCTAAAGGGTCCTATATATTTTTGACTGTGTGCCTGCCCAGCTATGTCATTCATTCACAGGGTTTGTATGAAAAAATACTACAGGTCTCATCTGCCTCCATGACAGAGAGACTCATAGATATCCATGAAGCACAATGACATCACTTGTATTCCATTGGTACTTTTTCCAGCCCTGTAACTGTGGGTCCATACCATGGTATGGATCTGGGCTTAAAGTGGAGTTCCACCCTAAAGTGGAACTTCCGCTCATCGGAACCCTCCCCCCCTCCGGTGTCATATTTGGCACCTTTCAGGGGGGGAGAGGGTGCAGATACCTGTCTAAGACAGGTATTTGCACTCACTTCCGGGAGTCCTCTCTGCGGGTATTCTGCGGGTAGTATGTCACTTCCCGCAGAATACCCGTTGTGTTCTGGGAGACACTCGGCTCCCAGAACACAACAGGGACCAGTGAGAACGGCGCAGAGTGACTCGCACATGTGCCGTAGGGAACCGGGCAGTGAAGCCGCGAGGCTTCACTTCCTGGTTCCATCACCGAGGATGGCGGTGGGGGCAGCAGAGTGACAAGTGATTGCTCGTCTTCTGCTGCCGACGTCGCTGGACTCCAGGACAGGTAAGTGTCCTAATATTAAAAGTCAGCAGCTGCATTATTTGTAGCTGCTGGCTTTTAATATTTATTTTTTCAGGGGGGCTCCGCTTTAAGAAATAATCTGCAGTAGCCTGTGCATTTCACCCACTATCCAGGCAATGAACCTTTGTTTAATTAGTGTGAGTGAATGTATTTATTTATTTATTTTTTCAAAAAGTGGAATTAGCCTTTAATGATTTCTAAAGTCTGGTGTACAGGTCTTTAATGCAAACTGGACTGTCTATATTTGATGAAAATTTGTTTAAAAAAATGTCAACATTAAAAAGGTAATTCAGCTACCACATTCAAGGGCTGGTAAGCTGCAATATATTACCTTTTTGTTTTATGGTTTAGTTATGCTTTAATAAAAGCTCATTTTAAATTATACTCTGGAGATTTGTCCAGCAATACTGTATTTTTAAAAAAAAATGATATATTGTGTCTATTATACCTGCATTAAGTTCATATTTCATTATTTTTACAAAATTATAGAAAAAATATAAAACTGGGATGGGATGGGAAAATGATGATGGGAGTTTGAAATAAAATTCCATTCAATACTTAAAATGTAAGTAAACATACGATTATGGATAAAATGATGAGCCTTTTCAATATTGTGCTGCAGTTATTAAACTGGTCTAATTAATGTAGCTATTGAGTACATGCAGAAAATATCAGAACTCCTGGTATGACACCAAAGGAAAACCTTTATTTAAGTGGCATAACAACAGTCTTTTTAGGTTTCAAAAGGAACCTTTGTAAGGGCAAAAATTGAGGATTATTTTAAAGATGAAAGGCCAAGAATTCTATTTTCTACTGCTTTTCTCTACCCCTATGTTACTTACAGAGCTCCTGAGTTTTGATGGTATTCATTACCAAATTTACTGAAATGAAAGTGTGAACTGTTTAGTTCATGTATCAATTTATCATTTGATATATGATTGGATTAGTGTCAGTCTGCAAATTACATAAGGGGATTGTGCTTGAAGCAACTAATTTACTTACTATAAAATAGTACATATTGAAATAAATTAATTGACAAAGTACTTTAACAGGCACCCTGATGATGTGAGTAATATCACAGAACTGCTTGAAAAAAAATGGCAATTTATTTATGTAAGAAGTATTTATTATGTGAAGGTTTTATATTGGTTTTAAAAAGCTCATGCACTCATTACTACTAAATATTCAGACCTTAGGAAATATGTTTAGCTACTACCTACTCAGTAGATATGTTTGTAAAAGATGCTTTTGATATTGCAAAATGTATTGTTCTATTAGTAACATGTTTTTAACGCAGAAAAACATAATTCTTGCTATTTTTTGTTTCTTTGTAATAGTTCGTACATTTCTGCCTTTGACCCCTCAAGGGAGATTTTTCCATACCTCCCTGCAATGCCTATGCAAGAAATGGGAGGTGTAGTTGCCACTAAAACAAATTAAAATGTTTTAGAGTTTTAGCTTTAAAAAAATAATATCCCACCTGAGATGGAGAATCCTCAAAGTTTTAAATTGTGGAGACAAAAGGGACTTACCACGGTTCGTTCTCTACTCACGGCCAGAGCAGTCTGTTCATGCCAATGAAAATCATTTGAATGTCTCATTGGTACTTTACCCCAGCTAGGATTGCAAAATGTCTACCATTTTTTCAATGTCCAATTGCTTCAGAGGATGCCCAGATTTGGGCGATATGAAACATATATGGTGGACATGTTCTTAAGTCCAAAGGTTCTGGATTAGGGTGTACACACTGGTCGATACGGTTCTCTACATGAATTTGCGGAGAGACTTATGGGAGGCACTAAAGAAAAATATAGCGCGGTCATGGAAGACACTGGTACTTAACTTTAAAGAGGTTAAGAATCGGGTTCATGGTACACGCATCAATGAAAGATTAATGGCTATCCTTGAGGATAAGCATGACAAATTCCAACAGGTATGGCAGCCCTGGATTGACCACTTCCCACCCTCTCAAATGACCTCCCGATTTTAAGATATGTAAAGTTTCCCTGGGGTACCCTTCTCCTTTTTTTCCTTCTTCCCTCTTGCTCTCTTTCTTTTTTTTTCCTGTCTCCTCTGTAGCTTGCCCTTATGTGCTTCCCTCTCTCACTGCTGACTTCATGTATGGTCCAGATGAACCATGGCCATGGCCGCCTAAATTATTTTTATATATTTTTTCTCTCCATTTTCTTTTGGCCAGGCCCTCCACCCATTTCTTACATTTGTGCTATGAAGTCATGGAGACATTTGTGGTTTTGACTGCACGATATTGCCTCGATAACCTGGATGCTGTTTCTTCTCTGGTATCTTTTTGTGCACATATGACCTCTAAGTTTTAGATATTCATTAAATTTTTACAAATGAATGCTCTGCAAGTTTTGTATTACACATTTTTCTATTACAGTATTAGACTGTTGTAGCTCTCATTTTACATTTCGGGAGCAATGTATGTACAATATGTACTGCCATTTTAGGTGCATACTTAGTTTTTGTAATGCTTTATTTCTCTTGTTATATTGGAAAACTTTAATAAAATCTCAGTAAAAGAAAAAAAAACATATTCCTGGGAAGAAAAATACAAATTGTAATTGAATAAAGGCAAATTAGCATAAAAATACATTAATAGCGGTTATTTACTAAAACTGGAGCATCTGGTGCAGCTTTGCATAGAAACCGCACCAGAACTTGCAAACAGACAAAAATTTTGTTCGAACACCGTTAAAGTCTATAGGACACGAACATGAAAAAAAAGTGCTAATTTTAAAGGCATATATGCATGGTATTGTGCTAAAAAGTATTTGGGGACCTACTGTAGATCCTGCCCCAGGGGACATGTATCAATGCAAAAAAAAGTTTTAAAAACGGTTGTTTTTTTGGGAGCAGTGATTTTAATAATGCTTAAAGTGAAACAATAAAAATGAATTCCTTTAGAAATGTCATTTTGTTGTGGGACTGTTCTAAACATGGGAAAATGCGCCACTTCACAGGCATACTATAGACACCACCCAGGCACGATATTTAAAGGAATATTTAATTTTTATTGTTTCACTTTAAGCATTATTAAAATCACTGCTCCCAAAAAAATTACCATTTTTAAAACTTTTTTTTTTGCATTGATACATGTGCCCTGGGGCAGGACCCGGGTCCCCAAACACTTTTTATGGCAATAACTTGCATATAAGCCTATAAAATCACCACTTTTGTTTTTTCATGTTAATGTCCCATAGACTTTTAAACATTGTTCTGCGGCTATCGAGTTTGCCACGAACACCGCATAATGTTCGCTGTTCGGCGAACATACGAACACCCGATGTTCGAGTCGAACTTACATTCGACACGAACATTGGGCTCATCCCTAGAAACCAATCAGTTTCCAGGTTTTATTGCTGAAACCTAATTGAACAAGATGAAGTTAAGAGCTGGTTGGCTACCATGCACAGCTGCACCAGATTGTGAGTGCTCTATTTTTATTGCGTTAAATACTGGGGTTATGGCAGCAGCTAGCTGTCACAACCCTGGCATTTTTTTATACAACGGGTGATCCGGCATCTGATAAAAGTGATCCCAGAGGCAGATTTGCCACGGGATCACTTTTATAGGCAGCGGAAGAGGTGCCCCCCGCCACTTTCCGGTCGTTTCCCAATTATTGGAGCCGTCAGTAAAGGTGAAACTATCTGATAACCTGTAGCAACTCTATGCCCTTGGAGGACTGGAGTGTCGTCAAATGTCACTTCCGCCCTCTGGCCTTAAAGGGCCCATTTTTTTGTGCTACAGTAAAATTTTATTTAAAAAAAATGTTTGCTTTTAAGTGTAAATGAGATATGTGAGGTCTTTTTAACCCTAGATTCCACATTAAAGAGACAGTCCTGGAAGTATACACGTGAGGGTAGCCCCAGGTAGCCCCCTGAGTGAAGGGGAGGAGAGGATCTTCCTGGGGCCACCCACACGTGCATACTTCTGGGACTGCACTATGTGCGCAAAGAGCTGGTACAGACAAAGATAGTGAAAGAGAGAGGGAGTAGGAATGGCGCTGCTATTTACTGTCTTGATACCGTACCAATGAAGGTGTATTATAAAAGGATAATTACAGTATGCAAAATAAATATATATGCCAGTAATATAAGCTGCTAAGATGGTAGTGGCAAATTAATAAAAATTAGGTAATAGAGACAAATCTGTGATAGATCCTCAATAGTGAAACCTTAATAATGTGATATGGTGGAATGAAATAAAAAATAAAATAAAAATCCTGTGACAAAGTGCAGTGATGAAAATAAATAAATAATTGATTCCAATATTAATTCAGAACAAAAAAGAAAGGAAAAGTTAATTTGCGTCATATAAATAAAGTGAAGTGCTGGTGTTGCCAAAAAAAATTCCTGGTGTGATCTTGGTGGTCACTGCAAACCGTGGTGCATCCGTGCTCTGATAGAAATGCTCACTCACCAGCTATTTCTTACCCTCAAGGGGTATAAGGCATCCACAGTGTTAGCCACTGTGAGGCTCTGTGGCACAAAACTCTATTCCTCTATGTTCCTCAATGCTTGGTAATCCAGCTCCAATGTTACCCAGATGGAAGAAAAACAAAGGGGGATACTCCCAATAGTGTGATACCGCTTGAGTACACAATCTTTATTCATAAACATATGCAGGGTACTCACATTTTAGAAGTTTAAAATTCAGCGTTTTAAGCATGCAAACAATGCTTTGCAGGGAAGTGGTGTGATGCTGTGCTTGCTGCTCGACCGGTTTTGTCGTAATGACTTCATCTGGAGCTTGCACCTGCATCACTGCACTTCCTATTTATAGCCCACAGTGTCATGCTGATTACGTGGGCTATAAATAGGAAGTGCAGTGAATAAAGATTGTGTACTCAAGCGGTATCACACTATTGGGAGTATCCCCCTTTGTTTTTCTTCCATCTGGGTAACATTGGAGCTGGATTACCAAGCATTGAGGAACATAGAGGAATAGAGTTTTGTGCCACAGAGCCTCACAGTGGCTAACACTGTGGATGCCTTATACCCCTTGAAGGTAAGAAATATCTGGTGAGTGAGCATTTCTATCAGAGCATGGATGCACCACGGTTTGCAGTGACCACCAAGATCACACCAGGAAATTTTTTTGGGCAACACCAGCACTTCACTTTATTTATATGACGCAAATTAACTTTTCCTTTCTTTTTTATTTGTTGTTCTGAATTAATATTGGAATCAATTATTTATTTATTTTCGTCACTGCACTTTGTCACTAAGGATTTTTTTTTATTTTATTTCATTCCACCATATCACATTATTAAGGTTTCACTATCGAGGATCTATCACAGATATGTTTCTATTACCTAATTTTTATTAATTTGCCACTACCATCTTAGCAGCTTATATTACTGGCATATATATTTATTTTGCATAATTATTCTTTTATAATACACCTTCATTGGTACGGTATCAAGACAGTAAATAGACAGCGCCATTCCTATTCCCTCTCTCTTTCACTTCCCATTACCATCTAGGTGTTGGTAATCAGTAGAGGCAGCAGTCCATTCTGTCTTGCTTACACCTTTTTTTTGCATTGGCTTTTTTGCACTGTCATTGCTTAAATTCCATTTGCGCGGCTTCATTCTCCTTCTCACACAGACAAAGATAGCCTCACCCATAAACTGCCATGCTGCTGCACCTTCCAGCTTCTGGACTGACATCCAGTTTCTCTATAATCGGTGTGTGATGTAAACAGTGCATGCTCCCTGACAGGAAGTGACGCAGAGACCGATACAGCAGTGATCATCTGTAATGATAATCCGTAAGCCGGTAGAGTGTCTATTGTGAGAGGATATAAAAGAGAGGCATTGCTGTCCGAGGCACAAAAAGAAGGATTAGTGTTGGTGCTTTTTAGATTCTGTTGTGGGGTCAGAAGTGGAGGTGAGCAGGTTTTTCACCTATTGGTGGTGGTCACCATATGTGTCACAAAACAGAAGACTTTCAAGTACACTGTTTGTACAGTGATGTATTATTGGAACTGCTTCAATTGAATCTGCACAAGAACTGTATTACACATTTATGACATGTAAATGTATTCGTTATTTGTCATGGACACATGTATATTTTGAGTTGCGTTACACTTAATATTTGTTATATTAGATTTTGCTTTTAGGTGTTGTGAAATCACTTATATTGTGTTATAGATGCAACCACACTGTTTTAGATAGTTGCATAGTGTATCAATTTTAGACGCAATAATACAGGTTCATGTTTGTTGATTTAGGTTAGAGCGGACTATTATCACTATATATATTTTTTTGCATAACACCAGGACAACATGTATTATCAGTAGGAGGTGAACAATTGGTGCCTCCATATTTCTCTCATGAGATATTACATCCCACCCAAAGTAAACCCCAGAAAATAAAATATGATGTCCACCCGCTTCCCCCTTTCCCAGAATATTCTGAATACTTGTTTTGTCTTGGGGAAATATAATAGAAAAAAAATACTAATGATGATGAAACGTATGAGGTGGAACCCTCGGTGCATTACTTTTGGTCTAGGCAGAACGCAAGCAGATGGCCGGGAGCTTCCTAAATGATCGGATACAACGGGTACATACAGATTGTATATTTTTTACTTTGCCTGTGAAGCAAACATTTTTAACAATAAAACAGTAAATTTTTTTGCTATGAAAGGTTCCCTCTTCTCTCTTTCGTACATCGATTGGAACTTTTGATACTGGAGCCACTGGATCACTCACCCACGAGGAGAGGATATCAGGCAACTATCCAGAGGCACCACCTGGTCCCTGGGTGACCAAAAATTGAGGCTGACCTCCCTTGTTATATAACAGGGGGACAACACCATCCAGTGAGCACAGATCTTCAAAGGAGCACATGGTGACATAGCATTACCAGAGGGTGTTAAAGCACAAGCAAGTTTTTCACTATTCTAAGGATGGACTTTTACTATGGAATTGATGATTATTAATATTTTGAAATGAGCACTTATAATTATATGAGACTGAGCACATTTTTATTTTTATTATTTGATTTCACACACATTTATTGTAGTAGTGATTAATTTTGCAAGTTCTGTCTAGAAAATATATTGTGTTATTTGTAATTGAGCATTATACCTTGGATATGCTGGGGGGGGGGGGGGCATTTATTTTTGTTTGGCCAGCCTGTTGGGCTTTTATAATACATATATGCAGTGTGTAACAATTTCAGGTGATTATCAGAACAGAAGACATTAAGAGAAAATTAATGTTGTTAATGTTGCATAACAGCAAATTGTATTGTTAAAGATATAAGGAGCTTCCCCTAATGTATTCCCAGAAGAAAAAGCTATCATCTATTATGCTGGAGTATTGCCTTCCTCCAACTCCAGTGAAAATTTACATACTCAATATGCAGCACATAGAACTTCCATGAATTCCAAATATATCAACGTCTTTTACTAATAGTGTATAGCTGTGTACAGCTACTAAAAATATTTTTTTTTAATAGCTGTTTCAAGCAATTTGATTAATAATTTATATTTTATATTGTTATTTAATATTTCATTATTTTCTATTTCCTAACATGCAGTTTTCCACAGTGGTAATTTACAAATAAAGGTTGTACATATGTTTTGAGATTTCTAAGTATTGATAGACTTTGATTAGCAGAATTAGACAGAATCGCATTCTTCTGTTGTTTCACAGTACCTGACACCCAGGAGGAGCTTTGGAGAGACTTTAAAACATTGAAGAAATGTACATAAAGGAATGTTTCCCCGCTAAAAGCCAACACACAACCTATATCTGGTGTAATAAAAATATGTGTGAAACAAACAGGTGCAAATGAATTTAAAGATCAAGTACAATTAAAATATAAATAAAATATAAATATATATATAAAGAAATTCGATGCATACGTGTCTAAACAGTATACAAAGTGCCTGTGCAAAAAATGGACAAAGTATTCACACTAGTGCAAAACTGCTAAAGGTGAAACTGAGGCAAAAATAATGTTGTGTAGTCCAGAAGACAGTGACAAAAAATCTTGTTGGTGGCAATAGAAAATTAGAAAAAATAAAATGAAAATACGAATATACGAGACAAATAGTCTCTCAATGTGCCTCTCTTGATTGAAGTAAAGTTACTAGTGCAGATGCAGATCTCCTGCTATAGTGATGATCACTGGTATCTCCAAGCAGTGGTCTCACAGAGCTCTCACCTCCATATAGATGTAATTGGGCATGATCAGTAATGTCTCCCTCCTCTATACTGGCCCCTCCGCTATGTGTTTCTTTCGGTCTCCTCTACGTCTCCACCGGCTACACTAATGTTAGTAATCCTAGAAAAGAGGGGGGGGGGGGAGCCGCTCCAATGGGGATGCTGGATCAGGAATAGGGAGAGAGAAAGGTCTCCAATAGTGTAGTATTTTTAAAAGGAATAGGGTTATTTATAAAGATATTGCTTGTACATGAAATAAAGGTAAAAAATGCATGTAAATAACCAATGCGGCACGATACGCCCCCTTACTGTTGCTCCGGGTACTTCCGGTTTGCGGTACCTCACGATATCCCTACGCCGTTACGTCATGTACCTTGTGACTTCATCAGGGGAGCTTAGTTTTTGCAGCTATTTGCACACAAAGCACCTTTTTCATATTTCACCTACTCATTAGTAGCGCGAAAGACCCGCCTTTATTCATTGAAGAAATGTAATGTCACTTCAGAATTATCAGACACCTGTTGTATTCATATTTGCTTTTTTTCATTGGTACATTTAATACTGATCATAATGCATTCTGTGCAGCTGAACAATGTTCCTCAGACATCATTGCTGTTTTACACGAGCACTTGGCATGAATATGAATTAAAAGAAAGAAATATTTTTGTCACAGCATTGCATAATGTCTGCGATTGTTATTCACTGGGATATAGTTTTGGAATGCCTTATTTATGAATAAGATAGATAAACACCAAAATACCAGCTCATAAGACATCCTTAACAGCCCTTGAATTATTCAGATAGACTGTTGTGAATATTCAGAGAGACTCTTGGTGAGTGAAGGATGCATCATGAGTTCAGAATATTCTGATATGGTCTACAAGGATATTGGAGATGCAGACTATTCCTAATGCATGTACTTAATGCATGTAAACTTGACCTATGGTGATTTGAAAACAAATCAGCATAGCTTACAAGAAAATAAAACAGGATGATAAAATATGAATGAAGCTCCTTACAGTTAGTCCTGAATTATAAAAAAGAACAACCCAGTTAGCATCACCGCTAAAAATTTCATTGGATAATTATTCACAAAGATGTTAGGCTCTGCTATTGAATGTCTAGCAAAATTACGGTTGCAGACATGATATAGAGTCCACTTAATGACTCTGTCTGTGGAGATATACTTTTAAGAAATGTTAGTACTTTGTATCTTTGGTATATAGCAGCAGGCTATATGTAATGTATAAAAATGCTAATCAACAAATGTGATACTGAAAACCTTATGCTGCAAATCTAGATAGGTAAAAACATTTCTAAAAGGAGTTTCTGTTCAAAAGCTAAAAGCAAGCAATTACTTAAGTCTCCATATTTTAAGAGAGTATCCCCAAACCATATTTTAGTAAACCTGATGCTTTGATGCCAGGTGGAAACTGTAATCAGGTCCTGACTCCAAAAGGTGGTGCGTGAGATTCTTTAGATTTATTTTGAATAGCTTTAGACTTTTTTAAATACAAAGCCAATAACTACATTTTAATACAAATTTTAACATGTCAAAGTAGTGGTGTCTGCATTCCCATTAGGGTCATTCATCCTCTCTATTTGTCATGTGTACCATTATCATTGGAATTTAAAGTAAAATACATTTTTGGTTTGTCCCCAGAACAGTATTAGAAGGAAAAGCTTTCAATAGACACTACTTCTGGTAACCCTGGTGATAATCAGGGATATCCTCACTTTGTAGGGATTTCTGCTCACTTCTTGTTTTGGCTATGGAACAGGAAGTGAAGGGAATTCTCTCCAATGTGACACAGATGGAAAAAAAAACAGGTTATAACCCTCCTTTACTCTATCAAAAATGTAAAGCATTTTGCCTTTAGTTCTACTTTAATCTCACCTCAAAAGTTTTTTTAAATCATTTTAACCACATCAATACTGGGCATTTTCACCCCCTTCCTTCCCAGGCCAATTTTCAGCTTTCCGCGCTCTCGCACTTTCAATAACAATTGCGCGGTGATGCTACACTGTACCTAAATACATTTTTTATCATTTTGTTTGCACAAAGAGAGATTTCTTTTGGTGGTATTTATTCATGACTCCATTTTTTTTTTTTTTGCGATATAAGTGAAAAAATTGTGGAAATTTAAAAAAAAAAACAATATTTCTTCCTTCTATTTTAAAATAAATCCAATAAAATCAAATTTAGTCATAATTTTAAGCCAAAATGTATTCTGCTACATGCCTTTGGTAAAAAAAATCCTGTTAAGTGTATAATTAGGCCCCTTTCACACTGGGGCGGTTTTCAGGCGCTATTGTGCTAAAAATAGCACCTGTAAACCGTCCCTAAACAGCGGCTGCTTCTGTTTCTCCAGTGTGAAAGCCTGAGGGCTTTCACACTGGAGCGGTGCGCCAGCAGGACGGTAAAAAAAGTCCTGCTAGCCGCATCTTTGGAGCGGTGAGAGGAGCGGTGTGTTTACCGCTCCTCCACCGCTCCTTCCCATTGAAAGCAATTGGAAACCACGGTAATACCGCCGGCAATGCGCCTCTACAGAGGCGCATTGCCGGCAGTATTAACCCTTTTTCAGCCACTAGCGGGGGTTAAAAGTGCACCGCTAGTGGCCGAATACCTCCGCAATTCCGACGGTATACCGCCACCGCACCCACCGCCCCAGTGTGAAACCAGCCTAATTGGTTTGGGTGATCACAGACACATGTACGCAGATGATCATGTACAGATGTGCGCAGGTGATCACGGACATATGTGTGCAGATAATCATTGGGACATATGATTTTACTGTTACATATGTGGGGGACAGGTGTTTTTACTGTGTGGGGACATGTGTTTTGGGGACATGTGTGTTTTACATTGTGTACATGTTTTACATGTGTGTTTTACATGTGTGTTTTACACTGGTGATCAGTGTGTAAAAATATGTAAAAAACAGCTCATACTCACTGATCACCAGCTGGCTGCAGCGATCCACTCTCCTCTCCTCACCTGTGTGAGGAGAGGAGAGCCAATCGCCTAGCAACTCTACTCTATTAACATCACATGACAGCTGTGATTGGACACGGCCGTCATGTGATCAGGAGGGCCAATCACGGAGCCCTCCTGTTGATCGGAGATGCGCCATGTCCGGGTGACACGAGCGCATCGTGGGCATGCGTGCTTACGCGATCCCCCTCCTTCTGAGGGACGTTCCTAAACATCCACTCAGAAGGAGAGATCGCCCACCCGGCCGTATATGTGCAGTGGCTGGGTGGGAAGTGATTAAATAAAACCTGATGAATGATCATGCCTGTGTTTGTGTTTAGGCACTTGATGTTATGAGGTGACAACTGTGCCCCAATTGTGCTAGATAGCTGTCACCATCAGAAAGCCAATGTATAGCAATAATGTACAGGCAATGCTGGAGCAAGTGCATGTGGACAGAAAGTGACTAAAAGAGGCTAAAGGAGATCAGCAACAATGAATATAAAGGCAAAAGCAGTGTTTCATATACAGTAAAAAAAAAAAAGTATTTTATGATATGCTTTATCAAACTTAATGTCATCTAGTTAGTGTTTAGATCCACTTTAAGAACAGCAGGATGCATATCTTACTGCTAATTACAAGAAGAGTAAGAAGGATATGACAAAAAACATGTGTTTACTATTAGGTCAAAGAGGAATCTTCTTGTAATGTACATTAATAAACACAAATTGCCTGCTGTTTACTTATGTAGCTTTGTTTGCCTTACAGCTACATTCAAATTCGGACAAAGGTGATGGATCAGTGAAGTATATATTAACTGGAGAAGGAGCGGGGACTATATATGTCATTGATGACACAACAGGGGATATTCATGCAACAAAAAGTCTAGACCGGGAACAAAAATCACATTATGTTCTACATGCTCAAGCAATTGACAGAAGAACCAACAAGCCCCTTGAGCCAGAATCAGAGTTTATTATTAAAGTACAGGATATCAATGACAATGCACCAGAATTTCCTGATGGACCCTATATCGTCACAGTTCCAGAGATGTCTGACATTGGTAGGTATTGTATTATTATAATTTCTTTCTTTCTTAAAATAAAACTGAACAGATCTAGTTGTAGATTATGGGTACCTAGAAAAAAATATAGCTCTAAACAGCCTATCTGGTGGCTAACAGTCATTGTCTGGCTACCTCAACTGTAAACCAAAGAAATATTTTAAATGAATATAGTAATGTTTATTGCAGTCTTTGTAACAATATTCTAAAGATGTCTTCTTTATATTATTACTATAGTTTTGTCACCTACTTTATAGTTTTCTAGAGTGATTTTATTATAATTACTGTATATATATTATCTTAGCAGAAATACGGCAAAATACTTTTTCTCTCTTCCTAAAATTTTTGTATTAGAAACTTTGTACCTCATTTTGATCTGCTGGTAAAGGAGACAGATTTTTCTGCCAAACATCATAAAATCTAGCCTACATTTTTTTCCTTTAATAATACATGCCATCAAACATAGTAATAGTCACATTATTATTTCAGGATTGTAATTCATCTTCTATTCAATCTAAATAGATTAAGTTTTATGCAGTACCATTTGTAGACTACATTGTTTGAAATGCATAGTAGACTACAGTGTTTGAAATGCATAGTATGCTGCCATCACCAATAATGATTGCTATGGCCATCCAGACAGTATAAATTCAACACTTTGATGAATATAATTTGCATATTTATTTGACAGCAGAAATTCCATGAACAGCAGGTTATAATCCTTCATGTTATCTTAAATTTAGATTTGTACTGCTGGAAATATATATGTGTTAGGAATTCAGGTTGTTATTGGTTTAGTGCGGTTGGTTTGCTTAAGGAGTACTTTTTTCATTTGGCCAAGTGAACTTGTGATCAGTCTAAACACCTAATCATGTGAGGAAGAATGGTAAAAAGTAATTTTGTTTGCACATGATTGGATAATTGATGTTGATGCAGCTTCCCTGAGCTAAAAGAAAATGTTCCTCTTTTAATAGCCCATTCTGGTAATATATATATATATATATATATATATATATATATATATACTGTATGCAGTTTGTTATATGTATATACAAAATTCAGTAGCAGTCTTTGCACACAAGACTGGGAGAGAACAGCCCAGGTGCACGGCGGAACAATATTTATTTAAATCCAAATAAAAGAGGCGTGCATAGGTCATATATGCTGTATGAATCTACACTTTATCTATATATAGTGTATATACATCTTTATTTTGCAGTGTAATAATGTAATACCATTATGGCAATACATACATAAACCTAGAAGATCAAAGTATATATAGAGAGAATATATTGTACATATCCTTTACTTTAAAGTTAGACTTCTATAAGTATTTTTAGCTGGGAAATAATTAATGTTTGAAAAGTCTATACATTTATTTATTATTATTTTTTTTTTTAACCACCTCTCTACCGTGCACGAAAACCCCCTTCCTGCCCAAGCCATTTTTCAGCTTTCAGCGCTGTCACAATTTGAATGACAATTGCGCGGTCGTGCGACGTGGCTCCCAAACAAAATTTGTGTCCTTTTTTTCCCACAAATAGAGCTTTCTTTTGGTGGTATTTGATCACCTCTGCAGTTTTTATTTTTTGCGCTATAAACAAAAGAAGAGCGTCCAGTTTGGAAAAAAAACACTATTTTTTACTTTTTGCTATAATAAATACCCATTTTTTTTTATATAAAATTTTCCTCAGTTTAGGCCAATACGTATTCTTCTACATATTTTTGGTAAAAAAAAAATCGCAATAAGCGCGTATTGATTGGTTTGCGCAAAAGTTATAGCGTCTACAAAATAGGGGATAGATTTATAGCAATTTTTTTTTATTAGTAATGGCGGCGATCTGCGATTTTTTATTGTGACTGCGATATTGCGGCGGACACATCGACACTTTTGACACATTTTTGGGACCATTCACATTTATACAGCGATCCCTGCTATAAAAATGCATTGATTACTGTATAAATGTGATTGGCAGGGAAGGGGTTAACCACTAGGGGGCGGGAAGGGGTTAAATATGTTCCCTCAAAGTGTTCTTACTGTGGGGGGAGGGGACTGACTGGGGAAGGTGACCGATGGTTGTCCCTATGTACAAGGGACACACCATCGGTCCCCTCTCCCTCACAGGACGTGGATCTCTGTGTTTACACACAGAGATCCACTTTCCTGCTCGTTTCCCCCGGGCAACCGCGGGTGCCCGGCGGCAATCGCGGCCGCCGGGCACGCGCACCGGGGCCTTGTGAACGCGGCGGGCGCGCGCCTCCTAGCTCGTTTTAAAGGGAGGACGTCATATGAATGAGAGTATCCTCCGCCCGCCGTCAATTGACAGTGGGCGGGGGACAAGTGGTTAAAGGAACGACAATGTATCTGGCCATTCATAATGCTGGGGTTGTAACCGGGTTAAGAGGGACTTTTGTAATAGACTTTAACAACCTTTACAAGTTATCTAAAGAAAAAATATTTCTTGGTTCCCAGTTCATCCTTAAGCTGTATTTAAAAACAAAACAAAAAGGTCAATGGTCCAGTGCTCTGTATACATTCCAAATCCCAATGTAAATAGTTATAAAAATGAATAAATATGTGTAAGTATCATACATATAAACTATACGATGTATAGAAGCATAGCTAAGAAAATTAATTATACAAGATCTAGACAAAACATGTGTTGGTCTGATTTAGGAAAATTGTCTAATATCATTGATGTAATGTGTATAGGACTAGATATCTGGGTGTCTTTTGAAATGTAAATATTAAAATACAAATTAGGGTCATAATTAAATCTTCCATTTGTGGTAAAGTTGGATAAAATGCATGCCTTACAGTGCAGTGCACCAGAATAAACAGGCGTGAATGATTGTTGCTCTGTGGTGCACTGCATTAGAAAAATGGGATTTTCCTTTGTGGTTATGGCCTCTTACTGTGAGATTAACCGTGTGTCATAGAATTCAGCTGTATATTATCCATATGATTACCATTCATGTATAGTAAATGTGATATTCTCGTCTATTGTCAGACAGTTTTTATCAATAAAATGTGTACTTTTTTATTATACAGTACTTCTCTATGCATCTTACTGGTTTCCAACCTATGCCTATAAAGTCCCAGGGGGAATCTTCTTTTGTTTTTCCCCCTGAAGTAGGAAAAGGCCCATTAAATTGGGTTGTCATGTATAGACAACCCACTCAAAATGAATGGGGTTATCCCAATGTACATTCATTCTTGACATAATGCATGGTAATTAGACATGTGCATTCGTTTTTGTCCGAATGCATTTTCGTCCGAATTTCAGGTATTTTCGTTATCGTTTTAACAAACGAAAACGAAAATGCAGAATCCGAAAACCGAAAGATCCGACATAAACAAATGCTTAATTTTCGTTTTCGTTGCAACAACAGTTCGATATAGATAGGAGATTCGACATGAGGCTGACAATAACAATCTGTGTCCATCGAACCTGTGGTCGAATGTGCCTAACCTTAACTCTATTAGTCCAAGATTATTCTACATAGAGAGAAAAGATTCGACATTATAGAGAGAAAAGATTCGACATAGAGAGAAAAGATTCGACATTATAGAGAGAAAAGATTCGACATAGAGAGAAAAGATCACTGCTGGAATTGGGTGGGGGAAGTAAAATAAAAAAATGATGATGATGAATGTTATTGGCTGATTGTAACCAAAGAGGAGGAGCAGTAAAATAGCTAGAACTAACTTGACAATTCGACATGAACGACGAAGATTCAACGAAGCATCGAAAAACATACAAACGTCGAATCTGTCATTGAAGGCTTATGGTGTCTGTTGAAAGTTCTAAGAAGATTCTACGGAGCAGATAAACTGTACAACGCTGCAATCGTACATTTCCGGTCAAATGCTTGGCCCATAGGCTATATAAGAATTCTAATGTTAGTTGACTAGTAGGGATGAGCTTCGAGTTCGAGTCGAACTCATGTTCGACTCGAACATTGCCTGTTCGCCGAACAGCGAACAAATTGGGGTGTTCGCGGCAAATTCGAAAAATCTATGGGATAAATCTAAAGTGCTAATTATAAAGGCTTATATGCAAGTTATTGTCCTAAAAAGTGTTTGGGGACCCGGGTCCTGTCCCAGGGGACATGTATCAATGCAAAAAGAAGTTTTAAAAACGGCAGTTCTTTCGGGAGCAGTGATTTTAATAATGCTTAAAATGAAAAAATAAAAGTGAAATATTCCTTTAAATTTCGTACCTGGGGGGTGTGTATGATATGCATGTGAAGTGGCGCATGTTTCCCGTGCTTAGAACTGTCCCTGCAAAAAATGTCATTTTTGAAAGAAAAAAAGTCATTTAAAACTCATTTGCGGCTATTAATGAATTGTCGGCTCCCGGCAATACATACAAAAGTCATTGATAAAAAAAAAAAAAAAAAAGCGTGGGGGTTCCCCAGAATTCAATTACCAGGCCCTTCAGGTCTGGAATGGATATTAAGGGGAACCCCGCCGCAAATTAAAAAAAAATTGACGTGGGGTTCCCCCAAATATCCATTCCAGGCCTTTCAGATCTGGCATGGATTTTAAGGGGAACTCCACCCCAAATTTAAAAAAAAATGGCGTGGAGTCCCCCTAAAAATCCATACCAGACCCCTTATCCAAGCACGCAACCTGGCCGGCCGCAGGGGAAAAGGGGGGGACGAGAGAGCGGCCCCCCTCCCTCCTGAACCGTACCAGGCCACATGCCCTCAACATGGGGAGGATGTCCCCATGTTGATGGGGACAAGGGCCTCATCCCCACAACCCTTGCCCGGTGGTTGTGGGGGTCTGCGGGCGGGGGGATTATCGGAATCTGGAAGACCCCTTTAACAAAGGGGACCCCCAGATCCCGGCCCCCCCTATGTGAATTGGTAAGGGGTACATTGTACCCCTACCATTTCACGAAGAAAGCGTAAAAAAATGTTTAAAAAAACACACAAACACCTTGAAAAAGTCCTTTATTTAAAAAAAAAAAAAATTCCAGCGGTGAAATCCAGTGTCCCGCGGCGATCCCGATGTCCAGCGCTGTCCTTCATTGGTTGTGCCTGAGCGGACCTGATGGGGAACTCCCTCTCAGTATTTTAAATGTATAGACCCGCCCCTTCTAAAGTTCCCCATCAGGTCCGCTCAGCGGACCAGATGCGGAACATGAGAAGGGGCGGGTCTATACATGTATTACCAAAGTGAGAGCAGTTCCCCATCAGGTCCGGCCCCTCGGTATGTCGGACCCGCCTACGTCATTGGCTTGAGCGGGGAACTTCCTTCACTGTGTAATTTAAATTTACATAGTGAAGGAAGTTCCCCGCTCAAGCCAATGACGTAGGCGGGTCCGACATACCGAGGGGGCAGAACTGATGGGGAACTGCTCACACTTTGGTAATACATGTATAGGCCCGCCCCTTCTCATGTTCCGCATCTGGTCCGCTGAGCGGACCTGATGGGGAACTTTAGAAGGGGCGGGTCTATACATTTAAAACACTGAGAGGGAGTTCCCCATCAGGTCCGCTCAGGCACAACCAATGAAGGACAGCGCTGGACATCGGGATCGCCGCGGGACACTGGATTTCACCGCTGGAATGTTTTTATTTATTTTTTTAAATAAAGGACTTTTTCAAGGTGTTTGTGTGTTTTTTTAAACATTTTTTTACGCTTTCTTCGTGAAATGGTAGGGGTACAATGTACCCCTTACCAATTCACATAGGGGGGGGCGGGATCTGGGGGTCCCCTTTGTTAAAGGGGTCTTCCAGATTCCGATAAGCCCCCCGCCCGCAGACCCCCACAACCACCGGGCAAGGGTTGTGGGGATGAGGCCCTTGTCCCCATCAACATGGGGACATCCTCCCCATGTTGAGGGCATGTGGCCTGGTACGGTTCAGGAGGGAGGGGGGCCGCTCTCTCGTCCCCCCCTCTTCCCCTGCGGCCGGCCAGGTTGCGTGCTCGGATAAGGGGTCTAGTATGGATTTTTAGGGGGACTCCACGCCATTTTTTTTAATTTGGGGGGAGTTCCCCTTAAAATCCATGCCAGATCTGAAGGGCCTGGAATGGATATTTGGGGGAACCCCACGTCAATTTTTTTTTAAATTTGCGGCGGGGTTCCCCTTAATATCCATTCCAGACCTGAAGGGCCTGGTAATTGAATTCTGGGGAACCCCCACGCTTTTTTTTTTTTTTTTATCAATGACTTTTGTATGTATTGCCGGGAGCCGACAATTCATTAATAGCCGCGAGTCAGTTTTAAATGACTTTTTTTCTTTCAAAAATGACATTTTTTGCAGGGACAGTTCTAAGCACGGGAAACATGCGCCACTTTACATGCATATCATACACACCCCCCAGGTACGAAATTTAAAGGAATATTTCACTTTTATTTTTTCATTTTAAGCATTATTAAAATCACTGCTCCCGAAAAAACGGCCGTTTTTAAAACTTTTTTTGCATTGATACATGTCCCCTGGGGCAGGACCCAGGTCCCCAAACACTTTTTAGGACAATAACTTGCATATTAGCCTTTATAATTAACACTTTAGATTTCGAACGTTCGAGTCCATTGTATTTAATATGGTTCTAAAGTTCACACTAACATTTTGTCTGTTCGCAGGTTCTGGTGCGAACCGAACAGGGGGGTGTTCGGCTCATCCCTGTTGACTAGTAATAGTAATTAAAAAATATAATTATTACTAGTCATACAATAGAATTCATCTATAGCTTGTAGGCGGAACATTCGACTGGAAATGTACGATTGCAGCGTCGTACAGTTTCGCTGCTCCGTCGAATCTTCTTTGAACATTCGACAGACACCATAAGCCTTCAATGACAGATTCGACCTTAATTAATTCAGATTTTCGGATGAATGCAATTTCTAACGAAAAACAAAATAAATAAAAACGAATTTCGGGAGTAACTAAATAAATTTATTTTTCTAACGAAAACGAAATTCCGAAACGAAATATTTCAGTGTGCACATGTCTAATGGTAATGTGTGTGTGTGTGTGGTAATACAACACAAAAGTGTGAATCCTGTTTGAAGAAAAATAAACCAAGAGGGCTCGGTAAGATTGTATACATGGGCAGTTTAGTGTACAGTACTACTCACTCTCTTCTATATTGAGTTGATATAGTATGTGTTGATATATGGTCGTTTTTTTTTATGGTACCTAAAATATTTTTTTTTGTCAGACTTTTAAGCTTTGCCCTGTTTTAAGTGTCATATTTTATGCATTGTATGCTACATAGGTTTTTGTGGTTTGTACAATGCAATGAGTGCTTGCTGTTTATCTATATTGTCTATATTCTGAATATTTTCCTTGTCAAATTTGTTTATTGGGTTTTATTGGGTTTTGAGTAAAGAGAAAACAATAGATACAATTGATACAATTGACAATAAATGATTACAAGAGATGTAATGTAATTGTCAAATTTGTTTATTTGGGTTTTAATTAAAGAGAAAACAATAGATACAATTGATACAATTGACAATAAATGATTACAAGAGATGGTATCATGTGTTAAGAGAGCATTGGAAACATAGAATCAGCTGATATATGTTTGAAGATCCAGAGAAGAATATCTAAGGAATTGTTGAACCAGACGATAGTCAATCTAATCATGTAAAACTATTACATTTGAACAAATATGTAAATATTATAGAATAATATAATATTAGCAAAACTGGATACAATAGAAACATTGACTATAGCTATAAAAGAGTAATACATTAATAATAAATTGGCTCAAAAATAGGAAGAGATAGGGGGATAAGAATCATATTTATAAAAACTATTATATTATTAGGAGTAGAAGTAAATATTGTGTTTATATATTCAAATATACCATTTTATATATTAAGTTATGTAAAGATAGAAAAAGGATAGAAAAAAAAGAAAGAGAATTAAAGGAGAAAGGACAAATTATAAACTCTAATAGATAGAGAGTGAATAGAAACAAAAGGATAGAAAAGGAAGTACAGGATAGAGAGAAGACTCCGGGATTATTACATATAAAGGGGTAGAGATAATATTGAGATAAAGTATCTAGAATATTACTGGCTTTCAAAATCGTACCAAGGTCTCAGTAAATAATAGTCAGGGTTAGATGGGATAGAATAAGTCACCCAAGGGTTCCATATTTTTTCAAATAGATCTATGGACTCATTGGTTTTGGCTTCTGATTTTGAATGGAGCATGGCTTGGTGTACTCTATTTCTAGTTTCAGAAACTAGAAGTGCATCTGTTTTCCAAGCTTTGGTGATGGTTTGTTTTGCGGCTGTGGTGATTTGTAGTAATAACTTAAATTGAGTATAAGAGATACAGTCAGGTTTTAAATTTAGAAGTGCGATAGTCAGATCAGGAGTAATGGGTTTCTTAAAAACTGTTGAAAGCATGAAGAATATTTCTTTCCAATAATTTTTTGTAACAGGACACTCCCAAAAAATATGTAAATGTGTTCCCGGATCACCACAGCCACGAAAACAAAGCGGTGAATATTGGGGAGCAAATTTTCCAATTCTAACAGGAACCAGTACATGATAACTTTATAGTTTGTTTCCAGAGCAAGTATATTTTGGGAAGACTTTTTAGTATTAGACCATACTTTACTCCAGGTAGATACATCTACCATGTTACCGTGTCAAAAGCTTTTTTGATGTCTAGTGACAGGAGAAACATAGGAATTTTTAATTTTTGGGCTGTTTGAATCAGCAACATGGCCCATACGGACATGATCTGTTGCTTGGCGCAAAGGGATAAAACCAACCTGATCATTACTTATTAGGGAACCTATTATGTTATTCAAACAAGTCGCTATCACTTTTGCTAGTAATTTTATATCTAGATTTAAAAGCGATATAGGTCTAAAATTAGCACAGGATGAGTCATCAGTAGGGATGAGCTTCGAGTTTGAGTCGAACTCATGTTCGACTCGAACATTGCTTGTTCGCCTGTTCGCCGAACAGCGAACAAATTGGGGTGTTCGCGGCAAATTCGAAAAGTCTATGGGAAAAATCTAAAGTGCTAATTATAAAGCCTAATATGCAAGTTATTGTCCTAAAAAGTGTTTGGGGACCAGGGTCCTGCCCCAGGGGACATGTATCAATGCCAATTTTTTTTTTTAAAACGGACGTTTTTTCGGGAGCAGTGATTTTAATAATGCTTAATGTGAAACAATAAAAGTGAAATATTCCTTTAAATTTCATACCTGGGGGGTGTGTATGATATGCATGTAAAGTGGCGCATGTTTCCCGTGCTTAGAACTGTCCCTGCACAAAGTGTCATTTTTGAAGGAAAAAAAGTCATTTAAAACTCACTCGCGGCTATTAATGAATTGTCGGCTCCCGGCAATACATTCAGTCATTGATAAAAAAAAAAAAAAAAAGCGTGGGGGTTCCCCCAAATTCAATTACCAGGCCCTTCAGGTCTGGAATGGATATTAAGGGGAACCCCGCCGCAAATGTAAAAAAAAATGCCGTGGGGTTCCCCCAAATATCCATACCAGGCCCTTGAGATCTGGCATGGATTTTAAGGGGAACTCCACCCCAAATTTAAAAAAAATGGCGTGGAGTCCCCCAAAAATCCATACCAGACCCTTATCCGAGCACGTAACCTGGTCGGCCGCAGGGGAAGAGGGGGGGACGAGAGAGCGGCCCCCCTCCCTCCTGAACCGTACCAGGCCACATGCCCTCAACATGGGGAGGATGTCCTCATGTTGATGGGGACAAGGGCCTCATCCCCACAACCCTTGCCCGGTGGTTGTGGGGGTCTGCGGGCGGGGGGCTTATCGGAATATGGAAGACCCCTTTAACAAAGGGGACCCCCAGATCCTGCCCCCCCTATGTGAATTGGTAAGGGGTACATTGTACCCCTACCATTTCACGAAGAAAGCGTAAAAAAATGTAAAAAAAAACACACAAACACCTTGAAAAAGTCCTTTATTAAAAAAAAAAAAAACATTCCAGCGATGAAATCCAATGTACCCCTTACCAATTCACATAGGGGGGGCCGGGATCTGGGGGTCCCCTTTGTTAAAGGGGTCTTCCAGATTGCGATAAGCCCCCCGCCCGCAGACCCCCACAACCACCGGGCAAGGGTTGTGGGGATGAGGCCCTTGTCCCCATCAACATGGGGACATCCTCCCCATGTTGAGGGCATGTGGCCTGGTACGGTTCAGGAGGGAGGGGGGGCCGCTCTCTCGTCCCCCCCTCTTCCCCTGCGGCCGGCCAGGTTACGTGCTCGGATAAGGGTCTGGTATGGATTTTTGGGGGGACTCCACGCCATTTTTTTTTAAATTTGGGATGGAGTTCCCCTTAAAATCCATGCCAGATCTCAAGGCCTGGTATGAATATTTAGGGGGAACCCCGCGCCATTTTTTTTTTAATTTGCGGCGGGGTTCCCCTTAATATCCATTCCAGACCTAAAGGGCCTGGAAATTGAATTTGGGGGAACCCCCACGCTTTTTTTTTTTTTTTTTATCAATGACTTTTCTATGTATTGATAAAAGCCGACAATTCATTAATAGCCGCGAGTGAGTTTTAAATGACTTTTTTCCTTCAAAAATGACACTTTGTGCAGGGACAGTTCTAAGCACGGGAAACATGCGCCACTTTACATGCATATCATACACACCCCCCAGGTACGAAATTTAAAGGAATATTTCATTTTTATTTTTTCATTTTAAGCATTATTAAAATCACCGCTCCCGTAAAAATGTCTATTTTTAAACCTTTTTTTGCATTGATACATGTCCCCTGGGGCAGGACCCAGGTCCCCAAACACTTTTTTGGACAATAACTTGCATATTAGCCTTTATAATTAGCACTTTAGATTTCGAACGTTCGAGTCCATTGTATTTAATAGGGTTCTAAAGTTCGCGCGAACATTCTGTCTGTTCGCAGGTTCTGGTGCGAACCGAACAGGGGGGTGTTCGGCTCATCCCTGGTCATCAGACTGTGGTTGAGGAATTATTGATATAATAGCCGTAAGAGTTTCAGATCTGAATGATTGGTTGTTGATTATGGAATTGAATGCTTCTATCAGCATGGGGGTTAACCTCCCTGGCGGTATTCCCGAGTCTGGCTCGGGGTTAAATTTCAGCACCAAAAGCGGTAACCCCGAGCCAGACTCGGGCTGCGTCGCAGTGATCCAGGCAGAGTTACTTACCTTGTCCCCTGGATCCTGCGATGCCTCTCCGCTGTGTGATCGAGCCGTCATCTCGCTCGATTCACACACTTCCGAGTGCCGCCGAGCTCCGTTCCCTGCGACGTTACGACGCACGGGGACGGAGATCGGTGCCAAATTCAAAAAAGTTAAAACACAGTACACATACAGTACACTGTAATCTTACAGATTACAGTACTGTATGTAATAATTACACACCCCCATTGTCCCTAGTGGTCTGCCCAGTGTCCTGCATGCACTTTTATATAATAAAAACTTTTTTTTTCTGCCTGGAAACTGGAGATTGTCCATAGCAACCAAAAAGTGTCCCTTTATGTCAAAAGTGGTTTTAGACCAGCTAAAAAACTGCGATAATAAATTAGAATCACTCGCAGAATTAAGCGATAGTGATTTGTGAGGAAATTCCTCATCAAACACTGAAAAACACTTTTATTATTATTATATTATTATTTGTTATAATTATGTTATAGTTATTTATTTTATTATAATGTATAATTTTGTTTTTTGAACTTTATCATACCCGGGATGTCTACTAGACTCTGGTTTGGACAGATTTAAGTGAGTTATTCCTATCAATTACAGGCCTGCAATATAAAACGCCAAATTTCCATGCAGAATAATGGTACCGCTTTCAGCACCTAAAATCTGACAGAATCATACCGCCAGGGAGGTTAATAAATGAGAGAATTTTTTTATAGTAAAGGGCTGAAAACCCATCAGGTTCCAGATGCTTATTAGGTTTGAGGGATTTGATTGCCTGCTCAATTTCAATGGGAGTGATGGGACTTTCAAGGTTTTCATAGTGATTCTGGGATAGGGTAGGAAGTTTTATTTGTGAAAAGAATGTTTCTGCTGAAGATTGGTCAAAAAAGCCTTCTTTTTTATATAAGGAGGTGGGATGTTTATGGAAGGTATGAAGGATCTTAACTGTATTACTAGTATCTTTATCGTGGGAGGTTTTCAGTTAAATTGGCTTAAATGGGTTGTTTAATTTTTTAAGAGCACGTGCAAGGAGGGTGCCAGGTTTATTGGCATGGAAGTAATATTTTTGTTTGGATTTACAAAGAGTTTTGTCCAATGATTCTGATGAGAATAGATCTAGACTTAAGCTAGCTTTCTCAAGTTGAGTTTTATTCTGTGGTGTAGGGTTAGATTGGAAATTTCTTATGGCAATTGTTAAATTCAGTTTCAAGCTTTTGTTTTAGTTTTTTCTTTTCTTTCTTTTGATATGATGCTTGATGTAAGCAATGCCCTCTAAGGACAGGCTTATGTGCTTCCCATAATGTTATTGGTGATATATCTGAGGATTTATTATTTTGTAAGTATTCTTTTAGGGCAATTTCTAGGTCTAGAGAGTGTGAAGGGTGTGATAAGAGTGAGTTGTTTATTTGCCATGTTGAGTCTTGTGTTTTTGGAAGTAAGGAGTTAAAGGTGGAAATTATAGCACAGTGATCCGTCCATTTGTAGGGTTTGATATATGAGGTGAGCAATTCTGGGGACATACCTATTGAAATTAAAATATGATCAATACGGGAAAAAGATCTGTGAGGGTGAGAATAAAAGGAGTATTGACGTATGGAAGGGTTAATTTCACGCCAGTAATCTATTAATGAGTGTTGTTGAAGGAGTCTCTGAAACTATCTAGATTGAGAATTAGATGTAGGAGGTGTTGGTGATTTATCTAGGTATGGATATATTTTTTGGTTGTAGTCTCCACAAATCAAGAGTGTGCCTACTTTATGTGTATCAATAACTTGAAACAGGTGGGATAGAAATGATGTTGGTCTTTTGTTAGGTGCATAATATGAGACTACTGTGATTGGGATATCGCATAGATTGCCTGTAAGTATGAGGTAGCGACCTTCTGGATCTTTGATTTCTGCTACAAGGGAGAAGGGTGTAGTACGGTGGAATGCTATCAACACTCCTCTGTTCTTGGATTTGGCTGAGGCTGTAAAGACTTGTGGATAGCTTGCACCAAAGTATTTAGGGGTGGAGGATTCAGCAAAATGAGTCTCCTGGAGACACACTATGTGTGATTTTGATGCAGAAAGTAACTTGAAAACTTTAGTACGTTTATGAGGTATATTTAGACATCTTGAGAAGAATATAGCAATACATAACAAATATAAATTGTGATACCAGATTTAATCCAGAGTAAGAGAGGAAGATGGAGAAAGAATAAGAAAAATAGGATAGAAGAAAAAAAAGGAGGTGATAGTCATCAATCTAAATAGAATGGGATAATTCAAATACATAGTGAAAAATAAAAAGTTGGCTTTCTGAGCTCAAAAATGACACGAGCTCAGAGGCACAAAGTCTGTCTGAGGAGGCCCCCTGCACTATAACCACAGTGAGGGAGAGTCCTAGGACAGAAAAATGGGGGCACAGTGACCATTTCTCAGCTTCCCCATGGCTAAAATTATTTAAAAAAAAAAGGGATTTTTTTTATTAAACTAAGACAGCCAGACTTGGCAAGGCAACCAGCTACAAACATGCTTACAGTTAGTAACTAGCTATTACTTAATTAATAACAGAAATTAAGCAAATAATATTATAGGTTTCAAGACGAGATATGGTGCATTTCAATTCTATTACTTTCATAGCTTAACTTGTTGTAGGTGTGGAGGGTAATTAAATTATTCATTCAGTTGGGAAAAGAAATAGGGTTAATAACAAGAATATTAATTTAAATACGCAAAACTTTGAAGGTGTAATGTCTGTCTCTGTTTGGTGTACAAAGGGAAGGAAAGGGGACTGGTATGGGGGGGGGGGGGATAAGGGTGGTTTAAGGAGGAGGGGGGAAAGATAGGATGTTGTGATGAAGAGAGACATAAAGAGGGAAATAAGGGAAATTTGGTAGGGTGATTTTAATTGTTCTGATACTTATCCTTTGTAAATAGGAAAATTTTAAGGGAATTAAGGCATGGCTAGATTAACCATGAGATTTGGAGAAGATGCATAGTGAGTTACACAGTCAAATCAGTCTAATGTGTCCTGCTGGTCAGAAACAGGAGAGTTGAAACGGCCTCTCTTTGAAGTAGCTTGTCTGTTTCCATCAGATTCAGGGTATGAATTTGGAGGAGAGTTGGAAAGGGTGCGGCGTCGAGGGCTTGCAGATGGCTTATTGTAAAGCTGAAGCTTTTGTAGCGTGTTCTTTAGTTCTTTAGTGGATCTACTGGAGTATTTTTTTCCTTGATAGGTGAACCTAATTGAAAATGGAAATCCCCATTGATACGGGATGTGGTGGTGTTGGAGACTTAGGAGCAGAGGTTTCATCTCACGTCGTTTAGCTACTGTTATTGGAGATAAGTCTGCAAATATTTGATACGAATGTCCTTGGAAAGTAAGAGATTCTTTATGTCTGGCTGCAGCCATAATTTGATCTTTAGTGCGGAAGAAATGGAACTTAGCAATTATGTCGCGAGGGGGCCATCAGCTTTGCGTGGTGCCAAAGCTCTGTGGATCCTGTCCATTTCCAATCTTTCTATTGGGATTGATGGTGTTAGTTCCTGAAAGAGTGTTGTCATGTTTGATTGAAGATCAATGATTGACTCCGGTATGCCTCTTATACGGAGATTTGATCGACAAGCCCTGTTCTCAAAGTCCTCCAAACGGGTTTGCATTGCTACATTTTCTTCTTTAAATACCTCAAATTCTTTGTCATGGGTTGCTATGCTGGTTTCAATGGCATCCATTCTGTATTCAAGGTCGGCAGTGCGTTGGCCTAAGTCTCTGATTTCTTTAGTCAGAGTCTCAGTGATTTGGTCTGAGGTAAATTTTAAAGCTTTTTGTAACATTTTCTCTATTTGTTTCAAAGTATTAGGTTGTAATGTATCAGCTTGTTGTGACTGGTTTATGGCGCTGTGTTCATTGTCTGTATCACAGGAATCATGTAATAAGTGCTGCTGTTTCTTGTCAGTGAGGGTTTTGGCTGCCTGAGGAGAATTAGACAGCGCCATTTTCATGGACCCCTTGAGCGTTTTTTTCTCTGAGGGTTTTAGCTTTGTTTTTTCCACGGGTAGCTCCCGAAACCATAATATTCTGTTCCCTGGGCATTAGGGAAGGGTATGGTTTGGGTTATTTGTAGTTACCCTGCCATTAGGGTGTCTGTGGGAGCCGTGAAGAGCCGAGAAGGATGGAGCTTCAGCGGAACATGTCCGTCGCCTGCCGCTACGCGCATTATGGATCACAGATATTACACAGTATGTACAGATCTGCCTTATTTTCCATATTGTTTAAGCCATTCAACAAACTGACACACGTTTGCTAGGGCATAGATATAAACTTTGTACAATGATGTGTAGATGAGTACGTGTGGTCTACCATCAGGGATTACATTTTTTTTTCGTAGTTTATAACAATTTAAGCAGCATATGCAAAATTCTATTCAAAAGTACCACTTTTTGAATATTACTTCTTACAAGATGAAAGGTATGTTGCCTGAAAATAGAGGGGTACCTCTAGTTCAAACCCTGCAAACCAAAAATTTGGCATTGAGAGGTTAAATAAATAATAAATAACAAAAATGCAGATCTGTCATGTGGAAAAAAAGGCCACCTTTTTAAATCCTTGAATTTAGAATCAGGTGTTCCAAATTAGGTGCCAATGATTAGATTCTGCTCAGGGAGTATGCAGGTAAAATATGTCATATTTAAGCCCTGGTTCACACTGGTGCGATTTGACATGCGATTTGACATGTCAAATCGCATATCAAATCGGCGAAATTTGCCGCAAATTGCGGCCAATGGCACCGTCCTAATCGGTGCGACGCTGCATCTGCGGCGCTGCACCGATTACAAAAAGTAGTTTTTGTACTACTTTTTGCGATTTCAGCCGCGATTTACATTGACATCTGTTTCAGATGTCTTTGAAATCGAGCTGAAATCTGGACTGCCAGCGGGAGTGAAATCGTGCAAGTTCAGCTGAACTCGCAGGCTTCACTCCCGCAGCCCCAGTTTGAACGTGGGCTAAACCTTAGTTATTCATTGTCAGGTATGCTGGGGCGGTTTGCAGGCGCTATGGCGCTTAAAATAGCGCCTGCAAACCGACCTTAAACAGCGGCTGCTGTGTCTCCAGTGTGAAAGCTCGAGGGCTTTCACACTGGAGCGGTGCGCTAGCAGGACGGTATCTTTGGAACGGCATCTTTGGAGCGGTGAAGGAGCGGTGTGTTTACCGCTTCTCCGCCGCTCCTGCCCATTGAAAGCAATAGATTGCCGTGGCAAAGCGCCTCTGCAGAAGCACTTTGCAATGGTTTTTAACCCTTTTTCGGCCACTAGTGGGGGGGTAAAACCGCACCACTAGCGGCCGAATAGCGCCGCAAAATTGGCGGTAAAGCGATGCTAAAAATAGCGGCTCTTTACCGCCGACGCACCTCCCACCCCAGTGTGAAAGGAGCCTTACTGTTGATATGTGTGGTGCCATCATGCCAAGATCAAAATAGCTATCTTGGGCCATACAAAACAAGGCCATGGATTCCTATGAGTCAGGCAGGGAATTTAAAAAGATCTCCTAATTATTTGAAAACACTCATTACACTTTAGGAAAAACAATCTACAAGGGGGTGGAGCTATGACATACAGCCATGGCCAAAAGTTTTGAGAATTACACAAATAAGAATTTTCACAAAGTCTGTGTTTTTATATCTTTTCATCAGATGGCACAATGGTAAGCAGAAGTACAATTACAAGCATTTTATAAGTGTCAAAGGCTTTTATTGACAATTACAATAAGTTTATGCAAAAGAGTCAATATTTGCAGTGTTGACCCTCCTTTTTCAAGACTTCTGCAATTCGCCCTGGCATGCTGTCAATCAACTTCTGGGCCACATCCTGACTGATGGCAGCCCATTCTTGCATAATCAATGCTTGGAGTTTGTCAGAATTTGTGGGGGGAGGGGGGTTTTGTTCACCTGCTCCTTGAAGATTGACCACAAGTTCTCAATTGCATATGGTCTGGGGAGTTTCCTGACCATGGACCCCAAATTTCTATGTTTTGTTCCCCAAAGCCAGTTAGTTAGCACTTTTGCCTTATGGCAAGGTGATCCATAATGCTGGAAAATGCATTTTTGTGGTCATCAAACTGTTTTTGGATGGTTGGGAGAAGTTGCTTTGGGAGGATGTTTTTGTACCATTCTTTATTCATGGCTGTGCAAAATTGTGAGTGAGTCCACTCCTTTGGCTGAGAAGCAATCCCACACATAAATGGTCTCAGGATGCTTTACTGTTGGCATGACACAGGACTGATGATAGCACTCACCTTTTCTTCTCCGGGCAAGGTTTTTTCCAGATGCCCCAAACAATCGAAAAGGGGTTTGATCAGAGAAAATTACTTTACCCCAGTCCTCAGCAGTCCAATCATTGTACTTTTTTGAGAATATCAGTCTGTCTGTGATGTTTTTCCTGGAGAGAAGTGGTCTTTTTTGCTACCTAGCTTGACACCAGGTCATCCTTCAAAAGTCTTTGCCTCACTGTGCGTGCAGATGCACTCACACCTGCCTGCTGCCATTCCTGAGCAAGCTCTGCACTGGTGGTACTCCGATCCCACAGCTAAATCAACTGTAGGAGGTGGTCCTGGCGCTTTCTGGACTTTCTTGGGTACCCTGAAGCCTTCTTAACAAATGCAGTGGAAATGTTATTTATGGAATTAAGTTCATTTTCATGGCAAAGAGGGACTTTACATCTAATTGCAATTCATCTGATCACTCTTCATAACATTCTGAAGTATATGCCATCATAAAAACTTAGGCAGCAGACTTTGTGAAAAATTTGTGTCATTCTCACAACTATTGGCCACGGCTGTACGTACGCATGCATGCATGTGCATTGGCCAGATGCTATCTTGGTTTTGGATATTAATACATACAGCGCTGGCATTGTTTGCTGTTAATGTAAGTGCAAAATATTTTTAATAAACAGTTTTTTTTTAATGATCTTACACTATTGAGAGTATTTTTGTGCCCTTTCTCTGCATACATTTGGGGGACAGATATCGGGAGGATATTTGGGAGAACATCTGGTTTTGCCATTTACTTTCCTGAGGTTTGGGGAGCTGAACTTTTCCAGCTAATAGTCCATCTTTCGCTCTGTCTGAACTCCTCCTAATGTTGCCTGTTTTTTGGCCCTTCAGCACAATCAGTTTTCATCTGTATATTGATTTGCACAATTGTGGAGAGATTGATTGCACACTAGCACTTTTTGTAATAGTAACTTACTTATAAAATCACAATGATTACTGATTGATTAATTGATTGATTGAATTTGTGTTAATACCTGTGCCACACTTTATTTAATTAGTTTTTTAACTTGTAACTGGGTATAGTTGTTGGCAGCTGGTTTGTTTTTCACTTAGAACTGAAGCGCAACATTTTCTCTACATTGCTCAGGGAGTATGCAAGTAAAAAATGTCTTGTTTGAACCTTAGTTATTCACAGTCTGGTACGCTCTTTACTGTTGATGTGATGGTGCCATCATGCCAAGATCAAAATAGCTTTCTTAGGCTGTAAAAAAAGAAGGATGTGGATGCTTATGATTTAGAAGGGGAATTTTAAAAGATCTCCAAATTATTTGAAAACACAAATTCCACTTTAGGAAAATCTACAAGTTGGTGGAGCTATGACATACTTATGCACGCATGCTCATTGGCCGGCCGCTATCTTGGTTTTGGATTTTAATACATACAGCACTGGTATTGTTTGCTGTGAATGTAAGTACAATATGTTTTTAATAAAGTGATTTTTTAATGATCTTACACTATTGAGAGCATTTTTGTGCCCTTTCTCTGCATACATTTGGGGGACTGATGCCGGGAGGCGATTTGAGAGAACATCCGGTTTTGCCATGTACTTTCCTGAGGTTTGGGGAGCTGAAATTATCCAGCTAATATTAGTCCATCTTTCTCTCTGCCTGAACTCCTCCTGGTGTTGCCTTATAATATCCTGTGGGAGTCTCAGATGATATGCCCATAAATCCCACTTTGGATAAGGGGTTCATTTTTTTCTGGTAAGACACTTGATGTTAACAGCAGTATGGCATTAGGATTCCCACACATGAGTTCTGGAGGCGATTTACATTGTGTTGAAGCACTTTATGGACTTGTTTGATCCTTTAATATATATTATTTCAGGACTGTGTTTTGGCACTTCAGCACTTTCAGTTTTCATCTGTATATCGATTTTCACAATTGTGGAGTGATTGTTTGCACATTAGCACTTTTTGTAATATTAAATTACTTATAAAATCACAATGATTATTTGTTGATTGATTTATTACATTTGTGTTAATATGTGTACCACACTTTATTTAAAGTGGATGTAAAGTTAGAAGGTTTTATCCTAATGCAAAAATGGAAGGATAAAGACAAGTTACTAAATTACAGATGTCTTGGTTTGTTATTATTTTACTTCTGTGAATGACATTGGACCATAATTTTAATTCAGAACAGGCATACAACTTCTTCTGTCCTGGCAAAACATTTACCAGCATGACCTGTCAGTTAAGTTGCATCCATTTGCTTATGATGATAATACATTTCAGAGCCTGAACATATTGAGCCAAGAATGACCTTTGCTGTGTACAGCTTGTTGGATATTGATTTGAACTACATTTTGATTCTGAAACTCTAGAATGTCATATTACAGTCTTATCTCATTATTTATATACATGTAAATGTGAATAATCATTTATTTAAATTTTTACTCCCTAAAACATTATGTGTATCAAAGTGTTTGTGAACTCTAACATATATCTACTCTAGTGAGTAGCCTCTGGTGACACACAGAGATGGAAAAAAATCCTCCTACACAAGTTGTACCTGTTTGTTTGCAGCTCTTTCTTCTACAGACTTCTAAACACAAAGAACAAAGGCCTTTTCTCAGCTCAAAAGGCAGGGGGCAGGGTTGATATGTCACACACTGCACAAAAGGAGATATCAGTGTAATCTGAGACCTGAGTGGAGATAAACTGTATGCAGTTTGGAATAAATTGTTCTGTATTATTAGTATTATTAGACTGTATTTGAGGTATACACAAGTGGTCCTGGATGTGCATTTGGCCACTGGGCTGTAAAGGAATGATTTTCAAAAAAATACACCAACTGTCCTAAACTGAGAAATATACCTAATTTGTTGGTATATGTGATGGAATGAGACATATGAATACCTTCTGTTTAAAGAAGGCTCTACTGGGCTACATATGAAAATGTGGCTGATTTTCTGTTAATACGCAGAGCTTGGTTAAGTTAGCCAACAAACAATGTGTGAAACACTTTATTTAAACTTGGGTAGCATACTCACACAATGATAAAAAACTGTAAGCAAAACACAAGATGTGTCTTATGTAGCTAAAACAGCACCCTGGATGAGCTGCAGTCTTCTGTAGACCACCAACTGCTCTGCAGTTGGTGGTCTACAGCTCACAGAGATAAAATTCATTCACAATCCAACTCAGCTGATAGTGTTAGGCTCTGGCCCCAATGGGTGGGGAGTTTGCTTATGACATTTATAAAAAAATTACTGGGTTTTTATTATATCTGTGAATGAAAATATTGAAAGAAAAGAAAACATTACTGGGATTTGAATGCTTATCCAATAGCCGACCAGACGCCATCATTATACTGCGGCAGGTTGGCTTTCCTGGGCAAATAGCCGTAGGTATACGTCAGGCGCACGGCCGTCTAGGGGGCGCGTGTGCACACTCTCGGGGCACCCGCGCTGATCGGATTTGCTTCAGAACCGATCAGTCTCCAGGCCCAGGCCAATGATTTCTGGCCTGGGCCTGGTAAACGGTTCTGGCGAATGAGAGATTGTCATCTGCCTGTAAGTGTAAACACAGGCAGAGGAAATTATATATCTCCCCTCGTGTAACTCTTTTCGGTTCCAGACATCTAACCGTGAGTTGCACAACACTACACTAACACCAGTACATGTAGGCACACTTGTCACCCCCCCGATCGCCCCCCAGTTAACCCCTTCACTCCCTGTCACTGTGTCACCAATTGCACACAACATACACCTCTCTTAGTAGTATAGTGTCTGAATGGATCAATATCTTTGATCTGATCAGAACTATATTAGCGTCCCCCATAGTTTAGGGTTCCCAAAAATGCAGCGTTAGCCCAGATACCTGCTAGCACCTGCGTTTATTCCCTCTGCCCAGCCCAGCCTAGCCCACCAAAGTGCAGTATCAATCGATCACTGTCACTTACAAAACACATAACTGCAGCATTCGCAGAGTCATCCCTGCAAACGCTAACAGTTTTTTTGGTAGCGATTAAAGCAGACTCTGACAATCAGGTGCTCTTTTTGCCTGTGAATTGCACTAGTTGTACCAGTAAATTTAGAGGCCACAATGTCCAATCAAGGGTACTGTACATTAGTGAAGAGGCCCAATTCACCATATGCCTGTGTTCTCTGGATCCATGACCAGGGCTAGATACGAGCAGATCTTGTTGTTTATGCACTTCATTGACAATGAACTTTGTTGTCCTCGGGGTGACCCTGGATTTGACCGACTCTACAAAATTCGGCCTCTCGTAAACCACTTCGACCAACAGTTTGCAGCCTTGTTTACTCCTGATCAAGTTGTCTGTATTGATTCATTGATTACGTTTTCTGGCTGCTTGTCTTTCAACCAGTATCTTCCCAGCAAGCGTGCCAGATATGGGGTCAAGTTGTATAAGCTCAGTGACAGGGCAACAGGCTATACATATAGTTTTATGGTTTATGAGGGAAAAGATAGTCACGTGGAACCCGAGAACTGCCGAGACTACATAGGGAGCGCTGGTAAGATTTGTGGGACTTGGTGTCACCCTTATTCGGAGAGGGGTACCACTTGTACGTGGACAATTATTACACAAGCATGCCACTTTTTAGTCACTTTTTCTTTTTATAAATCTTTTTATTTAATTTCTTAAACAAACAAAACATAACATGACAACACATCATACACATTAAATCTAAAATATATTAGTAAAATAACATGATCCCATCACCTTGCATAGCAAAAAACAAGAAATAAAGAAAAATTATGATTATCACTATTATTTCCAATCATTTCTAAACACAAATATCCCATATAGGGAACATCCCTTCTATGAATTGTTACCTCCCTCTATGTTAGATGCCGTATATGGCTTATCCAGCCACTTTGCCCAAACCTTATCATACTTACTAGGGCGACCCCTATTCCTATAGGTATCTCTATACAATGGAAGATTATTATTAATCAATTGTTTCCAATATATAAATGGAGGAGGATGAGGTTTCTTCCAATATAATGCAATAGATTTTCTTGCGTAGAATAATGTTGTATTAATAAATATTCGTTCGGTCTCTATAGGGGTAATATCCTCTACTAAGCCCAGCAAACAGACTGACATTGAAAATGGTAAAGGAGCAGAGGTGATAGAGTTTAATAGATCCACTACCTCCATCCAAAATTTAACTATATATGGACAGGTCCAGAAGATGTGTGTGAAATCCCCTCGAGCTGCTCCGCACCTCCAGCACTTAGAGGAACAAGCAGGATTTATCTTTTGAAGTCTATATGGTGTGATATATGCTCTGTGTATGAGTTTAAATTGGATAACATGATCCCTCAAGGACACCAGAGATCTCAAAGGGAAATCCCACACACACAGCTCCAGTCCTCCATACTCAGATCTGGTATATCTTGCATCCACCTAGCTCGGAGACTCTCTAATGGCAGGATAGAAGTTAAAGTAAGATGAGAATAGAGTCTCGAGGTAGGCTTATCCAGACACTCAAACCTAAGTACTAACTCCAAGGTAGATTGTATCATCGTTAAACTATTCTGTGGAAACTCTGCATGAAAAGTATGTGAAATCTGGTAGTATCTAAATAGATAAGAGCTAAGAAGATTAAACATTGAGATTAGTGTAGAGAAGGTGGATAACCTCTGATCAGTAACCACTTGGACAAGTAATTTAATATTGTATTTGGTCCATGCAATAGGCTCTTTAGTCACCTTTTTGATTGTGGAATTAGCGCATGTGACACCGTGCGATCTAATCGCCGGGCCTTACCCCAGCGGCTTGTAGAGTCCCAACATAGACTGGGGGAGAGAGTCTGCTTGAGATTTAATAATTTGCTTGCAGTGAAGTGGAGGGATTCACTGAATGTTTTTGTTCTGTCCTCCCTTCATGAAGATACAGTAGGTGCCGCCGATATTGTGTCAATATCGCCGCTTCTAGCGGCGATATTGACACCCTATGAGCTCAGTCGCGAGAGCCAGCGCCGAGCTGTCTCGTCATCGGGAATGGAAAAAATGTTCCTTTCACGATGAGCGACACGCATTGCCGATAGGCGGGGATCCGACGCGGATTCCCGCCAATACCAGGCACTGCGTTTGGTATGAATCCTGAGCGGGAACTCCACGCCAATTATTTTTTTTTAAAACGGCGTGGGTTCCCCCTCCAGGAGCATACCAGGCCCTTGGGTCTGGTCTGGATTTGAAGGGGAACCCTACGCCGAAAAAACGGCGTGGGGGTCCCCCTCAAGATCCAAACCAGGCCCTTATCCGAGCACACAACCTGGCAGGCCGCAGGGGAAGATGGGGGGGACGATAGCGCCCCCCCTCCCTCCTGAACCATACCAGGCCACATGCCCTCAACATGGGGGGTTTGGTGCTCTGGGGCAGGGGGGCGACCTGCGGCCCCCCCACCCCAGAGCACCCTGCCCCCATGTTGATGAGGACAGGGCCTCTTCCCAACAACCCTGGCCGTTGGTTGTCGGGGTCTGCGGGCGGGGGGCTTATCGGAATCCAGGAGCCCCCTTTAATAAGGGGGCACCCAGATACCGGCCCCCCACCCTATGTGAATGAGTATGGGGTACATCGTACCCCTACCCATTCACCTGGTAGAAAATAAATGAAAATAAAAACACAACACAGTTTTTAAAAGTATTTTATTGCACCGCTCCGGAGGTCTTCTTCCGACTTCGGGGGTCTCCAGTGTCGTCGCCGCGTTCTCCGGTTCTTTCTTCTGCCGGGCCTCCGCTAACTTCTTTTTAGCTCTTTTGCTAACGGAGGCCCGGTCTTCTCCGTCGTCTTCTTCTTCTTCTCCCGCTCTCCGGTTCTTCTCCCGCTCTCCGGTGTCGTCGCCGCGTTCTCCGTTTCTTTCTTCGGCCGGGCCTCCGCTAACTTCTTTTTAGCTCTTTTGCTAGCAGAGGCCCGGTCTTCTCCGTCGTCGCCGTCGGCGTCTTCTTCCCTCTTCTCCTCCTCGATGTTGACTCGTCGCTTCCTCTCGCAGTAATGGTAAATCTTCGGTCCGCAGAGATTAATCTATTCTTCACATGACGTCACAGTCACATGCTCCGGGGCACATGTGCCCTGGAGCATGTGACTGTGACGTCATGTGCACATGTGCCCTGGAGCATGTGACTGTGACATCATGTGCACATGTGCCCCGGAGCATGTGACTGTGACGTCATGTGAAGAATAGATTAATCTCTGCGAACCGAAGATTTACCATTACTGCGAGAGGAAGCGACGAGTCAACATCGAGGAGGAGAAGAGGGAAGAAGACGCCGACGGCGACGACGGAGAAGACCGGGCCTCTGCTAGCAAAAGAGCTAAAAAGAAGTTAGCGGAGGCCCGGCCGAAGAAAGAAACGGAGAACGCGGCGACGACACCGGAGAGCGGGAGAAGAACCGGAGAGCGGGAGAAGAAGAAGAAGACGATGGAGAAGACCGGGCCTCCGTTAGCAAAAGAGCTAAAAAGAAGTTAGCGGAGGCCCGGCATAAGAAAGGACCGGAGAACGCGGCGACGACACCGGAGACCCCCGAAGTCGGAAGAAGACCTCCGGAGCGGCGCAATAAAATACTTTTAAAAACTGTGTTGTGTTTTTATTTCCATTTATTTTCCACCAGGTGAATGGGTAGGGGTACGATGTACCCCATACTCATTCACATAGGGTGGGGGGGCCGGTATCTGGGGGCCCCCTTATTAAAGGGGGCTCCCGGATTCCAATAAGCCCCCCGCCCACAGACCCCGACAACCAACGACCAGGGTTGTCGGGAAGAGGCCCTGTCCTCATCAACATGGGGGCAGGGTGCTCTGGGGTGGGGGGCCGCAGGTCGCCCCCCTGCCCCAGAGCACCAAACCCCCCATGTTGAGGGCATGTGGCCTGGTACGGTTCAGGAGGGAGGGGGGGGCGCTATCGTCCCCCCTCTTCCCCTGCGGCCTGCCAGGTTGCGTGCTCGGATAAGGGTCTGGTTTGGATCTTGAGGGGGACCCCACGCCGTTTTTTCAGCATAGGGTTCCCCTTCAAATCCAGACCAGACCCAAGGGCCTGGTATGCCCCTGGAGGGGGAACCCATGCTGGTTTTTTCTTTAAAAATTGGCGTGGAGTTCCCGCTCAGGATTCATACCAAATGCAGTGCCTGGTATTGGCGGGAATCCGCGTCGGATCCCCGCTCAATACAGTGTCGCGTCTCCTCGCCATTGCAGCGAGCGCGACACGTGTCGCCACCCTGCTGCCGACATCTCGGCACTCCTGTCGCCGAGAATCTCGGCGATGGGAGCGCGATAGAAACACAATATCGGCGGCACCTACTGTACGACAGTCCAAATTCCAACGGCGACTGGGGTTGTGGAGAAACCCTTCTGTGTCCACGAATACAACTTTAATATGGGAGGGGAGGACCTCAATGACCAGTTGATGGCGCCATACCTAATTGCCTGTACAGCCAGCCGCTGGTACAAAATAGTGTCTGAATACCTATTTCAATTGGCTCTGCTGAACACTTATGTGCTATACAAAGCATCAGGATGCAATGGATCCTTCCTTAAATTCCAGGAAGAGGTCATCACAGCCCTTCTGTTTCCAGACGGTGCTGTGCCCCAACTTTCCAATGCAAATGTATTAGAGGCATTTTCCGTATGACCTCCCTGGTACCCCTACCCAATGAACCCCCAAAGAAGATCTTGTGTCTGTAGAAAATGCGGATACAGGCGTGACACCTGCTTTTATTGTCCCTCCTATCCTGACCAACCTGGTTTCTGCATCGATGAATGTTTCCAACGCTACCACAAACTAGTAAAGTATTCGCTGGTACAGCACTGCAGTCCTAGGACACACTTTCACAGGGTCTCCAAATATGCCATCGCATTTTTAGAGACCCGAACCTGGAATATTTACAGTTACACAAAACAGTGTAAAAAAATTATAAAAAAATTAAAAAAATTAAAAAAATAAATACATAAATACAAGCCAAAAATAATTGTAATTGTCTTGTCCTTCTCTCTGTATTCCATCTCTATTGTTCTCTATTGTTCTACTCTGTTTTACTGTATTTTATGCTTAACTGCAATGTTTTATTGTTATTATGTTTTATTATGTTTGCTTTGCAGGTATGTACTTCTTTTATACTTTACTATTTACTGTGTTTTATTGTTAATCATTATTTTCTTTGTATGTACACCATTCAGCTGCAACACTTATTTATCCATCTTGACAGCAACAGCGTTTGCTCTCACGATACATAAATCAGGGACTCCAGCGCATATATGCCGAAGCATGTGGGCAAAGGTGGAGGGGCGATTTGCCCCTAACATTAGGGGCGGATTGCCCCCATGCTTCGGCATATATTTTTTACTCTTTTTTTCGGCACAGATTGCAATAAAAAAAGTTGTTTTATTGAGTTAATGTTTTTTTGTTACCATTGTTTGCTTTTCAGGTACGCCATTCAGCTGCAGCACTGATTTTTTTATCTTGACAGCTACAGTGTTTGCTGTCAAGATAGCGCTGTAGGAGGTGATTTCACCACCACAGTGGGTGGATGCAGGGCGGTATTCTAATGGTGGGCATACCCACCGATCAATCTCTTTTTTCATTCAGCCCATAGGCTGCATGAAAAAAAAAATAACATTACAATATATGCCTAAGAAGGAGCAGCAATGTACTGGTATGTTGCTGGATTTTGAGTGGTTGTACCAGAATGATGCCTGCAGGTTTAGGTACAATCTTGGTATCATTCTTTTCATCCAGTGGCCGGCTTTCATGTAAAATCAATCCTAGCGGCTAATTAGCCGCTAGTCTGCTTTCACAAGCAGTGGGAGGGAATGTCCCCTCCCCTCCCCTCCTGCCATTTTCCATGGTTTTCTCGGTCTCTCCTGTCCCACCGGGGAACCTGAGAATGCAGCTGGTGGTTCCGCCAGCTGACCATATAGCTGATCGAAGATCAGAATGACTCCAATCATCTCTATGGCCTAAGAAACCGGAAGCTACGAGCATTTTATGACTTTGGTCTTGCTGGATATGAACACATTGAGAAATTGGGAAAGCATCTTATCACACAGATATTGGTGTGTTCAGATGCTTTGAGGGCAGATGAGAGATCTAGAGTCTAATAGACCCCATTTTTTTTAAAGAGTACCTGTCACTACCTATTGCTATCATAGGGTATATTTACATTCCCTGTGATAACAAAAAAAATGCTGAAAAAAAAGAAAGGAGCAGTGTAAAAATAAAATAAAAAGGCAAAATAAATAATTTAAAAAAGCACCCCTGTCCCTCCATGCTTGTGCGCAAAGGCGAATGCAAGCATCGGTCTCGTGTCATATGTCAACAGCAATTGCACCATGCATGTGAGGTATCACCATGAATGTCAGATCGAGGGCAGTCATTTTAGTGGTAGAACTCCTCTGTAAATCTAAAGTGCTAACCTGTAAAGGCTTTTGAAAATGTATGTCGTTTTTTCGCCGCTGCACGGTTGTGTGCAATTTTTATTTAAATAATTTTTATTGAAAATATTTAATAGTACAAGAATGGACATACAACAACATCCAAAACAAATTTGTATATAAAAGACACCTTTAACGAAATATCTAATGGTTTCTGTCCCCTTCACCTCCTGTACTCCGTCTGGGATCAAGCTGTGCAGGAAGTAGCCAGGTTGGGTCACCCAAGGAATATAAAAAAATCAGTGCATTAAAAAATAGCAGAGATGTGGTCAGGGAGTCAGGCACTCGTAAAACGGAGCTCTGGACCATTAACGCTAAAAGCTTAGAAACAGTCTGAACTGTGAGCCCAGGTAAGAGAGAAAAATCTATCCCACCCTGGCTCAAGTGGTCTATTTTGTAGGAACAACCAAGAGAACCCCAGTCGAGAAATAACATATTATATGCCTGCGGGGGTTCGTGCCTGCACCGAGTGCAGGGAAAGATTAAAAATGAGGAAAAAGAAGAAAGAGAAGGAAGAAGACAAGGGGGAATGCTGAAAAGAAGAAGAGGGGTAGGAGAGGAGGAGGTGGCTAGTGAAAAGGGGAGCTTGGACATGGCATCAGATAGGTAGGTGTCCTGCGGCCTCCATACCAGGATCAAAGAGGAACCCCGATATGTGTGGCCCAGGGTTTCCAGGTGAGTTTGAATTTGTCAACCGTGTCAAGGATGGTGTTGGAAATTTTTTCCTGGGACATTTCCCATGAGATTTTTTGTTTAGTCAAGCGAAAGGAAACTTTCGGAGATTTCCAGACATGGGAAATAGTCATTTTGGCACCTAAAAGAATGAAGCAAATCAGAGACTGAGTTGGTTTGGGGGTTTTAGGGTTTAGACGGTTGGGCAAAGCAATTGTAGGGTCTTGCTTAATTGCAATTCCAGTGGTTTAGCGAATTAGGTTAAACATTTTGTTCCAGTAACCTCTGATTCTGGGGCACTCCCACAAAATATGGAGGAGAGTGCCCATGTGGCCGCAACCTCTAAAGCATAGGGGAGAAGATTTAGGATAATATTTGGCGAGGCGGGTAGGTACTAGGTACCAGCGGGACATGACCTCGAGACTGGCCTCTATCAGGGAAATATTGAAGATGCCCTTGTATGAACGGGCAAATTTAGAGTGCCAAGAGTCTAGGTCCCAGTTAATTTCAAGGTTGCGTTCCCAGCTGAACATATAGGTCGCTTTCTCCATAGGCTCGGCAAAGGCTGAATACATCAGGGAGATACCCCCTCTCGTATCCCTAGCTAAGGAGCACCATTGCTCATAGGGAGTTACCGAAAGTGGATTCACGCTACTTTTCCAAATCTGGTTAAGGAAATGTGGCAGTTGGTAGAATCAAAATTTTTCGGAGGGGGGCATTTCAAGTTTTGAAATACAGTAGCTTAATGTGAGGGGACCGTTTGAGTTAAAAAAGTGTCCGATTCTGTATAGGCCTTTGTCCAGCCACCACTTGAAGGCTTTCATATCTAACCCTGTAGGGAACCGGGGGTTGTGGAAAATGTGGGCAAGTGGGTGCCAGGTAAAAGTAAGGGAATTTAATATGTGTAGGGAGTCGCATAGTGCTATTTAGTGGGATAATGTAGGGGATAGGATTGGGGGGCGGATTTTGGGTGGGCTCCAGAGCAAGAAGTAGGTGTAGCTAGGGGTCTACTCTCGCTCCATGTTCACCCAATCGGGTTTAGGCCCCTTAAAGTAAATAATCAAAATCTGGCTAAATTGGGCCGCTTGATAGTACCATCACAGGTTGGGCAGGCCTAGGCCTCCTTTCGTTCTGGGCCTAAAGAGGACATTCTTAGAGAGGCATGCCCTTTTTTGTCCCAAATTAAGCAGATGATTGCCGATTGTAATTTGTTAATGTGTCGTTTGGTGACTGGTATAGGGAGGGAACGAAACAGGTACAGGATTCTGGGTAATAGGGTCATCTTGACCGCATTTATTCTACCTAGCCAGGACATTTTGTACAGAGGCCATCGGAGAAGGTCTTCTGTTAGCTTTTTGAACATGGGGGGGTAATTATATTTGTATAAGTTATTCATTTTAGACGTGAGATTTATGCCTACATAGGGTATAGATGTAGGGTTCCAGGAGAAGGGGAAGTGGTCTTCCAGTCTATCTACCAGGTCTTGGGGGGTTGAAACATTGAGGAAAACCGATTAAGTCATGTTAACTCGCAGGCCCGAGACGCGTCCAAAATCATTAAGGAGTTGTATAATGTTGGGGGTTGAGATAAAGGGGGACGTAATAAAGAGGAGAACATTGTCCGCAAATAGTGCGCATTTGTGGGTCCATTGGCCACAGTGAACCCCATGAATATCTGGGTGGAGTCTAATCGCGATAGCCAGAGTTTCTATGGAAACCGCGAAAAGAAGGGGGGAGAGGGGACAACCTTGTCTCGTGACTTTCTTGATGGGGAACTGTTCTGATTGATGCCCCTGAAGTCTAACCTGTGCCTTGGGTTGGGAATAGAGGACCTCCAGAATTTCAAGGAAATCAGGTCCAAAGCCCCATTTCTGAAGCATAGTAAAGAGGTAGGGCCAAGAGACTGTATCGAATGCCCTTTGGAGGTCTATGGAGAGGAAGTAGTCCTCTTGAGGGGGTCCCCTGTCCCAACCCGACTTCATAAGAGAAATTGTGTCCACTGTTTTTCTGTTTTCCGTATCTGGTCCAGACCCTGCCTCCCTGAGATAAATCCCACTTGGTCCTTGTGAATATATGAACCGATAAAGGATGCAAGTCTGTTCGATAAAATCTTTGTCATTATCTTTAAGTCGTTATTGATTAAAGAGATTGGTCTATAGTTGCCTACTTCGCTAGGATCTTTGCCCGGTTTGGGAATTACCAAAATATAAGCTAAGTTGGCTGCAGGATCTAGGGGGGAGTCCTTGCTTAATGAATTGAAGAAGCGGGCCACATAGGGAGAGAGCACGTCGGCAAAGGTTTTGTAGTAATGGGTTGAAAAGCCATCGGGGCCTGGGGCAGAGTCTTTTTAAAGGTCCTTAACCACTTAAGGACCACCACACGCCGATGTAAGTCGGCAGAATGGCACGGCTGGACACAAGGGCGTACAGGTACGTCCCCTTTAAGATCCCAGCCGTGGGTCGCGAGCGCGCCGCTGGCGGCGCGCTTATGACCCGGTCCTCTTCTCTGTGACCGTCCCCGCGGGAACAGCGGACCCGATCGCCGCCGGGGTCCCGCGATCGGGTCACAGAGAGGAAGAACGGGGAGAGGTAAGTGTAAACAAACCTCTCCCCGTGCTTCCTAATGAGCCTGTCACTGATCACCTGTTTCCTGTCATAGGGAACAACGATCAGTGACGTCACACGCTAAGCCACTCCCCCACAGTAAGAAACACACATCAGGGCACACTTAACCCCTACAGCGCCCCCTCCTGGTTAACCCCTTCACTGCCCGTGTCATTTTTACAGTAATCAGTGTATTTTTATAGCACTGTTCGCTGTAAAAATGACAATGGTCCCAAAATAGTGTCAAAAGTGTCCGATGTGTCCACCATGTCGCAATCACAATAGAAATCGCTGATCACCACCATTACTAGAAAAAAAAAGTATTAATAAAAATTCAATAAAACTATCCCCTATTTGGTAGACGCTATAAATTTTGCGCAAACCAATCAATAAATGCTTATTGCGATTTTTTTTATCAAAAATATGTAGAAGAATACATATCGACCTAAACTGAGGAAAAAAAAAGTTTTTTTATATATTTTTTGGGGATTTTTATTATAGCAAAAAGTAAAAAATATAGATTTTTTTTCAAAATTGTCGCTCTATTTTTGTTTATAGCGCAAAAAATTTAAATCGCAGAGGTGATCAAATACCACCAAAACAAAGCTCTATTTGTGGGAAAAAAAGTTGCCAATTTTCTTTGGGAGCCACGTCGCATGACCGCGCAATTGTCAGTGCCGAATCGCAAAAAGTGGCCAAGTCTTTAAGCTGCATAATGGTTCGGGTCTTAAGTGGTTAATGACCACTCGGATCTCAGATTCCTGGAACGGCAAATCTAGGATAGAGCGGTGAGAGTCTGAGAGTTTCGGAAGGGGGACTTTCTCCAAGAAGGAGTCAAGTTGATTGCGGGAGTTAGGGTTGCCGTCGGAGTATAGGTTGGAGTAGAAGGACTGAAAGGCTTCAAGGATCTTTTTGGGGTTCTGGGTCAGGGAGCCAGTATAAGATTTGACTTTGGGGAGGGCAAAAAACCTATGTCTGGGGGTGAGTTTAGCCGCCAGCTGTGGGCCAAACTTGTCCGCTCGCATGTAATGTCTGCCGCTTATCCATCTCAGGTGCTTTTCTGCACTAGAGGTGGGGGCCAAGTTGAGAGCCAACCTGGTAGATTCTAGTTTGGCTAGGGAAGTAGGGGTGGGTTTCTGTTTGTGGGTTGCGCTGTGGGCTTTAAATTCTTTCTCTAGGTTCATGACTTCCACTTTTCGTTCATGCTTCAGTTTGGAGGAAAGTTGAATAATCTTCCCTCTCATTACCGCTTTGTTAGCTCCCCAAATGGAGCATGGGGAAATGTCTCCGGTGTCATTTGTTGTAAAGTATTCCCGCATATCCTTTTCCAACATAATGCAATGCACTGGATTGGAGAGGATTGTTTTGTTTAGGCGCCAGTGGCGGGGTCCTGGGGAGGTTACAGAGTCTGTGAGTTTCAGACTTACCAGGGAGTGGTCAGACCATGGAACATCCTGAATGGAGGCTTGGAAAGCTGTGTGGATTTCAGAAGTGGGTAGAAAAATATGATCTATTCTAGCCTAAGTCTTATGTGGGGCTGAGTAGTGCATATAGTCTTTCGCAGAGGGGTTTAGTTCCCTCCAGGTATCAATAAGGCCTAGTGAGTCGGGCGATGCGGAGGCTATGCTTAGGTGTTTTTTTGAGGTGAGGAATCCCTTGGGCCAATTTGTCTAGAAGGGGATGTTAGAGTCACCGCCCATGATCACTCTGCCCTCAAAATGAGGAGAGAGTGATGTGAGCATTGAGGAGAAGAATTTAGCTTGGCCCCGGTTGGGGGCATAATAAGATATAATGGTGTACAGACTTCCCGGTATATTTCCCTTGACTAGAATGTAACGCCCCTCTTTATCTTCAATCGTCTGAGAATGTGTGAATGAGGTCCGTTTAGAAAATAGTATAGCCACCCCCCTTTTTTTGGAGTCAGCGTTCGCTAAATAAAAGAGGTATAACTGTTAGGGAAGTGAGTTTCTTGGAGGAGGATTATATCAATGCCCCTAGAGTTGTAGCTGTGGAAGGCTTTGAACCTCTTAGTGGGGGAGTTTAGACCCTGGGTATTATGTGAGGCTATCTTGAGAGCCGCCTGCAGGGGGGAGGAATCAGCCATGGATACGAGAAAGTGGAAGCGAATACATGTGAGGTGGGCCTACCTTGGTCCTTGATGATCGGGGATCGAGTCGAGAAATTCCGAGCAGGTTACTCATCTGGGTTTTCTGGATGAAAGTAGCATTCTGTGAAGGTTCCTGGGGGGAGAAAGAGGGGAGAAATAGTAAAGGGGAAGCATACATAGGAAAGAAAAGGGAAAATAAGTAAGTGAGTGAAGAAGATGAGAAGTCCTAGGCAATATTTACTAGGATTGTGGAGGTGCAGGACTGGCCATCCAAGTCCTGATCTGAAGCCCACAGAGTAACCGCGCTCGGAGAAGTAGCAACCTCTGGAGAGGTTGCTGTCCTGATGTCACCAGAGGAGAGAACCCCTCTAGGTCATAGCAGAGGGAGTGGCATGCATAGCCGCTTTGGCCGCCAGGTCCCCAGGAGAAAAAATGAGGGTAAAGTGTAGGACCTCAAGGCTTGGGAGCTAGAGAGCAAGAAAAAAAGCAAAAAAATAAATAAATTTGACAGACATATACACATTTATGCAAACATTTAAAACAGTAAATAATTATCTTGGAAGATGCTGTAAAAGTGAGTGGAGGGGGAAAGGGTTAGAGGGGGAAAGGGGAATGGGGAAGGAAGTAGCACCAAGTCCAAATCAACTAGTAAATTAAAACTAAATAGAGCAAGTTCAATTATAGAGTGGTGGGGGGTTAGCCCACCCGGAGAAAAGATTTGCCAAGAGGAACTCCCTTTGAAATCTTCTAGGGATAGATACAACAAAGGCTTTGGGGAAGACATTTTCAGCTTCAATTAGTAAAACAGGAAAACTGGTGGGTGTAGTTTAGTCCACAAAACATCCGGGGGGAAAAATCAACCGAAAAGAGAGACAATGATCCCAGAAGGATAAGTGGAGTGGGGAGTCATCTCAGAGGGTAAGAGTCTCGGTGCCTCTTCATTTGCTGTTTATTCCAAAGTGGCGTAATAGGGCTGCCTGGTGGGGGCCTCTTAGAAGAGCTTGGTCGTTGGGTAGACTGCTAAGGAGGTAATACTTGGACGATGAATCCGAGTCACTGGAGCAGACGTTCACCTTTCTGGAAGCTAGAGAATCTGTATTAATTGTCCTTGTATTGGAACTGAAGGCGAAAAGGGAAGGACCAACGGTACTTTATGGATTTCTGTGTTAAGATTTCCAGAAGAGGTTTTAGGCATCTCCGCTTCTGGATTGTGGTCGGGGAGATATCCGCAAAAATTTGTATTTTGTTTCCTTGTATGTTGAGGTCATCAAGATTGCGGGATCTTCTCATGATTTCCTCTTTCACGCCATAGTAGTGGGGTTTCACCACTACATCCCTTGGGAGCCCATCTTGGCAGGGGGGTTGCAGAGCTCTATGGGCCCTGTCCAGCTCAAGTCTATGACTCTGGATATCTGTGATGACATCTTTTATGAAGAGTTTTACTGCGTCTGGGATATTTGTGACCGATTCAGGGATACCTCTGATGCGGAAGTTGTATCTCCTGCTTCTATTCTCCAAATCGTCAAGTTTAGCGAGTGCGATTTCAAGTTGGTCTTGCAGCGTCTGAATGCAAGTTGTGTTTTGGTTGGTCCTGTGTTGTCCGTACGAGATGAGAATTTTGGATTCCGTGATCTTCAGACTGTTTCACAATGACTAGTTAACAGTTGCAGCATATCAGCAGGAGCCTTAAGAGACAAATGGACTTTAAGAGACAAATGGAAATTCCATATAGGAGAAATCAAAAATGTAATATATAACTGATTTGGCATTCTTGTCTCATGTCTTTCATCTACTTGCATATTTCTATTTGCAGCTGGTTTTCTTTACTGCCTTGTCATTTTCACTGAGTGCTCTATAAGTGGTTGTTATTTTTCACATGTTCTGTAGTTCTTGATGAGTTCTAAGTGAAGTAGCAGCTGGGAGCAGCTGCAAGCTACTATAGATCAGGAGACAACAATGAATATGTGAAGAACCATAGCTCAAGAAGCTTGACTGATTACTAAAGGTTAAATTTTACAGTGCAATGCTCTTTTTTCTAAACTTTTGGCACACCAAAAAATGCTGATACGCTGGACATTGTACATCATTAATAAGTTGCCTCTCTGCTGCAAAAGCTGTATGTAAAAATGTGTTTCACTATTTGATTGTTTATGTGTTTCATTATTTATATGAATAACAAGAATACATGCAGACTTCTAGCAATGGAGCACAAATAGTGACTTGCTTTTTAAAGGGACCCTTTAAAATAGAAAATATTCCCAGAGTGTGAAGGAGAACCAAAAGATTACAAGCATGGAGCTTCTTTTCCACCTAGACATTACTTAATATATAATAATAGATTCCAAATAATATTATTGCAGTGATTGTACCATTATCTTTCAGATCATACCAACATGATTACAATTTTCCTAGCATGACTGTGTTGATCATACATATATTGAATATGTAGTCAATATCCTGCTGAATTTTAGATTGGGGTAATATAACAAAAACAAAAATTATAACAAAAAATATAAATTATAATACTTAGATTACTTAGATTTACAAGAACATTTGTTTTACAGAGTATTTAAACTTACAATAAAACATATTATGCTAATCTAATACAATGATTTATACTATTTAAAGCTACATGGGACTGATTCATTTAAAGCAGATCCCCACCCCCCTCTCAGAAGAAAAAAAAATGCCTCTTAAACTGTAATTTTTGTTTTAAAAAAAAATGAACTGAATGTTTATTCTGTATTGTGTACAAGGGTCCTTTTTGAGGTATCCATGTTGTTTCCTGGGTTATGCGGACCTTGTAATTTGGCAGACCAATGTGTCCATCACAGGGGTCCAAAAAGGTCCTTGAGGGTCCACTTTATGCTTAAAGATCTGGTGTTATAAAGTCATGATGCGTGGGGACAGCAACAAGATTGCTTGGGGGGTCTGGACTGCAGCATTGGATCTCCGGTCTATACTACTGGAAAAAGGGCTACAGAGATTAATGTGACAATAGTCTTGAGTAACTAAAAAAGTGATTGGGAGGGTTTTGAACCATGGGAGAAGGTAGTGTTTGGGCAGTTTTGCTTTTACATATTCTTTAACCTGCTAAAACCTCAGGCTGAAGAAAGTTGATCTATACATTTATAATAAAATAAAATAAAATATAAATTGAATCACATAAAAGATTATTAGGTAAGTAAAGCATGATGCCTCTGGTTTCTGCACTAGACAAGCCTTTCAGCTGAAAAAGGGCACATTGTTGTAGGTGAGAACAAAGCTTTGTAAACACGCATATAAAAATACAACAGCAATGAAAATGTTAATTAGTAATGTGTAATTACTAGAATGCACTTCCGTTGATAAGCAGTGATTAGTAACAAGCACACCAATTCACACATTGGACACATCAGAGACTTGACAAATTACATGTTTTATTCACCTTAACATATGTATGCAAATTTGTCTGATCTATGAAAATTATATAATTTAAAAATCATTATTACTTTTATTTGTGAGATGCTTGGCTCACACAAGTGGATAGATTGCTTTGGGTAGAACTTGTAGGCAAAATGTTATCTTTTTCTTTGATCATGGTTCAATGGCAGTTTTATTTTCCCCCATAGATAAGCAAGCTCAGAATTTACCACATTTGTAAAAAGACAACATAGCTTCAAATATACACACAAAAGTGATAACCACATTCAGATTTTTTATTTACCGTAGGTATAGCCGTAGAAACCCATTCTATAATATAGTGTTTAATGAAAAATGTATTTCTATTATCGGCCATTTGTAACTGGATGTAAATTATGATGTGCATGCAAGGCAAACTATGAATATTACAGAACTAGAGACATCCTACAAGAGTGGGAGAAATCCTAAAGCAATACTATAAATACCATTAACTTATTACAGGAAGCATTTAGATTCTGTGGTTTCTGTCTAAGGGGGTGCTGTTACATTAAATGCAGGCAATAAATCAAAGCATTCTGTGTGCTGATAATGCTATCCAGTAACACAGAAAAGTCATAGGAATAAAACAAATCTTGCACGGAAATACAAGGTTCACTTTTTTTATCTGCCTTCCCTCCATCTCAAATCACTGCTGTAAAAAACAAATCAGTGGATGTGAAAAAAAAAGAATAGAAAATAGATTTACCTAACAGTCATCTTAGGCATTGGTGATTGGTGAATTCTCCCAAAAAGATCCTGCTGAGGATATAAAACTTTAAAGGAGATGCTCCTGCACTGTCCTGGGGGATTTTAGTGAATGGTATGCTTCAATTTAAAATTTTGACTGGAACTTTAATTACAGACTGACAGTGCACCCAGAGTTTTATACACACCACATGTTGGCTTTAAGTCATTAGGCTTCAACAACGTTTATTACATGCTAAAAGTTGTCTTGAAAGGCTGGGAGTTTTTCAGTGACAAGTTTAAGGAGCTACTAACACTTGGAAATCACTGAACACTAATTACTAGAATGACAGTGCTTAGAGGACTTCCACAGATTTCTTATGCATTGTTGTCTAATCATTAAAATAGCCTTTCAAAGATAACAATAGAACCAAATGCAGACTTGCAATTATGTCCATTTTGTTTATTAAAAGCCATTAAACGTTTAAAAACATCAACCATAGGCATAAAATCACAAAGGCTGTATTGATCAGTAGTAGTCCAAGTGTACAAAGTATGCAGGCTTACATGAGAGGAGAACTCCAACTAGTGAGCTGGTGAAGGAGATCACAATCGTCAAGCACGCCCGTCGCCAAACCTGAAAATTAAAAAAATATAAAAACGCTCTTGCCGCCATGAAAACTGGCCGCCTACTGCAGGCTAAGCCGTTTGACAGTTCTTATATAGCGGGGGGTCAGCAACCTGTAGTTCGTGATCTACCAGTAGATCGCGGACAGGTGACTGGTAGATCTCGTCTGGGCTTGCTGACCCACCATTCCAGAGCATCAAATAGAGCGCAATGCAGAGGGACCACTTGTAAAGTTAGAGTTGTAGAAGGGAGCAGGAGCCGCACCCACATGTGGAGTGATACCAAATGACTGCACTCCACCTCTTATCTGGCTTAAAGTCCCCAGAGTGAAAAATTCGATATTTAGGTCAGTGTGAAGCAATACACTGGGCATAATAGTATAGGGCTGCTATATCCACACCATGGATGCAGTGCAGTGTACATGCAGCTTTCCTGTAGGTTTGTTGCACTTAGCTGTAGACTTCTATTATATCCTGATGTTTTGTCACCCCCCAATTTTATGTGTGAACGTGCTGTTGCTGAATGCAACTAAGGGCTTATTTACAAGTTCAGCTCCTCTGAAATGTGTGTGTTGATAGGTGGTGAGGGGGCGATATGTTGCCTTCTCACCACCTGATTTAAACCTATGATTGCTCTGCAATGCACGTGATTTGACATGGTAGTGCTGCAATTAGAGGTTTAAATCAGGTGGGAGGAGGTGACACTGTGCCCAGTGACTTCTTCCGTGTTGTTCGATTGATCTCCACCTCTTTAAGGTTTCCTACCCCTGTTATAAAGGTAAGAGACGGTGCCACCCAGCATACCCCAGTCCATGATGTCACAGCACCCACTCCCCTATGTTGAGGGCATGTGGCCTGGTATGGTTAAGGAGGGGGCGCTCGTTCGCCCCCCCCCCTTCCTGAACCCACGCAATTTTACTTTTGTTTACCTGCAATTTATTTATTTTTTTACTCAGCTTTCAGCGGGGAAGCCCATTGACAGCTGATGACTCATGAGTTGTTAAGGATTCCACAGCCTGCTTTGCGGCCCTGCTCATTAACAACCAGATTTTACTGCACCCTGATTGGACAAAGCTTTGCCCAATCAGGGCGCAAAATGCACTGTGCAGCACCCAGTGCATTGCAGGGCGTTCTGCAGGGTGAACACCCGCTGAACACCCTGCAAATTTGGGTGTTCCCCCGAACAAGACAAACTGATGCTCGGGCTGAACCCTTCGCCCAACTCTATATAGTAACTGCCTTAACATTTGCATTAACAAGCTAGGTAAAAAAGACATAGTACTGTTATTTTTTTTTTTTTCTCGTTCAAATGTTTTATTGAAATATGCAAATTACAGTTCAAATTCAATTTCAGTAGTTATTGCAAAAAAATATGGGTACAAAAGCAGTCTTTAACCACTTCCCGCCCCGTCAATAGCAGATTGATGTCCGGGAAGTGGTTCTGTTATCCACACTGGACGTCATATGACGTCCTGCGGGATAACAGCCGCCGCGCGCCCGGGGGGGCGCGCATCGCGGCGATCGGTGGAGCGGTGGGTCAGTCTGACCCACCGCTACACTGATCTCGGTAAAAAGCCTCCGTCTGAGGCTTTTTACCATGTGATCAGCCATGTCGAATCACGGCTGATCAGGAAGTAAACAGGAAGAGCCGTTGATCGGCTCTTCCTCACTCGCGTCTGACAGACGCGAGTAGAGGAGAGCCGATCGGCGGCTCTCCTGGCAGGTGGGGTTTGCGCTGATTGTTTATCAGCGCAGCCCCCCCTCGGATACCCACACTAGACCACCAGGGAAGCCCCCCAGGACCACCAGGGAAGCCCCAATCATGTGGATGGCCCCCATGGCCATCCACATGTAGTAAAAATAAATAAATAAAATAAAAACTTTAAAAAAATATGCCAATCAGTGCCCACAAATGGGCACTGACTGGCACTTTCACAATGTGTGGTGGCTGGCATTGCTGGGCACCAGTGCCACCAATGCCACCTACTAGTGTCCATCAGTGCCACCTATCAGTGCCCATCCGTGCCAATCTGTGCCCACCTATCAGTGCCCGTCCATGCCACCTATCAGTGCCACCCATAAGTGCCCATCAGTGCCGCCCATGAGTGCCAATCAGGGCCGCCTATGAGTGCCAATCAGTGCCGCCTATGAGTGCCAATCAGTGCCACCTATGAGTGCCCATCAGTGCCGCATACCAGTGCCACATATCAGTGCCCATCAGTGCCGCCTATCAGTGCCCATCATCAGTGCCCATCAGTGCCACCTCATCAGTGCCACCTCATTGGTGCCACCTCATCGGTGCCCATCAGTGTCGCCTTATCAGTGCCCTTCAGTGCCGCCTTATCAGTGCCCGTCATTGAAGTAGAAAAGGTACTTATTTACAAAAAAAATTTACAGAAACAAAGAAAAACTTAGTTTTTTAAAAAGTTTTTTTATTTGTTGTGCAAAAAATAAAAATCGCAGAGGCGACCAAATACCACCAAAAGACAGCTCTATTTGTGGGAACAAAATGATAAAAAATTTGTTTGGGTGCAGTGTAGCATGACCGCGCAATTGTCATTCAAATTGCGACAGCGCTGAAAGCTCAAAATTGGCTTGGGCAGGAAGCTGTATAAGTGCATGGTATTGAAGTGGTTAAACATCATAACGTGTAAAACATGAAGCATATTACAACCTTCAGGCTTGCATAGCTATACAAGATATACCTTAGGAGCCGAGCATCCAGTGCCGAAGGTTCTTATCCATAAACAATGTAAGATCAGAGTATAAATCAACTTCAAGTAGACTTATCAAAAAGGACATATTCTATAACAATTCCGAGAAAGAGCTCGGCGTGGGACATTAGGGGTTTTATACGGTCTTTTCTCCAGTGGTATTCACAGATAAGGTCACCTAACAATGTCTTGTGTGTTGATCCTAATACCATTCTGCCCTGGGAGTCCCCAAAAAGGCCAGAGGACCGGTCAGACCTCGGAGGAAGTGAGAAGCGAGAGACAGGAGTGAGAAAGGTGGTTAAAAGAGGAAAAAAAAAGGAGAAGAAGATGTGGAGGGTAAGGGAATGTCAGAGGGGGGGTCCCTAGAGAGGACCACAGCCAGTCTAACCAGTAGTGACAGGTTGTTTAGGATGGAGGCTGTGTGGTTCCATCCTTAAGATTGTAAAAGAGAATTATCAATGGGGGGTAGGTAATGCGCGATCTATGGTCTCCAGAGTTTTTTGAATGCAGACACTTTATCAAGTATGACTACTTCAGTTTTGGCATGGATCATCGCTCGAGTGACCCTCTGTTTCACTGTTATGCCCTGTACACACGATCGTTGTACACACAGCATGCGTGGGTTTTTTCTCCGTTGGAGTTACACACAGACGATCGGAATGTCCTATCGTTTTTTTTTCCATTGGAAAAATTTAAAACACGTTCTATTTTTTAACACCGATGGAAAAAAGTCAGATTGGGCCCACACACAATCGGTTATTCCGATGAAAAAAGTCGACGCATGCTCAGAAGCATTGAACTTCATTTTTATCGGCTCGTCTGAGTGTTTTACGTCACCGTGTTTTGGACGGTCGGAATTTTGTCTGATGGTTTGTAGGCAAGACTGATGAAAGTCAGCTTCATCGGAATTCTGATGGAAGATTCCATCGGATTTTATTCCATCGGAAATCTGATCGTGTGTACAGGGCATTAGGGTACATAGTAAGGGGGATTTCCATGCTTTTGCAATGGTTTGTTTAGCTGCTGTGGTGATCAGGAGTAAGAGTTTAAACTGACAGTGTGTTAGAGCCAGTGGTTTGTTATTTAGGAGCGATACTGCTGTGTCAAACTCACCTCATAGGCAGTAAGATCCTAGCTCTTAAGAGGGCATGGGTTAAACAGGGGTTTAATGCTACATACTCCTCCTATGCGAGGGGGGTGACAATTTTACTGAGCAAGTCACTACCTTGCTCGGTGGAACAGGTTTTCCTTGATCCTGGGGGACGTTATGTTATTTTAATTCTTGAAATGTATGCTTAACGCTAGGCGATGATTAATGTGTATATCCCTCCTCCATTTGATCCCACCGTCCTGTATACCATTTTCTCAAAACTCGCCCCCCTCCAGGTCTACAAAATTAGAGTCGGGGGGACTTTAACGCCACCCTAGACCATAATAAAGACACTTCTAACCCTCTTAGATCTACCCACCCTGAACTGGTACTATGGGCAGACACTCTTGGTCTTCAAGAGCTTTGGCGGTGGAGACATCTGGAGGACAGGACTTTTTCGCATATCTCAGCTAAACATAAATCGGGATCACGCATAGATTTGTTGTTTGGGTCTGCTTCAACTCTGTCACATGTTGGGATGGCCTCCTACCTCCCGGAAGGTCCTTCAGATCACTGCCCGTTGGAGTTATGCTTGACCCTTGGTTCCTCCCGTGAGCAGGCATGCTGGAGGTTGGTGTCACATTGAATATACAATCCCCAAATCCAGAAGGTGGTGGGACCCAAACTTGCAGAATACTGGATGCTCATCGAGGGTTCAACTTCCCTTGATGTGGTTTGGGAGGCAGGCAAGGCCCATGCCCAAGGGGAATATGTCTCCTCTATTAAGGCAGTATGATCTGGCTTTGCAGCACAAACCACGCATTTGGAACAAGATGAAAAAATGGCATTGTAGCTCTTCATTGCGTATCCCATGCCTAAAAACGATTTCTACCTAGCCCAAGCGAGAAGAGCTTTGAAGCTCCATTACACCTAGCTGGTGCAATCTGATATGCGGATGTTTGTTGCCAAACTTTTCGAATCAGGAGACAAGAATGGTAAACTATAAAATACTGAAGGAATTTCATCTTTTCTATAGCAAATTATATGACGATCCAAGCCCTACCCCGGTTGAGGCCATACTTGAGGAATTGGGGGGAATCATCTTGCCTTCTCTTTCTGAGGACAGGGACAAACTAGATAAGCCCTTAACATGCCAAGAGATAGAAAATGCAATCTACTCCTTCCCTAACAACAAATCCCCAGGGTGGACTACCCGGGGAATGGTGTAAAACCCACATGACTCTACTGGTCCCCAGGCTAACTCAACTTTTTGCAGAGTTCCTGGAAACCGGGAGGTTGCCTGATAGTATGTACCAGGTACACATTGTATTACTACCCAAACCAGTGAAGGACTCCCTTTGTTGTTCATTCTATAGGCCCAGATCATTACTGAATTACGACCTTAAGACACTTACCAAGGTGCTAGCCAATAGGATTATGCAGGTATTACCATCCCTTGTCAAAATAGACCAGACCGGCTTTATGCCTGGCAAGTCTACGGACATAAATCTTAGACAAGTCTTCACCCATCTCCAGCTCCCAACCGAGGTGAATGCCTCTCGGGTCTTGGTAGCCCTCAACATAGAGAAGGCCTTTGACACAGTCAGATGGTCATATATGATACAGGTTTCGGCTTTGGCCCAACCTTCCTGAAATGGATTGGTTTACTCTACACGTCCCCTATGGCCTATATTAAATTGAACGGCAAACTTTCGCCTTCCTAACCAATTAGGATGGGAAGAGGCATGGGTGTCCTCTCTCCCATGCACTGTTTGCCCTTGTGATGGAGCCTTTGGCGGAGGCCCTGCAGAGGTCAGATGAGGTGTCTCGGATCCGGGTCGGCTCAATAGAGAAACTAGCACTATATACTGATGATCTAATCCTCTTTTTGCAAGACCCTGGCTCCTCACTTTCTGCGTCACTCCAGATTCTGGATCGCTTTGCAATGCTTTTTGGCTTCCACACCAACTAGAGCAAGTCACTAATTCTTCCCATAGATCCAGGGGCAAAGCAGCTGAGTAATCCTAATTTACCTCTGCAATGGGCAAGTACCATTAGATACAAAGGGATCAATATCTCTCCCAGCGCTCAGGATTTCAGTAAACTTAATTTGTCCCTGGTACTGCAATGGTGTAAATCTAAGTTTAAGGCTTGGTCAAATCGTCCACTAACTCCTATAGAAAAAATACATTTAATTAAAATGAAACTGCTTCCAGTTCTAGTGTATATTTTAAGGCATTCCCCGGTCTGGATACCTAAATCCCTCTTCCAACAATTAGATTCCCTGGTAGCTTCCTTCTTGTGGCAATCACATCCAGCCAGATTTAGCAGGACAATTCTTAGCAAACCCTGGACACAGGGGGGACTTGCCTGCCCTGACTTCCACGCTCTACTTGGCAGCAATGCTCACTCATGCTCACAATTGGCTGGTCTCGAACGATACCAATGCTCAAGTAGTCCTAGAGGTAGCACATTTGGGATCTTATGAGGCCTTTCATAACGCCCTTTATATGGGGGGTTCCCTGATACTTTTAACACAGGCTATGAAAGCAGTTATCAGGGCTTGGCATGCGCTGGTAATAAAACCTAACCTGGTGAAAGCCATATGGTCCCCTAGTACGCCGCTCTGGTGTAATCCCAGGCTGAGGGAATTTCACTCTCTACAAGACCTCGGGCTATGGGCCAGCAAGGGCATCAAATACTTGAAGGATATTTGCGATGGTTCTGGGTTGTTCACTTTTGACAGACTGAAATACAAATTCCAACTTCCGAATTCTTTCCTCTTCAGGTTCCTTTTAAATCAGTTCAGCTCCGGATGGAGCATGACGATCTCAAAATTCTGCTAAACTATGCTGAACTCTCAAAGCCATTATTTCAAATATACCGAGCACTGCTGCCATCCATTCAGGTTGGATTGATCTGTGGCGGGTGGAGGTGCAGGAACTGGACAGTACAGACTGGGAGGACATGTGGGATTACCCGCTTCAGCCACTAGTTACAACTAGGAACAAGTTAATCCAATTCAAAGTCTTGCACAGATTATACTATACACTCCAACGCCTTCATCGTATATACACAACCTCATCAGCTGCTTGCTGGAGATGCTCTGGTACCCCTGAAGGCTTCCTACATCTATTCTGGAATTGCCCATAGGTTCAAGATTATTGGAGGGAGGTTACTCAATTTATCCATGGGTTAACTACCATACCCATTTCTCTGACAATCAGTGTCTGTCTCCTCAGCCTTATGGAACAACTGGCATTAGCTAAAGTAACCCGCATTCTAATAAGTATCCTATTATTTTTATTTATTTATTTTATTTTTATTATTTTTAAGAATTAAAGGCCTACAATATAAAACAACACATTTCCATTCAAAACAATGTACCGTTATGACATTCAAAAATCAGACATAATCATACAGCCAGGGATGTTACATTTTTGTTTAGGGCATAGCACACATTTCCCTCCCTGAATGCTCGCTTGTGTCCCCTTGGGACCTTAATCTGGCCCTCTGGGTTCTTCAGGAAACCACCTTTTAACCACTTAACGACCGCTCACTGTATATATACGTCGGCAGAATGGCACCGACAGGCACAATCACGTAGAGCATACGTGATTGCCTTTGTACAGTTGGGGGGTCCAATCGGACCCCCCTCCTATACAGTGAGCGGTGGCTAAGTGTCCGGGAGCGTTCCGGGATGAGGGGGCAGCCATTCGTTTCTGGCCACCCCCTCGCGATCGCTCCCGGCGAATGGAAATGCCCCCTCTGTCTGTGTCAGACAGAGGGAGCAGGAGGAAGTGATGTCATCTCTGGTGCGGCGCTCACATATACCAAGCACCGTACAAGAGAAGATATCAGGTCAGTGCACACAACACTACACTGACACCAGGACACATAGGGACATAAATCGCCCCCCCAGGCCCCCCAGATCACCCCAGATCACCCCCCAGATCACCCCCCCAGCCCCCAGTCACAGTGTCACTGATTGCAGTGACCATTTATTTAGTGATCACTGCAATCAGTGACATTTGTGACTGTAAAAGTGTCACCAAAGTTTAGTCTTAGGTCCAGTGTAGCCCCCTAACCCCCCCTAATAAAGGTTTAACCCCCTGATCACCCCCCAGATAACCCTTTCACCCCCTATCACCACTGTCGCTAAGCGATCATTTTTCTGATCGCTGTCTTAGCGTCAGTGATGCCGATCGGCAGCCAGTAATTTTTTTTAGGTTCGCCGCAGGTTTTTATAGCGTCAGGTACCCCAATATATTATCTAATAAAGGTTTAACCCCCTTGATCGCCCCCCAGGTAACCCTTTCACCCCCTATCACCACTGTCACTAAGCGATCGTTTTTCTAAACGCTGTCTTAGTGTCTGTGATGCAGATCGGTAGCCGGTAAATTTTTTTAGGTTCGCCGCAGGTTTTTATAGCGTCAGGTACCCCAATATATTATCTAATAAAGGTTTAACCCCCTTGATCGCCCCCCAGGTAACCCTTTCACCCCCTATCACCACTGTCGCTAAGCAATTGTTTTTCTAAACGCTGTCTTAGTGTCGGTGATGCAGATCGTAGCCAGTAATTTTTTTTAGGTTCGCCGCAGGTTTTTATAGCGTCAGGTACCCCAATATATTATCTAATAAAGGTTTAACCCCCTTGATCGCCCCCCAGGTAACCCTTTCACCCCCTATCACCACTGTCACTAAGCGATCGTTTTTCTAAACGCTGTCTTAGTGTCTGTGATGCAGATCGGTAGCCGGTAATTTTTTTTAGGTTCGCCGCAGGTTTTTATAGCGTCAGGTACCCCAATATATTATCTAATAAAGGTTTAACCCCCTTGATCACCCCCCAGGTAACCCTTTCACCCCCTATCACCACTGTCGCTAAGCAATTGTTTTTCTAAACGCTGTCTTAGTGTCGGTGATGCAGATCGTAGCCAGTAATTTTTTTTAGGTTCGCCGCATGTTTTTATAGCGTCAGGTACCCCAATATATTATCTAATAAAGGTTTAACCCCCTTGATCGCCCCCCCAGGTAACCCTTTCACCCCCATCACCACTGTCGCTAAGCAATCGTTTTTCTAAACGCTGTCTTAGTGTCGGTGATGCAGATCGGTAGCTGGTAATTTTTTTTAGGTTCGCCGGAGGTTTTTATAGCGTCAGGTACCCCCATATATTATCTAATAAAGGTTTTAACCCCCTGATTGCCCCTAGTTAACCCTTTCACCAGTGATCACCATATAAGTGTTACGGGTGACGCTGGTTAGTTAGTTTGCTTTTTATAGTGTCAGGGCACCCGCCGTGTATATAACCCAATAAAGGTTTAACCCCCTGATCGCCCGGCGGGTGATATCAATTAGGTTTTAGCATCAGAGAGGGTCTGAGTCACACCCCAGGCAGCGTCAGGTTAGTGCCAGTAACGCTAACACCCACGCGTGAAGCATACACCCCCCTTAGTGGTATAGTATCTGAACAGATCAATATCTGATCTGATCAGATCTATACTAGCGTCCCCAGCAGTTTAGGGTTCCCAAAAACGCAGTGTTAGCGGGATTAGCCCAGATACCTGCTGGCACCTGCGTTTTGCCCCTCCGTCCAGCCCAGGCCACCCAAGTGCAGTATCGATCGATCACTGTCACTTACAAAACAAAAACACACATAACTGCAGCATTCGCAGAGACAGGCCTGATCCTTGTGACTCCAGTGCTGTAGGAGGTGATTTCACCACCACAGTTAAAAAAAAAAAGCAAATATGCCGAAGCATTGGGGCAGCAGGGGTGGAGGAGCGATTTTGCTCCTAATGCCGCGTACATACGGTCGAAATTCCGACGGAGGCTTGCCCGTGGAAAAGTCCGACCATGTGTGTGCGGCATAACTTTTTTGCGGGAGGATGCCCCCATGCTTCGGCATATATAAATGGTGCGTGTATGCCCATCATTGGAAGTGGGTGGATGAAGGGCGGTATTCTAATGGTGGGCATACCCACCGATCAATCTCTTTTTTCGTTCAGCCAACTGGCTGCATGAAATAAAAAGATTACAATACATGTCCAACAAGGACCAGCAACGTACAAGTATGTTGCTGGATTTTGAATGTTTATACCAGAATGATGCCTGTGGGTTTAGGTATCATCTTGGTATCATTCTTTTCAGCCTGCGGCCGGCTTTCATGTAAAAGCAATCCTAGCGGCTAATTAGCCTCTGGACTGCTTTTACAAGCAGTGGGAGGGAATGCCCCCCCCCCGGATATAAAAAGCGCCATTGGGAAATTGGGAAAGCATTTTATCACACCGATCTTGGTGTGGTCAGATGCTTTGAGGGCAGAGGAAAAATCTAGGGTCCAGAAGACCCCAGTTTTTTCAAAAAAAGAGTACCTGTCACTACCTATTGCTATCATAGGGGATATTTACATTCCCTGAGATAACAATAAAAATGATAAAAAAAAAAAAAATACTTGGAAGGAACAATTTAAAAATAAAATAAAAAAGCAAAATTAATAAGAAAAAAAAAGAAAAAAAAAAAGCACCCCTGTCCTGCCCTGCTCTTGCCCAATGGCGAACGCAAGCGTTGGTCTGGCGTCATATGTAAACAGCAATTGCACCATGCATGTGAGGTATCACCGCGAAGGTCAGATCGAGCGCAATCATTTTAGCAGTAGACCTCCTCTATAAATCTACTGGGGTAACCTGTAAAGGCTTTTAAAGGCTTTTAAAAATGTATGTAGTTTGTCGCCAATGCGCGTTTGTGCGAAATTTTAAAGCATGTCGTGTTTGGTATCTATGTACTCGGCCTAAGATCATCTTTTTTATTTCATCAAACATTTGGGCAATATAGTGTGTTTTAGTGCATTAAAATTAAAAAAAGTGTATTTTTTAACCCAAAAAATGCGTTTGAAAAATCGCTGCGCAAATACTGTGTAGAAAAAAAAAATGCAACACCCACCATTTTAATCTGTAGGGCCTTTGCTTTAAAAATATATATAATGTTTGGGGGTTCAACATAATTTTCTTGCAAAAAGAAAAAAATGTTTTCATGTAAACAAAAAGTGTCAAAAAGGGCTTTGTCTTCAAGTGGTTAGAAGAGTGGATGTAAGCTTCCTAATGTTGTGTATAAAATGCCAGAACAGTTCAAAACCCCCCCAAATGACCCCATTTTGGAAAGTAGACACCCCAAGCTATATACTGAGAGGCATGTCGAGTCCATGGAATATTTTATATGTTGACACAAGTTGCGGAAAAACGACAATTTTTTTATTTATTTTTTGCACAAAGTTGTCACTAAATGATATATTGCTCAAACATGCCACGGGCATATGTGGAATTACACCCCAAAATACATTCTGTTGCTTCTCCTGAGTACGGGGATACCACATGTGTGAGACTTTTTGGGAGCCTAGCCACGTACGGGACCCCAAAAACCAAGCACCGCCTTCAGGCTTTCTAAGGGTGTAAATTTTTGATTTCACTTCTCACTGCCTATCACAGTTTCGGAGGCCATGGAATGCCCAGATAGCACAAACCCCCCCCCCCTAAATGACCCCATTTTGGAAAGTAGACACCCCAAGCTATTTGCTGAGAGGTATTGTGAGTATTTTGCAGATCTCGCTTTTTGTCACAAAGTTTTGAAAATTGAAAAAAAAAAAATATATATATATATATTTTCTTTCTTCATTTTCAAAAACAAATGAGAGCTGTAAAATACTCGCCATTCCTCTCAGCAAATAGCTTGGGGTGTCTATATTCCAAAATGGGGTCATTTGGGGGGGTTTTGTGCGATTTTGGCATTTTATGGCCTTTGAAACTGTCATAGGTAGTGAGGAGTGAAATCAAAAATTTGTGCCTAGAAATCCTGAAGGCGGTGCTTGGTTTTCGGGGTCCCGTACGCGGCTAGGCTCCTAAAAAGTCCCACACATGTGGTATCCCCGTACTCAGGAGAAGCAGAAAAATGTATTTTGGGGTGTAATTCCACATATAACCATGGCATGTGTGAGCAATATATCATTTAGTGACAACTTTTTGTAATTTTTTTTTTGTCATTATTCAATCACTTGGGACAAAAAAAAATATATTCAATGGGCTCAACAGGCCTCTCAGCAATTTCCTTGGGGTGTCTACATTCTAAAATGGGGTCATTTGGGGGGGTTTTGTGCTATTTTGGCATTTTATGGCCTTCGAAACTGTGATAGGTAGTGAGGAGTGAAATCAAAAATTTGCGCCCTTAGAAATCCTGAAGGCAGTGCTTGGTTTCCGGGGTCCCGTACGCGGCTAGGCTCCCAAAAAGTCCCACACATGTGGTATCCCCGTACTCAGGAGAAGCAGCAAAATGTATTTTGGGGTGAAATTCCACATATAACCATGGCATGTGTGAGCAATATATCATTTAGTGACAACTTTTTGTAATTTTTTTTTTTTTTTTTAGTCATTATTCAATCACTTGGGACAAAAAAATTTAAAATTCAATGGGCTCAACATGCCTCTCAGCAATTTCCTTGGGGTGTCTACTTTCCAAAATGGGGTCATTTGGGGGGGTTTTGTACTGCCCTGTCATTTTAGCACCTCAAGAAATGAGATAGGCAGTCATAAATTTAAAGCTGTGTAAATTTCAGAAAATGTACCCTAGTTTGTAAACTCTATAACTTTTGCGCAAACCAATAAATATACGCTTATTGACATTTTTTTTACTAAAAACATGTGGCTGAATACATTTTGGCCTAAATGTATGACTACAATTGAGTTTATTCAATTTTTCTTATAACAAAATTAGAAAATATCATTTTTTTTCAAAATTTTCGGTCTTTTTCCGTTTATATCACAAAAAATAAAAATCGCAGAGGCAATCAAATACCATTAAAAGAAAGCTCTATTTGTGGGAAGAAAAGGACGCAAATTTCGTTTGGGTACAACATTGCATGTCCGCACAATTTACAGTTAAAGCAGCGCAGTGCAAAATTCTGAATTCACCTCTGGTCCTCTAGCTACCAAATGGTCCGGGGCTTAAGTGGTTAAACCAATTGAGGATATTTCCTTATCTGATCTTATTTGCAAGGTAACTTTTCTAGTTGCCATCATCTCTGCCCAGAGAGTCTTTGAAATATTCTGTAAGGAGCTACTGTATATTTAGTGTTACAAAAAGACAAGGTATTGTTGAGGCCTATTTCTTCTTTACCCTTGAAAATGTTTTCCTGACAGACTCCATGGCAGACTACGTGTGGGTTAACCCCGCCTCCTCTCCACAGCTCTAGGACCTCTTACCCATAAATTTGAGCTCACCTCTACAGACAGGTGTTCCTTTTTTGTCCTCCTCACATGGACCCTTCATTATGCAATTCAGGTGCAGTCCAGGATGTCTGTCGGATCAGGTACGAGTTGTGCGGTGCACCCAGGGCCCAGCTATGAGCGGGTGAGTGGTTTTGGGCTGATGGATACCCCTATGGTGGAAGGGATGTGGCCCCAGCGTACCATGACGGACGGTGGATCTCAGCTGGCAAGGTCTGAAGACTTTTTCTATTTCCATGGCAGATAGTTTTTGTTTGTTTGTATGTCTTTCTCTGCTGTTTTTTCTCTGTCATACAGCGCCGCTAAGCTTAGTATATGTGTGGAACGCTTTTGCGTTCCAGGATGCCATTCCCTTCCTGATCCCGGCCTGTTGATCGTCTGCGCATGCGCAGAGCCACGGTGAAACCGAGGCTTGGTTTTCGCGCATGCGCAGTATGGCGGAGGGGTCAGGGGCCGCGCAGGCGCAGTAGGTCCGGTCCCTCCGATGCATGCGCACAGCGGGACCGGCCATGACGTCATTCCGGCGGGTGATTTAAACCGCTGAGGAGCCCTATACAGGGATAACCTGTGGGCATATAGCAGCAGCCTCCCGGAGTCTCAATACTACCAGGACGGGGTAAGCACTTCTTGGCAATGTAATGCATGTAATGCTTGTAATGCTTAGTGCCTCTTAAAGGGACAGTTTTAAAAAATAAAAAATAAAAAACGTTTTTTTTCTGCGCTGTTCTTGCATTGATTTGCTTATCCTTAGTCTAGGTAGTGGAGTTACGCATCATTGTGTGTCTTCCTCGTCATGGACTCATCTGCACCGCCTTGTGGCCAGCCCTCCCGCACAAGGTCTGTGCGGAGTGGGTAGGGGGTTGGTGTCTTTGGTGTCATTTTTTTTCTGGTGGTTGCTAACGGTTACAACCTGCCCACCTTCCTCCCCCTCCCTTTGTCTGTATTATCTCTTACAGCCCGGCTACATCCCGGCTGGGACCCACTATCATAGGGGACGCTCACATTCCCCCTCTAAATATAGGATATGTTCCCATTCCTCCTCAAGTCACCGCTACCACCACCGCGATGATCGCTCTAATCACAGAGCCTGTTGGGGATGTAAAACTAGAATCCCAGAGGGCAAATCGCTGTGTGACCCATGCTATGCCCGAGCGGTCGGTGAGAAAGAGACCGAAAAATCTAAATCTTGAGTCTCTTATTAAACGTGTGGTACAGCAGTCTATGATGGAAATAGATGCCCCCCCCCACACGAGGAGCCAGTCCACCACCTTGTCTGGCTCCTTGGCTGACGAGGCCCAGGAGGATTCCGGCCAATTCCAGCCCCATGATTCCTCCCATAATTCCTCACAAGACGAGATGGAGGGAGATGATTCTGTGATTCCTCCCATGATTCCTCGCAAGACGAGATGGAGGGAGATGATTCTGTGATTCCTCTCATGATTCCTCGCAAGACGAGATGGAGGGAGATGATTCTGTAGTGGGATTCGACTACGCTTTAGTCTCTCCACTGATCAAGGCAGTGATGGAAACCTTAAAGTTGGAAGATACCACTGCCTCCCCCCCCAGAGAAACAAAGGAACTGTTTAAGAAACTGGGGAAAGAATGTTCCAATTTCACACTGAGCTGAAAGGAGTGTTTAAGGAAGAATGGAGCAAGGGGGATAAGAAGGTTTGGGAAATGCTCCCCTCGTGGATGCAGCAGTAATGCGCCTAGCGAAGCATGTCACCCTCCTGCTAGATGACACTGTATCTTTTAAAGATGGTCTGGATTGAAAGATTGACCAAGACATTAAGAGAATATATAACTTGAACGGTATGGCTTGCAAACCAGCACTAGCCCTTGCATTCACCTCCCAAGCAGGGATGAGCCGAACACCCCCCTGTTCGGTTCGCACCAGAACCTGCGAACAGACAAAATGTTCGTGTAAACTTTAGAACCCTATTAAATACAATGGACTCGAACGTTCGAAATCTAAAGTGTTAATTATAAAGGCTAATATGCAAGTTATTGTCCTAAAAAGTGTTTGGGGACCTGGGTCCTGCCCCAGGGGACATGTATCAATGCAAAAAGAAGTTTTAAAAACGGCCGTTTTTTCGGGAGCAGTGATTTTAATAATGCTTAAAATGAAAAAATAAAAGTGAAATATTCCTTTAAATTTCGTACCTGGGGGGTGTGTATGATATGCATGTAAAGTGGCGCATGTTTCCCGTGCTTAGAACTGTCCCTGCAAAAAATGTCATTTTTGAAAGAAAAAAATGCATTTAAAACTGACTCGCGGCTATTAATGAATTGTCGGCTCCCGGCAATACATACAAAAGTCATTGATAAAAAAAAAAAAAAAGCGTGGGGGTTCCCCAGAATTCAATTACCAGGCCCTTCAGGTCTGGAATGGATATTAAGGGGAACCCCGCCGCAAATTTTAAAAAAAATTGACGTGGGGTTCCCCCAAATATCCATTCCAGGCCCTTCAGATCTGGCATGGATTTTAAGGGGAACTCCACCCCAAGTTTAAAAAAAAAATGGCGTGGAGTCCCCCTAAAAATCCATACCAGACCCCTTATCCGAGCACGCAACCTGGCCGGCCGCAGGGGAAAAGGGGGGGACGAGAGAGCGGCCCCCCCTCCCTCCTGAACCGTACCAAGCCACATGCCCTCAACATGGGGAGGATGTCCCCATGTTGATGGGGACAAGGGCCTCATCCCCACAACCCTTGCCCGGTGGTTGTGGGGGTCTGCGGGCGGGGGGCTTATCGGAATCTGGAAGACCCCTTTAACAAAGGGGACCCCCAGATCCCGCCCCCCCCTATGTGAATTGGTAACGGGTACATTGTACCCCTACCATTTCACGAAGAAAGCGTAAAAAAAATGTTTAAAAAAACACACAAACACCTTGAAAAAGTCCTTTATTTAAAAAAATAAATAAATAAACATTCCAGCGGTGAAATCCAGTGTCCCGCGGCGATCCCGATGTCCAGCGCTGTCCTTCATTGGTTGTGCCTGAGCGGACCTGATGGGGAACTCCCTCTCAGTATTTTAAATGTATAGACCCGCCCCTTCTAAAGTTCCCCATCAGGTCCGCTCAGCGGACGAGATGCGGAACATGAGAAGGGGCGGGTCTATACATGTATTACCAAAGTGAGAGCAGTTCCCCATCAGGTCCGCCCCCTCGGTATGTCAGACCCGCCTACGTCATTGGCTTGAGCGGGGAACTTCCTTCACTGTGTAATTTAAATTTACATAGTGAAGGAAGTTCCCCGCTCAAGCCAATGACGTAGGCGGGTCTGACATACCGAGGAGGCGGACCTGATGGGGAACTGCTCTCACTTTGGTAATACATGTATAGACCCGCCCCTTCTCATGTTCCGCATCTGGTCCGCTGAGCGGACCTGATGGGGAACTTTAGAAGGGGCGGGTCTATACATTTAAAATACTGAGAGGGAGTTCCCCATCAGGTCCGCTCAGGCACAACCAATGAAGGACAGCGCTGGACATCGGGATCGCCGCGGGACACTGGATTTCACCGCTGGAATGTTTTTTTTTTTTTTTTTTAAATAAAGGACTTTTTCAAGGTGTTTGTGTGTTTTTTTAAACATTTTTTTACGCTTTCTTCGTGAAATGGTAGGGGTACAATGTACCCCTTACCAATTCACATAGGGGGGGCCGGGATCTGGGGGTCCTCTTTGTTAAAGGGGTCTTCCAGATTCCGATAAGCCCCCCGCCCGCAGACCCCCACAACCACCGGGCAAGGGTTGTGGGGATGAGGCCCTTGTCCCCATCAACATGGGGACATCCTCCCCATGTTGAGAGCATGTGGCTTGGTACGGTTCAGGAGGGAGGGGGGGCCGCTCTCTCGTCCCCCCCTTTTCCCCTGCGGCCGGCCAGGTTGCATGCTCGGATAAGGGGTCTGGTATGGATTTTTAGGGGGACTCCACGCCATTTTTTTTTTAATTTGGGGTGGAGTTCCCCTTAAAATCCATGCCAGATCTGAAGGGCCTGGAATGGATATTTGGGGGAACCCCACGTCAATTTTTTTTTATTTGCGGCGGGGTTCCCCTTAATATCCATTCCAGACCTGAAGGGCCTGGTAATTGAATTCTGGGGAACCCCCACGCTTTTTTTTTTTTTTTTTATCAATGACTTTTGTATGTATTGCCGGGAGCCGACAATTCATTAATAGCCGCGAGTCAGTTTTAAATGCATTTTTTTCTTTCAAAAATGACACTTTTTGCAGGGACAGTTCTAAGCACGGGAAACATGCGCCACTTCACATGCATATCATACACACCCCCCAGGTACGAAATTTAAAGGAATATTTCACTTTTATTTTTTCATTTTAAGCATTATTAAAATCACTGCTCCCGAAAAAACGGCCGTTTTTAAAACTTCTTTTTGCATTGATACATGTCCCCTGGGGCAGGACCCGGGTCCCCAAACACTTTTTAGGACAATAACTTGCATATAAGCCTTTATAATTAGCACTTTAGATTTCTCCCATAGACTTTTTCGAATTTGCCGCGAACACCCCAATTTGTTCGCTGTTCGGCGAACGGGCGAACAGGCAATGTTCGAGTCGAACATGAGTTCGACTCGAACTCGAAGCTCATCCCTACTCCCAAGCAATGGAGGCCTGGGTGGAAAATGTTGACTCCGTTCTGAAAGGTGTCTCGGAGGAATTGGCACAAAGTTCAGCAGTGCAAGAACTTAAACTGGCTATCGCCTTTTTGGGAGAAGCTTCAATTGATCTCATCCGCTTGATGGCTAGATCCATGCTATCTTTGGTCACAGCCAAACGAGCACTATGGTTGTGCCCCTGGCTTGTTGATCCTGCCTCAAAGCAGGCATGGTGCAAAATTCCTTCTGAAGGAACTTCCTTGTTTGGAAACAAACTGTATAATGCCATTTCAAAGGCTACAGGCGGAAAGTCGGGATTCCTCCCTCAGGACAAACGTCCGTTTAACCAAAGAAAACCTCAGCAGAGACGCAGTACAGAGCGTTCAAGAGAGGCATGCTCCTATAGGCCCGGACGGGATTTTAGGAGAAGCTGGAACTGGAATAGGCAGATATCTTTCCAAAAAATCTGTCAAGAAACAGACGCCCGGTGGGCGCGAGCCAACCAAGTCCTTTTGAGATTGGGCCTGCCCAAGCGGGCGGGTAGGGGCTCGCCTACGTCTCTGCCGGCACGTCTGGGTGACCTTGATCTCAGATTATTGGACCATCAAAACGGTCTCAACAGGTCACGCATGGTCCTTCACCAAAGTCCCTCCATGCAGACCAATGCAATCTTCACTGCCTCAATCAGAAGAAAAACAACAAGTTCTTCTTTCATATGTGAATGCCCTGAAAGATCAAGGAGCAGTGGTGCCCGTCCCAAAGGACGAGGAATTCCAGGGGGTATACTTCCCCCTCTTCCTAGTACAAAAGAAGAACGGCTCTTGGCGTCCAGTTATAGATCTCACCTTCCTGAACAGGTACATAAAGCACGAGAAATTCAAGATGGAATCACTCTCATCCATCCAAAAAGTCATTCAACCAGGCGACTGGTTGATCTCAATAGATGTTAAGGACGCGTATTTTCATGTTCCCGTGGCAGAATAATTCCACAAATACCTTTGATTTCAGGTCGAACGAGAGCACTTACAATTTATTTGTCTTCCATTCGGACTAACGACCTCTCCAAGGGTCTTTTCCAAGGTACTGTTGGCAATTGTGTCTCTTATCAGAATACAGGGTGTGCGTCTGTATCATTACCTGGACGATCTGCTACTACTGTCCCAAGACAAGCAGCAGCTGCTGATCCACAAAGATCAAGTGATCTCTACATTGATAGAGTTCGGATGGCTCTTAAACCGACAGAAAAGTCAGCCAGAACCGACCCAACGCCTAACCTACCTAGGAGCTCAATTCGACACAGTACTGAATACCATCTCTCTTCCGGAAGAAAAAATCCCGGTCATTCGGGTAAGAATATCTTTAGCCCTAGACTACTCTAACCTAAGGGCGTCACAGTGCCTGAAGATAATCGGCACGATGGTGGCCACGTTCCCCATGGTCAAATGGGCAATGTGGAGGCTTCGGCCTTTTCAATCAGGATTCCTTCAGCAATGGAAGACAGACGATCACAATCAGCTGATCAGGACTACTCAGTCAATGAGGAACAGTCTTCTCTGGTCCCTTTTTTGTGCTTCGGGTGTGGGAGTGTCTTCTTCATCCCCGGCCGCCACACCTTCCCCGGGATAACGGGAACCTCGAAGTCCGCCCCACCCCTCCTACCGGATAACGGGACCCTGCCCGGGCGGCTGCGGCCTATATGGCTTGAGGCACAAATCTTAATATCAGGGTCTCCAGCGCTCCGGGCCACTTTTGAGATTTCAGAGAACATTGATCGGTATCCAAAAAAAACATAAGATTGCAGTCACATTGGAATGAGGATGGTTTATATATGCCCTTATTGATCAAATATCTGGTGAGTGCATCCCCATAGGGGGATTGTTTTACCCCCCACGCGGTGAATTACACCTTGGTGAAAGAAGCACTGAAACTAGGATCAAGTAGAACCAGACTCACCAATCACTATCATCATCACCTATATATTCAACTATATAGAAGACGCACATATGAACATTTTGTCCGTAGCGCTGCTGCAGTTTTATTATGAACTTTTTAATTTAAGTTTTTTTATGACTGTGTTTTATAAGTCTTCTCTGGTGGCTTCAACACAAAAACTTGTTAACATGCCACTCCCTTGCTCCCATCCAATGGATGACTGTTTCATCCGATGCCAGCAATGCGGGCTGGGGAGCACATTGTGGGGCAGAACTGGCTCAGGGCAAATGGGATGCCCATCTCCACATTCCAGGGTCAAACGTTCTGGAATTGCGTGCGGCATGGTGCGCCCTTCAAGCATTCTCCCACCTTCTGAAAGGGAAGTCGGTCCTACTCAAAATGGACAATACCACCGCCGTGGCATATGTGAAGAGACAAGGGGGCACTCGGAGCCCCACCCTTCTCCAAGAGGTCGAACCTATCATGACCTGGGCTCAGAGGAATCTACAAACTTAACAGCAGTCTTCATTCCAGGGGAACAGAACATTCAAGCGGACTTTGTCACGCAGCAACCTAGACAACAACAAATGGTCACTGCATACACAGACATTCAAGTGGATCCTATCGTTGGGAATCGATCCAGAAGTGGATCTGTTTGCATCCCCCTGCAATCACAAAGTAGACAGATACTACACTCGAGGTCGGTGCAGTCAAGCCTTCGGAGTAGATGCATTAACAAGCCAATGGAAATTCAACAAGGCATATGCCTTCCCTCCACCTCCGTTCATGCAAAAATTCCTGCAGCGGCTCCAGTTGGAGAAAGGCGAAGTGATAACAATAGCACCATACTGGCCGAACAGGCCATGGTTTCCTCTCCTGAATCTGATGAGCTTCAGGCTAGAGTCTCTTGGGTGTGCTTTAGGGGTATTCTCTACCCTTATGAGCTCCAGAAAGCCTAACACGAACAAAACCTACAACAGAATCTGGACCAGGTTTGTCAGCTTCATGACTTCTGCTGGAAAATCTTTCAGAAACCCTGGAGTTCAAGACGTTTTGAGTTTTCTCCAATCAGGCTTGGATCTTCCTTTGTACTCTGAGGGAACTGATTGACAAGTTTCAGCCTTATCGGCATTTTAAGGAACATCATGGGCAACTCATCCCCTGGTTCAACAATTCTTTCAGGGGGCTTCGAGAATCAGGCCTCAGAGGAAACCTAGATTCCCCAAATGGGATCTTCCGCTCGTCCTTGATGCTCTTTCAGCACTCAACAAGGATCTTTCTATTAAGGACTTATTAATCAAACTGGCCTTTCTAGTGGCCATTACTTCAGCCAAAAGGGTTTCAGAAATAAGCTTCCTGGATTGTCAAGAACCCTTTTTGACTTCTTCCCGGACTGAGTGGTCCTTATTCCCATGCTTGGGTCTAAGCCAAAAGTCACGTCAGTTTTTCACAAGAATCAAGAAATAGTCCTTCCTACTTTCAATTCTCCGGAATCAGCAGACAATCATCCCTTGGATGTAGGTGAGACTCTGAAAGAATACTTGCGAGTTACTTCATCTTTTAGAAGCTCGAACTACCTGTTCTTGTTACACACTGGTAGCAACAAAGGAAAGAGGGCTTCCTCCAGAACGATAGCAGCCTGGATTGTTCAATCTATCCAACAGGCCTACAGGGCAAAGGGCTTGGCTCCTCCAGAGGCGGTGATGGCTCATTCCACCAGAGGCATGGCAGCTTCATGGGCAGCAGCTCGACACGTGGCTCCTGAAGTGATATGCAAGGCAGCCTCGTGGTCTTCTATTCATACATTTATGTCTCATTATTGTATTGAGCCTGCTTCCCTTTCCTCTGTTACTTTTGGTCGGAAAATCCTGTCAGTTGATGGGAAAGATTAAAATATTTTTTTTGAGCAAGCATACCCTCCCGTGTGGATTGGCTAGTTATTTCCCACACGTAGTCTGCCATGGAGTCTGTCAGGAAAACTGAAAATTTATTACCAAATACTTTTTTTTTTTTTTTTTTTTTTTAATCTTTATTTTATTTGAGATAAAATGCGTTATACAAAGTACACATATCATAACCTTTTTAAATCTAACATATCTCCTATTTATATTTTTCCCACGCCCTACCCGCCCACCCCCCGCCCCCAAGGTCCGCCCTTTTCGCCATCTTAAGTTATCTCAAAAAAAAATTTTTTTTTTCCGTTTCTGTCATTCCTATTACATATTTCTCTGAACACTTAAACTCACTCCATTTCAGCCAGGTACTTCTATGTCTACTTTCCATTCCCTGCTCTCTGCTGCTCAGGTACTCCATCTCATGCACGTAGTCTACTCTCTGTATCCATTCTTTTATGGATGGGCTCTCCACTTGCAACCATTTTTTGGGAATCAAGGCCTTTGCAGCATTGAGTAGGGAAGGGACTAATGTTTCTTTATATTGTTTTTTGGTTTTATTTGTCCCATGGAACAGAACATTCCAGGCATTTTGGGGTATCTTTTCCCCAGTGATTTCATTTATATACTCCAATATAATATGCCAATATTCTTTTATTTTTTGACACTCCCACCAAATATGCATTGTTGTTCCCCTTTGCCCACATTCCCTCCAACACTGTGATGATCTACCTGGCTGAAATTGATTGATTCTCACCGGGGTTAGATGCCACCTCACCAAACTCTTATAGTTCGCTTCTACCGTTACAATATCTGTCGCATAGTCATGTACTGCTCCAATCATTTGTTTTTCATCTAGTTTTATCCCAAGGTCTTGTTCCCATTTTCCTATAAAGGGGAGGGCCCCGGTTCCTTCTAAATCTGTTAATATGTTATACATTTGAGATATTCCATTTTTCGTAGGTGTTTTAATATTGCAAAGCTTTTCGATTGGGTTCAGTGTCTTCTCCTCTCTAACTGGTTTGGGAATTGTGCTTACAAAATGTTTAAGTTGTGTGTATACCCATTCACTTAAAAACTGCCACCCATATGTTGTGATTAGTTCTGTTCTCGCCCTTATTTTCCCTTGTATCATTATGTCTTTTATTTGTGCATCCCCTAAGTACCTCCCCATCTGAGTCCCGTTTCCTGGAACAAAAAAATTTGTTCCTGCCAACGGAATCAGTGGGGAGTTATACTCCCATTTTTCTCTTCTATATATTTTGTCCCATTCTTTAAATACTATTTTTGTTAAACCATGTATTTGTGAACTGTGTGTCCTATACTTCGGTGGAATCCATATTTCTTTCCCTAATGGTGCTGTGTATAGATTATTCTCCATGTTTACCCACCTCTTATTTGTGCTGATGTTTGCCCATTCTATTAACCTAGCCAATATTACCGCCGTATAGTATCTTTTAATATCGGGGGCAGTCAATCCTCCTTTATTTTTTTTCCTTGACAAGAGCGTATAACCCACTCTGGCTTTTCTATTTTGCCAGATAAACTTTAAAATTATACTTTTTATTACTCTAAAAAAACACTGGGGTATCTCTATCGGAAGCATTTGAAATTTATATAAAATTTTTGGTAAAATCACCATTTTCAGTAGATTTATCCTCCCTATCCAGGAGATTGGACTCCTCGATAGCTTTTTTAATTCTGTTTTTACTTCATTTAGCAATGGGATATAATTAGCACCATATATTTTTTCCAGTGTCGGCGTTATTCTAACCCCCAAGTAGGTCAGTGCTTCTGTTTCCCAAGAAAAAGGGAATTCTTGCTGCAACGCTATTACTTCTTGTTTCCCTATTCCTAGATTTAATATTACAGTTTTTGTTGGATTAATCTTGAAGTTTGTAAGCTCCCCATATTTTTTTATTTCTTTTATAACGTTTGGCAATGATATTCTTGGGTTTGTTATATATAGAAGTATGTCGTCCGCGTATGCTGCTATCTTATGTTCTTCTTCCCCCACTCTGACCCCTCCTATGTCTACATTTTTCCTTATTTTCTCCAACAAGGGCTCCAGTGCCATTACGTACAGGAGGGGTGAGAGCGGGCATCCTTGTCTTGTTCCATTGAACATCTCAAAAGTGGACGACATACTTCCATTTACTTTTACCCTCGCCGTTGGATGTTTATATAGATTCTCTATCCATTTTATATATTTTGGGCCCATCCCCGTATTGCGTATTGTCTCCATCAGGAACCCCCAGTCTACTCTGTCGAATGCTTTTTCAGCATCTATCGACATGAGCAAGACTGGGGGTCCTTTCTTCTGTGTCCTGTGCATTAGTAGCATTGTCCTAATACTATTGTCCCTGCCCTCCCTTCCTGGGACAAAACCTACCTGGTCTCTGTTTATTAAATCGGGCATCAGGCTTTTTAACCTTGCCGCTAAAACCTTTGCGTAGAGTTTTATGTCTACGTTTAATAACGCAATAGGACGATAGCTTGAGCATATGGATATATCTTTGCCTATTTTCGGTATTATTGTAATATCCGCTAGCAGGGATTCTTTTCTGATTTCCTCGTTTTCCCCTATTTTATTAAAGTAAGTACAAAGAACTGGTACCAATTGCTTCCTGAATTTTTTAAAATATTTTATTGTAAACCCATCAGGGCCTGGACTTTTCCCTCCTGGTATTTTTTTTAAGGCATCATTAATTTCATCCTCTGTTATTGGTCTCTCTAGGCGTTCAATATTCTCTGTTGTAATTTTTGGTAATTTCAGATCAGCTAGGTATTTTTGTATTTTACTTATCTTATGATGTTCCTCCTGCTGTATTACATTATTTTTGATTGCATATAGGGAACTATAGTATTTCTCGAAAACCTTTGCAATCTCAATGGTTTTATATTTTAATTCACCTTTTTCATTTTTTATTTTTTCTATATAGTTTAAGGTTTTTTTTCGCTTCGAGATTTTTGCTAAGTATCTTCCTGGTTTATTTCCCCATCTAAATCTTTCTTTTGCCACATTACAGAAAACTTTCCTTGTTTCTTCCTCCAACAATTCCCTTAGTTGTTCTCTTTTTATCACCACTCTCTGATGCATTTCCTGATTTAATTGTGTTTTGTGTTGTTGTTCCAGATCATGTAGTTCCTTTATTGTCCGTTTCAAGTTTATCTCCCTTTCTTTTTTTTTCCATGCCCCTATTGAAATTAACTTTCCTCTTATAAATGCCTTATGGGCTTCCCATATTGTAGCCCTCGAGACCTCTGATGTATCGTTTATACTAAAAAATTGCTCTATTTCAGTTATTAAATTTTTAATCACTTCTTCATCTTCTATTAGTTCTTCGTTTAACTTCCACGTCTTTTTCCTATTTTCCCTTTCTTCAAACTTAAGTTTTACAATTACCGGGGCATGATCCGAAATTGTTATTGTTTCAATGGAAGTGTCTACCACGTATTCCAGAATTGCATGGTCGACTAAGATGTAGTCCAATCTCGTGTACGTATCGTGCACCGGCGAGTGAAATGTATAGTCTCTTTTATTTGGATGGGCTATTCGCCATATATCTAACAACTGATGTGTATACATTTTCTTTTTTATCAGTTTCATTTGTTTATTCTCTCTCATCAGTGCACCAGACGTACTATCAAGACCATAGTCCATTATAAAGTTGAGGTCCCCTGCTACAATCAGATATCCCTGTTTAAATTCCTCTAGGGCGTCTAATATTTTTTTAAAGTATTTTTTAGGGTGCCTATTAGGGCAATAAACATTTACTAGTGTATACTTGATTCCCTGCAGAGTCCCCTTCAAAAACAAGAAACGGCCATCTGGATCTACTCTTCTACTCTCTAATACAAAACTTACATTTTTCCCTATGCCAATCGCTACTCCTTTTGCCTTTTTATTTGGAGAGTCTCCATAATACCATGTTGAGATTATCCGTGTATGCAATCTAATATTTGAATCATGAGATATATGCGTTTCCTGTAAAAAAACTATATCAACTGCATACCTTTCTAGTTCTCTTGATATCATATGTCTTTTTTTAGGGGTATTTAAACCTCTTACATTATATGTCATTACTTTAACCTCCATCATTTGTTTTAATTCCTTTATACCTGCCTATTTTTACAAATACATTCACATGGTTCAGCATGTTAATCCCTCTTAATTCCGTGTTTCTCTTTACTGGCGAAAATTTACAGACCTGTCTTATTTCCCTGTCCCTTCCCCTCCCCCCTCCCCCCCCCTCCCTTTGACCTCATGGTCTGGAGCAGATACGGTCTTCTGATCTATGGGGACAGTCATGTCCCTCCTGCTCTCTCTGGCCCGAGGTGGAGTTCTGTATAGCGCTTTCGGTCCCTCCTCTCCTACTTTAGAGACGTACTTCCTAAGCTCCCGGGGTCCCGTTTCTCCTCCTCTCGATATTTCCTATTTTCCCCATAACTTACCAATCCCCCCCTCCTTTCCCTCCCTCCCCTCCCCCTCCCTCCCCCTCCCTCCCAGTTTCTATCGCATCAAGAAAGACAGACAGAAAGCGAAAACTGGAAAAGAAAAAAGGTCTATTATCTCGTTTGTTCTATCTTTCCGCTGTGTCCTTTTTCGCTTATCCATCTCTATTCAGACCCTCCCCTGGAATAGGAATCCCTAGTTTTTCACAAAATTCTCTAGTCTCTTCGACAAAACGTAGTTTTGCCGTAATCCCGTTTTTTCTCCCTATCAGACATGCGGGGAAACCCCAGTTGTATTGTACCCCTTGTTCCTGCAGCATTGCTAAAAGCGGTTTTAACGTTCTTCTTCTATTTAGTGTTTCCTGGGACAGATCTTGGAAGATTTGAATATTACTTTCATCGAGTCTTATTGGGGGTTTTTCTCTCAATTTCTTCCATATTTGGTTCTTTTCCTCCCAATTTTCGAATCTTACAATAATATCTCTTGGTTTCTCTTGTGGTATTCCTTTTGGCCTTCTTAATCTATGGGCCCTCTCAATTTTAATTGGGTTTATAAGTTCTCTGTCCATTACTGGGTTAAATATTTTCTTTATTACTTCTGTTAAATCTTCATTTTGGGGGGCTTCAGGGACTCCACGTATTCTAAGATTTTTTCTTCTGTCCCGGTTCTCCTGGTCTTCTATTTTATATGTCTGTTCCTGTTGGTCTCTTTTTAGGCTTCGGATGTCGCTTTCTAATTTTTTTATTTTTATTAGATTACTATCCGCTGTTTTTTCGACTTCTTCTACCCTCTCCAACATATGTTCCAGATTTCTGTGGAAAATTGCCATATCTGATTTAAGCGATTTTTCCAACGCCGCCAGCATTAATTGCATCTCTGTTTTTGTTGGGGGGGATTCTATATTTAGGGAATACTCTGATCTTCTCTGTTCAAGCCCGTTTTCTGGGTCTGTTTCCGTTCCAGGCTCTACAACTGCTTCAGTCTCTGTGCCTTTATTCTGACCCCTTTTTTTCTTCTCCTTCTCCTTACTCTCCAACTGTCCCATCTTAGCCCCTTGTTGTTTTTCACTTGCCTGTTTCTCTCCGTTTCCGCCATGTGTCACATATTTATTCATTGGTCCTGGACTCTGGGTTGGTGGGAGACTTAAGCGGGGTGATTTAGGGACTGCACCCCCTCTTCCCGATCTTCCCCTCATCATTTTGCTGCAGAATGCCCAGTAATGCTTATTGACGCCTGTCAACGCTGTTTAGACGCAGCAAACAAACAACAAAAAATTTATTTTGTCTTTTTCCACTTCTGAGGCCGTTGTGTTTTTATACTTTTTTTTTTTTTACCTTCAGCATAAGGAAGCGGTTCTACTGGGCAGCGCTAAATACACCTGCCCTTTTGCATTTCCGTATGTTCCGGTATGATCCAGTGCAATGTATTAGCAGTGTATTAGCACAGATAGTGGCTTATGGTATCATCATTTATTACCAAATACTTACCGTAATTTTCCTTTCCTGATAGACTCCATGGCAGACGGAGTTCCCACCCATGAATTAAAAATATGAGAGTTGAAATTTGAGTCGGCTAGTTACGGAACACCTGTCTGTATAGGTGAGCTCAAATTTATGGGTAAGAGGTCCTATAGCTGTGGAGAGGAGGCGGGGTTAACCCACACGTAGTCTGCCATGGAGTCTATCAGGAAAGGAAAATTACGGTAAGTATTTGGTAATAAATTTTCCGTTATCTTTGTCTCACCTTAACTGGGACAATGTCTTTCGTTCCTGCTCTGATATATCCAAACAAAACCAGTTTTACTGGTAAGTAAAAAACCCTATTTTTCCTAGTCGTACAACACAGAACGCAGCAGGGTTGATTTACTAAAGGCAAAACTGCCTTTTAACTTAGCAAGTGATTAAAATACAGCATTTCCCATGAAAATTGAAGCTTTTCTTGCAAAACTAACTGTCTATTTGCTTTTGTAAATCAACCCCAAACTCTTTAAAGTAGTTGAAAATCTCATATATGAAATATGAACAAAGCATATCCTTCTATAATGTGTAATTGTCTCAATTAACCACTTAAGCCCCGGACCATTTGGTAGCTAAAGGACCAGAGGTGAATTCAGAATTTTGCACTGTGCTGCTTTAACTGTAAATTGTGCGGACATGCAAAGTTGTACCCAAACAAAATTTGTGTCCTTTTCTTCCCACAAATAGAGCTTTCTTTTAATGGTATTTGATTGCCTCTGCGATTTTTATTTTTTGCGATATTAACGGAAAAAGACCGAAAATTTTGAAAAAAAATGATATTTTCTACTTTTTGTTATAAGAAAAATCGAATAAACTCAATTTTAGTCATACATTTAGGCCAAAATGTATTCAGCCACATGTCTTTAGTAAAAAAAAATGTCAATAAGTGTATATTTATTGGTTTGCGCAAAAGTTATAGCGTTTACAAACTAGGGTACATTTTCTGGAATTTACACAGCTTTAAATTTATGACTGCCTATCTCATTTCTTGAGGTGCTAAAATGGCAGGGCAGTACAAACCCCCCCAAATGACCACATTTTGGAAAGTAGACACCCCAAGGAAATTGCTGAGAGGCATGTTGAGCCCATTGAATATTTTTTTTTTGTCCCAAGTGATTGAATAATGACAAAAAAAAAAAAAAATTACAAAAAGTTGTCACTAAATGATATATTGCTCGCACATGCCATGGTTATATGTGGAATTGCACGCCAAAATACATTCTGCTGCTTCTCCTGAGTACGGGGATACCACATGTGTGGGACTTTTTAGGAGCCTAGCCACGTACGGGACCCCGGAAACCAAGCACCGCCTTCAGGATTTCTAAGGGCGCAAATTTTTGATTTCACTCCTCACTACCTATCACAGTTTTGAAGGCCATAAAATGCCAAAATAGCACAAAACCCCCCCAAATGACCCCATTTTAGAAAGTAGACACCCCAAGGAAATTGCTGAGAGGCCTGTTGAGCCCATTGAATATTTTTTTTTTGTCCCAAGTGATTGAATAATGACAAAAAAAAAATTACAAAAAGTTGTCACTAAATGATATATTGCTCACACATGCCATGGTTATATGTGGAATTGCACCCCAAAATACATTTTGCTGCTTCTCCTGAGTACGGGGATGCCACATGTGTGGGACTTTTTAGGAGCCTAGCCGCGTACGGGACCCCGAAAACCAATCACCGCCTTCAGGATTTCTAGGCACAAATTTTTGATTTGACTCCTCACTACCTATCACAGTTTCGAAGGCCATAAAATGCCAAAATAGCACAAACCCCCCCCAAATGACCCCATTTTGGAAAGTAGACACCCCAAGCTGTTTGCTGAGAGGCATGGTGAGTATTTTACAGCTCTCATTTGTTTTTGAAAATGAAAAAAGACATTTTTTTTCTTTTTTTTTTCAATTTTCAAAACTTTGTGACAAAAAGCAAAATCTGCAAAATACTCACAATACCTCTCAGCAAATAGCTTGGGGTGTCTACTTTCCAAAATGGGGTCATTTGGGGGGGGGGGTTTTGCCATCTGGGCATTCCATGGCCTCCGAAACTGTGATAGGCAGTGAGAAGTGAAATCAAAAATTTACACCCTTAGAAAGCCTGAAGGCGGTGATTGGTTTTTGGGGTCCCGTACGCGGCTAGGCTCCCAAAAAGTCTCACACATGTGGTATCCCCGTACTCAGGAGAAGCAACAGAATGTATTTTGGGGTGTAATTCCACATATGCCCATGGCATGTTTGAGCAATATATCATTTAGTGACAACTTTGTGCAAAAAAAAAAAATTTTCTTTTTTCCGCAACTTGTGTCAACATATAAAATATTCCATGGACTCGACATGCCTCTCAATATATAGCTTGGGGTGTCTACTTTCCAAAATGGGGTCATTTGGGGGGGTTTTGAACTGTTCTGGCATTTTATACACAACATTAGGAAGCTTACATCCACTCTTCTAACCACTTGAAGACAAAGCCCTTTTTGACACTTTTTGTTTACATGAAAACATTATGTTGAACCACCAAACATCATATATATTTTTAAAGCAAAGGCCCTACAGAATAAAATGGTGGGTGTTGCATTTTTTTTCTACACATTATTTGCGCAGCGATTTTTCAAACGCACTTTTTGGGGAAAAAATATTTTTTTTTCATTTTAATGCACTAAAACACACTATATTGCCCAAATGTTTGATGAAATAAAAAAGATGATCTTAGGCCGAGTACATAGATACCAAACACGACATGCTTTAAAATTTCGCACAAACGCGCATTGGCGACAAACTACATACATTTTTAAAAGCCTTTAAAAGCCTTTACAGGTTACCCCGTTAGATTTACAGAGGAGGTCTACTACTAAAATTACTGCCCTCGATCTGACCTTCGTGGTGATACCTCACATGCATGGTGCAATTGCTGTTTACATATGACACCAGACCGACGCTTGCGTTCGCCATTGGGCAAGAGCAGGGCAGGACAGGGGTGCATTTTTTTTTTTTTTTTATTATTAATTTTGCTTTTTTATTTTATTTTTAAATTGTTCCTTCCATATTTTTGTTTTTTTTTTATAATTTTTATTGTTATCTCAGGGAATGTAAATATCCCCTATGATAGCAATAGGTAGTGACAGGTACTCTTTTTTTCAAAAAACTGGGGTCTAGACCCTAGATCTTTCCTCTGCCCTCAAAGCATCTGACCACACCAAGATCGGTGTGATAAAATGCTTTCCCAATTTCCCAATGGCGCTTTTTATATCTGGGGGGGGGGACATTCCCTCCCACTGCTTGTAAAAGCAGTCCAGAGGCTAATTAGCCACTAGGATTGCTTTTACATGAAAGCCGGCCGCTGGCTGAAAAGAATGATACCAAGATGATACCTAAACCCGCAGGCATCATTCTGGTATAACCATTCAAAGTCCAGCAACATACCAGTACGTTGCTGGTCCTTGTTGGACATGTATTGTAATCTTTTTTTTTCATGCAGCCAGGTGGCTGAACGAAAAAAGAGATTGATCGGTGGGTATGCCCACCATTAGAATACCGCCCTTCATCCACCCACTTCTAATGATGGGCATACATGCACCATTTATATATGCCGAAGCATGGGGGCATCCTCCCGCAAAAAATTTATGCCACACACACATGGTCGGACTTTTCCACGGGCAAGCCTCCGTCGGAATTTTGACCGTATGTACACGGCATTAGGAGCAAAATCACTCCTCCGCCCCTGCTGCCCCAATGCTTCGGCATATTTGCTTTTTTTTTTTAACTGTGGTGGTGAAATCACCTCCTACAGCACTGGAGTCGCAGGGATCAGGCCTGTCTCTGCGAACGCTGCAGTTATGTGTGCTGTGTTTTGTAAGTGACAGTGATTGATCGATACTGCACTTGGGTGGCCTGGGCTGGACGGAGGGGCAAAATGCAGGTGCTAGCAGGTATCTGGGCTGATCCCGCTAACACTGCGTTTTTGGGAACCCTAAACTGCTGGGGACGCTAGTATAGATCTGATCAGATCAGATATTGATCTGTTCAGATACTATACCACTAAGGGAGGTGTATGCTTCACGCGTGGGTGTTAGCATTACTGGCACTAACCTGACGCTGCCTGGGGTGTGACGCAGACCCTCTCTGACGCTAAAACCTAATTGATATCACCCGCCGGGCGAATAGGGGGTTAAACCTTTATTGGGTTATATACGGCGGGTGCCCTGACACTATAAAAAGCAAACTAACTAACCAGCGTCACCCGTAACACTTATATGATGATCACTAGTGAAAGGGTTAACTAGGGGCAATTAGGGGGTTAAAACCTTTATTAGATAATATATGGGGGTACCTGACGCTATAAAAACCTGCGGCGAACCTAAAAAAAATTACTGGCTACCGATCTGCATCACCGACGCTAAGACAGCGATCAGAAAAATGATCGCTTAGCGACAGTGGTGATAGGGGGTGAAAGGGTTACCTGGGGGGCGATCAAGGGGGTTAAACCTTTATTAGATAATTTATGGGGGTACCTGAAGCTATAAAAACCTGCGGCGAACCTAAAAAAAATTACTGGCTACCGATCTGCATCACCGACGCTAAGACAGCGATCAGAAAAATGATCGCGTAGCGACAGTGGTGATAGGGGGTGAAAGGGTTACCTGGGCGGCGAACAAGGGGGTTAAACCTTTATTAGATAATTTATGGGGGTACCTGACGCTATAAAAACCTGCGGCGAACCTAAAAAAAAAAATACTGGCTACTGATCTGCATCACCGACGCTAAGACAGCGATCAGAAAAATTATCGCTTAGCGACAGTGGTGATAGGGGGTGAAAGGGTTACCTGGAGGGCGATCAAGGGGGTTAAACCTTTATTAGATAATTTATGGGGGTACTTGACGCTATAAAACCTGCGGCGAACCTAAAAAAAATTACTGGCTACCGATCTGCATCACCGACGCTAAGACAGCGATCAGAAAAATGATCGCTTAGCGACAGTGGTGATAGGGGGTGAAAGGGTTACCTGGGGGGTGATCAAGGGGGTTAAACCTTTATTAGATAATTTATGGGGGTACCCGACGCTATAAAAACCTGCGGCGAACCTAAAAAAAAAAATACTGGCTACCGATCTGCATCACCGACGCTAAGACATCGATCAGAAAAATGATCGCTTAGCGACAGTGGTGATAGGGGGTGAAAGGGTTACCTGGGGGGCGATCAAGGGGGTTAAACCTTTATGAGATAATTTATGGGGGTACCCGACGCTATAAAAACCTGCGGCGAACCTAAAAAAAATTACTGGGTACCGATCTGCATCACCGACGCTAAGACAGCGATCAGAAAAATGATCGCTTAGTGACGGCGGTGCTAGGGGGTGAAAGGGTTATCTGGGGGGTGATCAAGGGGTTAAACCTTTATTAGGGGGGGTTAGGGGGCTACACTGGACCTAAAACTAAATGTAGTGACACTTTTACAGTCACAAATGTCACTGATTGCAGTGATCAGTAAATAAATGGTCACTGCAATCAGTGACACTGTGACTGGGGGCTGGGGGGTGATCTGGGGGGGCCTGGGGGGGGGTGATTTATGTGCCTATGTGTGCTGGTGTTAGTGTAGTGTTTGTGCACTAACCTTGATGTCTTCTCTTGTACGGCGCTCGGTATATGTGAGCGCCACACAGGAGATGACATCACTTCCTCCTGCTTCCTCTGTCTGTGTGTACATTCCACAGACAGAGGGGGCATTTCCATTCGCCGGGAGCGATCGCGGGGGGTGGCCGGAATCGAACGGCCGTCCCCTCATGTCGGATCGCTCCCCAACGAATTCCGACCGCTCACTGTACAGAAGTGGGGTCCGATTGGACCCCCCAACTGTACAAAGGCAATCACGTACACTCTACGTGATTGTGCCTTGTCGGTGCCATTGTGCCGACGTATATATACAGTGAGCGGTCGTTAAGTGGTTAAGAGTACTAAGTGTCTGTCTGCTGCCTCTTTCCTTTGCTGTCAGCATAAAAGACTTCTGACAAGTTTTTCTGACACCAACAGAAAAAAGGTAACAGGGAGCTGCAGCTTTTTGACAGCTTCAGCTCTGTTCTTGTGTGCTGTGTGAAGGTGGGTGTGTCCCCTCCCTCCAATCAGCTCTCAGAGCACTCTTCACTAAGCTCTGCAGAGTATAATTTCAGTTCCCATACCCCTTTTTTTTCTGACAGTTCAGACAAGCTTTATAATTTCTGAACTTTGAACTAATGTAGAGAAGAGAAGACTGAAGTTAAACAGGTACAACTTATGTAGGAGGATTTGTTTAATCTCTGTGTATCAACTGAGACCAGTCACTTCACTGGGTATATTTATGCCTGAAAGTTGTTGAAAGTTTCCTATTTCTGATATTTTCAAAAAGTGCTGCACTAAAAATTTGTAATTGATGAACAGTAAATGATCATAAAAATAAATAAGGTGAAAAAGACAAAAAAGTCCAAATAAATGTGCCAATAACCGAAATAGTCCCGAATGGTGCAAATAACACTGGATCAAAAGAAGAGAACCACAGTGTTGATAGTAGTTAAAGGTATCAATACCTTATGTGCTCCATCACCAATGACAAAATAAGACACTTACCAGAGTAAATGGACTCTTTATTAGGGATGAGCCGAACACCCCCGGGTTCGGTTCGCACCAGAACCTTCGAACGGACCGAAAGTTTGCGCGAATTTTCGAACCCTATTCGTTATAATGGACGCGAACGTTCGAAATCAAAATTGCTAATTACAACGGCCAATATGCATGTTAATGTCATAAAACAGGTTTGGGGACCCGGGTCCTGCCCCAGGGGACATATATCAATGCAAAAAGAAATTTTAAAAACTAAAGTTTTTTCGGGAGCAGTCATTTTAATGATGCATAAAGTGAAAAAAAAAAAAGTGAAATTTTCCTTTAAATATGGTACCTGGGGGGTGTCTAAAGTATGCCTGTGAAGTGGCATGTGTTTCCCGTGTTTAGAACTGTCCTTGCACAAAATGACATTTGTAAAGGAAAAAAAGAAGCCATTTAAAACCACTTGCGGCTTTAATGTCATGTCTTGTCCTGGCCGCCATATGGCTGAAAATCCTTGAGAAAAATGGCATGGCTACCCCATCACCCCCCCCCCCCCACCCCAGCCCCTTTGGGTCTTGTATGGATACTAAGGGGGACCCCGCACCCAAAATAAAACCCTATACCTACAACCCTATATACTCTGAACAGCAGTATATAGGTGGTGCAAACAAGACATGGACTGTAGGTTTGTTCTTAAGTAGAATCTGAACAGGTACATTATGAAGTGTAGCTACATCCCAAAAAAATCAATTTTTAAGCTTTTTGGAGAACATAGGGAGGGGTTATCACCCCTGTAACATTTGCTGTCTTTGCACATCTGTTCAGAACATGTCACCTCACTTTCCGTCCCAATGACAAATGTTTTTGGAAAAGTGGGGTTTTAATTGAAACAAGGATTGGTGATAAAGCATCAGTAGAGAGGAGATACCTTTTTCCCAAATTAAATCTAACAGGATAGAATTTTCCTTCCTAGGGGTAGATTTCCTCTCACTTCCTGTTTTCTCTTGCCGTTTGCAAGTAGGAGTCGTTTGTAAGTTGGATGTTTGAAAGTAGGGGCCTGCCGTATATACTCTGCAGAAATTTGCCCTATTAGATGTTGGTGTAGCCACAAGACTGGTGGGCACAGGAATGGGCCCTGCTGTGAGTTAATAGATCAAGATTTGTACTTGCATGCACCTGTTGAACCGATCAGAAAAATTGGGCCTTTGGTGGTGGTGGTGGTGGTGGTGGTGGACGGTGTTGCCACAAGACTGTAAGCCCTCACAGTTACTCTTGGTGGGTGCAGGAATGGGCCCTGCTGTGAGTTATTAGATCAAGATTTGTAATTGCATGCACCTGTTGAACAGGGCAGAAAAATTGGGCCTTTGGTGGTGGTGGTGGTGGTGGACGGTGTTGCCACAAGACTGTAGGCCCTCATAGTTACTCTTGGTGGGTGCAGGAATGGGCCCTGCTGTGAGTTATTAGATCAAGATTTGTAATTGCATGCACCTGTTGAACAGGGCAGAAAAATTGGGCCTTTGGTGGTGGTGGTGGTGGTGGACGGTGTTGCCACAAGACTGTAGGCCCTCATAGTTACTCTTGGTGGGCGCAGGAATGGGCCCTGCTGTGAACTATTAGATCAAGATTTGTAATTACACGCCCCTGTTAAACAGGGGCTGAAAAATTGTGCCTTAGACATTGGTGCTGGTGCCACAACACTGCAACCCCTCACAGATACTGTACTTGGAGCACAGCAGTCACACCTGTTGCGAAGCATCTTTTTAAAAAATTGTAATTACACGCCCCTGTTATACAGGGGCTGAAAAATTGTGCCTTAGGCACTGGTGCTGGTGCCACAACACTGCAACCCCTCACAGATACTGTACTCTGAGCACAGCAATGAGACCTGTTGCAAAGCATTGCCTAAAAATTGTAATTACACGCCCCAACAGGGGCTGAAAAATTGTGCCTTAGGCACTGGTGCTGGTGCCACAACACTGCAACCCCTCACAGATACTGTACTCTGAGCACAGCAGTCACACCTGTTGCGAAGCATCTTTTTAAAAAATTGTAATTACACGCCCCTGTTATACAGGGGCTGAAAAATTGTGCCTTAGGCACTGGTGTGGTGGCATGGATCATTGAGGAGGAGGAAGAGGATAGTCAGTGAACATAACAGGACAGTCACTCAGCATCAGCATAGGCAGTCTTGAAGGGATGTGACATTATAAATTATTCCGTTATATCCGCTTCAGGTGTCTGGTAGCTGGTGGTGATCCAAGACTGATTCATTTTTATGAAGGTCAGTCGATCAACCGAGTCGGTGGACAGGCGCACCCTATGATCGGTGACAAATCCTCCAGCAGCACTGAATGTGCGTTCGGAAAGAACGCTGGATGCAGGACAGGCCAGTAGCTCAATTGCATACTGTGCAAGCTCTGGCCAGTGATCCATCCTCAGGACCCAGTAAGCCAGAGGATTTTCGGTGGGAAAGGTGTCCAAGTCTGACCTTGCCCCTAGGTATTCCTGCACCATGTATATCAGACGCTGGCGATGGTTGCTGGAACCGATCATACCTTGGGGCTGCGGACTAAAAAATTGTCTGAACGCATCGGTCAGACGTCCACCTTCCCCACCGCTCCTTCTGCTACTGACCGAAGCCTCAGCAACTCGTCGTCCAGGACCAGGAGTTTGTAACCTCCCAGTTTCTGGGAACGCGTTGCACAGACCTTTCTGCAAGGCCTCCCTGAGATGTCTCATCCTCTGCTCCCTCTGCGACGGCAAGATAAGGTCCGCAACCTTACCCTTGTACCGTGGATCAAGGAGAGTGGCCAGCCAGTAATGGTCACTCTCCTTGATCCGAAGAACACGAGGATCCTTCCGCAGGCTTTGCAGGATCAGGGAGGCCATGCAGCGTAGGTTAGCTGAGGCATTCGGTCCGGAGTCTTCTGGGTCACTGAGGATGACATGATCGCCAGCCACCTCCTCCCAGCCACGTACAAGTCCACTGGTTTGTTGGGACTGTACATCATCCCTAAAAGACTGCTGCTGCTGATGCTGAGTGCCAGGCTCCACCTCCATGCTCACACAATCCTCCTCCTCCTCCTCCTCCTCCTCCTCTTCCTGTGTGATGGGTGGGACAGAAGGAACATTGTCTGGATAAAGGGGGCCTTGAGAGACAAGGAAGTCCTCCTCTTCCTGCCTCTGTTCTGCCTCAAATGCCCTGTCCATTATCCCACGCAGCGTATGCTCCAACAGGTGGACAAGAGGTACAGTGTCACTGATGCATGCACTGTCACTGCTCACCATCCTCGTGGCCTCCTCAAATGGTGAGAGGACAGTGCATGCATCCCTGATCATGCTCCACTGGCGTGGGGAAAAAAAGCCAAGCTCCCCTGACCCTGTCCTGGTGCCGTAGTCGCAAAGGTACTCATTGATGGCCCTCTGCTGCGTGTGCAGTCGCTGCAGCATGGCCAACGTTGAGTTCCACCTGGTGGGCATGTCACATATTAAGCGGTTCTTGGGCAGGTTCAGCTCCTTTTGCAGCTCAGTCAGCCGAGCACTGGCATTATAAGATCGGCGGAAATGCACACAGACTTTCCTGGCCTGCCTCAGGACATCCTGTAAGCCTGGGAACCTGCCCAAGAACCGCTGCACCACCAGGTTGAGGACGTGAGCCATACAGGGCACATGGGTGAGCTGCCCCTGTCGCAGGGCGGAGAGGAGGTTGGTGCCATTATCAGAAACGACCATTCCTGGCTTAAGCTGGCGTGGCGTCAACCACCTCTCGGCCTGCCCCTGCAGAGCTGCCAGAACCTCTGGCCCAGTGTGGCTCCTGTCCCCCAAACACACCAGCGCAAGCACGGCATGGCATCTTTTTGCCTGCATACTCGCGTAGCCCCTTGTACGCCTACGGAGCACCGCTGGTTCCGAGGACAGAGCACTCAAAGAGGACATGGAGGAAGAAGAAGAGGAGGGGGTGGAGGAGAGAGGTGTGTCACAACCAGTAGTAGCATTTTGGAGGCGTGGTGGCGGAACAACCTCCAACACTACTGCACCTTGTCCTGCATCCCTCCCAGCTGCCAATAGAGTGACCCAATGGGCCGTGAAAGAAAGATAACGTCCCTGTCCATGCCTGCTGGACCATGAGTCAGCGGTAATATGCACCTTACCGCTGACCGCCCTGTCCAGCGAGGCATGGACATTGCCTTCCACATGCCAGTAGAGAGACGGAATCGCCTTCCGTGAGAAAAAGTGGCGTTTGGGAACCTGCCACTGAGGCACCGCACATTGAACAAACTCACGGAAGGGGGCCGAGTCTATCAACTGAAAAGGCAGCAGTTGAAGTGCTAGCAATTTAGCCAAGCTAGCATTCAACCGCTGGGCATGTGGATGGCTGGGAGTATACTTCTTTCGACGGTCCAGCAGCTGGGGCAGGGAAATTTGCCTGCTACAATCGGACGTCGGTGTACTGCAAGTACTTGGTTGTGACACACCTAATTCTACACCTTCAGTCCTCTCAGAGCAGCTTTCAGAGAGGACTGAAGATATAGTGGGGATGGAGATCCCAGCTGATGAGGAGCAAGGAGAGGTCCGCTTTGTTCTTTGGTGTGGGTCTTTTATGTGTGCTTGCCAACGAGCTGCATGGCAGGTCGACATATGTCTGCTCATGCTTGTGGTGCCCAAGCGGCTGATGTTTTGGCCACGCGAGATACGCTTGAGACAAATATTGCAAATAGCAGTGGTGCGATCTGATGCACTCGTCTCAAAAAAGGCCCACACCAAAGAACTTTTGTGATAACGTGCAGAGGCAGCGCCCTGCACAGGCGGAGCTCTGCGGTGTGGTACAGTTGCTGTGCTGGCCTCTAGCTGGCCTCCAGGGGGCATCCTGCCTCGTTGGACATGTGACGCTGCATCCTCCTCCTCCTCCTCCTCTCTCCCTTCAGGCACCCACGTGGAGTCAGTGACCTCATCATCCCCTCCCTCTTCACCACTAGAGCAAACCTGGCAGTAAGCTGCAGCTGGTGGAACACTACTGCCAGATTGCTGTCCTTCAGCATCCCCTCTCTCTGCGCGCACACTACTGACTTCCTCAAGCTGGGTATCATCATCCGAGCCTTCGAATCGTTGGGCATCCTCCTGGAGCATGTACCCAACACTGTGCTCAAACAGTTCGGGGGACTCCTCAGGAGGACATGGTGGGTCTAGGGAAGGGGTGGCTGATGATGCCATTGAGTACGCGTTGGCAGCTGCTCTGCCAGTACCCTGAGCCTGGGTGAGAGAGGATGAGGAGGATGAGGAGGGCTTGGTCATCCATTCTACCAAGCCTTCGGCATGATGCGGCTCCACATGTCCAGCTGCCGAAAGCAAAGACAAGCGTGTCCCATGGCCACGTGCTGATGACGATGCACGACCACGTCCACGGCCAGCACTGTTGTCTCTAGAAACAGAGCCTGCCTGCCCTGTGTTCTTGCCTCGGCACGCTCTGCCTCTCCTTGGCGGTCTTCCAGCCATTGTAGTCGGTAGTGTATATAGTATAAAAAATAGAACTCCTATGTGTGCTCACAACACACTGTAGGTCCTATGGGTGCTGACACTAACACACTATAGGTACTATGTGTGCTGCTGACAAGAAAATATAGGAGCTCTGTTTGCTGCCACTAACACACTAGAAGTCCTATGGGTGCTGCTGAGAAGAAAATATAGGAGCTCTGTGTGATGCCACTAACACACTAGAAGTCCTATGGGTGCTTCTGAGATGAAAATATAGGAGCTCTGTGTGATGCCACTAACACATTAGAAGTCCTATGGGTGCTGCTGAGAAGAAAATATAGGAGCTCTGTTTGCTGCCACTAACACACTAGAAGTCCTATGGGTGCTGCTGAGAAGAAAATATAGGAGCTCTGTGTGATGCCACTAACACACTAGAAGTCCTATGGGTGCTGCTGAGAAGAAAATATAGGAGCTCTGTTTGCTGCCACTAACACACTAGAAGTCCTATGGGTGCTGCTGAGAAGAAAATATAGGAGCTCTGTGTGATGCCACTAACACACTAGAAGTCCTATGGGTGCTGCTGAGAAGAAAATATAGGAGCTCTGTGTGATGCCACTAACACACTAGAAGTCCTATGGGTGCTTCTGAGATGAAAATATAGGAACTCTGTGTGATGCCACTAACACATTAGAAGTCCTATGGGTGCTGCTAAGAAGAAAATATAGGAGCTCTGTTTGCTGCCACTAACACACTAGAAGTCCTATGGGTGCTTCTGAGAAGAAAATATAGGAGCTCTGTGTGATGCCACTAACACACTAGAAGTCCTATGGGTGCTTCTGAGATGAAAATATAGGAACTCTGTGTGATGCCACTAACACATTAGAAGTCCTATGGGTGCTGCTGAGAAGAAAATATAGGAGCTCTGTTTGCTGCCACTAACACACTAGAAGTCCTATGGGTGCTTCTGAGATGAAAATATAGGAGCTCTGTGTGATGCCACTAACACACTAGAAGTCCTATGGGTGCTTCTGAGATGAAAATATAGGAACTCTGTGTGATGCCACTAACACATTAGAAGTCCTATGGGTGCTTCTGAGAAGAAAATATAGGAGCTCTGTGTGATGCCACTAACACACTAGAAGTCCTATGGGTGCTTCTGAGATGAAAATATAGGAACTCTGTGTGATGCCACTAACACATTAGAAGTCCTATGGGTGCTGCTAAGAAGAAAATATAGGAGCTCTGTTTGCTGCCACTAACACACTAGAAGTCCTATGGGTGCTTCTGAGAAGAAAATATAGGAGCTCTGTGTGATGCCACTAACACACTAGAAGTCCTATGGGTGCTTCTGAGATGAAAATATAGGAACTCTGTGTGATGCCACTAACACATTAGAAGTCCTATGGGTGCTGCTGAGAAGAAAATATAGGAGCTCTGTTTGCTGCCACTAACACACTAGAAGTCCTATGGGTGCTGCTGAGAAGAAAATATAGGAGCTCTGTGTGATGCCACTAACACACTAGAAGTCCTATGGGTGCTTCTGAGATGAAAATATAGGAGCTCTGTGTGATGCCACTAACACACTAGAAGTCCTATGGGTGTTGCTGAGAAGAAAATATAGGAGCTCTGTGTGATGCCACTAACACACTAGAAGTCCTATGGGTGCTTCTGAGATGAAAATATAGGAACTCTGTGTGATGCCACTAACACACTAGAAGTCCTATGGGTGCTGCTGAGAAGAAAATATAGGAGCTCTGTTTGCTGCCACTAACACACTAGAAGTCCTATGGGTGCTTCTGAGAAGAAAATATAGGAGCTCTGTGTGATGCCACTAACACACTAGAAGTCCTATGGGTGCTTCTGAGATGAAAATATAGGAACTCTGTGTGATGCCACTAACACATTAGAAGTCCTATGGGTGCTGCTAAGAAGAAAATATAGGAGCTCTGTTTGCTGCCACTAACACACTAGAAGTCCTATGGGTGCTTCTGAGAAGAAAATATAGGAGCTCTGTGTGATGCCACTAACACACTAGAAGTCCTATGGGTGCTTCTGAGATGAAAATATAGGAACTCTGTGTGATGCCACTAACACATTAGAAGTCCTATGGGTGCTGCTGAGAAGAAAATATAGGAGCTCTGTTTGCTGCCACTAACACACTAGAAGTCCTATGGGTGCTTCTGAGATGAAAATATAGGAGCTCTGTGTGATGCCACTAACACACTAGAAGTCCTATGGGTGCTTCTGAGATGAAAATATAGGAACTCTGTGTGATGCCACTAACACATTAGAAGTCCTATGGGTGCTGCTGAGAAGAAAATATAGGAGCTCTGTTTGCTGCCACTAACACACTAGAAGTCCTATGGGTGCTGCTGAGAAGAAAATATAGGAGCTCTGTGTGATGCCACTAACACACTAGAAGTCCTATGGGTGCTTCTGAGATGAAAATATAGGAACTCTGTGTGATGCCACTAACACATTAGAAGTCCTATGGGTGCTGCTGAGAAGAAAATATAGGAGCTCTGTGTGATGCCACTAACACACTAGAAGTCCTATGGGTGCTTCTGAGATGAAAATATAGAAGCTCTGTGTGATGCCACTAACACACTAGAAGTCCTATGGGTGCTGCTGAGAAGAAAATATAGGAGCTCTGTGTGATGCCACTAACACACTAGAAGTCCTATGGGTGCTTCTGAGATGAAAATATAGGAACTCTGTGTGATGCCACTAACACATTAGAAGTCCTATGGGTGCTGCTGAGAAGAAAATATAGGAGCTCTGTTTGCTGCCACTAACACACTAGAAGTCCTATGGGTGCTTCTGAGATGAAAATATAGGAGCTCTGTGTGATGCCACTAACACACTAGAAGTCCTATGGGTGCTTCTGAGATGAAAATATAGGAACTCTGTGTGATGCCACTAACACATTAGAAGTCCTATGGGTGCTGCTGAGAAGAAAATATAGGAGCTCTGTTTGCTGCCACTAACACACTAGAAGTCCTATGGGTGCTGCTGAGAAGAAAATATAGGAGCTCTGTGTGATGCCACTAACACACTAGAAGTCCTATGGGTGCTGCTGAGAAGAAAATATAGGAGCTCTGTGTGATGCCACTAACACACTAGAAGTCCTATGGGTGCTTCTGAGATGAAAATATAGGAGCTCTGTGTGATGCCACTAACACATTAGAAGTCCTATGGGTGCTGCTGAGAAGAAAATATAGGAGCTCTGTTTGCTGCCACTAACACACTAGAAGTCCTATGGGTGCTGCTGAGAAGAAAATATAGGAGCTCTGTGTGATGCCACTAACACACTAGAAGTCCTATGGGTGCTGCTGAGAAGAAAATATAGGAGCTCTGTTTGCTGCCACTAACACACTAGAAGTCCTATGGATGCTGCTGAGAAGAAAATATAGGAGCTCTGTGTGATGCCACTAACACACTAGAAGTCCTATGGGTGCTGCTGAGAAGAAAATATAGGAGCTCTGTGTGATGCCACTAACACACTAGAAGTCCTATGGGTGCTTCTGAGATGAAAATATAGGAACTCTGTGTGATGCCACTAACACATTAGAAGTCCTATGGGTGCTGCTAAGAAGAAAATATAGGAGCTCTGTTTGCTGCCACTAACACACTAGAAGTCCTATGGGTGCTTCTGAGAAGAAAATATAGGAGCTCTGTGTGATGCCACTAACACACTAGAAGTCCTATGGGTGCTTCTGAGATGAAAATATAGGAACTCTGTGTGATGCCACTAACACATTAGAAGTCCTATGGGTGCTGCTGAGAAGAAAATATAGGAGCTCTGTTTGCTGCGACTAACACACTAGAAGTCCTATGGGTGCTTCTGAGAAGAAAATATAGGAGCTCTGTGTGATGCCACTAACACACTAGAAGTCCTATGGGTGCTTCTGAGATGAAAATATAGGAGCTCTGTGTGATGCCACTAACACACTAGAAGTCCTATGGGTGCTGCTGAGAAGAAAATATAGGAGCTCTGTGTGATGCCACTAACACACTAGAAGTCCTATGGGTGCTTCTGAGATGAAAATATAGGAACTCTGTGTGATGCCACTAACACACTAGAAGTCCTATGGGTGCTGCTGAGAAGAAAATATAGGAGCTCTGTTTGCTGCCACTAACACACTAGAAGTCCTATGGGTGCTTCTGAGAAGAAAATATAGGAGCTCTGTGTGATGCCACTAATACACTAGAAGTCCTATGGGTGCTTCTGAGATGAAAATATAGGAACTCTGTGTGATGCCACTAACACATTAGAAGTCCTATGGGTGCTGCTAAGAAGAAAATATAGGAGCTCTGTTTGCTGCCACTAACACACTAGAAGTCCTATGGGTGCTTCTGAGAAGAAAATATAGGAGCTCTGTGTGATGCCACTAACACACTAGAAGTCCTATGGGTGCTTCTGAGATGAAAATATAGGAACTCTGTGTGATGCCACTAACACATTAGAAGTCCTATGGGTGCTGCTGAGAAGAAAATATAGGAGCTCTGTTTGCTGCCACTAACACACTAGAAGTCCTATGGGTGCTTCTGAGATGAAAATATAGGAGCTCTGTGTGATGCCACTAACACACTAGAAGTCCTATGGGTGCTTCTGAGATGAAAATATAGGAACTCTGTGTGATGCCACTAACACATTAGAAGTCCTATGGGTGCTGCTGAGAAGAAAATATAGGAGCTCTGTTTGCTGCCACTAACACACTAGAAGTCCTATGGGTGCTTCTGAGATGAAAATATAGGAGCTCTGTGTGATGCCACTAACACACTAGAAGTCCTATGGGTGCTGCTGAGAAGAAAATATAGGAGCTCTGTGTGATGCCACTAACACACTAGAAGTCCTATGGGTGCTTCTGAGATGAAAATATAGGAAGTCTGTGTGATGCCACTAACACATTAGAAGTCCTATGGGTGCTGCTGAGAAGAAAATATAGGAGCTCTGTTTGCTGCCACTAACACACTAGAAGTCCTATGGGTGCTTCTGAGATGAAAATATAGGAGCTCTGTGTGATGCCACTAACACACTAGAAGTCCTATGGGTGCTTCTGAGATGAAAATATAGGAACTCTGTGTGATGCCACTAACACATTAGAAGTCCTATGGGTGCTGCTGAGAAGAAAATATAGGAGCTCTGTTTGCTGCCACTAACACACTAGAAGTCCTATGGGTGCTGCTGAGAAGAAAATATAGGAGCTCTGTGTGATGCCACTAACACACTAGAAGTCCTATGGGTGCTTCTGAGATGAAAATATAGGAACTCTGTGTGATGCCACTAACACATTAGAAGTCCTATGGGTGCTGCTGAGAAGAAAATATAGGAGCTCTGTTTGCTGCCACTAACACACTAGAAGTCCTATGGGTGCTGCTGAGAAGAAAATATAGGAGCTCTGTGTGATGCCACTAACACACTAGAAGTCCTATGGGTGCTTCTGAGATGAAAATATAGGAGCTCTGTGTGATGCCACTAACACACTAGAAGTCCTATGGGTGCTGCTGAGAAGAAAATATAGGAGCTCTGTGTGATGCCACTAACACACTAGAAGTCCTATGGGTGCTTCTGAGATGAAAATATAGGAACTCTGTGTGATGCCACTAACACACTAGAAGTCCTATGGGTGCTGCTGAGAAGAAAATATAGGAGCTCTGTTTGCTGCCACTAACACACTAGAAGTCCTATGGGTGCTTCTGAGAAGAAAATATAGGAGCTCTGTGTGATGCCACTAACACACTAGAAGTCCTATGGGTGCTTCTGAGATGAAAATATAGGAACTCTGTGTGATGCCACTAACACATTAGAATTCCTATGGGTGCTGCTAAGAAGAAAATATAGGAGCTCTGTTTGCTGCCACTAACACACTAGAAGTCCTATGGGTGCTTCTGAGAAGAAAATATAGGAGCTCTGTGTGATGCCACTAACACACTAGAAGTCCTATGGGTGCTTCTGAGATGAAAATATAGGAACTCTGTGTGATGCCACTAACACATTAGAAGTCCTATGGGTGCTGCTGAGAAGAAAATATAGGAGCTCTGTTTGCTGCCACTAACACACTAGAAGTCCTACGGGTGCTTCTGAGATGAAAATATAGGAGCTCTGTGTGATGCCACTAACACACTAGAAGTCCTATGGGTGCTTCTGAGATGAAAATATAGGAACTCTGTGTGATGCCACTAACACATTAGAAGTCCTATGGGTGCTGCTGAGAAGAAAATATAGGAGCTCTGTTTGCTGCCACTAACACACTAGAAGTCCTATGGGTGCTGCTGAGAAGAAAATATAGGAGCTCTGTGTGATGCCACTAACACACTAGAAGTCCTATGGGTGCTGCTGAGAAGAAAATATAGGAGCTCTGTTTGCTGCCACTAACACACTAGAAGTCCTATGGGTGCTGCTGAGAAGAAAATATAGGAGCTCTGTGTGATGCCACTAACACACTAGAAGTCCTATGGGTGCTGCTGAGAAGAAAATATAGGAGCTCTGTTTGCTGCCACTAACACACTAGAAGTCCTATGGGTGCTGCTGAGAAGAAAATATAGGAGCTCTGTTTGCTGCCACTAACACACTAGAAGTCCTATGGGTGCTGTTGGGGTGCAATGCTGTGCTAACAGCACTGCGGTTGGTACTACTGCAATACTGTACTAACAGTAAGCACGCACCAGACTAATCCCCAGCAGCAGCTAATAACACACTAACTGTGCAATCAGCAGCAATGAACGATCAATGACTTAGGTAGCAATGGTTTAGCAAAGAAATAGCCAATGGTTTAGCAAAGAAGAGCAAATCTTTCAGTATCAAGCAAAGACAGAATCAGCAGACTAATCTCTCCTAAAGCCGGAACTCATGTGACCGGGGCCGATGGCGTGGCGGCCTTTTAAATGGTGGGGCGTGTACTAAAGCCCCTGAGCTGTAATTGGCTACAGGCGTCCTGCCTGTAGCCAATTATTGCTCTCCGAGTTTCGGGCGCTGTGATTGGCCAAGCATGCGGGGTCACAGTGCATGCTTGGCCAATCATCAGCCAGCAATGCACTGCGCCGGCCGCGCCGGCCGCGCCGGCCGCAATGCATTGCGGGGCCGCTCGCATCACACGAATGTGATGCGAACGGCCCAAATAGTTCTGGGCTCGACGAGCGAGCGAACGCCCGGTGCTCGATTCGAACATGGGTTCGAATCGAGCACCGGGCCCATCCCTACTCTTTATACTGTACAGAAATGAGTCAAATGTGTTTGTATGTACAGTTGTTCTCCTACTCAGGATTTGGAATACCCAACTGAAACCCCGCTGCAACCTCATGTGTGTGACATCCATGAGCAAACACAGTGGAGTCATATGGAAGAAAAAATGCAGGAAAGCCACATAGTGTGAAAATCAGGGATGAGCCGAACACCCCCCTGTTCGGTTCGCACCAGAACCTGCAAACAGACAGAATGTTTGCGTGAACTTTAGAACCCTATTAAATACAATGGACTCGAACGTTCAAAATCTAAAGTGCTAATTATAAAGGCTTATATGCAAGTTATTGTCCTAAAAAGTGTTTGGGGACCCGGGTCCTGCCCCAGGGGACATGTATCAATGCAAAAAGAAGTTTTAAAAACGGCCGTTTTTTCGGGAGCAGTGATTTTAATAATGCTTAAAATTAAAAAATAAAAGTGAAATATTCCTTTAAATGTCGTACCTAGGGGGTGTGTATGATATGCAGGTAAAGTGGCGCATGTTTCCCGTGCTTAGAACTGTCCCTGCACAAAATGTTATTTTTGAAGGAAAAAAAGTCAATTAAAACTCACTCGCAGCTGTTAATATAAATAAAGCGTGGGGGTCCCCCAGAATTCAATTACCAGGCCCTTCAGGTCTGGTATAGATATTAAGGGGAACCCCGCCGCAAATAAAAAAAAAATGCGTGCGGTTCCCCCAAATATCCATACCAGGCCCTTCAGATCTGGCATGGATTTTAAGGGGAACTCCACCCCAAATAAAAAAAAAATGGCGTGGAGTCCCCCCAAAAATCCATACCAGACCCTTATCCGAGCACGCAACCTGGCAGGCTGCAGGAAAAGAGGGGGGGACGAGAGAGCGCCCCCCCTCCTGAACCGTACCAGGCCACATGCCCTCAACATGGGCAGGATATCCCCATATTGATGGGGACAAGGGCCTTATCCCCACAACCCTTGCCCGGTGGTTGTGGGGGTCTGCGGGTGGGGGGCTTATCGGAATCTGGAAGACCCCTTTAACAAAGGGGACCCCCAGATCCCGGCCCCCCAATATGTGAATTGGTAAGGGGTACATTGTACCCCTACCATTTCACGAAGAAAGTGTCAAAAATGTAAAAAAAAACACACACCGACACCTTGGAAAAGTCCTTTATTAAAAAGAAAAAAAACAAAACATTCCAGCGGTGAAGTCCAGTGTCCTGCGGCGATCCGATGTCCAGCGCTGTCCGTCATTGGCTGAGCATGAGAAGGGGCGGGTCTATACATGTATTACACAGTGAAGGAAGTTCCCCATCAGGTCCGCCCCCTTGGTATGTCAGACCCCGCCTACGTCATTGGCCTGAGCGGGGAACTTCCTTCACTGTGTAATTTAAATTTACACAGTGAAGGAAGTTCCCCATCAGGTCCGCTCAGGCTCAGCCAATGACGGACAGCGCTGGACATCGGATCGCCGCGGGACACTGGATTTCACAGCTGGAATTTTTTTTTTTTTTAATAAAGGACTTTTCCAAGGTGTCGGTGTGTGTTTTTTTTACATTTTTTGACACTTTCTTTGTGAAATGGTAGGGGTACAATGTACCGCTTACCAATTCACATGGGGGGGGCCGGGATCTGGGGGTCCCCTTTGTTAAAGGGGTCTTCCAGATTCCGATAAGCCCCCCGCCCGCAGACCCCCACAACCACCGGGCAAGGGTTGTGGGGATGAGGCCCTTGTCCCCATCAACATGGGGACATCCTCCCGATGTTGAGGGCATGTGGCCTGGTACGGTTCAGGAGGGGGGGCGCTCTTTCGTCCCCCCCTCTTTTCCTGCGGCCTGCCAGGTTGCGTGCTCGGATAAGGGTCTGGTATGGATTTTTGGGGGGACTCCACGCCATTTTTTTTTAAATTTGGGGTGGAGTTCCCCTTAAAATCCATGCCAGATCTGAAGGGCCTGGTATGGATATTTGGGGGAACCGCATGCATTTTTTTTTTAAATTTGCGGCGGGGTTCCCCTTAATATCTATACCAGACCTGAAGGGCCTGGTAATTGAATTCTAGGGGACCCCCACGTTTTTTTTTTTTTATCGATGACTTTTGTATGTATTGCCGGGAGCCGACAATTCATTAATAGCCGCGAGTGAGTTTTAATTGACTTTTTTTCCTTCAAAAATTACATTTTATGCAGGGACAGTTCTAAGCACGGGAAACATGCGCCACTTTACATGCATATCATACACACCCCCCAGGTACAAAATTTAAAGGAATATTTCACTTTTATTGTTTCACTTTAAGCATTATTAAAATCACTGCTCCCAAAAAAACGGCCGTTTTTAAAACTTTTTTTTGCATTGATACATGTCCCCTGGGGGTCCCCAAACACTTTTTATGACAATAACTTGCACATAAGCCTTTATAATTAGCACTTTAGATTTCTCCCATAGACTTTTCGAATTTGCCGCAAACACCCCAATTTGTTCGCTGTTCGGCGAACGGTGCGAACAGGCAATGTTCGAGTCGAACATGAGTTCGACTCGAACTCGAAGCTCATCCCTAGTGAAAATGCATTATAATACTTTTATTAAAATAAACAACTAGGTACTCGCAAAAGGATAAAATATATGAACACTCATAGATAATTGTAATAATTGTATTGCTTTCTTTATGTGAAATACCTAGTGTCCCTGACAGTCCCTCTGCTTTCCTAATAAAAACTGACCACACTAGGCACAAGAACACAGTGTGGTCAGTTTTCTAGCTGTGCTGGGAACTCAGCCTGCTCTCCTCCAATTATCAGACATCTCCTGATACATCCTCCCCTGCACAGCCATTCATTGAGAAGATCAGTATACTGCTGTTTCTCCTCCCTCAGCTCGTTGAGCTTCTTATGAATCTGAGGACAAAGGGTATGTGATCACCTATAAAAAATGAGAAAAAAAGGTATTTATAATGTTTTTATATGTATAAACAAATATTTTGCCTTTCATTTCTATTTTTAACTGAGTGGGTTGTTTTACAAGGCGAGGGTTCACATACACTTTAACAAACATGTGAACAGAAGCCCAGGTGGCAGTCTTGCTAATATGTACAGTATGCAGATTTGTGTGTTTCGCTCACTTGTGGTCCACTGAAATAAAACAACCACTTGCTGACCATGCTCTGTAGCTTTACTGCTACAATGTGGCCTGGCTGTGAAGACTCACGTATATATACTTGAATCTGCTCTGCCAGGTAGGGGGCACTCTGCCAGCACGCCGCTTGTGCTGTGATTAGTCACAAGCAAATCAGCAGGTGCTGGACAATGGATGAATGCTTACACCCATTGATCATCAGCCAGAGCCACAGAACAGAGCTCTGCCTATGTAAACAAGGCAGATCTCCATGCTGACAGGTGGGAACGGATGCACTTTGTGTCCCTGCAAAGCAGAGGAAAAAATCCATCACTTCCTTGAGTAAAAGAAGCACACACAGTACAGCAAAACACTGGCTAGGCACATATTTAACCCTTTGATCGCCCCTGATGTTTAACCCCTTCCCTGCCAGTCATTAGTACAGTGACAGTGTATATTTTTTTACCACTGATCACTGTATTAATGTCATTGGTTCCCACAAAGTGTCAAAAGTGTCAGTTAGTGTCAGATTGTCTGCTGCAATTTCGCAGTCATGCTATAAGTCGCTGATTGACACCATTACTAGTATAAAAAAAATATATTGTTTTTTTATCTAGATATCCTATAATTTCCATTATTATAAAGTCAACATTGGGACAAGGTGTCTTGGAGGTGTTCTTCTTAGATACCTTTCATGCAAGGTATCCCAGAAATGTTAATAGGCATGTAGCCTGGTCCGGCACAGGCTACTTTTCAGAAAAGTCATTATTTTATATATGCTACCCACCCCTACAAAAAACAGTTTTCTATCAAAATGGGCATTACTCGGCTTGGGCTTAGAGAGGCCTAAGATAACACCGCACACTTAAAATAAAAGGGGTTGTGAACAGAAACCATTACCAATCAGTTGACTGGCTCTTTTGTTTAGCTTTGCAGAGTATAAAGGTTTATAAAAAAGACCTGTATAAGGCATATGCAGAAAGTGAAACGTAAACTGAACTCCCTGAATGCGAGTGCACTCTTCAGTTGTAAAAAAAAAATGGAAAACCTTTATTTCATTAAAAGTTGAAGAAGTTAAATAAAAAAACACTGTATGTAAAAATGTACTCACATGGATGGATCCAGTGCACTGGCTGTCTATAGGAGAGGAAGCTGGAGAGGCAGGGAGATGGAGTGTGTAAGGGCAGATGCTGTTGCCAGCAATGAGAGGTGGAATATTTTATTTCCCACACTGAAAGCTGCTGAGCTGTCAGGAACTTGGTGGAGGAGGTTGGCACATAACCCCACCTCCAGAGAGGCCTGAGCTCAGTGGCTAACTTGTAGGCCATCCTGCTACCTATGGAGGGTGAACTTGGTCATGCAGGCAATATGTTTTGGGGTCATGCTCCTTTCCTCAAGTCCAATTAGTCCATTCGACCAGCAGTTCTTAATATGGAGAATGCTGTGTTTGTCTTATGGCACAGTTTTACTACAAAGGACAATCAGAAGGTGCTCATAATGACCTATAGACACACACTGAACCCTATATATATATATTTAAAAAAAAGATAGAATCAAAGAAAGAAATATGATAATAACACACAGCTATTAATTAAAAAGTATATAGGATAAAAATATGAAAAGCATGTTTGTTTAGAAAATACATGAATATCAACCTGTAGAAGGTGGGCCTTGGACTTATTTAGATTGTTATTTATGTGAAAAAAAAGGAGTTATCTGGAAGCAAAGTTAATACACATGTCCTTAGCTTGTTACTACATGGAAGCAATGTTCAACTAACTTTTACTTTTGTGAAATGAGCACACACCTGAAAATAACTCAAAGAACAAACTATCATTGCTTGTTTAAAAGAAATATAAAACATGGCACTGCTTTACATGGGATGGCTGTGGGCATGCTGCACAGTATTTGGCACACAATTTAATTAGAAAAGCTAGTTCTATATTTGTTACAGATCACCTAATTGGATAGCATTGCTGCGCAAGGCTCAAAAACATCAGCCAAAGTATAATATTCAAAAGAATGCATGAGCATGGTCACCATTCCATCTTGCTTTCTGTCAAGCCTCTATTGTGTTTTTAGAATTGATTGGTTGAAAAAAAATTCCCAGTGTTCATGTTTTTCTGCAGAATTTCCTTCTGTCTTATAGTTTTGGGGTGTTATTGGGTGTCAAATGCTCATTCAAGACTAGGGATGAGCCGAACACCCCCCGGTTCGGTTCGCACCAGAACCTGCGAACAGACCTAAAGTTTGCGCAAATTTTAGAACCCTATTAAATACAATGGACTCGAACATTCAAAATCAAAAGTGCTAATTATCAAGGCTAATATGCAAGTTATTGTCCTAAAAGGGTTTGGGGCCCGGGTCCTGCCCCAGGAGACATGTATCAAGGCAAAAAAAAAAGTTTTAAAAACAGCTGTTTTTTCGGGAGCAGTGATTTTAACCACTTGTCCCCCGCCCACTGTCAATTGACGGCGGGCGGAGGATACTCTCGTTCTGGGAGGACGTCATATGACGTCCTCCCTTTAAAACGAGCTAGAAGGCGCGCTCGCCGCCAGCGGCGCGCGCGCACGCCCGCCGCGTTCACAAGGCCCCGGTGCGCGTGCCCGGCGGCCGCGATTGCCGCCGGGCACCCGCGATTGCCCGGGAAACGAGCAGGAAAGTGGGTCTCTGTGTGTAAACACAGAGATCCACGTCCTGTGAGGGAGAGGAGGCTGATGGTGTGTCCCTTGTACATAGGGACAACCATCAGTCACCTCCCCCAGTCAGTCCCCTCCCCCCACAGTAAGAACACATTGAGGGAACATATTTAACCCCTTCCCGCCCCCTAGTGGTTAACCCCTTCCCTGCCAATCACATTTATACAGTAATCAATGCATTTTTATAGCAGGGATCGCTGTATAAACGTGATTGGTCCCAAAAATGTGTCAAAAGTGTCCGATGTGTCCGCCGCAATATCGCAGTCACAATAAAAAATCACAGATCGCCGCCATTACTAATAAAAAAATAAAAAAATATAAATGCTATAAATCTATCCCCTATTTTGTACACGCTATAACTTGTGCGCAAACCAATCAATACGCGCTTATTGCGATTTTTTTTTTACCAAAAATATGTAGAAGAATATGTATCGGCCTAAACTGAGGAAAATTTTATTAAAAAAAAAAATGGGTATTTATTATAGCAAAAAGTAAAAAATAGTGTTTTTTTTCCAAACTGGACGCTCTTCTTTTGTTTATAGCGCAAAAAATAAAAACCGCAGAGGTGATCAAATACCACCAAAAGAAAGCTCTATTTGTGGGAAAAAAAGGACACAAATTTTGTTTGGGAGCCACGTCGCACGACCGCGCAATTGTCATTTAAAGTGTGAAAGCGCTGAAAGCTGAAAAATGGCTTGGGCAGGAAGGGGGTTTTCGTGCACAGTAGGGAGGTGGTTATTAATGCTTAAAGTGAAACAATAAAAGTGAAAAATTCCCTTAAATTTTGTACCGTACCTGGGGGGGTGTAAAGTATGCCTGTAAAGCAGCGCTTGTTTCCCATGCTTAGAACTGTCCCTGCACAAAGTGTCATTTCTGAAGCAAAAAGATCATTTAAAAGCACTCGCGGGTATAGTGAATTGTCGGCTCCCGGCAATACAGAGAAAAGTCATTGATAAAGAAAAAATAAATGCTTGGGGGCCCCCCAGATTCAATTACCAGGCCCTTCAGGTCTGGTATGGATATTAAGGGGAACCCTGGGTCAAATGTAAAAAAAAATGATGCAGGGTTTCCCCCAAATATCCATACCAGACCCTTCAGGTCTGGTATGGATTTTAAGGGGAACTCCACGCCAAATAAAAAAAATGGCGTGGAGTTCCCCCCCAAAAATCCATACCAGACCCTTTATCCGAGCACGCAACCTGGCAGGCCGCAGGAAAAGAGGGGGGGCGAGAGAGCGCCCCCCCTCCTGAACCGTACCAGGCCACATGCACTCAACATGGGAACGGTGCTTTGGGGGTCTGTGACCCCTTAAAGCACAATGTCCCCATGTTGATGGGGACAAGGGCCTCATCCCCACAACCCTTGCCCGGTGGTTGTGGGGGTCTGCGGGCGGGGGGCTTATCGGAATCTGGAAGATTCCTTTAACAAAGGGGACCCCCAGATCCCAGCCCCCTATGTGAATTGGTAAGGGGTAGATTGTACCCCTACCATTTCACAAAGAAAGTGTAAAATAAAAAAAATTAAAAACACAGACACAGTTGGGAAAGTCCTTTATTAAAAAATAAAAAATAAAAAATAAAAAACCCATTCCAGCGATGTAATCCAGTCTGTCCAGCGTTGTTCTCTATGTCCCGTGGTGATCCGATGTCCAGCGCTGCAGTCTCCTCCAGTCTCCACTCCACACGAAACCCCCATGACGTACGAGGGGGCGGGGTCACCCGTCACATCATAGGGTAAGCCCCAGCTTTCCCCGCTTGCCAGTGAATAGCCAATGATCTAGGCGGTATCCCCTCTACGTCATCGGCTATTCCCCGCAAGCGGGGAAAGCCGGGGCTTACCCCTATGATCTGATGGGTGACCCTCGTACGTCAGACCCCGCCTACGTCATTGGCTGAGCGGACCTGATGGGGAACGTGATTTGATTCCTCTGCAGTGTAATAAATGAATAGACCCCGCCCCTAATCACGTTCCCCATCAGGTCCGCTCAGCCAATGATGTAGGGGGCGGGGTCACCTTCACTGGGTGTAAAGCTGAGCGGACCTGATGGGGAACGTGAGAAGGGGCGGGGTCTATTCATTTATTACACTGCAGAGGAATCAAATCACGTTCCCCATCAGGTCCGCTCAGCCAATGACGTAGGCGGGGTCTGATGTTCGGGGGGGCAGAGTCACCCGTCAGATCATAGGAGTAAGCCCTGGCTTTCCCCGCTTGCGGGGAATAGCCAATGACGTAGGCGGGATACCGCCTACGTCATTGGCTATTCCCCGGCAAGTAGGGAAAGCTGGGGCTTACCCTATGATGTGACGGGTGACCCCACCCCCTCGTACATCATGGGGGTTTCGTGTGGAGTGGAGACTGGAGGAGACTGCAGCGCTGGACATCGGATCACCACGGGACATAGAGAACAATGCTGGACAGACTGGATTACATCGCTGGAATGGGTTTTTTATTTTTTTATTTTTAATAAAGGACTTTCCCAACTGTGTCTGTGTGTTTTTTTTACAATTTTTTACACTTTCTTTGTGAAATGGTAGGGGTACAATGAACCCCGTTACCAATTCACATAGGGGGGGCGGAATCTGGGGGTCCCCTTTGTTAAAGGGGGCTTCCAGATTCCGATAAGCCCCCCACCCGCAGACCCCCACAACCACCGGGCAAGGGGTATGGGGATGAGGCCCTTGTCCCCATCAACATGGGGACATGGTGCTTTGGGGTCCAGACCTCACAATGTTGAGGGCATGTGGCCTGGTATGGTTCAGGAGGAGGGGGCACTCTCTCGTCCCCCCTCTTTTCCTGCGGCCTGCCAGGTTGCGTACTCGGATAAAGGGTCTGGTATGGATATTTGGGGGAATCCCAAGTCGTTTTTTTTTATTTGATGCAGGGTTCCCCTTAATATCCATACCAGACCTGAAGGGCCTGGTAATTGAATTTTGGGGGACCCCTACACATTTTTTTTTTTTATCAATGACTTTCAATGACTGTTCTCTGTATTGCCGGGAGCCGACAATTCATTATAGCCGCGAGTGCTTTTAAATGACTTTTTTTTCTTCAGAAATTACACTTTGTGCAGGGACAGTTCTAAGCATGGGAAACATGCGCTACTTTACATGCATACTGTCATGGATATGCAGTAGTGTTTGTCTGTCAGCTTACCTTCCTTCCCATGTGTTCATCTTAGAGGCCTGAGCCCTTTCACCTGGCTTCCTTTATAATCTCCTCCCAGCCAGACTCCACCCCAGGCCCTATCACAGAACACTATATTAACCTGTGCACTGCAAGCCTGCTTTGCTGATCAACGTGTTTGTTAGGCATTGTGTGTTTGGGTTCCTGCCTGCCGTGTGCTACGTCTGTCTCTCTGTTACATATTTGGCTTGTCCCCGGCTATCCCTGTCTGCTCGTGACCCTTGACCTTTGGCTCGTTCTTTCGTTATCCTTGTCTGCTTGTGGCCCCTGACCTTCAGCTTGTTATTCCCTTTCTCTCATATCTTGTGCTGCTGCTTCCCCTCTTTTCCCCTTATCCTACGGGGCGTGAGCTAGGAAACTCCAGGGGCCGCGACCTGGTCCCAGCCTGCAGCATAACATCCTCACCACTAGAGGCCCTGGAGAAGACCTGCTGGGTCTTAGACTCCGCGCCCTGGGGAATCTTGGCTCTAGCTTCCGTTAGGATCCCGGTTGTGCTCCTCTGGTCCCGCTTTCCACAACCACCCAGTTTCCTATCCGCAGCAGTCAGCCATAGGGTTCACTACCTTGCGGTGCACTCCTGTCCCCCTACTGTGTGCAGCTGTCACCTGGCCACAGGTGACCTTGACAGTTTGATCAGCCATGAACCCGGCTGACATCCCGTTACCCGTGGATGATCCGTTGCAGGGCATAGTTTGCAGACTTGAAACCCAGGAATCGAATCAGACTCAGGTGATGCGATTCCTCCAGGATCTGGCTTCTCGCTTTGAGCAGCTTCAGGCCTCCTTGGGAACCCTGAATCCGCAACCTCAAATACAACCAGCGGCTGCACCTATTGCACCAGTCGCAGCCACACACTCACTACAACTGCCAGCTCCGTCCCGTTTCTCTGGGGACTCCAAGGCTTGCAGTGGGTTCCTTAGCCAATGCACAATTCATTTTGAGCTCCAGCCCCAAAACTTCCTGTCTGATCGGGCTAAGGTAGCCTATATAATTCCCTCCTCTCTGGTGAAGCTTTAGCCTGGGCAGCCCCTCTGTGGGAACTGAATGATCCAGTGGTTTCTAGCCTGTCTGGCTTCTTGAAACTTTTTCGGAATATCTTCGAAGAACCGGCTCGTGTCTCTTCAGCGGCCTGCGCCCTTTTACGTCTCCGCCAAGAGTCTGCTTCTGTGGGACAGTATGCCCTTCATTTCCGCATACTGTCGGCTGAGTTGAGCTGGAACAATGAGGCCTTAGTCGCAACCTTTTTGCATGGCCTGTCTGATAGAGTGAAGGATGAATTAGCAGGAAGAACCATCCCCACTGATCTGGCCGGCGTTATCTCCTTGTGTAACCAGATCGATATTCGATTTCAGGAGAGGACCTTAGAAAAGCAACGCCAGCACTCCTTGGTTCTTAGTCAGCCTGAGCTCCCCTCTCTTCGACCCGTAGAGCATCTCCTACCAGCTGAGGAACCCATGCAGCTGGGTCGGACCAGGCCATGGTTGCAGGAAAGAAAGTTGCACTGTGTATGGCCTGCCTAACTCTATCTTCTGCAATCTCCCTGCACCTTCTGGTGGCTGCCAAGCTCTGCAATTCAGAAGAGTGAGGTAAGGCCACTATAGTCTGTATGCATCCTGGAGGTAATTGACTCTATTATGCTTCCTTCCCATCCTGTAACTGTTTCCTGCCCCTAACACAATGCCAACCCCTAAAGACCAGCGAATATCAAGAAGGTGGAAGACTTACCCATCGCTCTTCTGGATTGCAATGTATGCTGTTGCTGATGCTTTTTAACCATGTCCTTGCCAGTTTATCAAATTCAAGATGCCACTTTTGCCCTTGTTTAGAAAGCGTATAATCAAGAGATGATCAGCACTTTAGATTCAAAGACAGCTGTCACTGTGAGAGATCTAGGGATCAACATTCTTGCCCCAGATCCAGATACCATAACTCCCCTCCAAAAACCCAAGGTTCCTCCCATCATTCTCAGCCCAGGTCACAGATGTGTTGGGCCTGCCCTAATGTATCACTCCCAGGAAAGACAGCCTGCAAACCCTGCTTCAAGGAGGATACCAGAGACAGGGATGCCGAAAATAGGAAAACAGTTTCCCTCATAAAGCAAGCTTTCCAGGATATGCTGAAGTTATTCACTGAACAACTGCAACCTCCATGTCAACAAGCTTCTTCTACGTCTAAAGTGACTACACTTCAGTTAAACTCTGGGAGCAAGAAGCCTCGAATAATAGCCAAGTCTATGTCTGATGATTCTTCCAAGGAGGAAGAAGATTGAGGCTTCAAGCTGATCCAGCCCTTCTTGAAGGAGATTAGAGAGACCTTAAAGTGGGAAGACCCAGTGGAGAAACTGCAGAAGAATCAGAGGTGCTACGTCAAGAACATGAGGGAGGAGGGGCTCACCTTCCCCTTTATTGATGAATCTAAAGATATTATTGAAGATAAGTGGAAGCAGGTGAACAAAAAAATTCTCTCTAAGCAATTTATTTGCCAAATTGTACCCCTTTAGGAAGGAGGAAGTCAAGCATCTGGAGAACTCACCTGTGGATGATGAAGCACTGATGAGCTTGGCCAGGCATGTAACATTGCCACTGGATGCAGTCTCACTTAAAGATGTCCCTGACAGGAGGGTGGAGTTAGACCTTAAAAAGGTCTATATGACTGCAGGAGGGGCATGTAAACCAACAGTAGCCCTAGCAGAGATTATCAAGGCTATGGAGCTCTGGATTAATAAATCGGAGGCAGCTGGTTCTAGTGCTCTTGGTAAAGCCAGGATAGTTGGCTCATTTAACAACCAGAAGCTGATGGCTGGGTTAATGGCAGAATCAACATAGTTAAATCTCTTGAACATGTGATGCTAAGCACAGTCACAGTGAGATAAGCCCTATGGTTTAGACCAGGGATATGCAATTAGCGGACCTCCAGCTGTTGCCAAACTACAAGTCCCATCATGCCTCTGCCTCTTAATGCTGTCAGAGTCTCGCTATGCCTCATGGGACTTGTAGTTTGGCAACAGCTGGAGGTCCGCTAATTGCATATCCCTGGTTTAGACCTTTGGTGGTGGGTGAATCGTTATCCAAATAAGGTTGGTGGAAGATTCCCTTTAAAAGACAATCTCTATTTCGAGAAAAGCTTAATGCAACAACTGCCAAGATGACTGGGAAATGTCTAGCTTCATTCCCCAAGAAATAAGATTGCTCCACCAAAATAATCTGGCCCTTGTTAGGTCGTCTAGAGCTAGAGGGAAGGAAGCAAGAGCCTACAGACCAGGGAAAGAGTTTCACAGGCCTTAGAAAGCTTCCTTACGGAAAAAGTAAAAAATGGTTAGCCTCTCCTGCAGGTAAAGAATCCCAGAAGCCATTTTGTCCCCATCCATACTTGCCCAGTGGGAGACAAGCTGTGTGGTTTTGTACAAGTATGGGTGGAAAGCATTCAAGATCACTGGGTGATAAGCACCATAAGGATTTTTCACTTCTGGGGAATTCCTTAAGAATCCAAGATCAAAACTTGTCCCAACTGCTCTTCCCTGCACCTTAAAGAGAAGTTCTGTTTCAATATGTATACACCTTGTTGCATTACAAGGCGATGGAGGGAGTCTCACAGGGGGAATTCTCATAGGAGTCTATTCGCCACTATTCTTAGTGTATTAAAAGTGTGGAGGCTGGAGACCAGTACTAGATCTCAAGTGACTGAATAGAAGACAGTTTCCAACAGGTTGGAGCTAAAGGTAGTGTATCAAGCCCTCCTGGTCTTTGCCCCTATGATCCATGGTGGTTCAGTTTTTCTCAGAATGGACAAAGTTACATATGTACAGTAGCCTATGTCAAGAAGCAGGGGGGGCACGCAAAGCAAAAGTTAAGGGAGGTCACGTCTATAATGGACTGGGCACAGGAGAATCTGCTTCTTCTATTGACAGTATATTTACCTGGACATATTAACCTCCTGGCAGACCATCTGTCCAGGGCCTCAGTTGAGGTGGTCTTTTCTTCCACAAGTGTTTCGGGAGCTTGTGGCCCTGTCTTTTCTTCTGAAGATAGACCTATTTTCGTCTCCCAACAATGCAAACCTCCTCAAGTACTGTGTGAGATGTCATTATCCTCAGGAAGCCATGGTTGATGCTCTGACCTTGAGGTGGGCCTTTCAAATAGACTATGCCTTTCCTCTGGTGTCTCTCATCCTGGCCTTTCTAAACAGATAGTTGCGGGATAAGGTTAAAGTGCCAGCAGGAGTTCTGGATTGGCCCAAACATCCTTGATACCCATTTCTCCTGCACCTGAATTTGTGGGCACCCCATCCATTGCCTGTGAGGACAGACTTCCTATCTCAGGGCCCAGTTCTCCATCCAGCACCAAAATAGCTCAGATTTATGGCCTGGATATTGAAAGGTGTAGATTCACAAGTCTAGGATGTCCTTACAAAGCAACGTAAAAGCAGCACAAATTATGTCTATATCAGAGTCTAGCTTAAGTTCCAAGGAAGGATTTTGCTCGGAAGAGCCAAGAGTTTGTTATAGCCTTGGGTTCCTTCAAAAAGGTCTTGAAATGGGTCTGATTGCAAGTTCGATCAAAGGCCATGTCTTAGCCATTTCAGCCTTTATAGGAGCTTCTAACACACTAATAGTCCATTTTTTTAAAGCCATAGTAAAACAAGGCCTCCCAGATCCCCTACATTTAATAAGTGGAACCCGTCAATAGTCCTGAGCTTCCTGACTTCTACTATGTTCAGACAAGAAGTGTTTCTGTGGGACTTAACATTAAAGTCATCCTTCCTAGTTGCAAAAGCTTCTACTAGAAGGATCTCGGAGCTTTAAAGAACCCTATACTTCCTTTTGGTAGTAAATAGTACTGACCACCTTTTTTCTGGAAGACAGTCACGAAGTTAGTCCGCTGTATGTTGGGAGAACCCTGAGGTCCTATATTGATGCTACTTCTGGCTTCAGGACATTGGATGGCATTTCCATGATCCTCAGAGGGGAACGCAAAGGGAGAAGTGCCCCCAGGGTTATCTCTTCCTGGCTTGTGAAGATAATCCACCTGGCAAATAAGGATATGGGCTTGGCACTACCAGAGGGAATTGCAGCTCATTCCACAAGGAGCTTCTCGACTTTGTGGGCAGCTGCCTGAAGCATTTCACCAGAAACAATCTGCTAGTTAGAGACTTGGTCATCATCCATATACACTTTTGTCTTTCATTGTCATATTGATCGGTCTGTGTTGACATCTGGTTTTGTAAAAGCTGTAATCTCTTCAGCCAGTGGCCATGTTAAAATGATGTTCACATTATCCTACCCTTGTTTTCTAGTTAATTCCCAGAGATGGGCTGACATGGAGCTATCAGGAAAATGAAAAATTGAATACCAATGCTTGGAAGAGAAGGTGAAATTGGGGGCAATGGGGGCAGTGGGACTTTATATGAAACGCAAACTTAAGGTAGGAAGAGTCAATCAATAGAAGATAGAAATGATTTATTGAAGACATAATAGAGCATAGTGCATAGGCTGTTAAAAATATTGAATTAATATACGTGATACAAAATAAAATGGTACATGATTTGTCAATCACATAATGATAAAATTGGTTGCATGTAATTCATAGTACCACATGATTAAAGATAATCCCAGCAGGATGCCCAAAAATATGTAAAAACATGATAAGTAGTATACTATATACATTGATGACTCCTATATAGCAAACCCATGGTATAATCTTGATAACTGTGATATATCATCAAGTAAAAAGCTTGACACGTTTCGTGGAGTTGTATCCACTCATCGGGAGCAGTTAATTGGGAATGCCTGTGATAAAAAGTTAAAATTAATAGATAATAATGAATTTCTTAATTATTGGTAAATAATTAAGGCAGGAAGAGAGGGCACAAAAAATGTAGTCCTATCACTCTTACCTGGAAGGTATGTAGTAAAATAATTGTTGGAGGGAGTAGATAGTATATTTGAAGATAGAGGGCAAATGGGGGATGGTGAACAGACCTCCCGGGAGCTGAGGCGGTGGCAATGCGGCGATGGAGCGGAACAATACGAATGCCAGGAGTGACAAGAGAGACATAAGGAACCCCTCATCCAGACGCTATAGTAATGTGTAGGAGCCATTAAGGGCATCTGTAACAATAATAGTGAATAAATATTAACTTGGTGAGCGTGGGAATGATGAGGTGAGGCAAAGGAAATTGTAAAGAAAAAGGAGTGAAATAAGTGAAATGGAGTAAAAAAGGGGGAAATTGGGAAGGTGAAGGCTGGAATAGTGAAGGAAACACCCTAGTGAGATAGGAAGACAAACAACCCACTGTAGACAAAGGTAAAAGGAGGATACCATGAGATAAATATTGCCAAAGCTGCAGGGGAAAATTAGGAGGATGGTGAAAGTGCCAAGATGTTTGAAAAAGTAGTTACCAGGAGAGTGGATTGGACTGTCCGCCCGCCAACAGACACCCCCGCCAGCGCCACGCTACAGCGTGCTAAGAGGGAGGAGAGGAAGCAACCCCGCATAGGTAACCAGCGCCCATAAAAGGGCGCCCGACTCCCCCATCAACATGCACGTAGATGGTACGTAAACAACGTCAACACATGCCGTCAGAATGACACGGCGTAACGTCAACACATGGCGTGTAGGGTGTGACGTCAACACGCAGCGAGTGCAGGCCCCCAGCTCCGCTACCAATGAGATCGAGGGAGAGGGGGATAGCCACGGTGCACGTCACAGCTCCCGGGCATGAATGAAAGACACATCCCCCAGATGCTGCCTAACAGCAATCAATCAAGGAGGCAATACCCATTTAACAAGTAACCTGTGCAGGCATATGATAAAATATCGAAAGTATTTCATGAGGTAGTAAATTTAACTAAGTGTGTGTTTCCATCCCTGTTTCATTAGAAAAGATAAAAAGGTGGGACTTTATATGAGACCATGACTATCCAGTACACAGGTCTCCATCCCTAATTATATGGAAGAGAAGGTGAAATTGGGGGCAATGGGGGCAGTGGGACTTTATATAAAAGGCAAACTTAAGGTAGGAAGAGTCAATCAATAGAAGATAGAAATTATTTATTGAAGACATAATAGAGCATAGTGCATAGGCTGTTAAACATATTGAATTAATATATGTGATACAAAATAAAATGGTACATGATTTGTCAATCACATAATAATAAAATTGGTTGCATGTAATTCATAGTACCACATGATTAAACATAATCCCAGAAGGATGCCCAAAAATATGTAAAAACATGATAAGTAATGTCATATAATGTCCCACCTTTTTATCTTTTTTTAATGAAACAGGGATGGAAATGCACACTTAGTTAAATTTACTACCTCATGATATACTTTCGATATTTTATCATATGCCTGCACAGGTTACTTGTTAAATGGGTATTGCCTCCTTGATTGATTGCTGTTAGGTAGCATCTGGGGGATGTGTCTTTCATTCATGCCAGGGAGCTGCGACGCGCACCGTGACTATCCCCCTCTCCCTCGATCTCATTGGTAGTGGGGCTGGGGGCCTGCACTCGCTGCGCGTCGACGTCTCGCCCTACACGCCCACACTATTGGCATCATTCTGACACCATGTGTTGATGTCGTTTACGTACCATCTACGTGCATGTTGGCGGGGGAGTCGGCGCCCTTTTATGGGCGCTGGTCACCTATGCGGGGTTGCTTCATCTCCTCCCTCTTAGCATGCTGTAGTGTGGTGCTGGCGGGGGGGTCTGTTGGCGGGCGGACGGTCCAATACACTTTCCTGGTAACTACTTTTTTAACCATCTTGGCACTTTCACCATCCTCCTAATTTTCCCCTGCAGCTTTGACAATATTTATCTCATGGTATCCTCCTTTCACCTTTGTCTACAGTGGGTTGTTTGTCTTCCTATCTCACTAAGGTGTTTCCTTCACTATTCCAGCCTTCACCTTCCCAATTTCCCCCTTTTTTACTCTATTTCACTTATTTCACTCCTTTTTTCTTTACAATTTCCTTTGCCTCACCTCATCATTCCCACGCTCACCAAGTTAATATTTATTCACTATTATTGTTACAGATGCCCTTAATGGCTCCTACACATTACTATAGCGTCTGGATGAGGGGTTTCTTATGTCTCTCTTGTCACCCCTGGCATTCGTATTGTTCCGCTCTATCGCCGCATTGCCACTGCCTCAGCTCCCGGGGGGTCTGTTCACCATCCCCCGTTTGCCCTCTATCTTCAAATATGCCATCTACTCCCTCCAACAATTATTTTACTACATACCTTCCAGGTAAGAGTGATAGGACTACATTTTTTGTGCCCTCTCTTCCTGCCTTAATTATTTACCAATAATTAAGAAATTCATTATTATCTATTCATTTTTACTTTTTATCACAGGCATTCCCAATTACCTGCTCCTGATGAGTGGAAACAACTCCACGAAACGCGTCAAGCTATTTACTTGATGAAATATCACAGTTATCATGATTATACCATGGGTTTACTATATAGGAGTCATCAATGTATATATTATACTACTTACAGTGGGGATCGAAAGTTTGGGCACCCCAGGTAAAAATGTGTATTAATGTGCATAACGAAGCCAAGGAAAGATGGAAAAATCTCCAAATGGCATCAAATTACAGATTAGACATTCTTATAATATGTCAAAAAAAGTTAGATTTTATTTCCATCATTTGCACTTTCAAAATTAGAGAAAACAAAAAAATGGTGTCTGCAAAAGTTTGGGCACCCTGCAGAGTTAATATCTTGTACTGCCCCCTTTGGCAAGTATCACAGCTTGTAAACACTTTTTGTAGCCAGCCAAGAGTCTTTCAATTCTTGTTTGAGGTATCTTTGCCCATTCTTCCTTACAAAAGTCTTCCAGTTCTTTGAGATTTCTGGTCTGTCTGTCACGCATTGCTCTTTTAAGGTCTATCCATAGGTTTTCAATAATGTTGAGGTCAGGAGATTGTGAAGGCCATGGCAAAACCTTCAGTTTACGCCTCTTGATGTAATCCCCCGTGGATTTTGAGTTGTGTTTAGGATCATTATCCATTTGTAGAAGCCATCCTCTATTTAACTTCAGCTTTTTCACAGATGGCATCAAGTTACCATCCAAAATTTGCTGAAATTTTATTGAATCCATTTTTCCTTCTACTCGTGAAATGTTCCCTGTGCCACTGGCTGCAATACAACCCCAAAGCATGATTGATCCACCCCCATGCTTAACAGTTGGACAGAGGTTCTTTTCATTAAATTCTGTGCCCTTTCTTCTCCAAACGTACCTTTGCTCATTCCGGCCAAAAAGTTCTATTTTAACCTCATTGGTCCACAGAACTTGTTTCCAAAATGCCTCAGGCTTGTCTATATGTTCATTTGCAAAGTTCAAACGCTGATTTTTGTGGTGAGGACGTAGAAGAGGTTTTCTTCTGATTACTCTTCCATGAAGACCATATTTGTACAAGTATCTCTTTATAGTGGAAATGTGTACCACAACTCCAGTGTCTGCCAGATCTTTCTGGAGGGATCGTGCAGTCAAACGTGGGTTTTGAATTGCTTTTCTCACAATCCTGCGAGCTGTTCTGTCTGATATTTTTCTTGGTCTTCCAGATCTTGCTTTAACTTCCACTGTTCCTGATGACTGCCATTTCTTAATTACATTCCGAACAGAGGATATTGACATCTGAAAACGCTTTGCTATCTTCTTATAGCCTTCTCCAGCTTTGTGAGCGTCAACTATTTTCAGTTTCAGTTTTCTAGACAACTGCTTAGAAGAACCCATGGTGCTGATTGTTGGGGCAAGGGTCAGGTGAGTCTGGCCATTTAAAACCTTCGAGATTGACATCACCTGGTCTTCCCAGATGATGATTGAGAACAATCCATGACACTGGCAGGTCTCAGCTTTGCAATGCTATAAATTCTGCAGGGTGCCCAAACTTTTGCAGACACCATTTTTTTTTGTTTTCTGTAATTTTGAAAGTGTAAATGATGGAAATAAAATCTAACTTTTTTGGACATATTATAAGAATGTCTAATCTGTAATTTGATGCCATTTGGAGATTTTTCCATCTTTGCTTGGCTTCGTTATGCACATTAATACACATTTTTACCTGGGGTGCCCAAACTTTCGATCCCCACTGTATCATGTTTTTTCATATTTTTGGGTATCCTGCTGGGATTATCTTTAATCATGTGGTACTATGAATTACATGCAACCAATTTTATCATTATGTGATTGACAAATCATGTACCATTTTATTTTGGATCACCTATATTAATTCAATCTGTTTAACAACCTATGCACTATGCTCTATTATGTCTTCAATAAATAATTTCTATCTTCTATTGATTGACTCTTCCTACCTTAAGTTTGCATTTCATATAAAGTCCCACTGCCCCCATTGCCCCCAATTTCACCATCTCTTACATATAATTAGGGATGGAGACATGTGTACTGGATAGTCATGGTCTCATATAAAGTCCCACCTTTTTATCTTTTCTAATGAATACCAATGCTTACTGCAATTTTCCTTTCCTGACGAGCTCCATGTCAGCACAGACTCTGACCTAGGTGCAAAGATTTAGTTATGCAATGCCATCATAGGCAGTGGGGCAAATGTATGAGTTAGGTCCTGATAGCATGGGGAGTGGGCTGGGCATACACGGAGGTGGGCTGACATGAAGCCCGCCAGGAAAGAAAAATTGCGGTAAGTATTGGTATTCAATTTTCCATTTTATTACATTTTTTTACAAATTTGCACTATAGCAGCACATTATGCTGTTTGGAGCATGAGTTAACCCCACACACCTACCTTTGGCAGTGCTCATGCCCTCATTGCTTGCGTGACAAGGACAATTCCAACTCTGCATCAATTGGCCAATGGGGGCCGACCTGTACTGGGCACCCTTATTGCTAAACAGTGGGTCACACCATCTGCCTAGCCTTCCTCCACTCACACTGGCCAGCGGTCACACACACTTGAACTTTGACTGCCCTGCTATGGTTTCATATTTAGCGTAAAACCGAGATTGCTAATAGTTTTCAGTTTTTCACTTCTTATTGGTATTATATTCTGTTCTATTCTTTTTATGGAATATATTTTAATAAAAAGAGACATTTTACTAAGATGCTTCTCACTAAAGTCTTTGGGCATTGTGTAGAAGATGTGTCTGTAGTTTACAAGTACTTTGTTTCTTTCCTTTGTCTTTGTATTCTATTGCGAGTTTTGCTTTTTCTCTTTAATAGTTGCCCATGTTCTCATTTTCAGTTTATTAAAATTATATAAAAAACTGGGAAAACTTATTGACTCGAGTATAAGCCTAGGGTGAGAATGCAGCAGCTACTGTAAGCGGAAAAGAGGGTCAACAATGCCCATTCGCAGCCTCACTGTGCCCATTTGCAGCCTGACCTCACTGTGCCCATTGCAGCCTGACCTCACTGTGCCCATTTGCAGCCTGACCTCACTGTGTCCATTTGCAGCCTGACCTCACTGTGTCCATTTGCAGCCTGGCCTCACTGTGTCCATTGCAGCTATTCAACTCGACCATCCTCTCACCATGGTAATTTGCAGCCTGACCTCACCGGACAAGAGAGCGATCGTGATAGGCGGAACACTGAACACAGTGTTTCCTGGGAAACTGAATGTTCCGCCTATCACGGAACAGCACAAGGAGGAGCGCGAGTTTTCAACACTGCACGGCCGCCGTACGAATATGTCACAGACTCGGGTACACAGATCGGATTCTGCAATAGGCACGGTGAGGTCAGGCAGCAATGAACTCAGGTATGCTGACTCGAGTATAAGCCGAGGGGGGCACTTTCAGCTCCAAAAAAGGGCTGAAAACTCGGGCTTACACTCGAGTATATATGGTACTATAAGTGCAAATTACTATAAGGCACGTAATTCCCAATTGTCTAATTTCAGACAATTTTTTCAATTTAGCTCAAAAGAATTTCAAGCTTTTGTGAAGAATTTGGAGTTCTGCCACATGACATGACTAGCTCCTATAATATTCAGTGCAATGGGTTGGCAGAGAAATGGGTACAGACAATTTAATTAATATTCAGAAAAAAAAAACAAGGTATAGACCCCTCTTTTTCACTGCTGGACTGGCAAAATGCTCTGGATATTGCTCTGAAGTTGTTGGAGCAGCCATTTGCATATGGACACACAACTAAGAACAAAACTGAAAATACTTCTATTTTTTTTCCAAGATATAGATAATACAATAATAAGGCTGTAGGAATTAAGCAAAAATTTGAGATTTCAGTGTGACAGTAAATAAAATCCAGACATGGTATTACAATGGGCAAACATCTGATCAATATTGGTGGAACAGAAGGATTATGATTGAAAAATAAAGGTAGATCATTGGTAGATTATATCAAAGCTGAAATATACAGAAAAATAATTCAAAAATTATTCAAGGGAATGAAAAGGACAAGGTCTTCATAGAAAGCAAAGACTCTGTCAATGTAATGCCTGAGATAAAAACTGTGCTCATGTATGTGCACAAGTGGTGGGATTTTAAGTACAAATTTAATTACATAGGTACATAGTAGGTAAGATTGGATAAGAACAATAGTCCACCCAGTTCAACCTGTGTCGGTGTACATGTGTCAGTGTCGATAATCATTTCCCACATCCCTGTATGTTGTGTTTTTTTAAGATGCATGTCTAAGGGTCTTTTAAAAATATAAATACTCCCGCTCCTCGCCCTCCTCTCTCCCGCTTCAGTGGGTTGAGCAGTTCACCTACTTAGGAATTGTTATCTCAAAGGAGACTGGGGATTTTGTGCGGCTAAATCTCGACCCTGTCCTGGTGACCATTAAAGCCAAACTTAAGGCGTGGAGTAACCTCCCCCTTTCTCTCATTGGGCGTATTAACCTGATTAAAATGAAAGTTCTTCCTAAACTCACGTATATTTTTCGGAATTCCCCTCACTGGCTGACTAAGGTCTTCTTTAATTCCCTCAGGCAACTCTTCCTCTCCTTTATTTGGGGGGGCAGGCCACCTAGATTCAAATATTCCACCTTGACCAGGCCTGTGGACAGTGGCGGCTTGGCTCTCCCTGATTGTTACAAGTACTATTTGGCCACTCAGCTTGTGACCGCCCACTGGTGGCTGAGACCGGACCTGACCAATTCCGTGACGGTACTGGAGGCAGCCATAGTGGGGTCCTTGGGGGCACTGGAGGGACTGCTATTCAGGGGGCAAAAAATGCCCCACAATCTCACCCCTTCCATGCGTACCACCATGCGGGCATGGAAGGCGGGTGAGGCACTAAGGGCACCCCAGCCGAACTCTTGGTCTCCTCGCACCCCCCTGTGGCTGAATCCCAACCTGTCACAATTCCACACTATCCCCGATCCGCAGGCCTGGGCCAAGTATAAAATACTGACCCTCAAACATATCATCACCAACGGAGATCTCACTCCCTTTCACACTTTATGTGCTAAATTCAACGTACCTGACCGAGCCCGCTTTAGATATCTCCAAATTGCACATGCCTTCAGGTGCCAATTTTTGGGCAGGCCGGTCGAACTGGCATACTCAGAGTTGGAATCTACTATCCGGGTGAAAGACCTGGAAAAACCCGCGTCTCAGATTTATGGATCCCTGCTGGTTGCTGCTATCCCCGAGCTGTCTTCCCTCCGCAGGAAATGGGTGGAGGACATACCGGGGCTGGACGCGGACGACTGGAGGGAGGTTTGGGATTATCCCTTCTCCCCTCTGATCTCAGCAAGGGACAAATTAGTCCAATATAAAATTGTCCATAGGGCTCACTACACACCTCACAGGCTGCACCAGATGTCACCGGAGCATTCTCCGGAGTGCTGGCGCTGCTCCTACCAGCCAGGGGGTTTCTTCCATATTTTCTGGGCTTGCCCAGCAATTGTACAGTATTGGAGTGAAGTGATACGGGTGATCAATAAAGCCACCGGGACTTGCGTCCCATGCGAGCCCATACACTGTTTGCTAGGACTGGTTGACCAACTGCCAATACTCAGAGCCAGAAAAACACTCATATCCCTGTTGTTGTATTATGCACGCAAAGCCATTACAATGAATTGGAAAAAATCATCTCCCCCCTCTGTTAAATTTTGGAAAAACTTAATTAATGCCAGTTTGCCCCTATATAGAGCCACGTACTTGTCTAGAGGTTGTCCGCACAAATTTGAAAAGGTATGGAACTGTTGGTTAGATGACAGAAGCACGGCAAGTGATACAGTGACCACGGTCTAGACTTATATTGTATCTTCGAAATATCGATTATTAACCCAAAAAATGTCTCCAGGCTACCTTCCTCTAACAATAACACTTTGAAGCATGATGTATATTGAATGAACCCTCTCCCCAAGCTTGGGGTTGTAGTATAGACTAAGTTAAGTTTTTTTGTTATTTGTCGCCCTGTGACGGTCTGATGCCGACACAGGGTAATGGCCCCTGCGTGGGCAGCTGTTGTGCCTAGATGTGGGCAAATTGTGTGTATGTTTTATAAAAATTCAATAAAAAAGATTTATAAAAAAAAAATATATATATAAATACTCCCCACTGACAACACCAATTGTGGAAGCAACTTCCACATCCTTATTGCCCTGACAGTGAAAACCCCCCTATGCAGCTTAAGGTATAACCGCTTTTCCTCCAATCTCATTGTGTGGCTCTGTGTCCTCTTACACTCCCTGAGACTAAATCGTTTTTTTCCCTGCACTGGGATCACCATTGAGGTATTTTTAAATCGCTATCATGTCCCCTTTAAAGCGTCTCTTCTCCAATGAAAATGTATTTAGTGCTTGTAGTCGTTCCTCATAATTGAGGTCCCCCAGTCCTCTTATTAAAGGGGTTGTAAAGTCTCAGGGTTATTCACCTTGATGCATTCTATGCATTAAGGTGAAAAACCTTTTGTGGTGCAGCTGCCCCCAGAGCCCCCCTTTACTTACCTGAACCCGATCTTTGCAGCGACGAGAATGAGCACAGCAGCTCCAGCCACTGTCTCAGGTCCTCATTGGATAGATTGATAGTAGCCGGAGCCATTGGCTGTCAATCAAATCCAGTGACACGGGAGCCGGGGGCAGGGTCGAGTCCTGCTGTCTGTATCAATGGACGCAGCAGCAGAACTCAGGGGCGCTCCCGCACGAGTGCCCCCATGGAATTAAAGCTCTCTGTCAGGGCATTCGATGCGAGGAGGAGCCAGAAGAGGAGAATCGATGCCACTCCGTGCAAAACCCTTGCACAGAGCAGAAAAGCATAACATGTTTGTTATTTTTTAACCACTTGCCAACCGCCGCACGCTGATGTACGTCGGCAGAATGGCACAGGCAGGCAGATGGGCGTACAGGCACGTCCCTTTAAATTTGCGGGGGGCGCAAACGCGTGTGGCCGCTGGTCCCGGGAACTCAATGTTTCCGGGCAGCCCGCGATTGCGGTTGGCAAGGGCAAAACAGGGGAATGCCTTTGTAAACAAGTCATTCCCCTATTCTGCCTAGTGACACTGTCACTGATGACCGTTCCCCGTGATCAGGAACGGTCATCAGTGACGTGTCACGTGTAGCCACGCCCCCAGTAACAGTAACAGTAAGAAATACTCCCTAGTACTGACTTAAACCTTGCAGCGCCACCTAGTGGTTAACCCCTTCACTGCCAGTGCCATTTTTACAGCAATCAGTGCATATTTATAGCACTGATCGCTGTAAAAATGACAATGGTCCCAAATGGTGTCAAAAGTGTCCATGTGTCCGCCATAATGTCTCAGTCATGATAAAAAATTGCTGATCGCCGCCATAACTAGTAAAAAAAAATATTATATAAAAATGCCATAAAACAGTCCCCTATTTTGTAGAAGAACTGGACATAATACCCCAGATGTTGCCTAACCAGAGTTTTATAAATTGGCAGGATTATAGTTGTATCACCTTTTTTATGCATGCTAAAATTCTGTTTTCGTAACTGTAGCTTGACAGTGCATGTTATTGCTTACTCTGTCTTTTACTAGGACCCCTAGATCTTTTTCCTCCTTGATTCCCCCAGAGATTCTCCCCCTAGTGTTTATGTTTTTAGCCACATTAAACCTCATTTGCCATTTAGTTGGTCAAAGAGAGTAGGCAGAGATCAGCATAGAACTAATCATAATCAATATGGCACCAACATCCCTCAAATTTAGAAAACATTTTTATACAGGATATGGGACTTTAAGGGTGCGATATAAGAAAATGAAATCAAAGAGAATGTAAAAGGTAGAAAAATATTTATTTAAGACAAAAGTTTAAAAAAGCAATGGATACAGTTTATTCAAAGTCATAGGTGTACACCCACTACCTATTATATGACAATGAGATACTATATACATATACATATTGGTGTGGCGTCCATAATTTAGGCTTCGTCAGGAAAGGACGCAGAGGCACTTTTATTGTGTATAGTAAAATATAGACCGCTCAGCTTTTGGTGTATACATAGACTGTATACCTCACTGTCTAGGAACCTTATTGTTCTTGTTCATTGGTTAATGGTTAATATTTTAATTACCGTATATACTCGAGTATAAGCCGACACGAATATAAGCCGAGGCACCTAATTTTACCACAAAAAAATGGAAAAGGGTATTGATTTGAGTATAAGCCTAGGGTGTCCATCTGCATGCCTCACTGTGCCTCACTTTGCCTCACTGTTTCCATGTGCATGCCTCACTGTGCCTCACTGTGTCCATGCCTCACTTTGCCTTACTGTGCCCATGCCTCACTGTGTCCATACCTCACTGTGCCCATGCCTCACTGTGCCCATGACTCACTGTCACTGTGCCCATGGCTCACTGTGTCCATGCCTCACTGTGCCCAATCTCCCTACCTGATCTCCGGCACTGTGTGACTAGACTGACGTTTAACATGGGAGTCTATGGAAGGGGTGACCGGCTTTGAAAAATCGGTGCTCCCCAGCCGTAGGTCCCCTGGACAACAAACTTTGCACAGTTATAGAGGAAGAGTGTGCCAAGTTTGGGGTCCAGGGGACCTATGGCTGGCCTGGATCAGGCACACAAATGTGAAGATGGACTTGAGTATAAGCCGAGGGAGGCATTTTCAGCACAAAAGAATGTGCTGAAAAACTCGGCTTATACTCAAGTATATACGGTACCTTGATAATTTAAGAATCGCAAGATTAAGGTGAAATCTTTAAGAGAGGTGGGGTTGTTACCACCCTGGACACAGTTTTGCACCCAAAGGGATAGTAGCCAATCCCCCTACCTCCACATTACAGCGGAAGTCTAAAAAAAAAACGCATAACAAAAATACTCTTTCATATTGATACCATTATACTACCCCATATGTAGTTCTATTTAGATGACTTGCAAAATGTTCTTGCATTACTCGACAGATAATATTTGTCTTTATACTTGTATGTTTATTTGTCTGCTTAATTCTGTTATAAATGGAAAATATCAATAAAAAACGATTGAAACAAAATAGTAGGTAAATTATTGGAGGGGATAATGAGGGACCATATGCAAGAATTTGCTGATAAAAACAGTATCATTAGTAGTAATTAGCATGGGTTTATGAAGGGTCATTCCTGTCGGACCAATCTGTTAACATTCTACGAGGAAGTGAGCTGCCATCTAGATAGGGGATGGCCTGTGACTGTGGTGTACCTGGACTTTGCAAAAGCATTCGAAACAGTTCCCCATAAATGCTTAATCAACAAACTGAGGTCTGTAGGCATGGACCAAAGGGCTTGTTAATGGATAGAAAACTGGTTACAGGAGCATGTCCAAAGGGTGGTGATAAATAACGTGTACTCAGACTGGTCTGGAGTGGTAAGTGGGTACCCCACGGTCTTGGGACCAATTCTGTTTTATTTATTCATAAGTGATATAGAAGATGGGATAAATAACTCAATCTCAGTTTTTGCGGACAACACAAAAATAAGCAGGGCAATAACTTCACATTAGGATATTGAAATTGTACAGAAAGACCTGAATAAAATAATGGGGTGGGCAACTATATGGCAAGGAAACAATTTTATACAGGATATGGGACTTTAAGGGTGAGATATATGAAAATTCAATCAAAGAGAATGTAAAAGGTAGAAAAAATATTTATTTAATACAAAAGTTTAAAAAAAGCAATTCATACAGTTTATTAAAAGTCATAGGTGTACACCCACTACCTATTATATGACAATGAGATACTATATACATATACATATTGGTGTGGCGTCCATAATTTCAACAAGTTTCGCCATATAGGCTTTGTCAGGAAATGACTCAGAGGCACTTTTATTGTGTATAGTAAAACATAGATCACTCAGCTTTTGGTGTATAAATAGAAAGAAGACAAAAAATTGTTAGTGAATCATATGGTATCAGTATGAAAGAGTATTTTCTTTATGCGTTTTTTTTTTTAGACTTCCACTGTAATGTGGAGGTAGGGGGATTGGCTACCATCCCTGACACCCCTTTGGGTGCAAAACTGTGTCCAGGGTGGTAACAACCCCACCTCTCTTAAAGATTGCACCTTAATCTTGTGATTCTTAAATTATCAAGGTAATTAAAATATTAACCATTAACCAATGAACAAGAACAATAATGTTCCTAGACAGTGAGGTTAGGAACCAAGAGCTTTGACAATTCCTGGGGAGCTAATCCAGTTCAACCATAGTTGCCACATTCCAGAGGATTGATTTTTGTTTGTGTTTCTTAATGCTAGTATCTGTTTGTAAGTGAAGTGTGCATGAGTCGTATTCACCACATCACTCAGTGTGGGTGGGTCTGTTTTTTTTCCACTTTCTGGTTATGTTGAGCCTCGCTGACAATAATATGTGAGTTATGATGTGTATAATCTATGTCGGGTATTTTTCAATGTCGAGAGGAAATAGTGCTAGTGTAGGTCTCATGGGGATTGTCGTTTGGGTAATTTCAGAAAGTAACTGGAATATTGCTTTCCAATAGTGTATCAGTTTGAGGCATTTCCAAAATATGTGGAGCATATCACCTTGTCTGCACATCCTCCAGCATTTATCTTCAATTTTTTTGTCAAATTTTGACAATCTGTCAGGGGTAAGGTGCCAACGTTGTGTCAGTGTGATTGATTTCTCCCAGAGGGTGGTGCAGCAGGTGACTATGTATGTGGCATTGCAGGCTTTAGCCCACTGATCCACAGTGTAATTTCATCCTAGATCTGATTCCCACCTAAGTAGTGGGGTTGTTTTGGTAAAGGTACTTTTTTTTGTTGAAGGAGATTATAAAACAATAATATCCCGTTTTGAGGAGGCGTAGGGGCTCTAAGAAATATCCATGCCAATTGGGGGATTTTGCAGATCAATTTTGGGAGTGTGGAGATGCAATGTTGGGTGCAAATGTATAGGAAAAAGCTTTAGTTTGGTAAGTGAATTTTTTTTAAGGTAGGGAATGGTTTAATTTTTCCCCTACTGATCAGACCATTTATGTGCATTATTCCTTTTGATTTCCACGCTATATAGGATGTTGATTGCATTAAATTATTCAATGTCTCTAAGGGTATTTTGAGAGTGGATGCAAGGGTCTATGATGAGCAACTTTTTGTAAATCAGTCCCAAGCCTTGAGTGTTGCCAAGATAGTTGGGGAGACATACAAAGAGATTTTAGCTCTAATAGTGACAGAGAATAGCCATGTGGATAGATTGCCTCCTGGGATTATAGAATTTTCTATTGTCCCCCATAGTGTAGAAGGGGAAGATAGAAACCATTCTTTTGTTTGTGTAAGCACTAAGGGCAAGTAATAATCCTGAAAATCTACGTAGCCAGTTCCCCCTGCCTGGCGTTGTTTAATTAGTTTTGCATGGGCACATCTGTTATTTTTTTTACCTTGCCATATATATATAGATAGTATTTTTTTGCAGTGTTAAAGTTGCTAGCTGGGATAGGTATCAGGAGGGTCCTGAATAGATAAAAGATTTGTGGAAGGTGTAGCATTTTAAAAGCCGCCAATTGTCCTGTTCATGAAAATTCAAGCGGTGACAGCCTGGTGAGGTCTTCTTCGAGTTTGGTGCGCAGTGGCAAATAGTTGTGTTGAAACAATGATTTAGTTGAGTTAGTTAATTGTACACCTAGATAGGTTATACTTTTTTCTTCCCAGACAGAAGGAAATTGCTGTCGAAGACGTTCGCTAGTAGTAGTATCCACCCCTAGATTCAAGATATATGATTTTGTTTCCTTCACTTTGTAGTACAAGACTTTGCTAAACCAGGTCAGCGTCTTTTGAATCTCCGGTAAAGATGTGACTGGGTTGGTGACCATAAGTATAACGTCAATAAACAAAACTAAAACTCGCGCTTAGGATACAATTATAAGATAAATTAATTAATTATATGCGCAGCTGCTACAACATAAGGCACTAACGCCTTAGAAAATAAAAACAAATGGAATGCAGCGCTAGCGAAAATAATTAAGTGCACAACAGTAAGTATAACGTCGTCAGCAAAGAAGCTTATTTTATGTTCGTGATCTGCAAGATTTTTGTGTTAGATCTGATGATTTCAGCTAGGGGTTCCCTCATTGTGAAATCGAAGTTTAGGAGGGAAAGAAGGCACCCCTGTCCCGTTCCATTCGTGATCTGGAATGGCAATGAGAGGGTGTCTGCTGTATATACTTGGGCCCATGGGATAGAGGACAAGGCCATTATGGCATTGTAGATTTGTCCTCGGATTCCAAATTTGGACAGTGCTAAGGAGAGGTAGTTTCAATTTACTCTATCAAATGCTTTTTCTGCTTCTAAATATTAAGGATGAGCTGAACACCCCTCCGGTTCGGTTCGCACCAGAACTTGCTAACAGGCAAAAAAATTTAACAAACACCTTTAAAGTCTATGGGACATGAACATGAAAAATCAAAAGTGATCATTTTAAAGGTTTATATGCAAGTTATTGTCATAAAAAGTGTTTGGGGACACGTGTCCTGCCCCAGGGTATTATTGCATTTTTTCTTTTTTTAAAACAGATGTTTTTTCGGGAGCAGTGATTTTAATAATGCTTAAACTGAAACAATAAAAATGAAATATTCCTTTAAAACCGTGCCTGGGGGGTGTCTATTGTATGTCTGTAAAGTGGCTGGTGTTTAGAACAATCCCGTAGCAAAATTACATTTCTAAAGGAAAAAAAGTAATTTAAAACTCATCGTGGCTGTAATGAATTGTCGGGTCTCGGCAATATAGATAAAAATCATTGAAAAAAATGGCATGAGTTCCCCCCCCCCCCAGTCTATTACCAGGCTCTTCAGGTCTGGTATGGACATTAAGGGGAACCCTGCGCCAAATAAAAAAAAATGGTGTAGGGTTCCCCCCAATATCCATACCAGACCCTTCAGTTCTGGTATGGATTTTAAGAGGAACCCTGCGCCAAAATGTAAAAAAATGGCGTAAGGTCCCCCCAAAATCCATACCAGACCCTTATCTGAGCACGCAACCTGGCAGGCCGCAGGAAGAGAGGGGGACGAGAGAGCGCCCCCCTCCTGAACTGTACCAGGCCACATGGCCTCAACATGGGGAGGGTGCTTTGGAGTTGCCCCCAAAACACCTTGTCCCCATGTTGATGGGGACAAGGGCCTCATCCCCTCAACCCTTGCCCAGTGGTTGTGTGGGTCTGCGGGCGGGGGCTTATCGGAATCTGGAAGTTTCCCCAGATTCCCCCCCCATATGAATTGGTAACGAGTACATTGTACCCATACCATCTCACAAAAACGGTGTCAAAAATAGTAAAAAATACACTTTGGGACAAGTCCTTTATTAAAAAATTAAAAAATTAAAATGTCCCGCAATGTAAATCCATCTCCCACCTCATCTCATGGTGGCTATACACAGTTTGTTTTTCTTATCTAATTGATGTGTGATTCAATAAAAACAATCAAGTTGGCAAACATTTAAAAAACCATAACTTCCTTTCTGATTGATTTAGACTCAGTTTAGTTCAGATTTAATCAAACATATTTAGATGGTTATGGTGTAGAAATATTGACTGTTTTGCATTGATCAGCAGCACTGAGATACTTTGGTAATGAATATGATCATATTTCAATTGATCAGATTATTATTTTACATGGTGGAAACAGATGTGATCAATAACTTATGATCATAAGTTACTATCACGTCTTAACAATTAATCAAAATGCACTTCCTTGCGTTTGGCATACTAATGGGATGTGTTATTGTCTATAGATCAATTATTCCTATCAGAAGGAATATAAGTACCTGAATTTTATTTGGTCATACTAATAATAACCAATCATGCTTCAATAAATGATTGGTTTATTTTCCAATGGATCTATTGGAAAATAAATCAATTATTTATTGAAGCATCTATGGTTATTATTAGTATGACCAAATACAACCCAGGTACTTATATTGTTTGCATTCCAGAAATAATAACTTTATTTGTGTTTTATATCTGCCTTTAAAAACCTGCACACATGAATTATACAGGCTACTCTTGCTAACCCCTCTGAGAAAATACTAGTTGCCTTGCTATCATTTTTGACATGAAAGATAAGCAGTATATTTTTTCAAATTTTCACAGTGGATTACAAATTACACAATTGCATGAACAACAGTATAATGGTTCCAAAGTACTGAGGAACACAATGAATTTGAATGTATACACTGCTGAATCTTACATGCAACACGTGTAATTATTTGCATTGTTCCTTAGCTGTCTTTTTTACCGAGGCCTTGACTCTGCCCCACCTTTTAACTCCAAACAGTTAAGAAAAAGGGAAAAAAAAAAACATATTTCAAAGTAGAAAAAAATAACCCTTCCAACAGGTGTCAACAATTCCTTTCATATTGTCTGTGTAATTTATGTGTGACAAGTACATGAAGTCCTTCTATGTATTAAGGTTATGTTTTATGCATTACATGACTTAGTAGTGGTACATATATCTTACCAATGTTGCACGAAGATAAGATACCAGACACTAAGACCTAAAGCTGTATTGTTGGTTTATAACAGTATGTACTGTAGACTAAAAGGGTCAAATTAGAAGGCACTCTCACCAAATGTAAAGAAATATCCATTCCAAACAATAACCTCTTCAGCAACCCAATATATTTGGATGCATAAAGGCCAGCCTGGCTGGGACTCTTTACCATCCAGAATACAACCTATAGCACATCTCTTACATCTTAGAGCAAATAGAGAAAACATGGAAAAAGTCCAGTCTGGTTGTCTTTATTTTCTGACTTTCCAACAGCATAATACCAAGATCTCACTCCCACTCCCTTACAAAATAATGGTCATTTGTGACTCTAATATAAATTTATCAGAGAGTGATAGTGGTGAGTCACATTTTTAACAGATTTTCACAAACTATGTCAATGTCTCCTGCTCTCTACTTTCCACTTCCCAAACAACTGCGTGTCTTCATTTGTCCTAAACCACAGAAATCCCCTTTGTTGTGTGCTGACAACAAATACTTTTTGATATCAGACCTTAAAGGGGTTGTAAAGGTTTGTTTTTTATTTTCTAAATAGGTTCCTTTAAGCTAGTGCATTGTTGGTTCACTTACCTTTTCCTTTGATTTACCGTCTAAATGTTTTTTTTCTTTGTCTGAATTTCTCACTTCCTGTTTCTCCTCACTAAACTTCACACCATCATCCGAGTGGTGTGGAGTCAGCCAGAACAGCTTACTGAACAGCTTACTGAGGAGGAACAGGAAGTGAGAAATTCAGACAAAGAAAACAAAGAAAAAAAATATTTAGAAGGGAAATCTAAGGAAAAGGTAAGTGAACCAACAATGCACTAGCTTAAAGGAACCTATTTAGAAAATAAAAAAACTAACCTTTACAACCCCTTTAAATGTTCCAGTGCTGCACATGTAGATAGTCCTTATATCAATGAGCCAGCCAGGGGGGCATGTGCCAAATATGACTTGCCACAGACTTCTCCAAAGCCACCAAAGGTACCCACAGTCAATTTCTAGTATCAGAGTTCCAATTTATTATACAGAGCAGTATTACCACCTTAAACACTTAGACTTTTTTGGTTTATTTACTGTTTTAAAAAAAAAAAAACTATTTTAGGTAGCAGCTGTTGCCATTAGTGTTGGCAGTAATAATAGATGTGTGTTTACTGCACCAAAAGCGCTTGTTTGATTTGGGATTGGGCCTGTTTCTCAACTCACATTTTAAGTATTACCACCGTGTAATAAAGTTGGAGATTGGGCAAACCCACCTCTTCATTATATTTGTTAATTTTAATATTGAGAAGACTAGCTGTGACTTCTTCCCCTTCCAGACAAATGCTTGCAGAATTTTACAGATTTGGTGGAAAAAAAAGACTCAAATAATATTTTGGGAAAAAAATATTTATTTTATATATTAAAACATTCCCCAAACAAGTAAAGGCAGCCTTATGCCACTCCTATAAGTCTTTTTGAATTGTTTTCAGGAGAAGTGGGAAATATGACTTGTAGAAAAGGCAGAAATCAATGATAAGTTTAAACATAAGTACGTGATGACCAAGAAAAGGGAAACCTTGTTTTAAGGAGGTTAAATTATTTGTTGTTATTTGATAAATTAGGGGCAAAATGTCTGATTTACTAAGATGTATCTTAAAATTGGACAGGTCATAAAACCTCTCACAAAAAAACAGGATATTGTTCCAGTTCTGGTACCATGTAGAGTAGCTGCTCTCCTCTGCAGCTCCCTGCCAAGCACACAGACATCGGCATCCAAAGCCTGCCAGTGGCATCCGTGGAGTAGTCTCCCTCCTCCCACCACTAGGGGAACTTAAATGGAACATTTTTTGGAGAAAAGCGGCTCCTGCTCTCAGTCTGCTTCTTGGCAGATAGATGTCTCTGAGGTGGCCCCTGATCTCAATATGGTGGGCGCTGCTGATTTGGAGCTGAGCTACAGCTGCAAAGAGCCTCTATCACAACCTGCAGCCAGCTAGAAAAATAACTACAAACTGCACAGGCTGTTGCAGCTCTCATCTCCCCTACTATCAACATGGCTGTGAAAATAGCAGTTCAGACGGACATAGAGCAGTGCAGGAAAATGATGGGGGGACACTCCACATTTTTAAATGAGGCAGAGATGAGGATTTTAACTTTAGAGGATGAACATTATCAGGCATAGACTAATGTGCATAACCACAACAAAGCTCAGCAAATTATTATGCAACTAGAAGAATTGAAAAATAGATTGTGGTGCAATACCCTAAGAATCATCTGTCTCCCTGAAAACTATAAATCCACCTACCTGCTGGACTTCTGTGCCACACGTTTTCTGGAGGCACTTGGGATTACAGCACCTTGCACCGCAGAATGGGCAAACTGCATGGGCGCTTATGCTAGTGACCGCTCCTCGACACGTGCGATCATAGTGAAATATCTCAACTATGCTTATAAATCAGCCATTGTGAAAAAATATCACCAAACCCGCTCACTCACAATCAATGGCAACACACTTCTACTTTTTGCAGATTAGTCCTTAGAGGTTTTACACAAGCGCAAGGCATTTTAAAAATATCTGTTTTCCCTTATATTAGAGACAAATACAGTTCACCTTGGCTTATCCTACGCCTAATCTTCGCAACCTACATCTCTGATCCCCTAATGGGGAACAACTTACCTTCCAAGATCCCTCTGAGGCGGTTTTAACACAGTCATGCACAATTTAGAGAACAAATCTCATCCTAAGAAATCACCCTTACAGACATATAACATGCAACCAACCAATCTAGCCATCATAATGGACTCCCTTAACCTGGTGGACACCTGGTGACTCATGCATCCAGCGGATAGGGAATTCATATCCCCCTCAAATAAAATTTACCAGGTTGGATTAATTTTTCTGTACTAACTCATCATGAGGGAGGCCACTATTTATGAAATAGCTATCTCAGACTGTAGCTCAATCCCAGTGACTCTCAAAGATCCAGGAAGTCATGGTAACTTTTGCCTTTGGTGATTTTCTTTCTTTCTCACTAAAAATTATGATTTTCATTAGGCCTTGTCTGAATATGAATCAACTAATGCCTCTTATAAAGAGAACTCCAGGCTCTACTAGGAAGCTTGCAAAGCTTTCCTCAGAGAATGTATAACTTTTTTATACAGCAGAACAGTAGGAGCTGGTCAAATGTTCCAATGCAGACTTACTGTATTATTACAAAAATTAAACAACAAAGCAGGAAAATTGTTATTGATATTGATTAAGGGCCCCTGCCAACCCACTTATATTGCCTCTCTCTGAGAACATAAGGGGATCACCATACAATCCTCTCCCAAAGAAATCAGCAAAATCATGGAATATTTTTATTGCTCGTTTTATGCCCATGATTCAATTGATCTAACCCATGCCCATGCCTTCTTGGAAAGGCTCCGGCTATCTAGCATCACACCTTCCAAACTCGAGTGATTAAGTCATTCTCAGGGGAAATACTTAAAGTGATTCAGCATCTAGCAAATAACAAGGCCCCTGGCCCCAATGGATTCTCTGGGAGTTCTTTAAATTATTCAAGGAAATCCTTCAACTGACCCAGTTAAGAGGTCTATATTGAAATTTGTTCCGATAGCCCATATCTATCAACCGGGAACCAAGCATACATTAAACTTTTAGCAAAAAAGGCAAGTATCACTTGGAACCTGATATTGGCCTATCTCATTGTTAAACACCAAAGTAAAAATCTTCTCTAAGATTGTGGCCTCTTGTCCAATATATTGCCATCCCTAATAGATCTCCATATTCTTTAAACTTTCTCTCTTTAATACAAAAATTGTCAATGAATTGAAGACCTGGATGTATCTACCCATTTCACTTCTGGGAGATGTAATTTGTTTAAAATGGTTAGCTTCACCCAATTGTTATACCCATTTCAAACCAATTCTCTCTTATTGACACATAAAGATGTTAATCTTTTGAATCGGGCAGTTACCTCCTATTTGTGGTGGAATAAGCAACTATGAATAGTTTTAACAACGTTGTATAATATCTCCCTAAGAGTGAAGGGGGGAATCTTCTGAATATTAGGGTGTAGAATTTAGCTTGTCTACTTTGAATACTGTTAGAATGGGTATCCTCCTCTTCCTGCTATTCATATTGCATGTATGAATGGAAAATGTCAATTCCTTACTCCCTGGAGGCATTGTTGCATAGCAAATGAAAACAACCACCAAAAAAAGTCAACATAAATTAATATTAAGGGACACTATTGCAGCATGGTGAGAAATACACAAGAAATTAGGCCTCTCATCATTTATTTCTAGATACATACCCATACAGGGTAACCCAATGTTTCCCTCAGGAATGCAGCATGAGGCCTTCACAACATGGACAATTAAGGGATTACTTATGGTCTCCTCATTATTTCACCATCATCTTTTTCATTATTGGCAATGTGTGAGCTATTCAAAATCCTGTTGTCATGACAGGGTTAAGTTCCAGTTATCTCTAGTTTATTTGTCTCTTATTCAAACACACATATTCCATCTCAGACATCTATCAGCCTCTCAAGCTGCAATTTATCAAGTCTTTAAAATCATCCTCAACAAACAATCCGGGCATAGACTTTCCATCTTAATCACTCACCGACAAATTGCTGAGTGGGTATACCAGAGTTTCCCACTTGATCACCAATGAAACATGGGTCTCAACTCAAACTTATTTATAGAGCTTATATCCCATTCTTCTCTGCCAAACTCAATCCGCAGGCTGCTCTCTGCCCTCTATGTGGTTTATTGAAACCAATATTCACACATAGTCCATGGTCATGTCATCCCATTTAGACTCCCAACCCCGACCGTCAAAGTCTAAGAGGGAAAGAACTTCTCATTTGCATTGGATCTTAATATATTTGCTGATGGCACACAGGGTCATTCTGAAGAAATGAATATCCTCTGCTAATCCAGCCATAACATATGTCAAGAGGGAGTTGAAATTCTTTCTATACCGAGAAAAGCTGGACATTGAAATGTTCCACAATACCTCTTAGAAACGCTTTACCTCTAGGTCGCAGGCATTCTTTAAATCCACTCTAATTCGGAAGCAATATCTCTCTCTATTTCCTTCTGTTATAATCAAGGCTTAGCTCACCTACGTAAAAACTTCACAAGTGACTCATTAGAATAACGTACGACACTTATGCTGGCCATACACTATACGAAAAATCGTCCGACCGAACTTTCGAAAAACGAACGTTCGGTCGTGAGCGCAAACGATAGTGCCATCATGTAATGACCGATAAATCGTTCAGTGGACATAAATTTTAAAAAAAAATATATATTTTTTTTACATATACCTAGTGCAGAAAGTTCGGACGGGAAACACATTAACCTTCCGATTTATCGTTCGTTCGGCAGAAAATTTCCAAACTTGTCCTTCGTTTTTTCGGCTCAAAAACGTCCCAAAGATTATCGATTTTGTGCCCATTAACTGTTTGTCCTTTATTAACCACTTGCTGACCACCTCCTGTACTTATACGTCGGCAGAATGGCACGTACAGGCACATCCACGTACCTGTGCGTCCCCTTTAACTGCCTGACGTGGGGGTCGTGCGCGCGCCGCCAGCGGCGCGCTCGCGACCCTGCTGCCTTCCCCGTTAGTCGGACCGTGGGTCCCGTGGACTCGATCGCAGAGGGGATCCCCGCGATCGTCTCACGGAGGTATAGAGCAGGGAGATGCTTGTGTAAACAAGCATCTCCCTGCTCTGCCTAGTGACAATGACACGGATCTCGGCTCCGTGTACTCGAAGGGTCGAAGGGTCTGGTATGGATTATTTGGGGGAACCCCACGCCATTTTTTTTTAATTTGGCGCAGGGTTCCCCTTAATATCCATACCAGACCTGAAGGGCCTGGTAATGGAATTTGGGGGGACCCCCACACTTTTTTTACCAATGACATTCAATGACTTTTATCTGTACTGCCGGGACCCGACAATTCATTATAGCCTCGAGTAGTTTTAAATGACTTTTTGTCCTTTAGAAATGTCATTTTGTGCAGAGACTGTTCTAAACACGGGAAACATGCGCTACTTTACAGGCATACTATAGACACCCCCCAGGTACGAAATTTAAAAGAATATTTCACTTTTATTGTTTCACTTTAAGCATTATTAAAATCACTGCTCCTGAAAAAACAACAATTTTTAAAACGTTTTTTTGCATTGATATATGTCCCCAGGGGCAGGAGACACGTTTTTTTCCTGTTCGCATGTTCTGCTGCGAACCAAACCGGGGGGGGGGGTGTTCGGCTCATCCCTATATATCAGGGGTTTCAAACCTGCGGCCCTCCAGCTGTTGCGGAACTACAAGTCCCATCATGCCTCTGCCTATGGGAGACATGCTTGTAACTGTTTAGCCTTGCAATGCCTCATGGGAATTGTAGTTCTGCAACAGCTGGAGGGCCACCAGTTTGAGACCCCTGCTATATATCATACATCACCAATCCTCTAGAGTTATTAGTGTAATTCATACTGGACTGGGCCTAGTCTCTTTTATTTCCTTTTTTATTGGTTCATTTTTTTTATTTTTATTTTTTTGTAGAGCCTATTATTTTCTCTTGATTGCTACTGGGATCGGGTATAGCCTGCCTGTCAGACCCTTCTTGAGATTTGTAGCAACCCTCTGATCCATACACATCTCCTCAACATCAAAAAGTTTGCATCTGCCTTCTTATTTAAATGGGTTACTTATGGTCTGTTCTCTGCTATTGTATGCCAATCTTCTCTGTAGCTTTTAACTCTTTTTTGTATATGGGGCTGCGACACTACTATAAAGGTGTATTGACACCCAGGCCATTGTACTCTGTGAAACTGCAGGCTGCAGTTTTTTGATGTGTCGTGCCTATACGAACTCCTGTTGTGTCTAAATTGTTTCAAACTTTACATATCAGACTCCAGTAATAGTAAAAAAATCACAGGCAAGAGGAGGTATCCAGTCTTATCTAATTCCAAATGCAGAATGGGAGTATTATTGACCTTAATCCTAACAGAGAGATTTCGGTATAAGGTTCCAACAATGTATCTTTTCACCAAATCCTAATCTGTCCAGGACCTAATCCTAAGGCTGGGTTCACACTGATACTACACGACATTCATCCGACTTTCATCCTACTTTGCTCTGCGACATCAGTCCTACATTGATCCTACATTGGTCCGACATCCATCTGACATTCATGAACAGGATACTACTTTGATCCGACTTTGTGCTAGTCTGACTTGTCCTTTGACCAATCAAAACAATCCATGGGTGAGATAAATTCCTTTTACTGCTGCTGTAATCACCATGTTGGATGTCAAATGTCGGATGGTGAGGACAAGGATCCTACTTTGATCTGACTTCAATGATATTCAATGGGCTGAAGTAGGATCAAAGTCGGACCAAAGTAGTACAGGGAGCATTTTCAAAGTCGGACCGACTTGTGTCGGACCAGTTAAGACGGCTCTCATAGGGAAACATTGATTTTCACACGTCATGTGACATGAGCTCCCAATGTCGAAGCGTTTGTCGGACCAGTGTGAACCAGGCCTCAACATCCAATCTATTCTATCAAATGCCTTTTCAGCACCTGTGGACATAATTAGACAAGGGAGGTTGTTAACGTCCACACAATGAATGATAGGGAACACCCATCAAATTATCTTTGTCAAGTTTGGTTTCATCATCTCTGTGAGGATTTTGGCCAGGACTTTAATGCACAAATTAAAAAAGGGCATGAGCCTAACATTGTTGCCCTTGGTGTTGATTTCTCCTTGTTTGGGAAAAGGGTGACAAGTGCCAGTCAGGTCTCAGAGGTTTTCTGCCTGTAATCCTGCACACATGGGCTCTACAATTAAATATGCAGATTTAAGACAATAAGCCTTAATATGGTGGTCTTGGCCTGGATGTTTCTCTGTGACCATGGCTTCCGGAGCCAAAGTTAATTCTGCCTCCAGAATGGCCAAACTATTATTCTGAGTCAATGTTACAGTACTTTAGGTCACTGACCCAGTACAAGTATGGATATTAGGAGTTCTGATTTCATTCTGACTTTCCTGATTTGTGTGCTTGCTCCTGGTCTGTGACTTAAAAAGTATTGAAGCCATTGGATTAACATGACAGCAGGGAATATATATTGCTTTTGGTGCTTGTTATTTCAGAGACACCAGGGTTGATTTGCAGGATTGGGTATTGCAAATAGTCACATCTTTGTTATGTTTGTATGTAGTTTTAGAAAATATATGCAATTACTGTGACTCTATTCTATTAAAATAATTTTGATTATTTGCTTTTTTTAATTCCCAGGCAATTAGCTATCCTGTGTTAAACATTACAGCACATAACATAGCAACCATATTAAACAAGCATTTAACAGTTCAATTCTCTTAATTGTGCAGGTACCTCTGTTATTCAGGTGACAGCTACAGATGGTGATGACCCTACATATGGAAACAGTGCCAGAGTTGTTTACAGTATTCTCCAAGGACAACCCTATTTCTCTGTTGACCCCAAAACAGGTAGGTAAGCAAAGTACACAGATGCATATTTCATTTTCTGAATGTTCCACAAAAAAAGTTTTTATTTTTTACAGCGAGAACAGCTGTAATGATATAATGATTATACTGTCTTGTATATTTATAGAGCCATTTGTGAAGAACTGTATCAAATGTATTCCATTCCAATCACTATAATTCTATTTTAACACATGGGTTAATCTGCATTTATAGAAATTATGGTTTTCATACGTTTACCAGCTGGTTAACAAGTTGTTGTTTTTTGTTTTGTTTTTTATCTATGGAAATCCGTGAGCAAGAAGAGAAAAACAATAAAAGTTGCCATTCTAAGAGAGTTGTCTACTGCTCAATATGTGTCACAGTAACTTACTTTCCCCATTCCAGATTTGGTGCCACCTCTGTCTCCCATTGTTGTGAACACTGCTATAGTCCAGTCTACTACTGTCCTGTCTCTACAGTCCAACCCACTACTGTCTAGTAGGGATGAGCTCGGTGTTCGAGTCGAACATACGTTCGACTCGAACATCGGCTGTTCGATCGTTCGACGAAGATCGAACGATTTGGGCCGTTCGCGCCTAATTCGAGTGACGCGAACGGCCCACAATGCACTACGCCATCGCAGTGTCATCCAGGTGCTGTGATTGGCCAAGCATGCACTGTGACCCCGCATGCTTGGCCAATCACAGCGCCGGCAGCGAGGAGAGCAATGATTGGCCACAGGCAGGATGCCTGTGGCCAATTATTGCTGAGGGTGTTTAGTACACGCCCCACACTATAAAAGGCCGCCAGCACGGCGGCCTAGTGTAGTGTGTTCCGGAGCAGGGAAAGAGAAGCATAGGCAGGGACAGTGACATTTATTTTTTCTTGCTTAACCTGGATTCCTTTAGTTTAGGGAAAGAGAAGGATAGGTAGGGAGAGTGTCAGTGTGTTTTACTGTGTGAATCCTTGTTTCTAGGGACAGGGAAGGACAGTGAGGGAATTCTCCTTGTGCTATAGTGTGCTTTAAAAAAACATTTTTTCTAGGGACAGAAAACTATAGGTAGGGAGAGTGTCAGTGTGTTTTACTGTGCGAATCCTTGTTTCTAGGGACAGGGAAGGACAGTGAGGGAAATTCTCCTTGTGCTATAGTGTGCTTTAAAAAAACATTTTTTCTAGGGACAGAAAACTATAGGTAGGAAGAGTGTCAGTTTCTTTCACTGTGATAATCCTTGTTTCTAGGGACAGGGAAGGACAGTGAGGGAAATTCTCCTTGTGCTATAGTGTGCTTTAAAAAAACATTTTTTCTAGGGACAGAAAACTATAGGTAGGAAGAGTGTCAGTTTCTTTCACTGTGATAATCCTTGTTTCTAGGGACAGGGAAGGACAGTGAGGGAAATTCTCCTTGTGCTATAGTGTGCTTTAAAAAAACATTTTTTCTAGGGACAGAAAACTATAGGTAGGAAGAGTGTCAGTTTCTTTCACTGTGATAATCCTTGTTTCTAGGGACATGGAAGGACAGTGAGGGAAATTCTTCTTGTGCTATAGTGTGCTAAAGCATTCCTCATCAACCATCTTTGAAATCCTTGTTTTTTGGACAGTCAGGGAAATTGTCATTGTGCTATTCTGTGCAAAAGCAATCATCCTCAACCATATTTAGAAATCCTTAAGTAAAGGGACAGAGAAGGACACCTGAACGTAGCCTTTATTGCTTTTTTCCCATCTCCCTGCAGGCCATCTATTATGCCGCGTACACACGACCGCTTTTCTCGACGAGAAAAACTGCATTTTTTCTTTTCGCCGAGAAAAACGATTGTCTGTGGGCTTTATGTCGTTTTTCTCGTCGAGAAAAACGGCATAAAAAACGACGAGAAAAATTAGAACATGTTCTAAATTTTCTCGTCGTTTTTTCCAGCATTTTTTTCCGCGGCAGTTTTCCCATAGGGAAACACTGCCGCGGAGCCCACAGACGGTCGTTTTTCTCGTCAAGAGAAAAAATGACGGGAAAAACGACCGTGTGTAGGGAACCAAGCGGTTCCCTCGTTTTTCCTGTCATTATTCACGGCGGTTTTTTAACCGCCGTGAATAATGATCGTGTGTACGCGGCATCAGAATGTCTGGAGGGCAAACAAGGAGAGGCAGACAGTCAGGAGGCAATAAAAGAGGGCAAGCAGGCTCTGTGTCTGGGGGCAACAGTGCTGGTCGTGGACGCGGTGCATTGTCATCAGCACATGGCCATGGGACACGCTTGTCCTTCTTTTCGGCAGCTGGACATGTTGAGCCACATCATGCCGAAGACTTGGTAGAGTGGATGACCAAGCCCTCCTCCTCCTCCTCATCCTCTCTCACCCAGGCTCAGGGTACTGGCAAAGCAGCTGCCAAAGCGTCCTCTTCCCTGGTATCAATGTCAGACTCATCATCAGTCACTCCTTCCTTAGACCCACCATGTCCTCCTCCTGAGGAGTCCCCCGAACTGTTTGAGCACAGTGTTGGGTACATGCTCCAGGAGGATGCCCAGCGTTTCGAAGGGTCTGATGATGAAACCCAGCTACAGGAAGGCAGTAGCGTGAGAGCAGACAGAGGGGATGCTCAAGAAGGACACCAATCTGGCAGTCATGTTCCAGCAGCTGCAGCATACTGCCAGATTGGCTCCAGTGATGAGGAGGGAGGGGATGATGAGGTCACTGACTCCACGTGGGTGCCTAATAGGAGAGAGGAGGAGGAGGAGGATGAGGAGGAGGCACATCTCCAACAAGGCAGGATGCCCTTTGGTGGCCAGCGTAAGGGCAGTACACCGACGGAATCACACCGCAGAGCTCCGCCTGTGCAGGGCGCTGCCTCTGCCCGTCATTCAAAAAGTTCTTTGGTGTGGGCCTTTTTTGAGGCTAGTGCATCAGATCGCACAGCTGCTGTTTGCAACATATGTCTCAAGCGTATATCGCGTGGCCAAAACATCAGCCGCTTGGGTACCACATGCCTGACCAGACATATGTTGACCTGCCATGCAGCTCGTTGGCAAGCCTACCTCAAAGACCCACACCAAAGAACAAAGCGGACCTCTCCTTGCACCGCATCAGCTGGGATCTCCAACCCCACTATAACTTCAGTCCTCTCTGAAACATGCACTGAGAGGAATGAAGGTGTAGAATTAGGTGTGTCACAGCCAAGTACTTGCGGCCACTCTGCTAGCAGTACACCGACGTCCGATTCTAGCAGGCAAATTTCCCTGCCCCAGCTGCTGGACCGTCGAAAGAAGTTCACTCCCAGCCATCCACATGCCCAGCGGTTGAATGCTAGCTTGGCTAAATTGCTAGCGCTTCAACTGCTGCCTTTTCAGTTGGTAGACTCGGCCCCCTTCCGTGAGTTTGTGCAATGTGCGGTTCCTCAGTGGCAGGTTCCCAAACGCCACTTTTTCGCACGGAAGGCGATTCCGGCTCTCTACCGGCATGTGGAAGGCAATGTCTTGGCCTCGCTGGACAGGGCGGTCAGCGGTAAGGTGCATATTACTGCTGACTCATGGTCCAGCAGGCATGGACAGGGACGTTACCTTTCTTTCACGGCCCATTGGGTCACTCTTTTGGCAGCTGGGAAGGATGCAGGACAAGGTGCAGTAGTGTTGGAGGTTGTTCCACCGCCACGCCTCCAAAATGCTACTACTGGTTGTGACACACCTCTCTCCTCCACCCCCTCCTCTTCTTCTTCCTCCATGGCCTCTTCCTGTGGTTTGTCCTCGGAACCAGCGGTGCTCCGTAGGCGTTCAAGGGGCTACGCAAGTACGCAGGCAAAAAGATGCCATGCCGTGCTTGCGCTGGTGTGTTTGGGGGACAGAAGCCACACTGGGGCAGAGGTCCTGTCTGCTCTGCAGAGGTGGTTGACGCCACGCCAGCTTAAGCCAGGAATGGTGGTTTGCGACAATGGCACCAACCTCCTCTCCGCCCTCCGACAGGGACAACTGACCCATGTGCCCTGTGTGGCTCACGTCCTTAACCTGGTGGTGCAGCGGTTCTTGGGCAGGTACCCGGGCTTACAGGATGTCCTGAGGCAGGCCAGGAAAGTCTGTGTGCATTTCCGCAGATCTTATAATGCCAGTGCTCGCCTGGCTGAGCTGCAAAAGGAGTTGAACCTGCCCAAGAACCGCCTTATATGTGACATGCCCACCAGGTGGAACTCAACGTTGGCCATGCTGCAGCGGCTGCACACGCAGCAGAGGGCCATCAATGAGTACCTGTGCGACTACGGCACCAGGACAGGGTCAGGGGAGCTTGGTTTTTTTTCTCCACGCCAGTGGGGCATGATCAGGGATGCATGCACTGTCCTGGCACCATTTGAGGAGGCCACGAGGATGGTGAGCAGTGACAGTGCATGCATCAGTGACACTGTACCTCTTGTCCACCTGTTGGAGCACACGCTGCGTGGAATAATGGACAGGGCACTTGAGGCAGAACAGAGGCAGGAAGAGGAGGACTTCCTTGCCTCTCAAGGCCCCCTTTACCCAGACAGTGTTCCTTCTGTCCCACCCATCGCACAGGAAGAGGAGGAGGAGGAGGAGGAGGAGGAGGAGGAGGAGGATTGTGTCAGCATGGAGGTGGAGGCTGGCACTCAGCATCATCAGCAGCAGTCTTTTAGGGATGATTTACAGTCCCAAGAAACCAGTGGACTTGTACGTGGCTGGGAGGAGGTGGCTGCGGATCATGTCGTCCTTAGTGACCCAGAGGACTCCGGAGCGAATGCCTCAGCAAACCTACGCTGCATGGCCTCCCTGATCCTGCAAAGTCTGCGGAAGGATCCTCGTATTCTTCGGATCAAGGAGAGGGACCATTACTGGCTGGCCACTCTCCTTGATCCACGGTACAAGGGTAAGGTTGCGGACCTTATGTTACCGTCGCAGAGGGAGCAGAGGATGAGACAACTCCGGGAGGCCTTGCAGAAAGGTCTGTGCAACGCGTTCCCAGAGACTGGGAGGTTACAAGCTCCTGGTCCTGGACAACGAGTTGCTGAGGCTTCAGCCAGTCAAAGAAGGAGCGGTGGGGAAGGTGGCCGTCTGACCGATGCGTTCAGACAATTCTTTAGTCCGCAGCCCCAAAGTATGATCGGTTCCAGCAACCATCGCCAGCGTCTGATAAACATGGTGCAGGAATATCTAGGGGCAAGGTCAGACTTGGACACCTTCCCCACCGAAAATCCTCTGGCTTACTGGGTCTTGAGGATGGATCACTGGCCAGAGCTTGCACAGTATGCAATTGAGCTACTGGCCTGTCCTGCATCCAGCGTTCTTTCAGAACGCACATTCAGTGCTGCTGGAGGATTTGTCACGGATCACAGGGTGCGCCTGTCCACCGACTCGGTTGATCGACTGACTTTCATCAAGATGAACCAGTCTTGGATCACCACCAGCTACCACACACCTGATGCTGATATAACAGACTAATTGATTTTAACATGTCACATCCCTTCAAGACTGATGCTGATGCTGAGTGCCTGTGCTGTTATGTTGACTGGCTATCCTCCTCCTCCGAGTCCTCAATGATACGATTGATGATGATAGCTTGGAAGATCATTTTTGTTTATGGGTGCCGCCACCAGTGGCTAAGGCCCAATTTTTCAGCCCCTGTTTTACAGGGGCGTGTAATTAAAAAATTTTTAGCAATAATTTGCCATAGGGCTCATTGCTGTGCTCCAAGTACAGTATCTGTGAGGGGTTGGAGTGTTGTGGCACCAGTGCCTAAGGCCCAATTTTTCAGCCCCTGTTTAACAGGGGTGTGTCATTACAATTTTTGAAGCAATACTTTGCAACAGGGCTCATTGCTGTGCTCCAAGTACAGTATCTGTGAGGGGTTGTAGTGTTGTGCCACCAGTGCCTAAGGCCCAATTTTTCAGCCCCTGTTCAACAGGGGCATGTAATTACAATTCTTGATCTAATAATTCACAGCAGGGCCCATTGCTGCACCCACCAAGAGTAACTCTGAGGGCTTACAGTGTTGTGGCAACGCCACCACCACCACCACCACCACCACCACGAAAGGCCCAATTTTTCAGCCCCTGTTCAAAAGGGGCATGTAATTACAATTCTTGATCTAATAATTCACAGCAGGGCCCATTCCTGCACCCACCAAGAGTAACTCTGAGGGCTTACAGTGTTGTGGCAACGCCACCACCACCACCACCACGAAAGGCCCAATTTTTCAGCCCCTGTTCAAAAGGGGCATGTAATTACAATTCTTGATCTAATAATTCACAGCAGGGCCCATTCCTACACCCACCAAGAGTAACTCTGAGGGCTTACAGTGTTGTGGCAACGCCACCACCACCACCACCACGAAAGGCCAAATTTTTCAGCCCCTGTTCAACAGGGGCATGCAATTACAATTCTTGATCTAATAATTCACAGCAGGGCCCATTGCTGCACCCACCAAGAGTAACTGTCAGGGCTTACAGTGTTGTGGCACCAGCACCACCATCAAAGGCCCAATTTTTACTACCACTGTTCAACAATTATATGTAATTACAATTCCTGATATAATAGTTGACAGCAGGGCGTTCCAGCACCAACCAAGAGTAACTGTGAGTGCTTACAGTGTTGTGCCAACACCAACAACTAAGGGGCCTATTTCTGCAGAGTATATACGGCAGGTCCCTACTTTCAAACATCCAACTTACAAACGACTCCTACTTGCAAACGCAAGAAGACAACAGGAAGTGAGAGGAAATCTACCCCTTGGAAGGAAAATTCTCTCCTGTAAGAATTAATATGGGAGAAAGGTGTCTCCTCTGTACTGATGCTTTATCAGCAATCCTTGTTTCAAGAAAAACACCACATTTCAAAAACAGTTGTCATTGGGACGGAAAGTGAGGTGAAATGTTCTGAACAGGGGCACAGACAGCAAAACAAATGTTACAGGGGTGATAACCCTTACCTATGTTTTCCAAAAAGTTTAAAAATAGATTTTTGGGCTGGAGCTACACTTAAACAATGTACCTGTTCAAAATTACAAACAGATTCTACATAAGAACAAACCTACAGTCCCTGTCTTGTATGCACCGCCTGTATACGGCTGTTCAGAGTATATAGGGCTTTTTTATTTTATGTGCGGGGTTCCCCTTAATATCCATACAAGACCCAAAGGGGCTGGTAATGGGCTGGGGTAGGGGGGGGGGGGGTCATGGGGTAGCTATGCCATTTTTCTTAAAGATTTTCATCCATATTACCGGGACCAGACATTACATTAAAGCCGCAAGCAGTTTTAAATGGCTTTTTTTTCCTTTAGAAGTGTCATTTTGTGCAGGGACAGTTCTAAACAAGGGAAACACGTGGCACTTCACAGGCATACTTTAGACACCCCCCAGGTACGATATTTAAAGGAATATTTGACTTTTTTTTTTCACTTTATGCATCATTAAAATGACTGCTCCCGAAAAACGACCGTTTTTAAAACTTCTTTTTGCATTGATACATGTCCCCTGGTGCACAACCCGGGTTCCCAAACCCTTTTTAGGACAATAACATGCATAATAGTTGTTATAATTAGCACTTTAGAATTCGAACGTTCGCATCCATTGTATTTAATAGGGTTCTAATGTTCGTACGAACTTTCGGTCCGTTCGCGGGTTCTGGTGCGAACCGAACCCGGGGGTGTTCGGCTCATCACTACTGTCTAGTCTGCTACTGTCTCATCTGCTACAGTCCAGACTGTTAAAGTACGGTCTGCTATAGTCCAGCCTGCTTCAGTCCAATCTGCTTGTCAGCTTTCCATGGGCCAATCTACCTTAGCAGCCAAGAGTGCCTGTTTGGTGACCTGGGGTAAACTTAAAGTGTAAATGCACCCTAAAACTAAAATCACTATCTCTACAGACATCCACATTCTAAGACTAACCTATCTAGCCCTGTAAAAAATAAATCAGTATACATACCTTTTCTGAAGCTGATATGACCCAATCTCCAGCGGTGGAAGCTCTGCAGAGGACACAGCTGACAATGGCTGTGAAATTAATGTGGTGTGACGTCATCCATAGAGTTACTATGGGGCTTCCATTGTCGGACATGTCCTCTGAACCCGCCTCCACAGTGAAGCCGAGGCTGACAGCTCAGCATGGAATCGGGTCAAGTCGGCTGCAGAAAAGATATGTATAGTGATTTATTCTTTACAGGGCTAGATAGGTTAGTGTTAGATTGTGGCTATCTGTAGATGCAGGGATTTTAGTTATAGGATGGACTTCTACTTTAACCACTTGACGACTGGTTCGCGTCTATATGTGTAGGCAAAATGGCTCTGCTGGGCAAAACCCCATATGGATATGTTGTAACCTTTAAGAGCCACTAGGGGGGCGCACGTGCGGGGGAACTGATGCGTGTGGCTTGCGGGGCGTGATCGCCGCCGGCTACGCGTGATCGCGGGCACGAGCGTCAGCATCCAAATCCCTGTTCTGTCAGGGGAGAGGAGACAACAATATGTCTCCTCCCCAGTCCCCCAGTCAGTCCTATCCCCATACAGTTAGAAACACTAAATAGGGACATAGTTAACCCCTTGATCGCCCCCTAGTGTTAACCCCTTCCCTGCCAGTGACATTTACACAGTAATCAGTGCATTTTTATAACACTGATCGCTGTATAAGTGTTAATGGTCCCAAAAATGTGTCAAAAGTGTCCGATCTGTCCGCCGCAATGTTGCAGTACTGTTAAAAATCACATAGCACCACCATTACTAGTAAAAAAATAATGCCATAAAAATGTCATAAATCTTTCCCATAGTTTGTAGACACTATAACTTTTGCGCAAACCAATCAACATACGCTTATTGCAATATTTTTTTACCAACAATATGTAGAAGAATATATATTGGCCTAAACTGATGGAGAAATATTTTTTTTGTTTTTTTAAAACATTTTTGGGGATATTTATTATAGCAAAAAGTAAAACATATAGTTTTTTTTTTTAATTGTCACTCCCTTTTTCTGTTAATAGCACAAAAAAAAACGCAGAAGTGATCAAATACCACCAAAATAAAGCTCTATTTGGGGGGAAAAAAGGACGCAAATTTTGTTTGGGTACAGCATTGCATTACTGTGCAGTTGTCAGTTTAAGCAATGCAGTGCCAAATTGTAAAAAGTGCTGGGCACATATATCTGCAATGTTTTGTTATCTCTCTTGAAAGCACTATGTCCCGTAGCTGTCTTCTGCTCCGTTCTTCTGCTACCAGCTTGATAAAAGCAGCCTGAGTTTTGTGTTGGGGACGATGCTATAAATAGATTAGCAGAGCCCTGAACTATTCAAAAATTAGCTCTGAAAGTCTCTACCTATGAGGAGAGGGGGTGTGTGCCTTTATTCCAAACAGCTGTATTGGCTGTATGCCCAGGCTTCACTGCAGTGTTGAACAGATAGAGAAAATCTCTTAACATGATCTGAACTTTCTAAACAGTATATAAAGCTGAAGACAGCAGATATACATGTAAAACTAATGTAGGCAGATTTGCTTCATCTCTGTGTATCATCTGAGGCTGTTCAATTTATGGGTATATGTGAGGGTTTTCCATCCACTGTAAGGCTCAATTCAACCTCCCATAGCGGAAGTAGTAGTGAATGGGTAAAGGGTTTACTTTCATGTCCTGCATCAGCTCTAGGGACTTTTCATACAGTTTGTGACAGTATGCTTGAAGCAGACATTAACCCCTCCCAGGTGCCCACCAGCAAAACCCTGTTCAGTAAGCTTGAGGCACAGCAAGCAAAAAGAATATCATCTGTTTTAATACATTCAAACTATGAGCTTTAGTCTGGACCATCTTCAATCTTCTTTAAGTGCATTTCCCACCTCTGCCATTGTACACCCCTAGGGGTTGTTATGCGTTGTGTGTTTGTGTCAGGAATTGCCTGAATTATTTTGAGTAATTTTAGACCAGTAGAATTTCTTTGGATGAAACACAATGATCGATGTGAATACAGACTGAATATGGAAATAAATTAATATTTTTTTACTAAATCAAATATTCCCAATTAATAGTTAGATTAGTGAAAAGACATAGACAACAATTTTTCGTAAAAATAACAAGCTCTTATGTAACACTCGATAATATATATATATATATCGCTATGTATTGAATAAAACAAAATCATTAAATTGTCCCCGTGGGCCAAATAACCATATATAACTAACTATCAATCCGCATTTTACAAAGTCCAATGGTTATTCCCCTGCAGAAGGAATAAGTGTCAAACTATGTAAAAATGGAATGCTGCTATAGCACAAAAAACTGAAAAGGATTAAAATGGAAAAAACAAAAATCAAATTACATAAAAATGTAAATGGTTATAAGGTCAGGGAGAGCAATTCAGGTATAGAAAGAAATATATAAATAGGCTATCAAGTTAAGCAACGAATCAACAAATTGTCAATGTATTACAGTTACACTTTTAAAAGCGGCGGCGCTTTGCGGCGGCGGTTAATGATGGGATGTGGGGTTCCAGCACCTTGTGCCTCTGGACCCCTTTACATTACACAGTACCCTGCACCTCTGGACCCCTTTACATTACACAGCACCTTGCACCTCTGGACCCCTTTACATTACACAGCACCCTGGTCCCCTTTACATTACATAGCACCGCACCTCTGGACCCCTTTACATTACACAGCACCCTGCACCTCTGGACCCATTTACATTACAGCACCTTGCACCTCTGGACCCCTTTACATTACACAGCACCCTGCACCTCTGGACCCTTTTACATTACACAGTACCCTGCACCTCTGGACCCCTTTACATTACACAGCCCCCCACAGTTTGTTACACAGACACCCCCTAACAGTTCTGGACTCCCTGTATGTTACACAGACCTCCCTACAGTACAGACCCCATCCCTACAGTACAGACCCCCTCCCTACAGTGCAGACCCCCTCCCTACAGTACAGACCCCCTTCCCTACAGTACAGACCCCCTCTACATTAAAGACCCCCCTACATTACAGACCCCTCCCTACAGTACAGACCCCCTCCCTACAGTACAGATCCCCCTACATTACAGACCCCCTACAATACAGACCCCCTCTATAATACAGACCCCCCTACAATTCAGAACCCCCCTACAATACAGAACCCCCTACAATACAGACCCCCCTACATTACAGACCCCCTACAATACAGACCCCCCTACATTTCAGACCCCCTAAAATACAGAACCCCCTACATTTCAGACCCCCCTTACAATACAGAACCCCCCTACATTTCAGTCCCCCCTTACATTTCAGACCCCCCTACAATAGAGAACCCCCCTACATTTCAGACCCCCTACAATACAGAATCCCCCTACATTTTAGACCCCCCTTCAATACAGAACCCCCCTACATTACAGACCCCCTACAATACAGACCCCCCCTACAATACAGACCCCCTACATTACAGACCCCCCTACAATACAGAACCCCCCTACATTTCAGACCATACCTACAATACAGAACCCCCCTTCAGACCCATAATGTACCTCAGATCAGCGCGGGACTGCATGTTGGGTCCCCTCCCCCTCCGTGGACATAAAGGAGGAGGGGGAAGCGGCTTCACTCTGCTCGGCAGTGTGAGACAGCCGAGCCGAGTCTGATCAGATCATCGGTGCCACGGCCACCTTGCCAGAGAGAAGGGGATCGTTGCAGGTCCTGGCCCCCTGATGTGCCGACGGGTGTCACTGTCACTCGAGTGCGGCTCCGAATCGCAGCTGAGAGTGCACTGGGGCAGTGGCATCACTAGGGTTGGTGTCACCTGGTGCGGCAAAACATGGTGTCACCCCCTCCTGTCTATCCTGCCCAACGGGCTGGCTGGGGCGATATAGGGCAGGTTGGGGTATTATAGGGCAGGTTGCGGTGATATAGGGCAGGCTGGGGTGGCATAGGGCAGGTTGGGGTTGTATAGGGCAGGCTGGGGTGGTATAGAGCATGTTTGGGTGGTATAGGGCAGTTTGCTTTGGTATATGGCAGGCTGGGTGGCATAGGGCAGGTTAGGGTGATGTAGGGCAGGGTGTGGTGGCATAGAGAAGGTTGCAGTGGCATAGGGCAGGTTGGGGAGGTATAGAGCAGTTTGCGGTGGCATAGGGAAGGTTGGGGTGGTATAGAGCAGTTTGCGGTGGCATAGGGCAGGTTGTGGTGGCATAGGGTAGGCTGGGGTGGTATAGGGCAGTTTGCGGTGGTATAGGACAGGTTGCGGTGGCATAGGGCAGGTTAGTGTGGTATAGAGCAGTTTGCGGTGGCATAGGGCAGGTTGGGGTGGTATAGAGCAGTTTGCGGTGGCATAGGGCAGGTTGCGGTGGCATAGGGCAGGTTGCTGTGGCATAGGGCAGGTCGCGGTTGCATAGGGCAGGTTGCGGTGGCTTAGAGCAGGCTGGAGTAGTATAAGGCAGGTTGCGGTGGCATAAGACAGGGTGCGTGGCATAGGGCAGGGTGCGGTGGCATACGGCAAGTTGGGGTGGCACGCATAGGGCAGGGTGCGGTGGCATAGGGCAGGCTGGGGTGGTCTGGTGCCAGGTTAGGACTCTATGTAGTGACAAGTGCAGCAGTGCAGTAACTTACAGCATGCCTGGAAATGAAGACACTCTGGCTGCTGTGTCCTCGTTTCTTTCTCCTTCAGCTGTGGGATCAGCCAGAGTGAACGAGTCTGTGGGAGGAGTGGAGGGGGCAGCCACACCCCCAGCTCCGCCCACCAACTCCGGCTGCCCTGGAGACATTGGAGATGGTGGGGAAGAAGTGACATGCTGTCCGGCGGGCCGTCGCGGGCTGCCGTGGCCCAATGGGCATTTGCCCGGTATGCCCTATGGCCAGTCCGGGCCTGTATATGTATAATGTTTAGGAGATCTGGTAACTGCCAATAGATGAGCATACATTTCTGGTACAGCACTATTTTAAATATAATCATATTAATTATGAAGAGGTGTATTACCTATATATTGTGATTATTTATACACAAAGGTGAAATAAAAGAACTATACATATCTATATACATACTGTGTATATATATATATATATATATATATATATATATGTGTATATATATATATATATATATATATATATATATATATATATATATATATATATACATATATTTATATGTACTGTGTGTGTGTATATATATATATATATATATATATATATATATATATACAGTACATATAAACACCATAATTTGTATCCTTAAACTACTTCTGCATATATGATTATTCTAATCAGATTTATACATAATGAGATTATTACTACACCAGCGGACCATAATATTTTTTTTTTACTGAACCCAGATTAGGAGATTTGAGATTTGAGGTCATAGTCACATTATCATATACTCTTATGTATAAGTTAACAATCAGGTTCCTATTAGAATACTCCTAGCGATACTTGAATAAACTCTATAGTTCCATCTTAGCATATTATGAACTATATAAGTTGCCCACCGATAAACATGCTACGATTCCTATTAGAATATACGTTGTCCACATATTTTAAATGATGTCTTGATTTATATATGTCTCTTTTATATACACCTTTCTCCTGCTGTATTTTAGCTGCTGAGATATTCTAACCAGAATTTCAGGTTTTAAACTGGCCAGAGAATGTTGACTCTTCTCTTCTTCTGTGTACAGATGCATGTTTAAGGTCCTTCAGTTTCATAAACATAAACCAGGGGTTATCTTTACATTCTGTTTGGACATTGTGTATTTTGCCTTGGACTGTTAGTTCATGTTTACTGGTTTCACGGCTTATTACAAAAGTCTTATTTGGAAATAATAAAAACAACTTCCTTACTCAAGGTGGGAGAAAAAGTACACACTCATTGGTTTTTCTTTTTTTTTTAAATATACAAAAAGGTGTAGTGCTGGATGAGCAAAACTGTGTATGGCTATACAGTGAAAAAATGGGAAAAAGTATCAAAAACATGAGTGAATACTGCAAATAAACAATTTAAAGTTCATATGTGTCAGTGAAAAATATATGAAATCTTCTCCTCTAATTAAAGATGATAAGAGTTCTACAGAGTTCCGATGAAAATCATAGGCAAAATGCTCCAACACTTAGTAAAGATCCCGCCACCAAGAGTGTGTCTACTCCCAGTTCTGGCCAGGTGTTCAATCAACGTCTCTGGAGACTCTCCCACTGTGGATGAAGCGTTCCTGCAGAATCATCCTGCCTTCCATGGAGTAAAACATCACTCTACTGAGCCTGTTTTGACCCCCTGAGAAGGGTGGTCGCAGGCTGTCTGGTAAGCCTTCATTCTTCACCTTGGTGGCGGGATCTTTACTAAGTGTTGGAGCATTTTGCCTATGATTTTCATCGGATACCTGTACTCTGTAGAACTCTTATCATCTTTAATTAGAGGAGAAGATTTCATATATTTTTCACAGACACACATGAACTTTAAATTGTTTATTTGTAGTATTCACTCATGTTTTTGATACTTTTTCTTATATTTTTTTCACTGTATAGCCATACACAGTTTTGCTCATCCAGTGCTACACCTTTTTGTATATTTATATTTGTTGTACCTTATATCAAGGTTTTTTTTTGGTGTTTAGCAGCAGGTTTTCCTTTAGGGATTTATTCATTTATTGCACTTTAATAATTCGCACCTAGCGCAAATTTTTCTTTTATAACTTTCTTTTTTTTTCAACAAACTTTTTATTAGGTACAAAATAGTGGTACAAATCATTATATCATAAATCAAGAGAAATACAGTGTATAGGAATCATCATTTTTGAGAATTATGACAAAAAATACAGTGAGCGATTTATTATTATTATTACATCTAAATTTTCCAACAGGTAATCATATAATCAGGTGGTGTGCGAAATGCTGTGCGAAATCGCAGTGCATTGACAACTGCTGATTGGCCAAAGCATGCGCCTGACCTGTATGCTTTGGCCAGTCACAGCTATATAGTGCAGCCTGTGTAGTATATATAATACAGTTCAGAGTATTGTATATAATGCAGTCAGTGTAGTATATATAATACAGTTCAGAGTATATAGTGCAGTCAGTGTATTATATAATACAGTGGAGAGTATATAGTGCAGTCAGTGTAGTATATATAATAAAGTGCAGAATATATAGTGCAGTCAGTGTAGTATATATTATACAGTTCAGCGTATATAGTGCAGTCAGTGTAGTATATATAATACAGTTCAGAGTAATGTATATAATGCAGTCAGTGTAGTATATATAATAAAGTTCAGAGTATATAGTGCAGTCAGTGTAGTATATATAAAGCAGTTCAGAGTATATAGTGCAGTCCATGTAGTATATATAATACAGTTCAGAGTATATAGTGCTGTACGTGTAGTATATATAATACAGTTCAGAGTATATAATGCAGTCAGTGTAGTACACATAATACAGTTCCGAGTATATAGTGTAGTACAGATAATACAGTTCCGAGTATATAGTGCAGTCAGTATAGTATAATTAATACAGTAGAGAGTATATAGTGTAGTCAGAGTAGTATATATAATACAGTTCAGTGTATATAGTGCAGTCAGTGTAGTATATATAATACAGTGCAGAGTATATAGTGCCATCAGTATAGTATATATAATACATTGCAGAGTATATAGTGCAGTCAGTGTAGTATATATAATACAGTGCAGGGTATATAGTGCAGTGCAGAGTATAGAATACAATGTATTGAAGTGGTTAAGGGGAACCCTATGACAAAATTTGGGTATGGTATTGATTTTAAGGGGAACTCCATGCCAAATTGTGAAAAAAATGGTGTGGGGTCCCCCCAGAAGTAATACCAGACCCTTATTTGAGCATGTAGCCTGGAAGACCAGGGCGCTTGCCCTCAACATGCAGAAGGTGCTTTGGGTCTCTTCCTGACAACCCTGGCCAGGGGTTTTCAAGGTCTGCGGGCAGGGGGCTTATCGGAATCTGGAAGCCCCCTTTATCAAGGGGGCCCCCAGATCCCGCCCCCCTATGTGATTGGGTAGGGGTACATTGTACCCCTACCCATTCACCAAAAAAAGTGTCAAAAATAAAAAAAACACAACAGACAGTTTTTGACAATTCCTTTATTAATCACTTCAATACAGGGTACTTATACACCCTTCCTGCCCAGTCACACTTTGCATGACAATTACTCAGTCATGCAACACTGTACCATTTTTTTTCACACAAATAGAGCTTGGTGGTATTTAATCTCATCTCTTGAGCTTATCTCATCTCTTGAGCCCCTGAAATGTCAAGAAAGTACAAATACCCCCCAAATGACCCCTGACAGTCCAAGGTATTTATTAAGAGGCATGGTGAGTTTTTTTAAGTCAAAATAAAGAAACTATTATTTGTATTTATTTTTTACACAATTTTCATAATAACAAGTTATTTCTCACACACAGCATATGCATACTTTCAAATGTGCCCCAAAATACATTCAGCTACTCCTCCCGAGTATGGCGATACCACTGCGTGGGACTTTCTCACAGACTGGCCACATAGAGAGGTCCAAAATGCAGGGAGCACCATTAGGTGTTCTAGGAGCATAAATTGCTCTTAAAATTTCCTAACAACCTATCACATGTTTTGAAGGCCGTGGAACACCAGGACAATGGAATTACCCACAAAATGACCCCATTTTTCAAAGCTAACACCCCAAGGTATATTCTATGAGGCATAATGAGTCTTTTGAACGGTTATTTTATTTCCACAAGTCTTCGGAATACGTAGAAAGAAAATTAAAACATTTTGTTTTTACAGAAAGTCGTCAATTTATAAGATATTTCTAACACACAGCATGTACATAGCAAAAATTATACCCCAAAATACATTCTGCTACTCCTCCCAAGTATGGCGATACCACATGTGTGAGACTTGTACACAGCCTGGCCACATAGAGAGGTCCACCATTGAAGTAGAACCTTCACACTTTTGAAGGTCCTGGAGCACCAGGACAGTGCAATTACCCACAAAATGACTCAATTTTGGAAAGCTAACACCCCAACGTATATTCTATGAGGCATGGGCTGCAGATAGGTGCTCAGGTACTCTAATGGGCTGGTGACAGGTATTCGGGTACTCTGATGGCCTGGTGACAGGTACTTGTGTACTCTGATGGGCTGGTGACAGGTACTCGGGTACTCAGGTGGGCTGGTGACAGGTACTGTCAGGTACCAGGTGTGACCAGAACTGCGTGGTTAGCTACAGAGGAACACCAAACACATGTAAATGAAAATATAATGATTTATTAAAGTAAGTAAATAATATAAATACAACCACCTCCAATATGACACAGTGCAATAACCAACCAATAGACAGAGACCCACAAATAACAACAGACAGATAAGTACAATAAGTGGGAAATACCAGAATCATAAACAATAGCCAGGCCAGGGTCATACATAGGGAGATCAGCAGATGAGGTAAGGAACACAGAACAGGGAGAGGATGGACGGATCAGACTGCAGGGCAGGGATGCAAGGTAACAGGATAGGGATCAGGACAGGGAGACAGGATCAGATACATGGGTCACAGGTTCAGGGCACAGGAACAGGTTCAGAATCAGGATCAGATAACAAGCTAGCAGGTCAGGGCACAAGGATGATAACAAGGTGATGAGAGTAATCATCAGCCGGGTATTTATGTGAATGCAGGTAATTGGCCTCAAGTAACACCTGAGAGCAGGAGGTGCTGTCTGCTCCACACTGCCGGGATGCACCCGCTGGTGGACACGGGTACTATGGCCCAAGCATCCAACAGTGCCACCAGCAGGTGAGTCCTCTCACTACAGGTCCTGAGTGTTGGACGACACCCGCTGGTGGACAGTGGTACTGCGATCCAAGAGATTGACAGCGCCACCAACGGTGAACCCTTTCCTGACAGTACTCCCCCTCAAAGGAGCGGCCTCCGGACACTACAACTAGTTGTAATTGTCCATAGTCTATGGCATCAGGCAGAACAACGGATGGGGGTACAGGCACTTCAGACTGGTCATCAGGCACTTCAGGCTGGGAATCCGGCACTTCAGGTTGGACATCAGGCAAATTAAACTGGGCAACAGGTATGTTAAACTGGACAACGGGCACATCAGGGCAGACAGCGGGCACATCAGGGCAGACACCGAGAATGTCAGGGCAGACAGCGGGCACATTAGGGCAGGCAGCGGGCACATCAAGGCAGGCAGCAGGCTTCTGGTCATCGAGCCTGGCAGCAGGCTCCGGGTCATCAAACTGGGTAGCAGGCTCCGGGTCATCGAACTGAGCAGCAGGCTCTGGGTCATCGAGCTGGGCAGCAGACTCCAAGACATCAAGCTGGGCAGCAGGCTCCGGGTCATCGAGCTGTGCAGCAGGCTTTGGGACATCGAGCTGGGCAGCGGACTCCAATACATCAAGCTGGGCAGCAGGCTCCGGGACATCTGGCCGGGCAGCAGGCTCCGCAATGGCAGGCTGGGTAACAGGCATCGGCTCAGCAAGCTTAGTATTCGCCCCGGCCCAGTGGGCTGGGTAACGGGCCCCGGATCAGCCAGCCGGACGCCGGGCACTAGTCCAGAAAGCCAGAAAATGGATACTGGCACAACAGGCCAGGTAATGGGCACCGGTCTAGCAGACTGGGTGACGGGCACTGGTTTAGCTGACTGGGTGACGGGCACCGGTTTAGCAGACTGGGTAACGGGCACTGAAACTCCGGACAGAGACACGGGCACCAAACTTCAGGCAGAGACACGGGCACCAAAACCCCAGGCAGAGACATGGGCACCGAAACATCAGTCAGGAATACAGGCATCGGATCTTTAGGTGGGGACACAGGCACCGGATCTTCAGGCGGGGGTTCAGGCACCGAATCTTCAGGCGGGGAAACAGGCACCGGATCTTCGAACTGGGACACCGGATCTTCAGACTAGGACACCGGATCTTCTGACTGGGACACCGGATCTTCAGACTGGGACACCGGAATATTCAGACTGGGACACAGGATCTTCTGAGTAGGACACAGGATCTTCAGACTAGGACACCAGATCTTCAGACTGGGACACCGGACTTCAGACAGGGACACCAGGACTTCAACCGGGGGCACAGGCTCCGGAACTTCAACCGGGGGCACAGGCACCAAGGCATCAGACTGGAAGGCAGGCACGAGACATCAGACTGGAAGGCAGGCGCCGAGACATCAGACTGGAAGGCAGGAGCCGAGAGATCAGACTGGAAGGCAAGCACTGAGACATTAGACTGGAAGGCAGGCGTCGAGATATCGGACTGAAAGCTAGGCACCGAGACATCAGACTGGAAGGCGGGCACCGAGACATCAGACTGGAAGGCAGGAACCGAGACATCAGACTGGAAGGCAGGCACCGATACATCATACGGGAGGCAAGCACCGAGACATCAGACTGGAAGGCAAGCACCTGAGACATCAGACTGGAAGGCAGGCACCGTGACATCAGACTGGAAGGCAGGCACCGCGACATCAGGCTGGGATACAGGCACCAGGACTTCAAGCTGGCATACAGGCACAGGAACTTCGCGCTGGCATACAGGAACTTCTGGCTGGCATACAGGAACTGGGGCGTCAGACTGGATAGCAGGCACTGAGGCGTCAGACTGGGCAGCAGGCACTGGGGCATCAGACTGGACAGCAGGCACATCAGACTGGTCAGCAGGTACTGGACCATCAGACCGGGTGGCAGGCAAAGACGCTGGCACAGCAGGCTGAACAGCAGGCACATCAGACTGGACAGCAGGCAAATCAGACTGGGCAACAGGCACTGGTACAACAGGAACATCAGACTGGGGCACAGGAACTTCGGGCGGAGACACTGGCTGGTTAGCAGGCAGAGGTTTGGCAGAATCAGGTGGGTTATCAGGTTCAGCTGGCATGCAAGCAGACTGGAGCAGGTTGGTTGGTGTAGAGGCAGGTTGGGTTACTGGCAGGATTGTGTAGGTTGGAAAGAACTTCAGTTTCTTCTTTGGCTTAACTGCTGGAGATCTGTAGGTGACTGCAGGACTGTAGGTAGGAGGTGAGGCATACAGAAGAGAAGGGCTGGGATATGGCGAGTAGGGATGAGCTTCGAGTCAAACTCATGTTCGACTCGAACATTGCCTGTTCGCCCGATCGCCGAACAGCGAACAATTTCGGGTGTTCGCGGAAAATTCGAAAAGTCTATGGGAGAAATCTAAAGTGCTAATTTTAAAGGCTTATATGCAAGTTATTGTCATAAAAAGTGTTTGGGGACCCGGGACCTGCCCCAGGGGACATGTATCAATGCAAAAAAAAGTTTTAAAAACTGCAGTTTTTTCGGGAGCAGTGATTTTAATAATGCTTAAAGTGAAACAATAAAAGTGAAATATTCCTTTAAATTTCATACCTAGGGTGTGTTTATAGTATGCCTGTAAAGTCAGGCTTGTTTCCTGTCCTTAGAACTGTCCCTGCACAAAGTGTCATTTCTGAAGGAAAAAAAGTCACTCGTGGCTATAATGAATTGTCGGCTCCCGGCAATATAGAGAAAAGTCATTGATAAAAAAAAAAAATGTGTGGGGGTCCCCCAAAAATTCAATTACCAGGCCCTTCATGTCTGGTATGGATATTAAGGGGAACCCTGCCGCAGGAAAAGAGGGGGGGACGAGAGAGCGCCCCCCTCCTGAACTGTACCAGGCCACATGCCCTCAACATGGGGAGGATGTCCCCATGTTGATGGGGACAAGGGCCTCATCCCCACAACCCTTGCCTGTGGTTGTGGGGGTCTGTGGGCGGGGGGCTTATCAGAATCTGGAAGACCCCTTTAACAAAGGGGACCCCCAGATCCCGCCCCCCCATGTGAATTGGTAAGGGGTACATTGTACCCCTACCATTTCACAAAGAAAGTGGCTTTGCCCTGCATCCCTCAGGGATGCAGGGCAAAGCCAGCTCTGTGCAGATTTGAATTAAAGGCTGAACATCCCCAAACAGCATACAGCCCTGATCAACCCAGGAGTGAACGAAACAAATAATCTCTAGCAGCTGATCACTGGTCCACTCTTTCAGTGTCTGGCGGAGATATTCACTACTCTCTAAAGCCAGCAGAGCATAATAACAAATCACATCCAAATTCATTGCAGCAAAGCAACCTGAACCAAGATGGTTCCTCTGTGTAGCCACTTTTGGTCAGGGATGGCCTTGGTATACTCTCAGGTACCAGGTGTGACTATACTGCGTGGTTAGCTACAGAGGAACACCAAACACATGTAAGTGAAAATATAATGATTTATTAAAGTAAGTGAATATGATAAATACAACCAGCTCCAATATGACAGTGCCACCAACGGGTGAACCCTTTCCTGACAGGTACTCGGGTACTCTGATGGGCTGGGGACAGGTACTAATGATTAAGCACAGATCAGATGTGTGAAACGCATCTACGTGACTAACACCTGGTGTCCCTGGTGTATTTTGATTGTCTGCAATAAAAGGCACTGTTTGGAAACTGATGTGCAGCCATTTCTTATTTTTTTCAAGTTTTTACAAAGGCAGGCCCGGGCTAGCACTCCTACTTGGTTCCAATTAAGGTATTGCATACACCTGGAGCAGTGGATTCCTTTCCTTTTGGCTGGTGACAGGTACTTGGGTACTCTGATGGGCTGGTGACAGGTACTCGGGTATTCAGATGGGCTGGTGACAGGTACTCGGGTACTCAGATGGGCTGGTGACAGGTGCTTTGATGGGTATGTTCTTACTAAGTAGGAACACTGATCGGTCTCCTCCCCCAGTCAGTCCCATCCCCCCTACAGTTAGAACACATCTAGGGAACACAGTTAACCCCTTGATCGCCCCTAGTGTTAACCCCTTTCCTGCCAGTGACATTTATAGCTCTGATCGCTGTATAAATGTCAATGGTCCCAAAGTAGTGTCAAAAGTGTCTGATCTGTCCGCCACAATGTTGCAGTCTTGATAAAAATCGAAGATCACCAACATTACTAGTAAAAAAAAAAATTATAATAAAAAATTACATAAATCTATCCCCTATTTTGTAGACACTATAACTTTTGCGCAAATCAATCAATATACGCTTATTGCAACTCTGTGCTCAATTATAGTGCAGCATGTAAACTATTAATTAATTATTTTCTCTACTTATCCATATATCCACACTCTATTAATTGCCCATAAGAAGATCACATGCATAAAGTGCTAATTAGTGTCACAACTTAATGCTAATTAAAGTGATTCTGTGCGACAAATAAAAATTATATGTATTAATACTCAAATAAAAACATCTGTCATAAAATACATCCAATATAATTGTGCTGAAAATATTCACAAACGTGTTTCCATGCAATACAAAAGTGCTATGTGCAAAGTGCTATTTTGCTTGATTCACAAACTGACATGTATAATATATACAGTCCATTCACAGTTCAAAAAAATCCAAAGCAACTGGTGATAGCAAAACATGTCCTTGTGTCCACTCTGGTGCTCCCCCCTTCCGCATATGCGCTCACATTAGAGTGTGTGACCCTGAAATTAAGCCTGGTCAGAACACGCATATGAACCACCTCTGGGTTCAGTGATTATGTTAGAATCCTGGGCTGGTTGCTGGTAACGTGTTCTACATGTGTATGATGAAAAAAAACCTTGATAGGGTGATATTGTTTAAACAATTTATTGTGTAAATAAAACGTAGCCCCTACTGTGGGGTACTCACATTTCGTGGGTGCTACAGTGCACCACTCTTTACAAGCTCAGAAAAACAATAGCAAATGCAAGCGCTTGGGAAGCCTGCACAGACAAACACTATTAATCCTAAATGTGTAAAGGATATTATACAAAGGTTGAAAATCAAAAAACAAAAGAAGTATTCCAATCGGGTGGACATAAAGTTATTATTGTTACCAAGGGATGGCAGGTAGCATAAGGTTTTGAAAAACTCTATAGTAACAATTGTGGATAGGAAGTCTTTAATAAAAACTCAGTTGCCCAGGGCAGCTCTTCTCCAAGTTGAAGCCGACTCAAGGAAAATGACATGAAAGGAAAAATAGAAAAGCGCCTCTTAGCAAAACAGATTTATTATGTAGCAGACAATTTGTATCAAACACTTACATCATGGTAAGTTTCAGGTGTCATCCAGTAGGATCAATGTTTATATTGCGTCCAGGATCTCTGACGCTAGTCCACGGATTTCCCAGGTCCCGGTTATGGCGGCCGCAAGTAGCCGGGATGCAGGCTGGCTTGTCCGTGATAGGAGACAGCAGCGAAAGATGGCAACGGTCGGTCCGGAGAGGAGCGTCTGACGTCAGCTGGATGGTGCAGGGAACCACAACGCGTTTCAGAGCATGCACAGCTCTCGTACAGGGCATGCGCGCTCCTTTCTCAAGTGTACAAGGAGACAGGAAGGACGGATGTTTTAAAAGTAATTCTGCCCGTCAGCGCAGCAGAATTCAATAATTGCTATGACAAGTGTGTTGCATGGAACAAAACGGGAGTTTTAACCCCACTAACTTGGGATAGCTTAAATAGCAGAAAAATAATAATAATAAAATAGAAAATAATAAAATTAATAAAAAAAATATATATAATAAAAATAATAATGATAATAAAGGTAATGAATAGTAATGAAATAATATTGCTCATAATAAAATAATTAAAGAAGTAATGAAATAATATTGCTCATAATAAAATAATTATGAAGTAATTAAGGCATAACGTTTATAATAGCAAAAAATTATTATTGTATGATAAAAGCTTTTTAAGGGAATGTCTATATAGACATTTTAGTGTTAATTTTTTTTTTTTTATTATTAATATATGACAGGGATATGATGCCTGCCAACAAAATGTTTGGGTGCAAGCTCTTAAATGTTACGATAAATACAATCAAAGTAATAAAATATAATGAGTATGATATAGGCACAGTGAATAATCATCAATCACTAGTCATTATAGAGGATTATCAGCGTAGCTGTATACAAAACAGAAGGAAATAATAAGAATAATATATATATATATATATATATATATATATATACACATATATATATATATATATGCTCGTGTGCCTATGTGTGCCCACGTGCACACACACGTATAAAGGGACACACATACACATATATGCTAGTGCACACAAGCGCTCGCCCACACATGCGTGGAGGCTTGCACTGTGTAACAGAAGAGCTAAAATTAAAAAATGATAATGGTAATAATAGTATTGTATAATTATAATAAATGATAATAAATGAAGGGATTATATATATGTAAATATGTAAAAAGAAGAAGCCAAAAGATTCCTTAATGGAAAAGCACACACATATAGGTGCTAACACTACAATATGTACATGCACACTTGCAACCGTGCATCATAGGGAGAGGGCAAATAAGAAAAGGGGAACATTTTTTAGAGGATCGTGTTAACCTCTAGTTCCTCGTTTAACCCATTCGGCACAAGGGTATCCAGAGTAAAGATCCAATAAGTTTCGCGCTCACACAGTCTGGAAAAACGCTCGGCCTCAGATAGGCCTTTAGGTATGGCTTCTATCACCCAAACCTGTAGGCCCTCCGTGGACTGGCCATGAAATTCCAAGAAGTGCCGTGGTACACTGTGTTCATCACAACCAGTTTCCACAAAGCGACGATGTTTGCCAAAACGCTGTCTTAGTGGGTTAATAGTGCGACCCACATATAGCATTTTGCATGGGCATGTTAGGCAATAAACGACATAATCACTTGAACAGTTGAAAAAATTGTCAAGTTGATAAGTCTTATCCCTATGAGAGAAGTTTTTTTGTCCATGTTGGACAAAATTGCAAGTTTTGCACAGGGCTTTATTGCATCTATACATCCCTTTAAGGGGGGCCGGACAAATAGCACTAATTGGTTTAGTGTGTTTTAACTTGCTAGGCGCTATTTTGTTTTTTAGAGTTGGTGCCCTTCTGTAGGTAACTTTAGGTTTATCATAAGCAATTGTAGCTAGGTGGGGGTCTTGCTTCAAGATGTTCCAGTGTTTATGAATGATATGTTCCATTTTTCTATACTGTCCATGGAACCCAGTGACAAATCGAACAACCGGTTTTTCTGGCGATTTTATTCTCTTGGGTTTCTTGCCAGAAAGATAGATGGTATGGGCATGGTCTATAATTTTTTCTGGGTATCCTTTATCCAAAAATTTTTGTTTCAAGTGTGCACTTTGTAGTATGTAGTCGCTGTCCCTGGTGCAGTTCTGTCTTAATCTACAGTATTGACCCTTAGGTATATTTTTTACCCAGAGGGGATGGTGACAGCTTTCGTAATGGAGGTAAGAGTTACCTGCAGTGGGTTTAGTATAATTACGAGTAAAGATCTTATCTAGCTCATGATTGAGTTCTAAATCAAGGAAGGCCAAACTGTCCTTATTCCAGACAGCGGAAAAGGAGAGTCCCATGTCATTGGTATTGCAGTATGTGACAAAGTCATCAACCTGGGAGGAGGAGCCATCCCAGATGATGACAATATCGTCGATATACCTGCCATAGAATACTATGTATCTAGCAAAGGGGTTATTTTTCCATATGAGTAGATTCTCCCACAGTCCCATGGTCAGGTTGGCATAGGAGGGGGCAAAATTAGCCCCCATCGCTGTACCATGGGTCTGTAGGTAGAAATCTCCCTCGAAATGGAAATAATTATGCGTAAGGCAAAACAGAGTAGCGTCCAGAATAAATTCAGCTTGTTTATTGTTGAGCATAGGGTTGGAGGATAGATAATGTTGTACGGCCAAAAGGCCTATATTATGGGGGATGGAGGTATATAGGGAGTTAACATCTAATGACAGCCAAGAATAGCTGTCAAGCCAAGTATATGGAGACAGAAGTTCCATGAGATGTATAGAGTCCCGTATATATGATGGGAGATCCTGAGCGAGCGGTTGTAGAAAAGAATCAATGTATTGTGAGAAGCCACCAGTTACGCTGTTCATAGAGGCAACGATCGGCCTACCGGGAGGGTTCTTTAGATCTTTGTGTACTTTAGGTAAATGATAAAAGTACGGCGTACTGTAGTAGTTTTTTCGTAAAAAGGCTGCTTCTTTTTTGTCGATGAATTGATCTACTAGAGCTTTCTTAACCAATGTCTCTGCTTCTATACGAAACAGAGGTAAAGGATCGGATGGAAGTTTTCTATAAGTGTTTTGATCGGACAGCAGCCTCATGGCCTCAGCCACATAATCTGTTCGATCTTGGATAATGATCCCACCCCCCTTATCTGCAGGCTTAATGATAAGATTGGGGTTGTCAAGGAAGCATTTAAGTGAAGCTCTCTCACCGGGTTTAAGATTATAATGGCGATGTTTGCCGGCATTTTCTGTAGCTTGGCATAATTTTTGGAGGTCAGCAAACACAACTCTATAGTAAGATTCTAGATAGGGTCCCTTGGATTTGGTAGGGTAAAAAATGGACTTAGGCTGTAAAGGTGTATGTGTAACCGGGGGTGATGTTTGAAAATGTTGAGTGAATAATTCAAGATCAACGTCTAGATCCAGCTCGCCAGGTTCTAGATCATACATGTTAAATTGGCTATCAGGACTATAGGAAGAAGCTTCTGTAATTGCCTCAGCAACAGTGGCAGGAGAAAGTGTGCTGTCAGGATCAGCTAATTTGCCTTTGGTAGATTGTATATTATAAAATCTTTTAAGAGTAAGGTTTCTTATGAATTTGTTAAGATCCTTAAATAATTGGAAGGAATTGGGTTGTATGGTGGGAGAAAAAGTGAGGCCTCTACCCAAAAGGGAGACATCATCAGGTGACAATACATGGGAGGAAAGATTGAACAACTTTATAGTTTCTGTTGTTTTGCATTGATTTTTGGATTTTCTGCGTCCTCCCCTACATCCTCGTCTGTGTGCTTTCTTTTTAATCTGTGTTTTGGGTGTGAGCCCTTTTCTAAAAAAGGCGAGAAGGACAGGGAGGCAGAATAAGTTGGTATGTCATGGATGTTAAAATCACCGAGGAGAAGATCAAAGGTGGTAGATGCTTGGGGAGTGGTAGGGATTAAAGAGTCATCTTGGCTCACAATTTGAGCTGCAATACCAAGACTGGTAATAGAAGATTGTGTTGGTATATCAATGGAATTGGAATCAGAGGTAGTGCCAGAGGGGATATCATCTATAGATACAAGCGGCATATTACCATCAGGAACTATGCCAAATGTGTTTTCATCTAGGACGGAAGCCACATTATCTCTAGGCGAGGGAATTTCCCTAAGTGGTTGGCATTTATTTCCAAATCTTCGTCTAGAATGAATTCGTTGGGGTAGTGGGCTAGCTGTACGTGAATTGTTGGTGTTAACAAAACTAAATTTATCCTTGGGTCTGGATATGACATTAGGAATCACTCTAGCATAGGGTACTATAGACATGAGTGCTGGTATTTTTGTATTATTTTTCCAAGAAAAAATCTTTTTTTGGCGGTAATCATCTAGATCCCTGTGAAATTTGCCTAGTTTAGTCTGTATTAGTGAATTCTCTTTAGTTTTGGTGTTCCTTTTAAGTGTGTCCAGCCAGGTCAATGGAATTTTTTGCTGTGAGCCTATAATCTCCAATGAAAGCATTTGTACATGATGCACCAATTCATTATATTTGATGTGCCGCTGACTAATAATGATCTCTATCAATTTATTGGTGCAAAATTCGGCTATCCCTTCCCATTCCTTATTATGGGCAGTATCTAGGAAAGAACAGGTTTTAAGGATTCTTAGGCCTCTAGGAGAAATTTTATGTTCAGCATATTTTTTTAGAAAAAACTCATCCCACCACTGTGTGTTGGTGGAGTGAATTAATCTTTCTAGTTTTTTGAACTTTCCACAAAGAATGTATCGGTCTGAACGTTTAAGTTTTGCTGAGTTACTAAATAGATCAGGGGGTAAGCTTGAATACAATATATCGAGTACATCATATTTGTGATATTCAATTTCGTTAATCAATTCCATTTTAAAGGAATTATAGGCTGAACTAAGTCGAGCTTGATCAGGAAGGCAAAGAGCTAGAGTGCTATCTCATAAAAAAAAAAAAAAAAAATTATATAAATTAATTGTTATTAAATGACTGAAGTAGTTGTGTTAACCGTGCCTGCAGTCCCAGCTGCTATACAAGACTTCAGAAAGACAAGAAAAACAATAGCAAATGCAAGCGCTTGGGAAGCCTGCACAGACAAACACTATTAATCCTAAATGTGTAAAGGATATTATACAAAGGTTGAAAATCAAAAAACAAAAGAAGTATTCCAATCGGGTGGACATAAAGTTATTATTGTTACCAAGGGATGGCAGGTAGCATAAGGTTTTGAAAAACTCTATAGTAACAATTGTGGATAGGAAGTCTTTAATAAAAACTCAGTTGCCCAGGGCAGCTCTTCTCCAAGTTGAAGCCGACTCAAGGAAAATGACATGAAAGGAAAAATAGAAAAGCGCCTCTTAGCAAAACAGATTTATTATGTAGCAGACAATTTGTATCAAACACTTACATCATGGTAAGTTTCAGGTGTCATCCAGTAGGATCAATGTTTATATTGCGTCCAGGATCTCTGACGCTAGTCCACGGATTTCCCAGGTCCCGGTTATGGCGGCCGCAAGTAGCCGGGATGCAGGCTGGCTTGTCCGTGATAGGAGACAGCAGCGAAAGATGGCAACGGTCGGTCCGGAGAGGAGCGTCTGACGTCAGCTGGATGGTGCAGGGAACCACAACGCGTTTCAGAGCATGCGCAGCTCTCGTACAGGGCATGCGCGCTCCTTTCTCAAGTGTACAAGGAGACAGGAAGGACGGATGTTTTAAAAGTAATTCTGCCCGTCAGCGTAGCAGAATTCAATAATTGCTATGACAAGTGTGTTGCATGGAACAAAACGGGAGTTTTAACCCCACTAACTTGGGATAGCTTAAATAGCAGAAAAATAATAATAATAAAATAGAAAATAATAAAATTAATAAAAAAATATATATATAATAAAAATAATAATGATAATAAATAATAATAATAATAAAGGGCTTTATTGCATCTATACATCCCTTTAAGGGGGGCTGGACAAATAGCACTAATTGGTTTAGTGTGTTTTAACTTGCTAGGCGCTATTTTGTTTTTTAGAGTCGGTGCCCTTCTGTAGGTAACTTTAGGTTTATCACAAGCAATTGTAGCTAGGTGGGGGTCTTGCTTCAAGATGTTCCAGTGTTTATGAATGATATGTTCCATTTTTCTATACTGTCCATGGAACCCAGTGACAAATCGAACAACCGGTTTATCTGGCGATTTTATTCTCTTGGGTTTCTTGCCAGAAAGATAGATGGTATGGGCATGGTCTATAATTTTTTCTGGGTATCCTTTATCCAAAAATTTTTTTTTTTTTTTTTTTACATTTTTTAACACTAAAATGTCTATATAGACATTCCCTTAAAAAGCTTTTATCATACAATAATAATTTTTTGCTATTATAAACGTTATGCCTTAATTACTTCATAATTATTTTATTATGAGCAATATTATTTCATTACTTCTTTAATTATTTTATTATGAGCAATATTATTTCATTACTATTCATTACCTTTATTATCATTATTATTTTTATTATATATATTTTTTTTTATTAATTTTATTATTTTCTATTTTATTATTATTATTTTTCTGCTATTTAAGCTATCCCAAGTTAGTGGGGTTAAAACTCCCGTTTTGTTCCATGCAACACACTTGTCATAGCAATTATTGAATTCTGCTGCGCTGACGGGCAGAATTACTTTTAAAACATCCGTCCTTCCTGTCTCCTTGTACACTTGAGAAAGGAGCCGCATGCCCTGTACGAGAGCTGCGCATGCTCTGAAACGCGTTGTGGTTCCCTGCACCATCCAGCTGACGTCAGACGCTCCTCTCCGGACCGACCGTTGCCATCTTTCGCTGCTGTCTCCTATCACGGACAAGCCAGCCTGCATCCCGGCTACTTGCGGCCGCCATAACCGGGACCTGGGAAATCCGTGGACTAGCGTCAGAGATCCTGGACGCAATATAAACATTGATCCTACTGGATGACACCTGAAACTTACCATGATGTAAGTGTTTGATACAAATTGTCTGCTACATAATAAATCTGTTTTGCTAAGAGGCGCTTTTCTATTTTTCCTTTCTTTACAAGCTCAGGGATACTGCTGAAGTAATGTGACCTTTCCTTTAGCTGAAGAAGATACAAGTTAATCCCGGTATCGACACGCGTAGGGGAGGGGACAGGACGGTGCAGGAGGCAGTGGAGCGTTCTCAGCTAAAGGAAAGGACACATTACTTCAGCAGTATCCCATAGCTTGTAAAGAGTGGTGCACTGTAGCACCCCAGGTGAGCACATATACGAAAGGGGGAGCACCAGATTGGACAGAAGGACACGTTTTGCTATCACCAGTTGCTTTGGATTTTTTTGAACTGTGAATGGACTGTATATATTATAAATGTCAGTTTGTGAATCAAGCAAAATAGCACTTTGCACATAGCACTTTTGTAGTGCATGGGAAGACGTTTGTGAATATTTTGAGAACAATTATATTGGATGTATTTTATGACAGATGTTGTTATTTAAGCATTAATGCATATCATTTTTTTTTGTCGCACAGAATCACTTTAATTAGCACTTTATGCATGTAATCTTCTATAGGCAATTAATAGAGTGTGGATATATGGATAAGTAGAGAAATTAATTAATTAATAGTTCACATGCTGCAATAATTGAGCACAGAGTTGCACTAATTTGAGTTAGTGGTGTCATTATAGTATTTCTTATGTGGTTTTCTACAGACATAGTCTAGTGTGTGTATATATGTGTAAAAAACACAAAGGCATATTTTTTAGCTCAGCACTTTTTTCTGTTACTTTTATACTGAATGCACAGCCTTATGGGATGTGATCAGTGCTAGCAGCTGATTATATTAGAACTGACAATTTGTGTATGGTAGCTCGCAAGATCACCAGTGTTTACAACACACGCTTATTGCAATTTTTTTTTACAAAAAAGATGTAGAAGAATATATATCGCCTAAACTGATGAAGAATCATTATTTTTTGGATATTTATTATAGCAAAAAGTACAAAATATTGTGTTTGTTTCAAAATTGTTGCTATTTTTTTGTTTATAGTACAAAAAATAAAAACCACAGAGGTGATCAAATACCACCAAAAGAAAGCTGTATTTGTGGGGAAAAATTACATAAATTTTGTTTGGATACAACATTGCATGACCTCACAGTTGTCAGTTAAAGCGACGCAGTGCCGTATCACAAAAAATGGCCTGGTCAGGAAGGGGCAAATCCTTCCGGAGCTGAAGTGGTTAACAGCTGTCAAAACTAAAAGACAGCAGTCACCCGGAGGCCTCCCATGGAGGCAGAGTTTTTTTCTATTTTTTGGGTCCGTCGGGCGGCGTGATTGACAGCGGATTTACATTGCAGGACATTTTTTTTATTTTTTAATAAAGGAATTGTAAAAAACTGTCTCTTGTGGTTTTTACTTTTTGACACTTTTTTTGTGAATCGGTAGGGGTACAATGTATCCAATACCCATTCACAAAGGGGGAGGCATGGATCTGGGGGCCCCCTTGTTAAAGGGGGCTTCCAGATTCCGATAAGCCTCATGCACGCAGACCCCGACAACCACCGGCCAGGGCCTGGTATGGACTGCAGTGACCCCACGCCATTTATTTTATTGATTTCTCATCTATATGCACATCTATATAAACATCTACGACAATACATTACAGCCACAAGCAAGTTTAAATGACATTTTTCCTTTATAAATGTCATTATTGATGCGGCATGTTCTATACATCGCACATATGCGCCACGTTTCAGGCAGACTAAGGTGACCCCCAGCCACAATATTTAAAGAAATATTTAATTGTTATTGTTTCAAGGAAAATAAAATCACTGCTCCTGAAAAAAGATTGTTTTAAAAACTTTTTTTTTGCATTGATATATGTCCCCTAGGGCAGTGTTTCTCAACTCCAGTCCTCAAGGTACCCCAACAGGTCATGTTTTCAGGCTTTCCATTATTTTGCACAGATGATTTGATCAGTTTCACTGCCTTAGTAATTACCACAGCCGTTTCATTAGGGGGAAATCCTTAAAACATGACCTGTTGGGACGCCTGGAGGACTGGAGTTGAGAAACACTGCCCTAGGGCAGTACCTGGATCCCCATACACTTTTTATGGCAATAACTTGCATATAAGCCTTTAAAATTAAGACTTTTGATTTTTTATGTTTGTGTCCCATAGACTTTAATAGGGTTCACATTTTCGCTAGAACTTTTTGCCCATTCAAAGTGTTCTGGTGCGAACCAAACCGGGAGGTGTTTGGCCCATCCCTAATGAGGGGGCACTAATATGCCACACTGATGGGCTATAATAAGTGGCATTGATATGCAGTATTGATGAGCACAGATAGGCGGAACTGATGGGCACTGATAGGTGGCACTAATGGGCACTGATAGGCAGCATTGACTGGTGTCACTAAAGGACACTGATTGGTGTAACTGATGACCACTGAGTGGTGTCACTGATGGCACTAATTGGTGTCACTGATGGACACAGACTGGAATTACTTACTGGGCACTGTTGGGGCTGCACTGTAATCAGGGCACTGATAATCAGTGCCCTGATTACCTGTACAGTCTCCCGGCGAGGCGATGCCAGTGTTAGGCGAGGAGAGCCGATAAATGGCACTGCTGTATTTAAACGTGATCTTCTGTTAGTGGACACAGCCAATCACATGGTTCAAGAGCCGCCCCATCGGCTTTACCAAGATCAGGGTCACACCAGGTCCTAGAGACATGGCGCACCTGCGATTGCCGTGCTGCGTGCCCCCACAGGCTCGTGAGAGCAGTGACACTGCCCCAGAATGACAGGGGATCCCGACCGCCACCATTTGCCTATACAGTGGGCGGGAGGTGGTTAAGCCAATACAGTGTATCAATATATTTTCCATTGTGTTTGCTATTTCATTCATGTGGAGAGCAAAGGTGTGACCTTTGATCTGTATATGACTTCTGTTAAAGAAACCTTACACATTTTTTTTTTCTAAAATGTATTATTTTTTAACTCCTTATTAACCCTTGGTGCATATAATTAACCACTTACAGCCCTGAAGATTTGCCCCTTAATGACCCGGCAAATTTTTTGCGATACGACACTGCGTCACTTTAACTATCAATTGCAATATTTAACTCAAACAAAATTTATGTTCTTTCTTTCCCATAAATAGAGCTTTCTTTTGGTGGTATTTGATCACCTCTTCAGTTTTTTTTTTGTTTTTTTCGCTACAAACAAAAAAAGAGCAACAATTTTGAAAAACAAACAACAATATTTTTTTACCTTTTGCAATAATAAATATCCCAAAAATCTTTTTAAAAAACGAATTTCTTCATCAGTTTAGGCCAATATGTATTCTTTTACATATGTTTGTTAAAAAAAAAATGCAATAAGCATATATTGATTGGTTTGCGCAAAAGTTATAGTGTCTACAAACTTTGGGAACGATTTATGGAATTTTTATGACATTTTTTTAAATGTTTTTTATTTTTTATTAGTAATGGCGTGATCGGCGATTTTTAGCGGTACTGCGACAATGCGGCGGACAGATTGGACACTTTTGACACAATTTTTGGGACCATTGACATTTATACAGCGATCAGTGCTATACAAACGCACTGATTACTGTGTAAATGTCACTGGCAGGGAAGGGGTTAACACTAGGGGAGATCAATGGGTTAAATGTGTTCCCTCATACGTGTTTCTCTCTGTAGGGGGGTGGGACTGATTGGGGGAGAAGACAGATCGTGTTCCTACTTTCTAGGAACAAACGATCTGTCTCCTCTCCCCTGTCAGAACAAGGATTTGTGTGTTTACTAGACATGTGCATTTGTTTTCGTCCAAAATGCATTTTTGATTGAATTTCAGGGATTTTCGTGTTCATTTTAAGCAATGATAACAAACGCGCAGAATCCGAAATCCGAAAGATCCAAATAAAAAAAAAATCTTGTATCGTTGCGACAACAGCTCGATATAGACAGAAGATTCAACATGACGGTTACAATAGCGATCTGTGTCTATCGAACCTGTGATTGAATGTGCCTAACCTAACTATATTAGTCCAAGATTATTCAACATAGAGAGAAAAGATTCAACATTATAGAGACATGAAGATTAGACGAAGCAGCTAAAAACATACGATCGCCGCGAGTGGACATTTACGGTCAAATGCTCCGCCCATAGGCTATAGAAGATTTCTCATGTTGTTTGACGAGTAATAATAATGAATAAATATAATTATTACTAGTCATGCAACATTAATATTCTACTAAAGCTTGTGGGCGGAGCATTCACTGGAAATGTCCGCTCGCGGCGATCGTATGTTTTTAGCTGCTTCGTCTAATGATCGCAGCATCGTACAGTTTAGCTGCTTCGTTAAATCTTCTTAGAACATCCGACAGACACCATAAGCCTTCAATTGACAGATTCGACCTTATGTAATTTGGATTTTCAGACTAATGCATTTTTTAACGAAACAAAATGAAAAAAAAAAACGAATTTCGGGAGTAACTAAATATTTTTATTTTTTTTTGGGAAGAAAAATATTTCGGTGTGCACATGTCTAGTGTTTAAACACACAAATCCCCATTCTGTGTCTCGTGCCCGCGATCGCGGGTGGCCGGCGGCGATAGTGCCCACCTGCCACGTGCATCAGGTCCCCTGCCGTGCAGAGGGCGCATGCCTGCTATGGCTCTCAAACGGGAAAACGTACTCATATGTCGCTTTTCGTGAACGTGCCACTTTGCTGACGTATATCAGCGTAAGCCAATCGGAAAGTTGTTAAAGTTAAAACTTTTTACTTTGGATAGATTGGAGAGTGATTGGAAAATCTGTCAGGTTTTTATAAATGAGGACGAAGGTTAAATAAAATCACACATTTTGGGTTGTCACCAGAACAGGAATAGAGGGGAAATCTTCCAATATGAACACTAGTTTTGGTGACCATCGTTACAATCAGGAATTCCCTCACTTAAAGCGGAGTTCCACCTAAAAATGGAACTTCAGCTTTTCGGAATCCTCCCTGCCCTCCAGTGTCACATTTGGCACCTTTCAGGGGGAGGGGAGAGCAGACGTGCTGTCAGTATGAAAGGTCTCTCACAATACAATTCAATACAGGAGGGATCAGAAGGTTATGGTTAGTTCTACTTTAACCCTAATTAATGATTCCTCCTTATTTCCCCTTAGCTATTATCCTCTGCTGATTTTTGTTTTCATCTCTTTGCCATTAATATTTTTCATGCAATTTTCGTTCATGTGCTTGCTTCTTTTTTCAGTATCAGATAACAATAAATCATATATTTTTTTCTTTCCATTTACAATTAAATTTTCCATACTTTGTGCAGAAATATATTGTAGTGCCATTTTAGATATGACATGTTAAAGAATAAAATGTATATTTTTTTATTTACATTAAACATTCTTAAATTTCAAATGAATCAAATTAAATTACATAGAAAATAAAATAATTTTTGCTAAATAATAATTTTAAGAGAAAGCCTAATTCCCCCCTCCACCCCCTCCACAAAAAAAAAAAAAAAAAACAACAAAAAACAAACAAACCATCTATCTATAATTTGGTTAGATTTAAGTAATGGCAAAGTTATTGCCAAAAAAAGGGCTATAGTGCAAATGTAAAAATTTCTCTGGTCCATAAGGGGTACACAGTTATGCAAGGTTCATAAAGACATGGATGAGTGAGTTTGGGGTGGAGAAACTTGACTGGCCTGCACAGAGTCCTGACCTCAACCCGATAGAACACCTTTGGGCTGAATTAGAGCGGAGACTGCGAGCCAGGCCTTCTCATGCAACATAAGTGCCTGACCTCACATATGCTCTTCTGGAAGAATGGTCAAACATTCCCATAGACACACTCCTAAACCTTGCGGACAGCCTTCCTAGAAGAGTTGAAGCTGTTATAGCTGCAAAGGGTGGGCCAACTCAATATTGAACCCTACGGTCTAAGACTGGGATATCATTAAAGTTCACAGTTTGGTAATATAGTGTATATCTATATCTATATCTATATATATATATATATATATATATATATATTTAGACTTTTGTAATATTCCTTTTATTACCATTATGTCTTACAAAACAGAAAAATCCTGTATATTTCCTTCCAATATTGATATCCAGAGTTGGCCCACTACTGACTATTATTTTTTATTTTTTTCTAATTATTAGAAAGGTCACATAGTTTTTCAAGACATTATCAGGAGTAGGGATGAGCCTAGGGATGAACACCCTCCGGTTCGGTTCGCACCAGAACCTGCGAACGGACCGAAAGTTTGCGCAAACTATCGAACCATGTTAAAGTCTATGGGACTCGAACGTTCGGAATCAAAAGTGCTAATTTTAATGGCTAATATGCAAGTTATTGTCCTAAAAAGGGTTTGGGGACCCGGGTCCTGCCCCAGGGGACATGTATCAATGCAAAAAAATGTTTTAAAAATGGACGTTTTTTCAGGAGCAGTGATTTTAATGATGATTAAAGTGAAAAAAAAAAAGTGAAATATTCCTTTAAATATCGTACCTAGGTGGTGTCTATAGTACGCATGTAAAGTGGCACGTGTTTCCCATGTTTAGAAGAACTGTCCCTGCACAGAGTGACATTTCGAAAGGAAAATAAGTAATTTAATGTAATGTGTGGTCCCGACAATATGGATGAATATCATTGAGAAAATCGGCAGCCCCAGCCCATTTGGGTCTTGTATGGATATTAAGGGGAGCCCCGCACCCAAATTAAAAAAAGGAAAGGTGTGGGGCCCTCAGGCCCTATATACTCTGTGCAGCAGTATACAGGTGGTGCAAACAAGACAGAGACTGTAGGTTAGTTCTTAAGTAGAATCTGTTTGTAATTTAGAACTGGTCAATTTTTAAAGTGTAGCTCCAGTCAAAAAATCTATTTTTAAGCTTTTTGGAAAACATAGGGAAGGGTTATCACCCCTGTAACATTTGTTTTGCTGTCTCTGCACCTCTTCAGAAGATTTCACCCCACTTTCTGTCCCAATGACAATTGTTTTTTGAAAATGTGGGGTTTTTAGTGAAACAAGGATTGGTGATAAAGCATAGGTGGAGAGGAGACACGTTTTTCCCATATTAACTCTCTTACAGGAGAGAATTTCCCTTCCTAGGGGTAGATTTCCTCTCACTTCCTGTTGTCTCCTTTTGTTTACAAGTAGGAGTCATTTGTAAGTTGGATGTTTGAATGTAGGGGCCTGCCCTATATACTCTGCAGAAATTTGGGCCTTAGGTGTTGCCACAACACTGAAAGGCCTCACAGTTACTCTTGGTGGGCGCAGGAACGGGCCCTGCTGTGAAATATTAGATCAAGAATTGTAATTACATGCCCCTGTTGATCAGGGGCAGAAAAATTGGGCCTTAAGCACTGGTGCTGGTGCCAGAACACTGCAACCCCTCACAGAAACTCTAGTTGGAGTGCAAGAATGAGCCCTGCTGCAAATTATTGCATCAAAAATTTTAATTACACGCCCCTGTTAAACAGGGGCAGAAAAATTGGGCCTTAGGCACTAGTGCCACAACACTGCAACCCCTTACAGATACTATAGTTGGAATGCAGGAATGAGCCCTGCTGCAAAGTATTGCATCAAAAATTGTACTTACATGCCCCTGTTAGACAGGGGGTGAAAAATTGGGCCTTATCCACTGGTGGCGGTGCCCAGAACCAAAAATGTTCTTACAAGCTATCAGCATGAACATTGAGGAGGAAGAGGATAGTCACTCAGCATAACAGGATAGTCACTCAGCATCAGCATAGGGCAGTCTTGAAGGGATCCCCTGATGAAGTCACGTGACTGTGACGACACGCGTAGGGACGGAAAGGCATAGAGATAGACGGAGGCTGATGAGCTCGCTGCTCGTAGGAGATACGTTTTTTTAATGCAATTTTTAATGTGAGTACCTTACTGTTGCACCAATAAATATACCGTGCTGGTTTTTATACATACTTCACTATCGAGAACCTCCATTTTTCCTTTCAATCTCGCTGCCATTTGAGAGATAAAGACATTATTTAGGACCCAGTATTGGCCCAGGACCACATGTGAGTAACTACTACTCCCAGTACTTCTATATGCGGTTACCTTATTACCGCAAGGTAAGAGGCCATCTTCACTATTGTTTGTGACACACGAAATAGAGATTAACCTATATCTTCACCACCACCCCCTGGTTTATGCTTGGAAACAAGACACCCACTTTGAAGAGAGCATCCTGTTGCCATTGGCACTACCTGTTTATGCGTTACACACTCCATTCAGTTTATTGAACTGTTCCAGTTTACAGTGGACATTCCCTGCATTTTTAGCACATTGTGCACTTTTGTATCTAGTATTTTCACTTGCACGCAATTATTTGTTTACCCATTGCAGGTTTTTTCTGCCTGCACGCTTCTTTCCTTTTTTGCACATTTAGCTATTTTTGCACATTATTTTTATTACTGTTATTGTATGCACGCTGCACTTTTGCAGTTTTTACCGCGGTATGGTTTTATGGTTTTAGTTCATTTTGCACCACCATAATAATCTATATGTTATTGTGTATACAATATTTATTCTTTTTATGCTTTTTACTTTCATTTATGCATTTGGTTCAGACACATTGCAGTTTTATTTTATATATCTATATTAGCATATTATGCACTATTGGATTTATTTATATATATTTTTACTGAGTATTTGAGGTTATTCCTCTTTTGCACATTATTAGCATTTTTAGAAACAGCGCAACACCACACCTCCACTTTTTTATTCTGTCTCATGGGTTTGGTTTAACCCTTTTGGTGTTTGCGGCAGTATCCACTCCTTTTAATTTTATTATTTATCTTTGGTAGCGCAGGAATAACTACACAAACTATATGGTGATCCAAGACTGATTCATTTTTATGAATGTCAGCCGATCGACCGATTCGGTGGACAGGCGCACCCTGTGGTCTGGTTTCAAAGCCTCCAGCAGCACTGAATGTGTGTTCTGAAAGAACTCTGGATGCAGGACAGGCCAGTAGCTCAATTGCATACTGTGCAAGCTCTGGCCAGTGATCCATCCTCAAGACCCAGCAACCCAGAGGATTTTCAGTGGGAAAGGTGTCCAAGTCTGATCTTGCCTCTAGGTATTCCTGCACCATGTAAAACAGACGCTGGCGATGGTTGCTGGAACCGATCATACCTTGGGGCTGAGGACTAAAAAATTGTCTGAACGCATTCTTCAGACGGCCACCTTCTCCACCGCTCCTTCTTTAACTGACCGAAGCCTCAGCAACACGTTGTCCAGGACCAGGATTTTGTAACCTCCCAGTCTCTGGGAATGCGTTGCACAGACCTTTCTGCAAGGACCCCGAAGATGTTTCATCCTCTGATCCCTCTGCGATGGCAAGATAAGGTCCGCAACCTTACCCTTGTAACGTGGATCAAGGAGGGTTGCCAGCCACTAATGATCCCTCTCCTTGATCACACGAATATGAGGATCCCTCCGCAGACTTTGCAGGATCAGGGAGGCCATGCAGCATAGGTTTGCTGAGGCATTCGGTCCGGAGTCCTCTGGGTCACTCAGGACAACATGATCCGCAGCCACCTCCTCCCAGCCACGTACAAGTCCATGGGTTTCTTGGGACTGTAATTGATCCCTTGAAGACTGCTGCTGATTCTGAGTGCTAGGCTCTACCTCCATGCTGACACAATCCTCCTCCTCCTCGTCCTCTTCCTGTGTGATAGGCGGGCCAGCAGGCACACTGTCTTGATAAAGGGGGCCTTGAGAGGTAAGGAAGTCCTCCTCTTCCTCCCTCTGTTCTGCCTCAAGTGCCCTGTCCTCCTCAAATGGTACCAGGACAGTGCATGCATCCGTGATCATGACCCACTGGTGTGGCAAAAAAACAAGCTCCCCTGACCCTATCCTGGTGCCATATTGGCACAGATACTCATTGATGGCCCTCTGCTGCATGTGCAGCCGCTGCAGCATGACCAACATTGAGTTCCACCTGGTGGGCATGTCACAGATTAGGCGGTTCTTGGGCAGGTTGTATTCCTTTTGGAGGTCAGCCAGCCGAGCACTGGCATTATATGACTGGCGGAAATGCACACAGAGTTTCCTGGCCTGCCTCAGGACATCCTATAAGCCTGAGTACCTCCCGAAGAACCCCTGCACCACCAAGTTAAGGACGTGAGCCAAACAGGGCACATGGGTCAGTTGTCCCTGTCGGAGGGCGGAGAGGAGGTTTGTGCCATTGTCGCAAACCACCTTTCCTGGCTTAATCTGGTGTGGCGTCAACCACCTCTGAGCCTGCCCCTTCAGAGCTGACAGAATCTCTGCCCCAGTGTGGCTCCTGTCCGCCAAGCACACCAGCTCAAGCACCGCATGGCATCTTTTTGCCTGCGTACTTGCGCAGCCCATTGAACGCCTACGGAGCACGGCTGGTTCCGAGGACAAAGCACAGGAAGAGGCCATGGAGGAAGAAGAAGAGGAGGGGGTGGAGGAGAGAGGTGTGTCAGAATCACCAGTAGTAACATTTTGGAGGCGTGGTGGCGGAAACAACCTCCAACACTACTGCACCTTCTCCTGCATCCTTCCCAGTTGCCAGCAGAGTCACCCAATGCGCCGTGAAAGATAGGTAATGTCCCTGTCCATGCCTGCTGGACCATGATTCAGCGGTAATATGCACCTTACCGCTGACCACCCTGTCCAGCGAGGCCAAGACATTGCCTTCCACATGCCGGAAGAGAGCTGGAATCGCCTTCCGTGAGAAAAAGTGGCGTTTGGGAACCTACCACTGAGGAACCGCACATTCCACAAACTCTCAGAATGGGGCAGAGCCTACCAACTGAAAAGGCAGCAGTTGAAGTGCTAGAAATTTAGCCAAGCTAGCATTCAACCGCTGGGCATGTGGATGGCTGGGAGTGAACTTCTTTCGGCGGTGCAGCAGCTGGGGCAGGGAAATTTGCCTGGTACAATCTGACGTTGGTGTACCGATAGCAGATTTCCCATAAGTACTTAGCTGTGACACACCTAATTCTACACCTTCCATCCTCTCAGTGCAGGTTTCAGAGAGGACTGAAGGTATAGTGGGGTTGGAGATCCCAGCTGATAAGGAGTAAGGAGAGGTCCGCTTTGTTCTTTGGTGTGGGTCTTTTAGGTATGCTTGCCAACGAACTGCATGGCAGGTCAACATATGTCTGATCAAGCATGTGGTGCCCAAGCTGGTGATGTTTTGGCCACGCGAGATATGCCTGAGACATATGTTGCAAATAGCAGCACTGCGATCTGATGCACTCGTCTCAAAAAAGGCCCACACCAAATAACTTTTGGAATAACGCGCAGAGACAGCAGCGCCATGCACATGCGGAACACTGCGGTGTGATGCTGTCAGTGTGCTGCCCTTACGCTGGCCCCTGGAGGGCATCCTGCCTCATTGGAGATGTGCCTCCTCCTCCTCCTCTCTCCTATCAGGCACCCACGTAGAGTCCGTGAACTCATCATCCCCTCCCTCCTCATCACTGTAGCAAACCTGGCAGTATGCTGCAGCTGGGGGAACATGACTGCCAGATTGCTGTCCTTCTTGGGCACCCCCTCTCTCTGGGCTCACCTTACTGCCTCCCTCTAGCTGGGTACCATCATCGGAGCCTTCAAAACGCTGCGCATCCTCCTGCAGCATGTACCCAACACTGTGGTCAAACAGTTCGGGGGACTCCTCAGGAGGACATGGTGGGGCTAGGGAAGGAGTGACTGATGCCATTGAGCCAAGGGAAGAGGCCGCTTTAGCGGCTGCTTTGCCAGACAAAGTACCCTGAGCCTGGGTGAGAGAGGATGAGGATGAGGACGGCTTGGTCATCCACTCTACCAAGTCTTCGGCATGTTGCAGCTCAACGCGGCCAGCTGCCGAAAAAAAGGACAAGCATGTCCCACGGCCACGTGCTGATGAGGATGCACCGTGTCCACGACCAGCACTGTTGCCTCTAGACACAGAGCCTGCTTGCCCTCTTTTATTGGCTGTCTGCCTCTGCTTTTTGTCCTTCCAGACATACTAATGGCCTGCAGTGAGATATAGCTGCACAAAGCTGGGATGTATATATACATATATACTGATTATACTGCAGCAAGCAGAATCAACTGCCTGCCTGTAGTATTATTAGTAAGAGAACGCCAGCAATTGTCTTCAGTTATCTTTAGTTGCACACTGTGCAAAGGACACAGTACACTAACTGAAAATACTTGCAGCTCCCTGCCTGTGATATTAATATGAGAACACCAACAATTGTATTCAGGTAGCTGTAGATGCACACTGTGCAAAGGACACAGTACACTAACTAAAAATACTTGCAGCTCCCTGCCTGTGGTATTAATATGAGAACACCAGCAATTGTATTCAGGTAGCTTTAGGTGCACACTGTGCAAAGGACACAGTACACTAACTTAAAATACTTGCAGCTCCCTGCCTGTGGTATAAATATGAGAACACCAGCAATTATATTCAGGTAGCTTTAGGTGCACACTGTGCAAAGGACACAGAACACTAACTGAAAATACTTGCAGCTCCCTGCCTGTGGTATTAATATGAGAACACCAGCAATTGTATTCAGGTAGCTTTAGGTGCACACTGTACAAAGGACACATTACACTAACTGAAAGTACTTGCAGCTCCCTGCCTGTGGTATTAATATGAGAACATCAGCAATTTTATTCAGGTAGCTTTAGGTGCACACTGTGCAAAAGACACAGTACACTAACTGAAAATACTTGCAGCTCCCTTCCTGTGGTATTAATATGAGAACACCAGCAATTGTATTCAGGTAGCTTTAGGTGCACACTGTGCAAAGGACGCAGTATACTAACTGAAAATACCACAGCTCCCTGACAGTGGTATGAGTATGAGAACACCAGCAATTGTATTCAGGTAGCTTTAGATGCACACTGTGCAAAGGACAAAGTACACTAACTGAAAATACTTGCAGCTCCCTGCCTGTGACATTACAATGAGAACGCCAGCAATTGTATTCAGGTAGCTTTAGATGCACAATGTGCAAGGGACAAAGTACACTAACTGAAAATACTTGCAGCTCTCTGCCTGTGGTATTAATATGAGAACACCAGCAATTGTATTCAGGTAGCTTTAGGTGCACACTGTGCAAAGGACACAGTACACTAACTGAAAATACTTGCAGCTCCCTGCCTGTGGTATTAATATGAGAACACCAGCAATTGTATTCAGGTAGCTTTAGGTGCACACTGTGCAAAAGACACAGTACACTAACTGAAAATACTTGCAGCTCCCTTCCTGTGGTATTAATATGAGAACACCAGCAATTGTATTCAGGTAGCTTTAGGTGCACACTGTGCAAAAGATGCAGTACACTAACTGAAAATACCACAGCTCCCTGACAGTGGTATGAGTATGAGAACACCAGCAATTGTATTCAGGTAGCTTTAGATGCACACTGTGCAAAGGACAAAGTACACTAACTGAAAATACTTGCAGCTCCCTGCCTGTGGCATTAATATGAGAACACCAGCAATTGTATTCAGGTAGCTTTAGATGCACACTGTGCAAGGGACAAAGTACACTAACTGAAAATACTTGCAGCTCCCTGCCTGTGGTATGGGTATGAGAACACCAGCAATTGTATTCAGGTAGCTTTAGGTGCACACTGTGCAAAGGACACAGTAGACTAACTGAAAATACTTGCAGCTCCCTGCCTGTGGTATTAATATGAGAACACCAGCAATTGTATTCAGGTAGCTTTAGGTGCACACTGTGCAAAGGACACAGTACACTAACTGAAAATACCTGCAGCTCCCGGCATGTGATATTAATATGAGAACACCAGCAATTGTATTCAGGTAGCTTTAGATGCACACTGTGCAAAGGACACAGTACACTAACTGAAAATACTTGCAGCTCCCTGCCTATGGTATTAGTATGAGAACACCAGCAATTGTATTCAGGTAGCTTTAGGTGCACACTGTGCAAAGGACACAGTACACTAACTGAAAATACTGCAGCTCCCTTCCTGTGGTATTAATGTGAGAACACCAGCAATTGTATTCAGGTAGCTTTAGGTGCACACTGTGCAAAGGACACAGTACACTAACTGAAAATACTGCAGCTACCACAATTGCCTGCCTGCCTGTCAGTATATTATGAAGAGAATAACAGGAACGGATCTAGCTAAACTGAATACAGTGTATATATATATATATATATACAACACCTAGGATGCATATATATCCTCTATACACTGTATAACTGCAGCTAACTGACTCGCCTGCCTGCGCTATCTAACTCAAATGAAATGACACTATCTCTCTCTCTGTCTTTCTTTCACCGCCGCAACACACTACACAAGGCCGTCACGCAGGTGGCCTTATATAGTGTGGGGCGTGTACTAAACCCCGTGATCCATAATTGGCCAAAGCCACCCTGGCTTTGGCCAACTATGGCTCTCCGTTCTTACCGCGCTGTGATTGGCCAAAGCATGTGGGTCATAGTGCATGCTTGGCTAATCATCAGCCAGCAATGCAGTGCGATGCCACAGTGAATTATGGGCCATGATGCGCCACTCGAATTTGGCGCGAATGGCCCATAATGTTCGAAATTCGACGAACAGTCGAACAGCCGATGTTCGAGTCGAACATGAGTTTGACTCGAACTCGAAGCTCATCCCTAATCAGGAGCATTACTATAGTTTGTTTAATACTGAACTTTACATTTATGATCATATAATATTTTTCTCACTTTACTGCTTGAAACCATATTTTAAATTAGTAATATATCTCTGTTATTTGAAGCCATATACAGTATGATATCATCTATCATTAGAATATATATGTTTTGTTTGGAAATACCTATTTATTCTGTATTCCGTTTCCAAGTTCTCTTAATCCTTAATCCTTTGGGGAAGATATATTAATATTTCTACATAAGCTATGCAGGCGATTAGATTTAATCCTATCATTTTTATTAAGAGTTTATGCCACACATGCATTGATCTGTTTGATCAGTGCAAGTATGGCAAAGCATAATAAATGATCTTATTCTTAAGAACACTTGGATGATGTATAGACAACATTCCCCAAACAGTTAAATACCTTTTTTATTTAACAAAACTTTTCAACATCTCTTCTTACATAGCTGAGATAAGGTTAAGAGCCTGAGCTGTAGATGGCCATTGTCTGATTCCTAAGGGCTGAACACCACTTATGGGGCAGACATTTCACTCTCATTGAAGCTGAACACTATGTCCTGTGCCAGGGGTTATATAAAGGCTGCTTCTAATGGAGGGTATTGCCTTAGTCAGGTAGAAGGAGAGATGAAAGAGTCTGTAATTTATCACTGGTTTATTGTCATAATTGTGCTTGCAGATGGAAAAACGAAATTAACTGCATGAAACACAATAATTAGTGAACTTTTTACAGGACCAGCTGACTGCTGTGCAAGATCTACTGAGACCTCATGCCGTTAGCTAAAGACAAGTTTACATAGCAGTAATTAAACAAGTGTTTTTTTTTCATACTTTAAGAGTTTGTGTGTGTGTGTATGTTTCCTATAAGTATTGTTAAAGAAAAACTGAAGATGTGAGAAAAAAAGTCAGCACTTCTCTCCCTCTTACTTCTTAGGCTTAAAGGATAAACTCACCTATCAAAAAAATAAATAAAATGCACATATTTTATGGGTAAAAAAATAGCATTTATTATTTTTTTTACACTGCAGCCTGTAAAGCATTGCACCCGTGATGGGCACCCGTGATCAGACTCTCAGTAAGCTGTTTGCCCGTACCTCCTGTATGGGCAGAGAATTAATGAACTGCTGGAAGAATGCTGGAAGAATCAATTAACTACGTGAGTGCTCATGTTGGCACCCGCACAGTACATTGAGAACTACAAGCCATTTGCCGTGGTGGACGATTGCACTTGTAGCTCATTCATTCACAGGACACTATGAATAAATGACACATCAGTGTGGGTGGAGCCCAGCACAGCCATGCTGTTTTCAAATTGTGACAGCGGATGAAGATCCCATCCACTGTCACAAAGTGGGGAGCACTCGTGGTGGGAGGTGGATGTATAGAAGCATGTTACACCCTAATAATGGCTGTAACATGTAAAATGCTACTAAAGGTGAACTTAGCCATTATGGAGAGAGGTGGTGGGTCTTGTAACTTTTGGCTCCCTTTAACTTTCGAAAGTCATGAGTGTTCAATGCAGACATGCACTGTTGAATTTTATTTTATTTTTTTTACATATTTGATTTGATTTTAAGAAGAAACAGTACATTCAATACAAATGCAACAAAAGCATAGATTTGTGGATTTTGATCTGAGCAGGCTCAGTCTAATAGTACAGATGTCAGATTATATATCTCAGTTAAACTAGTAGAATCGATAAAAGAACGGGGGGGGAGGGAGAGCGGAGAAGAAGAAAAAGAGCAGGATGAGGGCCCTGATCTAAGACTAGTGGTACTAGGGAAAAGAAAGAGTACATCTTACAAACTGCATAACTTAACCTGCGTTGTTGTAAAAGGAAGCTTGGTTGGAAAAGTGAGACCTCTGCGTCTGACTCCTCTCCGGGTTCCAGAGGGAGGAGGGGGGGAGGCACTTGGATAAGCATCCTAAAGATGATTAGCTAGCTAGAGCAGGTTGAACAATACATATTATTATACAGACAAACTGCCATTCAAACCCATGGGTTAGCTGTCTGAATTTAAGTTTAGATCTTACTTACAACAAGGGAGCAGGGGGGGGGGAACTGCAGGAGTCTTGTGGTCGTGTCACCTTGGTATCCAAAGTTTGACCTGGTAAATCCCTACTAAATATAAAAGCTTAAGCTGTATGGAGTTAATAAATCGAAAGTACGCAAAAATTTAAACATCTTTACATTGTGCCTTTTTGCAAAATGGTTGAATTACTAAAGGCAAATACACTGTTAATTTTGCAAGTTGCACTCTGCAAGAAAATGATCCCCAAAGCTTAGTAAATGAGGTGACTCCCTGCTGATTTCCGATTTCCATCATCCAATAATGTACCACCCCCCCGTATATTAAATTGGTCTCACAGTACACATTTATGAATATACATATATTCCACATATCAGCATGGAGTAAATCAAGCTGAAACAATTTGTTTTAGAGATAAGGTCTATCAAACGCTGGTACAATGTTGGCTAATTAATCATATAAAGGTTTGAGTAAGAGGCAGGGAGACTAATCCCAATATACAGTAACCCCTATACTGCCGAATAAACAAAAAAGACTCTCACACTTGTTTAAAAATAGTCCAAGGGATATTAACTCTAAGAGCCATTAACTTTGTCTCATTCATCTCAAGCCCAGAGAAGGGTCCAAATGTTCTGTTGCTATTTCAAATCGATATTTAAGATTTAATATCTCAAAGATATGATAGGGGTTAAATGAGAGTTCTTTTGACCAGAAGTGAAAGCGTTTAACATAAAAACATTTATTAGAGTATATACAAAGTCTAATCTAATACACAGAAACTATCTATAGTCTTAAACAAGCAGGAACTAGTAGTTTAAAATACAAACATTTACATGGAGGAATACAGAGCATATTCAGCTAAAACATTAAAGTACAAGCATGTGCAGTTGTTACATGTAAGACAGACCTTTCCCATAGTTACCCTTTAGAAGCATTCTTCAGGCTACCCTTCTATCAAGAGAGCTCCCTTCTCCTCTCCTCTTGAGTATATCTCTCTATCCTCATACCCCATAGGTTGGCCTAGCTTAGATCATGATTGGAGGGCTTACTACATAAGTCAGCGCCATTTTATGCAAATCCTGGTGACTATATCTGGGCAGGAGATGTAATTGAATTTTCCACGGAGGTTAGGTATTGATTAAAGGTTGGGCTCCCTTCATTGCATATCCCAGCATGGTATCCTTTGACGGGAGTATCTGAATTGTCTCTCCATGGCTTGTATATACAAGTCTGGCTCCGCATTGTCTACTCTTAACAAGCGCTTCTGTGACACCCTTTTGCCCGGCTTTCATAGATGCAAGCCAAATGAAATATATTCATAATTACAATATTTTACAGCTATTAATGGAGATTTCACATAAAACCATAAGGCAACAGATGGCCCCTTATGGCCAGTTGAGAATATGAGACTCGACCACACCTAAAATAATGGTTTATGTGTAATCTCCTTTAATATTTCAAACTTTTGGCTTTGCCCTCTGAAATGAAATACAACTCTTTGAGACGAAAAAATAACTTTTAAACTTTCCATCTCTACAGTTCATATTTCTGTAACCCAGTATTGGTAGTCATCACTTGTTCTGGATGTAATAAGTCCATAATAAAAAATATTAAGATACAAAACACCCAAAAAAAAAACACGAAGGGGAATAAAAACACGAGGATCCTTGTTCTCAACCGTCTAATAATAATAGTGCGAAAGTCAATAATGTCAATATGGTCTAGTTGCCCTTGCTTCTGGGACAGCCTTCCATGGTGATTCCAATTGGATACACCATACAGTAATGGCCTTTGGATCAGCTTTCCTGGCTTTCTGAGATTTAACTTTATTAATGTGGGCAAAGTTAGAGAAAGAAAACACGAGTACTTTTAAGACATATGCATTCAAATGAATGCTTATCTTGTCATTCTGCGTATTAAGGACCTTTGATTAGAATTGTTATAGATATACTGTGACCTAATATGAGGCCCTTTCCCATTGACACATGGGACAATTTAAATGGTTGCGTCCTTAAGCCAGGTTGTCTGATTTCCATCCCTCATCTTTCTTCCTCCATTGTCATATGCCTGCAAGTAACTCTGCCCCGTCTTCTGCTGAATACCCCTGTGTGTGTGTGTATGACACTTCCAGTGTTCAGGGGGATCTCGTTGCCATGGCAACTTAATATAAACCCCTTTTACTGAAGCTGTGTTCAGTTATACCAACCCTGATGGGTTAAAGCCTTGGCTGGTGCCCAACTTTTGTGTATATAGCTCCGTCCTTGGCTACCGTGTGTAGCTACTGTATGAGTCCTGCCTTTAGCAGGCTAGGGCAGAGGTCATAACTTTAAGAGGTCTCCGTGCAGATTTAGGCAGTGTCATCTAAGCAGACAAAAATAACTTGATTTCAGAATGCGGATAAGTGTGATGTCACCAGTTACTTGTGGCTTCAGGAATGATTAGACTAAATTACTTCTTAAGTACAATTGTACTATACTTTCTGCTATTTGCCAATCACTATGAGTCTCACCAGTCCCAGTATATCTATATGATCTTCAAGCAATGCTCTTTGAACTTAGTTATGGTCCAAAAAGAAAACTGACCAACATAAAAAATTACTAATGACCACATATGATGACTGCCGAATATTAGAACTGTAGAGAGGACACTATATCACATATACAAGGAAACTAGTCACATGACTGTTGTTAAACCCAGGTGCTTTGATCTCAAAGCAAGTGTGAAAGAGGACCTGGTGGATGGAGAGTGGGATGAGTCTGAAGCATTATGGGTGGAACTGCATACAGATGTGCGTAGTTCAAAGCTAATAATTGGAGTTAGTTATAGACCACCCAATGTTAATGAGGAGGTGGAGACTCAGCTCCTTGCACAGATGGAAAGGGCTGCAAGGGCTGGGACGGTGATAATAATGGGGGATTTTAACTACCCAGAAATTGACTGGAATAATGGAACTGCTGGGACAGTTAAAGGGCAAAAATTTATAAACCTATTGCAGGACAATTTTATGGCCCAGTTTATTGAGGCCCCAACTAGGAATGATGCTCTGTTGGACCTGGTAATCTCAAACCATGCAGAGCGTATTACTAATGTTCAGATAAAGGAACACCTGGGTAGCAGTGACTGTAACATGATTTCATTTGATGTTAGTTGTAAGCAGAAATCACATACGGGAAAGATAAAAACACTTAATTTCAAGAGAGCAAATTTTCCGAGGATGAGAGCTGCTCTCCAGGACTTAGACTGGGAGGGAATATTGGCATCAATGTGCACAGAACAGAAATGGGAATTCTTGAAAAAGACTGTTTGTGAACTCACTGCAAAGTATATTCCCATGGGCAATAAGCTTAAAAGGCTAAAAATAAAACCTATGTGGCTCACTGCCAAAGTTAAAAAAGCTATAAACTATAAGAAAAGAGCTTTTAAAAAATATAAAAATGAGGGAACACTAGTGTCATTTAAATGTTACAAAGAATATAACAGGATATGTAAAAAGGTAATCAAGGATGCAAAAATTCTAAATGAACGACAGATTGCAAAAGATAGTAGGACAAACCCCAAAAAATTCCTCAAATATATTAATAGTAAAAACGTCAAGTCTGAGCATGTAGGCCCTTTACAAAATAATCTAGAGTGGGTGACTGGGGACAAAGAGAAGGCTAATTTATTAAATACTTTCTTCAGTTCTGTGTATACAAAGGAGCATGGGGGAGCCCATGTCCAAAATGGGGGTGGTAGTGACACAGCCCCAAATCCACAATGGCTCAAAAGTGATATGGTCCAGAAATATTTAGATGGAATAAAGGTGGATAAAGCACCTGGACCAGATGGCATACACCCACGGATCCTAAAAGAATGGAGCTCTGTAATTTCAAAGTCATTGTATTTAATTTTTAGGGACTCATTAATGACAGGAATAGTACCACTGGATTGGCGCAGGGCCAATGTGGTGCCTATATTTAAAAAGGGAATTAAGTCTTTACCAAGTAACTATAGACCTGTTAGTTTAACTTCCATAGTTGGGAAGATACTGGAGAGATTAATAAAAAAACACATAGATGAGTTCTTGCTGGAAAAAAAAATATTTAAGCAACATACAGCATGGATTCATGAAAGACAGAAGTTGTCAGACAAACCTGATTTCTTTTTATGAAGAGGTAAGTAAGACCTTGGACAGAGGTGTGGCGGTGGACGTGGTATACTTGGATTTTGCAAAAGCGTTCAATACAGTTCCCCACACACGGGTCATGTGCAAGATAAAGTCTACAGGATTGGAAATATCAGTTTGTAAATGGTTAGAAAACTGGCTAAAAGACAAAATTCAGAGAGTAGTGGTTAATGATTCTTACTCTGAATGGTCCAAGGTTATCAGTGGTGTACACCAAGGTTCAGTGCTGGGACCCTTACTTTTTAATATGTTTATAAATGATATTGGGTCTGAGATCAAAAGTAACATTTCTGTCTTTGCAGATGACACCAAGCTATGCAGTGGAATAACGTCCTTACAGGATGTCGCCAATTTACAAGCCGACCTCAATGCTCTTTCTAATTGGGCGACTATGTGGCAGATGAGGTTTAATGTTGATAAATGTAAAGTTATGCACTTGGGGGCTAAGAATATGAATGCATCATACATACTAGGGGGAGTAAAACTGGGGGGATCCGTAGTAGAGAAGGATCTGGGGGTTTTGGTAGATCATAAGCTCAATAATGGCATGCAATGCCAAGCTGCGGTTTCCAAAGCGAGCAAAGTCCTTTCTTGTATTAAGAGAGGTATGGTCTCCAGAGAGAGAGATATCATTTTGCCCCTGTTCAAATCATTAGTAAGACCTCATCTGGAATATGCAGTTCAGTTTTGGGCCCCAGTTCTCAAAAGGGATATTGGGGAACTGGAGAAAGTGCAGAGAAGGGCAACCAAACCGATAAGAGGCATGGAGGAGCTCAGCTATGAGGAAAGATTAGAGGAACTGAATTTATTCACTCTTGAGAAGAGGAGATTAAGGGGGGATATGATCAACATGTACACATATACGTATAAGGGGTCCATATAGTGAACTTGGTGTTGAATTATTCACTTTACGGTCAACACAAAGGACAAGGGGGCACTCTTTGCGTCTAGAGGAAAAGAGATTTCACCTTCAAATACGGAAAGGTTTCTTTACAGTAAGAGCTGTGAAAATGTGGAATAGACTCCCTGCATAGGTGGTTCTGGCCAGCTCAGTAGATTGCTTTAAGAAGGGCCTGGATTCTTTCTTAAATGTACATAATATAACTGGGTACTGACATTTATAGGTAAAGTTGATCCGGGGAATATCCGATTGCCTCTCGGGGGATCAGGAAGGAATTTTTTCCCCTGCTGTAGCAAATTGGATCATGCTCTGCTGGGGTTTTTTGCCTTCCTCTGGATCAACTGTGGGTATAGAATTGGGTATATGGGATTGTACGATATATATATATATATATATATATATATACATTTTTTTTTTTTATGGTTGAACTGGATGGACTTGTGTCTTTTTTCAACCTGACTAACTATGTAACTATGTAACTATGTAACTATGTGTTACTGTTACTATTGTCATAGTTGGTAATAGCTACAATGACATACATTTATATAAAACCATTATCCAATGTCGAAAGTGAGAAAAAAAAACCTGTTGGAACTTTGTCCCATCCCCAAAATGCTATAGGGAAGCTTTAATATTCTATATAAACATTTTTAACTGTTTTAAATGTTCTCTATATAATGTTCCCCCTACTCCCCTCTTTTTTTTTATATATATATATATCCCCATAGTGAAACCAAACTCACGAATCACCCAAAAAAATAAAAAAAATAAGGTGATATAGGAAGGAAATAATAATAGTTTCCCTTAAAAGAAAAAGGAGAGAAAAAAAAACTAAACCAAAAAAGTAAAACAAACAGTAATAAAAAAAGTAAAAGTAAAAAAAAAAAAAAATCTGATTTAATGCTGCCCCAACTTTTAAATTGTTAAAGAGCATTGAATCTGTTTTTTGTTAAACAAAAACTGCCTTTAAACATTACAGCTATACAAAAGGCAATGTCCTCTATCGGTAGTGATTAACATAATAATTGATTCTCAGTGAAAATCAATTTGCCAGTCCTCCAGGCCACAGGAAGTTGTATCAGAGAGAGGCCAGACACTGTTTAATGAAACAGACCCCAAACAACAAAAAAAAAAAAAAATGAATTTAGTTAGGCTTGACTAATTAATTCCATTCCAGGATTTTCCTTAAAACAAAACATAAATAACTATGTTTTAAGGTCCTCTGTGTTTTTAAAGAAATTTAACCAGTCTTGGTCCATTCATCCATCCTTGTGTGTGTATTTCTTCCTAAAATACAAAACTCAAAACCATTAATAACACCTCACTGTACCTCTTCTGAGAGGTTTCTAATGGGCTAACTGGCAGTACATGCTTGGAACAGACTTCCAGCATAGGTAATGAGTCCATCAACAGTAAGTACAGTGAAACATGTACCGACTCCCCCACATATCTGTACTCTGACAAACAAAAAGTTATAGGAAAACATGGTGGGGTTTCTAAGTACTTTCACTCTAAAAAGACCCATGTCAACATAAAACCTTTACACATATTAACAGCACATGCGTCAATTCGGAAGGAAAAAAAACAAGACAAAACCTAAGACCTACTGAATCCATAAGATGCCATAAGGTAATGTATTATGCAGTTTCCACGTGTCAGAGTGAATGAAACTTCACTCTAACCACAGGAAAGGGAGAAAAAAAACTAAATTCCTACAATTTCTCCTAACTATAGGAATCAAGATCTCGTATCGGTGCACAGGTTATTTATTTGCGATTACCTTTCAATTTGTAGAAAAAAAAGGTATAAATGTAAACTGGTACCAGTATTGAGCTCATTACAAACGAGAGGGAGAAAAAAAAACAATAATCAAATAAACATAAACAGTACAAAGCATGCGCATTGATGTGATCACACTTATTGATGGCCATAAAACAAAAAATCTTGTTTACACATGGACCGTTCATACACATCCATTCCATCACTCAGACACACACATTCGTTTTGATTGAATCCCCTAGATTTTAGATAGAGCTTTGGTAATTTTCAAATGAATTGCTAGGCGTTTCTGGCCACTGGGAGAATACAAAGGGAAGCATAAGAAAAAACACAAAAACCATGGAATACTATACTTTACCTTTTGTTAGGCGCGTATTTACGCATATATACAGCTTTATATGTACAAATATTTCAGGAACTCACTTACCCTGAAAAAAAAGATAACTTGTAGCAAAACAGTTAATACTTTTATCCCATTTTTTTTCTTTAACTTATTTAACCACTTGCCGTCCGCCTCCTGTACATTTACGTCGGCAGAATGGCAAGGACAGCCACATCAACGTACCTGTACGTCCCCTTTAAGTGCCTGTCCGTGTGGTCATGCTTGTGACCCTGCCGCCATCCCCGTGAGTCGGACCGCGGGTCCCGTGGGCTCGATCGTCGTGGGGATCCCCACGATCGTCTCACAGAGGTATAGAGCGGGGAGATGCTTGTGTAAACAAGCATCTCCCAGCTCTGCCTAGTGACAATGACACTGATCTCGGCACTGTGTACTCGGAGCGGAAATCGGTGTCATGTGACACAGAGCTCATCCCCTCTACAGTAAGAAACACTATGCAGGGAACACTTAACCCCTACAGCGCCACCTAGTGGTTAACCCCGTCACTACCAGTGTCATTTTCACAGTAATCAGTGCATTTTTATAGCACTGATCGCTGTGAAAATTACAATGGCCCCAAAAATGTGTCAAAAGTGTCCGATGTGTCCGCCATAATGTTGCAGTCATGAAAAAAATCACTGATCGCTGCCATTACTAGTAAAAAAAAAAAAATTGATAAAAATGGCATAAAACTATCCCCTATTTTGTAAACGCTAGAACTTTTGCGCAAACTAATCAATAAACGCTGATTGCGATTTTTTTTACCAAAAATATGTAGAAGAATACATATTGGCCTAAACTGAGGAAAAAAATGTTTTTTATATATTTTTTGGGGAAATTTATTATAGCAAAAAGTAAAAAATATAAAACATTTTTCAAAATTGTCGCTCTATTTTTGTTTATAGCGCAAAAAATAAAAACCGCAGAGGTGATCAAATACCACCAAAAGAAAGCTATATTTGTGGGGGGAAAAATGACGTAAATTTTGTTTGGGAGCCACGTCGCACGACCGCGCAATTGTCAGTTAAAGAGCCGCAGTGACAAATCCCAAAAAGTGGCCTTGTCTTTAACCAGCCAAAATGGTCCGGGGCTGAAGTGGTTAAAGAAAACAATACAACATTACTCGTACATTGGTAAATGGTCAATGACCTTCCCACTTTGATCTAGTAAAACTACATGCCCTAGACCTCTAAAACATAACTTCTATCTTGCATTTCATCCCCGGTTTTAGTGTACTGGTTTGGTTCCCGATGGATAAATTTACTCCCTCCATTTTTCAAATTCAAGGAGTCAATAATGTTTCTTTGAAAGTATTGGAATTCTTTCACAAACTCATCCCATTCCTGTTTCATTTGCCTAATCTCATACTGTAAAGCCTCATTTTCGGCCTTAATAGCTGAGGAAGGGATGTATGAATTCAAATTTTTATATTTCCTAGGCTTTTCACCCCAGCGAGGTGAGTATACTTCCACGTCACGCCTCTTTGTTGTATACTGATTTGGTTTTAATATCTTTTCACCAGAAGACAAACAAAACTGGTAAATGTGGCCGAAAAAAACAGACGTGAAGCATTTTATCTTCTGTAAAGTATTAAAGCGTCTCTTAACAACTGGTGTGGTTTTAGGCTGAGCATATTCAATGGCTAAAACCTGATTAACAACATTTGCTGTACGAGAAATAGGGGCCCTTTCAAAAGAGCTCCCCCCTTTCAATGAGTTGTTGGAACTAACACATACTCCAGATGGAGTTAATTTCCTGTTGCACCGAGAAATACTCAAACTGGTTGCAATACAATCTATGGTATGTGTAGATTGCCCACGCTGCCCTGGGCTGGAAGATGCAGACAATTGTTCACATTTACTGTCTGCAGCCTTCAGCCCCTTTATCAGCTGATCAACCTCTCCTTGCTCATTTTGGTTGTGTATTGTTGGCTGCTGGGGGCTAGCATTCATATTTAACAATAACAATCTCCTGTGCTTGGGTGTTTCGTCTATACACGGGTGATGTAGTCCATTTTTGGGGATTTAGGCAAAGCCTGTAGTCTTGCAGCCCTCCTTGGAACAATGGGTATTCTTTATAACTACAAAAAAGGAGGGCACACCGACCTTGTGCATTACCATAGGTACATTTTATTACAAACTTAAAAGCAATAGATATACTCACAAATGAGCAAGACTGTTTGGGGTACCAACAGATCCCCTCCACATCAGGTCCGGTCTGCATGTGCCAAGGGACGCAGTCCGATCATTTGACAAGCCTTTGTTTCTTGCTCATTTGTGAGTATATCTATTGCTTTTAAGTTTGTAATAAAATGTATCTATGGTAATGCACAAGGTCGTGCTCTCTCCTTTTTTCCTTTTTTGTAGCATTCATATTTGTCATAGAAACTCTTAAGCCCCATACACACGATCGGTTTGACTGATGAAAACCGTCCGATGGATGGTTTTCATCAGACCAACCGATCGTGTATGGTACCCATCGGTCTTTTTTCCATCGGTTTTAAAAAATAGAACTTGTTTTAAAATTTTCCGATGGATCAAAAACCGATGGTAATTTCCGATCGTCTATGGGCAAGTCCATCGGATCAAAAACCCACGCATGCTCAGAATCAAGTCGACGCATGCTCAGAAGCATTAAACTTCATTTTTCTCGGCTCATCGGAATGTTTTACGTCACCGCGTTTGGAACGGTTGGTTTTTTGACTGATGGTGTGTGGCCAAGACTGATGAAAAACAGTTTCATCGGATTTCCGATGGTCAAATCCATCGGACGAAAATCCATAGGTCATCCGATCGTGTGTACGGGGCTTAAGAGTACTGATATTCCTTTTGGCTATTTATAGATCATCCTTGAGAGAAATGGTCTGCAATAATAACGACCTATAATTGTTAGCTAACCAAAAGGCTGCAAACATTAGTGTAGTCTTACCCTCACGTTTGCTGTATTTTTTCTCTGTAAGTTTTATATTTACATACTCTTGTGCATGGTGCCATGGGCTTTTGAATTCCTCCATTGCTCTTATTATCTCAGCGCTATTTTTAACTTTAGCAATCCTGGCCATCAAATTTTCCATGATGTACAAGTTCAGTGATGATACAATAATACACCACAGAAAAGACTTGACACAGTAGTCTAGCACTAATAATATGCACCGGAGTGGAGATACAAGCCTTAAAATAACACTACTATCTTCACAGAGTGAAGTCTAAACCCAAAAACAAAAGTGCTGAGATTCACACACAAGGAACCATAGTTATCCCTCTAGGTAGACAATTAGAAATGTAAACACCGCTCTGTTTACACCAATATTTGTAACACTCAATTTAGTAAAAAAACAACTGAACTAACACCAAAAAAAATAAATTCAAGGTATAATGTACTGCACTTTTTTTTTTATTGATAATAATCTTTCTCAGATATTAGCTTCAGTAGTAAAACTTCCACAGTTTTGTACTTTAACTGACACCAATGAGCATATTACCGTTTGTAAATTTCCACTGTTAAAAAAGAAAAAAAAAAAAAAAAAAGAAAAACAAAAACTAAAAAAACTAAAAACAAAATCTTTTGTAGGTTATTTTAATGTCCTAAATATTTTAAATGTTAGTGGACATACAATTTAAATAAAAACAAAAGCTTGTTGAACCTTTTCAACAACACAACCAAGGCCACTTTTTTCAGTGTCTTTCTAATAAAATATATACTCACCATCAATCAAACTCAAACACTGGTTAGAGATAGCAATGAAGCTTGGTAAGGCACAAAAGCAACAACTAAAACAAAAATTTTCCCGCCATGTAAAATTTTTATTTATTTTCCACAAAACCAAGGACCCCTATTTCAGTGTCCTCTTTCCAATAAAACAACAATCAAAAATCAAAACAAAAATCCCCATTAAATTGACCAGTTATAATGGTACATCCAAAGTACTTTTATCAATTATAATTTACGGGATATTAAAAAAAATAATGTGGTGTATCCTCCCTCCTATTTAGAGTTATTCTAATACCCACTAATAAAACAAAAACATTTACCTATATTTTTCCCTAGATAGATTGGATAAGCTGACTCAGCTTAAATTCCCCCTAATAACCTTAATCTCTAATACATACATTTTGTTATTATATTAAATACTTTCAGTCCTGTACTTATTTTCGTGGTCGCCACTGTTGCTATTTCAAATCAATATTTAAGATTTAATATCTCAAAGATATGATAGGGGTTAAATGAGAGTTCTTTTGACCAGAAGTGAAAGAGTTTAACATAAAAACATTTATTAGACTATATACAAAGTCTAATCTAATACACAGAAACTATCTATAGTCTTAAACTAGCAGGAACTTGTAGTTTAAAATACAAACATTTACATGGAGGAATACAGAGCATATTCCTCTAAAACATTAAAGTACAAGCGTGTGCAGTTGTTACATGTAAGACAGACCTTTCCCATAGTTACCCTTTAGAAGCATCCTTCAGGCTACCCTTCCATCAAGAGAGCTCCCTTCTCCTCTCCTCTTGAGTATATCTCTCTATCCTGATACCCCATAGGTTGGCCTAGCTTGGATCATGATTGGAGGGCCTACTACATAAGTCGGCCCCCTTTCATGCAAATCCTGATGACTATATCTGGGCAGAAGATTTAATTGAATTTTCCCCGGAGATCAGGTATTGATTAAAAGTTGGGCTCCCTTCATTGCATATCCCAGCATGGGATCCTTTGATGGGAGTATCTGAATTGTCTCTCCATGGCTTGTATATACAAGTCTGGCTCCGCATTGTCTACTCTTAACAAGCGCTTCTGCAACACCCTTTTGCCTGGCTTTCATAGATGCAAGCCAAATGAAATATATTCATAATTACAATATTTGACACCTATTAATGGAGATTTCACATAAAAAACCATAAGGCAACAGTACGCAGCATATTGGGAATAGAGGTAAGAAGAGAAGTAACAAAAAGCAGCGTGTCATCCGCAAAGAGTGCATACTTATTCTCCCGAGAATCACACAAAACCCTCTCAATGTTCGGGTTGTCATGGATGGCTATCGCTACTATATGAATCACAATATCGAAAATCAATGGGGTAAAGGGTATTCCTGACCAATTCCCCTGCAATCCCAATGGGATAAGAATAATGGCCCAAACCTTAGCTTGGGGTCAGGAATACAAGGCATCTAACGAGTGTCCAAATCCCCAAGCCACCAAGACCTTGAACATGTAGGTCCACAATACCGAATCAAAGGCCTTTTACAAGTTAATAGATACAAGTAGGACTTCCTGGCTGGTACCACTTTTCCACTGAGACTGAAAACGAGAAACAATGTCTGTTGTCCACCTAATTTGATCAGGGCCCTGTCTTCCTGGTAAGAATCCCACCTGATCCACCTGACCATCTATTAGTAAGGATCTTTGTAAACAGCTCGTTGTTAATTAGAGAAATGGGAAGACAGTTGCCTACCTCTCCTGGGTCCATATTGGGAACCAAAATGTCCTGAAACGTACAATTGTAGAGTTCAGTAAAGCCATCCGGCCTTGGGCTGACCCTGTCTGTGCATGTTTAATTGCTCTTTTAGATGGTTTCTATGCTCAGCTAAGTAGAAAGTGAGATACTCTCCAAATATCGGGCACACCCAATATGGTTCGCCCTAGTCGGGCCCTTGTAGAGGGAAGCATAAAAATTTCTGAAGGCCTCCAGCACTTTTTGGGTATTTTGAGATTAAGAGTAATTCTAACAACATAATTTCAGAATAGTGAAAAGTGAAACTACGGGTCTTGCAATTCAAGTTGTGATCTAATAAGGAGCCAATCCTATCTTTGTGCGTATAAAATTTTGTAGAAGCCCAGTGCACAATTTTTCCACCCAAGTTGTAAGCTCTTAATGAATTGCTAGCACATTCTCCTCAATCCGCCGAAGGAAAGTGGGGTCTGGGAGACATTTAATCTCACGCTTAAGCATCTATATTGCGGATCGATGTACCTTATTACGTTTGGAGAACACCTGATAATATTTCCCTTGTACCATTGAATTATGTGCTGCCCAAATGGACATGGGATAGACATCCTCTGTGTTCGTTTTCCAAAAATATTGCTGAAGACTAAGCTGATTGTCCTTGATCATGGGCACTAGGTTTAATGAGACAAAGACATGATCTATGCATGAGTAAGTGGAGTGTGGAGCCGAGTAAAAAGAATAATCACATGTTGAGGGGTTAGATTCTTGCCATGCATCAACCAGATTAAAGGGACACTAAAGGTTCCCGTTTAAAAAAATAAAAATAACAAACATGTTATACTTACCTCCACTGTGCAGCTCATTTTGCACAGAGTGGCCCCGAACCTGGTCTTCTGGGGTCCCTTGGCGGCTGTCTCGGCTCCTCCCCACAATAATTCACCACCTTCATGCGAGCGAGCTCGCATGGTGATGAGTTCTTGTGGGCGTGCTCCCCGTGATTCAGCCGGCGGCTATAGCCGCTCACTGTATCACTCGGCCCTGCCCCCGGCGCGGCGTGTCATTGGATGTGATTGACAGCAGCGCGAGCCAATGGCTGCACTGATTTCAATCAACCAATGAATGAGCCGAGAAGCCTGGCCGAGAAGCAAGCACGTTCATGGCGCGGGACTTTCGAGGGGTCAGGTAAGTAAACGGGGGGGCTGGGGGGCAGCTAATGCACAGATGTTTTTTCACCTTAATGCATAGAATGCATTAAGGTGAAAAAACTTTTACCTTTACAACCCCTTTAAGGAAGTTTACATTTTAGCCTCTCAAATACCCGCTTTAAAACAGGGGGGTGGTTGAGTTGAGCCTGAGCAGGGTTGTATTTTTTCTAGAGATCTAGGGCTAAATTAGTGTCTCTCCACCATATTAGTGGCATAGTAAGAGATAAATGTACAAAGTTATTCACCCATAAGTAATTTCACCAGAAGAAATCTGCTGGTGGTGTCCCGAAAGTCCAGTTTAAAGTGGTTGTAAACCCACTTTATAAACAAAGACCTACAGGTAATCCTAGATTAAGGCTTACCTGTAGGTGCATGAAATATCTCCTTAACCTACACAGTTAAGGAGATATTTGCATTTAAAAGCGGCGACGCTGACGTCACGCGCATGGGGTTAACCCCATTTACAAATTCGGCTAGGTCGCAGCATTCGACGACGTAGCCGAATTCGACGGCTCATGCGCGCATGCGCGGAGTCACGTCTTCGCCGCTCCGGCCAATCACAGCGCCGGAGCGGCGCTGTGATTGTCTGGAGCGGCGATACCCGGAAGTAACCTTCCGGCTATCGACGCAGCGATGGATGCGGCTGAAGAGGGAGACGAGGACGGCTTCGGGGGCCCGATCTAAGGTAAGTGATGCATAATGAGCTATTATGCTAGTCATATTAGCTCATTATGCCTTTCTCTTACAGCTAGTTTAAAAAATATATATTTTATGAGGGTTTACAACCACTTTAAGTGTAAAGGAGATGTGTTTGGGAAAACAGATTGCTACACCCTTTGTTTTGTCAGGGACATTTGCCCTAAAGAAGACTAGGTATTGTTTGTGCAACAAGACTGTCCATACAAATGGGGAAAATGGGTTTTCTGGAGTAAAAGGATATCTGCCCAAGAGTGATAGTTTTGGAAGGACTTGCGACAATTGATGGGAATTCAGGCCTTGCGTGTTGTGGGAAATAACTCAGCAGAGGGTCAAAGGAGACCCTGGTTAACTCATGTTGTAGGAAAAGCATCTGTATGACATATAGCGAAACTCACCCGCCACCAAGGAACCATCGTGGTGGTGATGTGGGACTAGAATTGGCTCAAAAGAGGTTTAAAAGAAAGAAAAGTAGAGAATTCAGAAAAAGAAAAAAAGAACCAAAAGAAAAACAAGAAGAAAACAGATCACCCCAGACTGGACCACAAAATGCTGGCCTAAGAGTAGTATGAAACTAGGTATGAAATTTTCGCACCACAAACCAACGCAGTGTGAAATTCGGGTCAAGGATCTGACAAATCAGGGCATTGATTCGAGTAGAGTGGGGATGCACAACAACCTGGCCAGGCCAAGATCTAAACTACCAATAAAAGAACTCCAAAATGACAGTTCAAAGATAAATGACTACTCTGTCTATAAAGACATATCCCAACAAATATGAGTTCTGAAGAGTAGCTTCTGAAAAATGGCTACTAACAAACTATAGATTAAGCTTTGTGAGGAAACAGGGCCAACATGTATTTGATACCCTTACAGCAGTGCACGATTAGAGAAAAAATGTAAAATTTAGAGTGAGAGCAGACAATGTACAGAAAAGGCTCCGATGATGGAACCCAGCTAGAGGAAGGCAGTAACGTGAGCCCAGAGAGAGGGGGTGCCCAACAAGGACAGCTATCTGGCAGTCATGTTCCCCCAGCTGCAGCATACTGCCACATTTGCTCCAGTGATGAGGAGGGAGGGGATGATGAGGTCACTGACTCCACCTGGGTGCCTGATAGGAGAGAGGAGGAGGAGGCACATCTCCAACGAGGCAGGATGCCCTCCAGGGGCCAGCTAAAGGGCAGCACACCGACTGCATCACACCGCAGAGCTCCGCATGTGCAGGACGCTGCTGTCTCTGCGCGTTATTCCAAAAGTTCTTTGGTGTGGGCCTTTTTTCAGACATGTGCAGCAGATTGCACCGTTGCCATTTGCAACATATGTCTCAGGCGTATCTCGCGTGGCCAAAACATCAGCCGCTTAAGCATCACGTGCTTGACCAGACATATGTCGACATGCCATGCAGTTCATTGGCAAGCCTACCTAAAAGACCCACACCAAAAGAACAAAGCGAACCTCTCCTTGCTCCTCATCATCTGGGGTCTCCAACCCCACTATTCCTCTCTGAAACCTGCACTGAGAGGAATGAAGGTGTAGAATTAGGTGTGTCACAGCCAAGTACTTGTAGGCAATCTGCTATTGGTACACCGACGTCAGATTGTACCAGGCAAATTTCCCTGCCCCAGCTGCTGCACCGCCGAAATAAGTTCGCTCCCAGCCATCAACTTGCCCAGCAGTTGAATGCTAGCTTGGCTAAATTGCTAACACTTCAACTGCTGCCTTTTCAGTTGGTAGACTCTTCCCACTTCTGTGAGTTTGTGGAATGTGCGGTTCCTCAGTGGCAGGTTCCCAAACGCCACTTTTTCTCAAGGCGATTCCAGCTCTCTACCGGCATGTGGAAAGCAATGTCTTGGCCTCGCTGGACAGGGCGGTCAGCGGTAAGGTGCATATTACCACTGAATGCATGGACAGGGACATTACCTATCTTTCACGGCGTATTGGGTGATTCTGCTGGCAGCTGGGAAGGATGCAGGAGAAGGTGCAGTAGTGTTGGAGGTTGTTTCCGCCACCACGCCTCCAAAATGTTACTACTGGTGATTCTGACACACCTCTCTCCTCCACCCCCTCCTCTTCTTCTTCCTCCATGGCCTCTTCCTGTGCTTTGTCCTCGGAACCAGCCTTGCTCCATAGGCGTTCAATGGGCTACGCAAGTACGCAGGCAAAAAGATGCCATGCGGTGCTTGAGCTGGTGTGCTTGGGGGACAGGAGCCACACTGGGGCAGAGATTCTGTCAGCTCTGCAGGGGCAAGCTCAGAGGTGGTTGACGCCACACCAGATTAAGCCAGGAAAGATGGTTTGCGACAATGGCACCAACCTCCTCTCCGCCCTCCGACAGGGACAACTGACCCATGTGTCCTGTTTGGCTCACGTCCTTAACTTGGTGGTGCAGCAGTTCTTGGGCAGGTACCCGGGCTTACATGAGGTCCTGAAGCAGGCCAGGAAACTCTGTGGGCATTTCCGCCGGCCATATAATGCCAGTGCTCGGCTGGCTGACCAACAAAAGGAATCCAACCTGCCCAAGAACCGCCTAATCTGTGACATGCCCACCAGGTGGAACTCTACGTTGGCCATGCTGCAGTGGCTGTACACGCAGAAGAGGGCCATCAATGAGTATCTGTTGCAATATGGCACAAGGACAGGGTCAGAGGAGCTTGGATTTTTTTCCCCACGCCAGTGGGCCATGATCAGGGATGCATGCACTGTCCTGGCACCATTTGAGGAGGCCACAAGGATGGTGAGCAGTGACAGTGCATGCATCAGTGACACTGTCCCTCTTGTCCACCTGTTGGAGCACACACTGCATGGAATAATGGACAGGGCACTTGAGGCAGAAAAGAGGCAGGAAGAGGAGGCTCTTAAGGCCCCCTTTATCCAGACAATGTTCCTGCTGGCCCGGCTATCACACAGGAAGAGGACGAGGAGGAGGATTGTGTCAGCATGGAGGTGGAGCCTAGCACTCAGCATCAACAGCAGTCTTCAAGGGATCAAGTACAGTCCCAAGACACCCAATCGATCAAGGAGAGGGATCATTACTGGCTGGAAACCCTCCTTGCCGTCGCAGAGGGAGCAGAGGATGAAGCATCTTCGTTAGGCCTGTGCAACGTTTTCCCAGAGACTGGGAGGTTACAAATTCTTGGTCCTGGACAACGTGTTGCTGAGGCTTCGGTCAGTCAAAGAAGGAGCGGTGGAGAAGTTGGCCGTCTGACCAATGCGTTCAGATTTTTTTTTAGTACACAGCCCCAAGGTATGATCAGTTCCAGCAACCATCCCCAGCGTCTGGTTTACATGGTGCAGGAATACCTAGGGGCAAGATCAGACTTGGACACCTTTCCCACCCAAAATCCTTTGGGTTACTGGGTCTTGAGGATGGATCACTGGCCAGAGCTTGCACAGTATGCAATTAAGCTACTGGCCTGTCCTGCATCCAGCGTTATTTCGGAACGCACATTCAGTGCTGCTGGAGGCTTTGTAACCGATCACAGGGTGCGCCTGTCCACCGTCTCGGCCAATCGACTGACCTTCATAAAAATGAATCAGTGTTGGATCACCACCAGCTACCAAGCACCTGATGCTGATGTAACCGAATATTTTTTTTTTTAAATGTCAGATCCCTTCAAGACTGCCTATGCTGATGCTGAGTGACTATCCTGTTATGCTGAGTGACTATCCTCTTCCTCCTCAATGATCATGCTGATAACTTGTAAGAAAATTTTTGGTTCTGGGCACCTCCACCAGTGGCTAAGGCCCAATTTTTCAGCCCCTGTTTAACAGGGGCGTGTAATTACAATTGTTGATGCTATATTTTGCAGCAGGGCTCATTGCTGCGCTCCAAGGACAGTATCTGTGAGGGGTTGCAGTGTTGTGGCACCAGTGCCTAAGGCCAAATTTTTCTGCCCCTGTTTAACAGGGGCATGAAATTACAGTTTTTGATGCAATACTTTGTAGCAGGGCTCATTGCTGCGCTCCAAGTACAGTATCTATGAGGGGTTGCAGTGTTGTGGCACCAGTGCCTAAGGCCAAATTTTTATGCCCCTCAACAGGGTCATGTAATTACAATTCTTGATCTAATATTTCACAGCTGGACCCATTCCTGCACCCACCAACTGTGAGGACTTACAGTGTTGTAGCACCAGCACCACCACCAAAGGCCAAATTTTTCCTACCACTGTTCAACAATGGCATATAATTAGAATTCTTGATCTAATAGTTCACAGTAGGGCGTTCCAGCGCCCAACAAGAGTAACTGTGAGGGCTTACAGTTTTGTGGCAACACCAACACCTAAGGCCCAAATTTCTGCAGAGTATATACGGCAGGCCCCTACTTTCAAACATCCAACTTACAAACGACAACAGGAAGTGAGAGGAAATCTACCCCTAGGAAGGGAAATTCTCTCCTGTAAGAGTTAATATGGGAAAAAAAATGTCTCCTCTCCACTGATGCTTTATCACCAATCCTTGTTTCAATAAAAACACCAAATTTTCTAAAAACATTTGTCATTGGGACGGAACATGAGGTGAAATGTTCTGAACAGGTGCACACTGCACAGACAGCAAAACAAATGTTACAGGGGTGATAACCCTTCCCTATTAATTAACTGAGAGGGGTTATTCTGGGATTTTTAGGGAAACACGGTCTGGTAAGGCCAAATATTCCTAACCCAGGGGACTTTAAATGAGAGACATGGCACGGTAATGCCATGTATCTCCATCCCAAATCATGTGAGGAGAGGAGCAAAGGGGGGCGGGACTTTAAATGAAGCATGTGTAAGCCAAAGCATAATAAGGTAAAACAATTGGAATTTATTACATATTACAAATAAAACAAGCATACAAGATTGATTCCATATACATTAGTTAGTCATAGAATATATAGTTACAAATGTTACAATGCGGTTAAGCATGGCAGGTTCATTCCACGGTCATCAAAGTCATGGAGTGTGCAACAGGTAAGAAATGGGCAAAACTTATGTCATGGTACATCAAAATTAAATTCCATGGTTCACCAAGCAATTTGAGGTAAAGGCGTAAAAAGGGGTAATGCCTGCAGGGCCTATGGCCACTCTGATCCTAGAGGGGTAAATAAGGAATGGCGCTGTAGTTGCTGGGTATTGGTTGTAAAGAAACGGCTTCAGGTAGCTCGACGCGTTTCATGGCCTCAACGCCACTCATCAGGAGCAAGCCAGTTATTGGGGTTCATGTATTGATGCTGTAGTAGTCGGGTATTGCAGGCCAGCCAAAGATTACCCTCACCCGGGAGCCGCAGCGGACATCCCCGCAGAGGCAACCCGCAGGTCACCACCAGGGCAGGCGTGGACAGACAGGGCATCCCTAGGTGAAAATGAGTGAGAGGTCAGGACTATGCAAAGTGAGTAAGGTGCACCTAGATTAAGTGCAAAAAAGGTGAAAGTAAGAAAACAGTGAAAGCAGAAAGTGAGGAGGAGGAGGGGGAAAAAAAATAAAAGCAGTGATAAAATGATGACCAAAAAAGACCCAGTGAATAGTGAATTGAAAAGCAAATAGAGAAGACCCTGGGAAGTACCAGGGAAAGAAAAGTGACAACCAAAATGAATCAACCAGGAATGAATGTGAGAGGTTACCTGGGTGCTGTGAATGACCACCAAGTGAGGAGGATAGGAGGGGAAGATTTCCCGAGCTAACTGAACACCAGATTCGGGATCCCTGAATGCCCAAGCCTCCCACGGAGGCGCCATATGTACGCCGCCGCAGGACGGCCCACTGACGTCACGCCGTGCAGCAGGGTAGGGGGGCGGGTCGCCGGCGAGCCGGAGAGTATGCTCCGGCCAATCGGCAGCCCAACACCACCCCCACACCAACACTGCACGAGAGTGGAGACCCACCAGGGGGCGTGACTGCGCCGATAAGGCGCCGCACGTCCAGCGGGGGGATCGTGGCATTGACGTGCCGTGATGGCATCACCGTCCATCCCGGAGGGGAGGGGAGGAGGCCCGCAGAGCACGTCACAGCTCCCGGAAGGATGAGGCGGTCAAGCAGCACCCAGATACACATGTAGCATCAAAGGGGTAGCGAACCACAGATGTAAAGAACATTAAACTTGTTTAAAAGATTAACAAAAATTATTGAAAAATAAGAAAGTTACTATATTACATTATATAAGGGGTTGAGGTCCACTAAGGGTGAATCTAGGATCACTGGGTGCAGAGTAGTTAATGCTGATGAACAGTTAGAGCTAAAACACATGCTTCCATCCCTAAATCTGTATTAATTAACTGAGAGGGGTTATTCTGGGATTTTTAGGGAAACACGGTCTGGTAAGGCCAAATATTCCCAACCCAGGGGACTTTAAATGAGAGACATGGCACGGTAATGCCATGTATCTCCATCCCAAATCATGTGAGGAGAGGAGCAAGGGGGGGCGGGACTTTAAATGAAGCATGTGTAAGCCAAAGCATAATAAGGTAAAACAATTGGAATTTATTACATATTGCAAATAAAACAAGCATACAAGATTGATTCCATATACATTAGTTAGTCATAGAATATATAGTTACAAATGTTACAATGCGGTTAAGCATGGCAGGTTCATTCCACGGTCATCAAAGTCATGGAGTGTGCAACAGGTAAGAAATGGGCAAAACTTATGTCATGGTACATCAAAATTAAATTCCATGGTTCACCAAGCAATTTGAGGTAAAGGCGTAAAAAGGGGTAATGCCTGCAGGGCCTATGGCCACTCTGATCCTAGAGGGGTAAACAAGGAATGGCGCTGTAGTTGCTGGGTATTGGTTGTAAAGAAACGGCTTCAGGTAGCTCGACGCGTTTCATGGCCTCAACGCCACTCATCAGGAGCAAGCCAGTTATTGGGGTTCATGTATTGATGCTGTAGTAGTCGGGTATTGCAGGCCAGCCAAAGATTACCCTCACCCGGGAGCCGCAGCGGACATCCCCGCAGAGGCAACCCGCAGGTCACCACCAGGGCAGGCGTGGACAGACAGGGCATCCCTAGGTGAAAATGAGTGAGAGGTCAGGACTATGCAAAGTGAGTAAGGTGCACCTAGATTAAGTGCAAAAAGGTGAAAGTAAGAAAACAGTGAAAGCAGAAAGTGAGTGGGAGGAGGGGGAAAAAAATAAAAGCAGTGATAAAATGATGACCAAACAAGACCCAGTGAATAGTGAATTGAAAAGCAAATAGAGAAGACCCTGGGAAGTACCAGGGAAAGAAAAGTGACAACCAAAATGAATCAACCAGGAATGAATGTGAGAGGTTACCTGGGTGCTGTGAATGACCACCAAGTGAGGAGGATAGGAGGGGAAGATTCCCCGACATAAGTGAACACCAGATTCGGGATCCCTGAATGCCCAAGCCTCCCACGGAGGCGCCATATGTACGCCGCCGCAGGACGGCCCACTGACGTCACGCTGTGCAGCAGGGTAGGGGGGCGGGTCGCCGGCGAGCCGGAGAGTAGGCTCCGGCAAATCGGCAGCCCAACACCACCCCCACACCAACGCTGCACGAGAGTGGAGACCCACCAGCGGGGCGCGACAGCGCCGTTAAGGCGCTGCACGTCCAGCGGGGGGAGCGTGGCGTTGACGTGCCGTGATGGCATCACCGTCCATCCCGGAGGGGAGGAGGCCCGCAGAGCACGTCACAGCTCCCAGAAGGATAAGGCGGTCAAGCAGCACGCAGATACACATGTAGCATCAAAGGGGTAGCGAACCACAGATGTAAAGAACATTAAACAGGGTTAAAAGATTAACAAAAATTATTGAAAAATAAGAAAGTTACTATATTATATTATATAAGGGGTTGAGGTCCACTAAGGGTGAATCTAGGATCACTGGGTGCAGAGTAGTTAATGCTGATGAACAGTTAGAGCTAAAACACATGCTTCCATCCCTAAATCTGTATTAATTAACTGAGAGGGGTTATTCTGGGATTTTTAGGGAAACACGGTCTGGTAAGGCCAAATATTCCCAACCCAGGGGACTTTAAATGAGAGACATGGCACGGTAATGCCATGTATCTCCATCCCAAATCATGTGAGGAGAGGAGCAAAGGGGGGCGGGACTTTAAATGAAGCATGTGTAAGCCAAAGCATAATAAGGTAAAACAATTGGAATTTATTACATATTACAAATAAAACAAGCATACAAGATTGATTCCATATACTGTACATTAGTTAGTCATAGAATATATAGTTACAAATGTTACAATGCGGTTAAGCATGGCAGGTTCATTCCACGGTCATCAAAGTCATGGAGTGTGCAACAGGTAAGAAATGGGCAAAACTCATGTCATGGTACATCAAAATTAAATTCCATGGTTCACCAAGCAATTTGAGGTAAAGGCGTAAAAAGGGGTAATGCCTGCAGGGCCTATGGCCACTCTGATCCTAGAGGGGTAAATAAGGAATGGTGCTGTAGTTGCTGGGTATTGGTTGTAAAGAAACGGCTTCAGGTAGCTTGACGCGTTTCATGGCCTCAACGCCACTCATCAGGAGCAAGCCAGTTATTGGGGTTCATGTATTGATGCTGTAGTAGTCGGGTATTGCAGGCCAGCCAAAGATTTCCCTCACCCGGGAGCCGCAGCGGACATCCCCGCAGAGGCGACCCGCAGGTCACCACCTGGGCAGGCGTGGACAGACAGGGCATCCCTAGGTGAAAATGAGTGAGAGGTCAGGACTATGCAAAGTGAGTAAGGTGCACCTAGATTAAGTGCAAAAAGGTGAAAGTAAGAAAACAGTGAAAGCAGAAAGTGAGGAGGAGGAGGGGAAAAAAAAAAAGCAGTGATAAAATGATGACCAAAAAAGACCCAGTGAATAGTGAATTGAAAAGCAAATAGAGAAGACCCTGGGAAGTACCAGGGAAAGAAAAGTGACAACCAAAAGGAATCAACCACGAATGAATGTGAGAGGTTACCTGGGTGCTGTGAATGACCACCAAGTGAGGAGGATAGGATGGGAAGATTCCCCGAGCTAAGTGAACACCAGATTCGGGATCCCTGAATGCCCAAGCCTCCCACGGAGGCGCCATATGTACGCCGCCGCAGGACGGCCCACTGACGTCACGCCGTGCAGCAGGGTAGGGGGGCGGGTCGCCGGCGAGCCGGAGAGTAGGCTCCGGGCAATCGGCAGCCCAACACCACCCCCACACCAACACTGCACGAGAGTGGAGACCCACCAGCGGTACGCGACAGCTCCGATAAGGCGCCGCACGTCCACCGGGGGGAGCGCGGCGTTGACGTGCCGTGATGGCATCACCATCCATCCCGGAGGGGAGGGGAGGAGGCCCGCAGAGCACACCACAGCTCCCGGAAGGATAAGGCGGTCAAGCAGCACCCAGATACACATGTAGCATCAAAGGGGTAGCGAACCACAGATGTAAAGAACATTAAACAGGGTTAAAAGATTAACAAAAATTGTTGAAAAATAAGAAAGTTACTATATTACATTATATAAGGGGTTGAGGTCCACTAAGGGTGAATCTAGGATCACTGGGTGCAGAGTAGTTAATGCTGATGAACAGTTAGAGCTAAAACACCTGCTTCCATCCCTAAATCTCTATTAATTAACTGAGAGGGGTTATTCTGGGATTTTTAGGGAAACACGGTCTGGTAAAGCCAAATATTCCCAACCCAGGGGACTTTAAATGAGAGACATGGCACGGTAATGCCATGTATCTCCATCCCAAATCATGTGAGGAGAGGAGCAAAGGGGGGCGGGACTTTAAATGAAGCATGTGTAAGCCAAAGCATAATAAGGTAAAACAATTGGAATTTATTACATATTACAAATAAAACAAGAATACAAGATTGATTCCATATACATTAGTTAGTCATAGAATATATAGTTACAAATGTTGCAATGCGGTTAAGCATGGCAGGTTCATTCCACGGTCATCAAAGTCATGGAGTGTGCAACAGGTAAGAAATGGGCAAAACTCATGTCATGGTACATCAAAATTAAATTCCATGGTTCACCAAGCAATTTGACGTAAAGGCGTAAAAAGGGGTAATGCCTGCAGGGCCTATGGCCACTCTGATCCTAGAGGGGTAAATAAGGAATGGTGCTGTATTTGCTGGGTATTGGTTGTAAAGAAACGGCTTCAGGTAGCTCGACGCGTTTCATGGCCTCAACGCCACTCATCAGGAGCAAGCCAGTTATTGGGGTTCATGTATTGATGCTGTAGTAGTCGGGTATTGCAGGCCAGCCAAAGATTACCCTCACCCGGGAGCCGCAGCGGACATCCCCGCAGAGGCGACCCGCAGGTCACCACCAGGGCAGGCGTGGACAGACAGGGCATCCCTAGGTGAAAATGAGTGAGAGGTCAGGACTATGCAAAGTGAGTAAGGTGCACCTAGATTAAGTGCAAAAAGGTGAAAGTAAGAAAACAGTGAAAGCAGAAAGTGAGGAGGAGGAGGGGAAAAAAAAAAAAAAGCAGTGATAAAATGATGACCAAAAAAGACCCAGTGAATAGTGAATTGAAAAGCAAATAGAGAAGACCCTGGGAAGTACCAGGGAAAGAAAAGTGACAACCAAAAGGAATCAACCAGGAATGAATGTGAGAGGTTACCTGGGTGCTGTGAATGACCACCAAGTGAGGAGGATAGGAGGGGAAGATTCCCCGAGCTAAGTGAACACCAGATTCGGGATCCCTGAATGCCCAAGCCTCCCACGGAGGCGCCATATGTACGCCGCCGCAGGACGGCCCACTGACGTCACGCCGTGCAGCAGGGTAGGGGGCGGGTCGCCGGCGAGCCGGAGAGTAGGCTCCGGGCAATCGGCAGCCCAACACCACCCCCACACCAACGCTGCACGAGAGTGGAGACCCACCAGCGGGGCGCGACAGCGCCGATAAGGCGCCGCACGTCCAGCGGGGGGAGCGTGGCGTTGACGTGCCGTGATGGCATCACCGTCCATCCCGGAGGGGAGGGGAGGAGGCCCGCAGAGCACGTCACAGCTCCCGGAAGGATAAGGCGGTCAAGCAGCACCCAGATACACATGTAGCATCAAAGGGGTAGCGAACCACAGATGTAAAGAACATTAAACAGGGTTAAAAGATTAACAAAAATTATTGAAAAATAAGAAAGTTACTATATTACATTATATAAGGGGTTGAGGTCCACTAAGGGTGAATCTAGGATCACTGGGTGCAGAGTAGTTAATGCTGATGAACAGTTAGAGCTAAACACATGCTTCCATCCCTAAATCTGTATTAATTAACTGAGAGGGGTTATTCTGGGATTTTTAGGGAAACACGGTCTGGTAAGGCCAAATATTCCCAACCCAGTGGACTTTAAATGAGAGACATGGCACGGTAGTGCCATGTATCTCCATCCCAAATCATGTGAGGAGAGGAGCAAAGGGGGGGCGGGACTTTAAATGAAGCATGTGTAAGCCAAAGCATAATAAGGTAAAACAATTGGAATTTATTACATATTACAAATAAAACAAGCATACAAGATTGATTCCATATACATTAGTTAGTCATAGAATATATAGTTACAAATGTTACAATGCGGTTAAGCATGGCAGGTTCATTCCACGGTCATCAAAGTCATGGAGTGTGCAACAGGTAAGAAATGGGCAAAACTTATGTCATGGTACATCAAAATTAAATTCCATGGTTCACCAAGCAATTTGAGGTAAAGGCGTAAAAAAGGGGTAATGCCTGCAGGGCCTATGGCCACTCTGATCCTAGAGGGGTAAATAAGGAATGGTGCTGTAGTTGCTGGGTATTGGTTGTAAAGAAACGGCTTCAGGTAGCTCGACGCTGTAACTATATATTCTATGACTAACTAATGTACCGTATATACTCGAGTATAAGCCGACCCGAATATAAGCCGAGGCACCTAATTTTACCACAAAAACTGGGTAAATGTATTGACTCGAGTATAAGCCTAGGGTGTGCCTCACTTTGCCTCACTGTGTCCATGCCTCACTGTGTCCATGACTAGACTGACGTTTAACATGGGAGTCTATGGAAGGGGTGCCCGGATTTGAAAAATCGGTGCTCCCCGGCCGTAGGTCCCCCGGACAAGAAACTTTGCAAACCTGTATAGGAAGAGTGGGGCTACATGTGTGAAAGGTTTGGGGTCCAGAGGACCTATGATCGGCTGGTACTGGGTCCTCAAATTCACCAGAGAAATTACCGTTTAACATGGGAGTCTATGGAAGGGGTGCCCGGCTTTGAAAAATTGGTGCTCCCCGGCCGTAGGTCCCCTGGACAAGAAACTTTGCACACTTGTAGAGGAAGATTGTGGCTACATGTGTGCCAAGTTTGGGGTCCAGAGGACCGGCTCTCCAAAGTTCGGGAGATCAGGCGCAAAAAGGTGACTCGAGTATAATCCGAGGGGGGCATTTTCAGCACAAAAAATTGTGCTTAAAAACTCGGCTTATACTCGAGTATATACGGTATATGGAATCAATCTTGTATGCTTGTTTTATTTGTAATATGTAATAAATTCCAATTGTTTTACCTTATTATGCTTTGGCTTACACATGCTTCATTTAAAGTCCCGCCCCCCTTTGCTCCTCTCCTCACCCTTCCCTATGTTTTCCAAAAGCTTAAAAATAGATTTTTGGGCTGGAGCTACACTTAAAAAATGTACCTGTTCCAAATTACAAACAGATTCTACTCAAGAACAAACCTACAGTCCCTGTCTTGTTTGCACCACCTGTATACTGCTGTTCAGACTATATAGGGCCTTTTTTAAATTTGGGTGTGGGGTTCCCCTCAATATCCATACAACACCCAAAGGGGCTGGTAGTGGGCTGGGGGGGGGGTGGGGGGTACCCATGCCATTTTTCTCAATGATTTTTATCCATATTGCCGGGACCAGACATTACATTAAACCTGCAAGCAGTTTTAATTGACTTTTTTTCCTTTAGAAATTTAATTTTGTGCAGGGACAGTTCAAAAACACGTGCCACTTTTTTTTTTTTTATTATTATTATTTTATTTTTTTTATATTTTTATTGAAAGTTTTAAATGAGAATAGAAGATTTACCCACAAGTAGGTAATACAGTGCATGAGTAATATGTGTGACAATATCTATATAAGGTCCAATATTAGAAACATAGATGAATCTTGCGAGGGACATCGAGCTAAATAGTCCTAGCATTATCGTCCAGCATCTCCTTACGTTCAACCAACTGCAGATGGAGATAAACCTAACCCATCTAAGCACTGTATCTCCAACTCCTGGGATGCCCCAAAGGGATCACGCTGCTTCCTGGAAGGTGGAGAATTCAGCACACCGGAGGTGTTTAATAGCCTGGTACGATAGTGTAGCTGAGCAGTTGCAGTATCTCAACTATGTTATCACACATTAAGCAGTATGTCAAAATAGGAGGTTAATATGCTGAACAGATCAAATTAAAGTCAATAAGAGCTGAACCAAACCGTGAATCAAAAAAAAGAACTTGTAAATGAAAACATCTTGCTCATGTCTGTAATAGTAACCCAGGGTTGCCAAGGGAGGCAGAGGAGAGGAGAGGAGAGAGAAAAAAAAAAACGTGTGAAAGAAAGAGGTAGGAATACTCTTGTGCTAAGAAGGAGAAATGTGAGTGCTCAGAAATACAGGTTGGACTCCGGGTATCAGAGAGATATTGCATGAGGTGGCCCAAGGTTCCCAGATGTCTATGAATTTTCCAGTCTTGTCATTGAGTTTAGCGACAATTTGCTCTTGGACCATGATCCAGGATACCTTTCTCCTGAATCCTAGAAATGAGACTGTGGGTTTCTTCCAGGCTTTGGCTATGGTTAATTTGGCTCCTAGCAATACAAAAAATGAAAGCGCCTGGGAGAGTTTGGGCATATTGGGAATTGTATGATTTAATAGCGCTATATGAGGTTGTGGAGTAATCTGTATGCCCGTCAGGGATCTGAGGGTGCGAAAGACCTTGCGCCAGAAAGTTCTGATGCGCGGGCAGGACCACCAGGTGTGGAACATAGAGCCCTCAAGTTCGCATCCTTTGAAGCATACCGGTGATGTGCCTGCGAACATAGTTGCCAGCCTGGAAGGAACATAGTACCACCGAACCATAAGTTTCAGACTAGCTTCGATCAGAGAGACATTGAGTATACTTTTAAATGCTCGCTGCAATGCGCGGAACCAAACCTCATCGTCCCATGAGCTGTCCACATCTTCCTCCCATCTCCGGGCGTATGTGGGCTTAGTCAATCTAGTCGACAGAGCCGTGTTAATTATAGAGATACCTCCCCTCTGATCCATAGTGTTCTAGCACCAGTGTTCATAAGGTGTAATCGTAGGTGGGACCATCCTGTTAGTCAATATGGAGTACAGGAAGTGAGAGATTTGGGAGAATCTAAAACACTCCAAATCGGGCATGTCTAATTTCTTTTTGTAATGTGATAAAGAAATAGGGCCCGCAGAAGAGAGAAAGTGGCCAATTCTGTATAAGCCCTTATCGGTCCACCATTTAAAAGCCCCAATGGTCATACCCGGAATGAAGGCAGTGTTGTGGAACAGATGTGCTAGGGGTTTCAGTGGTGATATCAAGGATGCTTGACTATATATCCGGGAGCATAGAGCGACCGAGTGGGAGAGCGTGGGGGATAGAATCGCAGGTCTGGTCTTTGGGTCACAACATAACAGATAGTCTATGGCAGGGTTTCTCAACTCCATTCCTCAAGGCGCCCCAACAGGTCATATTTTCAGGCTTTCCATTAATTGCACAGGTGATTTGATCAGTTTCACTGCCTTGTAATTACCACAGCTGTTTCATTTGAGGGAAATCCTGAAAACATGACCTGTTGGGGCGCCTTGAGGACTGGAGTTGAGAAACACTGGTCTATGGTGTTTGACGGAACTGCTTGCCTTTCTATAGAGAGCCAATCTGGCTTCTGACCCTTCGAGAAGGCCATTGAGATTTGTGCTAATTGAGCTGCCAGATAGTAATTCCATAGATTCGGGAGGCCCAGGCCTCCCTGTGACTTTAGGCGGAATAGTACTCCCGAGGGACATCTGTAACCCTTGTTGCCCCAAACAAAGCGCACCACCTCCGACTGGAATTTATCCAGAACATGTTATTTGATCGGGATAGGGAGTGATCGGAATAGATACAGCATACGTGGGAGGAGAGTCATCTTAACGGCGTGGATTCAGCCAAGCCAAGATAGGCCGCTTTTTGACCAAGTATTTGTGTCATTTCTACATTTCTGCAGTAAAGGGGGGTAATTTGCCTTAAAGTGGTTGCCTATGTCAGAAGTCAGCTTAATGCCCAAATATGGAATCGCCCCGGAGGCCCAAACAAAATCGAAGTTTTTAGAAAGTAGTAGAAGAATGTCCTGTGGGACAATAACATTTAGGGCCGTTGATTTACCCATGTTAACTTTCAAGCCCGAAACCTCACCGAAGGCTTTCAATGTTTTGAGAATAGCCGGGGTAGATGTTAGTGGGGAGGTAATGAAGAGGAGAAGGTCATCAGCATATAGTGCGCATTTATGTTCATGGGGTCCACATTTGACTCCGTTAAAGTCGTGGTTCGAACGGAGAGCAATGGCTAAAGTCTCGATGGCTATTGCAAATAAGAGGGGGGAGAGAGGACAGCCCTGTCTGGTACCCCTGCTTATAAGAAAAGATTTCGAGTATCTCCCCATCAGGCGTACCTGAGCAGTGGGTTTAGAGTAAAGGGAGCGTATGAGATTGAGAAAGTATGGGCCAAATCCCCATTTCGCTAGGATACCAGACAGATATGCCCAATCAATGGAATCAAAGGCTTTGTGTAGGTCAATTGAGAGCAAGTAACCGTTTTGTTGGGCACCCCCATCCCACCGCGACTGTAAAAGTGAAATAATATCCATGGTCCGTCTAACCTGGTCCGGGCCCTGTCTCCCAGGGATGAAGCCCACCTGGTCTTTGTGAACGTAGGAGGCAATGAAACCAGACATTCTGTTAGCAATAATCTTGATCATAATTTTAATATCGTTATTAATAAGCGAGATCGGTCTGTAATTGCTCACCTCACTTGGGTCTTTATCAGGCTTAGTTATGACCGAGATATAAGCAGCGTTTAGATCTGTTCCCAACTGTGCTCCATCCCTGAGGGAGTTGAAGAACCGAGTCAAATGCAGAGCCAGAGTCAGACCGAATTTTTTATAATACCCAGTGGAAAAGCCATCCGGGCCGGGTGAGGACCCTTCTTTAAGCGATTTAATGGTTGCCATGTGTCACGAGGATGCTATACACAGACATCCAATACAGGTGGTCAGATCATTGGGCTGCACATTAAGGAATCGGGAACAGAGTAAGTGACAAATATATATATTTATTAAAGATAAAGACACACGTGTAAACAAAACCACAGCAAACCATAAGCAAGAAACGAATACAAAGGAACACAACAAACCCCAAAAACAACCTAATCTAACTAGCTAACTAATATGTACACAAGAGAACACACATACATGAACAAGGCAGGGATGAGAGACAAGGGGAGCAGAAGGCCAGGTACTGGGAGCAGACAGCAAGGGGAAACTGGTATCAGGGGACAGGTCTCAGGGGACAGGGTACAAGGATCAGAGTCCAGGACAAGGCAGGGAACAGATCAGGATCAGGTTCAGGACCAGGTAACGGATCAGGTTCAGGCAGAGACCAGGCTTACAGAAGGAATTCTGGAGCACTGAGCTTTGTTAAGGGCGGGTTTATATAGTCCAGCAGACCCAGGTCAGGTGTGCTTGATGGCTGGTGGAAAGTCTTGGTGAGGAGACACCCGCTGGTGGTCACCAGAACTACACCCACTGCTGCCGAATGCAACAGTGCCACCAGCAGGTGAGCCCAGTAATGACACCATTCCTGACAGTTCCCCCCCCTTAAGGAGTGGCCTCCGGACACTCCATTCAGCCCTTGGTTGGACAGTCCGAGTGGATGCGGAAACACCCAAAAAAGTCTCCATACTATGTCTGCGGACTTCTTCACACTTCCTAGGCCAGAGTCCTTTAGTTCACTGGGGGACGTGCCACTAGAGTCTGAAAATAGGGCGCGCATTCCACCACCAGGGTCAGGAAGTTTAGATTTAGAAGTAAAAATTAGCAGGGCAACGGGCAAGAACCCATCGGAGGCAGACCACACAGGGGCATTACATTCAGGCTGGGTGACCATCAGGATTAAAATAGTGGAAAAAAGGGCATCCATCAGGAAGACGTCAGCGGCCAGCTGGGCATCAGGAACAGGTCTTAGCAGGGACCATATCCTCAGGCTGGACAGCGGGCTCCGAGTCATCAGGCTAGGCAGCGGTAAAGGAACCACCAGGAAGAGTATCAGGAATGGAACCATCAGGAACTGGATCGTGAGGCTGGATACCAGGTACAGGGTCACCAAGCAAGACAGTAGGCTCTGGAACATCAGACTGGGCAGCGGGCAACGGAGCAGCAGATAGGAACATCTCCGGCTGGGCAGCAGACGGAACATCTCAGGCTGGGCAGCAGGCGGGATCATCTCAGGCTGGGCAGCAGACGGGATCATCTCAGGCTGGGCAGCAGACGGGATCATCTCAGGCTGGGCAGCAGACGGGATCATCTCAGGCTGGGCAGCAGACGGGATCATCTCAGGCTGGGCAGCAAGCGGGGTCATCTCAGGCTGGGCAGCAGGCGGGGTCATCTCAGGCTGGGCAGCAGGCGGGGTCATCTCAGGCTGGGCAGCAGGCGGGGTCATCTCAGGCTGGGCAGCAGGCGGGGTCATCTCAGGCTGGGCAGCAGGCGGGGTCAATTTAGGCTGGGCAGCAGGCGGGGTCATCTCAGGCTGGGCAGCAGGCGGGGTCATCTCAGGCTGGGCAGCAGGCGAGATCATCTCAGGCTGGGCAGCAGGCGGGATCATCTCAGGCTGGGCAGCAGGCGGGATCATCTCAGGCTGGGCAGCAGGTGGGATCATCTCAGGCTGGGCAGCAGGCGGGATCATCTCAGGCTGGGCAGCAGGTGGGATCATCTCAGGCTGGGCAGCAGGCGGGATCATCTCAGGCTGGGCAGCAGGCGGGATCATCTCAGGCTGGGCAGCAGGCTCCACAGACTGAGAAACGGACATCATAACCTCAGGCCAGGAAACGGGCACCGGATCTTCAGGCGGGGTCTCATGCACCGAATCTTCTGACTGGGACACCGGATCTTCCGACTGGGACACCGTCATCAGGACTTCTGTTCGGAAGACAGGAACTTCAAGTTGGCAGGCTGGCACAGGAACCTCAGGCTGGCAGGCTGGCCCTGGAACTGCAGGCTGAAAGGCTGGCACAGGAACCTCGGGCTGGCAAACTGGCACAGAAACCTCGGGCTGGCAAACTGGCACAGAAACCTCGGGCTGGCAAACTGGCACAGAAACCTCAGGCTGGCAAACTGGCACAGAAACCTCAGGCTGGCAAACTGGCACGGAAACCTCAGGCTGGCAAACTGGCACGGAAACCTCAGGCTGGCAGGCTGGTACAGGGTCTTCAGGCTGGCAGGCTGGTACAGGGTCTTCAGGCTGGCAGGCTGGTACAGGGTCCTCAGGCTGGCAGGCTGGTACAGGGTCCTCAGGCTGGAAGGCTGGCACGGGAACCTCAGGCTGGAAGGTTGGCACGGGAACCTCAGGCTGGAAGGCTGGCACAGGAACCTCAGGCTGGAAGGCTGGCACGGGAACCTCAGGCTGGAACAGGTTGGTGGGTGTGGAGGCAGGTTGGGATACCGGTAAGATTGTGTGGGTTGGAAAGTACTTCCGCTTCTTTTTGGGCTTAGTCACTGCAGGTTTGCAAGTACCGGGGGGAATATATGAAAAGGTTGGGATTGGGCAAATGGAAGAAAATGGCAGAGGTGCAGGGACAGTGGCTGGAGGAGGTTCTTGTGTATTGGCTACGGATAGGAGGGAAGAAGCAGGTGGATTGAAGGCAGGGTAAGTGCAGCAGGAGGAGACAGGGTACTGATACTTCATTGTTAGCTGGGTGCATTGTTCAGAAAAAGTGGGAATTGTGGGAAAAGGAGAGGAAGACATCCCAGCAGGTTGGTATCTAGACATACAAATGGATGGTTGGGAGCTGACAGGGGCTGGATACAACAAACTTGACCAGGCCTGTAATAAGGGTTTCACAAAATCAGGTTTGCACACTGCTTGTCTGACCAGAGACTGCACTGAATCAATACATGCTGCAAGCACCTGTTCAGGACAAGCTGAGTACTGCTCATGGAAAAAGGCTGAGTCATCCTCCAACAACCACACCAAAGATTCTACTTGAGCTGCATTAAAAGGAGGTGTATAATCGTCAGTTCCAATAGAGGCATCAGACAGGGCCAACTCTATACAGATACAAATCAAAGCTTGTACATCCTCAAACACAAAATTGCCCTGATCCACAAAAACGTGAGCTATGCGGATGCATTCTAATAACTGCTCTCTGGTATATTCTCTTAGTGTGTGATAACAGAAATCTCTGTCATCTGTTGCCAGGAGCGAAAGATAAAAAATATCGTCCACCTCCATCTCAGTAATTTTAACAAATGCTCAGACCCAATTCCAAGGTGCAGCCGATCTGATTGTATGGCTCCAGAATTCTGTCACGAGGATGCTATACACAGACATCCAATACAGGTGGTCAGATCATTGGGCTGCACATTAAGGAATCGGGAACAGAGTAAGTGACAAATATATATATTTATTAAAGATAAAGACACACGTGTAAACAAAACCACAGCAAACCATAAGCAAGAAACGAATACAAAGGAACACAACAAACCCCAAAAACAACCTAATCTAACTAGCTAACTAATATGTACACAAGAGAACACACATACATGAACAAGGCAGGGATGAGAGACAAGGGGAGCAGAAGGCCAGGTACTGGGAGCAGACAGCAAGGGGAAACTGGTATCAGGGGACAGGTCTCAGGGGACAGGGTACAAGGATCAGAGTCCAGGACAAGGCAGGGAACAGATCAGGATCAGGTTCAGGACCAGGTAACGGATCAGGTTCAGGCAGAGACCAGGCTTACAGAAGGAATTCTGGAGCACTGAGCTTTGTTAAGGGCGGGTTTATATAGTCCAGCAGACCCAGATCAGGTGTGCTTGATGGCTGGTGGAAAGTCTTGGTGAGGAGACACCCGCTGGTGGTCACCAGAACTACACCCACTGCTGCCGAATGCAACAGTGCCACCAGCAGGTGAGCCCAGTAATGACACCATTCCTGACACCATGACTTCCTCTTGAGTGAACGGGCTTTCAAGGGTGTCCCTATGTTCATCCATCAGGGAGGGTAACTGCAGGTCTCCTAAAAAGTCTTCTTTATGCTGACTGGGGGGCTGTTGGGTCTGTTTGTACAGGTCAGAGTAGAAACGTAAAAAAGTGTCCATAATTTTAGTCGGGTTCTGTGTCAAGTCTCCGCCGGTTGTCTGAATTTTAGGGAAGGCTAAAGAATGGTGTTTAGGAGTAAGTTTCACTGCTAATTTAGAGCCAATCCTGTCTTTCTGGGAATAGAACTTTGCCCAGGTCCATCTAAGATGTTGTTCGGCAGCAGTTGTCAGGTTTAGATTAAGGAGAACCTTGGCTCTATCTAGATTTGCTAAGGAACTGGTCGTGGGGTTACGTTTGTGCGCCTTAGCCAGGGAGTGGAATTCATCCGTGAGTTGGAGTATATCTGCCTTGCGTTCCGCTTTGAGTTTTGAGGATAATTGAATGAGTTTCCCCCTGATGACCGATTTATGTGCTGCCCACACGGTAGAAGGGGAGACCTCCTCCGTTGCATTTATCAGGAAATATTCCTTTATGGCTGCCTCCAATAGTGAACATTGTATTGGGTCGCTCAAAAGAGATTCTTGTAACCGCCAGCGAGGTGTGTCTCTCACTCCCGAGGACCGAAGCGTGGTCACAGTGACCATCAAGTGATCGGACAGAGGTGTTTCTACTATTTTGGAGCTCTGAAGTAGAGGAATTGTATAGGAATGGGTGAAAATGTGGTCTATCCTGGCAAAGGATTTGTGTGGGGCAGAGTAATGTGTGTAGTCTTTTGTGTGAGGGTTAACCTCCCGCCAGACATCCACGAGACCTGTCTCATGGAATATTTTTGCTATGTGTGTACTCTGTTTGGCAGGGCGTTTGGGCTTGGTTGTCCCATCTGCCAGTTTGTCTAGAGTAAGGTCAAAGGCGATATTAGAATCACCACCAATGAATACCGACCCCTTGAGGTGAGGTGTCAGTGTCCGTATAAGAGAATCAAAGAAGCGCTTCTGACACTTATTCGGTGCATAATAGGACAAAAAGGTATACAGTTCTCCATCTAAGTGACCGGAGACCAAAATATAGCAGCCCAGGGGGTCTACTACAGTTTCTGGCTGAGAGAGATTAATGTGTTTAGCGAAGCATACCGCCACCCCTTTAGTCTTATTTTCTGCTGTCGTCAAGAATAATTGTGGGTAGCGTTGATGTAGGAAAGAAGGTTTGAACGTGGACGGGAAGTGGGTTTCTTGTAATAGGAGTATATCTGCGTGCATGGAGTAGTATTGCTGGAAAACCTTCCTTCATTTGACGGGAGAATTGAGACCCTGTGTGTTATGAAACTATTTTAAGAGTGGGCATGGGATGGTGTGCGTTAGCCATGGATCAGAGGGGATGAGTCTATGACAAGGCTCAGTTGCTTACCTTGTCCCAGGAAGAGGACTACCCAGGTAGACCGTGAGAACAGTCCGAAGGAGAATCCGTCGTCAGAGATGTGAGGAAGGATGTAGTCATGGATCTTGTCAGTATTCCTTCGAGCATGAGAGAGGAGAAGAGAAAGGATGAAAAAAGAGAGAAAGAAAAAAGATGGGGTTATACAATTGTAATACAGAGTTAAATGTCCGTCCTTCAAAGACAAATGAAACAAAAACTGAGTTGGATGGTCTAGCCTACAACCTGAATGGTCCGGAACACCCCAATAATGGGGAGTCCAGGTCAGAACCCAGGAGCACTGTTAGTGCCCTTGGTTCCTAGCGAAGGTGCACTGAGTCCACCACGGCCCAATCACCTGGTAATACATCCAACTTAAGGCATGAGATAGCCCATAATTGTAACAAAACAGAGCGCCCCAACTAGGTGAGCTAACAAGGCAAGGAACAGCCCCCTACGCTCCACCCGGCCTCCGCCCCCTCTCCCCCGACCCCCCAATACCTGGAGGTCCAGGGAGCCAGGCAGAGCCCGAAAGGAACGCCCCCGGGTTACATCTGTCCCATAGTAAGGGATATCCCCCGTGGTAACTAGGTAGTGTTCCCCAGTCCAGCAGGAGGGAAAAACCTCCCACCTGCGGGAGGAAGGAGCACGTCAGCCGAACAAATATAGTATGAACTGATCAGCACACAGTATTCTAGAAAAAAAATATAGGAAATAGAGCTGTGAGATAAGCAAACCATGGCGAGCAAAATTATAGGCAAAAGGAAAGATCTAAGGAAGCGGTCCACAGAACAGAATATTTACTGTGGTGTGTAAGAGAAAAAATCCCCCCCCACCCCAAGTCCAGGATACCCGTTCTCATAGTCCTGCTGCAACTGTCAGCATAAGCAGGTAAAGATACTTGACTGTTTACAATAAGCGATGGATCCTGTGACACTCGCGATACCAGCAATGAGGTGGGGATATAAGTCTCAATACACTCAATGAAGGAGTAGGTTTCTCAGATCAGTGCCCTGATCCAGGCCAAGGCAGTCTTCCATCAAGGTGGGAGATTTTCTTTAGATCTCTTGGAGCTTTGAGTCAGCCAGTGGTGTTGCAGTGGACTTGCAGGTGGTGGTCTCTTCGACGAAGATGGGGTGTTTCTGGAGATCTGCATGGGTGAAGGTTCCTGTGAAAGAATCCCCAGGTGCAGCAGGAGGCGTTCTCCCTCCACCAATGAGGAGAAACCATAGCTTTTATTCCTGTATGAAAAGTTCAGGCGAAGGGGGAATGACCACCTGTATGTGATCTCTTTTTCCATAAGGATCTGGATTAAAAGTTTTAATGAACGCTGCTTTTGAATAGCAAAGGGGGACAGATCAGCAAAAATCTGAATTTTATATCCCTGGAAAGTGAGGTTGTCTGCACTCCTGGATTTTTTCATCACCTCCTCTTTGACTGAGTAGAAGTGAGGCTTTACTATGATGTCCCTGGGGAGACCATCAGAGCGGGGGGGCTGAAGGGCTCTGTGAGCTCTATCCAGCTCCAGGCGGACATCAGTAATATCAGGGATTAGGCTGCGTATGAGAGCTTTTTCAGTACCTTGTACCTCCTTTTCAGATTCGGGGAGCCTCCTTATCCTAAAGTTATATCTTCTCGATCTGTTCTCGAGATCATCGATCTTAGCAAATGCTGTTTCTAATTGGTCTTGTACATCTTGCAGCCTATCAGTATTCTGGTTTATACGTGAAACAGCCTGGTCTGCTTTCTGTTCGATAACGTCCATTCTCACTCCAATTTGCTGTAAATCAGCATGAATGGATGCTGTGATTTGTGCAGCATTCTGAGCCAGCCCTGTGGAGAGCATTTGGGCAAACGCAGCCATCATGGATGAAAAGTCAGAGGGAATAGGGAAAGGGCCTGTGTTATCATTGGCTGCTAATAGGAGGCCTGTGTGTGGATCCAGCAAAGGGGTTGTAGGAATGCCTGCGGTCATTCTGCTCAGCAGAGATTCTGTGGAGGCTGGGGATGCGGCCAGGTTCAGGGGCAGACATTCATTACCTGCGGGGGATTGCAGGAGGACGTCCTGGACCACTGTGATGTCCTCCGTGAGCTCCGTGCTCTGAGGGCCTCGTGCTGCCGCCGCCATTTTGGCATAACTGAGGGGACCAGGACTCGCGGTCATATGGCTTGTCAGGTTCCTCCTCACAGGTGCCGCTGACATTCAGGGAATTAGGGGGGCTTCCCCGCTCGAATATCCCGGATAGGGTGCTGTGGGGACGCTCTGTGAGCTCCGGTGACTGTTATTTGGCCGTGGTGGAGCGGAGCTCTAGAAGCCGGCGGCCATCTTGGGAGCTGCCGCGCATGCACCTCTCTATTTCACTTTTTTTTTCACTTTAAGCATCATTAAAATCACTGCTCCTGAAAAAACTGAAGTTTTTAAAACTTTTTTTTGCATTGATACATGTCCCCTGGAGCAGGACCCGGGTCCCCAAACACTTTTTAGGACAATAACTTGCATATTAGCCTTGATAATTAGCACTTTTGATTTTGAACGTTCGAGTCCATTGTATTTAATAGGGTTCTAAAGTTTGCGCAAACTTTCGGTCCGTTCGCAGGTTCTGGTGCGAGCTGAACCGGGGGGGTGTTCGGGTCATCCCTAATGAGGATTAACTATAATGTCACGGAGAGGCCCATCTGGTTGCAGAGGCAGCAGGGCTCAGTGGGCTCTGTCGAGATCTAAACGATGGTCAGGAAGCTCTGGCAGAAGATCTGCCATGAAAGAAAAAACAACTGCATCCACACCCTTGACTCTGGGAGACCCCCACAGGTGAAAATGATATCTCCTAGATCTATTTTCTAGTTTATCACTCTTTGCCAAAGCCTGACACAGCTAATGATGCAGACTCTCAAGGCATGCAGTATATTAATTAGTGCAAGCTATGGTGGAATCCAGCTTAGTTTCAACAGTTTAAATTCTAGTTCCCAGCTCCCTAATGTCTGCTTTAATAGCCATGGTGATCTGGTGTGCTGCCTTAGCTACACCCCTTTCGAACAGTTCAGAGAATTTGGTAAAGAGAGTCTGGTAATCAGAATCTTCCAGTGGAAGAGAACTGAGATCAGATTCCAGCTTGGCTGGACTACAAGGTTTCTGAGGCATAAAGAGGTTATCAAGAGTCTGCTTGATGAAAAACTCAGTATAGGCAGGGGACTTATGAATAGTGGATGAGTTACTCACAGGTGATGGCAGTTCTTGTTGCTGGCTGCTGGAGCTGTTGAGCTCAGGTTCTCCTGGAGAACTGGTGTCATGTGATGCAGGCTGAGAGGGAGCCATCCTACCTGAGGCTGCCGAGTAGCAGGTCACTCACGGAGGTCGGGAACGGGCCTCTCGATCAGTCCCTCCGTTGATTGGGTGATGCAGGGCGGTATGCGGAATCATGCCACTTTGCTGTGTCAGGTCTGCTGGGCCACCATGATGGGTCTGAAATGGCCAAGTAGGTGCGCAGCTCCGAGACTAAGCGGCCATCTCTGTAAGCTGCGCTCGTGTGCCCCCAAATGCTAATTTTTTTGATGATAATAGACATTGTAGGTGCTGATATTTAATTTTTAGGTATAGTTACACTAAAAGCTAATAATTCAATAAAACAAATCTAGATAAAGCATAGTTTAAAACAGTACATCCACTAGCTATTCCTTGTGAATAGTTTCCAAAATAAAAATTAAATGTGCCAATCATTTTGTATTTCATAGAAGAAGACATAATCCTGAGAAAATAACATACTGTTAAATTAATGCATTTACATGCATTGCAGATATGTATACAGAAGAAAAAAAAATATTTTATTACCAACTGTGAAGCTTTGGGAAACTTAAGATAATTCATTTTACAGCTATAACTGCAAGTGATTTTACACTTAATTGATGTTTATTTTTCCCTACAGAAATAACTTTGTTAAAAAAAAAATCATTAAAATGTTGTCTAGTAATTCCAAGAAACTCTGCAAAATAGTACAGTCTAGATATAAGAATTTAACTTAAATGTGTATTCAATTATAGCATTTGAAAATGTAGTTTGGCTTCTTTCCTATTCTCCAGAATAATTGCAACATATTTTGTTTGGAGAAAACAGAGAGTGGATTAAAAAGAAAGAATTACATGTCTACTATTGCTATAGTCATACTACGCATTTTAATTATGAGGCTTCACTTTTCACTCGCCCTTGTTTGCGTTCTTGTATACATGTGCATGTTCTTCTAAAATAAATATTCTTCTTTTTAAGAGTGGAATCAGATTTTTCAATAAAATGTCATATGTCATTTAAACTAAAGATCCACTTTTAATAGAAAGAAAAAAATATTCTCCAGGTCACTTATATAGAAAATATTGCATAGAATTTTAGCCAACTTTTTTGTAATTTACTATCAGCTTTTTACTGAGAGGGTCCTTTGCACTAACTTGATTGGCTTCAAATGTGACTGCTTACAGGGAAGGTCTGCCTGCTATATTCACCTATAATCAAACATGAGACCTAGAACTGTAATTTGAAAAAAAACTGCTAACTGTTATTAGATTTCCACAATCAACCACACACCAGGGCAGCAGTGGAAAACAGTAAGGCTGAACTACATTGCGGGGCAACAATAGAACCTTACCTAAAGAGATAATCTGCAGGGTGAGGCAGGGAGGTGACCAACAGTTTGGTAATTATTTTTACTTCTCCAAGTCAATAAATGTAGCCTTCAATAAAAGACTTCCACATTTTTAGATCTATTATTCTTAAAAAAGGGTTGGAAGCTTATGTGTTTCTTTCCTTGTGTATATTTCAAAGAGTATGCAGGAAATCTCTCTCTCTCTCTGTCCCCCCCTCCCTCTCTCTTCCCCCTATCTCTCTCTCTTCCCCCTATCTCTCTCTCTTTCCCCTCTCTCTCTTTCCCCCTCTATCCCTCCCTCTCTCTCTCTCCCTCCTCCCCCTCTCCCCCCTCCCTCTCTATTTACACATCTCTCCCCCCACTCTCTCCTCCCCTCCCTCTCTCTTCCCCCCTCTCTCTCTCCTCTCTATCTCTCTCTCTCCCCCTCTCTCTCTCCCCCTCTTCCCCCTCTCTCTCTTTTCTCTCTCTATCTCCCCCCCTCTCTCCCCACTCTCTTTCGCTAATTTAGCAGGTGGTTGGCACAATGTCAACCCAATTACGTAATGCTTAGACAGCTACATGTACCTTTTTTTCTATTGCCTGTAAGCAAAAGCAAAATCAATTGTGGTACTATCTGCTATAATATCATTATTTCTGTAGTTCACAATTAAATACGGTAATCACAGCTGTTCTTCTTTAATCTTTTTCTTCATGTGCTGTAAGCCCCCACACAACATTGTTCTGAAATGAAAAGGCTTCCAATGAGTACCATTACTTTCAGTACATACTCTGTGACAGGAGGGGGGAAACAGAACAGTAATGATATGCAAAGGTTTGTGAACTTTCCCCAGCAGCAGACTAGAAGGCTTGCAACGTGAATCACCACCAATTGTCACTCTTCAGTAAATGGGAATTTGTTGATAGATATTGTGCATTGCTAAGCGTGCATTGCTTCTCAACAAGTGACACTTAACGATAATCGGCACTCAGTAAGAAGTGATCTCAATTGATCTCAAAGATCCCTGTTAAAAACCCTCAAATCTCATTTCATTTTCTTTGGAGGCATTTTATGTAACAGAATTGTCGCTTTTTCCATATACTAGCAAAGTGATTTGATTATGTCAGGATAGAGGAAAGCTTATATTTTCTATCCATATGACTTTGACATGCACATAATTATAGTGCCTTTACTAAAATGATGGCAGTGGTTCCCTCACATGATTACAGCACCTGTATAACTTTTTCACTGAAGGCATAATTAGCATCCGCATCCCTCAAGGTTAATTGCCAGTCATATGAAAATTTACCAAACATCATACAGAAAAAAAGGCTATATGCTGAAAACAGTGCACTAGCTTATGCTCCAGCACATTTTTCAATTTATTACAAGTGCCAGTAAAACTGCACAAATTTTTTTTCCAATCATTTTTACACTATGTTGCTCAAATATGATATACAGTACTGACCTGATGCTACCTATTTACCAGTATTTCTTATAGAGATGTGCACAAATTTCAGGGGGTACTTAATGTTTCAAGAAGTATTTTGCTACGTAAAAGTTAACTTTCAGGCTCAAAGTATTACCAAACTATTAATATTGTTTTAAACAATCTAATTACAGTATAGATTTTATGGGGAAACGCAGGGACTGCCATTAATGACCTCCTTCTTAAAATGCTAGATTCCCTGTTACATATAAGTTAAAAATTTCTGAATAACAGACAAAGAACAAGTGTGCAGAAAAAAAATTCTGTATGTGTATATTTGCTCTAGACCAGTGACTCTGTGTGTATTTAAGTGAGAAATTCAGCACTACAGACAGGTAATTAGCCCTATATCATTTAAGATATGTTTCCTTTGAAATTATCTTAGCTCATTAACCTCTTCATGTCAAGGGTAAAACAAATCCTAACACCTGAACAATTTTGTATTGTAACTTTGATATGTGTAATCACAACTACTGTATTCAGATGGATTATTTCTTGTTTTTGTGGGGGGGGGTTCACAAAAATTGGGCTTTCATTTGGTGGTAAATAGTAATGGATATTTTGTGATTTTTTTTAACACCAAAGGAAAACTGGGCCAAAATTTTACAAAAATAATGTTTTCTAAATAAGCTGTATACTTCTTGCTATAACCATAACCTACCACCCAAAAAAAAAAAAAAATCATAGCGATACCACATATGTGTATATTCTTTGTTGTTTGTACCCCTAGTAAGGCCAAGAAACAATGGTGCAGTATCTTACCTAAAACGGACACTGACACAAACTGACACTAATACTAATTTAAAAATGTGTTTTTTAATCCTACCTAAAATACAATGGCCATGATCTTTGACTCTGACATTAAACTTTGACCCTGACATTGATCCTAACCCTGACACTGACCTAGATCAAACCCTGTTCTAACTATTTTATCTTTATTTTTTATTATAGTTTGTGGTAATATTTTTTTACACATTTTTGTTTGTTTGTATCTTTCTCCTCTGGCAGATAAAATGTATCTTTCTCTCCAGAGGAGAAAAAAACACACAGGTTGGTTGTGCAGTGACTGATCACTGTGAAAACCAATCAGAACCTATAACAGTGATCAGTTGATTGTGAACCGTGCCTCCCAGTTCCCTATTACTAGTACGAAACTAGGGGCTTTCGGTCAGAGCATGGTCACTGTGCTGAATGCGCAATGTGCTCCCAGCACAAACACATGTATGGATAGAAACATAGAATCATAGAAAACTGACGGCAGGAAAAGACAGAGTAGTCCATCGAGTCTTCCCTTTTGTTTTTTTGTTGTTGTTAACTTTATTGTCTTACTATAGATCTATGTTTGTCCCAAGCAAGTTTGAAGCCATTTACTGTTGACTGTCTCACTACCTCGGCTGATAGTTTATTCCATCAGCCAACCTTTCAATAAAATAATACTTTCTGAGATCAGTTTTGAACTTTCCTTCAGTTAGTTTGAGGTCATGTTCCTGTGTTCTTGATTTTGGTTTCATATTGAAAAAACTGCCCTCCTGAACCTTATTCACCCCCTTGACATATTTGAAGGTTTTAATCATGTCTCCTCTTTCCCTTCTTTCCTCCAGACTGTACATATTAGGTTCTTGAATTCTCTCTCAATATGTTTTATCCCCCAAACATTTTACCATTTTTGTTACCCGTCTCTGAACTCATTCTATTTTATCAATATCTTTGTGTAAGTGAGGTCTCCAGAACTGGACACAGTATTCTAAATTAGGTTTCACTAAAGATATATATAGGGGAATCAGAACCTCCTTCCTCCTGTTGGTGATTAAGGATGAGCCTAACACCCCCCCCCCCAGTTCGGTTTGCACCAGAAATTGCGAAACAGGCAAAAAATTTGGATGAACACACGAACACCATTAAAGTCTATGGGACACGAACATAAAAAAACAAAAGTGCTAATTCTAAAGGCTTATATGCAAGTTATTGCCATAAAAAGTGTTTTGGGACCCGGGTCCTGCCCCAGGGAACATGTATCAATGCAACAAAAAAGTTTTAAAAACAGATGTTTTTTTCAGGAGCAGTGATTTAATAATGCTTAAAGTGAAACAATAAAAATATTCCTCCCAGATCCCAGCCCCCCCTATGTGAATTGGTAACGGGCCCATTCACAAAAAAAGTGTAAAAATTGTAAAAATTATGAGACCCTTTGGGACAAGTCCTTTATTAAAAAATAAAAATGTCCCACGATGTAAATCCATCTTACGCCGCCCGACGAACCGGAAAATAAAAACCGCAACAGCTCTGCCTCCATGGGAGGCTCCCGCGGAGTAACGCTTCTTCTTGATGACAGCTGTTATATAGCTGAGGGTGGGGCCACTCGGTGACATAAACAGATGACCCCGTCTTCCTCTGACATCACATGGCATCAGAGGAGGGGCGGGGTCACTCATGTATTGTTCTAAACACAGGAAAAATTCGCCACTTTACAGGCATACTATTGACACCCCCCAGGCATGATATTTAAAGGAATATTTCATTTTTATTGTTTCACTAAGCATTATTAAAATCACTGCTCCTGAAAAAATTCAAGTTTTTAAAACTTTTTTTTGCATTGATACATGTCCCCTGGGGCAGGACCCGGGTCCCCTAACACTTTTTATGACAATAACTTGCATATAAGCCTTTAAAATTAGCACTTTTGGTTTTTCATGTTAGTGTCCCATAGACTTTAACAGGGTTCCGCGGCTTTCAAATTTTCCGCGAACACAGAAGATTGGGGGCTATTTACGAAAGGCAAATCCACTTTGAACTACAAGTGCACCTGAAAGTGCAATTGGAATTGCAGTCGCTGTAGATCTGAGGGGAAAATCTGAAATGAGGGGAAGCTCTGCTGATTTTATCATCCAATCATGTGCAAGCAACAATGCTGTTTTTTATTTTCCTTGCATGTCCCCCTTAGATCTACAGCAACTGCACTTCCAAGTGCACTTTCAGTGCACTTCCAAGTGCACTTGCAGTGCTCTTGTAGTGCAAAGTGTATTTGCCTTTTGTAAATAACCCCCATAGTTCTTTGTTCGCCGAACGTCTGAACAACCAAAGTTCGGCCCGAACTTATGCTCAGGCTGAACCGTTCGCCCATCCCTATTGGTGATCCCTCTAGTGTTGCATCCTAGAATTCTTTTTGCTTTTCTCACTGTCTGGTCTCACTGTTTGCTAATTTTGCAATCATCTGAAATAAGTACCCCCAAATCCTTTTCTTCTGGAGTGCTGACTAACACTGTACCCCCAATGTTGTACTCTCTCAGGAGATTATTTTTTTTCCTAGGTGCATTATTTTACATTTAGAAACATTGAACTTCCACTGCTTTGATCAATCTTCCAGCAATGATAAATCATGTTCCATGTTACAGACCCCTCCAGGGTCATCAACCCTACTACACCCTTTTGTATCATCAGCAAAAAAGACATACCTTGCCCAACAAACTTTTAGTTATATCCCTTACCTATAGATTAAATAGAGCAGAAACTAGTACAGAGCCATGTGGTACACCACTAGTGACTGCTCTCTGTTCTGAGTGAACCCCATTTACAACCACACTCTGGTATCTATCCTTTAGCCAACCGCATATCCACCGAACCAGCCAAGGGTTAAGTCCTAGCTTGTACAATTTTCATATTAGATCATTATGTGTAATTGTATCAAATACCTGGCTGAAATCAAGATAGCAACTCCCTGGTAAAACATTGATAATATAGTCAAAAATTTCAATCAGAATAATCTGACAAGATCTGCCCTCAGTAAAGCCATGTTGCTTTAGGTTCAGCAAGTTGTGTATTTTTAAGTGATCAAGGATCCTTCTTTTCAGGAATGAGTACATTTCATTGACTACAACTGATGTTAAACTCACTGGCCTGTAATTGCCAGCTTCTACCTTGCTGCCCCCCTTTGTGGGTAGGTACAATATTAGCTGTCTGACAGTCATGAAGAACTTCTACTGTAAGAAGACATTGATTAAAAAGATCTGTTAATGGTCCAACAACTATATCTCAAAGTTCTCTTAGAACTCTGGGATGAATACCATCAGGGCCCATTGCTTTATTAAGCTTTAACAGAGCCAGTTCCTCTGTTACCTCTGTCTCCAGAAATCCAAAAAATGAACCATCATTACTAGAACCAATATGATTCCCCAATTTGTTAGTGCAATTTATTTCTGAGAAGACAGAACAGAAGTAATTGTTTAAATGGATTGCTACATCCAGACCTCCCTTAACATACAGTATGTATTGTGCCCAGTTTTAATTTTAGTGATCCCATTGACACTGATACTTTAAAAAACAGACAAAATCTGGCGTGGGTTCCCTCTTAAAATCCATAAGATACCCTTCTAGGGAAGCAGCATAGGTGGCCAGGTAAGGGGGAGTACCTAAAAAGAGGGTAGGCATAGCCTCCCTCCCTTGCAAGACACCTTGTCCCCAATATTCTGTCCCCCATAAGTGATGTGGGGGTCTTAAGTGGACTTTAGCATAAGGAAACCCCCAGCTATTTCCCCCAAAAGTGAATGAGTACAGAGTACAAAGTACCTCCTGTTACTCATTCACAAAATTAATAGAAAAAACATCCACACTATGAAAAAGTCCTTAATTTGAAAAAATAAATAAACAATGTCCCAATGTAAATCGAACATCAGTCACATCATCCAGCAATCCTGGGTGATGTCATTGACGAAACATGTTAATGCACCATCCAGGATTCCTGGTCAATATGTTTAAAAACAGAAGCCAGCTGAGGATCTGTAATTTTTGGGTTGTAGTGCTTCCACTGCAGAATGACAGATTCCTGGCAAGTTAGAATCCTGTTCTCAGTCATCATATCTATTAGTTTATTGCTCATCCTCTTTGAGTGCACTCCAGGCCTATGCAAATGCAATGGAGCATAAAAATACAGTTGCATAGTTCAGAATTATACAATATGACAAGAGGCTGCAACTCCATTCAAAAAAACTGTCAAAGGGCTATTAAAGTTGAACTATGGCCACGATCAAAAGTGTCATATATGATGTAGTCTATTACTAGCATTAACATGGGAGGTACTTTGTTGCTTTTTTTTTTTCAAAGTCTCCCTGTAACAATAGTTTAATTACCTTCTGATCCTGTCAGTAGATCTTTTGTTTTTCATCTTCTTTTGTCAATGGACATTTGTTCACAGCAGAACTGCTTCTGTCCCAAAACGTGTCTTTGGAAAGGCAAAATCAGATTAAAGCATGTCAAATGCAGATCAGAAGGCGGTCAACTGCAGGTCAAAAACACCTGCAAATTATTTCTGGATGTTCTTGGAAGCATCTCAAGCTGTTGTCAAGAGCAAGATGTATTGATTAAGGCCAAGCTGTCCAACAAAAGCATCAGTTACAATGGTTTGTACAAGCCATATAAATTAAAGTCCTGTACACACGATCGGATATCCTATGGATTCTAATCCGATGGATTTTTCCATCGGAAATCCGATTAAACTGTTTTCCATCAGTCTTGCCCACACACCATCAGTCAAAAAACCGACCGCACCAAAATGACGTGACGTACAACACGTACAACGGCACTATAAAGGGAAAGTTCAAATCTAATGGTGCCACCCTTAGGGCTGATTTTGCTGATTTCGTGTTACCGCGTGTTAGTAAAAGTTTGGTGAGAGCCGATTCGCGCTTTTCAGTCTCCGTGCTTTTCAGATCGTTTTCTGGTGTTCAGTTTGTGCTTGTTGGTTCGTATTTGTCATTCAGTGCGTGCAGTCAGGTCGGTAACTGTTTTGCAGTGCCTTCTTGGTCGTTCGTTACTGTTTTTCAGGTCGTTCTTTTCAGGCCTTGCTGTTCCTCGGTGCGTTCTGTTTGAGTTTGTTCTGACCAGCCGACTGGTTTAAAGCCATGTTTGAAGAATGTTCTCGTCGTAGAGCTCGTGCTGGCTATGGACTTGGTGTTGTGGTTAACACTGTAACCCGAGTTCAGTCCATGAACAGGGTGAGGAGGAGTTCATGGACTAAGAATTGGTTGCTCCAGCGGGACCAATTCTCTCAGATGCCTCTGCTGCGGGAAATCCAGGAGAATAATCCTTATGATTTCAGGAATTATCTCCAGATGACGGACCCCGTTTTTCACCGTCTGTTGGATTTGCTGTCTCCCTATATCACGAGGCAGGACACTGTGATGCACCAGGCGATCACTGCCGAGTAGAGGCTGATTGCCACGTTGAGATACCTGGCAACTGGGAGAAGCTTGCAGGACCACAAGTTCTCAACAGGCATCTCCCCCCAGGCTCTTGGGATCATTATCCCTGAAACGTGTTCTGCCATCATACAAGTCATGCAGAAGAACTATATTAAGGTAATTTGTATCCTTCAACATCACATTCTATGTTTTAAATGTTTGCTAAAGTATTGTATGTCTTTCATCCTTCCCAAATTGCCATGATTGTAATATGCTGTGAATGTCCCCATGCATGTTTTTACTTTTACCTTTTAATTTTTTTTGCCTACATGCCTATTTCCCTTCACTAACCTCTCCTGCATGCTATCCTGGGCCCATATACACCTAGCCTAGTCTGTTCTTTAATGATGTTTTTGTCAGCGCCATTGTAGTTTTGACCCCCCCCCCCCTAAAATGTGTCCTAAAGATTTATTTCACATTCAAGGTCAGCATAGTGGTAGAGCCTTTTGTTGCGGGACACAAAATCTGCTTAAACACCATCCCCCCAATATAATTTGTTCCAATGACCCATCAGCGGGGGTGAGTCATCTGATAAGTGGGCCTTCAATTTTTGTGTTCAAATACTCCTTCTAATAAATGTTATATTGACGTTGGCCAAGAATGTATTTGTGTAATCTGCTTGCAATGTAATGTGTTGATGGGAAGTGCTGCCACCCCGTTCGGGGTCTTACCATTAGTGTTAATGGCGGTGGTGTCAGCACGCTATGAGTTCCTGTATGTGGACGTGGGGAAGAATGGCCGGATGTCCGATGGCGGAGTGTTCGCACAGACGGAGTTCGCTCACCGTCTGCAGTCTGGGGGCCTGGCACTGCCTCCAGATGCAGACAACGTGGATGGACTTCCTTTCGTGTTTATAGCGGATGAAGCTTTCGGACTGGGACCACACCTGATGCGGCTGTTCCCCCAGAGGCCCCTCACCCCGGAGAGGAGGGTTTTTAATTACCGGCTGGCCAGAGCCTGGAGGGTTGTGGAGAATGCCTTCGGCATAATGGCCAGCCGGTTCCGCCTGTTTCTGACAGCCATACACATGGCGGAATACATACAAATTAAACTACCTGATTTTAACTTGCTGCATATTGCATAATTTTATGAGACAACACTCTCCTTCATATCTATCTACTGTTGGGCCAGAGGCCAGTGTATCTGACATGCACAATCTTACCGGCCTGGACACTGGCCGTACTGGCTTGGCCCCCCAAAGCGCCCGTGAAGTACGTGATAAATACGTTGAGTACTTCACGGGTAGGGGGCCATCGCAATGCCAGACCATATTTGATACCTTAAAAAAATAAATATATATATATATATATATATATATATATTCTTTTGAAAACCTTGTTTTGTCATTATTTATTTTTTATTATTATGTGTCTCCCAGGTTATCATAGTACACTTTGTAGTAGTGCCAAGTGTATTTGTCTTTAGTAAATAGCCACAATTGTCACACTTAAAAATCTGACCTTTCCCATTTTATATAACTGCTATTGAGCATAGAAAGAACAAGCCACACATTGTTGAGTGTCCAAAATATTTTTTACTCTGTGCACAACATGTGCGGTAATTTTTTATTCAAAATACAATCTTGACATTTTGGCATCCAAATTTTGGAGAATTTTTATTTTATTTTTTGGGTTTGCAGAAACATGCATGGGTCAAAAAACAAAACATATTAAAAAAAAAGGAACTTACTCAACCTTAAAAAGATAAACATGAGATGGGGCGATGTCACCCCTGAACCATTCAAAATTAGAAGATGCACACATTTTTTGTGTTTCAAAATGGGTATTTTCATCCTGATCCCATGGCGAAAGTCAACATGTGCTATCTGCCATCATGGGGGATCAATGGACGTGTTTTGGGGGTGCAAACCCTTCCTCTCACCTACTTGAGTAGCGAGGAAAATGTTGCACCCCCAAAACAGGGACATAGATATCCTGTGACGGCAGATAGCACATGTTGACACACTGTGTGCATCTTGAAATTTGGGCTTGTGTTCAAACAAATGCCAATTTTTGCTTACATAAGAAAACAAAAAAAGAAGGGGGGGGGTGGTTCAGACTATTCGCCCCATAATATCAATGATATTTTTATATTTTTGCTCAATCACATTCATCCTTTTCCTCATAATGTCCATTTCGCTTCTACATTCCATTATTTCTTGAATGACGATTTGGGCACTAGCACTTGAGAATGGAGTAGTAGGAGTTTCTGACACACCACCATGTTAATCCCCTAAAAAAGAAAAACGTATTAGAAATATGCAGGCCTACATCTCTTTTTACCTGAAGCTGTGGTGACAGACACTGACCTGTTGTGGTGATAAGCTCCACCTCTCCTTCCTCCACCTCTCCTTCCTCCCTCCACCTCTGCTTCCTCCACCTCTGCTTCTTCCACATGCTGATCTTGGGGTTCTTTTTGATCTTGGGTTTCTTTATGTGGTCTGTGCTTCCTAGGCTCCACACATTGGTGTCCTCCCAGTCTCCTCTCCCCTATGAGAATGAAACAATCAAAAGGTATCCTTTAGTACACAGAGATTTGAGGGCATAATTTTCAAACTTTGCCTGGAAGTGGGGTCAAATTGTTGGTTTTGCCACAGTTCCAAGATGAACATATGAGTTTTTGGAAATTCAACAAAGCAAGAATACTTTCATTCTTGGTCCTCAAAAATAAAAAGGAGACACCCCAAGGTATCCACTGGAGCACCTGTGTGTGACACCCTAAAAAGGTTTTTATGGTGGCCCACACTATAGTGCTCCTGAGTCAAGATGTGTAACCAGCTGCTTGAGTGTCCTATCTTTAACCTCCCTAGCGGTAATCCCGAGCGTGACTCGGGGTTGTTTTTTTATGCTAGGATCGGTAACCCCGAGTCACGCTCGGGGTAGACATTGCAGAGCCCGCAGCGGAGTTTCCCTACCTTCTCCTGGCGATCCAGCGATGATGTCCTCTGCTGTGATCGCCAGCGAGACCTCCGGCGAGTGTCGGCACTTTCGACCCCATCTGACTTCCTAGTTCCGTTCCCTGCGAGCCGCAGCGGCGCATGGGAGCGGAACTGGGCGGCAAATTCAAAAAGGTAAACACATAGTATACATACAGTATACTGTAATCTTACTGATTACAGTACTGTATGTAATAATTACACATCCCCTTTGTCCCTAGTGGTCTGTCCAGTGTCCTGCATGCACTTTTATATAATAAAAATCGTTCTTTCTGCCTGTAAACTGGGGATTGTCCATAGCAACTAAAAAGTGTCCCTTTATGTCAAAAGTGGTTTTAGACCAACTAGAAAGCAGCGATAATAAATTAGAATCACTCGCAGAATTGAGCGATAGCGATTTGTGGGGAAATTCGTCATCAAACACTAAATCTAATGACAGCGACAATTCTGCAACTGAGCAGATTTCTGTGTTTTTGATTTGATTACATTATTGAATAATTTTTATTATAATTAGATTACTATTTTTTATAATTATTTATAGTTATTTATTATATTATAATTTATAATTTTGTGTTTTATATTTATCATACCCGGGATGTTTACTAGACTCTGGTTTGCTCAGGTTTAAGTAAGTAATTACTAAGAATCGCAGGCCTATAATACATAACACCAAATTTTCATGCAAAATAATTGTACCGCTTTTGGTACATAATTCCAGACAGAATCATACCGCCAGGGAGGTTAAACAGAATCTAGTTCACCATTTAACATTCTACTTACTTACAACACATCATCTAGACAACAATGTATATATAAACGTTGTTCTTACGCCAAATAGGCATGACCACATGTGGTTTACGTGTATCTGTGCAAAACTTGTGTTTTTTTACAGGATCGCTGTTTACTAGGAAACATAACTAAAAATGAGTACACTCAACTTCACATGAAAGTTGCCATTCTACAATATGAAACCAGTCAATCCAAGCACATGGAGCAAAACATGCAAAAATACATATTCCAATTTGAAAAAGACAGTAAAAATAAAAGCTTACTTTTTTCTAGGATTTTTTTAAGCTTTCTATGGTGCTCCGGCTCCCTCAGCTTCAGGTCAGACCACCTTTTACGGAGCTGCTCCTTGGATCTCCTGACCCTAAATTTATTATAGAGACTCCTCGCCACTTTGTCCATTATTTTAGACTTCCTGAGATTAGGGGTGTCGTATGGGGCATGCTTCCTATCGTAATCTTTCCTCTGCAGGATGTCCACCATCTCCGCCATCTCAGCAAATTACATATTAGTCGCCTTGAATCTTTTATTCCTGGATCGGGACGTTCCCGTCTCCGGGCTTTCCATGTCGTCGTCTCCCACTGTGCGCCGAATGAGAAGGGGCGGGGAAATTCAGAAAAAGACCGTCATGGGTGGGAGACGTGGCCGGAGTTTCACGCATGCACAGGGTATATAAAGGGTAACCGAGGTTGTGGTTGCGCGGAGTAAGGACGACCGGAAGTGCCGAACGAATCCTACTAAGGTAAGAAATTAACTTGGGGCATCAGTGGCCTATACTGGTTCATGATTGTAAAGGCCTATATTGGGCTAAGATTAGGACAATTGAAGCTGACCTACTGTTTTTGTCTTGTGTTTTATCTTGTAGAAAGAAATATGCATAAATTGCGTGAGCCAGACATTATGTTATTATTTATAGAAAAATACAAGGAAATGCGGAACCTCTGGGAGCTAAAAAATAGTTCCTACCATAATAGCTAAGTACGCAAGGCAACAATTGTTAAATTAGCGGAATATATGAAGACCTGGATCCCAGAGGCAGACTATACTATGATGAGTAGTAAAATCAACAACATGAGGAATGCATACAAAAAACGCTATAAAAAAGTCCGTGCTTCTATGAGATCAGGAGCAGCAGCAGGCGAAGTAGTTCAGCCCAAGCTGTGGTAATACAAGCATCTGCAAGTTCTGGATGACCAGATTGAGCCCAGGGAATCACTTAACACCCTTCCCTCAACCCTTCCTTCCACCCTTCCCTCCAGCGTTCCTTCCACCCTTCCCTCCAGCGTTCCTTCCACCCTTCCCTCCAGCGTTCCTTCCACCCTTCCCTCCACCCCTGCTGAGGGGGAGGAGGAGCCACCTGAGATTGAAGTGCTGGATCTGCGCATCTTCAGCCAGGTATATTATTTTCAAAGATATTTATTGTCCTCAATTGATTTTTGAGAACTAGATGTTATTATTCACAAATGACAAAATTTTAATGTAAAAAAAAAAGGCCATTTATGATTGGTACAGTATATAAAAAAGCTGGGGTCACAATGAGAGTCTTTTATATTTATTAACATTCAAATTGCAACAGTTATGAGATGAAAATTGTGTGTGATTGATTCAAAAAAAAATTAACTATGTCCCTTTTTGCTACACAGGATGAGCTCAGCCAGGAGGAGGAGGCTTCAGAATGTGGCAGGCAGGAGGAGGCAGGGGTGAGTGGCAGCCAGGAGGAGGCCGGCCCAAGTGGCACTCAACAGGTCCCCAGGCCTAGTGGCAGCACACAGTCCCAAGAGGCTCCCCTCCACATCAGACCCCCAAAAAAATCGGCGGATGACAAAGGTGGAGGAGGAGTCACTTAAGATGATCAGGGACACTGCTGTCATAATGAGGGCCCCCCTCAACCCTGTTGAGGGCTTTAGTACTTACCTTGCCCAGAAAGTTATGAAACTGGAGGAGGGACAACGTGCCCTCTGTGAGCACCTGCTATATACAGCAATACACATGGCGGGGAAGGGGCAGTTGACAGAGGCCACTCATCTCTGCCATCTTCCCCATCCTTCTCCTCCTTCTCCTCCTCCTCCTGCCACATTACCACCGACAGAGCCACAGCCTGCAAGTGGGCGTGGATGGGGCCATGAAACAAGCGCTGGAGGGAAGCGTTGAGGGAACACTGCAGGGAGCAGTGCAAGGAAGGCTACCAAGAAGAGCAGAAGGTGATTCCCTGGCTTCAAGCTGCTCTTCCAGAAGTTGCAGTTTGTAGGAGTACCACAGCTTGGGATGATGTATGTCTTCGGCTGCTGCTCCTGATTTCCTCATGTTGTTTATTTTATTGTCATAGTAATGCTTGCCTTTGGGGTTCAAAGTCTTCATAAATTCCACTGATTTAACAATTGTTGCCCTTCCTGTTTATTTATTTTTTGCCAGAATAAATGGATTTTTGATTTATAAAAAATACTTGCCTGTTTTTTTATTGGGAGTAGCAATAAGATGTCATAAATACAATGTGTAATTATCAAGGGACACCAACCTCCTTGAGGGTAAAAAATTTATAAAAATATGTTGTTGTGAGAACTTGACACCCAAAAAAAATGAGCCGACAAGAAACCAAATCTTAAAAAAAAATGGTGTATCTTGATTCTAAATAACAATTAAAATTAGGGAGATCTGGCTTTAAAAATATATAAATTTATTCTAGAGATGACAAGAAACTATAAAGAAAGAAAGTTTGTCAGAATTCGGGATAAAGATCTGCAGCAAAAAAAACATTTTAAAGACCATTATAAAGAAGAAAAAAATGCGCTGCAATAAATGAGGCAATAATTTGCAGAATGACGAATGTGCTCTCTCCATTAGGATGGCTAGTTTTACCAGAACGAGCGCTCCCGTCTCATAATTCAGTTTGAGCATGCGTGGGTTTTTTAACCGATGGACTTGCCCATAGACAATCGGAATTTGCTATCGGTTTTTTATCCATCGGAAAAATTTAAAACATGTTCAATTTTTTGACACCGATGGAAAAAAGACCGATGGGGCCTATACACGATCGGTTTGTCCTATGAAAAAAATCCATCGGACTGTTTTCATTGGAAAAACCTATCGTGTGTACACGGCTTAACACTTCCAAAGATGAACACAAAAACAACTGTTTTAAAGCTAAACTTTTGGAAAAACAAAAATGGTCTGTCCCCACACTGCAAGGTTTAAATGCTCATTTAAGTCTATAGGTATACAAAAAGAAGCTTTACTTACCCAACCACCCTCTTTCGGCGGCTTCTTCAGATTTTGAGACTGGTCCTTGCAGCCTCATCTCTTTTAAGTACTGGCGGTTGTAAATCCTCTGACATCATCATGACCAACACAGACCCCATAGTCCTGTATTGGATGTATGATTGATGAGGGACAGTCTACTGCCGGAGCATAGGGGAGAAGAAGAGATTGGAAAATGGGGTAAGTAAAAGTGCCCCCCTAGACATAAATGGGCATTTAATCCTTGCAGTGCAGGGGAAGCCTAATTGCAAGGGAGCATGTTTTTTCTCCCCGGAGATGTGCTTTTATGCTATTGACAGACAGCATTAAATACTGTATACAATTTTGTTTTTGCCAATTGTTCCACTTTAAATTTGTCAGAAAGGAATTATATAACGCAGTTTAAAACTAAAAAGAGTAGAATATGAATTTATATTGTTTGTTGGCATTTATAGTTTGCTTCTGACAGTTTGTGGAGCATTTTGGCAGATGTGAAATGCAATGTTTAGATTTGAACTTATGTGACAGCGTAGGCTCAAAATAAGCTCATAAGGATCTCAGACTAATTTCAAACGCTTAGTTTACTTCTTTATCCAATAAAGTGAACTTTATTGCAAAAAGACCTTAACTTATATTACTGTTATGATACAGCATTTATATAGTGCCAACAGGTTTAGCAGCACTTTAGATTATGAAGGGGCACACTACAGTTATATTTCAGTTCAATTTAACACAAGAGGGTTAGAAGGGATCTGCTCCTGAGAGCTTACAATGTATTAGGCTCTGTTTCCACTACTGCGAGTTGTTGTGCGACTTGACACACACATATTTCAATGGTCCCTGTTCTAATAGGTGCAATTTAATTTGCAGCGACTCCAAAAAAGATTTGTGTACTACCTTGTTCTGACTTCGGTGCAACTTGTTCTCCCATGGTTCTCACCAGTCGTATGACATTGCATCAAAAGTGCAAAGTCGCACTGTAAATCGTGCAACTTTGGGGTCGCAATAGTGGAAACCTAGCCTACAAAAGAAAATAACTGTGAGAGATGAGATGAAAAGAGTATTAAAAGTTCAGTTTATTATGAAGGCGGAATAGGTCTCCCTAAAGACACAGGTTTTTAGGGATCACCTAAAAGTGGAAAAAGTGGAATTGTTGACTAGTTTACGTGTATATGTGCATACACATAGGGTTACACAATATACACAATATATACAAATTACACACTAAACAGTATTTACAACACAATGTACAGTATAAATCCATTGGCTTATATGATATTTACAAATTACACGCACAAACCCATATTTACAATACAATGTATGCAGTTAGTTAGTTTACCTTTCTACCTCAGGTCTGCTCATGCTGACTGCTGTTTGTCCCAACACAAAGAGAGCGTACAGCTTGGCGAAAAAACATTATATCCCCCCTCCGTTCTATACTGTGGTTAATATAATACTCCCTAATTGGTCACTGTACCTAGCAAATGTATATTGGGCACAGCCTCATTGGAGGATTCAAAGAAAGCTGTTGTTTACCACCCATGAGATAAGGCTTAGCTGTAGGTGGAAGAAATATCTCCTTAACCTACATGGTTAAGGAGATATTTACTTTAACCACTTAACGACCGCCCACTGTAAATATACGTCAGCAGAATGGCACCGACAGGCAGAATCACGTATATGTACGTGATTGCCTTTGTATAGTTGGGGGGTCCGATCGGACCCCCCTTCTTTACAGTGGGTGGTCGTTTTACCTTCGGGAGCGATCCGGCATGAGGGGACGGCCGTTCGATTCCGGCCACCCCCTCTCGATCGCTCCCGGCGAATGAGAGAGCTTCCCCTGCCTACCAGGAAGGAGGAAGTGATGTCATCTCTCCTGGGGCGCTCACATATACCGAGCGCCGTACAGGAGAAGATGCCAGGTTAGTACACACAACACTACACTGACACCAGGACACATAGGCACATAAATCGCCCCCCAGGCCCCCTCAGACACCCCCAGATCACCCCCCAGCCCCTCCCAGCCCCCAGTCACAGTGTCACTGATTGCAGTGACCATTTATTTAGTGATCACTGCAATCAGTGACATTTGTGACTGTAAAAGTGTCACTACATTTAGTTTTAGGTCCAGTGTAGCCCCCTAACCCCCCCTAATAAAGGTTTAACCCCCTGATCACCCCCCAGATAACCCTTTCACCCCCTAGCACCGCCGTCACTAAGCAATCATTTTTCTGATCGATGTCTTAGCGTCGGTGATGCTGATCGGTAGCCAGTAATTTTTTTTAGGTTCGCCGCAGGTTTTTATAGCGTCGGGTACCCCCATATATTACCTAATAAAGGTTTAACCCCCTTGATCGCCCCCCAGGTAACCCTTTCACCCCCTATCACCACTGTCACTAAGTTATAATTTTTCTGATCGATGTCTTAGCGTCGGCGATGCTGATCGGTAGCCAGTAATTTTTTTTAGGTTCGCCGCAGGTTTTTATAGCGTCGGGTACCCCCATATATTACCTAATAAAGGTTTAACCCCCTTGATCACCCCCCAGGTAACCCTTTCACCCCCTAGCACCACCGTCGCTATGCGATCATTTTTCTGATCGATGTCTTAGCGTCGGTGATGCTGATCGGTAGCCAGTAATTTTTTTTAGGTTCGCCGCAGGTTTTTATAGCGTCGGGTACCCCCATATATTACATAATAAAGGTTTAACCCCCTTGATCGCCCCCCCAGGTAACCCTTTCACCCCCTATCACCACTGTCACTAAGCGATAACTTTTCTGATCGATGTCTTAGCGTCGGCGATGCTGATCGGTAGCCAGTAATTTTTTTTAGGTTCGCCGCAGGTTTTTATAGCGTCGGGTACCCCCATATATTACCTAATAAAGGTGTAACCCCCTTGATCACCCCCCAGGTAACCCTTTCACCCCCTAGCACCGCGGTCACTATGCGATCATTTTTCTGATCGATGTCTTAGCGTCGGTGATGCTGATCGGTAGCCAGTAATTTTTTTTAGGTTCGCCGCAGGTTTTTATAGCGTCAGGTACCCCCATATATTATCTAATAAAGGTTTAACCCCCTGATCGCCCCCCAGGTAACCCTTTCACCCCCTATCACCACTGTCGCTAAGCAATCGTTTTTATGATCATTGTCTTAGTGTCGGTGATGCCGATAGGTAGCCAGTAATCTTTTTTTAGGTTCGCCGTCAGGTTTTTATATAGCGTCAGGTACCCCCATATATTACCTAATAAAGGTTTTAACCCCCTAATTGCCCCTAGTTAACCCTTTCACCAGTGATCATCATATAAGTGTTACGGGTGACGCTGGTTAGTTAGTTTGCTTTTTATAGTGTCAGGGCACCCGCCGTATATAACCCAATAAAGGTTGAACCCCCTGATCGCCCGGCGGGTGATATCAGTTAGGTTTTAGCATCAGAGAGGGTCTGCGTCACACCCCAGGCAGCGTCAGGTTAGTGCTAGTAGCGCTAACACCCACACGTGAAGCATACACCCCCCTTAGTGGTATAGTATCTGAACAGATCAATATCTGATCTGATCAGATCTATACTAGTGTCCCCAGCAGTTTAGGGTTCCCAAAAATGCACTGTTAGTGGGATCAGCCCAGATACCTGCTAGCACCTACGTTTTGCCCCTCCGTCCAGCCCAGGCCACCGAAGTGCAGTATCGATCGATCACTGTCACTTGCAAAACACAACACACATAACTGCAGCGTTCGCAGAGACAGGCCTGATCCCTGCGACTCCAGTGCTGTAGGAGGTGATTTCACCACCACAGTTAAAAAAAAAAGCATATATGCCGAAGCATTGGGGCAGCAGGAGCGGAGGAGCGATTTTGCTCCTAATGCCGCGTATATACGGTCGAAATTCCGACGGAGGCTTGCCCGTGGAAAAGTCTGACCATGTGTACGCGGCATAACTTTTGCGAGAAGATGCCCCCATGCTTCGGCATATATAAATGGTGCATGTATGCCCATCATTAGAAGTGGGTGGATGAAGGGCGGTATTCTAATGGTGGGCATACCCACCGATCAATCTTTTTTTTTCGTTCAGCCAACAGGCTGCATGAAAAAAAAGATTACAATACATGTCCAACAAGGACCAGCAACGTACTGGTATGTTGCTGGACTTTGAATGTTTATACCAGAATGATGCCTGCGGGTTTAGGTATCATCTTGGTATCATTCTTTTCAGCCAGTGGCCGGCTTTCATGTAAAAGCAATCCTAGTGGCTAATTAGCCTCTGGACTGCTTTTACAAGCAGTGGGAGGGAATGCCCCCCGGATATAAAAAGCGCCATTGGGAAATTGGGAAAGCATTTTATCACACCGATCTTGGTGTGGTCAGATGCTTTGAGGGCAGAGGAAATATCTAGGGTCCAATAGACCCCAGTTTTTTCAAAAAAGAGTACCTGTCATTACCTATTGCTATCATAGGGGATATTTACATTCCCTGAGATAACAATAAAAGTGATAAAAATAAATAAATATGGAAGCAACAGTTTAAAAATAAAATAAAAATCAAAATTAATAATAAAAAAAAAAAAGCACCCCTGTCCTGCCCTGCTCTTGCCCAATGGCGAACGCAAGCGTCGGTCTGGCGTCATATGTAAACAGCAATTGCACCATGCATGTGAGGTATCACCGCGAAGGTCAGATCGAGGGCAGTAATTTTAGCAGTAGACCTCCTCTGTAAATCTAACGGGGTAACCTGTAAATGCTTTTAAAGGCTTTTAAAAATGTATGTAGTTTGTCGCCAATGCGCGTTTGTGCGAAATTTTAAAGCATGTCGTGTTTGGTATCTATGTACTCGGCCTAAGATCATCTTTTTTATTTAATCAAACATTTGGGCATGGGCAATATAGTGTGTTTTAGTGCATTAAAATTAAAAAAAGTGTATTTTTTCCCAAAAAATGCGTTTGAAAAATCGCTGCGCAAATACTGTGTAGAAAAAAAAAATGCAACACCCACCATTTTATTCTGTAGGGCCTTTGCTTTAAAAATATATATAATGTTTGGGGGTTCAACATAATTTTCTTGCAAAAAAAAATATGTTTTCATGTAAACAAAAAGTGTCAAAAAGGGCTTTGTCTTCAAGTGGTTAGAAGAGTGGATGTAAGCTTCCTAATGTTGTGTATAAAATGCCAGAACAGTTCAAAACCCCCCCAAATGACCCCATTTTGGAAAGTAGACACCCCAAGCTATATACTGAGAGGCATGTCGAGTCCATGGAATATTTTATATGTTGACACAAGTTGCGGAAAAAATAATTTTTTTTTTTTTTTGCACAAAGTTGTCACTAAATGATATATTGCTCAAACATGCCATGGGCATATGTGGAATTACACCCCAAAATACATTCTGTTGCTTCTCCTGAGTACGGGGATACCACATGTGTGAGACGGGACCCCAAAAACCAAGCACCGCCTTCAGGCTTTCTAAGGGTGTCAATTTTTGATTTCACTTCTCACTGCCTATCACAGTTTTGGAGGCCATGGAATGCCCAGATGGCACAAAACCCCCCCAAATGACCCCATTTTGGAAAGTAGACACCACAAGCTATTTGCTGAGAGGTATTGTGAGTATTTTGCAGATCTCGCTTTTTGTCACAAAGTTTTGAAAATTGAAAAAAAAAAGAAAAAAAAAATGTTCTTTCTTCATTTTCAAAAACAAATGAGAGCTGTAAAATACTCACCATGCCTCTCAGCAAACAGCTTGGGGTGTCTACTTTCCAAAATGGGGTCATTTGGGGGGGTTTTGTGCTATTTTGGCATTTTATGGCCTTCAAAACTGTGATAGGTAGTGAGGAGTGAAATCAAAAATTTGCGCCCTTAGAAATCCTGAAGGCGGTGCTTGGTTTCCAGGGTCCCGTACGTGGCTAGGCTCCTAAAAAGTCCCACACATGTGGTATCCCCGTACTCAGGAGAAGCAGCAGAATGTATTTTGGGGTGCAATTCCACATATACCATGGCATGTGTGAGCAATATATCATTTAGTGACAACTTTTTGTAATTTTTTTTTTTTGTCATTATTCAATCACTTGGGACAAAAAAAAAAAATATTCAATGGGCTCAACATGCCTCTCAGCAATTTCCTTGGGGTGTCTACTTTCTAAAATGGGGTCATTTGGGGGGGTTTTGTACTGCCCTGTCATTTTAGCACCTCAAGAAATGAGATAGGCAGTCATAAATTAAAAGCTGTGTAAATTCCAGAAAATGTACCCTAGTTTGTAAACGCTATAACTTTTGCGCAAACCGATAAATATACGCTTATTGACATTTTTTTTACTAAAGACATGTGGCTGAATACATTTTGGCCTAAATGTATGACTAAAATTGAGTTTATTCGATTTTTCTTATAACAAAAAGTAGAAAATATCATTTTTTTTCAAAATTTTCGGTCTTTTTCCGTTTATATCACAAAAAATAAAAATCGCAGAGGCAATCAAATACCATTAAAAGAAAGCTCTATTTGTGGGAAGAAAAGGATGCAAATTTCGTTTGGGTACAACATTGCATGTCCGCACAATTTACAGTTAAAGCAGCGCAGTGCAAAATTCTGAATTCACCTCTGGTCCTTTAGCTACCAAATGGTCCGGGGCTTAAGTGGTTAAACTGATGCGCCGATGACGTCACACACATGCGCACTAGCGGGCCCGGCTTCATTGCCAGTTTTCTGAATGGGTTCTTGCCGGCCCGAGCTTGCATGCGTGTGACGTCATTGCCGCTCTGGCCAATCACAGCGCCGGAGCGGCGATACACTGACGGCAGTGACGGGACATCAAGGCAAGATGGCGACGGAGGTGACCGAGGACTGATGCGGCGGCTTCGATCTCAGGTAAGTCATTCTGACTTTCTTTTGCAGGGTTTTTTTTTTTTAAATGGCTTTACTTCCTCTTTAAGACAAAAAGAAATAACACAATAATCACAATAGTTCAAAACCAAGGGCTTTATTGTGCATATGAAGCACAATAATGTATAAACCATTTCCTACATTTATTTAAGAGTTATATTGTTAGATTAGGTGTTATTGTGGAGAGGGAAATAATTTTAAAGGAAACCATTCCAGAGAAACACATAGAGACTGCTATATCTGACTTTTCATTTTGCAAATAAATTTTAGTTGTACATCTGTCATTTTGACCTAATTTTAATACTCACAGAACAAGTTTGCAGATAAGGATTTTCTGCAACTTGCCTGGTCTGCATACTCTATTTGAGAAACTCAGAGAGTAATAAAGCCAGTGGGTAAGCTAAACAACTATCCAACTAGAATTTTGATAAGGCGGTAAGCAATGGCAACCCCCACATTTCTGTTAGCAAAGTTTTACTATAAAGTGACCACACGGGCAAAATCAAAAGATTTGCTTAAATTAGATATGCCCAGCAGCACATAATTCTCTTTTGCTTCATTAATATTCTGTGCAGCTGCTCAGAGAGAAAGGACAGTTCTTTGTAAGCTACACATTTCTGGAGTTGTACCTTACACATTGCTAAAGAGTTTCGATGTGACAGCTCTGACTGAGCCAGCTCTTTCACATGGGCACAGATGAGCCTTCTTACTTGGCTCCAAGTGCTTAATCAAGCAGTGGGGTAAAATTAATTTAGGTACATACCTGGAGGAGATGAAGGAATACATAAAAATGTTACTTCTTACCTCTTTGTGCACTTAATTCACTTGCAGTATTTCCTGCGGGACAAAAGTAGGTCCCTAGTGGACAGGACCGCCATCAGGGGGGTACAGGCAGTACACCTGTAAGGGGCCCGGATGGCAACCCCCCTTTTTTTATTTTTTTTATTAATTTTTTATTTTTTTGTAAGGGGCCCAGAGGTCCCCAGGGCCCCGGATGGCAACCCCCTCTTTTTTTTAATAAAAATATATTTTTTTTTTTTTTTTTTATAAAAAAATAAAAAAAATTGTAAGGGGCCCAGAGGCCCGGAGGTCCCCGGGGCCCTGGATGGTAACCCCCTTTTTTATTTATTTTTTATATAAAAAATATATATATATATTTTATTTTTTAAATTTATTTTTATTTGTTTTTTGTAAGGGGCCCAGAGGTCCCCAGGGCCCCGGATGGCAACCAACCCCCCTTTTTGTTTTTTATAAAAATAATATATATATATTTTTTTATTATTATTATTTTTTTGTTCTTTCTTGGTTTGTCAGCACCCAAACCCCCCCCCCGACCTCAACAATTTGTGGCGACAGCACCCCCCACCCCCCCCGCTTCTCAATTCGCGGCTGCCCCCCCGCTTCTCAATTCACGACGGCAGCACCCCCCCGCTCCAGGGGGCCCATGCCTGAAGCTGTGTAAGGGGCCCCAAAATTCCTGATGGCGGCCCTGCTGGTGGATAATACCCGTTTCTTTTTGTTGGTAAGTAGTAGGTGGATATGTAACTCTGTAAAGTTAGATATAATTTAAAAATAAATAAGTTGAGCTGTAGCATCCCCTAACATATTTACAGTATACTGCATATTCATATGAATGCTATTCACAATTGAAGCTCTGGGGTGGAAGTCTGACAATGGCATATATGTTAAATGATATTACTGTACCATTGCAATGAGCCCAAGAAGATGTTTATTGCAAAGAATTACATTTCAAGTATTAAACTTGTCATAAATATGAATACACCTAAGAAGCTTTCTGTTTTTTAATGAAAAAGTAAACTGAAAAGGGGTCTGCAATGCATAGTAAAGACTAAAGACTTAAAATGTTTCAGTGGGTGATTAGGTAGGGAAAGTATGCATAGTGAGGACACTTGGCTTTATTGCTATTCAAGTCCTAAGGAAGATTTAATCTGCCACTGTGGAGGATTATAATTTTCTCTCCACATTTCTCTGTCTTTATAATCCTTCAGTGATTATTTAAAGTAGTTGAAGCTTTGAAATTACTCTGCTGAAATTTCTCTGACACTGTCCATCATGAACACTATTTGATTACAATAATATTGTAATAATGTTGTGTTCCGTAAACTCAGTTTTGTAGTATATGTAGATATGATAATTTGTGAACGATAACTGGTTGCAGTGTTTGCAGGGCTTATCCTCTCTGTCCTCTGGTTATGTTAAAATTACTCTTTCCAGAAATGTATGCCTTAAAAATAAATTGAATATGTATATGTAACAAAAGAAAGCCATACCTTCTACTAATCAACCCTGAGTAAAAATATTCTTTACTGTTACTTTATTCATAGCTTCAAAAGCTTTTGATCAGTGGCCATTTCATCTTCTTTGTCAACTAAGATACCAACAAATATAAACATTCACTATCAAATGTCTATCTCCAAACAATTATACAAGTGTTGACAAATCAACATCTTTTTGACATTTTCTGCTGCTATCTACACTAGTTTCATTCCTTGTAAATGTGTTTTTTTTTATTTTTATGGACATGTTGTAGTACACATATTTTGGTTCTGTTGCTTGACTTCTTACATATCCTGTTAGGCATTTTCTAGCTACGGAATCAGCTGAAACATACCAAATGTACTAAAATTAATGACTAACAGTTCAATTATGGTAATGAATTTGTAAGCACAGTAAAATACTTTGATAGGGTCTCCCTACACGTTATGGCCTGTTTTCAAAGGAAAGAGACAATAAAATTCACATACAAGGCATGGAGCGAAAATATCTGATATCGGGGTCCAGGAGCTTTTTTCTGGGCTGTAGCCTTTTTAATCCAACAGGTAATAACTTGCATCTGGAGATCTTAGAATCTAAAATGAATTGGACCTTTTATTATTTTGAGGAAGTTGCTCAACTAAATAAAACTAGACTAGGACCAGAAAATCTATTGAGAACCAGCTGTTTCAAAATAAAGGCATAAATGGAATAGGGAAAGTAGATGTAGCACCACCCAAGGTTGGTGCTAAGATTAGTGTATAATAGTTTTTGGTTTCTCTGCTTAACAGAGAGACAGTTAAGTAAATTTAATTGCTGTCTGCTTAACAGAGAGGGGTGATCGGCTAGTGTAGTCTGCCCAGTGTGCTCTGGTGCTGCTTATGCTGTCTTGAAATTCCACTGTATTTTAGCAACTAAGGAAAGTGCTGGACAATAGGCAGAAACCATGCAGATGGGAGCATGAATATTCATACAGCCCTGGCCAATTACAAGGGGAGTTGCCCCTATGCATGCTGGGTGCCTGTATATTAATTCTAAGAGCACATGGGATCTTGGTCATTCCTAGCAAAGGATTGCACCAGCTAGGGGAGAGGTGCTGCCTCCCCTAGCACCTGCTGCCCTGTGGCTTCAGGTGGGCGATCTGAGGGCCTTAATTGAGAGAGATTGTAGTGCCATGTGGCCTCTGGTGCGAGTCCTAAAGGGCCTGAAGTTAGTGAGCGAGACACTGGTTTTACAGAATGCTGGCTGAAGGGGCTGTCTATTTAAGACCTGGTCTGGTATCACTGGTATAGAGTTGGAATTTGAAAGGAGTCTACCAGCTGTCCCTGGACATTTTGTGAGTACAGACAACCTAAAGGATCTATAGACTTGTGCTTTTAACCCCTTCTGCTGTGCTAAATAGTCAGCTGAGGGTCTGGCTAGTTCTCTGAAGAGCTTGTCTAACTGTTTGCTACTGCATAGGACTTTGCTCAGTTCTACCACTTTTAGACTGCCAAACAGTCTGCCATAGCTGGCTAGTGCCTGAAGAGCTTTTCCCTGCTACTACTACTACTGAGAGACTTTACTCACTTCTGGAACAATTTTCGGTGACTTTAAAAGTGAAGTCTGCTATCTGATTTCAGAAAGGTCTTCACCAGAGCTTAATCAAGAGATCAGTTAGGTGCTCTCAACTGTAAATATTTATATTTCTTGGAGTATCCCGCTAAATCCCCTTCTCCCTATCCAAGTTCTCCAAAAACAATACCCCTAAACCCCTCATTATAGAACACAAGCGAAAGTGTATGTGCACCTGGCTGTGTGAATCTACCTTTTTCCTGGCTGTGGAGCAAAAGTGGGAAAGATCGGGGCAACATACCAGCGGCTCCTGTGGGGGGGGGGGGGGGTAGCGCTACATAGAGTTGTGGTGGAAGCTGTAACTTGAAAAGACATAGTATTGATCTTGAACTTCGGACCTGGTATGGATTTGAAGGGGAACCCCATGTCAAATCCTGCCCCCCCTATGTGATTGATTATCTGGTACATAGTACCCCTACCCATTCACCAAAAAGTAATGAAAACAAAAGACAAGTTTTTGACAAATCCTTTTTTCTTTAAATAAAAAAATAGTGCCTCTTGATGTAAATTCATTGTCAATCACTCTGCCCGGTGACCCAGAATAAAAAATAAATAAAAAATAACCTTCTGGGACGGCCTCCCAACGAATGCCTCCTTTGCGCTTTGACATTTCTTATATAGGTAGGGAGGGGGGCACCTGGCTATGTCACCTGGTGGCACGTCCCCTTCTGACATCACGGGCTGGTGCATGCTGGACCTGTGATGTCACAAGGGGGCAGGGCCACCAGGTGACATTTCCAGGTGGCCCCCACCGATTACCTATATAAGAGCTGTCAAAGCGGAGAGGAGGCACTCGTGGGAGGCCGTCCCAGAAGGCCCACAGACCCCCACAACCACTGGCCACGGTTGTGCGGATAAGGCCCTTGTTCCCATTAACATGTCCCCCCACTCCAAAGCACGCACCCCTCACGTGGCCTGGTATGGTTTAGGAGGCATTGCCTTGCTCGTCCACCCCATTTTTCTTGACCTGTCAGACTGCATGCCTGGATAAGGGTCTGGTATGGATTTTGGGGGGAGGGTCCCACGCTTTTTTTTGGCTTGGGGTTCCCATTCAAATGCATACCAGACTCTTCAGGGTCTGGTAAGGACTGGTGGGACCCCACACAGTTTTGTTCTTTACTTTTTAACCGGCCCTTTTTTTTAGTATTTAGTGGGGAAACCCATTGACAGGTGATGACACCGCGGCTGGCTTCCTGGCCCCGCTCCTTAACTACCAGTTGACACTGTGCCCTTATTGGGCAAAGCTTTGCCCAATCAGGGAGCAGAGTGCACTGTGCAGCTCTCAGTGCATTGCAGGGTGTTCGTCGGGGCGAACACCCTGCAAATTTGAAAAAATTGGCAAATGTTCTGCCCAAACTTATGCTCAGCCTGAACCATTTACCCATCCCTATTTAAGAGTCTGGTTAGTTCTCTCCATTTGAACATTTGTTTCAGGATTGTTTCAAATTGCTCTATTAAAAACTGGGAAGTGAACTGGACTCCCCTGTATGAGACAATATAAAATGTGCTATTTTAGAGATCCTGTTGTTTACACCCAAATGACCACACGTTTGTTGAAAGATAGAAGGTCCATGATAAAAATCCAAAAACAGATGTTTTCAGAGATCCTTAGGAATAAGAAGTAGCACCATGGGTTTCACAGGTGCACTGGAAGGAACTATAATTTGAGCATGGGTTGTACAGCCCTCTTTACTTCTGACCACTGGTAGCAATGAGACAGGAAGGAAACAAATGTCCTAGTGTCCCCTGCATAACCTGCCAGTTAGGAACTGATGACAAAATAAAAGCAAGAAAAAGAAAAGAACCAACGGACTTGCCTTAGTTTGGGTTGTCAAGCAGACTGGACTGTTTTTGTGATTTGTAAATATACTTGTATTAAGTGGTGATCCCTAAAGAAGATACCACAATTCTTCTAGAGCCAGCCTGATGGTGAACAGCTCACAACTATGTTGCATAATTATTTTTTGGTGATACAGATTTGTTTATAGAAAATAAAGCACAGGGACACTTTTTTCTTCAGAATGTTTAAAGAAGCACAGTATTGACACCCACAATGCAGGTATTGACTTCCAGGGAGAGCTGATCCAGTTAGAAAGAACTTTTTTAGAGCAAAAATAGCTTTCATGGCTTTAGAAGGCCTGTTCCAGAGATTAACATCTTTATGGGTCAGGACAGTGATAGGGGCCATCAGATAGGAGTAACCACCATTTATAAACTGACTATAAATATTTGTGAAGCCTAGGAATCAATGGGGTGCTTTCAGACTGACAGGACACCTTGTTGGGGTCCATTCCAAAGCCCATTTTTTGAGACAGTGGGCTCCATTTACAAAGCGGTATCTTACCGCAATCCGAGTATGCGGAAAGATACCGCACATCGTTTGAAAAAAAGTTTTTGGGCATTCACAAAAAAATTGCTACTAAAATACCACATGAGTTATTGTATGAAGTCATGCTGTATTTTATTAGTGCAAGTCTGAGGTAATCTACCATAATGGATGGTTGTTAAGGAGCGGGTGGCCGCCAGTGTCCTTACCAGTCCTTACCACAGGCTGTAAATAGCTGGTTGTTAAGAAGCGGGCTGCTGCAGTCATCCTTAACAACCAGTACCTGTTATGTCAAGGAGCCATAAGTCATCAGCCATTAGTAGAGTGAATAAAATGAAAAATTAAGAAAAAATGTCATGGGGTCCCCCCAATTCAATCCCCAACGCAGTAAATACTGTTTAAAGCAATAGTGAATTGATATTTTCAGGATCGCATGTGGTATTTGGGAAAACACCTAAATACAGCATGTGATCTGGTTCTTTGAATGGAGCCCAATGTAACTAATGTTACTTCTTATTGCTCAAAAAGGAATTTCACTGTCTTGACATAAAGTCCCTTTTCCCACAGGCATTGTAAGACTGAATACATGTGCTGACAATGTTCATGGAGGCTGGAAGAGCAGACCATTATATTGTCAAGATACACCACCACATGCCCATAGATGAGAATTGACTGACCTCTGGTGTAGAGATGTATGTAAAGTGTGGGAACAAAGGCAAAGGGAAGAGAATGACCTAGAAGACTACCCCAAGGTATACTAGACTCATGAGTTTCTTGGATGCTGGGAATATTGGCTGAGGAAGTGTCTGTTCTCCCCAGCATACATGCAGGGCCCTGGGTCCAATGATGTGTTCTTTCCTCAGAGGACAGCCTAGCCTGGACCAGTTTTATGGGTTCATATGAGAACAGATGAGAATTCCTTGTGGGGAATATCTGCCTCTTTAGATACAGTTGGGCGAAAAGTAGAGTAGAAGCTAGTGGCGGTGCGTCCATAGTGGGCGCAGGAGCGCCGCCCTCTCTCTCTCCTGCGCCCGTCACTCAAAACAACAATACATAGGTTCATGCATTGCATGAACCTATGTATTGTCACCGCCGCTGCCGTCCACTATTCAGATGGCCGGCCCCCTGGTGAGCGCCGGCCATCTGAATAACAGCGGCTGGTTGGTTTTTGAAAGTGCCTATCAGAGCCAGCGGCTCTGATAGGCTTCCCGATTACAGCCTGAGGGCTGTAATCGGCTTCCAAAGAGTTAACCAGGGGACGCACGGGGGGTGCGTTCCTTGGTTAACACTGACAGGCATCTCAGCCAATCAGGTTGAACAGGTCTGGTTACCTGTAACCTGATTGGCTGAAGCGACATCGAGGGCGGGAGAAGACATTGAGGATGGAAGAAGGATGGCGCTGACCTGAGGAAGGTAAGTGCAGGGCTGGGGGGAAACTGGCTGTATTTGGGGACAAACTGGCTGTATCTGGGGACAAACTGGCTGCATTTGGGGAAAAAATGGCTGTATTTGGGGGGAAACTGGCTGCATTTGGGGACAAACTGGCTGTATTTGGGGGGAAACTAGCTGTATTTGGGGACAAACTGGCTGTATTTGGGGGAAAATGGCTGCATTTGGGGACAAACTGGCTGCATTTGGGGACAAACTGGCTGTATTTGGGGGGAAACTGGCTGTATTTGGGGACAAACTGGCTGAATTTGGGGACAAACTGGCTGCATTTGGGGGGAAACTGGCTGTATATGGGGGGAAACTGACTGTATTTTGGGGGAACTGGCTGCATTTGGGGACAAACTGGCTGTATTTGGGGACAAATTGTCTGTATTTGGGGGAAACTGGCTGTATTTGGGGACAAACTAGCTGTATTTGGGGACAAACTGGCTGCATTTGGGGACAAACTGGCTGTATTTGGGGACAAACTGGCTGTATTTGGGGGGAAACTGGCTGCATTTGAGGGGTAAAACTGGTGGTGTTTGGGCACAGTGGCTGTGTTTAATGGGCACAGTGGCGGCAATTGATGATTTTTTTTTTTCAGTCTGTTTGCGCCCCCCCCCAAAAAATTTTACATGTTCCTGACTTGCAGGAAAAATGCGCTGTCGTTTAGCAAACGTGCAGGGGTGCCATTACTAATGCAATTTCACGCAGGGTAAATTTTAAAAAAATGGTCCAGGACTTCTTTACCCATGTTTCTGTGGGTAGGGCAGCCCACTGAAATAAATGGGCTTCCCTACCCGCAAACACGCGCAAGTGTGAATTTAGCATGAATGCCTGAACACAGTTTTGTAACTTTGGCATGTGTTAGTAAAACTGTACATATTGATGCAACTACTTAGGGCATCCAGGTGAATATACCTTGCTTTTTTTCAGCATAAATTGCCTTTCTTTGGTGGTAAATGTTAATTAATATCTCCTCGTTTATTTTTATTATCAAAGAAAAACTGTAAAATAAGAGCATTTTTTTAAATGCAGCTACATATTTCTTGCCACTGGCATGACCTACCACCAAAATGAATGAATAAAAATTAAATTCTCCTACTTCAGACATTCATAGTGATACCATATATGTGTATATAAAAAAAATTGTAACTGTACTGGGGCAAAGAAACAATAGTGTGCATTTTTTTTTATCCTACTTAAACTCTAACCTAGATCAATCCCTGATCTAGCTAATTTTCACTTATTTATTATTAATATTATATTTATCATTATTATAAGTTTCTTTGTATTCTTTTCCTCTGACTAGGAGAAAAAGATACAATGGATTTTGTTCTCCATTCAGACATGAAACAGAGTACAGAGGTGGGTGCTAAAGAGTGATCACTATAAGGCCTCATGCCCACGGACGTTTTTACAGCCGCGTTTTTGAGCGTTTTTTACAGCTTAAAAACGCCTGTCCATGTTAGTCTATAGCTTCATGCCCACCTAGACGTTTTTGAGCTGCAAATAGCATAGACGTTTTTAAGCTGTAAAAAAAAACCAGGACCAGTGCGTTCTCAGCGTCGGAATTAGGCAGAAAAAACCGCAAGCGTCAAAAAACGCGCAAAAACGCGCACAAATGCGCACAAACGCGCACTAACGCGCAATAACGCGCAGTCACGTTTTTTAGCTCCGACGTTTTTTTTTTTGTTTTTTTTTTAATTTACAATAACAAGGACAGGCGTTTTTAAGCTGTAAAAAATGCAGCTGTTAAAAACGTCTGTGGGCATGAGGCCTAATAGCCATTCTAAGGCTATCACAGCTATCATGTGATCAAATACCAGTCCTCCCAGCTCCTGTTCATTAGTATAAGACCCAGAGCTGGCGCTGACAGCTTAAGGAAAAAACAGGGAGGGGGAGGCGCCGACCTGAGTGTAGTATTAAAATTATGACTTTAACCACTTCAGCGCCGGAAAGGATTTTCCCCCTTCCTGACCAGAGCATTTTTTGCAATTCTGTACTGCGTCGTTTTAGCTGACAATTGTGCGGTCATGCGAAGGTGTACCCAAACAAAATTGACGTCCTTTTTTTTACCACAAATAGTGCTTTCTTTTGGTGGTATTTGATCACCTCTGCGGTTTTTAGTTTTTGCGCTACAAACGATAAAAGAGCGACAATTTTGAAAAAAATCAATATTTTTTACTTTTTGCTATAATAAATATCCCCAAAAAATATATAAAAAAACATTTTTTTTCCTCAGTTTAGGCCGATATGTATTCTTCTACATATTTTTGGTAAAACAAAATCGCAATAAGTGTATATTGATTGGTTTGCGCAAAGTTTATAGAGTCTACAAAATAGGGGATAGATTTATGGCATTTTTATTATTATTATTTTTTTACTAGTAATGGCGGCGATCTGAAATTTTTATCAGGACTGCGACATTATGGCGGACACATTGGACACTTTTGACACTATTTTGGGACCATTGTCATTTATACAGCGCCCTCTAGGCGGCAAATTTAAAGGGACATACAGGTACGCCCATTTGCCTGCCCCTGCCATTCTGCCGAAGTAAATCGGCGTGCGGCAGTCGGCAAGTGGTTAATGGGATAAGATTAAAAACACTTAAGAGATGATATAAGATGCATGCTCAAAGTAAAGTGCAGCATTGGCATTCCACATGGCTCTGCGGGTCTCATCGCTGTTACGGATAGCTGGAAAGGATTGGGCTGCTGGCTGGAATCGATCACAGTGTTTCTCCAGGAACCAGGAAGCTTCTTACTGACCAGTGTGGACTGTGGAACAGGAAGTGATGTCACCAGAGTCTGATTGGACCAAGGCAGGGCTGGAATCTTGTCAGTCAGGGCTGCAGTGGTGACGTCTATGTGCTCAGAGCTGGTTGCTCCTTCTTTTGGCCTTCTGCCCTCTACAGGAGGGAAGCTATATGTAAACAATGGAGAGCATGTTGGTGTGGCTGTGGAACAAGAATAACCAGCAGGCCAATCAGTAAACAATTTAGGGAAAAATGTATTATAGTAAGGTACAGGTATAGCAGGGGTTAACAGTCTCGAATTGGCAAAAAAAAAATTGATACACTTGGTAATATCTGAAGCTTAATTCTCTTCTATATATATAGAAGCCTATTTAAGAGGTTAATGATATATGAAGGGCCAGGCAAGAAATGTAGAAAAAAAGGGGGTTCGTATGCATGTAAACATGAAGAGGTGGGGAGGGTGAACAGGCTATAGTGTAAAGAAATAGTAATAACAATGAACGGTAATGATAAAATTGGTGCTGAATTCCTCCTAATTGGTATACAAGGGATGTATATGTGTGTGTCCTCTCATGGTGTGGATACCAAGTGGGTCGCACCTAAGGACGGATCATGCAATATGTATATATGTAAGTACTGTGTATATATATATATATATATATATTTATATATACCGTATATACTCGAGTATAAGCCGAGTTTTTCAGCACATTTTTTTTGTGCTGAAAATGCCCTCCCTTGGCTTATACTCGAGTCACCTTTTTGTGCCTGATCTCCCGGAATTTGTTGACCCGGTACCGGCCGGCCGTAGGACCCCTGGACCCCAACCTTAGCAAACATGTAGCTCCACTCTTCCTCTATAAGTGTGCAAAGTTTGTTGTCCGGGAGACCTACGGCCGGGGAGCACCGATTTTTCAAAGCCAGGCACCCCTTCCATAGACTGCCATGTTAAATGGTAATTTCTCTGGTGAATTTGGGGACCTGGTACCGGCCGGTCGTAGGTCTTCTGGACCCGAAACTTGGCACACATGTAGCCCCATTTCCCCTCTACAAGTTTCCAAGGTTTTTTGTCTGGGAGACCTACGGCCGGGGAGCACCGATTTTTCAAACCCGGGGACCCCTTCCATAGACTCCCATGTTAAACGTCAGTCTAGTCATGGACACAGTGAGGCATGGGCACAGTGAGGCATGGGCACAATGAGGCATGGGCACAGTGAGGCATGCACAGGGACACAGTAAGGCAAAGTTAGGCACAGTGAGGCATGATGGACACCCTAGGCTTATACTCCAGTCAATAAGTTTTCCCAGTTTTTTGTGGAAAAATTAGGTGCCTCGGCTTATATTCGGGTCGGCTTATACTCAAGTACATACGGTATATATATATATATATATATATATATATATATATATATATATAAAAACAATATATTTACTATACCACTCCTGACCAGTAGAGCAGAGACAGACCTGTTTGTGGGGAGGAAGGGAGGAAGAGGGGGGAAGAAACAAACAAAAAATGGGCGTGTGATCTGTTATACCAAGGTGTATGCATCTGGCTCCTCACTGAGTCCCCCTGGTGGGAGGGAATTGAGGGAATATATCCAGAAAGTCTCCTGCTGGCAGAGTCGTTTGAAATGCTCCACAGCAGGCAAAGCTCTGGAGATGGCCTCTATGATCCACACCTTCAGGCCTTCGGTGAACTTTTGGTGTTTAGTTAAAAAATGTCTTGGCACACTGTGCTAATCACATCCCTGTTCGATGAACTGCCTGTGCTTGCCAAACCATTGGCGAAGGGGACGAATGGTTCTGACAACATATAGGAGGCCACAAGGACAGGTCAGACAGTATACTACATGATCACTGGAGCAATTATGAAACTCTTTTATAAGGTAAGTTTTTCCTTTGGTAGAGAAGCTTTTTTGTCCATGCTCGACAAATTTACACATCATGCATAATTTTTTCTTGCATTAAAACAAGCCCACTAGTGGGATCAGGGGGGTGTGGGTGGTGGGATATGGCTTGGGTTTGCGAATCTTACTTGGCGCAATTTGGCGCTTGATATTTTTGGCCTTACGGTGGGATACTTTGGGTTTGGATGTTAGGGTGGAACTCAGAAAATAATCTTCCAGCAGGATGGGTCAATTCTTGATGAATATTTGTTTGTAGCGGTCATGGAACTGGATGGTAAACCTTGTTGTCTGGGGCCCTTCTGGCGTGTTGGGTTTGGGTGTCGGTTAAGCCTGATACTGATTGAAAGCATCATCTACGAGAGTGTGGGGGGGTATCCCTAGCCCAGAATTTTTGTTGGCCTTAGGTCTGGTAATCCTCATCTCTGGTACAATTGCATCAGATCCTGCGGTGCTGGGAACTTGCTATTGGAATGCTTCCAGCACGAACACTGGTGTGCAGCATCTCAGAAAAAGACCTACAGTACCTTCGTGTAACAGCTTAGGTGTGTGACACAAGCTGGACTTTGTTAAATTAAATGCAAGGTTTGTACTAAACATCAAATGGATGTGTTGTAGATGCAACTAATTATCATTTACTAATCAATGGTAAAAGTGATCTTACAATGTAAAAAAAATCTATCAGCAAGAAAAGCCTTACCGAAGTACGTGATCTTAAAATGATTAGAAATTAGGGAGAAATTACATTTTAGTTTCAAAATTTGTTTTATAGTCAGTTTACCCAGTTCAGTCCAATGATGTTTCTGTATTTGGTTCCCCTGACTCACTGTTCGACATGGTTTCATAAATCTGCCTCAATTTGTTGAGAGCTCAGAAAATCCTATTTGAAATTCGGCAAACCTGAACTTAGTGGTGGATCCTATCAAATCTGAGAGGACAGAATATTGTTAGTAAATCTTGGCCATTTTAGGGCTTAACCTATCTGGCGGTATGATTATGTCAGATTTTTGATGCTCAAAGCGGTACAATGTTTTGCATGGAAATTTGGCATTTCATATTGCAGGCCTGTAATTCTAAGGAATAACACACTTAAATCTGTCCAAACAAGAGTCTAGTAGACATCCCGGGTATGATAAAGTTTGAAACACAAAATCATAAATTATAATATAATAAATAACTATAAATAATTATAACAAATAATAATATAATAATAATAAAAATTATTCCTTTATGTAATCAAATCAAAAACACTGAAATTTGCTCAGTTGCAGAATTGTCGCTGTCATTGTTTGATGAGGAATTTCCCACAAATCACTATTGCTCAATTCTGCAAGTGATTCTAATTTATTATCACTGTTTTCTAGCTGGTCTAAAACCACTTGTGATGTAAAGGGACACTTTTTGGTTGCTATGGACAATCTCCACTTTCCAGGCAGAAAAAACTGTATTTATAATATAAAAGTGCATGCAGGGCACTGGAAAAGCCACTAGGGACAAAAGGGATGTGAAATAATTTTATACAGTAATGTAATCTGCAAGATTACAGTGTCCTGTATGTATACTGTTTTTAATTTTTTATTTTTTTTTGGCGCCATGCTCCGTCCCCATGCGTCGCAACGCTCGCAGGGAACGGAGCTCTGCACTTGGCACTATGAATCGAGCGGAGGAGGAGACAGCTCGCACACACAGCGGGGAGACATCGCAGGATCCAGGGGACATAGTAAGTAAGCTGTACATGGATCCTGCGATGCGATCCCGAGTGTGGCTCGGGGTTACCGCTTTTGGTACTGAAAATTCACCCCTAGCCACACTCGGCATTACTGCTAAGCAGGTAAAAGACAAGCTAATGTTAAAATGCTGCACAGTGGCGATAGAGTCTTTTGCATGTGGCATAGTGATTAGCACTTCTGCCTGGCAGCACTGGGATCATCAGTTTGAATCCTGACCATGACACTACCTGCCTGGAATTTGTGTTCTCTTTGTGCTTGTGGTTTTCTCCCTCACTCCAAAGATTTGCTGGTAGGTCAATTGGTCAATTGGTCCTTGTATGTGTATGCATGAATGCAAGTTAGAGACTGTAAGCTACTTGAGGGCAGCAACTGTTGTGAATGTACAATAATATGTAAAGCAATGCGTGAATTGTAGGTGCTATATAAAAATCTATAATAAGAATAAATACATAATGTAGCTTTGAGAAAAGAAGTTCCTTTGAAGTTAAGATAAGTTTGGAGGATGCCTTAAAGCTGAACATTGTGCTACAAAACAGTACAATTTTCATGGGCAGCATCAACGGCAGGGTGCTCTAGCAGTGCATGGTTTCTGTAAAATGATTATTTTTTGCTTTTACAATTAGCTTGGCTTACAGTATATACAGCACTTCAATTTTAATAATTTCAGTAAAAAAAAGGCTTTTTTCAGATAGTGTTAGCATTGTTACAAGCCAATGGTTAGTTAAGGCTATCCCTGTGCTTGTTAATGCAAAAAGGTCTCCCCACTAACTGATTTCTATCTAAACTCTCATTAGCAATTAAGATACCACAGGTGACATGGCCTTAAAAAAATAGCAAGCAGCAGGGAAATTTTAACAAGCAAGGCTTGGCCCAAAAGTACTGGATGTACAAAGCATATGCAGGTACAGCATTTTACAACAAGAATTAGGAAAATGTAGGTGTTAAAGCAGTGTAAAATTGGCCACCAGCAGGACTGTTTATTTATGAAGAATAGGTCTAACCAGTTGAAATACTATTTTTACTAAGAGAACAGGGGGTTGTGATGAATGTGATATATATTGGTGATATGATATAACTTGAAGAGGTTTAGGTGCAAACTGTTCTTAAAGTTTTCTTCTTTCAAACGTTGCATTGACATGCTGTGAAAACAATGAAAACCCAAAATACCACCACTGAAAAGAGGCCCTAACTAGGGTTGAGCGAACCCGAACTGTAAAGTTCGGGTCCGTACCGAACTTTTGGGTTTTTGGGTCCCGGACCCGAACCTGAACAATTGACTGTATGTTCGGGTTCGGGTCCGGTGTTCGGCGATGTAATGGCGCGTTTTTAAAAGCTGCAAGGCAGCCAATAAACTTTTGTTTCGGAATTTTCTGTATATTGTTTCCGTGTGTGTAAAGTATGCCTGCAAAGTCGCCCTTGTTTCCCGTGCTTAGAACTGTCCCTGCACAAAGTGTCATTTCTGAAGGAAAAAAAGTCACTTAAAACTCACTCGCGGCTATAATGAATTGTCAGCTCCCGGCAATACATAGAACAGTCATTTATAAAAGAAAATAAAAGCGTGGGGGTCCCCCCAAATTCAATTACCAGGCCCTTCAGGTCTGGTATGGATATTAAGGGGAACTCCACCCAAAATAAAAAAAAATGGTGTGGAGTTCCCCCAAAAATCCATACCAGACCCTTTATCCGAGCACGCAACCTGGCAGGCCGCAGGAAAAGAGGGGGGGACGAGAGAGCACCCCCCCTCCTGAACCGTACCAGGCCACATGCCCTCAACATGGGGAGGATGTCCCCATGTTGATAGGGACAAGGGTCTCATCCCCACAACCCTTGCCCGGTGGTTGTGGGGTTTGCGGGCAGGGGGCTTATCGGAATCTGGAAGACCCCTTTAACAAAGGGGACCCCCAGATCCCGCCCCCCTATGTGAATTGGTAAGGGGTACATTGAACCCCTACCATTTCACAAAGAAAGTGTAATTATTTTTTTTTTTAAAAAACACACTGACACCTTGGAAAAGTCAATTTAAATTTTTTTTAAAAAATAAATAAAAAAAAACATTCCAGCGATGAAATCCAGTGTCCCGCGGCGATCCGATATCCAGCGCTGTCCACACGAGATGTCATTGGCTGAGCCTGAGCGGACCTGATGGGGAACTTCCTCCGCAGTGTATTAAATGAATAGACCCGCCCCTTCTAAAGTTCCCCATCAGGTCCGCTCAGCCAATGACGTAGGTGTAAGGCTAAGCGGACCAGATGCGGAACATGAGAAGGGGCGGGTCTATTCATTTATTACACTGTGGAGGAAGTTCCACAGTGTAATAAATGAATAGACCCGCGTGCTCGGATAAAGGGTCTGGTATGGATTTTTGGGGGAACTCCACGCCATTTTTATTTAAATTTGGGGTGAAGTTCCCCTTAAAATCCATACCAGACCTGAAGGGCCTGGTAATTAAATTTGGGGGGAACCCCCACGCTTTTTTTTATTTTTTTATCAATGACTTTTCTATGTATTGCCGGGAGCCGACAATTCATTATAGCCGCGAGTGAGTTTTAAATGACTTTTTTTCCTTCAGAAATGACACTTTGTGCAGGGACAATTCTAAGCACGGGAAACAAGCACGAATAGTCCTCAGAAGTTCGGGTCCCCATTGACTTCAATGGGGTTAGGGTTCGGGGTCAAGTTAGGGTCAAGTTCGGTCCCGAACTCAAACTTTTTTCCGAAGTTCGGCCGAACCCGTCGAACCCGAACATCCAGGTGTCCGCTCAACTCTAGCCCTAACATTAACCACATATAAAATGAAGATAAAAACACAATCCCCAATAATAGCAACCAAAGGAGCAGAAAAGTGGTGGTTTCCAAAAGAGCTAGCAATCACAATTAAAGTACATTTTTTTTAACTGACTCTAATCTCTTTCTAAGCAGTTTGTGAGCTTCTTCTGTCTGGAGCTGCTTTATACATTGACGCTATGGCTGCGCAAAACCTACCTTTTATGCCGCGTACAGACGATCGGACAATCCGACAACAAAACTGTGGATTTATTTCAATCGGAAGTTGGCTCAAACTTGTCTTGCATACACACGGTCAAACAAATGTTGTTGGAAATTCCGAACGTCAAGAACGCGGTGACGTACAACACGTACAACGAGCCGAGAAAAATTAAGTTCAATAGCCAGTGCGGCTCTTCTGCTTGATTCTGAGCATGCGTGGAATTTTGTGCATCGGAATTGTGTACACACGCTCGGAATTTTCGACAACAAGTTTTGTTGCCAAAAAATTTGAGAACCAGCTCTCAAACATTTGTTGTCGGAAATTCCGACAGCAAATGTCCAATGCAGCATACACACGGTCAGATTTTCCGACCATGTGTTAGAGTTATTGGGTTGGCTTATCCAAAAGTTCAAAGGCCATTCAGTGCATTCTTATTAAAAAATTTAGGCCAGCAAATTTGCACATAAATTTTCTAAGATCACTATTTTTGAACCAACAGGATTTATAATGAATACATGGTTTTGGCCAATCAGAACATCATCCCTACATCAGAAAATAATCAGAAAATAACCACTTGGTGCATCGAGCATAATAGCATACCCATAATAAGATCACTGCAAGCATATGAACCTTCTCTAATTCAACAGCCTTACAAAAATTGTTAAACGTCTGGTGCCTAGGAGGAGTCGTGAGAATACCCGATGTGGAATTTATCTATTTTTGCATGATTGTTTATATCTTTACTGCTTATGGACCAGCCGCCACAGTTATACTGCAACAGGCTAGCTCCGCTGCGCGAACCGTCGTAGCTGTATGTCAGTCGCTTTAAGTGGGCAAGCAGGCACGCGTGCCCGCTGCATCGCGGGGGTGCCGATGCTCGTGACTGTCGGTCGCGAGGACCACTGGCCGAGAGCGATCTCGGGCACCAAAGGCAGAACAGGGACGTGTGTGTGTAAACACACACATCCCTGTTCTGTTCAGTGAGGAAATACAGATCGTGAGTTCCTAATAGCTAGGAACCAGGATCTATCATTTCCTATAGGTTAGTCCCCTCCCCCCACAGTTAGAATCACTCCCTAGGGAACACAGTTAACCCCTTGATTGCCCCCTAGTGTTAACCCCTTCCCTGCCAGTGATATTTTTACAGTAATCAGTGCATTTTTCTAGCACTGAACGCTGTACAAATGTCAATGGTCCCAAAAATGTGTCAAAAGTGTCCGATGTGTCCGCCATAATGTCGCAGTACCGAAAAAAAACGCAGATCGCCGCCATTACTAGTGAAAAAAATTATAATAATAAAAATGCTGTAAATCTATCCCCTATTTTGTAGACGCTATAACTTTTGTGCAAACCAATCAATATACGCTTATTGTGATTTTTATTACCAAAAATATGTAGAAGAATACATATCGGCCTAAACTGAGAAAAAATTAGCTTTTTTTAAAAAAAATGGGGATATTTATTATAGCAAAAAGTACAAAATGTTGTGTTTTTTTTTAAATTGTCGCTCTTTTTGTGTTTATAGCACAGAGATGATCAAATACCACCAAAATAAACCTCTATTTGTGGGGAAAAAGGGACGTCACTTTTGTTTGGGTACAGTCTCGCACGACTGCGCAATTGTCAGTTAAAGCAATGCAGTGCTGTATCGCAAAAAATGGCCCGGTTGTTGGGCAGCCAATTCTTCCGGGGCTGAAGTGCTTAATATAGAGATATGATCCTACATTCTTGGCATGTCAAGCTGTTGTTTTTTTAAGTTAATAAATGCTTTTTAGGTTTTAGAGGCTTTTAGAGATTGTTCTATGCCTCTGATGCACTGGCAAAACGAATCAGGCAGTGACTTCTGACTGTTCTCCCCCAGATACCAGCTATGGAAAACATGGATTTAGAAAAGTTTAAGGAATTTGCTGCAATTTGGAGTATAGCATGTCTGTGCTGATATCTTTGCTTGATAACTGTACACCTTATGTCTGGTATTTCTGTATGCTCTGCAAACATTTACACCAAATAGAATTATTCTGGAACTGTTGATGTGCTACTATTATTCCTATGTATCCATTATTGGTGAACATTGATTTTCACAAGAAACAAACTTGGCAGACATCACTCCAATATGTGAGAAGGATTTCAAAGCTGCTGTGCCTTTCCAGGTTCTATGTATAGGTCTTTGTGCTTTTCAGCTTCCTTGATGGAGGTTCTCTTTTGGATATCCCGAATATCACAACCAGCACCCTGATTCCCATAACAGTAGCATGCAGCTATTAAGCAATTCTAGATGGTACATGCAAGATTGGTAATTGTATTCCGAGTTCACACTATGGATTGTCAGAGCATAGCATATAATGAACAATTGCAACATTATAAACATGGTGAACACCAGATTCTAGAATTGTAGTCCTTGTGTCCATATACAAAATTGGATGATAGATTAAATCCAACATCCTACTGGACTGACCCATATATGTTCTGAAAAAAAAAATGATGTTTGGAATATATTCACTTAAATACATGGGCATTAGGGAATAGGATAAAGGATGCATTAGAGGAGGAAGGATTTAAAAAAGTGACATAGGGGTATCATCCCAGTAGAGTAATTGAAATGCACAGAAAGATAGGGCTTGGGACTTTAAATATAACCTCTATAGTCACTATATAAGGGTAAATACAAGGGTTTGTCTAAAAAATGTTGTGTTTTTTTTGTTAGCAATATACCGTATTTTTCGCACCATAAGACGCACTTTTTTCACTGCAAAAATGAGGGGAAAATGCCTGTGCGTCTTATGGAGCAAATATAGACCAGCGCCCCCCCCCCGCCTCCGCCAAATACCAAGCCAGCCGATCGGCTCCTCAACTGTGGGTTGCCTGCGTCTCCCTGTCAGGACGGGAGCGTCTGTGTGTCTGTGACAGGGAGCGTGTTCCCCCCTCCTTCTACAGGCAGAGCAGGCTTTCTATTTCCCCTCCTTCTTCAGTGCGGGCTCCGTGTGTTTCCCCCCCCTTCTCTGGGCAGTGCGGGCTCCATGTGTTCTCCCCCCCACCTTCTCCAGGCAGAGCAGGCTTTCTATTTCTCCAGGCAGTGTGGTCTCTCGTGTCCCCCCCCTTCTCCAGGCAGTGTGGTCTCTCGTGTGTCCCCCACCTTCTCCAGGCAGAGCAGGCTTTCTATTTCTCCAGGCAGTGTGGTCTCTCGTGACCCCCCCTTCTCCTTCTCCAGGCAGTGTGGTCTCTCGTGTGTCCCCCCCTTCTCCGGGCAGTGCGGGCTCCATGTTTTCTCCCCCCACCTTCTCCAGGCAGAGCAGGCTTTCTATTTCTCCAGGCAGTGTGGTCTCTCGTGTCCCCCCCCTTCTCCAGGCAGTGTGGTCTCTCGTGACCCCCCCTTCTCCAGGCAGTGTGGTCTCTCGTGTGTCCCCCCCTTCTCCGGGCAGTGCGGGCTCCATAGGTTCTCCCCCCACCTTCTCCAGGCAGTGCAGGCTTTGGTGTTCTCGCCCCCCCAACTCCGGGCAGTGCAGGCTCTGTAGCAGCAGCACGAGCCGAGTAGGAGATCAAAGACACAGAGCAGGCTGTGTATGCATTCCTTTTCCTCTCCCTTCTTCTGTCAGCAGTGGGGGTGGGGATTATTAAAGCAGCAGCAGGACTGAGCAGCTTTCAGAGGGGGACACTAAATTGCAGGCAATTAGTGTGCAGTAACCACTAGCAACTGAATGGTGAGTGGCAATGTGTAGTAACCTCTAGAAACCAATCAGTGCGCAGTAATGTGTAGTGACCTCTAGCAACTGAATGGTGAATGGTAATGTGTAGTAACCTCCTCAGAATATTTTTTTCTCATTTTCCTCCTCTAAAACCTAGGTGTGTCTTATGGTCAGGTGAGTCTTATGGAGCGAAAAATACGGTATATTTTTTTTAAAGTTGTATTAAATACAAGTCAAAATTTTGACTATAGAGGTATATTTAAAGTCCCAAACCCTATCTTTCTGTGCGTTTTACTTATGATACGGTTCTTGTGATTTTATATATATATATATATATATATATATATATATATATATATATATACCGTATATATGTATAAACTTTACACTGCAATATTTACAGTTGGCTTGTAAAGACATTTTTTTTTTATTAGGTCTAGGAACAGGGTGGTTGTTTTTACTCTTTTTGGTTGATTTATTGATCTATTGATTGATATAGGTCTATTGGTGGCTCCTCTATCTTTATGAGTGTAGCGGCCTCACCCCGTCCTCCTCAGCTAGGGGTATGTCACGCGACAGAGTGAGGTGCGCTACGGCCCATGTCCTCCCCATAACTGTGGGTGAGGTGAAGGCCAATACCTGATGTTTCCTCGGGCCGGTATTTCCTGGGCATGTACCGAGTCTGTTGTGCAGAAACCACCAAACCACACTTTGCTCCCATTAACAGAGTCCATACACCGATCACAGTCCAACTGTTGGTTTATTTCGTATCTCCACATACAGGCAATGCGATGGCATGATACGGTGGGATGAGCAGGTCGAGGCACTATACTGATCTGGGTCCCTACACCCCCTGTGCTATGACCAAGGGTTGTAGGAGTCTTGACATGAATACCTCCGTTGCGTTGCGGCCCCTATCAGGGGAAGATGTCCTCCAAGGGAGTTACCGAAGGCCCATCCGTCACTGGGTTGACACTACACCGGGTCTTCGAACGAGTGACCTCCCCAGCCTCCTCACCTCAGATGCGGGTCCCCTCGCAAGGGGCGCCCTGGAACCACTTCACCCTTGCGGGACCCGGTCGAAGTCACCGGGCCCCAGGCCTCCTCAATAGTACCTCACCCCAGGCTGAAGGTGCCTGGGATGGAACCCCAACTTCATCCCGGCCAGGCCAAGGGCGCCTAGGCCGGGAACCTTGAATCGCCCGCACCCAGGCTGAAGGTGCCTGGGTGCGTGAAGAGATGATCCCCGAAGACAGACCTCGTGGCAAGGGCGTCTCCCCCTTTTATCTCCTCCCGTCGATACCACGGTGGGTTCCCCGCCCCAGCCGTACCATCTCCAGGAAGGGACATAGAAGGGTAGCACTGTGGTAGTGATTCTACCTCGAGCCTGTAGGTACTCCGCCACCCACAGGCAAAGGAGAATATTGCACCACCCAATCCTCCACGAATAACAAAAAGGGGTCTAAACCCTGCCATAATTACACACCTGGGTCACTCTACCCCCAGGTGTATCCCACTAACTTTGAAGACCCCGCTACACACTCCCCCTGGTGATTTGACGCTGGTCCCCAGCGTCAGGTGCACACCCATGTCTCCCAAGGAGTGGTGACATGAAGTGGGCCCCAGAAGCTATCCCTCAAATTTTTGGATACTAAGTGTGCCAAGACCTGCTTAAAAGGGAAAGGGAAAATATAAAACGATAAACTTTTGCATAAGACATCTATTCTGTACACATGTACAATCCCTCCCATCGCTGTCTAAGAACCACCCCACTCTCAGTAGTCTTGACCGATGAATATCCTGCAGAAGGGAAACAACAAAAAGAAAACACATCCTAACACTCTGTGTTAACTTGGCATGAGTGGGTCCGTCAGCCGAGAGACCCGCTCACTCCAATAAGTAAGTAATGCATGTGTAGCATTTCGAACAACCGTTGCACAACACTGCCACCTGGTGACAGAGCTGCGGTAATGACACTTGGTGAGATCTTCATTCTTCCTGCTTTCCTACTCTGACTCTACCCCAAAAGTCTCTGCCTTTGGCACATGAAGAAAAGGGAGAAAAAAAAACAACAGCTCCCAAGTCTCCAGTGAGTAAAAGAAAAACCCAAATCAAAACAAAAGTAGGGCACAGTTCTAGGCATCTGGGAATGTCTCTTCCAGAAAGTTTCAACAGCAACAAGATAGGAGCTCACTTCTCCTATAAGTAGAATCTTGGATCCGGCAGAAACAGAGGCTTCAGGTGCCCGTCAAACACTTCCACTGAATACTCGACATCCTCTCCTTCCTTCCTGCAGATGAGCACCTTATCGGCATGAATATGGCGCCCAAGTCTCCAATCAGCTCTGCAGTCCTTGAACTTTTTAGACACAGGCGGCGAACATGACAGGTATCGCCTGGCATGGGGTACTTTAAGCTTTTTCCATACAAACTCGTCATACCACCTTGGTCGCAGGACCTCGACTTCATACAATAAGTCCCGAGGCAAGTAGGGGTACTCCCACCCATATTCACGAGCGACTCTCTGGGAGAAAAGTCTCTGCAATCTGGCTAGAGGCGGCATCACATCTCGCTCACCTTCTCCTGGCTGTACGATGGCCTCCGGGTGCCGAGGTACCTTCACCATCTCGGGTTGCTTTGTCTTTGGTGCCCGCAACGAAGCACGCTGCGTCCCCTCCATCAGAGCGGGTGATGTAGTTGAATGAGGAAAGTTATTTGGAGGACTAGGCTTCCTCAATAACTCCGGGGCTTGCACCCGGAGCGTACTGTCTTCTATGGACATGGGGGAGTCCTGTGGCTTACTCTGCACGGGTAGCGGGCGTCTGTCCCAGCCCTTCCGGTGAAACAGCTCATCTATTTCCCCGTCATCCCCACAATCTGACAACGACTCTAGGTCGGAGGTGTCATACATCTCGGCGGGAAGGTAGTCTCTAGTAGATGGAAGGCTACCCTCCCTTTCGGGCTTCACCAGATGTGAACTCCCGACACCTCCAACCACACACACAGTCCCAGCTCCTGGCTCACCTAGACCTTCTTCAGCACTGGGATGTCCAGGATTCTTCCGACCGGATCCATCCAGGTCCAGCAAGCAGCGGGGCGAAGCTCGACCACGACCACAGGAAGCCTGCACCAGGCCTATCTTCCTCTTCGGGGGTGGCAGCAGGGAGTCTGTGGTGACCGAAGCAGTGTCCTCGGATTTTTCTCTCTCAGTCTCTGGTTGGGCAGTCACGTCGCCCTGGTCAGCGCGTACGGGGACCTCCGCAGAGGCCTGGATCTCTCCCTCCAGAGTGGCGGTTCCTGTGATGCAGTTGAGGCGTAGGGCCCGGGGCCTTTCCGTGTATGGTTCAACCTCAAAAAGGAACTCCTTGCATGCCTCACATCGCCCGAATGGCTTTAGTTGGACCACCAGTCCCGAGCATCCGGGACAGATCACACCGAGGGCCTCCGTGTCTCTGCATGAATACAGAGCCAACTGTCCTCGGGGCCTAAGTCTTATCCCCGTGTCTGTCAGGGGAGCAGCAAATGCAGTCATCTTCATAGGGTAAGATACCGGCATCCACGGAGAGCTTGAATTCATTCCGACCACTTGCTGTTCCATCACGCGCTGACCACGCGCCGGAGTCTCCACGTGTATCTCCACACGTGGCCAGACTCCTCCCACGACTTGTACGTTTTCGCGGGCTTCCGCCAGCCTCCGCCCACGAATTGCACAGTCATGGGGTGCCTCGTGGCGCAGTGCATTAACAGTCCCCACATGTAGTACTTCACACGGCTGGACCTCTCCCTTTTTACGCTCCTCCGCGTGGGCCTTTCCCGACTTAGGGTCATGTCCACAACTCCGAGCAGGGATGCACTTTGGCCAATCACATGGCCGACCTGCTCGGAACTCCTCCGGGCAGCAAAGTTCAAACACAGACGTTCTCAGTTCCATCGCCAAGACACACACAATCCCGGATGAACGAGCCCCCACGTGTAGCGGACTCACCCCATCCTCCTCAGCTAGGGGTATGTCACGCGACAGAGTGAGGTGCGCTACGGCCCATGTCCTCACCATAACTGTGGGTGAGGTGAAGGACAATACCTGATGTTTCCTCGGGCCGGTGTGTCCTGGGCATGTACCGAGTCTGTTGTGCAGAAACCACCAAACCACCCTTTGCTCCCATTAACAGAGTCCATACACCGATCACAGTCCAACTGTTGGTTTATTTCGTATCTCCACATACAGGCAATGCGATGGCATGATACGGTGGGATGAGCAGGTCGAGGCACTATACTGATCTGGGTCCCTACACCCCCTGTGCTATGACCAAAGGTTGTAGGAGTCTTGACATGAATACCTCCGTTGCGTTGCGGCCCCTATCAGGGGAAGATGTCCTCCAAGGGAGTTACCGAAGGCCCATCCGTCACCGGGTTGACACTACACCGGGTCTTCGAACGAGTGACCTCCCCAGCCTCCTCACCTCAGATGCGGGTCCCCTTCTCAAGGGGCGCCCTGGAACCACTTCACCCTTGCGGGACCCGGTCGAAGTCACCAGGCCCCAGGCCTCCTCAATAGTACCTCACCCCAGGCTGAAGGTGCCTGGGATGGAACCCCAACTTCATCCCGGCCAGGCCTAGGGCACCTAGGCCGGGAACCTTGAATCGCCCGCACCCAGGCTGAAGGTGCCTGGGTGCGTGAAGAGATGATCCCCGAAGACAGACCTCGTGGCGATGGCGTCTCCCCCTTTTATCTCCTCCCGTCGATACCACGGCGGGTTCCCCACCCCAGCCGTACCATCTCCAGGAAGGGACATAGAAGGGTAGCACTGTGGTAGTGATTCTACCTCGAGCCTGTAGGTACTCCGCCACCCACAGGCAAAGGAGAATATTGCACCACCCAATCCTCCACGAATAACAAAAAGGGGTCTAAACCCTGCCATAATTACACACCTGGGTCACTCTACCCCCAGGTGTATCCCACTAACTTTGAAGACCCCGCTACATGAGTATATTTTAACCACTTGCTTACTGGGCACTTATACCCTCTTCCTGCCCGTGCCAATTTTCAGCTTTCAGTGCTGTCAATCTTTGAATGACATGCTACATTGTATGACATTTTTGTAATTTTTTTCACACAAATAGGGCTTTTTTTTGGTGGTATTTAACCACTACTGTTTTTTTTTTTTTTTTTTTTTAGCTGCAAACAAAAAAAAATCATAACTTGTTAAAAATGTTGCAAACAGGTAATTTTTGTCCTTCATTGATGTGCGCTGATGAGGCTGCACTGATAGGCTGCATTGATGGGCACTGATGGCACTGATAAGGCGACACTGATGGGCACTGATCAGGATGCACTGATGAGGCTGCACTGATATGTGGCAATGATGGGCACTGATAGGCAGCACTGAAGGGCAATGATAGGCGGCACTGATAGGTGGCACTGATGAGCATTGATGGGTGGCACTGGTGGGCACTGATAGGCACTTGTAGGTGGCACTGATAGGCAACACTGATAGGTGACACTGATGACGAGGCACTGATGGGCACTGTTTGGCAGCACTGATGGGCACTGATAGGTGCCACTGGTGGGCACTGCTTGGCAGCAATGGCTGTGAGTGTTTGGGACTGATGTCCTGTTTACACAAGCCGGTAATTGGCTTCTGTTTACATTAAGTGATCAGCTGTCATTGGCTGACAGCTGATCACATGGTAAAGGGCCGGGATCAGTGATTGGCCGACCCCCAAGGACTCGTGATCACAGAGCATGCCGCAGGGGGTGCGTGGGCAGCATGATCATGGGAGGATGTCCATGTACACCCTCTCACCAATTTAAGCCCACGCTGTAACTGTCTTTCAGCTATACCACGGGCATCAAGTGGTTAAATTTGAAAACCTTGAGGACATTGAACATTTTTTTCTGATTACACACTGGTTCTTTTCATTATACCACTCTGTCCTTAAAGTAAAATTTGTGTTCCTTGTCAAAAATCAGGTTAAATCCTGTAAGTAGATAAGCATATATACAGTATTAGTACTTCACATGTATAGCATAGTTTTTTTTTTTGTTTGTTTTTTTTTATATTTTCTCTTTGTAAGGCATGATGATGCTTTAAATAGTATCTCAGTAGTCACAAAAGTGTTACGCCTCAAATGAGGAGGAATCCTCCAAGCAGATATCTAGTTTTCAGTAGTTAAGAATGCACTTCAAGATTGCTGTCACCTCTGCTGTCACATTCCACAATGCTAGAACCTCATCAATTGCTTCCTTAAAATGTCCATTTTCAATGTGAAGATAGTTATTAGTGAACAGAAAGGCTTAGTCAGTGCCATTAATTTCTCTAATTTCACAGACACTCAAATCCGTAACATTCACTATGACAGCCATTAGCTATCAATAGAGGGATACACTAGCTCACCTGTAATGGCATGTATTAGCAGAGAACTAGAAGTCTACAAGGTCATCCTGCATTATATTTATGACAGGGTAAGATAGATAAGTGATTAATGGAGCTGATTGACATTCTGTGGGGCTACATAATGCATTACTAGCATGACTGGCAATATAAAGTATGGTTATTTAGGGACTTAAGGGATTTAGGGCTCAATTTGCTAAATTATGAAGCGTAGTGAACTAAATTATGAAATACAATAAAATTCTCTTTATATTTTAGTAAATCTGGACAAGGATCACTTCAGTTCATTGCACACTGCCTGACTTTCACTGCAAATAGCATTTAAGTAAATCAACCCTTAATCGATTTGTAGTTTATATTGTCAATCCTGGGTTGTAGTTGTGAAAGAGGTTATTTTTCACACAGTTAGGCAAGGCACAGATAGATGCTTATAACGAAGAGATGTAACAAGCACCCATCTTTGAACTTAAAACAGTTTTGTGAGTAAAAAAAAAAAAAATCCATCTAAACAACCAAGGCATCTACTGTTCTTGTCATTGACCACATTTGTTTTAAAATGTGATTCTTAATTGGGTTCACTATGCTTTCAATGTCAAAATACATACTTCTTCAATAATTTTGCTTAAACAAATTATATCTGCGTATTTCATATAAAGCTTAGAAAATAGAATTAAATAACAAGGATAAAATATATGCGCTGGTAAAAAAATAAAATGTATGCTTTTAAGTGATTTTTGTGTTATGAATAAGCTTCTTTTCTTAAAAGACAGATACACCACCTATTGATTTTCAGATAGTTTTGTAATAGGCTTTTGTAGGTGTCGGAAAATAAGCACATATAAAAATATAGCTTATGCTTTTTAGCATTCTTCTTTTGACTTTCCATTTACTGCATTGCAAATATCTGAGAATAAATATAGCTAATATATACACAACACTTGATACTGGAGAATTTACAGATTCTGATCATTGATTATTGTTGCATATATTTAGGGGAAATCATGGAGTAATCCTCAGAAAGAATCAACTGCTAAAACTTGCAGTAAAAAAGGAATAAACTCCATATTAATTGAAGTTGCAGTGTTAGGGACCTCTCTGTGGAAATTTCATTCATCCAAACAGATGGGGTTTAGCCATGTTGTACTCACTCCTTGCTGCCATTCTGTAAATACTTTTTCCTCAGGTCTCGCTTCTCAAAATTCTTCTGCTCGGTTCCTACTGCACTTTGGCTGCCTTGCAAACCAAATCACACCTATCCTTTTTACAGTGCATTCTAAATTTTTAAGGACAAATTGTTACACTGTAAAACTGAGCTGTTGTACAATTTTTTTAATTTGTGGTAAAAATCATGATTATGTTTATAATTTAATTATAAGGTGGCCATAGATGGATTGAAATTTGGCTGTTTCATCAGGGATCAGACAAATTTCAATCCACATGTGGCTATTACAGTTGAACATAAGTAAATTTACCGATCAATTTCTGTTCAACCATGTCTTATAAAAGTCACTCAATCAGCAGCTGCAGCAAATTGTTGTAGCATTGATCTGTATATGATGATACTGGGGGGTCTCCCCACTGTCTGAGTACAATAGAACAGTGGAAAGGGAAAGAGATCTGCTATCCATCTTGAATGTGTGAATGGGGGAATTGGTTCAGCTTTTTTTTTTGTTCAGCCCACCGGCTGAACAAAAAAAAAAACGGAATCATATCTGACTAGCTTTAATTGCTGACCTTGTTTGTCCTGTTCTTGTTCATATCTCACCTACCATGACCCCTGCTTTGTTTGTTGATTATTTGTTTGCTCCTAGATATGGTTTCAATGTTGATGTTCCTCTCCAGTTTGGCTTTCTATATGTTATGCAATTTCCTTTTCTTTTCCTTCTCATTGATGGGGGAATTCCTCCTGCTGCGCTATTGTATTCTAGAAGTAGGAGATTTCATGAAAATGCCTTTTTGTATTGTTAGACTCTATTTATATTTCAAAATGTTGGTGATTTTAAAGGATAACCTTTCACCTTTAGTAACATGGTACATGTTACACCTGTATTTAGAGTGTAACTAGTTTACGTGCATATGTGCATACACTTCAATCGTTGTAGAAATATTCACATATACGCAGCTAGATCTGACAGTTCTTTCACAAAAGAGGTAGTTTCATCTGCAATACACATTTATTGATAGGGTTACATAATATATACAAATTACACACTGAACAGTATTTACAACACAATATACAGTATAACTCTCCTGGCTTATCTGATATTTACAAATTACACACAAAAACATTGTACACGTTTTTGAGTTAGTTTACCTCTCAACTTCAGGTCTGGTCTCGCTGACTGCTGGGTGTCCCAACACAAAAAGCATGCACAGCTTAATGAAAATGCATTGTATTCCCCTCTCCTTTCTATACTGTGGCTATTAAAATGCTCCCTAATTGGTCACTGTACCAAGCAAATGTATATTGGCCACAGCCAGATTGGAGGATTCAAAGAAGGCAGCTGTTTACAGCACATGTGAGATGTGATAAGAAAAAAAAACTATGGCCAGACCCTTAAAGTAGAAACGTGTTTACAGTACCAACAACTGAGAAGCAAAGAATGGTATAATGTTCATATGTACTTAATAATTAAAATATATTACCATCTAACTACAATACCTTTTAATTACAATATTTTTACAGCTGTTAATGGAGATTTCACATAAACTCATTATGCAACAACATGTCACATATTACTATGTGACATTCCTCACTCCAATGACAGCAGGCTGGGTTTCTCTCCCCCACAGCCACTATCCCATTTTAGAATTGGTGTGGTTGTGCAGGGCTCCACCCACACAGCCATTTTATTCATTCATTGGAAACTTCAAATGAATAAACTAAAGCCTCGTACACACGACCGAGTTTCTCGTCCAAAACAGTCAAGAAAAGTGCCGCAAGAGTTTTTTTGTCGAGAAAAACGTTCGTGTGTATGGTTTTACGACGAGAAAATTGCAGAGAATCTCGACGAGAAAATAGAGAACCTGCTCTCTATTTTCTCGTCAGGATTCCAGATTTCCTCGTCGTGTTTCTCGTCGGCCTGTTTTGTGACGAGAAAATGGTTCGTGTGTATGCTTTTACGACTCTTCCAAAAGCGCGCATGCTCACAAGCAACTATGAGACGGGAGCGCATCTTCTGGTAAAACAAGCCTTCGTAATGGAGAGAGCATATTCGTCACGCTCCAAAATATTTCATTGTTTAAATGTTTTGCATTGAAATCTTCGTTAGAATGTTACATTAATCAAAACGAGTAACCTTCTTTTGCTGCTGATATTCACACAGAGTTATGCCTTATTTTTAACCTTTTTCATGCTGCTCTTTAGAAGATTTATGTGTATTATATCGTGCAAGTTTTTAGGAATAATTTAAATGGTTAGATTTTTCAAAATGTTGTTAATTATAATTTCATAATGTTTTGATAGTGATCTCCCCATTTAATTTTGGAATCTATATTATTTAAATTTCCCAACATGTTTTTGTGCTAATCAGATTTAGTTATTCTTTTGGGGGGTGATATCTGTCCCTTTTATTGTCAGTCAAATGTATCTGCTTACTCCAAAGCTTGATTTTGTTTATTTAAAAATACACATAGTCAAGTATGAACTTAAGCAAAAATCACATTTATTCATGTTTATAAATTAAATAAAGAGAAGGCAGCGCTGGAGAAGCTGCTGCCATTTGTGCATCCCAGGGACCCCAGAGCACACAGCAACCCTGTGTGGACACTAAAATTGGGAGCTTGAGAAGGCCAACATTTCTGAACACAATCTGATGCTGGCCTCCCAGAGGTCAGGAACAGCAGCAGGTGATATATATGTCCCAAGTGTGTGGTACTGCAACAGGCTGCCTTCTGTCCGACCACAATGAAGCAAGGCCATCACTTCCTCTTCTTCCTGGCAACCTTCCCTGCAGCCTTTCCTGAAGCCTTCCCTGCAGCCTTTCCTGAAGCCTTTCCTGCAGCCTTCCTTCTTCGTTTGGCTGGAGGCTGGCCCACTGGAGGAGTACTCCTGTCAGGAGGAGGAGGTGGAGGTGTAGCAGAAAGGGGTGGGGCAGAAGAAGAAGGTGGAGGTGTAGCAGAAGGGGGTGGGGCAGAAGAAGAAGGTGGAGGTGTAGCAGAAGGGGGTGGGGCAGAAGGTGGAGGTGTAGCAGAAGGGGGTGGGGCAGAAGGTGGAGGTGTAGCAGAAGGGGGTGGGGCAGAAGAAGAAGGTGGAGGTGTAGCAGAAGGGGTGGGGCAGAAGGTGGAGGTGTAGCAGAAGGGGGTGGGGCAGAAGAAGAAGGTGGAGGTGTAGCAGAAGGGGGTGGGGCAGAAGAAGAAGGTGGAGGTGTAGCAGAAGGGGGTGGGGCAGAAGGTGGAGGTGTAGCAGAAGGGGGTGGGGCAGAAGAAGAAGGTGGAGGTGTAGCAGAAGGGGGTGGGGCAGAAGAAGAAGGTGGAGGTGGAGGTTGAGGTTGGGTCAGTTGGGCCACCTCACATATGGCGGTATTGGGGGTAATTTTCTCCATCACCCCCTTGTTGAGCAAGGTGATGAGCAGGGGCTCGCATAGGAGGCGTTGCTCCATGCTCATCACCTTGAACTTAGCCTCCACTAGGCCGGCAATGGCCTCTTCAGGGGATGTGGGCTCCTTGAGGGTGGCATGGGCCTCTTTAATAAGGGCCATTGCTGCCTCACTGGTGGTCCTGTCCCTCCTGCCTCTTTTGTGAAGCCGGATGGGAGGCACCTGGGATCTGGTGCTTCTCCTTTGCCCTGCCACCTCCTGTCTGCCACTGGGCCCTGCCACCTCCTGGCTGGCACTGGGCCCTGCCACCTCCTGGCTGCCACTAGGCCCTGCCACCTCCTGGCTGCCACTGGGCCCTGCCACCTCCTGGCTGCCACTGGGCCCTTCCTCCTCCTGCCTGACAGTTTCCAGACCCTCCTCCTGGCTGATTTCATCCTGTGTATGAAAAAGGAACATAGTTTAATATGTTGGTTTAATCTTTGCATCAAACTTTGTAATCCTGATTGAAGCAATTAGAATGTAAATGCATAAATCCTTGCTTTAAATTTACCACTACATCAGATTGACTATTTAGCACCCAATTAAGTGCAGAATAATGTCTACAGATCTTGATTTCACTTGTGGAATCCAAAATAATGTATGTTTCTCATCTTGACATATTTGTCAAACATTAATTTTATCCCAATACATTTTCAGTTAATACTATACCTGGCTCCAGATGGCCAAATCAGGATCATCCAGGATGGCTGCCTCCTCTTGCTCCAGAGAAGGCTCAGGTTGGCTGCAGGGAAGTCTGGGGGGAAGAGTGGAGAGTGGTGGCCTTGTCTCAATGTGGTCATCCAGAAAGGACATCCCGTTGTAGTACCACAAAATCGGGACATAAACATCATCTGCTGCTGCTCCTGACCTCTGAGAAGCCAGCACCTTAGAGCGTTCAGTCCTGTAGGTACCTCTCAAGCTCCCAATTTTAGTGTCCACTTGTTTTGCTGTGGCTGTGGGCACCTTGGTATGCACAAATGGGAGCAGCTTCTCCAGCGCTGCTTTTCTCACCCCTCTTTTTTTATGGACGGGGTTTTTCGTCTCCCACAGAGCCGGCAGCTCCCTTACACGGTCAATAAATTCCGCCAGGAACTCTTTGTCGCTAATAAAGACATTCATATTGTATCTGCAAGTTAAATAAATTATATTTAACTAATGTGAGGCAAACAGTCTAACCTCCTTAACATCCTAGTCACCATATATATCCTCCAACAATCTCAAGACAGTATAGGCCAACAATTTTTACAAGTCACAAAATCACATACCTTCGTTCGCACGTCCGTCACTTGAACTCCTCTCTCCGCACACCGAACGTACTATAGTCACATGTGTGTTTGCTATATACACACCACGCATGCGTCCAAATTCGAACACGTCGCTCCGCACACGTCGCCCGCCCATGACGTTCTAACTAACATCTTTTCCCCGCCCCTTCTCTTTCGGCACGCAGACAGATATGGCGGAGTTACAGCAGGTGTCTGATAATTCCGCAACTAATGAGGAGACAAGCCCGGAGACCGAGGAAACGTCACGATCAAGGAGGAGATTCAAGGCATCGAATATGTCTTTTGCCGAGATGGCGGAGATGGTGGACATCTTGCTCAAGGCTGATTATGATGCCAAGCATGGGCCGTATAGCAAACCAAATAGAAGGAAGGCCAAAATCCTCACTAAAGTTGTGAAGAGTCTGAAGGCGAATTTCGGGGTGAAACGCTCAAATGAGCAGCTCAGAAAGAGGTGGTCAGACCTCAAACTGAGGGAGCCAGAGCAGTTGAGGAGCATAAAGAGAATGCTCGCTAAAAGTAAGTAAAATGTAGACTTTTCTGCTATTAATCTTTTTATAAACTGACATGTTTTTTTTTTCTCATATTGGACTCCCTTCCAAAATGTAATATTTTGAACTTGGTTGGGCACAGTAATCGTTCGTTACGTTACCGACACTTCGTTCAGCCACTATCCGCGGTTTTGGCTTATTTTAGAGCCACAAAAGTAATTAGACATCTGCCATTTTTGATCAAATATTGTTGATAATTTTTTAGTCTAGATGATGTGTTTGTAAAGAGAATGAAATGCAAACTTTTATCAGTGTAAAGGAGAGGACACTCAGCAGCTGCTTCCACATCTGTACTTTGGAGCACTATAGTGTGGGCCACCAGACCCGCCTTTTTTGGGTGTCCCACACAGGTGCATTAGAGAATTTTTGTGGTGCCTCCATGTCAAATAAATTACATCCAAATGTGAATACTAAACATATTTTGGGTCATAAATAATGCATTCTTCTTTAAATTCCGCACAAACACACACTTGTACCCCACTTCCAAGCAATTTTGCCTGTTTTTATTTTAACAATGAGATTTACAGTGTGATAAATAGACCTTTTGTTTTATTCTCATAGGGGAGAGAAGACTGGAAGGAGGACACTCCAGGGAGAACATGCACCCCACAACTTCCAAGCAACCCCAAACTCCCAAAGACCCACAACCGAAGGATGTAGAGGAAGTTGAGGTGGAGGAAGGAGAAGTGCAGGAAGGAGAGGTGGATGACGTTGTGGATCTGGTCACCGCAACAGGTCAGTATCTGTCACCACAGCTTCAGGTAAGAGAGGTAGGCCTGCAGAGTTATAATACCTTTTTTTTTTGGTTTTTAGGGGATGTAAATGTTGTGAAGGATAGTACACGGTTCTCTGCTGACAGTGCCCTCCGCCTCATCCAGCAAGTGATGGAATGTAGCACGGAACTGGACCTAATTAAACAAAGAATCCATGTGATGGAACAAACATTTAAAGACATTCTCGATGTTTTGGGGAGAATTCAATAAGCCATCCAAACACATTTGTTTTTACATGTTTGTTTTTGTAATTTTTTGAATTTTTTTGACAATCAAACCAGCCAAAAATTGAATATGCACACAGTGTGTCAACATGTTCTATCTGCCATCAGGGGATATCCATGTACGTCTTTTGTGGGTGCAACCCCTTCCTCGTATCTAAAGTCGGTGAACTGAGGAAGGGGATGCACCCCCAAAACATGTCCATTGATCACCCCTGATGGCAGATAGCACATGTTGACAATAGGGATCAGGATTGTAAACTTCCTAGATGAAAAAATTCCCAAATGTGTGCATATTCAATTTTTGGCTGGGCAAGGGGTGGCAGGACCCCATATTAGGACGGGCACATAGAGACATAGTTTGTGTAAGTGAATGTCTCCGATTGCTCAGAGGTATCCAATGTTGTAATTTTTGAAATGCAACTGTTATTTTTGTATTTTCATAAGCAAAAAATTGCCGGGTTGGGGCCAGGCCAACCCAAAATAAAAAAAAATAAAAAAAATGAAGAGAATGTGCACAGAGTAAAAAATTTGACCACAAACAACGTGTAGCTTCTTTTTATAATACCCTCTAAGCTTATTTGGTTCTTTTGTAAGGTTACATAGTGAAATGGTTGTTATTTACTAAAGTGAAATACACTTGCCACTACAAATGCACAAAGACAAACTAGGAGACAGGAAAGAACAAATAATTAAAGGTTTAAACAAGCTTTTTATTGGGATACTTAGACATAGGCTGGCATAGGAATTGCCCCCCTACCCGTGAAATACTCCATGTATTTGTCCCGAACCTCACGGGCATTTTGGGGGGGCAAGCCAGGACGGGCAGATTCCAGGCCCGGCAGGGGATTTGCAGGGGAAAGTCCAGCCTCTGGCAAAACTGAGGCCATATATGAATTCGATTTGCGGCAAAGAAAATTGTGTAGCACACAGCAGCATAACACTACATAGTTTATTTTGTAGTCCGCCAAGTGGATGGAAGTCATAAAAAGGCGGAACCGGCTGGCCATTATGCCGAAGGCATTTTCAACGACTCTTCGGCCCCTGGCCAGCCGGTAATTGAACACCCTCTTCTCTGGGGTCAGGGTCCTCTGAGGAAATGGCCTCATAAGATGCCGTCCGAGGCCGAAGGCTTCATTAGCCAAAAAAACAAAGGGGAGTCCTTCAATATTCCCTGCATCCGGTGGCAATGCAAGGTCGTCACTCTGGAGACGGAGGGCAAACTCCGTCTGGATGAAGGATCCCCCATCGGACATCCGGCCATTTTTCCCTACATCAACATAGAGGAATTCATACCGTGCTGACACCACCGCCATCAGCACAATGCTATGAAACCCCTTGTAGTTGTAGTAGTAGGACCCAGAACGGGGTGGCGGCACGATGCGGACGTGCTTCCCGTCTATGGCACCACCGCAGTTGGGGAAGTCCCACCGCGTGGCAAACTCCGATGCCACAGTCTGCCATTCCTGTGGCGTGGAAGGAAGCTGTGGAGTGAAACAAGATGAAATAATATTAGAAAACCAAAGTCATACATTACAAGGAAATTCTATCCAAAAAAATTAGAGGCCAACATCAATCAAATTCTACGTTTATTAAGGTGTTTAAAAAAAGTATAATGGAAGGCTCATTTATCATATTCATCACCCCCTCTGATGGGCCATTACTAAATTATTTTGGGGGGGGAGATGTGTTTGGCCACAGGATAGCATTGCAGTGGCGGTGCGTCCAGAGTGGGCGCTGGAGCACTGCCCCCTCTCTCCTGTGCCCATCACTCAGAACAATACATAGGTTCATACGTTGCATGAACCTATGTATTGTCTATGCCGCCCACTATTCAGGAGGATGGCCTCTTGTAAAGCGACTGACATATGAATCATTGCGGCATTTAGGGGGTTCAAATTGCATAGCAGAAACAGGTAGTAAAATAGTCTTGCACATTACAACCTGAGGGATGTAATTGGCTTCCTAAAAGTAAAATCGGGGACGCAGGGGGGGGGGGCATTCCTTGGGTAAACACTGACAGGCTGCTCTGCCAATCATGTTCACCAAGTCTGTTTAATGGTAACATGATTGGCTGATGCAAAATGAAGGGAAGGAGAAGACATCAAGGACAGACGAAGGATGGCGCTGACCACAAGAAGGTAAGTGCAGGGCTGGGGGGAAACTGGCTGCATTAGAGGGGACTAAATGGCTGCATTGGAGGGAACAAAATGGCTGCATTGGAGGGGACAACTGGGGGCGTTTAATAGGCACCAGAGCAAAAAAGGAGGAAGTTTATTTCCTAAATTGGGGTTTGAACCCCCAAACATTTGGAGCAACAGGCGCCCCTGCTGGAAAAGTTAGTGAAGGGAAATATTTATGGAGGAGAAAAAAGGGGCAATCTAAAGCTTCCAACATGCATGGGGACAAAGGGGACATTCTCAGCATATTACAATCATGATAATTAGGGAAGGATGAAAGAAATACAATACATTAGCATACATGTAATACATAAAATGTGATGTTAAGGGAGCAAACTTACCCTAATATAGTCCTCCTGCAGGACTTGGATGATGGCAGAACAGTTGTCTGGGATTATGAGGCCCAGAGCCTGGGGGGAGATGCCTGTCGTGAACTTCAAGTCCTGAAGACTTCTCCCTGTCGCCAGGTAACGCAACGTGGCGATGAGCCTCTGCTCAGCACTGATGGCTTACCGCATAACGGTGTCCTTCCTGGTAATATAGGGGGACACCAAAGCCAACAGTTCCTGAAAAACGGGGTCAGACATCCGCAGAAAATTCCTGTAGTCCTCAGGATTATTCTCGACGATCTCCCGCAGCAGAGGCATGTGGCAGAATTGGTCCCGCTGGAGCAACCAATTCTTGGTCCATGAACTCCTCCTCACACCATTCATGGACTGGTCTTGGTCCAAAACAAGCAGACCAACACCAAGCGCACGCACAGCACGAACTTGACGACGAGAACGTCCAGGCGACATGGCTAGGAAACGGTCGTCTAATCAGAACGTACAGAACAGAACGCACTTTAGAACAGCAAGGCCTATGAATAACGAAATGAAAAACAGAAACGAACAGGCAAGAACGCACTGTAAAACAGATACGACCTGCCTAGACGCCCTGAAAGTCAAGATACGAACCCACAAGCACAAACTGAACGGCAGAAAACGATCTGAAAAGTACGAAGACTGAAAAGCGCGAATCGTCTCTTCCCAAACTTTTACTTCACACGCGGTAACACGAGATCAGCAAAAGCAGCCCAAGGGGTGGCGCCAAGAAAAAAGATCTTCCCCTTTATAGTGCCGTCGTACGTGCTGGACGTGAGCGCGGAGAACAACGAGGAAATTGGGAAATGACAGTGTGTACGCATAGAAAGCTTGACGAGAAAATCGACAAGATTAACAAGAATCTCGTCGAAAAAAACGACGTGTTTTTTACGACGAGAAACTCGGTCGTGTGTACGAGGCCTAAGAAATAATTTGTCCATTGTGGAAGACGGCTTGTAATTCTCATTGAACTGTGAGGGTGCTGATGATCCACTTCCTTGACACTTCCTTCAGCTCGCATTTATAAAATACTATACTACTTTTTTAAACCATGTGTGTACAAAATAAAATTTAACTAAACAACCTAATAAATCATTAAAGCTGCTGCTGGCACATGGCATGTGTTCATACATCCACAGTAAATATAAATAAATATTGATGATGTGCTGCTACAAACATAACAACACTTATAGTGCTTATATGAATATCAATATATTAAACTTTTTACAGTATATGAAAAAAATTTAACAAAAGCGCTTAATATGAAAGTCCTTCTAGTCCACCCACAATGCTGTTATAAATAATATCCAACCAACATTCTTTAATATATTTGTGGTTAAGCCGTGCCTGCATGTTATACGCTGATACGTTTTTTTTTACCAACGGGGGCGGGGAACGGGCGGCCCTTCCCCCCGGGTGCCACCTAATGGGGGGGTGTCAGGTAAGCTGCCCTGCCTCTCCTGGCCATGGGACAGCGCTGTTATACTTTAAGGTTCAGAAAACATTAATGACAGCCCCTTCTCCTATACCGCTCCTCCTGTGTCACTCTCAATGTACAGTAAATCAAAGCCTCTAATATCTCAACGCTTGTTCTGGCCACTCTCCTCCACCCGCTCTGCCTCCCCCTTGAGTGTAGCTTTTGATTGGAGGAGGAGAGCAGTCATGTGACTGTCAATGAAGCAGCTGAGGAGAGCAGTCACATGACCGGGTCCACGATTGAGGTATTTAGAAGATTAGATTTATAATGAGAGTGACACAGGAGGAGCGGTGTATGAGAAGGGGCTGACAGTGAAGTTTTCTCAACTTTAGAGTATGCTGTAAATACTGTCCCAGGAGACTGGGGGTCTGCTGGTAACACAGGGGAGGGGGCTTTATAATGAAAGGGGGCTGTGTACTGTGAAGGCAAAGGGGAGTGTACTGTGCAGTGGTCTGCATAATGTGTAGGGGGTCCGTGGACTGTGCAGTGGTCTGCATACTGTGTAGGGGGTCCGTGTGCTGTGCAGGGGATCTGTGTACTGTGCAGGGGGTCCGTGTACTGTGCAGGGGGTCTGTGTACTGTGCAGGGGGTCCGTGTGCTATGCAGGGGGTCCATGTGCTATGCAGATGGTATTTGTACTGTGCAGGGGGTCTGTGTGCTATGCAGGGGGCCCATGTGCTATGCAGAGGGTCTGTGTACTGTGCAGGGATCCTTGTACTGTGCAGGGGGTCCAAGTACTGTTCAGGGGGTCTGTGTACTATGCAGGGGGTCCGTGTACTGTGCAGGGTGTCTGTGTACTGTTCAGGTGGTCTGTGTGCAATGCACAGGGTCTGTGTACTCTGCAGGGGGTCCGTGTGCTATGCAGGGGGTCCGTGTGCTATGCAGGGGGTCCATGTGCTGTGCAGGGGGTCAGTTTACTGTGCAGGGGGTCCGTGTGCTATGCAGGGAGTAGTGTGCTGTACTGTGCAGGGGGTCTGTGTGCTGTGCAAAGGGTCCGTGTGCTGTGCAGGGGGCTGTGGAAAGTGTTATACGCCGATAAATATGGTATGTATAATCCCCTTTCAATATACACTGGAGATACAAATTAGAGAACAATTTATGAACACTTGATTTTTTTTAGAAATAATGTAATAATCTAATCTTCAATTGCTCAACATTTGATGGAATTTTTGTTGTGGCTATACCATGCTAATAGAAGAGTGTTTTTCAAAATAACCAAGGCACTTCAACCAAAAAAATGTTATTTTGTAGAAAACAAAATTAGAGAACAGCAATGACTGTAGCACGGAGAAAGATTACAACCAAAATTTCTGAAGGGTATAACAATCAACAATTTGTAGGAAGTGTACAGGCCCTTGCTTTGAATGACATCAGCTCATTTGCGGCCACAGGACATCACTAGTCTGGTGCGATATTATTCCACTCTTCTTCCAGTCCCTGGATTTCTTTGCCATCACTTTTTTACTAGGGATTTTCCAGAGGTTTGCTATTGGGTTTAGGTCAGGACTTTGGGTGGGCTGGCCATTTCATTATTTTAGTGTTTTCAGCTTCAAGGACCTGCTTTACCTGTTTTGCTGTGTGATGGGGGGAATTGTCGTGCATGAAAATTGCTGGCTGATTGGGTGATGAACGCAGGGAAGGAACCTCATGATGTGTAAGAAGATTCTAAAAAAACATTTGCGTTCACTCTGCCATGTAGCTCTATAACTGGCCCAACTCCTGCTGCAGTAAACATCCCCCAAACCATGACGCTTCCCCCACCACCTTTCACTGACTTCTTTACACACTTTGGGTTTAGTCTTTCCCCCATTTGACGACAAACATAATGTTTCCCATTGGACCCAAATGAATTAAACTGGCTTTCATCAGTAAAGTGAACTTTGGACCAGTTCCCCTCTGTCCACACAACATGCTCCCCAGCAAAAGTTAGTCTAGCTTTTTGATTCTTTCTGCTAATGAGAGGTCTGGTCACTGCAGAGTGGGCTTCAGTCCAAATTCTCTTAAATGGCAAAACACTTTATGACGAGACAGATCCTTACTATGTTCAGTGCTGAACTGGTGAGCAATCACAGCTGCACTGTTGAACCGATTGCTCATTGAGATTTTCCTCATTATCCTGTCCTTTCTTGTATTTGTCTTTCATGGATGACCAGCCTTCTTGGGGACTTGAATGAGTTTGTGACATTGTAAAGATGCAATATTCTAGAAATCACAGATTTGGAACGAAAAACTTTTCTTGCCATGGCTGAAAGGGTCATTCCTTTGGCCTTCATCTGGACACCCTGCTGCCAGAGGTTTTAAATCATTTTAGAATGGCTCACCATCTTGCAAGGTCAGTGAAAAATGGAAATTCAGGCTGCCAATTAACCCCTTAACGACCGCTCACGGCATATATACGTCGGCAGAATGGCTCGTACAGGCACAATCACGTACCCGTACGTCCCCTTTAACTGCCTGCCGCCTGGTCGCGTGCGCGCCGGCGGCGGCACGCTCGCGACCCTGCAGTCATCCCCGTGAGTCGGACCACGGGTCCTGCGGACTCGATCGCCGTGGGGGATCCCCGCGATCATCTCACGGAGGGATGGAGGGGGGAGATGTTAGTGTAAACACAACATCTCCCCGCTCGCCTACGGACACTGTCACCGATCTCCGCCCTCTGTAATCAGAGTGGAGATCGGTGATGTGTCACTTGTAGCCACGCCCCCTAAGAGTGAGAATCACTCCCTTAGGCATACTTAACCCCTTCAGCGCCCCTAGTGGTCAACCCCTTCACTGCCAGTGTCATTTTTACAGTAACCAGTGCATTTTTATTGCACTGATTGCTGTAAAAATGACAATGGTCCCAAAAATGTGTCAAAAGTGTCCGATGTATCCGCCATAATGTCGCAGTCACAAAAAACATCGCTGATCGCCGCCATTACTAGTAAAAAAATTTTTTTATAAAAATGCCATAAAACTACCCCCTATTTTGTAAACGCTATAACTTTTGCGCAAACCAATCAATAAACGCCGATTGTGATTTTTTTTACCAAATATATACATATGGGCCTAAACTGAGCAAAAAAAAGTTTTTTTAATATATTTTTTGGGGTTATTTATTATAGCAAAAAGTAAAAAATATTGAATTTTTTTCAAAATTGTCGCTCTATTTTTGTTTATAGCGCAAAAAATAATAACCGCAGAGGTAACCAAATGCCACCAAAAGAAAGCTCTATTTGTGGGAAAAAAATACGTCAATTTTGTTTGGGAGCCACGTTGCAGGACTGCGCAATTGTCAGTTAAAGCGATGCAGTGCCGAATCGCAAAAAGGGGCCTGGTCTTTATGCTGCATATTGGTCCGGGGCTTAAGTGGTTAAATATGGTTTTTTAGATAATTAGAGGAATTAGCACAAGGTGGCAGATTAACACCAATAACTGGGAGGTATTTGAAAGTATTCTCTAATTTTGATTAATGTTCTTTTTCAAATATCTTTGAAGTTTTTTATTCGGTGCTTCAAAATATATGTAACTCATTAAATATATTTTTTTTTAAAATGCTCTTTTACTCCTCTTGCTTAGATCATTTCAAATAGAGAACAACCTACTATTTCCTAAATTTCAAGGTCACTGCTTAGTCCTAATTTTTAGCTCCAGTGTAGGTCCAAGTAACAAGGTCCTGTGGAGCACAGGAGTTTATGGTGAAAGAGGCTCATGAATATATTGGAGAATATTGGTTGGATTATTTTTATACTAGTGGATGAACTAGAAGTACTTTTACATTGAGCTGTTTTTGTTTTTTTTTCCACAATTTTTTTTTTTATATATTAATGTTCATATTAGCATTATACAGTATGTATTGTTATCTTTGTAGCAGCATGGCATCAATATATTTTTTTTACACAACCTTCAGATTCTAACAGAAAGCCCATTTGGAGGTATGGGCAAGAAAGCTGGAGGAAATGTGTGCAGGAGCCTGACATTGCACCTGGGATCCACTGATCCTGGCTGCAATTCTCTGCAAGCTCCTGTGAAAAAAAATATTAAATGCACTTTATTTCCATTCAGTGCTGAGATTTAGGTACATAAATATGTACCTAAATCTCAGCAATGGGAAAAACCCCGTAGCCACCTAGGGAATCCTGTATGGAACAGGAGGGGACCTTTTTTAGCTGCAGTTTCACTTTCACATACATGTATCCTCCCCACTTGACTAAATAGTAAAAGGTGCAGCAGAAGCCTGATCAGCTGATATGTTTTTGTTTTCTCTTTTTATCAACATGCTACTTTCACGGCAACACACCAGACTCCTTGTCTTTCTTGAGCCTCTGTTTCTGTGATTTCTGCTGTACACGTGTCTGATACCATGCCACAATTGGATACACACACTGCTCACATAAAAATATATATATATTTACTAATGTATTATTGAATGTAAAAACGCAATTTGTGTATTTTATATATTCCTGAAGTTTAGCTTTAAATGAACTGATTTAGAATTATAAAAAAATGGTTCAAATATAGATTTATTAAAATGCATAAAATGCAAATCATAAAGTCTATACTATGGACTTAAACAGTATATTGCATTGTGTTTTGAACTTTTGAGCAGTTGTTTTTTCACTGTCACCTGGTTTCATTACTAATATAAAGTGGTATAAAATGAGGATTCTGAATGAGACTGAAAGATTGATGGGATTCTGACTAGCAGTGGCACTAATGAATGTAAAGGCTGCTGATTACTGACCTTCTTTTTTATCTATACTTGATATTTCTCTGTAATTGCGGAAAGGGGGTATTGCATATTCCTCCTTACACTGTACTCGTAATATTTAGACTTCATATAATGTAAGGGCACATGTGGAACTATATTGTAGATTGTTCTGTGATGTTTAATAGAGGAGAAGATAGTAAGTAGACTGAAATACGAATAAATCAATTTGTCACAGCTGACCTACAGAAAGAAATGGCACTAGAGAAAGACTGAGAATATTTTAAAATACATTTCCTACCTCATTACACCAGAACTGCTGAACTTTTCCAATGTTTCTTAACAATGCTTTGAAAATAGAATTATTATAAGTAAAACATATCAAAGAGATGAAAAGTGAAACACATTATAGGATTTATATATATATATATATATATATATATATATATATATATATATATACATAAAGTCTACATACCCCTGTAAAAATGTCAGGTTTCTGTGATGTAAAAATGAGACAAAGATAAATCATTACAGAACTTTTTTCACCTTTTAGGCTGCTTTCACACTAAGGCTCTTTGCAGACGCTATTGCACTAAAAATAGCGCTTGCAAAGCCCCCTGAAAGAGACGCTCTTTTCTCTCCAGTGTGAAAGCCTGAGGGCTTTCACACTGGAGCATTGCCCTGGCAGGACGGTAAAAAAAGTCCTGCCAGCCGGATCTTTGAGGCGCTGTAGGAGCGGTGAATACAACGCTCCTAAAGCGCCCCTGCCCATTTAAATCAAAGGCAAAGACATTGGTAATGTGGCGCTAAAAATAGCGGCACTTTACCGCCAACGCCCGCGACACCCCAGTGTGAAAGTACCCTTAAAGTGACCTATAAACTGTACATCTCAGTTCAACAACAAACTGAAATATTTTAGGTGGAGGGAAGTAAAACTAAAAAAAAACTAAAATAATATGGTTGCATAAGTGTGCACACCCTTAAACTAATACTTTGTTGAAGCACCTTTTGACTTTATTACAGCACTCAGTCTTTTTGGGTATGAGTCTATCAGCATGGCACATCTTAACTTGACAATTTTTGCCCACTCTTCTTTGCAAAAACACTCCAAATCTATCAGATTGCAGGGGCATCTCCTGTGCACAGCCCCATTCAGATAACCCCACAGATTTTCAATCAGATTCAGGTCTGGGCTCTGGATGGGCCATTACCAAACTTTAATCTTCTTCTGGTTAAAGTGGATGTAAATCCACTCTCATCCTTTCTAAACTACTGCCATAGTGGTTATCTATAAGGATATACATGCCTCCTGCATGTATCCTTACCTGTCAGATGTCTCCCCTACCTAAAAACTGCAGATTCTGTGGGAAGGTCTGTTGTCTGGAGCTTGGTGGGCGGAGTTGTGATGTCAGTAGTCTCCCCACCCACCTCTACACTCCCCTTGGCAGGCATCAATATTTCTTACACTGAACTTCTGCTGGTCTTGTGGAATATGCCCCATGATCACTAGTATCCAGTCAAAACCCTGGAAAGTCACCACATGACTTCAACATGCCCAATCATGCTGAGGTGTGGAGCAGCCAATCCTGGGAGAGCTGGAGAAGAAAGGAGGAGGGGATCTGAAGTACACAGAATGTCTCTCTTACACTTGTGCATTCGATATGTAAATCACCTGTCACTCACAGCAAGGGGGAGAAACGGATATCTATTTCTCTGTCTGACCATTTTTATTTTACCGAAAAAAGAGGACTGCTCAGAGCTGGATTAACTCTTCATGGCAAGACTGGGCACAGATGACATGAACACCTATACTGCACAAGGTGCAAACCCTAATTTAAAAAAGAAAATTGGGTTTATATCTACTTTAAGTCATTCCTTTTTTTTTTGGATGTATGCTTTGGGTTGTTGTCATGCTTTCTAGCAGAAGCCTGAAGGTTTTGTACCAATATTGACTGGTATTTGGAACTGTTTATAATCCCCTCTACCTTGACTAAGGCCCCTGTTCCAGCTAAAGAAAAACAGCCCCAAAGCATGATGCTGTGACCACCATACTTCACTATGGTTATGGTGTTCTTTTGGTGATGTGCAGTGTTGTTTTTGCGCCAAATCTTTTGCCAAAATATTGCCAAAAAGTTCAACCTTGGTTTCATCAGACCATATCACATTTTCCCACATGCTTTTGGGAGACTTCAGATGTGTTTTTACAAAGTTAGCTCAGACTTTGTTTTTCTTAGTAAGAAAAGGCTTCCGTCTTGCCAATACTCTTGCCCATAGCACAGACATATGTAGAATACAGGAGATTGTTGTCACATGTACCACATAGCCAGTACTTGCCAGATATTCCTGCAGCTCCTTTAATGTTGCTGTAGGCCTCTTGGCAGCCTCCCTGACCAGTTTTCTTCTGGTCTTTTCATAAATTTTGGAGGGACGTCCAGTTCTTGGTAATGTCACTTTTGTGCCATATTTTCTCCACTTGATGATGACTATCTTCACTGTGTTCAATGGTATATCTAATGCCTTGGAAATTCTTTTGTATCCTTCTCCTGACTGATACCTTTTAACAATGAGATCCCTCTGATGCTTTGTAAGCTCTCTGCGGACCATGGCTTTTGCTGTTTGCTGTAGGATGCAACCAAGAAATGTCAGGAAAGACCTACTAGAACAGCTGGACTTTATCTTGGGCAATCAGAGGTACTTTAACCACTTAACGACCGCCCACTGTAAATATACGTCGGCAGAATGGCACCGACAGGCAGAATCACGTACGTATACGTGATTGCCTTTGTATAGTTGGGGGGTCCGATCGGACCCCCCTTCTTTACAGTGGGTGGTCGTTTTACCTTCGGGAGCGATCCGGCATGAGGGGACGGCCGTTCGATTCCGGCCCCCCCCTCTCGATCGCTCCCGGCGAATGAGAGAGCTTCCCCTGCCTGTGTACTGTTTACACAGGCAGGAGGAAGTGATGTCATCTCTCCTGCGGCGCTCACATATACCGAGCGCCGTACAGGAGAAGATGCAGGTTAGTGCACTAACACTACACTGACACCAGGACACATAGGTACATAAATCGCCCCCCCAGGCCCCCCAGACACCCCCAGATCACCCCCAGATCACCCCCCAGCCCCCAGCCACAGTGTCACTGATTGCAGTGACCATTTATTTAGTGATCACTGCAATCAGTGACATTTGTGACTGTAAAAGTGTCACTACATTTAGTTTTAGGTCCAGTGTAGCCCCCTAACCCACCTAATAAAGGTTTAACCCCCTGATCACCCCCCAGATAACCCTTTCACCCCCTAGCACCGCCGTCGCTAAGCGATCATTTTTCTGATCGATGTCTTAGCGTCGGTGATGCTGATCGGTAGCCAGTAATTTTTTTTAGGTTCGCCGCAGGTTTTTATAGCGTTGGGTACCCCCATATATTACCTAATAAAGGTTTAACCCCCTTGATCGCCCCCCAGGTAACCCTTTCACCCCCTATCACCACTGTCACTAAGCGATAATTTTTCTGATCGATGTCTTAGCGTCGGTGATGCTGATCGGTAGCCAGTAATTTTTTTTAGGTTCGCCGCAGGTTTTTATAGCGTTGGGTACCCCCATATATTACCTAATAAAGGTTTAACCCCCTTGATCACCCCCAGGTAACCCTTTCACCCCCTAGCACCGCCGTCGCTAAGCGATCATTTTTCTGATCGATGTCTTAGCGTCGGTGATGCTGATCGGTAGCCAGTAATTTTTTTTAGGTTCGCCGCAGGTTTTTATAGCGTCGGGTACCCCCATATATTACCTAATAAAGGTTTAACCCCCTTGATCGCCCCCCCAGGTAACCCTTTAACCCCCTATCACCACTGTCACTAAGCGATAATTTTTCTGATCGCTGTCTTAGCGTCTGTGATGCAGATCGGTAGCCAGTAATTTTTTTTAGGTTCGCCGCAGGTTTTTATAGCGTCAGGTACCCCGATATATTACCTAATAAAGGTTTAACCCCCTTGATCGCCCCCCAGGTAACCCTTTCACCCCCTATCACCACTGTCGCTAAGCGATCATTTTTCTGATCGCTGTCTTAGCGTCGGTGATGCAGACCGGTAGCCAGTAATTTTTTTTAGGTTCGCCGCAGGTTTTTATAGCGTCAGGTACCCCCATATATTATCTAATAAAGGTTTAACCCCCTGATCGCCCCCCCAGGTAACCCTTTCACCCCCTATCACCACTGTCGCTAAGCGATCGTTTTTATGATCGTTGTCTTAGTGTCGGTGATGCCGATAGGTAGCCAGTAATTTTTTTTAGGTTTGCCGTCAGGTTTTTATATAGCGTCAGGTACCCCCATATATTACCTAATAAAGGTTTTAACCCCCTAATTGCCCCTAGTTAACCCTTTCACCAGTAATCACCATATAAGTGTTACGGGTGATGCTGGTTAGTTAGTTTGCTTTTTATAGTGTCAGGGCACCCGTCGTATATAACCCAATAAAGGTTTAACCCCCTGATCGCCCGGCAGGTGATATCAATTAGGTTTTAGCGTCAGAGAGGGTCTGCGTCACACCCCAGGCAGCGTCAGGTTAGTGCCAGTAACGCTAACACCCACGCGTTAAGCATACACCCCCCCTTAGTGGTATAGTATCTGAACAGATCAATATCTGATCTGATTAGATCTATACTTTCGTCCCCAGCAGTTTAGGGTTCCCAAAAACGCAGTGTTAGCGGGATCAGCCCAGATACCTGCTAGCACCTGCGTTTTGCCCCTCCGTCCAGCCCAGGCCACCCAAGTGCAGTATCGATCGATCACTGTCACTTGCAAAACACAACACACATAACTGCAGCGTTCGCAGAGACAGGCCTGATCCCTGCGACTCCAGTGCTGTAGGAGGTGATTTCACAACCACAGTTAAAAAAAAAAAAGCATATATGCCGAAGCATTGGGGCAGCAGGGGCGGAGGAGCGATTTTGCTCCTAATGCCGCGTACATACGGTCGAAATTCCGACGGAGGCTTGCCCGTGGAAAAGTCTGACCATGTGTACGCGGCATAACTTTTGCGGGAAGATGCCCCCATGCTTCTGCATATATAAATGGTGCATGCATGCCCATCATTAGAAGTGGGTGGATGAAGGGCGGTATTCTAATGGTGGGCATACCCACCGATCAATCTTTTTTTTTTCATTCAGCCAACAGGCTGCATGAAAGAAAAGATTACAATACATGTCCAACAAGGACCAGCAACGTACTGGTATGCCTGTGGGTTTAGGTATCATCTTGGTATCATTCTTTTCAGCCAGCAGCCGACTTTCATGTAAAAGCAATCCTAGTGGCTAATTAGCCTCTGGACTGCTTTTACAAGCATTGGGAAGGAATGTCCCCCCCGGATATAAAAAGCGCCATTGGGAAATTGGGAAAGCCTTTTATCACACCGATCTTGGTGTAGTCAGATGCTTTGAGGGCAGAGGAAAGATCTAGGGTCCAATAGACCCCAGTTTTTTCAAAAAAGAGTACCTGTCATTACCTATTGCTATCATAGGGGATATTTACATTCTCTGAGATAACAATAAAAATGATAAAAAAAAAATATGGAAGCAACAGTTTAAAAATAAAATAAAAAAGCAAAATTAATAATAAAAAAAAAAAAAAAAAAAAAGCACCCCTGTCCTGCCCTGCTCTTGCCCAATGGCGAACGCAAGCGTCGGTCTGGCGTCATATGTAAACAGAAATTGCACCATGTATGTGAGGTATCAGCGCGAAGGTCAGATCGAGTGCAGTAATTTTAGCAGTAGACCTCCTCTGTAAATTTAACGGCATAACCTGTAAAGGCTTTTAAAGGCTTTTAAAAATGTATGTAGTTTGTCGCCAATGCGCGTTTGTGGGAAATTTTAAAGCTTGTCGTGTTTGGTATCTATGTACTCGGCCTAAGATCATCTTTTTTATTTCATCAAACATTTGGGCAATATAGTGTGTTTTAGTGCATTAAAATTAAAAAAAGTGTATTTTTTCCCCCAAAAATGCGTTTGAAAAATCGCTGCGCAAATACTGTGTAGAAAAAAAAATTGCAACACCCACCATTTTAATCTGTAGGGCCTTTGCTTTAAAAATATATATAATGTTTGGGGGTTCAATATAATTTTCTTGCAAAAAAAAAATATGTTTTCATGTAAACAAAAAGTGTGAAAAAGGGCTTTGCCTTCAAGTGGTTAGAAGAGTGGATGTAAGCTTCCTAATGTTGTGTATAAAATGCCAGAACAGTTCAAACCCCCCCCCCAAATGACCCCATTTTGGAAAGTAGACACCCCAAGCTATATCAATAAAAGATACTAAAAAATGCTGGCCCTCCCCTTTAGTATCGCTCTGCGCTTATGGATAAAATTGTAAAGGAAATAATGCTAAAATAGGAATATAAACGATGTCAGCAGCTGCTTAAACATGACATTTTAAACCTTTTTTGGATAAGCGGTGTCCAAGTTTAAGGCTGCAGTCACATGGAATGAGGATGGTGTATACATGTCTTTTTTGATTTATGATCTGGTGAGTGCATCCCCATAGGGGGACTGTTATTACCCCCCACGTGGTGAATTACATCTGGGTGAAAAGAAGCACTGAAACTAGGATCAAGTAGAACCAAACTCACCATTCACTATCATCATCACCGATATATTCATTTATATAGAAGACGCACAAATGAACATTATTTGTCCGTAGCGCTGCTACAGTTTTATTCTGAACTTTTGTATGGGAGTTTTTATATGACTGTGTTTTATATATACCCCAAGCTATATACTGAGAGGCATGTCAAGTCCATGGAATATTTTATATGTTGGCACAAGTTGCGGAAAATAGACAATTTATTTTTTTAGTTTTTATTTTTTGCACAAAGTTGTCACTAAATGATATATTGCTCAAACATGTCATGGGCATATGTGGAATTACACCCCAAAATACATTCTGTTGCTTCTCCTGAGTACGGGAATACCACATGTGTGAGACTTTTTGGGAGCCTAGCCGCGTACGGGACCCCAAAAACCAATCACCGCCTTCAGGCTTTCTAAGGGTGTAAATTTTTGATTTCACTTATCACTGCCTATCACAGTTTCGGAGGCCATGGAATGCCCAGATGGCACAACCCCCCCCCCAAATGACCCCATTTTGGAAAGTAGACACCCCAAGCTATTTGCTGAGAGGTATGGTGAGTATTTTGCAGATCTCGCTTTTTGTCACAAAGTTTTGAAAATTAAAAAAAAATATATATTTTATTTTTCTTCATTTTCAAAAACAAATGAGAGCTGTAAAATACTCACCATGCATCTCAGCAAATAGCTTGGGGTGTCTACTTTCCAAAATGGGGTCATTTGGGGGGGTTTTGTGCTATTTTGGCATTTTATGGCCTTCGAAACTGTGATAGGTAGTGAGGAGTGAAATCAAAAATTTGTGCCTAGAAATCCTGAAGGCGGTGCTTGGTTTTCGGGGTCCCGTACGCGGCTAGGCTCCCAAAAAGTCCCACACATGTGGTATCCCCGTACTCAGGAGAAGCAGCAAAATGTATTTTGGGGTGTAATTCCATATATAACCATGGCATGTGTGAGCAATATATCATTTAGTGACAACTTTTTGTAATTTTTGTTTTTTTTGTCATTATTCAATCACTTGGGACAAAAAAAAAATATTCAATGGGCTCAACAGGCCTCTCAGCAATTTCCTTGGGGTGTCTACTTTCCAAAATGGGGTCATTTGGGGGTGTTTTGTGCTATTTTGGCATTTTATGGCCTTTGAAACTGTGATAGGTAGTGAGGAGTGAAATCAAAAATTTGCGCCCTTAGAAATCCTGAAGGCGGTGCTTGGTTTTCGGGGTCCCGTACGCGGCTAGGCTCCCAAAAAGTCCCACACATGTGGTATCCCCGTACTCAGGAGAAGCAGCAAAATGTATTTTGGGGTGTAATTCCATATATAACCATGGCATGTGTGAGCAATATATCATTTAGTGACAACTTTTTGTAATTTTTTTTTTTTTTTTTAGTCATTATTCAATCACTTGCGACAAAAAAAAAAAAAAATATTCAATGGGCTCAACATGCCTCTCAGCAATTTCCTTGGGGTGTCTACTTTCCAAAATTGGGTAATTTGGGTGGTTTTTGTACTGCCCTGCCATTTTAGCACCTCAAGAAATGAGATAGGCAGTCATAAATTAAAAGCTGTGTAAATTCCAGAAAATGTACCCTAGTTTGTAGACGCTATAACTTTTGCGCAAACCAATAAATATATGCTTATTGACATTTTTTTACTAAAGACATGTGGCTGAATACATTTTGGCCTAAATGTATGACTAAAATTGAGTTTATTCGATTTTTCTTATAACAAAAAGTAGAAAATATCATTTTTTTTCAAAATTTTCGGTCTTTTTCCATTTATATCGCAAAAAATTAAAATCGCAGAGGCAATCAAATACCATTAAAAGAAATCTCTATTTGTGGGAAGAAAAGGACGCAAATTTCGTTTCAGTACAACATTGCATGTCCGCACAATTTCCAGTTAAAGCAGCGCAGTGCAAAATTCTGAAAACAGCTCTGGTCCTTTAGCTACAAAATGGTTCGGGGCTTAAGTGGTTAAATGATGGCAGGTGTGTACTGACTCCTATTTAACATGAGTTTGAATGTGATTGCTTAATTCGGAACACAGCTACATGCCCAGTTATAAGAGGGTGTGCACACTTATGCAACAACATTATTATTATTTTTTTTTTACTTCCCTCCATTTAAAAAATGTCAGTTTGTTTTTTCCACTAAGTTGTACAATTTATAGGTCACATTAAAGGTGGAAAAATTTCTGAAATGATTTATCTTTGTCTCATGTTTTTAGATTACAGAAACCTGACATTTTAACAGGGGTGTGTAGACTTTTTTATATCCACTGTATATATATATATATATATATATATATATATATACATATATATATATATATATATATATATATATATATACAGTATCTCACAAAAGTAAGTACACCCCTCACATTTTTGTAAATATTTTATTATATCTTTTCATGTCACAATATTTCATGTTCCTTCTCTAAAGCCACGTACACACGGGCAAGATTCCCGTCAAAAAAAAACTTTGTTTTTCTCGACGGGATTCCTGGAAAGCTTGTCTTGCCAAGCCCTGTGTACACACGCACATTCAAAAGAACCGCCGTTCTTTTGAATGGCAAGAACGCGGTGACATCATCGACTACGACGAGCATGCGCTTGTCACATTCAATGCCGTTGCCGCCATCTTGCTACACCCTACACTACCCTTGTATGCTACCGCGCATGCATCAAAGTCTTTTCAAGCATGCACGGGTTTACCTGGAGACAGGTAAGCATACACACGCACGGTTTTCTCGTCGGGAAACAGGCAGACGAGAATCCCGACGAGAAAATAGAGAGCAGGTTCTCTATTTTTCTCGTCGAAATTACCGGCAGTTTTCCTGAAGAGAAACCATACACACGACCAGTTTTCTCTGCAAAAAGCTCTCCCACCAGTTTTCTTGTTGAGAAAACCGGCCATGTGTACGAGGCTTAACACTGAAAAAAAGGACACTTTGCTACAATGTAAAGTAGTGATTGCACAACTTGTTTAACAGTGTGTCCCCTCAAAATAACTCAACACACAGCCATTAATGTCTAAACCACTGGCAACAAAAGTGACTACACCCCTAAGTGAAAATGTCCAACTTGGGCGCAAAGTGTCAATATTTTGTGTGGCTACCATTATTTTTCAGCACTGCCTTAACTCTCTTGGGCATGGAGTTCACCAGAGCTTTACAGGTTTTCACTGGAGTCCTCTTCCACTCCTCCATGACAACATCACAGAGCTGGTGGATGTTAGAGACCTTGCACTCCTCCACCTTCTGTTTGAGTATTCCCCACAGATGCTCAATAGGGTTTAGGTCTGGACACATGCTTGGCCAGTCCATCATCTTTACCCTCAGCTTCTTTAACAAGACAGTGGTCATCTTGTGTGTTTGGGGTCGTTATCATGTTGGAATACTGCCCTGCGGCCCAGTCTCTGAAGGGAGGGGATCATGCTTTGCTTCAGTATATCCCCGTACATGTTGGAATTCATGGTTACCTCAATGAACTGTTGCTCCCCAGGGCCGGCAGCATTCGTGCAGCCCCAGACCATGACACTCCCACCACCATGCTTGACTGTAGTTAAGACACACTTGTCTTTGTACTCCTCACCTGGTTGCTGCCACACACACTTGACACCATCTGAACCAAATAAGTTTATCTTGGTCTCATGAGACCACAGGACATGGTTCCAGTAATCCATGTCCTTAGTCTGCTTGTCTTCAGCAAACTGCAGGCTTTCTTGTGCATCATCTTTAGAATAGGCTTCTTTCTGGGACGACCGCCATGCAGACCAATTTGATGCAGTGTGCGGCGTAAGGTCTGAGCACTGACAGGCTGACCCCCCATCCCTTCAACCTTTGCAGCAATGCTGGCAGCACTCATACTTCTATTTCCCAAAGACAACCTCTGGATATGGCGGTGAGCATGTGCACTCAACATCTTTGGTCAACCATGGCGAGGCCTGTTCTGAGTGGAACCTGTTCTGTTAAACCTCTGTATGGTCTTGGCCAATGTGCTGCATCTCAGTTTCAGGGTCTTAACAATCTTCTTATAGCCTAGGCCATCTTTATGTAGAGCAAAAAAAATAATTCTGATCCTCAGAGAGTTCTTTGCCATGAGGTGCCATGTTGAACTTCCAGTGACCTGAGTGAGAGCAATAACACCAAATTTAACACACATGCTCCCCATTCACACCTGAGACCTTGAAACAGTAACGAGTAACATGACACGGGGAGGGAAAAATGGCTAATTGGGCCCAATTTGAACATTTTCACTTAGGGGTGTAGTCACTCTTGTTGCCAGCGATTTAGACATTAATGGCTGTGTGTTGAGTTATTTTGAGGGGGCAGCAAATTTACACTGTTATACAAGCTGTACACTCACTACTTTACACTGTAGAAAAGTTTAATTTTTTCAGTGTTGTCACACGAAAAGATATAATAAAATATTTACAAAAATGTGAGGGGTGTACTCATTTTTGTGAGATACTGTATAGTATATACTATGTTAACCTCTTGCTGACCAGCCGCCGTCATTATACTGCGGCAGGTCGGCTCTCCTGCAAATATCACCGTAGGTGTACATTGGTCTGTGCATTGAGGATAGCGGGCTATGTAAACAAGGCAATTCCCCATTCTGCTTAATGACATGTCAGAGATCTTCTGTTCCCAGTGATCGGGAACAGTGATCTCTGTCATATCCCAGTGAGTCCATCCCTCCTACAGTTAGAACACACCCAGGAAACATATTTAACCCCTTGATCGCCCCCTAGTGTTAACCCTTCCCTGCCAGAGTAATTTTTTTACATTGATCAGTGCATTTTTATAGCACTGATCAATGTAATATTGTCACTGGTCCCCAAAAAGTGGCATTTGGCCTCAGATTTGTCCGTCGCAATGTCGCAGTCCCGCTAAAAATTGCAGATCGCCGCCATTACCAGTAAAACAATTAAAAAAATAAAAGCCCCTAAATCTATCCCATATTTTGTAGCCGCAATAAATTTTGCGCAAACCAATCAATATACGCCTACTGCATTTTTATATGTATAAATTATGTGGAAGAATATATATCGGCCTAAACTGATGAATACATTTGTTTTTTTATATTTTTTGGGGGGATATGTATTATAGCAGAAATTAAAAAAATATATTTTGTTTTCAAAATGTATGTTTTTTTTGTTTATAGCACAAAAAATTAAAACCGCAGAGGTGATCAAATACCACCAAAAGAAAGCTCTATTTGTGGTAAAATTTGTTTGGGTACAGGGTCGCACGACCGTGCAATTGTCAGTTAAATCAACGCAGTGCAATATAAAATGCCCTGGTCATTAAGGGGGCAAATCCTTCCGGGTTGAAGTGTTTGAAGGTCAAAATTTGTATTTTTTGGAAACTAAGAAATGTGTGTCTATTTGTCAGGATAGACTGGAGTATGTATGGTATAAGTCATTAAAACACATTGTTCAATCATTGATCTGAAAGCAGTGAAATATTTAAAGTCATAGAAATGTGTGTAGTGATGTTAACATTTGTAACTGAATTTTCTGAGCGTTGGTGTTGTAATTGCACATTTGAGACTGTACATTGAGCAATACCACTGAAAATCTTTACATACTGTATATTCTATTGTGACAGACAGCTGTAACAGCCTAAAATAGTAAACTATTTCAATGCTTTAATTTGGCTTAAATTCACTGTTTATACTTTTTCAAAGTTTCACTTCTCACTATTTGTTATATCTAATAATTTGAAAGGCTGACTTTAAATCAGCCACATAAAATTACTGCTAAAATTTTAGGAAAACAGCATTCCATGAATGAGACGTATTGTACTTTCAGATGTATTCTTGTTGATTGTAATTGTCATAAACCATCCGAGATGTTCTTAGGTTATGAAAAACGTACATAAAATGATTCAATGCAAGCTTTCAGAACTTTGTTTTGCATAATCAGTAGTGTCATATAGGTTGTACTGAGCTGTGACTTCAAACCAAGTAAATTCTTGGACACTTGACCTTTAAATAAGTCTTGTTGTGAATGACAAATGTTGACATTAACTTTTTATGAGCTTGTGATCTTGTTTTTGCATACATTCACCTTCATGTCAATTATGTTGGAATGTCTACAAAATCAAAACGCCCTTTTTCTGGGCTAATAGGCAAAGGGTTGTCAAAAAAGAGAATGGGAGTGGGCACTACCCTGGGGATTATGTACCAGTGCAAAAAAAGTTGAAAAAATTAAATTTGACAGGCAGTATTTTTTTAAACAGATCTGTTGGATAGCAATGGGTGATGTCACAAAGCTCTGTTAAGCTTAAGGTTCTTGACAGAGGGCTTAAATTTGCCCCAGCATGCCGCCTTAATAAGTTCCATACATACAGTATATTAGCATTTAAAAATATGTTAGAAGCTTAAATATTAAAAAGTATTTCCTGTCTAAACCTGCTGAAAGATCGATTCATCCTACTGTAGGGGTCCACTCCAGTTTGGCCAACAAATCTGTGTCTAACCCCCCTAATATGGATAACAAACACCTTGAGGTATTTAAAAACATGGTTCTTAGTGATATAGAGAGGTTAAAAACAAAGAAAGTTCAGGATCCCTCATATATCAAGAAGGGTATTTCATCTCTGGAGAACAAAAAAAGAGGTGGTGATCCGCCCTGCGGATAAAGGAGGGGGTTTGGTTATCATGAGCAAAACCTTTTATAAGGAAGAGATGAGCCGGTTGTTGGGAGATAGCGGGAACAACCAGTTGTTATGAGGGGATCCAGTTTTTGAATGCAGATACTCCTCGTTTAACGACTTACCTGTTTAACGACCACTCAGACTTACGACCAGCTCTCCCCACCCAAACAACGCACTATAGATCATTGAATTATACAGTACAGTACAGAATTTTCGTTTTTGTTCTGTTCTTATGCAAATTAAAACAACATTATTGAACTGGAGTTTTGTGTTTTAGACCTTTTTTTCAAAATACAGTACAGTACAATAGTTAAGAATGCTTAAAATATTGATTACTTGTGGCTCCTTGTTCAACAACCAACTTGTTTAATGACTGGCCGTTGGAACAGAACCTGGTCGTTAAGTGAGGAGTACCTGTATGAAGAAGAGTTACACCATCTGATTGAGAGAGGGAAGGAAAAAAGGATCCTCACCAAAAAGGAGACATTGTACTTAGATCCCATAGCGTGTCAGACACTGATCATCTATTTTTTACCAAAGATTCATAAGAATGCCCAAGCCCTGCCTGGTAGGCTAATATTAAAGTGTAATGAGTCCGTGACCGCACGCTTGGGACAGTATATTGGTTTCTTCCTTAAACCCCTTTTGTCTGAAACAAAGGCATATTTGCAGGATACCAAGCACATGATTCAGATATTAGAAACTTGGCCTTGTAGCCCTGGTAGTGCACTGATTACAGCTGATGTGAGCTAACTTTACACTATCGTAGAGCATCAGGATGCTGTGTCTTCGGTAGAGTGGGCTTTGGAGAAATCATGTCTCTCACGTGCTCACAAAAAAATTCCTTATCCAGTGTTTGGATTTTTGTCTTAATAAAAACTTTTTAATAATAAAAACTACTTAATAAAAACCAGTGTTGCCAACTTGTTTATGGAGGAGATGGTATTTCGGCATTGTCCCAACCACTTCATATGTTACAGGAGGTATATAAATGACCTCTTCATGGTCTAGGAAGGTGATCTAGCCAGTCTTCAGCTGTTTAAGGACAGTCTTAAAGTGGATGTAAACCCGATTCATGAAATTTGAGCTGGGCGCATATATCTGCAGTATTTTGTTATCTCTCTTCAATGAACTAAGTCTCGTAGCTCTCTCCTGAACCGTCCCTCTGTTATAAGCCTGATAACTTCTGACAAATTCTCTGACACGTTAGACAAAATCAGCCTGAATATTCTGTCAGGGGAGGTTACTAAAAAATATTAGCCGGGAGCTGGCCCTATTACAAAATACCTCTGATAGTCTCTGCCTATGAGGAGAGGGGGTGTGTGATTTCCTCCAATCAGCAATGTTAGCTATCTTGGCTGTATGCCCAGACATCACACTCTGTGTTAAACAGGAAGAGAAAATCTCCTAACACAATCTGAACTTTCTAAACAGTATATAAATGTGAAGACAGCAGATATACATGTAAAACCTATGTAGGGAGATTTGGTTCATCCCTGTGTATCATCTGAGGCTGTTCACTTCACTGGGTGTATGGGGGGTTTGCATCCACTTTAATCTTAACAATAAAAACATTTTTCTTACTTGGAACATAGATAGGGAACATATAGGGGGTGATTTACTATCAACAGTGCGCTGCGCCGGTTCATACCTTAATTGGTGCGCCGGATAAATCCTTAATTGGGCGCATGAACCGGCGGCGCACTGCTATAGTAAATAAAAATGTCAGCGGCGCTCGTATCTCTATTCAAAATAAATGGTTCCCTATGGGAGCCCATTGATTTGAATAGAGGTCGCCCAGGAAGTCGGATCAAGTCGGATCAAGACTTGTGCCGGTTGACACAGGGGCAGCGTGTCTTTGCGAGGCAACTTAGACACGACTTGAGCGTGAAGCAGACGCTCAAGTCATGTCCTGGAGGCGACTTGAAGTACCTGGCCGAGAATGTTCTCGGCGACAAGGTACTACAAGCCTCGCGCTCGCTGTCCCCTGTGTTTGGTATGAATCATGAAGGGGAACTCCAGGCCAAATTTAAATAAAAAACCAACATGGGTTCCCCTCCAGGAGCATACTAGGCCCTTAGGTCTGGTATGGATTTTAAGGGATACCCCCCTACGCCGAAAAAATGGCATGGGGGTCCCCCCAAAATCCATACCAGACCCTTATCCGAACACGCAGCTCGGCAGGTCAGGAAAGGGGGGTGAGCGCCCCCCCTCCTGAACCATACCAGGCCATATGCCCTCAACATGGGGGTGGGTGCTTTGGGGCAGGGGGCGCCCTGCGCCCCCCCACCCCAAAGCACCCTTCCCCATGTTGATGGGGACAAGGGCCTCTTCTCGACAACCCTGGCCGTTGGTTGTCGAGGTCTGCGGGCGGGGGGCTTATCGGAATCCAGGAGCCCCCTTTAATAAGGGGGCCCCCAGATCCCGGGCCCCCTCACCCTATGTGAATGTGTACGGGGTACTCACCTGGTGGCAAAAAATTTCAATAAAAAAACACAACACAGGTTTTTAAAGTAATTTATTAGGCAGCTCCGGGGGTCTTCTTCCGACCTCGGGGGTCTCTTCCGACTCTCCGGCCTCTTCTCCCACTCTCCGGTCCTTCTCCCGCTCTCCGGTGCCTTCTCCACAATCTCCGTATCTTTCTGCCTTCTGCCGGGCACCGTCGCTGTCTGCCGCTACAATGCTGTGTGCGCGGAGCGCAACGACTTATATTGGCATGGGGCGTGGTCACCGGGTGATGCCACCCGGTCACCCCGCCCCCGTATGACCTCACAGTCCCAGGAAATGATGGGACTGCGACGTCATATGGAGGCGGGGTCACCGGTGACCACACCCCATGTCAATATAAGTCATTCGCACACAGCATTGTAGCGGCAGACAGCGACGAGGCAACATCAGGCGGAGAGAAGAGAGAAGAAGACGACGATGAAGACCGGGACCCCGCTAGCAAAAGAGCTGGAAGAAGATAGCGGGCGCCCGGCAGAAGGCAGAAAGAACCAGAGATCATGGAGAAGGCACCGGAGAGCGGGAGAAGAACCCCGAGAGCGCGGAAATGACACCGGAGAGCAGAAGAAGAGACCCCCTGAAGTCAGAAGAAGACCCCCAAAGTTGGAAGAAGACTCCCGAAGTCGGAAGAAGACCCCCGGAGCTGCCTAATAAATTACTTTAAAAACTTGTGTTGTGTTTTTTATTGACTTTTTTTGCCACCAGGTGAATGGGCAGGGGTACGATGTACCCCATACTCATTCACATAGGGTGGAGGCTGGGATCTGTGGGTCCCCTTTGTTAAAGGGGTCTTCCAGATTCTGATAAGCCCCCTGCCCACTGACCCCCACAACCACCGGGCAAGGGTTGTGGGGATGAGGCCCTTGTCCCCATCAACATGGGGACATCCTCCCCATGTGGAGGGCATGTGGCCTGGTACGGTTCAGGAGAGGGGGGCCGCTCTCTCGTCCCCCCCCCTCTTTCCTGCAGCCTGCCAGGTTGCGTGCTCGGATAAAGGGTCTGGTATGGATTTTTGGGGAAACTCCACGCCATTTTTTTATTTGATTTGGGGTGGAGTTCCACCTTAAAATCCATACCAGACCTGAAGGGCCTGGTAATTGAATTTGGGGGGACCCCCACACATTATTTTTTTTTTACCAATGACTTTTCTATGTATTGCCGGGAGCCGACAATTCATTATAGCCGCGAGTGAGTTTTAAATGACTTTTTTTCCTTCAGAAATGACACTTTGTGCAGGGATAGTTCTAAGCACGGGAAACAAGCGCGACTTTACAGGCATACTATACACACACCCTAGGTATGAAATTTAAAGGAATATTTCACTTTTATTGTTTCACTTTAAGCATTATTAAAATCACCGCTCCCGAAAAAACTGCAGTTTTTAAAACTTTTTTTTGCATTGATACATGTCCCCTGGGGCAGGACCCGGGTCCCCAAACACTTTTTAGGACAATAACTTGCATATTATCTTTATAATTAGCACTTTTGATTTTGAACGTTTGAGTCCATTGTATTTAATAGGGTTCTAAAGTTCGTGCAAACTTCCTGTCTGTTCGCAGGTTCTGGTGCGAACCGAACAGGGGGGTGTTCGGCTCATCCGTAATGTTAACTAACTAAACACTTATAGACGCAAATGCAGTAAAACGTGGCATGCAAACGCGACAAAACGCGCGTTTAGAAACGCTGCTTTCAACCTTAGTTCTGAAGACTTTGCACCAGCGTCCCGTGTACATGGGGCCTAAAAACGCCTATACCATTTACAGCTCAAAAACGCCATGGTGGCCATGGGACCATAGGCTAACATGGAGAGGTGTTTTCAAGCTGCAAAAAACACTCAAACAAGTGGCTGGAAAAACGTCTGTGTGCATGTAGCCTTATATTAACCACTTGCTTACTGGCCACTTAAACCCCCTTCCTGCCCAGACCAATTTTCAACTTTCAGCGCTGATGCACTTTGAATGACAATTGCGCGCTCATACAACACTGTAACCCAATGAAAATGTAATAATTTTTTGCACATAAATAGAGCTTTCTTTTGGTGCTATTTGATCACCTCTGCGTTTTTTTTCTATAAATACAAAAGACCGACTAAAAAATTTTTTGGGAGATATTTTAAAGTTCGAACAATTTTCTCCTTCATTGATGTACACTGATGAGGCTGCACTGATGGGCACCGATAAGAGGTGGCATTCCTAGTTGGCACTGGTGGGCATTGAGAAGTGGCACTGCTAGGTGGCACTGATTGGCACCAGTGGTGGACATTGATAGGTGGCACTGGCAGGGGCTACTGATTGTCACAGATGGCGCAGAATTGCCTCTTCCTCTTCGGGCCCGATGTCCCTTGCACATAAGCAGGTGATTGCCTTTTTTTATGCTCACACTGTCAGCACAAGGAGAAAACAAAAACCTTTACCGAGCTTTTGTTTACATCACGTGATCAGCTGACAACTGATCACGTGGTAAGGGGCAGGGATCGGCCCCTACTCGGATCTGTCATCACCCGAGTCTCAGTGACTCGGTGACCACAGCGCGTGCACGCGCTCGAAGGGGAGGGTCTAAATGGGCCATTGACATGCATCGCAATTCAACTTAGGAATGTGTCTTTGCAAAGTTAAACTAAATTAAATCCTTTTTCTTATTTTTGCTTGGGGATAGAGTGCAGAGGGGATTAGAAGTCTAGACAGTTTTTGGGGATGTCTGCACCCCTGATAGGGTGAAGAGAACTCACAAATTTGGCCACTTTATCCTTCCAAATGATTCACTTCCTGTCACATAGCAACACAGGAAGTGAGGGTAAATCCCTACCAATGTCTTTCCTTGGGGACACACAGGTCAATCTAAATACTTTCCCCATTATGTACATTGCACTCCAGCATTTTGCTGGGTACACCCCAAATTATTAGGGACTTTAGGGTTTATTTACTAAAGGCAAATCCACTTTGCACTACAAGTGCACTTGCTGGATATCCAAGGGGGACATGCAAGGAAACAAAAAAAACACCATCTTTGCTTTTACATGATTGGATGTTACAATCACCAGTGCTTCCCCTCAGAATTTCAGCAACTACACTTGTACTGCAGAGTGGATTTGCCTTTACTAAACCCCAAACTACCTAATGATTTGGGGTGTACATGGGTAGGGTTTTACCTTCACTTCCTGTTTAGCTGTGTGACAGGAATTTTACTAAAAGGGACACAAAGCCCAACCTAAAAAAAACAAAAAAAACAAGCAGGGGTTCTAACACTTACTTGGTTTCCCTCAAAATGCCCACAATTAGAATCATATTGCCTTGAGCTATTTTAAGTGCAGCGCTCTAAATAAGTGCTTCTCAAGTACCCCCAACAGGCCATGTTTGCAGGTTTTCCGTCATCTTGCATATGTGCTTTAAATCACAGTCAATGGTTTGGTATTTTGGACAGCAATTCTTGATAAGATAGATTCACAAAACATGTCCTGTTGGGGGTACTTGAGGACTAAGGCTGAGAACCACTGTAGTAAAAAGGAAAATTGAATACTTACCGCTCTGTATTTTTTATTTCCTGGTGACTATCCATGGCAGCACACAATACATGCATATGCTACCATGAAGGCACCAGGTTAGACAAATCACAGGACTTGGAAAAAAACAAAGGGAAGCAAAAAAAATAAAAAAATAAAAAAGACATGAAGGTAGATTTGAAACATTAGTCACATCTTGAGAAAGATTTAGCAAAATAATGCAGCACAGACATTTAAATCAAAGTGAACAAATGACAAACATTAACAACATCAAAAATATTTCAGGGGAACATATCCCCCACACAAAAAAAAAAAAAATCAATCAACAAAAGTAAAACAAACATCTGTTTTGCAAAGACATAACAAATAAAATGCATGTGCTACAAACTTGATAAGGACACCAAAATGTACATTTTGCCGGCCACATTCACACACAATCTTGCCTCTTTTCAGGGCAAGGGAGAGAATGCTATCTGCAAGTAGGGATGAGCTTGGTGTTCGAGTCGAACATAGGTTCGACTCGAACATCGGCTGTTCGCGCGTTCGGCGAACAACGAACGATTTGGGCCGTTTGCGCCAAATTCGAGTGACGCGAACGGCCCACAATACACTGCGCCATCGCAGTGTAATCCCGGCGCTGTGATTGGCCAAGCATGCACTGTGACTCTGCATGCTTGGCCAATCACAGCGCCGGCAGCGAGGAGAGCAATGATTGGCCACAGGCAGGATGCCTGTGGCCAATTATTGCTGAGGGGGTTTAGTACACGCCCCACACTATAAAAGGCCGCCGCCTAGTGTGTTCCGGCGCAGGGAAAGAGTTACATAGGCAGGGACAGTGTCAGTGCTATTTGTACCTCAAACTTGTGTGTAGGGACAGAGAAGGATAGGAAGGGAGAGTGTCAGTGTCATATTCTTTGCTAAACCTTGTGTGTAGGGACAGACAAGGATCGGCAGGGAGAGTGTCAGTGTCATATTCTTTGCTAAACCTTGTGTGCTGAACCATATTGCTAAACCTTGTGTGTAGGGACAGACAAGGATAGGTAGGCAGAGTGTCAGTGTCATATTCTTTGCTAAACCTTGTTTGTAGGGACAGAGAAGGATAGGCAGGGAGAGTGTCAGTGTCATATTCTTTGCTAAACCTTGTGTGCTGAACCATATTGCTAAACCTTGTGTGTAGGGACAGACAAGGATCGGCAGGGAGAGTGTCAGTGTCATATTCTTTGCTAAACCTTGTGTGCTGAACCATATTGCTAAACCTTGTGTGTAGGGACAGACAAGGATAGGTAGGCAGAGTGTCAGTGTCATATTCTTTGCTAAACCTTGTTTGTAGGGACAGACAAGGATAGGCAGTCGAGAGTGTCAGTGTCATAATCTTTGCTAAACCTAGTGCGCTGAACCATATTGCTAAACCTTGTGTGTAGGGACAGACAAGGATAGGCAGTCGAGAGTGTCAGTGTCATATTCTTTGCTAAACCTTGTGTGCTGAACCATATTGCTAAACCTTGTGTGTAGGGACAGACAAGGATAGGTAGGCAGAGTGTCAGTGTCATATTCTTTGCTAAACCGTGTTTGTAGGGACAGACAAGGATAGGCAGTCGAGAGTGTCAGTGTCATAATCTTTGCTAAACCTAGTGCGCTGAACCATATTGCTAAACCTTGTGTGTAGGGACAGACAAGGATAGGCAGTCGAGAGTGTCAGTGTCATAATCTTTGCTAAACCTAGTGTGCTGAACCATATTGCTAAACCTTGTGTGTAGGGACAGACAAGGATAGGCAGTCAAGAGTGTCAGTGTCATATTCTTTGCTAAACCTTGTGTGCTGAACCATATTGCTAAACCTTGTGTGTAGGGACAGACAAGGATAGGTAGGCAGAGTGTCTGTGTCATATTCTTTGCTAAACCTTGTTTGTAGGGACAGACAAGGATAGGCAGTCGAGAGTGTCAGTGTCATAATCTTTGCTAAACCTAGTGCGCTGAACCATATTGCTAAACCTTGTGTGTAGGGACAGACAAGGATAGGCAGGGAGAGTGTCAGTGTCATATTCTTTGCTAAACCTAGTGTGCTAAACCATATTGCTAAACCTTGTGTGTAGGGACAGACAAGGATAGGCAGTCGACAGTGTCAGTGTCCTATTCTTTGCTAAACCTTGTGTGCAGGGAGAGAGAAGGATAGGCAGGGGACAGTGTCAGTGTCATTGTTGCTAAGCCTCCTGCACAGTATACACCTGAAGCTACCCTTTATTGCTGGTTTTCCCATCTCCCTGCAGGCCATTAGAATGTCTGGAAGGCAAACAAGGAGAGGCAGACAGTCAGGAGCCAATAAAAAAGGGCAAGCAGGCTCTGTGTCTGGGGGCAACAGTGCTGGTCGTGGACGCGGTGCATTGTCATCAGCACATGGCCATGGGACACGCTTGTCCTTCTTTTCGGCAGCTGGACATGTTGAACCACATCATGCTGTAGTCTTGGTAGAGTGGATGACCAAGCCCTCCTCATCCTCCTCATCCTCTCTCACCCAGGCTCAGGGTACTGGCAAAGCAGCTGCCAAAGCGTCCTCTTCCCTGGTATCAATGTCATCATCAGTCACTCCTTACCTAGACCCACCATGTCCTCCTCCTGAGGAGTCCCCCGAACTGTTTGAGCACAGTGTTGGGTACATGCTCCAGGAGGATGCCCAGCATTTCGAAGGGTCTGATGATGATACCCAGCTAGAGGAAGGCAGTAGCGTGAGAGCAGAGAGAGGGGATGCTCAAGAAGGACACCAATCTGGCAGTCATGTTCCAGCAGCTGCAGCATACTGCCAGATTGGCTCCAGTGATGAGGAGGGAGGGGATGATGAGGTCACTGACTCCACGTGGGTGCCTAATAGGAGAGAGGAGGAGGATGAGGAGGAGGCACATCTCCAACGAGGCAGGATGCCCTTGGGTGGCCAGCGTAAGGGCAGCACACCAACGGAATCACACCACAGAGCTCCGCCTGTGCAGGGCGCTGCCTATGCCCATTTTTCAAAAAGTTCTTTGGTGTGGGCCTTTTTTGAGGCGAGTGCATCAGATCGCACAGCTGCTGTTTGCAACATATGTCTCAAGCGTGGCCAAAACATCAGCCGCTTGGGCACCACATGCTTGACCAGACATATGTTGACCTGCCATGCAGCTCATTGGCAAGCCTACCTTAAAGACCCACACCAAAGAACAAAGCGTACCTCTCCTTGCACCGCATCAGCTGGGATCTCCAACCCCACTATACCTTCAGTCCTCTCTGAAACCTGCACTGAGGGGAATGAAGGTGTAGAATTAGGTGTGTCACAGCCAAGTACTTGCGGCCACTCTGCTAGCAGTACACCGACGTCCGATTCTAGCAGGCAAATTTCCCTGCCCCAGCTGCTGGACGGTCGAAAGAAGTTCACTCCCAGCCATCCACATGCCCAGCGGTTGAATGCTAGCTTGGCTAAATTGCTAGCGCTTCAACTGCTGCCTTTTCAGTTGGTAGACTCGGCCCCCTTCCGTGAGTTTGTGCAATGTGCGGTTCCTCAGTGGCAGGTTCCCAAACGCAACTTTTTCTCACGGAAGGCAATTCCAGCTCTCTACCGGCATGTGGAAGGCAATGTCTTGGCCTCGCTGGACAGGGCGGTCAGCGGTAAGGTGCATATTACCGCTGACTCATGGTCCAGCAGGCATAGACAGGGACGTTACCTTTCTTTCACGGCCCATTGGGTCACTCTTTTGGCAGCTGGGAAGGATGCAGGACAAGGTGCCGTAGTGTTGGAGGTTGTTCCACCGCCATGCCTCCAAAATGCTACTACTGGTTGTGACACACCTCTGTCCTCCACCCCCTCCTCTTCTTCTTCCTCCGTGGCCTCTTCCTGTGCTTTGTCCTCGGAACCAGCGGTGCTCTGTAGGCATTCAAGGGGCTACGCAAGTACGCAGGCAAAAAGATGCCATGCCGTGCTTGACCTGGTGTGTTTGGGGGACAGGAGCCACACTGGGGCAAAGGTTCTGTCTGCTCTGCAGGGGCAGGCCGAGAGGTGGTTGACGCCACGCCAGCTTAAGCCAGGAATGGTAGTTTGCGACAATGGCACCAACCTCCTCTCCGCTCTCTGACAGGGACAACTGACCCATGTGCCCCGTGTGGCTCACGTCCTTAACCTGGTGGTGCAGCGGTTCTTGGGCAGGTACCCGGGCTTACAGGATGTCCTTACAGGCAGGCCAGGAAAGTCTGTGTGCATTTCCGCAGATCTTATAATGCCAGTGCTTGCCTGGCTGAGCTGCAAAAGGAGTTGAACCTGCCCAAGAACCGCCTTATATGTGACATGCCCACCAGGTGGAACTCAACGTTGGCCATGCTGCAGCGGCTGCACACGCAGCAGAGGGCCATCAATGAGTACCTGTGCGACTACGGCACCAGGACAGGGTCAGGGGAGCTCGGTTTTTTTTCACCACGCCAGTGGGGCATGATCAGGGATGCATGCACTGTCCTGGCACCATTTGAGGAGGCCACGAGGATGGTGAGCAGTGACAGTGCATGCATCAGTGACACTGTACCTCTTGTCCACCTGTTGGAACATACGCTGCGTGTAATAATGGACAGGGCACTTGAGGCAGAACAGAGGCAGGAAGAGGAGGACTTCCTTGCCTCTCAAGGCCCCCTTTACCCAGACAGTGTTCCTTCTGTCCCACCCATCGCACAGGAAGAAGAGGAGGAGGAGGAGGAGGAGGATTGTGTCAGCATGGAGGTGGAGCCTGGCACTCAGCATCATCAGCAGCAGTCTTTTAGGGATGATTTACAGTCCCAAGAAACCAGTGGACTTGTACGTGGCTGGGAGGAGGTGGCTGCGGATCATGTCATCCTTAGTGACCCAGAGGACTCCGGACTGAATGCCTCCGCTAACCTACGCTGCATGGCCTCCCTGATCCTGCAAAGTCTCCGGAAGGATCCTCGTATTCTTCGGATCAAGGAGAGGGACCATTACTGGCTTGCCACTCTCCTTGATCCACGGTACAAGGGTAAGGTTGCGGACCTTATCTTACCGTCGCAGAGGGAGCAGAGGATGAGACAACTCCGGGAGGCCTTGCAGAAAGGTCTGTGCAACGCGTTCCAAGAGACTGGGAGATTACAAACTCCTGGTCTTGGACAACGAGTTGCTGAGGCTTCGGTCAGTCAAAGAAGGAGCGGTGGGGAAGGTGGCCGTCTGACCGAAGCGTTCAGACAATTCTTTAGTCCGCAGCCCCAAGGTATGATCGGTTCCAGCAACCATCCCCAGCGTCTGATATACATGGTGCAGGAATACCTAGGGGCAAGGTCAGACTTGGACACCTTCCCCACCGAAAATCCTCTGGCTTACTGGGTCTTGAGGATGGATCACTGGCCAGAGCTTGCACAGTATGCAATTGAGCTACTGGCCTGTCCTGCATCCAGCGTTCTTTCAGAACGCACATTCAGTGCTGCTGGAGGATTTGTCACGGATCACAGGGTGCGCCTGTCCACCAACTCTGTTGAACGACTGACCTTCATAAAGATGAACCAGTCTTGGATCACCACCAGCTACCAAACACCTGAAGCTGATATAACAGACTAATTTATTTTCAAATGTCACATCCCTTCAAGACTGATGCTGATGCTGAGAGTTTGTCCTGTTATGTTGACTGACTATCCTCCTCCTCCTCAATGATCCGATTGACGATGATAGCTTGGAAGAACATTTTTGTTTCTGGGTGCCGCCACCAGTGTGCTAAGGCCCAATTTTTCAGCCCCTGTTTAACAGGGGTGTGTTATTACAATTTTTTATGCAATGCTTTGCAGCAGGGCTCATTCCTGCACTCCAAGTAGAGTATCTGGGAGTGGTTGAAGTGTCGTGGCACCAGCACCAGTGGCGAAGGCCCAATTTTTCAGCCCCTGTTTAACAGGGGCGTGTAATTACAATTTCTGATGCAATACTTTGCAACAGGGCTCATTGCTGTGCTCCAAGTACAGTATCTGTGAGGGGTTGCAGTGTTGTGGCACCAGTGCCTAAGGCTCAATTTTTCTGCCCCTGTTTAACAGGGGCATGTAATTACAATTCTTGATCTAATAATTCACAGCAGGGCCCATTCCTGCGCCCACCAAGACTAACTGTGAGGCCTTACAGTGTTGTGTCAACACCACCACCACCACCAAAAGCCCAATTTTTCAGCCCCTGTTCAACAGGGGCATGCAATTACAATTCTTGATCTAATAATTCACAGCAGGGCCCATTCATGCGCCCACCAAGAGTAACTGTGAGGGCTCACAGTGTTGTGGCAACACCAACATGTAAGGGGCAAATTTCAGCTGAGTATATACGGCAGGCCCCTACTTTCAAACATCCAACTTACAAACGACTCCTCCTTGCAAACGGAAGGATACAACAGGAAGTGAGAGGAAATCTACCCCTAGGAAGGCAAATTCTCTCCTGTAAGAGTTAATATGGGAAAAAAAGTGTCTCCTCTACACTGATGCTTTATCACCAATTCTTGTTTCAATAAAAACCCCAAATTTTCAAAAAACATTTGTCATTAGGACGGAAAGTGAGGTGAACTGTTCTGAACAGGTGCACACTGCACAGACAGCAAAACAAATGTTACAGGGGTGATAACCCTTCCCTATGTTTTCCAAAAAGCTTAAAAATATATTTTTTGGCTGGAGCTACACTTAAACAATGTACCTGTTCAAAATTACAAACAGATTCTACATAAGAACAAACCTACAGTCCCTGTCTTGTATGCACCGCCTGTATACGGCTGTTCAGAGTATATAGGGCCTTTTTTATTTTGTGTGCGGGGTTCCCCTTAATATCCATACAAGACCCAAAGGGGCTGGTAATGGGCTGGGGTAAGGGGGGGGGGTGTGATGGGGTAGCTATGTCATTTTTCTTAAAGATTTTCATCCATATTACCGGGACCAGACATTACATTAAAGCCGCAAGCAGTTTTAAATGGCTTTTTTTCCTTTAGAAATGTAATTTTGTGCAGGGACAGTTCTAAACACGGGAAACACGTGGCACTTCACATGCATACTTTAGACACCCCCCAGGTACGATATTTAAAGTAATGTTTGACTTTTTTTTTTTCACTTTATGCATCATTAAAATGACTGCTCCAGAAAAACGGCCGTTTTTAAAACTTCTTTTTGCATTGATACATGTCCCCTGGTGCAGAACCCGGGTTCCCAAACCCTTTTTAGGACAATAACATGCATAATAGTCGTTATAATTAGCACTTTAGATTTTGAATGTTCGCATCCATTGTATTTAATAGGGTTCTAAAGTTCGTGCGAACTTTCGGTCCGTTCGCGGGTTCTGGTGCGAACCGAACTCGGGGGTGTTCGGCTCATCACTATCTGCAAGCTTTATATAACATAGGTTTGTGTGCTAATAAGGCAATTGAAAACACATGCACAGTCCATGAAACACCCAAAATGCAAGTTCACCCAAATGTAGAGACTGAACTTCAAAGTGGGTACACCTGTTAAGGATGTCCTTCAATTACTAACCCAAAAAACACACTCTCTCTGAGCAAGCCCACAAATATCCAGGTGCTGTTCACACACAAAAAGCGCCCAAAAAAAAACTAAGTCCCTGGGCATGCTGAGAACAACACAAATGCAGCTAGCAGAAAATAAGCCTAACATGGGCAAAAGTTATACAACAAATACCATTGCAGTCTATGGGAACTGACTTGTTAATTTTGCTAGTCCCCACTTGGCTGGCTTTTCTTCTAGTTATTGGCCTTAAAATGGGGGCCCAGGTCCCACCCTAAGGGACATATATCAATGTCACCAATTTGGACAACACCAAAAACAAAACAAGGAGAAGTGCCTTTAAATATGCCAAATTGCTTAAGGGCCATTTCACATCACATGCAGTGCATTGCGTTTTTATGCATCAAAAATGCATGGAAAGTTGGTTACGGTATATGGTTCTAAATGGCAGTGTTTGTTCCAGTGCGTTCCAGTTCCACAAAAAACGTAGAACATGTTGCATTTTACCTGCACTGGACTGTACTGGAACGCTGCAAAACACATCAAAAACGCACTGGAACGCACCGGAACACACCTAAATGCACAAAAAATGCACTGGAACACACTTGTCCTTATCTATGGTTAATAAAAAATAGGGGTGAAAAAAAGCACTGGACTGCATCAAAAACGTACCAAAAATTCACTGGAACGCATCAAAAACACGCATGCAAAAAGGCACCTCTATGGGGCCAGTTCACCCCAAAGAAACGCAGTCTGGATGCGTTCCAGGTGCTTTTCTGCATGCATGTTTTTGATGCGTTCCAGTGCATTTTTGATGCGTTTTTGATGCAGTCCAGTGCCTTTTTCCCCCTCTTTTCACTTAGGACAAGTGTGTTGCAGTGCGTCTTTGGTGCATTTAGGTGCATTCCGGTGCATTCCAGTGCATTTTTTGTGTGTTCCATAGCGTTTTTGATGTGTTTTACTGTGGTCCAGTACAGTTCTGTACATAAAAAATGCAGCATGACCAATTTTTTTTTCCTTTCTGAAATGCACTGGAACGGACTGCAGTGGTGTGAACTATGCCATTGGCATTAATGTGATCAACTTTCTTTGCATTTTTCATGCATCAAAAAAATGCACTGATCTGCATCCGGTGTGAACTGGCCCTAAATATCATAGCTGGGGGGTGTCTATAGTATGCCTGTAAAGTAGCGCATGTTTTCCATGTTTATAACAGTTCGAGAGAAAAATGACATTTCTAAAGTAAAATAATAGTCATTTAAAAGTACTCGCGGCTGTAATGAATTGCTGGTTCCCATCAATACAGATAAAAGTCATTGAAAGTCTTCCTTCACGTCATTTTTTTTTTTTTAATTGGCCTGGATTTCCCCTTAATATCCATACCAGACCTGAAGGGCCTGGTAATGGAATTTGGGGGAACCTCCACGCATTTTTTTTTTAAAAGACTTTCAATTACTTTTCTCTATATTGACGGGAGCCGACAATTTATTATAGCCACGAGTGCTTTTAAATGCCTTTTTTTTTCCTTTAGAAATGTCATTTTGCTGTCGGACTGTCATATAACTGCAAGTTTAGGAGCTGCGCCTGTTCAACGTATGCAAATTGATTTACGTGACTTGACATTTACTAAGATTTTGCCGGCGCAGTGAACCGGTTCATTTGAACGAGTAAAATTGCCGCGCAGAGCACAAAAAGATCCCTCGCAGTTATAAACGTAATTGCTGACGCAGCAGGCTGGTTCAGAAAAAGTTACTTTCTTATTCTATTTTGGGCATATTTGTTACTTGGGCAGTTGTCACTAAACTTCCTCACATCACCCCACATCACCCCATTATATTGGCACTTACAGCTTCTTTATATTTTAATTTGAAGATGCAGTGCGCCAGGTCCAAAGTGGCACACTGAGCGCCTCCTCCCGTGCGCCGAGAACACTATAGTAAATATGGAATAGCGCTGCGTTACCGGCACAAATGTTTCGTAAATACCAAAACTGCCATTGCGCACGCAGATGCACCGATACTCATGGCACAAACATTTCGTAAATCAGCCCCAGAGTGTTCCTGGACCTAGAAGTCTTCAAAAAAGGAAACCATTTCAGGATTTGGAGCTAATTTAAGCCCACTGATAGAAGTGGATACATCCCCTTGGATAGTTGCCACCATAAGACCTGATTGTGTAACATTCTAAGGGGACAATTTGTTAGTTTAGGAAGGAACTGTTCCTCAGTAACTGATTATATGTCCCAATCCCAAGTTTTGGCAGAAAGGTTTATACAGAAAGGCTATCAAAGGAATGTTTTATTGGGGGAGATAGATAAGGTCCGTGATTTGGACATTAATCTTTTAATCTCAGGTCCCAAAAAAATAAGGGAGAATAAACATGAATTTAAATTAGTAATGGACTACAATTTACATTACAGTATAGGAAATTGGAGAAGAGTATTAGCAAGCATTGGGGGATCCTCACTTTATTTACCAACGGGCCCCCACCCTTAGGAATATGGTTGCTCTTGGGTGGTGAATTCCCCTATATTAAAAAAAAAACAGGTTGTTTTCTTTTTGTCCATCTTCTATGCTTGTGGGCGGTGTTTAGCATGTAGATACTCACAACATAATATCAAAAGGCATAAGGAATTTTCATCCTCTGTCACTAATAAGATTTATAAGATTAAGCACTTTATTATGTGCAGTTCGCAAGGGGTGGTCTACATGCTAGAGTGTGACTGTGGCCTCCAATACATCAGCAGGACCTCTAGGGCATGTAGTGTACATACAGGGGAGAACGTTAACAATATTAAAATAGGCCTTAGCTCTCATAGTGTTTCCAAACACTTCTGGATGTGTAATGGTGTCTTAAATTCTGGAGAGTGGAAAAAGTTAGCATGGGGGGGGGGGGGGGGGGTTATTAGGTGACTTAGTCAAAGAGAATAGTTTTGGATCTTTGAATCCAAAGTTCTCATGCCTTTAGGATTGAACAGTGATTTGATCTTATCTGTTTTATCTTTGACAGGTAGGCATTATTAGTGTATTGGTCATCCACCTATTCTTTACATATTTTGTTATATTTTTATCCTTTTATATTTATCCTCTTTGTTTTATTTTGTCCTTCCCCTTTTAACAGAGGTATATGATATTTGATAGTAGGTCATTGTGATATCCACAAATAAGATAAATAGCATGCATATATTTTTATATTTGGTTTTATTTTATAAGTGGTCTTGTAAGGGATAGCCACGGGTGCCACAAACGCAGATAATCAGTATTCTTTTTACTTTCCACAACCAAAATTAATAGGGTTTTTATAGCTTTGCTGACAGCCCTTTCTTATCCCTCGTTTTTGATAGAAGGCGTTATTTTACGTTTTAGTTTATAATATGCCTGAGGAGGCACTATTACGGCTGCGCAGCAGCTCTGGCATTTACGTTTCCATGTCTGCTGACTCTGTTGGGTATGATTGCATAGCAGGTCTAGCATAGACATCTCTATGGTTACTAGTGTCCTATATTACCAGTCAGGTGATGCCGTGGCCCCACCCACTGACAAAGTCCCATAGGACATAACGCATATGGGAGGAGGAGCAGCTTTTTGTGACGTCACACTCTGCTATCCGAAAGATCTGTTTGTGCTATCTGGCCGCTCAGCGGTATATATGATTTTTATGCTTGGAACAAATGGAGGATATTGTAAGTTATAGTCAATAAAGCGTCATTGTTATTAGCATACGGAGAGCACTTAGTTTTTTTTTTTCTTTCGTATTCTGACTTGGCTGATTGTGAGCATTGGAGCTGCCGAGACCCTTTGTATCTGCTTTCACTCATCCCCTGGATAGTGGGAACAAGCGTGTATTGACCTTCCTGTGGCTACAGGGGTCAATTACCTGAGACGAGCGAGCAATCTGTGTGTTGGTGGCGGGCTCATTCATGGGATCTGTGCATCTGAAATTCTGACACGGGAATCCTACTACTTTGCCAGGATAATTTCCAGGTGGGCTTTGGACTTTTGAATAATATAAGAGCTTGATGGTGCCTTATTGTTATATGTACATTTGCGCTGCACTGTTTGTATTTTAGTGATGGTTTATGGGACTTTGTGAAATTTCCCTTGGTGTTCAGCTTGCAAAATATTGATATTGTTTATTTTTTCATTGATCGGAAATATTTGCTTAGGGTTGCGCTGACTGAACTATTTAAAAAAAATAAAAAGAATGTATTAAGTTTTTCAATAATACAACTGTAAAGTTATGTAATTATTCAGCAAAAGGCAGTATTGGAATTTTAACATTTGTATAAACTTGTTTTAACAATGTGCACTCGAAACAAGGTGCGTGTATGCAATGTTGAACTATAATAAACAATGAGTATAAAAAATATATATCGGGGGAGGGGGTAAGGGAGATGGAAGGGGGAAAGGAGGAGGTGGGGAGGGGAGAAAAGAGAGGACAGAGAAGGATACGTTTTGTTGCAGTAATTCTGACCAATTGTAAAGTAGTATTTTCATAGGTGTTTATGTTAATCTTTTAGCATACCAACGTTACCAAGGAAGCCATGGGTTAAGGAGTTTAGAGTATAAGGCCGGGTTAACACCTATGCGAATTGGTTGCGGCTTACACAGCATCCAATTCGCATAACATTTTAAAGTAGATTGATTTCAATGAGGCTGGTTCACATATGTGCGATGCATTCGCACTGCGCATTGCCAAAAAAACGTGTGCGTTTTCAAGGCATTGCGGTGCGGCTCAGGTGCGAATTCAGGTCCATTATCTTCTATGGGCACGCATCTGATTTGCAGATGTGTTTAGTTCTCATCAGGATTTCTCTCCTTTACCTCACTACACTTCCCCCCTCCCCCTCCCCTCTCTCAGGTCACCAAAGTCGCAGCTAAAATGGAGATGATCTGCTGAACAGCTCTCTTATCTTTTTGCAGAGATAAGAGAGCTAGAATTCGCACCGCACAAGTGTGAACCCAGCCTGAAGGTTTTCCTTGTGACAGTAAAGATTCATATGCATAGTGTGTTTGTACTAAAGCAACTACTTCTGTGTCTGTTGGCATAGTGTTTGTTCTCCATCGTCTAGTTATAAGTAGTCTGGTTGCCAGGAGTATGTGCGTAGTCACTGAACTGACATTTGGTGGGAGTGATTCTATGTTTATGTTTAGGATGGATAGCTGCAGAGTTAGTGTAATAGGAAGATGTAATATGTTGTGTAACATGTTTTTTACCTTTTTCCATAGATTGGTCAAAAATGGGCATAACCATAAAATATGTAGTAGGGTGCCTGTTTGGTTACATTCTCTCCAGCAGGTAGGTGGGGAGTTTGAGTGAGTGAGTGAGTGAGTGAGAACTTGTATAGCGCTGCAAATGCAAACTAAATCACCTAAAGGCGCTTTGCATCCAGAGTCGTCCTGATCCTTTCAGAAGAGGTGGGTCTTAAGTTTTTTCCTGAAGGCGCAATGGTGTTCTTCCATGCGGATGATCGTTGGTAGTGCGTTCCACATCCGTGGCCCTTGCACTGTAAACCTTTGTTCTCCTTTAGATTTGCAGCGGGTCTTGGGGATGCAGAGCAGGTTTTGATTCGTCGACCGAAGGGTACGACCAGGGTTGTAGTGTTTTATTTTCTCGCATATTGGAATTTGGCCAACCTCTGTAGTGTCAAGTACCATTTATGAAATACCCTATTTTCTTGTAGGGTAAATTAAGGAGATTCCCTTGGTATCTATACTATTCGAGAAGTAGTAATTCCATATTCTGGTAGGTATTGCACCTGCATATGGCAATAATGCTAATGGTTATTATTAAATATATCAAGTTAGCTGCAGTACCATGCAAGCCTATGGGTTTATTATGTGTAAGCAGCAAGGATAATAATTAACATACCCTCCATGAATATGTTATACAGGTTTATATTTTTAACACGCAGAAGATTAGAGGAGCTCTGAAAAAAGGGCATGCACTGAGGATTTTTATTGCCATCCAATTTTCTCTGTGCAAACTATCTATCGTAGCAATGTAACCTTGGTTCAGAGATATAAACATAAGCAGATGAATTAGGTGTTTTTTTTCTGTTGATATAAGAAATAGTTATATGGGTTAAGCCATATGCCAGGAAAATACGCCATTTAAATAAATGCTGTATTCATTAAAAAAATCCTTAAATGTTTTTTAAACATGCCAATTATAGGTCCATATTATGCCTTTATTAATTTTCTGGAATCTATCGGTCTGCACCAGATTGTCAGAGTGTCAGCACAGTGAACCTGTCACCCTCTACTGCAGTGAAAAGTGCTTTCCCTTAAATTGAGAGCTTGCTGATAGGATGAAAGAGCAAAATGAGCAGAGCAGTGACTTTATCAGTGTGATGAACCTTCTTCAAAGTACAATCAGTAGGGTGGGTTATTGACTAAACTGTATTTTTTAACTACAGTGGAGCAAAGTAAGTTACCAACCTTTCTAACTTGATTCAGATATGTGAATTGTTTACCTGCCAAATTATTTGTTAGGGCTCATGTAGGTGGTTGTTGTTTTCCTGCATTTAAAATGCACATCAAATGCAGGTCAGCAGATTCAAATTCACTTCAACAGATAGATAACAACTCAATGAAGGTGGATAGAGGAATCCTCTCTGCTACGCTGAGTCATTGTGTTGTGACAGCGGGAACTCTTTAATTAGCCTGAATCGCTGACTGAGAGCAATTTTCCAACAAGCCTGTTTGACAGAAGTTGATTGTTTGATCAACTTCTGTAGAACAGGAGCAGTAAGGCTGGATTCACACTAGTATGACATATGCTCTGACTTTGGGAGCACATGTTGCATGACGTGTGTAAATCCATGATTTCCTATGAGAGTCAGTCCGACTTTGAAAAATGTTCCTGCACTACTTCGGTTTGACTTTGGTCCTACTTCAGCCCATTGAATATCATTGAAGTCGGATCAAAGGAGGATCCTTGTCCTAACCATTCAACTTGTGACATCCAACATGGTGAATACAGCAGCAGTAAAAGGAATTTATGTCACACTGGGTGTTCTGTCTCAAGGACATTCAGCTAAACCATTCTTATCCCATAAACATGATACCATATTTATTTGATCGCAGTTTATTGGAACAAGCTAGGTGAAACTACAAATAACAAGAATAAACCTTGATAAGTACAATATCCCATACATTTAGCATACATTGCAGAGACAAAGATATACAGTACAATATGGGACAGTAAAAACTTACTTTTTAAGTTCTCTAAGGGTTGATGGTAAGAGATTGAAATAAGACACATCCTGCTTCCTGCAGTGTCTTGAAAAAGCATGGTGAATGTGTCTCTTCCTGTAAGATTTTATCCAGAATACTTTGCTTTCTAATCACTTCCTGGGTTATACATTAATGCATTTAATAATGAACAAACTGAAACAATACCAAAAAGGGACGCTAGATGGCGCCTATGCTCTGCAAATGATTTCCATAGAAATTACAACATTAAATGTCATTTTAATCAACACAAATGCAGATAATCAGAATATAGACATCTGATGGACAGAACACTCCCCGCCTGACGTCAAGTGACGTCACTAACAGAGTCCTCCGTAGAAAGTAACAGAACAAGTTCAGTCACTGGTCTTAAGAACACTTTGGCCTTATTCTGTTGGAAGGTCTTGACCTCGACCTTATGGACAAGATTATCCTTGCTTGGCAGTACTTTGGTGACTAGACCTAAAGGCCACATTTTCCTTAGTGTCTGGCAATCTTTCATGAGCACAACATCACCAAGTTTAAGATTAGGTTTTTCGGTTTGCCACTTAGTTGTAGAGTAGATGTGTATTGCTCCTTCCACCGACTCCAGAAGGTATTGGCAAGGGTTTGAACTTGTCTCCATTGACGTTTGTAAAGGTCTTTCTCACAAAACTCTCCAGCTGGAGCACCGGCTAGACCAGTCTTTTGCGTGAGCAACATGGCAGGTGTGAGAACAATTGCATCAAGTTTCTTTAAAACACTGTCTTTAGGAACAGGTTTGTGGTTGAGAATACAATTGATCTCTTTGGCAAAGACTTCTCTCTGTACAATAGATATTAACCAATTTTTAGATTGTTCAAGGTCAGTTGCTGAGTATACTTTCCTACAGTGGTGCCAACTTCTGCAATTGTCATGAGTTGGTGGTTGTTTTTTGTAAGACTGAGCTATGTGAATTAAGCAAGTGATAGCTCTAACTAGTGACCTCCAGGTGGAGAACCATCTGAAACGGTGAGTTTTAAACTGGTTGAGAGAAGTTATTGTGACTGCAGTAGAAACCTGAGGGCGAATTTCCTGATCCTTGTCTGCATCTATTAGGTCAAACGTAGTGAGGTCATTAGTGTTACAGTCAGGACTGCGTAGAAAGGTGGGACCTGTGAACCACAAAGTACTTTCGAGGCGACTGGCCGCTACAGATCTGGTCGCTAGGTCTGCAGGATTATAGTCTGTAGGCACAAAATGCCATTGCTCTGGGCGAGTGGACCTCCTTATTCTTAGCACTCTGTTATTGACATAGACATAGAAATGCCTAGTTTCATTATGGATGTAACCCAGAACTACTTTACTGTCTGTGTAGAACTCAGCTTCCTGGATTTCTAAGTTTGTCTCTGTTGCTATTAGTTCAGCTAGCTCTGTAGTTAATACTGCAGCACAAAGTTCCAGCCTGGGTATGGTGTGTTCAGGCAGTGGTGCAAGTTTTGCTTGTCCCATTACAAACCCTATGTGGCATTGTCCTTTAATGTCCATGGTTTTCGGGTAAGCTACAGCAGCAATTTCTTTAACAGAAGCATCCGCAAACACACAAAGTCTTTGCATCTGAACATCTGCAGATGACAGAGGAGCATATGGGCGTGGAATTTTAAGATTGGATAGCGCTGTTAGTGAGTCCTTCCACTCTAGCCACAGGTTCTTCCTGTCGGTGGGGAGAGGGTGGTCCCAATCTAGCGACTCACAGGTTAAGTCTCTGAGTAGTGCCTTACCCTGGATGGTGACAGGTGCTGCGAAGCCAAAAGGATCGTACAGGCTGTTTATGGTAGACAGGACACCTCTACGGGTAAAGGGTTTTTCTTCTGTGCTTACTTGGAAAGTAAAGGTGTCAGATCTTAAGTCCCAAAGCAAACCAAGGCTGCGTTGCATGGGAAGTGAGTCTGTGCCTAAATCTAAGTCCTTTAACTCGTTGGAATGATCTTGGACAGGAAAGGCTTCTAAAACTTCTCTACTGTTGGAAGCAATCTTGTGGAGCCTTAAGTTGGAACACGCAAGCATTGCCTGAGTTCTTTTGAGGAGACTGATTGCAGCTTCATTTGTGGGTAGTGATTCCAAGCAATCGTCTACATAGAAATCCTTGTCCACAAATTGTCTGACATCTGACCCATACTCTGACTCTCCCACTCTAGCAGAACGTCTGAGGCCATATATAGCAACTGCAGGGGAAGGGCTGTTGCCAAATATGTGCACCCTCATGTGGTATTCTGTGATGTCTCCAGAGGGGTTGTTGTCCCTGAACCAGAGAAACCTCAGAAAGTTTTGGTGTTCTTCTTTAACAAGAAAGCAATAGAACATTTGTTGTATGTCTGCCATGAATGCGACCGAATCCTTGCGGAAGCGGAGAAGTACAGTAGGTGCCGCCGACATTGTATATTAATCGCGATCCTATCACGGAGATTCTCGGCGACAGGGGTGCCGACATCTCGGCGACAGGGTGGTGACACATCTAGTGCTCGCTGCAATAGCGAGGAGACACGGCACTGTATTGAACAGGATCCGACGTGGATTCCCACCAATACCAGGCACTGTGTTTGGTATGAATCCTGAGCGGGAACTCCACGCCAATTTTTAAATCAAAAACCGTCATGGGTTCCCCCTCCAGGAGCATACCAGGCCCTTCGGTCTGGTATGGATTTGAAGGGGACTCCCCTAAGCCGAAAAATCGGCGTGGGGGTCCCTCTCAAAATCCAAACCAGTCCCTTATCCGAGCACGCAACCTGGCAGGCTGCAGGGGAAGAGGGGGGACGAGAGAGCGGCTTCTCATGACGTCACAGTCACATGCTCCGGGTGGCCCCGGAGCATGTGACTGTGACGTCATGGGAACATTTGACTGTGACGTCATGAGAAGCCTATATAAATCGCTGCGGACCGAAGAGCCAGTATTACAGCGGGAGGAAGCGACGAGTCAACATCGAGGAGGAGAAGAGGGAAGAAGACGCCGACGGGAAGACCGGCCCCTCCACTAGCAAAAGAGCTGGAAGAAGATAGTGGAGGGGCCGGCAGAAGGACAACGGAGAGCCGGATGAGACGACGGGGAAGACCGGGCCTCCGCTAGCAAAAGAGCTGGAAGAAGATAGCGGAGGCGCGGCAGAAGGAAGAAAGAACCGGAGAGCACGGCGACGACACCGGAGACCCCCGGAGTCGGAAGAAGACCCCCGGAGCTGTGTAATAAATTACTTTAAAAAGCTGTGTGTGTTTTTTTTATTGCCATTTTTTTCCACCAGGTGAATGGGTAGGGGTACGATGTACCCCATACTCATTCACATAGGGTGGTGGGCCGGCATCTGGGGCCCCCCTTATTAAAGGGGGCTCCCGGATTCCGATCAGCCCCCGCCCGCAGACCCCGACAACCAACGGCCAGGGTTGTCGGGAAGAGGCCCTTGTCCCCATCAACATGGGGACAGGGTGCTTTGAGGTGGGGGGCCGCTGGTTGCCCCCCTGCCCCAGAGCACCAAACCCCCCCAAAACAAAATTTTTCCTTTCACGATGACGAGACAGTTTGGCGCTGGCTCTCGCGACGAGGCTCGTAGAGTGTCAATCTCGCCGCTAGAAGAGGCGAGATTGACACAATATCGGCGGCACCTACTGTACTCCTAATAGTCTGTTGTTGAGGTCAGGGCCAGATAGAAGGACATCATTTAGAGAGACACCCTCATGCTTGGAGCTGGAATCAAACACCACTCTAATCTGCCCTGGCTTCTTAGGGTGATAGACCCCAAATATGGGTAAGTAACAACATTCTTCTTAGTCTTTGAGGTTTGGGGCTATCTCAGCATGACTATTTTGGAATATTTTGTCCATGAAGGAAAATAAATGTTCTCTCATCTCTGGTTTCCTTTGAAGATTGTGTCTTAGGGAAGTGAGGCGTTTATATGCTAGTTCTCTGTTGTTAGGCAAACGTTGTCTTTGTGGCCTAAAGGGAAGAGGTGCTACCCAGCTATTAGTCAAGTCTTTCTCCATACTGCTTTCCATAAATTCTAGGAAGATCCTATCCTCAATGGACATTGCTACCTGGTTGTCCTCCTTTGTTCTCCTGAACACTGAGTGTCCTAAGTCACTTTGGTCATCATCATAGGTATTGCTGTCACAGAGGGGACTTAGGAAAGGAAGAGGTACAGGGTTGTTGTGAGGTAGCTCCTTTATGAGGATGTGATTTGGACAGGGTTGGAAAAGAGAAGGACAACCATTCTCAAGGGTACTAGTGAGCAGATTATTAACAGATGCCGGTTTGTGTGCACCTCCCAGGCAAACATCACCTATAATAACCCACCCAAGATCCAGTTTTTGGGCATATGGAGCATTTTTAGGACCGTTGATCAGTTTCCTTACTTTGTGGACTTGCAAGATATCTCTCCCTAGGAGTAAGATTATCTGAGCCTGATCATCAAGTTCTAGTATGAGATGTGCTATGTGCTTCAAGTGGGTCTGGTGAGCTGCTGCGTCTGGTGTGGGAATCTCTGTTCTGTTATCTGGCATCTGGTTGCACTCTATTATGGTCGGTAAGGGTAGACATGTCTTACCATCCATAGATTCAATTTGTAGGCCGTCAGCTCTTCTCCCCGCCGTTTCCACTGTACCTGCACAAGTCCTAAGAGAGTAAGGGCTGCTGGGGCCTTTAAGGTTTAGAATGTCAAAAAACACAGTTCTAGCTAGTGACTTATTACTCTGATCATCCAAGATGATGTAGAGCTTGACTGCTTTGTCTCTGCGTCCCTTTGGGTAAACTTTCACTAGACAGATTTTAGAGCAGGATCTGCCACCTGTACTTCCTTTGCAGACTTCAGTGCACTGTGATGTGATTGCTCTGGCATCTGTACTAGAGTCTTTGGTCACCATGGACAGGTGGGTAGGTTCTTGGAGTAGGCCTTGGGTGTAAAGCTGTGTTGTGCTCTGTGCTGTCACACTCTGTACATTTGACACTGACCTTACAGTCCTTGGCGAAGTGTGTGGATGAAGAGCAGCACTTGTAACAGATGTTGTTCTCTTTGAGGAAAGCTTTGCGATCCTGGATGGTCTTTGTCCTGAAGGCTCTGCATTTCAGAAGAGGATGTGGCATCTTATGTAGAGGGCAGAACTTGGTAGGGTCATTGTCTTGATCCTCTGGCTGAGACTCTGCAAATCTGTGAGAAGAAATGTTAGTTTTGTGCACTGCTACTGGAGCTCTGAGTTTCTTAGGGCCAGAAGAAGTGGTGTAAGACACTGGAAAAATTAAGCTGGGGTCATCTTTCGTTCCTGCTTGTCTGTCTACAATGTCCACAAACTCACTAAAGGGTGGAAAGGGCACATTGTGTTTCCATTTGTAGTTACAGTCATGAGCAATCTATCTTTCGTGTAACTCATAAGGAAGTTTTTGTGCTAAGGAGTTAATACCTCTAGCAGAGTCAAGATAAGAAAGGCCAGGTAAGTCCCCTTCTGCTTTAGCAACTTGTAACTCCATACACAGGTCACTGAATTCTCTGAGTCTTTGGTAACCTCTGCTAGGTATTTTTGGGAAGTCCTCTATCCTTTTAAACAGTGTACTCTCTATAGCCTCTGGTGAGCCATAACATCTATCCAGTCTGTTCCAGATGTTTGTAAGGCCTATCTCAGGGTGGTTTATATTAATGTCTCTGATCCTTTTGGCGTGTTCAGCAGAATCATTGCCAAGCCACTTTATGAGGAGTTCTATCTGTTGCCTGCAGGATAGATCTAAACCTTGAATGACACTTTGGAAAGAGTATCGCCACGCACTGTAGTGTTGAGGGCGATCACTAAATTTGACAAGTCCTTGGGTAACTAACTCACATTTGGCCAGGAACTTGGCAAAGTCTACAGTAGCGTGGTTGGCATTGGGGTAGGCTGCTGGTGTATTGTGGTGCGGTGTATAGGCGTACCTGGTAGAAGTCTCTTCTTTAGGCTCTCTGGGTTCAAACTTGCATACGGTTGGCAGTTCGTACCGGCTCGTTGCATACACCTTTGGAGTGAAAACAGGTGTTTGATGTTTGAATGAAGGCTGGGTACCTTGTGGAGTAGAAGGTTTGGTTGGGACTGGAACGTCTGGAACTCTGTCAGATTTTTCTTGCTTGTAGCACTGGGGTCCAAGGTCGGCTTGTTGCTGCTTTCTTTGATGTGACTCACTGATGTCATGTTTCATTTCTTGTTGTAGGATGCTGCTTGGGTGACAGTGTTGGTAGACATAAGCTGACGTGCATTGCGAGGAACCTTGTTAGTCCTCTTCTAGGCCTGGTATGCTGCTACCTGCTCTTGGCTCATCGTAGACGGCTGCTTCTAAAGCTTCTGCTTCTGCAATGGCGGTGGCAGCGTCTCGGTCTACTGCCAGCTTCTCCATGTTAGCTTCTAAGATAGCTTGCTGCAATTTCAGAGATGCTTCCTGCTGGGCTAGCTCGTCTTCCAGGCGTATTCTTTGTTTCTCTCTCTCTTGTTCTATGTGTACTCTTTCTTCATCAAGGTGGGCCTTTTCTTTTTTCATCTGCAGCTCTTGGTCTGCGAATGCGGCCCTGACTCTTGCTGCTTTAGCTTTTGAACGGGCGATAGCTGCTGAATTTGCGACAGATGACCTAGATGAGCTTGCTCGTGATCGTGTTTTGTAAGAAGATGTTCCACTGTGAGACATGGCTGCGGGGAAGAAGCTGTCTTTCTGTATAGAGACCGTTAGTGTCGGTGCTGCTTGACAGAGCGTGTCTCTGTGTAGCGTGGCTGCTTTTTTTAAGGCTTCTGACTGTATGGTAACTGCGTAGCCCCGGGCTGTACAGACTTCCGAAGTCAGATTATCTTCCCTTCAGAGGTCAGCTTGAAAATTTCACTGTTCTGTCTCAAGGACATTTAGCTAAGCCATTCTTATCCCATAAACATGATACCATATTTCTTCGATCGCAGTTTATTGGAACAAGCTAGGTGAAACTACAAATAACAAGAATAAACCTTGATGAGTACAATATCCCATACATTTAGCATACATTGCAGAGACAAAGATATACAGTACAATATGGGACAGTAAAAACTTACTTTTTAAGTTCTCTAAGGGTTGATGGTAAGAGATTGAAATAAGATACATCCTGCTTCCTGCAGTGTCTTGAAAAAGCATGGTGAATGTGTCTCTTCCTGTAAGATTTTACCCAGAATACTTTGTTTTCTAATCACTTCCTGGGTTATACATTAATGCATTTAATAATGAACAAACTGAAACAATACCAAAAAGGGACGCTAGATGGTGCCTACGCTCTGCAAATGATTTCCATAGAAATTACAACATTAAATGTCATTTTAATAAACACAAAAGCAGATAATCAGAATATAGACATCTGATGGACAGAACACTGGGATTTTATTGATTGGTCAAAGGACAAGTCGTACTATCTCAAAGTCGGAGAAAAATCTTATCTTGTTCATTCAAATCGGAAGAAGTAGGACCGAAGTAGGACTGATGTCACAGGGCAAAGTAGGATGACAGTCTTACAACAGTCGTGTTGTACCAATGTGAACCAGCCTAACACATGGATCACATTTCGGCCGGGCCCTGCTAAACCTGCCTAATTTCAATCCATCTATGACCAGCTTAAATATATGCTTGATATGCCTTGCATTGTGTTTCTTTTGAAGTAGCATGTCCTATTTAGGAGCATTTTCATTTCAGGTGAAGCAAGTGAAACATGGTCTTTTATCTTCAAATGCTGTATTTTGCATTTAAATGTTTGCAGTTGGACAGCACAGTGTTCTAAAGGGAAAGGCAGTGTTTGATAAAAATACCCCTCTACATGAGCCCCAAGTTTGTGTAGCCACTCTTGGGATTAGCATATGACTGTCTTGCCTCATATTGGGACAACACCAAGTTCTCCTTCCTCCCGTAAGCTGAATAAAAACCTCTACATCATACAGCCCTTAAAAATATTTTTGATTTTACAAGGCAGAAAATCTTTTGGCCACGCAGGGAAGTTTGAAATTATAATATTATATTATATTTGCTTTGGGATAGAATGGAGGGGGATTAGAACACATGTCAGTTTTTATCGCTGTCTGTACCCTCCTCCCCCCCCCCCAGTTAGGGAGTTTCACTCTCTCTACGTGTCCTGCTTACCATTATTGTTGAAACTGAAAGTAAAAGAAAATCCCCAATTTTGGGTTCACATCAAAACACTAATAGAAGAGAAATCTTCCAGTGGGGACACTAGTTCTGGGGTCCTGGTGAAACATTCTTTGGGAGGATTTCCTCTTATGTCCTGCTTTGGCTATGGGACAGGAAGTGACGGTAAATCTCCCCAATGGTACACATATGGCAAAAAGAAAAAAAAAAAACTTCAGCCTAAAAGGGAAAGCAGGAGTGTAGCCAGATTTTGACAAGGAAGTAGGTAGTTGCATTAAGGGGAAGGGGAGTTCTACACCTAATATAAGATATTGGGGGGGGGGGGGTAATGTTGACTTTTAAATTCCACAGATGAAAACATTGCTGGTTCAACAGATTCTGCATTACTGCTGTGTACTCTGTCAACTTAGCTGTGGGCAGGACAATAGGTAAAGACTGTTGCTGACTTAAAGTGGTTGTAAACTGCCGAATAAAGGAAAAAACCTGCAAGACAACGGAATAATGTGCTAGTATCGCATACTAGCACATTATGAAATACTCAGCTTAGAATGAAGCCCTTCCAGTGGCGCCCGCTCACCGCCGAGATGGCTGACATTTTCCCCGGTGTTTCTTCTGGGTTTGCGGGCTCCAGCACTGTGAGTGGTCAGAGCAGCGATGATGTCACTCCTGCGTATGAGTGGGGAGCCGCCGTTTCCTAGATGGGCTCTGAAGGTCCGGCACTGTAAGTCAGACCTTCAGAGCGCATGTGCCGGCTGCATGAACTCTGAGTATGTCCTAAACTGTGCAAGTTTAGGTGTGTTCACAGTATCTACACGTAAGCCTTATTATAAGCTTACCTGTAGGTACAAGTGGTGTAACAGAGTTTACAACCACTTTAAGTGGCCTGCCCTTTTCTTCTCATTCAGTGCTCCTAAAGCTTCATTCTGAGGTGTACTATGTAGTGTTATATGACTACCTCACACAAGTTTTCACTCTTTTCTTCCACCAAGAATGACCTCTGGTGTTCTCTGCTCTATTGCCTAAAACATCACTGCCTGCACAGGCAAATATTTTGCTGTAACCTTGGGAAATAGGAGAAGACATATAGAATAGAAAGGGTGTTAAATAGTTAGGGGGAAGGCTTGCTGTGGCCTGTGGAAAGGGGTTTGTTTTGTGGGATTAATGGGGCTTCAGGTGATGGTAAGAGGATGCTCATGGAGGGGAATGTACTTAAGGGGTAAATTAAATTGTGCTTCAAGTGGTGGGGATGTGATTCAGTTGTATTGGAGAGAAGTGTTGTGTTGGGGAACATGAGAGGTGGTTTTGGAGGTGATATTATGCTCAAGTTGTAGGTGAGAAGTGGCACCTTTATACATAGAGTTAATCATGCTGGACGGTTTGTCTTTAATACACAGGGGCACTCTTATTGGATGGTACTTGGGCTCTGGGGCATACAGTATTCTTTGGACAGTCTGACACACAGCTTTCTCTCACTGAAAACCTTCTATCTTTCCCACCCACTACAGCACTTTGACTAAAATGTCTGCCCTTCTTGTCATAACATGACAGTAAAAGAGAATTCAAGTTTACAAGCTGCACCAGAACTCAAGGGGAACCAAGCATGAAAAACGGAATTTTCAAAATAGCAAATGACTTTGAAGGTACATCAAGTGCCCCCTATTAGAGAAACAATCAGCTAATGATGGTGGGGGTGAATACTATGCTTAGAGTCCTACATAGTATAAATCCAGCTCTGAGCAGGAGTTGTTTGCTCCCTGCCTTCTTATTCCAAGTTATTTTTGATGCAGGAGATGTGGTTTATGAATGCTCAAATATTGTTAGTGCACAAGTCTAAGATGTGAACAGGCAAACAAAAAAAAACAAAACAGGAGAGGCGTCCACATACAGCACCAACAGTGCTCAAATTAGCAACTCAAGCAACAACCAAGCCAACACTCAAGACTTAATTGTGAATCTCTTATCATGTGTGTGAGGGTTGTAAAGTAATTTTTTTTACTTTTACCTACAGGCAAGCCTATAATAAGGCTTACCTGTAGGTAAAAAAAAATCTCCTAAACCTTTACGGTTTAGGAGATATTCCCCTCGCAATGCGCCGCTGACAGCAGCGGCGCATGCGCACAGGGGATTTTTGGGCTGAAGGCTCGGCAGACGCCGGACCTCGCCGGAACGAAGTCTCCCCCGCGCATGCGCGGGAGTGAGACATCGCGGCTCCAGCCACTCACAGCGCTGGAGCCACGATACCCGGAAGACACGCCGAGGCAAGATGTCATCTCCCTCGGCGTGGACCAGGTGAGTTAACGATGCCTCGTTCTAAGGTAAGTATTTCATAATGAGCTAGTATGCGGTGCATACTAGCTCATTATGCCTTTCCCTTGCAGGTGACAGGAAAAAAAAACAGTTTGTGACTGTACAACCGCTTTAATAAGGGGTTTGACCCTTTTTGAAATTATAATTATAATTATAAGTATTTATTCAAGTGAAAAGCATGAATTGGATATTGATCTGTTTGAGATTTTTTTTTTTATACCTTTAGAATAAATTGAATTCCCAGCCCTCAGGACCTAGCCTTTCCCCAGAGATTAATCTAGGAAGCCACTTCCTATAGTGGTGCAGCTGCAAGCTCCTTCCCAAGCCTGGCTGTGTGCGTCCATAAACACACACAGCATGGCTTGGCTCTGCTAGAGAATGCATTAGGGTAAAACATGTATTGCCTTTACAACCAATTTTAAAATTTCTGTATGGCCGGGAGCAGAAATTTTGGTAATGCTTACAGTTCAACTTTAAAAATGAAAAACTCCATTAAATGGGATGTCTGGGGGTGTCCTTACCCTGCATGCAAACTGGTGCATCTGTGCCATGTATACAACCTACTACAGTAACACTGGCATCTACAAAAAAAAGGTAAAAATCTAAATAATAAATGTGCAGCACTTAACACAGTAACAAAATAAAAATATGCAACAAGAAATTCACTACAATTATATGCAATTGTAAAAAAAAGTCCATAAATGTGAAAAGTCCACCCAGTATATAATCTTTAGGTGTACTATGAGCTCACCAAAGTTCAAGAAGTATCAAGAAGAGAATTATATCCACCATATAACACCAAAGAATATAACGAATATCTGCACAAGTGAACCTTCACCCAAACTATACAATCACCAGAGACGAGAAATATACAGGCCCCAATGAATGATCTTTAGCCATCTTCAGTTTATCACTTGAGCAGCATGGATATTTTCTTCCAAAAAGCAGTTAACTCTTCTTTCCTGCTATAACAGTTGCTCAGTGTTATTATATATGACAATGTATAGGCCCCCAGAATTTAACCGTGCTGCCCAGTGCATTCCTTTGCACATTTATGGACTTTTTTTACAATTTCATATAATCCTATTTCACCACCACTTGGATTGCTGTATTGAATTCATTGTTGCATATATTTATTTTGTCACTGTATTAAGCACTGCACATTTATTATTTAGATTTTTATCACAAGGTTTTGTACAGTCACCTTGCGTGGCAGCTACTATATTTATTGGTGCGCTCACTATACTTACTGTTATTTCAAAGAAAAAAGTGTGTTTAAATGAACCGCAATCTGATGGCCTGTCTCGCTCATGAAGCAACTAGGGATTCCATTACTCTATACCAGACTCTTACCCTGGATAAGGGTTTGTTAGAGATGTTATAGGTGGACACCCACACAAAAAAAACATGCCCTCCCCCCACCTTCAATTCATGCTCGGCCCTTTGGGTCTGCATAAAAAAAGGTCTTGCATAACTTTTAAGGGGGAACACCACACAAAAAAACAAGAAAAAAAGCATGTGAGCTTGCAGCCTGCAAGGCCAGAAAATTTGGGATCAGCGTGTGCCCTTCTACTGAACCATACACGGTCACATGCCCTCAACATAGGGGGTATCTTTCCACAATGTACATCATGGGACTTTTTTGGCCTGGTATTTATACTTTACATTTATTTGCTATAAAGTTGGGGAACATAGTATCATATTCCTCATTCCAGATAAGCCCCCTCATCTGCAAATCCCCACAACCACTGGTCCAGGGTTTTTAAAAAACGTAAAAAAAAATCTACTCCTTTGGACAAAATTTATAATTTTATTATCCACCCAAAAATGGAATTTCCACTTTTTGGAACCCTCCCCCCCTCCGGTGTCACATTCGGCACCTTTCAGGGGGGAGGGGGGAACAGATACCTGTGTAATACAGGTATTTGCTCCCACTTCCTGGCATAGATCACCTCTGTGATCTACGGCACTTCCGGCGACTACTCTGTACCCCCGCTGCCTTATGGGAGACACACATCTCCCAGAACTCAGCGGGGACCAGTGAAGATGCGCAGCGCAACTCGCGCGTGCGCAGTAGGGAACCGGGAAGTGAAGCCGCAACGCTTCACTTCCTGATTCCCTTACCAAGCATGGCGGCGGCAGCAGCCAATCCTCGAGCGACAGATCGGCTTCGGCTGCCGACATTGCAGAGATCTGGACAGGTAAGTGTCCATGTATTAAAAGTCAGCAGCTGCTGTATTTGTAGCTGCTGGCTTTTAATATTTTTTTTCTAGTGAGACCTCCGCTTTAAGATGTTTTTTTTTTTACGTTTTGCACTACACTATAGCAGAAATATTTCAAATTTTTTTTTGCAATTTTCTGGAAGCACTTATTTTTTTGGTAACGATAAAAGGGGTTACGTGGTGATTAGGGTTGAGCGAACCCGAACTGTAAAGTTCGGGTTCGTACCAGACTTTTGGGTTTTTGGTACTCGGACCTGAACCTGAACAATTTACTGTATGTCCGGGTTCGAGTTTGGTGTTTGGCACTGTAATGATGCATTTTAAAAAGCTGCAGGGCAGCCAATCAACATTGTTTAACTTGTGTGCCCTTAGAAGCCATCACAGCCATGCCTACTAATGGCATGGCTGTGATTGGCCAGTGCAGCATGTGACCCAGCCTCTATATAAGCTTGGGGCACATAGCACAGCACGTCACTCTGCTTTAGATAGTGTAGGGAAAGGTTGCTGCTGCTTTGAGGGAGAAAATTAGATAGGAGTCCTGATTCAGAAATCAAATTACTCAGCGATCTACCTTGATTTTGTTGTGTGGGTGCAGTGCACAATCTTTTTACCCTGCCCTGAGCCCAGTGCCAGAGAAAATATAACTTTTATCCATCTGTTAGGTTGGCGTAGGCAGGCATTTTATGCAAGCTCAGTGCACTAGCACTGCATATGTTACTGTGATATTTTGCTGGGTTTCCTGCATATCTGTATTTAGTGAGATACACACTTTAGATACTGTTGTTTTATTCTACTATTCAAAAAAAATTTTTTCAGGACAAAACATTTTTTTGGGCAACGTTTTCTGCATATCTGTATGTGTGAGATAAACACTTTAGATACTGTTCTCCTATTCAAAAAATAATAATTTAGGGCAACATTTTTTTTTATGGGTGCGTTTTCTGCATATCTGTACCTGTGAGATACACCCTTTAGATACTGTTGCTCTATTCTGCTATTAAAAAAAAAACACATTTAGGGGAAAAATCTTAAATTGTGGCCTAGTCTGTATCTGTACGTGTGAGGTACACCCTTTAGATACTGTTGCTGTATTCTGGTATTCAAAAAAAACACATTTAGGGCAAAAAAATTTTTTTTACAGTGTTTCCTGCATATCTGTACATGTGAGATACACACTTTAAATACTGTTCTTCTATTCTGCTATTCAAAAAAATAATAATTTAGGGCAAAAGAAAATTTTTAGGTGCGTTTTCTGCATATCTGTACCTGTGAGATCCACCATTTAGATACTGTTGCTGTATTCTGCTATTCAAAAATAAAACATTTAGGGGAAAAATCTTAAATTGCGGCCTAGTCTGTATCTGTACGAAAATTTTTAGGTGCGTTTTCTGCATATCTGTACATGTGAGGTATACCCTTTAGATACTGTTGCTCTATTCTGGTATTAAAAAAAAACACATTTAGGGCAAAAAAATAAAAAATTGCAGCGTTTCCTGCATATCTGTACGTGTGAGATACACACTTTAGATACTGTTGCTCTATTTTGCTATTCAAAAAAACACATTTAGGTGAAAAATCTTAAATTGTGGCCTAGTCTGTATCTGTGCGTGTGAGATACACCTTTTAGATACTAGTGTTCTATTCTGCTATTCTAAAAACACCCATTTAGGGCAAAAAAATAATAATTTTGCAGCGTTTGCTGCATATCTGTGCATGTGAGATACACCCTTTAGACACTGTTGTTCTATTCTGCTATTCAAAAAACACCCATTTAGGGCAAGATCCTAAATTTGAGAAATATGAGGAGAACGTCAAATAAGGGACGTGGCCCCAGTCGTGGTGCTGCTGGTTGAGCTCCTGTTGCAGGGAGAGGACGTGGTCGATCTGTGCCAGCTACACGCACAAGTGAAACACCTTCCTCAGGTGCGAGTAGGCGACAGAGCCTGCAGCGGTATTTGGTCGGGCCTAATGCGGCTCTATGAATGTTGAGGCCAGGACAAGTACAGGCGATAGCAGATCGGGTTGCTGACAGTGCCTCCAGTTTCTTCACATTGTCTCCCACCCATGTTATTTTAAGTTATTTCCCTATACACATTTGTTTGCAGAGCACTTGCCATGCTCGTAGCAACATTTTGCTGCCATTTGAAGCCCTCTAGCCCTTTCCATTACTTTTTTAGAGCCATTTTAGTCCTCAAAAGTTCGGGTCCCCATTGACTTTAATGGGGTTCGAGTTCGGGTCAAGTTCGGGTCCCGAACTCGAACTTTTTTGAGAAGTTCGGCCGAATCCGTCGAACCTGAACATCCAGGTGTCCGCTCAACTCTAGTGGGGATTTGTTCACTCAAGCACTGGCTTGTTTAGAATGTTATAAGCTTGCAGAGGTAGTCCAGACTCCAAAGTGCATTTGAGGGCTTCCTGTTTTGCATTCAACATTGCATCAAACCTAAAACAAAGGAGGTTCCCCCACATTTGTCATCACAATTCAGACATCAATTTAGACCAGGTGTCTTCAGACTTTCTAGGGAAAGGGCCAGTTTACTGTCCTTCAGATCTTAGGGGGGCTGGACTGTGCCCAGTGGAATAAAACAATGCCTGATCTTTGGTATTAAGGGGAGAAATAGTGCCCTATTATTGGTGTCAGTGGAAGGAATTATGCCCCATTGTTGGTGTCAGTGATAAGAATTATGCCCCATTGTTGGTGTCAGTGGCAGGAATTATGCCTCATTGTTGGTGTCCGTGGCAGAAATAATGCTTCAAAGGCCAGTTAAAGGCAATCAGGGCTGCAGTTTGTAGAACACTGATCTAGGCAACAAAACATTTAACAAGTCTATCCATGAGACATTTGAGTCACCTTAGAACTTCAAGCTATTCCAACTCAGCCTGCAGGCAGTCTCTCTTTTTAATACACCATGAACACACTGCTCATCCCAGAGAAAACTTAAATCATGCCCAAGGGCATGTGCAGTGCTTAACCATCAGCATATTGATAGACAGACCTACTGCTACCGCTACCATCCCTTTATTTGGTCTATGTGGCATCTACGACTCTATTTATGCATAGTATTTGTATATATATATATATATATATATATTGCCACCAAGTATTGGGATGCCTGCCTTCACACGCACATGAACTAGTTAGTAGGGTTCAATATTGAGTTGACCCACCCTTTGCAGCTATAACAGCTTCAACTCTTCTGGGAAGGCTGTCCACAAGGTTTAGGAATGTGTCTATGGGAATGTTTGACCATTCTTTCAGAAGCACACTTGTGAGGTCAGACACTGATGTGGTCGAGAAGGCCTGGCTCGCAGTCTCTGCTCTATCTCATCCCAAAGGTGTTCTATCGGGTTGAGGTCAGGACTCTGTGAAGGCCAGTCGAGTTCCTCCACCCCAAACGCACTCATCCATGTCTTTATGGATGTTGCTTTGTTTTTGTGCACTGGTGCGCAGTCATGTTGGAACAGAAAGGGGTCATCCCCAAACTTTTCCCACAAAGTTGAGCATTAAATTGTCAAAAATTGTCAAAAATGTCTTGGTATGCTGACTCATTAAGAGTCCCCTTCACTGGAACTAGGGTGTCACCCCAACCTCTGAAAAACAACCCCATACCATAATCCCCCCTCCTCCAAATGATTTGGACCAGTGCACAGAACAAGGTCCATAAAGGGTGGAGAAACATGACTGGCTTGCACAGAGTCCTGACCTCAACTCGATAGAGCACCTTTGGGATGAATTAGAATGGAGACTGCGAGCCAGGCCTTCTCAGCCAACATCAGTGCCTGACCTCACAAATGCGCTTCTGGAGAAATGGTCAAACGTTCCCATAGACACACTCCTAAACCTTGTGGATAGCTTTCCCAGAAGAGTTGAAGCTGTAATAGCTTCAAAGGGTGGGCCAACTCGATATTTAACCCTATGGATTAAGACTGGGATACCATTAAAGTTCATGTGAGTGTAGAGGCAGGTGTCTCAATACTTTTGACAATATAGTGTGTGTATATATATATATATATATATAGACCTCAAATTTTTCACTCGCCTACTCGCATTTTGCTAGTGGAAAATGAGGTCTGGCAAGGAGCTGGGCTGCCTGGGAGTGGGGCGGCGAGCACTGCCGGCAGGCAGGGTTGATCGCGTGCCGTTCTCCCAGTGATTGCCCCGATGGCAGAGAGCATGGAGGAAGAGGAGAGCCGTGTGATCGCAGAGCGGTATAGCATGCTGTTACAACTTACATTGAAATTTCCTCTGCTCTGCTCGCTCCCACAGCCCCGCCTCCTCCTGACCCCGTGCCTGTAATAAACAGAATGCGTGTCCAATGCTGAGATGTGTTGTCTATACCAGGCGCGGGGTCAGGAGGAGGCGGGGCTGTGTGAGCGAGCAGAGCGGAAGAAATTTCAATGTAAGTTGTAACAGCATGCTATACCGCTCTGCGATCCCGCGGCTCTCCTCTTCCTCCTGTCATGATCTGGCCGCCAATGGGAGCAGGATGAGTCTTCAATGGGGGCACAATGAATCTGCAATGGGGGCAAAGTGAGTCTTCAATGCGGGCACAATGAATCTGCAATGGGGGCAAAGTGAGTCCGCCATGGGGGCATAGTAAGTCCGCCATGGGGGCACGGTGAGTCCGCAATGGGGGTACGGTGAGGCTGCAATGGTGGGCACTGTGAGGCTGCAATGGTGGGCACGGTGAGGCTGCATTGATGGGCACAGGTGAGGCTGTGCTGAGGGGAACTGATAAAGTTGTTGCTAAAATTTATTTTTGTAACTTAATTCTGCATAAAGCATTTCACAAGATAATTTATGAGGGCGTGATTAGCGTCAAAATTAGGGGCAGAGCAGGGTAGGTGTTGGGTGGGGCAACTAGTGGCGAGTAACTCTTATATACAGTGGGGCAAAAAAATATTTAGTCAGCCACCAATTGTGCAAGTTCTCCCACTTAAAAAGATGAGAGAGGCCTGTAATTGTCATCATAGGTATACCTCAACTATGAGAGACAAAATGTGGAAACAAATCCAGACAATCACATTGTCTGATTTGGAAAGAATTGTTTTTGCAAATTATGGTGGAAAATAAGTATTTGGTCACCTACAAACAAGCAAGATTTCTGGCTCTCACAGACCTGTATCTTCTTCTTTAAGATGCTCCTCTGTCCACCATTCATTACCTGTATTAATAGCACCTGTTTGAACTTGTTATCAGTATAAAAGACACCTGTCCACAACCTCAAACAGTCACACTCCAAACTCCACTATGGTGAAGACCAAAGAGCTGTCGAATGACACCAGAAACAAAATTGTAGACCTGCATCAGGCTGGGAAGACTGAATCTGCAATAGGCAAGAAGCTTGGTGTGAAGAAATCAACTGTGGGAGCAATAATTAGAAAATGGAAGACATACAAGACCACTGATATTCTCCCTCGATCTGGGGCTCCATGCAAGATCTCACCCCGTGGGGTCAAAATGATCACAAGAACGGTGAACAAAAATCCCAGAACCACACGGGGGGACCTAGTGACCAACATAACAAAGGCTACCATCAGTAACACACTACGCCACCAGGGACTCAGATCCTGCAGTGCCAGATGTGTCCCCCTGCTTAAGCCAGTACATGTCCGGGCCCGTCTGAAGTTTGCTAGAGAGCATTTGGATGATCCAGAAGAGGATTGGGAGAATGTCATATGGTCAGATGAAACCAAAGTAGAACTGTTTGGTAGAAACACAACTCGTCGTGTTTGGAGGAGAGAGAATGCTGAGTTGCAACCAAAGAACACCATACCTACTGTGAAGCATGGGGGTGGCAACATCATGCTTTGCGGCTGTTTCTCTGCAAAGGGAACATGACGACTGATCCGTGTACATGAATGAATGAATGGGGCCATATATCGTGAGATTTTGAGTGCAAACCTCCTCCCATCAGCAAGGGCATTAAAGATGAAATGTGGCTGGGTCTTTCAGCATGACAATGATCCCAAACACACCGCCCGGGCAACGAAGGAGTGGCTTCGTAAGAAGCATTTCAAGGTCCTGGAGTGGCCTAGCCAGTCTCCAGATCTCAACCCTATAGAAAACCTTAGGAGGGAGTTGAAAGTCTGTGTTGCCCAGCGACAGCCCCAAAACATCACTGCTCTAGAGGAGATCTGCATGTAGGAATGGGCCAACATACCAGCAACAGTGTGTGACAACCTTGTGAAGACTGAAGCCCTGTACACACGATCGGTTTAACCGATGAAAACAGTCCGATGGACTTTTTTCATCGGACAAACCGATCGTTTATGGGACCCATCAGTCTTTTTTCCATTGGTTTTAAAAAATAGAACATGTTTTAAATTTTTCCGATGGATCAAAAACTGATAACAAATTCCGATCGTCTATGGGCAAGTCCATCGGATAAATAACCCACGCATGCTCAGACTGAATTAGGAGACGGGAGCGCTTGTTCTGGTGAAACTAGCGTTCCTAATGGAGAGAGCACATTCGTCATTCTGCAAATTATTGCCTCGTTTAATGCAGCGCATTGTTTTCTTCTTTAGAGTGGTGTTTAAAATTTATTTTTTGCTGCAGATATTTTTCCCCGAGTTCTGACAAACTTATTTCTTTATTGTTTCTTGTGATCTCATGAATAATTTGATCTATTCTTAAAGCCAGACCTCACTAATTTTAAAGCTGATTTAGAATCCAGATCTTTTTTTTTTTTTTCTTGTGGCCTTTTTTTTTTGGTGTCAAGTTCTCACAACAACATATGTTTATTTTATTTTTCCCACATTGTATTTATGAAATGTTATTGCTACTCACAATAAAAACACATAAGGCAAGTATTTTGGCTGAAATCAAATCTCCATTTATTCTGGCAAAAAATATAAATTAACCCGAAGGGCAACAATTGGAAAATTAGCAGAATATATGAAGACTTTGGACCCCAACGGCAGACATGACTATGATGAACAATAAAATAAACAACAGAATGAAATCAGGAGCAGCAGCCGAAGACATACATGATCCCAAGCTGTGGTACTCCTACAAACTGCAACTTCTGGCAGAGCAGCTTGAAGCCAGGGAATCACCTTCTGCTCTTCCCTGTAGCCTTCCCTCCACGCTTTCCTGCAGCGTTTGTTCCATGGCCCCGTCCACGCACCCATGCAGGCTGTGCCACTGTCGGTGGTAATGTGGCAGGAGAAGGAGGAGAAGGATGGGCCAGATGGCAGAGATGTGTGGCCTCTGTCAGCTGCCCCCTCCCCCCGTGTGAATGGCAGTGTATATCAGGTGCTCACAGAGGGCACGTTGTCACGCCTCTATTTGAAACAACTTTTCGGCCAGGTAGGGACTAAAGCCCTCAACAGGGTTGAGGGGGGCCCTCATGATGGCAGCAGCGTCACGTATTATCTGAAGTGACTCCTCCTCCACCGGTGTCATCCGCCGATGTTTTTTCGGTCTGACGTGGAGGGGAGCCACTTGTGACTGTGTGCTGCCACTAGGCCTGGGGACCTGCTGAGTGCCACTTGGCCCTGCCTCCTCCTGGCTGCCACTCACCCCTGCTTCCTCATGCCTGCCATATTCCTGAGCCTCTTCCTCCTGGCTGACCTCATCCTGTGTAGAAAAAAGGGACATAGTTTGATATTTTGTTGAATCAATCTCACACAATTTTTATCTCATGACTGTTGCAATTTGAATGTTCAATAAATTGAAAAGACTTTCATTCTGACCCCGTTTTTTTATATACTGTACCAATCATTTCTGGCCACTTTTTTTTAAGTTATTATTTTAGTTAATTTTTTATATTTTTTTTAATTTATATATTTAATTTTTTTTGTTAATTATTTCATTTGTGAAGAATAAATCTAGTTCACAATAGTACTTTGAGGCCAATAAATATGTTTGAAAATACTATACCTGGCTGAAGATGCGCAGATCCGGCTCCTCGAGCTCAGGTGGCTCCTCCTCCCCCTCTGCAGGGGTGGAGGGAAGGGTGGAAGGAACGCTGGAGGGAAGGGTGGAAGGAACGCTGGAGGGGAGGGTGGAAGGAAGGGTTGAGGGAAGGCTGGAAAGTGATTCTCTGGCCTCAATCTGGTCTTCCAGAAATTGCAGATGCTTGTAGTACCACAGCTTGGGCTGAACTACTTTGTCTGCTGCTGCTCCTGATCTCATAGAAGCGCGGACTGCTGTGTAGCTTTTTTTGTAAGCATTCCGCATGTTGTTAATCTTATTGTTCATCATAGTGTAGTCAGTCTCTGGGACCCAGGTCTTCATATATTCCGCTAATTGGTTAATTGTTGCCCGACGTACACCACTCTTGTGATAAGAACTATGTTTGAGCTCCCACAGGTTGCACAATTATTTGTATTTCTCGATGAATAACAACATAATGTCTGGCTCCCTTAATTTATGCATTGTACTTTCTGCAAGATAAAACACAAGAAAAAAACAGTAGAGGTCAGCTTCAATTGTCATACTCTTATCCCAATATAGGCCTTTACAATCAGGAACCATTATAAGCCACTGCAGGTCCAAGGTTCATTCTTACCTTTTTTCGGCACTTCCGGACGTTCTTACTCCGCGCAACCATATCCTCGTTTCCCATTTATATACCCTGCGCATGCGTGTAACTCTGCCCGCGTCGCCCGCCCATGATGTTCTTTTTCTGCATTTCCCCGCCCCTTCTCGTTCGGCGCACAGTGGGAGACGACGACATGTCGTTGACACAGGTGCGTGCTTTATTATTAAGTACCGACGAGGAAAGCCCGGAGGCGGGAACGTCCCGATCCAGGAATAAAAGATAAAAGGCGACTAATATGTCATTTGCTGAGATGGCGGAGATGGTGGACATCCTGCGGAGGAAAGATTACGATGGGAAGCATAGGCCATACGACACCCCTAATCTCCGGAAGTCTCAAATACTGGACAAAGTGGCAAGGAGTCTATATCAGACATTTGGGGTCAGGAGATCCAAGGAGCAGCTCCGTAAAAGGTGGTCTGACCTGAAGCTGAGGGAGCCGGAGCAGTAGAGGAAGCTTAAAAAAATCCTTGAAAAAGGTAAGTTTATTTCCTGTGTTATTTCAAATTGTAATATTTATTCTTGCATGTTTTGCTACATGTGCTTGGATTGACTGGTTTCACATTGTAAAATGTCAACTTTTATGTTAAGTTGAGTGTCCACTTATTTGGTAATGTTTCGTAGTAAACACAGATCGTCTTCAAAAAAAACATGTTTTGCACATATACACGTAAACCACACATGGTCATGCATATTTTAATGAAAACAACATTTATAAACATTGTTGGCTAGATGATGTGTTGTAAGTAAATAGAATGTGAAATGCTAAACTGCATTATGTGTAAAGGAGAGGATACTCAAGCAGCTGGTTACACAGCTTTTAACTCAGGAGCACTATAGTGTGGGCCACCTGAACAACCTTTTTAGGGTGTCACACACAGGTGCTCCAGTGGATACCTTGGGGTGTCTCCATGTGTGTTATTTTGGTCCAAAAATAAAAGTATTCCTGCTTTGTTGAATTCACAAAATCTCATGTGTCCATCTTGGAACTCAGCCAAAACTAACAATTGGACCCCACTTCCAAGCAATGTTTACAATTTATGCCCTCAAATCTCTGTGTGCTAAAGGATACCTTTTGTTTGTTTCATTCTCATAGGGGAGAGGAGACTGGGAGGACACCAATCTGAGGAGCCTTGGAAGCACAGACCACATAAAGAAAAACAAGATCCAAAAGCACCCCAAGATTAGCATGTGGAGGAAGCGGAGGTGGAGGAAGGAGAAGTGGAGGAAGGAGAGGTGGAGCTTATCACCACAACAGGTCAGTGTCTGTCACCACAACTTCAAGGTAAAAACAGATGTAGGCCTGCATATTTTATTTATATATAAATACCTTTTTTTTTTTAGGGGATGAACGTGGTGGTGTGTCAGAAACTCCAACTCCTCCATTCTCAAGTGCTAGTGCCAAAATACTTATTCAAGAAATAATGGAATGTAGTAGCGAAATGGCCATTATGAGGAATAGGATGAATGTGATTGAGCAAAAATATAAAAACATTATAGATATTTTGGGGCGAATAGTCTGAAGCCCCCCCCCCCCTGTTATTTTGTATTTTTTGGAAACAAACATTTGCACTTGTTTTCCTACCAGCCAAAATTTGAAGATGCACACAGTGTGTCAACATGTGCTATCTGCCGTCACAGGATATCTATGTCCCTGTTTTGGGGGTGCAACCTCTTCCTCGCTACTCAAGTAGGTGAGAGGAAGGGTTTGCACCCCCAAAGCACGTCCATTGATCCCCCATGATGGCAGATAGCACATGTTGACTTTAGCCATGGGCTCACTTTGAAAAGACCCATTTGGCAACCAATAAACTGTGTGCATCTTCAAATTTGGGATGGTTCAGGGGTGACATCACCCCATCTCAGGTTTATTGTTTTCATGTTGAACTTTGTAAGTTCCATTGTTTTGATATGTTTGCTATTTTAACCCATGCATGTTTATGCACACCAAAAGAAAGCAAAAAATATTATTATTCTCCAAAATGTTGAGCAAAAAATTTCTACATTGTATTTAGTAAAAAAAAAAAAAAAACGCACCTGTGGTGCACAGAGTAAAAAATATTTTGGATACTCAAAAATGTGTGGCTTGTTCTTTTTATGCTCAATAGCAGTTCAGAAAATGCAAAATTCATGTTTTTTACTGTAACAATTGTGGCTATTTACTAAAGACAAATACACTTGGCACTACAAGAACCTGGGAGACACATAATAAAAAAGTAAAAAAAGCAATAATGACAAAACAAGTTTTTCTAATATATATTTTTCCTTTTTTTTTGTAAAAAAGGTCAGATATGGTCTGGCATTGCGATGGATGGCCCCCCTACCTGTGAAGTACTCAACATATTTATCACGTACTTTACGGGCACTTTGGGGGGCCAAGCCAGTACGGGCAGTGTCCAGGCCGGTCAGAATGTTCATCTCAGATAGACCGGCCCCAGGCCCAACTGTAGATATATATGTTGAAGAGTATTGTCTCAAGAAATTGTGCAATATGCAGCAGCAGTAAATTAGGTGGTTGAGTTTGTATTCCGCCATGTGGATAGCTGTCTGAAACAGGCGGAACAGGCTGGCCATTATCCCGAAGGCATTCTCCACAACCCTCCGGGCTCTGGCCAGCCGGTAATTAAAAACCCTCCTCTCCAGGGTGAGGGTGCGTTGGGGAAATGGCCGCATTAGGTGTGGTCCCAGTCCAAATGCTTCATCCGCTATAAAAACAAAAGGAAGTCCATCCACGTTGTCTGCATCTGGAGGCAGTGCCAGGCCCCCAGACTGCAGACGGTGAGCAAACTCCGTCTGCGTGAATACTCCGCCATCGGACATCCGGCTATTCTTCCCCACGTCCACATACAGGAACTCATACCGTGCCGACACCACCGCCATTAACACAAGACTATTAAAACCTTTATAGTTATAATAGTATGACCCCAATGGGGTGGCGGCACTATGTGGACGTGCTTGCCATCAATTGCCCCTCCGCAGTTGGGGAAGTCCCACCACTGGGCAAATTGGGCAGCCACAGTCTGCCATTCCTGTGGTGTTGAAGGAAACTGTGGAGTCAAACAAAAAGAATACATTAGTACTTTTGCACTTTACATTGCAAGCAGATTACACAAAGACATTGTTGGCCAACATCAATATAACATTTATTATTTGAAAGAGTATTTAAACACAAAAATAGAAGGCCCACTTATCAGATGACTCACCCCCGCTGATGAGCCATTTGAAAATATTCTAAGGGGGGAGGGGGTTATAGCTGATTTTGTGCCCCCCCAAAAAAGGCTCTACCACTCTGCTGAACTTGTATGTGAACTAAAACATTTGGACACATTTTTAGGGGGGGGGGGGTTCAAAACTACTATGGCGCTGACAAAACACATTGTTAAGAAAAAACTAGGCTAGGTGTGTTTGGGCCCAGGATAGCATGTAGGCCAAAAAAAGAGCCATTATAAGTAAAAACATGCATGGGGAGAAAGGGGACATTCCCAGCATATAACAATCAGGGTAATTTGGGAAGGAGTAAAGAAATACAATACATTAGCAAACATTCAAAAACTAGAATGTGATGTTAAAGGAGAAAACTTACCTTCATATAGTCCATCTGCAGGACCTGGATGATGGCAGAACACGTTTCCGGGATAATGATCCCAAGAGCCTGGGAAGAGATGCCTGTCGAGAACTTGAGGTCCTGCAAGCTTCTCCCAGTCACTAGGTATCTCAACGTGGCAATAAGCCTCTGGCAGTGATGGCCTGGCGCATCACAGTGTCCTGAAATCATCAGGATTATTCTCATGGATTTCCTGCAGCAGAGACATATGAGAGAATTGGTCCCGCTGGAGCAACCAATTCTTGGTCCATAAACTCCTCCTCACCCTGTTCATGGACTGAACTCGGGTTACAGTATTAACTGCAACACCAAGACCATAGCCAGCACGAGCTCTACGACGAGAACGTACTTCAAACATGGCTTTAAAACGGTCGGCTGGTCAGAACGAACTAAAACAGAACGCTCCGAGGAACAGCAAGGCCTGAGAAGAATGATCTGAAAAACAGTAACGAGCGGCCAAGAAGGCACTGCAAAACAGTAACGACCTGACTGCACGCACTGAATAACAAATACGAACCCACAAGCACAAACTGAACACCAGGAAACGATCTGCAAAGCACGGAGACTAAAAAGCGCGAATCGGCTCTCACCAAACTTTTACTAACACGCGGTAACACGAAATCAGCAAAAGCAGCCCAAAGGGTGGCGCCATTCGATTTGAACTTCCCCTTTATAGTGCCGTCGTACGTGTTGTACATCGTGTCGTTTTGGTGCGGTCGGTTTTTTGACTGATGGTGTGTAGGCAAGACTGATGGAAGTCAGCTTCATCGGATTTCCAATGGACAAAACCATCGGATTAGAATCCATAGGATATCCAATCGTGTGTACGAGGCTTGACAGAAAACGTTTGACCTCTGTCATTGCCAACAAAGGATATATCACAAAGTATTGAGATTAACTTTTGATATTGACCAAATAGTTATTTTCCACCATAATTTGCAAAAAAAAATCTTTCCAAATCAGACAATGTGGTTGTCTGGATTTGTTTCCACATTTTGTCATAGTTGAGGTATACCTATGATGACAATTACAGGCCTCTCTCATCTTTTTAAGTGGGATAACTTGCACAATTGGTGGCTGACTAAATACTTTTTTGCCCCACTGTATATATATATATATATATATATATATATATATATATATATATAAAAAAATTCATCCGTATGCCCAATTGCTGAAAATCCCAGAAAACAACAAAATAAAAAAAAATCTTTGATATATTTCTTCCTTTTAAGCTTTTCTATTTGTTAACAGTTAGAATTTGTAAACTGTTCAATTTGATAGCTACCTTTTATGTTAATTGTATTAGATTTATCATCAAAATCTAATCTTATACCATTTTATGCAATTGCCCACCTGCTTCTTTAATTTTAGCTTTTCTATTTTTCTCTAACAGTTCTGCACGACTTAAGCTGACTTTCAAAATTAACATTCAGAGGAGATATAATCAAGATTGCCATTATTACATGCATTTGAATAATCATAATTGTATTTTATTGCCTACTTTTGAATGTTTTACTGTGTAGGTGAAAGTGTGTTTGCAATATGCCTACCACATATGGAGACAGAAAAAAAGTCTTACTGGAAGCACCATTTATTAATAGTTTAGAATGTCTTTTCACCTCCAGTTAATATTTGAAAGCTTCAGTTTAGTTTAACCTTATAATGAAATTTGTGTGAGTTTTGGACTGTAACCTGTTTTTCAATAAGGTGGTAAGAGTCATAACCCAATACTAATTAGTCTTTCTAACGAAAAGGGTTTTGGTTCTAACTACTTACATAGCTACTACGGCTTAGGTCTAGTACTGTTTGATGTGCAAGCTGCATGATGAGCATGTTCATAGATTATATTGATAATTTCTGAAATCATATATTTGACATTACATTATACATGCATGGTAAGTAGCTTTACCTAGTTGAGTAGCAACGAAAGACCTAAAAAAAAAGGTAGGTAAAAAAAAAAAAGATAAGTGCATACACAAGTAGAACTAATCACAAATGATTTCTGCGTTGTCAAGCAACTGATGTTGTTTTTTTTTTTTTTATAAAGAAAACAAGCACACTAATCTATATGTAATAGCACTAATCCCTAAATCAAATCCAAAACACTATTGTGATTAAATTAATCTCCTAGAAATGTAACAAAATAGGTATTTTCATTAAAGCCCCAAGGCTCTGACTCTTAAAAATGCATATTGCTTTAGCTTGTAGAAATGGAATGGAACCCCCCTGTGTTTTTGTTTTTTAGCACTTTTTCTACACCACTGAACATTAAAAGATTTCCAGTACCATGAAAAGCCTTACTGAAGTGCCAGGTTTCACACCACTTTTGCTCTTCTAACCTTCATTTTTAGGTCTGTGATGAACTTGTTTTCTCTGTAAAATGAATTTGTATTTGCTGGCATGACATCTAAGCTATTACAAAATATAAAAGGTACATATGCTCACTCTAAGAAAAATTAGTGCCAATAGATAAAGATTCATAGAAAAGTGGTACCTACGTCCTATCAAATGGAGAAAACATGGTTTTGAGGCTGTTTGGATTTTAAGGCTATACATAACCATATATTATAAAAAAAAAAAAATTATCATATAAACATTTCTTTAAAACATACAAAAACATAAAAAAAAAATGCCAGACTGCACATGTTGCACATTTAGCTCTATATAGAGTTTAACAACAGGGGATAATACTTACCCAAAACATGTCCCATCTATATTAAATACTTATTGATGCTCTACATGTTTAATGGGGAACACCACCGCTTCTTCAGGAGCTTGTAGTACAGTATTTATAGAGCAAACATCATACTTTTATTGCTACAAATAGAAACAGAAAAAGAAAAAAATTTACTTACATAATTCCAGCACATCATTATATTTAACATATATAATATAATATGTAGCGGGGTCTCCTTTAAGGCCCCGGGACTACGTTACCCAGAACCCCGTTCGGCACCCAGAGTGCAATTAGCCACTGCAGAGACTCATGGGAGGGGCTATTTAAGGAGGAGGCGAGGCGGAGCTTGGCCTCTTTGGACACCGCGCTGCAAGCAAGAGTTTCTTCCTGTGCGTATCTGCTGCAGTGCAAGGCCTGAAGCCTGGGCCTTACACAACTTCCAAAGAGCCTTCCACCCCACTGCGGAGCCTGGGTGGCACCGGACTTGTCGAGTGAGGACATCAGTTAGATCGGGGACCCGATCGTTGCAGACGCTGTGTGCGGAGACACAGCAGGTGGAAGTCCCGGACTGGGATCGCGTCCGGAGTGGTGAGCGAGCACTTGCTCAAGCCAATAGACTGTACCGAGGTAGGCCTATAGACTGCCTTGGCCCACCTATCATTGTTTGTTGTTCTATTAGGAGACCCGTAGCAGGACAGAGTTGAAGGGTCTCCAGTATAGTGTTCCTTGAGACTGCCTACTTGTGGATTACAAATACTATTTCATCAAGTGCACCACCAAAAGTTTGCATGCGAAGAAATAATAGAGTGAAAAGACTGAGATTTCTTCTATGTCAGGCCTGACCAGGGAGGGGAGATAGAATATTGTTTAGTGCGCCACAGGGCGCGCACACCATAATAGCTGCGCGCGGTGGGTTACTGCGCTGGGCCATTGTTGTGTGATACACCTATTGCTGCAGGGCTCTGTAAGCAAGTCGCATGTGTTCTGTTCTGCCTATGCTTTTGATATAAAGTAAAGCCGTTGCATTTGATCTCTCGCCTCAGTGTGTTGTCTTACTGTAAAAGAGATTGCCCCTTACAATATTACTGAATGTGATATAAGTTTAACCCTAGACTAACTGTGCCAGAGTGGGTCGAGTAAGATTGCCGGGGGTTGGCGGTGCTGTATGCAGGGCCCAAAATCAAACCAGCGACTCTCTTAACTGGGGGTAGCGCTACAAATATATACTGTATATTATAGTATACAGTATATGCTGGAATTATGTAATGATTTTTTTTTCTATTTGTAGCAATAAAAGCATGATGTTTGCTCTATAAATACTGTACTACAAGCTCCTGAAGAAGTGGTGGTGTTCCCATGGTGGTGTTCCCATCAATAAGTATTTAATATAGATGGGACATGTTTTGAGTGAGTATATCCCGTTGTTAAACCTGTCTGTAACTCTGTAGAGCTAAACGTGCAAGATATGCCTTCTGGCATATTTTCTTGATGTTTATGTATGTTTTAAAGAGATGTTCATATAATAAAATATGTTTTATAAAATATGGTTATGTATGGCCTTTCTACGGTACCATTAAAGTCCAAACAGCCTCAAAACTATTTTTCTACATATTTTCACTCACCCTTAGAGGCGGCTCCATAATTTCTCCACCACAAGTTTTAAGCTTTTAAAAACTGATAAGAAATAAGTGCTTCTGGGGACTTTAAAAGTAGGAGAGCCAGGGCACATGCCCGGCTTCCGATGATGGCGGACGTGTAACTCGTCTGCTCCGATCCACCGCCGCCTTCTCTCACTCCCACACAGCCATCCAGAGCTACACAAAACCCAGGAGTTCTTCTCACCTTCCACCGCTACCTCTGGGCAACTCATGGTGAAGTTTGGGCCCAAACAGACAGCTCCTTTACACGCTACAGATGCGGGCTTCTCAGACTGTAGACCACTTCCTGTCCCCAGCCTCGAGTATGCAGGACGATGCGCCAGACCCCATGGACCTGTTTGAGGTGGATGGGGATGCTCCTCCACAGATCCCATCTACTCCAATGGCACAAATGTCGACCCCCCTAACGGTGGAAGTCCTGGATACCAAGCTACAATCCCTCCTGCAAAGCCTGACATTAGTTAGGAAGGGGGGAAGCTTACTCAGGAGCTAAGAGGTAAGATTTAGGGGAATGCAATGATGCACTTGAAAACAAATTTGGGATGAATTAAAGCTGCATTATCTTCTTCCATAACGTGAACATATTGCACCAGATCATCAAAGGTGTTCTATCAGGTTGAGGTCAGGACAGTTGATTTCATTCCCGGAACTTCATAACAAATTGGAGATCCCAAAGAACCTTTTTTACTCTTATCTCCAAATTAAACATTACTTTTACTCTATATCATGGCCCCTACCCTTGGAAAAACCTACTGGATTTGAATTATTGTGTACCCAGGGCCCATACCAATCTGGCCTCATCTTCTCCAAAAATAAAATTGTCTATGAATCTATTCCACTTACAGAAATGTATTATACTCATATGCAGAAATGGACCAAGATCATTCAGACACCTCTTCCCCTTCCACAATGGCAAAAAATATGGGACTCCATATCTAAAGCCTCTAGATGCATGGAACAGAGAGAGACAGCTTATAAAATTCTCATGTATTGGTATAGAACCCCAGAAGTTCTTCATAGATATGATCCCTCCACCCCCCAGATATGTTGGTGATGCCTTAAAGATATACAGTAGGTACGCATTATCATATTTTCTGGGAATGCCCGATGATCCAGCCTTTTTGAAGTTCGGTCTAATCCCTCCTTCAAGATCATTTCAAGATAGACCTTCCTCTGAATCCAGTCCATTACCTGCTAGGTCTCCCAATCTCAGGGATCCCTAAACACACCAATAAATTGATGTCTTTTATCTTATTAGCAGAAAAAACAGTAATACCTGTTGGTTATCATCTAATCCTCCTACGCGGTCCCAATTAGTACAAACAATAACCCATATACTTAGGATGGAACCAATGACTGCAGTTGTTCACGACTTTCTCCCCCACTATTCAAAGATATGGGACCTATGGGACAACATTTCAACTTATAAACAACCCCCCCACACTCCTGATAGAATATCATCCTTTTAACTAAGCCTGCTCTGATGTTCTTCCCCTATATTTACCTACTTCACAATCATAAAGTCAAAATCCATGGTGTACCCCTTCCCATTTTGATGTTTTCTGTAGTTGTTTTGAAAATATACTAATTCTTTATTATGTTACGCCTCACTGGCTTAAAAGTAGGGTCACAAAAGGGTTACAAGATATATGTGACACAAGCGCCTTTTATGCCTGGTTATATCTTACTCCATTGTACCGTTCTATGTATATCTTTATTTGATGAAATATGATTTTTGAATATGATTCTCTGACTTCTCTTTGTATTATCTTTAAAAACCAAATAAACACACAATTATAAAAAAAATATCACTCACTCAAATCAAAGAAACAAATTCCAGCTCAACTTCTAGAAGCCCATAGAATAGTAATACCCAAATAAGGCAAAGATGAATCCCAAGTCACTAATTATCACCCAATATCCCTCATAAACATTGACATAAAAATCTATGAGAAGATACTGGCAAATAGACTTATACCTTTACTGATATCCCTCATAACACTAGATCAAGTTGGTTTTATACCAGGTTGTGATAATACGATTAAGGCTTTAAACATCCACCCCTGGCTCACATCCAAAAAGAAACAAGGCTTTTTCTCTCATTCGATGCTGAGAAGGCGTTCGACAGAGTGGCTTGGGATTACATGTATGCAGTATTGTGCTCTATTGGGCTTCTACCTCAAATGAAAGCATATATATATATCTATATATATATATATATATATATATATAGATATATATATCTATATATATTGTGACAGCAGGAAGGTAAAGTCACCTGGTTGCATCCAGGGGGGTAGATATATTTCGCCCAGATTCAGGCTTTACGCCGACTTATACAACTAGGTGGAGAGTTGTATAAGCCCAGCTAAGGCTAGTGGGCTCATGGATGACTCATACCTCTAGGGAGAGTGTGGGGCGTCGTGCAGACAGAGATGAGGAGACCAGCTGAACCTTGTCAGCTCATTTAGGCCTCTATAAGAACTCCCAGCTTCATTAGATGTTAGCTCATGCCTGGAACCAGACCTGTGTGGACTGTCTAGGGAGAGTGAACCCCTGTGCGGTGAGACAAAGCCTGTGTGGCTATTTGCTTGGACATTTAAAACCAGGGACTTAGGGACTAGGACAGCACTAGGCTGATCCCAGTTGTTAGTTAGGAAACCTGTATGTTTAGTCAGAGGTCAACTTGACCAGGATTTATTTTGTTTATGTTTCTTTTGCTTTGCTGTGTTTTGTCACTGTAAATAGAAAATAAACCGCACCTTTTTGATTTTGAAAACCACAACCTCCGTTTGCTGGGCCTGTTTTGTGTGGGGAGCCCATCCCGGGGGTCACACACACCCGCTGCCGAGCTAACCCCCTCACAGTTGGTGGAGAATGCGGGCAGTTTTTTTTAAGCCAGCATGGAGGAGATACTGAAGCAGCTGGCTCTAGCAAATGCCAATCAACAGCAGACAAATGCAGGTTTGCAAAAGAGCCTTGCAGCTCAACAACAGAACTTCGCAGCCCAGCAGCAAGCTCATCAACAGAGCCTTGCAGCCCAGCAGCAGACAAACGCAACTTTGCAACAGAGTCTGGAGGCTCAGCAACAAGCCCAGCAGCAATCTGAGGCCCGCTTTATAGACCTGTTGCAGAAGCAAGAGCAGAGACTACAACAACAGATGGAAGCAGTAATGCAGCAACGTCCGCAGACCAGTGAGGAAAGCCGTCCCACTAATACCGCGTCCTTTGGGGTGAGTCGTTTATTGACAAAAATGACTGGAGAGGATGATCCAGAGGTATTTTTGACCACATTTGAAAGGACCGCTGAAAGAGAAAAGTGGCCTGAGGAGCAGTGGGCTGGACTGGTGGCTCCTCTGTTAACTGGTGAATCGCAGAAAGCTTACTATAACCTAGAGCCTAACCAAGCAAAAGACTATGTGATGCTAAAAGCTGAAATATTGGCAAGGCTGGGTGTCACCCAGGCTGTCCGGGCTCAGCGTGTGCATAACTGGACTTTCCAGCTTGGAAAACCCCCCCAGGTCTCAAATGTATGATCTCATTCACCTGAGCAGAAAGTGGCTACAGCCAGAGACTTTGTCCGCACCAAAGATTGTGGAACGTGTTGTAATGGATCGGTTTTTGAGAGCTCTTCCTACTGCCATCCAAAAGTGGGTAAGCCATGGAGACCCAGAGACGGCCGATGGTCTTGTGGATCGTGTGGAGAAATACTTGGCTACAGAGAACCTGACGGCCTCTTCCAGAGACACTCGGACTTTCCACCCTAAGACCAGACCATCCCCAGGGGCGGATAAGAGGATTCCAAGGGGTGAGGGTGGAGAGAGTGAGAGGGTGGGAGCTCTACCCCAAGTTTGGCGAGAACAGCCTGGGAAATCAGCGGCTCAAGAGGCGGCAAGAAGGATCGTTTGCTACCGCTGCCGGCAAGCGGGACATATTGCAGCCAATTGCCCGGTTGTGGAGGAACCCATGCAGTGTGACTTTCTGACGGGCAGACGTCAGTCGCTGTGTGCGACAGTCGCATGCACTGCCATTCGAGGAACTGAGAAACATTTATGCAAAATGTGTGTTAATGGTAGAAATGTTGTGGTATTGCTGGATTCAGGTAGCCTTGTGACCCTGATAAAGGCTGAGTTAGTTAAAACAGAGGTCTCTGGGAATAGCAAGGTAGCTGTTATTTGTGTGCATGGGGACACCCGAGAGTATCCAGTGACTACAGTGTGTTTCGAGACCCCCAAAGGTACCCTCTCTCATCCAGTGGGCTTAGTATCTCAGTTACCGCATGACGCCATTGTGGGAAGGGATTTTCCGAAGTTCTGGGAAATGTGGGATGATCCTGAGCCCCTCACTGGTGCCCCTATGTACCAGGAATGTGATAGCCAAAACTCCCCTGAGAGTGGTGAGGACTCTCCGGAATTTCCCTTATCAGTATTGGCAGGGGAGACTCAAGAAACTGGAGAGGAGCCCACCTCCTCAGACGAAAACCTACCGTCTGTGGAGTTTTCTGATCTTGCGGTTCACAGGGAAAACTTTGCCACAGAACAGTTGAAAGACCCCGCCCTAATAAAGGCATGGGAAAATGTAGTGAAAATAGATGGCGAGTTAGTGAACCCAGATAATACCTGCACTTACCCATACTTCAGCGTAGAGAAGGACCTACTGTATCGGGTGGCAAAAAGGGCAGAAGAAACCGTTGAGCAGCTTGTGGTGCCCAAACCTTACAGGAAGTTGGTGTTGGAGTTGGCCCATGGGCACATTCTTGGAGGTCATCTGGGGACAGAGAAAACCCGAGAGAGGGTATTACAGAGATTCTATTGGCCGGGGGTGATGAAGGACGTAGAAAATTATTGTTCCTCCTGCCCTGTGTGTCAGAGGTCGGCCCCGATGCCACATTTCCGTAGCCCGCTGGTCCCTCTACCCATCATTGAGGTCCCGTTTGAGAGGATCGCCATGGATTTGGTAGGTCCTATAATCAAGTCCGCTAGGGGGCACCAGTACATATTAGTTATAATGGACTATGCCACCCGTTATCCAGAAGCGATCCCTCTCCGAAATACCTCGGCCAAAACCATAGCCAAAGAGCTATCTCTTGTGTTTAGCCGGGTGGGTATTTGTAAAGAACTGCTTACGGACCAAGGTACACCCTTTATGTCCCGGGTTATGAAGGAGCTGTGTAAATTATTCAAAGTGACGCAATTACGTACATCTGTGTATCACCCCCAAACCGATGGGCTGGTTGAAAGATTCAACAAAACCCTAAAACAAATGTTGAAGAAAGTGGTGGATAGAGATGGAAAGGATTGGGACTGTCTACTTCCTTATCTGATGTTTGCTATTAGGGAGGTGCCCCAATCCTCTACGGGATTCTCCCCCTTTGAGTTACTGTATGGGAGACACCCAAGAGGGCTGTTGGATATTGCCAAGGAAACTTGGGAAAGTGAGAGTTCTCCCCACAGGAGTGTGATTGAGCATGTCGCCCTGATGCAAGACCGAATTGCACAGGTAATGCCCATCGTGAAGGAACATTTGGCCCAAGCGCAGTTAGCACAGCAGAGAGTGTACAACCGTGGAGCCAAGACCCGTACCTTTTCCCCGGGGGATAGGATACTGGTACTTGTCCCTACGGTTGAAAGTAAATTCCTTGCCAAATGGCAAGGCCCCTACGAGATAATGGAAAAAGTGAGCGAAGTGAATTACAAGGTCAGACAACCAGGAAGGCGAAAGCCCGAACAGATCTATCACGTTAATCTGTTGAAAGCCTGGAGGGATAGAGAGTCCCTAGTCGCAGACACTTGGTCACCAGCTCAAACTGGTTGCGTGATTCCTGAGGTTGGAATAGCAGCCACCTTGTCACAACCCCAACAACAGGAGGTTAAGGAGTTTGTGCTTCGCAACAAGGAGGTATTCTCTGAGCTGGGGTAGAGCATGACATCATTACCCCGCCCGGTGAAAGGGTGAAGTTAAAACCCTATCGGATCCCAGAGGCCCGACGGGAGGCAATACGGGAGGAAGTACAGAAAATGCTGAACTTAGGGGTGATAGAGGAGTCCCAAAGTGATTGGTCTAGTCCCATCGTGTTGGTGCCTAAACCGGATGGGAGCTGGCGATTTTGTAACGATTTTCGTCAGTTGAACAAAGTTACAAAATTTGACACCTACCCCATGCCACGTATAGATGAGTTGATCGACCGGCTGGGAACAGCCCGATACATGACGACTCTTGACCTCACAAAAGGGTATTGGCAAATCCCCCTGGCCAAGTCGGCCAAAGAGAAAACCGCATTTGTAACCCCAGACGGGGCGTTCCAATATAAGAGAATGCTGTTCGGGTTACAGAATGCGCCGGCCACATTCCAGCGGAAAATGGACCAGATGCTGAGGCCCCATCGGAAGTATGCTGTGGCTTACCTGGATGACGTAATTGTCCATAGCACAGATTGGGCCTCACATCTGCCAAAAGTGCAAGCAGTCCTGGACTCTGTTCGGGAAGCGGGGTTTACGGCTAACCCCAAGAAGTGTACCATTGGGCAGGAGGAGGCCAAATATCTTGGGTACACCATTGGGAGGGGAGTAATAAAACCCCAACTCAACAAAGTCGAGGCCATCCAGAGTTGGCCACGTCCCAACAGCAAGAAGCAGGTACGAGCCTTTCTGGGAATCGCTGGGTATTATCTGCGATTCATTCCCCACTTTGCTTCTAAGGCTGTGCCCCTAACCAACCTGACGAAGGGGAAAGGGTCGGTCATGATTAAATGGACCCCCGAGGCTGAGGCAGCATTCCAATTCTTGAAACAAGCCTTATGTAGCCAGCCAGTGTTGTACTCACCCGACTTCTCTAAAGACTTTGTCGTACAAAGTGATGCGTCAGATGTGGGGTTAGGAGCAGTATTGTCCCAGGTCTGGAACGGGGAAGAGCACCCAGTCATTTACCTCAGCAGGAAGTTGAAGTCCCATGAGGTAAATTACGCCACCGTTGAAAAGGAGTGTTTAGCGGTGAAGTGGGCTCTAGATTCCCTTCGGTACTACCTGCTAGGTAGGCACTTTGACATGGTTACGGATCACGCTCCGTTAAAGTGGATGGCTCAAAACAAGGAAACAAATAGAAGAGTGAATAGGTGGTTCCTGGCCCTCCAGGAATTCAACTTCACAGTAAAGCATCGCCCTGGCGTTCAAATGGGGAATGTGGATGCTTTGTCTCGAGTACATGAATGCCTGATTGCTGGTGTTCCAACCCCGAGGTTAAAACAAGAGGGGGGGGTATGTGACAGCAGGAAGGTAAAGTCACCTGGTTGCATCCAGGGGGGTAGATATATTTCGCCCAGATTCAGGCTTTACGCCGACTTATACAACTAGGTGGAGAGTTGTATAAGCCCAGCTAAGGCTAGTGGGCTCATGGATGACTCATACCTCTAGGGAGAGTGTGGGGCGTCGTGCAGACAGAGATGAGGAGACCAGCTGAACCTTGTCAGCTCATTTAGGCCTCTATAAGAACTCCCAGCTTCATTAGATGTTAGCTCATGCCTGGAACCAGACCTGTGTGGACTGTCTAGGGAGAGTGAACCCCTGTGCGGTGAGACAAAGCCTGTGTGGCTATTTGCTTGGACATTTAAAACCAGGGACTTAGGGACTAGGACAGCACTAGGCTGATCCCAGTTGTTAGTTAGGAAACCTGTATGTTTAGTCAGAGGTCAACTTGACCAGGATTTATTTTGTTTATGTTTCTTTTGCTTTGCTGTGTTTTGTCACTGTAAATAGAAAATAAACCGCACCTTTTTGATTTTGAAAACCACAACCTCCGTTTGCTGGGCCTGTTTTGTGTGGGGAGCCCATCCCGGGGGTCACACACACCCGCTGCCGAGCTAACCCCCTCACAATATATATATATATATATATATATATATATATGCACTATATTCAAACCCAACAGCAAGAGTACGTGTCAGCGTCTTTAATCTTTGCAACAGTACAAGACAAGGATGTTCCCTATCTCCCTTATTATATGTTCTTACACTATGACCCTTGCTAAATAGATTAAAGGGGTTGTAAAGGTTCATTTTTTTTTTTCTAAATAGGTTCCTTTAAGCTAGTGCATCGTTGGTTCACTTACCTTTTTCTTTGATTTACCTTCTAAATGTTTTTTTTTCTTTGTCTGAATTTCTCACTTCCTGTTTCTCCTCACTAAACTTCACACCATCATCCAAGTGGTGTGGAGTCAGCCAGAACAGCTTACTGAACAGCTTACTGATGAGGAACAGGAAGTGAGAAATTCAGACAAAGAAAACAAAGAAAAAAAATATATAGAAGGGAAATCTAAGGAAAAGGTAAGTGAACCAACAATGCACTAGCTTAAAGGAACCTATTTAGAAAATAAAAAACAAACCTTTACAACCCCTTTAAGATCTAATCCAGACATAAAAGGGATCAAAATACATGGCCATACATACAAAATTGCAGCATTTTCAGCATTTGCCGACGATATGCTGCTTTTTCTCTCTGAACCACATATATCAATTCCAAATCTCTTACAAGACCTAGAACACTTCCAATCTATATCAAACTTAAAAATCAACCACTCTAAATCTAATGCCCTAAATATCACTCTACCTTCAAACTCAGTGTCACTATGCCAAAAAATGTTTTCCCTTTACATGGGCCAAAAATACAATAACATATTTAGGTATCCAAATTCCCATCAAACTTTCAGATCTATTCAAATGCAACTTTACCCCTGTCCTCAAAGAGACGCATGAACACCTAAAACGTTGGCATTCTTTAAATGTCTCCTGGTTTGGCAGAGCTTCATTAATTAAAATGACAATCCTACCCAGATTCTTATACATCATGCAAACTATCCCAATTTGAATAACAGTAACATTCTTTGCCTCTTTCCGACGAGCCGGTTCGATATTTATCTGGAGGAGTAAACCACCCAGAATTAAATACATGAGACTTACTCTACCTAAGCTCAATGGTGGAATAGCACTCCCAAACTTACGCAAATATTATCAGGCAGCTCTGTTAGCAAGAATAGTAGACTGGAATATACATCAATCAGTCAAAGACTGGGTAACACTAGAACACAAACAACTTTCTCACAACCTAAGAGCCCTACCATGGATACATCCAAATCACCACCCTCCTGCTATCGAATCACATCCTCAGATAGGCCCTACATTAGAAGTATTTTGAGAAACTTTCAAAACCAATAACCCCATACCTTGGTTAGGCCCACTTACACCATTATGAGACAATCCAGACTTCCCCAAAGGACTAGAACAAAACTTCCTTTCCAAAATCTAGCCTCATAGGGACGTATTATCCAATCACTTCTTTAAAAGAGGTATTCTCTTATCTAAAGAAGAACTCAATAATGAACTTAATCCGCACTCAATTCCATATACATTTTATACATATCCCTCTTTGAGGAAAAAAATGATTTCTCCAGTATGTCATGCCAAGCATGGGAACAAGATATTAATATAAAAAAAACACACACAGACTCTTAAGCGCGTGTTATCAATGAAATGTCAGTCTATATTGCAGCGATGTGATCACATCCGAGTTATAGTCCAATCCAATCCCGATGCAGTGTTCAAATTATGTCCCAGATACTGGTTCTTACAACTTAAAGTCTAATCATATATTTGTGGGGAAAGATAATACCCCCTAAGGATTAGACTCTTACCAGACTGTGCTGCTGATAACAAGCACAGAATGCCGGATGGAAATCTCAATCTACTCCCTGAAGAGTTGGTTCACACAATCCGCAGCATACTGGGGTAACGGTAATCCACTAATGAACTCAATCACATGTAGGAAAGAAAACTAACTCCATAGCGTAGTACTGTTTAAAATGTATTTATTGTTACCCCCCTTTATAAGACATGCACTTACAATGACCCCCCCCTGCACCGAGCACCATACCCCCATTTGCCAGCTCGCTCACCCTGCTGACAGGTGGCAGTGGCAGCTCTCTCCCTCAGTCTTTGTGTTCCTGGCTCCATCGGTCGGGCCCATGCGTCTCCTCAGCCATACGTCTCCTCCTCCTCTATCCTCCTCAGCCAATAGGATGACTTCTCCTTCCTCGCGACCCACTTCCTGATAATAGCGAATATTGACTTTCTAATGTCACACAGCTGGGTGGACTCAGAGCGCAGTGCTCTGCACCTCAAGCCCAGCCTTTTTTGAAGCCCTTTTAGAGCCTCTGGCTCTAATCACTTGTGTCCCTAATGGACAGGCCGCCACTGCTGAATTCTCCTCTGAAAGTTGCCCCTGGATGAAATTTTCTCTCACTGCTGATTTCCTGTCCCTCACTTTTCTTCTATCTAATCCCATGCATGGTCTGCCACCTCAACATCCCCACATTCCTCAATAATTGATTCTACTTGGCAGCCAGGTGCAGCTGCAGGGACTTCACTGCCTCTTGATACTCCCTGTCTGATAGCCCCTACTTTTATGTTCCTAGCATTGTTTTCCTCATCCTCAGCATCTTATGTCAGCAATTATTTTACATCTACCTGAATCAAGTGACTAAATCTGTGCTGAAATAATTCAGCTAACTTCTCTATTGACAATTTGTGTGGCTATGGTGGAAATAGAAGAAGAAGAGGTAAAATAAGAGAGAACATTTCCAGTAATTGCAAAACACTGATCTACATCTGGGAGAAGGAAGTTGAGAAAGACTTTATCAACCACTTAATTACCTTCCCCACATGCTCTAGCTGTATAGCACAATCACTCTCTGAAATTAAGGCTGATGCACCCTGCTTCTCAATGATGAGGCCTGCTCACTCCCACTCCTTTTAGGACTGCCTGACATTTTGAATACAGGCAATAGGGGTAATAAGGATGTATTGTATGTATGTATTCTGCATACTTGTATAACTTATCTGCATTTATTGTCAGTGATACTATTACTATCCCTTGTCTATTCCATGCACTAAAAATTATATATACAGAATATAAATCTATATCTAACATTTTAAAATTTTAGTGGTGGAAGATGTAATTATGAATGATGGGGGATATTATGATATTACTGGATGGTAACATACTATATTGGCTAATGAGTCCATTTCTATTTATCACGCCCCTAGAAGCTACACCTAAAACTAGGAAAGCTAGTATGCAGAGATTACGTCATTCAGTCCTTCAGCTGTTTTCCAGGGTTCACATTGTCTTTTACGATCTTAGAAACTCCCCTAGAAAATTCAAATTATGTTTCTGTGTTTGTGAGTAGGTTTTACCTTCTTTTTTTTCCCAAGTACTTTATTTCTACCGCCAAGGGCGAGTCCAGATTCTCATAACAATCATATATAAACAGTAAAATAACAGTTATGATCAATAGTCATTAAACCCAAGATAATAATCATATTCTTCATAGCAACCTCCATACACCCCTGAGGAGGACCCCATGTTTATATTACAGCGAACAGGGGGGCTATTCTCCTTCGCTGTGTCTGGAATCGCCCTATTTTCCATTTTCCACTTTATAAACCAAAACAAAACCAAAACCAAAAAAAAGGGGGGAGTAATGGGAAAGATGGGGGGAAGGGACGGCTAAGGGGAGGGGTTGCCCTGAGTGGATGATGGATAATTAGTTATTAACTATTTTAATTGTACTACTTATACCCGGTTATTATGAATTAAGCAAGCTCAGTCCTTCTTCAGAAGCTTTAAACATATTCCACTGTCTCCATATCTCAGAATACTTTTTTGCTGGTTTTGTGCTGAGAGTGTAAGATCTTCCATCTTATTTACCTCTTCCACTTTATGGAGCCAGCTTCCTACCGTAGGAGGTAGCATGTTTTTCCACCTAAGTGGAATACATGCTTTGGCTGCATTTACTAGATGTCATAAGATAGATTTTTTGTATTTTTTGACTGGGATATCCGTAACATGTAGTAAAAAAAAAGCTGGATCCTCCGGTATCCTTTACTCCGTAAATCTTTGAGTAATGTTTCATACTGCATTCCAGTAAGATATAGTTATATTTGAGCATGACCAAAAGATATGTAGCATCGTCCCTCCCTCCTCCATACATCTCCAACAACGATCTGGTGTTTCAGGATAGAATTTATGTAACCTCTGTGGGGTATAATACCATCTTGATAATATTTTATAATTCATCTCCTGGATCTTAGTACAAATAGAAGATTTCAGCGAGAGTTCAATCATATTTTGTTTTTGACTATATGTAAAGCTACAGTTCATCTCTCTCTCCCATTTCTCTATCCAAGATAAATTTGGTTGTTCCAGGGGAGAAATCAACAAGTTATACATCTTGTTTGTGTCAAGGTCCCTTCTTTCAAACAATATTCTTCAAATGTAGTTAATTATCATCTAAACCTCTCTGGTGGCTTAAGTTTATAAAGAAAATGATGAAGCTGCAGAGCATTCCAAAAAGGTTTACCGAAAGATCCCGCGGGTTCCATTAGGGCGGTTATAGATGGCCAGCCATCCGGTACTAAAAAATGCGATGCCCGAAAACAGTTATTTTGTCGCATAGTGGAAAAATGGTAGTCTCTCAAGCCTGGGGGGAATTCTGGGTTCCCAAGGATGGGCATCAAAGGTGAGTCCACTGTTGAGAGAGAGGTTTTAGTAATCAATTGTGAACAAATTCGTATTGTAGGACCTATCAACTGATGCCTCTTTGGGTCAAACGGGAGTTTATCGTAACACCATGGTGCCCCTTTCAATGAAACATCCGTTTGCTCGTGTTCGATCTGAACCCAGAGTTTATCTATTGAATGACGGTTCCAATCTATGAGTCTCCCCATGTGTACAGCCTGATAGTATTTGAATGCATCTGGGAGTGCAATTCCTCCTCGATGTTTAGGTTGAGACAATTGGGATCTGGGAGTGCGTGGTTTCTTGTGTGCCCAAATAAATTTGATAAACATTGAGTGAACCTGTTTAAAAGATTGAGATGGTATCTTGATCGACAAAGTCTGAAATAGATTTAAATACTTGGGTAGGATACTCATCTTTAAGAGATTACATCTAGCAAACCACAAATGCAGTCCCCGATACCATGCCTCTAGTAAAGTACGTGTTTTAGTCAATAGGGGAGGAAAGTTAAGTTCGAAGACTCGTTATAAATTAGAGGGGATGTATGTTCCCAGATATTTCAAGGCTATATCTTTCCACTTAAAGCTAAAAAAATTCTGTAGGATCTGTAGCTTCTCGGTAGGTACACCTACCCCTATTGCCTCTGATTTGTTCATTTTAAACATTTTACATTTTTAGTGGTGGAAGATGTAATTATGAATGATGGGGGATATTATGATATTACTGGATGGCAACATACTATATTGGCTAATGAGTCCATTTCTATTTATCACGCCCCTAGAAGCTACACCTAAAGCTAGGTAAGCTGGTATGCAGAGATTACTTCATTCAGTCCTTCAGCTGTTTTCCAGGGTTCACATTGTCTTTTATGATCTTAGAAACTCCCCTAGAAAATTCAAATTATGTTTCTGTGTTTGTGAGTTACTAATAGGTTTTACTTTCTATATGTCACATTACCCTTGACTGCACTGTCCAAAAGAAATCTTTGTACTAGACAAATTCCCAAACCATTACTAGGAGTAGACAGTACTGTTATCATATATATATATATATATATATATATATATATATATATATATATACACACATACAGTGGGTACGGAAAGTATTCAGACCCCCTTCAATTTTTCACTCTTTGTTATATTGCAGCCATTTACTCAAATAATTTAAGTTAATTATTTTTCCTCGTTAACCACTTAAGGACCGCCGCACGATGATGTACGTCAACAGAATGGCACGGCTGGGCACAAGGGCGTACAGGTACGTCCCCTTTAAGAACCCAGCCGCGCGACCTGGTCCTGAGCTCCGTGACTGCGCCCACAGGACCGGCGGACCCGATTGCCGCCGGTGTCCCACGTTCGGGTCACAGAGCTGAAGAACGGGGAGAGGTGAGTGTAAACAAACCTTTCCCTGTTCTTCCTAGTGGCAGTGGCAGTGATCGTCTGTTCCCTGTCATAGGTAACGACGATCAGTGACATCACACGCCAAGCCACGCCCCCCTTCCGTTAGAATCACACATTAGGTCACACTTAACCCCTACAGCGCCACCTACAGGTTAACCCCTTCACTGCCAGTGTCATTTTTACAGTAATCAGTGCATATTTATAGCACTGATCGCTGTAAAAATTACAATGGTCCCAAAATGGTGTCAAAAGTGTACGATGTGTCCGCCATAATGTCGCAGTCATGATAAAAAATGCTGATCACTGCCATTACTAGTAAAAAAAAAATATTAATAAAAATGCCATAAAACTATCCCCTGTTTTGTAGACGCTATAACTTTTGCGCAAACCAAATCAATAAACGCTTATTGGGATTTTTTTTACCAAAAATATGTAGAAGAATACGTATCGGCCTAAACTGAGGAAAAAAATGTTTTTTATATATATTTTGGGTAATATTTATTATAGCAAAAAGTAAAAAATATTGCATTTTTTTTTCAAAATTGTCGCTCTATTTTTGTTTATAGCGCAAAAAATAAAAACCGCAGAGGTGATCAAATATCACCAAAAGAAAGCTCTATTTGTGGGAAAAAAAGGACGCCAATTTTGTTTGGGAGCCACGTCGCACGACCGCACAATTGTCAGTTAAAGCAATGCAGTGCCGAATCGCAAAAAGTGGCCTGGTCCTTTAGCTACAAAATGATCCGGGGCTTAAGTGGTTAATGTACACACAGCACCCCATATTGACAGAAAAACACAGAATTGTTGACATTTTTTCAGATTTATTAAAAAAGAAAAACTGAAACATCACATGGTCCTAAGTATTCAGACCCTTTGCTCAGTATTTAGTAGAAGCACCTTTTTGATCTAATACAGCCATTTTGGGAAAGATGCAACAAGTTTTTCACACCTGGATTTGGGGATCCTCTGCCATTCCTCCTTGCAGATCCTCTCCAGCTCTGTCAGGTTGGATGGTAAACATTGGTGAACAGCCATTTTTAGGTCTCTCCAGAGATGCTCAATTGGGTTTAAGTCAGGGCTCTGGCTGGGCCATTCAAGAACAGTCACGGAGTTGTTGTGAAGCCACTCTTTCGTTATTTTAGCTGTGTGCTTAGGGTCATTGTCTTGTTGGAAGGTAAACCTTCGGCCCAGTCTGAGGTCCTGAGCACTCTGGAGAAGGTTTTAGTCCAGGATATCCCTGTACTTGGCCGCATTCATCTTTCCCTCGATTGCAACCAGTTGTCCTGTCCCTGCAGCTGAAAAACACCCTCACAGCATGATGCTGCCACCACCATGCTTCACTGTTGGGACTGTATTGAACAGGTGATGAGCAGTGCCTGGTTTTCTCCACACATGCCGCTTAGAATTAAGGCCAAAAAGTTCAATCTTGGTCTCATCAGACCAGAGAATCTTATTTCTCACCATCTTGGAGTCCTTCAGGTGTTTTTTTAGCAAACTCCATGCAGGCTTTCATATGTCTTGCACTGAGGAGAGGCTTCCATCGGGCCACTCTGCCATAAAGCACCCACTAGGGATGAGCCGAACACCCCCCGGTTCGGTTCGCACCAGAAACTGTGAACGGCCCGAAAGTTTGCGCGAACGTTAGAACCCTATTAAATACAATGGACGCGAACGTTCAAAATCGAAAGTGTTAATTATAACGGCTAATATGCATGTTATTGTCCTAAAAAGGGTTTGGGGACCCGGGTTCTACCCCAGGGGACATGTATCAATGCAAAAAGAAGTTTTAAAAACTGACGTTTTTTCGGGAGCAGTCATTTTAATGATGCATAAACTGAAAAAAATGGGAAATATTCATTTAAATATAGTACCTGGGGGGTGTCTAAAGTAGGCCTGTGAAGTGGCATGTGTTTCCCGTGTTTAGAACTGTCCCTGCACAAAATGAAATTTCTAAAGGAAAAAAAGCCATTTAAAACTGCTTGCGACTTTAATGTCTTGTCCTGGCAATATGGATGAAAATCTTTGAGAAAAATGGCATGGCTACCCCATCACCACCCCCCCCCCCACTACCCCAGCCCATTACCAGCCCTTTTGGGTCTTGTATGGATATTAAGGGGAACCCCGCACCCAAAATAAAAAAAGGCCCTATATACTCTGAACAGCAGTATACAGGCGGTGCAAACAAGACAGGGACTGTAGGTTTGTTCTTAAGTAGAATCTGTTTGTAATTTTGAACAGGTACATTGTTTATGTGTAGCTCCAGCCAAAAAATATATTTTTAAGCTTTTTGGAAAACATAGGGAAGGGTTATCACCCCTGTAACATTTGTTTTGCTGTCTGTGCACATGTTCAGAAGATTTCACCTCACTTTCCGTCCCAATGACAAATGTTTTTGGAAAAGTGGTGTTTTTGAAACAAGGATTGGTGATAAAGCATCAGTAGAGAGGAGACACCTTTTTCCCATATTAACACTTAAGCCCCGTACACACGATCGGATAACCTATGGATTTTCGTCCGATGGATTTGTCCATCGGAAATCCGATGAAACTGTTTTTCATCAGTCTTGGCCACACACCATCAGTCCAAAAACCGACCGTTCCAAACGCGGTGACGTAAAACACTCCGATGAGCCGAGAAAAATTAAGTTTAATGCTTCTGAGCATGCGTCGAATTGATTCTGAGCATGCGTGGGTTTTTTAACCGATGGACTTGCCCATAGACGATTGGAAATTCCCATCGGTTTTTTATCCATCGGAAAATTTTAAAACAAGTTCTATTTTTTACAACCGATGGAAAAAAGACCGATGGGTACCATACACGATCGGTTGGTCTGATGAAAACCATCCATCGGACGGTTTTCATCAGTCAAACCGATCGTGTGTACGGGGCTTTACAGGAGAGAATTTTCCTTCCTAGGGGTATATTTCCTCTCACTTCCTTTTGTCTCCTTCCGTTTGCAAGTAGGAGTCGTTTGTAAGTTGGATGTTTGAAAGTATGGGCCTGCCGTATATACTCTGCTGAAATTTGCCCCTTAGATGTTGGTGTTGCCACAACACTGTGAGCCCTCACAGTTACTCTTGGTGGGCGCTGGAAATAGCTGTAAACTATTATATCAGGAATTGTAATTACATGCCATTGTTGAACAGTGGTAGGAAAAATTGGGCCTTTGGTGGTGGTGCTGGTGCCACAACACTGTAAGCCCTCACAGTTACTCTTGGTGGGCAAAGGAATGGGCCCTGCTGTGAATTATTAGATCAAGAATTGTAATTACATGCCCCTGTTGAAAAATGGGCCTTAGGCACTGGTGCTGGTGCCACGACACTGCAACCTCTCCCAGATACTCTAGTTGGAGTGCAGGAATGAGCCCTGCTGCAAAGCATTGCATCAAAAATTGTAATTACATGCCCCTGTTAAACAGGGGCTGAAAAAATGGGCCTTAGCCACTGGTTGCGGCACCCAGAAACAAAAATGTTCTTCCAAGCTATCATCATGAATCAGATCATTGAGGAGGAGGAGGATAGTCAGTCAACATAACAGGACAGTCACTCAGCATCAGCATAGGCAGTCTTGAAGGGATGTGACATTTCAAAATAAATTATTCTGTTATATCAGCTGCAGGTGCTTGGTAGCTGGTGGTGATCCAAGACTGGTTCATCTTTATGAAGGTCAGTCTATCAACCGAGTCGGTGGACAGGTGCACCCTGTGATTCATGACAAAGCCTCCAGCAGCACTGAATGTGCGTTCCGAAAGAACGCTGGATGCAGGACAGGCCAGTGGCTCAATTGCATACTGTGCAAGCTCTGGCCAGTGATCCATCCTCAAGACCCAGTAAGCCAGAGGATTTTCGGTGGGAAAGGTGTCCAAGTCTGACCTTGCCCCTAGGTATTCCTGCACCATGTATATCAGACGCTGGCGATGGTTGCTGGAACCGATCATACCTTGGGGCTGCGGACTAAAAAATTGTCTGAACGCATCGGTCAGACGGCCACCTTGCCCACCGATCCTTCTTTGACTGACCGAAGCCTCAGCAACTCGTTGTCCAGGACCAGGAGTTTGTAACCTCCCAGTCTCTGGGAACGCGTTGCACAGACCTTTCTGCAAGGCCTCCCGGAGATGTTTCGTCCTCTGTTCCCTCTGCGACGGTAAGATAAGGTCCATGTGGCCATCCAGTAATGGTCCCTCTCCTTGATCTGAAGAATACGAGGATCCATCCGCAGACTTTGCAGGATCAGGGAGGCCATGCAGCGTAGGTTAGCTGAGGCATTCGGTCCGGAGTCCTCTGGGTCACTAAGGACGACATGATCCGCAGCCACCTCCTCCCAGCCACGTACAAGTCCACGGGTTTCTTGGGACTGTAAATCATCCCTAAAAGACTGCTGCTGTTGATGCTGAGTGCCAGGCTCCACCTCCATGCTGACACAATCCTCCTCCTCCTCGTCCTCTTCCTGTGCGATGGGTGGGACAGAAGGAACACTGTCTGGGTAAAGGGGGCCTTGAGAGGCAAGGAAGTCCTGCTCTTCCTGCCTCTGTTCTGCCTCAAGTGCCCTGTCCATTATTCCACGCAGCGTATGCCCCAACAGGTGGACAAGAGGTACAGTGTCACTGATGCATGCACTGTCATTGCTCACCATCCTCGCGGCCTCCTCAAATGGTGCCAGGACAGTGCATGCATCCCTGATCATGCCCCACTGGCGTGGTGAAAAAAAACAGAGCTCCCCTGACCCTGTCCTGGTGCCGTAGTCACACAGGTACTCATTGAGGGCCCTCTGCTGCATGTGCAGCCACTGCAGCATGGCCAACATTGAGTTCCACCTGGTGGGCATGTCACATATAAGGCAGTTCTTGGGCAGGTTCAACTCCTTTTGCAGCTTAGCCAGCCGAGCACTGGCATTATATGATCTGTGGAAATGCACACAGACTTTCCTGGCCTGCCTCAGGACATCCTGTAAGCCCGGGTACCTGCCCAAGAACCGCTGCACAACCAGGTTAAGGACGTGAGCCACACAGGGCACATGGGTCAGTTGTCCCTGTCGGAGGGCAGAGAGGAGGTTGGTGCCATTGTCGCAAACCACCATTCCTGGCTTAAGCTGGCGTGGCATCAACCACCTCTCAGCCTGCCCCTGCAGAGCTGACAGAACCTCTGCCCCAGTGTGGCTCATGTCCCCCAAACACACCAGCGCAAGCACGGCATGGCATCTTTTTGCCTGCGTACTTGTGTAGCCCCTTGAACGCCTACGGAGCACCGCTGGTTCCGAGGACAAAGCACAGGAAGAGGCCATGGAGGAAGAAGAAGAGGGGGTGGAGGAGAGAGGTGTGTCACAACCAGTTGTAGCATTTTGGAGGCGTGGCGGCGGAACAACCTCCAACAACTTTTGGAAATGGCTTTGAAAAATAACTATTTCCAATTCGCAACTAAATTCTTCCAACAACTACAGGGGACCTCAATGGGGGCCCCCTGGGCCCCATCATATGCCTGCCTCCACCTGGGGTGGTGGGAGGAGGACACTGTGTACACCTCCTCGATGTACCTCAGCCACGCAAGAGCGTGGCTGAGGTACATAGATGACGTGCTTATGATTTGGTCAGGGACCCCTACACAGCTAAGCCAGTTCATGGATGAGCTTAATCAGAATAAGCGTAACTTACGCTTTACTTCTGTTTCCAGCCTCAGTGAGATTTCCTTTCTGGATCTAAAATTAACCATCCATGAGGGGTATTTGACCACCCAGACCTACAGGAAAACTACAGCAGCCAATACCCTTTTAAGGGCAGATAGCTACCATCCCGCTCCTCTTAAACGCGGAATACCAGTGGGACAGTTCCTCAGAATCAGGAGGAACTGCTCCAGTGAAGCAATGTATCGCAGGGAATCTGAGATCCTCTACCAGCAGTTTAGAGATAGGGGATATGGGCACAGAACACTTCGCAGGGCAAGAAGCATTGCTAGTCAACGCCCACGAGATGAATTGCTTCAGCCCAAACCTAACCTTAAATCCAATCAGGATGGACCAGCTCGGTTCATCACTCCTTTTGGTGTCCAGTGGCACCAAGTACGAGCGGTCCTCACAGAGCACTGGCACATTTTGACTGGCTGTGAACAACTCAAGAAAATAGTAGGTGACAGGCCCCAATTAACAGCTGAAAGGGCCAGAAATCTTAGGGATGCACTTGTCAATAGTGAATATATACGCCCTATTGATAGCAACTGGCTGACAGACATACCACGTACAGTGGGCATGTTTTCATGTGGCCACTGTGGCACATGTAAACATGTAGATAGAACAAAAAGCTTTAGAGACTCACAATCTAAGAATCACTATGAGATCAAATCCTTTATTAATTGTGGTACAGCACGTGTGCTCTATATTTTGGAATGCCCATGCCATTTACTCTATGTGGGCAAAACAAAACGACAACTTCGAGTACGTTTTGCTGAACATCTAAAGAGCATTCGTCTCAAAGAAGACACCCCAGTGGCCCAACATTTTTTAAGATATCATGAGGGAAAAACACAAGGCCTGCGAGTAAAGGGTTTCTATGCCCTTAACCTATCAGAAAGACGAGGGGATTTCGATACCGTCCTGATCCGACATGAAAAGACCTGGATCTTTAGGCTCCAGACACTCCAGCCCAAAGGCTTAAATACAGAAATGAGCCTAAAGATTTTTCTGGAGCCTTAAATAGGACATCTAATTATGTTTATGATCAGCACGGTATATGTTTCCTGCCTCTGTTTTCCCCTCAGTACAAATGTCCAGTGTATTTACACCCAATAATTAGATAGGTATAATCAGTCTATGATGACAGGGTCTTGTTTGTATGTATTATTGCAACATCCATCTATACCTAGCCTCACTGTCTGGTTTGGTGTTTTTCCTATAAACATTGTTATAAATGTTTTTTCATTTTTGAAACCTTGTGAATGTATATATTTAATTTTTGCATGGATATCAACATTACCTGTTGTGACCATAAGATGGCGCTACTTCGTCAGTCAGTGGTATTTCACCTGTGATTGGCTAAACAAGGCTATATAATAGGAGCACTAATAATCCACTGACACATCAAGATGAAGTGACATATTCGTCACGAAACGCGTCATGTCCGACGTTGTAATTCTGGGTTGTTGACTAAACCCCACTCGCTCCTCTCCTCTCCTCGCAATGAACACCATTGAATGAATTCACTGCCAGCCAACAGAGGATAAGACAAGGACAGTTTGATCTTGCCCCTAGAGGCCCTAACCTGCTATTACACAGGCTTGTGTATCCTCAGATCTAACGGCGCGACGGCTCTAGTCATACGGTCAGCGCTGATGCGTTGAAACAGAGCCAGCGGATCACAGGAGCCGCACGCGACTCCACGGAGGGACGTACTCTACGCAGCAGCCTCCTTCAAGCCGGAAGGATCACCTTTCTGAGCAGCAGCACAGCGAGAGCTATAGAGCTCAAGGACATCACTATATATCCACGAGCAACGGCTTAAAAGAGACTCTGGTGTCAGGTGAATCACGGGATGGATGTTATGGATGGGTAAGCAAGTATATTACCATATGGTTATCGTGCCCCCCTTCCTCCCCTCTATCAAATATCACCTCACCATACTCGGCCAGGACTGGGCTCAAGCCTTTGTCCCTCCATGGACTGTCTGCAATAGATCATACTCAGAATAAGTTCCATGCCATATTGCTGAGTGCAATCCAGTGCTCATTACACTGCATCAATAGTCTTACCAGCTTATACAGGTTTATCTATTGATATATGGAGCTGCACCGCATGAACATTGTATCAGCAGGTATATTTGCCAACACGGCTTGATTCTAACACTCCAGTTTGGATTCAGATTTGAGTTATCGTTCATCCTACAGCCTAAACCCAACATTGGTTTGGTTTGAACAGTCCTTTCATTCAACAAATGCTGCAAGCTCCGGTTATTGATACAATATCTACCCGGTCATTCAGGGTTCATTCTTAGTAAGGACACTTAGGAGAAGTAGAGCGGGCGGCTGAAGTCCACCCAGGCCATCATTTTTACTTTTTCCAACAGTGCACTGTGTATGTGTGTGTTTTCATGTTTTTATTCTAATGTGCATATATTCAGGAGAAACCCTTTCCCCTATATGAGTATATTCATACTGTTAGGTTGAAATGTGATTATTTAGATAGCATTCGACCAATAAAGTCTTTTCTATTTTTCTATTACCAAATGTATTGTGGTTGATTCACCCTATAACCGTCTATTGGGTTGTCCCAATCTCCCGTCCCCCCCTCTCCCTTCTTGTTTCCATGTGCGTTTTGGTTAGGAGGATCCCGTTTTCACATAAACGTATCTCTCGTTTGGTATTTTTTATTTTATTTTTTATTTTATAATTGGCTCTATGTGAATCAGGCATCCCTCCCTTCCTTGCTCATTATCCAACACTACTGCACCTTGTCCTGCATCCTTCCCAGCTGCCAAAAGAGTGACCCAATGGGCCGTGAAAGAAAGGTAACGTCCCTGTCCATGCCTGCTGGACCATGAGTCAGCGGTAATATGCACCTTACCACTGACCGCCCTGTCCAGCAAGGCATGGACATTGCCTTCCACATGCCGGTAGAGAGCTGGAATTGCCTTCCGTGAGAAAAAGTTGCGTTTGGGAACCTGCCACTGAGGAACCGCACATTACACAAACTCACGGAAGGGGGTCGAATCTACCAACTGAAAAGGCAGCAGTTGAATTGCTAGCAATTTAGCCAAGCTAGCATTCAACCACTGGGCATGTGGATGGCTGGGAGTGAACTTCTTTCGACGGTCCAGTAGCTGGGGCAGGGAAATTTGCCTGCTACAATGGGACGTCGGTGTACTGCTAGCAGAGTGCCCACAAGTACTTGGCTGTGACACACCTAATTCTACACCTTCATTCCTCTCAGTGCAGGTTTCAGAGAGGACTGAAGGTATAGTGGGGTTGGAGATCCCAGCTGATGAGGAGCAAGGAGAGGTCCGCTTTGTTCTTTGGTGTGGGTCTTTAAGGTACGCTTGCCAATGAGCTGCATGGCAGGTCAACATATGTCTGGTCAAGCATGTGGTGCCCAAGCGGCTAATGTTTTGGCCACGCGAGATACGCTTGAGACATATGTTGCAAATAGCAGCGGTGCGATCTGATGCACTCGACTCAAAAAAGGCCCACATCAAAGAACTTTTGGAATAACGAGCAGAGGCAGCGTCCTGCACAGGCGGAGCTCTGCGGTGTGATTCAGTCGGTGTGCTGCCCTTACGCTGGCCCCCGGAGGGCATCCTGCCTCGTTGGAGATGTGCCTCCTCCTCATCCTCCTCCTCCTCCTCTCTCCTGACAGGCACCCACGTGGAGTCAGTGACCTCATCATCCCCTCCCTCTTCATCACTGGAGCCAATCTGGCAGTATGCTGCAGCTGCTGGAACATGACTGCCAGAATGCTGTCCTTCTTGAGCATCCCCTCTTTCTGCGCTCACGCTACTGCCTTCCTCTAGCTGGGTATCATCATCAGACCCTTCAAAACGCTGGGCATCCTCCTGGAGCATGTACCTAACACTGTGCTCAAACAGTTCGGGGGGACTCCTCAGGAGGACATGGTGGGTCTAGGGAAGGAGTGACTGATGATGACATTGATATGAGGGAAGAGGACGCTTTGGCAGCTGCTTTGCCAGTACCCTGAGCCTGGGTGAGAGAGGATGAGGAGGATGAGGAGGGCTTGGTCATCCACTCTACCAAGTCTTCAGCATGATGCGGCTCAACACGTCCAGCTGCTGAAAATAAGGACAAGCGTGTCCCATGGCCACGTGCTGATGACGATGCACCGCGTCCACGACCAGCACTGTTGTCTCTAGACACAGAGCCTGCTTGCCCTCTTTTATTGGCTCCTGACTGTCTGCCTGTTCTTGTTTGCCTTCCAAACATAGTAATGGACTGAAGGGAGATGGGAAAACCAGGAATTGGAGTAGTGTATATTGTGCTGGAGGCACACAACACCCACTAACTCCTGCATATGCCTTTATTAGAGAACACCAGGAATAAAGGGTAGATACAGGTGTATACTGTGCTGTGCTGGAGGGACACAACACCCACTAACTCCTGCAGATGCCTTTATTAGAGAACACCAGCAATAAAGGGTAGATACAGGTGTATACTGTGCTGTGCTGGAGGGACACAACACCCACTAACTCCTGCAGATGCCTTTATTAGAGAACACCAGCAATAAAGGGTAGATACAGGTGTATACTGTGCTGTGCTGGAGGGACACAACACCCACTAACTCCTGCAGATGCCTTTATTAGAGAACACCAGCAATAAAGGGTAGATACAGGTGTATACTGTGCTGTGCTGGAGGGACACAACACCAACTAACTACTGCAGATGCCTTTATTAGAGAACACCAGCAATAAAGGGTAGATACAGGTGTATACTGTGCTGTGCTGGAGGGACACAACACCCACTAACTCCTGCAGATGCCTTTATTAGAGAACTCCAGCAATAAAGGGTAGATACAGGTGTATACTGTGCTGTGCTGGAGGGACACAACACCCACTAACTCCTGCAGATGCCTTTATTAGAGAACACCAGCAATAAAGGGTAGATACAGGTGTACAGTATACTGTGCTGGGGCACACAACACTCACTAACTCATGCAGATGCCTGTATTATAGAACAGCAAAAAATGTAGATACAGGTGTATACTGTGCTGGGGCACACAACACCCACTAACTCCTGCAGATGCCTGAGAAAAGAACACACTGTCCCTGCCTATCTAGCTTAGAGAACAGTAATAAAGGGTAGATACAGGTGTATACTGTGCTGGGGCACACAACACCCACTAACTCCTGCAGATGCCTGAGAAAAGAACACACTGTCCCTGCCTGCCTATCTAGCTTAGAGAACAGTAATAAAGGGTAGATACAGGTGTATACTGTGCTGGGGCACACAACACCCACTAACTCCTGCAGATGCCTGAGAAAAGAACACACTGTCCCTGCCTGCCTATCTAGCTTAGAGAACAGCAATAAAGGGTAGATACAGGTGTATACTGCGCTGGAGGCACACAACACCCACTAACTCCTGCAGATGCCTGAGAAAAGAACACACTGTAGAAAACACTGTCCCTGCCTATGTAGCTCTTTCCCTGCACGCCGGAACACACTACACAAGGCTGCCGCGCTAGTGGCCTTTTATAGTGTGGGGCGTGTACTAAACACCCCTGAGTTATGATTGGCCACAGGCATCCTGCCTGTGGCCAATTATGTCTCTCCTCGCTGCCAGGGCGCTGTGATTGGCCAAGCATGCGGGGTCACAGCGCATGCTTGGCCAATCACAGCGCCGGCAATGCAGTGCGATAGTGCAGTGCATTGTGGGCTGCTCGCATCACACAAATTTGGCGTGAACGGCCCACAAAGTTCTGGTTTCTGCCGAACAGGCGAACAGGCGATGTTCGAGCTCATCCCTAGCCCCGACTGGGCTGCAGTGATGGTTGACTTTCTACAACTTTCTCCCATCTCGCGACTGCGTCTCTGGAGCTCAGCCACAGTGATCTTTGGGTTCTTCTTTACCTCTCTCACCAAGGCTCTTCTTTAAGGATTATGGAGGCCACTGTGCTCTTAGGAACCTCAAGTGCAGCAGAATTTTTTTGTAACCTTGGCCAGATCTGTGCCTTGCCACAATTCTGTCTCTGAGCTCTTCAGGCCATTCCTTTTGACCTCATGATTCTCATTTGCTCTGACATGCACTGTGAGCTGTAAGGTCTTATATAGACAGGTGTGTGGCTTTCCTAATCAAGTCCAATCAGTATAATCAAACACAGCTGGACTCAAATGAAGGTGTAGAACCATCTCAAGGATGATCAGAAGAAATAGACAGCACCTGAGTTAAATATATGAGTGTCACAGCAAAGGGTCTGAATACTTAGGACCATGCGATATTTCAGTTTTTCTTTTTAATAAATCTGCAAAAATGTCAACAATTCTGTGTTTTTCTGTCAATATGGGGTGCTGTGTGTACATTAATGAGGAAAAAATGAACTTAAATGAATTTAAGGGGGTCTGAATACTTTCCATACCCATTGTGTGTATATATTTATATATATATATATAGTACTGTATGTGTGTGTATATATATTGTGAGGGGGTTAGCTCGGCAGCGGGTGTGTGTGACCCCCGGGATGGGCTCCCCACACAAAACAGGCCCAGCAAACGGAGGTTGTGGTTTTCAAAATCAAAAAAAAGTGCGGTTTATTTTCTATTTACAGTGACAAAACACAGCAAAGCAAAAGAAACATAACCAAAATAAATCCTGGTCAAGTTGACCTCTGACTAAACATACAGGTTTCCTAACTAACAACTGGGATCAGCCTAGTGCTGTCCTAGTCCCTAAGTCCCTGGTTTTAAATGTCCAAGCAAATAGCCACACAGGCTTTGTCTCACCGCACAGGGGTTCACTCTCCCTAGACAGTCCACACAGGTCTGGTTCCAGGCATGAGCTAACACCTAATGAATCTGGGAGTTCTTATAGAGGCCTAAATGAGCTGACAAGCTTCAGCTGGTCTCATCAACTCCCTGTCTGCACGACGCCCAGCCCTCTCCCTAGAGGTATGAGTCATCCATGAGCCCACTAGCCTTATACAACTCTCCACCTAGTTGTATAAGTCGGCGTAAAGCCTGAATCTGGGCGAAATATATCTACCCCCCTGGATGCAACCAGGTGACTTTACCTTCCTGCTGTCACATACCCCCCCCTCTTGTTTTAACCTCGGGGTTGGAACACCAGCAATCAGGCATTCATGTACTCGAGACAAAGCATCCACATTCCCCATTTGAACGCCAGGGCGATGCTTTACTGTGAAGTTGAATTCCTGGAGGGCCAGGAACCACCTATTCACTCTTCTATTTGTTTCCTTGTTTTGAGCCATCCACTTTAACGGAGCGTGATCCGTAACCATGTCAAAGTGCCTACCTAGCAGGTAGTACCGAAGGGAATCTAGAGCCCACTTCACCGCTAAACACTCCTTTTCAACGGTGGCGTAATTTACCTCATGGGACTTCAACTTCCTGCTGAGGTAAATGACTGGGTGCTCTTCCCCGTTCCAGACCTGGGACAATACTGCTCCTAACCCCACATCTGACGCATCACTTTGTACGACAAAGTCTTTAGAGAAGTCGGGTGAGTACAACACTGGCTGGCTACATAAGGCTTGTTTCAAGAATTGGAATGCTGCCTCAGCCTCGGGGGTCCATTTAATCATGACCGACCCTTTCCCCTTCGTCAGGTTGGTTAGGGGCACAGCCTTAGAAGCAAAGTGGGGAATGAATCGCCGATAATACCCAGCGATTCCCAGAAAGGCTCGTACCTGCTTCTTGCTGTTGGGACGTGGCCAACTCTGGATGGCCTCGACTTTGTTGAGTTGGGGTTTTATTACTCCCCTCCCAATGGTGTACCCAAGATATTTGGCCTCCTCCTGCCCAATGGTACACTTCTTGGGGTTAGCCGTAAACCCCGCTTCCCGAACAGAGTCCAGGACTGCTTGCACTTTTGGCAGATGTGAGGCCCAATCTGTGCTATGGACAATTACATCATCCAGGTAAGCCGCAGCATACTTCCGATGGGGCCTCAGCATCTGGTCCATTTTCCGCTGGAATGTGGCCGGCGCATTCTGTAACCCGAACGGCATTCTTTTATATTGGAACGCCCCGTCTGGGGTTACAAATGCGGTTTTCTCTTTGGCCGACTTGGCCAGGGGGATTTGCCAATGCCCTTTTGTGAGGTCAAGAGTCGTCATGTATCGGGCTGTTCCCAGCCGGTCGATCAACTCATCTATACGTGGCATGGGGTAGGTGTCAAATTTTGTAACTTTGTTCAACTGACGAAAATCGTTACAAAATCGCCAGCTCCCATCCGGTTTAGGCACCAACACGATGGGACTAGACCAATCACTTTGGGACTCCTCTATCACCCCTAAGTTCAGCATTTTCTGTACTTCCTCCCGTATTGCCTCCCGTCGAGCCTCTGGGATCCGATAGGGTTTTAACTTCACCCTTTCACCGGGCGGGGTAATGATGTCATGCTCTACCCCAGATGTTTGTCCCGGCAGCTCAGAGAATACCTCCTTGTTGCGAAGCACAAACTCCTTAACCTCCTGTTGTTGGGGTTGTGACAAGGTGGCTGCTATTCCAACCTCAGGAATCACGCAACCAGTTTGAGCTGGTGACCAAGTGTCTGCGACTAGGGACTCTCTATCCCTCCAGGCTTTCAACAGATTAACGTGATAGATCTGTTCGGGCTTTCGCCTTCCTGGTTGTCTGACCTTGTAATTCACTTCGCTCACTTTTTCCATTATCTCGTAGGGGCCTTGCCATTTGGCAAGGAATTTACTTTCAACCGTAGGGACAAGTACCAATATCCTATCCCCCGGGGAAAAGGTACGGGTCTTGGCTCCACGGTTGTACACTCTCTGCTGTGCCAACTGCGCTTGGGCCAAATGTTCCTTCACGATGGGCATTACCTGTGCAATTCGATCTTGCATCAGGGCGACATGCTCAATCACACTCCTGTGGGGAGAACTCTCACTTTCCCAAGTTTCCTTGGCAATATCCAACAGCCCTCTTGGGTGTCTCCCATACAGTAACTCAAAGGGGGAGAATCCCGTAGAGGATTGGGGCACCTCCCTAATAGCAAACATCAAATAAGGAAGTAAACAGTCCCAATCCTTTCCATCTCTATCCACCACTTTCTTCAACATTTGTTTTAGGGTTTTGTTGAATCTTTCAACCAGCCCATCGGTTTGGGGGTGATACACAGACGTACGCAATTGCGTCACTTTGAACAATTTATACAGCTCTTTCATAACCCGGGACATAAAGGGTGTACCTTGGTCCGTAAGCAGTTCTTTACAAATACCCACCCGGCTAAAAACAAGAGATAGCTCTTTGGCTATGGTTTTGGCCGAGGTATTTCGGAGAGGGATCGCTTCTGGATAACGGGTGGCATAGTCCATTATAACTAATATGTACTGGTGCCCCCTAGCGGACTTGATTATAGGACCTACCAAATCCATGGCGATCCTCTCAAACGGGACCTCAATGATGGGTAGAGGGACCAGCGGGCTACGGAAATGTGGCATCGGGGCCAACCTCTGACACACAGGGCAGGAGGAACAATAATTTTCTACGTCCTTCATCACCCCCGGCCAATAGAATCTCTGTAATACCCTCTCTCGGGTTTTCTCTGTCCCCAGATGACCTCCAAGAATGTGCCCATGGGCCAACTCCAACACCAACTTCCTGTAAGGTTTGGGCACCACAAGCTGCTCAACGGTTTCTTCTGCCCTTTTTGCCACCCGATACAGTAGGTCCTTCTCTACGCTGAAGTATGGGTAAGTGCAGGTATTATCTGGGTTCACTAACTCGCCATCTATTTTCACTACGTTTTCCCGTGCCTTTATTAGGGCGGGGTCTTTCAACTGTTCTGTGGCAAAGTTTTCCCTGTGAACCTCAAGATCAGAAAACTCCACAGACGGTAGGTTTTCGTCTGAGGAGGTGGGCTCCTCTCCAGTTTCTTGAGTCTCCCCTGCCAATACTGATAAGGGAAATTCCGGAGAGTCCTCACCACTCTCAGGGGAGTTCTGGCTATCACATTCCTGGTACATAGGGGCACCAGTGAGGGGCTCAGGATCATCCCACAGTTCCCAGAACTTCGGAAAATCCCTTCCCACAATGGCGTCATGCGGTAACTGAGATACTAAGCCCACTGGATGAGAGAGGGTACCTTTGGGGGTCTCGAAACACACTGTAGTCACTGGATACTCTCGGGTGTCCCCATGCACACAAATAACAGCTACCTTGCTATTCCCAGAGACCTCTGTTTTAACTAACTCAGCCTTTATCAGGGTCACAAGGCTACCTGAATCCAGCAATACCACAACATTTCTACCATTAACACACATTTTGCATAAATGTTTCTCAGTTCCTCGAATGGCAGTGCATGCGACTGTCGCACACAGCGACTGACGTCTGCCCGTCAGAAAGTCACACTGCATGGGTTCCTCCACAACCGGGCAATTGGCTGCAATATGTCCCGCTTGCCGGCAGCGGTAGCAAACGATCCTTCTTGCCGCCTCTTGAGCCGCTGATTTCCCAGGCTGTTCTCGCCAAACTTGGGGTAGAGCTCCCACCCTCTCACTCTCTCCACCCTCACCCCTTGGAATCCTCTTATCCGCCCCTGGGGATGGTCTGGTCTTAGGGTGGAAAGTCCGAGTGTCTCTGGAAGAGGCCGTCAGGTTCTCTGTAGCCAAGTATTTCTCCACACGATCCACAAGACCATGGGCCGTCTCTGGGTCTCCATGGCTTACCCACTTTTGGATGGCAGTAGGAAGAGCTCTCAAAAACCGATCCATTACAACACGTTCCACAATCTTTGGTGCGGACAAAGTCTCTGGCTGTAGCCACTTTCTGCTCAGGTGAATGAGATCATACATTTGAGACCTGGGGGGTTTTCCAAGCTGGAAAGTCCAGTTATGCACACGCTGAGCCCGGACAGCCTGGGTGACACCCAGCCTTGCCAATATTTCAGCTTTTAGCATCACATAGTCTTTTGCTTGGTTAGGCTCTAGGTCATAGTAAGCTTTCTGCGATTCACCAGTTAACAGAGGAGCCACCAGTCCAGCCCACTGCTCCTCAGGCCACTTTTCTCTTTCAGCGGTCCTTTCAAATGTGGTCAAAAATACCTCTGGATCATCCTCTCCAGTCATTTTTGTCAATAAACGACTCACCCCAAAGGACGCGGTATTAGTGGGACGGCTTTCCTCACTGGTCTGCGGACGTTGCTGCATTACTGCTTCCATCTGTTGTTGTAGTCTCTGCTCTTGCTTCTGCAACAGGTCTATGAAGCGGGCCTCAGATTGCTGCTGGGCTCGTTGCTGAGCCTCCAGACTCTGTTGCAAAGTTGCGTTTGTCTGCTGCTGGGCTGCAAGGCTCCTTTGCAAACCTGCATTTGTCTGCTGTTGATTGGCATTTGCTAGAGCCAGCTGCTTCAGTATCTCCTCCATGCTGGCTTAAAAAAAAACTGCCACTGGTTCTCCACCAACTGTGAGGGGGTTAGCTCGGCAGCGGGTGTGTGTGACCCCCGGGATGGGCTCCCCACACAAAACAGGCCCAGCAAACGGAGGTTGTGGTTTTCAAAATCAAAAAAAAGTGTGGTTTATTTTCTATTTACAGTGACAAAACACAGCAAAGCAAAAGAAACATAACCAAAATAAATCCTGGTCAAGTTGACCTCTGACTAAACATACAGGTTTCCTAACTAACAACTGGGATCAGCCTAGTGCTGTCCTAGTCCCTAAGTCCCTGGTTTTAAATGTCCAAGCAAATAGCCACACAGGCTTTGTCTCACCGCACAGGGGTTCACTCTCCCTAGACAGTCCACACAGGTCTGGTTCCAGGCATGAGCTAACACCTAATGAATCTGGGAGTTCTTATAGAGGCCTAAATGAGCTGACAAGCTTCAGCTGGTCTCATCAACTCCCTGTCTGCACGACGCCCAGCCCTCTCCCTAGAGGTATGAGTCATCCATGAGCCCACTAGCCTTATACAACTCTCCACCTAGTTGTATAAGTCGGCGTAAAGCCTGAATCTGGGCGAAATATATCTACCCCCCTGGATGCAACCAGGTGACTTTACCTTCCTGCTGTCACAATATATATATATATATATAGTGTCAAAAGATTAAGTTCACCTTTAGTAAAAAAAAACCCGCATGAATTTGCAGGTAAAAAAAAATATTATTTTTTTACACAAAGATCATGCAAGGGCATTTCACCCAAAATCAGTAGAATTTCAGGCTCCTGCAAACATTCAGTACAGCTCTCTGCATCTCTATACAAGCAGACAGTTACTGAGCTGCAAGAAGTGTCAATGAGCTATGATGGCATTGATCAGCATGCTCGTATTTAAGAACTATAAGCCTTGTAGTTCATTCATTCACAGGTTCCCGTGAATGAATGATGTGATTATTGGGGCGAAGTGGCTGACAGTGATTGCAGGGAGGAGAATGTAAATATTCACCAGCACATCAAGGATCTTCAATTGTGTTCAAACTGTTTTTATTGAAGAAAGATCACATCACAGTGTAGTGAAATGTTTTGGATCTGCGCAGGACCACTTAATCGGGCATGTGACGAGGGGATCCTGCGCGGTTTCTGAAACCTTGCACTACACTGTTTGTGATGTGATGTGATCTTTCTTCAATTGAAAAACCTTGGAATGTTTTCAATGTATCGTTTATGCTCCAGTATCTAGCTGGTGGTCACTGCAGTACCCAGTACTTTTGAGAGCTCATTCCAGGAATGTGTGTCATATGGACTGTTATCCGTGCAGGTAGAAAAAACCCTACCCGGTTTCAGAGTAAAGGGGGTATTTGGGGGTGCTAAACATGTTACATCCTAAATACAGGTGTAACATGTTCAGAAGGTGGACTTAGCCATTAACCCTTTCGTTGACAGGTCCGTACATTGTTCAGACCATACAGCAGGGGTTTTCACACACAATCCAGTGCCTGTAACCACCGGGATTGTGTGTAAAACTGACAGGCATAAGCCTGTCAGGTGGAAGCATTTCCACCTGATTGCTTCCACACACCCCCAGTACTGGCACTCCCCCACGTTCATGCCCCTGCCATGTATTCTGGGCTCCACTTGTCTATCTGCAGGCCCAGGACCAATGAGTAGGGATGGGCTCAATGTTCGAGTTGAACGTAAGTTCGACTCGAACATCAGCTGTTTGTTTGTTTGCATAACAAACAAACATATGGGGCACTCGCGGCAAGTTCACCTGCCACGGAGCGCCCCATAATGCACTACAAGATCTAAGTGCATTTACGGCTGCTGATTCGCCAAAACATGCACCTGACCTGCATGCTTCGGCCCATCCCTACTGATGAGGCAGGTGCCGGTGGGTGGAGGGCAGGAAGAAAACTGAACACACGTCCGCTCTCCTCTCCTTCTTGCTGTGACCCAGAAAGTGCTGTGCATGATGTCTTTTCCCGGTCACCCTGTCACTTTCCCCGGCTAGCATATCCAGGAAGGGATGTATTGCAATGCATTTAGTGGAGCCCAGAGGAGACATGCAGGGTCTTTTACACAAACCTGCCACCTAAAAATCATCACACAAGGGAATTTTTGTCCCCTACATGATGAAAATAACAGTAAAGCAAAAAATACCCCCAAAATTTTTTGAGGCCCCCCTACCCACACCTATACTTATGTAAATGCACACATCGGGGGCACCTACACATGAAAAAGTTGATTGCAATACACATGTTACAAAGAGTTTAGAAAAATATATAACCTCATCAAAATAGTCACAAAATAGTCAGACATGGGCATTCATAACTAAACATAAATTATAGTTATAGTTTCAGATATTTTTTTTTACCTGCACGGTGAAACCAACTGTTTAAACAGCAAAAAAGACCAAAAGGCAGTAAACATGTTTGGATTTGATTACTTTATCTAAAGGGGTCAACTGAACTCCATACTCACTGACTCTACAAAGGACTAATTATTTAAAAAAAAGATTCCTTTTCTGTGAACAAGACCCCATCTTCCTCCTTCCCTTGCAGCCGTTTATTAAAGTTCTGATTTGTGTTTTGCCTGGAAATGAGTTTTGGGCATGCAATATATGTCCTGCAAAAAATCAACAGGGGTGTATATGGTATGCCCTGTTCTTCTTTCTCAAACAAAATGGCAGTTGGGATTTGTAACTGCAGCCAATGCTATGTAAACCAGAGCTTATACACAATGTTTGAAAAACAAACAGAATTATTGTTACATTGTATTTTGTGCTTGAAGCAGAATTACTGGTATATGGTTTAAATGCAACCTCACGGGCTGATCAGTAAGACATTGTGCTATTTCAGTCAGTATTAAAAAAAAATATATAGTATATGCATACAGTATATATATATATATATATATATATAACGCATCTACCACAAGAGTAACAACCCCCAATCTTACAATATATATATATATATATATATATATATATTGTAAGATTGGGGGTTGTTACTCTTGTGGTAGATGCGTTTTTCAGTGATGCAAGCCAGTCAGCAACTCTGTTTAAGGGCATGGTAGCCCATTTTTATTTAAAAGCACGAAAGTTCACAAACACATCTGTAGTATTCACAGGGGGGGTTCCACCATTCCTGTATCTTTCATACTAACAGTAGCCTCGTAGCTTTACCTTCTAGCGATCCAGGCCTTTAGCCTAGGCCTGACGGTCTGTTCCTCAGACCCACACAGTGTCCCAGAGTTTCAGCTTTCTCCTAGCTTCTCCTGGTCAGCACCTTTGTTGCTGTATCACTAACGATGTCTGCCTCCTGCAGACATGCACCGCCTTTGACTCCACTTCAGAGGAAGAGTGCCCACTTGGCTCTCATGCACACAGCTTTCCTCTCTGTTGGGTGGAGCCCTGATCCATAGTCACCTCTGACTCCACTTCAGAGGACAAGAGCCTACCTGGCTCTCATGTACACAGACTTCCTCTCTGTTGGGTGGGGCCCTGTTCCATAATTACCTCTGAACTAAATAGCCCAAGACACAGCTGTTCCATCAGCGTGTCTTTCTTTATCAAATGTGGCAATAACCAACCCTCTTGAAGGTCGCACAAAGTCGCACCCTCACAATATATATATATATACACACACACACACACACACATTGGAAAAAGTACATTTGACCTACAGAAGCCTGAACATTTTAATTCTCATAATTCATGAACATGTTTAGTAAAATTGGCTCCAAAGTGAATGTCTTCTTTAAATTCTATGCATAGAAATATATTTAGATTTTTAACACATTTGTTTTAGCAGCAATCACAAGATTTTGTGGATTTTTTAACAGATGGTAATCCTTAAGTGGCTGTTATTTTCTACTTTAAAGTATAAAGAATCTGATTGCGAACAACATAAAAAGCAGTGTTTCAAAATCTGAGGAAGTAGAAACAGCTTTTGGAAAGTACACCTCCATGCTTTACCAGTTGTGCCTGGAGCACACTGCTCTGTTTTCATTTATTTTACTTAAGGCAGTATGACATAGAAAAACATGAACAGCTTAGTTAAAAACAAAGCACTGAAAAACTTGCCCCCAATATAACGTAACCCTTTACATCCAGGACATAAATCTGCAATCTACAGTGCTCTAATATGCAAACATTCAGACTGGGTTCACACCAGTGCGAATTGTATGCGGGTTTCCCCACATCCAATTTGCATGTCAGGAGATTGCGACTGGCTCTCTATGGAGCCGGTTCACACATCTCCGGAGCAGCTCTGGTGTGAATTGCACAGGAGTCCTGTGCATTTTCTGGTCCATTTGACATACGAATTTAGCCAAAAATTTGGGCTGAAATTGGACCTAAAACAGTGAATAGGGACGCCTCGGTCCCCTGCTGTGAGCCCTGCCATTCCTCTGTGTGAAGCCAGCCATACTAATTTTAATGGCTGGACTACCCCCTCCAATATTCTGCTCCTTATGATTAATCATTGAATGTGATAGGCCACCGTAGGGAGGAACAGAAAGTTTGCATGCACGGACAGAGGTCATATTACAGCTACAATAGCTACAGAATCTATCACACGTTATCTCAAAATATGTAACCTCCTAACAGATAGCATTTACGTGCCCACACAATGGACATTCAGTGTTTATATATGTTTGACAACCAGTAAAATTCTGCTTTAGCTGCTTGTACTGTGAACTAATGCATTCTTAAAAGTATTTAACAATAACAACAATAATTCTAACATCGGCTTTCAGTCCATTTCCAACAGAACTGCTGTGTGTTTACATTTGAAGACTGTCAGACTGCCAAGTTTCTGTTGTAAAAGAAACTGATAGAAAAAGAGCTAAGATTTTTAATGCTTCTGTTCTGAAAGTTGAAGATTAAAGGATTAAAGCTCGTTTGGCTGTACTTCTCCTATCGATCACAGGAGTGTGGTTCATTTTGCACTCCTGTGATCCATTTTCAGCAGAGAGCGGACTGAAGTCCGCTCTCTGCTGACATCACCATTGTCAGTCCAGGCACTGCATAATCCCGACAATGGAAGTCTGGATCCGCCATGTGCCTGGACTGACACCCTTCTCAGCCTCTCAGTGAGCCGCTGAGAGGCCGAGACTGCCGCTCTGCCCCCTCTACAGATCAGCGCTTCCAATGAGGGAGGGGGAGATGAGCAGAAAGCTGTGACTGACAGTCTGCAGCTCTCTGCTCCCCGAGCTCTGAAAACCAAGCTATGTTTGATCGCTTGGTTTTCAATGCAGAGGCGCCAGGGGACAGATGCAGCATCGGACCAATGCTGCATCCAACTAGGTAAGTATAAATCTAAAAAAAAACAAGATTCCTTTACTTCTCTTTTAATTTCCCCACAATGCCTACAACTACAGAAATGATTGAGTGCATTTTTAAAGTGATTTTACTGCTTGTTTGGCATATATAAATGTTTTGGTGTGCATAACATGGGAACAGATTCACTTTAGGTTGTATGAGGGAATTTATGTGTGCAGTGGGATATTCCTTTTTAAGGAAAAATAAATAAGTAAAACATGCCTTGAATCCCTTGTGTTGTTAACCAACAGACAGTTGTTGGCTTAATCTAACAAATCCTTTACTGGTCATAATTGGTGTACATTTCAATACACATTTTCAATTGCAATATCAAGGAGCTGCAGTAGTTTATCAAGAAGCCCACTTCAACAATTGCACAGATAAAGGATAAAGATGAATATAAGAAAAATCATACCATTGTATCTACTGTAAATAAAATGATGTTATGAATGACATAATGTTTTAGAGTCAGCAAGTGCAGTTTGGTAATAGCTCATATGTAGCTGGCTACAAAAATAAATAACCATGAAGCTAATGGAAGACAAGCTAATGGACAAATAAAGTACAGTTTTTAGGTAGAGGTGGGTTAGGCTTCCCTGAATAAATAGAAGGAGAGACTTAAGATGTTTGTTAAAATAGAGCAAAAGGGTGCCCAGAGTAGCTGTGAGAGGTCCAGAGCGCAGGTGGCCAGGTCGGTATCATAAAAAAGGTTTTGCAGCTTCCCTTGTCATACCAGGATCATAAAAGTATAGTATTAAATGTCAGTGTGATGATAGATGTGGTATGTTAGTAGTGGGAAATATATATAATATGTGGACATATCATTACAAATTGCATCAATCTTGTTTTTGAAAGGATTGTGTTAGGTCAAAAAGAGGAGATTAGGTTGAATAGCTGAGGTAGCTGATGAGCTAACATTAACAGGGATTGGAAAATCACTAAAGATGATAGTGGGTATTTCAGAGTATAGAAAATATGGTAGCCAAGCAGAGAAGTCATTAAGAAAGTATGCCACTGATCCAAGATGCTGATAAAAAAGATGAATATATAGAGTTTCAAAGCCGAAAAAGATAGAGAGGGGTGTGAAGGAAGAACCTGAAAAGTGCTTTGTGGAACAGAAGGATATCAACAGCACCCCTTTTCATCCATTGGATCAGGGTGAGTCCAGTGGAGGCCACCATGGGATGGAGCAGCTGGAAAGGCAGAGTCAGATTCCTGAAGCAAGGTTTCATTAACAGCAAGTAAGTTAAATAAGTTGAAGATAAAAAGGTTATTTTAAATTTGCATGACATTGCTCTAGACATAACCATGGTAGGGGGGGAGGGGGGCAGCTAGCATTCAACCCCCTACTACAATAATATCAGCTCACATAGCTTTCCACATTGAAGGGGCACTTTGATAGAGTTCCACCAAAAAGAGGTACCTCTCCAAAAGCACAGGCGTCTGATGCTTACAGGCACCAGCTCCCTACCAACTCTGATGCACAGAAGAGGATAGCAGCAAGGTATTAGGTGACATTTGTGCCACCTATCTGCCTCCTTTTGGGACCCTAATTTGTTCACCAAGCAAGTGGGCAAGTGCAAGTAAATGAAAAAACACAGACAATACAATATTGAATATTGTTATTAAAAACTATCCTCAAGGTTCCAGCAGCATCCCTTGGAGTGTCTCCACCCCTGGTAAAGAAGTGTGTGTGTGTGATCCCAGCACAGGTGCTCTGTGCACAAGTAACACTGGGGAGGTGTCTAACTGGAATTTATGTTACATCATTACTACTAGTATATATTTATCATTTCAATGCAGTGAATTTTATTTTCAAATGTATTCATTTCTGCAAATAGTATTTTTATCTTAAAGTTGAAGAACAAATATATGAGGAAAGATCTCAACTTCTGAGAGCCAGATGTAATGGAGATTATAGGATTTCTGGTTCACATCCTATTATGTGCTAATGTAGCATGAAGCCCCAGGCCAAAGTTGACAACCTTTCCTTTGCTGTTGAAGAAAACTTTATACTACTTTAAGAAAGACTCATCCTTCTGGTTTTATTCTGTTAGGCCTGCTTCACCCCTGTAGTGATTTATCAAAATATGGCAACCTCTGATAAGTGCTATACTATGATGCTGTTGTTTATGTGAAATAAACTGAGTCAGCTTTCAATACATACTTTGTGCCTGTTTTCTTAGGACTGCAGATGAAAACAGCTTGTGTTAGTGGTATGTGTCCATCTGTGATCGTATTGCACTGACATAAAAGTGTAGAGAATACAATTCCTATTTTGCATGCTCGTTAGAAAACACACTAGCAAGATGTTTGGTTGTTGAGAAGAAGAAATACATAAATAAATCTAAACAATGCTTCTATGTGTACATGTGGGGAAAAAAATAACAAGAATAAACAGAATATCAGTATAAACTTATTTCCTATGAAATTTAAGCACATTCAAATTCCTGCAGATCTATTCATCAGTATGGTCAAATGTGACTATACTGTATGTATCACTGATCTCAACCAAAGGTATGTCTAAATCAAGTACAGATGGCAGAAGAGTTGTAATCATAGTCAATATAGACCAATTCTGTGGATATAGAGTATGTTGCCAAGCAAGAAGAGGTGGGGAGGAGGCTGTAGTTCAGGGATTTAACTTTAAAAAGCATACGTTCATCTTTACAGAAAAAATAATAAATGCACATTTCCGAAAAAAATGTGCATTTATTATTTTTACCTGCAGAAGCCTGAAAAGCATTGCGCTATCCCATAAATGTAGTATGGGTTCCTGCAGACATGTCCTCTGGCTTTCAGCCCAGACCACTATAAGGACTTTCTGTTTAAAAGCTGAAGGACATGTCAGTGGACTATGTGAGTGCTCATCAGTGCCCCTGTGCCCCTTTGAAACTACACGTCCATCTATCTGTACCATGGTTGTAGTTTTTTCATGCTGTTTTTAAAAAGTAACAGCAGGTTACCAAAAAAAAAAAAGTAACAGCAAGAAACCTTGCCTGCTGTAACAGGGATGGGGGGATCCCTAAATATGACCATGTTCCAAAGGTAAAATTTGCATTAAATCTTTAATTTTACAGCCAACTAACGTTGGTTCACCAATGTCTTTTTAACATCACCTTATCTTTTAATGGGTAATTGATCTTTAGGCCCTAGGAGTAGTAGTAGTAGTAGTAGTAGTAGTAGTAGTAGTATTAATTACATATAGTAACAGTGAATTTAATAATATATATATTTTTTTATAATATGGAACAATTACTATAAGCTTTCATATACTGTACAAACATTCAAAAAAGGGGAAAATACTGTGCTGTCTTATGTGAAAATAGTGTAAACTTGATAAGTGTGAAAAAATGCTGCAACTTATATAAGTGAGATACACACAAAAAAATCACTTATAACATGGGCACAGAGAAACACACAGGGATTTTTTCAGAATAACAAAAGAGTTGCTCAGTAAAACTGGACTCCAGGTAGATAGAGGATAAAACTCCACAAAATTTGGAGACATAGGCACCGGAGGAGAGGGGGATAGTTGACAGATCCTTTCAGAAACCCTGGCTGGGGTAATAGCCATCCGCGCTGACTGATCTCATGCAGGGATCAGACTTTCTGGTAAGCGGCAGTCACATCAGAGGTGGTGGATCTCTCTTCTATCCGGATAACAGCACTTTTTCTCTGGTGTTTAGATGTTTGAAGTCACAGATGTTTGAAATGAGGATTGGTATTCATGCTAGCAGTCTTCAATGTTAACTTCCTTGTTCCAGACATTACGTATGAACTGCTTTTGGAACTGTACTAGGCTTGTGCAATGCGTTTCGTAACGAATCGAAATTTGTCCGAATTTAGCAACTTTCGGACATTCGGAAGCATTTCGAACAAAGCAATTACGAATAAAACCGAATCCGAAATAAATTATATCGCAAATAGCGAATGCCCGAATGTCTTCCGCATAATTCGTTATGAAAAAAGTTACGAATGTACAAATCCATTCGAAGCACAATAACACTCTGCTCTGCTCTCTGCTTCTCCCTCACCGTGCTGAACTCCCTCTCAAAATGGTGTACAGGGGCGGAGGCTATAGCCGCATGTAAAAAACAAAAGTAAAATACGAGATTTTGAATCGTTACAAATAACCGCTATGTATTTAGAAAAGTACAAATCCATTCGAAGCACATTAGGCATGATAGGCAGCGTCGTTGTGAGAGAGACACAGAAAATTACGAATCAACAAACCCCCAAAAAATTACGAAAGTAGGAGTTGTGTCCAGAATCAACGAAAAACAATGTACTCTACCGAAAGTACGAATTATAAATCAACTAAAAATAAGGCTTACATTAATACGGATCATTCCGATTCAACAAAAAATGTTGCTTGCGAAAATACGAATTAGTCCGAACACGAAAAATCCCATCTAGCAAAATTACGAACAATTACGAATCAACAGGACCGAAAAGAAACGAACCGAAACTAAACAAATTTTTCCGTTGTGCACAAATCTAAACTGTACCCATACAATTGTATCTCTCTAAAGTTTGGTGTATTAAGAGACTGTTTTTCTGGGGCTTAATACCCCTTTATTCAACCGTTTGGGTCACCCATGGTTGGGTCGCCACATTGGGTGCAGGACTTTTTACACGCTGGAGTTTGATCATCTTTGATTTTATTCTATTCATTGTTGCGCAGCTTGTTTTTTCTTTTCATATACAAACACCTTTAAACTGTGTTTTTGCAGAACTTTTAAAGATTTTTTTACCAGCCTTTGAAAGAATGTGTTAGGCATACAGGATTAATTTCACAGTGCTGATGGGGCTGTATCAGAAACTTCATGGACAATCTACTAAATACAGTGGAACCTTGGATTGTGAGTAACGCGGTTAACGTGCGTTTCGCAATACGAGCACTGTATTTTTTTAAATCCTGACTCTGTTTGCGAGTGTTCCCTCTTAAAGCCAGCAGGATTCAAGCCGAAGCGGTGTGCAATACCGCGTTTTGCCTGAGGTGGGGGGCGCCGGTGCCGAGCAGAGCCGAATGGCGCCAATCAGAGTCGAGCGGCGCCGTTCGGAGCTGTTCGGAAAATCTTGGAAAAACTCAGTTCCCGAGCCTTTCCGAGATTTTCCGAGTTTAGCCGAGGTGTCCTTGGGCCTTTCGGAGTCTCTCCGATGCTCTCTGGCGCCCCCCTCACCTCTGGCCTTATGTGGTATTGCATGCCATTGAAGTCAATGCGGAACAAATTATTTTCGTTTCCATTGACTTCAATGGGGAAACTCGCTTTGATATGCGAGTACTTTGGATTACGAGCATTCTCCTGGAATGGATTATGCTCGTAACCCAAGGTTCCACTGTAGTGAATAATCAAAAATATATTACTAAACTATTACACATCAAAAATATATATATAAGATAATGTGATACAGTGATAAGTAGTCTGTAATAATAAGTCCACATGAAACCCAAAACACAAATTAAACAAAAAAAATCACAAAAAGTTCCAAAAATTTGGGTCTTGCTTCACCAAATTGTGCAAAAGTAAATTTCCAAAGTGCAAGTGCTCGCCTCCACCAGTGTGCTCTGGCCTCTCACCTCATATTCTGACCCCTGTTTTACCAGTGGGTCAGAATCAGCAGGTCCCTCAAGAGATCACTCTGGTGTCCTGCTGGCATTCTAATCCTCTGTATCTCCCACTCCACCCTGATGGTTCACTCCACCTCGAGTCTCCCCTGGGGGTATCAGGTGTATAGAGAAATAAAATAGGAGATCTAGAGCTCTGTTTAAAATTGTATTTCTTCCACTAAAACATACTGGTGGAGGTGAGCACTTGCACTTTGAAGTGTACTTTTGCACAATCTGGCGAAGCAAGACCCACATTTTTTGAACTTTTTGTGATTTTTTTTGTTTAATTTGTGTTTTGGGTTTCATGTGGACTTATTATTACAGACTACTTATCACTGTATCACATTATCTTATATATATTTTTGATGTGTAATAGTTTAGTAATATATTTTTGATTATTCACTACAGTGGAACCTTGGGTTACGAGCATAATCCATTCCAGGAGAATGCTCGTAATCCAAAGTACATATCAAAGCGAGTTTCCCCATTGAAGTCAATGGAAACGAAAATAATTTCTTGTAATTTTTTGTGATATTTTTGTTGAATTTTTGTTTTGGTTTTCACGTGGACTTATTATTACGGACTATATATCACATTATTTTATATATATTTTTGATGTGTGAAAGTTTATCAATTTATTTTTGATTATTCACTGGTAGCGCAGCACTGTGTTTGAGTAATCACACTTTTTTAGTGACAACAGAAACTGGGTGACTTTCACATTTTTTGAATACATATTTAAATTGGTCTGCAGGATTGCACTCATAGATCATTGATTATAATCTACTAGACACCCACTAGGCTTTACAACAGCCAAACAGGTGTTGCCTCCTGCACAGAGAAAAGAAGAGGTCAGATGTGACTAGCAACAATCCCAAAGACTCCTTCGGTGCATTATATGGAGTTGTGTTAATAGCAAGTGTGGCCAAAGTTTGCTAAAGGTGGGAAGGGCTTAACAGAGTTAGGATGAATAAAACCTGAGCCTACTCTGCCCTAAATCAAGAGTGTGTAACAACGTTCAAAGGTAAGTAGTATGTAACACAGTGCAGGTGTCAGTAGTATGTAACACAAAGGTCAGTGGTCCATAGTAAGTACTATAGGTTGCAGGGATCAGTAGTAAGTAATGCAAAGTACAGGAAACAGAAGGAAGTAAGGCAGAGTGCAGGGTTCAGTAGTATCTAACACAGAGTTCAGAAGTCAGCAGTAAGTAATGCTGAGTGCAGTGGTCAGTGATAAGTAACCCGGATTGCATGGATTAGCAGTAAGAAACGCAAAGCACAGAATTTAGGAGTATGAAATGTAGAAAGAAAAACAGAGAGTGCAGGGACCAGTAGTAAGTAATTCAGGATGCAGGGATCAAAAGTAGGTAAGACAGTGTGCAGGAGTCAGTAGTAACTAACGAAGAGTTTGAAAGGTCAGAATTAAGTAATGCCTAGTACATGGGTCAGTGATAAGTAACCGAGAGTGCAGGGATTAGAAGTATGGACTACAGTAAGAAAAACAGTGAGTGCTGGGATCACTAGTAAGTAATGAAGAGTACAAGGATCGGAGGTAAGTGAAACAGAGTGCAGGGTTCAGTAGTATGTAGCACAGAGTTCAGAGGTCAGTAGTAAGTGATGAAATGTGTAAATATAGGGGGCGCTATTATTATGATCAGCTTTAACTATAACAATAATAAAGTGCAAAGTGCTAATTTATCATATGCAACGCATAAAAAGTGTAAGTTATACAGTTATATAGTGTATAATATTAATTAATGCATATGTTCAAAAAAGTGCAAAAGATAGACAATAGGTGAATATTTCATTAGAAAAAGTCCATATATTGATTGTAATTCGACTTCAATCTGTGCACCGTCATCAATGGAAAAACTTCACATATATCACCCGGTGGAAGTGAGTGAAAGGCCTACTCACTAGACCACCATGACCTCTTTAACTAAAAAGCAGGTCAGTAAGCGCAATATTTTATGGGTCAGGGAGCTTGCTGATGTACTGGTATGGCTGGGAACCTTATATGTCTCCACCAATGTAGCCCATTAAAAAACAGATAAACACGGGACCATAGCGTAAAACCATTTAATAATACGAATAAATATAGAAACACATGCTTACATGTGTTGGTGCCTTAGCCTGGTACTAAGGAAAAAAAGCATGTAACACCAGGAAGATAGGAATTGCAGCCGTTCAGCTTCCGCTTGTGGGGCCGGCGTGCGTTTCACCGCCGTGGTGTTCGTAAACCGGAAGTGGCCAGAAATGACGTGACCGGGATGCGCCTTGACGTACGTTTCGTTCCTAGAACGTCATCAGGAAGTGACCCGGTCACTAGGCAGAGTAGATTTTATATCCCCTAGGTAAGATGTGATTTTATATTGTTCCCAAGGTTCACAAATCTCAAGTTAATCCCCCAGGAAGGCCCATCATTAGTGGGATCAGTTCCCTGTTCTCTAGGGTGGGGGAGTACCTTGACATATTCCTCCAGCCCTTGGTCACGAAGGGTCGATCCTAACTAAAACATAGTAAAGAACTTATTATTTTGCTCTCTCAAGTGGAAACAAATGAGAGCACCTTCCTTGTTACAGTGGATGTGGAATCCCTGTACATAAATATAAAACAAAAAGATGGGATATCAGCTGTTAGATGGGCTTTGAAAAAACAATCTCAGTTAAAATGAGCCCAAATCAAGCACATATTGGAAGGGCTAAAATTGGACATGGGGAGTCATTTCTTCTGGTTCCAGGGGTCCTACTATAACCAGATTAAGGGCGTCGCTATGGGGGCTTGCTATGCTCCGAGCGTGGCGAACCTAGTGTTAAAAATGGGAACAAGAGAGCATCTATGGTAAAGAATGGAAAGGCCTTAAATTTTACAAAAGGTACATGAATTAGAATAGGTATGGTTTTAAATTTTCAGCTACGTGGAATAGGGAAACTGTAAACTATCTTGATCTGGTATTAAGAAAGAGTAACAATAGAATCACCACTATTACTTTCTTTAAGGACACTGACAGAAATGGTTATGTGCCCATCCAAAGTTGCCACCATCCTAAGTGGCTTACTGCAATCCCAAATGGGCCAATCCATGAGAATCAGGAGGAATTGCAACACCATAGAAGATTTTAATATTCAATCAGCTACCCTCACCAAAAGATTTTTAGAAAAGGGCTACTACCTGAGGGCACTAATATAAATGCTAGTTAAAGGTCCTCTCTATCAATTCCCTTTTGAACAAAAGTAAAAACATACCTTTCAAAGCAGATTTAGCCTTCATTAAGGGCTTTAATCAACAATACAAAAGAGGTGGAAATGGTTTTTAAAAAGCATTGTCCGATTCTCATGAAAGATAAAGATTTAAAGAAAATTCTACCTAACAAACCACACTTTATATACAAGTGAGCCAGAGGATTACGAAACAAAATTTCTCCTAACATTCCAGATCCTCCTAAAAAAGAGTCCGCCTTTCTAGATAGGGAATGTTTTTATTACTGTACTAGGTGTAAGGCATGTAAAACTTCAAAAAGACTGAAGAGAAAAATTGAGAATGTAGTCACAAACCATATGTTTAAAAAAAAACATTAATTACATGTGACTCAGAATATGTCACATATGTATTGGCATGTCCGTGCCCAAAACAATATGTGGGTAGAACCACACAGAAACTAAGGACTAGAATAAATGAACATATAGCCTATATAAAAAATGGGTTCCCTAAACATAGTGTGTCAAATCACATTAGATTGTTCCACAAAATGGATCCATCTCTACTTACTTTTTATGGAATAGACAGAGTGAAAAAACATTGGAGGAGGACCAATCTTAAAAGAGCAGTCTCACAAACTGAAACAGACTGGCTATATAAATTGGATATTTTTCAGCCTGCTGGCATGAATATAGAAGTAGACCTTAATTGTTTTTTGACTAATGACTAATTAGAATAATTGGGGTAGCCAGGGGGGGGGGGTTTGCCACATAGCGTGGTTGCCTCCTATTCTATATATTTTTTCTATTTGTACTAATAAGCATATTTCATGAATTAAATTAAAAAGAGTATTTATATATTGAATTTTTTATAATATTATCATAGTTGTGTAACCTTCCAAGAGGTGTATTACATGGCATTTGATGGGTTGTGGTTGTTCCGGTTCCGCTATATTGAAGGTAGTAGTCACTTACTACCAATGGGTTTTGGCCAAAGCTAGTTCCCTATTAGAATAGTGGGTGGATATTAAGCACCAGATCCTCCAATCACATCTTGCCTAGGGGATATAAAATCTACTCTGCCTAGTGACCGGGATGCTTCCTGATGACGTTCTAGGAACGAAACGTACGTTGAGGCGCATCCCGGTCACGTCATTTCCGGCCACTTCCGGTTTAAAAACACCACGGCGGGGGAACGCACGCCAGCCCCACAAGCAAAAGCATGAACGGCTGCAATTCCTATCTGCCTGGTGATACACGCTTTTTTTCTTAGTGCCAGGCTAAGGCACCAACACATGTAAGCGGCCAATTCGGCTATTTCTATTTTTATTCGTATTAATAAATGGTTTTACGCTATGGTCCCGTGTTTATCTGTTTTTTAACGGGCTACATTGGTGGAGACATATGAGGTTCCCAGCCATACTAGTACATCAGCAAGATCCCTGACCCATAAAATACTGTGCTTATCGACCTGCTTTTTAGTTAAAGAGGTCATGGTGGTCTGGTGAGTAGGCCTTTCACTCACTTCCACCGGGTGATGTATATGTGAAGCTTTTCCATTGGTGACGGTGCACAGATTGAAGTTAAATTACAATCAATATATGTACTTTTTCTGATGAAATATTCACATATTTTTGAACATATATGCATTGATTAATATTATGAACTTTATCATTGTATAACTTACACTTTTTTTGCGTTCCATATGATAAATGATCACTTTGCACTTTATTATTGTTATAGTTAAAGCTCATCAGAATAATAGCGCCCACTATATTTACACATTTCATTAGTTAAAGTTAGCACTCTGCACTTTTCAGAGGAGCAGCTTTATTACATTACCTATTTAACTACTATTCCATAGCGCAAGGTTCTTTTTTCTTGTTCACAATAGTAAGTGATGCAGAGTAGAGGGTTTAGGAACAAGTAATGCTGAGTACAGACATCAGAAATAACAGAGTGCAAGGGTCCATAGTAGTTCAGCCAGAGTGCACAAATCAGCATTAATAATGCAAGGTTTTGCAGTCAGAAGTAACGCAGAAAGTAGAAGTTAGCAGTAAGTAACACAGTGCAGGAGTCAGCAATACAGTACACTGAATGCAGGGGTCTGTAGTAAGTAATGCAGAGAATGAATATGAGGCACTACAGGTAATAGTTTCTAACCTCTGTTACTGATCACTTGCAAAAGAACGTACAATTAGTAAAACCCTGTCTATTATTGGCCCAGTCACCCAGTGCAACTGTCTTAGCAGCATAGATAAGTCTGATTGGTCAAAGTGATCACATGATAATATAAACAGCCTGTCATTATTGGCTTTTCATTCATGAACAGCTTGCTTGTTGTTGTGATCTGTGATTGACACAAAGCAATCACATGGTACTTGGCTACCTCTCGTCTGACAGAGTAGAGGAGAGCCGATCGGCTGCTCTCCTGACAGGGGGGAGTGAGTGCTGATTGTCTATCAGTGCAGCCCACCCTCGGATGCACGCCCAGGACCACCAGGATGCCGCCAGGACCACTAGGGATGGGCACCCACACTGGACCACCAGGTATGCCCCCTAGACCACCAGGGATATGCCAATCAGTGCCCAGGAAGCTGCCAATCAATGCCCAAGCAGCTGCCAATCTGTGCCCATCCACAGTGCCTGCCAGTGCCACCAGGGATGCCTATCAGTGCCATCTATCAGTGCCGCATATCAGTGCCCATCAGTGCCACGTATCAGTGCCCATCAGTGCCGCATATCAGTGCCCATCAGTGCCCATCAGTGCCGCCTATCAGTGCCACCCATAAGTACCCATCAGTGAAGCCTTTCAGTGCCCATAAGTGTCACCTATCAGTGCCCATCAGTGCCACCCATGAGTGCCCATCAGTGCCTCCTATCAATGCCCATCAGTGCTGCATATCAGTGTCACCCATCAGTGCCGCCTACCAGTGCCCATCAGTGTCACCTATCAGTGCCCATCGTCAGTGCCCATCAGTGCCACCTCATCGGTGCCGCCTTATCAGTGCCCATCAGTGAAGAAGAAAATGTACTCATTTACAAAATTTTATAACAGAAACAAAAGAAAAACATATTTTTTTCAAAATTTTCAGTCTTTTTTTATTTGTTTAGCGAAAAATAAAAACCGCAGAGGTGATCAAATACCACCAAAAGAAAACTCTATTTGTGGAAAAAAAAAGATAAAAAATCTGTTTGGGTACAGTGTAGCATGACCGCGTCATTTAACCACTTGATGACCCGCCCATAGCTGAATGACGGCTACAAGGCGGTTTGTTAATTCTGGGAGGGCGTACATCGACATCCTCCCAGAATCGCGATCTCGCACGCCCCCTGGGGTGCGCACACAGGAGTGTTCTTGACTGCCGGGTCCAGAGGATAGCGGATAGCCCCTGTTTACCACGTGATCGCTCTGTCAAATGTCATGCCGCTGGTTCCTCTCTCCCCTCTGTGTACCGATCTGTACATTGTGAGAGGAGAGGGGGAGGGATCGGTGGCAGCAGCGCTGTGGGCTGGATCGGTAGTACCCACAGCACTGCTCTGTGACAACTGGAGCACTCATCCCAGCCATCTATCCATTCATGCTCAGCCACCCCTCCATGCTCAGCCATACTCTGCAATACCCTGCCATACTCTGCCATACTCTGCAATACCCTGCCAATCCCTGCAATACCCTGCCATTCTCTGCAATACCCAGCCATACTCTGCAATACCCTGCCATACTCTGCAATACCCTGCCATACTCTGCAATACCCTGCCATACTCTACTCTGCAATACCCTGCCATAATCTGCAATACCCTGCATTACTCCGCAATACCCAGCCATATTCTGCAATACCCTGCCATACTCTGCAATACACAGCAATACTCTGAAATACCCAGCCATACTCGGCGATACCCAGCCGTACCCAGCCATACTCGGCGCTACCCAGCTGTACCCAGCCATACTCAGCCATACCCAGCCATACCCAGCCATACCCAGCCATGTTCAGCCATACTTGGCCATGCTCAGCCATTCTCAGCCATGCTTGGCTGTACTTGGCCTCTGTATGTGGCCAGGCTGTGAAAGTCTCACACATGTGGTATCGCCGTACTCAGGAGGAGTAGGAGAATCTATTTTGGGGTATAATTTTTGGTATGTACATGCTATGTGTTAGAAATATTGTATAAATTGAACCCCCCCCCCCCTCACATGTGGTATCGCCATACTCAGGAGCAATAGCAGAATGTGTTTTGGGGTGTAATTTGTGGTATGCATATGCTGTGTGTGACAAATAACCTGCTAATATGGGAAAAAAAGAAAAAAATTACAACTTCAAAAAACTCACCATGCCTCTTTATTAATATCTTGGAATGTCTTCTTTCCAAAAAGGGGTAATTTGGGGGTATTTGTACCTTTCTGGCATGTTAGGGTCTCAAGAAATGAGATAGGCCGTCAGTACTTCAGGTGTGATCAATTTTCAGATATTGGCACCATAGCTTGTGGACTCTATAACTTTCACAATACACCAATTTGTACTTATTTTTAACAAAGATATGTAGCAGTATAAATTTTGGCCAAAATTTATGAAGACAAATTACTAATTTGCTAAATTTTATAACAGAAACAAAGAAAAATTTATTTGTTTTACAGAATTTTTGGTCTTTTTTCTTTTATAGTGCAAAAAATAAAAAACCCAACGGTGATTAAATAAAACCAAAAGAAAGCTCTATTTGTGTGAAAAAAAGGAAAAAAAAATCATATGGGTACAGTGTTGTATGACAGTGTTTAAGTGCCCAGTGGTCAAGTGGTTAAACAGCGACAGCGCTGAAAGCTGAAAATTGGCTTGGGCAGGAAGGGGATGTAAGTGCCTGGTATTGAAGTGGTTAAAAAAACTCACCATGCCTCTTATTAAATGCCTCAGACTGTTTACTTTCCAAAAAAGGGTCATATGGGGGTATTTGTACTGTCCTGGCATTTTGGGTCCTCACGAAATGAGATCAGTACATCAGGATTGATCAGTTTTAAAATACCTGTATATACCATAGTTTGTAGACGCTATAACTTTTACAGAAGCCAATTAATATACACTTATAAGGCAAATTTTTGCAAAAATTATAATTACTGATTGCGCTTCACTTCAATGCTAGCAATTAGTGAATAATCACAACACATATGGAACAAAGGAGTGTAGCATGTAGTATGGATTAATTGCTATTGATAACACAGTGCTCCAAATTTGTGTGATTGGTTGCTGCTACTTCTAACTGCATATGCATTGATTTCTAGTGCTAAATTGCAGATACTTGCAGGCAGGATTAGTGGAAAAGTCACCCTAAATCACCCATTTGTATTAGAATTTAGAGCAAGCATCCAGCTCCAGTGTAAGGGTACTACATTTTGGAGATTGTAAACATAGTACACGGCAGTTAAAGGTCAGATAGTGCTGTCCAGTGTATATGCATAAACAAAACACACAAGTATTGGTATTATGCAAAAGTTGTCATGTTGGCATGCAGAGCACAGTGGTGGTAGTATTCTCTGCTGGCTATTACTTGATTCTAAGCTCAGAGGCATGTTTACACATGTTCTTTGTGGTTGTCATGTGACCTATAATGTCACCTCCATAGCTACAGGGGACATGCAGGAAAGGGACCCTGCATTCTGTACAAGATGGTAGCCAGTGAAGGATGTTGCTATCTTGCATGTTTATATGCAAGTTTAATGGCATTTCTGCACCAGGTAACAATAATACCTTCACACAGTGCCACATAAAGTCATGTCCTACTAATTCAGTGAATTACAGAATATGCAGTTTGACCTAAATATATGAAAAATTGTACTTTAAAAATATATTTTTATGTTAAGGTGTTAATATGTTTTCTCTTTTAGGAGTTATCAGGACAGCATTACCTAATATGGATAGAGAAGCAAGAGAGCACTATTCTGTTGTTATTCAAGCCAAAGATATGGCGGGTCAAGTTGGCGGACTATCTGGGTCAACTACCATCAATGTTACACTCATCGATGTCAATGATAATCCACCAAGATTTCCTCAAAGTATGAAGGTCCTTTTTCTTTGTTCTACTTAATTATTTTACTATTATAATGTATTAGTTAAAAGAAAAAGTTTAGTGGTACTATTATGAAGATTAATGAATGAAAATAAACACACACATAAGAAAGTATATTACCCTATTTTCAAGGTCAGCTTTTTTGTATTTGTAATTGATTAAGATTTTCAACATGTCCTCAAAAACGAAATTAACCGGATTAGATATTTTAGCTTTGGTGATACTTGGGCAGTTAAACAAGTGTCTTTATTTTTTATGAGACTCTAGCTTTAAGTTCTGTATCCTCCACCTAAGTCATTACAAAACTAAGAAAGCATTTCTCACTTCTGCAGCTTCATTCTTATAATGTAAACTAAATAGGAACTCCAACAGAGTCTCTATTTTATTTCATCTACATTAATCATTACTTGTAAAATAAATCAACATTCTAATTGAGTTTTAATTATATATTGCAAATATTCATCAGTATTTCATCATCTACTTTGGAAGGATTTAGCATTTAATAAGTCAATTGGCTTCAAATATAGCTGTATTGTACAAGATGGTCTATGCTGTAAAAGAGGTGGGAGAATTTTAGCCAAGGAACTGGTACCCGATGACCCCAGAATTATCACTGATAGTTTTTCCCAGGAAAAGGAAAATGTCATGCAGTAAAATCTGGACATGCATACTCTAGCATCAAAGATACTATAAACTTTTTTCTTTTTTTCTTCCATATTTATACTTTTTTATTTTCCAATAGAACAAAGAAACAAATATCATCTGACAATTTATCACAGCCATCATATTTAAAGCAATTTACATCTCCTTTTACTACAATCCTAGTACATTTCCATCTCCATAGCCTTATATCGTGTATTCCAAATATGCAAACAAACTACTTTAATTACTTCTATATTTCACTTTCTAAGACCATTTTGTACTTTCGGACTGAAGGAATAAAAATTTATGACTTCCTGTTATTTCCTTTTCTTACCCTTCTTTCTCCCTTTTTTCCCTACCCTCCCACCCAATCCCTTCCCAAGCTAAACCAATCTCCCTCTTGACACACCTGCCCCCCCCCAAAAAAAATTAAATAACCCACGACGGCAAAGAGAGACTGGAGGGAATTAAATCCTCCAATTCCTCATCCACAGGTTTGGACTACCCTTCAAAAAAAAAAAAAAAAGGATATTTATTCTTCATTTATCCCATCTAGTAATCTCTTCCCCTCCTCCGAGTGCATAAACAGGTTCCAATTCCTCCATATTTGTTCGTACTGATCCTTTTTGTTTTGAGCTGAAAGCATCAAATCCTCCATAGCCCCTATCTCTCTTACTCTATATAACCATGCTCTGATAGAGGAAGGTCTAGGGTCTCTCCACTGCAAAGCAATCCCGGCTTTGGCTGCGTTAATCATATGACTCAATATTGACCTTTTGTAGGTCTGAACCAGGATTTGCGAGCAGTGGAGAAGGAAGAAGGCTGGGTCATCTAGTATCTGCACGTCTGTAAACTTCAGCATAATTCTCTGGATCTCTGTCCAGTAGTGTCTTATTTTTTTACAGGTCCAGAATAAATGTACCAATGTCCCACGTTCTTCCCCACACCTCCAGCAGGTCTCAGGGTTCTCCGTCGCAAATTTATGGAGTCGCACTGGGGTATGGTACCATTGCATCAGGAGTTTATAGTTAGATTCTTGGGTCCGTGTACAGACCGAGGAATTTAGGGCTAAATAGATAATCTGTTTACGTTGAGTTTGAGTGAATATTCTCCCTAGATCTCTTTCCCACTTATTAAGGCTCGGTAACTCATAATCATCCGTCGGTTCATTTAATAGTCTATACATCTTGGAGACAACCCTAGCTAATGATTCTTTGCCATTGCAATATAACTCAAGTGTAGTTAAGTCCCGTTGAAACTTTATGGCTGGTCCCAAAGAATTCAAAAAATGGTTTAGTTGGAATGCCTGCCACAACAAAATCTCGAAGGGACCTCCCTGTTGTATCAATGAATCAATAGTTGGCCAATTCCCAGACTGCAAAAAGTGTGAGGCTTGGTATAAGCCTCTTTCTTTAAGGTTTTTGAAAGATCCTTTTTCCATACCTGGGATAAAGCTGGGATTTCCCATTATGGGAAACAATGGCGATGGTCTCGATGAGAATTTCTCATTATGACATATCTTAGCTGTGACTCTCAGACTCGTGCCAATTGTAGGATGTTTCTTGAGAGCGATCGGTAATACTGTATAGCACCAAGGTGCTCTGCATAAGGGAATTGGGCTTAACTTTTGTTCCAAATCCGCCCATTGTTTAAGCTTACTGTGTCTGCACCAATCCACCAATCTGGCTAAATGTACTGCATGGTAATATTTACATATGTCGGGGATTGCCATCCCCCCATAGGAGCCATCAAAAGATCACGTTTAATCCTCGGCCTTTTCCCCACCCAAATAAATTTTAAAAAAAGAGAGCGAATCTGGTGGAGAAAGGTCTTTGGAATCGTAATTGGTAACGCTTGAAGCAGATATAGAATTTTTGGAAGGATGCACATTTTAATTATATTGATCCGACCGAACCATGAGTGTAATCCGTATTGCCATTTGTCTAGGAGTGATTTTATTAGAGTATATACTGGAGGAAAGTTTATCTTAAAGGCATCTTTTTCTTTTGCTGGTATATATGTACCCAAATACTTAAGTGCTGGCCCCCACTTGAATTTAAAATTAGATTGAATATTCTTGTGTATTGAAGGTGGAATTGCTACGCTCATGGCCTCTGACTTAGTCTGGTTTATTTTTAAGTTAGATAGAGTACCATACTCCTCAATCTCTTCTACTAAGTTTGGAAGGGAAAGGTGCAGACTGGTTATAGAAAACAGGAGATCATCTGCAAATGCTGCTACCTTATGGGAGCGCCCTCCCACCTGTATCCCTTGAATATCTGGGTTTTGACGAACTCTATTCAATAATGGTTCAAGTGACAGAGCGAAGAGTAAAGGTGAGAGGGGGCATCCCTGGCGCGTACCATGTGTGATGGCGAAGGGTTTTGAAAAAACTCCATTCACTTTCACAGCTGCATGTGGGATCGCATAAACACCTGTAATCCAGTTGATCATATGCTCCCCCATGCCAATCTGCTTTAATACTTCAAACAGAAAACACCAGTTCACCCTGTCAAATGCTTTTTCGGCATCGGTGTTCAAAAAGACACAGGGGATGTTTTTTTCATTGACATGGTGAACTAGGTTAAGGATTTTTATTGTGTTGTCTCGCGCTTCCCGTGTGGGGATAAATCCTACCTGATCTAATTCTACTAAGTACGGGAGCCATGGTTGGATGCGTGTAGCCAAAATTTTAGTAAAGAGTTTCAGATCGACATTCAACAAGGAAATCGGTCTGTAACTTCCGCATTCTGCTGGATCCTTCCCCTCTTTTGGAATTACCGTAATATGAGCCATAAGTGAATCGGGGGGGAATGCGGAAGTCAGACCTACTGCGTTGAAGGCCTTCAACATCTGGCCACTTAAAATTGGGAGAAATTCCTTGTAGTATCCTACCGTAAAACCATCGGGGCCCGGAGCTTTTCCGGGTCCAACTGTTTTTAGTATTTCAACCAGTTCCTCGGTAGAGATAGGCTTTTCTAAAGTCTGGCGAGCAGGGGAGGGAAGTCGAGTAAGGCCTGCCGATTCCAAATACTCCTCTATGGCCTGTGATGAAGGCGGTATTTGTTTCAGGTTATATAATGAAGAGTAGTAATTTCCAAATGTCTGGGCAATTTCCTTTGGTTTTTGTATTAGGTGACCCTCCCTCCCTTTTATTTGTGGTATATATGTTAACTTGTTTTTTTCTCTGGTCTTTCCTGCTAGTAATCTGCTACATTTGTCTCCCTGTTCGTAGTTTGTTTTTCTTCCTCTCTGAATTATTGCTTTAGCTTTAAATCACAGGATATCTGTAAGTTGTCTTCTCAGGTATCCCAATTCTCTACCTATATGGATTGATTGCAACATTTTATGTTGCACTTCAAGAGCTTGAATTTGTTCCAGTAGTTCCCTAGTTTGTTTCTCTCTTTTCCTCTTCAGAATTGATCCATGTTTGATCAGGATCCCCCTGATCACTACCTTGTGTGCCTCCCTTACCATGTACGGATCACTCTCAGGAGTATCATTTACCTCAAAATATGCTATCATCTCTTTGGCTATATCATCTCTAACTTCGATATTCTGAAGTAAACTTTCATTTAATCTCTAGCATCTTTCTTGTAAGAGGACCGCATTGGACAGGGAGATACGCAGGGTGATCGGAGCGTGATCCGACCACGTTATGTTTCCAATATTGGTTTCTAAGACGGCTGAAATCAAGTAATGGGGTAATAAAAATAAATCAATACGGGAATACTGTTGGTGGGGGTTGGAAAAAAACGTATAGTCTCTTTTTTCTGTATGGAAAATCCTCCATACATCCACCAGATACTATAAACTTTACCAGGTACCAGTACTTTAAAAAAAAATTAACTTGATCTAAAACCATTTGAGTTTACCTCTGAAGTAACACTTATGCTTTCCATTTGTAAGTAATTTATGCTTTGGAGTTAGAGTGTTAGATTCTACTGTTTCTGACAGTTTTCCATTTTTCCATTTTGGAAAAGTCTATATCTTCAGGTGTCCTGGACTACAGAAAATTGTAATATATTAAAGCTAAGACCTGGCAAAGCAAGTGTTGCACAGATGATACACATACAGTATCTCACAAAAGTGACTACACCCCTCAAATTTTTGTAAAAAATTTTATTATATCTTTTCATTTGACAACACTGAAGAAATTACACTTTGCTTCTCTAGAAGAGGCTTCTGTCTGGGACAACAGCCATGCAGACTAATTTGATGCAGTGTGCTGCGTATGGTCTGAGAACTGACAGGCTGACCCCCCACCCCTTCAACCTCTGCAGCAATGCTGGCAGCACTCATACATCTATTTCCCAAAGACAACCTCAGGATATGACCCTGAGCATGTGCACTCAACTTCTTTGGTCAAACATGGCAAGGCCTGTTCTGAGCTGAACCTGTCCTGTTAAACCACTGTATGGTCTTGGCCACCATGCTGAGGCTCAGTTTCAGGGTCTTGGCAATCTTCTTATAGCCTAGGCCATCTTTATGTAGAGCAACAATTCTTTTTTTCAGATTCTCAGAGAGTTCTTTGCCATGAGGTGCCATGTTGAACTTCCAGTGACCAGTATGAGAGAGTGAGAGCAATAACACCAAATTTAACACACCTGCTCCCCATTCACACCTGAGACCTTGTAACACTAACGAGTCACATGGCAGCACGGAGGGAAAATGGCTAATCGGGCCCAATTTGGACATTTTCACTTAGGGGTAGACTTACTTTTGTTGCCAGTGGTTTAGACATTAATGGCTGTATGTTGAGTTATTTTGAGGGGACAGCAAAATTACACTATTATACAAGCTGTACACTCACTACTTTACATTGTAGCAAAGTGTTGTCACATGAAAGGATATAATAAAATATTTACAAAAATGTGAGGGGTGTACTCACTTTTGTGAGATACTGTAGCTTTCTGGGGAGAAAAAAGTGTTATTTTATTTAGCATATTTCCAACCATTCCTCAAAAGTGATTTTTAGCAATGCCTCTACATTTTAGCAATGCCTTATCCTTTGTGCAATACTAGTAAACTAGTTGATCTTCCAGTAGCTGGTTACCAGTGCTTGATGTCTATATCTGACAAGTCTACTCTTCTTTGTCTTTACTTCAATTAAACTTTGTTGAGGTGATCACAGCAAAGAAATAGATGGATCTGTATATAAAATATATATCACAAACAGACAAAAGATTTCCCAGCACACTTACCAGTCAGCCTGCAAAACAACCACATTGGCCCTATCTAACAGTATACATTAAAAACAGAAGATTTTGTTTGCACACAATTGCAAATATATGCGCAAGCCACAGTGCCCACGCCAAGTTTAGTGGAAAAAATGTTAATAAAGTGTAAAAATCTAAATAATGCCCAAGAAATTAAAACCCCCTCCAAAAAATGTTTGAGCCCCTTACCCTACATACACACATGCTTGAATGTAAACACACATATCAGGGTCACCTATGCATGAAAATGTAGATTGTGATACACATTTTACATATCGCTGTAAATGCCAGAGTGAGAGCAATAATTCTAGCCTATTGTTCATGCTTAACTCTAAACTCATGAACTGTAGGAGCTTTTAAAGCATTGCCTATAGAAAATATAAGGTACCAAAATTTGTTGCCTTGACATGTTGGGTATCTATTTACTCTAGGCATGTGCAATTCGTTTCATTCCGAATTTTCAGTTATTCAGAAATTCAGATGCATCTGAATTACTGAATTACAGTATTACCGAATATAAATGAATCCAAAATAACTAACCTAAATTCGGATGAAATTCTAAAACACATTTAAATCAAAATCAAATTTGAAAAAAATTAGAAATCAATTTTTGAAAAAATAATACAATAAAATAGAAAATTAAAATAATAAAGCAATATAATAAAATAAAAGAATAGTGAAGAATAGAATATAATTTAATAGAATAGAATAGAATAAAATAAAATATGACCGTCTTCTGAAATTCTAATTTTGAATAAATAGATTAGAAAATAATGCAAAACAATGAAATCCAAATTAATAGAAAATAATACAACATAAAATAAGAGAATAAAATAGAAAACAATAGAATAGAATAGAACAGAATAGAAAAACAATAGAATGGAATAGAATAGAATAGGATAAAATATAAAGAATATAACCCTCTTCAGAAATTCGAATTTCAAATAGAATGAATTTGAATAGAAACGATTAGAATAGAAATGAATAGAAAATAATAGAGTAAAAAATAAAATTAATAGGATTTAGGGAATAGAGAATGCAATAGAAAGTATATAACTGTTATTAGATTAGATATATAATTAGAATATAATATAATAGAATACAATAGAAAATAACAGAAAGGAATAGAATAGAACATACGAGAATAGAAAAGAATACAATAAAAAAACAATAGAACAGAACAGAATAACATAGAAAGAATATATAGCCATCTTCTGAAATTTTAATTTAGAATACAATGGATTTGAATTAGAATAGACAAGGATTGGGATAGAATAGAAAATAAAATAATAGAAAGGAATAGAACAGAAAATCAATAGGATAAAAAAATAGAAAGAATATAAGTTATATTCTTTCTATTTTATTCTATTCTATTGATTTTTTATTCTATTATTTTCTATTATATTCTCTTATTTTCTATTATATCCTTTTCTATTATTTTCTATTCTATTCTAAACTTTTGTATTCAAATTCAAATCCATTATTTTCTTAATTTGAATTTTGAAAGATGGTTATATATTATTTTTTTTCTATTCTATTCTATGTTTTTCTATTCTATTATATTGTTTTTCTACCTGTGCCTCGAGCCACACCAGAGAGGCTCAAGGAGCTTAGGGAACTGTACAAGTGACTGAGGAGCTGGTGTAGAAAGGAGGGATTCGGGTTCCTGAAAAACAGGGCTGACTATTCAGTCGGCTACCAGCTCTTTAGTAGGGACAAGCTGCACCTTAGTAGGTGGGGGAAGCTCCGTTGGGAGAAAAGATGGCTTAGAAGTTGGAGGGGCTTTTAAACTAGGTGTTGGGGGGAGGGTTTAGAATAAGAGAGAGCCAGCATTGAGTGTAGGACAGAGGGTAATAGTGGAGGCACTAGCAATATTATAGTTAATCCCATGGTAAATGAGTGCACAGATCAAAATTGCAGCCCCAGGAAACCTAAGGAGAAAATAATATGCACCCATACAAAACAGAGGGGCATGTTCACAAATGCCAGGAGCCTAGTTAACAAAATGGAGAAACTAGAGCTGCTGTTACATGAGGAGGATGTGGATTTTGTGGGAATAACAGAAACTTGGTTTGACAGATCACATGACTGGTTGACAAATATCCAGGGGTATTCTTTGTATTGGAGGACCAGGGAAGGTAGAAGAGGGGGAGAAATGATGTGCTGGAGATGGAGAGAGTTCATAGAAGAGCAACAAAATTTCTAACGTGGCTGGAGGTCCTCAAATACGAGGAACGACTACAAGCACTAAATTTATTCATCCTGGGGAGGAGATGCTTGAGAGGAGATATTATAGTGATATAAAAATATTTCAATGGTAAACCCTATGTAGGTAGCAAACTATTTGATCTCAGGCAGTGTAAGAGGACACGGGGCCACACAATGAGATTGGAAGAGAAGCAGTTTAACTTTAAGCTGCATAGGGGTTTTTTCACTGTCAGGGCAGTAAGGATGTGGAGCTCTCTTCCACAATCAGTGGTGTCAACAGGAAGTATTGATAGTTTCAAAAGACTCTTGGACGTGCATCTTATTGAACACAATATACAGGGATGTAGGAAATAATTATCTACGCGAACACACACACACATCAACATAGGTTGAACTGGATGGACTATTGTCTTTATTCAATCTTACCAACTACACACACAAATTATAAAATTTAAACTAAGACCCCCTTCACACATGTGGACCTTTTGTCAGTTTTTTTGTCCATCCGTTGACGAATAAAAAACGGACATTAATGCATCTCTATGGAAAAGTGGATGTAAATGAATGATCATCCATTTACATCTGTTTACATCCACTTCTGTCAACATCTGTTTTTTGGAATGGTATAAAGCCCTATTTTTGTTCCATTAACAAAATGGATCAGACAGAAAATGGACCTCTTCCCGACAACCCTAGGCTGTGGTTATGGAGGTCTGCAGGCGGGGGGCTTATCGGATTCTAGAAGCACCTTTTTACAAGGGGGACCCCAGGTCCCGGCCCCCCCTATGTGAATGCGTATCGGGTACACTCCTCGTTTGTGAAGAAACTTTTGTGACATTTAGGAAAAACTCAAGCAGCTAATTTATGTCTATAAATGTAGCATTGACTAAACTTTTCAGTTATTAACAGCTAATGCAAAGTTTTCAAGATTTTATTTGGGTGCTTTCAGCAATGAAAATGTGCTCAAATTAGTTTTGTTACAGACTGCTGTTACTGTTTTTCATTGTTACAACAATCTAACACATTTTCTTTCTCTCCTATTCTTTGTTAAAAAAAAAAAAAAGTTGTGTTGTGGAGTATGTGAAAGTTGATATATTAAGTATATTTTGTCTCCATTTTGTCACCATTTGGTTAATTGAGACGTTTGCATTCGTTCATTAAAACATGTCTATTTTAGTTCTAATTTAGTTTCATCTTCATTCATTATACAATGTTTATTTTAGTTCTAATGTAATTTCCTTCTTTTGTCCCCGAAGTTGGTAGCAACATAAATGTGTCTACTTTAAGGATGAAGTACATATTTGGTCTGCTTTCTCAAAGAAATGTCTGCACCTTAAAGCTAATAGATAGGTCTTGTAACTCTAATTAGTTAATACTGATAGCTAGGTCAGTGATGTACTGTAGAACCAAAAATTATATAGATCAAGCAACAACCAGTTATAGAATCTTGTGAAGTCTATTAGTTGTTAATACTAGCTCATGGGTCTTATTTACTACTATTTACTACTGTATCAATAGGCCAAGCCTGCCAAGGATGAGCAATAACGCTGCAACAGTATGTTCTAAACTGCATTAATAAAATGGGGGGGGAGGGCATTTTCTTGCTGCAAAAGAAAATTAAACAAATAAAATATTGATGTTGTTCATGGCACCCAGTAATATTTTATCATTTTTTTTTATTATTAATAACTGTAACAGATGATGATTATTATTATTAAATAGTGGTATTTAAAATTTTGATGAAAAGTTAATTTTAACAAGAACAATGGCAATGAGGATTGTAGTTTACTATCCATACATCCACACAGCCTAAAATATTTCCAATTTGACAGTGAACACTGAGATCCTTCTGTGAACATATACTCCTCTAACATATTTCACCTGGGTGGGTAGTGTCTATGATTTAAGCCCGAGGAAAAAAAGCAGCGCCTTCTAAGCGTAGCAGTAAAACTGGTTTTATTTAAAATAACACAAATGCAAAAAATGCACTCACAAACGAGCAAGATTAGGGGGCTTATCTGTGAATAAGGTCATCCGCTCATCCCGGGGGCTGCTTGTCCTGATGTTGGGGGACGGGGTCTCTAGATGTCCTCTCAAGTGTCGGCAGCGGTGGTGGAACCCGGCACTCACGGCAGGCGGGGATGGTAGACAGTGTTCCTGGAACACAGCAGCAGATGTCGTCACTTCCGGGTTGTGGGGTCAGCGCGGAGGTGCGTGCTTTCGAAGCATGCGTGCTTCTTCGTCAGGCTCTGTCTACGATTAAGCCCATCTGGGTACAACACATTAGATGGGCGAGCCTAAATAGAGGGTATCTCGGGATGGCATTGTCACATTAAATAAAGGGTTTTGAAGTGAAATCATAGGTGTGAGACCTTCTTAAATGATGTCCCTTCTTTTTACCAGCACCTAAGATTCCATAGGTGAAAATGGCATTAAAGCATTTAGACCATTTATCTTAAGCTGACTATAAATCTTTGAGAGCAGTTTCATCTGCAGGTACAATCTGATCCAAAAATCTTTTGAGTGTAGCAAGTGCTGTTGCAATCTGCTAAAATTGCAAGTGTATATAAATAGAGAGGGACATTGAGAGGAACGGAAAGCAGAGAAGAGAATGCTGTCAAAATTAGAGATTTTTTTTCTGACATGGACATGCTCAATCTGTAATATCATGCTAATAGGAACCTCTGGTTATCCAATAAAGCCCTCCACAGCAATGTAAACAAAAAGATGATAAAATAATTGATTGCTGTGTACAAAAAGAAAGTTGCATGTTACTGTCAGAAGGCATATAGAAAGGGGTTATATCTTTTCATATAGAGCAGGGGTCTCAAACTGGCGGCCCTCCAGCTGTTGCAGAACTACAAGTCCCATCATGCCTCTGCCTATGGGAGTCATGCCTGTAACTGTCAGCTTTGCAATGCCTCATGGGAATTGTAGTTCTGCAACAGCTGGAGGGCCACCAGTTTGAGACCCCTGATATAGAGTGTACATGCCCTTTAATGTTTTAGTCCATCTAAAAAGTGTATTTCTATGTTCTAATAGATGCAGGCCCTTGAAATGAACCACCATAATATATATATATATTTATTTTTTTAAATGATAGAGAGTACAGTGGGAGCAGTACCCACATTGACATCTCAACACCAACACATTTTTTTTTTAAATAGACATGGAAAGAGTGATTTTTTTCAAGTTCCTGTTAAAGTCTGTGTTCACATTTCCAGCAATAAATAAGAGACAAGGTTGTCACCAGAACTGGAGGATGCAAGGTTACATTTTCAAAGCCAACACAGCAAGATTAGCATCCTTACTTTTTTGTAAAGCAATATAGTTCTTATTGAGGTTATAGCAAAGATTAAAAAAAGGATCATGGTAGAAAGAATGCAAACAAGTGTATGGCCGTTTCCACCTTCATTCATAACAGCTTCAGCCCGACTCTGAGGCTGACAACACCTCTATAACATGAACACAAAAAAGATGGTTGGCACTCAGGATAGCATCTAAAAATAATCTATTATTATATATATAATCTAATATTGCTCTTCTGTTGCAGACCCAATCTTCTCCTCACTTTGCCTGAACTCTGGTTTTACAGCTATTGTACATGCTTTTTCAATAAAGTAATAGTGAAAAAGCATGTTCAATAGCTGTAAAACCAGAGTTCAGGCAAAGTCAGGAGCAGATCAGGTTGGCAACGGAAGAGCAAAAGAGGAACAGATATACAGATGCTTCAGGAACGTAATAGACCAAATGGCACTGACACAAGGAACTAGTGCAGTTTAACCACTTGACGACTAGCTAATGCCGATTTATGGCGGGAGAGTGGCACCGTTGCCTGAATCGCCATACCCGTGTGGTGGCTCCTTTAACAGCCATAGCGATCGCTGCTGGCCACCCGTGATCAGGGGCACGAGAGCCAGAACGGGGATTTGTGTGTGTAAACACACAAATCCCTGTTCTGACAGGGGAGGAGAGACAGATCGTGCGTTCCTACTAAGTAGGAACAGCGATCTGGCTCCTCCTCTAGTTAGTCCCAACCCCCCACAGTTAGAAACACACCTAGGAAACACAGTTAACCCCTTGATTACCCCCTAGTGTTAACCCCTTCCCTGCCAGTGACATTTATACAGTAATCCGTGCATTTGTATAGCACTGATCACTGTATAAATGTCAGTGGTCCCATAAAAATTTCAAAAGTGTCTGATCTGTCCGCCGCAATGTCGCAGTCCCACTAAAAATCGCATATCGCCGCCGTTGCTAGAAAAACAAAAAAAATGCCATAAATCTATTCCCTATTTTGTAGACACTATAACTTTTGTGATAACCAATCAATATACGCTCATTGCGATTTCTTTTACCAAAAATATGTAGAATAATACGTATCGGCCTAAACTTATGAAGACATTTTTTTTTTTTTTTACTTTTTTTGGGGGGGATATTTATTATAGCAAAAAGTAAAAAAAAACAAATTTTCAAAATTGTCGCTCTTTTTTGTTTATAGCGCAAAAAAATAAACAGCAGAGATGAGTAAATAATCTAAATAATATTGATGCGCTAAAATCAACCCTAAATTGACTATACAGATGATCCGTGATAGTTAAATAGCAATAAAAACCAACTACAACACATATGCAAAATACAAGTGCAAATATGAGAAATACAAAAATCCACCAGTGAAAAAAGCAAAGTTGCAAATAATTTCCAAGGCACCCAGATAGGTGCAATCTAGTGCAGTTTATAGTGACCTAAGACACTGCTAGTCCACAGCAGCTCTATGAGATATGACACACACTGATGCAGAAGGCAAATTAAAACAACAGAGACTCCTTGGTATGTCCCTCCTATCTGGCTGATCCACGGGTGGGATGGCTGTTTTAATTTCTGATCCAAAAGCAGTCTGAACGGTGAGCTTATACCAATCAAATCATACAAAAAAGGAAAGAGAAGAAATCATTGCGCGATGCTATATACCTAATCAGCAATGATTTCAACACTAGGCGCTTTCACTCACGTGACCAAGGACTTAAAGTGCATAAGTACAGTTCAGCTCAGGCAGAGTGATCTTCCCTCACTGCTCCAGCTTCCAATGTCTCGCTGGTAGCGTGATTAGGCTCCTCCCCCTACGCGTTGCGTCACACGCCACGTGACTTAGTCATGGGTTAGCCATGTACCAGGAAGAACCGTGTATTTATACACTGTTGACGTACTAGTTGCCATAACGACAATTGGGGGATCACCAAGTCATCATCGCTGACAGACAGTATGCACATATACTTTACAATATACATGTAATACATAACATTAAAAGACAACTTTAATCGTCTCTTCAGGAGACTACATAATAATATTAACAATCCTCAATTAAAACAATTTAAAACCCAATACTTCACATCACTATTCTTAATCTAATGCTCCCTCCAGTGGTATTTCAATAGTATTACACCCAACTGATAATATACACATTATAATACTAATATAATTCTTGAACCTAGACAGAACCAATAGTGTACAGTAATCACATAAAATATATAAAATATACATAAAATGCAATATAAATATTCCTAAAAATATTTTGAATATTAAAATACCAATACTTAAAATTCAATAAAAAATATATATAAATATTATATATTAAGGACAGTTTAATAATTGGATATAAAACAATTTAAATCAAAATCGATGTTAAGACCATTAGGCGCAAGAGTACGCATTTGATGTATCCATCTAGACTCACTTTGACTAAGGTCCCTTACTTTATGGCTCCCCCTCCAATGGGGTTTGAATTTATCAATAGCCCAAAATTTCAGTTTTGTAGGGTCTTTTTGGTGGCATAGTGCAAAGTGTCGAGAAACGTTATGCTTCGGAAAACCGTTTTCAATATTTTGCACGTGCTCCCTTATTCGCTTCCACATGGGTCTTTTTGTACGCCCTATGTATTGGAGTGAACAAGAGCACTCCAACATGTATACCACCCCCTCAGTCCTACACGTAATCAAATCTTTTATTTCATAACTTTGTTGTGTAACGGTGGATTTGAATTTTGAGCATTTTTGACCATTAAGGTTTGTCTTCCTGCAAGCAAAACACCTCTTGCAAGGAAAGAAACCCTTTCCCTGAAAAAAAGTGAGCGCATTCAACTTGGTTGGTGGATCGGGTACATTTTTGGCCACTATATCTCTCAATGTTGGGGCTTTCCTGTAAATAATCCTAGGTACCATTGGCAGAATACTCTGTAATTGGCTATCTGCCTTGAGTATTGGCCAGTGCTTTTTGAATATGGATTCGATTTGTCTGTGTTGAACATTAAAATTCATTATTATAGGTAATTCTTGAAACGGTATGTTTGTCTTTTCCTTATCCTGCACAAGGGTAGCCCTCGGAATCTCAAAAACTTCCTGAATTTTGTTATTGACAAATTCTTCATTATATCCCTTTGCAATAAACTTCTTTCCCATCATTTTGGCTTGTTCCAGGAATACTTGTTCATCCGTACAGTTTCTCCGCAGCCTGACCAACTGTCCCTTTGGTATATTTATAAGCCATGGTTCAAAATGACAGCTGTCTACTGGAATATAACTGTTACGTTCCACTGGTTTGAAATAAGTTCTTGTAGTTATTGCATTCCCTTCCAGTGATATTTCCAAATCCAGAAATTGTATAATTTTATTGCTCATTGTATATGATAATTGTATATTCTGTCCATTTTCATTTAATTTTTCAAAAAATTGGACTAAAGTTGTTTCATCCCCATCCCAAATTACTATGCAATCGTCAATGAATCTTCTGTATAGCACCAGTTGTTCAGGTATATTTTCATAGATGGCTAACTCCTCCCACTCAGACATAAAAATATTTGCCACACTTGGTGCATACTTTGCACCCATCCCAATTCCATTGAGCTGCCTATAGTAATTTGAGGAATGCCAGAAATAGTTATGCTGGAGTCCAAAAGCCAAACTTCTTAAAACAAACCGTTTTTGTTTAGAAATAAGATCACTGAATTTGTCCAAGGCCCATTTCGAGGCCCTGATCGCATCTTCATGGTCTATTACTGTATACAATGATGCGACATCCGCCGTAGCTATCAAATACTCATGTTCTGGGTTAATCACTACTTTATCCAAAATCTGGATTAGATGTTTCGTATCCCTCAGGTAGGATCGTGTTTTTGGGACCAGTGGCTGCATGAATTTGTCAACATATTCACCGATCCTTGAATTTATTGATTGGATTCCATTTATTATGGGCCTTCCCGGTAGTTTTTGCAGATTCTTGTGTATCTTGGGTATCGTATATATGATTGGAACCCTACACATATCCGGAACTAGATACTTTTCTTCCTTCTTAGACAAAATATCTCTGGTAAATCCCCTAAATACCAACTCAGACAATTCTTCTTTATATTCCCTTGTAGGGTTTCCCCTTAGTTTAATGTACGTGTTCGTATCATTTAATTGACCCAATAATTCCTTGTGGTAATAGTCTTTAGACATGACCACAATGGCGCCCCCTTTGTCAGCCGGCCTTATTACCACTTGTTTGTTATTTTCCAATTCTTTTATACCCTGATGTATAGCTATAGGATCAGCCATCTTTTTGATTTTTAGTTTCTCTACATCTCTCAGAACCATTTTGTTAAACACCTCAATATGCTCATTATTATGTACTTGTGGGTTGAAAAGAGACTTATTCCTCATCTGACTGTGTACTACAGCCCCTCTTGTATTTATAGTCTCCCTTTCCCTCACAAGTGGTTTATTCAACATGTATTTTTTGATATTGAGTCTTCTAGTGTATTTTTGGATGTCTACATATACATCAAATTTGTTAAGGTTTCTCTTTGGCGCATATTTTAAACCTTTATCCAATGTAATCATTTCTGTCCTTGTAAGTTCAATTCCACTGATGTTATAAATACCTTCGCCTAGTTCATTCTTCTTTTTTTGGACTTTGAATCCTCCTCGGCATCCCCTCTTCCGTTTGGGCTTCGGGCGCTTGTCAATTGCTCGTATCGAGGAGGAGTTCTGTCTCTCCTGCGATACTCCAAAAAAGACCTTGTTTCATCTTCTTCCCTATAATTAGTTAATGAATCATATCTGTTTTGTATATGAACCGGGCTTTTTCTATTTTCATATTGGTACTGGTCCTGATAATTCTGGGGCCCATGATGTTGGTATTGCTGGGCATAACCACTTTGGTAATGTTGGGTTTGATAGGGATATACATCTCTTGGGTCCCTTCTTTCCTGGTTATACTGGGTATGATCACCACGATTTCCTTGTTGATATCCCACTTGATAACCTGAGTGATTTTGAGGAGGATTAGGGGGTTTTTGATTATTCCTATTATTCTTCCAAAAGGGTTTCTTTGGAGATTTTGACCACGGTTTTTGATTATTCTTATTCTTCCACCATGGTTTTGGTGTTCTAGGACCAGTATGATCATCCCTATATGGTCTTTCATTACCATTATCTCTGTAGGGCCTATCATAATTACCCCCATGTTCTCTATATTGTCTAGGTGGTTCAGGTGATCTATATCTATGATCCCTAGAGGGTGATACAATACGTACCTCCCTAACCGGAGAAGATGTCACCGATCCCTTCCTACCATCTTTCAGATTGAGTTGCCACTTATAGGCCTGTTCTAATTTATAATCGTTGGTATCCCTTAAATATTTTCTCTTTTTTCTTTGTTTTAACTCGTTATCTTTTTGTTCCAGTACCTTATTTAACTGATTGGTGAGTGTTGTGAAGGATGGAGTATCCTTATATCCCTCCAATACAACCTTGCAATCCGTAATCTGTTTATTGATATTAGTAAGTTTGCGTTGTTTCCGTTTTATTAAGAATTGCAGCACCTCAATACCTTTTGCATTAAAAAATTGTAACCATTCCTCTACCGATTCTTTATCAAGCAAACCATCATTAATTGAGACATCCCACCTTAATCTTCTAGGTACTAGCCCTTCTTTAATGTACTGCTCATGGGATATTAAATCCCACCAAAGGCTCACCTTCTTTTCCATAAGGTGTCCGAACTTCCTAAAATTTGTGTCTAAATCCCCAGTTTCTGTAATGGGGTTTGTAGTAAAGACGTCTTTTAGATCTACTGTACGGTTTTCTACAAATTTAAATATATCCATTATTGCTGCTTCAGTGGGGTGTTAGAAAAAACAGTGACAAAAATAAATGTGATAATAAATACTAAAAGCGCTAAAAATGGTGCACAGTAAAGTGCAAAATATAAATAAACCACTGTGAAACCAATCAACTAAGGAAAACCAAATAATTAAAGCCGCAATCAATCAAAGTATTTCTAATACTAAATGTGAATAATATAAATAATATTGATGCCCTAAAATCAACCCTAAATTGACTATACAGATGATCCGTGCATAAGTACAGTTCAGCTCAGGCAGAGCGATCTTCCCTCACTGCTCCAGCTTCCAATGTCTCGCTGGTAGCGTGATTAGGCTCCTCCCCCTACGCGTTGCATCACACGTCACGTGACTTAGTCATGGGTTAGCCATGTACCAGGAAGAACCGTGTATTTATACACTGTTGACATACTAGTTGCCATAACGACAATTGGGGGATCACCAAGTCATCATCGCTGACAGACAGTATGCACATATACTTTACAATATACATGTAATACATGACATGACATGACATGACTAACCCATGACTAAGTCACGTGACGTGTGATGCAACACGTAGGGGGAGGAGCCTAATCACGCTACCAGCGAGACATTGGAAGCTGGAGCAGTGAGGGAAGATCGCTCTGCCTGAGCTGAACTGTACATATGCACTTTAAGTCCTTGGTCACGTGAGTGAAAGCGCCTAGTGTTGAAATCATTGCTGATTAGGTATATAGCATCGCGCAATGATTTCTTCTCTTTCCTTTTTTGTATGATTCGATTGGTATAAGCTCACCGTTCAGACTGCTTTTGGATCAGAAATTAAAACAGCCATCCCACCCGTGGATCAGCCAGATAGGAGGGACATACCAAGGAGTCTCTGTTGTTTTAATTTGCCTTCTGCATCAGTGTGTGTCATATCTCATAGAGCTGCTGTGGACTAGCAGTGTCTTAGGTCACTATAAACTGCACTAGATTGCACCTATCTGGGTGCCTTGGAAATTATTTGCAACTTTGCTTTTTTCACTGGTGGATTTTTGTATTTCTCATATTTTCACTTGTATTTTGCATATGTGTTGTAGTTGGTTTTTATTGCTATTTAACTATCACGGATCATCTGTATAGTCAATTTAGGGTTGATTTTAGCGCATCAATATTATTTATATTATTCACATTTAGTATTAGAAATACTTTGATTGATTGCGGCTTTAATTATTTGGTTTTCCTTAGTTGATTGGTTTCACAGTGGTTTATTTATATTTTGCACTTTACTGTGCACCATTTTTAGCGCTTTTAGTATTTATTATCACATTTATTTTTGTCACTGTTTTTTCTAACACCCCACTGAAGCAGCAATAATGGATATATTTAAATTTGTAGAAAACCGTACAGTAGATCTAAAAGACGTCTTTACTACAAACCCCATTACAGAAACTGGGGATTTAGACACAAATTTTAGGAAGTTCGGACACCTTATGGAAAAGAAGGTGAGCCTTTGGTGGGATTTAATATCCCATGAGCAGTACATTAAAGAAGGGCTAGTACCTAGAAGATTAAGGTGGGATGTCTCAATTAATGATGGTTTGCTTGATAAAGAATCGGTAGAGGAATGGTTACAATTTTTTAATGCAAAAGGTATTGAGGTGCTGCAATTCTTAATAAAACGGAAACAACGCAAACTTACTAATATCAATAAACAGATTACGGATTGCAAGGTTGTATTGGAGGGATATAAGGATACTCCATCCTTCACAACACTCACCAATCAGTTAAATAAGGTACTGGAACAAAAAGATAACGAGTTAAAACAAAGAAAAAAGAGAAAATATTTAAGGGATACCAACGATTATAAATTAGAACAGGCCTATAAGTGGCAACTCAATCTGAAAGATGGTAGGAAGGGATCGGTGACATCTTCTCCGGTTAGGGAGGTACGTATTGTATCACCCTCTAGGGATCATAGATATAGATCACCTGAACCACCTAGACAATATAGAGAACATGGGGGTAATTATGATAGGCCCTACAGAGATAATGGTAATGAAAGACCATATAGGGATGATCATACTGGTCCTAGAACACCAAAACCATGGTGGAAGAATAAGAATAATCAAAAACCGTGGTCAAAATCTCCAAAGAAACCCTTTTGGAAGAATAATAGGAATAATCAAAAACCCCCTAATCCTCCTCAAAATCACTCAGGTTATCAAGTGGGATATCAACAAGGAAATCGTGGTGATCATACCCAGTATAACCAGGAAAGAAGGGACCCAAGAGATGTATATCCCTATCAAACCCAACATTACCAAAGTGGTTATGCCCAGCAATACCAACATCATGGGCCCCAGAATTATCAGGACCAGTACCAATATGAAAATAGAAAAAGCCCGGTTCATATACAAAACAGATATGATTCATTAACTAATTATAGGGAAGAAGATGAAACAAGGTCTTTTTTGGAGTATCGCAGGAGAGACAGAACTCCTCCTCGATACGAGCAATTGACAAGCGCCCGAAGCCCAAACGGAAGAGGGGATGCCGAGGAGGATTCAAAGTCCAAAAAAAGAAGAATGAACTAGGCGAAGGTATTTATAACATCAGTGGAATTGAACTTACAAGGACAGAAATGATTACATTGGATAAAGGTTTAAAATATGCGCCGAAGAGAAACCTTAACAAATTTGATGTATATGTAGACATCCAAAAATACACTAGAAGACTCAATATCAAAAAATACATGTTGAATAAACCACTTGTGAGGGAAAGGGAGACTATAAATACAAGAGGGGCTGTAGTACACAGTCAGTTGAGGAATAAGTCTCTTTTCAACCCACAAGTACATAATAATGAGCATATTGAGGTGTTTAACAAAATGGTTCTGAGAGATGTAGAGAAACTAAAAATCAAAAAGATGGCTGATCCTATAGCTATACATCAGGGTATAAAAGAATTGGAAAATAACAAACAAGTGGTAATAAGGCCGGCTGACAAAGGGGGCGCCATTGTGGTCATGTCTAAAGACTATTACCACGAGGAATTATTGGGTCAATTAAATGATACGAACACGTACATTAAACTAAGGGGAAACCCTACAAGGGAATATAAAGAAGAATTGTCTGAGTTGGTATTTAGGGGATTTACCAGAGATATTTTGTCTAAGAAGGAAGAAAAGTATCTAGTTCCGGATATGTGTAGGGTTCCAATCATATATACGATACCCAAGATACACAAGAATCTGCAAAAACCACCGGGAAGGCCCATAATAAATGGAATCCAATCAATAAATTCAAGGATCGGTGAATATGTTGACAAATTCATGCAGCCACTGGTCCCAAAAACACGATCCTACCTGAGGGATACGAAACATCTAATCCAGATTTTGGATAAAGTAGTGATTAACCCAGAACATGAGTATTTGATAGCTACGGCGGATGTCGCATCATTGTATACAGTAATAGACCATGAAGATGCGATCAGGGCCTCGAAATGGGCCTTGGACAAATTCAGTGATCTTATTTCTAAACAAAAACGGTTTGTTTTAAGAAGTTTGGCTTTTGGACTCCAGCATAACTATTTCTGGCATTCCTCAAATTACTATAGGCAGCTCAATGGAATTGGGATGGGTGCAAAGTATGCACCAAGTGTGGCAAATATTTTTATGTCTGAGTGGGAGGAGTTAGCCATCTATGAAAATATACCTGAACAACTGGTGCTATACAGAAGATTTATTGACGATTGCATAGTAATTTGGGATGGGGATGAAACAACTTTAGTCCAATTTTTTGAAAAATTAAATGAAAATGAACAGAATTTACAATTATCATATACAATGAGCAATAAAATTATACAATTTCTGGATTTGGAAATATCACTGGAAGGGAATGCAATAACTACAAGGACTTATTTCAAACCAGTGGAACGTAACAGTTATATTCCAGTAGACAGCTGTCATTTTGAACCATGGCTTATAAATATACCAAAGGGACAGTTGGTCAGGCTGCGGAGAAACTGTACGGATGAACAAGTATTCCTGGAACAAGCCAAAATGATGGGAAAGAAGTTTATTGCAAAGGGATATAATGAAGAATTTGTCAATAACAAAATTCAAGAAGTTTTTGAGATTCCGAGGGCTACCCTTGTGCAGGATAAGGAAAAGACAAACATACCGTTTCAAGAATTACCTATAATAATGAATTTTAATGTTCAACACAGACAAATCGAATCCATATTCAAAAAGCACTGGCCAATACTCAAGGCAGATAGCCAATTACAGAGTATTCTGCTAATGGTACCTAGGATTATTTACAGGAAAGCCCCAACATTGAGAGATATAGTGGCCAAAAATGTACCCGATCCACCAACCAAGTTGAATGCGCTCACTTTTTTTCAGGGAAAGGGTTTCTTTCCTTGCAAGAGGTGTTTTGCTTGCAGGAAGACAAACCTTAATGGTCAAAAATGCTCAAAATTCAAATCCACCGTTACACAACAAAGTTATGAAATAAAAGATTTGATTACGTGTAGGACTGAGGGGGTGGTATACATGTTGGAGTGCTCTTGTTCACTCCAATACATAGGGCGTACAAAAAGACCCATGTGGAAGCGAATAAGGGAGCACGTGCAAAATATTGAAAACGGTTTTCCGAAGCATAACGTTTCTCAACACTTTGCACTATGCCACCAAAAAGACCCTACAAAACTGAAATTTTGGGCTATTGATAAATTCAAACCCCATTGGAGGGGGAGCCATAAAGTAAGGGACCTTAGTCAAAGTGAGTCTAGATGGATACATCAAATGCGTACTCTTGCGCCTAATGGTCTTAACATCGATTTTGATTTAAATTGTTTTATATCCAATTATTAAACTGTCCTTAATATATAATATTTATATATATTTTTTATTGAATTTTAAGTATTGGTATTTTAATATTCAAAATATTTTTAGGAATATTTATATTGCATTTTATGTATATTTTATATATTTTATGTGATTACTGTACACTATTGGTTCTGTCTAGGTTCAAGAATTATATTAGTATTATAATGTGTATATTATCAGTTGGGTGTAATACTATTGAAATACCACTGGAGGGAGCATTAGATTAAGAATAGTGATGTGAAGTATTGGGTTTTAAATTGTTTTAATTGAGGATTATTAATATTATTATGTAGTCTCCTGAAAAGACGATTAAAGTTGTCTTTTAATGTTATGTATTACATGTATATTGTAAAGTATATGTGCATACTGTCTGTCAGCGATGATGACTTGGTGATCCCCCAATTGTCGTTATGGCAACTAGTACGTCAACAGTGTATAAATACACGGTTCTTCCTGGTACATGGCTAACCCATGACTAAGTCACGTGACGTGTGATGCAACGCGTAGGGGGAGGAGCCTAATCACGCTACCAGCGAGACATTGGAAGCTGGAGCAGTGAGGGAAGATCGCTCTGCCTGAGCTGAACTGTACTTATGCACTTTAAGTCCTTGGTCACGTGAGTGAAAGCGCCTAGTGTTGAAATCATTGCTGATTAGGTATATAGCATCGCGCAATGATTTCTTCTCTTTCCTTTTTTGTATGATTCGATTGGTATAAGCTCACCGTTCAGACTGCTTTTGGATCAGAAATTAAAACAGCCATCCCACCCGTGGATCAGCCAGATAGGAGGGACATACCAAGGAGTCTCTGTTGTTTTAATTTGCCTTCTGCATCAGTGTGTGTCATATCTCATAGAGCTGCTGTTGACTAGCAGTGTCTTAGGTCACTATAAACTGCACTAGATTGCACCTATCTGGGTGCCTTGGAAATTATTTGCAACTTTGCTTTTTTCACTGGTGGATTTTTGTATTTCTCATATTTGCACTTGTATTTTGCATATGTGTTGTAGTTGGTTTTTATTGCTATTTAACTATCACGGATCATCTGTATAGTCAATTTAGGGTTGATTTTAGCGCATCAATATTATTTATAGTATTCACATTTAGTATTAGAAATACTTTGATTGATTGCGGCTTTAATTATTTGGTTTTCCTTAGTTGATTGGTTTCACAGTGGTTTATTTATATTTTGCACTTTACTGTGCACCATTTTTAGCGCTTTTAGTATTTATTATCACATTTAGAGATGAGTAAATACCACCAAAAGAAAGCTCTATTTGTGGGAAAAAAATATGTAAATTTTGTTTGGGTACAACGTCGCATGACCGCACAATTGTCAGTTAAAGCGACACAGTGCCATAGCGCAAAAAATGGCCTGGTCATTAAGGGGGTAAATCCTTCCAGGGCTGAAGTGGTTAAATAGCCTGCCTGGTGCCAATGCACACTCACGCCTTCACACCCTCTAAACAGCCACAAACAGTGCTTATAGGAACCATGTGCATGTGCACATGTATGCATCTTTTCCTGACATAAAGTCAGTTGAGCTTCCTTTCCCATTTAAGTAGGGAGGTCTATTGGCGTAGGATACAGTCTAGAGGAGGCTATAAAGGAGAGACCCATTGTTTCCTTGGGGAGTTGTGAAACAAGTGCAATTGGCAGGTCATAAGGGCGGCTTTATGATATTATAGTAAATGATGGAGATTCATGCCTCCTTAATGTTTGGTTCAAGTCTCATAGTGAATTCTCGAAGAGAAACCAGCCCAGATGTATTGCAGGAATGAAGATTTGAATGAGCTAAAAAAGGAATGGGCTGGGTTTAATGGCACCATTTGAAAAACACGAAGCATACGAAGTAGGATGTCCATTTTTTTGAGACATCCTTCCAAACCACAAGTGTTTCAGAGACAATCACTCTCTTAGTTTACTACTTAGTAGTGACAAATAAGGGTTTGTAATTTAAGTCATAAAGTTGTCTAGGTTGGATGGGATTTGTATTCCCAGATATTTGATTGAGGTGGGCTTCCAGGAAAAGGGAAAATAATGCCTCAAATTATAATATGCCAGTCCCTAAAGTATACTCCGGGTGCAAGAGCAGATTGTGCACTATAAAAGGATGTGTTTGTGAAATTTAACAGGTCTGGGTACCTGGCCCAGTCTAATTACAAGTAAAAAGTGAAACTTAGAATTGATAATCTGTGAGCAATAGGCACCTTCGCAAGACACAAGGCACAAGAATTGACTATATGCAAAAGAGATGAAATGGACAATATACTGTAAATCCACACAGGTCCCAGCTACTGTATATATTATACCAGTGGTGTCCTTTTATGAAACTGCGGTAAAATACCGCTATTCAGTTCTCAGGCATTCTCAGAGGAGATCGCTCTCCTCTGAGTGTCTGTGTATGAAGCTCTGTAGCTCGCTTCTCATGTTGAGTTGAGAGGCGAGCTACAAACGCCGGGAACTCCTGAGAACGGCTCCTCTCATTGTAATCTCGTGTGATGTAGCGGGATTACAGTATGAGGAAGTGTAAAATACAAAAGTTGATTACGAACCAGGACACATTATACACCACATATTAATAAAATAATAAAGTTACATTCCCCTTACACAATATACATTGACCTAATTATTAAAAAACATTGTTTTTTATCAATATTTAAAGATCATACATGTGATTATTTAAATGTGAATGGTGTATAGTAAATGAATGGAATCCACATATGTAATGCACCATTCATATAAATGAAAAATACATTTATAATTATTATTATTTTTTTTTAATAAAGTATACAAATATAAACCCTGTATAACTGTAATAGAACAGTCCATGGGTAAAACCATATTTTAGGGTTTACAATTTTTTTTACTAATAAATTAAAAATGATATAAAAATTACTTTAATAATAGCATTTTAATGCAGGTAGAATAATATATATATATATATATATATATATATATATATATATAAAGTAAAGTTAACGAGGAAGCAAAGCCATTAAAAAAAAAAAAAAAAAAACCCTGCAAAAGAAAGGCATAATGAGCTAGTATGCATAGCATACTGGCTCATTATGAATTACTTACCTGAGATCGAAGCCCCCGCAGCGGTCCTCGGTCACCTCTGCCCCCGCCGCCATCTTGCCTCGATGTCCCGTCACTGCCGTCAGTGTATCGCCGCTCCGGAGCTGTGATTGGCCGGAGCAGCGATGACGTCACACGCATGCATGCTCGGGCCTGCAAGAACCCATTCAGAAAACCGTCAATGAAGCCGGCCCCCTAGTGCGCATGCGTGTGACATCATCGGCGCATCGGTTTATAGTAAATATCTCCTAGCATGAGAGACTGAGAGCGATAACACCAAATTTAACACACCTGATCCCCATTCACACCTGAGACCTTGTAACACTAACAAGTCACATGACACCGGGGAGGGAAAATGGCTAATTGTGCCCAATTTGGACATTTTTACTTAGGGGTGTACTCACTTTTGTTGCCAGCGGTTTTGACATTAAAGCGGAGGTTCACACAAAAAGTGAACCTCCGCTTTTTGGAACCCACCCCCCCTCCGGTGTCACATTTGGCACCTTTCAGGGGGGAGGGGGTGGAGATACCTGTCTAATACAGGTATTTGCATCACTTCCGGGTTCTGACTCCCGCAGGACGCATTGCTGTGCATATCACATGCAATGTTTGTGCGATATTAATATAAATCATATTGTATTTGCACCAAAATGATACAGGACCCTTTATGTGGCCCGCACTGAAACGGATCGCATGGGTGTTCACACCCATGAGATCCGATTGCTGCACCATTTCATAGTTCACACTGCGATCTGTGAAATGATCTGGGGGTGTCATTAACTTTACATTGACAGCCGCAGCGGTGCACAGATGTCAATGCAGGTGCGATGTGGAAACCGCACAGGGATCACGCTGGTTCCCGCATCGCACAAATGTGAACCCAGCCAGAGACGTGAACATGTAAATAAAAAAAAATATATATAATATATCTATATATAGATATATATATCTATATATATCTATATGTATATAGATATATATAGATATAGATATATATAGATATATATCTATATATATATATATATATATATATATATATATATATATATATATAGATATAGATATATAGGTATATACCTATATATCTATATCTATATATATATATATCTATATATAAATATATATATATATATATTTATATATGGATATATATATCGGTATATATATATATATATATATATATATATATATATATATATATACACATACACATTGAAATAAACACACACACACATATATATATATGATATATATATATATATACATATATATACAGTATAGATTGCTAACCTGCTCATTTTGGGGTGTGTAATGGTAGGGCAGATGTATGGCTGCTAGTGGATGAAAGAAGGAAGTCAAAAGACTTCCTTCTTCCTCCAGAATACACAGCCAGCTTTGCGCTTCTCTCTCTGATTCTCCACCTCTGAGATGGTGAATCAGAAAGTGAGAATTCTGTAAGAGATCACCAGTGAGGTGCCGAGATCGCACCTTCATACAATGGCCGTTTCTGTGACAGTCAGTTACAGATTCTCACTGTGCTGAGATAATCAGTGGAGAACATGTTCTCCGCTGATTACCTCAGTTTAATACATTGGTAATGACCTGAGATCAGCGGTGAGACTCGGGATCGCCTCTGATCTCAGTTTCATAAAAGGACACCAGTGTAATGAGAAAGCATGGGTTTAACCAATGAGTAACAACTGCTATATTAATAAAGAAGAGGTTAAATAAAAGAAGAAGCTAGCCACCCATGTGAGTGAGAGACAGCACTAATGTTCAAGAGAAACACCACTGGTTAAGAAGAAAACAAAAAAAGGTTAAACTGAATGTAGAATATGTGAATCTTATCTGTATCCAGGTGGTATATGTTATCAATAGCATTATAATTAGTCCCTCTTTGGTAAAAAATAATAGGCTCTAGGGAGGGAGCCCACAGCAAGGCAGAAATTAGCTTAGAGCCATAGCAGAGTCTCATTTTGCTTGTTTCTTCATGGAAGATCTATCTATGAAAGCAAAGAGTCCAGGTCATCTGAAGAGTGAAGAATATAGACATGGCTGTTTTTGTGGGCAGAGAGGGCAAAGGGGTATACCCATGTCTATGGGGTGCCAGCATCCACAAGTGCTTTGGTGAGCGTTTGCAAGCCATTCCACTTCTCTAGCATTTGATTTGATTGATCTGGGTACAGGGTTAGTTGAGCCCCATCAATAACACCTATAGCCTGTGCTTTACAGAGAATTTCTTCCTTAATACATAATAATGCACATGATATAACATGTCACAAGGTGGAGGGTTGTTGGCTCTGTGTTTCCTTGTCTGGGGTGCAGGGAACTCTATCGAGGGGGGTTCATGGCAGGAATGTCTTCACTCGCCCATTGGCAAGACACGACCCCAGTATTTTTTATTTTTTTTAAAGAAAGTTAACAGTCTTTACTTCTTTATTAAATCAGCCTCATAACTTTTCCTCGTGTGCACACTAGCAGTAATAGGCAGCACCGGTCATTTTGCAGTGTTAAACATTGTTTAAAAGAGAATTTATCCAGCAAGCCAGCTAGCCAGGTCAGTTTTTTAAGATTTGATTCAGAGAATATTTCAACACATCTTTTTTCCACATTGCTGCTTTTTCTCCTATATTCTTTTTGGGGGGAAATAAAGAACATCTTACGGTATAAGTCATTTTGGAAAAAAATTCCAAAGAAAGAACAGCATCAAAAAGAAACCATTTTGTATCAAATGCAAGTTCTAAAACATTTTTTCACTCAGCATTTTTATTTGAAGCAACATTTTATCATTTACAGTGTATGCCAGTTGAGCTCATTTTTCTTTATCATTCAGCAGCTGATGTCTGTGGTACTATATTTTCAGATAATAGTGCTCTAGTTTTTTGTCAGGATTCAGTACAACAGATCCCAATATAATATATGCAGGCTCAGTAGTAGAAAATGATTTCATCTCATCGTGAAGAGTAATTCTGGTGCATACCTCACATAGACTTTAAGGCTTAAAGTTAATAGTGTGATTGCAATTCATAGCTAGTCACAGTTGGTATCAATGCTGATTTGGTACTTTGTTCTTGGTTTAACTGTGAGGAGAGGAAGCTTTCAAGCAATACATCAAAATAAAAGTATTACCTAATGGCAGTTTTATTTTTTGCTTTGTAGGAAATGGAAATGTAGCAAATAAAGTACAACTTGTCCTCAACTAGCAGCTTTTCACCAGTGAATAGTATAGTATTATTGATAGCATATCTGTTAGCAGCTAAACATAAAAAAACAAAATAGATAAATAAATAAATAATAATAATAATAATAATAATAATTATTATTATTATTATTATTATTATTATTATTATTATTATTTGTTGTTGTTGTTGTTGTATAATATTAACATTTTATTTTATACATTGTTTTTTATAGATTTATCAGAAAAGAATAGGACTAATTTTTAAAAATCTTATAAATTATATAAATAATCACATGCAATAATATAAAGTATAAAATCAGTGAATTTCCAATTTTTATTTGCCTGAACATAAAGAACAAAACAATCTGAAAGGAGAGCTTAACAATATTGAAATGTATTTTACAGAAATTGTGCTTAACTGTATTTCACCTAATTCAAAATCTCAAGGCAGCACCTAGGTAAAAAAAAAAATGTAAACTGGCATCACTACAATAAAACCATTAATTTTAAAATGGACAAGAAAAACCTGTGGAGGAATATGCGGTAGCATTGAAAGGTATGAATAGCAAACAGAATGACGGCGCAAAGAGCAAGCCAAAGAATACATAAATGAAATTATATGTTGGTTATGGGATAAAAACAACAACAACAATCGTCGTCGTACACAAAGATGATGGTACTGATAAGGAAGGGTATAAAGTATGAGATTGGTGATAAAGTCCCAATGGGAAAACAATAATAATAATAATAATAATAATAATGAAAAAGTCCATATGATAATGCCGGTGATGATGATGATGATAACAAAGGGAAGGGAAAAATAACAAGCCTGTTCTGACATCACTTCCTGCCGCCGATAGCTGCTTGCTATCTAGGTTGAAACGCACGCTGCTGTGCAGAGAGTTCCGCCCCAGCCGGATGCCAAACAAGACACATCAGGCTCTCTTCGGTACAGCCACGGAAACCACTCCACCGGATTGTCCTACACTGCAGACGACTTCAGAAAGCAGAGTGACACCCCCTGCATAAACCCATGCGCAGTTTTATTCACTGTTTGTGAGTAGCCATTTGGCTGATCTTTTATTAATTAAATGTTTTTACTTACATACTGCACTTAGTAGGCGCATTTTTCTTCTCTTCTTTTGAAAAGTATGAAACTGGGGACAAGCCTGGACTTCACGGTGCAATATTATAAAAGCTTTTTAGACCTCCTATCTCTGGGCTTCCTTAGAGCCTTTAATTTGCTTTCCACGAATTCTTGTACTTTGGAGCATTTCCTCGAGGCATATATCACTGTTATCCCCAAGCAAGGTAATTACTGCCTGATATACCTCCTCAACATGGACATCAAGCTATTTTCTAAGATCTTGGCAACCCGTCTATCCTACGATGTACCAGTCTGTATTGACCTTGATCATGTTGGGTATGTCCCTGTACCTACTATGTGAATTTGTTCTACATTTGGAATTTCTCTATTGTACTTTCTTACTCAATAAACTGTTCATGCAAAAAATAAAAACAAGCAAAATGTTAATACAAAATCTGATCATAGTATACTACAAAACAGATAAAACCTTGTGTTCACAGAAAATGGAAAAAGCTTTAGAAAAATAGGCCCTTGTAATAACTTAAAGAGGTTCTAAACCTCCAAATAAACCCCCCCTCCCCCTAAAAAAAAACCTGCAAGACAAAGGCATAATGAGCTAGTATGCATTGCATACTAGCTCAATATGAAATACATATCTTAGAACAATGCCCTGAATTGGCGCTGGCACACCGAGTACATGGCTGACATCTTACTGAGTTACTTCCGGGATCGCGGGCTGCGGCGCTGTGATTGGCCGGAGCCACGATTACTTCACTCCCACACATGCGCGTGGTAGCCGCCGGTCACGGCACGGGCCCTGGAGAAACGGCACCAGCGGACTGTTTCTTATGTGCGCATGTGCCATTGACGTTAGCGAAAGCATATATAGTGAATATTACCGAAACTGTGCATGTTTAGGAGATATTAACAGTACCTACATGTAAGCCTTATTATAGGCTCACCTGTAGGTACAAGTGGTGTAACAGAGTATACAACCACTTTAAAGTGTGATCACTATGTGTTGTTGGATAATGTGTATGTAATATAATATTAAATGCTAACAATAGACTTCAACTTAATAACAAATTGTACAAGAATCACTGTGAAATATATATATACTAACAGGATATGGTAGCATGATATAGAACTCCAAGATTATCAACCCAAACTGGATATAACTGGCTAAAATAATCTAATCTTAACCCCTTCACGCTGACATAACACATATATGCGGCCTTATTGCACTTGGCTTTTTTACACTGGGCCACATATATGTGTTTCTACCTTTGTGCTGGGAGAGTGATGCGCACAGAGACTGGGGTCTCACGAGAGCCCCAGGCCCCTCACTAATGATCTTGACCTAGATCACCCGAAGAAAAGAAGAAGAAAAATACCTAGATCAAGGTCAGTGACAGGGTTAGTGTTTGGGTCTAGGTCAGGGTCAACGGTCAAGTTCAGCGCCAATATATTTTGGACAGGATTTTTTTTTTTTATTAGCATCAGTGTCAGTTAGTGTCAGTGTGTTTTAGTTAGGACCAAAAAAAATGTGCACTGTTGATTCTGGGCTGTAGTACGTGTACAAACAACAAATAACATACACATATGTGGTATTGTTGCGATTGTCAGGAGCAGGAGAATTTATTTTTGGTTGTTCTTTGGTGGTAGGTTATGGTAGTAACAAAATAAAAAAAACTAAATATACAGTTAAAAAAAATTAGTTTCCTGTGATAATAATAATAATAAAAAAACAGGAGATATGCATTACCATTTACCACAAAGTAGTTCTGATGATATGTACGGTTTTACTAACACATGTCAAATTTGTGTTCAGACATTTAGATTTGTTTTACCCTTAGGTGTGAAGGGGTTAATTTAACAAAAACAAAAAACACATTAAGATGAACATCAGAAAGTATTCTTATTTATTTCCTGATGTAGTAATTATTTTAATAGGTATTCCTTTACTGGGTAATCAGAAGAGAAAATGGTTCATTTCAGAAAAGCATTAAAATTAATGTAGAACTAAAAATACTTCTGCAGAATGCTTCCAGGGTAAACAGAAGTGCTTTTCTACCCTTAATTTGTTCATGTTTTTTCTCCTTCTGCTAAGCACATCCTGTGATTTTTCTATAAATTGTGGGGTCAATTTACTAAAACAGGAGCATTCAGAATCTGGTTCAGCTGTGCATGGCAGCCAACCAGATTCTAAGTGCAGCTTGTTAATTTAAGCTTTGACAATAAAATCTGGAAGCTGATTGGTTTCTATGCAGAGCTGAATCCAATTTTGCATGGTGCAGTTTTAGTAAATATCACCCTTTGTGTAGATGTATGTGCACTCCAGTGAAGGCTAACATCACCATTTTACTGCAGTATGTACTCTACATTGGAACAACAGTTTCTGGTCCAACTTAAAGGGGTTGTAAAGGTTCATTTTTTATTTTCTAAATAGGTTTCTTTAAGCTAGTGCATTGTTGGTTCACTTACCTTTTCCTTAGATTTCCCTTCTAAATGTTTTTTTCTTTGTTTTCTTTGTCTGAATTTCTCACTTCCTGTTCCTCCTCAGTAAGCTGTTCAGTAAGCCAGTGTTTCTCAACTCCAGTCCTCAAGGCACCCCAACAGGTCATGTTTTTAGGCTTTCCAATAATTTCCACAGGTGATTTGATCAGTTTCACTGCCTTAGTAATTACCACAGCTGTTTAATCTGAGGGAAATCCAGAAAACATGACCTGTTGGGGCGCCTTGAGGACTGGAGTTGAGAAACACTGCAGTAAGCTGTTCTGGCTGACTCCACACCACTCGGATGATGGTGTGAAGTTTAGTAAGGAGAAACAGGAAGTGAGAAATTCAGACAAAGAAAAAAAAAACATTTAGAAGGTAAATCAAAGGAAAAGGTAAGTGAACCAACAACGCACTAGCTTAAAGGAACCTATTTAGAAAATAAAAAACGAACCTTTACAACCCCTTTAAGAACATGCAGCAAAAGGTGACAACACTGCAACTGTACTTAGCCATTGTCACCCTAGAGAAGGAAGTGCCTGTGAACACACCTTTTTGTTAGAATTAAGAAACAATTATACTGTTTGGTGTATGTGTTTTGCTAAAAGCAGAGGTGCCGCAAAAAAAAATATATTAAAAGCCAGCAGCTACAAATACTGCAGCTGCTGACTTTAAATAAATGGACACTTACCCGTCCAGGGTGCCCGCGATATCGGCAGCAGTAGATGAGCAATCGCTCATCTCTCATCTGCCCCTGCCACCATCCTCGGTGAGGGAATCAGGAAGTGAAGCATTGCGGCTTCACTGCCCGGTTCCCTACTGCGCATGCGCGAGTAGCGCGGCGCGATCCCAGTGATCCCCGCTCTCTCCTGGGACCAGTGTGTTTCCCAGAAGACAGCGGGGGGTAGTTGAGAGACTCCCGTGGGAGTCACTCACTGGAAGTGGGTGCAAATACCTGTATTATACAGGTATCTGCACCCCCTCCCCCTGAAAGGTGCCAAATGTGACACCAGAGGGGGGGAGCGTTCACTTACCTTAGATCGGGGCCCCCGAAGCCGTCCTCGTCTCCCCCTCCAGCCACAGTTATCACTCCACAGATACCCAGAAGGTTACTTCCGGGTATCGCCGCTCCGGCCAATCACAGAGCCGGATTTGTGAATGGGGATTCTGACTGAATGCACCGTAGACATCGGTGCTGTCTTTTTTGCAAAAAAACGTTTAGGTTTAGGAGATATTTCTTGCACCTACAGGTAAACCTTAATCTAGGCTTACCTGTAGGTGCAAGTTGCATAAGTGGGTTTACAACCACTTTAATTTGAGTTATTCTCTGCTAATCTAGCCACTCTACATGCAGATAATCAAGGTGAACAGTACAAAAACAGTCTTTTATTTGGACATTCCATCTTTTAGGAAAAACTATTTTTTTTGCATGATTTATTTCAGTAAATGGATGGATATTCTACTCTTATTTGGGTGCATCTCTCATTTTAAATGCTACATGAACTATTTATTTAAATGGGTTTTACTGATCTTATGTAATGTGGGTATATTTCTAAACAATTTTTCTAATAACTAAAACCCAGCAGCAAAGAGCTATTTGCATTGTACTTTAAGAGTCAGAGATTTAAACAAAGACCCAAAAGTAAAAGTTGCTTTTTCTGTATTTGATTTAGATGACAGCTGAACAGCCTGTGAGTTATGAGTTTGCAGAGAAGTCCATTTTGGCCTCTTTCATCAAGATCAACAGCATTGCTTGTGAGCTTTTACTGAGCTGTATGCGGTGACTTTCACCCCGAGAAGTCACAGCATGATTATCTGACTTTGGTTTCAGATATTAAACAAGGTTCTTCCTCTTTCTCAGCTGCAGCTGTGCTGAATTTGTTACACAGCAGAACATGGCGTATATGATAGAAATTAGTATTTTAGTGCAGTTCACACAGCCATTTCACAGAATAGAAAAAAAAATAACGTCTCTTCACCTCAGCCTAAAATATTTATCTGTATTACAAACTGAAAATGTGAACTGCATAATGTAAAAAGGAGATGTGATGCTGGAGCTACAAAATGCTACTTCAGTCTATTCCTATAATCTGTAAAGTTTTTTTTTTTTTTTTTTTTTATTTACACATCACTATGACAGTATAAATAGGGCATTATTTACTAAAAGAGCATACATAAATCCAGAAAGAAATCACTATGAGAACTGGTACACTTGAGTTTCAGGTTTGCGTGAGTGCATGGATGTTTTCAGGACCAATGAATGCAATCCCTTAAAGGGTAACTCCACTGCAATCTAGCTTCCACTTCCTCCCGGGGGACCGCGGCGCCAGAAGGAATTTCACCTCTCCCTCTCGGCAATCATCTGGGACACGTCACAGATCCCAGATGATTGCCCAGCCAGTCACGGTTCGCAGCGCAGCTCGCGCATGCGAAGTGTGTGCCCGACTGTGAAGCCACATCTGGGCGCCCACAGTGACAATGAGAGGAGGGGGAGAAGAGCGGGGCTTTGTACACCTGCATCGCTGGAACCTGGGACAGGTAAGTGTCCGATTAATAAAAGTCAGCAGCTAGACTTTTTGTAGCTGCTGACTTTTATATGGGTGGAACTCCGCTTTAAGCTCTGACAATAAAACCTAGAAGCTAATTGGTTACTATGCAGAGCTGCACCAATTTCTTTGTGCACCAGTTTTAGTAAATCTCCCCCCAGTGTCTCTTATACTGCTGGTCAGTAAGAGCAAAAATCTTTCCAATTGTTGGTGTCAGTAGGCATAATTCCAGCACAATTACAATTTTGGAAAGCTTTTTGTTTCTGTATTTTGCACTTTATAGATACGTGCAAGAAAGATTTTCTGTTTACAAACTATACCCAAAAAATATTGACAGTTGGCAACCCTGCAAGCAGTATATGAAATATGAGTACCCATATATCTACCCACTGTTGTCATGGCCAAAATATATATATTAGCACATTTTGCTTTGTTTATTACATGCACACTGTTGTATTCTGAATAAAGCAGGGACTATGAATTTTTTCCTTTCAATGTTTTTTTTTAAAGTCATTAGTACACACCTTCTATGGTATTGTTCTTGCATGAAATCCACATGCAAACTAGCAAAATGTCAAAAAGTCCCAAAAACATTGGGGATAATAACTTTTCTTTTAGGCAGTCACCACTCTTCTGGCATACAGTCAGTTGCTGGAGCCTATGCTGGTTAGCAAACAATGCCATGTGTAAACTATAACTAATGTACGCATCTCCATGTGCATTGTGAACACTAATGCCGCGTACACACGGCCGTTTTTAATGTCATTGAAAAAAACGACGTTTTTTGCGATGTGATTTTTTGTGTTTCCTCTCAAGCCTGCCTTGCCTACACACTATCGTGAAAAAAAAATGCTTGAGCAAAGCGCGGTGAGGTACAACACGTACGACGGCACTATAAAGGGGAAGTTCTGTTCGGATGGCGCCACCCTTTGGGCTGCTTTTGCTGATCCTCGTATTAGTAAAGTTTGGTGAGAGACGATTCGCGCTTTTCAGCCTCATGTTTTTCAGTCCATTATAGCGTGATGAATGTGATATCTCCATTACGAACGTTAGATTTACCAGAAGGAGCGCTCCCGTCTCATACTTGATTCTGAGCATGCACATTTTTTTCCCCTCGTGAAAGCATACACACTACCGTTTTTCACGACGTGAAAAAATAGAGCAGGTTCTAATTTTTTTTAGGCCAATTTTCACATCGTTAAAAATTCTCTGGAGCCTACACACGATCGTTTTTAATGACCAATTTAAAAAATGCCATTTTTCACGCCATGAAAAACGGTCGTGTGTACGCGGCATCAGATCATGATTAGTCATTTGGTCTTGTTTTTTGATGCAAAAACTTGACGTAATTGTAGCCGTATTAGTGCAATTGTGACAGAGAAAATTAAGTACTGTCCGTGATACTTTTTTTATTTATTTGCACTAACATAGAATTTTTCTATGAAAAATTCTATGTTAGTGCAAATAAAAAAAGTATCACGGACAGTACTTAATTTTCTTTGATGCAAAAACAAACACAGATTTTATTTAGTAAATCAGGTGAAAATGCTTTAGTGTTGCTTTTGTTTTAATTGGGATTGTTTCTGACCATTTATTGTATGCTAATCATTTTTCTTTAAAACATTTTTCAACAGAACATTATCAGCTTTATGTTCCTGAATCAGCTCAAGTGGGCTCAGCAGTTGGCAAAATCAAGGCAAACGATGCAGACATTGGACTAAATGCTGACATCAGATACGCAATCGTCAATGGAGATGGTGTTTTCTCCATATCCACTGATAAAGAAACAAGGGAGGGAATCCTTTTGCTCAAAAAGGTAAACTCTTTTCTTTAAATGTGACTTTATTATATGTGTGACACTATTTTCATCAAAATATTTTCACTAAATGATGTTTCTGGACTATATATGAAGACTTGAATACATTGAAATTTAGGGGATTCAATGTAGATTCTCAAGAGATCAAAGGATTGGTCCTTTAAATTTAAGGTGTTTTCCATTGGTATACAAATAATAAAAAAACAGCCGTGCTTGGAGTTTGTTCTGATCTACTGTCATAATCCTGTTCAACAACTTCAATCAGGCTGCCAGTCATGCTCTTTGCGTGTTCACTTTCTTTTTTTCCCCATTTTTATTCAAAAATAACCTTTTTTTTTTTTTTTTTAAGTAATGTTTTTTGGTCCATTTGTTGTAAATATATATATATATATATATATATATATATATATATATATATATATATATATATATATATATATATATATAGATCTAGATCTATATAGATCTATATAGATCTAGATCTATATATATATATATATATATCTATATATATATATATATATATATATGTATATATATATATATATATATATATATATATATATAGAGAGAGAGAGAGAGAGAGAGATCTAGATCTAGATATATAGATATACATATATATAGCTATGTAGCGCCCTGCTCCTGATGACCAGGCGCTATGTTAAATTTAGTGGGTGTCTGAGCTGATAGTTAGCTCAGACCTGGTGATGATTGGGGCTAAATAGGCCTCTGGCTATGGCTGTGTTTGGAAGGACTTCCCACTGTTTGCCTGTAGGTGGCTTTACCACCCCAGGCCAATGTTGGAACACAAGCAGGCCGAAGTGTATTGGGTATTTTTCCCCGGGAACAGCTCAGTGGGAGTGGTCTCCCCACTGAGCATGCTGGGAAAGGGTACTTAAGGGGCAGACGCCATTTCTCGGGGCTCTCTTCACCTCGTGGCCCTCTTTGCCTCGTGGCTCTCTAGGCTCAAGGTATGTGTTACTGAAATTTCCGTCGCGGGGCCATGCTGGCCCGAGGCTGTATCTCTACCAAGTGGGCCCAGTAGTCCTGACTGGGGCCTACACTTTAAAGGTGATCCTGTGCTGTCTGTCCTGCGGGAGGAAGCCACTCAATGGAGGAAACCAGGGGAGGACCTGTCCTGGAGAGGACCAAGCGGTAGGCTGGTATCTTGAGGAAGGCCTGGTGACCCTATTGGAGGATGCACCGTAACTAAAGTTACCTTACAGTCTGCCGGGTTGGCTTAAAGGCTCTTAGACTGTAAGGCTGGATATCTGGATGTTAAAATCCTGTGGCAGAGGATTATTGAACAGTTCAACTTAATCATCCTAAAGGTCTGTGGCAGAGACTGTTATTTCTTTATCTGTTTGTGCATCATGCTGCTAGGCCAAGTGAGAGGGGCCTATCCGGGTGAGCAATACCCACTTGAAGGAAAGTGGTGAGTGAGAATTTTGAAGCTTAGAAGTTTCCCCAGTGATCTGCAGTGTGTGCTTGAACCTTCCCCTAACCCTCCATCCCTCTACCTATGCAAGTTTTGTTTGGAAATAAAACCTGCCAAAAAGGATTCATAACTTGTGTGGACATTGAACTTCCTATAGACTCTCATCCCCTATTAGACATGTGCATTCGTTTTCGTCCGAATGCATTTTCGTCCGAATTTCAGGTATTTTCGTTATCGTTTTAACAAACGAAAACGAAAATGCAGAATCCGAAAACTAAAGATCCGACATAAACAAATGCTTAATTTTCATTTTTGTTGCAACAACAGTTCGATATAGATAGGGGATTCGACATGAGGCTGACAATAACAATCTGTGTCCATCGAACCTGTGGTCGAATGTGCCTAGCCTTAACTCTATTAGTCCAAGATTATTCTACATAGAGAGAAAAGATTTGACATTATAAAGAGAAAAGATTCGACATAGAGAGAAGTGATTCGACATTATAGAGAGAAAAGATTCAACATAGAGAGAAAAGATCGCTGCTGGAATTGGGTGGGGGAAGTCAAATAAAAAAATTATGATGATGAATGTTATTGGCTGATTGTAACCAAAGAGGAGGAGCAGTAAAATAGCTAGCACTAACTTGACAATTCAACGTGAACGACGAAGATTCGACAAAGCATCGAAAAACATACAAACGTCGAATCTGTCATTGAAGGCTTATGGTGTCTGTTGAAAGTTCTAAGAAGATTTGACGGAGCAGCTAAACTGTACGACGCTGCAATCGTACATTTCCGGTCAAATGCTCGGCCCATAGGCTATAGAAGAACTCTAATGTTGGTTGACTAGTAATAATAATTAATAAATATAATTATTACTAGTCATACAACATTATAATTCTACTATAGCTAGCTTGTAGGCAGAACATTCGACCGGAAATGTAGGATTGCAGCGTCGTACAGTTTTGCTGCTCCGTCGAATCTTCTTTGAACATTCGACAGACACCATAAGCCTTCAATGACAGATTCAACCTTAATTATTTCAGATTTTCGGACGAATGCAATTTCTAGTGAAAAACAAAATAAATAAAAACGAATTTCGGGAGTAACTAAATAAATTTATTTTTCTAACGAAAACAAAATTCCGAAACAAAATATTTCAGTGTGCACATGTCTATCCCCTATACAACGAACAGTGAGGTAACGTGTAAGGCCCAAATTTAAACCAGCAGCTCCTACAGGGGTGTGCTACATATATATATATCTATATATATATATATATATATATAGATAGATATAGATATATAGATATACATATATAGATAGGTCTATATCTACATATATATATATATATATATATATATATATATATATATATATATATATATACGGTAGATATATCTCTATATAGATATAGATATATCTATTCTATAGATATATATATATACTGTTTAAGTTTATAAGTATGTGTGGAAACTGATATTTTATAGTATTTATATATTTTAATGTGACACACAGTTTCATTATGAATTCAGTTATGGTCTTTCAACTACTACAGGTGGACACGGTCTCTGTTTATTATTATCTTTGAGCTGAAAAATGGTGTAATGAATCTGAAATATTATATCTGTAAATGATTTTCTTCCTCAGTTCCATGGCATTCATGAAACATTTTTGGCAGACAAACTGGCAAACTTAATATTTGATCAAAAACAACTCTTGCAGCCTTTCAATAAAATGAAGAAAAAAAACAGAAATTTAATATATTTAACCGCAGAGAACCATATGAATAAATCAAAGCAATGCATACAATGTAATTTCCACCTCTGCATATTTTGAGCTGGCTAGAGACTGAATGTTGGTTGAATATGAAATTTCTAATATTTTAGAAGCTTTATTAAAGTCAGTCAGCACAAAATTGGGTAAAAGGAAACTATCCATTGCTTGCATATGTGTTTTCTGTTTTTAATGCCTCAGAAACATATCTTGTCAAACCACAAACAATCTGTTGATTACTCAAAAAACAGTGTTGCCTAAACAGACCTTACCATAAAAGAGAGATCTTTCTACTTAGTAGTCACCCATCCCATGTGAAAACATTTAGCACAACATTTGGGATCCTAAGTTTTGCCAGGATGCCACAGGAAGTCTGAGAAACATCATCAACATCTAGGCAAGCAGGCCAGAAGCCAGGGCCTGAGATAAGTATCTTTTTTGGTATGATTTTTTTTTATTGGTAATGTCTTTTTTTTATTTTTACCTATGCATTTTTACAAGAGTGGTGGAGGGTACCTAATAGCAAAATAAATATAAAGAGATATAAAGAGCCAGCTGAACAGATAGACAGACTACAAAAGACAGCTTTCATTTTTTTCTCTTAGGACAGGTTTTCTTTATATTATTCACACGTGACTGGGTCTAGGTCTTGTCATCTAGTAATCAATATTCAATTCAATATTCCTAAATATGAAAACAATCAGTGCACATGATTTTTTTTAGCACTTTTACTTTTGTTTTTTTACATTACGAGATGGGTTGAAAATGTTAGTTTATTTTTAGTTAAGTTGTAGCATATGTAGTGTATGAAGCTAGTTTCAATTCGGTATTTTTTAGCATGTGCCAAAAAAACAAACAAGTTCTGGCACTTCAGCTCTCGCTGACGGGCCAGAGACTGAGGCTGGGTTCACACTGGTCCGACAAATGCTCCAACATTGGGAGCTCATGTCGCATGACGTGTGAAAATCAATGTTTCCCTATGGGAGCCGTCTTAACTGGTCCGACACAAGTCGATCCGACTTTGAAAATGCTCCCTGTACTTCTTTGGTCCGACTTTGATCCTACTTCAGCCCATTGAATATCATTGAAGTTGGATCAATGTAGGATCCTTGTCCTTACCATCTGACTTTTGACATCCGACATGGTTATTACAGCAGCAGTAAAAGGAATTTATCTCACACTGGGATTGTTTTGATTAGTCAAAGGACAAGTCAGACTATCACAAAGTTGGATCAAAGTAGTATCCTGTTCATTCAAGTCGGATGGATGTAGGACTGATGTAGCAGAGCAAAGTAGGATGAAAGTCGTATGACTGTCGTGTAGTATCAGTGTGAACCCAGCCTGAGGCTGGGTTCACACTAGTGCGACACGACAGCCGTCCTACTTTGGATCCGACTTTGCCCTGCGACATGAAGCCGACATATGTCCGACTTTCAATGAACGGGGATCCGACTTGGATCCCCGCCAATACCAGGCACTGTGTTTGGTATGAATCTTGAGGGGGAACTCCACGCCAAATTTTAAATAAAAAAAACGGCGTGGGTTTCCCCTTCAGGAGCATACCAGGCCCTTGGGTCTGGTCTGGATTTTAAGGGGAACCCTTAAAAAACGGCGTGGGGGTCCCCCCAAAATCCAAACCAGACCCTTATCCGAGCACGCAACCTGGCAGGCCACAGGGGAAGAGGGGGGACGGGAGAGCGCCCCCTCCCTCCTGAACCGTACCAGGCTGCATGCCCTCAACATGGGGGGGTTTGGTGCTCTGGGGCAGGGGGGCGACCTGCGGCCCCTCTGCAGGTGGTTGTTGGGGTCTGCAGACGGGGGGCTTATCGGAATCTGGGAGCCCCCTTTAATAAGGGGGCCCCCAGATCCCGGCCCCTCACCCTATGTGAATGAGTATGGGGTACATCGTACCCCTACCCATTCACCTGGTGGGAAAAAATGTCAAGAAAAAAAACACAACACAGCTTTTTAAAGTAATTTATTGCACAGCTCCGGGGGTCTCCGGTGTCGTCTCCGCGCTCTCCGGTTCTTTCTTCCTTCCGCCGGGCCTCCGCTATCTTCTTCCAGCTCTTTTGCTAGCGGGGCCCGGTCTTCTCCGCCGCCTTCTTCTTCTCCCGCTCTCCGGTTCTTCTCTCGCTCTCCGGTTCTTTCTTCCGCCGGGCCTCCGCTATCTTCTTACAGCTCTTTTGCTAGTGGAGGCCCGGTCTTCCAGTCGTCTCTTCCGGCTCTTCTCTGTTGTCCTTCTGCCGGCCCCTCCACTATCTTCTTCCAGCTCTTTTGCTAGTGGAGGGGCTGGTCTTCCCGTCGTCGCCGTCGGCGTCTTCTTCCCTCTTCTCCTCCTCGATGTTGACTCGTCACTTCCTCCCGCTGAAATACTGGGTGTTGCTGTGCGCGCCAATTTATTATAGGCTTCTCATGACGTCACAGTCACAAGCTCCGGGTGGCCCCGGAGCATGTGACTGTGACGTCATGAGAGCATGTGACTGTGACGTCATGAGAAGCCTATAAAAATCGGCGCGCACCGCAACACCCAGTATTACAGCGGGAGGAAGCGACGAGTCAATATCGAGAAGGAGAAGAGAGTAGAAGACGCCGACGGGAGGGGAACCCATGCCGGTTTTTTATTTAAAATTTGGCCTGGAGTTCCCCCTCAAGATCAGCAGAGTAGAAGTCACATGCCAAAGTCGGATCATGCAAGACTGTGGTCCGACTTTGATCTGACTTCAATGATAGTCAATGGGCTGAAGTCAGATCAAAGTCGGACCAAAGTAGTACAGGGAGCATTTTCAAAGTCGGACCGACATGTGTCGGACCAGTTAAGACGGCTCCCATAGGGAAACATTGATTTTCACACATCTTGCGACATGAGCTCCCAATGTCAGAGCGTTTGTCGCCCCAGTGTGAACCCGGCCTGAAACCGGTGCACACGTAATCTGGTGCAGATGTGCATAGTAACCAATTAGCTTCTAACTTCAGCTTGTTTAGGCTGGGTTCACACTGGTACGACAAACGCTCCGACATTGGGAACTCATATCGCATGACGTGTGAAAATCAATGTTTCCCTATGAGAGCTGTCTTAACTGGTCCGACACAAGTCGGCCCGACTTTGAAAATGCTCCCTGTACTACTTTGGTCCGACTTTGACCCTACTTCAGCCCATTAAATATCATTTAGGCTGAGTTCACACTATACTACACGACAGTAGTACGACTTTCATCCTACTTTTCTCTGCGACATCAGTCCTACATTGGTCCTACATCCATCCGACTTGAATGAACAGCATACTACTTTGATCCAACTTTGTGATAGTCTGACTTGTCCTTTGACCAATCAAATTAACCCCAGTGTGAGATAAATTTAATTTTACTGCTGCTGTAATCACCATGTCGGATGTCAAAAGTCGGATGGTTAGGACAAGGATCCTACTTTGATCTGACTTCAATGGTATTCGGTCCGACTTTGAAAATGCTCCCTAGACTACTTTGGTCCGACTTTGATCCTACTTCAGCCCATTGAATATCATTGAAGTCGGATCAAAGTAGGATCCTTGTCCTAACCATCCGACTTTTGACATCCGACATGATGATTACAGCAGCAGTAAAAGGAATTTATCTCACCCTGGGATTGTTTTGATTGGTCAAAGGACAAGTCAGACTAGCACAAAGTCAGATCAAAGTAGTATCCTGTTCATGAAAGTCGGATGGATGTCGGACCAATGTAGGATCAATGTAGGACTGATGTTGCAGAGCAAAGTAGGATGAAAGTTGTATGACTGTCGCGTCGTACCAGTGTGAACCCAGCCTGAAGTCGGATCAAAGTAGGAGCCTTGTCCTTGCCATCCGACTTTTGACATCCGACATGTGATTACAGCAGCAGTGAAAGGAATTTATCTCACTCTGGGGTTGTTTTGATTGGTCAAAGAACAAGTCAGACTATCACAAAGTCAGATCAAAGTAGTATCCTGTTCATTCAAGTCAGATGGATGTCGGACCAATGTAGGACCAATGTAGGACTGATGTCGCAGAGCAAAGTAGGATGAAAGTTGTATGAAAGTAGTGCAGGAACCTTTTCTAAAGTTGGACCGACTTGTGTCGGACCAGTTAAGACAGCTCTCATAGGGAGCTATTGATTTGTACACATCATGCAACATGTGCTCCCAAGGTGGGAGCATATGTCGAACCGGGCCTTAACCGGTCCTTAAACGTAGAAGCTAATTGGTTAGTATGCACAGCTGCACCAGATTCTGTGCGCACCAGTTTTAGTAAATCTGCCCCTAGTGTTACTTTAAGTAAAAATAACACATTTTATGAATTTATTTCCCACACAGGTTGAACTGGATAGACTGATTTTTTTATTTAACCTTACCGACAATGCAACTATGGGGGTTATTTACGAAAGGCAAATCCACTTTGCACTACGAGTGCACTGCAAGTGCACTTGAAAGGAAACTTGGAAGTGCAGTCATTGTAGATCTGAGGGGGACATAAAAGGAAAATAAAAAACAGCATTTTAGCTTGCACATGATTGGATGATAAAATCAGCAGAGCTTCCCCTCATTTCAGAGCTTCCCTTCAGGTCTACAGCGATCTACAGCGATTGCACTTTCAAGTGCACTTTCAAATGTACTTGCAGTGCACTTGTAGTGCAAAGTGGATTTGCCTTTTCGTAAATAACCCCCTATGTGTATAACTGGGCAAACATAGTGACAATGTGGAAATTATAACTTACCTATTATTGACACTGCAGATATTGCTCTGCAAATGTTCGTTTACACAGGAGAAGTAAGAGCTGCTCTTGTGATATTGATATTGAGTCCCTGCTGTAATTTTGATAAACTGTATTTGTAAACTGTGGAGGACCACACATGGCCAAAGTATTCAGATGTCATTTTTGAGGGCATATGTGGTATACCTAAAATCCACAATTGGTTAAAGAAGATTATCATTTTTTTAGGGTTTAAATGAAAATATTCCAGCTACATGATTGAAAATTTTAATGGAATCTAAAATAAAAATAACAAATGCAAAATAGATGTGTGTGGCCACTGACCAACATAGCTTTGGTAGATCATTATTTTCTTCTACTAGCTCATATTAACATATCACTTCAGACTTGAAGAAACCAGTGGAACCAACTAATTAAAAAAAGAAACTCTGGACAAATGGTTAAATATACGTATTAACACTTTCATGTCTAAGCCTATTTCTGACATGTGTTGCTTACAAGTTAAAATCCATATTTTTTGCTCGAAAATTACTTAGAATTCCCAAACATTACATATATATTTTTAGCAGAGACCCTATAGAATAAAATGGCGATCATTGCAATTTTTTTATGTCCCATGGTATTTGCGCAGCGGCCTTTCAAATGCAATTTTTTGGGAAAAAAATTATAAAAAAAACAAAACAGTAAAGTTAGCCCAATTTTTTGTATATTGTGAAAGATGATGTTATGCCAAGTAACATGTTATGCTTTGAAATTGCGCACACTCGTGGAATGGCGACAAACTACAGTACCTAAAAATCTCCATAGGCGCGCTTTAAAAAATGTTAACCGTTACCAGGTTAGATTTAAATATACGGTCTTTTGCTAGAATTATTGCTCTCACTCTGAAAATCGTGGCAATATCTCACATGTGTGATTTGAACATGGTTTACATTTGAGGGCGCGACTTACGCATGTGTTTTCTTTGCTGCGCGAGCACATGGGGACAGGTGTGCTTTAAAAATGTTTTTTTTTTTTCCTATTTATTACATTTTTTTATTAACATTTTCCCTTTAAAAAATAACTTTTATTGCTGTCAAAAGGAATCTAAACATCTTTTGTGAAAGTAATAGGTGGTGATTGGTACTCTTTATGGAGGGATTGTGGGTCTAAAAGACCCCCAATCCCACCTGTGCACTTAAAAGTATTCAAAATGCCAAAATAAAAATATATCTTTAAATCGGCACCATTGGCAGCCGAGTAAACCAGAAGTGACGTTGTGATCTTGTTTCCTGGGATTTTACATTGGAGACCCGATCAAAGCTGAATCCAGCTTCTTACGGGTCTCAGCCTAGGCAGTGGATACGTCAAATGGTGTCTCGGGCATCCAGGTTGAAAGGGAGGCATGGGAAGAGCAGCGGAAGGCAGCAGAAGAGGGAGACGTTCCCCTCCCGCTTCTTTAGGATAACAGCCAAGCGGCTTTTAGCCGCATCGGTTGTAATAACTAAAAAGCCCCAAAAACATTTTTTTTTCAAAATGCTTGGTCTTTTTTCCTTAAAGTGTTTGTTACCCCAGCATTTCAAATTCCTGATATGTATCATGTACTTATAAAAACGTATCCTCTTTGTTTTGCATCTTTTTGTGTGAAATCCCTGGTGTTCCTGCCAGTCCCCCTGCTTTCCTGGTAAAAACTGATCACACTAGGCATGAGAGCTGGTCAGTTACCTAGCTGTGCTAACACGCCCCCCCACATAGCCCATCCCTGGAAAGCTCAGTGTGCTGTTGCATCTCCTCCATCCAGCTCTTATGCAGCTGAGAATAGAGGGAACAGAAGGAATGTGGTCACTAAGACCCCATTCACACAGGGGCGACTCGTCAGGCGTCTCAGCCGCCTGACGAGTCGCGTCCTATTCTGTACAATGGGACCGTTCTAAGCGGCGCGACTGAAGTCGCTCCGACTTAGAAAAAGGTTCCTGTACTACTTCAAGACGACTTCAAGGCGACTTCCATTGACTTCAATACAGAAGTCATTTTGGAAGTCTGCTTTGAAGTCGTCTTGAGATCGCCCAGCACAGTCGCGGCACAAGTCGTGCCGCCCCTGTGTGAATGGGCTCTTATGAAAAAGGGAAAAAAGTATTTATAATGTTTTTTATATATCTATACACACATGTTTGCCTTTCATTTAAATTTTAAACTGAATAGGTTGTTTCTACAAGGTGATCGTTTAGAAGCACTTTAATTTAGAATACTACTAAAAGAAGGCTCTATTTGTGTGAAAAAATGATAAAAATTTAATATAGGTTCAGTGCTGCATGACCGCACAATGGTCATTCAAAGTGTGACAGTGCTAAAAGCTGAAAATTGGTCTGGGCAGGAAGGGGGTAAAAGTGTCTGGTATTGAAGTGATTAAAATACATTTAAATTATTGTAAAGATTTTTTTTAAATAATAAACATCTCTATACTTATCAGCTCTGTTGCACAAAGCGGCCCTGAAAATCAGGTCCCCTGCTGGTTCTCCTGCCTCCTCCTCTGTCCAATGCCCACATGGGAAGCCGCTTGTTTTATCTTTTCATTAGTGTTTTATGTTTAATTTAGGAGAAGAAGATGGACTCTCAGATAAGTGGACTTTGTATTTTTGCAGGGACCACTTTAAAGCTCCATTCAGTGATACACATCGTTCTAGCCCACATGTCTCCCAAAGAAGGATAAATTACACACAAAATGATACTGCTATCTCTAAGTTCTAAGCCCCGGTATATCCACGCCTTAGAAATCCTCTGAGGTGAATGTCCAAAACGTCCCTTGTCAGGGGGACGCTTTGGAGCATTCTAATCGGTCAGCGCCATCACATGGGCGGTGCCAACCAATCGGCAGCCCCATAACCTGTCCTGTCAGCTATGGAGCAGACACAAGACTGCAGAGAGAATTTCTAAGCCCCGGGCTCCTGGTGCAGATATACCAAAGCTTAGAACCGCAGACAGGCCAGCAGGACCAGGGGGGAGTGGGCAGGAGGGGGACCTGTGTAAGTTCACCTCACAGATTTTTCTGTAAAGGTGAACCTACACTTTAAGAAACTCAGGAAATGTACTGTACAGAGAGGGCATGATCAATTTTGTACAGATGGATATGAGGATTACTAATTAAACAGGTTCATCAAACATTTATTGCATTTTCGACAGATATTTGCTTACAATAATGCCCTGATTTTGCCATGATTAACCACTTCAATATTGGACACTTTTACCCCCTTCCTGCCCAGGCCAATTTTCAGCTCTCAATGCTGTCACACTTTGAATGTCAATTACTCAGTCATGCAACACTATACCCAAATTTCATTTTTATAATTTTTTTTGAGACAGCTAGAGCTCTCTTTTGGTTGCATTTAATCACTACTGTTTTTTTTTTTTTGCTATATAAACAAAAAAAATACCAAACATTTTGAAAAAAAAAACATTTTCTTAGTTTACAATATATGGTTCATACATCCTTATGGCCCTAAAATGCTAGGACAGTACAAATATCCCCCCTCCCAAATAGCCCCTTTTCTGGAAAGTAGACAAAAAAGGTTTTTAGTAGTAGGCATGGTGACAGTATGTAAAAAAAATATATATTCATGTGTATATATATATATATATATATATATATATATATATATATATATATATATATATTGTACTGTACTGCACTGTGGAGGTGATCAGGATTTTTTTACTCTATGATTGCTTGTTACAGTGTATAAGCAATAATTTTTACTTTGCGAATGGCATCCATTCATTTGCCATTGTGCACTATTGTGATAGCTGTGATTGGCCATAGCTATCACAAGTCTGCTGTGATTTTCCCCTTACCATGTGATCACTGTGATCAATCAAGATCATGCCACTGGGCATGCATGAGGAAAGCACCTGGAAGGATGTCATATGATGTCCACCTGGGATAACAGTGCTCCCACCCAGCTGTATTTTTATAATAGGTCAGGTGGGAGATGGTTAAACAATTCTTGCTCAGTGGGCTTGATTTACTAAAGGATTAAAGTATGTTAACAAAATGAATACCATAAAGCTGCCTTTACTTCTGTTAGCTAAACAAAACAATATCCGTCTTTTTTATTTTGCAATTTCTCTGCACATAATTGACTATTCAAAGTGAATAGCACCTTGCCTAATTGTACCAAAATTAGGGCATTGTTTAATAAAAAAAAATATCTTTCCAGAATGTTAAACTGTACTTACTGAAACCTTGGTAAATCACAAATGTTGGAAATTATTTTGCAATATTTTTTGTATGCCTGCAGTAATTATTTGCCTCAGTGTAAGTAATGTATCTAAATAGTCCTTAAATTTATTTTTAGCAAACCTTTTTTTTTGCTAAAGCATTTATTCTGTCATTCTGAGTCTGTGTGTTGCTTTGATGGTTGTTCTTTTATTTGAAAAGCTTAGTATTTAAAAAGATATTCCCAAAATACTTTTATTTCTTTTAGTGTACTTTCATTACATGGAAGGAAAAGTTGTGGGACTTTGTTTTCTTCTTCCAAAAGTTCTAGATAAAAAGCTATGACATTTTGGTGTATACAATTGCTGTTTTGTCTGCAAATTCATGAAAGCATTGTAAAGTCCTTTTTAGTAATCCATTTTTGATATATTACAGTCATTTATCATTTTATTGACATTTTTTCAAGAAAATAGGCACCCATCTGTTACTATCTGCTTCAATCCATATCTGCTAAACATCCTGTATAAATGTACATTTTCTTACAGAGACACAATTATGCTTTAATCTTTCATCACATCTTTTCGTTGAGCAGTGGTTACATACTAGGAATGTGAATTTGCTTTTAATGAATTCAAATGACTCATTAGCTCAACCTTTGGCATTCTAATCATCTTCCAGCAGTATTCATGTGCCTTACATCAAAACTAGCCAAATGGGCATAGCTAGGGAAATTTCAAATTTCAATACCTAGCAGTCATTCTTTTACATATAAAAAATGTGAACACTCTTATAGATTAAACATTCAGTGAATTGATCACAGGCATAAAAAGGATTATAATATTACTTTGTACTCCTTATTTACTATTAACAATATCATATTTTCTTAGCAAAAGATTACTGATTTAAAAAATACTACACATAAGCATTTTCATTTGCACAGTTCAAAACACATTTCTACTCTAATATTGTAGATTATTTAACAGATGAACAGGCTGCTTTCACTGTATTGTACAGAAAGCAATAACTTGTTCACAATATTTCCAATGCAGATCAAGAGAACCATTAATATCATCTCAAAGCTTCAACTTTGTGGTTTGAGTTCATTCATCCTTCCTTTTTGAATTTTAGTTCAACCTTGATTTACCATTTGGGTCACTCTTCATAGGTCGTTTAGACCTGGGGATATCATCCCAGCTGTATTACAGCATTTTTACAACTCTTGCAACTTGGGTGGAATTGCACCACCTATCCAGAGATGGTTCTTTTGTTTTTGTAGCTTTAATGCCAATGCATGTATGTTTTTTAATGTCTTTTTCTTATCTTTAACACCAATAAATCTTTTTTTACTAATCATGTTTGTATGGTGAGTGAAGTGCCATAGATATGTGCTACCGTAGGGTTGGTTGAGCTATTACAGGTTTTTATTTCAAGTTTGTCAATAACTGATATGGTTGGGGATACAATTAATGATTATTCTACATTCGCAGACTCTTTGTTTGCAAGCATAGTCCCCACTAATAGCTTCACTGCAGATAGAACACACACATACGTAAGAACTTATTCAAATTACCTGTACATGCCAACATGTCACAAAAAGAGAAGACACACTTGCTGTTTCACTTAAAACGTTGTACCTAAGTTGCAAATGGAAACCACAGAGTGGTATATTTACTTTAATCTCATGTGATGAGTAGTGTGGATAAGTTACTTTCCCCTCTGATTACTTAACCCTAATGAGGCACTATCTGTAAATACAATTGTCATTTTCTTTATAACATCCGGGTAGATTTGAACATATTTTTTCCCCAACTACTTTTTGACATATAGGGTTGATTTACTAAAACTCGAGATAGCAAAATCTGGTGCAGCGCTGCATAGAAACCAAGCGGCTTACAGGTTTTTCTTTGTCAAAGCTTAATTAAACAAGACGAAGTTAGAAGCTGATTGGCTTCCATACATACCTGCAGCAGATTTTACACTCTCTGGTTTTAGTAAATCAACCCCATATTGTTTTCTTTTATTGTAAATGTTCATCTTGAAGCATGTCTTTTAATCTTGCAGTTACTTACCGCTTTTACGTTATCATCTTGCAGACTTGGTACTTGAGTACAATCATAAAACATTGAACAGTAATGCAATTTGCATGCATACATTGGAGTTTCTTTTCCATTTCCTTTAAAATTAGTGCATGGCTGTTCATCATCCTGTTATTAAAGCGGAGTTCCACCCAAAAGTGGAACTTCCGCTTTAAGCACTCCTTGCCCCCTGACATGCCACATTTGGCATGTCATTTTTTTGGGCGGGAGTGTTTACCTTGCTTATAGTGGGACTTTAGTGGGACGATCTTCTGGGACAAAACTCAGGTCCCAGAAGATCAGCTGGCCAATAGGAGAGCGCAGCAAGACTTGCGCATACGTAGTGCGTGCCCGGCCGTGAAGCCGTAAGCTGTCAGTGCCGGGTGCCCACAGTTACGATCACGGCGCAGAGGAGAGGAGGGGGAGAGGCTTTGGACGGCCGCATCACTGGACCATGGGGCAGATAATTGTCGGTTTATTAAAAGTCAGCAGCTATGCTTTTTGTAGCTGCTGACTTTTAATAAACTAAAACACGGGTGGACAAGGACTGTCTTTAATGAAATGCACACCTATTACTTAAGGACATTGTTTATGGATATTAATTGAAAGTTGATCTATATTATATTGTAGAAAGCATTGCACTAAAGTATAAACTTAATAACATCAAGCAATGGTTAGTGTGTGAATAATGTGGGCCACCCCTAAAAGGTTGTAACTTTTTTTAATAAATGTACTAGTTGCATCCTTTGTATTATATTTTCATAGTTCTAGATTACTATACATTCTCCACAATCTCAGACAAGCTTATCTATTTTATTGAGAAGTTATTTATAAATCCACATACTTATTTTGGGCTAAAATTCATTTATAGGCCTGCTAGTCAGCTTAAATGAACTAATTCCTGAATGAGTACACATTTGCAAGTTGTGAAAACAGTTTCATTATAACGATTATTAACAAAAGAATATCATTTCTTACGACTGACTTCATACTTTCAGCATACAGTAACCTAGAACCCAGCTTTACTGTTTCTTTGTTTCTTTTTAGACAGTATTTTTATATAATCACCTATGCCTGTGAAAGCTAACCCATGCAAATGTATTTCACTGCCTAATTGCCTGTTTTGAAAATAAAAAGAGAAGACTCCATAATTAGCTAGCTCTACCTTGACTGCTTATTATTTGTTCTGACTCAACATCACAATAGTAGAATAAATGATGGTGTCCTACTTATGTCTTCAACTTTCTAAATATGTAGTTAGTGTCACTGAAAAGGAAATGGATAGGTTGCAGACTTGATTAGAAACAGCAAAACTTACCACTCTAATCACAGTGATTATGAGAAGTAAGTCAAGGGGCTTGAAAACAAATATAACAAACATCCCCACAGCCATTCACACTTCTTTTTCCCTTTAATCAAAAGAAAGCCATGACAAATATTTCTCAATCCCAGAGACAATGAGATATGCTTTGTTTTGGGAAATGATCATCAGTCCCTTTTTCTGGTTCTCTTTTGTCTTGATTTGTTTCCAGTGGTATGTCCCTAAATGTCTTTGACATTATTGCTTATCTTTGGCTACTGGTTGGTTACACCTACTCTTATGCCGCGTACACACAGTCGGAATTTCCGACAAGAAAAGTTCAATGTGAGCTTTTCGTCAGAAATTCTGACTGTGTGTAGGCTCCATCGGACTTTTCCTTTCGGAATTTCCAAGAAGAAAATTTTTACAGCTGGTTCTCAAATTTTCCTACCAAAAAAATTCCGATCGGAAATTCTGATCGTCTGTAGAAATTCCGACGCGCAAAATTCCTACTCATGCTCCGAAACAATTTGACGCATGCTCAGAAGCATTAAACTTCATTTTCTAGGCTCCTCAAAGTGTTGTACGTCACCGCATTCTTGATGGTCGAAAGTTCCGAGAACTTTTGTGTGACCGTGTGTATGCAAGCCAAGCTTGAGCGGAATTCCGTTGGAAAAACCATCCAAGGTTTTTCCGACTGAAATTCCGATCGTGTGTACATGGCATTAGATTCTTCCAGTGCAGTTCAGTTAAATTCTTAATTTTTTTCAAGAGGAAGGAAGAATGGTACAATAATATATTTCACATTTGTTATATAGATATCCAACATAGTTTGCATGTATGTGTATATACAATAGTTTGATACATAACAAATCACATCATTCTATGTCATTGCTTCCAATGCTAATTTAAATAGCACCCTTTGCTTCCTCTAAATTTTTAGGCTTTTTAAATTGAAACTAAAGAACCAAAAAGGAGTGGGTTTTCCTATCTATAATGGGAGAGGGGGCAGTTTAGGATCCAGTCTGGATCCTAGAAGGAAATAGATTTTAAGGGTCCTAAGAAGGTAATAAGAGAAAAAGAAAAGTAAGAGCTAGGTCAGGAATGTAGGATAAGTTATAGGGAGTAGAAAAGTTAAGGGAGGAGGGGAGGGGGCAGAGAGGAAAAAATGGTGTGACTGTTAAGCTCCCAGAAAATAACCTCTTATGTCTATAGTATGTCTGTAAAGTAGCGCATGTTTTCCATGTTTATAACATTCCTTGCACAAAATTACATTTCTAAAGGAAAAAAAAAAGTAATTTAAAACTACTCGCGGCTATAATGAATTGTCGGGCCCCGCAAAAAAGATAAAAGTCATTGAAAAAAACGGCATGGGTTCCCCCCAGTCCATTAACAGGCCCTTTGGGTCTGGTATGAATATTAAGGGGAACCCCAAACCAAAATTTAAAAAAAAAATGCGCGGGGGTCCCCCCAAATTCCATATCAGGCCCTTCAGGTCTGGTATGGATATTAAGGGGAACCCTGCACCAATTTTTTTTTTAAATGGCGTAGGGGCCCCCCTCACAATCCATACCAGACCCTTATCCGAGCACGCAACCTGTCAGGCTGCAGGAAAAGAGGGGGGACGAGAGGGCGCCCCCCCTCCTGAACCATACCAGGCCACATGCCCTCAACATGGAGAGAATGTCCCCATGTTGATGGGGACAAAGGCCTCATTCCCACAACCCCTGCCCAGTGGTTATGGGGGTCTGCGGGTGGGAGGCTTATCGGAATCTGGAAGCCCCCTTTCACAAAGGGGACCCCCAGATCCCGGCCCCCCCTTTTGTGAATTGGTAACAGGGTACATTGTACCCCTACCATTTCATAAAAAATGTGTCAAAAATTTTAAAAACCACAGTACACAGCTTGGGACAAGTTCTTTATTAAAAAAAGAAAAAAAAAAGAGAAAAAAAAATTCCAGCGATGTAATCCATTCTCGGTCTCCAGCGATGTAAATCCATTCTCGATCTCCAGCGATGATACAAAGAAAAAAACAAAAACAAAACAACGACGCCGACACGATCCTGCCTCCATGGGAGGCAGCTAGAGGTCGACCGATATATCGGCTGGCCGATATATCGGCCGATATTTGGCCATTTTTGATAAATCGGCATCGGGCCGATTATTATCAAAATTAGGCCGATATTTTACACTGGCCGTCCCTCCTGTCCTTTCTTCTCTACACTCAGCAGCTCTGGCAGCATCAAGTGCCGCGCTGAGTGTGTGAACAGAGAGGAGGGAGAGAGAGGGAGAGAGAAGCTGTCAGCTTGATGTCAGGAGTAGGGGGGAGGGGGTGGGGCGGTGTAGCAGATCACTTCACTTCCTTGTTACTTTATGGTCAGTCCAGGCAGCTCCTCCCGTCTGCACTTATCTCTCTGCATGATCACACAGTAAGTCAGCACCGATTCTCCTCACTCCCGTGCCTAGTTAATTTTTCCCCGTATCTTATCTGCTGTCCTCTCCATAAATCTATCATGCTGTATCATGCTGCCTCCTGTCCTGTCTCAGCTTTGCATTCCACACACACAGATCTTACACCCTTTCCATCCCAGTTTGCTTTTAGCTCTCATAATTGTCCTGTCCCCACCATGCAGCCTAGCACATTCCCTGCATTCTGTCACTAATAAAGACATTAGCACTTACATTTACCACCCCAACCTCCTCACCATTCTCTCTTTTATAATATCTTAACCTCCCCCCCTCCCCCTTCACATTGTAGCAATTTGACAAGTCACATCCTATTGACGGCAAGGCACTGTTCAAATCAATGCGACACTGACTTTGAGTTGCCGCATAAATTTGAAAAAGTAGTACATGCACTACTTTTGCGATTTAGGCTGTGACTTCAATAGCCACACAGATGTCTTCAAAGTCACAACCCAAAGTTGCACTGAGATGCAGCTCTGAAATTGTGCGATTTCAGGTTAAGTCGCACAATTTCAAAGCCACAGTCAATGTGAACGGGGGCTAATAGTAGGTTCACACTGGTGTGCTGTGGTCTGGCCACAGTGCGATTTGTATATTCAGTTTACCCAGAGTTTTAGGTGCGCTCCCATTCAATTCTATTAGACTGTCTGTTTTCACGAAAGCAAATTACAGTCTTGCGTGCTGCATCTTTGATGCGCAATCAGAAAACACAGTCCACTAGAATTCATCAGGAGCACACCTACAACTGCAAGTAAATCACACATACAATCGCACTGTGGTCAAACCAAAGCGCACCAGTGTGAAACCGCTATACGGCTAGGTTCACGCGCAGTCAGGATCACGCACAAAATTGTGGTTTTCTTGACAAACACAGAAGCGCACTGTCCTTTAGTAGATACACAGTAGTGCCATTGATTGTTAAAGGCACCCCCACTCATCACACATGTGGTTTGGTACAGGACATTTTTAGGGTCTTGGACTTCCTTTCCACATTTCCAAATTGGCACCACTGACCACTACCCCATATGTGTGCACCCATTACTCTCAGGTTGCTGCAGTGCAATACTTTAAGTACTATTATAGTGCATGTCACAAACATTACACAGTGGGGGATCGTTCCTCTGATCCCCGCTGAGCAGGCCCGTCTCCGCTCACTGTGCTGAGATGGACCTGTCAGAGACCCGCTCTCCTCTATGGGGAGATCGGATGAAAACGGATCGATAGTGAAATCCAGACAGATGGAAAGCCTGACAGGATCGGGTGTCAGCGGACATGTCACCGCTGACATCCGCTGCTCCATAGGAGTGAATGGAGGTTCCGATCAGGTCCGCCTGAAAAACTGACAGACAGACCTGGTCAGAAAGCCTGTGTGAAAAGGGGCCCAATTCCGAACCCGAGGGGGCGCACTTTGCCCTGGGCACTGGATGACCTTGTCCCAGCACTGGTTACAGTTACACTCGGCTTAGTGTGAAACCTGCCAGTGTCACCGCCAATCAGTGCCATCTCTCAGTGCCACCCACCACTGCCACCCGCCCCTGCCAGCCAGTGCCACCCGCCCCTGCCAGCCAGTGCCACCCGCCCCTGCCAGCCAGTGCCAATTGCCAGTGCCATCTGTCCCAAACTAGTGCCATCTGTCAGTTCCAAACCAGTGCCACCTGCTAGTGCCAATGCCATCTGACAGTTCCAAACCAGTGCCACCTGCCAGTGCCAATAGTGCCATCTGTCAGTTCCAAACCAGTGCCACCTTCCAATGCCAACCAGTGCCATCTGTCAGTTCCAAACCAGTGCCATCTGACAGTTCCAAACCAGTGCCACCTGCCAGTGCCATCTGTCAGTTCCAAACCAGTGCCACCTGCCAGTGCCATCTGTCAGTTCCAAACCAGTGCCACCTGCCAGGTCCAACTAGTGCCATCTGTACTGAAGACATCAAGGGTGTGCTAGAGTGACAGGAGTAAGCAAGGAGTTGAGTGGGTGAGTTTTTTGTTTTTTTTTAAATCGGCCTAAAATATCGGCCACAAAAATCGGCCATCGGCCGCCCCAATTTCTAAATATCGGCATCGGCATCGGCCAGAGAAAAACCCATATCGGTCGACCTCTAGAGGCAGCCAACCAATGATGCTCTCCAGCCTGACAGCTCTTATATAGCTGAGGGCGGGGGACACCCGTCACATGCGTGTGTGACCCCGCCCCCCTCTGACGCAACGGGGAAACACTGGGGTTACTCAGTGACATGTACGGGTGACCCCTTCCCCCTCTGATGCAACGGGAAACCTGCGTTGCGTTAGAGGGGGCGGGGTCACCCGTACATGTCATTGGGTAATCCTGGTGTTTCCCCGTTGCTTCAGAGGGGGGCAGGGTTACCTGCGCATGTGACAGGTGGCCCTGCCCTCAGCTATATAAGAGCTGTCAGGCTGGAGAGCGTCACTGTGGGCTGCCTCCCATGGAGGCAGGATCGTGTCGGCATTGTGTTTTTTTTGTTTTTTTCGTATCATCGCTGGAGATCGAGAATGGATTTACATCGCTGGAGATTGAGAATGGATTACAGGAGATTGAGAATGGATTACATCACTGTAATTTTTTTTTCTATTTTATTTTTTTATTTTTAATAAAGGACTTGTCCCAAGCTGTGTACTGTGGTTTTTAACATTTTTGACACTTTTTTTGTGAAATGGTAGGGGTACAATGTACCCTGTTACCAATTCACATGGGGGGCGGGATCTGGGGGTCCCCTTTGTTAAAGGGGGCTTCCAGATTCCGAAAAGCCCCCTGCCCGCAGACCCCCACAACCACCGGGCAAGGGTTGTGGGGATGAGGCACTTGTCCCCATCAAAAATAGGGCAAAGGGGAGAGGGGATCAGCCTGTTAAAGGACAGGCAAAAGTGGTTACTTTGGCAACAAAATACTGATCAAAAAACAGGAATAATATAAAATTAAATATTTATTCCTGTAAACATTGTTACATATAAAATGATTTAAGGTGCAGTGTAAGTACCCAAAATGATAATGATATTATAACACATGAATTAAATGAAGGACATCAATGGACAAACTGGACATACAATAACTATACATATAACAGTACACAAGTCCAGACGTGTGGTTCAGCCTTATGTGATAAGCAGCCCGAGTAATATAATTAACTGGTTACCCTCCTCTAAAGGATATAAGGTAATTGAATCCACTTACTAGAGTGTGGATTCCCAAAGTATAGCCAAATGGATGCTAATTAACATGGGGCTGAACCTGATGGAGTGGGGGGAGGGAGATAGGGCAGGGAAACCGTGATGATAAAGGGAGCCTGAAACCTGATTGAATCAATATAGGTGACCTAGGTAATATATAACATAAGGTACATCGTATGTGGGGATCCCCTTATTAAAGCGTTTTCTAGGCTTGTGCAATTCGTTTCGTAACGAATCGAAATTCGTCCGAATTTAGCAACTTTCGGACATTCGGAAGCATTTGAATTTCCGAACAAAGCAATTACGAATAAAACCGAATCCGAAATAAATTATACCGCAAAATAGCGAATGCCCGAATGTCTTCGGCATAATTCGTTATGAAAAAAGTTATGAATGTACGAATCCATTCGAAGCACAATAACACTCACTCTGCTCTCTGCTTCTCCCTCACCATGCTGAACTCCCTCTCAAAATGGTGTACAGGGGCGGAGGCTATAGCCGCATGAAAAAACAAAAGTAAAATACGAGATTTCGAATCCATTCGAAGCACAATAACACTCTGCTCTGCTCTCTGCTTCTCCCTCACCGTGCTGAACCCTCTCAGGCCGCATGTAAAAAACGAAAGTAAAATACGAGATTTCGAATCGTTACAAATAACCGCAATGTATTTAGAAAAGTACAAATCCATTCAAAGCACATTAGGCATAATAGGCAGCGTCGTTGTGAGAGAGACACGGAAAATTCCGAATCAACGAACCCAAAAAAAGTTACGAAAGTAGGAGTTGTGTCCAGAATCAAAGAAAAACAACGTACCCTACCGAAAGTACGAATTCTAAATCAACTAAAAATTCAACGAAAAATGACGCTTGCGAAAATACGAATTAGTCCGAACACGAAAAATCCCGTCTAGCAAAATTACGAATGATTACGAATCAACAGGACCGAAAAGAAACGAACCGAAACTAAACGAATTTTTCCGTTGTGCACAAAAAACGAACCGAAACTAAACTAATTTTTCCGTTGTGCACAAGTCTAGCGTTTTCCTTAATGGATTCAGTTTTTGTTCCAATAGATGCTGGTTTAATAAAGAAATAAAAAGAATTGAATATCATCTGGAAATTGCTGACATGATCTGAATTTGAAAGTTCATCAATATAGTTTTTGTTCAAGTGTCAGTAGTTCATTTTGGAACTTAACAATATTAAGGCAACAAAAAGACTTGGACAATATGAGACCAATCTTTGGTCCTGGTGTTCAGCTCTACTACAATCTGTAGATGGATAAGATGCGTACATTACCGTTAGACGCCTTCACATTTGAGCTGGGTTGACCGAGTCGGTTCCAATAGGTCTCTATTTACCTTGTACCTTACGGCTGTTGTTAATATGTTCTGGCCAATCCGAATGGCACTGTTGGCCGTTAGCCTGAAAAAAAGGTCCAAGGAAGTCCAAGGCTACCGATCAGTACCTGCATTGATGTGTGGAAGGTCCAATAAGGTGACCATTGGTAGTGCTGGATACTGCGGTCGTTGCCGCTACCATAGTAGGCGCTGACTGCTGCCTACGATCTCCTGTCCGTGTCACTCCGCCCGCTCCATTCAAAATGACGTCACGTGACTGTGTGGGGTATTACGTAGCTTCGTCTGGACGTTTTACGTCACTGGCCAGGATACTTGTTTATGTACCGCTCGGATCAGTGACACGCATCGATGAGGGGTTGAGAAATTTTAAAATCAACCAATGGTCAAGTCCTGTTTGGATTTTAACAGAGAGTCCTATTCACTGTTTACCTAATTTGGGAGGGAGGAGGGAAAGGGGTGGGGGAAACAAAGGAGGGGAGAGGGGGATGGAGGGGAAGGAAAAGGGAAGGGGGGGAGAAAAGAGGGGAGTGGGAAGGAGGGAATTAGTATTGAAGAAGGAATTTAGTATTATTTTTATTTTATTTATATTTTCATTTTTAATTTTAATTATTATTTGCTATTTTAGATTTTCATCTTTTATTTTTAATTTTTTAATATCGTTATTATTATGATAAACTTACCACTGAGAGGAGATATTTACAAAGCAAAATGACCCATGGTGGTAATTAAATTATGAAATTTGATGTTAGTAAGAGAAAGTACATAGAAGGAATAAATGGTAAGGCAGGGGTAGCAGCAAATCAATAGAGAGTATTCTTTTAAGTATCCCTTTAGTGTCTATGAAAAATACATATTTTCATGTGGGTAGGAACACCTGCAAGTTTAACTCCATATTTAGGCCGACCGGAACAAGGGATTTTAGACGGTATACCCACCATTTCTCCTTCTGAAGGAGAATACGTTCACAACCTCTTCTTGTGGGTAACTTTAGAACGTATATCCCTTTAACCGTCATGCCCTTGGAGCTGCGTCCATGATACTGGGCGAAGTGTTTGGCGAGTCGCTTTTCAGGAATTTTTTCTTTATTGTTTATTTCTCTCAAATGCTCACCAACCCGTATCCTCAATGACCTCTTGGTCTTGTCCACATAGATCTTAGGGCAAGGACAAGTTATCATATATATGACACGAGTCGTTGAGCAATTAATGAGGTCTCTTGTTTGGAAAGAACCACTGCCTGAGCGTCAGTGAAAGTGGAAGTTCGATGGACATAAGGGCAAACCTGACATCTATTACACGGGAACATCCCTGTTGCCCGTGGGTATTCATTGAGCCAAGTGGTTTCTGGTTCTTTAGTGAACTCTGATTTAATCAACATGTCCCCAAGATTTTTAGCTCGTCGCGTCACCAACATAGGAGAATCGCCAACGATTTGGACATTCTCCCCATGTTGAGAGCATGTGGCCTGGTATGGCTCAGGAGGGGGGGCGTTTTCTCGTCCCCCCTCTTTTCCTGCGGCCTGGCAGGTTGCATGCTTGGATAAGGGTCTGGTATGGATTTTTTGGGAGAACCCCAAGCCATTTTTTTTATTTTGGCGCGGGGTTCCCCTTTAAATCCATACCAGAGTAGTTTTAAATGACTTTTTTCCTTTAGAAATTACATTTTGTGCAGGGACAGTTCTAAGCGCTGGAAACATGCGCTACTTTACAGGCATACTATACACACCCCCAGGTATGAAATTTAAAGGAATATTTCACTTTTATTGTTTCACTTTAAGCATTATTAAAATCACTGCTTCCGAAAAAAACGGACGTTTTTAAAACATTTTTTTGCATTGATACATGTCCCCTGGGGAAGGACCCAGGTCCCCAAACCCTTTTTATGACAATAACTTGCATATTAACCTTTAAAATTAGCACTTTTGATTTCTCCCATAGACTTTTAAAGGGTGTTCCACAGCTTTCGAATTTTCCGCGAACACCCAAAATTGTTCGCTATTCGGCGAACGGGCGAACAGTCCTGGGAGTAGATAAAATCTACTCAGTGGAACCAGGTTTTTTTCTGAACCTCTAACCATGATGATTAAGTGTGGCAATAAGATTTTCCACTGTATATAATTCCTGTAATTTCAGGATTCACATAGCTAGGGTGTGGGGAGGTTTGCTTTAATATTAACCACTTCAGCTCTGGAAGGTTTTATCCCCTTCCCGACCAGGCAATTGTTTGCGATACGGCACTGCGTTGCTTTAACTGACAATTGCACGTGCGACGCTGTACCCAAACAAAATATATGTCCTTTTTTTCCCCCCAAATAGAGCTTTCTTTTGGTGGTATTTCTGAGTTTTTTCATTTTTTGTGCTATAAAGGGAGGAGATATTTGTTATTAACATGATACAGTATATGCTCTGTGTAAGCATTATAGTTAGCGTTTAGAGATAATAATAGAGTTTCTCTGCAAAGTAATCACTTTTCATAATACAGTACGCTGTAGCCCTCAAGTCATTTGTCCACTAAGAAAATTGGAGTACCGATTGGCATTTTCCACTAGCTTAGAAAAGATATTGTTCAATTGCTGGTATATGGAGATATGGGTATGATTAGGGCTTCACACGTGAACACGTAAGCTCTGTATTATTTTGTACCACACCTGGATTAATAAATGCATTCATTGTGGATGATTGAGCTGTCGGCTTTCTTTCACTTACATGTTTGCTCGGGTGCTGGAAGGACACTACAAGTCAGTGCACCGACCGCTCACCACCTCAGGGAATTAATACAGGTGTTTTATACTATATTTAATATATGGGGAAGGTGTGTTCTTTTATTAGGCTATCTAGCAAGGTGTTTTTGAAAGCTAGTTGTATGTTTCCACAGCAGGATTTGACATAGTTGTTTGTTTGTTTGTAGGTAATGGAAATAATGTTTAGAGGGGACATTGAATTCCATGAGATCATTTTGAAGGTGTTTCAGGAACTGGTGTTACCTTGATATAACTGGGTTATTTTGGACCAATCCCGTTTGTCTCAAAAGATGGGAAATTGCATTGCTCCTGCTTTGTGGGAATGATAGATTATCCTGGGTTGGAAGATATTTAAAGTGTTTTTTTTTTTAAATTTAAAACATTTAAATGATGGGCTACTGCTTTACTCCTCTTACACCATGCATCTTGGTCTTCCTCTCATAACCCAATCATAGTACATGGTATTATAGCCACCAGACACAATAACATCTGCCTGGAAACAACCAATCTCCCCTGACTGGTTACTTATTGTCCAACATCTTAATACACAAACCCAGTTTGAGATGATGTTTGCAGCAAAAAAATGGCAAGCACGCCAACTTCTGGAAGCAATGGCATCTCTGGCTGACACATCTGTTCTGCACAGCAAGCATTTAACTTCATCTACCTTATGATTATATTTCAAGATTTTATGCTTTCTTTAGGTGTCACAAAGAGGTTGCAGTGTATCTGATTATCATCATATGGTTGTCATCATATTCACTTTTGTTTATTTGTTGGTTTTTGGCACTAGAGTAACCACCCGAAATGCCATTATCATTAGTTCTACACTAATGTAATTCATGAGTGCAACTAGCTTCAATTACCTTTTTTATTTTTTATTTTCCTTCTCTTCTTCCACTTATCTGTTTCTCGTAAAGCAATTAAAGTATTGCATACTACCTACACTGAGCAAAATTATATATGCAACACTTTTGTGTTTGCCCCTATTTATCATGAGCTGAACTTTAAGATCTACGACTTTTTCTATGCACACAAAAGGCCTATTTCTCTAAAATATTGTTCACAAATCTGTCTAAATCTGTGTTAGTGAGCACTTCTCCTTTGCCAAGATAATGCATCCACTTCACAGGTGGGGCATATGAAGATGCTGATTAGACAGCATGATTATTGCACAGGTGTGCCTTAAGCTGGCCACAATAAAAGGTCATTCTAAAATATGCAGTTTTATCACATAGCACAATGCCTCAAATGTTGCAAGTTTTGAGGGAGCGTGCAATTGGCATGCTGACTGCAGGAATGTCCACCAGATCTGTTGCCCTTGAATTGAATGTTCATTTGTCTACCATAAGCCGTCTCCAAGGGCTTTTCAGAGAATTTGGCAGTACATCCATCTGGCCTCACAACCGCAGACCACGTGTAACCACACCCGCCCAGGACCTCCACATCCAGCATCTTCACCTCCAAGATTATCTGATACCAGCCACCCAGAGAGCTGCTGCAACAATCGGTTTGCATAACCAAAGAATTCCTGCAAAAACTATCAGAAACCATCTCAGGGAAGCTCATCTGCAAGCTTGTCGTCCTCATCGGGGTCTCGACCTGACTGCAGTTTGTCGTCATAACGACTTGAGTGGGCAAATGCTCACATTCAATGGCATCTGCCACTTTGGAGAGGTGTTCTCTTCACAGATGAATCGCGGTTTTTACTGTACAGGGCAAATGGCAGACAGTGTGTATGGCATTGTGTGAGTGAGCGGTTTGCTGGTGTCAACATTGTGGATCGAGTGGCCCATGGTGGCGGTGAGGTTATGGTATGGGCAGGCATATGCTATGGACAATGAACACAGGTGCATTTTATTGATGGTATTTTGAATGCACAGAGATACTGTGAAGAGTTCCTGAGGCCCATTGTTGTGCCATTCATCCACAACCATTACCTCATGTTGCAGCATGATAATGCACAGCCTCATGTAACAAGAATCTGTACACAATTCCTGCAATCCGAAAACATCCCAGTTCTTGTATGGCCATTATGCTCACCGGATATGTCACCCATTGAGCATGTTTGGGATGCTCTGAATCGGCATATACGGCAGCATGTTCCAGTTCCTGCCAATATCCAGCAACTTTCCACAGGCCACAATCAACAACCTGATCAACTCTATGCGAAGGGGATGTGCTGGACTGCGTAAGGCAAATGGTGGTCACAAATTAATACTGACTGGTTTTCGGACCCCCCCCCCGACCCCCCCAATACAGTAAAAATGCACATTTTAGAGTGGCCTTTTATTGTGGCCAGCCTAAGGCACACCTGTGCAAAAATCATGCTGTCTAATCAGCATCTTGATATGCCACACCTGTGAGGTGGATGGATTATCTCGGCAAAGGAGAAGTGCTCACTAACACAGATTTAGCCCAGGTTCACACTGGGCTGCAGGAGTGAAGCCGTGAGAGTTCAGCTGAACTCGCACAATTTCACTCTCGCTGGCAGTCCCGATTTCAGCCGCGATTACAAAGACATCTGACACAGATGTCAATGTAAATCACAGCCAAAATCACAAAAAGTAGTACAGAAACTACTTTTTGAAACCAGTGCAGCACCGCAGATGCGGCGTCGCACCGATTAGGACGGTTCCATTGGCCGCAATTTGCGGCAAATATTGCCAATTTGACATGCGATTTGACATGTCAAACTGCATGTCAAATTGCACCAGTGTGAACCAGGGCTTAGACAGATTTGTAAATATTATTTGAGAAAAAAAGGGCTTTTGTGTATATAGAAAAAGTCATAGATCTTTAAGTTCAGCTCATGATAAATAGGGACAAACACAAAAGTGTTGCGTTTATAATTTTGCTCAGTGTATTTCACTGTAATTTGTTCCAGCACCCTTTTCCCTTTTGTTCTTGTATATGGCTTTGTGTGTGAAAATTCATTGTACTTTTCACTTATAAAATCAATACAAATTATTGAAAAAAAAAAATGGTGGGCTACAATTTCGTCACAGCAAACAGAGCAAGTTGTTTTTCAATAGACTTGTGCACAACGGAAAAATTAGTTTAGTTTCGGTTCGTTTCTTGTGCACAACGGAAAAATTTGTTTAGTTTCGGTTCGTTTCTTTTCGGTCATGTTGATTCGTAATCATTCGTAATTTTGCTAGACGGGATTTTTCGTGTTCGGACTAATTCGTATTTTCGCAAGCGTCATTTTTCGTTGAATTTTTAGTTGATTTATAATTCGTACTTTCGGTAGATAAAATTTAGATATAATTATGTGGGGTATTTTACTATGCCACACGAATATGGTTAAAGCTTTGTTTGCTAATTTGATTACATCATTATGTTTAAGGAGTATTGGAATAGTGTAAAGTGGGTAGAGAAGTTGTGCAGAGAGAAGAGAACATTAGTAAATCATCTGCAAGGAGTGCAGTTCTGATCTTTTTTTTGGCTAATATTTATATAATTGAGAGGTGCAACTGAGTGGATATACCTCAATAGGAGCTCTACAGCTATGTCAAATAAAGGTGGTGAAAGGGGGCAGCTTTGTCATTATCTTTTAATCAATTGTATTGGCTTTTAAAAGAGTGGTTTATGATATGAATCCTAGCTTAGGGAAAATAGTACATGCTTTAAATTAATGTAAGGATTGGACCTGAAAAGTTCAGAGCAGTCGTGACTTGAAGCTGAGATTTGAAATCAACATTATTAAATGCCTTTTCAACATTAAGTGATATAAACACTATGTCCTCCTTTGGGTGTATTTTAGCATATTCCAGAACAGATATAACTTTACTTTCTTTACCATTTGAAATGGCTGATCTGCCTTTTACAAATATCAATTCAGGTATCATGATTAAGCTTGAAAGTTGGTCAGCCAATCGTGATGTATAATTTTTGAATGAATTTTAGCATCCTTGTCTAGAAGTGAAATGGGTCTAACTCTATATGAAACTTGGGAGGTGGGATATTTTCCTATTTTTGGGAAAAGATTAATAAAAGCTTCTGAGCATGAGGGAAAGTGCTGACCAGCCTCCCACATAGTGTTGTATACTTTAGTAAGAGTATTAATGGTGAGTTTCTGTGTCATTTTGAAAAATTCAAGGGGGAGACCATTCGGACCCCAAGCATTTGTGATAGGCCATCTGTTTAATGGTGTGTGTAATTTATTTCAGTGTTATTTTTTATTTAAAGCTTCCCTCTTGGAGTGGTTTAAGATTGATAGGGATATCTTAACCACTTCAATACAGGGCTTTTATACCACCTCAATACCGGGCCTATTCTGGCACTTCTCTCCTACATGTGCAAATCATCATTCTTTTGTTAGAAAATTACTCAGAACCCCCAAACATTATATATAATATTTTAGCAGACACCCTAGGGAATACAATGACGGTCATTGCAACTTTTTTTCTTGCATGGTATTTGCACAATAATTTTTCAAACGCCTTTTTAAAAAAAAAAAAATGGTTTACTGAATTAAAAAATAACAAAACAGTAAAGTTAGCCCAATTTTTTTGTAAAATATGAAAGATGATGTTACGCAGAGTAAATAGATACCTAACATGTCACGCTTTAAAATTGCGCACACTCATGGAATGGCGCCAAACTCTGGTACTTAAAAATCTCCATAGGCGACGCTTTGAAATTTTTTAAAGGGTTACCAGTTTAGAGTTACAGAGGAGTTCTAGTGCTAGAATTGTTGCACACGCTCTAACGCACGCGGCAATACCTCACATATGTGGTTTGAACGGCGTTTACATATGTCGGCGGGACTTACGTGTGCGTTCGCTTCTGATCGCGAACTACCGGGGACAGGGGCATTTAAATTTTTTAATTTTTACACTTTTTTTTACATTTTATCACTTTTAATCCTATTACAAGGAATTTAAACATCCCTTGTAATACATAAGAAATGGTGTGTGACAGGTCCTCTTTATGGAGAGATGCAGGGTCAATAAGACCCCATATCTCTCCTCCAGGCTAGAAATCATGAGATTGTGAAAAAAAATTCACCGATCTCATGCTTACTAGCCGCAATTGTGGCTTTGTTTACTTCTGAGAACTCGGGCGTGACATCATCACATCGTGCCCGGGCCTCCGACGGTCATAGAGATGACTGGTGACCCTCTGGTCACCAGTCATCTCTATGCTTCCCATCCAGCGCCGGACGATTCATCCGATGCTTCTCTGGGCTCTCCCGTGCCATCGGGGGCCCGGAGAAGCACCGGATGGCGGCAGGAGGGGGGGATGTCCCCTCCCACCGCCTATAAGAACAATCAAGCTGTGGAGCTGCCGCTATGATAGTTATTATTGTACACAGAATCGCCGGCAGAAGAGAAGGATATCTGAATGATGCCTATAGCTGCAGGCATTCAGATATCCCCCCACAAAGCCCAGGACGTCATATGACGTGCACCCAGGATGGGAGATTCCATCTGTGAACGTCATATGACTATGGGTGGGTATTGAAATGGTTAAGAAAATTGCTTGATTCCCCCATCAACACAATCAGTGTTGATGGGGGAATCCCTCCCATGAAGTCATTGTGTTCTCTGGGCAGGGTGGCAGAGGAAGCCATACCGCCAGGAGAACACAGTAATTATTGCCAGCAGCTATAACAGCTGCTAGTAATAATTGCACATAAAATCTGGCAGGCTGGTTGTACCCAAGTTGATCGATCGATTGATCAACTTGGGTACATTCAGCCTGCCTATACATGGTTTTGAATCTGACTGGTCCTGTCGAGATTCAAACTGTCTTACCTACTTAAGAACTGTTAGACAGCAGAGCAGGTAGACATCACAGGCATAGCTTTTTTTAATTTATTTTTTAGGGTTCAACGGTGCGACGGGCATCGTGATTGATATTGGATCTACATTGGGGGACATTGTTTTTTATTTTTAATAAAGGAATTGTCAAAAACTGTGTATGTGTTTTTATTTATTTTTGACACTTTTTTTGTCAAAGGGGGCTTCCGGATTCCAATAAGCCCCCTGCCCGCAGATCCCCACATCCACTGCCCAGGGTTGTCAGGAAAAGGCTCTTGTCCCCATCAACATGGGGACAAAGGGCTTTGGGGTGCCCCCCCTGCCCTAAAGCACCCCCTATGTTGAGGGCATGTGGCCTAGTATGGTTTAGGGGGGACGCTTGCTCGTCAACCCCTTTCCTGACCTGCCAGGCTGCATACCCGGATAAGGATCCAGTATGGATTTTGCAGGGGACCCTATGGCACTTTTTTTTTTAATTTTAGGGGTTTCCTTCAAACTCCATACCAGACCTTAGGGTTTGGCATGGCATTTAGGGGGGACCCCACGCTGTTTTAGTCACCCTGGCTGTATGATTATTTCAGATTTTTGTGATTTAAAGCGGTACAATTGTGGCATTTTATATTGTAGGCCTGTATTTCTTAGTAATAACACACTTAAATATGTCCAAACAAGAGTCTAGTAGACATCCCGGGTATGATAAAATTTGAAACACAAAATCATAAATTATAATATAATAAATAACTAAAAATAATTATAAAAAATAATAATATAATAATAATAAAATAAATTTCCCCACGATTCACTATTCACAATTCTGCAAGCGTTCTTATTTACTATCACTGTTTTGGGACACTTTTTGGTTGCTATGGACAATCTCAAGTTTCCAGGGAGAAAGAACAGTATATACAGTATAATATAAAACTGCATGCAAGGCATTGGACAAAGCATTAGGGACAAAAGGGATGTGAAATGATTTCATACAGTAATGTAATCTGTAAAATGACAGTGCACTATATGTGTTATGAAGTTTGTACTTTTTGAATTTGCCACCAGGCTCTGCCCTCCTTGCGTCGCAACACTCGCAGGGAACGGAACCTGGCACACAGAGGCATCGAGTGGAGTACACAGCCCGAAGACACAGTGGGGGGACATCGCAGGATCCTGGGGACAAGGTAAGTAACCTGCATCAGGATCCTGCAATACAATCCCGAGTGTGGCTCGGGGTTACTGATAATGGTACTGAAATTTAACCCTGAGCCACACTCGGGAAAACCGCCAGGGAGGTTAAAAAAAATTAGCGTGAGGTTCCACTTAAAATTGATTGCTGTCAACAGGGAAGCCCGTTGACAGCTGATGACTCATCCATTGTTAGGATATGGCACCTGGTTTCCTGGCCGCTCCTTAAAAACAAGCTATTCATTGAGCCCTGATTGGGCAAAGCTTTGCACCTGATTGAGGTGCAATGCTTCAGCCAATCTGGGCTTAGAATGCACTTTGCAGCGTGCTTTGCATTGTGGGTTGCTGGCCGGGTGAACATCCCACTGACCGGCCCGCAAATTCAGGTGTTCGCTGAACACGCGAACAGGTGATGTTCGGGCTGAACTTATGCTCGGTCCAAGCTGCTCACCCAACACTAGTAACAAATAATACCAGCAATACGATAGGGTAAGGATAATAGGGCAAAATATGTATTTTATCTGGTGTTTGGATAGTAGTTGATTATTCGGCCACCTGAGAGGTTCATGTGAAAGGTGAGAGATGGATCAGTTTATTATGTTAGGAAGTTAGGAGAATAAGGATTATTTGCTTGGTTTACTGAGTGTCTTGCTTGTCTGTAATGCGTGCTATACTTTCATTAGTGATTTTTAGGCTGCAGAGTGTTTATATAGATACCAGTGAGTGTTTGTATCTCCAGATGTGTAGTAAACAGCATGCTGGTGTGAGGTTTATTTTTGTGATGTGAATGATCAAGTCATGGATCTAATTCCAAAATGGAGCAATTAAAAATGATTGCCACCAAATATGGAACATATTCCCTTGGGCTCGTTAGCATATTCAGCACTTATTTGCATCTTATTTTTTCAGGTACCGCTGTTACATTTGTACAGGGGTTGTAATACCAGTGTGTGAGGATTTCTTGAATGCATGTGCTTATTGAGCACTGGTTCCCCACAGTTTCTTAAATGTATCTTTTGTAGTGTTTACTTTTTGCTGTAACCAGGTGTATGCTTTTGAAGTGTTTTTTTTTAACTATTGAGAAATACTGTCTCAAAAGTCATGAGGGATCTAATAAAGTCCTTTTTTGTTTATGATTGACTAGATAACTATACGATTGTAGGCATGTTCAGATCGGGCAATGCGTGGTGCTAGATTCTTTCTGTAACTTGATTTTGGATTTTATCGAGCCCTGATGGAAAAAATGCATAGCAAGTACAGGGTTGCCATTTTCTCTAGTTGGAATCTTTGTATTGTTGATGCCTGGTGGAGATTCTGGGTTTTCTGCTATAGGGACCAGCGGGCCTAGGGAGGTTGAGATATTAATCAATGGAATACTTTAAGTGTGGTTCTTGTCAATGGGTGCTGTTTTAGAGATTTGGATGGGCATGACCATGCTATCTAGGAAGAATATTTTAGTGGTGTTGGGGGGAGGTTACGCTATAATTCTATTTAATATTTATTGCCTTCTTGGCAAAATCAGGCTACAATTCTGGCGAGGAGTATAGCATAATAGTATTTGAGGAAATATGGGAGGCTCATACCCCCCCTTGTTCTTTGGGTTTTATGATTGATTTAGGTTTAATCTTAGGTATTTTATAAGCCTGTATACATTTTTGTTGTAAAGATTGTAGGTTTTTGTAGAAGGAGGAAGGTAATTTGTTGGGAAGGGCAAACTAAAAATGTAAAATTCTAGGTAACATTATCATTTTAACGATGGCTGCTCTTCCAAACCAGAAAAAATATTTTAAGTTCCAATCCATTAGGTCAAGTTTTTCTTCTTTAGGAAGTTAATAACAATTCTGTTTGGATAGGTTTTTTAGGTTAGGTGTAAGTCTAACTCCCAGATATTTTCAAGTTGGGTTCTAATTTTATTATGAATAGCAGGAGGAACAAGGGGCATCCTTGTCTGGTGCAGTTTTTTTTTTAGATAACTGACTCAGCGAAGGAACCATTTATCTTGATTTTTGCTGTAGGGCATTGGTAGAAAGAGAAAATCTAAGACAACATTTTGGTTTCTAACTCTATATGAGCACATGTGGCTTAGAGAATTTAGGGCCTGTAAGAGAGGTGTTTTGAGGAAGGTAACATAATTTTTATAGTAATGGGACGTCAGCCCATCTAGGCCTAGGCTTTTACCTTGTTATATGTCTTTAATTGCTTTTAGGAGTTCATCTTCAGTTATAGGTTGCTCTAAGGAGTTTACATTTCTCAGTAGTCAATATGCTTCCAGTAACTGGAGTTCACACACCGGAGAAAGGTCCAACACTTGTTTATTTGACACATTGCAGCAGACTGGTTGGGACCTATAACCTTTCCAAAGGTGGGATGAGCAGATCGAGGCACTTCCTAAAGTTTAAGTTCTAAAGATAGGGTCTCTTCTAGCAACCCCTATGAACAGCAATGGAGCCCTCTTCGATACGCTGTGGCCCCTATCAGGGGATGTGTCCTCCCAAGAGAGTTCCCAGAGGCCCACCGTCACCGGGTTGGTGCTGCTCCGGGTCTTCAGTGGGTAACCTCCCCGGCCTCCTCACCTCAGGTACGAGTCCCTCCGCTCAGGGACCCTCGGACAGTCCACCCTAGCAGGACCCAGTCGAAGGTACTGGGCCCCAGGCCTCCTCGATAGTACCTCACCCCAGGCTAAAGGTGCCTGGGATGGACGCCAACATGACTCCGGACCAGGCCATGGGCACCTGGACCAGACTCCTGGATCTCCCGCACCCAGGCCTAAGGGCCCTGGGTGCGGACCGCAGCCCTCCTCCTCCGAGGACCTCCTTCTCCTCCAGAACACCTCGTGGCCAGGGCGTCTCCCCCTTTTATCTCCTCCCATCAACGGCCCGGCGGGTTCCCCGCCCCAGCCATACCATCTCCGGGAAGGGACAAAACAGGGAGCACTGAGAAGATGATTCTACCTGAAGCCTGTGGGTACCTCGCCACCCACAGGCAAAGGAGAATATTACATCCTCCAATCCTCCACGAGATAAAAAGGGGTCTGAATCCTAACACAACCACACACCTGGGTCACACTATTGCCCAGGTGTATCCCATCTATTTGAGGACCCCGCTACACACTCCCCCCTGTAATTTGACGCTGGTCCCCAGCGTCAGGTGCACACCCATGCCTCCCATAAGTGGTGGCATGGAGTGAAACCCCTGAAGCAGTTCCTCTAAATTTCCCAAGTGCCAAGACCTGCTCAGGGAATGGGGAACATACAAAACAACTTATGTCATAAAACACTTTAAACATTTGCATAGTCACAACCCCTCTCCCACACGGTCTAAGAGCCACCCACTCTTAATGATCTTGATTGACGATTCTCCTGCAAGGGAAAGGAAAAAAACAACATCCTACCATAATTTCGTGTCATTTGGGATGAGTGGGCCCGTCAGCCGAGAGACCCACTCACTCCAACAAGCAAGGTGATGTGTGTGTGAAACATTTTCAAACATTTGTTGCGCAACACTGCCACCTGGTGACAACGCCGCGGTCATGACACTCAACGAATCTTCGTTCTTCCAGCTTTTCCCTACTCTGCCACTATTCCCAAATGTCCTTGCCTTTGGCACATGAAGAAAAGGGGAAACACGAAAACACAACAGTCCCCAAGTCTCCAACGAGAAAAAGAAAAGCCCAAACAAAAACAAAAGCAGGGCACAGTCCTGGGTGTCTGGGAATGGCTCTTCCAGAAAGTTCAAGTGCACAAAGGAAATAAACAGGAGTTCTTTTCTCCTATAAGTAAAACTTTGGATCCGGCAGGTACAGGGGTTTCAGGTGTTTGTCAAATGCCTCTATCGAATACTCGACATCTTCTCCTTCTCTTCTGCAAATGACTATCTTGTCAGCATGGATATGGCGCCCCAATTTCCATTCAGCTTTGCAATCCTCAAACCTCTTAGACACTGCCGGCACACATTCCAGGTACCTACGAGCATGAGGCACCTTCAACTTGTCCCACACAAACTCGTCATACCATCTTGTTCTCCAGACCTCCACCTCATACAGCAAGTCCCGGGGCAGATACGGATACTCCCACCCATATTCCCGAGCTACTTTGTGGCAAAACAGTCTCTGCAAGCGGGCCAAAGGTGTCATAGTGGCTTTCTCTCCAGTTCCAGGCAGCACAATAGCTTCCGGATGCCGAGGTGCCTTTACCAGCTCCCTGAAATTGACTTTCGGCGCTCTCGGAGAAGCGCGGGGTGCCCCCACAACCAAAGTAGGTGAGGTAACAGTAGATGAGGACACAGGTGGAGGGGTAGGTTCCCTCGTAAGCTGCGGGTCTTCCACCCGAGGCGTGCTGTCTCCTGTGTACATCGGTGAATCCCGTACCGCACGGGAAGCAAGAAGTGGCACTCTATCCCAGCCCTTGCGGCTGAACAGTTCGTCTATCTCGCCATCATCTCCGCAATCAGACAGCGACTCTAGGTCGGAGGTGTCATACATCTCCGCAGGCAGAAACCTCCTGGTGGACACAGAATCTACCTCCCTGGGGGTCTCCACCTCCAATGGGCCCCCGACACCTCCAACCACCACCACAGTCCCAGCCCCTGGCTCACCTGACCCTTGTAGAAGACTGGGATGTCCGGGACTTCCTTCTCGACCGGCGCCATCCAGGCCAGGCAAGCAGTGGGGTGAAGCTCGACCACGTCCACAGGATGCCTGTACTAGGCCAACTTTCCTCTTCGGTGGTGGGAGCAGAGAACTTGTGGCGACCGAGGCAGCATCCTCGGATTTTTCTCTGTTGGGCAGTCCATCGCCCTGGTCAGCGCGCACAGGAACCTCGACAAAGGCCTTGATCTCCCCTTCCGGAGTAGCAGTACCCGTGAGGTGGTTGAGGCGAAGGGCCCGGGGCCTTGCTGTGGACGACTCGACCTCAAAAAGGAATTCTCTGCACTCCTCACATCGCCCGAATGGCTTCAGGGTGACCACCAGTCCCGAGCAGCCGGGACAGATCACACCGAGGGCCTCCGTGTCTCTGCAAGTGTACAGAGCCAACCGCCCTCGGGGCCTAAGTCTTATCCCCGTGTCTGTGATGGGGGCAGCAAAAGAAGTCATTCTTGTGGGGTGAGGAACCATAACCCACGGGGCACTTGAGGTCATCCCGACTATCTGCTGCTCCATCATGCACTGACCCCGCGCCGGAGTCTCCACGTGTATCCCCACACTTGGCCAGACTCCTCCCATGAGCTGTACATTTTCGCTGGCTTCCTCTTGACTCCGCCCACGAACGATGTCGCCATGGGGTGCCTCGTGGCGCAGTGCGTTAACAGTCCCCACGTGCAGTACGTCACACGGCTGGACCTCTCCCTTTTTCCGCTCCTCCGCATGGGCCTTTCCCGTGTTAGGGTCATTTCCACAACTCCGAGCAGGGACGCACTTTGGCCAGTAATATGGCCGATCTGCTCGGAACTCCTCTGGGCAGCAAAGTTCAAATGTAGACATTCTCAAGTCCATCTTTAGAACACACTCTATCCCGGACTGACGAGCCCCCACGTGTAGCGGCCTCACCCTCTCTTCTTCCTTATCGGTTTTACACACCAACTCATGTCTAGGGGTTGTGAGAGTGAGATGCGCCACGGCCCATGTCCTCCCCATTGTAGTAGGGAGGTGAAGGCCACTTCCTGATGTTTCCTCGGGCCGGTGTGTTCTGTGAATGCACTGAGTCTGTAACCACAAGCTCACCCGCCTCCCCTTTGCTTCCAGTAACTGGAGTTCACACACCGGAGAAAGGTCCAACACTTGTTTATTTGACACATTGCAGCAGACTGGTTGGGACCTATAACCTTTCCAACGGTGGGATGAGCAGATCGAGGCACTTCCTAAAGTTTAAGTTCTAAAGATAGGGTCTCTTCTAGCAACCCCTATGAACAGCAATGGAGCCCTCTTCGATACGCTGTGGCCCCTATCAGGGGATGTGTCCTCCCAAGAGAGTTCCCAGAGGCCCACCGTCACCGGGTTGGTGCTGCTCCGGGTCTTCAGTGGGTAACCTCCCCGGCCTCCTCACCTCAGGTACGAGTCCCTCCGCTCAGGGACCCTCGGACAGTCCACCCTAGCGGGACCCAGTCGAAGGTACTGGGCCCCAGGCCTCCTCGATAGTACCTCACCCCAGGCTAAAGGTGCCTGGGATGGACGCCAACATGACTCCGGACCAGGCCATGGGCACCTGGACCAGACTCCTGGATCTCCCGCACCCAGGCCTAAGGGCCCTGGGTGCGGACCGCAGCCCTCCTCCTCCGAGGACCTCCTTCTCCTCCAGAACACCTCGTGGCCAGGGCGTCTCCCCCTTTTATCTCCTCCCATCAACGGCCCGGCGGGTTCCCCGCCCCAGCCATACCATCTCCGGGAAGGGACAAAACAGGGAGCACTGCGAAGATGATTCTACCTGAAGCCTGTGGGTACCTCGCCACCCACAGGCAAAGGAGAATATTACATCCTCCAATCCTCCACGAGATAAAAAGGGGTCTGAATCCTAACACAACCACACACCTGGGTCACACTATTGCCCAGGTGTATCCCATCTATTTGAGGACCCCGCTACACAATTATTTGCAAAAACATTTTTTTTAAAACATTAGCAATTGATTTTTAGCATTTGATCATTCTCATTTAAAATATATTTTAACTTGTGATTATCACATTCATGTATCTAACATATTTGGAAAAAATAAATAAAAAGGCTATAAAGTTTCCCTGTAAAGAATATTTACTTTTACTGTATATTCTGTCTGTATGTTTTACTTTTATCTCTATATTCTGCCTACTAATTTTAGTTCAGTAGTGCTCTTATTTTATGTTAAATATTTCAAAACACTGGACTGGATTTGGTATGTCTGATGTCCATGGTAATCTTCCTAAGGTAACATCTTACTGATGTTTACTGAAAACCATCCAAAACAAAGTGGCATGCCTCCAGAACTTGGCGCCCAGGTTCCCATGTAAATTAAACAAATTAATTTGTTGGAAAGCTTTTCAATCCTTTCAAGGTGATTACTAAGAATACAGTGTTCAGGACAAGACTTGCTAGATTTACTAGATGACCTGTACTGACATGGATTTACAAAAATAGAAGCAGAAAGGAGAAATTCTGAAGGCTTCATCCCTTGATTGAGTATGGTGCTAGCAGATGTGTTTTCATACTGTTTTTCATGCAGAACAATAAGTATAATTTCCTGTGTCAACAGGTTTTGGGCAGCTGTTAATGACATCAGTTTAACATCAGTTTGAGATGCTTTTGAGATCAATTCAGAATTCACTGACAGGTGTATGTGACTTAAAGTTGACCCCCTTTAGAACTGCATTTGACCTGCTTTATGTAAGTTTTGCATTCTCACAGACTTACATGTAAGTGAAAAACCTGCTTAACCACTTCCCTACCCGCCCATAGACAAATGACGTCCACAGATGGGATCTCCCATCCTAGGTGGACATCATATGACGTCCTGGGCTTCCCGGCCGTCTAGGGGGCGCGCGCACGCCACCAGCTGCGCGCGCCATCGCTCGGACAGGGTGCACGCGCCCGGCGGCCGCGATGTCCGCCGGGCACCCGTGATTGCCCGCAATCACAGCAGGACCGTGTTCTGTGTGTGTAAACACACAGACCCACATCCTGTCAGAGGTGAGGAGACTGATGTGTGTTCCCAGTACAGAGGAACACAGATCGGTCTCCTCCACTTGTGAGTCCCCTCCCCCTACAGTTAGAATCACTCACTAGGAAACATATTTAACCCCTTCAGCGCCCCCTAGTGTTAACCCCTTCCCTGACAGTCACATTTATACAGTAATCAGTGCAGTTTTATAGCACTAATCGCTGTATAAATGTGAATGGTCCCAAAAATGTGTCAAAAGTGTCCGATATGTGCGTCGCAATGTCACGGTCACAATAAAAATTGCAGATCGTCGCCATTACTAGTAAAAAAAATAAAAAATAAAAAAATGCAATAAATCTATCCCCTATTTTGTAGACGCTATAACTTTTGCGCAAACCAATCAATATACGCTTATTGCAATTTTTTTTACCAAAAATATGTAGAAGATTTGTTTTTTTTTATAGATTTTTTGGGGGATATTTATTATAAAAAAAATTAAAAAATATTGAATTTTTTTCAAAATTGTCGCTCTATTTTTGTTTATAGCGCAAAAAATAAAAAACGCAGAGGTGATAATATACCACCAAAATAAAGCTCTATTTGTGGGAAAAAAAGGACGTCAATTTTGTTTGGGAGCCACGTTGCATGACCGCGCAATTGTCAGTTAAAGCGACGCAGTGCCGAATCGCAAAAAGTACTCTGGTAAGGAAGGGGATAAATTCTTCCGGTGCTGAAGTGGTTAAAGCAAACAAAGGTCCATTAACACAGGAACTGAGAGGTCTTGTCATGTCATTACTGTAACAGTTAAAGTAGAAATTCACCCAAAACCTAATTAACTCTAAATATGCTTGCAGCCACATTCTAAAACTAATCTACCTAACCCTGTAAAGAAGAATTCGCTATACATACCTTTTCTGAAGCCAATCCAGTCCAGTCTCCAGCGGCAGTTGCTGTGTGCAGGAGAGAACCAACAACAGCTGTGAAATGCCTGGGAAGTGACGTCACCCATAGAGTTACTATGGGGCTTCCATTGTCAGCTGCACATGCCTACACACAGATGCCACTGCTGAGAGCTCAGCCTGGGACCGGACTGGAGCGGCTGCAAATGTATGTATAGCATGTATGTATAGCAATTTCATCTTTACAGCTACATAGATTTTTTTAGAATGTGGCATTCGTAGATTTATAATTAGTTAGGTTTTGGGTGAACTTCAACTTTAAAGCCTAATTCCAGCTTAGGTAAAAAAAAAATCTGCAGACTCTGCAGCTTCACCCACTTAGTGACCTAAGGCCTGACCCCTACCCTGGACTCAAATAGGACCTGCCCACCGCCAAGAAATTAAAGGACCTGTGATGTTGCACAACCACCCTCGAGACACCTGAAAAATAAATAGTAAGTATACAGATTTTTTTTTTATGTGTGGAAGATCCAGTGCTCAAAGCTGGTCTTTAAGGCCTCATTCACACCTAAAGGTATCAGGGACAATTTTTTTGAATGAGCTTTCCTACGCTTGACAAACATGCCAAAGTAGCTCCAGGACCCATTTGGTCACAGGATGTCTGGCTTATTCTAGTGCACATTTTGGCATGTTTGTAAGGCTTCATGTACAGAGGATGTTTGAAAACCTCTTCTGAACACTGGAACTTGACAGCTAGTAACCAACGGTTAAAAACGTCCATTTTGCCACTTTTACATATCGTGTTTATGCACGTTTATGAGTGTTTGCATTTAGAAGCGTTTTTTACAGATAACATCAGTAGACCTCCCAAATGCAGGAAAAAACAAGTATTGTTAACTATTTCAGCCATTCTGTGAGATCTCTCTCTCTCTTTCCCCATTGAAAATGCCTATAAATGCCTATAAATGCTTATAAACGCGGGTTGCAGTGTTTGCACGCTGTTACATGCATTTGGCGTTTCAAATGCCAGTAAACTACCATCCTGAACGTGATGTATCTGCTTTCAAAAAAATGCTTCTAACTTCAACTGCTTCTAAACTACTATAAACGACTGACATGTACCCATAAGATAACATTGAGGAGAGTTCAGGGACTGCTGAAAAAAATCTCAAACTGCTAAATGTCCATTTACCAGATGCAGTGTATATGAGGGCTAAAACTTTTTGTTACGTGACAAATGCTACCTGCACTTTGGGTGCCATTAACAATAATGTCACTGTAAGTGTGATCTGAGATTGTAGTGCATTTCTAAAACGCCTGGCAAAAAAGACATTTTTGTGTGTTTTGTCACACGTTTAGGAAACGGGCAGGTCTGAATGCAGCCTAAAACCTATTTTAGAGGTGAGATATAATTGTTAGCTTTCTTTGGTGATTGGATGGAAGAATTACTGAATATCCACATAGATCTGAGATTTTTAAATATGCACACTAATAAACTTTATGTAATGTAATCATGGTAATATTGCATTTTTGAACCCTTTTTAGGATCAATCCACCTTACATAGATTCCAATATGTAAGTACATTATACACATTCTAATGTTCATATTCTGGTACTTAAATAAAATCCACATTTACATTATAAAAGTCTATGCCCAGGTCCACCAAAGTAATGAAAACTGAATGGCAATTTGCATAGCAAATGATAGCCATTGTGCTTATTTAAAATGGAACTCCGGGGCATAAATTAAATATACAGTTGAAGTACTAAATGGTTTATAATTTCATTATATTGTTTTTTGTAGTCCAGTGGGGAATAAGGCAACAGGTGGCACAGAAAGTTGCATGCTGAAATAGGTAACAGTGGAGTTGATTTACTAAAACTGGAGAGTGCAAAATCTGATGCAGCTCTGCATAGAAACCAATCAGCTTCCATTTTTTTTTTTGTGAAAGCCTAACTGAACAAGCTGTAGTTAGAAGCTGATTGGCTATCATGCTCTTAAAGGGACATTTTTTTTTTTAGAATGATAGTTTTTTTTATTGCATTTTAGTCCAAATATGAGATCTGAGGTCTTTTTGGCCCCAGGTCTCATATTTAAGAGGACCTGTCATGCTTTTTTCTATTACAAGGCATGTTTACATTCCTTGTAATAGGAAAAAAAGTGAGCAATTTTTTATTTATTTTTGAAAACAGTGTCAGTGTCAAAATAAATAAAATAAAGTAAAATAAATAAGAAAAAAAAATATGTGAGGTATCACAGCGATTGTTAGAGCGAGAGCAATAATTCTAGCCCTAGACCTCCTCTGTAACTTAAAACATGCAACCTGTAGAATTTTTTAAACGTCGCCTATGGAGATTTTTATGAGTAAAAGTTTGTTGCCATTCCACGAGCGGGCGCAACTTTGAAGCGTGACATGTTGGGTATCAATTTACTCGGCATAACATTATCTTTCACAATATAAAAAACAATTTGGCTAACTTTACTGTTGTCTTATTTTTAATAAAATAAAATAAAAAACAACGAGCCATTTTATTCTTTAGAGTGTTAGAAAAAAATATATGTAATGTTTGGGGGTTCTAAGTAATTTCATAGCAAAAAAAATGTTTTTGACTTGTAAACACCAAATCTCAGAAAGAGACTCGGTCCTTAAGTGGTTAAAGTGGGAGTAAACTCCCATGCATGAATTTTACCTATAGGTAAGCCTTGTTTAAGTTATGTTTACTGTAGATGCAGCCAGTGACATCACCGGTGCATGTGGTCTGAAGGGACAGCCACCCGGGCCATTCCTTCAGAGTCCTGTGCCATAAGCGGCAGCTCCCACACACATACATGGGAGTGACATTATCGTGGCTCTGGCCACTCACAAAGCCAGAACCCACAAACCCAGAAGGAAGCTGGAAGGAAGACTGGGTGAAGATGGGAGCGCCTTCAGTGGTGACAGCGTGCCGCTGGAAGGCTTTGTTTTCAGGTAAGTTTTGAGATACATACTATCACATTATGACATTGCCTTTCACGTTTAAAAAAACGCTCAGCGCTTTAAAACACATTCCCCAGTAAGATTAATGCTAACTATTCATTGCGTTAAGAATATGCCTCTTAGTGTTTGGCAACGCTGTTAGGAAGAAAGAAAAAAAACATTAATTTTAAAGCTGCTGGCATTAATGACATGAAAAATCCAACAGGCAGGTTGTACCTGGGTACAATCAGCCTGCCCATACATGGTTAAAATGTCAGTTGGTCCCTGCTGAACCAGACAAGATTTGAACCATCTATGGCTGGCTTTAGGCTGTTACAACCTAAGTGATATGTATGAATATGTGTACAGTGCTAATTGCTTTGTCTAGCCATTGTTGAGCATGTTGCAGTCTGTGTCAAAGGGGTTAACAAAGGGGTTATGAATATTTATTAGCCCAGGCATGCACGGAGTAAGATAAACCAGTGGTGTGAACATTGGAGTGATACACATTTGGGACCAAAATCCTAGAAAAGTTATTTTTCACTGATCTTTTTCCAAAACAGATTGTGTGCTGCGGGAATCCCTCTTTAGGGAGATCTTTCATGAAGCCTTTTGCTATCTTGATTCTGAAACCGAGTTGGCTAAAATACTTGCAGTTGTCCACCACTTAGCAGAGCCTAAAGGAGAAGTTTATACAAGAACCTTTTAGCTGACCTGCCTTAGGGAGACTAAAGTAAAGAATAGTAGGCTTGTGCAATTCGTTTCGTAACGAATTGAAATTCGTCCGAATTTAGCAACTTTCGGACATTCGGAAGCATTCGAATTTCTGAACAAAGCAATTACGAATAAGACCGAATCCGAAATAAATTATACCGCAAATAGCGAATGCCCGAATGTCTTCGGCATAATTCGTTATGAAAAAGTTACGAATGTACGAATCCATACGAAGCACAATAACACTCACTCTGCTCTGCTCTCTGCTTCTCCCACACCGTGCTGAACTCCCTCTCAAAATGGTGTACAGGGGCGGAGGTTATAGCCGCATGTAAAAAACGAAAGTAAAATACGAGATTTCGAATCCATTCGAAGCACAATAACACTCTGCTCTGCTCTCTGCTTCTCCCTCACCGTGCTGAACCCTCTCAAAATGGTGTACAGGGGCGGAGCCTATAGCCGCATGTTAAAAACGAAAGTAAAATACGAGATTTCGAATCGTTACAAATAACCGCAATGTATTTAGAAAAGTACAAATCCATTCGAAGCACATTAGGCATAATAGGCAGCGTCGTTGTGAGAGAGACACGGAAAATTACGAATCAACGAACCCAAAAAAAGTTACGAAAGTAGGAGTTGTGTCCAGAATCAACGAAAAACAACGTACTCTACCGAAAGTACGAACCCAAAAAAAGTTACGAAAGTAGGAGTTGTGTCCAGAATCAACGAAAAACAACGTACTCTACCAAAAGTACGAATTATAAAGCAACAAAAAATTCAACGAAAAATGTCGCTTGCAAAAATACGAATGAGTCCGAACACGAAAAATCCCGTCTAGCAAAATTACGAATGATTACGAATCAACAGGACCGGAAAGAAACGAACCGAAACGGAACGAATTTTTCCGTTGTGCACAAGTCTAAAGAATACAGAGGAACTTTGATTACAAGGTGTTTAATTTATTTGAGGGTCTTAGGACTAATCAGAGTCTGTGGATACTGTTGAGAACAGCATTAAAGATACAGAAGGCAAGCCAAGCCATCTGAGGGTCATTTCCTATGACTCTAAAGTAAATAGTTTTACTGCAGTCCTATAAATTAGGCACAGCTATTTGCATTGTGTTGAACTGGCTTAATGCCAAATATATTTAAATTTTAATTGCTTTGCTGTTCAATAAAACGAAGCTGATCAACTTCCTAATTACAAAGTAAAATCAATCAATAATCTAAGTAAATAATACAGCTTTTAAATTATTTGATTCAATCAAAAATCAGATTAGCTTCTATTTATGTGTAAAAATGTAAATCAAGACTGTTATGCTGATATTTATCCTAGTTATTCATCTTTAGCCATATAAGCCAGTTCTGTGATGGGTTACATTTTTTATTTTAACCACTTCCCGCCAGGAGGGCGTTCTTACAGGTAAAAAAATTTAAAGCGTTCCCTATGGAGATTTTTGAATACCAAAGTTTGGCGCCATTCTACTGTGCACAATTTTCAAGCATGACATGTTAGGTATCTATTTACTCGTAAGATCATCTTTCACATTTTTTTAAAGTTGCAGCGACTGCTATTTTATTCCCTAGGGTCTCTGCTAAACTAATATATATATATATATATATATATATATATATAAAATGTTTGGGGATTCTGAGTAATTTTCTACCAAAAAAAAATATGATTTTTACATGTAGGAGCGAAGTGCCGGAATTGGTCCTGATGGAAAGTGGTTAAATATTTTAAAAAGCTGTCACCACATGGCAAATAATAAAAGAAAAAAAACACACCTGGAACATTTTTTTAACACTCTGCAGCACAATGTATGGCATGGGTATTGTGCAGCTAATGGGTTTGAGTCGTAGCTAAAAATGTCATTAGCGTTTCTTGACTATTAATTTCAGTTATTTGATAAAGAATAAGACTCCATCAGGATCCACTAAAGTTTTACTTTTTGAATGGACTTAGTCTTCAATGCTTTCTTGTACTTGCTCTTCTCTGCTAAGTAGATAGCTCTGCCTGCTATAGACACATAGTTAGTCACAGGGTTAAGTAAGAGATGATAAGAAATGCAGTAAGCCAATCACATGCACAGCAAATTACATTTTAAACTTATAGACAATGTACATCCCCATTGTTGTCATGGTGGTCTTCGATACAAGAAGACAATCTGAAGTTTATGAAAATTGTAGCTGGGGCTGCAGATTAAAATGCAATGGTAACTTTAATAACATCTCATAAAAAATTGCACAAAGGCAAACAGTTTTTTTTTTCACTTTGAATACAGAGTTACACTTTTCAAAGGAAATTGCTACAGAGGTTAGTGAATATGGTGAAGTTCACTTTGAAAAGAATACCCAATCATGTGCAAGGAAAAAAAAATGTTTTGCTTGCACAAGATTGGATGGTGGAAGTCAGCAGAGCTTTGTCTCATTCACTAAGCTCTGGAGAAAATTTCCTTGAAAAGTGAAACTTCCTTTGCAAAGTGAATAGCCTATTTGCTTTTAGGAAATCAACCTCTGTGTATGTATGGTTAACTAAATTAATACATTTAGTACATGATCATTATGAACATCCAGGGATGTAAACATATATTTTTATTTTATTTTACAATTTGTACCAATATTTGGTCATTACTAAACATTAATTGGCCTAGGCTTCACTAGTAAGTCACCACTATGGGTTCCTCCTATGTTTTGATTGTTCTCTTTGCTGTTATTTGATGCAGATTTGATTAATTAAAAAAAGAAATGTATGGGACAGACTCACAAGGACTCAGAAATTCAAGTCACCCCACAATCCATTAGCACCTCTATTGAAAAATAGAGAGTTCACCCTGGCTTCACTCCTCTAGCGTTCGAATGGTGGATCAACAAGGGCCTAATACGAATAGCCGATCTTTGCGACCACAAAGGTATGCTATCCGAACGATCCCTAAAAGACAAATTTCAAATGCCACCTGCCGAACGCTATAGATATACTCAAATACACCATTATGTACAAACGGTAGCCCGTAAGGGTGATTTAGTGACATTGTCTTCCATGGAACATTTATGTAGTCATTATGATAAAATCAGAGGTGACATATCTGCTATATATATACAATTTTGATGTATGTCTCGACTAAACTGAACTACATGATCCAATGGGAACAAGATTTTCAGGAAACCCTTGACCTTGAGAAATGGCATGCGATATAAGAGACAGCATCTCGCTCGCTTATCAATACCTCTATTATAGAGGCTAACTACTGTATACGGTTTTATTGAGATGGTATATGGTACCGGCCAGACTGGCCACCTTTGTACCCGGAGCCACCTCTAGGTGCTTTAGAGGATGCGGCCAAGTGAGATCCACCTATCACGTGTGGTGGACATGCCCCAAGGTCAGGAGATTTTGGATCAGGGTCTACAATTTTATATATACCCTTACCCAGATTAACCTGACGAAATCAGCAAAGCATGCACTCTTGGGGGGCAGGGTAGCTGAAGCCTCCAGATTCCAAAGGCGGCTTCTTACATTCATATTTATTTCAGCGAAAATAACTATAGCCAGGAATTGGAGGTCCGCTGCCCTGCCATTTGATCAGCTTAAATATAAAATGTTGTGGCTTATGTTAAATGAACGGTTAACAGCAATAGTACAAGATAAGATGAAGTTGTTTCATAAAGTTTGGGATCCGTGGATCCGTAGTGGGAGCCGTAGTTCCCCTCCAACTTTTCCTTCTCTGCTCCCTCCTCTACACTTCTTCTCTACTTTGTTTCATCCCCCCCCCTTTTAAAATGTTTAATTATTGAGATTTCAATGTTTGTTTTATTTGTCATGTTGTTTTTCGCACTCACCCTCGGCGGATCATTGTCTACTTAGGCTATGGAGGGAGAGGCCCGCGCAACTGGAGGAACCAGACTCCCCCGGTAGTCGGATGGGGAGCTGGTTCTTCCCAGCGGGTGAAACATACACTAAGGCCTAGGATTGGGAACATGCTTTAGGTCATAAACGCAGTGGTACTGTGTACAGTTTAACCACGTAACGACCACCCCATGTATATATACGTCGGCAAAATGGCACGGACAGGCACAATCACGTACCTGTATGTGACTTCCTTCGTATGGGTGGGGGGTCCGATCGGACCCCCCTCCGGTACATGGAGCGGTTGGTATCAGTTCGGGAGCGATCCGTGATGAGGGGGCGGCCATTGGTTTCTGACCACCCCCTCGCGATCGCTCCCGGCGAATGAGATGCTTTCTCTGCCTGTGTAATGTAAACACAGGCAGAGGGTGTGATGTCATCTCTCCATGCGACACTCTATTCGTCCTGAGCGCCGAGGAGAGAAGACATCAGGTTAGTGCACAAACAGTACACTGACACCAGGACACATAGGCACACAATCCCCCCCCCCAGATCACCCCCCAGCCCCCAGTCACAGTGTCACAGATTGCAGTCAGTGACATTTGTGATAGTAAAAGTGTCAGGGCAGTTAGTGTTAGGTCCCTTTAGGTCCAGGGTAGCCCCCTAACCCCCTCTAATAAAGGTTTAACCCCTTGATTGCCCCCCAGGTAACCGGTTCACCCCCTATCACCACTGTCACTAAGCAATCATTTTTCTGATCGCTGTATTAGTGTCGGTGGTGCCGCTAGGTAGCCAGTTATTTTTTTAGGTTCGCCGCCAGGTTTTTATAGCATCAGGTACCCCCATATATTATCTAATAAAGGTTTAACCCCTTGATCGCCCCCCCCACGTAACCCTTTCACCCCCTATCACCAGTGTCACTAAGCAATCGTTTTTCTAATCGCTGTATTAGTTATGCTGGTGCCGCTAGGTAGCCAGTTATTTTTTTAGGTTCGCCGCCAGGTTTTTATAGCGTCAGGTACCCCCATATATTACCTAATAAAGGTTTAACCCCTTGATCGCCCCCCAGGTAACCCTTTCACCCCCTATCACCAGTGTCACTAAGCAATCGTTTTTCTGATCACTGTATTAGTTATGCTGGTGCCGCTAGGTAGCCAGTTATTTTTTTAGGTTCACCGCCAGCGTCAGGTACCCCCATATATTATCTAATAAAGGTTATAGCGTCAGGTACCCCCTAGTGGTGCAACGGATCGTCGTTGATCCGTGATCCGCACAGATCAATGACTTCGGATCGGCAAACCCGTGATGCGCGGCGCGGATCGCAGAGCGGTAAAGCACACAATAAAACTGTCTCCGCTCTGCTTGCACTCACACAGCCCCGCTTCCTCCTAACCCCGTGCTGTGATAGACAGAATGCGGGTCCAATGTGTTCTGTCTATCACAGCGCGGGGTTAGGAGGAGGCGGGGCTGTGTTAGTGCGAGCAGACAGCTTCAATGGCCGGAACATACAGATAAGGTGAGCTGTGATCCGTCCTCCCCTCTTCCCCCCCCACTCTCTCTGCTGCCTGCCTGGCTCTGTCTGACTTTTGTCCCTGCCGTCTATGTACACAGTGAGAGAGGTGAGCTGTGCTCTTCCCCTCTCAGCTGTGACTCCTGTTTTGGAGGTGACAGGGTCAATAAAGAGAACCTGTCACCTCCAATTGCTATCACACAGGGAATTGTTTTCTCCTGTGTGATAGCAATAAAGTTATGTGAAAAAAAATCTGATAAAAAAATAAGAAGAAATAATAATAAAATAAAATAAAAAAGGTATAAAACATAGGCATCTCAGGAAAAATGTGAAAGTTTGTTACTTCCCAGAGGGGCTTCTAGTAAAATTATTACAAAGTCAGCCAAAATGTGAAATCCATCGGACTGTTTACATTTAAAATTTTAAAAGCAGCAGCAAACCTTATATGATTGCTAATGTGACGGAACACCTCTGATTTTCACATTTAACCACTTGAGACCCGCGCTATAGCCGAAAGACGGCTGCAGCGCGGCTCTCAAGTGCCGAGTGGACGTCCCCAGGACGTCCTTCTCTGTTTACATCCCGCCGCGCGCCGCCGAGGGCGCGCGGCGGGGAACAGCTGTGCGGCGTGCATCACGTGATGCCGAGGAGCGTGCCTGGCGGCCGCGATGTCTGCCAGGTACATTCGATCGGTAGTTACAGAAGCAGGACGTGGATCTCTGTGTGTAAACACAGAGATCCATGTCCTGTCAGGGAGAGAGGAGACCGATGCTGTGTCCCTTGTACATAGGGACACAGATCGGTCTCCTCCCCCAGTCAGTCCCCTCCCCCCACAGTAAGAATCACAAATAGGGAACATAGTTAACCCCTTCCTCGCCCCCTAGTGTTAACCCCTTCCCTGCCAGTTACATTTATACAGTAATCAGTGCATTTTTATAGCACTGTTCGCTGTATAAATGTGAATGGTCCCAAAATGGTGTCAAAAGTGTCCGATGTGTCCGCCATAATGTCGCAGTCACGATAAAAATCGCTGATCGCCGCCATTACTAGTAAAAAAAAAATATTAATAAAAATGCTATAAAACTATCCCCTATTTTGTAGACGCTATAACTTTTGCGCAAACCAATCAATAAACGCTTATTGCGATTTTTTTTGACCAAAAATATGTAGAAGAATACGTATCGGACTAAACTGAGAATTTTTTTTTTTTTAAATTGGGATATTTATTATAGCAAAAAGTAATAAATAGTGTTTTTTTTCAAAATCGTCGCTATTTTTTTGTTTATAGCGCAAAAAATAAAAACCGCAGAGGTGATCAAATACCACCAAAAGAAAGCTCTATTTGTGGGAAAAAAAGGACGTCAATTTTGTTTGGGAGCCACGTCGCACGACCGCGCAATTGTCATTCAAAGCGACGCAGTGCCGAAAGCTGAAATTTCGCCTGGGCAGGAAGGGGGTTTATGTGCCCAGTAAGCAAGTGGTTAACATTTAGTTAAATGTGAAAATCAGAGGTGTTCTGTCACATTAGCAACCATGTAAGGTCAGCAGGTTTGCTGCTGCTTTTAAAATTTAACATGTAAAGAGTCCGTTGGATTTACAAATACTGTATTTAAGCATATAAGCTCCGTTTTGTGTTGAAAATAACTGTGAAATCGAAAATTCCGGTGGGTGTAACATTATTTTTTTTTTTCCTTTTTTTTTTTTTTGCCGATCCAAAAATGATCCGATCTGTGGCTCTTATCCGAGGATCGATCCGATCCGTGAGTTTTTTGATCCGTTGCACCCCTAGTACCCCCATATATTATCTAATAAAGGTTTTAACCCCCTGATTGCCCCTAGTTAACCGTTTCAACAGTGATCACCGTATAAGTGTCACTGGTGACACTGGTTAGCCAGTTAGTTATTTTGTTATTTAGGTTCCCCGTCAGGTTTTTATATAGCGTCAGGTACCCCCATATATTACCTAATAAAGGTTTTAACCCCCTGATTGCCCCTAGTTAACCCTTTCACCAGTGATCACCGTATAAGTGTTACGGGTGACGCTGGTTAGTTAGTTTGCTTTTTATAGTGTCAGGGCACCCGCCGTATATAACCCAATAAAGGTTTAACCCCCTGATCACCCGGCGGGTGATATCAATTAGGTTTTAGCATCAGAGAGGGTCTGCGTTGCCCCAGGCAGCGTCAGGTTAGTGCCAGTAACGCTAAAACCCACGCGCAAAGCATGCACCTCCCTTAGTGGTATAGTATCTGATCAGATCTATACTAGCGTCCCCAGCAGTTTAGGGTTCCCAAAAACGCAGTGTTAGTGGGATCAGCCCAAATACCTGCTAGCACCTGCATTTTGCCCCTCCGTCCAGCCCAGCCTACCCAAGTGCAGTATCGATCGATCACTATCACTTACAAAGCACAACACACATAACTGCAGTGTTCGCAGAGACAGGCCTGATCCCTGCGACTCCAGTGCTGTAGGAGGTGATTTCACCACCACAGTTAAAAAAAAGAGCATATTTGCCGAAGCATGGGAGCAGCAGGGGCGGAGGAGCGATTTTGCTCCTATTGCCGCGTACATACTGTCGAAATTCAGACAGAGGCTTGCTTTGCGGGAGGATGCCCCCATGCTTCGGCATATATAAATGGTGCATGTATGCCCATCATTAGAAGTGGGTGAATGAAGGGAGGTATTCTAATGGTGGGCATACCCACCGATCAATCTCTTTTTTTCGTTCAGCCAACAGGCTGCATGAAAAAAAATAATTACAATACATGTCCAACAAGGACCAGAAACCTACTGGTATGTTGCTGGACTTTGAATGTTTATACCAGAATTATGCCTGCGAGTTTAGGTATCATCTTGGTATCATTCTTTTCAGCCAGCGGCCAGCTTTCATGTAAAAGCAATCCTAGCGGCTAATTAGCCTCTGGACTGCTTTTATAAGCAGTGGGAGGGAATGTCCCCCCGGATATAAAAAGCGCCATTGGGAAATTGGGAAAGCATTTTATCACACCGAACTTGGTGTGGTCAGAAGCTTTGAGGGCAGAGGAAATATCTAGGGTCTAATAGACCCCAGTTTTTTTTTTTAAAAGAGTACCTGTCACTACCTATTGCTATTATAGGGGATATTTACATTGCCTGAGATAACAATAAAAAAATGGAAGGAACAGTTTAAAAATAAAATAAAAAAGCAAAATAAATAATAATAAAAAAAAAGCACCTCTGTCCCGCCCTGCTCTTGCGCAAAGGTGAACGCAAGCGTCGGTCTGGCGTCATATGTAAACAGCAATTGCACCATGCATGTGAGGTATCACCATGAAGGTCAGATTGAGGGCAGTCATTCTAGCCATATACCTCCTCTGTAAATCTAATGTGGTAACCTGTAAAGGCTTTTAAAGGCTTTTAAAAATGTATGTAGTTTGTCGCCACTGTGCGTTTGTGCGAAATTTTAAAGCATGTCGTGTTTGGTATCCATGTACTCGGCCTAAGATCATATTTTTTATTTCATCAAACATTTGGGCAATATAGTGTGTTTTAGTGCATTAAAATAAAAAAAAATGTATTTTTCCCCAAAAAATGCGTTTGAAAAATCGCTGCACAAATACTGTCTGTAAAAAAAAATGCAACACCCACCATTTTAATCTGTAGGGCCTTTGCTTTAAAAAAATATATAATGTTTGGGGGTTCAATGTAATTTTCTTGCAAAAAAAAAATGTTTTCATGTAAACAAAAAGTGGTTAGAAGAGTGGATGATGTGTGACATAAGCTTCCTAATGTTGTGCATAAAATGCCTGGACAGTTCAAAACCCCCCCCAAATAACCCCATTTTGGAAAGTAGACACCATAAGCTATTTGCTGAGAGGCATGTCGAGTCCATGGAATATTTTATATGTTGACACAAGTTGCAGAAAATATACAAATTTTGATTTTTTTTGCACAAAGTTGTCACTAAATGATATATTGCTCAAACATGCCATGGGCATATGTGGAATTACACCCCAAAATACATTCTGTTGCTTCTCCTGAGTATGGGAATACCACATATGTGAGACGCGTGCGGGACCCCAAAAACCAAGTACCGCCTTCAGGCTTTCTAAGGGTGTAAATTTTTGATTTCACTCCTCACTGCCTATCACAGTTTCGGAGGCCATGGAATGCCCAGATGGCACAAAACCCCCCAAATGACCCCATTTTGAAAAGTAGACACCCCAAGCTATTTGCTGAGAGGTATGGTGAGTATTTTGCAGATCTCGCTTTTTGTCACAAAGTTTTGAAAATTGAAAAAAGAAAAAAAAAAGAAATATATTCATTTTCAAAAACAAATGAGAGCTGTAAAATACTCGCCATGCCTCTCAGCAAATAGCTTGGAGTGTCGACTTTCCAAAATGGGGTCATTTGGGGGGATTTTGTGCTATTTTGGCATTTTATGGCCTTTGAAACTGTGATAGGTAGTGAGGAGTGAAATCAAAAATTTGCGCCCTTAGAAATCCTGAAGGCGGTGATTGATTTTCGGGGGCCCGTACGCGGCTAGGCTCCTAAAAAGTCCCACACATGTGGTATCCCCGTACTCAGGAGAAGCAGCAAAATGTATTTTGGGGTGCAATTCCACATATAACCATGGCATGTGTGAGCAATATATCATTTAGTGACAACTTTTTGTAATTTTTTTTGTCATTATTCAATCACTTGGGACAAAAAAATAAAAATATTCAATGGGCTCAACATGCCTCTCAGAAATTTCCTTGGGGTGTCTACTTTCCAAAATGGGGTCATTTGGGGGGGTTTTGTACTTCCCTGCCATTTTAGCACCTCAAGAAATTAGATAGGTAGTCATAAATTAAAAGCTGTGTAAATTCCAGAAAATGTACCCTAGTTTGTAGACGCTATATCTTTTGCGCAAACCAATAAATATACGCTTATTGACATTTTTTTTTACTAAAGACATGTGGCTGAATACATTTTGGCCTAAATGTATGACTAAAATTGAGTTTATTCGATTTTTCTTATAACAAAAAGTAGAAAATATCTTTTTTTTTTCCAAATTTTCGGTCTTTTTCTGTTCATATCGCAAAAATAAATAAAAATAAAAAATCGCAGAGGCAATAAAATACCATTAAAAGAAAGCTCTATTTGTGGGAAGAAAAGGACGCAAATTTTGTTTGGGTACAACATTGCATGACCGAGCAATTACCAGTTAAAGCAGTGCAGTGCCAAATTGTAAAAACACCTCTGGTCTTTATGCTGCATATTGGTCCAGGCGGGGCTTAAGTGGTTAAGATTCTTAGTTGTGAAAGGTATACATACCACACTTATTTGAGCGAATGTGTTAAAGTCCACATCAAGAGGTGATTCTGGTCCATGTATGCTAAACGAGGAGGATTCCTCAAGTATATTAGAATACTCAATGTATGATTCCCTGAATATGTTGTATACTGCACAATGAAAAGTTGAGATCTTTGAACCTTGTATTGAAAAACTTTAATAAAAAATATTGAAACATAAAAAAAGAAATGTAATATTTATACAGAAGACATTTCAGTTACTGCCTGCTCTTTGTTTTACAAATAGCATATGTGAAGAATGTGAAGAGGGTAATACTTTATTCTACTAGAATTTCAGTATTTTTACGTGTGACAGAAGCCATTTCCTTTAGGTGAAAATGATCACCTTTATTTATGTACAAAAGCCAACTATATTGTCACTAGTGTTACAGTTCCTTTAATATAAATATTGATTTGGTTAGCAGGATGCATGCAGCTAGACCACTTTACTCTGTCTCTTTTCTGTTTAGTGTAATCTATACTATGAGTATGAATATACGTATAGCCTTCTTTAATTTCTTTGCTGCATTAGTCATCTCCATCATTAGTCTACTCGGTATAATTACATTACAGGACTTTTTGTGATGATATGCAGTGAAAAAGACAATGCATAAATTATAATAATCACATTAAAAAAACATGTTAAAATACTTACCTGTTCCTGCCCTTTCTGCCATCCATGCACTTCCAGAAAACTGTACATAAATTAAGAAGTTTATTCATATTTTTTTAATCTTAGTTATAGGCAGCAATAATTTTCTAAGCATCATCTTAATATCACATACAGTGATAAGAACAAATGTGCAAAATACGCAGCGAAAAAAAACAAAAAAATAAAACGAATGTATAGGTAAAGAATTTATTTTTTTCTAACTATGGATATAGTGGGGAGGAGTTAAAACCAATGTCAGATTTGTTTTGCTGTCTGTGTCTCCAGGTGGCTTTCCCTCCCATAGGAAAAATATCCTCTCACTTCCTAGGATACAGGACAGGAAGTGAAGGAAGATATCTCTAATGAGACACAGCAGTTTACAAAAATTGTACTTAATACAAAAATGTAAAAAAATAAATCTTTAGATATACTTTAATCTTTAAGAAGCATCAGTAAACCATGTTGTGCGGAGGGGGTATTGTACTTCAAATGTGCAGATTTTTGTTCGTATTTGCAGAACTAGTCAGAGTACCAGGTTGTATCCCTTTCTTTGAATTTAATTCCAATAGTAAATACTCAGACTTTTTTTTTTTTTTATATATCAAGATTTATTTACTTACGGTTTTTTTTTTCTTTTCCATAATATTTTATTAAAAGTAAATCAAATATAGATGAACAATTAAAACAAAAAGGTACATGGGCCCAATGGCCCAAGAGTATACATAAAATCTGTACCCATAATAAGAATGAAACGTGTGTGTCAGATAGAGCCCTGGTTCACATTGGTATGATTTGACATGCGATTTGATGTCAAATCACGTCAAATCGGCAGCAATTGCCGGCAAGGGCACCGTCCTAATTGGTGCGGCGCTGCATTTTCGGTGCCACACCGATTTCAAAACGTCGTTTCTGTACTACTTTTAGCGATTTCAGGCTGCGATGTACATTGACATCTGTGCAGAAACCTGTACAGATGTCTCTGAAATGGCGGCCGAAATCAGGACTGACATGTGGGAGTCCCTCGCACGGCTTCATTCCTGCAGCTCAGTGTGAACCTGGGCGTAAGGATATTATTATTTTTTTTCCAAATGTATTTTATTAATATTTTTACACAGATTTTGATGACATACAAAAAAAAGGGGGGGGGGGAGATATACAATACATGTCATACATATTGGAACGTAAAAAGGTAGACTTTCGTAGTATATCTTTTGCCTTATCTGAATATCAATCATGAGAAGAAAGATCAAACCAAAAAGCATTAACACTCTTAACGACTAGATATATAGTGGAGTGCATTTCTCCTCCCCCTTCTGACACCTCGCATGGCAGGGATATGCAATTAGCGGACCTCCAGCTGTTGCAAAACAACAAGTCCCATCATGCCTCTGCCTCTGCCTCTGGGTGTCATGCCTGTGGCTGTCAGAGTCTTGCTATGCCTCATTGGACTTGTAGTTCTGTAACAGCTGGAGGTCCGCTAATTGCATATCCCTGCTGAATGGGATCAGACTGTGTCGGGGGTGGGGGTCCACACTCCTATGACAGTGTAAGTTACCTAACAATAAGCAGTTAGTAGTGACTACCCCTCACTCCATATTTCCCTCATTGTATCAAAAGCGCCCTCTGTGGTGTGTTGATACAGGTTATTTTGTGTCATGGATTGGTGGCCCAACTCTATGGAGAGTTGAGGAGTTGTATCCGATAATCATTAAAAGTTGGACCCGTTATTCGGTCTTAGTAGCACGTGCAGCCTTATCTTACTACACATGTGGGGTTTCCATTTATGTTTCTCCAAAGTCAATTTGTTCTGTTAAATTCCATATGTAGTAGCTTAGGTTTGAGTATCAATGGTTGTTGGTAGTGTGGGTATGCTGAAGGGAAGGTGCAGCCACACTTTGGCCCATGTGTGCACTTATGTTAGTAGTGTGTAGTTAAGAGTTCTAAAAGCAGATTTAAGCAAAGAGTGTGAAGGGGAGTAGGGGAGGGAACAAGACTGCAGGATTAGGGGATGCGACAGGATCAATAGGGGAAAGCTGCTAGGGACTAAGGGTAAAGGACTGTCAGATCCTTTCCTTTTTTTAAAGATTGTGTTATGAAAGGGCGTAAAAGGGGTAGGGGTTTTTGGCATCCTCATTTCCCCCCTGTTTTGGTGTATGGATCTGCAAATTTAGAACATGTGTCTTTGATAATCGTCTGTTGATTTAATATGTTGCCAACAAGACCAGGTTGATCTATATTTATCAGGGGTGCCTCTCGATTGGTGGATAAGTTCTTCCATGTCAGCGATTCTTTGTATACGAATGAACCATTCTTTTATGGTCGGGGGATTTGAGGAGCGTCAATGCGCCGGGAGACTACGTTTGGCCACATTGACAAGTTGCAGGGTAAGGGAGTGAAAGTAATTTGATTTTGGAATGTTGGAATGATGTAACAGAAACTGGGCCGGAGAAAAGTCCAGTGGGGGAGTAGAGATCTGGCATGTAAGTCTGTGGACCTCTTTCCAAAAAGGTTGGATCAGAAGATGTAAGGATATTATAGTACAGGTACTCCTCACCTAACGACTAGATTCCGTTCCAACGACCAGGTCGTTAACTGCATTGGTGGTTAAACGAGGAGCCACAAGTAAATAATATTTTAAGCATTCTTAAATACTGTACTGTACTGTATTGTGAAAAAAAAGGTCTAAAACACAAAACTTCAGCTCAAAAGCGTTGTTTGAATTTGCATAAGTACAGCACATAAATTAAAATTCTATACTGTACTGTACAATACAATGATGTATAGCGCATCGTTTCATAAGTCTGAGTGGTCGTTAAAGAGGTAAATCATTAAATGAGGAGTATCTGTACATAACAGTGACTGTTTGCATATATATTAGCCAGCTGTACAATTTATAATATAAGAGTTATGTTTATCTAGAGCCAGGAAATACTGAATCGTTGGTAAGATTCACACTAGAATTAACTGTGGTGTGGTGTGGTCTGAGCTGGCTTCCTGAGACATGCTAGGTTGGCTATTTGTGTTTCTATGAGGTGATATGGGGGTTATGTTTTCAGTGTGATAGGGATCAGAGGGTAAAGATTACTTATGGTTAGGGGTGATCTCAAGTCTGTTAGTCCTGCTGGCAACCTCAGTTAGTTACGTTGGTTGTATTTAGGCAAGTGTGGGAGAGTAGAGGAAAGATGGTGATAGGTAAGAGGGGGGTAGGGGGTGGTAAGAGGGGGGATAATTTAAGGTAAGGAGTGTAGAGATGGGAGGGAAGGGAGGCTGTAGGATGAGAGGGTAGGACAGACTGAGACAGGGGAAGCGAGAGCCTCTGATATGACCCTGAACTTCGGCATGTCTATCCTCGGTCATCCCGCAAGCAGTGTTGAACGAGGTGTTATGGGGTCGATGAGTGGGTGAAATATAGAACCAATTTAATTGGTTTGTAGGCTTATGATTTGAGCAGTCTCTCTTTTTATGTGACTTTTTTTTTTAGCTTGGCACATGTAGGTATGCATGTATTTTTTTTTAAAGTTTTTGGTGTACACATTCTATGGTGACCTTTATTTGAACAGGGAGCATAAACACAGCACTCTACGCATTGAGCAAGAATCAGCTAGATAGGTCACAACCATAGAAATTCATAAGGAAAACAACTTGAGGTCTTCAGATAAGCTTATTAAAAATGAATTTACAAAATGGCAGTGGACATACTTGTAAAGTTATTTCACTGGTTTATTCATGGGATTAAAGTATATGTATGTGATTAAATATATATTTTTTGCTATTGTATTAAATAGATATGCAAAACAAAGCAATTAAGCAGAAGTCTTTAAAATGTTTTTGTCCAAAATAGTCTTGCATTTTCTCATCCTCCCCTCTGTCATTGTAATTGCATATCATCTGCACAAGCCCTTTTTATCTCAACAAATTATAGTTCCTCTTACTAAAGTTCCTCTGACATGCTGTTAATGGCTCAGAATACAAAAATGCAGAGTGATTGCTATAACGTTTATTATATTTTGTTGCTGTTCACACATAGAAACAAGCAGATATTTGTTGGAGATTATAAATGCTTGTGTAGCGCCCTGCTCCTGTTGGGTAGGCGCCATTTGTAAATTTTGTTGTTTGAGCTGTAGTTTAGCTCAGAATAATTGTGTAAATTGCTGGTTTCTGTTTCAGTCCAGCTGTGCTGTACATTTTTCCACCTGACTGTGGGTGTTACTGTAGCCCCAGGTCAAGGTTGGAAATGCAGCAGACTGGATGTATTGAGTACATCTTGCCCAGAAACCGCTCACTGGGATTGGTCCCCCCGCTGTGCATTCTGGGAGATGGTACTTAAGGGACAGACACTGTGTTCCCTCCTGGCCTAAGGTGTGCCGTAGCAGTCTTTCCTGCCTCGGGGCCTGTAGGCCCGAGGCCTCGTTACTGGAAGTAGGCCCAGAAGTTTCTGGGGCCTACTAATCAGGGGTGGTCCTTTGCTGTCTTGCCTGTGGGAAGAAGCCGAGCAATTGAGGAAACCAGGGGGGATTTTTCCCAGGAGAGGACCGAACAAAAAGGCTGGTGCCTCGGGAAGAGCCTGGAGACTCAATTGGAGGACGCATCCCTACATAGCTACCTCACAGTATCGCCGGATTGGCTGAAAGAAACTGGTACTGTGTGCCTGTACTTAAGTCTTGCAATAATTGTGGATTCTTCAAGTCTGTGGCAGAGACTATTTGTATTCTTTCATGTCTGTGGCAGAGACTTTTGACCGAGCACCGCACCGGCTGCTAGGTCAGTGGGAGAGGCCTATCCGGTGGTTGCTATATCCAGTGTGGAGACTGTTTGTCCTCTGGATTAAGAAGTACCCGTGATCCGCAAACAAGGTACCTGAATCTCCCCTAACCCTCCATCCCTCTAAATGAAATTTCTTTAAATAAAACCATTGGAAAAGAGACTATGTGTTGGTGCTGACATCTGTGAAAACTCTTCAATGGAACCCCTATGACAGATACGGTGGAACAGACAGGTAACGGCAAGACCCAAAAATATAACCAGCAGCTCCTACGAGGGTAGTGCTACACTTGCTAAGGTAAAGTTTGCAAAAACTGAACGGGAAGTTGAAGTTGAACTGAGCATAAAACAAATGAATGTTTATGTAGTTGTTACCTTAAACGTACATAAAAGCCTCATGTCAAAATGACTTTACATGCAAACCTTTGCTTTTCTAATGAAAGTTGAATTTGGACAGACCCAATCCTACCTCACAATCGTACCTCACAAGGCCTGCCTATTGATCTTTTAACCATTTCAATATTAGTGTAGCACACAGACCCTTTTTCTCCTGCTTACCTCCACCTGCAGAGTAGGGCACACCATGCCACATGCCCGTATCCTCCTGGTATAAGAGGTTAAGCGGTGTTCATACAATTTTTGGGTCCTGCAGCAAGTTATCTCCTTCCGCTGGTTCTCGTCCCTAGAGTGTAGGGAAGAGTCTATCTTTTCTCCTTAAAAAGGCCAATGTCCAGACAGTGTCAACTCCAACAAAATAGTTTATTTTTCCTTTGCTTGACATTAACAGGGGAAATTGAAGAAAGAAAGAAGTTGAATAGCGAGGTAGGTTCAGGCACACAACATCTATTGTTACATTTCGCCACTCAAGCCTGAGTGGGGTGCCTGAGTGGGGTCTTGCTCACCCGGATAGTCCCCTCTCACAGTTCTAGCAGCCGGAGTGAAACATGAACAGTTACTTTTGATTTCGTCCCCTTCAAGGACAAGTTCAGGAGATCCTCTGCCACAGAATCCTTTAGTTCTTGAATCTAGAACTCTCTAGCGCCTGCAACTTTTAGAGACCATAAGTGCCAGTGGGGCACATTACAGGAGCTATTTTGCAACTCAAGGAATCCTTCCCTCTGAGAGGCCTCCCCTGAGACAGTGACTTCCTTCACCGATCCTCCGGACAGGTCCTCCCCTGGTTTCCTCACTTTCAGAGCGGGCCAGCCTCCCACGGGTACCCTGGGACTCCGATGGTTTGGTTGTAGACCCAGTTGAAGGTACTGGGCCTACCTGGAACACTATAGCCTCAGGCTGAAGGTGCCCAAGACTTCTCGATCAATTCACGCACCCCTGGCAAGCAGGGCCAAAGGGCGCGACTTTCGCCACCAGGGGTCCCCCTTGGAATCCCCCCGGCAAATCCCCCCCCCGCCTAATGGCGTCTGCCCCTTATGTACGTAACGGAATAATAAAACAGCACACAAGTTCCATTTCAGAGGTAATATTGAGGCTCTGGGAGAACAAGAGTTTTCCACTGCTTATCCAGTGTCTCTATGGAATATTCAGCATCCTCTCTCTCTTTGGTGCAAATCACTACACGATCCGCACGGATGTGCCGACCATAAGTCCATTCCTTACGGCAACCTTTGTAGTGATCCGTCATGGTAACAGAAAATATGAAATATCTGCGGCCTCTGTGCACTTCTAACTGGTCCCAGACAAAGTCAGCATACCACCGTTCCCGGTAGGCCTCGATCTCAAAGAGAAGCTCTTTGGGAACGAAAGGGTATTCCCACCCGTACTCCGTGGCGATCTTTTTATTCAGGAGCCGTTGCAACCGGGCTAAGGGTGGCATGGTTGCCCGATTTCCTGCTCCAGGAAGGACGATAGCATCCGTGGACCTTGTTATTAAGGCAGGTTCCAACTGTGGCAGAGGTGACCGCAACGGCGGACGTCCCTCTGTAGCAGTAGGCACGGACAATGCAGGTGTGGGAACAACTTCTCCCTCCGAAGCAGGGGCTTTCACCTGGGGTGTAGTTTCCCCAGAGTCCACAGGCAATCCCTCTGTAAAGCTGCGGGGTGAAGTCAACGGTACTTTATCCCAACCTTTTTTAACAAAAACCCCATCGATCTCATAAGTCACCCCCCACATCGGACGATGAGTCCAGATCAGAAGTGTCATATTCTTCTGCCGGCAGATAATTTTTTGTAGACACAGACACATTGTCCCCAAAAATAGAAAGTTCCCGCGGGTTGGCTGTCCACACATTCCCAGTAGTGTGGGGTATGAGCTTCCTTCCCTTTCCCAGCAAACTTAATGTCACAGTTCCCCCAGCCTCCTTACCGTCCCCTGACGTGGATCTCCTGGAGGTCCCTCCGGCTTGAAGATCCGGTTCAGACGGGCGCTGGGGCAGGCTTCGACCACGACTGCGGGAGGCCTTAACATAGCCCACCTTTCGTTTGGCTGAGACATCTTCATTGGCCACATCCATGGCAGTCAATGCGGTGCGCGTGGGCTTGACTGTGGGAGTACAGGTTTCTTCCTCTGAAGTGATGGTACCTGTAAGGCAGTTGACCTGGTAGACCCGGGGTTTCTCGGTGGGCTGGTCCACTTCGAATAGAAACTCTCCACAGGATGCAAACCTTCCAAATGCCCGTAATTGCACCGCCAGTCCTTGGCATTTGGGGCAGAGCATGCCCAGGGCCTCCGTATCCTGGCAGATATACAAAGCAAAGCGGCCCCTAGGCTGTAGCCTTATCCCTGTGTCCATCAGGGGGGCAGTGAGAGGAGCAATGTCCATGGTTGAAGTGGTTGGGAATATCCGAGGTCTCGGCGCAACAGAAGTCCATGGGGTAGCGGCCAAATTGCTTCTTCTTCACTAATCCAGCTCGTACTGTCCCTTGGCGCCAATTACACCACGTGCAACTCACAGTTAGCAGGGGCTCCTCCCCCTTTTCTCTTGCTGCACGTAGCTTGCGGGCTTTTCTATGTTTGAGACACGCCCACGAACTACGCAGTTAGAAAGAGTCCAGTACAGGCCTGTACCTCCATTTCTCTCACAAGTGACGCAGTTCAATTTTCCCCCAAAATGGGCGACTTTCACAGAACCACATACACAGGAAAAAAAATTGTCCAACTTCCAGGGGTAGCTGCAAAAAAAAATCCTGGACTCGAGCCCCCACGTGTAGCACATGGACCCTTTTTCTCCTGCTTACCTCCACCTGCAGAGTAGGGCACACCATGCCACATGCCCGGATAGTCCCCTCTCACGGTTCTAGCAGCCGGAGTGAAACACAAACAGTTACTTTTGATTTCGTCCCCTTCAAGGACAAGTTCAGGAGATCCTCTGACACAGAATCCTTTAGTTCCTGAATCTAGAACTCTCTAGCACTTGCAACTTTTAGAGACCATAAGGCCCCTTTCACACTGAGGCGCTTTGCAGGCGCTATTGCGCTCTAAATAGCGCCTGCAATGCGCCCCAAAAAAGCCTCTCAATACTATCCAATGTGAAAGCCCGAGGGCTTTCACACTGGAGGGTTGCGCTTGCAGGAGGCTCCAAAAACTCCTGCAAGCCGCATCTTTGAGGCACAATAGGAGCGCTAAACATAGCACTCCTATAGCGCCCCTGCCCATTGAAATCAATGGGGTAGCGCCTCTAATATGCCCGCAAAACGCCTCAAAGAGGCGTTATTGCGGGCGTTTTTAACCCTTTCCGCCGCTAGCGGGGGTTAAAATACCCCCGCTAGCGCCCGCAAATCGCGGCCAAAAAAACGGTATAGCGGCGCTAAAAATAGCGCCGCTATACCGCCAGCGCATCCAGCGCCTCAGTGTGAAAGTAGCCTAAGTGCCAGTGGGGCACATTACAGGAGCTATTTTGCAACTCACGGAATCCTTCCCTCTGATAGGCAACCAGGCCTCCCCTGAGACAGTGACTTCCTTCACCGATCCTCCGGACAGGTCCTCCCCCGGTTTCCTCACTTTCAGAGCGGGCCACCCTCCCAAAGGGCGCAGCTTTCGCCCACTAGGGGTCCCCCTTGGAACCCCCCCGGCAAATCCCCCTGCCTAATGGCGTCTGCCCCTTATGTACCCCATCCCAGCATGCACAGCAGGTAAACCACGCCCACTGCATGGCCGCCGAGAGAGCACACCCAATCACGCTACAATGCCACCTGTGGTTTGACCGGAGACCTCGGCAACAGCGCCACACGCAGGTCAAGGGGAACTATACACCCAGGTAACACCACAGCAGAGCAGAGTCCAATCTAAAGAGTCAGAAAACCTGAGCCAAACTATTGCTCAGGCTACCCTTCAATTTAAGGCCCAGCGACCCCAATTTTGGGGGTCCGCTACACAAGCTTTCGTTACCAGGCCTAAGTGAGATAGTTACTTGGTCATGCAAAACTGTACCCGCATAAATTTTTTTACCAATATTAACACAGACAAAGCTTTCTTTTAGAAGTATTTAAAAAGCACTGTTGTTATATATAAAGGAAAAAAAGAGCAAATGACGTCCACTAAGAACGATAAAGCCACCGCCACAACCAGAAAAATTATAGAGTATGCCTATATTGGCAATATATAAATTTGATGTATCATACAGTTTGGTCTTCCTTTATAGCTCCTGCTATTTCTACTAGGTCCAGCCTGCTATGCTTGCAGCTAAAAGCAGCTGATTGACCTCAATATAGACAGTGGTGTATTCAAAAGAGATCATTAGCTCATATATCATGACCATAATGTACCACCTCATAATAAAAAAATTATAATATGCATAGTATCCCATGCGTTAGCCATGTAAGGACAAAGTACACCAGATGGTATTTTCCTGGTATTCCATAGGAGCCTCACCATACATAATGAGTCTGCACATAGAATCTGTTTTGCAATCCATCTCCTAACAAGCCTGCTGGGTCCAGCCTGCCTACAATATAGCTAATACCATTATAGTATTTAGCAGCTGATTGACCTTCAGCCAGGCTCTGGTGCTGATATGAATTAGCGGCAAATTTCGCAGATTTGACATGTCAAATCGCATGTCAAATCGCACCAGTGTGAACCAGGGCTAAGCCAGGCAGGCTAATCCCTGGTTCACACTGGTGCGATTTGACATGCGATTGCAAACAAGGCAGGCTTGTTTGCAATGCTGCATGGATGTCCATGGATGATAGTACTGCAGCTGCCCACAATCACAGACTTTCTTTGCTGGTAGGACATATGCAGGTGCTAATGGTAATTGTAGCTACAGTAACAACATGTCATAATGGTATGCAAGCCACATTCTGACAAACTGTAATCCATCAAGTATGTTGTATAAATGCTCTGCTCCAGCCATGCTCCAAGCTATGTATAGGGCACATCCACATGCAATGCCTCAATAGATAACAGCTTCCTGGTCTACACAGCAATGTCCACTAGTGTGAAAGTCAGTTCTCCTTGGCTGGGTTGAAGGCTATGAAAGCATTGGTGTTGTGCATAGGTGTAATAGTGCTAGAGTTAATCTCACCACTCCTTACAATCCAGAAAGGATAAGGTATCTGATATGATCGGCCATGAACAAGCATCCGTGCTGAATGTGTTGGTAGGCTGAGGGCTGCTGATTCACACAATTCTCGACATTCTAATAGCAAAGGCATGATGGAAGCCTTGCTGAAAACTCACTCTGGCGTGCCCTCCCCCACTGACCGTGCCTTAATAAGGGCATAGCTAAAAATTTTAATACCCCCTTGAGTCTCCAAGCTTATCTATTTAAATCCTCTTGAGTCCCAGAGAATTTCTTTAGTTTCAGCAATGTCTCAGTTCTGAATTTTATAGCTTTTAGCATTTGTAGTCTATCCTGACATAACATTTTGCATAGAAATTTGGATACATTTATTTTTATTCCCTTGATTTTTGTTCAGATTACCGTAAGTAGTACAAAATTGGAAAGAAAATGCAAGTTCCTGTCATTTATTCTAAAGCAACTTTACATAATCTGCACAACCACATATTTTTACCCTAAAAATTAAAAATGTACCCTAAAAATGTTATCAAAAAAGTCTGATGATTAAAATGATATCACATTAGTGTGACCTTTATGTAACATAAGGCAATGACGTCCCCAGATGATGACTATTTAGTCGAAACTAGTCGGGTGGACCTGTCCGTACACATCGCTCTTGTACCTGATATTATGCTTTTAAGACCATCTTAAATGTGAGTGTTACTTTGTTATGCTTTTTTATTAAATTCTTTCCAAACGGTATCATGCTATGTGAGCTCTTTTATCTTCACACGTATGCATCTTGGATACCGAGCCCTTACATGTATTGGTGATTGGCGTGTTGGATGTCCCGTTTAATTGAAGTGGATAAACTCCTTCGACTCCAGATTATCCTCCATTTCCAGACCATCTATATTGGGTTTAACCTACCCTTAAGCCTTCTCTGATTTGGGTGGCGCATGCCTCTCCAAGTCCGAGACTTCTGGTAAGCCTCCTTCAACTCACCCTTGGTGGCGGTTTTCACATCACTTCTCTACACAGAAAATTTGGAATGCAAGTTCACACTTTGACTGAACACGTTTTCCTGGATTGAACTTTTTTAATATTCGTTTGATTAATTTTTTCTCTCCATGGACTTTGTATGATTAGAATATTAATTTCATGCTGTGTCAACCATTATGGGTTATACTATTATTGTTTAATCACCACAACACACGTATCACCTAGCACGTTACTTTTGGGTGTTGCACGTGTTTACTATATTAGCATTATAATTGTATTGTGTATTTATTCACTATTATACACCATTTACCTAGGTAGCGCTACACTTTTATTTACAGTTAGTGTTAATATAGGGAGGTAAAAAAAAAATATATATATATTTTTTTTTAAATGGGAGTCCGGATCAAGACTCTGCACCATTTCTAATATTGATCTATTTCTGGCTGCACTCAATCTGTAATAGATCACTACAGCAGCACGTATGTGACATTGTTATGCTTGTGCAATGAACGCAAATATCATTTGGATCATTTAGCTTCATTATTGAGAATATATGTTGTGTTATACAGCATATGTGTTCGTGTTGTGTGTTGTATATAATTGATATATTTTTACATTTTGTTTACCCATTTTTAATGATTTTTTTTCATGAGCAATCTAAAGACAGGCCCCCCAATGCAAGTTGTAATTGTGCCTGCAATAGGTCACTATAACAGTGATCTTTTTCTGCAGGTAGGTGCTTCACAAAACTGTAACAGCTCTGTCCTGCCCTCTTTTCTTAGAAGAGGTGTTGTGATATCACTCCTCATGATATCACTGCACCTCTAAGGTAAACACAACAGGGTTAGAAAGCAGTTATAACACTGCTATTGGTAAATCCAAGTAAGACAGCAGTGATTTGGACACTGAAGCCATGCTCTTAGGAACAAGTCAATAATGTTGTAGAGGTTCTCCTAGGCTCAAATATTTATCATTATATAAACTGTGCAGCTGTGGTATGGACATACTTAGTTAGTAGAAGTTTCCTCTGCCTAAAGTTGGTCATACATTGGTTTTCCATGAAAAAAAAGGCTTTAAAATATGTTCCATAATTTTATTAAATTATTGTGATTGTTAAGGTTTTCACTTGTGTCAGTATGACAACTGAAATTAAAAAAAATGTAACTTTAAGTTTTAAAACAACAACCTTACCTAAGTTAGATTACCGGTAAGTGTTTTGTAAATTTTAACTCATTTACTATTATTTTTAGGCATCTCAAATTTTGACTGCATTTAACGGCTTCAATACCGAGCACTTTTCCACCCTTCCTGCCCAGGCCAATTCTTCGCTTTCAGCACTGTCACACTTCAAATGACAATTACACGGTCATACAAAACTGTACCCGAACAAAAAATTGTTAGAATTTTGTTCACACAACTGGAGCTTTTTTTGGTGGTATATAATCACTACTGGGTTTTTTATTTTTGCTAAATAAAAGAAAAAAGTCTGAACATCTTGCAAAAAAAGTTTTTTTCTTTGTTTCTGTTATGTTAGGCCAAAAAGTATTCTGTCTCCCAAATCAGTGTATATTATTTAGGTTGTAGGAAAGTTTTACAGTCTACAAACTATGATATATATCTGAGAATATATCCTGATGTACTAACGGACTATCTCATTATTTGAGGCCCAAAAATGTCAATACAGATATCCCCCAAATTACCCCTTTTTGGAAAGTAGACAGACCAATGTATTTATTAAGAGGCATGGTGAGTTTTTTGAAGTTGTAATTTTTTTTTACATACTGTCATTAGTCACCAGTGTTGTCATATAACCAGTGTGGCGGTGATAAGGGGCAGTATAAAAATAATTTTTAATTGCAATTGTTTTCTTTTTTACATATTTTTAACTCACTGTGACCAGAGCAATATAATGTTATCAAAGTAGCATTGTACTACTCTGGGGAAGTGATCAGGTTTTTTTTTTTTTTACCCATTATAATTGCTTATAGCAGTGACTTTCATTGCTATAAGCAAGCATTTTACTGAATTAAATTGATTCATTCAGTTTTTTTCTTGTTGTGATTAGCTGTCATTGGCCACAGCTAATCTCATGGTACAGGTGGGCTGTGATTGGCCCTGTCTGTACCATGTGATCACTGTGACCAATCACAGCTAGCAACACAATTGTACACAATGGATGTCATGAAGGGAAGCCATCCATTGTTTACAATTGTCATGTGATCTGCTATGATTGGTCACAGCGATCACATGATACCGGCAGCGATCTGGCTCATTGATCAGTCATCAGCTGTGTCCGATGGACACAGCCAGTGACAGATATTGCCACAGTGCAGCTCAGAGGATGGTTGTGAAGTGCGATCTTGGAGGACATCATATTATGTCCACCCAGATTAACTAAAGTCTCGCCCGGCCGTCATTTTGCTATAGGCTGGGTGGGAGCTAGTAAACATAGAACTAAAGGCATCCTTTTTTGTTCATTTTGGATACAGTAAAGGAGGGTTATAACCTCTGTCAGTTTTTTTTTGCCATCTTTGTTTCATTGGAAAGGTTTCCCTTTTCCCTTTACTTCTTGTCCCATAGCCAAAACAGGAAATGAATGGAAATCCCTCCAAAGTGAAGAAATCCTTGGTAGTCACAAGGGTCACCAAAATCTGTGTCCCCATTGAAAGATTTTCCCTATATTACTGTTCTGGGGACAACCCAACATTTGGAATTTTCTTTTACTCTCACTTTCATTGATAACAGAATAAATGGCAAATACCAGCCCAGGTTTGGACATGAGGACTGATTTACTAAAGGTGTTGAGAATCTCCATACAATAAATTGTGTTAATATTCACTTCAGTTATTCAGTCAAAATTCTGTTTATTTATTTTATTTCCACATGATTGTATAAGTAAAATAAATATTCATATAGTTCACTACATTATATGATTTTCAACTCCTTTAGTAAAGCAGGCCAATAGCACCAGCAGCACCAGTATTGAAAATTGTTGCTCAAATTAAAATGAATGCAGCTGGTAGGATGCTGTGACAATTCTTAGCAGACAATCATTTAAAAAAAAAAGTGTATGGTTAGCAAATATTGTTATATGAAAATAATAAAAATGAAAAGAAAATGTATTTAATATTGAACGTTGGATTAGAAATGAGCTTGGCATTTTTTATAGATTTTATTTGAAGTAATATTTAATCATTATTGAGTAAATTATATACATACCACAATTTCAAAGTTTGGACTTGTTATGAAGCTTTTAAATACAACTGGATCTGAGAGGGTTAAAATGTTAAAGTTTGTATTAGATTTTAACAACTGGCTTTACATGTAATTTAATTTGGCAGGTCGTGTATGTATGGATGGTCACATATTATTGTGAATATAGTAGCTTGTATTAGATCTTAATAAATAAACCAATTGATAGATTCTAGGGATTATAATTGTTGCCATCTTTATAGTGGCTGTTTTCAATCAGCAATGATTTTATATTTAATAAATATAACTTAATGATTATAATCATTTCATGTTATCTTGTTTCAGTCACTGTGAACATCTGAGTGTATCATGAAAACAAATGCTAAATAAAAGTATTTTTAAGGATTGCCAGTGTGTTGCCATTAAGAGCCAATCAGCACAGATGCAGACTGTATTTGTTTACTAGCCTTAGGGCAAGTAGTTCAGAAGAAAATCTTGAATCATAATCATCCAGCAATAAATGATTGGAATGGCTTTGCAATGGTTTTGAGCTGCTTTTAAGTCACATTTAACAAATGATGCAGATTCAAATGTTGTCCATACCACACTATTGGTAAGGTTTTACTTTATCTCAAAAAAAAAAAAAAAAGTAAAACATAACCATTAGACCCGGTTCACACAGGGGCGACTCCGGACGCGACTTCTGGTCGCCCCAAGTCGTGCTATTTTTAAAACTAATTGAAGTGAATGGAAATGTTTTAATGCACACGACTGCAGTCGCTCCGACTTCAAAAAAGGTTCCTGTACTAATTCAATCAGAATTCTAGGTGACCTGTAGGCAACTTGTACCATTGATTTCAATGGAAGTCGCTTAGAAGTCTGATCAGTGTTCATTTTGCAGGCAACTTTACAGGAAGATAACATACATTTCTCAGGCAAACCCCTCCCTCCCCCTCCCTCCCACAGAGCTGATTCTTGTTTTATTGGCCACTGGAATGTCTCCTGTCCTGGAGGCAACTTCAGTAGTGTTGTAAATCACCACTTAGTCACTCTGTGATTCATGCTCAAGTCGTGTCTGAGTCGTGTTGAAGTCTGAAGTCGTGTTGAAGTCGTGTTGCCCCTGTGTGAACCGCCTCTTAACAGCGGTATAATGACTGTGGTTACAAGAGGTGTGTTTATTTCAAGGCTTAAAAGACCTGATGGGGGCATAGGTTCTATGTTGATTGTGTTGTAGTAGGTAATCTAGAGGCTCACCCACAATATTTCTGTGTTAAGAGAAATTTTCTTTCAGTGTATAGAGAACAACGGTGGGGGCAATTGAACCAATCTTGGCAAACCTTCACAGCTTCTGTAAATCTTAACGTTTTTGTAAACCATCACCTTGAAAAATAACCAATTCAGTTTAAAATAGAAATGAAAGGCAAAATATTTTTGTATAAATATAAAAATACATTATAAATACCTTTTTTTTCCCCTTTTTAATATGTGATCACATTCCCTCTACTCTCAGCTGCATAAGAGCTGGGGGAAGGAGAAGCAGAAGCACACTGAGCATCCCAGGGAATGGCTGTGCAGCAGGGGCATGTCAGGACAAGTCTGATCATTGGAGGAGAGCACACTGAGTTCCCAGCATAGCCAGAGAACTGACCACAGTGTTTTCTCCTGCTTAGTGTGGTCAGTTTTTATAGGAAAGACATAACACTAGGGATTTCACATAAAGGAAGCATACAAAAAGAACAGGATACTTTATTATCCACTTAAGGACCAGCGCACGACTATATACGTCCTCTTTTTGAAGAGGGATATCTCGGTAATGGCAACCGCTACCGCTGCTGCCACAACCGAGGTATCCATCTCTTCAGGCGCCGGTCCTGTAAATGATAATGGTGGTCTCTGCGGCGGATTCGCCGCAAGATCACCGTTATCCGTGGCAGGAGAGGGTCCACCGCTCTCCTGCGCCCTCAGCCCCTTCCGGAGCCATCGGGTACTCTTCCTAGCTGGGTATGGAGACGAGTGAGGGGAAGATGACCCCCACCCATCTCCATACCATAGCAGGGCGGAAGTGACGTCAAAACGTCAGCTCCACCCGTACGTTTTAAAGGAATTTTTTTGTTGTCATTTTTTCAAATGACAATTTTTTATTTTATTTTTTATTGCATTTTAGTCTAAATATGAAATATGAGGTCTTTTTGACCCCATATCTCATATTTAAGAGGACCTGTCATGCTTTTTTCTATTACAAGGGATGTTTACATTCCTTGTAATAGGAATAAAAGTGACCCATTTTATTTTTTTATTTTTTAAAACAGTGTAAATATAAATAAAATCAAGTAAAATAAATAAGAAAAAAAAATTATTTATTTTTAAAGCGCCCCGTCCCGATGAGCTCGCGCGCAGAAGCAAGTGTATACGTGAGTAGCGCCCACATATGAAAACGGTGTTCAAACCACACAAGTGAGGTATCGCCGCAATCGTTAGAGCAAGAGAAATAATTTTAGCCCTAGACCTCCTCTGTAACTCAAAAGATGCAACCTATAGAATTTTTTAAACGTCGCCTATGGAAATTTTTAGGTGTAAAAGTTTGACTTAATTCCACGAGCGGGCGCAATTTTGAAGCATGACATGTTGGGTATCAATTTACTTGGCATAACGTTATCTTTCACAATATAAAAAAAATTGGGCTATCTTTACTGTTGTCTTATTTTTTTATTAAAAAAAGTGCGCTTTTAAGACCGGTGTGCAAATACGGTGTGACAAAAAGTATTGCAATGATTGCCATTTTATTCTCTACAGTGTTACAAAAAAATATATAATGTTTGGGGGTTCTAAGTAATTTTCTAGCAAAAAAAAATATTTTTAACGTGTAAACACAGAGTCTGAAAAGTAGGCAAGGTCCTTACAGTGGGCAAAAAAGTATTTAGTCAGCCACCAATTGAGCAAGTTATCCCACTTAAAAAGATGAGAGAGGCCTGTAATTGTCATCATAGGTATACCTCAACTATTTTTTTTTGAAAATTATGGTGGAAAATAAGTATTTGGTCAATATCAAAAGTTAATTTCAATATTTTGTTATATGTCCTTTGTTGGCAATTACAGAGGTCAAATGTTTTCTGCAAGTCTTCACAAGGTTGTCACACACTGTTGCTGGTATGTTGGCACATTCCTGCATGCAGATCTCCTCTAGAGCAGTAATGTTTTGGGGCTGTCGCTGGGCAACACGGACTTTCAACTCCCTCCAAAGGTTTTCTATGGGGTTGAGATCTGGAGACTGGCTAGGCCACTCCAGGACCTTGAAATGCTTCTTACGAAGCCACTCCTTCATTGCCCGGGCGGTGTGTTTGGGATCATTGTCATGCTGAAAGACCCAGCAACATTTCATCTTCAATGCCCTTGCTGATGGGAGGAGGTTTGCACTCAAAATCTCACGATACATGGCCCCATTCATTCTTTCATGTACACGGATCAGTCGTCCTGTTCCCTTTGCAGAGAAACAGACCCAAAGCATGATGTTGCCACCCCCATGCTTCACAGTAGGTATGGTATTCTTTGGTTGCAACTCAGCATTCTCTCTCCTCCAAACATGACGAGTTGTGTTTCTACCAAACAGTTCTACTTTGGTTTCATCTGACCATATCACATTCTCCCAATCCACTTCTGGATCATCCAAATGCTCTCTAGCAAACCTCAGATGGGCTCGGACATGTACTGGCTTAAGCAGGGGGACATGTCTGGCACTGCAGGATCTGAGTCCCAGGCGGCGTAGTGTGTTACTGATGGTAGCCTTTTTTTACGTTGGTCCTAGCTCTCAGGTCATTCACTAGGCCCCCCCCGTGTGGTTCTGGGATTTTTGCTCACCGTTCTTGTGATCATTTTGAACCCACGGGGTGAGATCTTGCGTAGAGCCCCAGATCGAGGGAGATTATCAGTGGTCTTGTAAGTCTTCCATTTTCTAATTATTGCTCCCACAGTTGATTTCTTCACACCAAGCTGCTTGCCTATTGCAGATTCAGTCTTCCCAGCCTGGTGCAGGGCTACAATTTTTTTTCTGGTGTCCTTCGACAGCTCTTTGGTCTTCACCATAGTGGAGTTTGGAGTGTGACTGTTTGAGGTTGTGGACAGGTGTCTTTTATACTGATAACAAGTTCAAACAGGTGCAATTAATACAGGTAATGAGTGAAGGACAGAGGAGCCTCTTAAAGAAGAAGATACAGGTCTGTGAGAGCCAGAAATTGTGCTTGTTTGTAGGTGACCAAATACTTATTTTCCACCATAATTTGCAAAAAAAAATCTTTCCAACTCAGACAATGTGATTGTCTGGATTTGTTTCCACATTTTGTCTCTCATAGTTGAGGTATACCTATGATGACAATTACAGGCCTCTCTCATCTTTTTAAGTGGGAGAACTTGCACAATTGGTGGCTGACTAAATACTTTTTTGCCCCACTTTAAGTGGTTAAACAAGTACCGTATATACTCGAGTATAAGCCAAGTTTTTCAGCACATTATTTTTGTGCTGAAAATGCCCCCTCGGCTTATACTCGAGTCACTTTTTTGCACCTGATCTCCCGGAATTTGGGGACCCGGTACCGGCCGGCCGTAGGTTCTCTCAACCCCAAACTTGGCACACATATAGCCCCACTCTTCCACTACAAGTGTGCAAAGTTTGTTGTCTGGGGAACCTACAGCCGGGGAGCACCGATTTTTCAAAGCCGGGCACCCCTTCCATAGACTCCCATGTTAAACGTCAGTCTAGTCATGGGCACAGTGAGGCATGGACACAGTGAGGAATGGACACAGTGAGGCATGGGCACAGTGAGGCATGGGCACAGTGAGACATGGGCACAGTGAGGCATGAACATGTACACAGTGAGGCAAAGTGAGGCACAGTGAGGCATGCAGATGGACACCCTAGGCTTATACTCGAGTCAATACGTTTTCCCATTTTATTGTGGTAAAATTAGGTGCCTCTGCTTATATTCAGGTCGGCTTATACTCGAGTATATACGGTACATGGTACAGCAGGCACATAGCAGGAATATGAAGTGTTGGGGTAGTAAACAATTTAAAGCAGAGTTCCACCCAAAAATGGAACTTACGCTTTTCTGATTGCCCTCCCCCCTCCGGTGTCAAATTTGGCACCTTTCAGGGGGGAGGGGGGGAGCAGATACCTGTCTAATACAGGTATTTTGCTCCCACTTCCGGGCATAAATACCCGAGCCACCTGCGGATATCTATACCACTTGTGGCGCCTTCTCCGTCCCCCCGCTGTCTTCTGGACGACACACAGGTCCCAGAAGACAGCAGGGGCCAGTGGGATCGCGCAGCGCAAGTCGCACATGCGCAAGGCTTCACTTCCTGATTCCCTTACCGAAGATGGCGGCAGCAGCACCTGAGAGCGGAGGGATAGATCGGCTTCAGGTGCCGACACCACAGTGCCCTTGACATGTAAGTGTACAGTATTTGTCGCTGCTGACTTTTAAAGGAAAAAAAATAGCGGAACTAGGCTTTAAGCCAGTATTGATCCCATGCTCATTAATTTTGCTCCTTTAATTTTACAAGAAAATAAATCATTCTAAAATGTATGTTTAAAGCAGTCATGTGACTGCTATCAATGTACAAGGGCATAGAACTAAAAGAGCTGTTAGTGAAAACTATTTACATTTTGTTTTCACTAGTTGTTATCAATATAAAATTACAGTGTTAATATTTCTATCTATCTATCTATCTATCTATCTATCTATCTATCTATCTATCTATCTATCTATCTATCTATCTATCTATCTATCGAAACAGTCCCTAAATCTATAGAAACAGTCCCTAAGCTCTTGACACATTTATTGTACAGACCTATTTTTATATATGGTGAGTCTCTGTATACAGAGATCACATAAAGCAGACCTGTGTTACTGGTATTTATAATCAGATGCAGGACCATATTTTGGGTACCCTGTTTACATTTTCTTTTTCAATACTGAGGATAAGAGGCACAGGGGAGTAGAGGAGCATTCATGAGTTTCAGTACATAAATGTACAGCTTTTCTTTAACGGTTTTACTATTGATAAGTATATGTAAAGCAAAACTTATTTTTAACCACTTGAGTCCCAGTTGCCATGTTAAAATGGTACTAGGGCTATTTTTCCCATAACCATTTTAAGATAGCACTGGGGATAAGCAGTTCTGGAAGGGCCGTCAGGATGGAACTTCTGGCTGTCAGTGACAGCCAGCATCCAGCACTAAGCCCTGAAGCTGAAATGATAAGTGGCGTAAAATGGAAAAGGTAACTGTTAGCGCAAACACAAAGTGCATGAGTAAATGGGGATATAGCAATGAGTCTGTTTAAAATAATAATGGTAACAGGCAGTTCAAGGGTTAAAAGGCAGATAATATGGCTGGTGGATGGTGGCTGCTGTCCTCAGAGAGCTGACTCTGTGGTAGACAAAAAAGGGTAGAGAAAAAGGAAGCGCCACCTAAGTGCAGTATTAAAAGATTCTTTTAATGACACAAATATCAAATCACACTTACAGGAAAGGAAGCAAAGGAAGGCTCATCTATAAAGATCCTGTAGTCCTCGTCCCGGGTCCATGGGCTGCACAGATGTAGAAGATGCAGAGTAGGAAACAGGAAATACAAAGTCTCATCTGTGTGTCAGTGGTCCGTAGGGAAGCTTCAGATCCGGATTCGTTTTCCCAGCGTGGACCAAAAAGCAGCAAGAGACTAACTAAAAAAAAATAATTAAAAAAATAAAATAAAAAAGGTTACAGCACCTGGTATTCCCAGGCGGTCCAGGTACTAACCAGGCCTGACCCTGCTCAGCTTCCCAGATCAGGCGCTTTCAGGTTAATATGGCCGTGGGCAATAAATAAATGGACTGACAAGGAATATAAACAAAGTAAAATAATATGAAGGGGCATATTGGTAAAAACACTGGGATATAAAAGGACTACACGTATGTAGAAAATATATGTTTAAAATATATAAAAAAAGTTTAAAAACATCATTATTAGACCATTATAGTTTAAAAACACCATCAGATGAGACTTTGTATTTACGGTTTCCTACTCTGCATCTTCTACATCTGTGCAGCCCATGGACCCGTTACGAGGACTACAGGATCTTTATAGATAAGCTTTCCTTTGCTTCCTTTCCTGTAAGTGTGATTTGATATTTGTGTCATTTTTTTTTAAATCTTTTTTTTTTTTTTCATTTGCTCGATCAATACAAGTGATTTATGCATTTAGTCTTAGGCCCCTTTCACACTGGGGCGGGCATATGCGGTGGCGGTATAGCGGCGCAATTTTCAGCGCCGCTATACCGTCGTGTTTACCGCGATATTCGGCCGCTAGCGGTGCAGTTTTAACCCCTGCTAGCGGCCGAAAAAGGGTTAATACCGCCCGCAAACCGCGGCTATAGCCGCGGTTTGCGGGCGGTATTACCACGGTGTCCCATTGATTTCAATGGCAAGGAGCGGTAAAGGAGCGGTATACACACCGCTCCTTCATCGCTCCAAAGATGCGGCTTGCAGGAGATTTTTTTGTCTCCTGCCAGCGCACCGCCTCAGTGTAAAAGCCCTCGGGCTTTCACATTGAGAATGCTGGGGCAGTTATTTATGCGCTATTTTTAGCACAAAAACACCTGAAATACGCCTCAGTGTGAAAGGGGCCTTACACATTGATATATAAACAAAAGCATATTAAAACACCTGTCCATATAAAAAAACCTTATCAGTTTACAGTGTAACAGTGACATTTACATTTTTCCCTTTTACTTTTATCCACTGCCTTCCTACGACTGTAGGCGAGCCGTTCTCTGAGAAGCAAGGAATTAACATAAGTAATCCACTGCTTCCCTGTGGGGACCGTCTCTGCCATCCAATACCACGCTATTAGCTTTCTAGCCAGGTACATCAGTCTTGTTATCATATAGTACCTTCCTCGTGGGAATTTTTCAGCTTCAATCGCCCCAAGCAGGTACACTAGAGGGTCCAAGGGTAAAGGTACCTGGGCCACTCTTGTGATGTTCTGGGAAACCTCCTCCCAGTATCTGTGTATAAAGTCCCCTTTCTGTACTTTGCACTTTGGGCACAAGGGGGAGTCCCTTCCTCCCCACTTGTAGAGCTGTACTGGTGTTCTATAGGCCCTATGCAGGATGAATAATTTGGGACAATTTGTGGGACGCTGATACAGATACCGCCAGAATAGAGTCCAGCGCCATATCCCACTGGTCCCCATCTATATCTCCGATGTCTTCTGCCCATTTACTACATCTAAGGGAGGCATAGTCCTGGATTGAGGATAGTAATTCCACATATGTTTTCGATATTAGTCTTCTCCGGGTATCCGCCTGGAGGACCTCCATCAGCAGACGTGACAATGATATTACTAAGGATTGTGTCGTTTGCTGTGCCTGCAGAGCATGCCGAAGCTGAAGATATTGATAAAAGCCTCTTGGGGCTAACTGGAATTCCTGACACATCTGTTCATATGTTTTTAACACTTCTCCCTCATACAGCTGTGAAAAAAAAAATCCCTCTCTCTTCCCAGGAGGTGAAGCATTCTAAGTCCTGTAGCTCTGGATATCTAGGGTTTTGTCATATCGGGGTACAGGGCAGTGGGCCCCTTAACCTCAAAGCCTTCCGGATCTCCCCCCAGACCTTTTTAAGGAGAATACCCGTAGGTGCAGAGTGTGGTATACTAGGTAAGTCCATCTCCAGATGAGAGGCTGCCTTTAGTGTAGGGGCCACCGTAGTCACCAGGATACTTGTAGGATCCTCTTTTTCTTCCTGACCCCATCCCGCCAACTGCTGGAACTGTGAGGCCAGGAAATACATTTTGGGGTGAGGTACTGCCAGTCCCCCCCTGTCCTTACTATATTGCAGGGTGGTTAAGCTTATCCTGGCTATCTTTTTTTTCCATATCAAATCCCACATCAGGGTATCTATTTGTTTAAATCATTTATTTGGGATCCACATAGGGGAGTTGTGAAAAACATATAATAACTGTGGGGCCCATACCATTTTTATTAGGTTCGCCCGTCCCACCACTGACAGAGGGAGCTTACACCAGCTATTGCATTTCCCTCTCTGTCTTTCCAGCAGTGGGCAGGGATGAGCCGAACACCCCCCTGTTCGGTTCGCACCAGAACCTGCAAACAGACAAAATGTTCGTGTAAACTTTAGAACCCTATTAAATACAATGGACTCGAACGTTCGAAATCTAAAGTGTTAATTATAAAGGCTAATATGCAAGTTATTGTCCTAAAAAGTGTTTGGGGACCTGGGTCCTGCCCCAGGGGACATGTATCAATGCAAAAAAAAGTTTTAAAAACGGCCGTTTTTTCGGGAGCAGTGATTTTAATAATGCTTAAAATGAAAAAATAAAAGTGAAATATTCCTTTAAATTTCGTACCTGGGGGGTGTGTATGATATGCATGTGAAGTGGCACATGTTTCCCATGCTTAGAACTGTCCCTGCAAAAAATTTCATTTTTGAAAGAAAAAAAGTCATTTAAAACTCACTATATTGTATTGCCGGGAGCCGACTATTAATGAATTGTCGGCTCCCGGCAATACATTCAAAAGTCATTGATAAAAAAAAAACAAAAAAGCGTGGGGGTTCCAACGTGAGAGCAGTTCCCCATCAGGTCCGCCCCCTCGGTATGTGGGACCCGCCTACGTCATTGGCTTGAGCGGGGAACTTCCTTCACTGTGTAATTTAAATTTACATAGTGAAGGAAGTTCCCCGCTCAAGCCAATGCGGCCGGCCAGGTTGCATGCTCGGATAAGGGGTCTGGTATGGATTTTTAGGGGGACTCCACGCCATTTTTTTTTTATTTGGGGTGGAGTTCCCCTTAAAATCCATGCCAGATCTGAAGGACCTGGAATGGATATTTGGGGGAACCCCACGTCAATTTTTTTTTAAATTTGCGGCGGGGTTCCCCTTAATATCCATTCCAGACCTGAAGGGCCTGGTAATTGAATTCTGGGGAACCCCCACGCTTTTTTTTTATTTTTTATCAATGACTTTTGTATGTATTGCCGGGATCCGACAATTCATTAATAGCCGCGAGTGAGTTTTAAATGACTTTTTTTCTTTCAAAAATGACATTTTTTGCAAGGACAGTTCTAAGCACGTGAAACATGCGCCACTTTACATGCATATCATACACACCCCCCAGGTACGAAATTTAAAGGAATATTTCACTTTTATTTTTTCATTTTAAGCATTATTAAAATCACTGCTCCCAAAAAAACGGCCGTTTTTAAAAATTCTTTTTGCATTGATACATGTCCCCTGGGGCAGGACCCGGGTCCCCAAACACTTTTTAGGACAATAACTTGCATATAAGCCTTTATAATGAGCACTTTAGATTTCTCCCATAGATTTTTCGAATTTGCCGCGAACACCCCAATTTGTTCGCTGTTCGGCGAACGGGCGAACAGGCAATGTTCGAGTCGAACATGAGTTCGACTCGAACTCGAAGCTCATCCCTAGCAGTGGGCCCAGATTGATATTTGTGTCATTAAAAGAATCTTTTAATACTGCACTTAGGTGGCGCTTCCTTTTTCTCTACCCTTTTTTGTCTACCACAGAGTCAGCTCTCTGAGGACAGCAGCCACCATCCACCAGCCATATTATCTGCCTTTTAACCCTTGAACTGCCTGTTACCATTATTATTTTAAACAGACTCATTGCTATATCCCCATTTACTCATGCACTTTGTGCTTGCGCTAACAGTTACCTTTTCCATTGTACGCCTGTTATCTCGCTTTTATCTGAGCTGCATTACTGTGCATTTATTTTCATATTTATTATCACCTATTGATAAATAGTGTATTATCGCCTACTTCTATGGATCTTCTAACTACCATTGAAGAGAACAAACATGTCATCTTGGAAGAATTATTTGCTTTATTTCCTAGCAGTTTTTTTTTTAAATCAATTACCTTATGTCGGGTTCCAAGGTCCCTATCCCCAATCTATGTACTTACTTTCGCAAACTTGAAGATCTTATCTCGTCCGCTAGCCAACAGTGGTGGGATAAGTTCTTTTTTCAGTCATATGTTTCCCATAAAATTTCTCCCAGAGGCCTTAGAATCCTAAAGCAGTGTGCCTTCCTTGACTCAGATCTCCAGAAAGATTGGACGCATATATCCGAGTTTTGCACTGCTAAATGGATGAGTATCATCACTCAACAGAGGGATAGGACATACATGGCTCTTAAAGATAGGATTATCACTCTTTGCAAAACCATTTGTGATAGCATTCCACATCTACCTTCCACCTGGCTTAGCATGCTTAAACGGAACACCATCCGTAATGAAGATAACATCATTGCCAATAAGCTTGGCAAATTTAGGTGGGACCTATTTGATTATAACACCAATAGAGTTTTCAGCTGGAAACAGACTCACAATTCTCATCATGATAATTACTCTGGTCCCCGTCCACTTATGTCTATCTTACCATATGAGAACCATTCCATATCTAGTCATACATCTAGATCTATGACCCCACGCCCATCTCAGGATACAGCTAAGTCATGGTTATTGCCGTGGCACACCCCTCAGCCTTTGATACGATCCAAGCCCTTCACACCCAAACCGAAACGCACTAGGAACAGACCTAGGCCAGCATCCACTGGCCCTATTAAGGTACCTTCTTCCTCCATAGAGGACAATTCTATCCAACCCTCTACATCTGCCCAGGGAATAGATCCAATAGATACATCATTATGTATCACAGTGCCTGTTTCCACTCCAGATATAGCTAATTCAGTGGACCTACCCAGTACCTCAGATGACACCTCTATATCCACATATGCACAGCCATCTCTTGAATGGACAGATAATTTGCCCTTAACACAATTGCATAAACCTAAATCCTTAAGGAAAGTAGTGTTTCCCAGCCATACCCTGACCACCAGTTTAGACAGTGATTTTTTTTTAGGAGCTACCCCTCCGCCGATCCTCACCAAAAGAAAGCACGGAGAAGAGGACGGAGTGGGGGCCGAGGTAGAAATAGGAAGAATGGGGAAAATGCTAAAACTGTAAAAATATATAACCTTTTTTTGTGCTGAACTGACTCCCTATGACACCTCCCTCCTCAGTAGAGGACTTACCTTTGCTTCCACTATGCAGCCTAATCCGTTTACATTATTTAAAGACCTTAATAAGTTCATTAGGAATCTTACTGTCCAGAGACATTTTAATATACAAGCCTCTAAACATGTACCACTTTTGGAAGCAGCTAATGTGACATCATCTATCATTGATGATAGTACCCTTGAAGATATAGACCTGCCTGCACTTGCTCTACTAGAGGAATTATATGCTGAAAACTCCAATGGAGACCTGGAGTGGCTTACTTAGCATTGTCCTACCTCATCCCCAGTTAGACATACTACATTGCGGGCCAAATCAATTTTCAATTCCACTTATCATAAAGGCCCCTATTTACAAACCTTTTACCAGGTTATATATGCAGATCTTATTAAAATGTGCAAAGCCGATTCCAAACACACTTATTCGAAGTCCAATCTCTCACCATTAGAACTTAAGGCCCTAGACAAACTGACTCAAAATGAAGCGATTGTTATTAAATTCGCTGATAAAGGGGGTAGCATATTAATTCAGGATAGAACTGACTATGCCCGTGAATCACACAGACTACTGTCTGACAGTAAGACTTACCTATCACTTCCAAGTGACCCGACTTCACAGTTTGCTCTTGAAGCTACCCAACTTGCCGATCATGCCCTCAAGGATAATATTATCTCCAAATCTGAAGCCTCGTTTTTAATTAAGAATTTTTTTAAAGTGCCCTATTTTTACCATCTACTGAAAGTACATAAAGATCTTATTAATGCCCAGTGCGCCCTATAGTAGCGGCCATGGAAAGTGTCACTAGTGGCTTTTCTATTTATATTGATCAATTTCTCCAGCCCTTGGCGCAGGATCTTCCTTCCTATATACGTGATGGACCACATTTGTTCGATATGCTTAAACATTATACATGGGAGAAAAATTATTGGTGGCTTTCTCTTGATGTGTCATCATTATACACATCGATTCCACACGATATAGGTCTGAGGGCCGCCGAACACTTTTTAGCTAAAGACCCCCTTCTTAATTCTCTGCAAATTTATTTTGGATTGGAATCCCTAGTTTTCTGTTTGAAACACAACTATTTTGAGTCAGAGGGTACTCATTATCTACAAGTCCATGGCACAGCTATGGGGGCCAATTTCGCCCCCAGCTACGCCAACCTCACAATGAGGTCTTGGGAGAGCATGCACCTTGCAGCTGACCATCCCTTTGCCGCCCAGGTAATATACTATGGTCGATATATTGACGACATAGTGATTATCTGGGATGGCACTGCCGACGATATTGATGGCTTTGTACTGTACTGTAATCGCAACACTTTGGGCCTATCCTTTACTCATGTGGCTGATCCACATACTCTAGCATTTTTAGATCTTGAGCTTTGTCACGAGAATGGCACTATGTATGCAAAACATTTTAATAAACCTACTGCAGGGAACCCATTTATCCATTATAATAGTTGTCATCACCCTAGATGGGTCAATAACATTCCCCGCAGCCAGTTCTGTCGTCTACGTAGGAACTGTACCAGAGACTCTGATTATGAGGCCCACGGCCAATTGCTCTCCCAGAAGTTCCTAGAGAAAGGCTATCCTGATGCACTGATTAATGATGCTTTTAACGACTTACCTAAACCCACCCACAGGCCCACGTATTTTACCATCCGTTACTAAGCCACCTACACGTTTTATCACGCAGTTCCATGATAAGTACAAAAACATCGAAAATATTTTAGCTGCACACTGGCCCATTTTAGTCGAGGACCCCCATCTAGAAACCACTATTGATACTAAACCCAAAGTGGTATATAGAAAATGTAGAAATATTGAGAGTAAAATCGCACCCAGTAAAAGTAGCAAAGAGCAGTGTCAGATGCACGGATATGAAGTCAGTCAGTCAGTCTCCCCACATCCCTAAATACATACAGAAAAAGAGTGCGCTCCGAAGAGGGCGGTTCCTCACCCATTAAAAGTAAGCCATCCCAACCTACTCCATCACGATTAGTCCTCGTACCCCTTAGAGGGATGTACCAGTGTAAGAAACCCCTCTGTCTGACTTGTCAGTTCGTACACCATGGACAGAAAACTTTTTTTTTGTTTAATATATTTTTTATTGAGAAGCTATGTAGATACAACAATAGAAACAGATACAAAGAAAACGGTACTTCGGGTTAGAAAACAAAGGAGAGTCAACCCGTTTTAGAATGAAAACATCTTGAGTAACCCAAGTACAATGAAATAAACAACAAGTCAATTAACAAATATAGAAGAGAGGAGGAAAAAGGAGGAAGAAAAGAAAAAAGGTGAAAAGAAAGGGGGGGCTAGGAGAGAGGGGGCAAGGGAGGGGGAGCAGGAAGGGGAGAGGGGAGGCTGGCATACTTGGCAGTAGCAATGAGCAAATATCAAATACGTTTACAGTAGGAAGATCTTAGAGGGAGGTTAGTGCCTCCACAGTCAATATAAATGTAACAAAAACGGTACCAGGAATAGCGGTTAAGCTATGTAAGAAGCTTGGGCAGCTCAAGGGGAAGAGGAGATGATGTCTTTGTAGTATTGGGTGGAGAGGAAGGAGGACCAGGGTGCCCAGGTTAGGTTATGCTGTTTAGTAGTGTCTCTCGCAATGTGGGTGAGTTCCTCCATGAGACATACTACTGAAACTTTTTGTATCCAGGTCTTTATGGATGGAGTTGTGGGTTGGCCCCAGAGGGTAGGTATGAGAGCTTTAGCAGTATTGAGGAGATGTGGCGTGAGTGTACGTTTATATCTTCCTATGGACATCGAGGTAGCGTGAAAGAGGACTATCCACGGATCCATAGGTAATCTAACTGTGGTGACTTGGTGAATCAGGTCTAGTACTTCAGTCCAGTAGGGGCGAATAAGGGGGCAAAACCACCATATGTGGGCATGAGTGGCATTTTGACCACAATTCCTCCAGCATAGCGGGGAGTTAACAGGGAACATGCGGTGAAGTTTAACAGGCGTGTGGTGCCATCTAGTAAGAAGTTTAAAGTTAGACTCAGCCATGGAAGAAGCCAAAGAGGAGACATGGGTAAGCTGGAGAATTTTGTCTTTAGTCTTGTCTGTGATAGTAGCATCCAGATCAGCCTCCCATCTGGGCAAGTAGTTTGGGTACACAGGACTCTGCAAATTTATGAGCGCTTTGTAGAACTGGGAGATGCAGTGTATAGGGGGGTCCTTATGGAGAAAAAGCTGTTCAATACCATTTAGGTCTTGGATGCCCCGTAATGGTTGGGGGAGAGTTTGAAGGAAGCATTTCAGTTGATTATATCTCCATGTGTCTATAAATGTAATTGGTTTATGCCCCAAAATTTCTGGCAAAGGTTTAAGGGTGTTGGAGGATAGGACATGATATAGCTGGAGAGGGCCACTTGGCGACCAGGATTTAAATCCTGGGTCAAAGAAGCCTGGCATAAAGTATTTATAATGTAGCAGGGGGGTTAGTGGGGAGTCATAAGACCACGCAAATTTTCTATGGAGACCATCCCAAACGTCCAATGAGGTCGTTGTGAGAGGCGATGTGTTGTGCGAGAGGTTTCTAGAAGGGCGTGGGATCCACGGGGCCGTGGAGAGATCTGAATCACTTAAGGAATATTCCAATTGTACCCAAAGTTTAGAAGCAATGGCATACTTCCAGTCTGCTATACGTGACAGAATAATAGCATTATAATAGGCTTTAAAATTAGGAAGGGACAGCCCCCCAGAACGCTTGGCCCTGTAGAGAACTTCCCGAGAGATCCTGGGGTGACCGTCCCTCCAAACAAAGTGAGCGACCATGGTCTGCAGAAGAGTAAAGAAGCCTATGGGGACCTGCAAGGGGATCATTTGAAGAATGAAGAGGATGCGGGGGAGTATGTTCATCTTGATTATATTAACCTTGCCTAGCCATGAGTGGGAGAGGGAAGACCATTTCCTTAGATCTGCTCTGATATTATTAAGGAGAGGGATGTAATTATGCCTAAAAAGGGAATGTAGGCGAGGGGTAAGGTATATGCCTAGATATTTCATTCGTGAGGATTCCCATCGAAAGGGGAATAAGGGTTTCAATTGATCAGCTATTGATTGGGGTACTGTGATGTTTAAAATTTCAGACTTAGCTAGATTGATTTTGAAGTTAGATAAGGTTTGGAAGGTGGAGAATTCGGACATTAAATTCGGCAGGGAAATGCGCGGTTGCTGAATGTAAAACAAAATATCGTCAGCGTATGCTGCATATTTATGAAGCCTATCACCGACTTGGATGCCATGAATATTCCTATTGTGTCTAATGGTAGCTAGGAAGGGTTCAAGGGAAATGGCAAATAAGAGAGGAGATAGAGGGCAGCCCTGTCTGGTTCCGTTATGTAAAGTGAAGGGGTCGCTCAAGGAGCCGTTTATACGTATTTGCGCGGTAGGGTTAGAGTAGAGAGAGGAAATACGATGGAACATTTTGGGGCCAAGGCCAAAGTACCTAAGGGTAGTTTTAAGGTAGTCCCAGTCCACCCTATCAAACGCTTTCTCCGCATCAGTAGAGAGAAGGAGGGTGGACTGGGAGCACCTGCGGACATGATGGATCAAGGACAGAGTGCGGAGAGAGTTATCTCTGGCCTCTCTATTAGGAATGAACCCAGTTTGGTCAGCTGAGACCCACTTAGGAAGAAGGGGGAGCAGTCTATTTGCCATTACCTTGGCATACAATTTGGTGTCGACGTTTAGAAGAGATATGGGCCTATAGCTACCGCATAGTGTGGGGTCCTTGTCAGGTTTGGGAATAACGGTGATGTGGGCAGATAGGGATTCCGGACGGAGGCCAGATTTGTGGGAAATTGAATTTGCATAAGTTGTGAGATGGGGGAGTAAAATGTCACTGAAGGTCTTATAATATAAAAGGGTGAAACCGTCTGGGCCAGGAGCCTTGCCGGAAGGAGAGGATTTTAGCGCGCATTGGAATTCTTCTACTGAGAAATCTGCTTCTAGGTCATTGAGGGACGATTTTGACAGTTTTGGGAGGCTGGCGTCCTTAAGATATTTGAGGATACGCTTACGTTTTTCTGGTAGTGATAGAGAAGCCAAACCTCCCTCCACATTGTATAAATCAGCGTAAAATTCCCTGAAGGCCTTTGAAATTTGCGGGGTAGTGTGCACTAGGTCTCCTGATGGCAATTTAATTTTGGGTATAAAGGATGAAGTTTTTTTTGCTATAAGGGATCTAGCCAATTGTTTACCAGGTTTGTTACCCCATTCATATACTTTCTGAGATACGTAGTGAAATTTCCGCTTAGTTTCTAGGGCGAGGAGAGTTTTAAGTTCTTCTCTTTTAAGGGTGAGCGCTTCGAGGTGTGAGGCGTGCAACGAAAGTTTGTGTTTTTTATCTAATTCAGCAATTTGTTGCAGGACCTGTTTAAGCTGTTGACCATGTTCTCTCTTTCTCCTTGCACCCAGTTCAATAAGGCTACCTCTCATTAAGGCCTTGTGTGCCTCCCATAGAACAGAAGGGGAGGTGTCTGAGGCGGAGTTTTCTATAAAGTATTGGGATAAAGTAGTAGAGAGGATGGAAACCTCTGTTGAGTTAGTGATGAGAGAGTCATTAAGCTTCCAGCTATTGGGGCGAGGAGGTAAATCGGGCACGGTCAAGCAGACAGAAACAGGTGCATGATCAGAGAGGGTAGCCTTCCCTATGTCAGCTGAGCTCAGGAGGGGAAGGTGAAAGTGGTCTAGGAAAATGTTGTCTATTCTGGAGTACAAGTTGTGGGTTTTTGAAAAGTGGGAGTAGTCTCGTCCTTTAGGGTGCAGGAGACGCCAAGCGTCCATAAGTTGTAGATCTAGTAGTTTTTTTTTCACTTGTGCTAATCTTTTAAATGGGATACTAGAACGGCCATGGGAAGTATCTATAGTGGGATCTAAAGGCATATTTATGTCCCCCGCAAGGACTAACATTCCCTCAGTGAATTGTGAAAGTTTTGTGAGGGTTTGAGTGAGATAAGTAGGCTGATTTCGATTGGGACAGTAAACATTGGCTAGGGTACAGCGAGTATTGCCAATATAACCTTTAACAAAAAGAAAACGACCATGATCATCCGCTAACATGTCAGTAAAACGAAATGACGTACCTCTGCCAATTCCAATGGCCACCCCTTTGGCCTTGTTAGTGTCTGATAGACTATAGTACCATTGAGGAAAGTGTTGCGAGTATAATTTCACCGAGGTAGTATGAGTCAAATAGGTTTCCTGAAGGAAAGCAATAGAACATGCGGAGCTCCTTAATTCTCGCAACACTTGATGTCTCTTTGCGGGCACACTGAGGCCTCTTACATTATAAGAAAGGAGCTTTAAGTTAGCCATGTCATCAGCGGGAGGCAGAACACTACTTTATATAACCATGTATGCCAGTAATACAGAGGGGGAAGAGAGAGAGGGACAAAAGGAGGGGGGCAAGGAGAATCCAGAAGGGTAGGAGAGGAGGAAAAGAAAAAGGAGAAAAACGTATGAAAAACCTTAGAACAATCGGAAGAACGAATGGGATTGCAAGAATAGTCACGCAGAAATCTGCGGTGTTCCCAGTGGGGATGAGGGGAGCAGGCAGTCAAAAAGGTTTCCCAAAGGGAATAAACAAGGAGAAAGTAAAGACTACCAACTCCCATCAACCCCAAGAGAATAGGGGCAGGGAGCAAACGCCTTTGTGAGGGCATCAATTGGAGCATTAAGCTCCGTCAGCTATCGGCCTATAAAATAAAAAAGGGAAATTAACATTTGTAATAGACAAGCAATGGTCAGAACATGGATGTAACACTCTCCAAACATCAGAGTAACTAACAGACCTAAAGTGAACATAATAACGGTTCTCTAGGAGTATATCTAAGAGAATTTAGCAAGGTAGCACAAACTTTTTGTATGGGAGAGAAGTAATAGAAATTGAAGTGCAAATTGTCATCCAGATAAGGAGGAGAGCTATCAAGAGGGATGATTGTATTCAGGAGAGGACCTCAACCATTCTTCTGAGATGAACATGGAGTAGGAGCACGCTTTTGCTTGGCTGGGGTTTTCCGCCACTGGGAGGAGTGGGGAGCAGAGAAAATGGGTATGGGGTTCTGCCAGCCTGGCAGCTCCACGCGCGGTAAGTTTAGGTCCTGAAGAAAGGTGGGAAGATCCTCATGGAACCGCAATGTGGAGGAGCGGCCATTCTTAGTAGCAATTAAGCATGCGGGAAAACCCCATCGGTAGTTAGTTCCATCACCCCTTAGTTGCTCCAAGAGGGGCTTCAACGCCCGACGGCGATCAAGAGTCTCCTTAGAAAGATCCGGAAAGATGTTAAGAATAGCACCGTCAAAGTCAATGTTAGGGGTGTTCCGCATTTTGGTCATGATGGCGTTTTTGTCTTCGAAATAATGGAGACGGCAAATCACATCTCTAGGTTGGTCAGACGAGAAATTGCGGGGTCTCAGAGCGCGGTGCACTCTGTCGAATCGCAGAGGATCCGTAGCAGGATTACCCAGTATAGTATTAAGGATACCTCGGACCGAGGGTTCTAGGTCATTATCCCTGGTTGCTTCTGGCAGTCCGCGTATACGCAAATTATTTCTGCGGTTGCGATTCTCGAGATCTTCGAGTTTGTATAGTGAGGCCCTATTTGCATATGCTAATTGAGTGACGGTTTCCTGCAATTCTTTGATAGCAACCTCATGTGAGTCTTGACGCTGTTCTGTTTCCTCTATTCTGACGAGTAAGTGCGCCACATCCGCTCTGACCGCGGAAATCTCCTTTTTGATGGATTTTTCCATACTGTGAAACATACCCGCCATCTCCTTTTTAAGTTCATTCATTAAGGAAGACATATCAGAACCCGTTGGGGACCCGGGCTCCTCCATTATTTCCGAGCCGCAAGAAGAGGCTGGCGAACTCTCGCGGGCAGAGGCGGCGTGAGAGGCTGGGGAGATAAGCGATCTTGAGGCTCTGGTTTTGTTGAACCTAGAGCTGGGGCTTTCTCGTTCCGCGGCTAGGAATTTTTTAATGGTCCCCGCACTGGTTTGATGTAGTTTTGCAGAACGTTTACCTAATTTTGAGCGGGAGGAAGAGCCTTTGGATGGCATTGCTTGTTGCTGTGAGGCCGACAGCTAGACGGAGGTCATTTTAAGCGCTTCCCTTTAGCGCCATGCGTAGGCTAGCTGCCCCGGAGGGGTCGTGTAGGTGGCGCAAATGAAGCAGGGGGAATGGCCTTTTGAAATAAGTCACCCATATACCAAGGGAGTTGTGGAGGTTAAATTGGGGAGAGGTAAAGAGGCTGTGAATAAGTGTCAGGGTGTAGCAAAATGTCCGCCGACCTCTTGCTATGGTCACTTGCCTATTGAGAAGGGCACCTCTGCAATGACTGTGGGGAGGGGATTTAAGAGCAGGCCACTGTGTTGTAAAAGAATTTGGAGCTGGGCAGCAGAAGAGCTGGGATTGTGAGGAGTTTTAAGCTCCTGGGTGTAGCAAGATGGCCGCCGCGTTGTGGGAGTAGGCCGAAGCCGGGGACTTTCCTGAGAGTGGCGCAGGAGCTCCACTCCGCTCGGGCCGCGGATTCGCTACACCGGATAGGGGACAGTTCCCAGCAGGTATGATGGAGGTGGCAGCACAGGGATGAGCTCGGGGGTGAGGGCGAGGGACGGTGGAGGGGCCAGGGAGTCACAGTACCTGAGGGGGGCAGCTTCAGCCGGGTCAGCAGGCCGCAATATGGCGCCGGTTCCCAGGATGTAGGAGCAGTCCTCCGGTGATCGCTCCCGCTGTGTCGCTGCCCAGTGTCCTCCGTGCATGCAGCGGCTGTTGGACAAGCCTGGAGAGTGCAATCCCACCGGTATACACGTCACGCTGGCTCAGGGGCATATGAGGCTTCACAGGCCTCAAGATGGCGGCGGGCCTCAGCAGTGTGGAGCCAGATGCAGGCTAAATGCAGTAATAGCCGGATTACCTCCGCAATATCGACAGGCACTGCCTCAGTACGTGTCCATGGATGGATATAGGTAGTTGGAAGTGTCTCTGGGTTAAAATAATAAAAGGATGGGGAAGGATTGTTTCTGGATATGTGGAGCACAGTACCAACACGTCTTCTCAGCTTCACGTCCGGACACGCCCCTGGACAGAAAACTTTTACTGTGAAGGGGAAAAATTACACCCTGAAAGAATTTTATAACTGTTCCACATAGTATGTTGTGTACTGCCTTACTTGCCCGTGCAGAATTTTCTATGTCGGCAGGACTATAAGGGCACGTTTCGGCGAGCACAGGCAGTTTATCAAAAAGGGTCGTGACCATCACAGTGTTCCCAAGCACTTTCTCACCCACCACAGCCAATCAACAGCTGGCCTCAGGGTGTGGGTGGTTGAGTCCATCCCTGCCACCTACACCGCTGCTGAGCGGTATAAACGCCTGTGTCAGCAAGAAACATATTGGAAATATTCCTTGGGCACTTTGGCCCCTGGGGGGTTAAACGAGGAGATTGAGGTTCATACACTTCTTTGAATCCAACTCCTATCCTGCTCTCCTCTGTATAGATCCTTTTTATGTGTGCATATACATCGTATTCATGTGATTTTTACAGATAATGTGTGTGTGTTTATGCACACATATATATATGTGTGTGGTGTATATATATATATATATATATATATATATATATATATATATATAATGTCATACGTACCTTTGCACATTTATATTAATATGTGTGATATATAGTTTATTATTATTTATTATTATTATCAAATATGTATACACATGTTTTTATATATGTTTATATATATTTTTATATATGTATGTGTGTTTGTATGGACATACACATATTTACGAGAGGCGAATCATCCAGATCTCTTTATGTCCCCCATCTCTTCTCCCTATGGAGATTTTCTGTCTGATCTGCTACCATGGTTAGTACTAGCTGCAAAATTGTGACTATGGTTATAGTATTTCCTCACACATTTTGGCCTATTTCCAATATTATATTTTGCTGCTATTTTACTTTATTGACATTTTATGCCACTTAGTATCCCTCTTGTGTGTGTTGTAAACTCTTTCGAATAGGCTTCCTATAATATTGTCTCACTGCTTTATGTAAGCATACTGTTCCTATTGTGCCCTCTATAATAGTCTAATGATGGTGTTTTTAAACTATAATGGTCTAATAATGGTGTTTTTAAACTTTTTTTTATATATTTTAAACATATATTTTCTACATACGTGTACTCCTTTTATATCCCAGTGTTTTTACCAATATGCCCCTTCATATTATTTTACTTTGTTTATATTCCTTGTCAGTCCACTT